>RJLU01000002.1:0-2400000 GCA_005356885.1 Cercospora cf. flagellaris
TCTTAGGCTTTAAAAGTATAGGCTTTATTCTCTTAGTCTTAATTAAAGTATAATATTATAAGCTCTTATAATATATTATTAATCTCCTTAATAAATAGTACTTCTTCTAATAATTTAGTCTAGATAACTAGTTTCCTAGATAATAAAATAAGTATAAATTTTAGTAGTTAAATACTATACTACTAGCTAAATTAGCTCTAAGAAATAAGATTTACTCCTAACCTAGATATAAAGAGAATATTCTTAAGAATAATCTATTTTCCTCTTCTTCTATTTATTACTATATCTTCTATATATATAGCTATTAGATAGCTACTTCTAATCTTAATCTACTTTTTTCTCTAAAAAGGTTTTAGTTCTCTAAAAAGTAATTCTTAGTTAGTTATATATAATAAAGTATAGGAGTTAAGTAGCTATCTTAATAGTATATACTTACCTTTTACTTCTATAGTTAAGTATATAACCTTATTAATATTATTATCCTCTAATAGGAATTAAGATACTTTAGATACTATAGAAGGCTCTATATCTTCTTAGGTAGTATATACCTTCTTAGAAAACTTCCTTAAGCTTTATCTCTTCTTAAGAGATTAGACTTTTAGGTTAAGTTTCTTTACTATTTCTTTTAGTACTTCTTTATCTAGTAAAGACCTCCTTCTAAAAGTACTCTCTTTAAGTAGTAATCTTCTCTTTTCTACTCTACTTCTCTACTTTAAGTTAATAGATCTCTTAGCTTTATTAAGGTATAGATACTTAGTAATATCTCTAAAATATACCTAATTATATAAGTAATATTTTAGCTTTATACCTTAGATCTCTCTACTCTTAGTAAATATTACTATTCCTTAGCTATTACTATATAGAATTACTTTCTCTACTTTAAGATATTAGAGGATCTATTTATAGTCTAGGTCCTCTTATATCTAGATAATCTATCTTATACTTCTATACTTTATAGATAGAGTATATAGTAGATAGTTAAGTCTATTTTTAGGTTCTTAGTAGAATTTATAGTTTAAGTCTACTTTAGCTATTCTCCTTCTAAGCTTTATTAGATACTTCTATACTTCTCTAATTATTATATCCTCCTATATCTTAAATAAGATATACTCCTTAATAAGCTTTATTATATTAGCTTTCTAAGTCTTACTATATTTTATCTTAAGTTTATTCTAGATAGCTTTAGCTTTTACTTCTACTAGAGCTAGGCTCTAGTTATTCTTACTAAAGTAAATTAGTATTTTATACTTTACCTCTATATTTACTTTTATCTATTTTAGTCTAAATTCTAACTTCTTAAGAGTAGAGAATAGTAATAATAACTTTAATAAACTTAGTATCCTATCTTCTATACTTAGTATCTTTCTCTTAGTAATAATCTAATATAAGTTCTTACTAATAAGATATAACTCTATTAGGCTAAACTATAGCTTCTAGTTTTCTCTTATTAAGACTAGTATAGCTTCTTTTTTTACTTTATATCTACTCTCTAAATTTATTTCTATAAAATTAAATAAATAAATCTAACTCTAGAAAATATAAGCTCTTTTAGTCTAATTAGTAGCTTCTAGATTTCTGCCTTCTCTAGTTACTAAGACTTTTCTTTTTTAGCTAAGATATCTAAGAACTCTTCTCTCTTAGAGAAGTTAGTTAGGTTCTTAAATAGAGAACCTCTAAAAGATCTACTTTCTTAGAAGAGTACTACTAGCTAGTTCTAAGGTATTAGTAGTACTTAGTACTTAGGCCTAGTCTTATTCTCTTAGGTACTATAGTCTAAGGCTAATCCTTTCCTCTTTATACTTCTTTAGTATACTTCTCTTTTAAAGTAGAGTATACTTTACTAAGCTTTTCTTTATTTTATTTACTTTTTAGGAACTTCTAGCTTATAACTAGAATCTTCTAAAGCTTCTAGATAGTATAGATAGGATATACTTCTAGTCTCTCTTATACTCTTTTCCTACTTCTCTATCTAGTTAATACTATAGGTTCTATAAGAGATAATAGGTATTACTTTAAGAATAAGAAAGCTAACTCTTTCTACTTAGAGCCTCTCTATAAACCTAGGCTTATAATCTATTATATAAGGGCGTCGGATAGGCTTATATTATAGGTATAATATATAGTAGAAGTAGAGGTAATAAGTAGAAACTAACTAAGTTAATTATATTAGTTAGTTATAGGTTATATCTTACTTCTAAGATAGATATTAGCTAAGTTATATAACCTAGTATTATATAATCTATATTACCTAATTCTAATCTCTAAAGTATCTCTTAGAATATCTAACTAGACTATACTTTCTAATAAACTAGACTATACTTTCTAATAGATTAGAATGTTATAAAATAACACTCTACTAGGTTTGTCTATAAGTTATATATATTAGTTCTTATATACCCTAGACCCTAGACTATATATATTAGCTCCTATATAGTTCTATTCTATAGTATAGATAGTTTTATATCCTCTTTTACCCGATAATACGAGAGAGGGTCCCTTAGCGCCCCCCGATAACATGCGACGATACGCGACTTCGTAATAGGTTATAAGCCCGGGTTAGCGCTATTATACTCCGAGCTCCGATAGAAGGCGAGGCGCAGTTTACCGATAGAGTACGGAAGCCGAAGGCAGGACAATAGGAACGCTACTAGTAATAGCAAGACACCGAGCTAGAAGAGTAAGGAAATAGCCCGAGCTATAGCTATATAAATAGGGATAGTAGTAGTAGAGACTACGCTAGGAGCCTGCGGGTAAAGACAGGCATATAGAGGAAGGACTATGCCCTCTATACTTAGGGATAAAGGATAATATGCCCCTATATAAAGAAGGAGCAGAACCCTTTCTATAGTTAAATATAAGTCCTAGATTATAACTAGGTATAGGACCCTATAGACCCTAGCTAAGGGACTAAAAATAGTAATGCAGCTATATATAGAATTATAGCTAGCCTACCTATAGCTAAGAACAAATACAGAAGAGAGAAGAGCATTAAGGAATAATAGCTAGAATAAGGATACTAAGACAAGTAATAAGAGGAGAGGATATTATAATAGAGGGCTGCAGGAAGTATAATAGCAACCTGCAGTGCACTAAACCTACTATTAGTAGAATAACACTTTAGAGACTACACCCTAAGCTATCTAGATTAGCACCTTATCTCTAGTACTAGGAGAACTTACTAACTCTTAAAGGAAGATCCTATAGTAACTAAAGGCTTAGTTTATACTAGATATATTATATTTAGTAAGAAATAGTTATAAGGCAGTTCTAATATAGACTGCTATTAGCTAGTAATACTTTAGAGACTTACTAAACCTCTTACTACCTCTAGAGGCTAATAGTAAATCTAGGATTAAGAGGAGTTATAAACCTATCTTTATCTTATAGAATAGCTATAGGAAGTCCTAAGCTAGAGGGTACTAAAGTAGTATACTCTCTTAATTCCTATATACTAGTAGGAAAGCACGGCTGCTTAATAGCTAGATTATTCTAATAGGAGGCTCTAATCTAAGGAGGGATAGAGGGTAACCTATATATAGGAAGAACCCTATAATTATTTAACTTTCCCCCGCTTTAATTCTTCTTAGGATAGAAGGATAGCTTTCTATCTAACCTAATACTAATTCTATAAGACTATAATAGATACTTAAGACAAATCCTCTAGACTTTAGAAGAGACTATACCTAATCCTATATAAGGATAATATAGAAGGATAGTTTAGAAGGATAGAAATCTTCTTAAGAGGAGAAGACCTATACTATATAATCTCCTATAAGACCTATATACCTATTACTCTAAAGTTATAGTATAAAGCAATCTAGTAGATATCTTTATATATAGAGGAGAATAATAAAGAGCTAGTCTTAGAACTCTAAACTATAAAGGAAGTTTAGTAAGAGCTAAAGAAGAAGTATATAGATAACTAAGTAATAGGAAGGAAACTTATAAAGTAGTACTTTAGTTTCTAAAAGATAGAGGATATAAGTATTAATAGAGTATAGATATACCTTTAGGCACTTAGTAAAAGGATTAAAGTTGCCTAACCTAAGATAGCTACTACTATAAATATAAAGGCAAGAGTATAAGTCCTCTTATCTAGGCTCCTAGACTAATAGTTAACTATTAGAGATGCAATAGATAGTTAACCCTTACTATCGCCTAAGAGTATACTTTTAATCCTTTAGAAGAAAAAGGTAAGTATACCTATAAGTAGTATACCTATTGCCTTTATAGCCCGAGCTATATTATTAAGAGGATTATTATCTTAGAGAGGAAGAAGATTAGATAGTAAGATATCTAATAGATAAGGAATAAGATATAAGCTATATAATTAGAATAGGCATTATATTATAATTTGCCTATACTTAGAAATAGCTTAAGGTATTATTAAGGTAGTTTCTAAGAGCAAAGTCTTAGACTTAAAGGCCTTAGCCTTAGTTATATAAGATTAGAATAATAATTAGGATAAGGAGATAGACTAAATAACCCTAGTATACTATTAAGGGGAGTATTATAAAATAATACTCTACTAGGTTTGTCTATAAGTTATATATATTAGTTCTTATATACCCTAGACCCTAGACTATATATATTAGCTCCTATATAGTTCTATTCTATAGTATAGATAGTTTTATATTCTCTTTTACCCGATAATATAAGAGAGGGTCCCTTAGCGCCCCCTAATAACATGCGACGATACGCGACTTCGTAATAGCTTTTAGAATAAGATTCTTTATTTAGAATCTAAAATATTAGTATTTTAAAAGCTACTAAAATTTTAATTCTAGTCTAGGAATCTTAAATAAAGCTTAGAATTCTAGATTCTAGCTCAAAATTAAAGAATTCTAGTATTTAAACTAAGAATCTAGGTCTTAAAGTAAAACTCTTAACTTAGAATCTAGATTCTATAAGTAGTAGAAGCTACTATAATCTATAAGCTTATTTTACTTTAAGAAATTACTATTCTAGCTTTAAGTATTAAATACTTATTACTATAATAAAATTCTAGAATAAAATAAAATTCTCGACTTTAAACCTAAGTTCTAAAAGTTATACTAAGTACTAAATATTAGATTTTTACTTAGGAATCTAGATTATAAGCTAAGTCTCTAGATTCTAGTTTTAAAATATAATTATAGCTTTAAATATAAAATTCTAGCTTTTAAAATAAGATCCTAAGTTTTTAAATAAGATCCTCGATCTAGATATTAAGCTTAAAGAAATATAAAAGCTATTAGAATCTAGAATCTAGAAATATAATTCTAGCTTCTAAATCTAAATTCTAGATATTCTATCGAGATTCTAAAGTAGTAATAATTAAATCTTACTTTAGATCTAGCTATAATATACTATTATTTAGTACTTATCTCTAAGTACTTAATATATACTTTCTATAGCGCTTCTTAGTACTTTTAGATACGAGACTAAGCCTTCTATATATTAAGGTTATAGCGTCTTCTAGTAAGCTAGAGAACTAGAATAGGAGTAAGTTATATCGAGTTCTTAAGTCCTTCTACTATCTACTTCTCTTTATAATATCTATACTTACTTAAGTATATTCGTAAATTATAGATTACGAGGCGGTATAGAGAGAATTATATAGATACGCTAGATTAATAGGCATAAGGACTATAGTAGGATTATAAGCGAAGAGCATACCTAAGTTAGCGGCGACTTTAGTTATAAAGTTACTTGCTATTATAGCGATGTTATGTTCAGCCCTTTATTCTGCAACTGTAGGATAACTTGCAGAATTCTATGCGCCATCTCCTTGTTAGCTTGCTGTCCTTCTCTCTGCAAGATCGGTCGATCGGGATGCCATGTCCGAAGCTCGTTCTTCAGCGTCTCTCGAGGATTTTCTGTAGAGTTGAAGAGTCTCCCAAGGCTGTGGTAACATGCCTCAATTTGTCCTTCTTCCAGGCATTCCACCTCGTCACAGGGCCAATACGGTGGTTCCGGAAGTACGCCGTACCCGTTGCTAAAGACAACATTGTACTTTGCTTGCCAGTGGCGGTATTTTCGGAGATCTTCGGAACGCTCGATTCGGCGTCGTCCGCTTTTCCGCTCATTTTCAAGGCGTTTGCGCTCTTGCTCCGCTAGCCTTCGCTGTTCCTCTGCTCTTTGGGCTTGATCATGCCGCCGTCGTTCTTCTTCTCTCTCAGCCTCAGACTGGTACGGATGGAAGATGTGCTCGTCCTGATGCCTGTGCGGTACCTGACGCTGTGTCCGGGTACTATATCTCATTGCAGCTGCTTCAAGGTCTCTCATCGCACGTCTGTCATTGTGCGCTTTGCAGGCGATTCGCACAAGTCGCATAAGATGGGCAATGGCCCAAATCATTAAAAGTAGTGCAATGAAGATAAGTATTGTCTTCAGAGTAAGCACTCCAAGCCACTTGATAAAGTCCCACAGAGCCTTGAATGCGTTGGCAATCGCATGGATGAGTTGGACGGGAGCGTGGTAGATCCATCGAGCTGCATCCGATATTGCCTCTCCGGTTCTCTTGAAGAATGCAACGAGTTGCAAGACGAAATTTTGGCCATTCTCGACGGGGCGGAAATGCCAGCCCTCGTTTGCATTCGCCATTGACGTGACGAACCGGATCGCTTTGCCAATACTGACCGGAGAAAGACGACTAACACGGCGAAAGCCAAGGGCATATCAGCTGAGGTGTAAGCGGCACATCAGCTGAGGTGTAAGCAGATCGAAGTGTTCCACAAGCCCCGCTTTGATGATCCACGTGTGCGATAAGTGACCCAATCAGTGAAGGAACCTATTCACCTCCACTACTTCACTTCCATTTTTCTCCATAATGTGTTTCTTCTTTTGTGCTTCCCGTAGCTGAGCATTACATCTGACTTGGCAACCCATAGCCTGTGTCTGTATGTTCTGGCTCTGACTACGCGTAGAGCTATCTAACTTACGGTAAGTGCGGGCCTTGGAGCAGGAACTCGCTAGGCCGAACCGCAAACTTGCTCGCGGGTGCGCAAAACGTGCGGCAGGGACATAAGACTATATCTGTGAGGAGCGTCAGATAGGCTGTATACACTCCGGGAAGTGTAGAGCGTCCGCCTGCATGTCTAGGAATCCGGTGAGGAGTTTTGGGCTTTGCAATTGTAGCTGAACCTGCAGTCACATTGCGAATCTGCTCGCGGGTTCGCAGGAGACGCGACAGCTATACAGAAAATGTTGCGGAGAGGCTTTGAAGTCATTTGGACCTTATACGGGTAATACGAAGTACCCGCAGGAACAATTCGTTGTCCGAGAGGCGTTTTGTATTTCGCAGGGAAAAGTCGCCAAGTCTGCAGCAAGATTACGAAGACTGCTCCCGCTTTCGCACAACATGCGGCGGGAACATGAAAGAACGTTAGAAGAGGTATCTCAGTAGCCCGAATCCATACAGGCTGTGCGGAGCATGCGCAGGAACGCTGCGCTGTCCGAGAGGTATTTTGCGCTTCGTAGGGAGTTGCCAAGCCTGTAGCAAAATCAGGAAGAGTGCTGCCGCCTTCACACAAAAGGCGGCGGGCACGTGAAATTATGTCAGGAGAGGAGTCTGAATAGCCCGAATCCAGTCCGAATAATACGGAGTGTCCGCAGGGACGACGTGCTGTCCGAGAGGACTCTCATGTCTCGTATGCGAATCCCGCCAAGCCTGCCTCAAAATCACGAAGATTGCTGGCGCTCTCGGACAACACCGAGCGGAGACGTAGGCCCAGGTTAGAGAGAAGTATTTGGAGAGTTCGAGTCCATTGCGGGTACTCTGCAATCCCCGTGGCGATGATGTGCTATTCGGAAGGCGTCTTGTGTTCGTAGAAAGTAGCGCCAAGCCTGCAGCTAGATCGCAAGATTCGCCCGGGCTCTCGCACGAGACCTAGCGGAGACGTGGCGCTAGGCTACTGAGAGTTGTTCGGACAGTCCGCATCTACTCCGACTATCTGTGAGCTTCCGCAGGAATTTTGTGGTGTCCGGTCAGGCGTTCTGTGTTTTGCAGCAAAAGCCGCCAAGCCCGCAGTCCAATTGCGAAAACCGCTCGCGCTCACGCAACAGATTCGTTGGATGGGAGAGCGGTTTGGGAGATTAATTTAAAGATCCTTTTCGTACATCGCGGTTATTCCGGAGTTGGCAAGTCCTCGCATACGTTCGCGACCGCATAGCTTGTGAAGCCCAAGAGAGGAGATTTGATCAGCATGCACCTGCCCGCAGCCTGCACCGCGACCATTTCGCTATTTCATCGAGCTACTGCCATTTTCGAAATACGTCGCCTTCGGTGGTCGACGGCCTTGGGAGTCTCGCGGCATTGGGGCAGCGTGCAGTCGCGAGGGCCTACAAAGCAACGAATGTCTTGAGGAAAGCCCGCATGTTTTGAGGATTCGGCCACTTCAAATGCAGGATAGGCACAGTCGTAAAGAGAAGCAGCTCCTAGGGATCCAGGCCGTTCCCTCGCTTCTCGGCGGGATTAGATGCTAAATGCCTGGTACATCAGTGCGCTTGATGGACTTGGCTTTTGCGGGCAGTTCTTGTGGTGCGCGCTATGCGATGAGTGCTGTCCATAATAACGAGCGCGAGATACGCCTTATTCGTTTGCTGCATGATGCTTCTGATGTCGATCCCAGTTTGTTTCGCATGTGTGGGCGCGCGCGTTGCCAAGGTCCTGCATGTCGGGATGTGAAGTGGGAAGAAGCCAGAAGCCGGCAGCAGGATTGGATGGTCGCGACATCAGCTCTCGCCTACACATGACAAGCATCGCTTTGATCGCTATACTTCCCGCACACATCACTGCGATGTCTCTTTCCATCGCGACAATCATCAAGTTGGCGCAGAATATCGGGCGTTCGCGATTCGAGTATACATACATGCCCTCAAGTCATCAGCGAACCGTCCGCCAAGCCTGCAACGCGACCAGAAAATCGCTCTCGCTTACGCAGAAAGGACGCCGCCCAAATTGGAGAACTTCACGGACACGCATTCGGATAGTCTCTTTCGATCGCGGCTATTTTCAAGCGGGCGGAGGGAGTTCGGAGTGAGCGATTGGACATTATCGAACTCACAGCGAAGCCTGCCAAGCCCGCGACTGAATTGGCAAAAACCGATCCCGCCTTCGCAAAAGATACGGTGGGCACATAAAAGATTTGAGGCTGCAACTGTCAGGGTATACGCTCCCGCCAATACTCGTTCGGAGCCTCCGACGGAAGTTTGACGTTAGCGGTGAGCCATAATAATTTGTCCAGCCAGAACTTCGCCAAGTCCTCGCGACTGAATCTTCCAAAACGATCCCGCTTTCGCAAAAGACCCGGCGGGCACATGAAAGATTTCAGGCAGCAACGCTCAAGGTATACGCTCCCGTCAGTACTGCTTTGGAGCCTCCGACGGAAGTTTGACGTTAGCGATGAGCCCTTGTAGCTTGTCCAGCCAGAGCTTCGCCACGACTGCGACTGAATCCTTCAAACCGGTCCCGCCTTCACATAGGTCGCCGCGGATGCATGAAACCATCTCAGGCAGCGCACTTCATGTGGCTCGCCCCGTCAAAACGATTTAGAACACCCGACGGAAGTTTCACGTTAGCGGTGAGCTGTTCTACTAGCCAAATCTTCGCCAAGCCCGTCGCAAAACCGTTCGCGCTTTCGCACGACATGTGCCGGGTGGACATCACGTCTTCAGGAGAGGCTTTGATACGGTCTTCATCTATCGCGGCTACTCTGAAGGGGGCGTGGAATCTCTGAGGAAGGCGGTCGGGTATACTCCGCACGTGTGAAGTGCATCTAAAGGGTACGCCAAGCCCGCAATGGATTTACAATGAACTGCTCTCGCAATGATACAACATCCAGCGCGATGTACAGTGCACAGTAGGAAGCGTCGTCCCCGATGCTCTCTTCTGTCGTAGAGTTGTGCCACACATCACGGAAACGCAAACACACTACCCGAACCACAGCTACCGCAGGACATATACGAGAGGATAACATTCATCGCTCCCTACGATCAGATGTTCGTTGCCGACTTCTTCGTTTCGTTGTATTTCCGAAGAAGATTTCGCTTTCCTATATGATTGAGACGACGCCGCGTTTGAAAAGACACCAAAGGCAATCGATTGTTTGCATGTTCTGCTCAGAAGCGGCGAACTGCGCAGCCAGCTCGTAATAGTTGAGAATAATACCACCCTCGAGCCCGACTCGCCCTCTCGAGCACGTTAAGCGAGCCCTGCAGCAACCATGCCGCTAGGAATGTTCTTCGGGCATGTGCAGATGAGATGTGTTCACAAGATTCATCGATAGCAGCGATAAACAAAGACAGAGGAGATCTTCGCACTGTGACACTTTACCAGCTAGAGACCAAAAAGCTCATATGAGATGAATGTCACTCTCGAAAGTTCTTTGTTCTGTTCGTTGCCTTACTTGAAGTGTCAGTACACATGGTTGGTGCCGCAGCTGGTGACTGCGACAGCAAACTTGCCGACTCAGCGTGCCGATTCTTCTCCTCACTCAATCTGACATCGTTCAGATATGGCATGGCCATAGCCGCACGCCACTCTGCGCACTTGGTCTTCCTGAAGTTTTCCGGAGACATGTCTTCTGGAACCTTTTCCGAGCGCACCTTCTTTTACTGGGCTGCGATATTCTTTTCACAATTCTGGATGCCTTTAATATCGAATGCGGCGAATTGTTAAGGGCACTCTCCGCGACGCTCCCGATCTGGCATTGTGGTGCGTTCGAAATCGTCTCTTGCCTAGACTTGAGCAAACATGATGCCGTTTTTGCTCCAGCTGGACGAGTTCTGGGCAAGGTAAGTTTCATCGAGGCTCAGTTCTTTACCGCGATTGGCCTTCTTGAAGGCAGGCTCATAGACGTCCTAAAGGAACTGCAGACATGTCTTGTGCATCTTGTGGCATTTAGAACCGTGTTGGCAAGTCTGGTCGAAGCACCTAACCCAAGTGCATTTCACACTCTTCGCCTTACGACAGCAGCATTCAAGAGGATTGCGAGCGCAAGGGGGTTTGTTGAAGAAACATGGTTGGCAAAGAAATGACCAGCCGTGTTACTCAAAGTGTTCTTTCTGTTCTTTGAGGCTTGCTTCTAGATTGAAGTTGTGCCAGTCACCAGATGCAAGATATTCCACTCCACCGCAGTCAAGCAGCAAGTGCTGGGTCCTGTCCGTGGGTACGCCCGACAGGAATCGCATCTTCCCGTCGTTTCTCAAATCTCTCGCTAAGGTTCGATTGTCGGTCTTCATTGTTCGAAAGGGTATGAACGCTGTTAGCCAGCAAAATCTTGTGCAGTGGACTTGTTTGAGCCAACGAGCTTCAGCGTCGTGGCAGTCTTAGGTTCGTTCCTGTCGAGCGCGAGGCCAGCCATACCTGCCATGATAGCACCGGCATTTTCAGTCATGTCCGGCATACGTCGAATATGCCCGGCAGCTGTCCATTGAGCATGTTTATAGGGTTCGCGAAAGTACAACAGCATCCTGCAAGATCTCCAAAGTAAGAGTTGGAAGGCTTACTTCGGCACGCCTATCATCGGCATTTGGTTGCGCATCTGGCTCTGCATGTTCATCTGCATCTGGTTCTGCAAAACGACTTGGTTCTGGAGAATCTGAACCTGTTCCCGGAGAGTCTGCTGCAATAGCGCGTTCTGGACCGCCAGGCCGTTCTGATAATTGTTGCACTCTGACCTCGGCGAAAAACCACTTTTCGTACTCATCTGTAATCGGCCGGCTGGCCAGGGGTTGACAAGTGACAAGAACAAGAACGCGCGACAGCGAAGTCGCGGCGCGACGTGAATGTAGTATCATATGCACCGCGCGATGCGGTGTTGGTGATGGGCAGAGAGATGCCGGCGAGATGAGCGCGGCAGACGGTTGTTCATCATTCGATACGCTTTCAGCTTCACTTCGGCGAATTCAAATGGCGCGTGCGGACGACGACTCTCTTGTGCTTGAATTCATGCATTAGAATGCTGACAATACGCAGAGTCTCCCGTAGCACACCGGACAGAACGTGCCCAGCATGGTGAACACGAATGCACAGAACGACGCTTTCGAATGCAGCCCAATTTGTCGCCGAATAGTATGTTCGGCATGCAGGGCACCGTTCCACAGAACATGCACGGGGTGTACAACAGTATGGCGTTGAACAACATAGCGCTAAACAACATGCCGCGTAGTAGCATGCTTAGCATGCAGGGCAATGCGTAGCAAAACAAAATGCTGGGCATGACGATCCGAACCTTGTGTGAGAAGAGCCGGCACTGGAAGTCCTAGGTCTGACCGCCATGCTGAGTACTCAGGACAGTGGAAATGGTAGCGGAGACGATAGCTGGAGAACGTCCGAGAACAGTATGAAGGGGAGTGGTCATGGTAACGGCGCGAAGGCGCCAGAGGACCACAGTTCGTAGTGATCCTGACCGACATCATGCGTTCGCGCTCATGACGTTCGAGGTCCTAGGGTATGCATCGTAATCCCTTGCTCTTCACTGATATTATTCGACATTGTCGATGGTATGGAGAACTCAATCGCCATGTTGCAGCCTGGCCGCATGCATTGGCTTGAGAACTTGTTGCGACGTCTCACGAAGGGTACCACTTCGTGGCCCGAGACCCCAAAGTCGTCGTCGACAGCCGGAACACAATGTTTGTGCTGCTCGTTTCCTTGAATCTCCTTTGCGCTTCGTGAACGTTGGCTGTGTGGAATTCTTCAGGTTGATGGGCAGCCTTGAAGTCGAAAGAAAGCCGATGCTAAGTGGCACTAAGGGAAGGTAGGAATCGCTATCGCGGCAGTAATGCCTGAGGTGTCTGCCAAGCACTGCATTCGTCTCGTCTTGAACTTAGCCTTCTAGATACCATGTCATGAACTACACTTTACTCACTATGATCCTTCCCGGTGGTATCCGATGACCGGGCAATTCCCAGTCCTCCGCTTTTTGGACCGCTTCCGCACTCTGAACCCCGTCTCTTTCACAGCTCTTGCAACTCAACTGTCCTTTCGCTTCGCTACGCATGCCTCTACTTCCTTCAGCATAGGTTATCTCCTGCAGCTGGGCCGCAGGCGCCTGCAACATGCCCACTACGGATCCATCGAGTGCTGCGCGCGCACAGCGACGAGAATCGGCGACTACTACCGCAAAAGCAGGGTGTGATGGACTTGGCTATGTGACTTCAGGCACGGCGGACAAAGGCGTGCATCTCAGTGTTGGTCTCAAGAGAAAGAAGTGTGAGCTGCCGTACTCGGCACGGCCACTGGCGGCTGCAGAGGATTATAGAAGGTGGAATCCGAACGAGCTCGATGGAAAGCACAACGGTACAGCAAATGGAGATGTCATTCAACTCGACTATCCCCAGGTCCCGCTCTCACATACAGCATGTACCACGGGAAGCAAGCTTCGCGCGTGGCAATGCGATAATGTGGAAGTTCTGAACACATTCGCTTCGGCGAAAGAGCGTGCATGTTGAGGGAACAAGCTCACACGATTCATTCTCCCAATCACCGCATGTGCCAGGGAAGCAAACTTCACCCATGGCGATGCAGTCTCGAGGCTGTCTCCGCTTCCATATCGGCGGGACCGCGCGATATTCGGGGACTATCAGGCCGCCAGGTGCGTTGTCGCTGCACAGAGAACCCGCCACTTCTACGATTCTTCCTCCGCCGTGAGTGCAGCAACCATGCTTCGAAGACACTCCGTTGCCTCACTCGTGTCGTCTCGAGCCAGTTCTCGACAGAGAGTGTCGACATGCTCGCGTCTGACAGTTCCCGATTCATGGAGACTGTCCAACGCGGTCCGCGCTTCTTGTGTAAGGTTGGCAAGGTTGACCTCTCGTTCAGCAAGCTGATCTGTGAGCTCTTCTATCTCATGTGTGAGTGCCTCGTTCTCTTCTGTTCTCTGCTGCAAATCTTCGAGCATGTTCTGCCGGTCTGCCTCTTCCTGGGCTGCGTCAAGGCTCTGTTGGGTGAAGTTCGCAAAGTTCTCGAGATTTGGCACGACATTCTCCAGGTATCCATTCTCCTCCGCGCTCTTCATTATTTTCTGCCATTCGCTGACCAGTATGTTGCGAGTGGAATTGTCAGATATTCCGGCCTGCCAGGTATTGAAGCCGCCATATGCTGCGTTGTAGGACGCACATATCTGGGACGCAATGGACTCGCCAATCGCGCCGTGTTCTTCCCTGACGATGTCGAAAAGGTAAAATTGGTGCAGACTGAAACGTCGCTGCGGGAATTCTAGGTCGAGAACCAATCTTGCGAGGCGCATGGCATGCGGTGAACTCGGCCGTAGTCTGGCATGTTCTGGGGCACGCTTGTAGCCACGGATACTCCATCCCGCCTCTGGCTTAAACATGACGTGCAGTAAGCCTAGCAGACAAGCAAGCGGGAGAATGCGAGTTCTGTAGTGCTTCACAATCTCCTTGACGGAGGTTCGGTAGTTCTTCAGGCTGGCGTTCTCGAAAGTATCGTAGAAGCCGTTCTGGGAGCGGTAGTTCACGATTCTTTTGTACTGCTGGTTGATTCTCTGCCGCATGGCGGGATTCTCTTCTCCATCTAGTTCTGCTGCTTCTTCAAAGACGTCCAGGAAATGTTCAAATTCTGGAATGCTGAGTCCACGGCCATCTTCGCCCGCGAGCCAGTTCAGGTATACGACTGGGTCGTACGACCCTTCCAGTTCTGCGGGATCGCCAGGGCGTCGAATCTCGTCTGCAAGATCTCCGTTGGGCAAGGCACCTACACAACACAATTAGTCAACCTCTCTATGCTTAATGGCTGTGCGTCTTGTGCGCCGCGTTCAGGTCAGACGGCTTCAGGCCAGCGCAGGGGCCAGAGAAACCGCGAGATGAGGCACGCTTTCGATCGGAATGGCTTCACGTTTCGCGCGCCGTAGCCGCCCTCAATGGCTCTACGGAAGCGCTTTCAGCAGAGAGAGCTTGGGAATACGCGGGAATCTCGGAACACGATAGCTCTGTGCTTTTCCCAGCACATGTAGCCACGTTGGCTTAACGACAGAGTGAACGGCAGAAAAGTCGGCTGGTAAGCCCGGCTCTCTGCATGCCGTAGCTCTATGATGCCCAAGCCTGATGAAGTCTCAGTGGCTCGAAGCTGAAGCGGACGGCAGAGCCACCAGAAGATCGATGGGACTTTTCCGATGCACTGGCGTCGCGATATCCAGGCCGCATCCAGTCGCGTTGACTCCAAGCCGGAGCGTAGAGCAGAGTCACTGAGGATCAAGCGAGTTCTCCATGTGCACCGGCTTTGTGGGTTGTCCGCTGTGTTCAGCTGCACTGCTCCGAAGGTACCACGAACGGCAGAGGAAGCGTGAGACCGGCCAGGCTCTCTCAATGCGCCAGTTCTGTCTGATACCGTCTCGTCCGACACCATCGGCGTGCGCTTGGTGCGCACATGGGAATGAAGGCGGCGACTTACGTTCTGGTAAAGTTCCCTCGAGAATGCTCTCAAGCACGGCGCGTGGCCGCTGTGCCAACAAGAATACGGCAATGTCATCCCAGCCTTCCTGTTCTGCGATTCTGGAGTTCTGGTAGTCTGGCGCGTGCGCCTCTTCTGCCTCGTTGATGATTTCAACTACTCCGCCGTAGTCGTTCGTTCGAAGGCGCTTGAGCATCAGATCTTGGTCGTGCTCCATGATGTTTGCAATGGGATGTGTTGTGGAGATGGCCGTTGCAGCCTCCAGCAGGAGAACGTGACAGCCTGCAGATGCGACGCGGCGCTCCACTTGCGGGAGCGGGAAGGCGCGACCGTTTCTGCTTCCTGCTCAATAGTCTGTCAATGCCTGGTCTTGGTATCATACGGACATCGTCAACATGTCCACATACGGTGCCTCGACCGGCACGATCGCGCGCGCATGGAGAACGATTATATCTGCCAAATTGACCAAGGAGAAGGCAGATGAGCTCGTCCGCCAGAACAAGCAGCGACAGAACAACCAGTCAAAGAACCCACAACTGCAGAAATCATCACTGGCCCACCTCGCCTCTCAACTACAAGAACTACTAAAGGAGCGCGCCGCTTTACATCAAGTGGGATCAGAACTTCGGAGAACTCACAACGACATGAGAACCGCAGAGAATGACGTCCAGAGCTTGATGAATCGAGTGGCAGGCTTAGAACCGCTCAGGCATTGCGTGCGCGCAGCCCTAGAACTGGTCAACGCATACGTTAGGACGTCCAGCACACTCGACGTGCAAGGGCTACAGCACCTGCAGAGATGGTTGACTCGTCCGCTTGAACCGAGCTTGCTCGAGAGCAGTGCCTCGCAGAGCCTTGCTAGCTTGCAAGCTCTGATGGAGGACTACAGTGGGAGGAACGTGTGGACCTTGGCTGAAGTTGTAGAGAGCCTTCGCCGGGCTCGAGCGATTCATACCACGCTGAAGGCCGAGGTGGAACAGCTTCAGAACTTGTTGGACTGGGTGGTCCCTGCCATACCAGGAATCAATATCGACCAAGACACGATTTCAGCTGGGCTGGCGAACCTTCTCACAGAACCCTCATCAGGGTCTTCGAGCACCGGAATACAGAACCTCACATCTGCAGCATCGGCTTGGCGTATCGCATCAGTACCGAAAAATGCTTCTCAGAACTCGCCTCGAGATGGACAGATCCTGTGCCGCATATGGCTCAGCGTGTGTCTTGGCTGCGACCTAGCATGCACGCTGTTGCTTGTGGAACAGGCGATTGACAGCGATCCAGAACCATCCACACTGAACCTTTTGCGAACTGCCACGGAGACCATGGCAAAGAACGCCTCATCCGCCGACTTTGCGACGCCGAATGGACAATTGACTGTCTTCACATCGCTACGATGCATCGAACTACTTGTCCGACTTGGTGCAGAGCCGACAGAGGCTCTTTCCTTCCTTTGTAAAACGATCGAGTGCCTTGATCCCTAGAACATCGACAATGCAATTATTGCCGGCCTCATCGAGTGGCTCGAGTTGGTCTTACAACAGCCGTCATCAGAACGAACCTTAATCGACATTTTGGAGAAGAGCATGTTTTGGAAGACAGTGGAAGTCACTTCAAATGGTAGAACGCTCGTTTCTTCGGCGCACGGCATTGCCGTCACGAACAAAACAACTAGAATGATCAGCGTGTATTCATGGGCAGAATTGGATTGGAACAACATCAGCCGCCGGAGTGTGCTTGTGTTCAAAAGCACGCGTTGGCTGGGAGATGCATGCGGGACTGAAGAGAACTTCATCCTTGACATGGGCCCAGAGACCGTGTGGTGGGCAGCGGAGAAATTCGAAGATCAGGTTCGCGCGAGGTTTGCAGAAGTCATGCTCTCTCACAAGCGAACTACTCCGGAGAGCTCCGAGACCCCCAAGACCGCTAAGCATCTGCGTGACAGATCTTAGCGAGAGCAGAATATTAGATTGATGAGACGCCGAGAACAGTATCGAAGTATGAAGAACTTGTCGGGCCAAGGGCCTCTACGAACTGCAAACTTTGCTGGATATGATGTCCTTCAGTGCTGATTGTTGAGCCATCGAGTTGCTCCTGCTGGATTCTGGGCCTCCTCCCCGGCTGTTGGGACCGCCGACGGGCATGGTCGCAAATTCTCGCATACTGCTTTGTAGCTCGTGGACCTTGGTGTTCTGCTCAACACGTGCCCTGACAAATAATTCCGCAGCTGCCTGGATGTCCTTCTCCAAACATTGGGCCAGGTTATCCTGCAGTCAGCTCTGCCCATCTATTGGATTGTGTGAAGTGTATCAAGTTACCCCCTGCATCTGTGCAGCACTTCACGGACTCGAATGCCACGGCCTCAATCTTATCCGCTTTGCTGATTATCCTTCCATCTGTTTCCGGACACCGCTTGCATCCTTTTGTCCATTCCAGAGGCCAACGAGCCTGTCGATGATCCTATAGAGCGCAGTCTGCACAGCAATCGCACAGGTCTGCTACTGTTTGGCGCATGAGGGCATACTGCCTCGATTTACCACTGGTCGTTGCGATCACTACTTCCGGGTTGGAGATCGGACGAGGTTCGTACGAATTTGCAGATCTGTCCACTCTCCCGTCTTGCGCGAGACTTTGATCATTGTGCCAGTGTGTTCGAAGATGGCGTTTGGCGAATTCGTTCTCCTCGCTCTGCGGCGGCTGCGCACTGCTATTTGCAAACACTTCGCGTAGATCTCTGTTGCTGCACGCATGTTAAAAGTGAGCACCCACATTATTGGTTCCCCGCCGGTGGAAGATCGCATAGCCATGACGGTACCAGGAAGCTGGCGTTAACCACACGACCGAACCAAGCGCGCATTGCTTCGGGCGGAATTGAGCTCATGCTGTAGGCAACGCGTGATGTGTACAAGAGCTCGAAGAGCGGTCTTCTCCAGCTACGCCGTGTTTGTGCAGCGAACGCATGAGCACCAGCCGCTGCTCCTCTTGTTCATCGAAATTTCTCACCCGGCTGGAAAGCCGCTCCTTCGTCGACAGCCTGGCCTTTCCACGACATTATCGACCCTGAATTGCTCTGATTATACGCATCGAGGACGGTGATAGGTTCCGGATGGTCTGGTGCAGCATCGGTAGGGCGCGACTGCAGCTCGAGAGCGTCAGACGCTGAATGTAGGGAAAGGATGTCTGTAAGGAAAGTACCGAGACGCGCGCGGAAAGACATCCAGAGCTTGAGCTTCACATTGCACAACAGCCAACGCGCCACAGGCGGGCTGGCCCGCCTTTCGGTCAGGCCAGCGATGGCTTCTATTCTCTCGCCATTAAATTGCAGACACCGCAACCGACTGCACCAGTAACAACTGCATTACAATCACAGCCAGCCAATCCCTCGAACCAAGGGAACGCCGTCAGCGAAGGACCGCGCACAGCATTCCCGGCGCCAGAGCTGACCATCAATCGAGGCTCATGTCGTCCTCGCTGGAGACTGCTCGTCGTCAGCGCGGTGCGAGCATTGCCTGTTCCCGTGAATCAATGAGCCTGGCAATCTTGAGCGACTGCTAGACTACGTCAGCCTGCCTTGTTCAAGCGTCCTTCGGCCCGAGAACTTCTTTCTACACCTGAGTGGACTGTAAAGCGCCAGACTGGGTCGCAAGGCCGGCGGCGGTACAGAGGCAGCCATTGAGATAATACATCGGCGATCTTTGGAAGCAGCAGCGAAGATATGCGAAAATTGCAAGCAGAGGAAGATGGTGGCACGTACTCGCGAGGGGCACACGGTATGTGACGCTTAAAGAGAGGACTGCGCTGACATTGTGCGACTTGCAAGGCTATCTTCAGCACGCCGTTCTGAACGACGGCTTGCCTACCAAGTAACATCTACCGAACGCATTTGGGTACGGCCGCCTGCAGCGGCAGGCTTGAGATGAGCGAATCGCACCTACCAATTAGACCGACACGGAGTTCCCATTCGCGCTGTTACCATCGATGGAGACGTCGCAGCATCCGGCGTGACATGACCAAACATGCGCTTAAACATGATGGGAAATCCAGATCCGACCTGATACCCTACAACGATGGACACGTCGTTGACGTTCAAGAGAGGGATACAAAGAGAACGGCGTATCATTATGTGGTGCCTCGTTGCGGATGGCGGCCTGGTTAGCCACTCGGACACTTTGAGCGCTACAATTGCAGAACGAGCTTCGAAGTTCGAATCAGTTGTACGTGGCGCTACGCTCACGAGTATCACAGACTGCGCATTGGTCAAGATACAAGGAGGGTGGGCACAATTTCAGAAGATGGCGGTTTGTAGTCGTGCGGCTTCGAATTCGCTACTAACGGTAACCACAGTCATGAATCCGATGAACAAACGCAAGCCGAACAATGTTATGAAGTTGTCGCGACCAAGTCGAAGAAATTTGCCAACGACAAGTCAAAGACTGGGCCAGACCATCGTTCGAAAATTCAACGGAGACCTCTCGACAAGGAATGCTGGAATCTTTGCACACTTCACGGTGACCAATCAGCGATCACGAGCAGCAAATGATTGCGTGGAATGCGTCCCTTCAACGTGAGTTTGGCAGCAGTCTTGAGTAATTCAGACGCGCAAGCTCTGACATTCGTTGTGGCAGATGTGAATTGCGGGTACCTGCATGCGGTCCTCAAGTTCTTCGACATCCTTGGGAGACTTGCGGACGACTATGCTCACAGCCATACGGTTCCCTGCAATCGTCGCATTGCTTTGTTGTTACCGCGCCTGTCCTGCACGAGCTCCGCTTCTGATTCGTTACTTTGGCCACTCTATGTACCATCTCGTTTGCTTGCCTGCCGGCAGAGGACGTGCGGGTTCTACCCAGGGCTTCCCATGCATGCGCTCGAGATGTTTGGTCGCTTTCGAGAGCATGTATCGAGCTCGGGCAAGTGGCGATCGCCGGCGTACTGTTCTTGACCGCCGAAATGTTGAAAGTGGTGACGCTGCGGACGTTCTCGTACCTGCTTCCCGTTCTGTAGCAAATCGTACATTCTCGGCCGCGGTAAGTCTTCGAACAAACCTACCGTTCTGGCGCAGGACGTCATGGGGAATGTTGTCATGATGGTGCGTATGTGCGTGCGGTGGACAGTCGCAAGTCCTCGCCGAGGTGGTCAGCCATATCTCTTCGGGTGGTAGCAGCTACAACAACGGCAAGTACGACCCAACACAACTTCAGCCAAACTGCACAGATAACTGCCTATGGCTAGGGAGATCATGTCCGACGCCTCAGCTTCCGTCTTCGAGCATCCCGGACAGTGCGTTGGTGCTGGAGTGGCGATGATAGTAGAGCGCTGTTTCGCGAAGTGGGTCCACGCAGCAGGTCTTCCATCGCACTTTCCTTCTCTTCTCGTCTTCTCCTCTCTGCTCGTCACCACACCACTGCAGCATTCAAGATGCCGAATCAGCAGCACGTCGTCGACATGCCTCGAGGAGGCTCACAATACGAACTGGAAGAGAACTTTTCGCTCACTGACTGCCTCGGTCAGGTGGAGATGTCACTGCAGCAGATCAGCCAATCTGGCGAGAACGAGAGAAGCGCGAGAACTGCCATCGCGATGGCAATGCTATGCATCACACTCAGAACCGAGCAAGAACAGTCTGCCAACGAGAGAACCGCTCTCCGTGAAGCGAACCAGAGGCTCCGCAGAGAGCAGGAAGAACTTGATGCTAGATCCAAGCGAATTTCGGAGCGAGAAACACAAGTCAAGAACGCCGAAGAACGTGCAACTTCACTTGATGAGGAGTTCGCTCGACTGAAATTGGGCGAGAGGTAAGTCTGCCACCGCTGTTCAGCTGATCGTCACCATTGCTTCTGTGCCTCACTCTCCTGTTGTCCACGCCCTCCATGCCACCGGGCTTCCGGAAAGGCCAGGTCACTCGTGCCTCCGTTCAATGGAGGAGGAAAAGTTTTACTTCACGCACTATTCATGTTTCGTGCCAACCAGTCTTCAGACGTCCGGCACGCATGCTGTGTGGGGATCTGGAGACAGTGCTGACCTCTCAAAGCTCACTGAACGCACAACGAGAACTCGTGGAGAACTCTTTCAGCTCTGCACAACACATGGCAGCAGAGAATGCACGACTGGAAGAACGAGTTCGCGGACTCGAGCAGATGCTCAAGCTGCCAAATGGCCAGACACTGGCAGATCGAATTGCAGTATTGACCTACGAGAACAACAATCTCAGAATTCAGCTTTCTCAAGCCAGATCCGAGGCTGCAAAGGCCACGACAATGGAGAGAACGGTGCAAAACCTGCAGAACGAAGTCCGGAGGCGAGATGCATCGTCATCGTCGTCTTCCAGCTTCACATTCCAAGTACCACAGAATCCTCAGAACACGCTCGAGACTCCGGTGGCCAGTCACTCGTCCAAGAGACGTCGTCAGATGGGTCCGGAGAAGAACGCCTACAAAAATCGCAACGAGCATGAGAAGGAGAATGATCCCTTGGGACAGGACCCTTTCATCACTCAGAATCGAACAACAATATCATGGCATGCAGAATCCCAGCAGTCGAACAGTACAGTGACAACAGAATCTGGAGATGACTCAGGAGTCGAGGTCGTTCCCACAAGGAAGGAGAATTGGAGGCCGCCCAAGCAGGCGTCACAACATGGAAACCTCGAAAGAACTGCAGAAGAACTGCTCGCAATCCTGCATTACATGGATAATGGGAAGATGATTCCGGCTCGAGAACTAGAACCTGCAGTCGCTCAACTTCTCGAACCGCATCTGGAACGCTTCCGTACAGAGGAAGGCTGGAACAACCTGAACATGAGCGTGAGAGGCCAATCGAAATGTGCCGTCGCTCGCTTGAACAAGGTTCCTGAGGGCTCGATTTCGGCAAGTTGCGACTATTGCCGATTCTACAAATTGCTATGCGTCAAGGCAACTGGAGAGAACATTCGCTGCATTCTGCCGCGTCCACCCGCTGCTCGTCAAGGTCTCAAGCAGACTGACCTTGCCTTCTGGGTGGGCTGAGGGACGAGACCCAGCTGTATGATCCATGATCATCGCTGAGAGCCATCGTTGAATGAAGATCGGCGCCGCCATGTCACATGAAATGTGCTTGGCGAGATCCAGTTGTATGATCATTGATCATTGCTGAGAGCAGCTAGTTGTGACTGCGGGAGCAGAATAGAGACAAATTAGTTGTGGAGGCAAGAGCTCTCGTGCATGATTTCCACGTAGTGCCGGTCCTGTCACCCTGAGCTGTGTTTGAATTATTGTGGCTGCCTCCAAGCCCATTCGATTATCTCCAGGTTGTTCAGGCTGCGCACCACTTTGCCCGCTGTCGGTCCATTTCGAACTTCTGTAAACCATGTCTTTACTGGACATTGCCCGTGGGATCTCCCTTTGAGATCTCCTCCCACTCGCGAAGCCTCCTAAATATGATTCGTTTTCGCCCCTTCTAACCTTGCTCAAACCAGATTGATATCCTGGTATACAAGCCAATATGAGTCAGAGCAGCATCGTGCTGGAAATGCTGAACGCGTTGGCAAAATTAGAATGATTTCGAGCGATTATTTAGCGTCTATTGACTAATAACTAAGGGCAAAAATGTTAGCTTCTTAGAATCCTCTGCGAGCACTCTCCCCTTGTGCATTCCGTCCAGGTACACTCCGCTACCCGGCAGGCTATCCAGCCCCTCGTGGAGAGAGGTTCGTAGTTGGGATAACTCCCAGCTGAATCTTAACAGCCATTGTGCTTGAGCTTGACAGCTCCTACTGGGGTGGACGTTGGTAGGTAGAACGACACCCATCGTAGCTGGAACAGAAGGGTGGGTCGCCGACGTTTCGCCTACAAAATTCGTTTGCGTTGCAGTTCAAGTTGCTTTGGCATGGTCTGAAATTGGAGGAGGAGCGGCCACTGTTACAGTACCCATTACCGTCAACACCGGGATCACAGTAGCAGTTTGTACAGCCACCGGTTACAGGCAGACCGTTGGCTTGTGCAGGATCGCATTGCACGCCATCAGTCGGTCGAGATACTGCTGATGAGGTCGAAGCAGTTGATGTCTGTATAAGAGATCAGGAATGCTACATTGGATTGTGTGAGAGGCTTACTGTGGAGGATGTAGTCGAAGCTGTTGTTGATGACGATGTCGTCGTCGTAGGACTCGAAGAGCTTGTTGTTGTAGAAGAAGAGCTTGTTGTTGTAAGGCTTGTAGAGCTAGAGCTTGTGGTGGTTGCTACTGATGATGATGTCTGTAGAAGGGGTTAGGACGATCTTGCTAGATTGATCCTATGAGAAGCTTACTATAGTGGAGGACGTGGTGCTTGAAGAGCTCGTCGATGAAGACAATGTGGTGCTTGAGGAGCGTGTCGTCGTAGATTGCGTCGTGGAAGAAGAACTTCTGGATAACGAGGACGACGAGCTTGTAGTTGTTTGCGTAGCGCTCGAAGAGGTGGTTGTTGTTCGCGTAGTGGAGGTTGAGCTTGAGGTTGTTCGCGTGTTGCTCGAAGAGGTCGAGGAGGATCGATTACAGGAGGAAAAAGACGTCGTTTTCTTAGGAGTAGTCGGTCGACACACAGCCCCGTTTACATTACTGTTTGCTTTCTGCGCCTTGATCTCTTTCTTGAAATAGCAATATTTGCTGTCCTTGTGGTAATTCACCTGCAACCCACTGATTAGACGCCATACATGTTGTGACCACTGTCATGCTTCATTTACCGCAGCACATTTCTTATCAGACTTGCATTGCTTCACGCAGTCATCGAACGAGTAGACCTTGGCTGACCTGTAGTCTCCTCCGGGACGATCAACGCCCTTCTCGATCTTGCACGACGTGTTGCATGCTACCAAGCTTGCCGCAAACAGCGTCAGACTTGTAAAGAGTTTCATTGAATGGGTGAAGATGGAGTGTCCCTTGTTGTGGGTTGTTAGAGGCGAATGGAGGAGCAGGTTTCTGGCATGCTCTACAATCGCCGGCACTTCTCCTGGTACATGTAGCTGTCAGCCACTAGCGTGCAGCATTCCAAAGGCTAATGTGCGTTAGTCACTGTTTGCACGGCTGGCAGAAGCTGCGTGAGCAAAGTTCAGCCACTAATGCACATTGAAATTCGTCACTATGGGAAGGTAACCTGCAGCTGCCAGCGATGGGCGAAACAGTAATGGCTACTGTCACGATACGCAGTTGCACCCACTCGAGGCTGAATGACTGCGAAGCGTCTGTTGCATGTTGATGTGAAGCGCAAGCAAGATGGAAAAAGCTTCGACGGATCAAATAGCCTTTTGTGCTGACCCGATCTGGCCACAATGTGGCGTCCTGCAGCTACCATTTCGGGAAGGCAGATGGAAGCTCTGTACGTCTCATCACAAGCGTGGCCAGATCAACCTATCGCAGCAGCGAGTAACCGAGAACAGCGGCACTGGAGTGTGACCAAGCTTGACTCGTTTGCCCGCCTCCTCGTCTCCCGCAGAATGCAGCGCTCGACACGATGCCTTTGGCGAAGAGGTTTGTGTATTTACGTCAATGCCGAAATCAGATCAGTCGGCAAGATGGCGACTTACCGGGACACAATCGTCTCTACCCCATACACGGTGTGCTGTGGAGCCATCATATCAGGCCGCTCGCATTCGCCAACTGGACGCGAAGCTGTTCGTCATTGAGGCATCTCGCACCCTCGCTACGGAGCGCTTGCAACTAAGTCAGGCTCGGGAAATCGCCCCGGTCCATGCTGCAAATGCCATGACAAGACTACAGGACTGATGTGGCACGCCATTGTCCAAGGTATACAACAGCAAGACCTCTTAGCGAGGCGACAACGGGTTGAGGTCCAACAGTAATTGGGACGTGATCGATGCAGCTCTGCTGACTGCCCTGTCGCTTGAGACACTGTGCAAAATCTGCCAAGCTTTCGGTATTCCACTGAGTCTTCATTACTCGCTAAGTCCATCCAGGTGGTACATCTTCCCTATGCAATGACCCGTCCAACTCGCGCGCAGAGAGGACATCCTCAACCCAACCCCAACCCTTTCCCCAGTCGACTGCCAAACCCACCCTTCTTCTCCGCCTTCTTCGGCTGCTCATCCTTGGACTTCAGCTTGATGTTCTGTGCTCCACCTGAAAGCCGTTAGTATACTGTTCTGTGATCCAGTGCTAATCCTCCACGACGACTCACCACGCCCATAGACTCGCACCTCGCTCTTAGCATCAATCTTAGCCTTCTTGCCATCGCTGGCAGTACTAGTCCCACTAAGAACACTCTGCTCATCGGCGGCAAGAGGAGCAGTCCGATTGTACACAAGTGAAGATTCACTCTGATCACTCTTTTGAGTTCTCGCAACCGAAGGCTTCCACGTCAAACCGGCACTCTTATCCACCGTGGCCTCACTCCGGGGCGGCGTGACAGTCGCCACAGGTATGCTGGGCATGTGATGTCTCGGCGTGGGATCGCTTCTACTGATGCTCGTCAGATTCGTCTCTGACGGAGCTTCGTACTCGCTTGCGATGTCGTAGATGCTTGCAATAACTCCGGGCCGAACTCCACCAGACATGCTTCTGGACTGCCTCACGTTACTGGTGCTCTTCCCCGCATCGTAATCATCCTCAGGAACACCCTGCAAGCGTGCGAGTTGCGTTTTGACTGAATGATACTCCAGTTCCATGTCAGTGAACCGCTCAAGTAGTCGAGAATGCGTCTTCTTCAGCTGAGCCAGCTTTTCTCTCATATCATCAAGCTCCTGCAGCGTTGTTGCATGAGCAGCCGACACATCTGCGTATCCTCCAACAGACGTCGCAGGTCGATCGAAGCTGTTCCTGGACCCGAGCGATGCTTCCAGCTCCGCAATGCGATCACTGTACATGCGCTTGATGCGCTCCATCTCCTGTTCATGTCGTCGAACTCGCATCTGCAAGGTCTCCTTCTCGCTCACCAGCATCTCTTGCTCTCGCTTTGAATGCTCAAAGTCCCACTCCTTGTACTCCAACTGGCGGAGTTTTCGACGGGCCTCCTCAAGCTGATCTTCCAACTTTCGCACCTGCTCAAGATCTCGTTTGGCCATCTCCAGATCTTGTGATGTTCGAAGCTCGCGCGCCTCGGATGCACTCAACAAATCACGATAGGTCTTCATCTCCGCACGAAGCTTGCGCAGTTCCTCTGCATCTGCTGCCCATGTTTCTTGTTCCTTCTTCAGCTTATTGAAACGCTCCGTCATATTCGCTTCCAGATTGTTAGCCTGCTTGCGAGTGAGGGTAGAGTCTCGTATTGTCGCTTCACGTGCGCTGCGAACTTGCTCGAGTTGCTGCTTCAGTGCGCGATTGGCATTGAGCAAATTGAGGTGCTCTGCCTCTACAGTCGCATCCTTGACATTCTTGCGCATGAGCTGTCCAATGTGCTGCGAGTATTGCGCTTTATGCCAACGCTCAAAGTTCAGCTCGTTGCGAACCAGAGTCAATTCTCGCTGCAGGTAGGCTAGATTCGTCTGGGACAAGTCTTGCTTATCGGAATTCGGTTGAACACCACTTGACGGAACAGGAAAGTCTTCCAATGAAGGATTGCCTGCACCTTTACTTCTCGGCCGCGACAGCTCTGTGCTATCTGCAGGGCCAAGTACTGGGCTCTCGGGATCAACAGCAGTAGACTGAGTATCTCGCCAGCTGGCTCCCGAGCGCAGACTCGTATGACTGATCGCGGGGGAAATGGCTCCATGACTTTGTGCCGGTATGGGTGGTACAGGTGGTAAGGGCAAGGGAGGTAATTTGCTGGTAGGCGGCGGCCCAGGGCTCGCGTAGACGGACTTCTGACTGTCCATGGCCAAGGCCTGACACTCTGCTACCACGTCTGCTGGGTCCGTCTTTGGCCACTTTGGGTCATCAAGCTCCTCCTCAATGGTCAGGTTGTAAAAGTTGGGATGAAGGAGATGAACTTGGCGGAACTGTTCGCTTCTGCTGCGGATGACCGCTTGGTCCAGATCAAAGTCATCGGCACCAGGAAAGTTGGCAGTTCGTAAATATTTGCGCGGCTTGCGAATGTAGCTCATGAAATTGAGCGGATATAATCCGTAGAGGTAAGTAAAGTACATCTTGAGCTCCGGAGTGGCCGCTTCTGTCGAGTCCTCGCGGGGTCGACATTTTTCCCAGGATACATCAATCCCAACATCGTCATGATCGTAGGGGCTGGATGAGATGCGATCATCCGTGACCAGGCTCTTCTGAGCGTCGTCGCTCAGAGCTGAAAATCGCTCCCAGCACAGGAGACGACTGTATACCAGGAACAGTCGTGGCAGTCGATCTTTGAGCGAAGCCGGGATATGAGGGAAGAGCATGATCAGGGATGTTAGCGCGACTGAGAGGACTGTCGTGCAAGTGTCGTTCATCAGACACTTCAACAGACTGTCAACGAGCGGAGTCCGCGTGACTTGGTAGAGGTGCGGCGCCTGATGACGAAGGAAAGAGCTGAGCAACGTCAAGCCCTGCAGTCGTGTATCTGCCTTTACAATCATATCATCCAGGCCGTAGAAGAGCCGCCTCGGGTGCTTCTTGCCAAAATTGACCAAAACAGTCTCGACTTGATGAGAAATTTGAGCGAGCTCAGGTGCAATGTATCCGTCCTCTTCCGTAAGCCCTCGTGTCCGCGAGACGTACATGTTAAGCAAGTCGGAGCACACCCGGCTCAGCGTACGTTCTCGTTGGGTAGAGTCGGGCTCATCGTCATCGTAAGTCAGAATGCTCGCAATGAACTCTTGCGCATCTTCCAGCGCAGCCTTCTTGTGACCCGTGGCATTGACCACGGGCCTTGCTGCCAGTTGA
The DNA here is from genome assembly GCA_005356885.1 of Cercospora cf. flagellaris. NCBI lineage: Eukaryota > Fungi > Ascomycota > Dothideomycetes > Mycosphaerellales > Mycosphaerellaceae > Cercospora > Cercospora cf. flagellaris. Next base: position 28,172 of record RJLU01000002.1, read on the forward strand.
TACCATTCCAGTATGTCATCCTCGTTCACCAGAGCAGGCCGCAGCTCTCGCAACACGCCTACAAAAGCGCCCAGCCGCGACGTGCTCCCCGCAATGTGCCTGTCCCAGAAGGACTTCAAGTCCTGATTCGCTCGGCTCGCTTCGTCGCGATCGATCTCGCCGTCGTGTTCATCGATGAACGACTGCAGCATGCGGCGGCTCTCGTTGGGCAGGCTCGAAGGGACCTTGGAGCCGGTGAAATGGGTCTGTAGGGCTTTGGTGACATCGCGAAGGGACCTGATGGGTTGAATGTGGTCAGTAAAGGGACTCGGTGTCCTCGACGCTACCCTGGGTGGTCGCAGCGCCATCGCAAAGGCAATGGTCAGAGAAAAGACCAGCCATGCCCGCGCGGATGGCTGCTCACCTTGTATGCGGTGCGCTCATGACGGCGAGGGAGCGGGATGCATGCACGCGCGCAGAGAGTGGTCCAGGGAGCGGGTGCTGGGTCTGGATGTGGTACTAGTTCCTGCACTCGTCTATCAGCCTGCAGAGGGGCGGAGGAGCGGTGTTGAGGAGGAGCAAATTTGCGGTGCTGCCTCCACCGTTCACGACAGGCGGGAATGGACGCAGGCGGATGTGGCTTATGACTGCAAGCTCGAGCACTTGTTCTCCTCTTCTTGCCTCTCCATGTGTTTTCTACGAGAGCGCCTGATGCGGCAACGTGCATGCAGGCCGCGCGACAGGGTGGTGGTGCACTGCTTCGGGATCGTCGTGCAGCAGCCGCTGCCACGGGGCGGTCGACCGCAGTCTGCAGAGGATAAGCAGCAGCACCAGCACTCCCCGTCGTGATGGAATTACGGCCAGCGCGCAGCTGCGAATGGCTGCAGATAACAACGAGTTGGCGAGTGTGGTCCGAAGGATCAGCAGCGGCGGATGTTGCGCGCCTCCCCCACTGCACGGAAATGGGAAGCGGCGGTCCCTGGGCGGAAGTCTTCACCGCGCCGCAGAACCTCGCGTGTCGCACAACGAACGCCCCTTCTTCCCATCTCGCCCGCCGCTCAACGTCGATGATGACCATCTGCTTCGTGAACACTCATTTCCCTTGAGCCACTTCACCATCCGAGCCAGCGTCGCCAACCCACGTCAGCCAGAGCACGATTTCCCATCTCGCTCCTCCGTCTGCAGGCTTATCTGCTTGAAACTCTACCGACGCCCAGGACGCTTCTGCTTCGCTTGGTCCCAGGAACAGAATGCTGGGCCGAACATATCCTGCAGACTAGCGACACGCTCTCGCAACTCCCGGCTGCTGCATCCAGCATCATGCCCTGTGATGAGGCTTGCTGAGCAACGCCACGATTTCCCAAACGTCGTTGGCATCCAGTCATCACCCTCCTTCCTGCCTACTTTCAGAAATGTCATGGTAGCGATGTCTGGCATAGTTCGCCCGATCAATCAACAAATGCCGAGGAAGCACTTACGCGACCACAGAGTTGGGATCCTGTACACGAGGCGAGAGCACATGCGTCGTCCCGACCCACAAGTCGTCTTTGCCCTGTCCTTCATCACGCCTTCGTATACGCAGCTCTGCTTGCGCTTATGTTGCCTCATCACGCTCCAAGGTAAAGTCTTACTGATGTGAGGCGACTTCCGTGGCCGGGATAGCGAACTGCCGGCGAACCCAGCACCGCGAGCTCGTGCAATTGCACGCCAAGATCTTGCCCTCTCAAATCGCGTCGCGTCGGTGGCTGCTGATGTAGGTGATATGTTTCGGGTTCAAGCGTACGAAATGAGCTTGTTGTTGATTAGCCAGACGATGCCCACGCATCGCTGCTCGTGCGTGAACCGGACTCACGCTCATCAGTCGGCCGAATGCTCCTGGCTCGTGAAAACAGGACCAGAACGAGAGAGGTCGTGCCGTATTGTTCGTACATACATGGACATGTCTCTGTCATACCCTGTCAACACCAATGAACTCCTTCCCCCAGCAAACCGCACCCCACGTACTACGAAGCGAATCGGAATCTCATGGCACATGCACGTTATGCATACAAATGCACTTCATGTCCCGAAGCTATAAGCCTTGCAGGGGAATATGTATGCCGCTGATCTTCACAGGATGCGCGGCATGTCTGCCGAATGCGACTCGTCACAAAATCACCCGCGAATGCAGTGGCCGTTCCGGAAGTCGTGCCATACATTGTTGTTTGGACGCATGACGCTTCAATGTCGATTCGATGCTTATCACAACAACAGGTCCTGAGGTTACGGAATTGCGGAACCACCAAGACATCTCGTCATTGGTCTGTGACCCAGGAACATGAGCTATGGGGAAGACAACGTGCAGAATAATCTTATCGAGCCACAACATATTTTCAACATAAACGCAATGGACCCTTCGCGCATTATCAGCATTCTGCGGCCGTTCCGAGCACTAGACATACTGGTACAATAAATCTTTGACAACGTCCCTAGAACTGCCAACTGCTTTGCAAACTTTAACCAGGAGAACAAACTCAAGTTCACGTATTCGCAACAACTTCTCCTCAAGTGCGACAAGACAGCTCACGCACAAGTCATGAGGGTCATAGCTATCCAGAACGGGGTACACGGCAGCTGGGTCGAGTTCGCGGCCGCCTTTAGCATCCTGAAGTTGTCCGGCGAGAGTGTGACCGCAAGCACACATCGCATGCAATGGTTTTGGCCACCAATTTGTGGTGTAGCTAGAGGCCTCGCTGATCAACAATGATCCATCAACACTTGAATCGAGTGGCGCTGCGACCATGTGTTGTTGAGCCCGCCTTGCACTAGAATGCTGTTGCCTCCTGGGAAGCAGGAATACGTTTCGTACGGCATCAGGATTGAGCGATTGATGCGATACGACCTTGTCATGACCTACGTGGGTAGGCTCCTCGGACTTGCATGGAACAGAGAGACATTTTGGCCCATGGCAGTGGCAAGGAAAGGTCAAGTTGTCGGCCGTGATTTCATCTTCGACAGAGTCTGTCGATAAAACGAATTGCCCTGCTATCGCCGCGCAAAGGTCGTTCTTATTGAAATCTAGCTCATGCATTTCGTGTCCCGGCCTTGGCTTGTGAGGTTTGAAGGCTGCAAGTGCGTTCTGTAGGGACGCTTCATATCCAGTGTAATGCTGGTGTTCAGGTCGTTGTGCAGCACCGGGAACCGGCACAATATCGCTGCTCTTGTTCATCACACTGCTCTTGTTGATTTGCGCCAAGGCGTCGCGATGGCAGCCCTTCGTTCTCGACCATTTAGATTCAAAGGAACGTCGACTCCTCAAGCCGCACGGCATATTGACGAAGAAGCCCTGCTGTGGCTTTCACTCCTAGAGGCCTGTCAGTTGCCGTTGCAAACGTAAAATGCTCGGCGGCAATGTGCAATATTGTGGTAGCTTAGTGTTCCTTCTCATCATCAACACACCTCGTTCAGTAGCGCATCAGCGAGCACGAAGAGTTGTGACGCCCGGGCCTCCGTAAACGTGGACGACTTGTGGCAGCGATGTCGCGAGAGGGTGTCGCCGGAAGATCCGAGCCTTCTCGCTTTGCGGTCTCTGTCTATTCAATAGGAAAGGCGGGGAGAGGGTTTGAAAGAGTTTTTGCGAGCTCCACGTCTCAGTACAGTGCCACGGTATAGCTCCTGTACAACGCAGTGTGCGCGACTGCAGCTCGCCGACGACAGGACGGCAAAGTACGAGTCTTGCTCGTTTAGATGCATGCACGCTGTCTGTGCGGTTGCAGGTGATTCTGGATCGCTGGAGAATCGATCCACTGATCAAACAACCTGTGACGCTCTGGTCTCACCACCAGCTTGTCGTCGAGCTCTGCAACTTCCACGGCCAATGGACTGCACATGCGGTAGCACTGTGCCCACGGCATGGGAGTCACAGCAAACTGCGAACACGCAAACCGCTGGTGGTAGACGGTCCTCTGACAGAGGGTACTTGCATATCGGTGGTACTTGTGCTCAGCTGTGCTTGCAGTGCTGATCAGCGATCTGTGCGCTGCACGTTGCTACCGTGAACCAGGAAGGCGCCATGGACGTGCGGAGGCAGTATGGTATAATGCGCGCCTGCTGCAGTACTTAGTTGGCCGGATGCCGCGCAGTGACTTCTCCCGACTTCTACAAGTGTGTCAAAGGAAGACAGACGCGAGACGATGCGCTACCTCACTCACTTGGTGCTCTCAACATCGGCCAATGAAGACTCAGTGAGCGGGTCTGGCGCGGCAACACGTGATCGGCGGGACAATTTCGGCCTCGACCACGCTACGTGCTGGTGCGCGACACTGACTTCACCATCCATTCCCGCTGCCCACAAGCTGTGCCCGTCGCGCCATTCCTCCATCAGCAGTGTATCTTCCGCTCCCGGCTACTTTGGTTCCTCACGATCATCCGCCGACATCGAGCTGAGTGACCTGCCCTCGCGTACTGTCGCACAGCAGCAGCCACCGCCATCATGGCAGACGATAGCGGAGATGCCAAACCTGATCCCTCCGCCTCCGACAGCACACTTGCCGGCGATAACACCGCGCTCTCCGCCGACAGCTCTAACACCCTGTCCGCTCAGTCCGGCCCCACTGCCACATCACACACACTGTCTGCCGGAGACGATACCGCCGCACTTGACGCAACGCAAGAGCGCGACCTCGACGCCGAAATCACATCGCAAGACGCAGCCATGAACAACACAACCATGGAAGATGCGGCGCCCTCACAGCCCAGCGCTCCCGAGCAAGCGAACGGTCTCAAAGCGCCCGAAGAGCCGCGCATTCCTATCAAGAAGGATACCAGTTTACGGGAGTTCATGGGCAAGATGGACGACTATGCTCCACTGATTCCCGACGCCGTCACCGACTACTACCTCACACTGGCTGGTCTCCCTCCCCCGCCCGAGACCGACAGACGACTAGCTCGCCTGCTGGCCCTCGCGACCCAGAAATTCATCGCCGATATCGCAGCCGATGCGTACCAATATTCACGCATCAGGAGCACGAACACAACGTCGAATAACCCGCTTACGGGTCTTGGAGGTGCTGCTGGATTCGGGCTGCCGGGTGGTGCAGGCGATGAAGCAGCCGGCAAAGGCAAGAAAGATGCCACCGGCAAGGCAGCTCCACTGGGTGGACCCAGGGCCGGCTATGGAGGTGGAGGTGCCAGTGGCGGTCAGGGTCGAACTGTTCTGACCATGGAGGACCTGGGAATGGCAGTCGGCGAATACGGAGTCAACGTCAAACGGGGAGAGTTTTACAGATGAAGAGCATTGGGATCACAGGACGAAAGATATAATGATTAGATTGTACAAGTACGAGCCGCATGAATTTGGATGACGGGGCAGAGGGTGTCGATGGGTAACGGCACGGCAAAGCCCTGCTTTGAGGATGTGCATCGAGCCCTCTGGTCAGGTGCCCATTCTTAGTTGGACAGTCAAAGGGCGTCAGAATGCTTGATGCCACAACTAGGGCCATGGCATTAATCCACAGCGAGAGGACATGGCGAAGCGATTGTCCGTCATCGTGAGGCTGCCTGGATGGAGATGAGGCGTGCAAGCTGTAAAACGGAGATCCAAAAGCTGACCTCCGCAGCGTGAGTCTCGGCTCTCTCCGACACCTTTATGGTCATCTTGGCCATCATATACTTCTCCATAGCGAGCAGTATGCAGAAGCCTTCACAGGCCAATGAGCATCACCACGTGCAGGAACTACCTTTCGCAACCTTCCTCATTCGGACTCCATCCCGTCCCTGCCAAGCATATTCCGGAATATCAAGAGTCTTAGCGCTTCGCAGTCGTCCTCTGCAACTTCATCTGCTCCTATCCGCGGCTCTTGGTTCAGCTCCTTCAGTTTTCTGGGCATGCACAACCTCTTCAACGGAGCGGGTACTCATTTCCCTCACGGGCGATGACAGATTCTGGTCTCCTGCGTGGTGACGAGATGAAGTCGAAAAGTCATAAAAGGATGAATGGTAGGTTCTCACCGAGCACCTTGTCCTCTACATTGCACAAATTTCTTTTTCCTCCATTTCTGTTCACCATGAAAATTAACGCAGCATTCCTTGTGGCTTCTGCCACGACGGCCACTGCCGCTGTTCGTCCCAAGAACTTTATCATGATTGTGCCAGATGGCATGGCCCCAGCTTCTGAGACGCTGGTCAGAACTTACAAGGCCATGCTGAATGGTGCCACACCTCAGTCGCCCAATATTCCTGCCATCGTCACCGACCAGCTGGTAAGCCCAAGCGCACACTCGAGAGATAATTGCGAGACCTGACAAATTCAGCCAATTGGCAACACTCGAACGCACTCCGCAAACAACCTCGTCACCGACTCTGCTGCTGCTGGCACGGCTCTTGCTGCCGGCTTCAAGACGAACAATGGAGCGATTGGTGTTTTGCCTGATGGTCAACCTGTCGGCACAATCATGGAGGCGGCCAAAATGGAAGGCTTCCTCACAGCACTCATTGTGACGAGCAGTATCAATCACGCTACGCCAGCCGCCTATTCTGCTCATGTTGTGAATCGCAACGCATTCCCGCAGATCGCAGAGCAACAGCTTGGGTATTCACATCCGCTCAACATAAGCGTGGACATCCTGCTGGGCGGCGGTCGCTGCTATTTTCAGCCAAGCACCAACGAGAACTCCTGCAGAGAAGACGACATCGATCTCTTCAAGTTCGCAGAAGAGAAAGGCTACACAGTCGCTCAAGACCGCGCTGGCTTCAACGACTTCGAGGGCGGAACTGGATCTACCAGGCTTCCATACATCGGGCTGTTCAAAGACTACGATCTCAGCTACGAGATCGACCGCAAACAGCAACCTGAAGCCGAACGCGAGCCTTCACTCGCGGAGATGTCACAAACGGCGCTCAACTCCCTCGATCGCGAACTCAACTGCCGCGGAAGGCAGTGCTCCGGTCGTGGCAAACGAGGCAAAGGCTACTTCATGATGATTGAGGCCTCTCGCATTGACCATTCTTCCCATGCCCACGACGCTGCAGCCCACCTTCACGACGTCATAGCCTACCACGAAGTCATCGACCTAGTCAAGGAGTGGATCGATCGCCATCCGGACACAGCCATGCTGAGCGTTGCAGATCACGAGACCGGAGGTTTGACGCTACCGGGAGGATACGATCCGAGAGCTTTGACGACCGCGCAGCATTCGTATGAGTACCTTCTCGAACAATGGGAGGGAGGCGACAGATCGAGAGATTTCTTGACGGAAAAGATTCTGCCCGCTGCTGGCGTCTCTGAGGCTTCCACTTCGGATGTCGATTCGATTCTGCGAGACTTCGCTCAGTTGCCTGAAGTGCTGAGCCAGAGAGCCGGAATTAGGTGGTCGACTGGAGGGCATTCTGGCGTTGATACGACGCTGTACGGGTATGCAGCTGGAAGGATGGGAAGAGAGCTCAAGGAAGAGATGGAAGGTGGGTATGACAATACTGAGATTCCGAGGTTCTTGGAAAAGGCTTTGGGGCTGAATATGGATAAAGTCACTAGAGATCTGAGAGCAAAGGGAACGGGTTGGATCCCGCAGTAGAGTGACTGCCTCCAAGTAGTGGCAAGACACAATGACGAGATGGCACGTGCACTTTCGGAAAGTACGGTGCTTTCTTGCCTGGTGATAGTCACGTCGCGGGGTCAGACGCAACGGCCTAACGTAAATCATCGGCTTGACACAGACACGCCACGGCCGCCACGTCAACAAATCGCCCGACCGCCGCAGCATTAAAGACCACTTTCTGCTCACTTTCGACCACTACTGAAAATGTCGACACCACCACTTCACACGAACGAAGGAGACGAAGAACTAGAGCTGGATAACCGGATTCAGGCACTGCCACAAGAGCTACAAGACACCATCCTCGACTTCGTGCTCATCGCTGGCGTCAAATGTATCGAGAAGCGCATACATGATTCGCCGCCATGGCAAATCAGTGTCAACTCTAGAACCCGCAAATTTGTTGCGCTAGAGTTCTACGAAACTGCTTCTTTCATAGTCCCAGAGAGATCTATCGTCGCAGGCGAGTCGCCCTACATCTATCTCGTGACTTAATGGCTCATGAAGGTTCCGATGGAGTACCAACCCCGTATCCGAGAAATTCGCATTCACAACTTTATTTCATCACTACCGCAATCGATCGAGGAGGAAGTGATCCTGTATTGCGATCAAATGCAAAGGCTAAGAGTTACTGAGTTCATCGTGCAAAGGCACCAGTTCGATCTCCGCGCGGACGTCATGAAGCTGGCCATGAGGATCGATAGCGATCCGGAGGTCCTGACATGGCTCAGCTACGGTGACTTTGAGTGGATAACTGAAAAGTGAGCTGCGCATGTATACTCTTGCCAGTATCTGCAACGATTTGCTGACATGAGACTAGGGTGATCCAAGATGAGGAACGTGAAGAGGAGAGAGACCTGGCCGGCGAGGACGCGGAGAAAGATAATGACGATGGTGGTCAACCGTAAAAGAGCGTTGGAAGGATACCGAGCTCAGTGACCGGAGTGTACAGTATGCATGGAGAGGGCTAAGGTCCTGATCGTGACTAGCGATTGAGGTCAGTTATTGAGCAGCTCAATAATGCGAGACCTGGCACAAAGCATCGACTGCAGCCTCGTTCATGACAATGGTGGGATGGGATATGCTCATACCGACTATGATTCATGAAAGCACCCATGCCAGTAGAAGGCCAAGATCGCGTGCCGCCATGCAGTTCCTCCCTCTGCCTACTCAAGTGGCCGAAGTGCGTGCATCTACAGCTCCTGCGGAGAACACGTCCAAAGAAACTAATGATCATGATGAACCTTGCACAAGTTTGACGAGTAAGTATGCGGGAGGCGTTCGTGCAGGCTGCCAGCGTGAAACCAGTGGTGTGGCTCGTGCAGCTCTTCTGTGCTGCCTTGGCCGTTTGTGCTTCCATTCTTCACTCTCAACTTTGAAAGCTCTTCTACCTTCATCCATCTATCCGCATCGTCGTCGCGGTTGCCACCCATGACTTTCGCCAGTGGAACGCCTACCATGGGCGCGAATAATGATGCCTCGACTCAAGTGAGGAACACAGCTAACGCATCAACTCTCAGTGCCAGCAACAACGCGACGCCGAACATCGATGACCACCGCATTCAGGCTCTGTCACGAGAACTGCAAGATCTCATCCTGGACTTCACACTTCTAGCTGGAGTCGAGTGCCGCGATGTCCAGATCGGAGCAGCATACAAACCACCATGGCAGCTTGGCGTCAACCAGCGCACTCGAAAGTTTCTCGTCAAACACTACCATCGCACCAGTATCTTCACTGCCGTCGAGAAGAGCCCGAGCCAGTGGAGAGGCTGGCTGTGCAGTCTTCCGCCAAACACGATGCCCTTGATCCAAGAGATTCGCGTGTCCTGCCATCCACTCTCTCTGGGAAACGTGAAAGGAGCCGGCCCTTTTCACGATCCGAGCATTGTCAGGTGGGATGCCGGTAATTACACCTTCTGGCTCGATCATATCACAGCTGCACTCAGGACCTCGGGCATCCGATTGAGAGAGAATGTGCTCAAGCTGCCCGTACTGCAGGTCGAAGGTGCAAAAGGCGATGTCCGCTGGATGTCAAAGGCGGAAATCTGCACTTTCATGCAGCTGTGAGAGTATCTCCACAATCATTCTCGGGACAGAGCGACTAATTGAGAACAGTTACAAGCGTCGGCTCGCAGCCAAAGCTTTGGGCACAGAGCTTGAGTGAGATACAGGAGCCGGAGAATACGGCACGAAAGACGCTGTCATGTCTCGTGAACAGTGGGCTACTATGAACAGGGGTGGAGAGATACGAGGGCAGAGCTCCTCGTCAATTCGTCGAGCTTTCTCTCTAAACTTGAAGGGTATCTGAAGGCATCAGTATCAGAGCAATACAACACAGGGGTTTGCCATATTTTTCATCGAGTATTCGAACGTTGGAGGGCTGGCATGAGCAAGAAGTGAGGCATTCAGGAAGATCGAACGAGTGGTGTCCTGTCCAGCCCTGAGGAAGCTGGGTAAGGGCAAAGCAACACAGTGACCGGCGAAGTTCCAAGTCGTTTTGTAGTCGCTAGGCGTGTGCATGAATAGGTGTCTGCCCTTAGTGGACTGCTGCAGCGAACTTCATTTCGGAAACGCCGCCATCCCGTCACGTTCACTTGAAGGCCCGTTCCCGAAACCCGCATTCCCGCTATTTGACTCCATGTCGGCGTCCAGTCGTTTGAACTTCTCCCCACCACACAACATCTTACAATTGTGCGCCGTGCGACTCCTGCAAGTCCCGCCAACATGGAGCCGGCGCCCGCCATGGACGCTCGTCACGAACCAAGCAGCGCTCCCAATGGCAACTCGAGCCTCGAATCTCCTCAGGTAAGTCGCTCAAGCCTTCGACTGAGCTTCCCATTCTTACAGCTGACCAAACCAGCACAACGACGAAGAACAGCTTGCTGAGCGCATCCAAGCTCTCGCTCAAGAACTGCAGGACATGATTCTTGATCACACCTTGATTGCCTCACTCGAAAACACCAAAGACAAGAGCCCGACTAACAAGATCTTGCTCACAAGTCGCTACCGCTTTCCATGGCAACTCAACCTCAACCGCAGAACTCGCAAACTCGTTGCACATCACTACTTCGCCAACTCCGTCTTCCAGCTCCGAAATGCTACTTGTTATGTCCGAGGACGACCCACTCTCGAAGCCTGGTTGATCAACGTCGATCCTCTCTACATCGGACTCATCACCAAGATTCGACTCGATTGTCGCAAAGCAAAGATGTCGTGTATGGAAAAGCTGTGTATTGCCGTCGACGACGTGGAGGGAGTTGGCGATGCCGTGGAAAATGCTTGTGGTTACGAACTCGATGAAAGGATTTTCCAGATCGTCACGAACCCCGTGTTCAAGAAACGCGTGGGCCAGAAGAAAGACACGGGTGAATACACAGTAAAGGAGGCTCGAGAATTGGGAGACAGTCCGTGGATTCACCGCGCGTACGTTGAGCGGCTGAACTAGCGAGGTGATTGGTGCGAGGGCGATTTGTCAAGACGACCAGGCTTGTGATTATCGAGGTTGCGAAAGCAGTCACTCACAGCATCCAAGCCGCTGTCTCTCCTAGAAGGGGTGTCCTTCCTGGCAATGAACATGGGAATGTGACGCGGCGAGTAAACAGTCCAGAGCGATGAAATGACATTTGCACCTACGTATCGCTCATCAACGTCTCTTTGACCCTGCTCGCATCCCTTTCAATTGCGCTGACCCGCACTGCGATACAGGCATCGCGGCAGCATCAATTGCAGAGGAGGCCTCATGATCTGGCATCATCGTAGCATCAATTGCACATAACACGTCATGATCTTGCCGCGCTACTGTCTCAGTCATCCTGAGCAGGCACTGGGCAGAGGTACAGGTCAGCGCAGCTTGCTGCTGCTGGATAGTGGTACCCGGGGTTGTTGGTGCGGAAGAAGAGTTGTGGAAAGCCGTGCCACCAATCGCACACTGCATTTGATTAGCATCGTTCCAGGAGCAAAAGCGAGAACGCGCAAGTCGACTCACCAATCCAGCCTCCGAAGCTGGGACTCTTCCACTGCAAGCCCGTCTCGTTGACGAAGAAGCCCGAGACATCGGCGTTGCTACCGTGCACGCCAGCATTCATTTCGACGGGCTGCCAGGCGGAGTAGAACTTCTGGTTGGGGATCATCTTCAGACCGAATGTGAAGGTGCTGCCGAAGTCGAAGAGGAGGTTGTCGCGGCCGGTGACGTTGGTTGGGCTGAAGAAGGCTTTGCTGGCGCCGGCCTGAGTCTCGCGGAAGGTGGCGTCGCTGAGGCCGGCGCCAGTGTGAAAGGGGTAGAGCCAGAGGTCTGGAGGTTTGCTCAGTGGATGCTTGAAAGGTGGTGAAATGGACACTCGACTTACTGTTGTAGCTCGTCTTGTTGGCCGAAGAAGGCTGGAGTTCGGTCTTGATCTGGTACAGCGGGCCCGTGATGTTGACGCTGGTGACGGACACGCCGAAGATGGCGAGGATGAGGGCGATGAGCAGCATGGTGAGAGAGTGTAGCGGCGGTGAAGAATTGTATTCGGGGTGGGTGCGGTGCGGTGACAAGTGGAAGTTGGGGTGGAGGGGGAGGTGGAGATGGAAGAGCGAAGCAAGGACTTGTGGCAGCTCGTACGTGCCCGTTCCGTCGACTGCGTCGCCTGCCACTCACCGTTGAAGCGCGGGCAAGAGCTGCTCGTGAAGTCCACCCAACGCCTGCACCTGCTGAACTCTCCGCCGCTTTGCGACTGCCACTGTTCACTTCTCCGCACCGCCCTTGCATCGTGGTCAGATCTGACACACGCATGCAGACGGAGGACGGGAAGGCGCTTCCATCACGCGATTATAACAGCACGACCTCGAACCTGACGATGAAGAGAAGTCAAGCACGCTGTCGAGAGGAGAGCGTCGCTACACGCGAAGTGGTGAACATGGTGAAGACGCGACGCACCTGCGCTGAAGTCAGTCGCGAAAACACGCTAGCGAGAAACCCTGCATGCCGCTGCGTCATTGCGCTGACTAACCCACTTTCGAATCTTTCGAGAACTTCTGCCATGCGGGACAGAGTGACTCTGCACGCTCGTCCATCTTCTACCACAATCCTGCATGATGGGGCTCCCGCAAGCATTCGATATGGCCAACACCCAGGGAGGTCAGACCTCCTTGGCTGAGGATCTATTCGCCGACATGGGCCGCAAGGCTGAACAGGTATCGGGGAGCAACGATGACCAGAAAGTTGTCGAAGAAATCGAGAGCTTGTGCATGAACTGTCATGAAGATGGCACGACAAGGCTACTGCTCACCAAGATCCCCTTCTTCCGAGAAATCGTCATCATGTCCTTCACCTGCGAAAAGTGCGGCTTCCACAACAACGAAATCCAATCTGCGGGGCAGATCCAGCCCAAGGGTGCCAAATTCGCATTGCGCGTAGAGAAAGATGAGGACTTGCAGAGAAATGTGGTGAAGAGCGACGTTTGCGCATTCAGGATAGAGGACGTTGATCTGGAGGTGCCGCCTGGGAAGGGCCAGTACTCCAACGTGGAGGGCATCATTCGAGCCGTCAAGGATGACTTGGAGATGCACCAGGAAGCACGTATGCAACAGATGCCGGACGTTGGCGCAAAAGTCGCAGAGATCATTCGCAAGTTAGAGGATATGCTCAATGGACACAAATACCCATTCATGATCTCCGTCGACGACCCCACGGGCAACAGCACGATAGAACCAAAGCCAGGCGACCCCGCCGGCAAGTGGGCAAAGAGCGAATACACTCGATCAGCAGCGCAGAATGCAACTCTTGGTCTGGGAGATGATGTGCCTGCACCGGAGCCTGAAGCACCTGCAACTGCACTCCGGCCCGAATATCACGCTCAACACCTCGTTGGAGGTGACGCTCCTGCTGCACCACAAGCGAACAACGTGGATCAGGAAGACGATATCGTCGAGAACCAGGTCTACACCTTCCCCGCATCATGTCCCGGCTGCACCCGGCCATGCGCTACGAACATGAAGATGGTCAACATTCCTTTCTTCAAGCAGGTCGTCCTCATGTCAACAGTATGCGATCACTGTGGCTACCGAAGCAACGAAGTCAAGACAGGTGGCGAGGTGCCAGAAAAGGGTCGCAAAATCACGCTCCAGGTCAGCACCAAGGAAGACTTGGCACGAGACATTCTCAAAAGCGAGAGTGCAGCGCTGAGCTGTCCGGAATTACAATTACGTGTCGAGCCCGGCACGATGGGTGGCCGCTTCACCACTGTAGAAGGAATCATGACTAACATCCGCAAAGACCTGAGGGCTCAGGCATTTGGTCTCGAGGACGGCGACGCGGACCTTCCAGACGGTGCGGGAGATTCTATGGCTCCGGAAAGCAAAAAGCAGTGGGAAGACTTCTTCACGCTGCTAGAGGACGCTATCGAAGGCCGTAAGGACTTTACACTTGTCCTCGAGGATCCGCTGGCCGGCTCATACGTACAAAGTTTGACTGCGCCAGAGCCTGATCCAAAACTTACACTCGAAGATTACACTCGGACCGAGGAGGAAGAAGAAGATCTCGGGTTGAAGGACATCAAGACCGAGGGCTACGAGCAGGACGAAGGGAAGACGACATCGTGAGCATAGATGAGGAAGTGTCATGACGGAGATAGAACTAGACCCATGAGTAACGAGAGAGATACCCGAAGATGCGGCAGCGCGGCGACATGCAACGAGATATATTCTTCAGGCATTCAGCTCCACTCGGTACTGTCAAATGTCGGCCCATTCACTGCTTCTGTACGCCGTGGCCCTGGAGACTTTTTTACAGGGCGGACCGGTGCGCTGTCTTCAAATTCCGGGACTGGCAAGCATGAATCCGCGTTGTCCTCCATCTTTCTGCAGTCATCAATATCTTGCGGCTGATGATGTGGCGATCTGGGGTCCAGGTACCCACTTCCATGAGGCCACTTTATATTCACCTGGAAATCAACCAGACGCGCCAGGCTGGCTCGCCCAGAAGTAGATACGGCGGAACATGCACGCTGTCATGAAGCTTTCTTCGCCGCGCGACTACATATATTCCCCTTTATCGACTGTGCTTCTTCTCCTCCAACATCCATTCTCGACTCAACTCGCCTTCGTACCTCGCCGGCCCTGCCTGACTTTGCACAACCACATTCAGACAAACCACAGCCCTGCCGCCACTACCTTCCAGCGGAATGAAGTTGTCCACAGTTGCAGCATTGGCTGTCTACGCTGGCACAGCAGTCTGTACAGCCAGTGAGGCAGATGAAGCAGTCAAGTCCTTCGTTACTGTCACCAAGAGCAACTTCCACGACGTGAAGCCAGAAAATAAGTCCACACTCGCCTCAGCAGTCGACACAGAGAACTCGCCAACGCCTTTCGCGCCCGAGGCAACACAGACCAAGTCACTCAATGAGCGCGAGATGCACGACCCAAGCATCCACCCGGATGCTTCACCAAATGTTTCGAAGCACAATACCCTGTACAACTGCGGCGAAGTTTTCACCGGAACTCAATCGATGCATGCCTCCAAATTCCACTGCCACGAAAACTGCGTGGTCACAAAGACACCCGACCTGGCGTCTGCTGCCCCAACAGCACCACATCTCATCACCCGCGTGGTAGAGCATGAGAAGCAGCCAGCATCCACTTCCACTCCCGCCCCAACCAATGCCTACGGCCTAGATGACCCGAAGCGAGCCTGCCCCTTGGGACTGATCAAGGAATGCGAGTACCATCATCCCGCTTCGGTGATCACGACATCGTTCAAGCATTGCTGGTGCGAGCCCGAGAAGGTCATACCGACCACCGCGTCGTGAGAGTAGAGCGTCCAAGGAAAAGGATGTGCGGGCACTGGGTCGAGACAAGCGCTGAGTGCTGGCGGAAGAGCTATTCTTTTTGAGGCGTGCATGAAGGACCAGTATGATCTGATGCAATCCGGGCTAAAGAAAAGAGGGACAATGAAAATTCTGACGTTTGTGATTTGCAAAAGAGAATGGGACGATGCCTTTTCTTCTAATCGACGTTGGGCTGGAGCAATTTGTAGCTTGACAGTTACATAGCTCTGGAATACTGGTGACCCAAATCTTGTCCCTACTTCCTTTCTCCGCTTGGGCCAATTATGGCGTCCTATAACGGGGTATAACTCTTATTCGAGGGAGGAAAGAAGGTGGAGACTGAACCGTACTTGACAGCTTAGGCGTGATACTCATCCTTCACACGAGTCCCTTTCGTAGTCGCTGAGCAGGTTTGTGGCTACCGTCAGGCGTATTGACCTGCCAGCTGAGGTTCGGTCTGCAATGCAACCAGGCGTTGATCGTGGCCCATGGATGGCCCCTAGTGCTTCCATCTGGCCTTGCAGACAGTCTGTGTGATACTGAAAAATCGGATAGTTGCCTGAGCAATCGGACCTGTAGCCCAGGAGTGAAAGGAATGGTCGACTTTTTGCTTGGAGGTCCTGAATCGTGAGGAGGACATGCTAGCTGCCCTCTCCATTTTGCAAACTGCATTGTCAACAGCAATAATAACTGACCTGCGTCCATGCGAGAGTGACGCTCTTTACCCTTCAGGACGCCCTGTTCACCAGTGTTGATCCGCTCGGTTGTGGGGATGTAGAGATTCACAGCATCACCCACTCTGCTGGACGATGAGCGACTGGGCGGACAGCTGTCACAATACTCTTTTCATCACGCCGTGTGCTCTCTGTATGCGATGCATGCTACTTTCGGAGTCTTGTTCACAGATCGTGGGTGTTCTTGGGCCTGGCTTTAATGCGCACAGTCTAAAGTGTTGCCCATTGTTCATTGTGCTGACTCCGCTTCCCCGGTGCTGGTCTTCAGATCCAGATACGAGATTCTGTCAGGGGCACTCTGATGAGTGATAGTCTCCGCCGCGCCTCGGGTACCTTACATGAACTCAGTGTAGATCCAGCCTATGAGCTCTCTGCCTCCTCAATGCCGATAGCAAGTTAGGCGCTTGCTCGCAAGGTTTTGTGAACCTACGATTAGCGGGCAACTTGTGCTGCGAACTTGCTGTGAACTTGACGTGCAGTCTTCACAGATGTGTCTTTGCCTCACACTGTTGAAAAGCTCCAACACTGGTGGCGAATGACTTTCAAGACGACGCCGGAATTGGGGCCAACATCAACGTTAATGGTCAACATCTTGATCACCACCCTCCGAGACATTTGGAACGAGCCGCCAGGCAATGTTGAAGTAGGGAGGCGTTGGACACGAGGCCAAACAATTTCCCACAGTCGCTTGACCTGCGTAGATGTGATTGGATCCGTTCTATCAAGCGACTAGGTTGGGCGACAGAACATAGCCTTCAGCCACGTCGGGAAATGACACGAGGAGGCGTCAATCCATGAGCTTAACGCGATGCTAACTTCGCAACATCGAAATCAGCGGCGCAGCGTGCCTGAGCGTGCCTGGCTTGAAGTTCGCAGATAATGTTATTATGACCCGAGGTGGCAAGTGCCCGTATCGCGATGTGCTTGGAAGCGCGTAGCCTTGCCTCCTGTGCCACGACGCCCTCATCTCCTTGGGAAGAACGGCGCCACGCAGCAGATCTGTCGTATTTTCTTGCACCTGCGATCTCCCAGGGCTGATCGCCTATTCGCGTGAAACGTCGTGCAAGTAGGCTTCCCCAGAATCCTGCAGCAGCGATGCATAACGGCCTCTGCCTGCCGAGCAGGGATAAGTAGGACAATTAGGAAGAGCGACCACTGTAACAGTCACTAATAGATGACCTTCGGGGCAGGCTGGACTGGGGTACAGCCAAGTTAGCTTTGGGTGTAGCCAGAAAAAGATCGAATACGGAGCAGAGCCGATCTTTTATCCGTGCGGATACGAACGTTTCGACCCAGAACGGCATAGCTTAACATCACTGTGCCATGGGTTGCTACGCTAAAGAACACGAGACGTCACGTCCACCTTACTCGTCCTCTCGCCGGCAAACACTGGCAAAGTAGCGGTACTGTGCAACGGGTGGCTCATTTACCAAACACGAACCGCGGACGCCACGGAAGATATGGCGGCCACGCTGCAAGGTCCGGTACTACATATATGCCTTTCGCCCATGTATCCCTCCCCTTGTAAACTCATCTCTCACATTCCTTTACCACATCACACCACATTCGTTCAACCACAATGAAGTACACCATCTTCGCGGCCATCATCGGCCTGGCTTCTGCCACCAGCTACGCTGCCCCAGACGCTAAGACATGCGACTGCTACTTCAAGTACAGAGAGTGCCAGTCTGGCCCAAGCGCTAACCAAGCTACGTGCGGTGCTGAGTTCGCCGGCTGGTGAGTACAAGTATCGTCTCGTAGCCTTATGCTAGAACACTGACAGTATTTCTTTGTCAGCGCAAACTTCAACCCTTTCACTGGCGAGGAGCAAGCTCCATACTTCGCCAACTTGCAGGCGAACTGCAAGGCCGCCACCACCTCTGCTCCAGGCGGCTACCCTACTGCTCCTCCTACCTACGGTGCATCGTCCTCGGCCCCAGCTCCAACCTACCCAGCTGGCAAGCCCGATGCGAAGACATGCGAGTGTTACGCAAAGCTTGGTCAATGCCAGACTGGCCCGAACGCCAACCAAGCTACATGTGCGGCTGAGTTCGCATCTTGGTAAGAAGCCATCGCCGTTGGTGAGCGATCGAGCGAGTGCAATGTGCTGACGTCCAATTAGCTCCGGCAACAACCCATACACTGGCGACGATCGTGCGACTGCTTACTTCGATAACCTGAAGAAGAACTGCCCAACCAGCAGCGCGCCAGCTCCTAGCAGCACTCCAACTGCTCCCGGCAAGCCAGATGCTAAGACCTGCGAGTGCTACGCGAAGCTCGGCCAATGCCAGACTGGACCTAACGCCAACCAAGCTACATGCGCTGCTGAGTTCGCTTCATGGTAAGAGATGTCCGTCCCTGTGAAGACGAGACTCGTGCTAACACCGCAGTAGCTCCGGCAACAACCCATACACTGGTGACGATCGCGCCACTGCTTACTTCGACAACCTGAAGAAGAACTGCCCAGCTGGGGGCCCAACCACTCCAAGCAGCGCACCAAAGCCAAGCGGCACCCCAGCCGGTCCAACTGGCAAGCCTGATGCCAAGGTCTGTGCCTGCTACGACCAGGCCAACAAGTGCCGTGTCGGTCCTCAAGCCAACCAGTCCTTCTGCTCCTCGCAGTTCGCTTCCTGGTAAGTCTACGCCTGCTGTCGCTGACGAAGAAGACGAGTCATGCTAACCTCGCAATAGCGCTGGCTACAACCCATACACTGGCGACACTGCTGCCACCACTGCTTACTTCGACAACTTGGACAAGAACTGCCCAACTGGTGGCGCTCCTTCTGGCACCAGCCCAGCTGGTACTAAGCCAGTCGCTTACCCAACCGCATCCAACAACCACACCATCACCACATACACCGGTGCTGCCAGCCACGCCCGTGTCGGTGCTGGCGCTCTTGCCGCTGGTATGGCTGCCATGCTCGTCTTGTAAAAGAGTTGATATGTATACCGGGGTTGTCGGAGTGTGGTGGAAGGAGATCCCAGATGTGAAGAATGCGTTGTAGTATACATCGTCAAGATGTTGATAATAATGAATTAAAAGACACGCCGAAAATTTCGTGACGAGGCACTGGTTGCCTCTAGGCGATGAATTATATTTTCAGTCTCATGCTCCTTTCGGTCTGAAGTTGAACGGGAGTGATTGATCCTATATCGTCATCTGTGAGCGCCAGATAAAGACGGGCAGTCTTTTGGTGCCAGGGTCGAGGCTGACAGAGCATTGCAGAGACTGCATTCCTACCAGACAGTCAGAAGGCGCGTTGCTAGTCATTGTCAGACTCAAAGTGTGTCGTCAATGGCCAGGTGAGGTACTTCCGAAAGTTGAACATCTGTGTTGCAGAAGGTATCAGGTGGGTGGTCACTTGTGCAAGGTGATTCGTGGATTGGATGAGGAAATGTTTGCGGCTTGTCCAACCACATCCTCATCACTCGCTTGCCTGTCATGACCATTTTCAGGTCAGTTTGCCTGTGCACAAACACATGCCTACCACTGCATGAATTCCTCTCTTTCCAGGCACCAAGATCGTCTTGCAATACTTATCAGATATCTGTGAAGCATCAGCTTGAGACACTTCAGTTACAACGCAAATCACCTCGTCCAGCTACAGCATCCTCCTCGCATGTGCACTCAAGAACTAATTTGGTGCTCCTGCGGCCACGGAGAATTCCTGCCGATCGTGACCTGCGCGCGTGGCGAATTTCTGAAATCCTGCTGGATCATCGTTCACGGCCAACACCACATCACAATGCCATCCCGGTGCCCATATTGTCAGAAAGGCTTCAACGAACGACTGCTTCTACCGCCTGCAAAGCCTCAACCTGGAAGTTTACTGGCACAAAAAATCGGAACCAACGCAGACCCGGTGTTGGAGGATTTGCTGAAAGATCCGGATTCGTGGCCGGATGATGGGGAGAAGGTCATTGCGAATTTGGATGTAAACTACGAGAAAACATTTGCAGAGCTGACGGGAGAGGATGAGTCTTTGCCTATGGGGATGGGAGACGTGCTGAATTGTGATTTCGCTGGGTTTGATCTGGATCAGGAGTTGAAGGAGGGGTCGTAGACTGTGAATGTGATGGCCCTGGGAAGCACGATATCGTAGCCTAGTCCCTAATAACGTGAGTTATGTGCTCTGTAGTGGATGGTCGTATTTGTCGCGGCGTGTGTTTCGATGGTTGTCGAGGACAAAGGTGCAGATGCTGAGAGTGAGTGAGAGAGGAGAGCTGAGGGTGTTGGTGCCTCAGGCATCAGCGACACGTCCGCGTCTGCTTTGCGCTCGAAACAAATTCGAAGAGCTTCAGTTGCTGGCTTGAGAAACATCCAACCCGCTGTCCTCTTCGCCCAACACCCTCGCTCCGCCGTCCAACTGCACCGAATCGACGACCCAGAGCAGACCTCCGCTGAGACTCGCTCTTGCGCTCCCTCTGCCACGATGGCAGCCATGTTCGAGCAGTCCCGCAGCGGCACCCTCTTCCTAGGCGGCACCAAAATCTCGGGCAGCGACATTCGCGACCAAAATGTCCTGGCCACCCAAGCTATCGCCAACATTGTCAAGTCCAGCTTTGGGCCTTCCGGTCTGGACAAGATGATGGTGGACGACATCGGTGATGTGACTGTGACCAACGATGGAGCAACCATTCTCTCGCTTTTGAACGTGGAACACCCAGCAGGAAAGATCTTGGTCGATCTCGCACAACAACAGGATAAAGAAGTGGGAGACGGCACGACATCCGTGGTTCTCATCGCCGCAGAGCTTCTGCGAAGAGCAAACGAGCTGATGAAGATGCGGATACACCCCACCACGATCATCACCGGCTACAGACTTGCTTTGCGGGAAGCAGTGCGATATATGAATGAGAACATTGCAACGAAAGTAGAGACGTTGGGCAGGGACAGCTTGGTCAACATTGCAAAGACGTCGATGAGCAGCAAAATTATTGGCGCAGATGACGACTTCTTCGCAAACATGGTCGTTGATGCCATCACCAGTGTCAAGACCACGAATGCGAGAGGAGAGGTCAAATACCCCGTCAAGGCTGTGAACGTGCTCAAGGCGCACGGCAAGAGCGCGACGGAATCAGTACTGGTAAAGGGATATGCGCTCAACTGCACAGTGGCATCGCAAGCGATGAAGACGAGGATCACAGACGCGAAGATTGCGGTGCTGGACATGAACTTGCAAAAGGAGAGGATGAAGATGGGAGTGAACGTGGTAATTGACGATCCAGCACAGCTCGAGAAGATTCGCGAGCGAGAAAGCTCGATGGTCGTGGAGAGAGTGGAGATGATTCTCAAGGCCGGCGCAAATGTCATTTTCACGACAAAAGGCATCGACGACCTGTGTTTGAAGCACTTTGTGGAGAAGGGCGCCATGGCAGTGAGGAGATGCAAGAAAGAGGACCTGAGACGAATCGAGAAGGCGACCGGAGCGACCATGATCTCGACTCTTGCAGACATCAACACAGGCGACGACGTATTCGATCCCAAGAGTTTGGGCGAGGCGAAGGAGGTGGTCCAGGAGCGGATATCAGATGACGAGTGTATCCTCGTCAAGGGGCCCAAGGTGCATACCGCAGCCTCAGTCATTCTTCGCGGGCCCAATGAGTACTCGTTGGACGAGATGGAACGCTCTGTGCACGACTCGTTATCAGCCGTCAAACGCACACTGGAGTCTGGGAGGATTGTGCCTGGTGGTGGTGCTGTGGAGACTGCGCTGCACATCTACCTTGAAGAGTGGGCAACTTCGGTCGGCTCGAGAGAGCAGCTCGCCATTGGTGCTTTTGCTGCGTCCCTTCTCGTCATCCCCACAACGCTTGCAGTCAACGCGGCCAAGGACTCGTCTGAGCTCGTTGCACAGCTTCGTTCGCGGCACGCTCTCTCCCAGCGCACTTCGGAACCTGCATCAGCACATGCGCCTGCGCCTTCAAATGGAGCACCGCCTGCTCCCGCTGCGCGGAGCTCGACACAGCAAGCTCTGGATGCCGATGCGAAAGCGTTGGCGAAGGCAAAGGGCTACAAGAACTACGGGCTGGATCTCTCGAAAGGCAAGGTACACGACTGCATCAAGGCGGGTGTGCTCGAACCGAGCATGAGCAAGGTCAAGCAGCTCAAGTCTGCAGTGGAAGCCTGCGTGGCCATTATGCGTATCGACACACTCATCAAGCTCGATCCCGAGCAGCGAGGAGGAGAGGACGATGGGCATGGACATTAGATGGACTGGCTGGAATGTGTGCAGCTGTATTGTAGTGCATCTAGCGCTCCCCAAAGACGGGGCCATGTAGACCAAGCGATGACAGCGATGAAGGCATTGTGCTCGACATGATTAAAAGACTTCAGACTGCAGAGCCTGTAGATTGTACTGGCGCTGCACGACCTGAAACCAGCGCGTCTTGGCGCAACATGTGACGAAAGCTTAGACGTCACCCTACTTTGTTCCCGCTCACCTCTCAAGACTTGATCCTTGTTCGTTTCCTTTTTGTCTACACTACCTCCCATGCTGCACAGCCATGAGTGAGCTTCTCGAGTTTCTGCGAACTCACGACGAAGCGTTCCGTAGGTGAAGCCGCCCACGTACTCTCACTGCTAACCCCACCACTAACACCGCTACAGCCGTGCCCGCCTCGCTTCACTGTACAGCGACTTCCGACACCAGCGAACCACGAACCCCGACGGGTACACAGCAAATAGCTCGGCATGGTTCCGTGCACTATCTGCAGCAGCGAAAGCCGGCCTGATCCCAACGCAGACAGACCAAGCGGGAGGAAACAGCAGATTTGTGATTGACAGCGGTGAATCTCTGCTGCGGGCACTGAATACACAAGAATATGGCAGACCGCTGGCACTGGGGGCGGTGTTGGAAGATGCAGTCAACAGCAAGGCGCTGGTGCCCTTGAAGGAATTTCTCGACCGGAAAGAAAGCCTCTACCATAAGACCTGGATTCCGACGCCCTGGCAGGTTGTGAGCTGGAGCCTGCGACAACTCGGCCTTACTGGTGGAACGAGCGGAGATGATCATTTGGTCAAGGGCAGCTTTGTGGTTGTGGCTAATGTGGAGGCTGCAGCCAAAGCCGTGCTCGACGAAGCCAGCAGAAACATCACAAGCGATGCGGAGCGCGTCTTCTCCCGGGAGCTCTTCGATGCGACATTCGCCGATACTTTGGGAGTGAATGCGCTCAGTTCCAACGATTTGAACGTGCTCCTGAGACACCTTGCACGCGATCGGAATGCCATAGCCTACGATGCATCCTCTCGTGTCATCAAATTTGCCGCACCCAACCAAACCACCGGCCCAACAAACATCACGCCAGAAGACACATCTATCGCCTCATTACGAACTCTTATATCCTCATTACAGCCGCAGGTCGATCAACTGACAACAAGGATCTCTGAGCTAGACGCCACGGCACGATCTGCAGTGTCGGAGAAACGAATGCTGAATGCCAAAACTGCTCTGCGGCAGAAGAAAGCAGCTACCTCGAAATTGGAACAGCGCACAGCGACGCTCGCTCAGCTAGAGGACGTTTATGCCAAGATCGAGCAGGCCGCCGATCAGGTGCAGATCGTCCGCGTGCTGGAGCAGAGCGGGCAAACACTAAAGAGTCTGAATGCGCAAACAGGTGGGGTGGAGCGAGTTCAGGACATCATGGAGGGTCTGAAAGAGGACATGATGGATACGGAAGAGATTGGTAGTGCCATCAATGAGGTTGCCGCTGGTGAGGTTGATGAAGGTGAGGTGGAGGATGAGCTGGAGGCGCTTGAGCGGGTTGAGAGAGCAAGGATCGAAGCCAAGGAGAAGGCGGAGCATGACGCGCGAGAGAAGGATGAAAAAGAGAGGAAAGATAAAGAGGAGGCAGAGGAGGCCGAGAAAACGAGAGCACGGCTGGCTGAGTTGGATCGCGTGGCTGAGAACGGAGTACCGATTGCCCCAAACTTGGAGACGAAAGAGACCGGTCCGCAGCGAGAGGCAGCTTGAGCTTGAGCTTGAGCACCCAGCGTCGCGGATGGATCCGCCATGACCAACTCATTCTCACGGGCACCAACTCGATATATACGGGAGAAGGAACGTACAGCGACATACAGCTCTGCCACAAATTCCGAACACCGTTTTGTAAAGACTCATTCCCGGAAGCACCGAAAATCGTGGTGTCGCATTGACGGTCACAGCTCCCGGCTCCCAGCTCGCACATGCCAGCTGCGCCAAAGCCGATCAATGAATGGCTGCCTGGAGCGCCCGCATCAGGCATTGATGAGACCGGCTGTCGACTTCTGATATGGCAATGGGGAGTTGAGAACGAGTACAGTACCTTAAGTCCGGCACATCTTCTTGCACTCTCTGCTGAAACTCGCGTAACTTGTGTCGCCTACATCTCGAAAAGCATGCTTGAGACGAATGGTGGATAATGCAAGGTCAGGCTCATGCTCTCTGGCCTTCCCCTGGATCCTCACCTATGGTCAACGCCGCCAGAACCCGGGTTTTCTTGGTGAAGCTAATCGACTGCGCTGCTCTTATGCTGCTGATGCACACCATTTGTGGGTTGATGCACACGGGCCCAAAGAAGCAGGCAATGTCCTTATGTACACATGTTCCGTAAACCACGAGGCGGAGCATTGAGCGCAAATCGAGCCTACCGGCCGGGAGTTCAGTGCTTCCCAACGACAAGTGCAATATCCAAGTCTCTCATCCTGTGTTCTCCGATGCGCAAATTTGATGTACTGTACACGAGTGGTATTGAGCAACGACGACTCATTCGATCTGATCCTGACATGTTCCTCCTCGAAAAGCGGCGAGTGCCTCGTGCTATAAAAGAGAATTCGCATTGAATTTGCGAGCAATTGTGCTCAAGCTGAAAGCGTAAATTTGCAACGAGCAAAGCCTCCTGCTTTCCCTGGGGTATCTTCTTCGTCACGCCAACCTCTTGCCCTGTCCGTCCATCCTACCAATCTTCCAAGGCCCGTATACACCGCCAACTCCGCCACTGTCAATCAGAAAGGCTGCCCTGTGACTTCCGGATGCCTGCTCGGTGGGCTGGACGAGACTCCCGGGCCGCCATATATCTGACTATACGGTCTTGCTGGCCTGGCTTGCTCAATCAAATCGGTGCTCATGCTGTCAACTTTACCAGTGGATGCTCTGTGATGACCCAACTCCACAGCCTCGACGGTAACACCCTTCTTGTGTTCGATAATGGACGTCTCACTGCCATTTTCGTGTTGCACTAAAGTCTCACCTTGCGTGAAATCGGTCATGCGAGAGTACCTCTTACTCCGACCGGCTTGCTTTCGTTCAAGATTTGAAAGTTCCGCTGATCCACTTGCAGGTTTCTTGCTTCCTCCTGATCGGCCGGTACCGGACGTACCATATTCACCTATCAGACGTGGACATGTGTGTTTGAGGAAGAGTCGTAGGACTGGCAGAGAGCCACAGATAATCACCAGACTTCCTTCAATGCAAATCCAGAGCGAAGGGGTCGAGAGTGCCCACGGCATATCGGCGTTTTTTATCAGTGGAGGCATGAGACTCAGTCGAACCAAGCTGGTTGCCATCGTGCTGTAAGGACGTCAGTGAGGAAAGGACATGTATTCTGTGTCGTAACCAGACTCACACTGAGCCAACGCTGAATATCAGGACCACCCCAATTTTCTGTATCGTGGGAATTTGCAACTTCAGCAATATAGGCATCGGCAGAAACTACGCGGGCAAGTCAGCTCCTTTTCCAAACTGCGACTACGGGACTCACAAGCATGAAAATATCAGTAGCCGCGTTAGTGCCAGCGGTGGCCATGTACACATTGCCACGGTTGATACAATGCCCTTCAGTGATGGTTGGGTCCCAGACTCGTTTGAGGGGAATGCAAGCGAACATTAGCAAGAGCATTTGTGGTACAGTGAATGCGACGATGATCGCAATCGTGCCGTCAACCGCATATCGCCACCATCTTTGGGGTGACAGTCGCCTGTAGAATATCAAGATCGAGAATTTTGCAAACGCCATCACTGCCAGATACAGGATACTGCAGACGGTAGTGATGCGCACGATTGTCTTAAGATCTCTGTTGAAAAATCAATTGGGAACCTTGAATGCAAAAAGATAAGGGCCGTACTGGATAGAAGTGTCCCAGATGTGCATGCCCATCAGGCCGGTGGTTTTCATCCAGACGATGATGATCTGTACTATCATTGACATGGCCTAGCTCTCCATTAGCGACATCGCCAACGCGGACAGCGAGCACATTACCCATGAGAGAAGTAGGAACACATCGTCGATACCGAATAAGTGCGCAAGAAAGGCTTTGGTGTAAATGCGCATCGCTAGAAATGTCGTGGCAATGCTCATTCCGAAGATCGCGAGCACAACACCTGGTGACTGATCTCGCATCATCGGATTCTCGAGATTGGACACCAGTCCTGGGGGCGGCGTCGCCGCCGGTGTGTGCGCCAGATCGACTGACGACATATTGATGCGGATACTACTTGGATCACTGCTCTCAGAGAGTCGTGGTCATTCTTGTTTGGTCGTTTTGACTCGCGATTACTGATGGTGTGAGACTTCTTCCAGGTGTCAGAGCCTTCGGAGGATACAGTAAAAGACCTTGCATTCACTTGACGCACACTCGGGTCTAGCCCTCATCTCTTCAAAGGCGCAGGGCCCTGGCCCAAGCTTTGAGGTCGGTGGGCGGGCGGCTTCTACTGGCCAGAGTATCCGCATAGTTTGTCGTGCTGTTCTCCGGCAAAGTTTGAACTCCTGACAGCATCCTATCCCCTTGGCGGGCGCGGTAAGGAGCGCTGCTCGACGTGCAGAGCGGCCTCTGTCACGAACGGGAAATACAATAGCTTTGGGTTAACACGGATTGCGATGCCACGGCTAGCCCCAGCAAGGATCAACGATCGAACAGCCCACTTCAAAAGTGTATTCTGCCATCTCCTGAGCGACCATGATATCAGATTGCTTCTCAAGAGACTCGTTCGTAGCATGCCTTTTCGCAGCACAGACGATCACCTCAAGTTCGAAAGCTTCGGAGGGGAGGCAGTCGGAGGATGTAGAAGTTAATGGATGTCAGTATATGTTAGAAGGTAGAAATGTCACGCATTGGAGCTCTGCTACAATCTTGTGCCGAAAGTCCTGTTGGGGACAAAATCCAACAACGTGCTGACTGGGCGGTAGGAACATTCAAGCCAACAGTGCGGCGCGCGGCCGCTCAGCGTGTCATGCGTCGACGACCAGCCATGACAGGCATTTCCCTGTCAGCTCATGGGTATATGGCTATCGAGCCTGCCCGAAACGTCAGGATGCGAAGAAGTTGGTGATTCTATCCGCAAATACAGTCAGGCCTCGATCCGCGTCAGACCTGCTCCGATTTATGATGTGAACCTCAACCTGTGAGCATCCCCGCAGCTCGAGGCCTAAAGGGTTCTGTCCACAGACCGAGTAGGGTCGTCGCCGGGCATTGGAGCCAAGTTTCTGTTTGCACAGCACTGCGACGAGATTGCCAACCAGTGCGACAGGGAAGGTGGAAATATCGCTGTGAGAGTTGACTTTTCCGCCAGTTGCAACATGGATAGGCCTGCGCTCACCAAGGCAGGTTGAAAACCCTAAGCCTTTCCACTTGGCGCTGCACGACAAATCCGCCGTGAACGTTCCGCTTTCTCAGTCATGCGACCTGCACAGAACATCATGCAATACTGCACGCTTGGTAGATACTCGCCGTTCGTACCGGATTCATTGCCGCAGGAGAGAACATCTTCAAGCTGCGTGAAGGGGCCGCGACTGAGGCCCATGCTCAAATGAACAAGCTCCAAAAGCGCAAGGCAACCCGACCAGGGCATGCTGCCAACGATCTTGCCCTCTCAGGAACACGATCGGTTGTTGCATCCATCTCCTGGAAGCATGATTTCCTTCATGAGGTTCGCCATGGTGCTCCTGGAGAAGGAAAGCACTTCCCCCGCCTTGGTTTCCTTCTTGTCAACACAATTCAACAGTTCTATGCATTGCAGATCACAGCCCTGGCAAGATGCGGCAGCACTTTTTTGCATCTGCTCTGATTTGGGGAGTGGCGTGGAGTCAGAACAACACCTCGTCACATTGCGTGAGTGCTGCCAACACTGCAGGTGTCCATTCCGCAGTATCACTGATGCCATAATCTACAGTGTCGGGCACTTGAAGACGCGGGACTGCAGTCAGCCCTCATATATCCCGAGGATGTGAGCACTTTCGAGACAAGCGTGGGCAAATACTTCTCGCAGGTCGCGCAATTGTCGCCACAATGCTTCCTACAGCCTGGAAACACAGCAGAAGTGGCACAAGCAGTCACTGCATTGGTCGCGGCCAACCAGACTCGACATTGTCAATTCGCCGTGCGGTAAGTTTGCGTCTGATCGAATCATTTCCGTATTGTGGCTGAGATGTTTTGATTTGCTCAGGAGCGGGGGACACATCAGCTGGCCTGGTGCTGCGGGCATTGAGGATGGCGTGACTATCGACCTAGGAAGGATGAAGGAGATATCGTACTCGAGTAAAGACAATACAGTCTCAGTCGGGCCAGGCGCTGTGTGGGGCGAAGTGTACCAGGCTCTGGACAAGCTCAATGTGATGACCACCGGTGGTCGTGCATCGTCAGTGGGTAAGATTCACGAGGGCAGCGTCGCATCTTCCCACAGGTGACTAACAGTCCTTGGATGACAGGCGTCAGTGGATTAACAATTGGAGGCGGCAATTCATTCTTCGCAGCTCAATACGGCTTCGTCTGCGACAACGTTGCCAGTTTCGAAGTGGTCCTCGGAAACGGTACGACAGTGACTGCGAGCAAAGACGACAACCCAGACTTGTTCCAAGTCCTCAAAGGCGGCAATCTCAACTTCGGAATAGTGACGAAGGTTGTGCTCAACACATTTCCAGGCGGTCCTTTCTTCGGCGGCAATGTCATCTATCCTGCAGATACTGCAGACCAACAGTTCAAAGCTCTTGTCAACTTTGGGAATGGAATCAACGATGATCGCCATGCGTCCACGATCGTCATTGGATATCACGACTCGGAGAAGAACTCGACAGTCTTCTTGAATGCTTACGAGTATACGAAGCCTGTTCAGCGGCCTGATGCAAAGATCTTCAAGGAATTTTTCTCCATTCCTGGCAACATCTCCGACACTACCGGTCTTCGCAACATGACTTCTCTCGCTCACGAGTTTGAGGCTCCAAAGGACCGGCGTGTACAATTCGCCACCCTGACTTTCAAGAGCGACATTCGTGTGTTGCAGCGAGCGCACGAGTCCTTTTTGAAAGTCATCGATGAGCTCAACGGCCGCATGAACGGGGGCTACTTCCAAGCTTGGACATTATACCAGCCAATTCCCACCATCTTCGCGAAGCATGGCCTCGAGAAGGGCGGAAACGTTATGGGTTTGGACCGGTACGACGACACCTTGATCATGTACGAAACGTACTTTAGGTGGAAAGAGACCGAGAACGATCAGGTGATCGAGCAGCAATCGCAGTGGCTTCGCGACGACATCCAGTCATTCGCCGCGAGTGTGGGAGCTGACGTCGATTGGTTATATCTGAACTACGCAGACAAGGACCAGAAAGCTCTCGAGGGTTACGGCGCCGAGAATGTCGCCAAGATCCGAGCGGCAGCACAGGTGTATGATCCGCAAGGTGTATTCCAGAATATGGTGCCTGGAGGGTTCAAGATCAGTCGGGTAAGCACGCCTTCGTCGTATGCGGAACACTCAGAGCTCTGACAGAGCCCAGGTCACTGAAACGATGCCGAATGGTCAACCAGCAACATCCGCTGCATCGAGAAACCTTGGTTACACTGTTGATGCTTTGCGGTGGCTTGTTCAAGCTGGCTGTATGCTCTCGAAACGACGCTGAATGAGCTGAATTGACGCGGCGCTCGGTGTTTCTGGGAATTTGAGAATCTGGTGTCCGGCTGTCTACACTCTGCGGTATACATACATGAATAGGCTTGCAATGGCAGGGCGGTTTCTATGCGAGCTGAATGGACGCGCTATGAGTACTTTCTAGCTTTGTTTATCGCGGTCGACGCTGAGATAAATTGTCACTTTGCCTGCGTACTTCTTCTGTTCCTGTCCATTTCCGACTGAGGCATTAATAACACTTCGATTCGTGAGGTAAATTGTCCTTTGATGTATTCCGGAGTATCTTTTGCAACGTAGGACAGATGCCTCTGCGCTCACACAGGCCAACAAGATCCGCCTTAGAGCGTCTGTCTCCTCCCTTTTGCGTACCTCAGCGACGCGCAGCATTCGCGTTCTTCCTAGCTCACCTCGACTTCGTCGAAAGCATTCGCATAGAGAAATGAAGAGCGTCGAATGGGAGGGCGACGGCCGGGCGCTCTTTGCGCGTGTGTGTCGCTGTGACAGAGAAGACGCCATGAGGGGCGCTGTAGCGGTTGACCGCCTTGGGGCTGTTCCAGGTGAGAAATTGTGTGTCATGTATCTATGACTATGGAAGCGTGTTTCAAGTGGCTCGAGGCAAGGTTCCTGGCGAGGATGTGTCGACGCATTGGTATTGGAAAGAAGTACTGGAGCCCGGCCGAGTCCAATCGATGCACATGTGCGAGGTAAGTTTCTCGGTGCCTGCCTGGCACGCTCGGTGACATTTGTGCCATATGTACCACTGTCAACTTCCAGATAGCCCCCATTGACTTGGGAAGTTGTCCGACGCAAAGAAGACGAAGCGTCTGTTGCAAAGCGAGACAGCCATGGGCTGCTCTGCGTTTGGAACTGCGAATCTGTGCATCAAATGCCTGCCCACTGTGTAGCCGACCTAGTCCGCCACCCCTACTCATGCGGAATCGGAGTTGGTCGCGTTGAGCGTCGGAGCGCACCAAACTGTTTCGGCTGTGCAAAATGTCTTCGCGCGTGGCCGCTCGCAAGTCCATGGGATGCAGTATGTAGTGTAATATCAAGCCAAGCCCCTCAAGTGTCTACAAGTATCTCCAAGCGATCCCTTCTCGTTTCTGTTTCCTGGCGCGCCGCCAGATACTTATGATACCAGTGTCTAAAGCTATTTCTCTGCTATTCTTCCGATATCTCTCGACGATCATGACTGTTGCGGGGAATGCGCGCTGGCGGAGCGAAGTGTCTCGTGAGAACAGCGATGGAGCTGGCGGTGACGAAGAGGGCCTCTGAAAATGCCGGAGGTGCTGTGGGAATTGAAAGGTGTGTTGATTCTGCGTCCCAATGCGAGTCGTTGGTATGCATGCCGTGAGGCCACACGCGCATTCGCCTGCTGCCGAGCCGAACGCAGGGACTTTCTGAGGCTGTCGGGAAAGTCTGTGATGTTGTGCGTGGAGCTCTGCGAGGGTGTCGACTCTCCAAGTCCTCTGCCGCGTCGCGTGTTCCTGTCTGAAGACCTAGTGATCGAGACAAGGATGCCGCTGGCAACGTGATCGAATTATGCCTGTCCTACCCATTGATGTGAAGTCTCCGTACTGTACTCCAAGCCAGGAACAGGAGCACTATCGTGAGCAGCTGTGCAAGCCCTCGAGTCCCTTTTGTTGCTCCTGTGACGATGTTGGTGACGCTCATGGTGATGGCGCTCGTGGTGGTGTTCGCGGGGGCTGCGAGCGCGCTACTCTGCAAGTTCTATGCTGCGTCGCGGAATGCTGCCAAAGCTCTGAAGGGGATAATCATGATGCTGTAAATTTGCTGATGTGGGAGTGCCCTGCTGTGCCGTCGCATTCTGTCTGACCAGGTTCGTGGTCGAACCCGGTTTGCCGCTGGAACTACCTGGCGCTCATGGTGTTTTTCGTGACGCTGCGAACGTGCCTGTCGACTGGCGAACCAGCTGCTGTGTCGCGAACTGGTGCCATTGCCGAGTCCGCCGCCACGGCAAAAGTTCTGGAGGTGATGATCGTGATGCTGCGAAACTGCTGAGGTGAGATTCATCTGCTGCGTCGTGGAATACTGCCTGATCAGGCCCTTCATCAAGCCAGCTTTGCCGCTAACACTACCTGGCGCTCATGGTGTTGTTCGTGATCCTGCGAATGTGCCTGTCAAACTGTAAAACTCTGCTGTGTCACGGACTGGTGCCATCACCGAGTCCGCCGCCGCGGCAAAAGTTCTGAAAGTCCCTCTCGTCACACTCGCGCACGCCACAACCGTCCAAAGGCCGTGCAAAAATCACGTAAACGAGCTCATACCTTTGCCGATGGAGCTCGTCGTCGTTCGAACAGGTTGTAGCGGCTGTTGGTGGTGGGAGAGGCCCATTTTGTCTGCTGGCGACGCCGTGGCTGCGACACAGCGCTGCCAAGACTTTCCAAACGCCGTGATGTTGTGCCCTCGTGAGCCACATCTCACGCCCCTGCGGTGCTATTGACATGCGGAAAAGATGCTGAACCTCGTCCGATGATCGCGAACAAGCTCATAGTCATGTGTTTGAGCACCTGGTGCTGGTCGCAGTGAAAAGGCGTGGTGTAGCAAAACGATGGAGCCGCTGAATCAACAACACCTTCGCCAAGACTTCTCAAAAGCCAACATCTTTTGCCTCGAACAACAGTATCAGCGGCACCACATGCCGTAAATGTGTTGCAGCTACATGATGAGAACCCCCAAAGTGTGCAGATGGAGCTCAAAAGGTTGTGATGGTGCAGCGACGCTTGTGGGGGCCGCAATGGGGGGTTGAAGGTAGCGGCGAGCAAAAAAGAAACACCTTTCTGTACCCTCACTCGAACCGCCGACTCAACGAGCAAAAAACTTGGGCGCTAATCTCCAAGGGAAACGTCCGTGTAATTCAGCAGATGCCAACTAGCGTATACACATTCGGACAAGTTTCATTAACGTGCTTGAGCAGAATTCATACGCACCATTGTGTTGTGTTCTCGACATCCGAATCAGCTTGAAGCGTGATTGGTGGAGCTTTGATCTGATGGAAGTGCTGGGCGAACTGGGATATATAAATGTCAGACGCAATTGGGGTTCAATGGTCCGGCAGACGGCAGTTGGCGTTCCTTGCGTGCACAGCAGAGCCACGACGGCAACGATAGACATCGCAATGCACCACGTCCATATTTAGACTCGCTTCGTTCCACTGTACGCTGTCGTGAATGTGTTCCTGGGCTTCAAACAAATGGTACGCGAGTCATCGTGAATTTCACACAGTGCCCACTGGGTAGAGGCAATAGGTAGGCGGATGCATCGGGTTTCAGAGTCTCGACGAAACAGAGATACGGCCGGCGTGTGCGATTGCACCAGTACTCCTGAAAAGCGACGGATGTGCGAGCGCCCTGCGGTCTTCATGTGGCATCGGTCAGGCTCATATCGGGCCTCTTGAGCCCACTATGAGCAACTGCATTACATGCGCGAGGGATCAACGTGTCTCTACCCTGGCTCTGGGCCAATACCAATGCGCAGGAGAAATTATGGGGCGCACGCATGCGAAGGACTGAGCAGAACCGCCAAGAACGTTACTAGGCCATGCAGCCTTGTGGAAGGTGGCAGATTTTGAAGCAATGAGCGCTCTTTGTTGCGGCGCCTTGAAGGCTCACGACCTTGGGCGCTCGACTCGACCGTCGACGGTGCGTGCGCGAGAAATAGCATGTTCATTGCGTATCTACCACGCCTACGAGCCATCCGTGACGCGTGACGCAGATCGCCAAGTCACCCCTGTGCGATTCACCGAGCACATACAGCGATGCATCGGCCGTGAAGTTCCGCGAGGGCGGGTGTTGGGATAATCAGCGCTCTTTGATGCAGCAGCAGCGAGTCCCACGATATTGCGAGCCTGAGCCAACGATCGCCCGCTGCAGTGCGTGCGCGAGCAGTTCCATGCATACGAGCTGGTTGTGGTGCGCGGCCAGATCGCAAGATGATGCCCCTGCGATTCACCGAGCGAATACACCTCAATGATGCCCATCACTTTTCAAACTCCACGAAGGACAGCAGATCTTAGGATACTCCCCGCGTTGTGATGCGACACAAGGCTCACGGTCTTGTGCGTCTGACTGGACTGTTGCCCACTGTATTTGGTGCGCGAGCAATAGCGTGTTTCACGAGTGTCTGCCATGCCTACGAGCTGCTCGTGCAGCGCAAGCTAGACTACAAGGGCATGCGCTTGCCCATAGTGAAGTAGATACGGCGATACCCATAGGCCGCAAGGACTCTCAAAGGACGGCAGATGATTGTGCAGCCGGCGGTCTTGATGCAGCGCCGGCCAGGCTCACGACAATGGGCATTTGCGCTGGTTCTAGATCTCGACAATGTGTGCGTGTGATTGAAAGCGCAGTCGTAGAGTCTGCCCAACCCCAATGTGCCGCTCGCGACCAGGCACTATGCCGATGACCGAGTGCGCGAGGACGCCTGCGCGATGACCTGAGCACATACAGCGATGCCATCGGCCGAAGGGCTACGATCCGGCCGTATTCGCCATCGTGAAGTTCTCGCCGTGCCTCCAAGTCACTCGTGAGGTCGGTCTTGCGATCATCTGAGCACATACAGCGATGCCATCGAGCGCCAGGCCTACAAATCGTCCGTTACCGCCATGAGAGTCTTCGCCATGCTTCCGAGCAACTCGCGAGAACGCCTGTGAGATTGTCTGAGCACATACAGCGGTTCCATCGAGCGCCTGGGCTAGGAATCGACCGTGATCGCCATTGTGATGTCTTCGCCATGCCTCCAAGCCACTCGCGAGAATGTCTATGCGATCGACCGAGCGAATTCGGCGATTCCCACCCATCTCCGGGGTTGCAAACGACGCTGATCACCATCGACGAGTCTTCGCCACGTCGCCGAGCCACGCGGGATGACCAGAGGGGATTACTGACGAGCGTACGAGAACGTCTATGCGATTGACCGAGCACATTTGGCGATTCACACCCATCTGCAGAGTCGCCAACGACGCTGATCACCATCGACGAGTCTTCGCCGTGCCTCTGAGCCCCTCGCGATCCCCAGAGGGGATTACTGACGAACGTGCGTGAACGGCTACGCGATTGACCGAGCAGATACAGCCATACCCATCCATCGCCGAGGCCGCGGACGATGATAATAGCGTTGCCCATCCATCTCCGGGGCTGCGCATGACGATGATCCCCATGAACGAGACTTCGCCATACCCCGTGCCGCTCGCGGTCAGCAAAGGCATTCACTGGCGAGCGCGTGAACAGCTTTTGCGGTTGACCGGGCAGATACAGCGATGCTCACCCACCTCCGGGGCCACAAAACGACGATAACCGCCATCGACGGGGCTGCGCCATGCCTACGAGCAACAGACGATCAGGAGAGGCGATGGATAGCGAGTGCGCAAGAACACCTTTGCGAGCGACCGAGCAGATACAGCGATACCCGCCCACCTTCGTGGCCACGAACCGACGATAATTGCCCATCGACGAGGCTCCGCCATGCCTATGAGCTGCTCGCGACCAGGAACGGCGATGAATAGTGAGCGCACGCGAACACCTTCGCAATCGACCGAGCAGACACAACGATGCCCGGACACCTCCGTGGCCACGAACCGACGATAATTGCCCATCGACGAGTCTCCGCAATGCCTATGAGCTGCTCCCGAGCCAGTGCGCTGTAGGAGGGCAACGTCTTTTCGACCAAACGAGCGCATACAGCGATGCCCATCCACCGCCGGGGCCACGAGTCGACGACAATCGCCATCAGAGAATCTCCGCCACGCCTAGGAGCTGCTCGCGGTCAGAAAGAGGAGGGTTGGAGCGAGTGCGTTGCACGGAGCAGATGACTAGGAGGTGGAACGGACAGACCCAGTGATGCCCATCGCTCCCTGAGACCACCCGGCAGGTGAAAATCGCATCCTCATGGTGTCCACCATGCCCGTGAGCCGCCTGTAGCATTGAATAGGCATTGGAAGCGAGCGCTGCGCAAGGAGGACGCGCTGGCGATCGGTTGGACAGATACAACGACTTCAAACGACCGTCCAGACCACCGAACCAACCGAAATTACACTCATGGGCCTGCACCGTCTCCGAGCGCCATGAACGATGGAGAAGAAGCAATTGGGCACGAGTGCGCGGCACAAGGACAATACGCTTGTAGTCGAGCGAGCGGACACATCCATGAAGACCGTTTGACGCGGGCTGCGGGCGAAAGAGAATGGCGTTGGGACACCAGAACACACGCTTATCGAGCTGGCCCAGGTCAGGGATCGAGTCTCCAAACAGAGAATCCGCACAGTCGGAATCGTTACTGCGAGTGCTATGCGACCGACGCGAGCACATAGGCGGCTCGTGGTATGATCGTGACAGCTGCATGGCTGAGAAGAGACGGCCTGGACGGGGACAATGAAGGACAAAGCGGTCGAGCAAAACGGCGGACATTCAAGGACTATCCGGGCAGGCTCCCGCGCTCTACATTGGGGAGCAGTGATGATCCCGCAATCTGAACAGACTCGCATTCTTCGAAGACTTGGGGAACCGAAAGCCTGCGATGATGCTTGGTCCATCACCGGCCAATGCTACCTTGAGCTCCATGGCAGCGTGATTCACTACCAGTGGGGTTGCCGGGAGCGATGCCGGTCGCTCGGATGAGTTCCAGCGACGGGCTCGTCGCCCCAACAGAGTTCCGCCAGGCTCGGCGAGCGTAAGTGCACAATGGGAGCTTGCGCACAATGCTCCAACAGAGGCAGTGGAGGCGATACATCTGATCGATCGCAGCGCACAACAAAGTCTGTTGTTCGGCGCATCAATTTGCATGTTGATGGAGGCGGCGGAGGAGAGGTAACAGGTGGCTCAACACGCGATGAGGCCTCGCGAATGACAGCGTGTCGGGAACAGCAATGGTGCGACCATCGTCCGAGCACAGTGCACAATGAAACCTCGCCAACGAGAGGCTTTTGGAGGTGACAGTGGCGAATCTATTGAGACCGGTGCATGAGGAAGCTTGGCGGACAGCATGCTGAGCGAGAACCGTCAGAGCCAAACAGTCAAGAAAGGCCAGTAGATGAGGAGGCCTTGCGGACAGTGTGCTGACTGAGAGCGGTGGTGGCCTGAAAATCGTACCAGTCCAAGTCACGAGGGAATGTTGCGAGAAAGAGGCTGAGCAAGCCGGCGGCAAGGAAAGTCGTCGATCTAGTATAGCTCAGGACGAAGCACCGCGGGCGACATGCTTGATGGACGCCGCAGAGAGTGGACCACCGACTGAGCACAGCACACGAAGTCGAACGATGCCGCCTGCCACGCCGGCTCGGTCGCCGCATCGCAGGCGCATAATCCTACACCGTGATCGAGCCCACTACTGAGCCTACCAATGAGCAATACTCAGCCGGCGCCACACTGTTGAGGCTAGCGACACCGACGAAAGCCATGGGCGACCCAAGAACACGACTGCAAGAAGAGCATGATGTTGGAGATAGCCCCAGATGGTTTGAATAGCGTCCATATCTCAAGAGTCGGGTGATGAGGGACGCAGGCCACGAGATACGCCTCAAGCGCAAGACCATCGTACCGCTCTCGATCAAAGTATCGCGCGCTGGGGCAGGATACTCATTCTACCGGGCGATCGGCGAGCCGCTTTGGCAAAGCAATTTTCGTGTCGGACAGGACGGCCTGATAAATGGACAGCCCGTGTTTGACAGCAAGAGGAGTACACCTGAAAGCGAAGGAGGCATCATTTCGACAAGAGCTGGGAGGACCGACCCACTGCAATGTCATGACGGCAGCGATTCCAGTATCACTCCGACGGCGCTGCATTGCTTCAAGATTACTAGCTGGGTCCAGTGCCGCAAAGATACCACAAAGCAGTCGTTCGAAGTGCGACCTGTTCTGGTGTAGAGCCTCAACGTACAACAAATTTTGTCTGCAGCTTGGCCTTCCACCGGATTGGACGGCAGTGGCTTGCGCAGTATACCAGCAGCATCGTTTTACATCCTGGTCGCATCATCTTCCATTTCTTACAAGAGTGCCGAATACATCCTCTTGTTGCGCAGAAATCTCGTGATATTCGCCAGCCTCTTGCTATGCCATGCATCTCGAACATCCTCTGAATCCAAGCGTTCAAGCAGAAATATCGTAGCTGTTGCATTTTCGACAACCGAGACACGTCGGCGAGCCAGGGACTGCGGTGTGCAGCATAGACAGTATCGGTTCCTCACTCATCAAAGGATCGTCGTTCGCATTGTGCGTATACGCATGGGGTCGCTCAAGGTGCTGCTGGCCATCCTGGAGGCATCATACTGCCCACGACTGTAGAGGAGACCTGATCGGGTCGCATCATGATTGATTGCCGTTCTGTACGCCAGCTGCCAGTGCTATGGAAGGAGGAGTCGAAGCAGAGCATGAATACGAGAAGAGGGATAATGAACTGCTTCCGGAATGGAGGTTCAAAGAGACAGGGTGGATCCGATCCTGCCGCCGAGGCCAGATCTTGGCGCGGGATGTGGACGTGGTGGTGGCTCCCACCTCATCTCGCTGCTCGGTTGCACACTTGATTACAGCATCGTGGGTCCAAAGACGCTTCCAACAATACGACACTGCTGCCATCATGTCAAGATCCGGTGATCAAGCTGGAAATGTACCACTCCAGGCACATAGCGATACAGCCCAATGAAGGCGCTCAGACAGAAGAATAGTGAGCACACTTTGCCGAACCACGCAAAGTGCTGCGCAGCATACGTATGCTAGATGGACAATATGGGGCCAGAAAATCATCTGTCAGATGATCATGCTGCACGTCGGGAACCATGAGATCATCCTCAGGAGTCAAATACCAGTCTTGGTACTTCCTTGAAGGACAGAGTGCGAGGAGAATGATGACCTTTCCATGAAAATTGTGCTCAGGTCATTCGTGGAGTCTTACTCTGAGGGGATCAATACACGCTTTCCGGGCTGGTCCTCCAGTCGCGCGAGCCTCCTCTTTGCCGACAATACTGGAATTGCTTGAACGTCGCAGTATCTCGCATTTCCGGACTCACAGTGGGCCTACTGATGCAAATTTCAAGCTCCAGGATGCTCGAGAAGATATACTCTCTGCACAGCGACTCCAAGGACACTTCGTTATCTGGCTTACCTGGCAATGCCGCCTGGGATGGATCATCATAAGCCTTGACAGACTTTTCGCAGGCTGCAGACGCGCCGCATCATGTTAAATCTTGACGGCCTCCAGGCCACATGGACGATACTCCCGCATCCCACGGCGCTCTTACTGTCCTAACTTGGCGATGCACGGTATTGGATCCAGGAGCCTGGCCCGGAACTTTTCTGTGGGCCGGTATGTCGTACCCATGCAGGCTGTTCAAGCCTGCAGAGCATTGATCTGGTCCAAGAAACCCAAGCACTCAAGATCAATACGCTGATCCGCATGGTTAGCTGGTCAGCAAAGCACTCTTCAGTCGAGGCCCAGATAGCTCTGCGTTCTTCTGCAAGCATGCAGCAAGCGAGCGCCTTTGTTGGCCATATTTTCTGGGCTGTTGATGAAAGCACCTCTGGATATGCTGCCGACATACTTGCTTTGGGATATTGCTGCAAAATTTGTCCGTTCCGTTGCAGACGCGGTGCCTAGCATTCCCAGCTCTCAGATCACAAAGCGAAAAGCTGCATGATGCCACTGGCCCGAGCTGGCGCAGTATGATGGCCATGCCTACCTCCACGACGATCAAGACGTATCGGATCCAGCAGTGTCTCCAAAGTATGGCGCTAAACGCCTGCAAGAGCGACTCGCTTTCTTAACAAGGTTCAGTAAAGATGCAACAATTCCCCTGATGGCAGCGGCTCACCATTTGATCTCTCCTGAACAACG
This sequence comes from Cercospora cf. flagellaris, assembly GCA_005356885.1. NCBI lineage: Eukaryota > Fungi > Ascomycota > Dothideomycetes > Mycosphaerellales > Mycosphaerellaceae > Cercospora > Cercospora cf. flagellaris. The sequence goes on from RJLU01000002.1 coordinate 67,975, forward strand.
CCGCGAAGTCGTGGCACATTCTTTTCTGGTTGTCATTAACGCTGCGTATCCCACTCCATGGCAAGGCGTTGCACTTCGTAATGGTAGTCGTCTTGGTTCAACAAACCCGCTTGGACGCTCCCAAGCTGGTCGAGCTGGACGCTTTGTATCTGTCCCAATCGCTGTTCTCGGGCCGGAATCACATCATGAAGGCATGTCCGAATCTGCCACGCAGGATTGTGCTCACCTGTTGTCAAGCTGTCCGTATTGGCAGCACATCCTTGCTCTTCTGCTCGCCGGCTATTGTACACCCCTGGTCGGATGAGGTTGGCACCTGCCATCATGTGGTCATTCACACGCTGCCGGATCGTCGCGAACGAGGGAGTCTCCGATCACGGTGGAACTGCCGCAAATACTTCTTTGTGGTCTGCCGACATGGCATCGATAAACCCTCTTGATCCGTCCTTTCGATACCGCTCATCACGACTCCACAGGGCAACCCGGTAGCATCCCCGGCTGCAAGCTGTTGTAAAAGACCCATCTGCCTGGTGATGAGTCCCATCGTCGTGCTACGCGCCAGGCTTCCGCCGCTTTCAATCGCTGATATGAGTGCCGACTGTGGTAGCGCTTCGAGGGTGCCCTCCACCATTCATAACATGCAAATCCGTGTGGCCGCCGTTCAGGGCATCGGCAGAGGCCACGATACTCAGATTCGCGGCCTTTTGGCATTGGCCGTGGCCCTTTGGGGATGCCATCTTCGTGGATGATGACTGTCCTGCTGTCGTTGTCCACGATGCCTCCAATGCCTCAGGTTCTTCACATCTGGTGCAATTTTGGTGTTGCCTCAAGAGGAAGCGCCGTTTGCAGGGCGCGCATTGGCACTGTCCCCATCTGCAGCATCGCCAGGCACTAGGTCGAGGAAGCCTCTGATCTTTGTGGCAGTGGCTGTAGCCATGTGGATGCGCAAACATTGTGGCCGACGATTCTCGTGCTGCCATCGTCCGCTTAGCCTTTCGTTCAGTCGGCTCCTATTACTTCCTCCGGCCTTGTTATTGCTCTCAAGGAGTGTTTCTTTGCCCGTAGGTCGCGCACTGGCACCGGTACCACCTGCGCCGCTGCCAGAAGCTACGCTGTGGAAGGCTCTCATCGATGTTGTATTCCCCGTGGATGGGACCACACATGAACGCAATTATGGTGTGGACAATCACCCTATTGTCGTTATCCACTGAGGCTTCGACACCTCCGACGGCTACTACCTGCGCCGACGAATGTAACGCTCTTAAGCGGATGCCCTCTCCATACGGTGCCAACTAGGATAGCCTATCCGCGGCGCTTCAAGAGGCTGTGACGCGCAGGCAAACCATCTTCATCGCTGTGTCCGGCCATCTCCATATGCGTACGCCATCGTCGGGTTGGTGATCATCACCATGCGGTTGTGCTTCTCTGCCGAGCCTTTGTCGCCCCTCTCCGCCTCTTAATATCTGCTCCAACCGTGATATTGCTAGACAACGCGTTGCTCGTGGGACCTGAGCTTCCCGCCAGGGGCAGCGATGGGAAGTCTGTCATTGCCGTGGCCTCAGCCATAGTCTCGGTGACAGCGACTGTGGTGTTGTTTTCGATGGGCGTGTCCCGTTTGTGAAACGTGGCATCGCCGTCCGCAGACAGGATGCCGAAGTCGGTGATCGCCGTGGGCGCAGCCATAATCTCGGAGACAGGCGTTGTGGTATCGCGATCGATGGGCGCGCCCTGTTCGTAGGACGTGGAGTCGGCGTCCGAAGACAGGATGGTCAATTCGGTAATCGTTATGGCTACGGACGTGAACGTACGAGGTCTCGGTGGCGCTGTGTTTCAGCGATCGTCGTAACCGTGAGCGTGACCGCACGAGCTATCAGTGATAGTGGAAGTCGCTCATGAGTTCTGCCGTGAGCGTGGCTCTACGAGGGTTGTGGCGGTCGAAGCCGTCAATCGTTATGGCTATGCGCGCGCCACTACGAAGTCTCGGTGGTGGTGGAAGCCACACTCATAGATGTTCGCGATCAGCGCGACCCTCCAAGTTCTGTGGCGGTGGAAGCCATCGATTGTTATGGCTATGGACGCAGCGCCACGAGGTCTCGATGGTGATGGCAGTCATCACTTGTAATGCCTGTGTCCGCGGCCCTACGAGGTCTCGGTGACGGTCGAAGTTGGCGATCGGTATGGCTTTGGCGGCAGCGCTGTGAGGTTGTCTCGGTGGTATTGGAAGTTTCCCATCATCGCAGCCGTGAGGGTGGCCTTGAGCGCCGCCGTACGTCGGTTTCTTTTGCGGCGGACGCGGTCGATCGCCGTGATCATGATCGTGGCCGCACGGTGTTTCTTTGGCCAGGGAACTCATCGACCGGTATGGCTGTAGGCGAGGCCGTACGAGGTTTCTGTGATGGCTGCAGTCCTCCCAATCGCTGCCGTGAGCGCGGTCGTGCCATATTTCTGCGGCGGTGGTAGTGATCGATCGGCCTGGCCATGTTCGCGGCTGTACCGCAAGACGATGGCGGAGGTATTCGTGGATCGGCGTAGCCGTGGTCGTGGCTGTACGAGGTTTCTGTGATGGCGGGATTCGTCCACAATGCTGCCGTGAGCGCATCCGTACGGTATTTCTGCGGCGGCGGTAGTCGTCGGTCGGTCTGGCTATGATCGTGGCCGTACCTGGATACGATGGCGGTGGGATTCTCGATCGGCGCGGCTGTGGTCGTGGCGGTACGAGGTTTCGATGATGGCGGAGGCCTTGCCTCATCGTGCCCGTGGGCATGGCGGTACGGGATTGCGGTGACGGCGGCGATCAAGAGGAAGGTCGTGGAGATGTGCTCCCATCGTTTGCATTGCTCGAATACTCTCGTTGTCCATGGTATGGACGAGCTGGGCTAAACCGTCGAATATGGCGCTATTGCAGTGCGCTGCGCTGCGCAACCAGCGCCTACAGAGCCATAGGCCCGTGCAATCCAAGCGGCCTACCTTTCAACCGGCAGGCTGGTGGAAGAGCGACAGACGTGTCTCATCTCCTATGGCTACAGCTACAGCATTATACCGCTGGCGCTGCCTTGCCCGTCCCTCGCTGCGAATGAGGACATGGGCGAAGCGAAGGCGTTTCATCATCAGGGCTACGCGCAGCGCATACGAACATAATTCTCTTCAAGACTTCAACACACAGGTCAAGTTTGCACAGGTGGACTGCGTAGCTGCTATGACAGTACTTCATCAGAGCGCTCGTGGTCTCGTCGAGCTTGCTCGGCCGCGCTGGTCAGTTCTCCAAGCAATCATGCAGGTCGACCTGTCGAAGCGTGGTCAAAATAAATGCACGCGAACGCCAGAGCTACGAGGGCGAGTTGGAAATGCTTTTCAAATGGCGTTGATACATGGGCCGCTTCGCGTATGCTGATCACGGAGCTTGAATGGCAGCTATACAACAGAGTGCTCGTGGTATGAATATGTTCGTTTCCTACGCTAGTGGTTTCTCGAACCGACTACAGACATCACGATCGACTCGGAAAGTGGACATGTCAGCGCGCACAAGCACATCAGACCGGAGATGAGGCACAGTCAATCGTGATGCTTTTCAACTCAATACGGAAAGGGAAGAGCGGTATCCGCGAGGACGAACCACTGCTCGCACCGGCCCCTTCGTCTACGTCCCATGCGAATCCCTACCCGGCTGCTCTTTCACTGCTTGTGCGCCTGCTCTAAGCAATGCTGCGGTGCCTCCTCTGCTCCGTCCTTCCATTTAGCGCGTCCAACCGCTCTCTTTGTCCAGAGCAGCGATAGCAGCCTGAACTTTCCGCTCCACGGCTCGGAAACCCTCACCTTGCTTGTCCGTGGCTTTGATGTCTACCCATTGCTTGATCGCGGGCTTGTGAGCTTGATTCTTTTTCTCGGCCTTCACGTGCTCGGAGAGCTGGGCCCTCAGTTGCCTCTCAGAGGCCTTTCTGCCGCCTGTGAGAATCTGGCCATCTTTGAAGACCTGCTGGTTCTTGAAGACTTGATTCCACACGTCCACTTTCCGTCCCCAGTCTCCTAGCTGCGTACCGAAGGCCTCTTCCATGACCCACAGGCAGAGCTTCATCTCCTGGTCCCACTGGAGTTTGTGCTCTTCAGACTTTGGAACCTTGCGAGAAGGAGCTGAAGCTGCTGATGCCGTTGTACTGCGTTCCGGGCGCGCGGCTCCCTCTCTTGTCCTGTTGCTGCCAATGCTAGACGGCTCCGTTGGTGGCCCCACCCCAGAGCTTGTCGCGTGGGTTGTCGCTCCCAACTGTGCCTCCTCCTCTCCTTGCTCTTTCTCAATGGCACGACCTTTGCCCTTGTCTTTCTTCCGGGTTGCCTTTAGCTGGGTGTTGTTCGGCTTTTCGATATTTGGAGGAATTATGGTAGAAGAAGCTGCTGGAGAAGTCGCCTCAATCACTGCGCTGTCAGTGGACGATTCGTGATCTCCTCCCGAGCTGCCCGGCTGCAAATGCTCCCGTGCTTTCTGGTCTGAGCTCGAAGTAGTTGTCGCTCCTTTGTCGACATGGAGGTAGGCGATGGCGTTGCCAATTTTTCAGCGGAACATTAGCTGGATTCGGGTAGAGCTCGTCGAGTGGATGCGTTCGTCTCCGACAGTCTCTCGATGGTTCGAAATAGTCCTCTGGATCTGACTCTAACTCTAACTCTGGCTTTGGCTTTGGCTTCAATCTCGATCCTGGTGCTGGATCCTTATGCCAGGTGATCTGAGAGATTCGCTCTGCACCAAACGCCGCACACAGATGCTCATGCAATTTGGCCACAGGTCCATCGTGCCCAGAAGTATTCGTGTGTCCCCACGGACCCCACTGTGTTGCGAGACCGGTCTCGCACTCGTAGAAAGAGTACTCGTAAATCGGCCCTTTCAATTTCCAAGGGGCAGCCATTGTCTACGCTCTCCCGCTCTGCGCCTCGCAGTGTCGATGGTACGGTGATGAAGGTGGTGATGAAGGTGTGTCCGATGCGATTCCACGCCTCTTGTATGCTCAGCGGCCTCGTTTGCTGTCGCCGCCCCCTCAATTGCCTGTCTGAGTCAGTCTCCCGTACCAAACTCTTCCGAAACGTCCAATTCATCAGACCGCGCGATCGTGAGGTGGTGGTATGTTCGTGTGCGTTCGAGGGCCTTCGCAATGCGGTCACGCAGTGGGATCGTTTCGAGGGCGCACGCGGCGTGGTCGTTGCGAATTCGAGGATGGGACTGGGAAATTACCGCCAAAGCAGTAGAGAGTCTGCGCCGTGCCCTTGTTGATTCAACGGAGGAGCTGTATCAGTGGACCTGCTGTCAACTGGATCAGCGCGATCGAGAGCTCTCGCGGCGTTGTTCCCAAGTTGATCGATTCGAGGACGCGTTCGGCGTGGTCATTGCAGATTCGAGGGCGGTGTTTCGAGGCCACCGTGACAGCGCTGGAATGTCTCCGCTGTGTCCTTGATGCAATAGGCGGCACGGCAATCTACTGAGCCGTCACGAAGTGCCTTAGAAGAGCTTTACAGGACCGCCGCCGCTGAGCCCTCCGTCATCACTGAGTGCTCCCTCTATGCGCTCGCCACGATTACGACGGAGTCCATGGTCTCTTTGCGTGGCATCCATGATGTTTGGCGCCATCTCGCTGTCCCTGAAGACGCCCAGAAGCATGTGGACTCAGCTCTAATGCTACATAATGCTCCATGGCGCGTAGTCCTGCCTCAGTGTCCATCCTCGTCGTGCTGGCCATGGTATTACTGCCCCTAAGCGCATGTTCCGTCTTCGAGTAGCAGTGGATCATCTTGCGAGGAACGTTGTAGGCATCAGAATACCACGGTGGAGTGAAGCATTGAACGGCGGGCGCAGTGTTGCCCTACTGAAGCTGCCTTGGCCGAGCTTGACGGCTGATCACGACCACCACGACGCCAGCCCCAACACCCTGTATCTCAACGACCAATTGATCAAAACACTCCATATTTCGAGCGGAGCCTAAGGTGGACTTAGATCGAAATATCCTGGCGTCAAAACAAGTCTAGGTGGTCTACTGCGGAACATGTACGATTGTAGGGCTGGGCTGTTTTTGAGGTATATATTTGGGCTCAGAAAGATCCCTTCCGTCAGCTAACATACCGTGTAGGACCAATCACTCGCTGTCAATGCCCATGCCATTGCCAGACCGCCTGCCAGCTCGCCGCCTATATAGTCTAGATAGTCTATATAGCCTTGGGGGAGCTCGCTAACATCACTGTGTAGTATGCATCAAAGCGCAAGTCGCATCAACTCATTTTTTTGCTGGTCCACGGTTCAATTCTGGGTGGTGTTTCAAATCCAGGGGTTCGAACGCGACATCTTTTTGCCTCGACCGTCGTTGCAACACAACACAGACCTCTGAACACACGTACACAATTTGAGGAGCATCAGAAAAGTCTCACCACCTTCCTCGTATGCTCAATGTATTTTTACATTGTGTTTTGATGGTGTGGCGAAACTGTCGGGCTGGACGTTGGCGTTGCAATGGAATTCGTGACCACCGACTTGCGCCAAGACTCCGTTCTGGCACACAACCACGATGACAAAGGCACATTGGACGCGAAGAGTAGACAAGGCACCGTTCCTTAATGTGGCAACTCCGCATAGGGAGGAACGACTGCGCTAAGGGATCGTCAGATCAATCGCTACATGCACGCCGCAGCCTGGAGGAGCGACGAGAGGCACGGCTGGCTTGTAGCGATCTGGCAGAACACGGCTTTGAACTTCGACACTTGCGGCAAGAAGGGGACGTTCGGGTTCGAGCCTGCTCAATCTGTGCTGGCTCCCACCATGACGAGAATAGACCACCGCGATGCAGACAGGTATCACCGCAGCCTTTTTGCCCTTCCAGCGAAACGAGCCTTGCAGCTCGATCCATCCGTGAACACGGCGACAGGAATCGCACGGCACGCTGAGCTCACGACGATCTCGACGACCATGACAATAGGTCACAATTAGCCACCATCAGACAATCGCACCGTCCACGCGGACGTCCGCACCGAATCGATCGCTCGAAACCTGCGCGTGATGCGAATTACGACCACGAGCGCCCTCCCGAGTCAACGCGACCGAGACTCCAGGCTGTCTGGCATTGGCCACTTCTATGGGGAGGCACACAAAACGGAGGACGGGCGAGGCAAGATGGTGGAGACAAGTTGCAAGACGACCGCGCTCGCACAACCTTCAGAGACTTGACAGACGCAGAATATCATGCATAGCACACTCTTCGTCAAAGATCTCCATGCCGCATGAAATGGCTGCTGGAAACCACCAGGTTATTCCGGTTGGTCATGGCATGGCCCTCTGCGAGGCACCGGAAGCATCTACAATGACGAGGCACAAGCCCAGCACATGAATGGGAGCACGGGTAAGGCGGGCCCAAGGACAAACAGAGCGCTACACGAGCAGTGGTCTCTCACCACGGACATGCATGTCTGAGCGCTTGCGTTCTGGACATAACGACGGCTTCCATGAACGCGATGATCACATAACATGCCCTTTGAATGCAAAATGATTGCAACCGTGCGCTCTGTCAACTGCGCAACAACTATGCTCACGACCGAGCTGACTGAGTAGCAGGATGTTGGCCACTGACTTCACGAACCAGCGAGCAGAGCGACACGAGCGTATGGCCTCTTCACACGCCTCTTACTAACTCACCGGAAGTGTTGTCATAATGCACACGATGATACAGCAAAGATCCGCAAACGCAGTCGCAACAGGTTTGTGATGACCACCTCGACTGTAGGGAAAACCTGTCTCAAACGACGAGCAAAAGCTGCGCGCGGGACCATACAGCGGCCACAGGGCCAATGCATCATCCCCGGCGATCAAGTGCCGATCTGCTAGTATCCATCGAGACCATAGAACGGGAGCTGCGTCTGCTCGAGGCTATCTAGCCACAGATACAGATAGACAAACAGATGGGACACTCGTGCATTCAGTGTGTTGCGGCCAGCGCACTGACTCAGCACGTGCAAGCCCAAAGGAGAAAGAGGTCGCACCAAGAGAAGGACGTGGTCGTCGTGAGAGGGTGTTTCATATCAGGAGACCGGACACAGGCATACTATCCCCCTGACTAATAGCTGTTCCATGTGGCACAGCTGCGCAGCGCCCTGTACACAAAGTAGAAGTAAGTTAAATGATGGAACAGCGCTGCCTATGTGTGATCTTCTTTACAGCAATGGAAACAGTCACCAAAAACTGCTCCCTATTCATTGTGATCTCAGTCCGCTAGTCGGGTTCAACCGGTCTCTACCACAAGCACAAATCTCCAGACACAATGGCAGGCTCGAGCGATTCCAGCATTAAGCATGCGCATGATGAAGCAAAACACAAAGCATGATCGAGAGGGTTCGGACTTTCGCTTACGTGAATGGAACGTCACATAGCTTTTTGGTTAAAACGCTCTGCAATACTCATTTCAGGACACCCAGGACATCATACCTTGTCGTCATTTGCCAGTGGCAGAGAGGGGGGAAAAGGACAGGCAAGCGATCTTCTCACTCAATGGCGACTGTATGCAGACATCTACGAAGTACACCTACAGCTGAGCCATCAAACACCTGCATGACTCGCGACACGACCATGGATTGCAGCCCATCTGATCCTCTCAATATAGGATTATGGCTGCTGAAGGGCAAGTCACCACTATCGTTATGCTTGATAGTCAGCTCTACAATCACGCAGGCACCAGGTGAGTGGAGAGAAGATAATGTGCGATATAATAACGAGAGTTTCAGTTTGAAGTAGAGGGTCCTGATGGTTTTCGTTCAAATACTGAGATATGTTCAAACAGCGATCATTGGCAGAGCACAATGCGCGCAGCGTAGATTTAGGCAGGGTCTTCCGCACGATCTAGTCTGCCTCCTGGGTCCACTGGCTACAAGACTCTATCACCAGATACGAATCACTGACATGTTCGAACAAGGTCGCAATGGTCACAACCACAACTTCGTGGGTAGACTTTTCAATGCTGATTTGCACTACAGAGCCTCGCTACAGTTCCACTTCTATCACTGAAGTGCCTCTGCTCGCTTGAGCTCCTTCTATCACAATAGAATAGACCTCCAATGCACCTTAATCAGTCCAACCCCATGCCACTCATTCCGGGCAGATCTGGACTTGTCAACAACGAGTCCCGATCTTTCTTGGAGGACGTCGACTGCAGATGATTGAGACAAGCACCACGCGCGCTGTCCGGCTGCGGCTGCTAGTCGTACTGGAATAGCACGCTGATGCTCTCTCCATGGTGTACTCTCCGAATTGCCTGCAAGTCATGTCAGTCCTAGCCATGGCAAATCCGCAAGACAAGGAACTTACCTCAGCAAAAACACCTGCCACTTCCAGGACCTCCAGTTTCCTGGCATCCTGTGGTCGTCCGTATTGCACAGCAAGTTCCTCGATCCTGCGCACGTGCTCCTCCTGAGGCACTGTGTTCGTCACAATGACCTTGTCAAGGCCAGAGTGAAAGATTCTGTCCACACCATCACCACTAAGCACACCATGCGTGACCAGGGCGAAGACTTTGCTCGCACCCTGCTTCTTCAGCAGCTTCGCGGCACGGGTGATGGTATTCGAAGTGTCTGCCAAATCATCGACCAAGATGCACACCCGGTCCTTGACTTTGCCGACAAGCAAAAGTGCCGAATGTTGATGCGGCTCCGTCGAGCTGGGCACATGTGGACTGCGGCGCTCCTTGTGAATGAGGGCAAAATCCATTCCGAGGCTGTCAGCAATCGATGTCGCGCGCTTCGCACCACCGGCGTCTGGCGAGACGATGACACAGTCGTCCACACCTCCATGCTGTGGCAGAATCTGGTGTGTGATGTAGCGACGAAGCAAGTGTCGACCATAAAGATTGTCAACAGGAATGTCGAAAAATCCTTGGTACTGAGGGTCATGGAGATCCATGGTGATGACATGGTCGGCACCAGCACATGTCAAGAGATCCGCAATGAGAGTGCCAGCCTGGGCAACCCATTGCTTGTATCCTCTCTGAGGCTTGAAATCTGGTGGCTGAGCTCCGCTACCCTCTCTGTTGAAGGAGGGCGCAGAAGTGACTGGTGAAGAGGTGATTCCATTCGTGCCGAAATGGCCTGCAGCGCTCGTGGGAGCAGAGTGGTTGGACGTCTCGCTCTGATTGCTCTCCAGCGTGTCCTTCCTCCGTGGCAGATGCAGCTCTCCATTCAACTTCAGGCCGTTGAGCTGCCTCTCCAACCGCTCGTCACGTGGGCGTTGGCCGGGTCCTGGTGTCGTGGGCCGAGACTCGAAGGTGTACTTTCCACTGTCCGTCTTGGTGGGCATCCTCGCAAGCGGAGCACCGACTTTGTTGTATGGAAGGTCGCTCTGTCTGCTGTATGGGAAGAGCGGAAGCACGGCTGTCACGCGCTTGGCCGATGCGGTCTTGCATGCAGATATGGTAATGAGCAGCTCCATCAGGCCATCGTTCAGACTCGTAGCTCCCTTGTGATCCGGGCTCGGGGCGCGCGAGCAGGCCGTCTGAACGATAAAGACATCTTTTCCTCGCACACTCTCGCCAACTTCCACGCGAGTCTCGCCGACGCTGAATTTGGACAGCTCGATGTTGGCCGGCGGGATGCCGAGGTGGGTGCAGATGCCGTCGACGAGCTGCGGGTGGGAGGAGCCCGAGAAGAGGAGGATATTGCGGACCATGGTGGATTTTTGTGCTCCTCAGGGCACTCGACAATCCAGTCGGCGAGGTCGAGGTCGGCAATCGAGGGTGGAGAAGTGGTTGCTACTGCTGCTGGATTCGGTCGCGTGCTGGACCAGCAGCTGGCGATCTGGACAATCGATTGCCCGCTTTCACGTGGTGAGGGTGCGCTGGTCAAGCTCAGCTTGCTCGCGGGAGCGTCGCGGCGGACCGGCGGAGGGGCAGTCGGGCGCTGTCGTCGTCGTCGCAGTGGGCATGGTGAATAATCGCAAAGCTCTGTCGCCGGCCCGCTTGGAGTGACGAAACTTTTCGGCAGTCCCTGCGCCGATCGGCATTGATGGTGGACGCGCCGATCTTCACATGCGCACCTCCCTCCTCCGCACGTGGCGTGGCTTTCTCGCCAACACATCACGCCGCATCGTAGCACAGTGCCTGTATTCGCCACATAGACTTCCTCGACTCAACATGGCAGCCATCAGAGCAGAGGCCACCCGAGGTCCAACAGAGGCAACCATCCGCGATGCCATGACCCCCATGAACGAAGCCCCGGTCGTGCCAGTCCTGCTGCTGGGTGATTCCGGGGTCGGGAAATCCACCTTCATCGCGTAGGTATATCCTGCCTGTGCGTGGCATTACACTCTCCTTGACTGACCGAGCAAGACGTCTCATAAAGGGCCATGCCTATCGAGGACCGCTTCCACAGCTGCGTGACCTCGACCAGCCCTTCGCCTTCCACATCCGCATGTACAACAGGCCCTATCGATTCGAGTTCTACGACACTGCATCTCCAGAGAATTATACCCTCCTCCGACCGGCCATGATAATTCTCTGCTACTCCATCGCTGACCCTGAAACACTGACATCCCTCCACACCACCTGGAAGCACCAAGTCGAGACGCATTTCAATTATGATGAGTCTTTACCTGTGGCCGTTCTAGGATTGAAACGAGACGTGCGCAGTCAGGATGATTACGGAGGCACGGTCAGGAAAGCTGCCCCGAGCGATGAAGATGACGAAGCCGATGGGGATGATGCGCTATTGAACGGACGCACATTCGTCTATCCCCAAGAAGCACTACGCATCGCACAAGAGATGCGCTGTGACATGTACGCCGAATGCTCCGCACTGACTGGAGAGCTCTGTGAGGCCGCCATCGAAGACATCAGCAAGAGAGCTGCACGAACGACTACAGCCAAAGGCGCCAAGACAGAAAGCCCCAATTGTGTCATTCTCTGAACTACGAGAGCCGCTGTGCAGTCAGGGGCGATGCTTCGACATCTCATTTCGTTGCAGCTTTCTCGAAGGATTGTGTCGTTACCGTACTTGCAGCACTCTGGGCCCAAGCTTTATTATGCGGACAAAACGAGGAACGGAAGCATTCAAACGCCTCTTCTTCGCTGCCCTTTTCTGACGATTTGGCCGAAAGGTGACCTCAGCTCTGCAAGTTCCCACCCATCCTATCGCTGAACAAACGCCAAAAGGATATTCCGGACTCCGCACTATCTCTGCATTATCCTCGCAAGCACTTCTCAAATGGCTCGTGCAGCTTCTCCACTGATCGCCGACTCATCCTCCTCAGCTCGCTGCTTGCCTCGCCCGATTCCACCCTCGCCAACTCCCATGCGCTTCGCCACATATTGCTGAGCGACAACGCCCACGGCCGTCGACAGAAGCTCTTCCATCCACTCAGCAACCCACTCACGAGGATCAACTCCTCCAGACTGGATGATTTCGAGGATGCTATCTGGCAGAGCACCTTCCACTGTGGGTTCTGCATCAAGCCATTCAGCCCACTTTTGAGGGAATGGCTGCGACAGACCGCGGAAAGAAATGCTGTGCAGAGGATCGTGGAGGTAGATTGCAAAGACAACAACGTCGTCGCTTTCACTTGGAGTGGCGACACCTGCTTCTTGTGCCTTTGCAGCAGATTGCGAGTCTTCCGCGAACAGGTCCTTCTCCACGGCATAGCCGACGGCTTGGATCGCGAGGAAGATGTCGCTCGACCTCACGGGATTCGACTCAGACAAGGTCTCGGTGGCTCGCTTCGCAGCTTCTTCAACACCTCCCTTGGTGTCAAAGAACTCTTTGGCGTAGCTCTCAGCTTGCACACGAGCCAGTCGAGTGCCCTCTTTCAAACCTGGAACGGTCCCCAAACTGCGTTTTCGCCCTTCCTCCCGCCACCAAGGACCGTCTGACCACGCAGCTGTGCCTGTGCCAAGCACGCTGCCCCGGTAGCCCTGCAGATCAGAAGAGCTTCTTCCTCTCGATTCAGTCCCGCGTTGAATGACGAGCAGGTCACCGCCCTCGACCTGGCTCATCACACGCGAGAAAATGTTGTATATCAATGGGTCCAATGAAGGATAATTGAGGATGTCGTGAGTGGTGTGGATCTGCAAGCGTTCATGGGCAGATATGGGAGGGGCGATATGTGAGATGATTGATGTAAAGGACGAGAGACCTTTTGAACGCAGATCGGTGCCTGTCAATTGTCAGCACATGTCGGACATCAACGTAACTACATCGCATACCAATGTGTTGCAAGTTCTCCAGGTTGGCATTCTGTCGGATCTGTGTCACCCATTTCTGTGCTTCCTCGTTTGTCTGAATGTTCTTTGCCAACGTCTCGGCTTGCTTTACGGCAGCACTGGCAATACTGCCCCAACTGCCCCACCATCCTCCTCCTTGCTGTGCCTTGGTCTCTTCGGCTTGCGGTGTTTGTGCGGTATGGAAGCTGCGACTACCCTCGCCCGAAGCTCTCGCCTGCGTCTGGTTCACTCGTGCGCGATCTTCACTGCTGTTTCGCTCGCTGCTACCCTGCGATGTCGTAGCAGGAGTGTATTCTGCGGTACGCTTAGGACTCTTATTCGTCGCGCTGGTCGTGCTGGAGCTCAATCGAGGAGTGACGGGTCGGGATGTGGCTGGCTTGGCCTTGACCAGGTCCTCCAGGCCGGCCAAGGCATCTTCGTCGTCGGTGTTGGCTTTAGCAGCGGCACCTTTCTTGGTTGCAGCAGGCTTGGAGGTGGCAGCTAGTTGGTCTCCCAGCGAGTCAAGCTCGGCCAGCAGGTCCTCGTCGGCCTGGCGAGGCATGTCGCGGGAAGGTTTGCGGCGCGTCGCGGTTGGGATTTTGTGAGATGACAGTGTGGGAGTGGTGACGCAGATAAGGCGGAAGTCAGACAGTGCCAATTCGTTACGAAGTTACGGAGACGAGGACTACGTAGAGGATGAGGAGGAGCTCACGCCGTGGACATGCTCTGGCCAGCTCGTCGTCACGCTGGAGCTCGGTCGTCCCTGGTCTTGGCGTGCAGCATCTCCGACACACAGCAACAGCACAACAGTTGCGAACTACACCTACTTCTCCATCTCCACATCTTTGCTACTGACTCCTTCCTCTGACTCTTGGACTACGATGCCGTCTGTCACGCGGTCCAGACGAACGCCACCGCTGGCAGGTCCGTGAAAGTGCTTCCTCCCAGTTGTGAGCCACGTTATGAGGGCAATCAACATGACTGCTCCTACCGCCGCCGAGGTGTAGTTCATGTTCTGACTGGTCACGGGCCTCACCGTGGGCAAGTTGAATGTAATTGTCGCAAACATCAAGAACAACACACCCAGGACATTGAACGGGATGCTCCAACGTCCCAAGCTGTAGAGACCACCAATCTCCCACACTGGTTCTGATGTGAACAACGAGAGCAGGCGAGCGATCAACGGGAGAGCGTAAGATACATCTACGAAAGCGTTAGTTCTTGTCATACAGCGTTGTCTGGACCACTTACAAAAGCCTTCCGTGGAGATCTGAATGACTGTTGAAAAGCCCGTAGGTCCACCAAACTGAATGGCGATCAAGATCATCTGGAAAAGCGCTGCGCAGCAAAGCGCATTGACCGGCATCCGTGTCCTCGGCTCGATCGTGCTCAAGAACTTGGAGAATGGCAGTCCGGAATCGCGAGCAAACGCGTAGATTGATCTTCCACCTTGTGCTGTCAACCCGATTGACGGAGCAAGACCGATGACAACAATTACTGCCGACATTCCAATTGCTCCAGCCCGGTTTGTGGCATGCCTCCAGATTTCGATCATGGGGACACCTGTCGGAGTGCTGGCGATTGCAGCAATGTCCTCAGTCATCGCGAAAGCCGCCGCGATCAGGAAGATGAAGCCCGTGACGAATCCGATGTACACTGGCATGACAATCGCTCGTGGTGCTTGCCTCCTTGCATCTTTGATCTCCTCGGTCATTCGGGTTGCACTGTCGTAGCAACACATACCGTATGCAGCCTGGAGAACACCAAGCAGTGCACTATACGCAGATGGCCACCCCGTTAGGTTGACAAAGTCTGTAAAAACAAAACTGGCCGACCGGCGATCATCGTTCATGGCAGTCATCGCAACGACCACGACCACGAAAAAGGACATGTTCAACACTAGGAAGAATTGGGATCCTTTGTCGAACACCTTTGAGGCGAACATGTTCACGACCAACGCAGCGAGCGCTATTGCCCATCCAACCAAGACATGATGCCAGTCCATGATCACAAAGTTCGGATTGCTCAGGTTGCCCAATCCAAGTAGGAAGTTGCCTGTGACAGTGTGGCTCGTAGCTCCCATCGCCAAAACACCGATTTGGAGAAACCTACAATAATCAGCGCTTGCATGTGCCAAAATTCGATACGCTTACCATCCACACAGATAACTCATGCCTCGCCTCAATTTTCTCGGAGCAAATACTGCGACATAGCTATACTGTCCTCCAACGACAGGATAAGCGCTACACATCTCTGCAAGGCTGTATGCGACGAAAAGTGTTGCAATGCAGATCCCAATCCAGGACCAAATCATCACTGGAGCTCCTCCGGACTGTACACCGACGGTAAGGACTCCAGCGAGAGCTGTCCATGATGTGACCACGGCAAAGGAAAATGCGACAATGCCTGCGAGAGAGAAGTTCCGTTTGAATTGCGGAGTATAGCCCAGTTCCGCAAGCACATGGTCTTCTGCATTGTCACGCCTGTCCGACGAAGGAGTAACGTCTCCTTGTATCTTGTCCATGGTGTGGCTGATGGGAGTTGCTTTTGTCAAAGTTCAGCAAATCTAGTTGCGGAGCTCCTCAATCGCAACTGTTCGAACCACGGGATACCACTCATGGCATACGCGCACAAGATCTTGGCCGTTGTCATCCGCCTAGATTAGAGCCGTGATAAGGTATGTACGTTCGAGTGGGGGCACTTTGATCATGCATTGTGATAGGCTCTTACATTGCAGCTATAGTACGTCCGCGGATCTTGGCATGTCGTGTAGATCTGCGGAGAACGCATTCGTGCCACAGTGTTTGTCCAATCCTCGAGACTTCCTGCTCCACATGAAGTCGAAAGACCATGCAATGAGAAGGTCCTTCCGACAGACAATCGCATCACCTGTCGTCGCGAGCTTGAACAATCAATGTGACTAATCACGACATGGGGGAGAGAGAAGTGGAGAATAGATAGGCCTACGGACGCGCGATCGATAGTCGGTCGGACTTCCGAACAAGATGTGAAGAATGGCAAACACAAATTTGTTCATGCAGAATTGACATATACTTGGAGACGACAGTCCGCTCATGAACATATTGCAGGTACGTTGATGGCAACATTTTGGTCTTTATCACAACGAATCCGCAGCCTGGCACAAGTCACCCGGATGCCAGTCCGGCAGCTACACTGATCACTTAGCTACCATCTATCGAGCGCATACACGAATTTCTGGTCCCAACCACACCCAGAGCGTACACCGAAAGCTACTATCTCCACCCGCCCAGCGGCCTGTCTGCATCACATCAGGAGTGGCCGCTCGCAGATCTTCTGAAGATCAATCTCAAGCTCCACCCTTGGTCTCCATCGCCCTTCTCGCGCCTGTTTTTGTTGTAGCCTCTTTTGTGCTTTCAACCGGTTGATCAAGTGCTCCTGGTGTTTGTAGCTCAGATAATGTTTCTTGTAATTCCAACAAGCAAAGCCTACGACGGTGTGCTGCTCAGCCCAATGTCTTGCCGCACGTACGATAGCTGGATCGTAGTACTTCTTCTTTGCGTAGTCCATCCGGGACCATGGGTGTCCTTCGGCAAAGCCAAGCGACCTAACAGCCTCCTGACATGTTGCTTCATGATGCACTGGCCACAAGATGTCATTAGGGAGAGGCAACAATGGCTCGAGTCGTACAAGTTCGTTGAACGACTCTTGCACTAGTTCTCGCAGCTCATCCCGTAAAGCACGCACTTCGAGTGCTCTTGCTTCATCTCTCATCATGCAAGTCAGGTCATGCACGTTCTTCAACAGCGCATCGACAACTTCCGAGGGCTGGTTGCTTGGATGAGCAAGAGTGTTCCGGATTCCAACCATTCTGGAGATTGTCGGCTTGATGAAAGTGGGCATATGAGTGCACAAGTCAGACCACAACGGGTAACGCAGCCTCAACTCAGGGTAGAGAAGGTCGCGGAGGCCCACACTGAACCCGATCATGTCTCCAAATAACTCTTTCATCTCCCCAGTTCCAAAGCGGACGCTCTCAGGGCCGAGGGGATAGTAGTCCATCTCTTTGCCTGGCCAATACTTTTCGAGACCGTGATAGTAAGCATGCTGAGCGATTGAGTAGGCGCCTCTCAAGAGACGGAGCTGGTGCGTGAAGGGAATATAGACGTGGGAGCTTGGCTGCTGAAAGAAGTTGTCGTGGCTCCGCGTGCGCTCCTGTATTTCTTCCACCACTTGGACCCGCCGACCAGATCGCGAGTCTTCGCAAATCTGACAGTGGCAAGATTCTCGGTAGTCCCCGTGGTCGCCCTCGGAGGGATGGTAGCTTTCTAGGGGGTGGTCTTTTGGCAAGGCTGTTGTCTCTCGTTCGAATCCTTCAGAAGTGTCCCAATCACCGGGAGTCGGTTCGGTGCTAATCTGACTCCACTTTGCATCCCAGTCACTGGCGGATGAGTCGTCACCTGTGTTCAGATGCGGTAGTCTGCCTTCTCTGCTCAGGGTCGCTTTAGTAGGCCTCATGTAACCCGCATCGTTCAGACTCGAGTCGACCACCAGCTTGCCTTGCGGATCACGTATCGCTGTTGGGGGCGAAGGGCTCGATGGTTTCTTCTCGGGTACCTGCTTTCGCTGTGTGGCCTTTGTCGGCTGCAATTGGGACTTCGATGTCTCGTTCAGTTCCTTGCCACCGGGGTGCTTCAATTGCTCGATTTCGACATCCTTGGCTGCAAGTTGGTCTCGCAGAGTGTTTAATTGCTCGTCGTGCTGCAGCGCTTGCTTGGCGAGCTTCTCTTGGAGGCTCGCAACCTCAATGTGCAACTCGCGAATCTTGTCCCGCGACACAGGAGTGAGATATTTCGGCATCTTGACAAGGAGATTTTGGTAAATGTTGCGAATGTTTGTGTGGCTGGGTTCGTGACCGTTTAATAATCCTGACCGGAGATGCTCGTGTATCTTGATAGACCAGACTGGTAAGGAGGACGGATGCCTTATGTGCCAAAGAAAGGAGCCGATCAAAGTTGGTGAATGCATGCGGTAGTGAACAGGCTTGTCGACTCGCACAAAGTGGTCCGCAGAGGACATTCACTTTCCGCCATATTTGCAGAGACGTAGCATACACAAGCATTTTGATGATGGGATGCTCCGTGGGGCACGCAGCGCCCGGCGATCGTGCGGATATAGTACATAGCTTTGATTCATTGAGTGTATAGGTCGTAATATATGGGATCTAACGTCTGCCGGACTATACAACGAAGGTTTGCTGGGAAAGGTACCAGAACTCAGCGAGATGAGGTCGTTGCGAGTGGAAAGGGCTGTATACCGTGTCGATGTTTTCCATCTCACCACATGCTGGAGTTGCAATTGGCAGCCGCGTCCGCGTGTAATCAGCTTCGTGGCCATCGGATATGTATATGGATTAAGGCGGCGTTGTTGATGAGATGCATAATGTGTTGAGTGGCTGCTTCAATTTCAGAGAGAGCAGAAAGTCCTTTCCGCAAGTACCTTCCTGAATAGCATGCCTTTTGCTTGCCAAGTCGCAGCGAAGTTGTCGCAGAGAGGGAAGGCACATCTGCTCAGCGGAGACAAATGTGCACAAGCGTCTCACGCAGAGACAAGCCGGATTGCAGCAGGATTCTTTGTTCTCCACGCCAGACAGCAATGTTGTGTTGATTGTCTCAAAGAAAGCTTGCATTAGTCCGAGACACGTGGTGCAACAGTCCATTGTCAAAGGCGTGATCTGGTGCAGACTTGCAGAGTGATTTCGTCCAGCAAAACCGAGTGGAAACCAACGCGTTCAAAGATAATATGTTCGGATCATGATCTTCCAAGGCTTTGTTCTTCAGCGAGTTGCCGTTCAGCGCACTGTCTCAGCAGTCTAGGAAGCGACCTGCCCTTTGTCAGCATCTGAATCATGTCGATCGACCAATTTTCAGAGTCTTTCAGCTTGTGGAAGTAGATTGAATCCTGTGCAAGTGGACAAAACGACACAGAAGTCTCTACTCAAGCAAAACCCGAGGCTTGCCTCATTAGGGGTGCTGCTGGCTTCATACGCAGATAGCTCAGAAAAATAGACTCAGAAAGTGCTGTCAGACTGAACTGACACATGCCCCCCAGTGTTGGTTCGTCTGGATGTTTGGGTACAAATGTTAACTAAGCGTGTGTTGATTTCATGTAACAACCTCCAATGAACGAGTGTGAGAATCATATCTACTCTAGCGCACCATCAAGGAAAGAACATATCCAGTGTGTACAAGGAAGAGACTCTCTTGACCAACCCCTCGAAGCGCAATGTCCAATTGCACTCTCCTCATCGTCCCCTCGAAAAGCACTCTCCAACTGCACTTTCGTCGCCTTACTCTTCAACCACACTCTCGCCACCCCTCCCTCAGACAGCAGGCACATTCACCCCATAACATCCATTAGGCAACTCCTTGTACCCCTCGCTCTTCATCTTCCAATCAACCTCATTGACTCTCCACCACTGCGCCGGAGTCAACACCCTAGTATCCATCCACCATTCCCACAACGGCGACCACCTAGCGCCGACTCTCAGAACACCCGAAGCAGGAGAGAAGTGAGAAAGAGTCTGACCATCTCTCACGAAAGTGTTCGTGACCTTCTTGAGCGCCGCAGTCTTCGGTCTGCCCTGAGGATCCGTGTCGGCAGCTCGGATCTCGCGTGCCAAGTCAGTGAGCCACTGTGGGATCGGGCGAGCGCCGATGTAGGGGGTCATGTCTCGGTGGAGAGAGACTTGTCTAGTGGTGGGAGGGGCCCCGGCAGCAGCCTGAGGAGGGGCGGCACTGGACGTGCTTGCCGAAGGAAGTCCGGGATTTGCAGAGGCTTGAGGCTGGATCGAGCTCAGTGGCAGAGACGGACCAGGTGTGGCGGTGTCTTGGGGTGGTGCAGTGTTTGATGCGTTCGGAGGAAGAGGCTCAGAAGACGCGGATGCTGGAGGAGATGTGGCGGCTTGAGACGATGCGGCGCCTTCAGGAGATACAGCGCGATCAGGAGATACAGCACGAGCAGGAGATACAGCGCGATCATGCGATGCGGCGGCTTCAGGAGACGCAACACCTTCAACAGATCCAGCGGTTGCAGGAGATGCAACGGCTTCAGGACGTGCAAAGGCTCCCGGAGATGTGAAGAACTCCATAGGAGTCGCGAAGAGTGCTTTAGGAGCTGCGGAAGCTTGAGGTTCTGCTGGGGCTCGAGTGGCAATTGGGGGAGTAGAAGGGCCAGGCATACCCGTTCTCAGATTGCCCAGATGCGACAGCCACACTTGTGGTTCCTCAGTAGCTAGCTTGGCTTTCTTGCGACGGCGCTCGATGTCGAAGCCCGCATCAGGTTCGAGTGCAGTGGAGTCTTGCGTAGAGGTGGCAAACGCTGAGTCCTGTCTACGCTTCTGCTCACCCTTCATGCTCGGTGGCTCGAGGGCAGTGGAATCGTCAAAGCCCATGTCGATGTCTTCGTCACCAGGTGTCTGGCTGGGCTCTCGAGTTTCATTCACTGAAGCACCAGAGTTTGTCGACGATTGTGGATGGAAGAAGTTGCTAGGTCCAGCTACTACTGGGGCTGCAACACGAGCAGAAGTCGGCAGTCGGAGCTGAAACCCGTTGCTGGGTCCGGGCGCCGCTGAAGTGGAAGCGTGAGGAAGTGTCGGCAACGTTGGACGAAAACCGTTGAAGGTGTTTGTTGCACGTGGATTGACAAAAGGCGCAATAGTGTCCCCACCATCTTCGTTTGGCGTTAGAGTGACAAACTCGACTGGCCTGCCATTCTGACGCTGTGCTTCGCCAGTGGAGATCCCGCGGAGGGAAGCCTCGCGCTGAACCCTCTCGATGCGTTCTCTCGGTGTGAGTCCCATCGTGTTGTAGGTGTGTATGAGCAGTGAGCCAGTTGACAACGGTGTGGTGCAAGTCCGCCTTGTATAGGTAGTTGGTGAAAGTGCAATGGCTTGAGCAGAACACGAGAGTAGTTTATGATCGTCAGGTGTGGATCTCAGCAGCTCGTTCACTCCATGACCCACTCATTGCGGCCAGTGATGCGGCGTTGTTGACTGTTCACTGCATGTGCCTGTGCATGTGATCAACGCTGTGCTTGGCGCTAGTGTGGGTGAATGAACAACGTTGCCTGTGACTCGAGGCCGTTGGCAGTGGCTGCATGCCTGTGCAGGACGTGGCCTAGGCATCTATCAGATCAGAGAGTAATAAGATGGCATTCAGTTGTGCTACCAAGACGCAGACGATGGCTTCACCTACGATCTTGTCGGCGGCCGAAGGGCCAAGAGCTCCTGTCTCGGTACATCAGCTTGACAGCAGCTGGGATTTGAGCCCACAACAGGAACTGTACGAACTCGCACTGCACTCAGCTTTTGTGTGAGCATTTTTGATACCGTTCTTTGAGACATCAGAGTGGAGATGCCGGTCGTCATACAATCAAAACTCGAGCATGTACGGCCGGGAAGTAGGAACGAGACAGCAGATGTATTCGAGAGTACTTCCTAGCTCCTGCACAGGTGTTGATACCACTGCATCAGGTTCCAGGCAATCCATCACCATCCCAGGTTCACAACAGAGAATCATCAAACCAACCTAGGCGTCTTCCAAGTTCACTTTCCCCATCTCCATACCAGTCAAGACCAAACTACTGTGGCGCACCTGGTAGTGGCCTATCAGCCGGGTCGGAGTGCGCAGGGCGGTCTGCTGGAGCCGATGGTGTCCTGTCTGGTCTCGCTCTCGTCGAAGTCGACGTTGTTCTCACGTGGCGGGCGTGTGGCCGAACGGCACTAGCTCTACCAGGGCCTTGACGGTATGCGTCTTGCGACAGCAAAGTGGGCGGTCGCATCAAGGGGTGGTTCGAGGCAATGCTGCCGTCAGGCTGCATCGATAGAGTGCCTGCACCAGGCCCGCCGTTAAGTGATGCTGGGGCAGCCGGATCACGAGTTGGTGGAGCGGGAGCCGCAGGGGCGACGGTGGGCTGTGCAGTGGCAGTGGCAGCATTGTCGGCGGCAGCTGGCGCAGGAGCAGGAGCGGCAGGCTGTGCGGCTGGTGCAGTTGAATTGTCAATAGCTGGCGCTGCAGCTGAAGCGCTCGCTAGCGTGGCGGGAGCTGTGGGCGCCCGAGTTGGAGGACGGAAGACGCCGGAGTTTGCTTCGGTGCGAGATGCAATTGTCGTTGGATCCTGTTGAGACGCCGCTACTGGTGCTGGCGTCGTGGTGAGCGGATTCGCAAATGTCGCTACTCTTGAGGGCCTAGCTGGGGCAGCTGCCGCGGATCCATCGGTGGGAGCTTTGGGTGCGGAGGCGGAGGCGCTGCAGACAGTGTCAGTGAGGATAGTACAAATGAGAGTGGAAAGTTGAATACTCAGTCGCACTACCAGAGCCTGGTGCAGCTGCAAGTGGGCTGCCATGAGCCTGGCCGACTGATCGCGGTTCTCCCTCAAAGGCATCATAACGTTCCTCGCGGCCATTGAGTTGGCCACCGGCTCGCTTGAAGTCATCGAGGGTGACAGTCGGAAGCGAAGAAGTGGAGTAGTGCTGTGCTGCATTGTGATGGATCTCACGGACGGGCATGACAACGTGGAAGACGTGGTATTCGAACGTCTGCTTCTGGATGACAGGCTGTACAGAGCTTAGCATTGATCGGAGAAGCAGTAATGGTGTTGTTCACTCACCTGAATCCTTTCATGCACATGGTGATGAATGTGCTGACCCTCGATCGTGGGCAGCTCTGTCGTTGTCCGTTCGGCTACCACAGACTCAAAGGTGTCCCTGTGCTCCGCATCTACCGCGGCAAGGTGTTTGGTGGTCTCGGCTGGGTCATCATGCTCGAAATTGTGCTCGTCGACAGGCTGGACCACCGCATGGTGCTGTTCTTCACGATGCTCTTCAGTCGTGATAGGCTGAACAGACGTGTGGTAATGGTCTTGATGGAACTCTTTGTCGACAGCACGGGTGATGTCCTATGAAAGATGTCAGCAGCGTGATCGGCGTCACTGGAGGAAGGATGAAAACGCACCTGATGTTCCCTTCTCGTGAGGACTTCCTGGGTGACTGCAGGTGCAACAGTTTCATGGACAGTGGTGTCGTGGCGACCATTGCGAGCCATGAAGGCCTCGACGGCCTTTCTTGCCTCGTCCATTTTGTTGCGAGCAGGTCAGAGTACGATGAGTCGTGTTGGGATATGTGCAGGGAATGTGTGCTGGTGAGTAATGCGCGTCCAAGATGGTGAACTTGCTGCGAAGATGAGAAAGGTGATGCGAGAGAAGAGTGCAGAGATGCGGAAGAGAAGAAGAGAAGTCAACAGAGAAAAGGAATGCAAGTCATGCACCTGCCGTTCTCCCAGACAAGGGAGCCACGAGGCCGCGCGTGGTCGTTTCTCACTTCAGCTCGAGAAAGTGCGCCTTGACTGAAAGAAGTCGCGCTGGCAGGCTCGTTGTCGCCGTCGAGGACGGAAGCACCAAGAGTCCACAACAAACAAGCCTCATTGGCATCAGCTTGTCGCGAAGCAGAGATTGTCGAACTCCACGCGATGTCGTCTTGGGCCAAGGAGATCATAGGGAGGCTCTTCCCGACCAAGGGACGAAGTCGAGCGGCGAGCGACACAACCGCGAGCAAGATCAAGCAGCACGTTTCCGGCAATGGCGAGAGGCAACGCACACGAAGACGCAGCTCTCTGTCGACCGCAACAGCGCTCCTGCAAGACCACTCGCAAAGCAAAGCGAACGACGCCACAACTGTCGCCAGCACGCATCGTCGCATTCACAGCCAGCCAGCGCCGAAGATCGCAAGACTGTGTCATGTCCGCTCGCAGACCCAAGTCAACCCAACAGCAAAGTTGCCAGATCATGTCATGCTTCCTCCGCGTCAAGACGATGAAGGTGAAGAATTCGAGGCGTCGGACACTGATGAGGTGCAACAAGCGACTCGGGATGCGCTGCAGCAGACAGAAGATCCAACCTTACTAGAGCACGATCCGACGATCGAGTGGGAGCCGCCGACCTGGGAGGACCTCTGGAGGGACACGAGCAGGAGCATCAGATCGCATTCCAATACTCAGTTGTCGGCGGTTGTGCGCACGCCCAGGAAAGCAGCAAATCACAGTGGGTCTGGACAAAGAAGCAGCAGGCGCGATCGATCCGTGAGTCGCAAGTCCAGCTTTCAGAATTTGCGCAGCTCCATGCGACCGAAGAGGGAGTCGTCTGGTTCCGGTCCTGGTGGAATGTTAAAGAGCCCGAACATCCCGTCTCGTCAACAGCACGTAAGTCGCAACGAGCCCCAGTGTGCGCTTTCTCTGTCTTATATGCTGACATCCGACTAGGTGACAAAAGCCAGCCTCGACAAGAAGCTGCCTGGAATCCCTTATCATGCGCCTGGCGCACAGCTTCCCACAAGCTACTTGGCAGAGAATGCTGCTCGTAATGCTAGAATCATCAAGTCGCTGCAAGACGATGGCATTCTCAACCTGGAGGACAGCGAAGAAACTCACACGGCGGTGATCTGGTCCCCCGCGGTCACACACGAGAAGCATGTTGTCCAGCCCATCGAGATTGTCCAGCGTGCAGTATCCCGAGACGTGCACAATCATCATCATGTGCACCGCGTGTTGCCGGTCATCGATTTCGAAGTGCTACCAGCGCGTCACTTCATTCCAGATGGGCGTGGAGGCTACCACGAAATTACGGAAGAGGAGATACCAGGCGGGAAGCCCTCTGGGCTCGACAATCTGATCACTGAGGCTGTGTCAAAGTCCAGTCCGCGACAGGGTGCAGTGCTCCCAAATGTTGCGAGCCCAACCCGCAAGGATGGAAGCAGCTCCAATGGCACAACGGTCGTGAACCAAATGCATCGACCTTGGCTGCACTCCCCAGGCGTTGCCTCATCCACTGCACAGTCGCAGCCCTTCCCGCAATACCACAAGGCATGGCCCATGGAAAGAAGGGCCACGCCTTCGCACGCCTCAAAGGACGCACCGCACGCCGTCAGTCTAGACCGAAGCGAAAGCCACAACGTCGCCGGAACTCCCATGTCTCATCAGCATTTCCGATATCTTACCCCTAATGGCTTGCCATCTTGGACAGCGATCAACAGTTCCCCGGAGTCGCAGATCAAGCCCTCTCAAGCTCCGGCTCCGCGTCAAAACGTGGCTGCTGCATCTGTAGCCGAGAAAGGGAACCGCGATGCACCTCCACAACAGCCGATCCACACGATTCTTCCAGTTCATGTGGCGTATGGGGGCTCGAACGTGGTTCCGTGATACATTTGCATGATTGAAGGCGTCTTTCTTAGCGAGGTGGTGGCGAACGGGTTGGAATAGGTGTCGGAGCGTGTTGGATAATGTCTTTGTCGGTTTTGCTTCTGCCTTTTGTTCTGTATGTTAGTTGAGGTGCAGCGAGATAACTTTTCATGTACTATCGACGCGTTGATCTTTGTTCACGACGCGCTTTTGTCGTGGTTTCAGTGAGGTGTGTGAAGACGCGGAAGCAGTGAGCACTGAATTTGAGATGTGGAGCTGTCTCACAAGTCCAGGCGCCCGAAACAGGGTCTGAATTATGAGACTACAGCAACTGCCTACAGCACAGTGGTACTCGAATCATTATTGAGGCACATCACATGTCCTGCCATTATCTATCTGTATCAAATTCAAAAGAAAGCCATTACTCATTAACTACTCTCTACAACAATTACTACAGCCCCAGCTACTTGAGCTCAAAATGCCCTCCATTCCTCGTACAAGCCGAAACACTCGACGTCGGGCTCACAGTAGTCGTATAAGTCCAAGTCACAGCCATCGTCCTCGTCTTCGTCACAGTCGTATATCCGATCTTGTAAACGGTCTTCGTCTTTGGAGGAAGAGTTGTAGTAATAGTTTGAGTTCCAGATCGGACAGTACATGGCGGATCTGTGATTGTTGATGTGATGGTTTCGAGTTTGACGTCTGAGATTGTGGAGACGGGTGCTGTGATTGTTGTTGTGGCGTTTATGACTTCGTTGGCTTGGGATGTGATTGTGGGGGCGTCGGGAGAGCGTTTTTGGAGGGCCGCTTCGCGGGCCAGACGAGCTTTGAATGCTGTGTTGTTTTCGATGCGTTTGCGGAGGGTGCTGTCGAGAGGAACATCTTCTGAGCGCTTGTCTTTGGCGGGCGCGATGCGGAGACCTTGTGGGATGGGGACTATGGTTGGTATGATGCGGCACTTTGGATCGTGGTGACTTGGTCGTGGGGGGATTGTGCATGTTGGTACGACAGTCTTCGTGATCTTGCTCTGAGTCTTGGTCCAAGTGTTGATGGTGCGGGTCAGCCATCTCGTACTTGTGGTAATAACGGCTCCGGGCGTGACTGTAATTGTTCTGGTGGATGCCGGGAGTGTGACAGTCGACTTGTTTGGCACTGTTGTCGTAGTCTGAATAGTAGATGTGGCTGAAATCAAATGTTAGTCGAGGAACGATCTTTTCATGGGAATGTATGCTTACTAGTGATTGTGGTTGAAGGAGTTGTTGTTTGTGTATAAGTCACAGTAGATGTTGTTGTCGTCGTCACAGGTACTCCAACAGTAAGAGTGAAGTCTCGTTGCCACCCGAATGGCGAGCCGTCGCCATTGTTTCCAATCACGATCACCGACCACGAACCGGAAGTCATCTCGCTCTTAGTGATCGGACAACTGGACATCTGGTTTGTCAAGTCGGGTGTCGTTGGCACGCCAGTGCACTCATACTGCACGCCATCATGGTCGTTGTCAACAAGGAGAACGTAGGCTGACGTATCCGGCTCGCATTGCTTGAATTGAGAGACAACTGTGAAAGGATCGGTTGATCGTG
The DNA here is from genome assembly GCA_005356885.1 of Cercospora cf. flagellaris. Lineage (NCBI taxonomy): Eukaryota > Fungi > Ascomycota > Dothideomycetes > Mycosphaerellales > Mycosphaerellaceae > Cercospora > Cercospora cf. flagellaris. Next base: position 94,957 of record RJLU01000002.1, read on the forward strand.
AATCGATGAAATAGGTGCCGTTGTGCTGGAAATCAATGCCGTAGCTGTAGCAGATGCTGTCTTCGTCATATTCAAAGTCATCATCCATCGATTGCCTTGTCGACAAGCCTGCTGAAAGACTCCGTTCGCTTCTGACATCCTGAAATTGCTGAGCGCTAATCTGATTGATGAAGGTGCCTGCCGCGGCAGCAAGAAGAAGAGCGAGCATGATTGAAGGAAAATTCTGTAGACTGGTATGAAGCGAGCAGAATGCGTAGAGCATGTCAGTAGATAAGTACTAAGCGCCTCAACGGCAGCATCGGCACGCCTGCTCATCACCGCCCCAGTGACGCTGGTCTTCGGATGGGGAAGCACTGGCATCGGAATAGCTCGTTATGCTTGGCGAGGGACAGCCCTATGTGCGATGGCTCGTGTTTTACCTCACAATGAATCCACCAAAGAATCCTATGCTCGCACAGCTCGCGTGCTGGCCATGTTTCTGGCGCTCAACGTGATGAATCCAGCGATACGGAGTGATCGACACCGGTGAGTCGGGACCTCTCTGTGTCTTGCCAAGAGGGCGTGGCTCGACAATCGTCGCTTCACTGGCGTGATTACACGAGAATGTCACAGAGTGGATGCACCACAAATAGACAGGATGACTTCCGAACGAGGCAAGTAGCGAAGTTTCTCGCAGACAAGAAATGCCGGCGATTGCATGTTGCATCAACTTGCATGCAGGTATGATTGCAGGAATCGGGGAAAAGAGAGCCCAATCCCTTCGCGACGTGTGCTCGCAGGCAAGGGAGGGCAGCGCAGCAAGATCGGGCCCGCAGCCAGAGCATGCACGCATCTTGTTCGACGATGGATCTTCGCCAGGGACGCCGCGTGAGAGCCGCACTACTGTGGCGATGGTGTCCGTGCCGGATGTGCGAGTGCGAGTGCTGGTCATAGAGCAGCATGGGGCCGGGAGAAGCAGCGCCAGAGCCTCTGATCCACAAAGCGGGGCGGCGACGGCGGTCTGTGTCGGATTCGCTCCTCTCTGCCTCGTTCTGCTCATCAGAATAGTCGGGCGACATGACAATCTTCCTCTGTATTCGACTGCACTGCCACCGTGTCAGCACTCGATCTGGGCATCGCAGACAGCTCTCCAGCGCTGAACGACGACTAATGCCAAGCGCAAGGCCTTTCAATATCTCACTGCATTTCCGGGCAGCATCATGCGCAGTAGCGCCGCATCCTCTAGCGACAAGAGCCTGGTCATGGTGAAGAGAAGAGCAAGAAGGATGCGGACCTCCGGACGCAAGTGGTAGCGAAGCTTCACGCGACACAACGTTGACGAATGGCGGCTCGGAAACACGCCGACGGCGCGGTCCACTTGCCCCAGAATAGACGCCGTGACAGGGATGCAATCTCCAACGTCACGATATTCTCCTCTACTCGACTCTGCTCTACGCAGGAGCCCAATCCTGCCCTTGCTTGTCCGCCACGTGCATATTCAGCAGACAATCCTCATCGCCCATTGTTCGCGAGCTGCGCATAATGCGTCACAACGCCGCCCAGCTCCATCCCTGCTGGGCCAGCACGAGAATGTGTATAGCGAAAAGCCAAAGCTGGATCCAACAGGAGACTTCGCAGGGATCAGTGGACAGTGGAAGACGATGACTTCCCATCTAGGAGAACCGGGTCTTCCGCACGCTCCAAGGTTCATCTATAACTCTTCTTCACGAGATCGACAGCCGCCAGAGACCACATGCGACGTTACACGGCATACTGCCCGCCGAACGAGCACTCGATCATGATGGCGGCACGGAACCTTCGATGCAAAGCGGTGTGCATGCACTCCATCCTGCAATATTGGAGCGTGCTCTGGCTCCATCCGACCCATAGAAACGTGCATCAGCCACGCTCGCAAAGCACCACGTCGGCATGCTCCCGAATGCCAAAGTCTCGTGTTCTAATTCTGATCTGCAAGCATACTTGTGACTGCTACTCAGCTGGCTGGCGCTTCTTGGAAATTCCCCAAAACGGGGTCAGCCAAGCACTACCAAGCATTGGTCGTCTCACTGGCTTTGCAGCCTCGTGCAATCTTCGCAAGGCTGTTGAACCGAGAGCCAAGACGAGGAGCAGATCAGATGTACGACATGAGCTAGTCCATTTCGCCTAGACAGCGGACACCTGCCAGCCCGACGCCTCCGTTCAGCTGAAGGCCGTCTGTGGCGAATGTTCCCGAAGGCGGAGTACCTATCTTGGGATCGTGATAGAAGACATGGCCCTCCTATAAGGACTGCTGTCGTCGACAATGGTTTGCTGATCAGAAGGTGAGACATCTCTTGCTTCGTTTCTCATACCATGAGGTTCTCAACTTTCACTTTGCTTGCACAAGCATGTGCGTTTCTTTCACCCGGCCTCGCAAATCCTACTCCCGAGCCACTTGAATTCGTGAACGAGTTTGGTGCGCTCGAAGCGATACCTCCTCCTGAGACCGGGTCACTTGCCCGCAGGACACCTCAAACGGGAGGAGATGTAGCGTGCAAGAATGCACCAAACACGAGAGCTTGCTGGTCGACAGGCTTCACCATCGCCACTGATTTCGACGCCAAGTCACCTAACACGGGACGAGATGTTGTCTACGACCTGGAGATCACCAACAGAACCGACATGGCTCCCGATGGCTTCAACAGAATAGTAATGGCCATCAATGGCCAATATCGTAAGCTTCTCGAAATGTCCCTACCGAGACAAAGCTAACAATACTAGCTGGTCCTACACTCTATGCAGAGTGGGGAGATCGCATGATCATCAACGTCAAGAACTCGCTGGAGCACAACGGCACATCTATCCACTGGCATGGACTTCGTCAGCTCAACACCTGTCAGCACGATGGCGTGAATGGCGTGACTGAATGCCCTATTGCTCCTGGCCAGACCAAGCAGTACATCATCCGGTGCACACAACACGGCACCTCTTGGTACCACAGCCATTACTCTGCACAGTATGGCGATGGAATCGTTGGTGCCATTGTCATCAACGGACCGGCGACGAGTAACTACGATAGCGACCTTGGTACACTGACCTTCACGGATTGGTTCTACAAAACTGCATTCGCCACCAATGTCATTGCGCTGCACAGCACACGAGGTCCTCCGACGCCAGACACTGGACTCATCAACGGCACGATGAAACGCGATGATGGCGGAGGAGCCTACCACGTCACCAAAGTCACCAAAGGAAAACGTTTCCGCCTCCGACTCATCAACACCGGCATCGATAACCACTTCCACATCTCCATCGACCAACACAACTTCACAGTCATAACCTCCGACTTCGTCCCCATAAAACCCTACGTAACCAAATCCGTCTCCCTCCAAATCGGCCAACGCGCCGACATAATCATCAAAGCCGACCAAGCCATCGGAAATTACTGGCTCCGCGCAGATGTCGGTACAGACTGCGGCCGCAACCTCATGGAAAGCAAAATCCTCAGCATAATCCGCTACGACGGAGCCCCCATCTCAAACCCCACCCAAGCAACGTCCGAAATCACAAAATCCACAGGCTGCTACGACGAAACCGTGCGCCCCTACGTAAACAACACCGTCCCCTCCTCCGAATTCAACGCCGTACGCCAAAACATCGAACTAGACTTCAACCAAACCACAACTGCCTCCGGCGGCGCCCTAGTCCAATGGCTAATCGACGGTTCCGACATGCGAGTCGACTGGTCCTACCCCACTCTCGGCCAAGTCCTAGACTCCAACAACACCTACGCAGATAAACAAAACGTCATCGAAATCGTCCAGAAACCGAATCAATGGACATTTTGGGTAATTCAAACCAAGCAAGGAGACTTCGTAAATCTACCGCATCCGATTCATTTACATGGTCATGATTTTTATGTCATGGGATCTGGAGAGAGTGGGACGTGGAATGGAGAGATTAGTCAGTTGAAATTTGATAATCCTCCGAGAAGAGATACGGCGACGTTGCCGAGGGGTGGGTGGTTGATTATTGGGTTTCCGGCGGATAATCCTGGTGAGTTTCCTACCTTTTGCGATCCATTACTATGATGATGATGCTAACTTGCTCTGTTTTAGGAATGTGGTTGATGCATTGTCATATTCCATGGCACGTTGGAGCGGGACTGAGCATGCAATTCTTGGAAAGGAAAGATGAAGTCAAGGCCGCTCTCGGCAATCTTGGGGATTACGAGAAGACTTGTGATGGGTGGAGGCAATATTGGAATAAGCCTGGCAGGCTATATGAGATGGACGATTCGGGGTTGTGAGGTTTCGTACGCTGTAGAAAATTTCAAGCGGTTCATTTACTGTTACATTCAAAGTCTGCGTGATGACTCTTTTGGTCTCAATTCCATTGTACAAAGTGTGCAATGTGCAAGTTTCTTCGATGCCCGGACGGAAGCCACTGCCTCATGCACAAGCTGCATCTTCGCAATTGCTGATCACCGCGGAGCTGACGCAAGTTCAGGCCCGGCCAGGGTACAAGACAGACTTCCGCTGTCATCCTTTGCTCCAAATTGCATGAGATCTGGACAAGCGCAATATGCCTGCATCAATGATCATGCGGTCGTTCCTCCATGCCATTTTCGTAGCTTCGTGTCAAGTTATGCGATGTCAATTCCTTGAAAGGCAAGATCTTCTTCCGACATCCCGTCAATCTGAGTCAAGATCAACCACTTCCACCATCTTCGTTTGCTTGCGAGCCTTTGCCTTCTTCACCGGATGAGCATGGGGGAGCTCAGGCTCGGACTTGGGCGTCATGGCTTCGCTCAAAGTGTCTGGGGTGTCTTCGGCAGCTCCAGTAGAGATCAGGCCAGGCGTCGGCTCGTCTGCATCAAGGTACTCTTCGTACTCCTGCTCAATACGCTTGCGCTCACGAGCAATCGCTTTGGCGTCGCCCGGATCTGCTGCCATTCTCTCGACGCAGTGCGGGCATTCGATGAAATATGCTTGAGCGATTTTTCCAAAGCCACGCATCTCAAACTCTGGCAGTGAGTCGCCAACAAGCTTAACCGTGTTCCAGTCCAAGCAGTCTTCACAGAAGCCGTTCTCACACCAGCGGCAGCGATACACCATGCCTCCAACATCGCTCGTCTTGCCACCGCAATCCCGGCATTGGTGCTGAGGACAGTGGAACTGGAATGTGGACTTCATCTTCGCCTGCCACTCTTTGTCCAGGCATCCAGTGTGATATGCTCGAGGGCATCCAGAACAAGTATAGATCTCGCCGCCGTCCCAGCAACACTGGCAGAACTCTTGATGCTGGATTGGGGGCTTCTTCTCCTTCTTGTACTCTGCCAAGCGAGGGTCTTTGCCGGCAAAAGTCGGGACTGCTTCCCAGTCGGCGCAATTCAAGGACTCTTTGTTGATCATGAAGCCATCGATCTCAACTGTAGTGTTTTTGCCGGTGCGACGATCAGCGCGGTTCAAATCCGTCGCCTCCTCAATCTTCTTGTCGAGCTCCTTCTGATGCTTCTTGCCTTCGAACACGGCACACTCAACTTTTTCCATTGTGTTCAACCACTGCTGCTCATCAACCTCATCGACTTCACCGCCCATGAGGGCATCGAGTGGCTTGTCCTTGCACTTCTCGAGTGTCGTCGCCCAATCCCATGACAAAAGTTCGTTGACAGGCACCTCAGGCCTCGCAAGTGTTTGTGCGCCGCGACGAAGGAGCGATTGCAAGGATGCGGTATCGAGATGAGGAGCATCATCTTCTGCAGTCGCTCGGTCGCTTGACTCGCGCTTGCGCTTCTTGGCGGGAGAGTTTTCAGAATGAATGTTGCGCATACTCTCGGTGATCTTGGCTGAGAGGTACAACTTCTTTCGGATGCGCCCCATCATTTGTTCCTCAACTGTTCCGGAAGTGCACAGCTTGTAGATTGTCACCTTCTTGGTTTGTCCAATGCGGTGTGCTCTTGCTTCGGCTTGGAGTGTTACTTGGGGATTCCAGTCTTCGTCCAGGAAGACTACGTCGGTGGCAGAGGTGAGATTGATGCCAAGACCACCTGCTCTCGTCGATAGAAGCATGACTTTGTAGTCACTCTTCATGTCGTTGAAGAGTCGAATGCTCAAGTTTCGCTGAGCACGACTCGTGCCCCCGTCGAGGCGCGCAAATCGGAAGGGACCAGTACTGGTGTTGGCGCCTTTGGTAGCGAAGAGCTCCTCGCACAGGTTCAGCACACGCGTGAAGCCAGAAAATATCAAGATTTTCTTGCCCTGCTTGATAGCAAGCTCTTCGATCAACTTGTCAAGGACCAAAAACTTGCTAGAGGCATTCTTGACGTGGTCACCAATGTCGTATTGCAGTGGAGCGGCACCTGGTATGAGGTAGGGGTGATTGCATGCCTTTCGTAGTTGCATCAGGAGATTCATGAGCTTCTGCCAGGAATTGCTCCGCTGGTCCACGTCTTGGGTTTCCATGGCTTGTTCCATGATAGCCTTTGACTCAGCCCACACACCGGTGGTGTCAATGTCTTCAGCTCTAGTCAGTGCTTCGCCAGCTTGCTCGAGTAGTGCAAGTTGTTCATCTTGTCCCTCCTGTTTCAAGAGCTCCGCTTCCTTGTCTTGTGCGCCCGCAAAAAGATCGGATAGTGTCGCATTGTCGGCGCGAGTAAGCAGTCTCGTATACCAAAATCGTTGCATCGGCGTCAACGGCAGATATAGGAGAACCTCTTCCTTTGGCGGGAGACCAAGATTGACACCCGGGCTGGTTTTCATGCGGCGGAGCATGATCAGTTCCAGCAGACGGCGGGCGTCATCCATAAAGGACGTCGATACAGTGCCCTTCGTCAAGTCGAATGCTTTGCGGAATGCGTCGCCAGTGTCATCGGTGAAAACTTCAGGGAGCAGCCAGTGGAGCAGAGCCCACGCCTCCTTCAAATTGTTCTGCAATGGTGTCCCTGTTAGCAGCAGACGGTACTCCGCACTGAGACCTTGCAGCGCAGAAGCAACGTCGGACTTGTCGTTCTTGATTTTGTGTCCTTCGTCGAGCACGCAGTAACGCCATACGAAAGCTCGCTTGAACCAGCCCGCCTCTGCGCAGAATGTCTCGTATGTGGTAACGAAAAGGTCGATCCGATCGTCTGCCTCACCGTTGCTGCGCTGCGGCGCCTTGTCGGAGCGCGTCTTGCGAGACATGCAGTCTTTCATGATGCGTTCTCGCTCTGCTTTCGGGCCATGGAATCGTACCACGTTGATGCCGGGTACCCACTTCTTCGATTCTGCGATCCAAGATGACAGTACACTCAATGGGCACACGACAAGGTTGGGACGGTGTTCACCTGTAGTCGGTTTGTTCTCAGTTAGGTATTGGAACAGTGACAACGTTTGGAGCGTCTTTCCCAGACCCATTTCGTCTCCCAAGATAGCTGACATGCCGTTGTCGAACATGTGAACGAGAAAAGAGAGCCCTTGCAACTGGTATGGCTTCATCGTTGCCTGAATCCCTGCCGGCTGTTCGTGGAGTTCCACATAGTCAACGATGGCTTGGCGTTCTTCATTTTGCGTGCGTGCTAGCTTGGAAATATAGTTGTTCTGAGGCAGAAGTGGCTCAAAATAGTCTGCGTGAGCTAGAAGGAAGGCATCGCGCTTCGGCTTGGTATGAAGAGCAATGTCTTGACGCACGAGATTTCGTGCTGTTGCGCCGTGACCCTTGGCCGGAGCGCTGGTGTTGGTGTCGGACTTGAGCAGGCGATTTGCGCCTCTCTTCTTCTTGTACGATTTCTTCTGCAATGGAGCTGGTACTACGCGGGAGTAGTCCACGTTGCCTCTCCTGGACCTGGCCGGCAATGGAAGTTGCTGTGCAGCAGTCGAGCCTCGCGGGACAGCTACGTCCAAGTTAGTACTTGTAAACGAGGGGCGGCGGAGCACCAACCATGGATTACGTCTTCTGAAGACAATTCATCTTCGCTCGCTTCGCCGTCCATGGCATCATCCCAATCATCCTGTCCCTCAGACTCGAAACTTGAAGTAGCCCGTGGTGAGCTCAGAGGTGAGGAGCTTGGTGATTCAGCATACGACACAGCCGTGGCATTCCTAAGTCCATGGCCGCCGACAGAAGTGCGACTCATTGCGCTGACTGAAGTCAATGACTTTCGAGCGCCAAAGATGGAAAGCAGTTGTGACAGCCGGTTCGGTGACGGCTTGGTCACGATGGGGATGAGTTTTCGTCGCTTGGGCGGAGGTGTGGTGGCGAAGTTGTCGAGGTCGACGTTACTGTCCATGGCGGGGAGGAGCTACGAAGCTCGTTCTTTCTTTCTGCTTCAATTGTGATTGATGCCTGGCTTTCGCACGGTGGCGTGCCGGACAGGGGTGGTGAGCGTTTGCGAGGAATGCACCTGCCCGCGCCGGGAATATGCAAGCAAGTGCGCCAGGAGATGATGAAGATGCAAGCGACAAGCAATCTCCAATAGCATGCGCTTCAGAGCAATTGCCAATGGCACGTGTGAGGCTTCAGTGATGGTTGTCATGCAACGGCCGCGCTGCACTTTGGACTTTGACGCGCTGCGCTGCGACGCGTCCGAGCGCGATGATCTGCACAGGGATGTGCTCCGGCTTTCCAAACCCTAAATTTGAGCCTCATGAACCACTTCATCCATCAGCCCTCCCTCTATCCTTGCGACGTCAGAGAAACATGACATAGCACGCGACCTGGACGAGGAGCTCTCTCGGCGCCTCACGAGAATAGTTGAATGAGATCCTGCCAAGCGATCGATTCGCAATCATGGCGCGGTTCTACCCACTGTATCCCCGACGAAGCGACGGCAAGCTGGAAGTCATCGCCAAAGGCAAGCGGACGGAGCTGAACAGACCGACCGACGACCAGCTCGATCAGAAGCCGGACAAGAATGGCGTTGCAGACTTCTACCGCGAGGTGCAGCCAGAAGAGCAAAAACACGTCGACTGGCGCAGAAAGCTGGGTGGCATGCTAGCGCGAGAGCTTCAGCATCAGGACAAGTCCGGAGCTGGTGAGTATGTGATAGATCAGATGAACGGGCTGGCTATCTCCCGTGCTTATCGCCAGACAGATAACGGCTACATGCTGGTGACGCTGCCAGAGAACTATCGGCTTTACGAGCACGTCAAGAAAACCGAGCGTGATGGACAGACGGAGGTCAAAAATAAGACGCACACTGGTGGTCAGAACGATAGACAGGACGCCTACCTATACGGGCATCCTGCCGGACGAAGGAAGCGGTTTCGAAGCCCCAACGATTTCTTTCCACATCTCTTGTGGCTTTGCACCGATGAGAGTGGTGACCCAGACAACTGTTCCTGCAAACTCTGTTCCCCCGAAGACTTGGAGAATGTTGTACCTGGCGCGAAGACCAAAATAGAGAGACCACTCAAGCTGGATGCCGACTCGCCCGCGACAATGCCAGCGCAGCTGAGCGCTCAAAGTGCCAGAGCCGCCCCTCCGCCACAGCGCACACCATCGGCACAACTGCCTCGAACTGGACCATCGCCTCTGCCTGTGCCCAAGTCCCAAGATCAGGCGCTCGATCTCAAGTACGGCCAATTTCTGTATCGCGCAGGTGAACTCGTTTGGTTCTCTCGTGGTCCAGCCTGGGGTATCGGCGTGGTGGTTCGCAGGTGGACAAACATGAACACGTTGCTATATGCAGTTCAGCCCCTGTCCTATCCCGGCAACCACCCTCAAGTCTCAGTTAAACAGGGTCATAATGAACTCCGGCCTTGGTTGGCGTGGAGTGTACCGAGATTCCTTAACGTGGGCCTCAACGATCAGCCAAATCCGCCACGTTACGAGAACGCTGATTGGCAAGGTCTCATGCAAAAGAAGTATGGCAACGGAGATCTCGAAGTCGATGGCTCCATAATGGCAGCCAAGATGGTCGATTGCTCCTATACATTACTCGGAAAGAACAACAGCTCCCGTCCAGAGGTGAACGTTGTCGAAATACACTACAATGGTATCTTCCTCGGCGCAGAGAAGATCTGGTGTGGAGAAAGCGTGCGACTCAGCATTGGTTCCGGCACAGATGTTCTGGTGCTGACCTCAATCGTCGAGCGCCAACGCTTGTCGCCGACCAACCAACAACTCGTACAGCAAACTGTGCACCTTGTCGGCGATGTCTACTCCTTTGCGACTGTGCAGCACATGAACCCTGCGATGCCGACACCGGCTGATAACAACCCACATCTGCCTGAGAGGATGAAAAAAGATCTGCAAGTCCGCAACGCACAGTCGGTCAAAGTCAAGAGGAGTGCGAGTTATTGGAAGCTCATCAGTGCCCAACAACGCGTGGACCTCAACGACATCAAGGGACGATGGTACGAAGCGTCCATCATCATGCCCATCCTTCACCCACAGCCATGGCACGACACGTTCACAAAGGGCGAGACTCAGGAGGCCTCGTTATACATGAATAGTCGCGGAGACTGCCTGAATAGCAATCGCAAGGAAACTCTGCCACGCCTGCCTCGCGAGAATAACCGCAAAGAGACGCGTCGCGAAGCCTTCGGCGCGTCTGTACCTCCGCAAACCAAGATCGAGGACGGAGTGCAGCCTCCGCAGTCAGACAACGTCGATCCTGGGCTTCAGAGCTCTGAGCCCATCGAAATCGATCCGCGCTTCGACACTGCAGATGAGTCTGGAGACCATGGGGTGGACACAGGCACTTCAGGTTTGGAAGAATTTATGGATCTCGACAACATTGGAAACGAGTCCATGTCAGGGTTTGGACAGAATTACGGAGGTCATGATCCCAACAGCAACTTTTTCTGAGCGTGAGATAAAGTGCACGACTCGAGCGAGTCTTTGCAGTGACGGTGCAATATTCTGCAGGGAGCTCACCGCCGCAGATGGAAAGCATTGTAGAATAACTGAACAGCCATAGAGTTGTGCTGCATTAGCTAGCGGTGTTGGAATTTGATGAGCATCGGGAAGTGAGATCCGCGGCACAGCATTAAATGACGCAGCGCACCACTCTTTCCACGAGGCAATCACAAGGCCGTTTTTGCAACATGTCCGCCAGACATTTGCTCCAACTCCATGAACTTCGAACACATTCCAAATCTGTCGTGCATCGTTAACAGCGAACAACAGCGATTCACATGGGCCAATCAATCTTAGGCAGCTTCATCGCTTGAATCAGGGTCTTCCACACATTGCATGGATCTCTAGACAAGTTTCCCAGCTGCACACTTCCACCCACAGCATTGCCCATCACCACGCCGCGTCATAGCACCAACCCCCCGACAGCAACACCGCCATCACCACCGCTACATACCTACAACCACTGCCATCTCGACAGCCGCGCCCGCAGCATCGCCTGCCTCGGCCACTGCCGTTCTGCAGACCGCCCAGCGTCATCCAGTGCTGTGGCCACCAAAGTCACGCGCGCACCCGAATCGGACACGCCGCGCTGTCTCCCGACATCACAAAGCCGCCCGCGGACGTCAAGCCATAGAGGAAGCTATATCTGCTGTTCGTCCAGCGGCGCCAACGTCGAAAGCGGCGGCTGGCTTGCGCTCGCGAGCGTTTGCTCGAGCACCCCGCTCGGCGCAGCTCTTTCGACCACGACAACAACACCACGCGTGAGCGAGACTGTACTCGACTCTCCCGAAAATGGCCACAGTCCGCCGCTACACCCGAGAAGAACTCATTGCTCTGTCGTCCAGCAAGCTTGTTAGTCGGCCCGACAACCTTCCTGCCATCGAGCAGTGGATAGAGTATGTGTACCTCGAGCAAGACGGCAAGAGGGAGAAGCTAAGGATCGCCCATAGTGAACAACCACAACCTGCAAATCACGAGCGCCACAAGAGCAACGATGGCGCGCTCGGCAAGGGACGACAGACGCGAGGAGGGTTGGCTGGAGCTGCAGCGGCCGAGGGCAGTCCGATGGGCGCATTCAGCACCGGTCGCCCTACCTTGACTTCGAGGGGCAGCACGCTCCGGAACGCTAGTGGCGGTGAGTATTGAGCTTTTGTTGCGGTGCGCGCGTCCTCTAACGTGCGGCGCAGATGATGTCTCCTTGGGACCTCCGCGGAACATGTTCCCGAGCAGTAGAAATGTCTCGAAGCTCTCCGATTTCCACGACAAGAACGGTACAGACGCCGCGAACAGTGACGAGCCGGACTCTATGCGCAGCCGATTCTTCTCTGATCGTCAGCTCAATCGCCGTGGACCTGAGAAGGATGGGGCGGATACGAAGGATCGATGGAGTGGTGTTCGCGAGAGGAGACAACAAGGAGAGTTTGAAGACGAGAAGCGAAGCTTCGGCAGACACGACAAGGACAACGACGGCGAGCGCCGCAATGGCTATGGTCACAAAGACGATCCGCGCTGGAGCAGAGAGGACAGACCCAATGGCAATCGAACAGGCGGTGGCTGGCGTGAGCGCGAGGCCGCTCGACGCGATCGTGACCATTATGAAAAGGAGCCCGAGTGGATGGATGACCCGGTCGTGAAGAAGGATCAAGAGCTGGGCTTTACTGCACGAACGCAAGACGATTTCGAGGAGTGGAAGAGACAGATGGCCGGCAAACCGAAGGTAGAGAAAGAAGAGGCTGCCATCACAGAGCCTGCAAGCGTACCTGCAGCAGTGGAGGCCAAACCAACTCTTAAGCTTGATGGTTTCGAGGGTGGTCTCTTCGGTGGCTTCGGTGCTGCGGCAGCAATCACCACGCCCGGCACTATCACCCCTTCGGCAGCGACAGCATCTTCTGGCATCAAAGCGCCTGGGAAGGGCAAGACCAGCCGATTTGCTTCCATGTTCAAACCCGCCGAGCCGACGCCACCGCCAGCTCCAGTCGAAGAGCCTCCGCCGCCACCAGCTGCCAATGGATCTAAGACAGCTGAGGACCAGGAAGGCTTTAATCGCGTCCTTGCAATGCTTGGTGGAACTAAGATCAATCAAGCACCATCTGCACCAGAGTCATCACGAGATCTCACTCCATCGTACGCAGAACCCGTCCCGACGTCACCGCCACCTCCGCCGAAGAGCATGACCTCCAGCGGAACTCTGCCAGGAGGGCGAAAGAGCCGATTCACCGATATGTTCGCACAGGACAAGAATCCTGAGCGGTTGCAGTCACCGCAACAAAGCAGTCCGCCTCTGCCCGGCGACAGCGTCATGGCCAACTCACACAGCAGTCTCTCAGATGCTCCCAACCATATGATCAACAACAAGCAGCCGGAACGACAACCCAGCCATCCACAGCTGGCTCGAACACAAGCTCCGGAGTCTACGATGTCGCCCGAACCCACCGGCATACCTTTCAATGCACTGCGAGAGCAGCAACCACGCCCAACGTCTGGTCGACCGAACGATCCTTACAACAGATTCGACCCGCCCTCACGAGGTGCAGCATCGCCTGATAGAAACATCCAAGATCTCCTCGCACAGCAACCACGCCACAGAACACAAACGACCAGCTCTCAAAGCCAAGATCTCCTCAATCTGCTAAAGAACCCCAAGCCGTCTCGCCCGTCATCACAGCAGGCAATCCCGAGCAATGGCGGTATCGATCAGGTCGAGCTGGAGCGATGGCTTCAACAGCAACAGCCATTGCAACCACAAGGACCAATCCAAACCTTTGCACCGAAGCCGCGCGGCCCACAGCAGCCACCGGGTCTGTTCGAGGAGCAGCTGATGAGAAACTATGGACCTGAGCAACAGCGTCACGAGCAGATGCCGCAACTACAAGAACGTCCACAACCTCGCGCACCGCCCGGGTTCTACAATCCCGAACAAGAGGCGATGCTCGCACAGCAACAACGTCAAGCCCATCAGCAGGCCCAACAGCAAGCGGAACGAGAAGCACAACAAGCCCAACTCCGCCGCCAGCAGCAATATGCTGAACTAGCCCAACGCCAGCAGATACAGCAGCAGCAGCAGCAGCAGCAGCAGCAGCCCCCGCGGCGCATGTCCGGCCATCCTGCACTGCAGCAGATGCACATACCCCAACAACACAGCCAGCCGGATTTCCATCAACTCACTTCTCCCGTTGGAGGCGGTGCACCTCCGCCTCCAGGCTTCAATCAGATGCCACGCTACCCTCCTGGTTTTGCCAGTGTGAATACGTTCCCGCAGCAGCGTGAACAGGCGCCACCTGGATTCAATGCTGGACCAATGTCCCCTCCTGGATTCTTCGGAGGACCTCCCAATCTCCCGCCAGGATTTCATGCCCAGCAGATCAGAAGTCCTACTGAAGTGCCCGGACGTCGGCCGTTCGATGAAGCTTTATACGCGCGGCGCTAGAAGCACAGTCTGCCCTATTGTCCTCGTATGACACATTTCGGTCATTCATTTATCAAGGACAATCATTTCATCGAGGATCCGCCATTCTGGGATGTCTCTCGAATCGCTTGGTGGTGTTGGGAGGTCAGTCTCGTCGCCGAAGACGGTGAGCCAGTCGTGAAAGGGACGATGGAAGCTCCACCATACGCGATTCGATGATGGAAAGGCAATGCTAGGAAGTGGTGAGACCGAGGCTGTACTGTGTAACTATCATTATGTAGTGTTTATCGTCCTGGATCTGGCGGATCACGAGGACATAGCACTGGTGAATAAGGTAGCTAGGGATTTGGCATGTGAGACTTTTCCTCTGGCGAGAGCTGTTTCTTGTGCACTTGTTACTTTCCAACAACAATATGCCTACACTACGTTCTCTCAAGAGAAATGGACATATGAAAGCTGGCTACACAGTATTGAAAATGCTGAACGGATGAAGATTAATGATGTCGCGGTTGCACGTGTGTGGACCGCGCTCTGCAGGGTGCCAGGGTTCGGACCAAGAGTGAGTGCTGGAGCCTGGCGGATGTTTCTGCTCATTCAGTTTTCCCGATGAAGCGGCCGGGAAAGTTTGTTCCATCTTTGGAGCTTGTTAACGCTTTCGTGACTTTGAGAGGTAGGGCTGATCGGAGCTAATGTACATGACTCGTTGCTTGATCATTAGGAAACACGGCTGGGCTCAGTCGTTCGATAGCATAGCTAGTTACCAATCTTCAAAAGTTGGGATTCTCAGCACAGCAAGTTCATGTATGGTGCAGTGTCTCATCAGGCAGGATCATTGCAGTGGCAGGTGGAAAGTAGCTGCAGCTTCCACCAACTGAAGCATCGGCGGGTTGGCATTGCGTTTTCTCCCGGTGCTGGAAACACACGCAAAGACGCGTGTGTCGGGAATGGGAAATGTACGTGGCAGCGCATCCACTCCATGTGATTGCATGCAACGTGTTTGATGCAGCAATGAATGCAGAGGCGGAAACGGGAAGGTGCAGTTAATCACGGAGCGTGCCCTAACTAGCTATCGCTGTAGCCCTGCCATGGTTTGATCAGGGCTGGATGAAGTGTGCCGTGATTGAGAAGACGTCATTGGCTAGTTTTATTCTGCCGAGAAAGTGGACATGGGTGATCGAGGGTCGATCGACCGGTCCGCTCAGTGGAGCGGCAGGTTGTGGTTGCAGGTCACAAGAGAGAGGAGGAACAGCTCGGTGCAGCATAGCTTTGCAAGGAGGAGCAACGGCGTTTTCCGTGTGGTGCATGGAGATTGTTGAAGATCTGTGTTCTGCAAAAGGTAGAAATGGCAGCGGGGAATTCCATACGAAGTTCGCTGGCGCGGTAGTTACATAAGCAGCCCTGACGGGGAACGTGCAAAGCATCGCACTGGCCAAGCGCGTGGTCTTGGATGAGTCGTTCGAACCTCACATCTCGGGGCACTCCAGCACAGGATACGACGATCCAGACTGGCACACTTTCTCCTCCGCCTGATGTGACCGTTTCTGCCAGCAACGTACGAGAGCCAACGAATACTTCCGAGCCATTCACTCGAAACGCGAGCGCGACGCCGAGCTCGCCGGATAGCGGCGTGTAGTTAGGGCTGGGGCAGTTAGGGCTCAGGATTGCGGCCGCCACCGAATTGCAGCCAGCCAGGATGCAGTCCGCAGGTGAGTTCGGGAGTAGTGCTGCATCTGCGCGCGCTGCCCTCCTTCGCTCGGGGAGCCAGGCCCATATCATGGCCATGCGCTGCCCTAGTCGCTCGTGCGTGGAGGAGAGAAGACATCCAGCGCTAACTCCCGCCAGCCTATGCCACGTACCTGCACGCATCGGGAATCATGTCCGAGGGGGAGAATAGCAGCAACAGCAGCAGCACGGCCAGAGACCCCAAGCGGCGGCGAGTGGACGATGCGGCCGCTGCGGAGGGAGCTGCTGGGCCCAACGGCGGCGCTGCAGACGCCTACCCTCCGTGGCACGATGCATCCCAGAATCATCACGCAGCCTCGTCATCAGCAGCAGCTCCCGTACCAGCACACCCATTTGCCCCAGCGCAGGACGTTTCGGCGTATGCGGCATCGGGAGCCGAGTACAATCACAGCAACCACCACCCACTTCCGCCTCCTCCCCAGGGCTTGAGTGAGGGCTCGCACTGGCAGCACGCCGATCCAGCGACTTATCCCGAATTGGCGCAATACTCACATCAACCCTATTTCTACCAACAACAGACTTCTGCTGCCGCCAACGCTGGTCCGTGGCCTGCTACAAGTGACTCGCAGACCCGCGCCGACCTCACTTCTGCCCCGACAACCACTCTATCGAGAGGAGAGTCGTCGACCTCAACAACGATGCCGTACTTTCCTTCGTCTACTGCCGGAACTGCCGCCGCGATATCCGAAGCCCTCGATGCCTCTACACTGAACTACTCGGAAGCAGGCAATGCTGCCCAGTATCAGGCATACGGTCCGTTAGCTCGTCCATTTTCGTGACATCCTGCTGACTATGACAGGCGCCGCTGGCTCTGGTGCACTGCACAGAGATTCATCATCGTTCTACTTCGACGATGCTGGCATGCATCTCAAGATCCAAAGTCTGCCCATTCTCGACAATCTGGCCACTCAACTCATACACACCATCTCGAAAGCAAGCTATCCACAAATACAAGACATGATGCGGAGCGACGGCTCCGAAGATGGGCAAGCATATCGGACGCTGAAGAATCTGTTCGATCAGACCCGAAAAGTATACAGTCGCGAGACACCCTTCATCGATGCCATTGCAATACAAATGTTCCAGCCCACGCAACAAGAGATCATCCGCAAAGCCAACATCGCAACCTTCATCTCGAGCATACTAGGTGCGCACGATGTCAGCTTCTTCCACCTGAACGAATTCTTCATGGAGACATTCGTCCCGCTTGGTCACCGCCTGTTGAAATGGCAGGGTGCAATATATCTTGAGCTTAAGACTCAAACATTTATATCCGCTCTCATGAATAGTGATGGAAACCCCGAAGAAATGCTAGAGGAACTCTTCCCGCCGGACCTTGACGCCCAGATATTAACAAGACATCCCGATGCACCGAGCTTATCTCCCAGTGAGCAGGACTTTATCGATCGAAGTCGAGCTCGCAAGAGCTATCTTCTCGCCGAACCGAGGACGGAGGAGAACCTGCGAGAACTGCCAAAGAAATATCAGTGGAGTGATTTTGTGCGGGAATTCGCGTCATGCATTGCGAAGAACGTCGACGGCATCATGAACGTACCCGCTCGCTCTCAGGCCACTGCAAATTCCAAGGGCGCAAATGCAGAGATCAATGGTCAAGCTGGAAATGCCGCCAATTCCGCACTCGCCGCTGTGCAAGGCCTCGCCGTCAACGGCAAAGCTGGCGAAGGCGCCGGAGGAAAGAAAGGAGCCGCAGCTGCCTCAACAGTCCGCCAACCCTGGACAAAACCAGAAGAAGACGCCTTACTCTCGGGTCTGGAGCGTGTTAATGGTCCTCACTGGTCACAAATTCTGGCATTATATGGCCGAGGTGGTTCAGTCAGTGAAGTTCTCAAAGACAGGAATCAAGTGCAACTGAAAGATAAAGCTCGCAATCTCAAGCTGTGGTACCTGAAAACTGGCAAAGAAGTTCCACCTGCTTTGCGCGGGGTCACTGGCGAGCTACGGAAACGTGGTGGTGCTAGAGCGAGAGCTGCACTTGGCATCACCGATGATGATCAAGCTGCTGCTGGCGGCGGCCCTGATGAAGATGTGGAGATGAACGAGGGTGAAGTTGATCCCGGGAAATCTGGCAGCGGTAAGAAGAAGAAGGCAAAGAAGTGACCGGGTACACACAAAGGAGATGAACGTCAACGAAAAAGGGTACCGACGTGTCAAGGTATTGTCCAGCAGCGTGGCGAAAGGAGAGCTACGCGTGTGCCGCGGACGCTGCTAAACCGCATTCGCCAAGGGAGAGAGTTTCATGCGATGAAGCTTGGAAAACATCTTCCTGTTGTTAGCCCTGAGGGCTTTGTGGAGGGCTACAGAAATGCTTTTGATCGGATCTGGAAATCTGGAGGTGAGGTTGATTGTATCCACTCAAAACTCTATTGAGGAGGTAGGGCTTCGTTGCCCTAAACATCCGGTGGGGCTGAAGCATATTACCTTCTCCGGGAAGAGGGAAGGAAGGGCAGGGATCTTTGTCACGACACAACTGACTGGCGTATGCTGTACCAATTGTGTGCGAAGTCAATAGAGATTGATGTATATGATATACAATTTAATAGGAGATACAATTGCAGATGACCGACTTCTGTCCCTCTCCCTGCATCACTTCCTCGCTGTCGGATTCCAACTCGAATACCGAATCATCTGCCTCGCATGTCCATACAATCCCATAGTAGCCATGAGAACCAAGTACGGCACATAAATGATACAAAACACCACCATATCCCACCAACTCGTAAACTCCGATCGGACCTTTTCTGTGAAATACAATGTGTAAATCAGCGCGATGATAGTCGCGAACAAGAACCACTCCGCCATCGGATACCGGAAGAACAGCAGAGTGACAAACTCGTGGACATTCGATGGCCAGCCGACGATGATGAAGCTTAATAGCAAGCAGGTATGCATCGTGACGAGGTAGTAACTGATCTCTCTCACGGCAAGCAAAGAAACGATTCCATACCGTTCATCGAAATCTCTCTTCTTCCCATCCGGAGGATTCGTCCAAGCCAGACTCTTATGTTTCCAACTCGCCTGCGTCCAACCCTGCGCCCATCTTAGACGTTGCTTCCAGAATGCTTGGAATGTGTTGGGCGCCATTTCAAATGAACAAACATTCATATCATGCACAGCTTTCTTCCCCTTTCCATAAGCTCGCAGCGCAGAATCAATATCTTCCGTCAGCATATCGCCGTGCATTTTATGTTCTCGGAGAAGAGGAGCTTTCCAGTATCCGTTGCTACCGCAAAAGAGTCCGAAACCGAACATTCGGCTTCGGCCCGGATGGGAGATTGCGTAGATTTTATCGAATTCGATGGCGATCATGCGGGCCCAGAAGGATTCGGAGGTGTTGTAGACTATGCAGCGGCCTTGGACGATGTCGACAGACGAGTCGGAGAGGAAACGTTCGGCGGCCCAGCGGGGGTTGTGCGGGTGAGGGCAGTGGTCGCTGTCGAAGATTCCGATGATTTGGGCTGTGGAGCGGAGAGAGAAAAAGTAGTTTAAATTATCGGCTTTGGATTTGCTGCCGGGGACTTTGATGACTTTGAGATTTTTGTACATGGTGGGGAGTTGGGCGAGTTCGGTTTCGAGGGGTTCGATGGGTTTGGGCGTGTTGTAGACGAGGTTGATGCGGAGTTTTTCTTTGGGGTAGAGGAGTTCTTCGCAGGCGTAGAGGACTTGGTTGCGGATGATTTCTTGTTCGTTGGGGAGGTATGCGACAATGACGATGTCGATTGTGGGGAGGTCTTTGACTGTTCCGTTGAGGTCGCTGGGGAAGAGGCCGCTTTCCTCTACTGCGATGGCGGCTTTGCGCGCGTCTCGCACCGGTGTCAGTCCGAGGAATGATTCTACTACGCAGCATGCTGCAATGTAGAAATTCGCTGACATGTAGAAGAAGTAGAAGACCTTGATGGCTGCTTCATTGCAGAAGCAGAAGATGGCTGTTGTGACTATGAAATATGTGGAGACCAGAAAGAAAGGCGTAGTGTCCAGAAGCCAGTCCGAGAATGCCAGCGTTCCTGCTCGGATCTTGTTCGCTACGGTTGTGGTGGCAGCTGAGCAGATTGATTTGGCCGATTTTCTCGAGGCTTGCGACTGCGAGCGGACAGCATCGTGCTGGCTCACCGGTAGGACGTTCTGGAACGAGTGCATCCTTGTACCTTTTCAAGATCTGCACGCTGTTATGAGATGTGTTGGGGCCGGATGATGAGGGATGCTGCCAGCAGCACCGCGCCAGGCGATTGAGGATAGAGAGATGAGAGATGGTTGAGGTGAGAGTGAATAGCAGTACCTGCATGCATATGCGTCAGAGCAAGATGCTACATCGCCGGATCAACTGGGATATCAATCGTGTCAATGGGATGACGATCCAGTCGCATGGCTCATCGCACGACAGGCTCGGTATGTTCATTATTGTCTAGATGCACCAAGATCGTCCATACTGCCCGCTCTCGACTCCCCATCGGCTTCGAGGCTCGATACTGAGCTGGCACCATCGACACAGGCTGAGCCGAGTAGTGGAGGAGGTGAGGTCAGGCGCATCCTTCCAGTGGGTCTTGAGGCTGCAGAAGGAACGTGGCGGCGCAGGTACACACTTGTTTTGCGATGGTTTGGGCGGTCTGAGACACTTCTGCCGTGTTGACGCGACGATGAAGGACGGAGACGGGACGTTGTCGAGAGAAAGCAGCAAGAAGTCGCTCTTGGCCTCAGGCTGCAGGCCGCTTGGCGACCGTCTGAACTGCAACTTCAACTTCCCTTCCGCCTGCACGCCCAATCCATCAACATCATGAGAAGGCATTTCTATCAAGAAGCATCCACGAAGCCTCAATCTCTTCCCACAGACTCCTCCAAGCCCTACTGTGCCATCCTGGCGAGCCGCAACAAATTCATATTGTTTCAAGTCATACCCGGTAGCTTCAATGAAGCGTACCAAACTTTGCAGTAACCCACGTCCATTTTGTCATCATTATTCCCCGCAGACGTGACATTTGTTTCACCACGACGCGAAGCTTGCAAGTGGGTATTGGACTACGCAGGCCATGTCGACCACAATCGGATCCAGCGTACCCGGGCATAGCCTCAGCGCGTGAAAGCGACTTGGCAGAGGTTGGAATTCCGCGAGACATGCTAGACGCACGGATCGATGGCCCGCATGCTCGTGTGCAGCATCCCGCGATCAGTCTGTTGAGTTGCAATGCTCAGCCTGCCGCACGCGAAGATTGCATCTAGAACTCGTGAAGGGCTTCCTCTCGCACAGGACGATCCAAAGACTCCCAGTGGCCACAGGTCGACGGCCCAACTCCTCTGCTGGAGCATTCAAGTCATATGTTGAGCGCGCTAATCCTTGCTTACGCCGATGCCCATGACATCCGACGACACCAGAACGAGTCCCTCGAGAATGGCGACAGCAGAGACAACAGCCAAAATGGCGCCAAGTGATTCCACCAAATTCGAAGAAAATCTCGACCACAATACCACAAGCATGGAGAAGTCTTCCGGCAGCAGAGATCGGTCTTCGTCGAATTCTTTCAGCGCAGGTGACGACTCTGCTGACGTTCCAGCTCCACGTAAAACTGGCGCTGCCGGTGTCATCCAGGATGTCTTCGCCGTTGATCGATCAAAGCATCACGTTTATATCACTGGCCTTCGCGGAGTACTGGTCATTCAGAGCTTCATGTGGACATTCTTCCAGACGTTCATACCAACTCTGGTCTCGAGAGATACGCCTGGCCCGGTCTATCAGGATCTATTGAGAGAAATCCTCAGTGTGCCTTTGTGGAATCAGAGCCTCATATACAACTTCTTCATCATTCTTTCCATGAGGACAATAGCTGTGTCGTTTTTGACGAATCCGACGGGACAGTCTTATGCTGCAACAATCATTCGCCGCAATGTGAGAATGGTCATCATCTTGTGTGCCGGATCCGGAATGGCGACTCTCATCTTCTCTCGCATAGGAGTGGGATACATCGATGAATTCAAGACGAAGTTACCAAACGAATCAATCATGACACCGACGACGGTGTACGATGGCGGAGCTGCGTTCAATTCGCTCTTCAACCTCTTCTGGTTGACCTACGATCACTACAAACAGGCAGCCAATATGTTCTGGCCTACCGCAACGCTTTGGGTTCCTTCAATCATCTACTTCCAGGCAGGTCATTGTCATACCCATTCACAGATTATCTTGGCTAACAAACTCTAGTCGTATACTGTCTACTTCCTCATGGTCATTCTGCCCTTCGCGCGACCCAAATGGCACATTTCCGGCCTAGGCCTTTTCGCCTTGGGTTCCTTCTGGATGGGTTACTGGGGCTGGTACTCGGTCACGGGACTGATCTTCGCTGACCTGGCTATCAATGCCACGTTGAAGGCCGAATTGAAAGCAGGCCTGAAAGTCCGCGACGACTGGAGAATACCTTACGCGGCTATCGCTCCAATGCTTTTCGCCGTTGGAATCGCTTTCAAATATGCCTTCATTGTGCGGCCGCAGTACATGGACAAGCTATTGGTGCTGCATCCATACTTGGACATCTCCACTCGATACTCGCCTAGCACGACCGTTGAGGCTGGGCCCTATGCTCGACTGGATGACTGGTTTGTCATCACTGGGATCCTGCTCGCAGTTGAGCTGTTCGAGAATGCGCAGTACTATCTCTCATTCAAGCCATTGGTGTACGTTGGGGAGAGATCATTCAGTACGTATCAAACTGTGCTCGGAGCAGCTGTATGTTTGACTAATTTCACACATAGGCATTTTCGTCGCGCAGTGTATATTCTTCTGGACAGGAGGCATAAAGCTCTGGCTACTCCTCCACGACGAGAGAGGTTTTTCCACAGCAAGTGCCAATGGTGTTGTTTTCCTTGTGGGTTTCCTGGCTGTGTCTGTGTTTGCAGAAGTTTTCTTTCGACTGATCGATGCACCTTCAATCTGGTTGGCCAAGAAGACTTACACATGGCTGGTGGATTGACCTCGAAATGTGTTTCAGAAAAGCGAGGTCAGGCGAGATGGCCAGCGTTGTGGTTCTAGCTAAAGGCTCATCAAATCTCACATCAATATTTCAACTGTCCAAAATCCAAATCAAACTTCCGCCACTGCCCTTGTTGACTTTCTGTTTCCACCGCCAACATGCGTTGTGCCTTGCAGCTTCCGCCACGTTGTCGACCTACTTCTACTAACGGACCTGCATTTATCTGCTGTGTTCCTGCATCAGTCGCTGCAGGAACGTTCAATGGTTCGCCGCATGCGTCGAACCCGCGTTGTTAGCCGCTGGCCACACTCTCCAACCTCCGTGATCCCGACGCCGCCGAGGACCTTCGCAATGCATCAGCAAGTCCGTGGCATTGACATACAGCCTACAGTATCCGAGAGGATCGATTAAAACCAGCGAATGTCACATGCCGTGTTGCCACTCTGGTACACGCGAATTCGAAGACAATACATCACGTCACACCTGGAACACATGAGGTCGGCGCCTGAGCATCGTGAGGCTGTGAAGACACAACTGGAAGAATAGACTTCAGACACTTCGCTAGTCTATCACATATGACCCAGCTGGTACGAGCTCAAGCGGATCGTAGAGGACATCAACGCTGAATGATTTGCTTGTCGGACAATTGTTGCCGGCGCAGCTGAGACACACACCAACGATGTCTCTGAGACCACCAGAATTCAAATGCCACGAGCTCGAAACAATGGTTACGGTCTCAGTTCCGCGGACCAGATGATTCCTGCGCTGGACTAATCCTCTGGAATCAGTACCTCGATCGTGCTATGCCGTTATGGCTAGCATTGGCGAGGTTGGCATTCCCCACCTCGTTGGAGAATGATGCTCGAATCCTGCGTCCGCTCGCCGTTTCGCCTGCTGTGAGATGTCTCATCATCATCTAGACAGCTGTGGCTTGCTGTCACCTGCTTGCCACGAGTGGATGCTGGGAAACTGCATGGGAACCAGATCCTCGTCTCAGCTTTCTGAACAGACGTTTTTAGTTGCTCATAATCTTTCCTTTGTCGCCGCCAAATCGTCACGTGTGCCGAACGGCCAGCAACGATCACTATGCTGACCACACTTGCAATTCTCTTCTTCTCGCAGGTGGTCAGCAGCAACGCGCAGAATGTTACATCCTCGAGCGATTGCTCGTGCGGATTCCGGGACCCCAGAACGCAGGAAGTCTTCACGGAGTCGATCATATTGTACTTCAACGAAACACAATCTGTCGATCAGCATGTGTTCGAAGTGCGCAGCTTTCGTAACAAAAATCAACGAGGATGGAATACCATATTCCCGCAAGGCGCAAGTCCAGTCAATATTCAGTTTGGCAAGAATGCAACATGGGAATGGCAAGAGGATCTGAACACAACAACACCAAGCATGCAAATGATTCTGGATCCTCCCCTTCGATACGATCATCTTTCAGTCGGAGCCGAGCTCCGTTCCATGCGTCGAGACATCCAATATGGTACTTTCCGCAGCGAGATGCGATCCGCGCAGCCGTGGGCTGGAGGCAGTGCAATGTCGATGTACGTCAAGTACAACAGCTCGCAGGATGTGGAGCTCGATCTACTCAGCATGAACAACGCAAGCCTTGCTCGAGTCATGCAGACTGTCAATGGCGAGTATCCATCATATGGTCTCGCTGTGAACTATACCGACATTGAGAACGGTACTGCACCTGGCTTCCCTCCACGATCGCCGTGGGACTTCATGGAGCTGCAGTTCGACTGGAATGAGACAGTAGTGGACTTCTGGATCAACGGAAATAATTCTCGACACATCACAAAAGATGACAGAACTATACCCGAGGCGCCTGGCACCTTCTACTTCAGCCACTGGTCGACTGGTGACCGGAACTATATGCAAGGGCCACCACAGAATGGGTCATTTGGCAGTGTAAAATGGATACGTGCTTTCTTCAACAGTTCCTTGATGACAAGCTCTGATCACAGCTCGTATGACAAGAGATGTAATGCAGCAAGGCAATGCTCAATTGACGACATCTCTTTGCGCGGCTCGACAGAGTATGCTCGTGCAGCTACACGTCCATGGAAGGCAACACTACGACAGCGCGGGCTGCGTGACGCAGCTGGATTCGTTGCAGCGGCTTTCAGCTTCTTCGGTGCTGCAGCAATACTGAATGCACTGATTCGACGTGGGCCTTGGTACAAGTTGAAGAAAGTCGAGATTCCAGGCACAAAGCGACACTCCACGAATGCATTGAGACGATCCCTGCGGGACTCGCTGGGACCAAATATGGGGATGTCGTTCACACGTCCGCTTTCCACTCAGGCTCCATATATGACATTGGGAAGCGCTACCGCATCTGGATTCGAGACACCAGCACCGGGCTACACTTCTCGGGGCGAGAATCATGCGCCATACCCATTTCCATATGCCTCTCGAGGCGACTCTGGGTCTGCGACTCCACTTCCTGCGTACGACTCAGGACATGGAATGCTCACACCAGCTCGGAGCGTTAGATCAGCCAATGGTCGCTGGGTGCCTGGCCACTCTCGAAGCTCCTCCAGTCCACTCCCACGAGCTCAAGATTCGCGTGGGACGCCTGACAGTGCATTACTTCCACCATCGGCGGAACATCCTGCAATCTCTCTTCTCACTGATCCTTTGAGGGAAGACGCCGCTGAGGACGATTTCGACTCACGTTCGAGGGCCTATTCTGATCTGGTTGGTGCCAGTGATACCCGCAAAAGCTCCATGGTCTCTTCCTCGAGTAGCCCTCGTATGGACGCTCTTCGTCAGCTCACTGGAGAAGTGAGTCCGTACGACGATGACGATGAGGATCGTGATGAGATTCGCCCACTCAGCCCAGTCAGAGGCTTCAGCCTTTGGCCTCCGCCACCTCGCGGCTGGGCTGAAGACGGGCAGATTGCTGAAGACAACAAACGTATGAGCTTCATGGATCTCGATGATGCGGCTCCAAAGCGCACGAGTCATAGGAGTCTTCGCAGTATCAGAAGTCACAAGAGTCTGAAGGAGAAGTTCCCATCTGTTGAGGTGCCAGAGGCGCCGAATGACATTTCTATGGGGAAGATCATGAACGAGAAGACTGGTGTGCCTGATGCACTCACTGGAGCTGCAACGGCTGAACCCGTCAAAGAGCAGCTTCCGCAGGCACCAAAGGCACCTCAAGCTCAGCAGCGCATCGACTATCTGGCCGGTCTCGTCGCTATCTCGTGTATCATGGTCACCGTGCGACACTTTGCACTTACTTTCTGGCCTTACATCGTGGAGGCTCAAGGTACCACGATGCACTTCGCAGCTGATAGAATACTGTCGTACATTTTCGGCCCATACATTCTGACGCCTCTATGGATCGGGCCATTCTTCGTCACCTCTTGTCGCTTCCTGGCTCAACGCTACCTCAAGACTGGCAAATTCGAAGACATTGCAAATAAGATGTTGCTTCGTGCACCGCGAATGCTGATTCCGGTCTTCATTTTCATGACTCTTACATATTTCCTTTTATCTCTGGGCTTGACTGGTCGACTGGAATGGCTTCCTAGTGTCAGTTACAGCGTCTGGCCATATGTCGTTCCGCAAGGCAACTTTGGCATCTTCCTCAATCAGCTGGTGGAGCTGAGCTACATCATCCCAAACAACCCACCTGAGGTGATCAACAACTACTGCGTTGGTGTCTTGTGGACGATTCCTGTCCAGCTTCAGTTCTCCTTCGTGGTTCTCCTAGCAACAGTCCTGATCAAAGACATCAAGAAACCATGGAAGCGCATGTCGTTCTACATTTTCAGCATAGCCATGGGCTGGTATGGATCAAGCTGGTCTGCATGTCACTGGCTTGGCCTGATGCTCGCTGATGTGGACATTACCTACGACTGGAGACGAAAGATCCAGGCTCGCGCCTGGCTACTTTACCCGACTTTGATCTTCGCGACTATTCTGACGCTCGCCACGCCACTGGTACTGCTTTTCAACTCTGCGTTCTACTACTTCTCTTTTATGTCATGGGACAATGCGATACACCCGGAAACTGTGACTGGCAGGCCGTTGTACCAGACGATTCCTTCGATCTGGTACGCGTATCCAGAATACTTCGCGCCGACATTTGCGCATCTTTCCTTTAGTCTCGGATTACAGCTTATTGTTGAGCTCTCTGTGTGGGTTCAAAAGGCTTTGAGTATTAAGCTGGTGACTTTCTTCCACCCGCACATCATGACATTGTACTGTAAGTGAATGTGTATCCCTGAGACGCGGAACTCTACTGACCTTCAATAGTGCTACACGGCTTCATCTTCTGGAGTCTTGGTGCATATGTTGCTGTGTCTATGAGCGATCTGGGTCTTCCTTACTGGGCGATCTTGTTGATTACAGCAGCAGTGTGCTATGCGTGTTTGCTGCTTGTGACAATTGTGATCACGCCTTTGATTGAGTTTGCGACAAAAGGAGCAACGAAGAACATATGGCGTTGGGCTACTGAAGAACCGGTGCCCCACAGAAAGACGACTGCGCCTTTCAATAAGGAACTCATCATGGGTAGAGCACCAGGGGAAGGCGAACCAGACGTCATCCAAGCAAGAAGGCCGTCAGCCAGGTCGATGGCATGACCCGTGACAGCTCTGTTGTTGAGCGAAGAGGAATACATTTAGCGAGTCCTTGCATGCAGCGTTGTCTTGCACATACGCCGTACATCTGTGGTAGCATTACGGAAATAGCACACCTAAACAATTTCGTGCTCTAAAATCAATTTCAAAGCTTCAATACCCATTCTTCCCCTCCACAACCCCATACGCACCACCCCCCTTCCCAAACATCTCCCCCAATCCATCCGCAATATCCCCCGGCCTCTCCCACCCAGCAAAATGTCCCCCCTTCTCATACAACTTCTGAAAAACAATCGGCCCCATCCCGCTCCTCCAACTCTGCGGCATATTCGCAATCTCGACCGGAAAATCCGCAATTCCCAACGGAACATTAATATAACTCTGCACAACAGGCAATGGAACTTCTTTCATATCGTGCGTAGCTTCATAGTATAAAAATGAAGCAGCGTCCGGGCCGGCGCGAGAGAAAACGTAAATGGAAAGCCAGAGACAGACTTCGTCTTCGGTCCAGGGGTAGTCGTCTGTCCAGTCGACGAGTTTGTCCCAGATCCAGGCGAGCAATGCGACGGGGGAGTCGCGGAAGGCGTAGTTGATTGTCAAGGGGCGGGTGGATTGCATTGCTACGTAGCCGCGGCCGTCGCCCTGGGTGGAGCGTAAGCGAACAGATTCAACATTGTGAGGTGGTTCTCACTTACCATGCCAAAGGGATTCCACTTCTCGGCTTGTGCCATTTGCTTCTTCTCGCGTTCACTGAGTTCTGGTTGGGTCTTGGTCCCATTGGTGAATTCTTCAGGCTGGCCGGCCCAGGCCCAGTTGATATGGTGGGCTTTGACGTGTTGAGGATAGAGGTGCGCCATGGCTCGAGTGACGAGGAAACCCCAATCGCCTCCCTGGGTGACGTATTGATCGTAGCCCAGCGCGAGCATGACTTTGTTCATGGCTTCAGCTGTACATCTGATGTTGAAGCCTGGTTTCAGAGCGGGGCCGGAGAAGCCATAATTTCTGGCGATGTAAGCAAGTGTTTTCTCAGGGATTTGTTCGACTTACGGCAAGCTTGGAGCCACGACGTGAAAGGCTGGTTTTCCATCGCCACCTTTCAACATTGGAAGCATTTTGGTCACTTCGATAAAAGACCCAGGCCAGCCATGAACGAAGAGCAATGGGATAGCTCCGAGGACATCGCTCTTCTGATGCACGAAGTGCACATCGACTGGTCCGTGTCCATCGATGTCGACTTGGACTTCGTAATTCGGCAACTCATTCAGCTTCTTCTCGTGTGCTCGCCTGTGAGTGTCAGAATCAAATGCGCCTGGGCCTTGATGCTACCACATACCAGTCGAACTTGTTGCGCCAGTATTCTGCAATACGTTTCACATCTTTACTGCTGCAAGTCAGCAAGTACACTAAGACTTTATATCTCTTGTCTTTCAACTAACACCTGAGAACCATAGTTGTCCCCGCCGCCCTCGATTCCCTCAGGATACTCGGCATCGTCAAGCTTGCGCAGCAGCCGGTCGATCTTGGCTTGCGGAACATCGATTTTGTACTCCTTGACTTGAGCCATGGCGTTCAGTTTTCTTGTTGTGGTGGATTGTTGATTGGAGAGAGGTTCGTGGGATGTTGTTGCAGTTCTCTTACACCTTTTGATATTGCCGAGGGCTCTCACGCGGGCATAGCTATTGTGAGCTAGTAGGTGCTCCTCCCAAGGTACGATCGCACCAAGCTTGCCGCATGGGGAAGTCGATGCCACTGTCCCCGCATTTGTGAGGACTACTACCAGCGTTTCTTGAGTTAAGAAGCATGGCTTTGATCAAGGCCTCAAAGACATATTCTGTTCCTGTTGGTCAGTGGTCGGCATTGGCTTCATGGTTGTGGGCTTGTTAAAAGCTTCCAAAGAGCACTTCATATATACTGCAAGAAAACTCGAGACTAATCGCACAGATTGGCATTATCACCGGTGTTCTGTTTGATAGTTCGCGAGACTTTTGATGGACGCTTTCGTGGGCTTCCATTGCTTCCTGTGCGGTCTGAGGCGTGTTTTCTCGCAACCGGCGCATCTGATGATGAGAGCTAGATCGACGAGCTTAGTAGACACCACTTTGCCCTTCGACATACGACATACGACCTGTGTATGTTCAAACAGAGACTGGACGATGAACAGGGATAGCGCGTTCGGGAGAAGGACGTGGTGGGGTGTGTGCTACGGGATACGGCAACTTCGCCTGGCACATTTTTCCTCCGCCCTTTGCTATTCTCTCCATGCAGGATACCCTTTTCATGAACTCGCCGTCAGCATCGTTTCGCTCAAGACATATCCGACTTACGCCAGCAGCAGCAAGATGGCGTTTCTCGCCACGGTTGTGTCCTTGTTAACTTTTCGGCGAAGAATGACGAGCCTTCCCACTTGTTGACACTGATGCTGCGCGCAGCCGACCGCCCGGTTTCACAACCCTAGCGTATTACAAGCACTACTTTACGATGGCGCTTGTGTACTGCCGACGTTCGGCTGTTATGCGGTCGGCGACTGATTTGGCGGCTATCCTCCTGATGGCGGCCAGACATGTGCGATAAGAAACTACACCCTGCCCAGAACGCCACATTTCGTGTGTTGGCTGCGAGTCCAAGAAAAGGGTATCCGGTTGAAACATGCCTCGAATTGAATCATCAGCCAGCAACGACGAGGAGATATCTCAAGGTCTTCAACACAATGCCACTGAGCAAACTCCCCTTATCGGCAGCCGCACAAGTCAAGATGTCCCTGCTCCCAGTCACCAGAAAAGCCAAAAAGTCGCCTGGCTTCTGTGTCTCAGTATCTTCTTAGGCGCCAGTGCTGGAGGCTTCTCCATGATGCCATTGACACAACTCCTGGAGGACGCTGTCTGTCGAGACCACAGGCAGGACATCGAGCTGATTCCCAATCTGGATGACTGTAAGAGCAGCTGGGTGCAGTCCAGAGTGGCCTATCTTCTTGCCATATCTGGAACATGCGATGCTATATGCGGATTTTCTGCTGCTCTCCCTTGGGGCATTGTGGCAGATCGGTGAGGCGTTGGCCGTCTGCTAATCGTACAAGCGTGGCACTGATACATTATGTGACAGGATTGGTAGAAAGCCAGTCGTCATTCTTGCATTGACAGGCGGCTCGCTCGTACTGGTATGGTGGATGATCGTCCTTGCTCTCCATCCAGTACTACCACTCTGGACAGGTTGGCTAGGTGCTATGGGGCTGTTCGTTGGTGGAGGCACACCCATCATGAATGCGGCATTCTTTGGTATCACCACTGATACCACGACTGAAGACGAAAGGTCAGCATCACGGTACAGCGACACATAATAGCTGCTGATATAGTTGCGCTAGGTCTCTCGCATTCATGCGCATACATGTTGTTGCCATGCTGGGCAACCTCGCATCCCCAGGTCTAGCATCAATTCTGATGAACTTGGTTGGGCCGTGGCCACTGTTGTTCGTAGCAGTTGCTCTACTCCTCTCCGCCGCCATCCCCTTCATCTTTATACCGGAGACACTACGTGCGGACAACCCAGACCAAACCAAGACTTTGTCCTTCACAGGCACTTTGGCCAACGCCAGACGAAGTCTGTCACTTTTGAAATCCCCATGGCTGGCGCTGTTATTCGTCACTTCTCTGCTCTCCCAACCAATAGCTCCAGCGACAAGCGTCTTTCTTCCGCAATTCGTATCAAAGCGATACGATATCCAGGTGAAGAACACTGGTTACGTGCAGACTGTATCTGGTGCTGTTCAAATCTTCATGGTCTTGCTGGGTCTTCCAATCTTGTCCCGGTATATATTGGCTGCCCGAAAGAACGCCAATTCCTGGAAGATCATGCACGCGGAGAACGAGCAAAAGCGAGACCTGATTCTTGCTCGCTTCTCTTTCATCCTCGTGATACTGGGGACATTGGGCCTCGCATTCTCACTTTCGCTTGCCGCTTTCATTCTGGGCCTAGTAGTACTCAGTCTTGGATCTGGTTACAGCAGCTACACAAGAGGTCTTATGAGCTTGTATGTGGACAAGGAGCAAACTTCGACACTTTTCAGCCTTGTCGGAATGATAGACGTCTTGGGTGCTATGTACTCGGGCCTTACCTTCGCGAAGCTGTTTTCCGTGGGCATGGATATTGGTGGAGTCTGGGTTGGCTTGCCGTTCTTTGTACTGGCACTCGTCACCATTGTTGCTATGGTTCCGCTATTTCTGTTACGTTTGCCGGAGCCTAGGAACGGAGCAAGCTCACATGGTTCAACGGCACAGAACGAACACTGAAATACGGCGAAGACTCAATGCTTTTGGCTACAAGTTCCAATGATACATCGTAAAGCCACAGAAATAGACTGCGTGGACATGCACTCGCTTTGCAAGCCCTTGTGTCGATTGAGCTCTCGCAGGACTTCAGCTCCAATTTAGCTCAGATCATGCTGCCGCTTGCGAGATCCAGATTTTGAACGGGCTTGCTTTCTCCGGGATACTGCAGTCTCCGTGGGCGTGCTGCGCTGGAAACACTTCTGTCGGATTGATGTCGCATACGAACTGATCGGTGCCGTTGTTTACTCTGCGGAACCCGGAAATACTGGCGCTTGTCAGCTTGAGCAAGATTGCAAATACACAGAGTCCTCTTTACCTGACGCCCGGCCCCAGATCCTCCTTGATGCTCAAGGAGAAATCACCAATCGAGAATTGAGGGAATAGTTGGAAGGATAAAGCACTGGCTCCATCATACGAGTACCGTTCGGAATCGCATCGCAACCATTCCCCAGTCGGAACATTGACACTGTATGGTTCTGGACGAGTCCAACCATTGTCACCCCAGCTTTTCTGGCAGTACGCAGAGGTCTGCTTTCCGGAGTTGTCAGACGTGACGTCGAACTCGATGAAGTAGAAGTTCGTGCTTCCGCTTCCAATTGGCTGGTGTGTCGTCAATGTAGGGATCGCGAATGGCGAGTATGCGGAAGCACTAGTGATGCAAGCTACGATGAGAACGAAAAAGAAGTCCTGCATGGTGGGCAGCGCGCTCACAAGACACGGAAACAGCTATGCACCGAGAAGTCCAATGTTCGCTGGGCATGACCGCAGCTTATGTGCTTGAACTTGCATCTTGCCTACGGATCGTGATTGATGATTTGGAACCTGCTCCAGGCTAGAATTGCCATTGGAGTCGTACTGACGTCTCATGCGCAGCAGACGGCATGAACGGCAGAATTAAGTCCTGGCGGCACGCTGCACAAGATCGAGCACCCTCTCGGAGGAAAGCGATAGCCAAGCCCAATCGCCATCGGACCTCACGTCGTACAAGATCACGAAAACCACACTGTACCCTGGCACCACTTCATTGCATGCAGATACGAAGGTCTTTTCTTCAGAGTGTGGCAGCTGCTGTGATCGACCTTCAACATCTGCTCAAGCACTGCGGCCATTCCGTTTGGTCATATGCACACGAAGGACTGCATTGCATACATTCTTCCGCCCGCACTCCACACTTAAGCAAGGAGAAGACCATCGCACGCGACATACGTCAAACGCACGCACATCGCACGCATTCCGATCTCCATCAAAAAATCGCCGTACCATTCACGTGTGACGACACACCCCTCACCACATTCGCCGGCGCACTCGTAAAGAAAAACGTATACCGCTGATTCTTCTTCGCCAATTCCGCCACTCGTTCCAGATCAATCATTTCCCCCAACGGCATACCCCAGCACGCAAGAATATATGCATGAAGCCCCGATCCATCTTGCGGTGGAGGAAATTGTTCAAAAGCGGGAGCATCGCCTCCTACAGCTGCGAAGTAGCAGTCGTGTAACCAGTCGCGGACTTTCTCTTCTTGACTGACTCCCGCCCAGATTTGGTATTTGGAGTCATCGGTTCCGTCGAAGGAGAATTCTCGGAGGCCGATGGAGGTGTTTTGGTCTGCGGTTCGGGAATAGTAGTCTTCTGTGAAGCCGGAGCGGATGAAGAGGATGTCGCCGATTTGGATGTCACCGCCTTGGGATGCGGGGCGGATGTCGAGGCCTTGGTGTTTGCCGACTGCTACGAGGTTGTCGTAGGTGATGCTGTGGGCTGTGGCGGAGTCGTATTTGATTCCTTGTTCGGTGGCCCAGCTGCGGTAGTCGAGGAGGACTAGTGATGAAGGTATCAATGACTGATTCATCGATGGAAGAAGAACGTGCAGAATTTACCTCCCCGCCCAGCAATCCCATGCTGCGACCAATAATGGATACTCGCCTTCTCATTCGGCTCCGGTCCATCGATATCAGCACCTTTGGTCCAATTATAGAAATGTCCAGTATCATGGTGTGCAACATGTCGGAAACCATCCCACTGCGTTCCGCTCTGCGTGTTCAGAGAATAAACATCATCATACGCATAGTCTTTTCGCAGCGGTTTGATTTCATGTTTGAATTGTTGTCTTCCGAACGCTGGTTGCTCGGGGACGTTCAGCGGGAGGTCTGTTCGAGCCATTTCGCCAGTTTTGATTTCTGCTGCTGCGGCTTTGACTCTTGTTGGTGTTAGGAGATTGAGTCGGCCGAGAAAGTCGTCTTTGCCCCAGAACCAGGCGGCGTATTTTGGAGCGTCCGGAATGGTGGGGAGTTCTTGGATTGATGGGAAGGACTTGGAGTCTGGGTTCCAGGTTTCGGAGGCCATGTTTGCAGAGGATGAAGAGTTCCAGTATTCGATGTGTCCTGAAGATACTGAAGTTCGAGCTTTCTTCACAATCAGCCCAAGAATCAATGGCAATTCCCTAAGTTGCCAACTTTATTGCGCTCCGTCTTGTGTATGGAGGATCAAGTACAGCACTCAGTGAGCTTTTTGTCGCAGGTGGTAGTTGCAGATTTTGATCGATGCTGTAAGCATTCAACAGCTTTGTTGAAGCTATCCACCAAGTGTCGAGCTCAGCTCTTAGCCGAGGAGGGCACTGCGCCTCATGTGGAGAATGTCTCCGCTGAGCAGGCATGAGAACGCCAGGCTACAGGTGTTGCGTAGCCACTACTGACTAGTTCACCCAGGCTATTTATTCACTCGCGAATGCATGAATCCTCAGAAATAGCAGAAGTGTGACTTAGCGTCTCGACAACTTTCGTCACAGCACCTTCCCAGCGAAAAAGGCAGCAAACCATCATGGCTTCCGCGACCAACGATGTCGGGGCTTACGTCTACGTCTCCTACCCACGAACAGCAGATATCAAATTCGACACGGAATACTACATCAACAAGCACTGTGCACTCGTCGACAAGCACTGGAAACAATTTGGCCTGAAATCTTGTACAGTCGTGCAGTTCGCGGAGGATGATCCAAGCGGTCTGCATACTCAAGCGATCTTGCTATGGGATAGTGTCGAGCAATTCGACAAGGCAATAGGAGCGAACATTCCGGAGGTCATGCAGGATCTGCCGAATTATTCGAATGTGACGCCTGTTTTCTATCACGCCAAGGTTTTGAGGCTGGCTTGAGGAAAGTGATGAGGAGCTAAATTGTGAGGGCTGGTTGGTTGATTGACTTGTGTTCTGCTTGCTGGAGTGTTCGATGGAACGTAGGTCATGCTGACTTGTGTGGTGTTTGCTGTACTGTAGGACGAATTCGGGCAGATGCACTGGGAGATCGTGGTACGAAGCAGGGGGCCTTCGCGGAAGGTCGTGAAGCTGAAAATTTCAGCAAGCTCTGCAGCACTCAATCAATTGTCTGTGCTCGAGTCTTGTGTCTGTAGCATGGACGACTCTAAGTCTGAACGTATTTCCCCTCCAGTTCGCAAACGAGCAATGAGTACCAATCGACTCTCACTGCATCCAGAATGGACTTCCGCCAGGCCTCGCATGAAGACTATTGTGGTATTGATGGTGTTATACACGACAATGTGAAATTGACAATAGAGAGCATGAGTGATTGTCAGCAGCATGAGAGCCTACGAGGAGGCATTGTCGCGCGTCGATCACTTCCCTTTTTGGAACAGCGGAGCTCGGTCGCGTCCTCCGCGTTTTGTCAACATGCACCCATCCGCCATATTGTTGGTATTGTCGCTATTGTAGCTGAACAATAGCCAACATGCTTAATCGCAGCCATTCTCTGAGTATATCCACCGCGAATACCAACAACATGTTCAAGTACGTACCTTCCACTTCCTTTCCGCACGCATTGTCCAGTCAAACCACTTCGCGCATACCGAGCAAGAACTATGCCCAGCAACCTCAACTTCCGTGGCGGCGCAAGAGGAGGCCATGGCGGAGACGGCAGCTCCAAGAAGAAGAACAAGCGCAGCGACGATGTCGAAGAGGAGGGGTGGAAGACAGCACCGGCGTACGATGAGGAGGCCAAGTTCTTGCCCATCCCGGCTGACGTCGAGGCTGGGTTCAATCGTTCAGTCCTCGCGGTCTCCGCCCCTGCCTCGCAGACAGAGGTGCCTGCTGTCGCCGCCGCATCGCCGGCTCCAAAATCCAGCTTCCAGAGCATGCTGGATGCTTCACGCGCCAAGCAGAACCAGGTAACTGACACAACACCCAGCGCACAGCAGAACAACGCGAACAACAACACCACCTCACTCTTCGGCGGCAACACCACCAGCAACGCCAACACGCAGCCAAATCAGCCCGCCGCAGCTCCAAGCTTATTCGGAAACGCCGGCAACACCAGCACATTTGGCGCGCCAAAGAACAACACGAGCAGCCTCTTCGGCAATCCGAACAATACTCCAAACGCTACAAACATGTTCGCCAAACCCGCTACCACTCAGCCACAACAAGCTGGCAGCAGCCTCTTTGGCGCTCAGCCCGCCACCAACAATGCCGGCGGCAGTCTATTCGGCGCACAGCCTGCTGCGAACAACACCGGAAGCAGTCTCTTCGGCAATACTGCGAGGCCGACTCAACAGCAAGCGCCGTCACTGCTCGGTGCTACACAGGCATCCAGCATGAACCAGTCGACATCGTTTGGCAGACTGAGCATGGGACAAGGAGGAGCAGCACCAGCAGCGCAAGCAGCTTCACAAGTCACCATTGACAACCTCAAGGGCACGACACGATTCGAGGACTGCGCAGACAGCGTGAAGCAAGAGTTGGAGGCATTGGACAAGATGATTCAACAGCAAGAGCAGTTCGCAAAGCAGATCGAGGCTTTCTTGCCCAAGCACGAGGAGAACCTGAACAGTCTAATACCAGATATCAACTTTGTCAAAGACAAGGCCGACGATGTCGAGCAAGCGCTATCTGCAGACGCATACGCGGTCGATGGACAACGCAAGAATGCCGAGAAGGATCTGAAGGACGGGCAGCGACTGCAGCGTATCGTGACGAACCTCGCATTGCCACAACCATACCAGTACCCGAACTTGAGCAACAACGGCATCAGCAGCATGTACGGCTCACAGCAGCGCTCGCAACAGCAGCAGAACACCAACGAGGGCGACGAGAACTACGACACAGACCTGATTGGCAACTACTTCTTGCCGATGGCTGCCGAGTTGCAGAGAACCATGGATTCATACGCCAGCAACCTGGCCGAGATCGAGCAACACATGCGTGTCATCGAAGGCTCGACTGTGCAGCAAGCTCAGCAACTCGCTCAGCGGCGATCCGGCATCGGCGGTGCTCAACCCAATGGCGAAGACACTGTCCGCGAGCTGGCGACTACTTTGCGCGGCTTTGAAGACAGTATTCTTGGTGTCGCGGGCATTGTGGGCGAGTGCAGAGAAGGCGTGACACAGCTTGCACTCGGGCGTCTGGGCTCACAGTTGAATGGCAGTGTACGATGAGAGATTGATGAAGGTTTGGAGTTAGCATCGAAGCATTGAACATGAAACGAGCGTCAGAAAGGCGCTGCCGCGCAAAACACTTTCGACGGATGAACAGCGGATTGGAAGGATTGTTTGGCATGAATGGCATTAGCGAGGAGTTCTCTGTACTGCCTCGAACGGTGGCTAAATACTTGAGCGCGCAGGTGCGCAGGAATGAAAAGCGTGAGTGTTTACCTCCTTCCCTTCGGCTTCAAAGAAGCTATCTTGCTGACATCGGTCATCAGTGCTCTTTCCCCTGCATATTGGAGCCAAATGAGACTTGGACACTAGAGGCCTAAATGAACAAGGCACGAGTGCGACTGCGCAAGTCCTCAATGCGCCATAGTTGCAGTTTCGCGGCCGCTGTTGACACAGCGTGACGAGCAGCTGTAGACAGCCCGAATGATCACGAAACAGCACATCGCGCTGTCTTCACCCACGATTAATCGTATTCCCGCTCCCCTTCGGATTCGCCTCAACATACTCATCCCACTCTCTCGCCTTCATGGTCTCCCGATCCGCCGCCTCATAATCATCCTCATCCACCTCCTTCGTCTGCCGACTCGCCTCGCCTCCACCCTCAATCATCCCGCCTCTCCGTCTCTCCTCCTCCAAGTACTCATCAATACTCATCGTTGGCAAACTATGATCCGGCCTGAAAACTCCTTGCTTCAACTCTTGTCTCGGCAGTAATGTGAAAGGTCGAAGAGGTTTGCCTTTGGCGTCTAGTAGAGGTCCTTTCATTCCTGCGGATAGATGTTGGGGGCCGTCGAGGCGGTCTGAGTAGCCTTCTGCGAACCGTCCTCG
Source organism: Cercospora cf. flagellaris (assembly GCA_005356885.1). Taxonomy (NCBI): domain Eukaryota; kingdom Fungi; phylum Ascomycota; class Dothideomycetes; order Mycosphaerellales; family Mycosphaerellaceae; genus Cercospora; species Cercospora cf. flagellaris. The sequence goes on from RJLU01000002.1 coordinate 133,069, forward strand.
ATCGCGTGCATCCGAGGAACTCTGGTTTCGGGGGTCTGGTGGGGGAGTTGGAGGCGCCAGGGATAGAATATGTAATTCCTGCGCGATGGATTCTAGCGAAGCGAAAGTTTGATGTGTACAATACGCGATATTGGTAAGATGGAGTTCTCTCGCTTGATCATCGTCTTCTTGTAAGATCCGAGGATTCTGTCGAATATATGCCAATTTCTCTTTCAATGCTTTCTCTTCTTTGAATCGTTTGATTTTTGTTTCGCGGCGAGCTGCGGCGTCGGTTGAGGAGGCTGTGGAAAATTTATTGGGGGATTCTTGGTATTGTTCGAAGAGGGTGAAGTCTTCTTTTGAAAGAAGGTCGTAGTTGTCGAGACGTTTGAGGTAGCGTTCGTAGTGGTTTTGGGCTCGGTGGAGGTTGGCTTTGCGAGTTTCGCGGGAGTTGAGGCGGAGGATGAGCTCGGAGATGCGGTAGTTGAGGAGGAGGTATTGGAGGTTTTCGGTTGTGATGTCTTCGAGGGATTCATTGGGGCTGAAGAGGGAGATTTGGTCTGCGATTTTGAGACATTCTTCGTAGAGTTGGATTGTGGTTGTTAGGTTGTCTTGGAAGCTGGCGGCGTTGCTGTCGAAGCTGGACTCGATTGTGCTGCGCTTCTTCTCAGCTTCGTCGTATACGGAGCGGAGACTGCGATTTTCTTCGGCCATGTCGGAGTGGGTGTGATGTCGATGTCGAGGGACTTTCACATGCAGAGAAACGTCGTTGCTGAACGCGGTGCCATAATGCCGGGCCGACTGTGTCCGACGCCACAACAAACAGCAAACTATCACTCACACTCTGTTGCCCCTTCACATGGTCATGGTCGTGCCTGCAACAAACATGCGCTGCTCCATGTGAGGGCGGCGCGTTGCACACGCTTTGCTCGCGGGCAGATTACCTCTCTGCTCGCTTTCCCAACTCTCATCCACTAACCTCACCACAACCATTCTTTTCGCTCCAACATGGGCGCACCGGAGAAGCACCCGCTATCCGCAGATGGCCTTGAGCCCGAACTCGACGACCTGATCGGCTCCGGCGACGAAGAAGACGCCGTCAAGCCGCTCAATGGCGCGTCGACAGCTGCAAGCTGGAAGGAGAAGCGCCGTGCACAACGCGCCATCTTCGACACTTGGATCACCAGTGCCGATGGTCAGCAAGCACTGAAGCCCAAAGTCAAGAAGGCAGCCGACGCCCTTGATGACAATCAGTCGATTCACTCGCTTCTAGCCTCCCAGCAACGCGGCTCACAGATCGCAAAGAATCCGCGTGAGTATCAGATCGAGCTGTTTGAACGTTCCAAGCAGCAGAACACCATCGCTGTCTTGGACACTGGATCCGGAAAGACTCTCATTGCAGTTCTATTGCTCCGATGGGTCATTGACAACGAGATCGAGAATCGTTCCAGAGGAGTTCCGGCGAAGATTTCATTCTTCCTCGTCGCGTCCGTGACATTGGTCTATCAACAGTACTCGGTGCTCGAGTGCAACCTTGATCACAACGTAGCACGACTTTGCGGAGCTGACAATACAGATCGATGGAACAGTGCACGATGGCTCAAGGAACTCGCCGAGAACAAAGTCATCGTGTGCACTGCCGAGATCCTCAACCAAGCGCTCGCTCACAGCTACCTGAAGATGAGCCAGATCAATCTCCTCATTTTTGACGAAGCTCATCACACCAAAAAGAATCACTCGTACGCTCGTATCATCAAAGACTTCTACCTTACGGAGGAACTCGCTTCACGGCCACGTATATTCGGCATGACAGCGAGTCCCATCGATGCGAAAATGGATGTAGTGCAGGCAGCATCTGAACTTGAGTGCCTTCTGGACTCCAAGATTGCTACGACAAGCGACATGAGCTTGGCAGCAGCAATCAAGAAGCCCAAGGAGGAGGTCTTGAGTTACGATGCCCTGCCGCACGCTGGCTTTGAGACGGAGCTACTGCGGGACATCAAGACCCGATTCGAGCATATACCCGTCTTCTCAAATGTCTTCGAGCGCGCAGCTCAAATTGCTCGGCACCTGGGACGTTGGTGCGCAGACAGCTACTTGCTGCACGCCTTCTCTCACGACAAATCAGGCAAGTACGAAATGGAAGTCGAGAAGAAGTTTCACGCCCGCAGAGTGCAGCAAGAAGTTTCCGAACTGGACAATGCTGTGAAAGAGATTCGTGAAGCCATCGAATATGTTCAGACTCGAAAAGACGTCCTCGACAGGCTTCAGTCTACTGACCTCAGCTCGAAAGTGCAAAAGTTGCAACATTATCTGCGCTTGCAGTTTGAACGTCCATCGGATCATCGATGTATCGTCTTCGTCGACCGACGCTACACAGCACGGATGCTGCACAACCTCTTCCTGCGACTGAGTACGCCGCATATGCGAGGGCACTTCCTCGTCGGTTCCAACAATGGCGGACTGGACGAAGACTCCTTCTCGTTCAAACAGCAAGTTTTGACTCTGCTGAAGTTCAGAAAGGGTGAGCTGAACTGCCTGTTTGCTACTTCTGTAGCTGAGGAAGGGCTTGATGTACCGGATTGCAACCTGATCGTACGCTTCGACATGTACGCGACAATGATCCAGTACGTGCAGTCGCGCGGCCGTGCCCGCAACCAGAATTCCAAGTTCATCCACATGATCGAGCGCGGCAACTCTATACACTCACAGACTTTGAACGAAGTGCGCTACGCTGAGGCAAACATGCGCCGATACTGCGATCTGCTTCCTGAAGATCGCAAGCTTGAAGGCAACTCAGACAGCCTCGAAGTTCTTCTCGAACGAGAGAAGACTATGGAGGTCCGGGTTGACCCAATTTCTGGAGCCAAGCTGACATACGCCAACGCGCTCACTATACTTGCTCACTTTGTCACGGCCATACCCACGGAATCCGACGAACCTCAGCATCCTACGTATGTTGTGTCAAATAGGGGATCGAAATACATCGCCGAGGTCGTCTTGCCTGGAAATGCTCCATTGCGGTCGAAGATTGGCAAGATTCACACCAAGAAGTCGTTAGCAAAGCGTTCTGCAGCTTTCGATGCTTGCGTATATCTGCGTACGCACGGGTACCTCAATGAGAATCTCATGCCGATCTACCAGAAGAAACTGCCAGCCATGAGGAACGCGCTGTTGGCAGTTGACATGAAAGCCACTTCTGGATATGCGATGCAGATCAAGCCTAAGATCTGGACGGAGCAGAGAGGATTGTTGCCAAAGGAGCTCTGGGTCACCATTGTCGACTTTCCTGAGGGCCTAGATCGGCCACATCAAGCGCTTGCTTTCCTGACAAGGACTCCACTGCCGCAATTGCCATCTTTTCCTGTCTTTCGGAATAACGGCGACGCTACGATTGTAAAGTCCGCAAGCCTCACGCTACCGCTCATCGTCACAGACCAGCGTCTCGTACAGCTAAGCGCATTCACTTTCCGAATGTTCAAGGATGTCTTCAGCAAGACGTACGAAGAAGAGCCTCTGAAACTGTCGTACTGGATTTCTCCTGTGAAAATCCACTTGGAAGCTTCAGAGGACAGCTTAGAGGCAGAGCGAGCGATTAGTCCCATCACAGCAATTGACTGGGCTGCTTCGGATATTGTGGTCGCTAATGACGAGCTCAGATGGACTCCAGAGTGGCCCTGTGAAGTATTCGTCAACAAGTTCATCGTGGACAAGTTTGATGGAAGTCGCAAGTTTTTCTCCAAGGGCGTGGACCCATCATTGAAACAGGACGACCCAATTCCTGATGATGCGGCAAAGGGCAAGAACAGTGAATCGATCCTTGCATACAGTGTCAGCTTGTGGAAAAAGTCGCGTGCAAAGATCACCTGGGCAGAGAATCAGCCTGTCGTTGAAGCAGAGTTGGCGGTGCTACGCCGAAACATGCTGGCTCCTCCAGAGAAGAAAGAAGTCGAGGGCATCAAAAAGGCGTATTTGTGCCCGGAACCTCTCAAGATCTCAGCCTTGACACCAGAAGTGGCTACCTCTTGCATTGTGTGGCCGTCGATCATTCACCGGATCGAATCATACCTCATCGCCATCGAAGGATGCACTGCAATTGGACTCGACTGTGGACCAAAATTCGCACTCGCGGCCTTCACCAAGGACTCTGACAATCAAGGAGAGCATGATGCAGAGCGAGTAAACTTCCAACACGGAATGGGCGAGAATTATGAACGTCTGGAATTCATCGGCGATACTTTCTTGAAGACGGCAACTACGATATCGACCTTCATTCAGAACCCAAACGAGAACGAATTCGAGTTTCATGTTCGCAGAATGCAAATGCTTTGCAACAAGAATCTCTTCGGCACTGCTGTGAAGTTAAAGCTGTACGAGCAAATCCGCAGCATGGCATTCAATCGTCGATACTGGTATCCTGAGGGTCTGAAGCTGCTTGTTGGCACTGGAGTTATCAAAGGCCAGGAAAAGGAAAATTTCCACGAACCTAGAACGCACGGCCTCGGGGAAAAGACCATCGCTGATGTTTGCGAGGCTCTGATTGGTGCTGCGTACCTGACCTGGGACCAGCCTGGAGCGTGGGAAGCTGAGCATTGGACTCAGGCCGTGAAGGCTGTCACAGCTCTGGTCGATTCCGATGACCACAGGATGTTGACATGGGACGACTACCGATCCGCGTACAACAAGCCTCATTACCAGACCGCCGAGGTCACAGCTGTCCAGCATGATCTGGCACAGAAGGTCGAGCGCGAGCATGCGTACCGTTTCAAGTATCCGCGGCTACTGTACTCGGCCTTCATGCACCCGTCAGTGCCCTATATCTACGAGAAGGTGCCCAATTACCAGAGACTCGAATTTCTTGGTGATGCTCTTCTGGACCAGGCTTCTATCACGTACCTGTTCCATAAGTACCCCGACAAAGACCCACAGTGGCTCACCGAGCACAAGATGGCAATGGTGAGCAACAAGTTCTTGGGCGCTCTGTGCGTTAACATCGGGTTCCACAAACACCTCCGCCACCACCATGCTGCCTTGCAGTCGCAGATCACGGCGTACGCGGCCGACCTCGTCGAAGCCAAGCGCGTCGCAGGAGATAGCAGAGACTACTGGACTACGGTCTCTGACCCTCCAAAGTGTCTTCCCGACATTGTCGAAGCCTTCATCGGCGCCATGTTCATTGATTCGGACTTCAACTACGCTGAGGTCCAACGCTTCTTTGACGAGCATGTCCAGTGGTACTTCGAGGACATGCGGATCTATGACACATTCGCCAACAACCACCCTTGCACGCATCTACACAACATGCTGCAGACCACGTTCGGCTGCATGGACTACAGGCTGATGGCCAAGGAACTTCCGAGTATCGACGGCATGGAGAGAAAGGATGTGATTGCGGTTGTCATGATCCATGACCGTATCATGGCCAGTAGTGCGGGCAAGTCGGGGAGGTATGCGAGGTTGAGAGTTGCCAATAAGGCACTCGAGAAGTTGGATGGTCTTGCGCCTTTCGACTTCCGTGCGAAGTATGGTTGTGATTGTAAGATCGACGAGACCGGTCGTGTCCAACTCGGACAAGATCTGAAGATGGACGGAGAGGATGCTGGTGGGCTTGATGGTGCTTGCGCCGTTTGAGCATGGATCGGTGATAGGCGCTGACCAGTTGATGTAACGGCCTACGATCCGCGAGCGTATCGGGACATGGATGAAGCTCGTGACAACGTGTTAGGGGCACGATTCGAGGATCTGGCGAGTCGACGACACAAAGGTGTTCTTCAGGCATGATTGTAGTATAGAGCAAAGACGATGCTTTTCCCCTGCTCGTTCTTGGGCCCTACTGTCGTTTTCCCTTGTCACATCGTTGTGTGTTGTCGCTCTGAACCTTGCTGTGCTGCACTTCCATGATGGCTTAACCGCAGACAGCGGCTGCTCGTTCTGGGTCTCGAGATTCATCGCTGCTTTGCCGCTTTTGTAGCAGATGGTTCGTCAAGGATCATCTCGTCTGCTCTCGATCAGGCCGAATCTCCTCAGATCCTCCGACTCCCTCTTTCTGCTTCCTCCTCCGCGTTTTCCGCAACGCGTACTGGGTATCATAAAATCAATCCTCTTCCAGTTCGATGTTTGCCTCTTGTTCGACCCATCTCCTCACACTCCCCCTTCAGCGTCCTCCTTCGCATCCTCTTTCGCTTGCTCATCTTTCTCCCCGCCCGTCGAAGGCTGCTTCGCCATCACATTCTCGAATTGTGACCACAAACCCTCGACTTGACTGAATTCGTTCCCGACGGCTATGACGCCTTCTAGGCTGCGGTTGAGTTTGTTGATGTTTTGGAGGACGTTCTCCATGCTCTGTGTATACTTAAGTCGCGTTGGCGTATGATATGGAGGTGGAAAATAAGGGGTGGTGCGGGGAGGTTTGGTGTTTTGGGGAGTGGGAACTTACGGCTGCTACATCTTGGATCAGAAGAGCTCTTTGTTGTTCGAAGAACGCGCGACCCTCTTCTGAGGAGGTAGTGGTCATGATCAAAGTGCTGGCCCGGTCTTGCGGGGAGGATTGAGGGTGTGGGACACGTTCAGAGATGACGGAGACGCGACTGGGAAGGGAGAGATCGGCGGAATCATTTTTCCGAGCCGAGGAGATGGCGAGTTCATGCTACGTGTATCTTTTCAGCTCTACGGTACCGTAGTCTTTCGGGTATTAACTACTTTTAGTATTGCTCTACTGCAGTCATCGCCGCGCTCTGCCTGTATCTCCTGGAAGACGAAAGGTTTCCAGACCAGGGTTTCCGCCCAAACAACAATCTCTCCAAGCAACAGACCGCCTCACTGCGGTTGTACTTACTCCAACAATACCCTTTCTCCTATCTATTTCTGAGACCCAGACGCAGCCTAGTGCCTTGATTCAGAAGTCGGCGCAGGAGCGAGCCTCGACAGGCGCCTGTGACGGTGCACCAGATAGCACTCTCTTGATAAGCTGAGTTGTTGCTCGACCATTCCATCTCGCAGGGTGCATGGTCAACTGGCTTCTTCTTCCGGCACGCCTTGTACCCATATGGCGAGTACGCTACAATTCTGGATCCCCAGGTCCCTTTGACATGACAGTGGAACCAGTCCTTGGCCGAACAGGCTGCTTCGATAAGCTCGTCTTTGCACCTCTCGAACACCCACAGATTGGTCTTTGTCGGCACAAATCCTAGATTGCTGCCCCACTGAATCCAGTAGTCGGAGCACTGATACCCGTAGAAGCGGGTTGCTAGAATTGTACAACACTTGTCAGCAAAGCACTCATCAAGGACCGTCGTTGTGTGGGAAGACTACCTTTCGGGTCCTCCTCAAGGATAGCCTGCATCTCCTCGACGCATGCTGCCAGTTGAGTTGAGTTGGCACCGTGTGTAACAGCGGACCAGACCTTCGTCTTCGTTGCCGATGAGAGGGAGATTGTGGCAAGTACCACTGTGACGAGGTTTGTGGCCTTCATCCTGAAGAACGTCTTTGGTCGTAGGTAGGATTTTCGTGTGAGAGTTACGATCTTGGTGATTATAAGAAGCTGTTGTGCGTCTTATCAGAATGTCGAGAATGAAGAGAACTGTAGGGCAGAAGGTCTTGTAGTTTAAATAGTATCTTGATAGCAGGCGGTACTTTGGGTCGACATTTTTCGTCCAATCACTTGACATGTTCTTCTTGAGGCACATTCCATCTTGCTCAGAAGTCTGGTTCGAAAGGTGCAGTGGAAAGTAAGATCGATGACTCTGTGAAGAATTCGTGGCATAATCTGGTAGACCCACTCTGCACGCCCACTGGGAGGTATTGAGGCAGCCGCGCTCAGAGCAACTGCAGAACCATTCACCAACTTTCAAAGTTACAGAGGTGCGGTGGCACTCTGGATGACCTTCAGAGCTCATCCGAGCTCGAGACCCTGACAAGGCCTCTTGAAACCTGACACGGATCCTGGGAAGTTGACGCGACCGCAAAAAAGCTGACGCGATCGCGTTCGTCAGTCAACTCAGCTTTTACGCGGTCGCGCCAGCTTTTACGCGGTCGCGTCAGCTAGCTGGGGTCACGTCAGGACGGCCGGCCATACAGGGATGGTTCAGGTTGGAAGCAAACTCTAGGTGCCTGAAACGCCCAGCCATGGCGTTCCCAATGAGGCTATTCTGTCACAGCCATCGACGAAGCTTGTACAACTGTCGTTGCAAGGAATGCTGGAACTGAAGCCCCCAGCGGTATTCAAAGTCCAGTGAGTCGTTGTGGCTTCTGACTGCTTACAACAATGCCGTTTCGATCATGGTGGCCGATTGGCTGTCGTATCGCTCGTTAGATGCATTGATGCCACAAGTCCCATTGCCGGAATGCATTTGTAGTAGCCGCTATGGACAAGTCGGAGGCGGTCGCAGTAAGGGCTGGATGAAACGGACATACGACCTCCCCGGACAAACGCTTAAACCGGAGACGAAACGATTGTTAAGCATGCTCCGACAATGTTGAGCATCTTGACAAACATGTGTATAAGACTGACATGGCATTTAGAACATTGTTCGATCATACTGACCACTAACTCGAGCTGGATTGAGCCACCAAAATCACTATCTAGTCACTCTTACATCAACACAGTGAAGCCATGGCTGTCTCAGACTACGATGCAGTTGTTGTTGGCGCAGGCTTTGGCGGCATCAGGACAATGCTAGAGCTTCAGGCACTCGGCATCTCGATGGTGTGTTTTGATGCAGCGTCAGATGTCGGCGGTACCTGGTGGTGGAATCGATACCCTGGCGCAAGATCCGATGGCGAAGCATCAATTTACACCCTCAAGTTCTCCAAAGAGGTGGCGGACGCGTGGGACTATTCTGAGAAGTACCCCACGCAGCAGGAAATTCAACGTTACCTTGCTCGTGTTGTCGGTAAGTCTAAATATGCTGTATTGCAGCCGTTGTGGCGAGACTGATCCGACACAGATCACTACGATTTGCGACGGCGTATTCAGTTCAACGTACAAGTCGTATCTGCAAAATACAGCGATGAGCATCAGTTCTGGACCATCGAAACTGCAGCTCGTCGATCTGTAACTTGCCGTTACTTCATTCCGGCCACAGGAACACTATCAATCCCAAGGGATCCACCTTTCAAGGGACTCGAAAGATTCACAGGCAAGGTCTATCAATCTTCCAATTGGCCATCTCAAGGTGTCACACTGGAAGGAAAACGAGTTGCGATCGTTGGCACAGGGTCTACAGGCGTTCAGCTCGTCCCAAAGCTTGCGCCTGCAGTGCAACAGCTGCTTGTCCTCCAACGCACGCCATGCTACGCCATTCCGGGACGCAATGAAGGCATCGATGAATTCCGAGCTGCCGAGATAAAAAGCAACAACGAAGAGTCGTGGAAGCTGGCAATCAACAATCCTGTAGGTCATGACTCCGTTGCTGCAAGCAAAATCATGAAAGGACTGGATCCTGCGACTATTCGACAGCATCTCGATAAGGGATGGGAAAGTGGATTTCTTCCTTTTCAATTACACTCGTTCGCGGACATTTACACAGATCCTGAGTCGAATGAGATCATTTCGCAATATGTGCGCGACAAGATCCACGCTATTGTCGACGACCAGGCGACCGCAGATCTGCTATCTCCTTCGTACCCCTTTGGCACGAAACGACCGACCTGCGAGCACGGATACTACAAAACCTTCAACCGATCTAACGTCAAACTTGTTGACGTTAGCGGTATAGAAGTCCAAGTCTACGAGAAGGGACTAGTCAAAGCTGATGGCACCCAATACGAAGTAGACATTATCATCTTCGCTGTCGGCTTCGATGCTGGATCAGGTGCATTGAGCAAGATCGACATCCAAGGCAGTCAGGGAAAATCCTTGAAGGCCGCCTGGACCGAGAGTCTGCAAACCTTTGCCGGAGTGCTTGTTCCGGAGTTCCCAAACATGTTCATCATCAATGGACCACACAGCAGTGTTGGTAACCAGCCAACGACAGTTGAAGTTGCGGTCGATTGGGTGGGAAAAGTTATCGCTCACATGCGAGCGCATCAGATCTCGATCGTTGATGTCAAGCAGGAGGCTGCTGCTGCTTGGACGCAACATGTCAGTGACTTGTGGAACTTTCTGCTCGTCTCGAAACCTGCTGCTGCGGCTCGTTCGTGGTTCGTTGGCGCGAATGTTCCTGGCAAAAAGCCGGAAATCTTGATGTATTTTGGTGGCATTCCGAATTGGAGGTCCTGGTTGGACAAGGAGGTCTTCGGCGGCTGGGCGAGTCTGACGTTTACGAGTGCGAATGAGTGATGAGTTGGACGTTGAGAAGACATGTATGTGTAAGGCTCAGAGATCGCTGCTCTGGTGCAGCCTTAGACGAATGTAGCACTGTAGATATACCATGGAATGGGCCAATCTGCTGCAGACTGAGTCTCACAGCTCCAGAGCTTTCTTTGACTATTTCTTCGACGATTGAACTGTGCTTAGCCATGGAATTGAGACACTGAACAGCTCAGACACGAACCTGCGCATCCCGATCGATCGCAGTCGCCTTCTAATCACAGACCGCGATCTGAATTAATCAGCTGTTGCCTTGGAATAGAGCCCTGGGCGCTTTAGCCTTCAATGCCCAGCATTCCGGACCGCAAATTTACTCGTACAAATACGGCGCTTCGCCCACACGCTTCCCAACGACCTATCCCGCCCTCCACCAGACTGTGATCACTCTGTCCAGCACAACATGCCTCTTGACCACCATACTTTCGTCATCCCTCAAGCAAAGCTCGATCAGCTGGTCAACTTCCTGGTCGCCGCCTTCGCTCCCATCGGCCTGCGAGAAGTCTATCGCGCCAGCCCCTCTTGGACTGGTATCGGTGACAAATATCCATTCCTCTGGCTCCGTGGAACTTCAGAAGACCTGGATGAGAAGACTTTTGATCACATACTCAAGGAGTCGCACGTTTGCTTCCGTGCCGAGAGTAGGTTACCTTAGGCTCACATAGTCGGTGCGTCGCTGATGGCATTGTAAGATCGAGAACAAGTCCACGCCTTCCATGCCGCTGCTGTCATGGCCGGAGGGGTCTGTAATGGTCCCCCAGGTTTTCGAAAGCAATTTGCGCCGACTTACTATGCTGCGTATACTCTGGATCCTTTCGTTGGAGTTAACTGGGAGGTTGTGACGCACGCAGAGGATTGAAGGATGTATTTTCGTTCAGGACGCAAGTACATTGCTGTCGAACATGTTAGTGGTAAAACCGTAGTGTTAATAAGTGTTCGACGAGGTCGAACCTCCAACGCTGGAACTTGATCTGTATTGGAAACACCAGTATGGTCGATGACAGCTCACCAACTGTACCATTGGTCTCAATGCAAGTCGTTGAATGACGACACTGTATCGCAAGACTACTATTCAACCGCAGCGTTGCTCCATTCAAGCTGGAACCCGGCTCCCGTGTAAACGTATAGGATCACAGTCCATTTTCACAGCCTGAATGCAGCATTGCAAACTCCCAGATAGACTAAGAGCGGAGTGGTAAGGGCAGCGAAAAGTCTGGAGTCTGTCCTTTGCGGCCACTTCACCGCTGACATTCCAGCCTTCTAGTCACTACATGGCGTAGTTTCGGGGAATGGGGCTTTGAACTTGTGAGAGATAAGCACCAAGTCCATAGTCAGGGCTGTGAAGGAGGATCGATACAGTATTTAGCTCACTGTGATCACTAGCATGAAGCATGTATAGTCTCTGGAATGCCTGCGGTCGCAGAACAAACGTCTCCTGGATTCTATCTCACACTCTCGACATTCCCGTAACGAGCAGGACTTTGCAGACCCAAATCAAGCGTTCGATTCGCATGTGCTTGGCAGACGCCAGTGGCTACGTAGAAAAGACTAGGACGTAAGTCGTAGTTCGGAGAACCTCTCGTCCGGACAACATGCTGCGAGTAATTGGTGTGCAGCGGCATTAAGAGTGTCGATCGCCTGAGACTGCATGGGAATCGCGTGGTTGCTGTGGGATCGACAGAGCATCTCGCGGAAATCGTCAGTTCACTGCATAGATCCCGGTTGCTGGCAACACCAAAGAGTGCGAACATTCGTCATTGTAACTAGTGCAGCGTGCCACAACCATACAATAGATTAACAATGGTCAGCTGTCGCGTGTATGCATTTCCGAGTTATCAGATCGAGAATAACACGGCCGCTGATCACTTCAGTCGATCTTGCCTACAGTGGGAGGTACGTATAGACAATTGATGTGACGCAGTTCACTACGGGCGGGAATTAAATCAAAAACAAATTGGGATGCACTTCATTTGACTGCCAGAGGCCTGATCATCTATCTGTGCACCGTCTTGTTCTTGTTCTCGACCATTACGCTCTGAAAGTCAAGATGTTGTTCCAAGGGTCGTCAGCTTTTTCCCTGGCTTCGATATTGGCCCTAGCTGCTGGCCAGGCTGCTCCTGCTGGTCACGAATACATTGCTCCAGGACCCAATGATGGTAATTACGTTCTCTGCACCTTGGACGCTGAGGCTGACCGATTTCCCCTACAGTACGATCTCCTTGCCCTGGTATCAACTCTGCAGCAAATCATGGTGAGCTTATGGTCGCACTTCATTCATAGCACTCAAGAAGGGCACTGATGACAGCAGGTTATATCCCACGAAGCGGGAAGAACATCACGCCGCTTCAGGTCGCACAGGGACTGAAGGAGGGATTGAACGTTGGCTTGGATTTCGGTCTTGTCGTCGGACAAGGCGCGACCCTTTCCAACCCCAATCCACTGGCTGGAACGTTCAATATGGATCAACTCCGTGCTCACAACTTTCCCATTGAGCACGACGTCAGTCTTTCACGTCAAGACTTCTACCAAGGAAACAACCTCAACTTCAACCAGGACATATTCAACCAAGTCCTAGCCTTTTACGAGGGCATGGAGCGAACGTCGTTCCCTGTGGCCATGCACGCACAGTGGGCTCGTGTCGATAGGCAGCGACAGTCGAATGGAGATCGACTTATCTATGGACCCCGACAACTTGTGCTTGGTCTCGTCGAAAGCAGTCTTTACCAGAGTGTTATGGGTAACCCAATCACCGGCGAAGCTCCCATTTCCTACGTGAGATCGTTCTTTGGTGAGCACTAAATGATTTCAACAGATGCGATCTCAATGCTGACTCGAATTCAGAACAGGAACGCCTTCCATACGAGCTGGGATGGACTAAACCGGCGATCGAAACAAATTTTGCAACCTTGGGAATCATGGCCAACAATATGCTGCTGACTGACCCCGGAGAGTTTGGAGAGCAATTGCCAGAGCTCACGGGAGACTTGGTCCAAGACGTGTTCCAGCTCCGAGATCCGTTGACGGGCACTCTTGTAAATGCAACTTGTGCTTTGTTAGGACGATGCTAGGCTGCTCATGTCAGCAGCACACGAGTGCGGCTGTACATCAGCTAGAAAGCGTAATGACCAGCGTTTGTGCTTATTCCCGACGCCTCTTGTTCGTACGTGATCGTCCGCGGCTCCTTCCAAATTTACTCAAGCGCGGCACTTTCGCGTTACCGAGCTGTGCATTTGCGACGGACATAGCATCCTGTGAGCATCGCATCCCACTTTGCCTGAGGAAATAAACTGCGCGCTGTGAACTGAAGTCATTATTTCATGAATGTGCACTTCATCTTTGGAAGTGCATGCATATGTTTATGTTTGGATACATAATCTTGTTATTTACTACGCACTCAACTTCGCACCACTGTCGTATGGTCTCAGGGTCGAAGTCGTCATTATCGCAAATCCAGTTGCGGGAATAAGTACCAGCTGCGATCCGGGCCCGCTCGGCTTAGGCGCGTGCCAAACTGTGAATACTACGATATCTCTTATCCGTAATATACAAACATTCACTTCGCGAAGATCAGTAGTAGGAACATCATTACCATGTCTTCTAATGAGCCCATCCCGTTCAGCGAGCCACCGTGGCTCCTGAAGCATCCCTCACCTTACTACAAGGAATCACACTGGAAATGGCAGCGATTTTGCCGTGAATTTATCGACGAACACTTTACACCACATGCACTGCAATGGGAACGAGACGGAGAAGTTCCGTCACATGTATACGGCATGTTTTCTTGAACACCGACCATAAATTCAATCACTAACTGGGTAGCTCTGCTGAACAGACACATTTGCGAAGCATAATATGATGGTTCCCAATCTTCCAGCTCCTCTTCCCGTCCAATGGTTGAAAAGTGTCGGCATCGATCGTGTGGGACCGGTCGCGGTGGAAGAATTCGACTACATGCACGTGATGATCTACTCTGCCGAGATGATGCGTTGTGGCCTTATGGGACCAGTGACTGCAATCACCACAGGTTTCGCGTTTGGAGTTCCACCAATCGTTCACTTCGGCAGTCCGGAATTGCAGAAACGATTTCTTCCTGGTCTCTTGACTGGGCGAACAAGAATATGTATTGCCATTACAGAGCCGGACGCAGGATCTGATGTGGGTGCAGTCAGCTCCATCTAAACACAACCATAGCTTACGCTTTTCATACAGGTTGCGAACGTGCAAACAGTGGCCGAGAAGAGCAAGGACGGAAAGCATTTCATTGTCAATGGTACGAAGAAGTGGATCACAAATGGAATGTGGAGCGATTATGCTTCAATGTGTGTAAGAACGGGCGGCGAAGGTCCTGGAGGCTTAAGCGTGCTGCTTGTGCCCTTGAAGAACACAGAAGGTGTCAGCATGCGCAAAATCCCAGTCGTTGGTGGAAAAGCCAGTGGGACGACGTTTATTGAGCTGGATGATGTCAAGGTTCCTGTGGAGAACATGCTGGGCAAAGAGGGACAGGGCATGAAATACATTATGGTAAGTTGGCGTATCAATGTTGGAGGGTGGGAGCTGACGAGTTGCAGACAAACTTTAACCACGAACGAATGACGATCGCGACACTTGTGGCAGCACAGGCTCGTGTGGCATTGGCAGCAGCATTCGAGTGGGTGATGAAACGGGAGGCCTTTGGAAATCCCCTCATCAACCAAGCTGTCGTTCGACACCGCCTTGCAAAAGCAGGCGCAGAGTTAGAAACACTCTGGGCTTGGGTCGAGTAAGAATCCCTCCCGTTTCCGTATTGAAGCCACCGAACTAACACGTCTGCAGGAGCTTCGCCTATCAGATGTGCCATTTCAAGAAAGAGGAGGCAGATGTTAAGATTGGCGGCCTTACCGCTCTTGCAAAGGCGAAAGCCGGGCTTGTTTTGAACGAATGCGGACAATGTGCGCAGCTGCTCTTTGGAGGCAATGGATACACTGCGACCGGCCAGGGAGAACTGGTCTCGAAAATTGCCAGTGAGATCCACGGTGCAAGAGTTCCTGGTGGCAGCGAGGATGTCTTGTTTGATCTCGCAATTCGCCAGTTGCTCAAGAACTTCCAAAGAGAGGTTTACACCAAGCTATGAACAGTGGATTTATGTACATATAACAATTTTTGCTGTACGACGTGCAGCTGCGTCACTGTCCTATGCTTGCACATGGCGATACATTTCCCAATCGAGGCATAGCAAGCGAACTCAAAGCTATGCCCTGCTACCACGCGGCTATGTTTCATACCATTACACCGTCTTCCCAACACGGTGCCTTCAGATAGCTACATGCAATTGTTCATCGGTAGCAATGGGCAGGTCAAATGGGCGTCTGCCGCAAATGTTCAGCTTCAACATATCAAGGGACATGGTGATAGTGACAGATGGAAACGACATGACCAAATCAGAAGCAATTTGACATTCCTACTTTCTAACTACATCACACGCTACCATAAACGGTGAGTTGATTTTTCCCCATGGTTCGCAGATCAGGCTGATCGCCCGATCATTCATAGTAATATCCCAATAATTCATTTAGAGAATGCCAGGGGTAGGTGGGATTGGCAGCAACTGCCAAAGGTTGGTCGGGCGGCCACCGATATAAGTGGGAATCTGAGCGAAAGCCCGAACGGCAGTGATTCGGCAGTCGGGGTTGAAATCAAGGTAAACCTGGCCAGAGAAAGTGACTGGCACAGGCACAACGGAGCTCACACCCACTTTGAATATTTGTTAGTGCTGGTTGTAAAAAAGCGATCAGCAGGTGAGCACTTACAAGTCACATTGGTGTAGATCACGGTCGTTCCGTTTTGAGGGAAGTCAACGTACTCGCCTGTCACCGAGGAGAAGACTTGACGGGTCGTGACGCCAAAGTTGACAACGCCGTTGCCAGTGACTCCAACAGTGACTGGGCCACCACCGTTTGGCCAGCTGCAAATTATCAACGGTCGTCTTGAAGCTCTAGTTAGGCGGTAACTTACATTTGTGTGACACAAGAGCCGTCGAGGTCCGGGACACCGAAGGGAATATCTCTGAAGGCCTCGCGGACTGCAGTGACACCCGGCTGAGCATAGGCGAATGGCACCTGGTTAGAGATGGCAATTCGTCGCTCAGCAGTGCAGGAGCCGCCGCTGAATTGTGGGGCAGGTGCTGGAGCTGCAACAGCAGAGCCAAGCACGGCAGCGCAGGCGACCAGCGTAGAAGTAAACATGTTGATAAGTGTGTGTAAGATCAGAAATATTTGACAGATAGGCTTCTGAAAACTTGTTGTTGGCCGCGATGGAAGA
Organism: Cercospora cf. flagellaris; assembly: GCA_005356885.1. Classification (NCBI taxonomy): domain Eukaryota; kingdom Fungi; phylum Ascomycota; class Dothideomycetes; order Mycosphaerellales; family Mycosphaerellaceae; genus Cercospora; species Cercospora cf. flagellaris. Next base: position 149,651 of record RJLU01000002.1, read on the forward strand.
GGTCTGCGATTGATCGACAGGAGACGACATTAATATAGTATGCAGTTGTTGGCCACATGCGTTGCCACGCACTATCCAACACGCTGATGGCCTGAATGCCGCCAGGAAATATGGCGATAATGCGGACACAAGCCAAAGTGTAGATCATCTGCCGCGTTTGTCACTTTGCGAGTGCCACTCTCAGCCTTCTCGTAAGCGGCTGCGGTCACCCCATGTTGTGGTAGTCTAAGGGCTCTTAGCTATGCGGAGAAAGGGTTCTGATTTGTGGGAATGCATAAGAAAGCTGGCAGGGTCCAAAGGATGATTTAGATCGTCGCATCAAAGCCTCGGACGGTCTCTAGCGCGCCCACGCCGGCATATGATCAATCTGATCGCCGTTGATCTGTTGGGTTACGGTTTGTGCTCGAGGACGACTGATCAAAGTGTTTCCGACTATTGCCTAGAATTGCTGAATGTTGCTCGGGAGTGAGAATGTAAAGGAGAAAGTCTGAGAGCAAGTGTGGTCAAATGTCACGTGCCGTGACGTCGCGCTAAGCAGGGGACCCTTGCCGGCCACCCGATCGACCAGGTGAAATATCAACAACATCGAACCGCAGCAGACGACAAACATCGCGGCTACACTTGCCACCACATGCGAGGCCAAACAAGAAGCTCAAGGCTCACGCCGGGATGAAAAGCACTCTGTCGTCCGCATGGACCAATCTGCGCCGCCCTCCTCCGGGCGATCCTACTCCGTTTCCATGGCCGAGTCTTCCATGCCAAGTAACGCCTTCGTGGGCTCCGACGGCTCTTTAGCACCCTCAGGCAATCCCTGGACGCCTCCAGACGAGAATGGCACTGGCGGGCAAGAGGCATACCCTTTCCGCAATTTTTGGAGCGTAGAGGGTGGCCTCGACGAGGTTCTGTTTGCCATACCGAGCAGGGAGCAAGCAGATATTCTTGTCACCGCCTTCTTCAAGTACGTGGATCCATTGTATCCAATTATTCCGGAGAACCTGTTTCGATCCCGCTTCGAGGAGTTCTGGGCTCTTCCGCCCATAGACAGGTATGCTACGCCAGAACCATTTTAGGCGATGAGTTCCGTACGAAAACGCTCACACAATGGCACAGAGGCAAATTCAATACAACATGGGTCGCTCTACTTTTCATTGTGCTCGCTTCGGGTCACATATACGTGCAAGACCCAACAGCAATTGATTTCACGTCCGTTCCCGAGACGTATCTGTCGTGCTGCTATCGGGCTCTGTGCCTCGTCTCGTTCTTAAGCGAGTGGTCTCTTGAGACGATTCAAGTACTAATTCTTATTTGCAACTATTTTGTCACCAGTACCAGAACTGCCGATTGTTGGACATTTTCGGGCATCCTGCAGAAAATCGTTTATGGCCTGGAGTTGCATCTTCCTCCTCCCGCGAGCGCATCGGTTTCGGAAAAGCACCTCCGGTACGCCCTATGGCAGGCATTCATGTTCCAAGATGTCTCGCTCTCCTATTTTCTCGAACTGGTTCCCGCATCCTGTCACCATAGCATCGATGTTAGCTTACTTCGGCCCGTCGATGACGGCGAGAACAACCCGGACAGTCGGCTCGAAGAAATGCTGCTTTCCGAACGAGCTCACGTCGACATTGCATATCTCAACAATAAAGCGGATGTGGCCTACCAGCGAGCCATGTGGCAGTTCTCCACATTCATGCAGAAGAACATATGTATTCCAACGGCGTTGGGGAGGCCGATTGCGAGAGATGCCGCACACAAAGCAGGGCTCCTGGCAGACTTGCAGAGTATTTACGACAACTTGGACCCGCCTTTCCACTCCATCGACTTCCGCGGACAGCAAGGCCGTGTATGGAGGCAAATGATTATGGTTGCAAGCAACTACAATCTTGCCTTCACAATGCTGCAGTTGGCTCAGAATCCAGCGACCGGCGTAGGCATAGATTGGCGCGGCGCCCTCAAGTCATCCAACAAGGCGATGTCTGCATTTTTCGACTTGGTGAATCAAGATCGACAGTATCTGACTATGATGACGCCTATCAACACTCGCGCTTATGCGCAGACGGTGAGTCCTCGAATGGTCTCCACGCTGCGTACTGTAATTGTCACACTCGCTGACTTTGATATTACGCGTCAACAGCTCATGATCTGCAAGGTACTCTCAACGGCCAAGGAGCAGACGAGTGGACAGGAAGAACCTTGGCTGCAACTAGCTGTGGGAAATATCGAACGATACATGGACTTGTTGCACCACGCCCGCGGATCGTTCGCGTTTGAAGTCAAGAAGCAGGAATACCTCAACGTGCTTTGGGGGTATCGCGAGCTTCTATCAGCAGGCACTGTTGGCTGAATGTGTTGGAGCGGTCATGGCGTGCACAGTTGAACTGCTACATCTGGACCAGAACTACCTCTACCTTGGAATCCATGGAACCGTGTCGGTCACAGTGGTCTCTTGATACCACGCGATTACCTTTGCTCCGCACTCGGTCGTATGATCGAGGAAAAAGTGTTTCCTACATTGTACAATAAGCTGAAGCAATTTGAAATTTGCATCCGAGATCCGATGTCCCTTGCACAGCTTGGTCCCGACGTTCATGAAGCGCCACGCTAGCATTACGCTTAATAAAAAGTTGGACTAGCGCAACGCCTCGCTACCCCGCAACGAGAAGGACGCAAACGGCGGCGCCCCAAAGCGCCACTGATGGCGAATTGAATGAGGGGTGGTGGCGCTGTTCATGGCGTTCTCCGGGAGGCCAGACTTCTGTTCTGAGAGCGACTGGCAGAGATAGAAGGCACTCCAGTCTCGTTACCATCATCACTAGGAGGGCTTTTCGCCTCGCCAAGACTGAATTGTCTATCTTCCCGTGCTGCAGAAACCAGGTCCGGCATTATGAGCGAAGTCGACGCCTGCCTACCGCACACCGCTATTGCCGGCTGGTATGGCGAGATGTCCATGGATAACACGAGCTTCGGCCTCAATCATGGTCTAAACCCGGCCGGAGACGATGATACTGTCATCGTCCTCAGAGCCGACCGCTCTGCACAGTCCGGCGCCGATGTGAACAGCAACAGCAGCAGCAGCACCCGACGCACCTCTACCGCCAACGAAAAACCTGCTGTTCGCGGTAAGAAGCGCAACAAGCCTACGCTGAATTGTCTGGAGTGTGTCGAGCGCAAGTCCAAGTGCGATCGCGCACGTCCATCCTGTTTCACTTGGTACGCCCCGCCTCTCTATTCTGGCTCGTCCAGGATCATGACTAGACTACTGACCTTCTGGAAGCATTCGGCGACAGACCCGTTGTCAGTACACGCATATTGCAGATGTCATTGCCGCCAATCCAGCGAGTACCATCAATCCGCGTAAACGCTCGAGAACCGACACCACCACGGAACGTCCTCTTCAACCTATCGTGAATATTGAAGATACAAATCGCCGCTCTTCTGTGGCCGTAATCAATGCCATTACGGATTCTGGCACCACTGCTACTATCCCTGCCCTCAATGAGAGCAATCAGCTCGACTTCCAACAGAATTTTGGGGCCATCGAAGACGATGAGCCAGACGAGTTGAACCAGCTCCTCAACGTAACGCCTTTAATCCCAAATGTCATTGACACCTTAGCACCCACCATAATCGGCTCTCCACTTTCAGCACGGCCGAGTGAACGCCATGCATTGCTCAACCTGTTTGGCGCCGCGAGTATTGAGCATCCCTTTCGTGTGTATATCCTGCTTTTCAATTCCAGCAACATACATGCTAATGTTAACTGCAGAGAACTACTGGACCGATGCAGGCGGCCTCGTTGAGGTCGTGGCCAGTCTGCCAGACAGGTCTGATGCCGAAGTTCTGATCGAACGGTATTTCGACACCGTGGATCCTGTGTACCCCATCATCGCGCGAGATGCATTTGTCGCGGATGTCGAACGTTTCTGGCATCTGCCCGATCACGGTAAACACAGACACGACCCAGCACAGATAGCGCTGCAGTTCGCAGTCTACGCCAACGCTGCACAGGACTCCACCTTGAGAGAAGGCTCGGACGTTCAACTGGACATGGCCTCATTTTACCTGAGTTGCTGCCACCAGAGTCTGTGCATCTCAAGCTACCTTAACCGGTGGTCGCTATTGACGGTCCAGACAATGATTTTGATCTGCCATTTCATGATAACGAACAACCGCATTGCCGACGCCTGGACGATCTCTGGCATTGTGCAACGTCAAATTTACCGCCTGAGACTCAACTGCATTCCCGACGCTCTTGGTCTGCACCTGGATCATGAGACTGTGCAGGTACGACTGCGGCTATGGCAAGCGGCCATGTTACAAGACACATTACTATGTCTGCGTCTCAAACGACCTCCATCGACCACGTACTTTAACGTCAGTCACTACGACATACAATCGTTTCGGACCTCTAACGATTATGCCTCGTCGGACGTTGCGTACGTGCGTGCAATGTGGCAATGCTCTGTGCTGATACAAGAGACTATTTGCACTCCGCGCTCAAGTCATAAGCCACTTTGCACCGATGCCGCACACAGGAGTCAGACAGTCTCCAGGTTTCGCGAGCTATATTCTCGGTTCGAGGAACCCTTTTGCCAGACAGCGCCGTCTCGTTTCGACCATTTATCGCCCCGCCTGCTTTACCAAATGGTTACTGTGGCCAGCACTTACTTTCACGCACTCATGTTTGTCTTCACGGACAGGAATGAAAAAGCAGGAGTGCACAGCGACCCCTCCGGAGCCATTCGAGCTGCCCATGAGGGCATGACAGCTTTCTTCGCACTGGTCCGAATCGCACCGGGACATATGCGCGTTTGGGCTGCAGTTCACAGCCGCACGTATGCTATGGCGGTTAGTTCGCATCTTCATCGTCCCTCCCCCCAACGAACAAAGAGCTAATGGTTATACGTCACAGGCAGTGATAGGAACTATGCTGGCGACTCACAAGAAAAACAGCATTGTCGGCCAACGAATCGTCGTTGATGATCCGCAGCTCATGCTCGGGAAGAGTGACTTTGACCGATATGTTAGTATGCTCGAGAGGGCGCAGGGTTCACCAGAATTCCGGGTGATTCAGCGTGAGCGGTTGGCCAACCTCAAGACGCTGCAGGCGGAAGCGCAGGCCACAACGAATTGATTTTCCAATGCATCCACATCCTTGATATCAGCATCGAGATAGAGCCCATTTTTCAGACGAAGGTCCGCTGGGTGCTCCAGAGCGCAAAAGCTTATCATATACTTACTGTCTTTGCAAGCGACGTCTGCATGACTATTGCGTATGACTGATGGCCTACTGTGTGGTTTCAATACAGATAGTAATCTACATAGCATGGCCAAACCGTAGACCATAGCAGTGCGCGGTCAGGGAATAAGTCGGGAATAACCCATGTTTCTCTGTTGGCCCGCTAGGCAAAACGAGAAACAGCACCTTCTCACACACGAGATGAGATCCATCACAGCTTGACCAATCATTCTTTCAAGATTGCCCATCGCACGTGGAAAGCCCAATGCGGAGATCCTGCAAACAACCGGGGCCAGCATGACCATGGCTGAAATGGCTACACCGTTGAACATCGAAAGCCTGCTCGAGCTTCAACATGTAGGCCAAGACATCTTCGTCAGCGCCGAATCTCCCTGGCTGCCACCTGGAGCGCCATCAATCTATGGGGGCACAGTGGTAGCTCACTGCATGCTCGCCGCTCAGGCCACTGTGCCTTCTGGGAGTCTCATCTCGAGTCTGCATGGCGCATTCGTGCAAGGAGGCAAGCCGAACATTCCGATATACTATACAGTTGAGAAACTGCAGTCGGAAAACAAGTGGTCGGTATGCACAGTTCGCGCGGTACAGGAAGAGCAATGCATATTCCTTGCTACCGTCAACTTTCGACTGGAACAACGCCCCGGACCACTCAAGCCCTTGTCTCAAGACCAAGCGCAGGTGGAAAGGCATCTTGGTACAGTCAAGGGTGGTGGAGGTGCAGAGATATGTCCATATGTCTGTAGTGAGCTTGGCGCAATACCCGACGACCGTGGGCGGAACCATGAAACACAGGTCTTCCAATGGATGAAAACTCGTCACACTATCAAGTCCGATCAATCTCCCCTCCATCTTGCCGCAATTGCCTATATGAGCGATAATTACTTTCTACCCACTGCGACGCGTGTGCACGGGCTACGATGGGAGCGAGATCCCGAAAATCTGCCTCCATCGCTCGCTATAGAAGGCCGATCTGGAGATATCATCAAGATGATGGTCTCGCTCGATCACAAAATCTACTTCCACCATGTTTCCGAGCCTATCCGTGCGGACGAATGGCTCCGAAGTGAAATGCAATCACCCTGGGCAGGAGAAGGACGAGCGTTGGTCTCTCAGAAGATATTTTCCGGGAGCGGCGAACTCGTAGCAACCGTTCTACAGGAGGTATGGACACGGCCATTCTTCCATCGTTACTGAGCTAACTATGAGACTAGGGTGTGCTTCGACTTCATGAACCGAAAGCAGCCAGGCTTTGAGCGAATAAGGAAAGTGGACGATGTTGCCAAATTCCCTCGATCTCGAACCTGGAGGAGTTTAGAACCCCGCGAACGTGTGGTGTTTGTTCGTGAATGATTTGACAAGGGGTATACCGTGAAACACTCATGTTGAGTAACCTCGCCTCGACTGATATTCAGCTCGCGAGATATAACATCAAAAAAGTAGCACAGTGAGCGTAGCGGTGCATCGCTTGTACTGCTGATGTCTCACGATTCGCATTATCCGCCGATGCCGTCGCCTGGTTCAATATTACAACATGTATAGTGTCCCACATAGACCCCACTGGCGCGTATCAGCATCATATCCTTATTGTCGCCAAACAAGTCGGATCAAAGATCTCAAAATCTGAGAGCCGTCCCCTTCCCATTTGCAATCATTGCCCTTCTGCGATACGGTAGCTGTTCAGGAATCCAAATGCGATTTTTGTATTTGAGGCTGTTGCTCGTAGAGAAGAGTTCGGGCACCGGTCTTGTGATGCGGGTTGGTCAAGTCCATCGGCCCTAAGTCCATGAATATATCGATCGGCCGGACCACCTCCGCAGGCGGCGAGTCGTCAGAGGAAGGGCTGGCTGCCTCCTCAGAAATGAATCGCGCTGATCGATAATTCAAATTTTCGCCTTGTGGTCGCTCGCATCGACACAACTGTGTCTTCCTGCTGTTATGTATTGAGTGTGGTGGCCGCGACGACTGTGAAGATGGTGTAGCCTTCTGTTCTTCTGCTCCAGGCGAAACTATGGCCCTGAATTTCTTGTTCTGTGACTTCGATAAGGTGTCACTTGTATCTTGAAGATATTTCCCGTCCAGATCCACACTTTGGCAGTATGCCAATAATAGCATTTGTATATCCTTGGTCAACTTGACGCGTTCAATGCCAAAGTCACTCCCGTAGGCTTGGGCGACTGGATTCGGGTACAACGAACATGTCGGGCCTGACAAATTTCCTGGAGACCAGCAACCGCCACACATTGTCCAGTGATCTGTGAGGAGCGATACAGAGCTCTCAATAGTAGTGTGTACCATTCAACATATCAGAGAAGTCATGACAGGTAACGCAATAGATTGGCAGTATAGCGCGGATATAAGTCATGACGTCGATCATGCTTGTGTATATAGGATCTAATGCCCGGCTGTCGATCGACTAGGATCGCTAGTAACAGAGAGTGAGTGGTTACGGACCCACGACCCTCATAAATGAGCCAACAGTGTCATCATGCTACATATGTCTATTTACTTCTAATCTCCCAAGTACTAACTCCTTCCTGCATTGCTCTATTACTATCATCCGCCTCCCTCTGCATGCAATTTCTCGTGATAAAAGCCCTCTAGACCAAGTCTTCTACTCAAAAGACCGCTCTCCAAAAAGAAAAGAAAAACCGACTGCCTCGCTCCGCTTGGATGCATTTTACAATCTAGATTCACGGCTACCACGTGCCATCTCTTGCTTTGCTCGCTCGACGAGTAAACGCTTCAGAATCTTGCCACTTGGGCTCTTCGGAATCTCCGTCCCCACGACGATGCCTCCACCGCATTGTTTGTAGTGTGCCAGTTGTGTCTTGAGCAGCCCGCGGATCGCGTCTTCTGACAGAGACGACCCTTCTCTCAAAGTCACGTACGCTCTTGGCTCTTCTCCATCGGAAGTTTTTCGAGCGGGTACGCCAATGACTGCGGCGTCTACAATGTCGGCATGTTCCAGTAAAACGCCTTCGATCTCGCTCGGTGAGACCTGGAAACCCCGGACTTTGACCAGCTCCTTCTTGCGGTCGACAATGTACCACAACTTGCTCTCGGCATCTCGATCTGAGAGAATCGAATTGTCAGCACACAAGATGAGGCCTCATCATGGAACGAACTTACAACCAATATCTCCAGTATGGAAAAATCCCTCTTCATCCCAATCGCGGGCGTTCGCTTGAGGATTCAAGTAGTACCCTTGCACGACCAGAGGTCCACGTACACAAATCTCTCCCCGGACGTTGAATGCGGTGATGTCCTTCCCGTCATCGTCGCACAGTTTGACATCCATATCTGGCAGCATCTGTCCTACCGAGCCGGTGGTCTCGTCTCCGTATTCGTATGGCAAACAACTGCAAGTACAGCTCGTTTCCGTCATGCCCCATACCTGCGTTAGGGGAGCTTCAGGTGATAGAAGCTTTCTGAATCTGGCCTGGCTACCCGCATCCAATGGTGCAGCGCCGGCATGAGCATGACGTATGGATTTCATACTGTACTTCTTGGACAGAGGCGAATTCATTATCATGTGCACCATGGGCGGAACAAAAGCGCCAATATTGATCTGGTGCACTTCGACACACTTCAAGAAGCTCTCGATCTCGAAGCGGCGAAGAATAAACATTTTGTCACCAGAATGCAAAGGTGCAAAATGACACAAGGGTGCAGTCGCTGCGTGAAACATTGGCAATGCGACAAGACGGCGTTTCTTCCATGGCGAGGCTTTCCATTCCCAGAATAATGTTTGCTGCGCGATCAGATTGTAGTGTGAGAGCATGGCAGCTTTGGGGAGACCTGTGGTGCCTGAGCTGTAGAGCAATGCTGCAGTCGTGTTTTGCGCAGTCGCTTTATCACTGAATCGGGGCCAATCGATCTCTCCGCAATTGAAAAGGGTTCTCCAGCTTTTTAGACCATGGCCGTCGGCATCTGCAAATAGCAAAATGCGCTCATGAGGAAGGCCTACCTTTTCTGCTGCTTCGAAGCAAGTTTTGGCAAGCTCCGGCTCGACAATAACAACAGATGCCCGAGAACTTCGCAGATGATGTGTAAGTTCGTAGGTGGTGTAGCTCGGATTGCACCCTGTGTAGACACCCCCGAACCCGATAATGCCGTTGGCCAAGACTGGGTAGTCCATCGAATTGAAGGCGAATATGCAAACGCAGTCACCATTCTTTAGTCCCAACCGCCGGAAGCCCGCTGCTAGCTGTCGTATCGCCTTTCGACATTGGTTGGCGGTCCAGTACTTTGACGTATCGAGAGCGTCAATGTACACAGGGTCATCTTGCGGGAATTCGGGCGAGTCGAAATACCAGGATAGTACATCTTTCTCCGGTATGCTGTAACACGATATCAGCACTCCAAGCAGGTTTGCAAAGAAGCCAGGCTCCGAACCTCATATGTTGTTCAGCAAGGAACGGCATCTTGGCTACGGTAGTCTATGATGGAAAGACGTTGAAGGATGGCAAAATTGTAGTCCTGCCAGCACTTGGAAGAACTTGTCAGTTTGCCGAGTATGTGATGTGCTTTCCGCACATGGGTGGGATCTGGCTGCGGATATACGGCGGGAGCCCAGGAGGGTCCGAGCTCTTGTCTTCTGAAGTTGTAAGTGGCCGCCTCAAGCCACCATCTGTATTTCCCGAAAGCATGTATCGATGACGTCGAATTTCCAGTGGAGAGATTTCGCACCCTTTGATTTTCACGTCGCTGGCGCACTGTGGTGGATCGACGCGTAGAGAGAGAGACGCGTAGTGAAGCTTCACGTGCGGAAATAACGCCAGGCCCAAGCCACATATGCACAGCTCAGACAGCTAACCATCAGTCAAATTGTACTTCACCATTTAACACCACATCCGCATTGGATGTCATCACTTTCGATATGGATCCACCGCTTCAGTATAACGATGTCGCCAACTACAATATCTCTTTCCCCTGCGAATACGTCGCTCACGTCGAGATCGATAATCAGAAGAAATACAATTCCATAAAGCATGAGTAAGTGGAGACAAACACTTTTGAGGGCTATTAGCAGTGGATTGTTCTAAATCCTGATCAGCATGTTCTACAACATGGCAAAAGTGTTCGACCAGCTATCGCACGACCCCGAGGTTCGGGTAGTCCTGCTTTCTGGCGCTGGTGACAAAGCCTTCTCGGCTGGCCTCGATGTGAGCGGAGCATCATCTTCTGGCCCTGTAGGTGCTCCATCCGAGAAAGAGGATTTTGCTCGAAGATCTTGGAAAATTCGAAGGCACGCTTTGGCTTATCAGAATGCGGTAAATGCCATCGAGCGATGCGAAAAGCCCGTGATCTGCCTACTTCATGGAGTTTCATATGGGGCGGCCTTGGACATCGCAACAGCGGCAGATGTGCGGTATTGCACAAGAGATGTGAAGCTCTGCGTAAGAGAAATCGACGTCGGTCTCGCCCCAGACATTGGAACGTTGAGCCGCCTACCCAAGATTGGTGTCAGCTATTCGTGGGCGAAAGAGGTCACATACACCGCTCGAACTTTTGACGGCACCGAAGCCGCCACGCAGGGTTTTGTGAGCAAAGTCTTCGATACCAAGCAGGCACTTATCGATGGCGGGCTCGTCCTTGCCAACACAATAGCGGAAAAAAGTCCTGTAGCGGTACAGAGTGCGAAAGCTCTATGGGACTTTAGCCGTGACCGACCTGTACAGGACGGACTGCTGTACACTGCCGCGTGGAACAGTGCAATGGTACAAGCCGACGATGTGAAAAAGGCTATGATGAGCGGCCTCCGTAAAACGAAAACCACATTTGAAAAGCTTTAGCATATTTGTACTCGCTGAGACGACAGCAAGTCCGAGCCTCAGTAGAGAACGTAAAGAATGCAAACTGCATCTGTAATATACAGACACATGTATGGCAACTCATCATTCCCCCGACATGCTATGCTCCAACAATAACACAGATTTGAACATCTAAGACCATTGGATTACTGGCTTCACGACAGTTCCGTCATGCAAGTCCTTCAGAGCCTTTGCCATGTCCTTGTAGTCGTACACCTTAACCAACTTCTCCACAGGAAACTCGCCTTGCCGTTGCATCTCCACAAGCTTTGGGATATATTCGGTCGGCACTGAATCCCCCTCTCGACATCCAACATATCTCCTGCTTCCAAGCAAGAACACCAACGGGTCAATCTCCACTTTAGCGCCGGTAGGAGGTACGCCGACTGTAGCTGCTGTGCCTCGCATCCCTAAGCTGTTCAACATCGCCTCGATCACAGTGGTGGCACCGGTACAATCTACAGCATAATCCACCCCGACTCCACCGGTCAACTCTTTCAGCTTCGCGGCTATGTCGATTCCACGTGAATTGACAATGTCTGTGGCGCCGAGCTCTTTTGCAATTGGGAATTTCAGCTCCTGAATGTCCACTGCAATGATTTGCTTGAGTCCCAGATACTTGGCTGCCATCAAGGCTGTAAGGCCGACGGTTCCCAGCCCAAAGACGACAATAGAGCTATCTGGTTCAGGCTTTAGGATGTTCATTACAGTGCCGGCACCTGAATCTCATGGTCAATTCTCAACCCCAGTTGTTAAACACAAGCGTGGTACCACTTACCTGTCTGATATCCGCAACCCATAGCCGCGAACTTGGCTGCCTCGTCGGCCGGATATGGATGCTTCACAACGCATGTCTCGTGCACATAGCTGAAACGTGCGAAACTCGATTGGCCAAAGAAATGCGAGCGAACGCTCTCGCCCGACCCAGAGAGTTTGCCAGCTGTTGAGCCATCGTCACGAGTACCAAACAAATGCAGCCGAGTACCCTCAGTACAATCCGCGGGGTGACCACGCGTACAAAATTTGCATTTTTGGCAGAAGTTCATCGAGAGCAGCACAAAATCGCCAACCTGTACGTCCTTGCTCTTGACTTTGGGCCCAATGGCTTTAACCCATCCCGCTCCTTCATGGCCAAAGACAGCAGGGTATTTGCAGATGGTAAGTTGTCCCTGCTGAAACACCAAATCTGTGTGGCATATGCCGCTGTATTTCATCTCGACCAACAGCTCATCATCTTGCATGTCATCCAGAGTAATTTCTTCTAGTTTGAAGTCTTCTTTGGCATCGTGTACCACGAACGCGGGCGATGTGAGGGCAGGCATGGTGGAGTCCGATGCTCTAGTCACGAAGATAGTATGTCTTCGAATTCTAGCTGGATGAAGTGGAATATGCTAAAACTTGTGATGCGGGGTGAAATGTGTTTCGTGGTCTAGCTGTTCTTATCTCCGAAAAGCGTCCCGCCGATCTCAAGCCGCGCTGACGTCTTACCAACTACGCTGAGAACAGAATGAAGCTGAAGTCGGCGACCCAGGCCGACGGTTGCGTGTCTATGGACGGTGGCATTCCGCCTGTGTCCCCGAGCCTGAGTGCATCAACTCGGCTGCGGCATTGTGCTCCATAGCAAGAATGTGAACCGGTCTGTTCAGATGTACGCGTTGCGATTCTAGATGTGGTTTCTTGCTGCGGCGAGTATATGGAAGCCATACTGGACGCGATTTGTTGGCAGCGGCTCACGCAACGCATACCTTCTCTCCATGGGTCCAGTGCATGATCTCAGGGGCAGGAGCGTGATCAAGCAGAGGGCAGGAAACACCTCGGGCGAAGAAGGGGTGTAATCCGCCATTGCGGTGGACATTCATGTCATCGATGGAGACAATCTCATGCTCTGCGACTCAATGCAGGCTGTGCATGTGAAGTCGAAGACAGGCATAATGTGGTTAACGGCTTATATCCGCATTATTACCGCATACCCGCCAACCGCGTGTACTGTTTGTGTCATCACCGGTTCCATTTCCTCTCTGCGGGGCACTTGCACGGAGCCGGCTCCAGAAAGTTTATCAAAGTGTACATATGCAAACCTCACGCATAGAGTGCCAGACTTATCGCAGTGTGACCCCTGCGAAAGACTGTCCAGCACACAACCATGTCTTCAGAGGAGCAAGAATTGGATGTCATCGTGGTTGGTGCAGGATTCGGAGGGTGCCATCTCCTGCATAACCTGCGTAAGAATAACTTCTCTGTCAAAGTACTGGAGGCTGGTCCAACAATCGGTGGCGTATGGTGCTGGAATGTGAGTTTCCCTTTTTGAATGCAGTAAACTCTTCCATTGGCTGATACGAACTGTACAGAGATACCCTGGCGCCAGAGTCGACTGCGAATTCCCTTACTACGGCTTCTCGGATCCAGCTATATATGAAACATTCAAATGGACAGAGCGGTTTCCATCCGACACAGAGCTTCGCCGATATTTTCAGCACGTAGCAGATGTCTGGGACCTACGCCGTGATGTCAATCTAAATACGCGGGTCAAGGAAGCAAAGTACAACGAGGAGCAGAATCGATGGTATTTGAAGACAGGAGCGGATGAAAAGGTGTGGAAATGCCGCTGGCTCGTTGCTGCAACTGGTACATCATTCAAACAGCACATTCCGGAGTGGCCACAGCGGGAACTTTTCGAAGGCGTGATCCACCATTCCGCTCTCTGGCCTGAGAATGTATCGCTCGATGGCAAAAAGGTAGCCGTTATCGGAGCCGGTTCAACAGGAATCCAAATCGTGCAGGAAGCTGCCAAAGCAGGCCAGCAAGTGACACAATTCATTCGGACGCCAAACTTCGCCGTACCCATGAGACAACGACAGATTTCGGAGGACGAGATCTATGCCAATCTGCCGCAAATACCTCACGTGTTCAAGGCATGTCGGTCGACCAATTCTGGTCTTCCTGTGGTCAACTCTGGTCTGAAAGTGTTTGATGAATCGCCGGAACAACGGGAAGCACGTCTGGAGCATGGTTGGAAACAGGGCGGCTTCACCTGGTAAACATGACTCGATAACAACTTTCAGATCCGTCAAACAGTTGACTTACACGATATAGGTCTATGAGCTCGTACTCAGACTACCTTGTTGATGCAAAAGCTAACCGCGAGCTTTACGACTTCTGGTGCAAAAAGACCCGAGCACGAATCACGAATCCGGCAAAGAGAGACCTCCTCGCCCCTCTAGAGCCACCATATTATCTCAACACCAAGCGACCGAGCTTCGAGCAAGACTACTATGAATGCTGCGACAAGGACCATGTTGAGATCACGAATTCACCCATTACCAAATTCACGAAGAATGGCATCGTCACCGAAGATGGCAAAGAAAGAGAATTTGACATAGTGGCTATCTGCACTGGTTACGATGCAGTCACAGGTGGGCTTCGAACGATGGAAATCAAAGGTCGCAACGGCATTGATCTCGACGAGAAGTGGAAAGATGGGATCATCACAAACCTCGGAATGACAGTTAATGGGTTTCCCAATTTCTTCATGGTCTATGGTCCGCAAGGTAAGTTTGGGGTCTGCTCTAAGCACTACTTTATCGATTCTAACGTGCCTAGCTCCAACGAGTCTGACCAACGGACCGCCATTCATCGAGATACAAAATGAATATATCTTACAGCTGCTCACGCGGCAGAGAGGCGAGAACATCGAAACAATCGAATCAAGTCCAGAGGCAGAGCAGGCCTGGCGAGAGCACGTGCTGGCTTTGGCGGAGCGAACGTTGCTAGTCAAGACGAATTCTTGGTACATGGGAGCCAACATTCCTGGCAAGAGAAGAGAGTATCTCATCTACCTTGGTGGACTTCCGTTGTATAAGCAGAAGATGCAGGAAGCTGTGGATAATTGGCAAGGCTACTCGGTTCAGCCGATTGCAGCATCGGCGTGATTCTGCTTGCATAAAGGCGCTATGGCACCATAGATCAGCATAGGCATTTGACTATCCTTCCAGCGGCGGAAGAATTTCCTCCATCCACTGGCATAGATCTCTCATCACCGGCGCATTAATCGTATGCGTCAAAGGAGGGTATTCCTTCACTTCCAATGACTCGCCTTCCTTCGCGATTCCCAGTTCTTTCAAAGCTTCCAGAGTATACACCCAAGCCCTCTTCGGCACAAACTCGTCCCTCCCACCTCTCGCCAAAAACATCTGAATCTCATTTCTCTGCTGCTCGCCACTCGCTCTGAGCCCAGCCTCTTCCCGAATGGCTTGAACCCGCTTCGTACCATCCCACAGAGGCAACCAACCTAACAGCCCCGCGCAACCTGCAAGCTTTCCACTATACTTCTTCGAAGTCAGATGCGTAAGCAAGCTCGTTGCACAGCCTTGACTGAAGCCTCCGACAATGATCCTCTCGGGCGGTAGACCGCTCTCCACGACCGCGTCAACGATTGACTCGATATAGGCTACGCTCTCTAGCATTCCTTCCTCATCTTCGTCAGGAATGAGCTCTGGGCGTGAAGGCGCATGGGAAGGAAGCCCATTGGGAGTAAACCATGCAGTGTCAAGCGTGATTGGGCTTCGCTTTGCATTGGGTAAGATCCAGGACATGTAAGGAAGTTTGCCGCCTTGCTGGAACTGGTCCGCGATATTTTCTATGGCAGCTGCAGAGTCTGCGAGGCCATGAATGAAGATGAAAGCTGCTGTTGTGGGAGTAGTTGTTGAGGGCTTGTAGATGGGAGGCTCGCGGCCATTTTCGTGTGGGAAATTGATTGTTGACATATTGGGGCCCTGTTCTTCGCTGTACTCGAGTGACGTCGAGTGAACAGATGAAAGATCGAAATTGTCCTGGTGGTACTTCAGTTTAGACCGCTACTGTGGAAGTTGAATAGCTTCGGCATGGTCCTTTGCCCCTCAACGGCAAAACGGACTTAGCGTTTGAAGCTCCAGACTTGTACGAGACGAGCTGTGTTTTCGAGAGTCTGCCCGGCTCTGTAGGAGATCATCTCCGTGTCGCCGCCAGGCTATGGCTACTCATGTCCTGATCTTGCGCCTTCTTCCATGTACTTCCCGTTGATAGCATGTTGTTGGCAGTGACAGCTGGCAGCCAGGTACTGCCTTTGGTGGTCGAAGCAGATAAATCTCTGAATCAATAATCTTCTCTACAGCAAACTGAACTCCATGAACTTGAAATCCGACGCTTTTGAGTATCCGGATGCATAGCAGTTGTGTTGTTCTTCCAAATCCAGAGACGCGCCGAACACGCGCGTGTGAAAAAGGTACCTCGGCAAGCTCGTCATCCCAATCAAACACCCTTGCTTGAACCCAGCACAACTCACTCCACGAAAGCACTCCACACGAAGCACGACAATGACACCACGATAACATCAAATCCCTCTCCAGCGATCCATCATGGAGTTCATGACCGCCCTCAGCGGCGGGTACGACAACCAAAAACCCTCCCTCTTTGAAATCCTCTCCGAAAACGAACTCAACAGCCTCATCCCGCCATCCCTCCGCTATCTCCTCGCCGTCGCAACCCATCGCAATCCCCGCTACCTCCTCCGAATCCTCAACAACTTCGACGAACTCTACGCCCTCTTATCTCTCGCTCTCGAACGTTTCTACCTCGGAACCTACGGCGGAGGCTTCACCGAGAACTTCTATGGCCTCAAACGCGAACGCGTCCTCCGCATCAAAGGCGGCGAAAGCACACGCGCACGCCTCGGCGCACCCAAAGAAGTCCGCGAAACACTACAACTCCGCGATGGAGATGTGTGGAAGAATTTGGCTGTGATGGTGGGGATTCCGTATATTAAACGGAAACTGGACGAGAGTTATGATATTCATGCCAGTGGGATCAATATGCTTGGACCTGCATATCGAGACCGGGAAAGGTATCCTACGGAAGGGAAATTGAAAGATAAGATCATGTGGGTGTATAAATGGTTTTTACGGAAATGCTATCCTTCAGTCAATGCGGTGTATTATTTCTCGCTGCTGGCATTCAATCTGGCGTATCTGTTCGATGGAACGAAGTATCACAGCCCGTTTATGTGGATCATCGGGAGTAGGATCAGAAGGTTGAGTGAGGCGGATAGCAAGGCTATTGCTATGGCACTGGAACCAAAACCTGCACCACCTGCGGCGAGACCGGGACAGACGACGAGTCTATTCTCGCCGAGGACGATGTCGAGAGTTTTGCAGCCGAGGGTTGTGACGGCGTTGAAGTTGTTGTTGCCGACGAGTATTTTTGCGCTCAAGTTCTTGGAGTGGTGGCACAATTCGGATTTTGCGAGGCAGTTGAGTAAGAAGGCGAATGAGGGTTTGGAACTGCCCCCACCGAGTATTAGTGGGTTACCGAAGGGTGCGAGGGCTGCGGCGAAGAAGAAGAAGAAGGAGAAGGAGAAGAAGGCGGAGTTCGCGGATGAGAAGGGAGAGAGGCCGAGGAGCAGCAGTCTGAGGAGAGACAGTGGTTTCGATGGGCCTCCAATTTCTGCAACGAGCATGCTGCCGATCCTGACTGTGTCGCCGCCGTTGACAGTGAACGAAGAAGGAGAGAATGTCACGGCGCTGTGTCCGATTTGCGTTCAGCCGATTCAGACACCCACTGCTGCACAGACGGGATACGTGTACTGCTACACGTGCATCTTCAAATGGGTTGATGGCTCGCATCCACGACAGGAAGCTTTCCTCGAAGGGTCTGGTGACGAAGAGGGCGCGAGAGGCTGGGTCGAGGAGGGCGGTGGCAGTCGCCGAGAGAAGTGGGAGAGCGGTGCAGGACGCGATGCTGTCACCGGGAGGAAAGTGCTTGGTGGCACCAGTGGCCTGCGGAGAGTCATGGTGTAGAAGATTTTGTGCACCTCCATGGACATCTGTCCCATGTTCCACAACACCATACTGACGCGTCCATTACCTTTGCGGTCACGAGGTCCATGCACAGCAGAGAATTCGAAACATCTGCCGTGGAACCTGGCTCGGGCTTCGCGTTTGAATCGCCCTTAGACAATGGTTCCATACTCATTGACACACGGCCGTTACACGAACAGAGCAAACATCTGCGTCTCATTCGGAAGCCGACTGAACTCGTTACGCAGCCTACGCGCTCGCTCGTGGCAGCCAACCTTCGCTGAGCAATCGAAATTATTCCGACACCGCATGAGCTTCGCCTCATGTCGCCACGCGGGAGGCTTCGAGTGCTACTGGAGTACAATACAAGCGCGTCGTCTTCGTGAAGTGGAGGGTATTAATCATGCCTCTAGAACAGCGCTTATGGCATTTGCTGTCCAATCTCTCCCCGCAGTGGCATCGTACACACTGCAACCTCGAGAGATGTCGCGGATACACTGGCTCACACCAACATTGATGACGGGCTCTGTCCTTCTTGGGCTGCTCTTCGCTTTGGGGCACCACTTCTTCAACGCGAGTCTCCATGGCACTGAGGCACCATCCATCTACGACGAATACCACCTTTGGGGGGCCAGTCTCTCTGAACAACAGACGAACACCGCCATTGGGACGGCCTTTGCGTTCCTCGTCCGAGCATGCTTGATATTCGGGATATCGCTGGCATATTTACAGGCTGTGCTCTGGTCTGCAGCGCGGGAAAGCAAAAGAGGGGTTACCGTGGCTCATTTGGATGTAATTATGTCGGCGCTTGGGAATCTGCTGGTCCTGGGAACGTTGTCGGTATGGGTGCGAAGACCTGTTCTGCTACTGATCGCAGTCATGGCATGGTGAGCCTGAGTTGACCTAGTTTGGTGTATGTCTACTCACATCAAAGCACACAGGCTGATACCCATTGCTTCGATCGTGACACCAGCCACTCTATCAATCGGAACGCATACGACTCCCTCAGAGCTCCGGCACGTTCCACAAATCGCGTTCAACAGTCTCAACTTGGTTGCCGAGATGCCGTATATCCCGGAGAGTCCTGTCGACTTTGCATGTTCAGAGAAGCCCTGTGACCATAAGCCTCGTAATCTGGAAGCACACTATGCCTACGACGGTCCGAGTAATACTGTGCGTAAGATAGCTCTCGCCACCGCAGCTCAAGGACGGGTACTCAGCATCGAAGCGCCAGCTCCAAATTCCAGCTGGAAGCTGGACTTTATTGCTCCGACCCTGAGGTGCGAGGCTGCAAACGAGACCATCACAAAAGCCATACAGAACAATGTCTTCGATCACACCCTCAACAAAGACAATTGTTCTCACGGCCCAGGTTTTCTCAGCTGGAGGACGCGAAACTATGGCTTGCGGCCATCTACAATTGATAACATGGTTCCATATTTCCATTCGGCCATGAACGAAACATACCCAGTGAACAGCGACATGGTCGCCAATGGCTACAATGGCAAGGCATCTTTCTTCGTTGCCGTTTTTGCATCACTGATGTCCCGTGACATTAACGGTGGATCGACAGGGTGGGAGAAATGTACCTCACCCGCACCTGCCAAGCTAAGGACGAAGGTCTTCGGCCCTGAAGCAGTGGCTCCAACCACGATCTTATGGTGCGATTCCTACACCTCCACATATCGCACGGAATTCTCGTTTGTCAATGGTGTTCAGGATATCCACGTTGAAGTGACAGACCTTGCAGACACCCCTCTAGTCAGCGAGACCAGAGTCAAAAGTCTCTGGGTCAATTCATCTTTCCATCAGGATCCTCTCATGCCACAACCTTGCGACTATCTTGCCCGTGACCTTCCGTGGGAATCCCCTTGCGTCTTCGACGCGACTCTGCTCCAGTCACTATCCCACCAAGCCATTTCGCATGCTTTCGCAGAGCTGATCCTTGGGACGATACAATGGAAGCATTCCGCGACTGGTGGCCGCGAGCTGTCCATGATGATGACTTCCAAGATCGCCTCGACAGTATTAACCAGGTCGCCGGCATTAGCCTGGTTGCGAGAATCCGATCTGTCCGGCAGGCCCGAGAACTCGCCTTTATTGCAAAACATCCAACCTGTGTGGAAAGATGGTACAAAGTCAAAGTTTGTGGGGTTGAGGAACAGCCAGCGTGCGGGAACTGGAGCGCCTCTGAAAGACATGCTGGAAGAATTGTTTTTGAACGTGACGCTCAGCTTGATGAGCGAAGAATTGTTGCAGTAAGTCCTCTTCTCCCTACTAGTGCTCAACGCTGACGCAATCTGGTACTTCTAGATATAATTCATCCTCACCTTTTTATCCTCCACCTACCAACGTCACTTTCTCCATGCGCACCAACATCTACGTCTACCCTGCTTACAAGCTTTGGCTCGCATATGGTATTGCGATCGGCATCACAGCACTTATCGTCTGCTTCGGTCTTGCTGCCATCGTGGCGAATGATGCATCGTTCAGTCCTTCATTTTCCACCTGGATGAGGTTGTCTAGAGGTGCAGAGCTGAGTGGAGAAGTCAAGCAAGAAGACCTGAAAGGGCAAGACCCTTTGCCAAGGTATCTGATAGAGCTTAATGTTAGGTTCTGGAGGGAGAAGAGAGGAGAGGAGTGCATGGAGGAAGAGGAAAAGCTGGCGAGAGGTGAGGATGTTGATGGAGAGGCTGATCGAATTGAGCTGGCGAGGTCTGGCGATGGGGTGAGTGAAACTGGAGGAGTTGATCGGGAGAGGTCTGTATCTCGCTGATCAGGTTCACCTTTCACATCTTCAACTACCTGACGGCATGCATCGATTTATGTAGATGGTAGAGTAATGTTGGTATCACCAAAAGAACGCGAGTGCATGTGACTGGCTTGGCAAGCACACCATCGCGACGCGTCGTGACTACCTTGTGCCCCCGCCATCACTTCCTTGTGCAATATCGCGACCTTTTCTACGTTAGTACTGCTTCTCTCCAGCATTCCATCTTCATACTTTCCACTGCCGCCGCCCAATTTGTCACGCTCACCGTTCTCGGACTCGATCGGAACTCTTTCCCCGACACTGCAACCGTTCGGACGGAGAAAGCTCCACGGCTGGATCCAAGCGACTTCACGATGACGCGCAGGAACAGGTATTGCATGTGCTAGCCAGGTACAACGGAATCTGCTCAGGACCTTCCCCGCACTCTTCAGAAAGACAGACGAACAACCAGATCCGTGAGGACAGCTGTCAGGAACCATGACAAATTCGCTCGCCTACTGTCTGGCATTCGAGCAAGACCACAGAGATTGCGGCTGACCACGGCAAGTACGGCATCTCATCTGGATCCTAGTTGTCAGCTGGGCGGAAATACTCCACGATCTCTATAGCTCCGACCAGGAAGCCCCTATGGAACCTTGAACTGCAGCTAAACGTCAGCGAAATGGGGACCTTGAAGCATTACCTCCAATGGCAATCCGCAAACGCGAGCCACGTTTTCCCGTGCTCCCAGGGCAGAAACAAACACCAGAATCTCCTGCCAGGTACTTGTTTATTGCTGCGGAATCTGATTCGTAATGCGCTACAGCTATTACGGCGCTGTGGAGTTTAAGAGTGCTGACTACATTGGATGCTGGAAGACCTTGCGGCCCTTCTGCTAACGTACGGCCAGTGACGGCAGTTGTCACTTCTGCAAATGGCGCATGCACTGTCAGATCCTTGCTGCTGTTGTCGATGATGCACACTTCGAGATGGACCTACCAGCTTGCAGGCTGCAGGGAACTGCGTGGTTTGTATTATGCTTTAGCAGCTTTCATTCACTTCCGACTTCTGATCTGCACTATTTATTCCCTTTGTCCCACGTTCGAAATAACACTTAGCCTTCCATTTGCTCTCGGTTGCTGCCAGCATATCGAACATGGGTTCGATCTCTGAAGCTAAGAAGACCCTTCGGCCTGATATCATTGATATCCGCAGTGATGCAGCAGGAATTGAGTTGAAACAACTCATTCACAAAGGCCTGAAAGCGCAAGGTGGCAGTGGAGAGAAGACTCTTCCAACGCTCCTGCTGTACGACACGAAGGGCCTGAAACTGTTTGAGCGGATCACGTACCTGGACGAATATTACTTGACGGGCGAAGAAATTCAGGTGCTCGAGACGCATGCCGATCGCATTGCTGAAAGAATTCCAACAAATGCTTTGATCGTCGAGCTGGGCAGCGGGTAGGACCTACCCCATTCAGGCATCGAGCCTGAGCTGTCCTTACTAACGAACAATGTAGCAACTTGAGAAAGGTCAAGATCTTGCTGGATGCGCTGGATCGAGCTGGGAAAGCAATCGAGTACTATGCCCTGGATCTGATGCAGTCCGAGCTCGAGCGCACGCTCGCTGCAGTGCCCAAGAACGCGTTTCGGCACGTGCAGTGTTACGGACTCTGGGGGACATACGACGATGGCTTGGAATGGCTCAAGCGACCAGAAAATGCCGCACGGCCTAAAGCCATCCTCTCACTCGGCTCGAGTATTGGCAACTTCACGCGGGATGAGGCTGTCGGATTTCTGGCCCAATTCGCGGATACACTCAAGCCGACTGATTCGTTCATCCTCGGTCTGGATGCGTGTCAGGATCCAGAGGTTGTTTACCATGCATACAACGACAGGGATGGCACGACGCACGACTTCACCATGAATGGACTGCATCATGCAAACACCCTTCTTGGCAAAACCGCCTTTAACATCGACGACTGGGAGGCTGTGGGAGAGTATGACCAGGAAGGAGAGCGACACCGCGCATTTGTGGTGCCCAAGCGGGATGTTGAAGTCGAAGGCGTCCCCATCAAGAAAGGCGAACGAGTCCGGATTGAAGAATCTTACAAGTGGAATGCCGCACAAGCTCTTCAGCTGTGGTCTGCAGCATCCGTCATAGAAAGTGCTTCGTGGGCCAATCACAGCGGCAGCTACGGTGGGTACCACTCGGCTTTGTCACCACATGTCACCCCAGCGGAATACACCTCCGCTTGCTTATCGACACAGAGTGATATCAGTCCGGCGTCAGTATAAGCATAGCTAACCACAAATTTCAGGTCTTCACATGCTCACCCGGCCTGCGACGATGTATCCGACGAAGCCTGAAGAGTATGCTCGCCACCCTGTTCCTTCCATCCCCGAATGGGAGCAGCTTTGGGCTGTTTGGGACAAGGTCACGAGACAGATGATTCCCGATGAGGATTTGTTGGAGAAACCAATCAAGCTGAGGAACGCGTGCATATTCTATCTTGGCCACATTCCAACCTTTTTCGATATCAAGATCAATGAAGCGACGGGACTTGGACTTACGGAGCCCAGCTACTTTACGAAGATTTTCGAGCGCGGCATCGATCCAGACGTCGACAATCCTGAGCACTGCCATGCTCACAGTGAGATTCCAGACGAGTGGCCTGCGCTGGAGACGATCTTGAAGTATCAGCAGGATGTTCGCAGCCGTGTGCGTGACCTCTATGAGACTGGCCGTGTTTACGAGGACAACTGGGCCGGACGTGCCATGTGGCTTGGATTCGAGCATGAAGTGATGCATCTGGAGACTCTGCTCTACATGGCGCTGCAGAGCGACAAGACGAACGCTCCCAATGGCACTGTCAAAGCAGATTTTGAGCAGCTGTCTGCCAAGGCTAAGAGAGATGCCGTGCCCAACGAATGGTTCACCATCCCTGAGCAGACTGTGACGATTGGTCTTGAAGACGCTGATACTCCTGAAGGACCTGTGCGTCATTTTGGCTGGGATGTCGAGAAGCCCTCTTACACTGCCAAAGTCCACAGCTTCCAGGCTGCTGCTCGCCCCATCACCAACGAGGAATATGCGCGGTACATGCTTGCCAAGAACGTCGAGCAGATTCCTGCTTCGTGGACCACTCAGAGTAAACGCGACAGCGCTATCAATGGGCACACCAATGGCGTCAACGGCCATGCCAACGGCGATGCTGAATTCGAACACTTCGTCGAGGGCAAGTTTGTCCGCACCTTCTATGGTCCGGTTGCGCTGAAATATGCCCTTGACTGGCCATGCTCCGCATCCTACGACGAGCTCAACGGCTGCGCACAATACATGGGCGGCCGCATCCCAACGATGGAAGAAGCACGCAGCATCTACGAGTATGCTGCTCATCTCAAGAAGAAAGAAGCAGACAAAGCTCAAGGCAAAACCATCCCAGCCGTCAACAGCCATCTTGTCAACGAAGGTGTCGAGGAGTCTCCACCATCCTCCTCTCCCGCTAATGGGTCCAGCAGCGACGCTGCAGACCCATACAGGAGCCGTGAGCTCTTTGTCGACCTCGGCGATGCCAATGTTGGATTCAAATACTGGCATACTTTGCCCGTGACCCAAAATGGCGGTCGTTTGGCAGGTCATGCCGGAATGGGAGGACTCTGGGAGTGGACGAGTTCGCCACTGGAGAAGAGGAAGGGATTTGAGCCTATGAAGTTGTATCCCGCGTACAGCGCAGACTTCTATGATGGAAAGCATTATGTCGTGCTGGGTGGGTCGTGGGCGACTCATCCGAGGTTTGCGGGGAGGAAGTCAGTGTAAGTTTCCTCGCACTTTCCTTTGGGGGGCCTGGTGCCTTTGATTCGAGAATCTCTGCTGACGACGTGTAGGGTCAACTGGTATCAGCGCAACTACCCATATGTGTGGGCTGGTGCGAGACTTGTGAAGGACGTTTGAGATTTGTAAGATGAAGCTCGACTGGTTGAGAACATCTGAGGGCTACGGACTGTTGATCTCGACTGGCTGGGCAGGTTTCGGAGTCTGCGCAATTGGTTGCACGATTTGATGCGTTTGAGCTCTGCTCGACCACTTTCGTTGAAGAAAAGAGACTTGCGGCTGCTGCCTGCGAGCACACAAAATAACAATGTAACGGCCTGATTTGCTTCTGTCTTGGCCCTGCTCCATTGTTGTTCTCTGTGCTGACACAATAGCTGTATCTTATTGGCATACTCTTGAGCAGCTGACGAGCCAGAAGTGAATGACACGAGGCTACCACGCTAAGGTGGACCCCTGCGCATGTGAAAGTATCGCTCGCGTCCTGGCGCGTCTTCTGTACGACGTAGAATCAACACCCCGCTCGCTGCAAACGAACATATCACATTTGGTAGAACAACGCCTACCAGGGTGACGCTGCATCTTCCCGACGAACTGGATTTGATAGGAGGTAGCGGTGGCGAGGTGCTGCAAGAAATACGTCCCGGACCAGCCTCCCGACCACATTCAAGCCCATTCACCTTCACCAGAAACGGGAACTAAAGCGGCATCACTGCCCGAACCGGTCCCCACTCCCAGGCTCCCGACGCTTAAACAGATATTCAAACGAACTAACTTCGTCGACAAACCAACCTCCGTTTCCCGACCGTCTCCCACGACAACACACAACACCGATCCCCAAATTCTACATCCTCCATCTGCACTGTCCCGCACAGATCCCAGCTGGACCGCGTCGGCCGCCGGCGACACCCACCGCACAACACCGACATTCAGAGAATGAAGACATCGGTTCCTTCTGTTGCTTCACTCAGTAACAATAGCACCGCGATTCAAAGAACAGGCAGCACTCGACGCTCGAGGTTGAGGCAAATTCTAGGCGATCCACACCAGACAAGTCAACGTTGGCACAAAGAGCTGTCGGCTCAGCCAAGATCACCATGGGACAGGATCTCTTCCGCTGGGACGAAGGCGGCGTCTTGAGTAAGTACACCGACACGCCATCTCCTCCTTAGGGCATGCTGACACTATCCAGAACACCACTGCCCAATCTGCTCAACGCCGCTCTCACATGACAAGTGTAGAACCACCTGCCTCGGCAAGCACGTCGAGTGGTGCCATCGGTACCACTCTCTCTTCCGAGTGAATTGGGCTTCGCGTTGCGCCGCCTGTAAGACTGCCGACGAGCAGCACGAGAAGAGGCACCGGGACATCGCCGAGATCCTCCACAGGATCAAACAACTCAGAGCCGAGAAAGAAGCCGCAGCTCTAGCTCTGAGCACTCCGCGAGCTCCAAGAACACTCCTGACCGCCGACGCTCTCCAGACCATCGCCGATCCCACCACTCCAACCCCAAGTAGCAGCACACCAAAGGCCACGAAGAAGGAGAAGAAGGCGGCCAAGAAGGTGGCCAAAGCTTTGGAGAGGGACAAGGTCGTGACGACCGCGGATATCGAGCGCGTTGCATTGCTCCTTCATCCAGAGCCAGAGAAAGAGGCGCCGGAAGCAGACGATGAGGCCGAAGAGACGCCTGAAGACGAGGACATCAAGTGGAACCTCAGCTTCAACTACAGCACCTTCAACACCAAGTCGCTGCGCCACGACTACATTGCCAGAGATCGCACCGACCACTACGAGGTTTCCGAAGACCAGGTCAGGTCCATCCTGGAGAAGATGGAGGTCAACAACAACGTGAACGGCAAGGAAGGCGAGCTCGTCGTGGATTTGACCAAGGCCATCAAGAGTGACCTTCAATGCTTTCACGAGGAGCTTGAGACCACTGCTAGAAGCAAGGCTGGCTTCTGGCGTTGGGCTAACAAGAAACACTATCGTGCTCTCATGGATCGTGGTAAAGAGTGGGATGATAAGCACAAGCCCATCGAGAGGAAGGATTCTGATGCCGCCTTGGAGGAGAGAAGAGGCAGCAGTGAGGATCCGGACCCAAATGCCGCGGATGAAGAGGATGATGACAGCGGCGAGAGCTCTCGCCGCAGCAGCGTCAACGTCCCCAGTCTCACCAACTCAGCTGGCACCGTCGACGAAACCGTCTTGACAGCTCCGTCGATTTTGCCAGATCCAGATGCAGCAAAGGCGCTTGCTGCTCTCGGCCTCGACACACCTAAGAAGCTCGAGACGCCCAAGAAGAGATCGGTCAAAACTCCATCGAAGAACGATCCAGCTGAAGACGAATGGACCCAAGTCGGCAAGAAGCCTCTCAAGTTGGCAAAGCCAACGAAGGGCAGAATCTCTCTCTCCGGCAACGGCGGTCTGAAACATCTGGCACCAACCAAGCCGAAGGGTACATTCGGCGTGCTTTCGTGGGCAGATACTGCTAAGGGACAGTAGTTGCGATATGATGCTGCCGGAACGAGCTCAGGACGACTTGGTTGGGGCTTGCTTGGATGAGCTGAAAGAGCATGTTCTTGCTGCACAGCGTTCGCCTCTCTGACAGCAGCTGGTTCGCGATGTCGGGAGTGTGACGTGAATGGATCGCAGCAAGAAGGGCATGGCAAGAGAGCTTCGCTGTGCAGGTATGAGCTTTTGTTTCTTTTTGGTTGAGCTGGCTTAGTATCGCATCGCATCGCATCGCATTGCATTTGCAGCTTTTGGCTCGTGCTTTTACTGCTTCTCCGGAAGGATCATAGAGAAAGAAAGGTGGAACGATGGAATCGCTGCAAGGCGATGAGAAGCGGCGGTTACGATAGAGCAATGGCAATGGCAGGCCATCCTCTGGCAGGATGGCTCTACTTTCGCTTCACGCTTTGGTCTCACTTGCTTCGCGCTTGATCGAGGTCTCCTCATTCGACAGGATGTGATGGTATATGCATCGGCTTTGGTTGCTACTTTCTCTTTCGTTGCAATCGTGACAAATGTTGACCATTGTTCCCTAACGTGTTTGATAAGCGCGTGTCACTGATAGGCTAGTGTTACAAATCCATCTCGTATCCACCACCACTACTAAACGCGTCCATTATTCCACCATTTCACGCGATGGCACCTCCAAACGAAGACTGTGTTTAGAAGGCACTTCGTAATTACTTAGATCGTCGTTTTGACAGCGTGCGCAGCGCTGCAGATGCCTATAGAGTCAACTATAGGACAGTCTATCGTAGGCTTAATAGAACACCTGCACAAGCCGATACACCTCTACCAAATAGAGCCCTTACTCTGATTGAAGAAGAGGTTGTTTATTAGAAGGTTCTAGACCTGGATTTACGTAGTTACTCGCTAACATAGGCTACAATTAGAAGCTAGGCCTTATTAATAACTATAGCACGGACTAGACGAGAGGTTAGCTAAAGATAGGCTTATAACTTTATTAAGCGTTACTTAGGCTTAGAAATACGGCTATTACGGAGGCTATTATACTAAAGGGCTAAGAATAAGGATCTAGAGGTTATTATAGAGTAGTTTAAGCTCGTTTATAATATAATTATCTATTATAGTATTATACTATATAATATTTATAACTTTAATAAGAGTAGATTTAGGCTTAGATACTATTAGAATACTATAGTTATTACTACTATAGAGCGTAGGTAACGACCTAAGGCCTTAGTTTCTAATTTAACGTAGTAGCAGACTATTATTACCTATATTAATATAGAAGGCTAGTTAGTACCTCTATATATTATCTTCTCTAGTAAGGAAATAAATAGAGCCTAGTTTAAATACCTACCTCTAACCTAGAAGCTTAGAGTTAGTCCTAAAGGCTAGACTTCCTATAATTATAGATTATTAGAAAGTATAGTCTAGTTAGATATTCTAAGAGATACTTTAAAGGTTAGGATTAGGTAATATAGGTTATATAATACTAGGTTATATAACTTAGCTAATACCTATCTTAGGAATAAGATATAACCTATAACTAACTAACTAATATAATTAACTCGGTTAGTTCCTACTTATTGCCTCTACTTCTACTATATATTATACCTATAATACGAGCCTATCCGACGCCCTCGTACGATACTCTTATCTATTATAGCCTTTAGATATTAGCTATTTTAGTCTATTAAAGAAAGTATATTTAGCTAGAATCTAAAGGCTTAGTATAGTTAGATATTACTACCTAATTAAGGAAGACTTCTTACCTAAGTTTAAGCCTACCTATAATACTATATTTACTCCTTAGACTATTAAGGTAGCCTTTAGAGGCTTAGGCTTAATACTACTAGATCTATAGGCTATATTATCTAAGCTAATACTACGTTATAAAATACTAAGTCTACTACTACCTTATTTATTAGATATATAGAATACTTCTTAGAATCTAAAGTAGATTAAGAGGCAAATAAGTAAGATTAAAACTAGGGTTCTAAATTATTAAAGTAGCTTACTAACCTTAATCCTTAACGTAGTAGATAGGTTATTAAAAGAGTTTAAAAGGTTATAAGCTATAATAATATTACTAGAGGCTAAATATAGTAATCTAAAGACTATTATTAAGGAATTATAGTCTTATAGAGCTCTAAGGAAGAAGATTAAGCTTATACTTAGTCTTAATAATAATAAATTAGTACTTAGAGATAGTTAATAAGTATAGGCTCGATAGGCAATAGAGTTAGTTAGTTAGATTAAGAAATAGCTAAGAGCTAAACTAACCTATAGTAGGTATAGTATTTAAGGTTATAACTTAAGAGGTTATCTATTAGATAGAGTAACTTCTAAGCAATTAATTAATCTAACTTTAAGGTAGTTCTAACACCTATAGTATAAGAAATTAATAATCAAAGTCATCCACCTTAGAAAGTTGTGACACTAGCCTATTAGTAACACGCGCTTATCAAACACGTTAGTCCGAAGTATCAAGTCATTATCAAACTCCAAGCCCCTTTCGCGACATAACACCCGGCACCGTTTCCTGGTCTATGTCACAGCTCTTCTTAACACAAATCGACTGGCTGTACAAGTTTGGATGCCGACTTGTGCTACGTAGCCTGTGTTTCGCGGTGTGTCTTCCTACCAAAGTTTGATTGGGGCAATACACATTCGTGCTCACCAAGCCGACGAAGCTCCTGCCTGCTTCTCTCCCTTCCATTTCCAGAAACAGTACTGGCGCAGCAATTTACCTTCCACTTCTAACCTACTTACCTTCCTTTGGGCCCCAGACATGGCTCACCGAACGTCGCGACTATCCAACCACCACAGAACACTTCGCCACAGGTCATTCCACCGCAGAGCACAGAAAACACTACGACCGGCGATCTGGAAGAGGCGGCAGCGTAACTCTCTTATTCAGGTGAGCGACTCTGGTAACGAAGAAGGTGAGGTTGGCAAAATCTGCCAAGTGAACGTCTTGAAACACAGATCCATGTAAACCTTGGAGTGTACAGTACCAGGAACAGGGGTTTATTCACACGTTGACTGATCCCTCGGTTTAATCTCCGGCAGAGCGCCCGGCCTGATAGCACTCCCTACTATCCGTTTCATCGAATTCGTTCATCCGACCAAAGAAGTTTGCGAGAACAAAGTTATTGCTACCGGACACTCACTGAGTGCCGAAACAATCTCACACAGTATCGAGGCACGCATGGAAGCTCCACACTGAGTGATCCCGTCGCTCGCCGGGCAGCCGGCCAATGCGACTGGCGGTCTGCGCAGTCATACCGCTCTTTCATGCGCACCGAACTGTGAGCCCATCATCATGCCCACAAGTATAGCCAACAGGGGTTCGTTACGGCTATGTACTAAGTTATTGCCGGAAGTAAGGCTGACGAAGCACTACCCAGACGGATGTGAAGCCTGCAGACTTGAGGTATGCGGAACTGATAACGTGAGCATTCGTCGCTATATTGATGAACTGATTTTGCACGATTTCAGAATATCTACTGTGACAAGACTCGGCCTGAATGCAAGAACTGCGTAGGGAGAGGTATTGAATGCCCTGGCTCTCCTCTTCCAATCAGACCGAGGGCTATGGGTGATTCGGTGCAACGGGCTGCTCGTACTCATGTACCGCTCTACGGAACTCGTGCAGGGCACTCAGGCCCTCGCGAGGGAAGCAGCCGCAGCTCATTTGAACTTGCTCAGCGTGGGCATCACCGTGGTGTTGAGACTTTCATTCCATCGGAGCAGCTTGAATCTGGATCAGAGGATACTGTGCGTTTACCTGCTCGCAGCCCCAGATCGCCAGATTCCGCTTCTGTGTCGTCCGTCTGCCCTTCTGAAGCTGTCGATGCCCACGAGCGCACTTGGACACCAGGGACAGAGCAAAGCTTCGCGACCGGGAGTGCAGATGCCGCGGGCGAGACGGCGAAGGACTACGACAAGCACTATGAGGGTGGTCCTGATATCCCTTTCGTGGAGCAGGAAATAATATCGCCTGCCGTGGCTGCACAAGATATCACACGCCGAACAAGAACTTCCAGCCTGCAGGATCAACAGATCAAAGCCCTGCAGCAACAGCAGAGCTCTCTGCGAAGTGACAACATCTGGCTCGCCGATGACACGAGAAATACCTTGACCGCATACTATATTAACCAAGTTCCCCGATTGATGTCGTGCTTCGGCTCTGCGGAGAACCCATTCCGTGGGGAAATTCCTCAACTCGCGCTGACGTCCGAATTGATCAGCGACTGCGCTGTTAGCCTGTCGGCGGCGCACCTGTCTCCCTCAATGGCTGAAATGCGCAATGTAGTGGCAAGACACGAAACGAGCGCCATCCGGGGAATAACATCTGTTATTCGTGCAATTCGA
This sequence comes from Cercospora cf. flagellaris, assembly GCA_005356885.1. Lineage (NCBI taxonomy): Eukaryota > Fungi > Ascomycota > Dothideomycetes > Mycosphaerellales > Mycosphaerellaceae > Cercospora > Cercospora cf. flagellaris. Next base: position 180,987 of record RJLU01000002.1, read on the forward strand.
TCAATCGTGAATGGGGTATCTGGCAATGACGAATCTCCCTTCTCGACGAGACTTGCCAGAAAGCAGGCGCTTCTGGCAGCGTTTCTGCTTGTAATCACTACGGTGAGCTCAAAGACACTGTTAACAAAAGTACCAAGCTTATCAACAGTCCTACAGGGCTGGTGCGATGCTTCCGCGACGAATCATGTCCACCTCCATGGTGCCAAGCCATTGTTCCGAGCATGGCTCGCCGACCAACGCATAAACGAGTTCGACGAGCGACCCCTATTGTTGAATCGCGAGCAAAGTTTCATCATCGGCGCCATGGCCTTCATGGAATTCCTGAAATCGATCGTTGTGGATCAGAGCCTCGGCTCAGTGGCACACTTGCAGCGATTCACCAAAGTTGCGAATGGGCAACCCGTTTACCTATGTCCATGGACCGGCTTCAGCACCCCACTCTTCATCTACTTGGCGGAAACAATGATAATAGTCAGACGGAAACGCCGCTCCACACTGCTCAATCGCGCGAAGACACCCCCAGCATCAACTGCAGAAGCGGACGAGGATCTCTCGAGGGCTAGAGACATTTACGAAAAGGCCTTGCACCGTACGGCTCCCCCAGCCATGTCGGTGCCCGACACACAGGATCCAACCACACCGATCGATCACTTGTTCGCCGTGGACACCATAATGCAACTGACGATCCTGCTGGAGCTCACACTAGCATTCCCACAAGTTGCCATGGAATACTACCCGAATCTCCAGAAAGCCCCTGACCTCAAACTGGAAGCCCGGAGGATGGCTTTAGATTTTGCGATCTCAGTTCTGAGTGTCGTCCCTAGGATTCCTCAGCATTCTGGATGTAACAATCTCATTCCAATACAACTCATCAGTGTAGGGAGCGCCCTACAGGCCAGTGCGGCAAGATCATCGCAGACTGCAGATTTACAGACGTGGAGAAGTCTTGTGGTGCGCCGGATGAACTGGATCCATGAACGCCACGGAGTACCTACAGTGCTACGAATGATACAGGTATTGGAGACTGTTTGGCTTCGAGCAGATGAATTGGACCGTACTCGAAAGGACTCATCGGGGCCCACGATCCACTGGATGGATATTATGATTGGAGATATGCCTGAGGAGTTATATGGATGAACAAGTATTCAAAGACTGCTGTGAGCTCAACACACTGGACTACGAAAAGCGTCAATTCGGAAGCTTGATGCACGAACAGCAGCAGCCGGTAGTATTGACTTGTTGCAACCAGCGACATGCCTAAGCAGTGGCTGGTGGCTGGTATGCCAGTAACGGGACTGGAATGGAGATACGCCACTACGATATCAGAACTCGGATTCTGATTCAACTTGTTGTGGCGAAGCAGAGCGTGGCCACCAACCGCAGCTTGAGCCAAGCAAAGTCTGTCAGAGCCAGCGTCCAACTCAGGTTCAGCCATCAAGTCGAGATTGGAGTTCGCAAAGCAGGTCAAATGGTGCCGCTTTCTGAGACGATGAACCATAAAATGTGAAGGATCTGTCATCTTACTCATCGGCATGACCCCAAGTTATGAAGCTGAGCACAGCTTTGATGGATGCCATATGCCCTAATAGCAGCTCTGATCTCTGTCATATTTCCTATGAGAGATTAGCCCATGGGCAATGAAGACGCCTGGCATGCCCTACGTTCCACCATTGCGGCTTCTATGACAAGGAAGACTTGTCCACGCCAACGCACATCCGCAAACCGGCTTATGCAAGGTCCGACAACTATTTGTGCAAGAGCAGAATCGTCGTCTCCCCTTCCGTTCCAAACCGAGAGCCTATACTGGTTCCAGTGGCACACTTGTCTGTCCGTCATTGTCCCGGTCGTAGCCACGCAAGACCCCAGTCCAACCAGAAAAGCTTGGCTTCATATACCAATGTTTTTCTGACTGCACGGGAACCCGGCACTCGATACAGGTCCGATCGCAATGCATAAGACCGGCACTGGAGCAAAATGGTGGCCGTGGCACCAATCTTCTCCTAATGTCTTGAAGAAGTGTGGCTGGCGAAAGAATGGAACATATGTGTAGTTCAGACCCAGGTCGAATATGGAGCAAAACTATCGCTCCCTGCAGCCATGCTGCTCTGCAAGAAGACAAGCCAGTCGTTGGCATGGCTTATACTTCTGTCAGCCGTACCAATAGTATGTACCCGTACCTGCATAGCGTACCATATGAGAGACTGACAAAGCCAGCATGCTTCAAATAGTCCAGCTTCCGGTTGGGCAGATAAGGAGGTGATTCCATCTTTGCAATCAATTCCTGGGCAACAATTTTCTGGAGAGCCAGTAGCAGCGAACCCACTACGACCGAAGACAAAATATAATCCTTCTGTTCTTGCCTACCGTCGAGACACTGGCAATTCTCGGTCGGATGACTACTTCGGCCCTCTGGGAGAAAATGTCACCACCTCCTCTTCGACAAATATCAAGCCCGCTCCGCTATTTTGGGATGACGAGGGTCGACTTACTGCTGGCGCCATTTGCAACGAGACCACGACCTGCATCGTAGCCCTCGATCCTGAGACTTTCGATATTCTTGCGACGTGGACCGGCCCTACGGAACCAGGATCATCGCTCTTCTTTCCATTCTTCACTTATTCGACCATGTACGAAGGGCGATACATCACGCCAGCGCTCGGGCCGAAAGTTTTGGAGATCGAACGGAGTGATGCAGCCAATGGCACGACGCTGAAACTTGCGAAAGAGTTGGACTTGTCGGCTCTGGTGGGAGAGGAGAATCAGATCATCAACTCGGCGTACGACGAGGAAGGAAGATTCTGGTTTACGACTGGAGGCTTCCGCGGTGCGGGGCCAGGCTCTAGCAATACCTCAGCTGTGATCGGCTACATTGAGCCGGATGGGACGATGCGGCACATGGTCATCCCGGACACCAATGTGGAGAATGCCATAGCAATGAGCGGCACCACAGTGTATGTTAATACTGGACCCGCCGGAGCTAACGATCGTCCGAATGCTGTCGGCCACCTCTATGCCATAGCGTCTGGTCGTGATGGTATTCAGATCCTGTACAACGAAACCTACGATGCCGGATCGGGCATCAAGCCAGGCGGCATCGCCCGTGGCTCCGGCTCGTCGCCCAGTCTGCTAGGTACGAAATACGTCGCCATCACTGGCAATGCAGAAATGCAAATACGGTTGAACATTTTCAAGCAGACCAGTAGTGATGCCAGCGCAGACTATGAAAGTGTCAGCAACAAGAACGGCAATCTCGTCTGCACCGTTCCAATCTTTCGCCCGAATGCTAGCGCCACCGAGAACACTCTCATCACGCACTTCGATGGCACGATTTACAGTGCAGTCATCACCGCTTCCTTCAATGCGCCTCCAGTCATCGACTTCTTCAACAGCAGCACGACGCTCAATAGCTCCGACCACTTCGTCACCACCGCGGCTCCAGGCTTCGTGCGAGTAGATTTCGATCCGCGGAATAGTTCCTGTCGCGTACGCTGGCAAGTCAATCTTCCCACAACGGGGATTGGGACACTGTCAACGATATCTGGATTGCTTTATTGTTATCACCAGGATGTTGGGCTTGCGAGAAATGGGGAGTACGTGTGGTATCTTTCAGCCCTGGAATGGCAATCTGGGAGAGTTGTCTGGTCAGTGAGAACGGGCACAGGTCCGTTGTTCAATAACAATTATCAGAGTCCGACGCTGGGGCCGGATGGGGCGGTGTATACGTGTGTGCAAGGTGGAATTGTGAAGGTTTTCGATCAGATGGAGGACCTTGTTTCTGGGTACGGCAGTGGTGAGGACTAGACATATTCAGTGAAAGAACGAATAATAGATTAGATGATCGGTATATCTGTACGAAACATCGTTGTCGCTGTATACAGGAAATCGAGAGGACGACATCCGGTCTTGGGATTGGAGTGAAGTGCCGCCTGCTTCCGTGATGAGCGTGCTTCTCGGCTGAGTCGTGCCGATGGCCCGTGCATTCTTATCTTATCAGCTGAACCCTGGCGTCGTCTGCTTGCAAATAATTCTGTGGCGGCGGTTCTGTCATCGCTCTCGAGAACATCCCGTTTCTTCACGGCAACAACCACTCTCGCTAGAAGTCTCTTCTGCAAACACACGGAGGAGCAAATCAGAGCTGTTTTCAATTGCACGAGAGTGCCACCGCATCGAAGAAAGACACACTCCGGACCCCGCAGTCATGTCGATGGACATCGACACCGTCGCCCTCGAGCAGCGGCCGGCCACGATGGCCACGGTGCTTTGCTACAACTGCGGCGCACCAATCGATGGCACACAAGCCGCAGGAGCACTCTGCAATGACTGCCTCAAGACAACAGTCGACATCACATCCAGCATCGAGCGAGACGGCATATTACTCATGTGCAGAGACTGCGACCGATGGCACTCCCCTCCAGCAACATGGGTTGTCGCCGCTCCCGAATCACGAGAACTACTCGCACTATGCTTACGGAAACTGCGAGGTCTGCACAAGACGAGAATTATAGACGCGAGCTTCATCTGGACAGAACCGCATTCGAGACGTGTGAAGTTGAAAATCACAGTACAGCAAGAGGCGATGCAAGGCACAATATTGCAGCAGACATTCGACGTGGAGTTCGTGCAGAATTATAAGCAATGTCCGGACTGCGCAAAGTCATACACACACAACACATGGAGAGCTGTCGTGCAAGTGCGGCAGAAGGTTCCTCACAAGAGGACGTTCTTGTACCTGGAGCAGTTGATTCTCAAGCAAGGCGCACACAGTAACACGATCAATATCAAGGAAGTGCCCAACGGGATAGATTTCTTCTTCGCGGAGAGAAATAGTGCGGAGAAGTTTGTGGATTTCTTGCAGTCGGTTGTGCCGGTTACGACGAAGAAGGCGCAAGAGCTGATTTCGATGGATACGCATACGAGTGTGAAGAGTTACAAGTTTACTTTTTCTGTGAATTTGGTGCCTATTTGCAAGGATGATCTGGTTGCACTTCCGCCGAAGCTCGCAAAGTCGATTGGAAACATCTCACCGTTGACACTGTGCTATCGCATTGGCACGTCAGTAAATTTGCTGGACCCCAACACATTACAGACCGCAGATCTCAGCACACAGATCTACTGGAGAGAACCTTTCGCTCCGCTGGCAGACAACAAGGAGTTGATAGAATTCGTGGTAATGGATATCGAACCAACTGGACAGCGAAACGGCCGTTTCGAACTCGCAGATGCCACAGTCGTACGAGCATCAGATCTCGGGGTCAACGACAACCAATATCTCATCCGCACACATCTCGGAAGCGTTTTAAACGCAGGAGACAGTGCAATGGGATACCTCCTCGCCGGAACACAATTCAACAACCCGAACTGGGAAGCTCTCGAAGACTCAAAGAAATACTCTGGCACAATACCCGACGTGATACTGGTCAAGAAACACTACGAGCGCAAGAGAAAGAGTGGCAAGGGCCGAAACTGGAAGTTGAGGAGAATGGCTCGCGAGGAGAGCGAGATGAAACCTCGCAAGCAGGATCAGGATCGTGATGAGATTGATTACGAGCAATTCTTGCAGGATCTTGAGCAAGATCCTGAGCTCAGAGGAAATCTCAATTTGTACAGGAATACGCAAGCGGCTGCTGCGGCGAGTGAGATGGAGACGGATGATGAGGATGATGAGGGGCTGCAAATACCAATGGATCAGCTTATTGATGAGATGGAGGATATGGGAATGGAGGATGCTAGTGATGATGATGACGAGTGAAAAAGTTCATGTCTGGGTTCGACTGGGGAAAGGCAGCATTGTTGGGATTCATGTTCGGCGCTGGAAGGTGTTGTTCGTGTGGCATGAAAGCATGGCTGAGTGGTGTCTCAAAGCATGCTTGGCTCTTCGCAGGAGAGATAGCCTAGTCGTACAGTAGCAAACGATGACACGACTCGTGTCTATGAGACTTGGCCATTCGCTGTGGTGTGTACGACCCCGCTCGTGCCGCTGTGTGTCTCTCCAGCCAAGCTCAGCCTTGTGGGTCTTGTCAAGATATTGGCATTGGGGTATTCGCATTGAACCCCAACAGTCTGTGGGAGATATCTCCGGCAATGTTGGTTGTGATGACGATGATGGCCTGATATGAATGCAATGTAGGCTGGGCAGCTGATGGTCACCGCTGAGGTAGGCTTCAGATCATTGCCTTCGAGAATTTGATTGATGATTCACCAGCTCAATCTCCGCGGGACGAGTACTTCACAGGTATCTGTCATTTCGCCCAAGAACGCGTGCCAGCTGCCGCGTAGCCAAAGACGGCCCGGCTCAGCGTACATGTGGCCATACACACGCTGCTGATGACTTCGCAGCATGTTGCACGGCTAATGAATTCTGTGCCAAGTATTGTTGAGGCCGGCCAAGTTTCGATGGAGGGCAGCATGTGCATGCCGAGACCATTCTCGCCGCCGATGCCGACAGAAAGCGCGTGGAAGGAGATGTCGGCTGGTGTTAGTCGCGGTGGCGTTATTTGACCACGAGGACGATTGCGCGACTGGGGTGAGAACATGAAATGCAGTTCATCCTTTCCTGATGTCTTCCCTGACATGACGTTCTATTTGTAGTGCAACAACCACATACTGTGTACTCCGTCAGCAGTTCATCGGTCGGTTCGGTGCCACACGGATGATCGCCGAGCCCATCGTTTAGCGTGGCTCTTCCTTCCTGATTCGTGCGCGCTTTCCTGTACTCCACTCCACGCAGTTGGCACTTCCCCGGTGCGGCGGCACTTCACCAACTCCAGTCTCGCCCTCTCCTTCGCTTGCCCCTCGCGCCTGAAGAAGAAGTGCTCCGCGGGCGGACGAAGAATCGACATCGAGAACCGTAGAAACAGAGCACAACGTGGCAGATTTGTGAACAGGAGAGGAAGAGGCCGAGAGAGAGACACGGACAGGATCCCATTGCGAAGACCAGGTCGCTTCCGCTCGCTATCGCCCTTCGTGCTATCTCATACCATACCACTTCCGTCCGCCGCTATTCACCAGACTCGTATCATCAATTGGGAACATATCAGACACACGGAAACTAGCAAGGGCCCGGTTCTAGATCGCTCGGAAAGTGCATTGGCTCAACACAGCGTCCGGCGTGACATACGACACAGCAAAACAACCACATCGGCTGATCACCAATCAATGGCCTCATCATCACAAGACGCCGTGGCAGGGGCTTCTCTCCCGACAACGAGTACCGCTCGAGCGCTATCCGAAGAGGAGAACAAACCCGTCGAGATGACCAACCTGGACGCCACGGCGGCGAGCAATGCCATCCCAGAAACACCTGGCACTCCCGCCGTATTCGAGGATGCCCTCCAGACACAGCCTGAAGTGGCAGCAACATCAGCGACAACATCGCAACCACAACAATCACAACCACAACAATCACAACCACCCACCTCTACATCCACCACCACTGCACCCAACCTCACTCGAACCGAAACAGAACACCTCGGCCCCGCCGCAGAAGACCACGCTCCCATCGCACCCAGCACAACCTCCTCTTCAGGACCCCATCTCATGATCTCGTTAATGCTCATCACTGGCGCACGACACCCTTATAAAATCGACGAGAAATACCTGCGGAATCGAAAGGTCACAGCGCAAAATAGTGCAGGCGAATTCGATCCGAGGGAATTGAGCGGATATCAGTTGAAAGAACTGATTTGGACGGATTGGAGGCAAGAATGGGAGCCGAGGCCGAGTAGTCCTGGGCGTATAAGGTTGATTGTTATGGGAAGGATGATTGAGGATAAGGGGTTGCTGAAAGGTGAGTTATGGATAGATGATGGGCATGGTGCATGCATGCGCGTATTGTGCGCGTAGGACTCGCGATGACATGAGAGAAGAGTCGTGGGTCTGAAGGAGAACGAGATGGCTAACATTCGCATAGACCTTCCCTTTAACATGACTTCGACAAACGTGGTGCATATGACTGTCAAACCGGCAGATATTATCGACGATGACGAGGCAGCGAATGCTAAGAGCACCGGCAAGGCGGTACGACAACGAGAGACAGAAGAGCAAGGTGCGGGGTGCAGATGTGTCATACTATGAGGCTATCGAACGTCTGCTCGTACAAAGGACAGAGAGATGCACCAGCGAGATACTATGACCAGCTGGGTGTGCAGCGAATGAGGACGCTGGTCCGGGAGAGACATACCGAATGTACATGGAAGCGAGGCGAGGCGAGGCCGCTCGAGCTGTAGAAGGGGAGAAAGCTGGTGCACATTTGTTGTCAGAAGCATCATTCACATATGGGCGTTGGGGATGGGGAAAGGGAAGCGAACGGTCGTCACAGCATATCTGGCATGGAGCGATGGGTCTATCATTTTGCTACTCGAGGAAATCATATTGCGTTCTTTCCTCATACTGCGTACCACCCTTGTCTTTCATTTGGCGAGGACCGCTTCCCTCTGGCTTTCTGGAGGTCGTATAGCATAGATGAAGCATGGAGAACAGCGCAGACGAGGTACGATGTCACTTATCCAACGAGGTGATATGTGAAAATGGACAGTGCACTCCATCACACTTCTCCATCTGCGTTCTAAATGCAAAACTGACATGCGTGAAAGGGGACATTAGCGCTGCGTAGAGTTTCATTGGATTTCATGTTGCTTCAGTATTTATGCAGTAGTGACGTCCAGTACTCAACTCATGACCACTCTTCCGAGAAGGCTGTCATGCTGAGGATCTGGTAGTGTACAGCGAATCATAGCCGGTCTATGCATGCATGTCACGTCTCCATCTCCATCTCGGGCTCCCCAGTCTATTCGGTCGAGCGAGGACACTCGTCTCGCATGCCCCATCACCGCACCCATCGACTGTCATCTTTCAGCTTCTCCGCATCTCCATCACACCATCATAGCGAAGGCCCGATTACCAAGAATTCATCTTAAACCTCATCTCCATCTCCGTATGGAAATCCACCTCATTCCTCATCTCCTCCCCACCAGTAAACACATCCTCCCAATCCAACTCACAATCCCTCCCCATCAAAATGTCCGCATGCAAGCCACTCCCGCTACCTCCCATCCCGGCACCAGCACCTCCAAGAATTCTAGGTCGCCATTCTCCAGCTCGCACGATCCCCAGTTCCATTTGGCGTTTGACTGGTTCTGCGATACCGAATTGACGGCGGAGGAGTTCGTGTTTGAGAGTATCTTGTTGGGCGCGCCAGTTTGCTAGACGGTTTTCTAGGGGGTGGGAGGATTGGAGAGTGAGGTTGCTGCCGGAGGCTGTGGTTTTGGGAGCCGGAGTGCTGAGGGAGAGGTTGGAGCGGAGGGTGTCGTGGACGCCCGGGGCGGAGGGGGCGCCGAGTTGGAAGTTGGCGTGGGAGGGGTTGTTGGAGGAGGGGACGATGCGGAGGGACTGAGGTCGGTGTTAGTTGTTGTTATCAGACACGGAGGATTGGTGGAGGATAGTACATACCATGATGATGGTGTTGAGCGGTGCTCAGTGGTTGTTTGAGTGGGCTGTTGGCGCTTCCTGAGCGCGAGGTTGTGACAGAAGAAAGTTTCGTGTATCGAGTGCGTTCTGGATCGAGCGGAGATGATGTGTTGATGGCGGCGAGGTGGCGGTGTTGCTGCAAGTGTTTGGTGATGGAAGCTGTTCGGCGCGTGGCAGCTTCAGGCAAGCACGATGATGCGCGGCCAGCTCCTGCGCAGCAGCCTCACTTCATGTCCGACGGCCCGATGCCGAGCCGGTATTAGAGTTCAGGCACGCACGCACGCAACAGTGGTGGAAGGTTCCTACAAAGACATCTTTCTGGACATACATCCTGCTTGCACAATACAATCCACTTCATCCTTTCATAATGGCATTACCATACTGCAACGATGCTCGGTCTGTGCCGTCCGACGGCTTCTAGTTCGGGTCATTCCGGCACTCGTCTTCACTCTCCCATGGCATAGACTCGAAAAGGTCATGGCAGTCGTCAATCAGTACACCCACTACTCCAGTTCCTCTCAGCAAACGTGCGACTTGCGACTCTAGCGACACATTCGTTCGCCTCCCACTTTGACCAACAATCGTATGCATGCCCAAATCTACAACGTGCCCGTCGTGTCGAAGAATCACTTGCTGCAAGTAGGGGTGCGACAGCTTAAGGTCTGCGGCAAAAAGGGCCTTGAGTGTTCGCAGCTGTTTTCGAACTATGCTGAGCTCACTCCTTCCATGATCGATGCCTTGCCCCGCATGCATGACCAAGCTGACGCGTTCGATGCCAATCGGGAGGATTTGAGACAGAGGCGGAATGTCACTGATGTTCCATTCATCATCTGCTTCGGGATCGAGCCCCCTAGCTCTCGATAGGAGACCACTGCCTGGTGGCGGAGCGGCAAACATGAGAAGATCTAGTTGGATCTCCTCTAGAGCCATAACTCGTGCAGGGAAACGATCCCACTTTCGACAACTCCCATTCGATGCCGGACTGTCAACGAGAGTTGCCTGAGTTGCGGGCCACAACGCTGTGACACCGCAGCAACAAAGGCACCTGCATCCCAGTTGTGGCCGCAGCCATTCCATGTCGCATGGTGTGAGTACTTTAGCGATGTGACAGCCGGCATCCGATCAAGTATGCGACCAATGTTTGCAGCATCGATGCAGCAACCTTCGAAGTGGAGAATGCGCACGTTCGACATGGCGTTCTCTGATGACACTCCCGGTGAAGCAGACCACTGAAATGGAATGCCTGTGTACATTTGCTCGTGTTCACATGCCATAACTTTCATGGCGTGAACTTGTCTCAATCCCGGCAGCATCAGGAACGAGGCGATGTCCTTGACCCCAACTCGGCACCTCCCGTCATTATCAATCTCCTGGGAGGGCAGTAAGTGCTCGAGTCTAGCGAGTGGTGCGTCGAGATACTTGTTTGCTGCCACGATATCTTGGTCTCCGGACGCCAGATGCGACATAGCAGAAAACACTTGCTCCCATTTTTCTGGCCGACCAGACTGTAGGCAGTCCCAAGATTTAGGCAACCTAAGTTGCTCCAGATTGGGAAGCAGAGTCAGAAGGAACACCGCGCGATGCATGATCATATCAGGAAACGTGATATGACGAATCGTGCCGGGAACGTTTCGCTCTATTACTATCGGCGCCTCGCGTGGTATCGGTCTCTCGGGCATCATCGTTCTAATCCACGCGTCTGCGTTCTGTTCTGCTAGCGCCAGTAGCAGAGAAGAGCGAACACTCATGCAGACCAATTTCCGAGCCTCGTCATTGTGCACATATCCAACATGACGGGGGTCGCACATGGCCATGCATTCATAGTCTCCTTCAGATTCGTTGGCGAGGCTCAGGTCCAAGGTCCGGATCAGTCGCGCAACGAAAGGGTCTTTCGCGATAGTCACCAGCGTGGCAAGAATCGACCTTCCTTTGGCGACTTTCACGTGATGCCATCGTTTCCTGAGGATATTGTACTGCTTCAAATGTGGCTTGCTGAGCTCGTGGTTTAGCCTGCAGGATAATGCCATGCTTTCGAGGTCGCCATTGTTGTTGACATGAAGGATGATGTCGTCTAGAAGTTCTGTGGGCAGCCCGAGAAGGGACATTTTGATGACACTCGCTGAATGTGCAAAGGGAAGAGTTGGAAGTCGGCATTCTTGAGCCTCGAATATACATCTGCATCGTGGGTGTGCAGAGGCATCATGAGGTGTTTGTGTAACTTGTTGTTCTCGTTACCGCCTCGCTAAGGCGTTGCTGCCTTGCGTTGCTTGTGTGCCACCTTCCCAAATTGGGGGACTCGATAGGCTGCAAGATGGTGGAGAAAGATCGCACTTAATGAGGATCAGGGTGTTCTTGAAATGTATGCATTCATTGCCGCTAAAGAGAATTCTTCGAGTCAAAACTCCATGCTGTATGCTGCGTACTCATAAGAATCATTGGTATCATTTCAAAACCCCCCACTCTTCCTCACACTTCCCCATCTAAACCTCCTGCTTCGGGACAGAAACCGATCCCGACCTCACCGCCTCTCGTGCAGCCTCCTTAGAAGCCTCCGCAACCAAATCGTCACTGCTGCCAACCTCAAAAGGATCCACAACAGTGCTAGCAAACTTCCTCGCAGTAACCTTCTTGGCGAAAAGGATGTCAAGCTCGTGATAAGTCCTGTTCCAAGTCTCCGGAAGACGGAAATAAGACCACACAAACATGCCAAAGCAAGTCGTAGCCCACACGAAAGAAGTGTATCCTCGGAGATTCCAAGCTTGAGGGTTCATCATGAATTGTTGAAGAGTTCCACCGATGAGACCGGCGATGTTGCTAGAATCTCTCGCGAGGCAAATAGTCTTTTGTCGGAGACGAGTGGAACCCATTTCGGCGGGGAGGGCCCAGCCTAGTTGACCTGCGGAGAGTTGGAAGATGAAAGTCCAACCGAGGGTGAGAACTGCTTGGGCCATGGCGACTCCGTCGTTGGTGTTTGTCCAGACGCTGAGGACACCGATGAGGATGAGAATGAAGCACATGCCGCCCATACCTGCGACGTAGATTGTTCGGCGGCCGAAGTTGGGCATGAGGAAGATCCAGTTTACGAGGCAGCCGACGAAGGCGAGGCCTGTGCCGCCGAGAGCGAGTGAGTAAGTTGCAGATGTGCCAAGACCGACTTGGGAGAAGAAGTAAGAGGAGTTGTAGGCGAAGCAGATACCGCAGAGGATTTGACCGGCGAAGCACAAGCAGGCGATTTCGGTGCGGCGGAGCTCAGTGCCCTTGAAGCAGTCGATGTAGCGCGTTCCGACGGAGAGTTGCTTCTCGAGATTGTTGGTGTAGACGATTGTGGCGAGGGTCTTGTTGGGGTCCATCGTGGAGTCCTTGGATTGCAGACGCTTGAGGGAGGCGAGAGCGTCGTCCATGCGGTTCATGCGGGCGAGGTACCATGGAGATTCAGGTGCCATGTAGATCAGAGGGATGAGGAAGGCTGGCCACACCCACTGGAGCGCGAAGGGAATCTTGTATCCCCACTCATCGGTGCGAGTCGACAGACCTTTGAGGACACCGGCGGAGATGAGCTGACCCAGGATGAAGCACATATTGGTGTACGAAGTCATATAGGTTCGCAGAGCTGTTGGCAAAATTTCGGAGGCGTAGGCTGGAGCGGTAGTGGCGAGCATGCCCCATGGCAGACCGCAAAGGACTTCTCCGAGGACGAGGACAGGCAAGTTGGGAGCGAAGAAGACAACGAAGACGGCCAGAGACAGTGCGATGAGCGCGCCGAGAACAGCCTTCTTGGAGCCATAGCGAGAGACGATAACACCAGCGAGGAGACAACCGATGATGGATCCAGCGCCACCACCTTGGGACAGACCAGCTTGCCATTCGGCAGTCAACTGGTATCCGACTGGAGTCTGCGGGGTGATTCCGACCCACTGGCCGTAGCGGATGAGGAAACTTGGGTAGGCGAAGAAATTGGAGAGCAGATTGGTGTCGTAGCCTTCCATGATGACCGTGGTGCTCATTACAAGAGACCAGAACAGTGCGGGCTTGTATTGGCGAATGGCCTCGCGGATGCTAAGTTCGTGCTCGCCTTGTGTCGCATCGTGAACAGCGGTGGCGAGTTCGCCCGTGGTGGTCTTGCTGAGGTCGACCTCGTCCACCTGGCTGGAGATATGATCCTTCTTCTCAGACATTGCGAAGACTGTGTCGAGTATGTCGATAGAGTGTTTTGTCGACTATCCTGCTCAGTGGCAGATGTTGGTAAAGCTCAAAAAGCTGAGCCCTTGTTCGAATCTCCTTGGTATTGCTGGAGAAGCTGTTGTTGATGCTGATGATGGCCTGTCAACTCGGTGCAGGCATTGTCTAGATATATGTCTCGCCGCTCCGCATCTTGGACCATGTACCTGTCAGAACATGTTCGGCCTTACTGGCCATCTTGGGGCAATGGCATGATGCGAAAAGCATCGAAGCCCATCTTCCGCCGCTAGAAGCTGTTCTCCGCCGCGACAAGCAAACGCCATGGAAAGGGTCGAAAAGCGAGATGCAGGTCACGCGTGGAAGAGCAAAGGCTGAGACTATGGTCGAGACGGCATAGCGTCCGTTCTGCCCGGCCTGGACAAAGCGACGCCCAGAGCGCTGAACCATGTCTTCTCCACAATCCGGCTCACAGACTGTGCATTTCCTCCACCTGCCGATGCCAATAGACTTCCTTGTAACCCCGTGGAGTAGAACTTTGTTTTCGGCGCATGGCACACGCGTGGCCTTCCATTCTCCACTAGAAAGCGCTTCAGCCACCAGACGCTTAACGACTTTCTTTCTTTCTCCTCCTCGTGGAGTGGAAAACTATACAGCGCTGATGATGTGTATAGCGACTGCAGTATAGTGCCGAGAAGCGGTCTCTGCCGGATGGAAGCAAGACGATGAGCCCGGATATGCCATCGATGTAGCGCCGAGATTGCCACTTACCGAGGACAAGCACGATGATCGCGAGATGCCTCAGAGAATTGGAATAAGCGGGCGCTTTCAGGAGACTGAGTCACGGGACCAGAGACTGTGATGCCACAGCTACAGTCGGTGACCAAAGCGGGCTGTAAGTCTTGCAGCAATTACTGCAAGCCTGGGTCAAGTGCTGTCTGGCATCGAAGCATCGTCGCCACATCCAAGGGCTGCATCAGGATATCGTGCTCGAGGTACTGCCAACATGAATACGGCCAGCGGGCCATACAACTTTTCCTTCCCTGCAGCTACGGTCCTGAGACTGCCCCATCTCTGCACAACCTAGCGCATGGTAGGTACAATCCCAAAACCTGCAGAGGACGCGCCTTGGTCCATTCCACTTAGGCATCGAATCATCTTCACCCACCCTCGGCAGCTGATTCCACAACGCCATGCTCAAGCTCCACTCTCATGCAACATCAAGCTCACGCGAGCATATCCGTCACTAATGCCCAGAATCAGGAGACTGCTCTAGCATTCCACGTTCCGCTAATGTCATGTACAGTTCAGGAAGCTAGCACCAACGTCGAATGGCATCGAGCTAGACCGGATGCGCAACATGAAGAGTTCCAGTAGCGACAGGATCCCTGCGAGGAGTGGAGGAGTTCTCATGCTATTGGCTCCAGCTGTTGGAGACTCCGCGACGGGCGAGATCTGATCTGCTCGTCTGATGAGATCTGGGTCGAGACTAAGTTCCTTGGTCGCAGTCGCGATCTTCGCCTCCTCTTTGCCACGCGGGAATCTGAGGGGTAGGAGATGCAGCTGCTTGAAGTGCGTCGTGGAGGAGATTCTTGGTTGGTGGCCCTTGAACAGCCTTTGCAGTCACGGAACAGCGACGAGGTGGAGTGCAAAATGATCACGAGTAGTGTGGTGAATTGTATTACGCTTTTGAACGCCAGTCTCTATGGATCTATCATGGCTCATGGCCTGTTCGTCTCATCGTCGTCTGGCTGCACCCGCACCATGCGATCATTTGACCCCTCACGAGGCGCCCCAACCTCACAGTTCCTGCTTGACGAGACTCTTCCTCGTCTTAGACTCGCCAGTCAATGGGCGCAACCTAAACACCTTCGCCGCATGCCTCGCAACAGGCACCGTGATCCGCCCACCCGCAGAGACCGTCCCAACCTTCTCGCCAAACAACCGCGAATCACCTGCCTCAATCCCCGCAGCATATGGCGTCTCAGTAGCATTGTACACTCTCTGGCGGCGAATTACCTGTGCCCTCGCCTCACCAGCCTCAGCAGCCAAGATCTCCTCCGCATTGACTTTTGTCATTCTGCTATGTCCATTACTCCACAGGTCATGAATCGCCCAATCCTGCTTATTCTGCGGAGCGGTACCATGCACACCATCCATAACAAAAATCTCCTCGAGAGAAGCCGACATCTCGAGATCTTCGTGTGCGACATTGAGAAAGATAACGACTTGGTCGCCGTTGGCGAGTGGTCCGCTCCAGACTTGTGTCTCACCGACGTCGAATTCATCCTTGGGGACGGATGTGTTCCGTGCGATGCGGATGACGGCTTTGCCGCGAGGGTCTTGGCTGATGGCGATGATGGCTGGGTTGTTGACGATGGAGAGTGTGGTGGCGTCCATCTCGCGGAGGTCGTTGCCTAGGAGTAGTGGGGATTTCAGAGCTGCCCACATGGAGAAGTGGGCTTTGTATTCTTCTTCGGTTTGGCCGCCGAGGCCGACTTCGAGCATGTCGAGATCATTCCAGCCGCCTGGCAAGGCACGATCGGTGTAGGGTGCGACTTTGTTAATGATTGACAGTACGGAGCAGTGTGTGCCAGGTGCGACACAATGAGGATCATTTGGATCAACGCAAGCGCAGAGTGCATCAGGGCGGGCGAAGCTATCGTAGATGTCTCCGGAGATACGCCATGAATTGGCGAGCGATGGGCCCCATGTGTGGACGTAATCTTCTCCCCAGTTGCACAAGCTGTAGAGGATATCTCTGCCGGTAGCCTTCAAGGCTTTGGCCATCTCGTTGAAGCGGTCGAATGTGATCTTCGGTGTGCCAAATCGCCCCATGTGGTAGCAGTTGTCGTATTTGAGGTAATCCACTCCCCACGAGGCGAAGCTCTTTGCATCTTGAATCTCGTAATCGAGAGAACCAGCTATCATGTGTTAGCAATGTGGTCAGTCCCAAGTCTGGGGATAGATAGGGGTTTTAGCATACGGTATCTTGCGCAAGTCATCTCTCCTGCACTGGAGTACATGCCAAACAACAGTCCTTGTTTGTGCAACTTGTCTGAGACAGACTTCATTCCTCGAGGGAATTTATTGTCATCAACAATTTGGTAGCCATCGTCGCCGCGACCCTTTGACCAGCAGTCGTCCAGGACAACGTAGTTGTAGCCCAAATCTCGCAAGCCGTATTCTATGAGCAGCGATGAAGTGTCGAGGAGGAGTGATTCCGATACTTCGCATGCAAATGTGTTCCAGTTGTTCTGGGAATAGTTTAGTATGTGTGATCTCGCGTTTGCTTCGAACAACTAACCCAACCCATCTGGGGCGTCCTGGCAAGCCCATTTTCCACAGCACCAACACCAGCGATACCCAGCAATGCTGCCGCAAACGACGCAGGTCTGATATTCTTCGAAGCCATGATTTTGTTTGGGAGCGAGAAAATGGAAAGACAGAGGCGATCAGGAACAGTGAAGTGTCAGCTCCTCAGAAGTTCGACTTACCTATATGTGCGGAGGCAGTGAGACCAAACTCCGCCCACATTCGAGCCAAGCATGTATTCCGCCAGCTCAGGGCGGTGCATGTGGAGCGGCGGAGGGAGACGGCGGAGAATCGTCATGCTTGGAAGCATGTGTCGAACCTAGCCAAGAATTAGCGCGGAGCTGTATTCCGCCAGGCGGAATACTGCCCAAAGCTTCGGTCAGTAAACAGCTGCCGCTGACCAATGCCTCGAAGTGAAACTGCTGAGCGTCTGCAAAAGCTGGATATTGTCCTTTGCAATTTGTCTCGATACAATTCGCTTGTGTACAACCACGAAGACTGAAGCACAAAGCAGATTGCAAGCATTCAAGCAAGATGTCCAAATTCGACCTTTCACCGGTCGATTTGCTATCACCCACGATAGAAGCGACCATACTCAGTGGAGCATCTGGATTGCTGGCTCAGGCATTTACTGCATACAAGCAGCAGGTGAGCTTTGCTTATCGAATAACAAGTCGAGCGATGACTGACAATCATTAGCATTTCTCCTTGGACTTGATCCAGATATTCCAGTTCATCATCTTCTCAGCGATCACAACTCCTCCAAACTACGCGTTCCAGTACTTCCTCGAAGCCTCATTTCCCGCCAGAACTGCGATCGCCGCAGAAAAGCCTCAAGTGAAAGGCAAGACCGACGAGAGAAGCGTGCCTGTGCAAGACCGCCTGAGCATTCGGAATACCGTCATCAAATTCTTCCTCGACCAAAGCATAGCGGCCACAGTAAATACTGCGATGTATATCTGCTTGATGGGAGGCATCAAAGGTCATAGCTATGAGTACATCATGGATGACCTGTACAGCGTAAGTCGACCTTGATGCACTGCTCACGAATCAAATTTCTGACGACTCGGCAGAACTTCTGGTCACTCCTGTTCGCGAGCTACCGATTCTGGCCTTTTGTTTGTCTGCTGAACTTCGCGGTCGTCCCGATGAGGTATCGGCCGTATGTTGGCACGGCGGCTGGCATGATCTGGGGGATCTTCTTGAGTCTGCGGGACAATCAAGTGGCTTGAATAGGTCACATTGGCGTGGATAGAATGAGCATCTTCATCGTATTGCATAACGCGCCGCCGTTGCGCTTCTGCTTCTCAACTCCGGCGCATTATGTTTCATCGGTCACGTTATCTGTGCACGATTCGTACGTGATGCCTAAGGCGTGGGATAACCTTTGTTGATGGAAGTGAATGGTGGCTGTCGCTGGTGCTGGAGATGTTGGAGCTGTTGTTTCCCGCCAGAAGTTGGCGGAGAAGTGGAGAACTCGCCAAGCCCAGCGAAGTGGAGGAGCCGGATCTCCCATCCCTCTCCGTTGCTTCTGCCCGAGGTCTTGACGTTTGGTGGCGCAAAACACTCCTCATCCCCAGACACAATGCCGCCAGCTTCTCCGCCGTTGTTCTCCGCCTGCAGAGGCTCAAGCGATGCGTCCACAAACGGCCTGCGAGTTCTGCCGGTGCGATACTCTTGATCACGAGGCTCTAGCGTAGGAGAGTGCTGACGGGAAATACAGCTCTCGGCGGCGGCGATGTCAACCTTCAAGCGATGGAGGCCCATGTGCCATGTGTCGGAAACACAATGTTCCCTGTATACCATCCAGTTCCACCAGAGTAGTAGCCAGGACTGCCCGTGAACACGCCCATCGAAACTCTGCATCGTCCTTCTCGAACACTTCCATCGGCCCTGGAGGAACCTCAGTCCCAGACAAACAGGCTCTAAGCACCACATCATATTTCAAGGAGTCACCACAGTTCTCGTTGACAAGCCCGAATGTTACATCCTATGGCGCCGTACACGATGTCGAATTGCCCCCGGCAGCAGTATGCTTCCACCTGGCCACTCTGTATTTTGACTACAT
The DNA here is from genome assembly GCA_005356885.1 of Cercospora cf. flagellaris. Lineage (NCBI taxonomy): Eukaryota > Fungi > Ascomycota > Dothideomycetes > Mycosphaerellales > Mycosphaerellaceae > Cercospora > Cercospora cf. flagellaris. Next base: position 200,011 of record RJLU01000002.1, read on the forward strand.
CCACGATCAACTGCATACCCTATTTCAGAAACCACAGTTCATGGCGGATTTGGCGATGAACAGAACCTCGCCAGTCATCGCATACGCCATGATCGCGCTTGCCGCTCGCTTCTCTTCCAACGACTTGTTCTCGTCCACTAGTCCGCGAGCACGAGGAGTGCCGTATGCGAGGAAGGCTGCACAGTTGCTAGATGTGAGCGAAGTCTCGCTGACCTCGATACAAGCATGTGTCATGCTGGGTGCATGTCGGATCATTGAGGGAGACGCACGAGGTGAGAGCGTGTACTATGGTATAGCCTGTCGTATGGCACAACTATTGGATCTGCCCCATCGACAGTGCGAAAGTCTGCTCGAGAAGGAGATCAATATAAGAGGTAAGCAAAGAAATCCACGATGGGCGACTCAGCTGACTTTACGAGTCTGGCACACTTTGTGCATGATCGATGAGTGGTCTTCCTCCGGTGTGCAGGTTCCTCGACAGATCGCGAACCCTCCAGCAGATGTACCTCTCCCGATGGAAGAGATGGCATTCTTGCAGCTACGGCATGAGAACTCGATCAATATGTCCCAGTCTTACTCGAATCCATCGCTACTTGGAGAGATGATCACGTTGAACCGCATCTTCAGAGAGTGAGTGCAGCCCTACACCCGAGGTCCAGTAATCCCGCCGCACGACAGTGTCTACGGCAACAAGCCCAGCTTTAGATTCCACTGCGCTGTTGGAATATTCGTGAACATATGCTGACATTCTTCATCACTGTAGTGTCAACCAGATGAACACATACACCGTCGGCACATCGCACCTTCCACCAGACACGGATGCAGTGCAGGCACTTTCTGACAGACTCGATGAATGGGAAGCAATGCTCCCTGTATACATGCGTGACGAGCCTGCGAACTTGGCACACTATGCGGCCCAAGGACTGGGACGCATCTACACGGCCGTCTATCTCGGCTTTTACCACTACGGCCAACTACTATACTACCAGTTTCTACACGGCTCTAACGAGGAAAGCGGCGGCCTCATCAATGTCTTTGCGCAACGGTGCAAGTACCACGCTGCTCGACTCTGCAACATGGTCTACTCGGCACTCGACACGCCCGGCTGCGATGTTCAATACAATATGGTCGGCCATGTTCTAGTCATCGCCTCCACTGTGCAAATACACACGTTACTCTTCTCTTCAGATCGTACCGAGATAGACGCAGCACGACAGCGGTTGGAACGCAACTTCAACATTTTGCTCAAGCTTCGAGAGCTTTGGCCTGCACTGGACCTCTGCATGATTCGTCTCCAGGTCTTTCATAAGGCTTGTCGCACATCTATGGACAACTCTTTCCAGCTCGATGGGTGGATGCTCAAATTCCTTTCCGAATTTGGAAATCCAATCGACGACAAGCCTGAGAACAACGATGCGGAATGGATCATCGGCGACATTGCCATCACACCAACATCAGATTTTGGTGTCAACACCATTGCCTCGTTCATTCGTGAAGACATGAATTCATGAGCCACAGGTACTTGCACCACTTCGTGGATGTCGCTCTTCCGATCAAGGCTCCAGTGGGTTTGACCCCGCACCAGACCTCGCTACAAAGGATGCCCGCTCGTAACAACGAGTACAGTCGGACCAACACATTGGAAGCACTGTACAAGACCACATACCAGAATCAGTAATCAGAATGGCCTCAGCACCAGCGGCTCCCATCGTCAACCCCGCTGAATTATTCTCCTTGGCAGGCAAGACAGCGATCGTGACTGGCGGAACGGGAGGTCTAGGCACGGCGATGACCATGGCTCTTGCTTCCGCAGGAGCTGATATCATATCAATTGAGCTGGCCGGCGATCCTGGCGCTGAGAATCTGAAGAAGTCCGTCACAGCAGCAGGCCGCAACCTCAAACAATACCATTGCGACGTCAAGGATTCCAAACAACTGCGAGCCTGCTTCGAGAAGATCTGGGCAGATGGCATCAAAGCCGACATCCTACTCAACTGCGCTGGAATCCAGCGGAGAGCGGAAGCAGAAGATTTCACTGATGAGCAGATTGAAGATGTGTTGGACATAAACCTGAAGGCGACGTTGATTGCGTGGTCAGTAACATGATAGGTGGAAACCCTACCCCAGCCATCACATGTGAGACAGTGACTATCGCTTACACTATTACTTTTAGCCAAGAATTTGCGAAACCCTTATTAAAAGAAGGTCGACCGGGCAAGATCATCAACATCGCCAGTATCATTTCGTTCATTGGCGGGAAGAATATCACGCCGTATGCTGCTTCCAAAGGTGGCGTCATGCAGCTCTCCAAGGCTTTCAGCAATGAGTGGGCTAGCAAGGGGATCAATGTCAACTCCATCCATCCTGGGTATGCTGTGGCATGAGCAAGAATTATTACTTACACGATAGACGACGCTGATTGCCCGAGACAGATACTTTACCACGCCATTGACAGAGCAATACCAGACTGATCCCAAGTATAAAGCTTTCAATGATTATGTCATGAGTAAGTGGAAATCGCAAAAGAAGACGCCATGAATGACACTCTTACTAACACCATTGCACAGTGAGAACACCGATGAAACGCTGGGGCAATCCAGTCGACTTATCCGGCGCCGTTATATTCTTAGCCAGTGAGGCGAGCAACTTCGTATCAGGAACAGGCATCACAGTCGATGGTGGCTGGACAGGACATTGAATTTTGTACGAAAGCGGAAAGCAGTTATGCATGCACAAAGCCACCCGGTACAGAAACTGCTCAACATTTCTCAAAGCCTCACTTTCTCCATCTTCTACAACGTCGTTGCAGGATCATCTACCAACGTCCCATCATCCGTCCACCTCCTCTCCTCAGCCCAAGCAAAAATCGCATCGTAATTCTTACAAACATGCGTAGTACCAATACCTTGCGTCCCGGCTTCAGGCGAGTGGTAAGGGTCGGCTCCTTCGAGTGAGGTGTCGCCGCAGCACATTAATGATAGCCGCAGGTAGTCGGCGCAATGGCTAGAGGCACACAGAACTATTAGCGATCGCGGAAGACGACAGTCACGGTACTCGACTTACAAGACATGCTGGAGGTCCTCCGTCGGCTCTTCGCCAGACCCCATCTCCTTTAATGTTCGTGTCATAAGCCACTAGCACAGCATCAATTCGAGTTCCGGATGAGTGAACGCAAGAGATCGAAATCTCACCAAGCAATGAATCTGATGAAAAACCGCAATGCCATACTCATCAACATTCGGCCCAGGATAGGGATGCGGTAAGATATATTTCTCATGATTGCGAACTCCAATGAAACCTCTTCCCTCTAGGCAAACCAGTCAGCATCCTTGATTGGAGGAAGGAGAGGACGACTGACTCGGCATCAATGAGGCCCAATTCGTCTCCAATTCTCGCCAATATTGCTCATGCTCCGAAGCTGGATGTTCCGCGGGTGCAAACCTCGAATCATTCCAGAACAAGACCGTGGTATGAGGAACTTCAGAATGTGTCAGCCACTAACGTGATCATCGAGCAATTCTGAGTCACACATACATTCTGGCACAAGCCCATTGATTTCTTCATTCAAGCCTGGTGCTCTCAGACTACTCGGCGCTCCAGCTCTGCACAGACTGAACCTCATTTGTATGAGTAGGCCCAGAGCTGCGCCTCCGACTGTCGCACATATCAGGAGAAGCAAGATCGCAAGGCTTAGGAACGTTCGTGATTGACCGAGTAGAGTTGTGAGAAGGCCGCCGCCATGGTGGGAGGATGAATGTACTGTCTCAGTTCGATCATCGTCGCGATCAAGCAATTTTTTGGATTGCTCGTTGTCTTGGTACATTCTTTCTTCAGCTGGACGATATTGTAGTCGTTGTTGTGAGAGGAACGGTGTGTCTGTTACCAGCCAACTCAGAAGTCACAGCATCTTTCGAGGGGAGGCCGGATGCTTCTGATTCCGCTGTCGTGCACCGTACAAGGCTTGTGGCAAACGTGCTATTCGAAACGAGGCTGAGGCTGAATAGCTCCAGGTTGTCATCGTGCAGATGGGTCTTTGATATCCCTGCTGTCCGCCAGGTATTGATTCGAACTTCACCCGCATGCTAACTTTTTCTGACTCGCTGAGCTTCTTTGTACTTGGGAAGATGACAGCCCGTACAAGCAAAATTGTCAGCTGAGCCCTGGTAGACTTCCAGGCATAGAGTACTGAGCCCTAAGTCCGGAACCCTGCACGCATTGTTTAGACTACGGACATGCAGTGAGAACACTTCATATGCTAGATGTAATGATGCCTACTGTAAGCCGCGCCGTGGAAGATCATCTGAGGTCAAAGATGTTCTGCTAGATTGTTGTTCCGCGAGGAATCGACAATTACGCGGACGATGGACACGTACTTAAGGGCACCACCAAGCCAGTCGTTACCAGCTGCAAATGGAAAGCCCAGCACGACGCCCAGCAAACCACGGATTGGCAGGTCTTTCACGTGAACGGCTCATGGCAATCGCTTTGCTGTTCACGTCTCTTGAGGATTTATGAATCCACAAGACACTCGAGTTCACGGAAACATCTCGGTTCCTGGTGAAAGCGTTTTCTTTCCGTTCGTATTGTAAGCTTGCATTCACCACCCAGCAACCTGCATCGAGAGCAAGGAATGATGTGCGGACTCGCTTTTCGACCGTCTACCGCACGGGATCTTGCTGACAATGCAGACTCCGAGGTTCTCGCATCGCATAGATACAGAACGGCATTCTCAATATCGACAGGCCTAGACTCTCTCCACGCGGGATGGACGAAGCGGTGAGGGGCTCGCAGATGTGAATGATGAGGTCTGAGTCCAGAAGAGCAGTGCCGAAGATCACGCCTGTAACAGCTATAGCACCACCGTCTGACCGATGTCAGGCATTGCAGCTCGATGCCAGCACTGTGTTGACTCAGATGGAGTTCGCGATTCGTTCAGGTAGCTGCTGGCTTCGCGAAGATATCGTGAGCTGTAATCCAGCATGGTAAAAGAGCTTCACGGCTGATATGGGCGGATGCGAAGGTTAGTCGCGAGTCCAAGTTCTGCCGAAGGACATAAAACAACTGGTTGTCTTCGCGGTCTGTCTTGCTCATTGACTCAACCACCGCCACAATTATTAGAGCAGCTTGCCTCTCTTCCATCAAATCAACCATGAAGGCTTCTGTAATCATCATTTCTCTATCGTCGCTGGCCGGCGTGGCCAGCGCGCTCCCAAGAACCGATGTGCAGGACATTCCCAATGCCAATCCTGCTTTGGCGGGTAGAGCGGTCGAGCGCGGCGGAGTGGTATGAGTACTCAGTGCACGCTTTCAGGGTGGGGAAATGGCTAATATTGAGAGCAGTTCAATCCCGCCAACATGTATGAGCGTTCCAAGAGAGGAGTGCACAAGTTGTGGACAAACTGGAGCCCATCTTGCTCATTTGCCCGGCTTTTGGAGGATTTCGATGCGGCGGAGGAGATCAAGGTTGGAAGGAGGGCCAATATGCCTGCGGGATGTTAGATGCCATCGTGCATGTGCTCGTTTGCAGTTTATACTTGAATCAGCAGCAAGCACTGTGGGTTGCGGAACTGCGTATAGTTGTGATCGCTACACCACGCCGTTTGATACAACATGAATGCAATCGTACGAGCGGCTCAGCTGCACAAGCATGCTACAATTCTGCAATGGAAAAGTGACAGTGAGATTGCTTCGCGGGAGTACAGTCTGTCGCCTGCATTCGGGGATCGAGAGGCAGGGTATATCTCGCTCTCTGGCAATGTGCGACCTCTTTGGCGTTCGGCTTGCGACAGCTTATTGGCATGAGAGCCTAAAAAGTCCTTGAGCTTATATGCCTTGAATCCGAGTAGTGTCCGGATGACACATTGTAGAGCGGTGAGCGATATTCCATACCCTACCTCAGGCTCAGTCACACCGGTCATATCACATGCCAATGCCCTTGTCCTGCAGGGAAAGGTTCACGCGCGGCATAGAGTCGGTTTTGAGCAGCCATGTTCAGCAGTAGGAATTGCCGATATACCCTGATACAATCGAAACAATCGATATCCAAGCATGTTGTAAGATGTGCAGGCCGGCATGACCGGCATGTCTGGTCGCTCGTATTTTCCCTTCCTGGGATTCTTCGAAAGCTCTGGTATTGGGATGCCGATAACCTGGTCGACGTGCTAGCTTCGGAGCTGATGAATGCGCGGATGAGACGGTCGATTCGAGTGCAACGTCGCTGAGCTCGTCTGAATTGTTAAGTACATAGGCCACCTTCGTGTTGGCTCGAACCACCAATGAATATGGCTTCCTTCATCGGCAAAACATTCGCCTTTTCCAAGGGCTACGCAGCACTCGAGCACGACGATAATGAGAAGTATCAGGACATTTCTCCGGAGGATATTGGGCTAGAAAGCGAAGCACCACGAACCAGACTGGCAAGACTGGGTGGGATCGCAAAGACTGTCTTTCGCAGTCCAGCTGGCAGGATCGTTACACTTCTCGCTCTATTAACACTTAGCGCGCCGATCCTCTTCAAAGCTCTAGCAGCACGATCGCAGAGGCCTCTGAACAAATGTTATTGTGGTACCACCATCGCCGAGGCTGAAAGCTTGGGGTGCAAATTCGATCCCATGTCACCAGCGTGGCTGCCAGCGGAATGTCGCGATGCAGAGCTTTCGGACGCATTCGAGCAGGCTGCGACAAATCTTCAAGCTGGAGGGGCCTGGCGATACTTCTCTGATGTAAATATGACCCAACCTATTAGCAAGGAAGAAGTAGGAGCAATGGCCGACACGGGCGACTTCTTCTTTGCCGACCAGCATTGGCATAGCATGCACTGCATGTTTGTGAGTCGAGAAGCATACTGACGTGATCCGTACGCAGCTGACGAACTTGACAGATGTGGCAGAAGCGTGAGCTGGCGTTATTGGGCAAGGTCATCTTGGAGGAGAGATACGATGTTCCGCTTCACGCTGAGCATTGGTAAGGTGTCATCGCCATCGCCCGTTTCAGAGTTTCAGCTGACTGGCTATGCCCAGTACCCGTGTGTTGACCAGCAAATCCAAGGGCGCGTTCAGTAGAGTCTTGCTCGGCGGCTCGATGGACATCCTGGACGAGGTGCTGGCGCGGCTCATATCGCAAGCGAAGGACGATGATATCGAGATACCAGAGACGGAGGGCGATGAGTTCAATGAGTGGTAGGCGTTTATGGCAGTTGGCGTGGTGAGTTGCAGGAGAGAGGTAGGAGTAGGAGGTAGCAGCAGACGGGACGTGCAACTTCGCTTACATAAGCTTTCACTCCACTTTCACATGAACGCGCTCCTGCAGCAGTTGCGGACTTGACATTGCGGAATGAATCAAACACGCCGACAATACGCACGCACAGAGTGGTCATGATGGCGAATCCACGTAGACCACCACAGCCGGGCCCACCACCCGACCACCTCACCGCCCTCCCCTCAGAACTCCTCCAAAACATCATCTCCTACCTCTTCCCCACCCACGAGCCCGATAAAGTCCTCCTCCGCAGAGCACCTCGCAGCACTCCTCACGACCTCGAACGTCTATCCAACACCTGCCGCACCCTCCACCACGAAGTCCACGCCTGGGCCCAACACTTCCTCCTCCAACACCAACCCATCACAAAATTCAAACCACCCCAAAATGCTCCTCGGGCCAAACGCAAGAAACAAACCTCCAAAACCCCCATCGTGTCCCAAACAAATTACCTCCGCAACCGCAACCGCTCCTCTCAAGCCCTCCTAACCTGGTCCACAACAAAATGCACCTTCTGCGGAAAACCCTCATCCCGCTCCGCAATCCTCATGAACGGCCTAAACTGTTGCTCCACATGCGATAGCACTCACTGGCCCGACAAGATAACCAAAACCTCCGCATTGAAAGACTACGATCTGAAACCATACCATCTCGACACATCTCTCGCGGAAAATTGGGATCCGGCACAAGTAGCTTGGGTTAGACGGAAAAGGGTGCGATATGGGGTTTACATCTGTCAAGGCGCTCCGACGACGATGTTTCTGAGGAAGGATGTTGAGGCGAGGGCGAGAGAGGTGCATGGGCGGGATTGGGAGGAGCATTTAGCGAGGAAGAAAGAGGGGAGGGTGCAGAGGAGGGAGAAGTGGGTGGAGAACAAGAAGAAGAAGTTGGCCGAGGAAGAAAGGATTGCGAGGGAGGAGGAGAGGAGGAGGAGAGAAGAGCCGATTGTGGTGCGAGATTCATCAAATGAGGACGATGAGGGAAGCGCCGATGTGGAAACGGGAGAAGCAGCAGGCGCAGAAGAAGTGATTATTATTGATTGAGTGATGAGGACAGCAGAGGACTTCCATTCTACAAATGATACCCACAGTACGACGACTACGACCCCACGAGATATGCCTTTACGAATGAGCAATGTCTAGACCAGGAGAGTGACAAAGTAATATCATACCATCATTTCACATTCCATGCTCATCTATCTATACCACGCTATGCTACCAGCGAGCAGCAGCGAAGAGTAGCCTCTTCTGGCCAGTTGAAAGCCTGTGCTGCTCGTATGTATCATTCTACATCGACCGACCACGTCTTTCCTGAGGAGGAAGGGGAGTAAAAGCAAGTCTATGCCTTCCCAGTCCGGGCTCTTCATTTGAACGGCGTCTACTGGCGGTCACCCAACTTCACCATGACGTACGGGATCTCGACATCCTCCTCCGTCATATCCTCAGCAGTAATCTCGAAGATGACGTTCTTCTGATGCTCGGGAATCTTCTTCTTCGAAATGTGTTCCACGAGCTTGGACAACCTGCGATATCATGTTAGCTTTGTCGACATCAGCAATGAAAGGGTGAATACTCACTTCATCGGCAAGCGGTCCTTGTTCTTGGACGCAGCGTAGAAGCTGGCGTACAGCAGACTCACACCAGAACTTATCATGGTGACGCTCAGTCCCTTCTCCTTGAAGTCGTCAAGGAACTGCTGCAGTGTAACGTCCTCTGTCTCGAAGCGATCCCACAGCTTATCGATCGTCTCTTCTCCATTCTTGCCCTGGTACTTGCCCTTGGGTGAAGCAATGGGCTCCGAGAAGCCAAAGAACGGAAGCGCCAAATTGACGAAGCCATTCTTGTACTGCTCGATATCTGTCTTGCCATCAATGATCTTGTACAGCTCAAGAATGACCAGACCGGTGACGAGTGCTGTCGTCGTGGCGATGGCGGGGATGATCTTGCCAGCGATGAATTTGATCTTGTGTCGATCTGCAGTCTGGATCTTGTAGTTCTCTGCACGAAGGTTGGCCGCGGCGGTAATGAAGTCGATGTGGAAATTGGTATCATCGTCCTTCTCGAACTCAACTCCCTCGATGCGGAAGTCGCCGAGTTGCTTCGGCTGAGGCAGAGACTTGGCAATCTTCTCCAGCTGGGCATTGTCATCGTCGGCCCCAGACGGCTGTGCGTTCGGATCTGGTTCCTTGTCGTCGGCCTGGATCTTGACACCGGGATCAGGCTTGAAATCTGGCACAATCATGCGGCTGAGAACGCCCAAGATGTAATCACGGTCGGTGGTCTGCTTGATGCCGTAGTTGAAGGCGTGCAAGTTGGCACCGGCGAGAACAAAGTTGTAATGTGTCTCATTGTTGGGATCGAAGGTGAGCGCGTCAGGAGCACGCTTCGGCCCCGACCAGAAAGGCTGACCGGATGAAGTCTTGCTGTCCTTGGGGAAGTTGTACAGCAGCTGTTGAATGGCATTGTTGTAGTGCTTCTCAAACTGTAGACGTGCCCACTCAACGCAATCATCGAAAGACTTGGGCTTGCTGGTGACCAGGAATTCCTGTAATGTCTCGAGAGTTTGCTTCTCGTTTCCGGACTGCTTGAGCGCGGTGCCCAGGTAGTCCTTTTGCGTAATGTACGAATTGACAATATCTGCCGGCGCTGTGAACACGGTGTTGAAAAGCTCCTTGGCCCAAGCGATGGTGTGCTCGATGCGGTTCGGGAATGATCGAAGCGTACACATTGGGAATGACTGCTCCGGAGGATCTTGCGAGCTGGAGTAGGACTCTGTCTGACGAGGCAGCACAACCTGTGTGTTGCCCTTGGTGCCGAGAGTGCCACTGTCCAGCAGAGGCTTGTGGAAGAAGACGCATCGCCGATCGACGTAGGTACGAGCATCCACGTTGTCCAGAGCATTAGTGACGCCGTCGAGATTCTGCCAAAATTCCTCGTTGAAGACATGTTCCGTGTCTTGCGCCACACGATCCTTCAGCATCACAATGTGCCCCGTAAGGTCTGGGTTCATGGCCTGCACAGCACGAGCTGCGCACTCTGACTTGAGCTGGCCGACGTCCTTAGGTCGGAAAAGGAATTGTCTGTTGAGATTGCTCTTCTCGATCTGGTCCATGTCGGTCACCCAAATCCTGCCCTGTGGCCCAGTACCGAGACCAATCATTGCCCAGTTCTTCAGCATCTCACAGCCAATGGCGCCAGCACCGACGAGAAACTGCTTGACGTTCGAGAGCTTTTCCTGATACTCCTTACCAAACACTGCAATCTGGCCATCATATCGTGATCCGACCGGCTTGCACAACTCTTCTGATCGCTTGACGGATGTCGGGAGCGACTCAAGCGAGTCCAGGTACAGCCATTGCTTGATCGGGTGGAACTTTCCAGATACCGACTTGAGCACTTCTTGCGCTGCCAGGCCTCCGAAGAATGCGGCCATGGGTGAGAGGTCACCACGTGCTTGGTATGAAAGCTCGGTGATGATTTTGTCATCCAACTCTGCCTTGTCCTCGGACTGCTCATTGATCTCTTGTGCAAGCTTGAGCACCTCCTTGGCGTCTTCGTCGTTGTGTGCTCGTGGCAGTTCCCCGTTGTGCTTCTCGGCAAACGCATGCAACGCCTGAAAGCCTGCATGGAGCTGTCCAGGGCGATCGAATTTGGCAAAGTCGGAAATGAGCTGCTCTGGCTTCTTGAGCTGCTTGCTCAGTGGTTCAAAGTCCAAGATCTTTGGCATCTTGACCTGCTGGTACAGCCCTCCTCTCTGGTACTGCCCTGCGTTCGCCGGAAGATCGATTTGGAAAGTGTATGGTCCCTTGACTGTGATCTTACGAGGCGTACCGTCGTTGAGTGCCTCCATGCCTTCCACCTCCGAGAATGTGACAAAGTCTCCATCTTCCAAGCCGTGACGTGTCTCGTCGAGTGCAGATACGAGGCCGTCCGAATCGATGCCGGCGACGATGCCGTTGAGCGGGTTCTCGCCTGTGGGGTCGCCAACGGTGAAGTTCTTTCCGAAATCGGTGAAGATGTGGCCAAAGAGACCATAGGTGTCGGTGATCGTAATGTAGATGCCGTTCTCGTGGCAGTAGTCGGCGATTGTGAGCTGGTCTTTGAGTGGAGTGTCAGTCAAAACTATGCTCTGATACTTCTTGAGCTGACTCAGATCGCTCGTCAGGTCCTTTGCTTGATGGACCGATACGGGCGTGTATGGGTTCAGCTCGGCCACGCGCGGCGCAGTCAGATCGGCGCGAGGCTTGCCCACATCTTCGGGATGCAGAAAGAATTGCGACGAGAGGTCCTCGATCCGTGTTGGCTTTGGGTCGAACAGTGTCAAGCTTTTCACACCCGCGAGGGCAATGTTCTTTGCAATTTCCACACCAAGGCCGCGCAGACCCACAACCAGGACGTTGCTGCTGCCCATACGCTTCATGGCCTCGTGGCCCAGCACGTACAGCTGGCGAGAGTAGAGACTCTCATCAATCTCGCCATGACCGTTGCTGGCTTCCTTCAGCTGCTGCACAGCCTTCTGCGGATGTTCGACGTCCATGGGCGTGCTCATCGTGCCGTTGCCGTTTGCACGCGGCTCGGAGATGGATCGCTTCTGCTGGGGCGGGGCGTCGGAGTGTTCGTGCGGAGGAGACTCTGCTGGTCTCTTCATATGAGCGAGTGTCGAGCAAGGCGCAGCACGTTGTGCGGGATGGCGAAAGAGCAGCAGTAATGACTGGTGGACCTTACACTGCTCCCACTCCCACTTGTGTTTGCCCTGCACCGGATTCCACTCCCTCTCCGAATGTTCTGTGCAATGTCTCGGTTTGTTCTGTTCAGCAGTTGTGAGATGGTGAAAGAGCCGCGGCTTTGTCGATGCGTCGAAGGTGGGAGATGGCGGCGCGTGTTTGACGGGAGGCAACCAAGACAGCTTCAAACATGCCGTCAGAGACCCGCTTTGTAAGGCACCGTCAGGCACACCATGCTTATGGAAGCAGCGAGACACTTCACACTTTGCTGAGAATAAAAGCTATACGCGTATCCGTCGTCTTCGCATTCATTGTGGAAACAGGCTGTATCTACACGTTCATGCCACAAAGTCGTTAGTTACAATCACGAAACGCCCCACGCCACGCTGTGCTACGCTAAAATATGAGCATTGCAAAAACCAGTCCGTTCTCCTCCGTATCTGTGTCCCTCAAACCATGAGGCCCGCTATATTCACCTCCTGCCCGTCCTCGTACTCCTCTGTGCAGCGGGCGGTGTCTCAAAGGCATCGTCGTCGCTGATCTCATCATCGCTAGGCTCACGGCGCTTCGACGGTGCCGGCTTGGCTGTGCCATTCGCCCTCGCCGTGGTCTTTGGCTGCGTGCCGAAGCTCAGCGTTTGCTGTGTGCCATTCGCTCTGCTTGCCACCGCTCCGCCTCGGCCTCTGCCGCGAGTTGTTGCACGTGCTGGGGCTTTCTTCGGTGGACTGGCCGAGCGCTGCGTGCGCGAAGCCTGGCTCACAAAGAGCAGACTGTCGTTATCCGCCTCTTCATCGTCATCGTCGAGCATAATCACATCTTCATCATCCGATACCGGCTTCTTCTTGCCACGAGCCGCTGTCGTCGTCTTCGCTGGGGCTTTCTTGGCTGCTGCAGCGGTAGTCTTACGGGGTGTACCACCCGCAGCTTTACCACCTCTGCCGCCCCGACTGCCACGCCCTCTTGCGGGACGAGCACTTGACGCAACGCTCGCGGCATCGTCATCATCGTCATTGTCCTCCTGTCCTTCGGCTCCTTCAGGACCGATCCATGACAAGATAGAGTCCTCCCAAGATTGCCCTTGCTCATCGCTATCCCAGTCATCTGGCCGGGGGTTTCGAGTTGCCTTCCGATTCTTCGTCTTCCGCTCGCCCTCATCGTGCGCTTCTTCAAGAATCTGGCGGTTTTTCTCAAGGGTCGCCTCCATCAAGTCATCGTCCATCAGCTCGCCGCCCTCGCCGTCCCCTTGAGTCTCCATCAGAGCATCTTGCTGCTTTTTCAGGTATTCATCAACGAATTCGTGCATTGCAAATTTGTCGTCCTTGTCCACAAATTGAGAAACGGCCTCGCTGAAGGTGTTCTGGGGGAGAATGCTCAGAGATTGGATACCCAAGTACTCTTTGACCAGTTTATGCACCCCAGCCGTGTCGATGGCCCCGCTCTTGTTGACGAACTGCTGATCGTCGATGTTGGGTACATCAGCATCCACCTTCTTCCGGCCGATAGCCGTGCGTTTGCGATGATACTGTACCACATCCGTAGCATTCGCAACTACGTCTGCGAAACGTCCCGAGAAGCGCTGGGGGTTGTCAACATCGAAACTGCCACCTTCAGGTGGCGTAGTCTCGACCCGAAGCCGGACAATGGGCTTCGGAGGCTCATCCTCCTCGTCCACATCTGCTTCGTCTTGAATCTCGTACCACTCCTGCTTCGCCTCCTCGATGAGCTCGTAGACAATCTTGGCGAGGAATTTGGACACTTCACCACGTTTGTCGGCTTTGTTAGACATGGCAATCTCGCACGCTTCGGGATAGTCCTTCAATGCGATCTCCTTGACGATGAAAGGTCGCACGGTCTTCAATCTGATCGATTCGGTTTCGTACTCCTGCCCAGTTACGCTCACAATGGCAACGTGTTTGGGAACGGCTTCGCCTTTGACGAGTGACGTTGCGACTGACGAGCCAGGCTGCATGACCTTGAAACCCATCTCCGGATTCTCTTCGGGCTCAATCTTGCACTCGTGTTCGTGACCCCAAATGACCAAATCCATGAAGCTGGGGATGAATCGTTCAGGCAGATACGACGTCTCAGTGTATGCGTGGTGGTTCTGATGCACGCTCATGATGTTGAACCAATCTCCCGTTTGTCGCGATGGTTGGTAGAACTTGACCTGCTCGTCTCGGAAGGTTCGGAAGAGCCGCTCGTCACGAACGTTGCTCATGCCGTACAGAGCAAGTTTGGTTTGCCCCTTTTGAAGCAGGACCGGCTTGATGTGTATGTTGTCTGATTCTGGCGTTCTGCCATAGTAGTTCAGCAATCCGGCAGCTTGGAGAATGTCGAGAGCAGCGAGATGCCCTTCGCCGGATGGGTCATCGTGGTTTCCATGGATCGAAAACACTGGTATCGCCACATTGATATTCTCGTCGTCATAATTGACATGGTTGAAGGCACTGCAGTGCGTTAGCATCATGGTCATGCTGTTTTGAGCACAAGCCCAGCTGAAATGATCGTCTTGCGCCATGTCCTTACCCAGCAAAGTGTTCGCTGCTGTCGCTCAACATTTGGAGCTCGCATGGCTTGTCACCGAAGCAGTTCTCGCGTAAACTTCGCATGACTTGGTACATGGCTTGTCGAGAGGGCTTGTTCTCATGGAAAAGGTCACCTGCGAGGAGAACCATATCGACGTCGCGAGTCTTGGCGAGCTGCATGATTTCGTCGAAAGTCTGCCAGCTATCGTTGCCACGAACGGGATCGCGTTCATTGTAGCCGACATGGTTATCAGTCGCTACGAGTATGCGAATGGTATCGGCTGCTGTGTAAGCCTTTGGTGAGCATTTGATTCTTTCGAGTTTCAATTGGCATGGGCTCGGTGTTGTACCTTGTTGAGACGGCATGATGCCGGTCGATGTGTTGAAGAGACGACGGGAGTGAGCAGGTCCCAAGTAGGAGACTACATTGAAAGACGAACAAACGGGAAAGCAGAAGTGCCTACGTGAATGCGCGATGAACGCGAGTGAAGGTCAAACGAAGGACAAGCATCTGAGCATCTGTGGCGGTGATTGGGCGAGGGGCGACGGCAGCCTGCGCGAAGCAGCGCGACTGCCACGCAAAACCACGTGAGCGGGTAAATCCGCCGCGCTTGCCTCTTCCGCTCGACGTCAATCGAAAGAACATTCCCATTGTTGACGTCCTGCAGAGCGATGAGATGAGGTCCACAGCGGCGCTGCTGGCGCGATCAGTATGGAAGGGTGAGTACTTGATGATTGCACCATTGAAACCATTGGCAGCGCTGACCTTGACTTGCAGGACCGCACATTGTTCCGTACGCCTCCTTCCCACCTTCGAATCACCCACGACCGCGACGATTTCTCCTGTGCGTATACTGACAGCTGTGAAGTCTGCCAATCGTTCGACCGAAGCCAGGTGAAAGGACACCACCGATTAAGACACAGGCGAGAAGTGCCACAATACTGCCCAACTTTGTGGGGCTCATCTTTCAAGTATACAATGGCAAGATATACCACGACGTGCGGATAACAGAAGACATGGTCGGACACAAGCTTGGAGAGTTCTCTCCGTAAGTTCTTGGTCGCTGTGCACTGGCTTGTTGGCCCCCTGCTGACAGATTAGCACCCGGAAACGCTTCACGTACAAGCAGACGAAGAACAAGTGAGCACTGGGCATTCTGGGGCATGTATGATATTGTATGTAGAAGTTGGGAATCCGGCGCGCCGACGCCGAAGGAGGTAAAGTATCGCCGGTGTGCGATGTGAGGTGCGCGAAAATCCTCTGCCTCGCAGGAGAGAAGGTACCAGTTTGGATCTGTGGCTTGGTGAGTGCGCAGAAGTTCCATAGTCGGGTTGCTTCTAGGCTCTGGTGGCTGCATCATGCCTCGGTCGCGGTACTTCCACCCCGGCAAAAGGTCAGTCACGGCATAGTTGGTGGAAAGCTCATGCTCGTGCAGTGCGAATGAAACAGAATTCACCCGGATTGAGACCATTTTCCGTTGCAGAGTGAGAGGGTCGCAGTGCGCCTCACCTCTCTGCGATGGCAAGAGCAACTGAGCACTAGACCGTTGGATCTTCTCACCCAACAATTGACTTGCATGCCGCCGGCTGCTCCTCACCTCTCCTGCGCGTGGTTCGGCTCCATGTCGATGAGGAAGGGCGGTGGCTGCGGGTTCCTGATCGGGTCCTGCTTCGGGTCGAGCGCCTTCCCTACGTGTCGGTGCACGCTGCCGCCTGATTGACCTGCACGGCCGGTCAACTCTTGCTCGAACTTGAGGCCTTCGACATGCTCCTGCAACTCGTCGTCGGGCAGTGCAAGAGGCAGTGCTCGGTCAGTACACTGTCCTCTTGTCCCTGACGCTCCATTGCAGCACCCCATCCCCACCACTCGTCTCTCGTTGTCCCATCGCGCTTCATTGCAACTCCGGAACCATTGACAACTTCTTCATACTGACCGGCCACGGCTTGCCTCCGCCTCCAACGCACCAACAGCCGTCACCGCTCGCTTCGATACTCACCTCGCGTCTCGCAAAGGTCCGCCCTGGATTCTGATTGATCAGTCGACTGTCCCACAGGCCCACAGATCTCGCATATCGCCCTCACTGTGAGTGTGGCACGGCTTCACTCGTCAATGCCGCATGGAGAGAAGCTGATCGTCGTTGGCACAGCACGCAAACAGCTACCGACTCCACTTTACTGCGGCCTGCCGAAACCAAGCCTCCAGCCAACCTGCGGCCCGGCCGAACTTTCCACTCCCTCGGGTCCCATCCCCATGGCTACAAACACTGCCAGCAAAAGCACACGCCGTGTCTATTCGGCCGAAGAGCTGCATCGTTTGAGAAACACTCAATCGCAGCCTAATCTGTCTGAGTCCATCGAGGAACACGAAGGGGAAGACGCGGAACTTGTCAAAGGTATGATTGGACCATCAAGCCTCACTTTCTTCTGCACGGCCGTTGCGGCAGCATTGCCTCCTGAGGCTCTCATAGGCCAAGCGCGTCCATTGTTTTGAAGCTCACTCGGCACGCGTTCGGCTGCCCTCCTCAAAAAAGCTCCGCACTTCCACGTGCTTCTTCTCACCTGCACCTACCCGAAACACCTACCCCAACGACCACCGTCATGGACGAGGCAATGGCAGCGAACATGCGCTTCATCGCCCGAGTCCTTGACTCCCCTGAATCCCGCCACTCCCTGAACGATTCGATTCAACCCCTGCACATGAACACTGACGGCTTGCCATCAGAGCACGTCCTACGTGGATCAAAGTCGTTCACTGCTCGCTCGTTCCGCGGACGGCAATCCACCAACAGCAGCCTCCGTGTGCCATCGAGCAGATCGAACAACGAGAACTCCTCCTTCACCACTCGCGACACGTTTCACCAGCCGCCTGTGAGTGCCCTTCCTCACCCAGCAGTTCTGGGCGAGATCGCTTCGAACGGTCAGCTTCTCCGCGGCGGGATCTTCAAGCCTGGCCGGTCCCCTACCCCTTCGCTGAAGAAAAAGGCCGTGGAAGCCATTGTCAAAAACCACGGCTCTCCCAGCCACATCCGCGTCACTGCTGGTGGTCGAATCGTTCCATCTGAGCAGTCGCCACTGTGCCAGCCCCGCTACGGCTACAGTGCGATTCGAGTCAACGGAGGGCTTATCAAATTCGCGCCCAACCAGCGCTACCACAGCCGGCCAGAAGAACTCATCCAGCCCGTCAACCAGAACGGCAACGTCATCCACGACATGCAGGGCAACTTCTTTCAAATCATTGACAACACGCTCATGCCACTGTCAATGGCAGCCGACGGTACCGTCGCGTTGTACAGCGACGATACTCCCAACCTCAATTTCGCTGGGCGACCAACTTCACAGGGTCCAGCCGCGCCACGATTTCACTCATCCTCTCAGGTTGCTGGTGCCACAAGCAGTCCCATCCCTGCTCCAGATCCTTCAGTGCCATCGCAGATCAAATCGCTGGAAGCTGAGTACGTTCAACATCTTTGAAAATGTCTCCTTGACAGCGCTAACCAAAGCATTAGGCGCACCCGCTTGCAGGAGGAGTCGAAGGCCCTGGACCAGACCGAAGCCAAATTCGGCAAAGACATGTCCAGAGAGGAGAGGAACCGTCTGTTCGCGCGACGCAGGCAGCTTGTTGGCATGTTGGACACGATTCGCAAGTCTTTGAATGCGCTGAACCGCCCACCGGTCGCACTGGGTCGCGCTTCGCCACGCGCGCTGCAGGGTAGAGCTTCGGTATCACCACCTGGCCGCGGACGTCTTCCTCCCTACTTCCAGGCGAATTCGGTCAACAACTCCGCCGCACCACCATACGCTCCTGCCTTTGGCCCCGCTCAGACGGCCTTTGGTGCTCCTTTCGTCCCAGCACCCTCCTCCGTGCAGGAATACGGTGCCACGGCCTGGCCTTACGGCCCACCAAATGCTTTTCCACAGCTGCCTCCTTTCGACGGAGCAATGGCACCGCCACTTCAAGGTCTTGCTCCTGCATTGTCACATAGCAACATGATGGCACCGGTACCAGCCAACATTCCCCAGAGTGACGGTGCTCATTCATTCTCGGAATCTCGTGCCGATGCGGCAGAGCGTTCACACGCCGTTCCCATCACAGCGGCAAACTCTAAACTCAGCAACAACATGAGGTCGAAGCTCAATCCTACCAGTCCAGCTTACAAGCCGACTGCTTCGTCTGATGGTTCCTGTGTCGAGCGTCGTGCGGGTGCCGCCCATTCCCCTGGACACAAGCTGCCTGCTCTCCCAGAGAGTGTCTCGAAGTCATCGACTGCGACTGATGACACAATCAGCCCAGTCAAGAAAGATGCTCTCACGCACAGTTCGAGTGTCTCCAGCTTTGCAACTGCCGACTTCTTTCCGCGCAATCCTCGTGAACACTCAACACGCCAGCATGTCTATACCCAGTCGGGTAACAAGGAGAATGAGGATCCTGAGGATGATCACGCCAACTTCAACACACCCAGTCGCGAAGTCCATCAGTCGCGTCATCCAGACACGAACGAGTCGCGCGCGCCCGTCGCTCCACCAGGCACTCCAGTGTACTACAGCGCAGCAGCTACACACGCACCGCAGCCAGCAAAAGTTGCAGAGCCTGCTCGTCAGCAAACCCGTTCGGGCATTGCTGATCGGCAAATGAACAACATCAGCCCCAAGAACAAGCGGGACTATCCTTTCGTGTATGAGCAGCCAGGCAAGGCTGCTCACTATCCTTCATCGTCGCCAACGGGCACCAACAATTCCGCCGAAGACACTGGCGCTGTGAACTTGAAGGACAAGTCTCCTGAGTGGCTTGATGGGTATACGTGTGGACTACAACGTCGAAGCTTCCAACCGGAATGCGGCAACGACTGGTTGAACGGCTACTGTGATGGCTTGAAAGCATCTGCATCACGTTCGAAGCCTGCTCGCTCCTCGGCGCCTTTCAGCGGCAGCCCGATGAAGTCCACCTCGCGCCGCCCCAGCCCGACAGTCCCATCGCGTTCTGCGGGCGCATTGCAATCAGCGCAGCACTCTATGAACGCATCGCGTCCCCCGTTCGAGACCAACACCAACAGCATTGATTGCCTCAAGCAAGCCATCATCGCACCACACAATGAGAATGCACTCCTGATGTCTGGGGTCAACAGCTCGCAGTTCAATGATACCACGCCGAACCTCGGTACCTGGGCCAAGAAGCAGCAGCAGAGCCGTCCCATGATCGAGCTGCCAGGTCTTGGCTACACTCTGCCACAGCGTAACGTTGCTGCGGATCGTCAAGGCATCATGTCAGAGGGCAACAATGACATCAAGAGCAAGATTGCCAGCGAGCGTACATCGGACCACCTGCAGACCGCGAGACCAACGCTACCAGCCACACTGAGCACTGCGAGCATTGCGTCTGGGAGTGTGGGCACTGGTGGTGGCATGCCCACTCCTTCGAATCGTGTCACCAGTTTGGGGAGTATCGAGTCAAGCCTCTTCAAGCAATGGCCAGGGAATCGTGTGATGACTCCGGGAGAGTGGAGATCCGCCGGCACCTCCCAAAATGCTGCACTCACGACTGGATTCTTCGCTCATGGGCAATTTGATGGTACGATCGATCCTCAGACCCTCCCGCACCGAGCCAGCCAGCTGACTGCCGGTGTTTCAGGAGCTCCGCAGCGAGTCACGAGCGACGTGCACACTCGCATGTCTTCCGGTGGTCGGTTCAGAGAGGCGTCGCTTGATGGAATCACAAGCCCACCAACGTCCCCACGAGCAATGTCTCCGGCTACATCTCCAACTGGCACTCCAGCGCGCCGCGACAGCAAGAAGCACAGCCCTCGCAAGGGACCTTCGCCATCCAAGGGCAAGTTCGAGTCCCTGGCTGGCAAAGTCGGCATCAAGGTCACGTCTCCCACGCCGTCTGAAGTCGGCGACGACATGGTCGAGACGAACAGTCCTTCGGGCAAGCGTCATTGGGGTGTACGCGACTGGATCAAGGGCGGCAAGGGCAACAACGCCTAAGCCTGCCCACTCCACACAATACCTCTCCTCCATTGCGACATCTTTCAGGATATACCGCAGTCCCTTTGGCTACCATTATGGTATCTCATCCGGAGCAGCATCCGTCCTGAACTGGCTACGTCGAATTCTCCGCACAGCATTACCTTGTTTTTCACCCGACGCAAGCATCGCATATCTCACCGCGTGGTCTACGACCGGATCACCGCATTGTCTTTTCACATTGCACTCAAACATGCCTTCACCAATGAGGCGTCTTGCACAGCTACGCCACGCCTGTTGCACATCCCAGCGGGATTGAGCTGGGCATTCGACACTATGTTCATTGCACCTTTCCCTGTCGACGACTGCAACTCATGCTGTCCGCAACAGCGACTTTGCACGATCGAGAGATGAGATTTGGCAGATATGATTATGGAAAATCACAAAAAAAGATGGAAGATTGAAGAGATGGGTGAGCATGATTGATTGTATGATTGTTTGTTTTGTCGTCTACTGTACCAAAAGCTGTAATAATGTAAATGTGCTGTCAGTGCTTGAGTCTCATGTCTCCAGACTCTCAATCGTTCACACTGCTGTCCAACAGTGAGAAGTAGTGATTCGTCAAAGGAAACACGCTTGGAAGTGAGATAATTGGTCCAATGCGGAAAGACCGGGGAATTGGATCGTGGTTTTCTTTGCGCTTTGACTTCAAATTCATTCAAGCTAACGGCAGCGAATATTTTGGACGACCAGGTGGTGATATGAATTGGGAACCAACGATGAAAAGGGTTTTCTTATGGCTCGGGCTATGTTCACTCAGATCCACGAACAGAAAAACAGACGTCTCGCATCGCATTATCGCAACACGCATGATGCGAAGTTGCCGAAGGCAGATAGTGAACGCTTTTCTGAAACGGTCTAGGCGACTGACTCAAGAGAACTCCTCTCAAAACAGAGGGATGTAGTCGCAGTTGCCGCCATGCCTCTCATTGTGATCTGAAGCGATTTCCGCCTGTGACCAACTTCGTGAGTCACAAGAGCTCTGCCGCACCGGCGGAAAGATGGTTTTGCTGACGAATGTTTTTGGGACACTTTTCATGATATTCGAAGCGTGGTCCTATTACAGCAGACTGGCGTGGTTTTATGTACTAGATCTCCTCTGCGCCGCCTCCTTGCTATCGATGATCTTCTGCGGTTGTTGCTGCTCCAGCAGATCCGACAATCGCCTCTTGAGTTCTGGTATCGCACCAACATCATCACTCAACATCGCGGCCACGCACTCTTTGATTTTAGCAGAATGATGCCCAGCGCAGCTGGCAAATTTCTGTGGAAAAGCGCCTTTTCGAAGTGCCTGCAGTGTCTCTCGGCGTTCCATTTGCGTACCAAACTTGCACAATAATTCGCAAGCGACTATGCCGAGGGCAAAGATGTCGAGTCGAGGGCTGGCGGGAGAGGTAGCGCTCGTTGGACGATAGATCTCGGTGCCTACCGCTGTGACAGCGGGCGATGGAGGAGCTTCGGGTTCCGCGATTTGTGTGACGAGGCCAAAGTCGCCGATGCAAACACTCAATTTTCCAGGGTTGATTGTTCCACCTGCACGCACTTGTCAGCAAGGTGGGTCGAGAGTATGTGCATGGAGACTTACCTTGTCGACAGTCGGAACATGATGACAAGTCAACACAGCCATGCACGCCTCTTTGGTTTTCTTCATGCCTAAGGAAAATGTTGGCCGGTTTGAGATCGCGGTGGACTATACCCTCAGCATGCAAATATTCCACTCCATCAAGTAAAGCAAGCAAAATGCGGATCGAGGGTTCCACGTGGAAGCAGTGTGCCAGTGGTTTGGCCAGAGTGTCAGTCTGCGGCGGTGCAAGAAATTCGGCCAGCGTCATAGGATGTACACTCATTTGCAAGTGTAACGCCAGTGTGGGCTCTGTCGTGAGTATTGCGCCATTCGTGAAGTCCGTAACGGAGCGAGTGAGCTCAAAGCTCGGGGCATGACCCTCGAACTCAACATCTGCTTCGGTGGCGACGGCAGACTTGTTCGACTGGCTGAGGTCGAAGGTGAAACCGATGTCTTCGTTTGTATCACTTTGAGTCCTCACCCGCTCCAGAGCATCGAGCGATGAGAACTCCTCGGCGCCAGATACCACGCTGCGAGTTTCTTGGTGATGTACCTCGCTCGAGGATGTAGCGAAAGCGCTTCTAGTCGTCCACTCCACCCAGCTGTTGTGATAACGAACGACGTTTGGGTGTTGAAGTTTTGATAGAGAACGGACCTCAGCTAGCAGTTCATCGAGAGCTGCCCGGCCTCCGGAAGCAATACGTCGCACGGTGGAGTCTCGGATCGGTATCTTCTTCACTGCATAGACGCAATTGTCCTGTTTGTTTATCAGCAAATGTGCACGTCTTGCGAAAGATCCTGTGCCACAGTAATCGCTGTAGGCAGAAGCTGGTCATCCTTCCTCCGAAAGCCGAAAGCATGCATCTGCTCCAAGGCTACATTAACTGGCAAAGACATTCACTTGTGCCCTGAAAGAGCAGTAATTGCAGCCTTGCCTCGTGGCAAGCCGGGAGCAGCCAACCTCGTGGGTCAGGAAGCTTCTGCATCTTCAGGGGAAGGTATGCTTGCCGAGGTAGACTTACGAGTTTGTGTCGGACTTGATATACCTAAGCAAGGTCAGTTGGCATGTCTGAAGACAGTTCACGTGAGGTCAAACGTACTTCTCCGAAACCTCCCTTGCCAAGCACACTGATCTCTTCAAAGTCTTGAATATATCTGCTTTGCACTTGGGGAGAAATGCCAAGAGCCACGTTATCGAGAAGGCTCGCAGGGCTACCGGGTTCGAATACGCGACCGCGAGGCATCGCATCAGTCAACAACAGCTGCGTGGCCGCTGGTACGGCTCCTGGCGCTGACGATTGCGCAGTGGTAGCCATACGGTCGAGACCTTCGCCGATGCGTTGCCTCATCGCGGCATGTTGATCGTCGTCCAAGCCATGGGAGACTACATTGTACTTTGATAAGCCTTCGACCATATTGTGATACTGCTCGCGGGTTTCGCGCTCGATAGCGGTCTTGTCGTTGACGGATTTGCCCGCTCGTTCTCGTTGTTTGAGAACCCGGTCCCTTGCATTTTGTTCGAGCAGTGCGTGGATGAGCATATCCCGGGTCTGTGTCGCCGATCCATTGCGGGGCCGATCGATAGCCAGGGCGTCCAGAGACAGACCGTCGTCGACATGTTGGCTGTTGTTGCGTGACACTTCTAATGAAACTTCCTCGGTTTCTTCCTCGCTAGACTCGCTGGAACTGCTCCCACTTGAAGCGCCAGAACGAAAGAATTTGGACATGATGCATTGGAAGCAATGTGGAGCATCTGCGCCTCGATCTTGCAAATGGCGCGAAGACGCATTGGGCGTCGAAGTGAATGAGCGTGCAGGCGGCAAGGCGCGTGTTGAGCGGCTACGAGTACTCTCCTGACATGACTGTGGTGGTGATAGGGCGCGCGTGTGGAGACTTGGCGATGCTTCTGTTGACTTCTATCGCAACTTGTCCTTCCCCAGCAGTCACTGCCTGAAGGAGCAGTCCAGAGTGACTCGTCGTTGCTTGCAGAGCGCGTGCCCGAATGTTGTGGGACGGCGTTTCCTCGGACATCCGCCTCGCCGCAACTTCAGATCGATGCCATCACCATCTTTTGCTGGAGCACATTGACGCAACGACCATGGATCGATAATGCTGAGCCTCTTGTCGCGGGCTGCGAGGACTAGAGGATCATGTCACTGCCCGCAATGCCTCCCTACACTTCAGCGCACCGCGGGGCGAGCAGGCACGAACGCAAGTGTGCTGCGGCCACAATACTGGACCTCCTCGACACTGTGGTACTCGAGCATCTTTGCCGTGGCAGCAACGTGCGATGTCGGTGTCAAGATTCAGCGCCGACAGCAATGGAACGACGCCATCGATGAAGTCAAGAAAGATCTAGGGAATGCTGGTCGCGCCGAAGACTTGGAGGATACGCATCGCAAGATCGATCTTGATGAGCAGCCAGTTCTGGAGAACCAGGAGGGTGAAGGCTACGATGAGTGGCATACGGTCGCGGTTGAGGACGCAGAATCCGATGCGTCAGTACGTGCTTCGACCGAAATCGCAGAAGACTTCGACTCGGAATTGGCTCAGAACCTAGACAGCAGCTCACGTCGCACACACGTCCCATCTTGGCCGACAACCACTGCATTACCACCGGTGAGGCATCATTTGCCTCCACAGTCCATCTATACTTATAGGTTCCGCAAGCGGACGGCTGATGCGAACCGATGGGCTTCCAAGAAGCTGTCACGAGTTGAACTTTCCATGGATATGCTGCAATTGCGGTTCTTTCTTTGGCTACACCGTCATGGTGTCGTCGAGCACGTCGCACGCGCGATGCCAGTACCATATGCCGAAGTCATGATGCAGTTCCCAGGCAGCCTCAAGCGTGCCTTTGCACAGAAGAAGGCCGACTTCGATCGGCTACTCCACACACACAAGGACGATTCTGGTGGGTTCCACTTCAGTCGATCGCCCGGGGATATAGCCCTATGTCACTATGCTGAAGGTCAGGATGACACATTCCGCGAAGAACAGTGCGAGCTTCAACGCGAAGTCGACGTCCTGCTAAGCGACGATGTGGTAACGCGCGGCCTCGAGGACCCTCATCCTGAACAGTTTTTGCGAATCGCAGACGTGTTCTGCCGCCTTTCTATGTCTCCTGTACCACCCAACATTGATATCTACAATACTTTGATTCACAGACTGCGCAAATCAGGACACTACCGATTGACCGAAAATGCCATCTCCGCTGTCCTGAATAGCAAGATACGGCCAAATGAAGTCACGCTGGCAACCGTTTTGAACCATTACACCGACAGAAAGAACGTGCACCGATTCACTGACTGGATGCGGCTGATACGTGGCGATCGAGGCGGCTTGATGGAACCTGCACCCTGGCTGATTAGAGCACCGTGGCTCGGCAAATCCAACGCGGACTTGGGTAGGATCGTCCATCGTAGAGATAAGCCCGATCGCTTGATCCAGTTGCCATACCCCACGCCTTTGGTCTTTGACGCCGTAGTCAAGGGAGTGCTTCAATTTGGCGGCTTCGGAGAGGCTTTGGAAATCTGCAAAACGATGGGCGACGAAGGATGGGGACTAGACATGCGTGGTTTCGGCATGCTCCTGAATGATTGTGCAGTCCGCAGTGATTGGAGTTCCGGTCTTGCTGTATGGAATGAAATCCTGAAGCTCCAAAAGAAGAGCACTCTCAGGATAGATGGGCTCAAGACCACAGAGGTCATCATGACCCCACTCTTTGCCGACATGTTGCGACTTTGCCGACGCTGCGACAAAAGACAAGCATTTGTAGCAGTATGGGACCAGGCCAAAGCGACGCATCCGACACTCATCAAGCATATCATGTCGATGATCAACGCTGACAACGCCGCCGATAGGCAGCAGGCAAGCCGCGTGGAGCATTCGGAGGAACAATCAACGCCTGATGATCTAGCCACCTCCAGAGTCGAATTAGAGGGCGCTCCGCGATCTAGACAAGCCGCACTGGATGCGCTTGCTAAGCTACGCGCGCAGCGTGCCAGTGAGGCAGTTGATGCTAATTCACAGCAAGAATACTTGGCTCTGCAGGCCGATGTGGATTTTCTGAAACAGATGGAAAACCCTAATGCAACGGAGAAGCCAAAAGTCCGCAGCTTGGCAGAGCTCGCGAAAAGCGCGTATAGCCTCATTGCCTCACGCCCTGAGACTCTCGAGAAGCGTGCGAGCCCAATGCAAAGGGAGCATATCCCGGCTAGAAGTGATGAAGAGCCGCCTGTGTCGTACACGGAGCTGGCGAAGAATGCATACCATCTCATTGCGGATCACCCAAGCACTCTGGCAAGACGAGCGCCGACTTCAGGCATTCCGACGACAGATCCGTGGCGTTCAAGCCATGTTGTCGACAATAATGCTGAAGATACTTTGGCTCGACCTGAGTCGTCCGAGCAGGGCCTTGACGGGAGCGCGGCAGACCCGACCGACCCACTTTCGGGAGGTTCTGAGCCCATAACTTACAGCTCTCTCGCCAGGAATGCCTACCGACTCGTCGCCGACCATCCTAGTACCTTGAAACGAAGAAGGCCAGTGACTTCGAAAGCGGATATTGACAAAGGCCAGACGTCGCTCAACTCAACACCTGCGGAGGCTCCTGGTCGCGACCAAAGCAACTCGGATGATGTTGAACTGCCGAGCGCTCCAAAAGGCGACCGATGAGGATAAGCGACGTCTTGGTCTGCGAGAGCATGCCACTTGGCATGCGGCTTCGAATTCTGTTGGCCATACTCTACTTGTATACATGCGTCTTTCCCACTGTGGTACCGTGGTAATTACAAGAGGATGCGATCAGCGCATGGTTGCTCTGCATAGCGAGGGCGTTTCGAAGAGATAGGATAGGCGGACAGCGACTGATTTTGAACATAGATTAAATGATACCCACACGCTCGCGTGACAACGGACTGAGCAAACTGCATGAACATCACGTATTGTTCTGAGACCTTGAAGTGATACTGTACACCATTTCGTTTCCTTCGGAATGCTTTTCAATGAAGTCGACCTCGTTCCAACATGATTCTCCTGCAATGAGCTTCCGCTCTAGCCACGACGTCGTCTTCCACTTCACAGAGCCATGGAAACTTCAATTCTTCTTCCAGAGATGAATCATACACCACCACCTGGAACAAGCACCGTTAGCGAATACATCTCATCCGAAATGCGCCACTGCCTTTTGCAACATCGACCACGGACTGGAGCTCTGCAAACATACCTGACCTCTCCGTTCTCACATGGAATGTATCTTTGTTCCTTTTCAAGTTCTGGTCTTCGCGGTATCGGACGGCGAAATATGAGGCTGCTACTGCGGTGAGGGATATGAACGCTGTGTTGCGGCGGCTGTGTCGAAGAGTGTTAACTTCTTCCTGTCTGTCAAGAATATCAATAGTAAGAAGCGTACGTGATGTAACGTTCCAGACCCATGGTTCCGATGAACCTTTCGTTCTGTGGTTGGGAGTCGGCGTTACGCGATGTTGGGTGGCGAGGGCTTGGGAGATGAACTTCGACTGGGCTTGGAGGTTGTCGATATCGCTTAGGTGTCTTGTGCTTGACTCGTTTCGCTTGATGCTATTCGGTGGGTATACTGATGTGCCAACTGGTCGGTGTCCACGGTCGATTCAACGCGTGCTTTCCAAGAAGTGTTGTCTGCCTGACCGACCAGACGGCCGGAAGGCAGTGGTTGGTGGCCGGTCTAGCGAGAGATTGAGTTACACCTTCCCCCGGACCCCGCAAAATGGTGTCGATGGAGGAAGGTGAGGCGACAGTGACGTCTCGTCCTACCTTTGTCGTCGCCAAGACTGTTTGCCTGCGCGTTGGTACCATCGACACAGCTACCACACCACAACGATCTTCGCAGCACCAACCGAGCTCCCCTCCACATCGAATACCACTAGCTGCCACGAACACCGCCACCATGGCCTCCAGCTCGAGCGCCACACCGCTCCTCTACAGCTGCATCGCCTACAACTCCACCATCCTCACCGAACACACCTCCAGCGCCAGCAGCGGAACCTCCAACCTCGCATCAATCATCCTCCCCAAAATCGACCACAAATCCGCCCAAAAACTCACTTACACCCACCAAGAGAACTTCATCCACTACATCGCCGATGCCTCCCCTTCATCCTCCGATCCTTCATCCCTCAGCGCCGCAGGCCTCACCTACCTTGTAGTCGCCAAATCCGACCTCGGCCGACGCGTCCCATTCGGTTTCCTCGTAGAAATCAAGAAACGGTTTCTCGCACAATATGATCCGGAACGTACGACATTCGGGTCTTTACCCGCTTATGGCGCTGCAGCTTTCAATTCGGAATTGAAGAAGTTGATGGTAGAATTCGGGACGACGAAAGCGGGGCAAGAAGATGCTTTTCGGAACGTGCAGAGTGAAATTGATAATGTGAGGGGGATTATGACGGAGAATATTGAGAGGGTGTTGGAGAGGGGTGAGAGAATTGATTTGTTGGTTGATAAGACGGATCGGTTGGGTGGGAGTGCACGGGATTTTAGGGTGAGGAGTCGGGGGTTGAAGAGGAGGATGTGGTGGAAGAATGTTAAGTTGATGGTGTTGTTGGTTGTGGTGATTGTGTTTTTGTTGTATTTGTTTGTGGGGTTTGGGTGTGGGTTGCCGGCTTGGGGAAAGTGTGTTGGGCGTGGTTGAGGTGTAGGGAGGATGGAAATGGAGTCAGATTGTCAAATGCTTCGTTATGAGGCGTGTAAGAGTATGCATGCGGAGTGTATGAGTGGGTTGCGGGCAACGGACAGGCGAACAGGAGCACTGACGAATGATCTCAGCTTTATGACTACTAGCCTTTATCGGTACATACACCAGTAATACGACGATGACGTTGACGACGACAAATCACCTCTACACAACCGTTGGAGTCTCATGAAAAGGATGTTTTTCAGGCATTCAATTCATTTCACTACAGTCTCGAGAAAAACACCGTGCTACACTGGACTACCAAGGGCCGGGGTTGTTCCGTACTAGCAGAGCTAATACAAGAGCAGACGATCATTCGCGTCGCCAAGGAGAAAGGGAACAAAGTCAAAAGCATGCTGCGACTTCTGAATACATGCCCATTCGGCTTGCTTACCCTTTGGTTCTGTCTCGCCCCTACGCCAGAACTCCACTCTCCAAACGAATGCTTCAGACTAGCAAGTGGATACGATCAGTAAGCTACGATTTCGTTCTACAGTACTCTGGCTACAACACATGGTGTCCCTTGCCGAGTTGGTGGCAATCACAGACCTCAATTCAGCTCGGATTCCTGGGCAGCCTTCAGTGAGTTCCCCTTTTGCTGCAGGTAACCTTCTACAGCTTCCAGCATGCTTGCAGTGTGCGGCTCCTACTGAGCAGAACATTCATAACCCAAGCTCAGTCCAAGGTCAGAGGACCTGTTCCCTTCGATCAAAACAATTGCAATCGTCGCGCCTCTTCAATCACACGTAATTAACTACAGGAGTCTTTCGAAGCCCTCTACAGCAAGCCTCCCAACCCCAGTCCCAACAATCCGCCACCACCACCAGCAGCGGTGGGTGTCGTTGCACCTACGACATAAGCAGCCGTATACCCTGCCATTGCATATGGACATTTCGATCCACCACCGACAATCTCGATACACAGGCCTGAAGTGTAGTACAATCCAATGCAAGTCCCAGTACATTGATCGATACAAGATGCCAAGTTTGTGATTGCGGCTCCAGTACCGGTGTAAGTTGACGTAGCTCCACAGTGAGCTGCATTGCATGTCAGCTGAAAAGCCCTGTTGTTGAGAGTTGCAATGGCGGAGTTGGCTGCTGGGCAGACGGTTGGAGCTGGCGAGGGTTGTAGAGAGGGAGCGGGAGATCGGGACGGGATGCTTGAAGCGGTGGAAGTGAGTATTGACCGAGTCGTTGACGTGGCAAACGATGGTGGCCGGTCTGCAGATGCTGTGGAAAGCGACAGAGATGCAATGGGTGCTGGGGTAGATGCGCTGAGCACTGCAGAGTTGGGTGTTGTGACTTGTATAATCGATTGCGGAGAGGATGCACCAGCTGCGCTGACCGCTGCTGAGCCTGGTATCGAAGCTGAAGGAGCCTGTTGCGGAGAGGAAGGGACTGGTGCTGCAGCAGATGCGCTGACTGCAACGGAGCCTGACAATGCAGCTGAAATGACTAATTGCGAAGAGGACGCAATTGGTACTAAAGCAGATGCGCCCGTCGCTAGGGAGTCTGATGTGGAAGCTGGGCCAGCCGGCTGCGAAGACGTTGTAGCAGGCACTAGAGCAGATAGGCTAGCCGCTGGAGAGTTTGATATCGAAGCTGAAAGAGCTGTTTGCAAAGATGGCGCAAATGATACTACGACAGGTGCGCTAGTGGCCAGAGTGTCTGGAATCGAAACTGGAGTAGCCACCAGTGAGGAAGGCGCAACAACCGCCGAGCTCAATATCGCGGTCGAAGCGTCTGGAATCGAGACTGGGATGGCCACTTGGGATGAGGACGCAGCAAGTACCGAGCTCAATGGCACTGCTGTAAACGACTGTATCGTCGTCGTAACCTGCACCGCACCTCCGATTCCAACACTCGACACCTCAATCCCAAGCGGCATGGTCGACGCAGTGACAGCAAAACCACCAGGCTGTCCCATTAAAATGTAACCCTCAACTCTCATGAAAGCCGTAATCCCATCGCCTCGATCCTCCCAATCAGCCTCTGTCTCCAGTGATGAAACCATGGATATCTTGCAATAGCATTCCCCATCAATGTGTGCGAATCCCAAACAATCCCAAGCAGATGTCTCGCACCATACAGCACAGCCATTCATGGCGCACATACTCCGTGGCGCATCCACGCCAGATTCTGCGTTCTCGGGCAGCATGGGAGAGAAGGGATAGTCGTAGATGTTGCCGCCCCAGAATGTAGTCGGGATAGGGCAGGGAATGTCGGATAGTATGCCAGTTGCAGGCTGACAGGCGGGAACAGTGGGGAGATTGTTGCGAGGGACCTCAGACTGCTGGGCGGAGGTAGAACTGATCCATATCAGCAGCAGAAGTATGTAATCCATATTGATGTTGAAACGAGATGATGGCCTGCACTAAGGGTGCCCAAGACGCTGAACGCCTTGGGGTAGCGCCCTGGTCGCGCTGTAAGTACTGCGCAGCAAGTCCGCCTAGGCACGTGCATGTGCATGCATTCTTCTAATGTGCATAATGTGAAAGCCGGGCTCGGCTGGCCGTGGGAAGTTCACGCAAGGGATATGAGCTTGATCTGCCCGGCGAGGCCGATATGCTATGCGAGCACTGTGCCGATTCCGTGTGAGCATAACACCAGCTGTTTGCTGGGTAGCATACCATATTGCCGGTACAATACCCACTGGAGGGAATGAATGGTTAGAGCATCGTCGCATACCGAAGTTGATGAATGCCTGTGATACTGTCAGTCTTCATAGAGACGAATCTTGGCTGCAGTACACATGGCCATGGCCTCAGGAAATGTCATCTTGAGTTTCAGTCTATCTCGGAGTCCAAGAAGGCATCATCTCCATTGGACGCTGCCTCAAACGCCGCTGACCGGAAATGAAAAAGCACAGCGCGTACGCTACCACAAAGCAATACAGTAAGATCGTCCAATTCATATCGGCGGCATTTGAGCTGTGCATAGTGGGCCAGAAAGACCAGAAGAATGCCCAGGCCGAGTACAGCACTGCGATAGCGTTGATCCAGATGCCGGCTCTGCCTAGTGACCAATTCGCGCGTGGAAGACCATCTCCTCGAAGACGTCTGCGGATCAGACTACCAATGACAATGATGTAGGTCGTCATCAATGTTGCAACAGCCAATCCCATCATAGTGTTGAGCGGTGCGGTCGTTGCGATAGTGGCGAGGATTAGGATGAGGGCGAAGAATACGCTCGAGTAGATGGCATTGAGGGGCACTTGCAGTCTTGCGTCGACTCTTCCGAACCACGGTGCCGAATAGAGTGCTCTGTCTCGCCTGTCTATCGTCAGCGTTGTAGCTTAAAGCGCTCGTTGTCAGAACTGACCCAAACGCGAAGAGGTGGCGGGACGTCGTCACCATAGTGCTGACAGCAATCATAAAGAGTAGAGACATGACCACTACCAAGAAGCCGGTGGTGGCGGCGGCAGACTGAAGCGCCATTGATAGGACCGAGGCGAAGGGAACGATGGCTTCTGCCGTTGCCTCGAGATCTGACACGTTGAATGCGTAGGTGAGCAGTAGCAGAAGTGTGCCCGGGAGGTTGGCAAGATAGCTCCAGAGCATGCATCTTGGAAGTACAGTTTCCGGCTCCTCGACTTCTTCTGAGATGTGTACCGTGGCCTCACTTCCTAGGACTGTGAAGAAAGCGGGAATTTGTCCTACTAACACACCAAGGACTGGAGACGGCCAGCCACCGCCATTGTCCGTGCAGTTGTAGAACACATCCGCAACAGATTGCTTCGGTGCAAGGACCCAGAGGGACACGACAATGGGCACCAGAGCGTAGACATGGCAGATGGCAAACAACCCCTCGGCAACCGAGAGATGGCTGGCTGCAAGGGCGTTGAATGCTGACACAACGACAACAATTCCGAAAGTGAGGAGATTTCGCTGCCAGCGTGTCGGAGAAAAGTCATCGTGATTGATCTCGACAAGAGCCAGAACGACGCCGGCCAGGATGTGGCATATTGCAGTGAGTCTTGCCTGCCAGCCGATCGAGCAGAGCGAGCCGGTAAAATACGAAAGGACCTGTTGGTATCGTGGAGGAGCGAAAGCTGATGCCCATCGGTATTGTCCCCCGGTGGGCACCATTGAGCTGATCTCTGCCAGCGAGAGCACGATGAATAATTGCCCAATGTGCGCGAAGATGGTAGACCAGACAAGACCGGGCAGGCCACCGTTGAAGAGGATATTGGAGTTGCTAGAAAGGAGCACCTCCTAGGTGCCAGTCACTAGAGACGTGAAGCCGATGGTGGAGACCAGGCGGAAGCTGCGTTGCATTTCTCGCTTGCGACTGACTGGTTCGACGGGGCGGAAGTCCATTGAGAGGCGCGCAGGACGACGCCTGGTGGAGAAGATGAATTCATCATTGCTTGGAGTGTCTGGTGTTGGTGACCGAGGGAAGTCGCTGTCGTGGGCGATAGGAGGATGTGGTCGAAGTGTTAGTGTAGAGGCTTCTGACTGCATGATGTATGTTGCGAATGTAGGCGTGAAGTCGATGACAGGAGGAAAAGTGCGTGATATTGGGCGTGTCTGCAGAGCGCTCATACCCCGGCCTGGCGTACCTTCGCGGCTTCCGCACCGCGAACAAAACGTTGCTGCCTCTTCGACTCCCATGACGATCGGGCCGCTGAAGTGTCGGTACCTCACGCACTTCGTCCACAGTCCTCTTCCGGTGCAGACGCCTAGACCTTCGCCGAAAACACGCATCGGCCATGCGCGCGATGCATCTCCATGTCCGGCTTCGACATTCCTAGCGCAGCTGCATACATCGCCATCACCTGCGCCGTCGCCATTGTCTGGACCATCTTCACTTTCTTGATCCGAGCTTTCCTGCGCGCCAGAGTCAATGGTCCATTCGGCCTAGACGACATTGCATGTTTGGTGGCTACGGTCGGTTCTCGAATGGAAAGCATCGTGGAATATGTGTTGACAGGACACCCCCAGATCCTCGCTATCTCAGCCTCGATTGTGACCTTGGTAGCGATCCATTACGGCCTAGGATACCACGCAGTTGATCTGCCGCTGAACAGTTACGACGACGTCTTCCTATTCATTTGGATTGGAGACCAACTATTCATCTTGACCGAAGCCGCGGCCATGCTTTCAATCTGTGCCCTTATATGCCGCATCACTCCAGAAAGGAAGCTTCACCATGTCTGTTCCTGCCTCGCTATGCTGGTCGGAACATGGGCTCTCATCTCCTGGCTCCTCCAGGTGTTCAACTGTCCTCTCCCTCAGCCATGGGACATCAGCGATCAGGCCAGATGCCTCGATCTCCTAGCCATCCGACTTGGACCGAGCATTTGCTGCTCTCTGCTGGAAATTGCGAACATCGCCATTGCTGTGTACGTGGTGTGGAAGGTGCACATGTCGCGTCGAGCAAAGATTGCTGTCATGATAGCATCCGTCTCGCGCTTGTTGGTCATCCCGCCCCTGTTCGTGCGCTTCACCTTCTTCAAAAGCGCACTCCACACCGAGGACCAGACATACACCCGTACGGATATGGCAATTGTATCCCAGGTTGCAATACATCTGAGCGTCGTACTGGCCACAATTCCGTGCGCGAAACCCTTCTTTGTGATATTTGAAGGTGGTGTATTCCGCCCTCCGCACAGTCAGCGGAGCAGACAGACTTCGTCAAATTTCAGCAGCAGATGGAAAACGCGGACTGGAGATGGACACCGCTCAGACTCGAACGCGGCCATGGAAAGAGCAGAGCGAGCTGCTGCGCGTCCGACCTGGGATCGACGAAATACGTGCGCCAGACCGAGCATATCAGCATTTGAGCACCCTGAGAGAGCTCCAACGTTGCAGAGATCAAGAAAGACAGTGTCCATGAAGCTTCCTCCATTGGTCTGGAACCGGAGGAAGACGTTCGCAAGGGGAGAAGGAACTCCACCGCTAAACGCGTCGCAACATCACAAGCCATCAACATCGAGCAAGTCCGATCCTTGGTCCAAGTCTTCCAGCAGTCGCAGCTCGCACACGGCCTTGCAGCGGTATGCTTCCCAGGAATCGTCGAGGCCAGTCTACCAGAATCGAGGGGAGAGCTACAACTCCGATCGGACGGTCAGCCAGGAAAGCCAACGTACCAGCAATATTATGGCGCCAATCCTGCGTCCGGACCAAGGAGAGACCACTACGGTTATCGCGCATGATCCCGATGCTTCGAGGAGAGCGATGCTGATCACCACTGCCGAAGGCGAGGGAATACACGAAGAACGGACGAGTGGCGTCATTGAGCTGAGGACGGAAGTTGTTGTCACTTACGAAGATGCTGACCACTCGAAGCGACAGCATAAAAACTCCGTAGGATCAAAGGGGCGGAAACCTGCTGCATCGTAAAATCTGGAACATTTGGCAAGTGTCTATACGCACTCAGCAAAATACACACAGTGTCGCATGTCACGAGCTGTTCACCCACGTTGGTTACATTTCTCCCTTGACGGTCCGGCCTGATCGTCTGTCTGCCTGCAGTGCTCATGTGTCTTTGTCACTCCCAGCATCGTCGTCCTCTCCTTCCACTTGCACCCTCTTTCCTTCAACACCCTTCTCCACCTCTGCAACTAGACTCTCCATGTACTCCTTATCCTTGCCGACCAATGTCACAGTATTCCGACTCTTACCCCATCTTGGATAGCTTCCCACCTTGATCCCCTTGCTCTCCACCTTTTGAGACAGCTCTGTCAAATATTCTGCTACCGCGCTCTCTGCCAAAGGCGTCGAGAACAATACCCTATGCACTCCCTTCCCCTCAGGATCCACAAGTCGAGGCAAAATCCTCGGCTTAAGCCCTTGCAATAACTTCTCAAACAACCTCGGAATCCCAGGCAAAATATGCACATTCCCATTCACAACCGAAATCGGAACCCAAAGATCCTCCGCCGTAAAAACAACCTGATCCTCATCCGGAAGACTCTTATCATACGGCAACTGAATCATCCTCAACTTCGCCCTCCGCGCAGGAGAATCCACATCCCAGCTGAAATCCTTCTGACTCGGATGTGGTCGTGACAAAGCTTTCATTTTCGTATAAGCTTCTTCGTGGAGGACTAGAGGGAGATCGAAAGCTTTGGCGATGGAGGCATAAGTGATATCGTCGTGAGTAGGACCGATTCCACCGGATGTGACGACGAAGTCGTAGTTGTTGGACATGCGGCGGGCGGCTTCGACGATTTCGGATTCATCGTCTGCGATGACTTCGACGCGTTTGAGGGCTATGCCGAGGGAGAAGCAGAATTTGGCGAAGTAGGCGGAGTTGGTGTCGACGGTCTGTGGGGGGTTCACAAGGGCTGGGTTTAGCGGGGGGTCTTTTCAGCTTGGGTCGAGGCTGTTTGTTGATATGGAGGAGAGGAGACTGACCTTGCCGCCGAGGACTTCATCGCCAATGATTAGGCATGCTGCTGTGTGGATTTGTCGTTTGCTTCGTTCGGCTGCCATTGTGCGTGACGTCAAGATGGAGCTGGTTGTTCGAGCTGCGGAATTGTGGAGGTAGTTGGGGAGTGGACGCGAAAGATGGCGAGCGAGTTGATTTACTCGAGAGAACATGGATGAGGAGAGAGGCCAATGGCGAAGATGTGAAGTGAAGGAAAGGAGAGCGACATTGCGAAAGGAAGGTCCAGAGTGATGTTGTCACTGTTTACGGGTTTAACGTGGGGTCGATCTTCGAGCCTCACTCACGCCCACCTGCATCGACTGGGATGACCTGCCTTGAACACACCTTCACACCTGCAGCCTTCCACTGAACGCTATTCGAGACTACGACTAACACCGCCAAAATGGTAAGCTCGTCTGCGCAGTGTCTCATACCACGCATGCTAACACACTCCACAGTCCTCCGAATCGCGCCTGTACACCATCTCGACCGAGACCAAAGACAAACTACGCAAATTCCGCTTAGGAACATCTCGCGCCAAAGACCCTCAAGCAGTGATATGTGCGTTCAGTCCTCTGCCTTGAACAATTCCTCGAAAAAGGACGTCTTGTCCTCGACAACCTTGCTGATAATCCGCCCACGCCAGAAGACCACATCAACAAATCCAACATGGAAATCTGCCCCGAAGACAGCCAAGTCTACACAAACATGCAAGAACTTGCCGACGAGCTACCCGATAACACTCCACGATACATCCTGCTGAGTTATCCCTTGACACTTGTACGTACCACGTCCCACCCCATCTTGTTCCTCGTCCTCATCCTCTTCTCAGCCTGTTCAGCTCCACTCCCATACTGACCACCATAGAGTCCTCCGGCCGCCTCTCAGTCCCCTACGTCCTGATAAACTACCTCCCACCAACCTGTAGCGCCGAGAACCGCATGTTGTACGCCGGAGCGAAAGAGTTGATTCGAAGTACATCGGAAGCGGGGAGGTTGATTGAGATTGATTCGGCGGAGGATTTGGAGGGGATAGAAGAGGTTTTGAAGGGGGAGGATTAAGTGGAAAGATATATGATGTTACCATTGGTGTGATATGTTTGCTAGCGGGACACAAGCTCATGTGAAAGAGGATATGAATGGGGTTGTCTACGGCCAGGATGAGTCGGGCTCGGCGTACGAATAGAGGAAATGCATAGTGTGAGAGAGTCGACGTCACGCCATGAATGCGAAGGTCGCTTTGCATATGAGCAGAGAGGCATAGATGTCGGGATGAGCGATGCAGCTACGAATGAAGTGAAACGAAGCATCATTTTCTCAATCTCCACTTGACCTTTTCGTTCTACATCATTCGATGTTAGCCTCACTAGCTGGAGCGACTCAAGCACATCCAGTCAGCAAGGCGGCATGGTAAGTGTCTGCATATGTCAATGGAGCTTCACGTCAAGGACAAAAGAGCAACGAAAGAAGTAGGTCAAAGCTCACTGTTCTCCATGCAATCTGTGTATAAAAATGTTGCGTCTGTGCATAGTAGTAGAAGGAAAGAAGTTTTCGGTTTGAATAAGATACTAATGCGCCATATTGCGTGTGGGCCTGTCGTCCTGTTGTAATGCTGCATTCGTTGTTGGAAGAAGGATGATTTTGTCTCATGCATTACAAGAACCATAAAAGAAGACGTATGAAGATGGTTAATGAGAGGCTCTTTTTGTGGTTCTTTCGCGATTGAGGGAAGTGATTGTTTTCCTGGCGTTGTGCCTTTCGTTGAATGATTGCGGCCCTGGGGTATGTGGTAAAAAGTCGTAAGCAACAAGCAGCAGAACCTTGTCCGTCTGCTCTTCCCGCTGCTCCGGTGGTTGTCTTTGGTAGAATGGCCTTGTCATGATTGCACACGCGCCGGAATCCATGCCTCTGCCGCACGCACTCGGTGTTTACAGGGCGTCTCATTGTCGCCCCTCTTTCTCTGCTCCTTGAGGTACCCAATGCTGCAGTTCTCGATTCGTCTTGTCTTTTCCCAGTTCCGGTCATCCCCGTCCCCCGCTTATGCACGATACTGTCGCTGTGTGAATATCGCATCGCATATTGCAGCACACTCCACATCCCTCGTGTTTCAGGCACGAACGGCGCAGTCTACATGACTGTGCATTTCCCACAGCACCCAGCGTCTTGTTCTTGATCCACTTGGAACTCATCCTTGGGCTTGCTGCCTGAACCACCGCCACCGGGGTATCCCGACATGTCCTTGTTGTATTTCCTGATCTCGCGCACAATGTCGTAAAAGGCATTCTCCACATTGATCCTCGACTTGGCCGATGTCTCGATGAATTTGCAGCCGAACTGTCGTGCGAGTTGTCTGCCCTCTGTGGTTGGATGCATGATTAGCAAATATTCCGCATTGTGCATACTCGTATGCAGGTACACCATGTTTCACTGCACGCGTGGCGTGCACATTATATTGCTGCCGTGCAGTTGTTCATTCCTCCTTCGCTGTACGCCGAATAATACTAGATGGCGGGTATGCATACCTTCTGTGCTCACTTGTCGTTCGTGCTCCAGATCGCACTTGTTGCCCACGACGATGATGGGGAAGTAGTCCTTGTCCTTGACGCGCAATATTTGTTGCTGGAAGGTCACAATCTCTTCAAAGCTCTGCCGTGATGTGATGCTGTAGACCAGTAGGAAACCCTCTCCTGTCCGCATGTATTGTTCGCGCATGGCCGAGTATTCCTCCTGTCCGGCGGTATCGAGCACATCGAGGAGGGCGACTTCATCGTCGATCACGCATTGCTTGCGGTAGGAGTCTGTCAGACGGGAGGTGTCAGTTTATGGAGCTCAATGGCAGTGCGCAATGCCAGGTGATTGACAGCGTGTCCGCGGCGGCTGGACGGGGGCGAGATACCTTCAATGGTCGGGTCATACTCGTCGACGAAATGCGATTGGATGAGTTGGATGGTCAGACAGGACTTTCCCACACCTCCTCCACCGACTACCACCAGCTTGTATTCCCGGAGGAACTGCGACATGACTGTCAGTAGGCTGCACAGGGCCGAGCTTGGCGGCGCTGCGAAGGGAGCACAGAGAGGCGGCGCGTGCGAACGGGGCAACGGAGGGTTGCTGGTAGGGATGCAGCAGCAGTGGGAGGGAGTGGAGTGCGGCGTACTTTGGATGCCATCTCGAAGGAGCAGAACCAGCAGGCGGCGTTAGGTGCCTTAGTCGTGCGCTATGCAGCGGCGGGATTTGAGTCGCGGGAAGCCGGTACCGTGGCGACGCAGATAGTTTGTGCAGTGAGCGGTCGGGGGGATCCAAGAAGCACGAGATGCGCCTTCGGCTCGGCGAGCAGCTGCAATGTGATGACGCCGATCGCCAGGCGAGGGAACGTGTGGGTGTGATAAGAGGAGCGGCCAGCCAGCCAGCGGAGCGGGACGCGGGTCAACGCGCGAGTCGTCACGTTCAGTTTGCAGCGGGTGCGGAATGGCGACGGTGACAGCAACGGCGAGGCGTGCGCGGCGACGGTGCGGTGGTGGAGGGCGACGAGGTGGCCGGCGGAGGACAGCGACACAGCGACAGGAATGTGTGCGTGCCGTGCTACACTCAGCAAAATCGCCCAAGCGCCGTCAATCGCTGTGAACGCGCTCCACTCGGCGGGTGCTTGGTGAGTTCTGGCGTCGTTCTAGCGAACCCACCGTGCGTGTTCAATCAAATTGTCTAACCTCACCACCCAACCTGTTCATCTACTCCTCCCAGCTAGCTCTGTCCTCGTTATTGTCGCCTGCCGTTCCCCTTTTCGCGCATCTACTCTACGCCAAACATCATCTCGCTGCCTCTTCTTCGGGACCATAGCCATCTCAACAGCTCTCCCTCCGAGGCGCCCTCGGATGATTTCATCACCACATGTCTGACGGCGCGCGCGAAAAGCCTCCGCCGTTCCAGAGCAGACATGATCGACAGCGCTACCGGCTTGTATTTTCCACGAACAGACACTTTCCGACTCCATATGCACAAGGTGCAAGCTGCTCTCCTGCTTGTCGAGTAGCGCCTGGCTCCCTACTGCACCTCCTCGCCATGCCTGTGCCACGACTGAATAGAGCGCCCACCTCCAGCCAATTGACT
This sequence comes from Cercospora cf. flagellaris, assembly GCA_005356885.1. Taxonomy (NCBI): domain Eukaryota; kingdom Fungi; phylum Ascomycota; class Dothideomycetes; order Mycosphaerellales; family Mycosphaerellaceae; genus Cercospora; species Cercospora cf. flagellaris. Next base: position 240,292 of record RJLU01000002.1, read on the forward strand.
GCACCAGAGCGCTTGCATGCACGACACTGCGCACGCTGATGAGACAACTGTTCCAACCGCGTGAAGCTATAGCAGCTGCTCTCCGACCTATATCACCGGTGTCGGCTCAATGGCGTAGTGGGCAGGAAACTTTGGCTGCATGGTCGATGCCCTCCCCGATCGCAGCCACAGCAGCCTCTGACTCGGACAGCCGAGCTTGCAATGCACTCACCCACGCTTGACGCCTCGGATTTCTGCTGGTTCACGGGCATCGATCCCACTGACGCCAACTACTGACCTGCAGCTGCCATTGCAACTCAAAATCGCTTTATGAACCTGAGGTTTGTCTTTCCAACGTCAGGTGACCCAATGTCCATGCGTAGCTGCCCGACGTTGACAGACAGCTGCCAGCACAACTGCTGCCCCCAGGCACAACATTTTCCCCACGAGGCCATAGCTTCTGCGATAGCGTCCACGGCTGCAAGTCGGATCACGGACCGTCACTCTACACCATGTGGTGCACATGGCCCCCTGCAGCCGGACAAAAAATGCATGCATGCAGACACGAACCAGAGGAGCCGGCATGGAAAAGATCTCAATGATTTGCTATCTTGATTGCCTATTGTGTATGGCTTGATCGCTTATCACCCACATGCCCAGCAGTGCATGCTGAACATGTTCTCGCTGTTGGTAGAGCATGGGTTTCACAGCAGGTGAGGGTGTGGCCGGATGAGATCCCAGTGGACGATCGAGGGGTTCGCCGCAGGAGACGGGTACGAGAGCTTCGCGGATGCCATCCAGGCGAATGGTTTTGCATGTGAAGGATTGCGAACCCCCGAACTGCCATCTATGCTAGTGTGCAGAAGCGAGACAAACACGCCACCAACATGCACAGGGTCGCTAACAGGATCGCATGGCACAGCGAAGCCGCACACGCAAATTCCATTGGACTCGGCGATAAATGATAATCGTGAGTATCAGATGTGCACGCCTCAAGCAGAGCAACAATCTCTCACTACGACCACCGATGCTTGCACAGACCCCGTTGGACCATCAATGGTTTGTCTCGGTCGAAATTTGCGCTTTGTCCAGCATCGCAACGTTGTCTCGGCGGTGCCCGATTGCTGGAGCTCCACTCATATCGGAGCAGAGACAGTTGTGAGCAGAACAGTCTGAGCCTTGCCCATCTCTATAACCGCCCATCACGCTGGCATCTGGCGTATTTGTCTGCCAATGCCGCTCAACTGCAACTCGCATAGAGCAAAGCGATTTGCACGCAACATGGGTATTCTGCAAGGTAGGATGTCGAATTTCAGAAGCCTATTGGGACTTCTCCTTTCGACAGGCTGCCACTCGACGTAGACATCTTGAGATTCAACATTTCATGCCGAGCCTTGACCCAGATCAGCTCTTCTACACGAGATCCGGCACGCGAGTCTCGAGGCGTCTATATCATAGGCAACCACAGCTGACCACTTGAGGCCCATCATGGCGCAACTCGCTGAGAGGGTATTGTGAAGAGTCTCGTAGACGATTGTTGACTCAATGTTGGTCCACTGCCAAGCTCTTCGCTTGGAGTTCGAAGAAGTGCGACGGGTGTGGCTGCCTGGTGCAGTCACCACAAGACAATGGAGCGACGTATCTTTCAGACTTCTCTGCACAAGCGCTCGAACCGGAACAGCTGCAGGCAGCGCGAGGCCTACGAAGTTCATGGGTATCGCCGGAAACTACAAGACGTTACACAAGATCGATGTACCGAATCCGAAAAGTGAAGCCTGCAGACCTCACAAGCAGTGTTCCTACACGCGTCAAACATGCCGTAAGGCAGCGCAAGATTGCTATATTCAATGCATCAATCATTTGTCCCAGATGCGCTGCTCTGCAATGGCTTCCACACGACATTTTGTTCATCATTCTTGAATTCGTGAACGGCGAAAGCGAGGACCATTTTTCAGATGTCAATCAATATCGGTCAGGTCACAAGACGTGCAACACTTGTCCATGGTCAGCAAGCGCTTTCGACACTTGCTCACACCTCATCTCTTTCGGAGCATCTCCTCTCGAAGAGACTGGACAACGAAGAAGTTTATGCAGGCGGTCAAGGTGCTTTCACATTCACGCATCGCGCCTTACGTTCAACAAATCCGTATTGATGCTTCTTTCGCCCTCGCCCAAACCCCACGGAACGACAAGATATATCCCGACATTGCAACACTCGGACCTCTAATCTCAAAAGTCCTATCAAAACTACCAAACCTGTCCAAACTCACTTTAGAAACCGCCCTCGATACTGCCGCCACACTCCGCACTTCCATCCTAGAAACCAACATACCCATCCTACACACAATAACCCACCTAAAAATCAACCTCGAACTAGACTGTCTCCTTCCCTTCTGCCCCAACCTAACCCACCTGGATGTCCAAAACCTCCGCTCAGACGACGAAATCTGCCCCTTATTCCCCTACAGATCCAGCGAACAACTCCTCTACATCTTCCTCACCAGATCCTCACCTCATCTCCACAAACTCCAACATTTTAGCCTCGCAATATACTGGAATGAAATGTTACTTCGGAGAGTTTTGACTACGATGCCGAATTTGATCAGTTTGGGAATGTATGATCAATGGTATCGTGAGAAATTTTCGAAGATTTTGGAGATTTTGAAGGAGTTTGGGAAGTTGAAGAGGTTGGGGGTGATTAGTGCGTTGAGGCTTGAGGGGTTTATTGAGCCTCTTGAGGGAGAGGGGGCGGAGATGGGGTGTGTGGAGCATGATGAGATGTATGGATGTCATAAGGCGCAGGCTGCGATGGTGATGTGTTTTAGGGCGTTGAGTGGGTTGGAGGATGTGAGGATTGGGGATGATTTTCGGGCGTGGGGCGTTGGTTGCGAGAAAGCGGAAGGGCGCGATGATGGTGGAGGAACGGGGAGGGTGCTTCAGTGGGAGACTGGCATGTGGATGGGAGAGAAATGGATTAGGACTGGAGCGGAATATGAGCTGAGAATTCCGCCTTGGGGCAGCTTGATTTATGGGATGGGGTGTGGGCATTGGGAGGGAATGGAGCCGACGAGAGGGAGGCATCTTTTGAGAGAAAGCGATGAATCCAGACAAAATCTGGTGTGAAGCGGCGCTGAGTTCGACATACGGAGACTTCGCATTTCCTTACAGTGCCAGGGAAAACAGTGTCGCGTTTCATTGCTTTCATTGCCCCATGGTGTTCTGCAGTGCCTGGAGATATGTCCCAGTCGCATCTTGAACAGGATCATTCACTGGCGTTCTCTGATCTCCCTCTTCGTTTCTGAGTCGCCTAAGTTCCCTCCACCATGAATCGATGCCCGGGCCACAAATGGAGATCTTCGTAACATGGGGTCACATCACTTGCGCTCCCGCATACGCTGCCTTTCTTCCACGGCGCTGTCACATATCACGATCAACTCTGGTCGGCGATTCGTTTCGTCCACTCTATTGCTTCTCATTCATGTCCACTACGAAGCTCTTGATACCCACACCTGGAAACGCCTCGCTGCGGAACCATTGTGACCAGCTGATACAGTATGTTACAAGCCGACCTGGCCACACCCACTCATGCTCATTAGATCGTCGTCTCTTCACCACCTCCCTTCCGTCTCCGCGTGTCCTCTTCTTCATCACAAGAACCTCATTCATCGTCTTTCTTCCCCTACTCTCCCAGGCTCTAAAATTCACCCTTCTCAACGCTCTTAAACCTGCTCCGCGCCCCAACCAGCATCCGCATCTCGCATGTTCGCAGGTGGTTCGATGCTTGGTGTAAATTCGAGCACGACGTACGCGATACCGACAAAGACGACGAGGGCACCACTGAGGTACTTCCACCTAGATTGATCGTCAGAACAAGTGCTGTCATCACAGTAGCAGAATCTACGCTTTCCACGCACCAGTTGTCGCCCATTTGAATACAGCCGAAGAAAATGTAGACTGCGTATGATTGTGTTAGTGCTTGCTGTTCACCGTTCCGACAGCAGGCCGCGCATAGCGAGACCATCGGATCCCGCGCAGTGCCAACTTACAAACTCCGCGTCCGATGAACGAAAACATAAAGGAACCATATCGGGCGATCTGAGGTGGGATTTGGAATTCTGGGCAAGAGCAGTCAGTATCGTTTGTCGCCTTTTAGGAGCTCTGTCTCGCGCGGATCGTATCGTACCAAGAGCAGCCGTCGCTGCGAAAAGAGAGCAGTGTCAGCATTCGATATCTTCCAAGTCGCGACTCTCATGCGGCTCCTCATATCTTACCCAATCCAAATACCCAGCAGTATACAGCGATAATAACTCCTTGCCTACCCCATCGCATAAGTTTCCATACTCCATCATCAAAATCGAATGCGCAAAGTCGTCTTACACCGTAATTGAAGGCCAGAATTGTCCAACACCTCCAAGAATGATCAAAACACCCACGGCCAAGTTCACAATTCGGCTATATCATCCCCAGTCAGCAGAATTCTTCTTCCAGGCAGCTGGATTTCGCGCCAGTGGTTCGAGTGGACTGACAAGATATCTGAGAAGTCCATCTTTGCGCGGTCGTCGGTGGGGAAGGCACTGATGGCGCTGTTGATGCTGCGCGACAGGAGATCTGAGGAAGATGAGCGGTGAGAGAAGAAGATGAGGTTGTTGTATTCGGTGGATTCGGATGTTTTGTTGAAGTCTGGAAGCGGAACTCTCCTGGCTGGCTGAAGCACAGCTGGAGCTTCGTGCTGGTTGGGCCGTGCCACGCGAGAGACGTCACATCTGCACTGCCACGAAGCGGACGAACCACGCGCCGGATCTTGATTCCGTACTACAACATGCCATGAATTATCCAGACTCGACTACTGCATCATTCAAATCGCATGAAAGGTTCTGAGATGAAGTTGATGGCACTGCACTTGTTACAGGTCTCCGTCTACAACCTGGCCTTCGTCTTCAACGCCTCTTCCGCCAACTTGACAGCAGCCTCTGCTACTCCATACGACGACTGATACCCATATCCGCCATGGCCGTAGTTGTGCACTACTGTAGCTTTTTGCCCACCAGGACCCGACAACACTTCCTTCTCGACACGAATGCCACCCTCGCGCATTGGCCTCAGCCCAACACCATGTCTAACCACACTCAGAGCTTCAATTCCCGCTCCTTTGGGAACCAAACCAGGACAAAGTCCGATGGCACGCTTCATAATTCTTGTCGCGAGATTTGGATCTGGTTGACTCTCCCATTGACCCACTTGCAGACATCCTCCGAGTACTGTGCCACCACCAGCAGCGCGCTGCATGATGTAGCACGCCTCATCATCGCCATCGTCTGTGCCGGAGGTGGATGCCATGAAGCCTGGCTCATTCCGCACAAGCACGATTTGGCCTCTTGCAGGGTACACTTTCTTGTCCTCGACGCCTCCCAGCTTGAGTGACGAGAGTCCGGTGGCGTTGATGATGAGATCAGCTGGCTTGCCGGAGTGATGGAGATTCGCAGCGTCGGAAATATGCTTCAAAATACCTCGCTTGACCACCGACCCGCGCTTGAGGAGTTCGGACACGAGCCAAGGTAGGTATATGGCCGTGTTGATGCATACTGATGTAAAGACGGTGCCGCCATCCATGCCTTCTGGAAGCTCTGATTTTGATAGGACTCGAAACTACTCATCTGATTAGTATTTCGACGACCTCGGAATGTGATGTGCTTCACCTTTGGCACCACATCACGAAACCACGCATCTTCTCGAACTAATTCCTTGAACCATTCCGCGATAGGCGTCCCGGCATCTTTTGCTCTTCGATACACGTACGAATCTAACCTCAATTGTCAGCAGCAACTCTCTCTTGTTCTGGGTAAAGATTGAGAACAGACCTTGAAAGTGCACACCGGCTTCCGGAACATCTCTCGCAAGCCGTTCGAGCTCCGGCCATGTCGCCTTCTCCCACGACTGGAAATCTGTGTTTGGCTTGCTTACACTGGGCGACAATTAATGAGCGGGCGTGTAATGTTTGTGCAGACTGATCACGTCCTCAACTGAGATCGAACCAAGCAGCTATTGCTGCCATGCAATCGGGGGAACTAGACTCACGGCAGGTAATTCGCTCCCGCCCACGGCGAAGCATATTCAATGTCGTAGTCTCCGGGCATGTGCTTAGCGATTACGGTGACATGATGACCTTTCTTTGCTAGAAGTAGGGCTGTGGTAAGGCCTGAAACGCCAGCGCTATAACACAATAATCAGTCAATGGCTCGCATACGAGATTTGGTAGCTTCTTGATAGCTTCACATACCCAAGCACAACGATGTTAGACATTTTTGATCGCCGTTGAGCCAAGGATTGAGTTGCAGAGGTGGATGTAGTGGACAAGTAGCGACCGCGTTCAGGGTGTTTTTATTGAGATAGCAATTAGACGGAGTACAATCGAGTACTTTGTACAGTGTTGCAGCCATCGCAAAAAGGCCGGGCCGGTATCGAATGCACAAGCGAGGAAGGTGGGTCCTTTCTCACGCCCTGTGCCTTGGCTGCCCGACGGCCGACGATAGGCGGAAGACGCAACACACCGACTTCCATATGCCGTGATCATCCAATGCCTCGAACAAGCGCTAGACTCTCTGGCTCATCAACTTGTAGAGCCGATGCCTGCGAACGACTGAACATTCCGACGCGTAATCTCAATCTCCAAAAGCTCACCAACCAGTCTTACAACTCGGCGGGTACTGCAACGCACTCTTGATCGTCTTTTCCACTCTCTCCGCATCAATCTCATACACATAATTAACCTCTCTCAAGTTCTGCGCTTTCGGCGCAAGAGCTTTCTGATACGCATGAATATTCCCGTACGAAGGACTTGCATAACTTGTATCAACATCCAAGTAGAACTTCGTGCTATTCGTTACCACAGAAGGATCCAACATGATCGCAGCCGTGGTTTCATCCCAGAAAGGAAAGCTCGTGTCTGCGTAATCACGATACAGTCGCGTATAAGGATTCTCGACTTGGATCAGATCGTTGAGAAACTCTTGTGTGACTGGAATCGTATTCGTGACGGCGCTGGTGATGGTGATGTTTGGGAAGTCGGCTGTTAATGCGATTTTGGTTCCTTCGGGGTCGATCATGAGGTTGATGTCGCTGTTAATGTCTGCGAGGAGAGTGGTTCCGCTCGCTTGTAACAAATTCACATCGATGTAGCCGCCCATGATGATGAGCTCTTTGGCATTTTTGGCAAAGTTGGGATCGATGCGCACGGCGAGGGCAATATTGGTAAGTGCGCCAGCGGAAAAGATGCTGATTTCTCCAGGATACTTTCGGACTTGTTGAACGAGGAACTCAGCAGCGGAAATATTGGATGCGAATGTTATGTTTGGGTAGCCTTCCTTAAATGCCGATTTGGAGATTCGATTGGGGTCACCAGAAGTTGGATCGTTGCCCAATGCTTCGAATGTTGAGTTCTCTGGCTTGAAAGCGCCTTCCCAGGGTAGGACACCGTGGACTTCTTCCCACGCCTGGAACAGTTTTGGCGTATTGAGAAGCGGGTAGTCGGCGCCGCGATATACCGGTATGCAGCCCAGGTCGCCAACTTCTAAAGTCGCCAGTGCATGGAGTCCACATTGTAGTGCCCATGTATTCGAAGTGTCGCTCAATACCCCAAGCACATCCCACCCTGCTTTGACTGCTTGCAGAATGGGAATGAAGCCATTCGTGCTCCAGTCGTTATCAAGAATCACTTTGGGTGCTGGTGAAGTGTGAGTCCATGTCTAAGGAAACATCCCGTGTTCGAAATATGGCTGCGATGAACTTTGAAGGAGCAGGCCCTCGTCTAGGAAGAGGAAGCTCGTCAATAGTTTCGGAGAGTGCTCTGCGTACCTTTGGTGGTGTTCGATTGTCGCGTGGAGTGAAATGATGGAGCAGCAGCTACTGCCACTGCTAAGGAGGAAACTGCAGTTAAGAGTGTCAGCGACTTCATGTTGAGCTTGGACAGGTGAGGTCTTGTCTGAGTCCGGAAAGAGGGCTCAAACGTCGGACAGCCATATTTATGAGTATCGAAGGTGGCTTCGATTCTCTAGCCGCATTCAGACTAATGTCAGCGTGGAATGGTATCAAGAAAAGAGTTCGCGATCGCCCATTCGTCATCGTCGAGAAAGATGTGACTTTTATCGCCGCCAACGAGACAATTCTGTGACCAACGTTCTCCGACGCGTGGCTCGATAGATCTACCTGATGCGGTAAATCAGCGATGTCGTAGCGGAGGACCGCGCTCCTGGCCTATCGCGACATCCGGGCTTTTCCCGTGACGGTGAAGCGTACGTTGGCAACCCATGCAATCGCAGTCGTATCAGAGTCGACACAGGTGGTGCAAGAGTCCGCTCGATCGGGAGTGGGAACTGCTCTTCCACTAGGCGCGACACATTTCTCGAGCGATATTCTGCCGTTGCGTACACACTCCAAGATCACGAAATGGCGTCAGAGTAGCACAATCTCGAGCAATCTGACATGCAGTAGACTCTGCAGAGATCGACGTCCTCAAAGGCTTGTATTGCCAGACTCCAGTCTGGTATGCGAACGACGTATGGTCTCCGAACGCAGCAACAGCGGGATGTTAGCGAAGATGGTCGCGCATCTTTCTACTGTACATCCGCTGCGATGCTGTTCAGATTGAGAGACAGCTCGTTCTTGCATATCCGACCGGGTTGTCGGCATTCGTTCAGCTTGTCCAGGATGGTAGTATGGAGGCATATCTCCAGCCAGCCGGTCATGAGTGAAGGTGAGATATTATGATCGAAGCACGATGAAGTTGTTCGACGCAAAGTCGAGAAGCCACACGGAAGCGCAGGCCTCCCCAGAAGATGAACCAGGGATTTCGCAAAAGTATCCAGCCAGTGCCAGCTTGGACCTCATATCGGCACCGCTCTCATCGTGAAGGCTGTCGAAAAAGTGCAAAAAAGAACCGTTACACCCTGCGAGACTAGACATCTGTTAGTCTCTGCGAGAGAATCTTGATTGGAATCAAGAGAAGTTACTCACTTCGAACTCGCGACTTTCGCATTTCTGGCATATAGATCCCGAAGGATAAATATAAGAACGACACGCTAAGCCACTGCGTCAAGGGTGTTACTCCAAGCTAAGCTGGACCTCTTGCAGGCAGGGACGGGAGTAGCCGCGTCAAAATATGTACCTTCATGCTGACCGAGCTCAGCGTCAACATGTGGCAATCGGTGTCGTTAGCATTTCAGCCTTCGTCGCCTGAATTGTGTCACCCTTGGGAGGACTCAAGCTCAGTGAATTTCGCCTTTGAGCTTATCAGAGTGGGTTCCAGTGCCAAGACCCTTGCTTCGCCTTTGCCACAGGGACTTTTCGTTGTCGTATAAAGCATCAAAATGAGATTCGAAGAGGCGCTGAATGATTTCGTGTCGCAACTGTCGCGAAGGCAGAAGAATACAGAGGGAAGTGGCAATGTGATGTCCAAAAACCTCCTTTTCAGGAATGCACGCTAGTGTCGGAGCGCAGACCGGCAAACGAAAGCCAATAACTGCACTCTAAAATCCAATGCTGCCACCACCACCAGCGAAACAACACAGCTCCCGTATATCCCCACCCATCATGGATCTCATCCAGCAAGCCTGGCAAGTGGTCATAGACCCATACTACACGCGCTACACCGCTCCCATTCAACTCCTCGGCGACGCAGCACTATGCGTTCTCATCATCTTGAAAATCCCCTGTAAGACTACATACAGCCTATCCCCACTATCATCGCATGAATCCACTACTGACCATGTATCTTAGACACCGAAATCGACTGGACAACCTACATGCAACAAATCACCCTCTACCTCTCCGGCGAACGCAACTACGCCAAAATCTCCGGCTCCACCGGCCCCCTCGTCTATCCCGCCATGCACGTCCACATATACAATCTCCTCTACAACCTCACATCCTCCGGCCAAAACATCTTCCTCGCACAACAAATATTCCTCGGACTCTACCTCTTCACCCTTCTTCTTGTTATATCCTGTCACAGAAAAGCAGGCGTGCCACCTTATATTCTACCTTTATTGAGTATGAGTAAGAGGGTTCATAGTATTTTCATGTTGAGGATGTTTAATGATTGTTTTGCTGTGTTGTTTTTGTGGGGGGCGATTTGGTTTTGGCAGAGACGGTTGTGGACTTTTGGAACGGTTTGTTTTACGTTGGGGGTGGGAGTGAAGATGACTTTGGTGCTGGCGTTGCCGGCTGTGGGGATGGTGCTTTGGCAGGGGGTGGGGAGGGATAAGGCGTTTTATCAGGCGCAGAGTATGGTGCAGGTGCAGGTGAGTGTCCGATCTTGTTTTTGTTCTTTTGATGCGAAAGGTTGGGGAAGGAAGTTTGAGGGGATGGTGAGCTGACAGTGTGCAGGGATTGATTGCGTATCCTTTCATTATGGGTGGGCTATCGAGCTATTTGACGCGGGCGTTTGAGTTCACGAGACAATTCATGTTCAAGTGGACTGTCAATTGGCGGTTTGTTGGTGAGGAAACGTTCCTCTCCAAGCCATTTTCCTACGGATTGCTTGCCACTCATGCAATGATCTTGTACACCTTCATTGTGGGCAGATGGACCAGGCCGAGCCTCTGGACTTTGCCAGAGATGATCCACTACCTGTTCGATCCGCCGCCGAAGCCCGAGCAAAACCGCATCGCTCGAAGAGTCACTCCAGACTTCGTTCTCACATCGATCCTCTCAGCAATGGTCATCGGCTGCTTGTGCGCGAGAAGTCTGCACTACCAGTTCTTCGTGTACATTGCCTGGTCGACACCATACTTGCTGTGGAAGAGCGGCATGCCGGTTACCTTGATATATGGAATTTGTGCGGCGCAGGAGTGGGCATGGAATGTGTACCCAAGCACCAACATCAGCTCGGGAGTAGTGGTGGGGTGTCTTGCGGTCACCGTCTTCAGTATTTGGATTGGCACAAGTCCGTACCTCGAACAGCGGCGACAGCAGCAGACACCAACGAAGCCACCTGAGGAGAAAGGGGAAGCTTCACATGAGCATGTAGAGTAGCTTAAAGCTTCAATAGCACAGCTCAGTCTTCGTCTTCGGAGTCCGAGGGCGGCATCTTTGGTCCTTGATCGTCTTCGTCATCCGAGTCCGCAGCATAGCTCGCTTGCTTGGCTACAAACTCCTTTGGCCAGTAAGGCATTTTCCGCCATGCCTTTTCGTCACCGACAATGTTGATGATCTCTCCTCCGAGCTTGTTCCCACGCTCGGCTAGAGCTCCGGTATCGACAAGTACATAGCCTCCACGCTTCATCCAGATGGTGGAGCGAAATTTGGCATCGAGCTCGGCCAAAAGTGCCTCACCGGAAGCTAGTTCTAGGTTGTACAGATTGTTGCCAGCGGCACTTTTGACACGCGCGATTTTCTGCGTGTCTGACAGGCTGGCTGGCGGGGTCAATGTCTCCTCAGCTACAGCTTGGACATTGCGCTTCGGCTTCGGCATTGTTCTGAAGAAGCACGAGAAGAGCGGTAGCTTGATCTGGTTGGTAAGATTGGCTATTTGCGAGAGCTCTCGGGACGGTAGGAGGCTGGAAGCTATGCTTGTACAGCAGGTGTGGTGGGCGCAGATCTGTACTTTTTTCCGCTTGCTCCCAGCTTGCTCAGGCGCGGGAAAGAGGCGGTCAAGGACAATGGGACTCTGCAGTGCACGCGTTCCAAGGTCTGGCCGTGTTGTAGTGAAGCGCGTTCCAGGTCCAGGGCGTGGCTCACAGATCACAAGATGTAGTACAAGTGAGCTTTTTTCACTCAAAATTCCGGGTTTGATAGCCTGAAGTGGCAAGGAGGCTCAAAGCTCATGCACCCCACGGCGACGCTACTCACGCAAGCGATGGCATAGCGCTGCAGGTCATGATCTGCACACTCGTCTCAGATCTTGCGTGACTTGCTGGTGACGAAAACTTCTGCAATGAACATGGGCTGGCAGCAGGATTCTGGTCCGGCGGTGAAGTCGCACAAGATCGATGATGGCTGTTGATGGTTTCTGCTGGTCAGCGGTCGAGGTGTGGGCGGCAGGAATGAAGAGACACGCGCAGCCGAGATTGAACCCTCGTGCATGTGCGGCGAGAGCTTAACCTTCTTGGGGCTGGTGTGTTTACGCATCGAGGGTGTGCTTCGAAAGCCTGGAATTTCACGTGCACCCGTCCTACGCACGTCGAGCGCGCCAGCGATAAGGAGGGAACGGGCGAGAGGCAACCGGAGCCATGTCGCCACCGCTGAGAGACGGACTCCTCCTCCGCCAGTCCACTCCTGCGCGCTCGAGCGTGAAGTAAACAGCAGCAACCTCGCTTGTTGATATTGCCGTGCACGAGCCGTCTGCTGCGGGTGCCCTCGATCGACTCGAGTTTTGCGGCGACGCTGGGACTGCTGGGTTGCTTGTGGAGAGACGTGTCTCACGCATACTCGTCAGCCCAGCTGCGATGCTGCGCTTATTCCGAAGCATCAGCAGAGGCCGCCGAGACAACGACAGGAACAAAGACGAGCCATGGTACACGGCCTCCTCCCCCGAACGTTCGCGGCATCGAGCAGTCGGCCAGAGACTGCTGGGCGACGACATCGATTTTGACGACGACGAAGATGACATCTCCCCGAGACAGCGAGCCAATGGCGGCTACTTCGATCGACACGACATCGACAACGATGATATTGAAGAGTCGGACGATGAGGAGGGCGAAGATGGGGACGCCGTCGAGACGCCACTGTTACCCATCTTCTCAGCGGCGCACCTTGACAGGCTGCCATTGTACAACATTACACACGCCCTGCGACTGTTGATCGTGCAGAGGTGCGAGACCACACTGTCGTGGGATCAACTACGCAGCCCGCAAGTCAGCCAATTCTTGGTGAAGCCCATACAAAGCCAGATCAGGGCAGACCATTTCAACAGAGCCACTCTCTGTGCTCTGCTCGCGAATTGTTTGCAGTTCCAGAAGGAGGGCCAGGTCACGCCTGGTAACGTTGGAGTATGTCGGACAAGGGCATTGATCAGCGAGCTCCTCGCCATGCGGCTACTGAGGGAGTTCTCCACCCGCGAGTTGATCGACTCATTGTCCTACGACTTCGATCCCCTTCAAGGTATGGAGACGCCTGTTGCTGCCACAGTGCGAAGGCCGCAAGGTAGGTTGGCAAGAGTGAGTACGATTGAGATTGCCATTCGTGCAGAGGCGAAGCGCTTCCTGGCACATCCGCTCGTCGTGCAGCACCTCGAGGCTATTTGGGCAGGCAACATTGTCTTCCACTCCGAGGCGGACAATCTGCATCGCAAGCAGCGTCAAACAAATTCGCAGAGCAGAGGTCGTCCGGTCGGCTATGGCACGACAGGTGCAGGATCAGAACTGCCAGCCGATGCAGTCCTGTCGAGGAAGGCACATACCAGCAAGCAGACCAAAATGCCTCCCGAGCAGCCCACGTTCCGACGGACAGTCACCTTATACAACCCGCGCGATGCATCATTGTTCAAGCTAAGTCGACTGCGAGTGCCGCGATACCGGCAGATTTTCAGTACGCTCTCCTTCGCAGCCATGCTCACCTTATTCATCCTCGTGCTTGCCGATCGAAGCATTGAGATCACCGCTTTGGAAGTGCTTTTCTGGTTCTGGAGTATTGGGTACATGTTGGACGAGGTCGTTGGCTTCACCGAGCAGGGGTTTGGGCTCTACATCCTCAGCTTTTGGAATGCATTCGATCTCGGCATTCTATTCCTCTTCGGCGTCTACTACGTGTTGCGACTGTATGGAATTGTCCTTGCCGACAGTGGGAGACACCGGATCGCTGGCGTAGCGTATGACGTCCTCGCATCGACTGCGATCCTACTGTTTCCTCGTCTTTTCAACGTTCTGGACCACTACCGCTATTTCTCGCAGCTCCTCATCGCATTCCGCATGATGGTGCAGGACCTGATGGCTGTCTTGATACTGATTGTCATCTGCTGCTCTGGCTTCTTCGTCGCCCTCTCACTGTCATTCGCACCAGAAGGGACGAGTGCAACTGACGTCGTGTACGCTCTGTTCCAGATTCTGATGGGCTTCACGCCCACTGTGTGGGATCACTGGGCAGACTACAATGTGCTTGGCAGAACGATTCTCGCAATCTTCTTGACCATATGTCACTTCCTCATTGTGACTATCCTTATCACGGTCTTGACCAACAGCTTCATGGCGATTGTCAAGAATGCCGAGGAAGAGCATCAATTCTTGTTCGCCGTCAACACGATATCCATGGTCAAATCTGATGCGCTCTTCAGCTACATCCCGCCGACCAATGTCATTGGTTGGGTACTGAGTCCTCTGCGCTACCTATTACCACTGCGCCAGTACGTCAAAGGCAACAGAACAGTTATCAAGATCACTCACGCTCCAGTCTTGTTCGTCATCTTTCTGTATGAACGAATGCTCATGTCACGCAGTGGCTATGCACCTGTGGAGTTGATCGAACGACGCGAGGTCGACCACCGCAAACCAGCCGCGTTCAGCTCGCGGCCGGAGCCGTATGCTACTGCGGGTCGTCTCAGGGAGCCTTCGGTAGTCAGCTTCCGCAAGGATCGTGCCCTTGATGAGGTGTTCAGGAGGCCTTTCAGAGGAGATACCATTCGTACTACAACGAGAGAGATGGAGGTCGATCGAAACGGACAGGAGAATGCTGTCGATCGATGGATGCTAGATGCCGACAACGAAGGGGGCGCCAGTCCGCCCATCGAACAGCCTAGGAGCGTACTCGAGCGTTTAGAGTACCGGCGACCTAAGATGAAGCGTGCTAACACCGGGGATCGTCTCAGGATGATGAAGCCGTCCAGAGACTTTTCAACAGCCACTCGCAGTATTGCCAGTGATGGTCACCAGAGATCTGTTTCCAAGAGACCGTATCGGATCGTCGAGGAATCTGAAGACCTTGAAGGAGGCACAGATACTCTGCCACATGACACTGAAGCTGACGGCGATGACGAGATTAACGATGAATCAGATGCCAATACTCCGGCTCTAGGCGAAAGCGCCGTCTCCATCAAGGAAGCTCAGACTCCTGCTGATGATAGCGAATCCGAATATTTCCAGACACCACTAGGAGCCAACTCACCTCTACTACAGATGTCGCATGCTGCACGAGCTCGTACGTTGCAGTACTCGCCGGAGATCACGAGAGGCAATGCAAACCGCATTGGGATTTCTGCAAGGCCATCGCGTACCCAGCATGACCGGCAAGCTTCGAGTGGGACCATCCTGTTCGCGCCTCAAGTGAATTATGATTCGTCAGTATCGAATCAGAAGCCATCACGAGGTGCTACAACCAAGACTAGTGGTGGAGTCAACAGAACGTCCGCCATCGACCCTTCATCAAGCCTTCAGGTACCAGGCACGCGAACTCCGAAACGAGGCATGACACAGCCTACGAAAGCTCGGCCAATCATGCCGACTCGCCAGCAGACAGCGCCCAACTTTGCGAACACTGCCGGTCTGAGCTTCTTGGACAGACCACGGCCACGAGTGACATCTTTCAACACGCGTGCATTAGATCTGGCCAGCGAGATTGGCGACAATAAATTCACTGGTGCTCCTGGAATTGATGCTGGAGGTATCGACGGAATGCCTGCTTCGTTCAGTGAGCAGCTTATGCGTGAGCAACATCTTCGTCGACAGGCAGAGGAAGATCGTCGACGTAGTGAGGAGGAGGAGAAGGGCATGGTGAATCGCATCATGTTGGCGAGGATGCACACGCTTGAAGAAGGCTTCCGAGAGGTGTTGAAGGAGATTAAAGACATGAGCCAACAAACAAATTCTTCGAGGAGGGAAAGTGAGGCCGACTCCAGCGGCGCACCGAAACGCATCTCTCATAAGAAGACTGCGTCGAAGACCAACATAGAAGTTCGAGATACTGCCATTGGGGGACAAGGATGGTCAACGCCACGCAACCCGATTGCGATTGGCCGGATTGGAGGGAACGAGAAGAGTAAGAAATCCAGTCCAGGAAAGAAAATTGCACGAGGCAATAGCAAAAGAGGGAAGGAGAATGATTTCCGACCGGGCAGCAGTGGTCGGCAGACAGGTGCTCCGACCACTGTCTCCAGTGGCAGCGAGTTGCAGCAATCCCACGAGCAACTACATGCTCTAGCTCGCGAAGCACAGCCCGATGAGGAGGGCACCAGTCCTCAGTCTGTTCGGAGCGTGATTGAGATTCAGCCGAAGATTGAGGAGCATGAAGAAGATAATGCAGGAGAGAGCGCTTCTGCTCGACCTGCTACTGCGCGTCCGACTACGGCTATACATGATGATGAGCTTATCGATCTTGTGAGGAGGAGTGAGCGGGGTGAAGAGTAGGAAAGATCGGCGAACTGTACGACTATGAGAAACGAAGATGAAGATGTTCGATTTTGAGGGGAAAGAAACGATTGAGTGAGATGATACATTAGAGCATTATTGGATTTGGCGAGCAGAATTTTGTACTTGTGCTTCTGAGCGATGGTTTGCATTCAGCGGCATTAGCTTTTTCGGCGCTTGAGCATTTTTGCTGTAATTGATATTGACAGGGATTGTTCAAAGGTGTGAACGGCTTCGTTGGTAGAGGTTTAATGGCATTGCATTGATTGAGCTGTGTGCAATACTTGAACTTGGTTGGCCGCTTGGGGGTCTAGCCATTCTGGATTGCAGAGCAGAGGAATTGGCCTGACGAGCTTGGGATGAAGCTCTCTCGTCAAGCTTTTGACCACTTCGTCATCTTGCAGATGCAGCTTTGAAGATGAGTGAACCTCGGCCACAATGCTGTTTGTCGAACTGCCTACTGATTATCAACCTCCATTATAACTGACAACAACAACAACAAAACAAACAGGAGTCTTCGCGTCTGACAGATTTCTCGTCCTACTTTGTCCGCTTCATTGTGCAACAACAATCCGATACAAGATATCTTGCCCGCGCCTGCAAGACTACTTGCAAGAATCTCAAGAATAAATCTTACCAAACAACGATTCCTCTCGTGAACACGAGCAACGACAGCCATGCCTCTCTACGAAATCCGCCACACATCTGACCTCTCTGCCAAACAACAAGACGCTCTTGCTCAAGGAATAACGAAGATCCACTCGACGAAATTCACCACGCCGAAACTTTTCGTTAATGTCCTCTTCACGCCTTTCGCGGATAGAGTTTACTTTGCTGGAGGTCTCCCTAAACGTGGTAACCATATTATTGCGAACGTGAGAGTCGGCCCAAGTCGCACCAAACAAGATTGGGATGATTTGAGTAACGAAGTAGTGGCTTTGTGGGAAGAGGTCGTTGGGACGGACGGGGGGAAGGAGTTACACTCATTTTTCATCCTGGGAGGTCTTGAAGGCGGGTATGAATGTGGGTTTCCTATTCCATCAGCTGGTGATGATACCAAGTGGATGGAGACGCATTGGAGTAGCTTTGAAGAGAAGGCGAAGGGTGGGAACCAGGACTTTGTGAATTTGATCGCGGAGGTTAAGGAACGAGGGCTTTTGCCTGGAAAGGCTAATGGACATTGAGATCTTGCTAACGGACACTGAGGAGGAGTCGAGGGGATGGTTGTTGTTCATCTCCGTAGGTTTGTGAAAGTATTCACTCACAGTGCCAAGACTATGCGGATGTTCCCGTGTCGCGACTTCCCAGCGGGCCAACACACTCCTGAGATCTGATCTAATTAATACGGCAATTTAATGCAACCACCTTGTCTTGTCGTCGTCAAACTGCAATTCCTTTGTGTCAAACAGGGAGTTTTTACAAATATTCTGCCACGAATCTGCAGTGTCATCGAGATCGCCTGATTCTTTTCGACCGTGGCCAGCGGTGAGTCGGCTGCCACGGAAGGCAAATCAATAGTCTGTTCACTCTGTAAGCTTTGTGACTGATATGTCTACTTAATGGGCGTTTGTGCTGCAAGAAATATCCCTAACAGACATTGGCTCGTATAGAGAGCATTTCATTGGATCCTCGGCGGCTCTTCGCACTTTTTAACTTGACGCCCCACGCCCTATGAGATCCACCTTGTATGTACTCACATATTCTGAGCCCGCTGATCTCGAGTCCGCAATTATTGCGACACCCAGGAAGAAGAATAGAGCAACGATCCGCCAACCATGCCCGAATTTGAGCCCCCCGCCTCAATGCGAGCAGTCGTCTACAAAGGGCCATACGAGGTTGCAGTAGAAGACAAACCTTACCCCAAGATCCAACACGACACAGACTGCATTCTCAAAGTCACGACTTCGGCTTTGTGTGGCAGTGATTTGCATTTCTATCGTGGACAGCTCAAAGTCCCAGCAGGATTTATTTGTGGACATGAATTTGTTGGGGACATTGTCGAAAAGGGCAGTAAAGTCGAGAAGTTTTCGATTGGAGAAAAGGTGAGTCGATGTGGAAGTTTCTATTTGCTCGTAGCAGTATTCGCGATGCACGGAGCGAGTGGCATCCAGTGAGATTTAATCCTACAGAGAAGTAGCCTTTAGTAACCATAATTACTAGGTCGTAGTCCCATTCTACACAGCCTGCGGGACCTGCTTCTACTGCGTCCGGGGTCAAGCATCGAGATGCGATCAAGGACAACTTTTCGGCAACGCTCTATCCGTAGACAGTATCGATGGCGGGCAAGCCGAGTACGTGAGGGTTCCGCTATGCGACACGACATGCGTGCGGGCTCCAAGCAACATCCCCGAGGAACTACTCGTGCTCATGGCAGACATATTTCCCACAGGCTATTTCGCTGCAAGCAGATTTCTGAAGAATCTGGATGCCCGCGATCGTAAGAATTTCACGAGTGTGGTAGTCGGTTGTGGACCAGTAGGAATTTGTGCCATAGCCTGCGCAGTGACCATGGTCGACACTGTCTACGCAATCGATTCTGTGCCGGAGCGGCTTGAGGAGGCAGCTGCACTGGGGGCAATTCCGATCCATTTGACTGAGCAGGATCCAATCGCCAAGATCATGAAGGCCACAGATGGGCGAGGTGCCGATGTCGTGATGGAAGTGGTCGGCCATCCGGATGCTCTGCAACTCAGCCTGGATCTCATTCGGCCCTGGGGCTCCATTTCGTCCGTGGGAATGCACAACCACGCTCTTGCACTCGAGGGCTTTCAGCTTTATAGCAAGAACGCCACGCTGGCGTTTGGCCGGTGTCCAGTGCGCTCGATCTTCGAGGATGCTCTGGCGCTGTTGGTCAAGCAACAGGATAAAGTGAAGTGGCTGTGTGGGAAGACGATGTCTTTGGAGGATGCGCCAGAGGCCTACCGAGATTTTGAGGCGAGAAAAGTGCACAAGGTGCTGTTCAAGTCGGCTGGTATTTAGAGTAAGGTCTCGTTGTCGTTCTCACTGGGGCGTATGCAAAAAGTGCTTTGATGCTCCAGCGTGTCACCAGCTCTCCTGGTGCCTGGGTAGGAGAAAGCGAATGCGTTCAACATGACCTTTTTGTGAGACTGGAAATGTGTGCTGTAATATTGTCGTATTGACGATGAATGATTCGGTCAAGTTCATGACATTTTCTTCCCCGAAGACTGCTCGGAAGTCAGAACAAGAAGCGGCCCGGAAGTGAGTGATCGGAATGTCGAAAGCTCGTCCTTCTGACCTTCTACATCTCGGTTGGTAGTACTTGACACTGGAGTAGGGTGCCGAAAGCCACGATGTTGCGTTATGGAAGTCAGGGAAACGTGAATTTGTCCCGAAGATGTCATCGAACAATGCCTTTCTGCTTGCCCATATCCGTCGGCTTGTATCTATACATTAGGCGTTTCTGAACACTGAGCGTGAAACGGCTCTGCGCGCTGTCATTATCCTTGGAGAGCAGCAGCAGCAGCAGCTTCCAGATCGCCGAATGACTCAATCTCCATCTCTTGATCATCGAGGTCCTTTCGGCGATTCTTCTCTTGGAACCACTTAGGCTTCTTCTGCGGCCGCTCACTTTCCGCCTCGCTTTCGTCCTCGCTCTCGCCTGCGCTTGACTGAATGTCACCCAGGAACTTCGCAAAATCATCCCTCGCGTCCTCCAGCGGAGCACCTCCGTCATCACTTCCGTCTTCATCGCTCTGTCCTCCCGCCGCTGCAGCCTTCTCCTTCTCCTTTCTCTTCTCTCGCTTGGCTCTCCTCTTCTCCTTCGCAAGCGCCTTATCTTCAACATCCGCCTGAGCAGCCCGTTCCGCCTCCTTCTCCAAGAAGCGTTTCCGTTGCTCTTCTGCTTCTCCCTTGGCACGGAAATCGTCCTCGTTTCCAAGCTCGTAGAGTTGGTGAGCATTGCCCTCATCATCGAATACCAATTTCTGACCCTTATCTTTGAGTTTCGTGAGCTTCTTCTTTGATTTGAGAAGTTTCTCGCGACGCTTAGAGTCCAGTACGATTGGATTCTTGGCACCTGGAATGTTGACCTTCTTCACTCCTGCGGCGTCCTCTTCCTCATCACTTGAAGAAGCAGCGTCTGATTCGTCTGCGTCCACCGGTATACGTTTCTTGACAGCGAACAAATCGTCGTCCGATAACTGTTCTCCGTCCAGCCTGTTGATATCAACATCATCATCATCGCGCAGAAGCTTGCGGTTATGGTCTGCCAGAATGTCCTGGTTCTGTCTCTCGAACATGCGGTCATATTTGGTTCGAACGCCATCCTTCTTCTTGGCTTTCTGCGCCTCCTCTTCATCGGAGTCCTCATCTTCCTCCTCGCTTTGAATCCTGGCTTGCCGCGATTCGTTCTTCTTGCGTTTCTGTTCTTCTGGGTCGGCTTTGAGAAACTTGATTCGTGGAGCATTCAGAAGACCCATACTGGTTGCCCATTCGTCCAGCTTGTAGCTTTGCAGGTTGAACGTTTCCTTGTCCTTCTGAATGTGTATACTTTTGACATATGCCACGAAAGCTTTCATTGCCAATTGCTTGAGATGCGGATCTTGGAAGCACATGTTTTGCAACTGGTCTTTGATACTCTGCTGCTTCTTTTGCTTTACGTTGATGCGCTCAATTGGCACCTTCTTTTGTTCCAACCGAGTGAGCATGCCTTCTTCCTCGCTAGGGTCCAGAAAGAGCACTGCACGTCCGTTACGCTCATATCGCGCTGTACGTCCAACGCGGTGAATGTAGGTGTCCGCGTCTTCCGGACAGTCCACTTGGACCACCCAATCCACAGCTGGAAAGTCCAATCCTCGCGCAACGACATCGGTGGTGAAGAGACAGCTGTGCTTGGCCCTCGAGAACTTCTCAGTAGTCTCCAGACGTGTCGTCTCTTTCATCCTTCCGTAAAGATGCAGAAGTGGGATACCAGGCTGCATGTGCCGAAAGGCCTCGTACACGAAACGTACTTGCTTCGTTGCTGATAAGAACACAATGATCTTGCTCTTCTTCGCGGACTGTATGAAAGACCAGAGCGTGTCCAGTTTCTCCGAGAGTGGTGTGATAACGTAGTTCTGCTGGAGCGTCGCTGGAGTGGCTGAGGAAGCGGCCTCGTGTACAGAAATGTACTCAGGATCCTTGAGCGACAAGCGTGCCAGATCAGACACTCTCTTGCTCTGGGTTGCGCTGAACAACATGGTCTGCCTCTGCTTCGGCAGGTATTCGATGATCGCATCGACAGCATGCTGAAAGCCCATATCCATGATTCTGTCCGCCTCATCGAGGACCAGCATCTGCAGATTGTCCGCATTGAATCCTGCTGTCTGCTCCAGATGCTGCTTTATCCGCCCGGGTGTGCAGACCAGGATGTTCATCCTCAGCATAGCGTCCGCCTCTTCTCTCACGCTCTTCCCTCCTATCACCAGCCCAGCTGAGAAGAGATGTCCTTTTCCTCCCACTTTCCGAAGCACCTCGAAGATCTGGATCGCGAGCTCTCTCGTTGGAGTGATGATAAGGGCACCCAGCCCAGCATCGGCTCCGACGCATTGCGCTCTGTACAGATTTTCGAGGACAGGGACAATGAATGCCAGCGTCTTTCCACTACCCGTCTTCGCGGCTCCTAGGATATCGCGCCCTTTCAATGCCAGCGGAATCGCCTTCGACTGGATATCGGTAAGAGTGCTGAAGTGAGACGATTTCAGACCAGCTTTCGTCGGTTCGGACAACGGTAGATCGGCGAAGGTCTCGATTTTGCTGCTTTTGGGATCCAGTTCCTTGACAGCAGCCTCTAGAGTCTCGACATCGACATCGTCTCGCTTCCTCTTCTGCCCTCGGGCTTGCTTCTTAGGCTTAGTGGGCTTTGTGCGCCCGCTGAGGATAGGCGCCATCCTTGCGCAATGCCAGTCGCGGAAAACCAAGTTGCCTGCACTCGGCGTGACGTCGAGTCGTGTGCCCTCAAACAGAGGCCTGATCGTGAAGCAGAAATCGCTTGGGACAGAGAAAGTTATGTCCGAAAAATCCGCCATCGCAATTAGAGTTTGCGCTAGCGCGAACCCTTGTCGTCGAGCTCTCGTCTTCAGCGCAACCTCGAGGAACACTTCTGACTCGCACAATTTCTTGAACATTCGAATCTAGCACACCCACCATGTCGGAGAAGAAAGAGCCCGAGCCGGAGAAGAGCTTAAAAGAGCTCGAGAAGCAGCAGGAGTTGGAAGATGCTGCTTTTCTCGCCAACCTGGAGAAAGACTCGAAGGAGTTTGACAAAGTACGTTCGCAAAGACTACTAAAGCGCTTACCAGTCCGAGCATGACGCTGGCACTAAACGTCGAGCTCTTGAGAAGTGGTGTACTGACAAGTAGAAGGACTCAGAAATTGAGCGCATCAGGAACGCTTTCCGCGCCAACGCATACGATGTACTCGACCTCCAGCCAGGTGTGCCGGACGAGGACATCAAGAAGACGTACAGGAAGAAGTCGCTTCTGATACATCCTGACAAAACCAAGAATCCCTACGCGCAGGACGCCTTCGACCGACTGGCCAAAGCTTACCAAGCACTCCTCGACGAAAAGGAACGTGCGAAGCTCGACGAGGCGATTGCGGACGCCCGAATGCTTCTGATTCGCGAGAAGAAGCTCACAGTCGACAGCGAGGAAGTGAAAGATCCAGACATCGATTTCATGAAGGCATGGAAGGACAAAGTGAAATGGGTGCTGGCAGACAACGAGCTCCGTCGGCAACGACAACTAAAGGCACAGATGCAAGAAGAAGGGCGTCAGAAGAAGCAGGAAGAAGCAGAGCTGGCGGAACGCAAGCGAAAGCGCGAGCATGAGCAGGATTGGGAGAAGACGAGAGATCAGCGCATTGGAAGCTGGCGCGAGTTCAGTCAGAAGAAGAATGGCGAGAAGGCCGGGAAGAAGAAGAAAATGAAGACGCTTGGATGAGGACGAGGGTATCTCGCGCTGCGCAATGAAGAAGCACGACTGATATGAACATGATGAGGGTTAGCGTGGCGTTTGGAGTCAGCAAGCGAGCCGAGTGCTCTTGCTGTAGGAAAATGTGACTTGTTTGCTTTGCGCCGTTTCTCGCGTCGGGTGCTTGCAGGCGCGTGGGGACTTTTCTACAGTCGCGACTGCCACTTGCTGAAACCTTCCTCTGCAACGGAAGGGCCGACGTCAGGTAGAATCTCGCAGTGTGCGTGACTTCTTCCACTCTCGAACATCCAGCAACTGACATACCGACCCGCAGACACAATGCCGACGCCACCGCCCGCTCTGATGATGGCGGAGGCAGATGCCATCGGCCGCAAAACGCGTCCTGGCCACATGCACACCGGACGCAAGAAACGACGCTTTGACGAGAAGATGTCGCTCATCAACGACCTTGGTGAATCTTCCGATACAAACGATGGCGAAACCGACAACGAGGACTGGACGGAGCTCGGTCTCGAGACGATGCGGGAGGCCTCGTTGTCTGCTCGTAGCGCTTCAACTGAAGACGCCCGCAAGCGCTCCCTACCGTATACGGGCCGCCACGCCGTCCGGACTGGCATAGGAAGTCTGAAAAAGCTTCAAAAACCAGCTAGCAATAGCCCGCCGTACTCCAGTCTTAAACCACACGCGGCTATACCGTCCGAAGGCCCACCTGTGCAGATTGGTTTCGGCGGTGCACCAGATCAACACCCTGCGGATGCCGCTCAACCCACGCCAATGGATGTTGACGCGGACTCCATGCATCGCGCAAAGCGTGGCTCCAGCCAAGCCGCAGAAATGGACGCCGAGATTTCAGCAATTACGACATCTGACCAACCAATCGAGCTTTCGCTGCGGTGGCCTTACATCAAAGAACCGGACGTGAGCGACTTGCCTCGCCTTTCGGGGGCGCCAGCAGAAACAGTACTTCACTATCAACAGAAAGCCCTGCGAGTGTACTACAGTGAAAACACATTCGAATGCATTTTCCATACACCGTTGATCAAGGTATAAGGAGAACGGGCACCGGTCTCCGCAGCATATAATTGACATCTTGCAGTTCCTACGCCAGTTGCCCAGAGAGTATTTGACATGTCTCAAGCCAGGATCAGTCCGACTTTCCAGCAAGCTAAGTCACATGGGATTTGTGCACCGAGCACTGCAAGACCTCAATGCACGCAATGCAGAAGGACTTCGCCCAGACGTAGCACTCGTTCCAATCACTGTCGAGGCGGAAGCGGACGATGTTTGGATCAGCTGGAACAACGTCGATGACTACGATGGCATACGTGGCGGCTGGGCTGCAGGTCAAGGCAAAGCAGCCAAGAGAAGAAGGCATCTTGCTGGCACACATAATGAATGTGAGGACGACGAGCTTTACACGTAGCCAGGTATCAGGATGCTCTTGTTGTTTTTGTCGGGGTCAGGTCACTCCTCCAGCAACGCGCACCTAGAAGCCACAGTCAAATTATCGGGTCGCCATTGGAAGACTTGTATCCTGTATCACTAATACGCTTACTGGCGGATAGCTTCTACACACCGTTACATGCACTTTTCGTGGCTTGCAGCAGGTGTGCGTGACGTCTCAGCAGACGACCGATTTCGGGGCTCCGACATCGCCCGGCCACGAACAAGACCCGCGCCACGTCCCTCACAACAAGACTTCGCAGCAACTGCCCACTCCAGCGAACAAACACACTTTTCGGCATCGACATGACAGGCTTCTTGGATCTCCCTGCTGAGCTGCGCAACCGCGTATACGAGCTTGTCATCGCGCACAATCAACTCATCACCCTTTCCAGGACTGTTGAACAAGCCAAGTCTCCTAATCAACAGAATAGCCCCGCATATCAAGATCATGAAGCAGTTCTACCACGACTTCCAGCATTAGCCGCAGTCAACCAGCAAGTGCGCACCGAAGCGCTCGCGATTTTCTATGGCAGCAATACTTTCACATCGTGAGGAATTCGAGTAACGTCAAACATCGAACCCAGCTGACCCACAAATCAGCCACACCGTCACTTGTACGCACGTCTTCCTGAAAAGCCTGGACAAGCAGTCCCTCACTCTACTGCGCGATGTGCGCTGTACAGCGTACCAGATCAGCGCCGTTCAGCAGATTCTCATTCCCAAGCTCACGAAACTGGTCGAGGTTTACGGCAGAGGGTATCTGAGCGCTCACGCGGCCAAAGTTCCGCTTCGGACCAAGCGCGTTGGAACTGGAGGGAGCGATGAGAACTTTGAAGTGTCTTGGGTGAGTTTAGCAGAGCTAGGGGTATGGGAGCGGGATCCGAGGGACATTGATATGGTGCGGAAGAGGACGCTTTTGAGTGGCTATTAGCCTTGGTACAGTGACGAGGGTCACTGAGCATTGATTTCGAACAGCACGCGCCCGTTCGGTCAGGGCTCGTCTTGCGTATCTGGCACCTTGGATTCTGGCTTGAGTCGCGAGATGGCAGCGCCAGCCAATTTCTGGTTTCGCACTCGACCCAGTCGTGTGCACTGGCAGATCTAAACTACATGAGTTTCAGATGCAGCAAGAAAATAATGGACCGTTCTTCCACTTTTCTCGCCCTTCGATACCATCAAGAAGCTCAAATGCACGCTCTCCCATTTCGGCCATTATCCCTCGACTCTCACGAGAGCATGACGGGAGAATCTCCTCGCTTTTACTCACCATTTTTGAGTAGCAGCGTCGACCCGCATTAGATGTCCTGGTAGCTCGGCGAAGGTGCCAGTTGCGCGAAGGCTTTTGCGTTCGTGTCTCAGAAAGGGTGCAGCTGAAATGTTTGTGCTCGGGACACTTCTGAAACTTTTGGCATCGTTGACATTTGGCTTTTAAATGTGTGCCTGAGCTTTTTACCTCTGCTCACAACATCTTCCGACATAATCACCGCCATGTCAAGTGCCCCGGCCATGTTAAGTGCACTGGAATCACTGCCAAACGAGGTGTTGGACCGCATAGTCGTCCTAGCTGGGCCACCACTTCATGATCGGTCACCTCGAGCATACAAGCAGCGCATCGCAACCTTCGGAGCCATTAGTCGCACTTCTCGGACCTTGTCGCCCATCGGCCAGTCCCATCTGTACAAGTTCATCAGAACCCAAGAACTTGGAGGAAAGATTCAGCTACTGCTTTGCACCTTGAGCAGATCCCCACAACTTGCAAATTACGTCCAAGTTCTACTCCTGCGCCCTGTCCATGGCTCGTCGCCGTGCATGCCGCTCGATCGACTGGAGATCTGCTGGGAAGCAACGGAGCAAAATTTCGGGCAGGGAGTGAGATTGGCCATGGCCGACGCTACATTCAACCCGAGACGCAGTTGTCGGACTTGGGAAATAGTCATGCTCGCCGCGCTCACCAACAGAATCAGGACCCTGGTATGTTTCGTTGATCCTCCTCACGACGAAGGAACGGAGCAATGCCGCAGTTGTCCTGATATGATACAAATTTTCAACTCGATGCTTTCAACACCACCACTAAGCACCCAGACGACCAAGTACTCGAACTTGTCTGCAATTCATATCATTGGAAGCAAGCAGCAAGGCCCTGGTCCTACGTTCCAAATTGCATTGTTACCAGTGATGCAACGACCGAAAGTCACCACCTTCGTCGGGAGTGCAATCAGATCCGCGTCTGAGGACAACCCATGGCCGAATCCGCCTCCCGCCTCCAGTATCTCTCAACTGAGTCTACGGGAATGTCTCTTGAACGGGCGAGATATTTCTCGATTGATCATGGGCTGTAGAGCTTTGGACAAGGTGTCGATCAGCTGGTCCCGACGACGGGGTCATGTTGTTGACCCATGCGCACTTCTCGCGGCATTACAACAGCATCGCTCGAGCTTAAAGACGCTCAGCTTACGTGACTCGAGACTGACTACACTACTGCTCTATCCCACAAATGAGTCAAGAGTCTTCGCGCACGGCCTAAGCAACTTCGCATGTCTGACTTCGTTGACTATTGACGAAACTCTCCTCCTTCACGGTGCACGTCGGGCCACAGCCGATGGGCACTCTGAGCTAGCAACGACTCTGCCGGCTTCTCTGACTTCACTCAAAATGTACAGCCTGCAAGATTTGCGTGCACTGCCGACTACTCTTCGAGCTGTGTGTAGCAGCATTCCCGAAGATCTTAGGACTTTCAAGATCATGTTCCAACCAAACGAAAGTTACGACTTGCGCATGTGCCTCGCGCGGGCAATATTATCAAGGTCTGGAGGGCCTGTGCAGTGGACCATCAATCGAAGCTCTGATCAGAGCGCACGCGGAGTCAGACTTCTCAAATTCCATTGCTGGAAGAGGTATCACTCTATCGCAACTTCTATGAGGGACATCATTCAACTGGCGGACAGTGGAGGTATTGAAAAGGTGCTCGATTACCTTTACATTCGCGATCCTGAGAATCCATGCCGGTGCATCGTATGCCGCCCTCGCCCTCTGATGTCACGCATGGGGTGGATCCCGATCACTTCAGTTCAGACGAATCGATGACTGGTATGGCATTCTACAACCTACAAACGCAGGCTCAGCTTGTTGGGCTCGGAATTTGCAACCCTGAAGGACATTGAGAATCGCACAGTTGATCGATCTGTGCAAATTCAGAGCATACTTGAAGACATTGGAGGGGATAGGGAGTATCTGGTGTGCGTGACGCTTATATAAAGTAGAGCAAGTCAGGCGGAATCAGAATTGCACATGATTCGCAGCATTACTATTGCATTGAAATATCTTGCCAAATGCGGCCGTCTTTGAACATTGCATCAACCAGAGGTGTGGTGTTGAGAAACTTGGGTAAGCTCTGCCACTACTGTACGCCAATGTCACCATTCCCCGCTGACGTATGTTGTATACACACTGAAGACCGCGGCTTCTCCAGACGTGCATGTGCCCGGATTTCTGCTCATTCATCTATATTGTTTCGTTACGCATCTGTCGTCGAACACTATCTTGTTGAGATTCTTACAACAGACACTTGCAACGACTCTGATATTCAACCACTAAATCTACTCGCCCAAATCCGCTGACGATCATTTTAATCATGGACAAATGGAAGAAGCGTCTGTCCAGTGCCATCGACCAAGGTCGAGCTGGTATGTAAATGGACTCCATCAGTCAGAAATGCAAATACTGATCCACACACAGCCTTAGACAAACGCAATTCACAAGGCACTGCTTCATCTTCGAACTATCCTGGACAGCAGCAACCTATTCAAGGCGGTCCCTCATCCGGTGCACCACAAGGGCAGCCGGTCGGCCCTTCTCAAGGCCAAGATCAACCGGTACAAGCCAATCCGGGCTCTGGACCTATCATCCCCAAAACCAAACGTGAACCCGAAATTCTAGGCTTGGTCGGCGACCCAAGTCTCAATCGTGACAGTGGAGGCTCTGTACGGTTTGGTGATCGTCTTCTCTGGACGTATCGCGATACACAATTGTGTAACTCTGACGGCAGCGTCAATATGCTTCCCATCATAACCAGTACAGCTTCTTGGTCCGACTACGAGTCCGATGAAAGGCCAAAAATCGAGCGAGGCAGAGATCCACTCAACTCTGTTGTTCTACGGCAGTACGGAAAGAACAGCCATGACGAAAGCTTCTTCCCATCGCCTGGTAAACATCTCTGCCATTCGCCAGCAGGCAACCGGGATGACGGGACGAGAATTGCACTGTGGCCGAATCAGCCACCTCTCGTGACGTCTGAAACCAATGATGGAAACATCACGGCATATACTTGGGTGCCGCAAGCTCATATCAATCAGAGCCTCGGTGTCGAGACGGAGAACCCTTCGACTATCCTCTACAAGACGGAGTATCATCCTTCTCGCTTCCATGGCCGAGATAGTCTGCCCAAGACCAAGATCGTAGCCGAACAATTCTGGAAGCAAGGCGAAATTGCATATGGTGCGTACGGGACGCTCGTCCACAATGGATACGCATGGCTTTGGGGACAATGGGACCACAAGACTGCGCTGGCTCGTGTCCGACCTCATGAGGTAGAGAATCGTGGCGCGTATGAGTACTGGGTCCACGGACAATGGACACGAGATATGCCAAAGCTTGGCCAGGACGGCGTGGAGATCCAAAATGCAAACGCCGGAGGCCAGGGCACGTATTTCTTCAACAAGCATTGGAATGCTTACACCTGGATCGGAGGTGATATTTTCCCGGGTGCTGAGACATATGTCTGTACTGCGCCGGAGCCTCAAGGACCGTGGACACAAGCTGTACAGATCTATACAGGTGAGATTGTATCAGTTTTCTATCAAGTGTGAGTGTGTACTGACATGAGAGTTAGGTCCTCGTGGCAATCATGCTCTCGGAGCATATTCTGTCCAGGCACATCCAGACATGGTTCCGAGAAATTCGATGAAGAATGAAATGTACATTACGTACACGAAGAATGATGAGGCGCAGAAGGGAGAGATTGCCGGGTATACTACGCCTTTGGTTTATGTTGAGTTCGAATGATTGTGGATTGGAGGCATGGACGCCCGTCGGAGAAAGCTGCCAGCCGCCAAGACAACCTCTGATTGGAAGCTGTGGTGGGGCCAACTATTTCAAATACGGAAGCAGCTTTCTCATGAATACAATTGATCATCATTGCCTCCAATTTACCTTCCATCGTGCCATCGACCATAGTCTACGATTCTATGCCCACGGAGTCTCCTTCCGCAGAGCTCGAGGCGTCGCTGCGTTTGAAAGAGATATGTCCATTTGCGCTGGCCATTGGCGCTCTCATTATGCTTCCTGCAGCTTTGCATGTCATGCCTATGCATTGGCCTCGTAAGCCTCGACCCTCAGATCCCACTGGACGATTCATTCTGGCATCAAGTAGCTTTGGAGCTGTAACTTTTCTGCAACCACACCGCAAAGTCTCGAGTGACCGTAGCCTGCGTCATAGTGCAATAACCCTTTTAGGTTTTAGGTTTCACATATATCTGATCGGTCTTCACATTTCAACTTCAGCATACGGTCAGAAAGCGGCGGAGGACCTCATGCTATTATGCCAGGACAATTGAAAAAGTCAGAAGATTTCGGTGGCGAATCAGAGCCTTATCCCAACTCATTGTGGGAATGGCTTTCGGATGAAGGGTCGAACAATCGAACTCGGCCAGCGTTCTATGCGTACAATGGTCAAACGAGAGAGGTCACAACATCTCTGGAATATGGGAAACTTCTTGACCGCGTTGAGATGCTAGCTGGTGCATGGACCAGCTCTGGAATTGTAGCTCGCGACACGATTCTTGTCGTCCTGGACAATTCCGCCGCGGAATACTGGACAGTATTGTTTTGGCTGGCAGTGAGACTGGGTTTAAGATTCGCGCCTCTGGATACCAGTATATTCAGACGATCCGAAGAGCTCCAGTCTATGGTCCAGCTACTCGACCCGAGGGCAATTGTAGTGCAGCATATGGAATGCGCTCGGGAATGGGACAAAATGGCATTCGAACAAACGCCAGTGTTGCAGCTCGTATGTGAGACGCCGACTGAGCAGTCCCCGGCCTGGACGATACTGGATACCTTGGGAGCCGCAGAAGAATCCGCACCTTATCCGGAAATCCATCTCGATGATGTCTCCATGATCGTCAACACGAGTGGGTCCACAAATCTGCCAAAATGCTGTCCCATAACTGTACGCATGCTCATCTCCGAAATCCGGCAGTACCACTCTATGCATCTTTCGAGGTTCAGCCCCTCGGCAAAGCATCTTATCTCGATATCTATATCACGTCCAATCGCCTATCTGGCCTGTGTTAACACTTGGAGAGGAGGTGGTGCGACAGTCTTCGTCGGCGGAGGTTTCGATGCCAACACAACTTCTGCAGCAATTCAGGATCTGGCTTGTACACACGCATGGTTTGTGCCTGCGATGATCAATATCCTACACGCTGCCAAGGATCAAGCCAGTCTGGAAAGTCTCCAGACCGTGTTTATGTCAGGAGACACAGCAGGCAAGGAGGCTATTGAGAAAGCGAGAAGTCTATTGTCTTCCGATTGCCATATGATCCCGCATTGGGGTATGTCAGAAGGAGCTCCACTCTTTGGATACACTCAATCCGAGGAAATCAGTTTCGAGAAGAGTTCGGCCATTGCTGGCATCGGACGTGCATTACGTGGGACAAGAGTGCGGATCTGCAAAAGCGGCTCCGTTTCAGTTGTTCCACAAGGAGAGCAGGGTGAGCTTCATGTCAATTCCGATTCAATGATAGACCACTACCTTGGGAATCGAAGCGAAGAAGACTTTTACGATGACGATGCAGGGCGATGGTTCAAAACGGGGGATACTGCCGTTATGGATGCCTCTGGAATCATCTACATCGTTGGCCGAACGAAAGATATCATTGTCTACAGAGGCAGGAACATTGTTCCCGCTGTCATACAGAGACATCTTCAGGCAAAATTCCCTGCAGAGTGGGTAGTCGTTGGACTCAAACATGAGTTGAATGGTGAGATACCTGCTGTTGTCACGAAGGAGCTTCCAACAACAAAAGACGCTGTACTGGAGTATCCGAAGCACGCCAACATCGAGGATTCTCATCTTGCTGGTGGGATCTATACATTGGAAGAGTTGGGATATAATGATTGGCCTTACAACGCGACTAACAAGATACAGAAGCGAGATTTGGTCGCCGCTATTGAAAAAATTCGGCCGCAGAATTGCAAGTAGGCGATCTGAGACTACAACGATATACGATTGTTTATCAAGCGCGCTAGTCGATGGTCGAATTGAAGAAAGTACCAGCATGCTTTACACAGAGTGCCTTCAATTGCCATACACATCTTCGAGTGCTTGAAACTGTCTACCATGGGAGGACGAAGACGTACACACTTTTTAGGGAGCCTGTCGGGACCACGCTGCATGTCTACCATCTGACATCGCATCCAGAGTGTCGCGCTTGGCGTCACGACTTCACATTGATTCTTCCCTCTGCATTTCATATCACAACATCATCTCCAATCAATAGCGACTATATCTGCGCTTCGCTCCCCATCGAATTGCGATCACGGAAAGGCTATGCATCGATTTCACGACTCGCCAGCTCAATGTCTGCTGCAGGTGACCCCGCAATTGGCGTCCGTCGCTGTACCTGCATCATTAGGCCGAGGGCTACGACGGGCCTCCACATTAGAATTCGGATACTTCGACTCTTTTCTCTAGATCTACAATATGTCTAGAGAGTCACCTTGCCTAGGCAGTCCTCTCGAATACTCCATCATGGCGGCAGATTCCACCCGGCCCATTCGCATTGCTGGTATGCTTGTCTGGGAAATGTTCTTACGAACTCCAAGCTCACACTTGAACAGGTGTCTCCGGCTCCGTATCTGACCGCCGACATGCTATGCTCATGTTTGCCAAGAATCATCCCAACGATCCTATTGACGTGATTATTGGGGACTTCATGAGCGAGGCTAACATGAGTACGATCATCGCCTGTCTCACTGCAACAATTACTTACGCGGATTATAGCTTCTAGAGGTGCCCTGAAAGCAGAGAGCGCTGCAGTTGCAGCATCCGAGACTCGTGGTACCGATCAACATTTCACTAGCCTACTATCATCAGGTGCTACGGATGCATATGAACCAACATTCCTGGAAGCACTGGCCCCGGCGCTTCCGTATATCGCCAAACACAAGATCAAAGTGGCAGTCAACGCCGGTGCTTCTGATACGGAGAAGCTTCACCAAGTTGTCACCGAGATGTGCAAAAAAGGATCACACGATCTGAAAGTGGCTTGGGTCAGTGGCGATGAGGTATTTCCAGCAATTCAACGAGCCCGCAAAAATGGTTCTAGCAAGTTCGAGAACGTTTGCACAGGAGAGCTACTGGACGAATGGAAGCATGAGCCTATCTACGCACAAGCCTATCTAGGAGGCTTAGGAATCGCGGCAGCTTTCGCAAAGGGTGCGGATATTGTGGTTTGTGGCCGCGTTAGCGATGCATCTCCGGTAATTGGTGCAACATACTGGTGGCATGGCTGGACACGAGATATGCTTTCTGAACTTGCGAATGCATTTGTTGCAGGCCACATGATCGAATGCTCAAACTATGTTGTTGGCGGGAACTTTACAGGCTTCAAGTCACTGGAGTTCAAGAATTGGAAAGACATCGGGTACCCGATCGCTGAGATTTCAAGAAGTGGCAATGTAGTCATCACCAAAGGTCAAGGCTGGGGCGGAGGCGAAGTCAGCGTCCAGACATGCTCAAGTCAACTCTTGTACGAGATTCAAGGACCTTGGTACTTTAACAGCGACGTGACAGCCGTCCTCGACGAGATGTGGTTCGAACAAGTCGGCACAGACAGAGTAGCCCTGCGAGGCATACAAGGCGACCTCCCACCTCCTACTACAAAAGTTGGACTCACAGCCAAAGGTGGCTATCAAGCAGAGGTCCACTGGCTCCTCGTCGGCCTCGATATCGCCGAAAAAGCCCGCATGATGGAACTGCAACTTCGCCATGCCCTGGCCCCATACTCATCCAAATTTACCCTTCTCAACTTCAGCATCAACGGCACAGCAGCAGAGAATCCCACAAACCAAGCTTCGGCCACAGTCGACTTCCGTGTCTTTGCCCAAGCAAAGAACGAAGCTGATCTCGCCCCAAATAAATTCCTCCGAGTTTGTATCGACTGCATCATGCAAGGGTACCCAGGCGCGACTTTTCAATTGGACATTCGACAAGGGTTTCCAAAGCCTTGCTATGAATACTATGTGACATTGCTACCACAGACTGAAGTTGATCATAGAGTGCATCTGTGGGATGGATCAAGTCTGGAAATCCCGCCTCCGGAGAACACCAAGATGTATCCCAAGAACCAACCAAATTCTCCAGTAACACCCGCGGAAGAACAAGTAACCCTCTCAACGAATCCATTCGGTCCCACAACTCCCGGACCCCTCGGCTGGATCGTACACGCTCGCTCAGGAGACAAAGGCTCGAACGCTAATGTCGGGTTTTGGGTGCGGTTCCGAGACGAGTATGCTTGGTTGCGGAATCTGCTCTCTACAGAAAAGGTCAAAGAGTTGTTAGGAGAGGAATATGATGGAAAGAAATCTATCGAGAGATTTGAGTTGCCGAATATGCTGGCTGTGCATTTTGTGCTCAAGGATCATTTGGATCGTGGGGTGAGTTGTTCGAGTAGTTATGACGTTTTGGGGAAGAATGTTGCGGAGTTTTTGAGAGCCAGATGGGTAGATTTGCCGAATAAGTTTTTGGGGAGGGGGAAGTTGTGAGGAGAGGTGTATGAGAAGTTGTCAAGGTTTGGAAGCTACATTTTCTTAGCTGCGTGGCACCGATGTCATTTGATGCATACTCTGTCTCGCCCGAGACTTGGCTGTTGACTACAAGAGTCCTAGGTATACAGCGCATCGTGTTCTCAGTGAAGCACGGAAGCTTGCCGGCAATCTTGCGACCAAAGCGGCAGCCATTGGCCGTGTGGCACGTTGCATTTCATATTGCTGGCATGTCTCTGTATCCACCACTTCAACCGCCCACTTTGCACGATTCAGGCTGACTCAGTCGAAAGTGGTAGCCGGATCAGAGCGTCTTCTCTTCTCGACATAATGGCCATCTGCGAACTCGAGCAACTTCAGCGCTTTGCACTTCGTGAAGACCGCTCTGCTCACTTGCTCGCAGAAATCTACGAGCGTATCTTCGTCCTCTGAATCGAGAGGCGTACGCTGATGCTCGGGAAGCTCGCGGTGCAATGCAGTCGTGCTGGCGAGACGAAGCTCTCTCAGATTCGAAAAGCGCGCCAGAACAGGAGCGAGGTCGTGAATAGAGCCACCGTAGCTTGACAGATTCAGTACCTCGAGCTGCGGAGCAGTGTCGTAGAAACTTGAGACCAGTTCTAGGTCCCAGGAAATGGAGATGTTGAGGCTTCTCAAAGAAGGCAAAGGGTGCGAGGCTCCATTTTCGATCAGATCCACCGCCTCAGTATATGAAGGGAGCTGTAGATGCTGCCTTGTGTCAGCATCACTACTTGAAGATGGCACATGCGTAGAAGCTTTGAGAAAATGCCATGTGCACAAACGAGCGTGGCCACGAAGCAGGAGGAGGCGAGAAGGGCGAGAAGCCTCCCCGATATGCTTACCTGCAGTTGAGGGCACTGATGATAGATTCCATGGCCCATCATCTGACCAAGAGTGATGCGCTTGATTGAGAGCTGCTTTAGTGCCGTCTTGGGAACGTGCTCCTCGAAGAGATTCCGGGAAGCAATGCTGGTCAATGCCAAGACTAAAACATCAAGCCTGGTCATCTTGCGCAGTACGTCACCAAAGGCCAATGCAATATCAGCAGTAGGCTCCGTGGACTTGTCCTGGCATGGTATGAGTCCCCATGGACTGGACACATGCTCCTGATACACGGCGGAAGTGTCAAGAACGAAGGTCCTCGCATATTTTGCAACCAAGGAGTTTTGAAGAATCTCGGTGAATGCACGAGCGACCCGGTCCCATTCCCAATCGTGGCCGATTCTGATACCTTGAAAGACAAACGGGGACGCAACGCGTCGCAGGCGCTTGCAAGCAGCGGAGAAGCTCTTCATTGCCGTGAAGGGATTTGCTTGTTGGTCGTTGACGATGATACCAGATGACTTCAGCGGGAGGAAGTCCTTGGTCTGCAAGTGGCGACAGATCTCGAAGAGACAATCATCGTTGAGATCGAGAAGCGTTTTCTTGATTTGCATGGCGGCCATGAGTACAGGTGGCGAGGCGAACAAGCGCGGCACCCGAGAAGATCCAAATCGCTACTTCCTCTTGGATCGCGCTGTGAAAACCTTATTGTCGGCGGCGGCTTTTGGGGTTACTGCAGGTCTGTCGTGAGAAGAGAAGTGACAAACCCACAGAACAGAGCTGAGTCTGCGTGGACCTGTTGTTTGGCAGATTTCCGTAAAGCAGCGACCGATTGATGCCGACTGTTGTGAGAGTGAAGAAAAAAGCAATACTTGACCAGGTGCAGCTGGAGTGAACACTCGCTGAACTGCTTCCTCTTGCAGTAGCTGCCTGGAGAACCTACCGCTGCATTTGCGCGGCCATTGTTGAAGAGTGCTGCGTCTTTCTGTTGTTGAAGAGGAAGGCAAGGAAGGGGAGGAAGGCGCGCGACTTAAATGCAGTACCAGAAACGCGGGACCGGCGCTAATCGTTTCAAGTAAGAGGCAAGTTTGCCGAGTTGGGAAGTCGCGACTTCGCGTGTCGCTCATCCAAGAAATGGAAGTTCATCAACAACACCACCCATCGAACAGTCCTGAGGCACCACTCGCTCCGTAACGAACCCGAATTACCCCCATCCACCCCAGCGAGGTGCAATCCAGTACTGCCTCCAACGTACCGCCCTTACCGCCCACGACTGGCCGATCGACCCCTAAGTGAACGCCCTGGGCCAAGAAGAAGAGAGCGGAACGACCAAACGAAACACTCATGTTGTCCACTGCAGCGCGGCGGTAATCTCTGACCATGGAGGACCCTCTGGTCCAAGGGGTTAATGGCGTGGCCAACGGAGCCCCGACCGCCCCTGCTTCGGCCGGCACGCCGAGCGCAGTCGACCCGCAGGCAGTAGTGAGCTACTTGACCAGCGTGCTGGAGGTGACCTTAGGAGCAACAGAGGAAGAGTTACGTGGACCCGGCAGCCTGTTGCACGAAACTGTGCTGGAGGATACACTTTCACGATGCCTGCGATTCGCCATGGAGTCCCAGGTGGCACTCTACGTGCTGAAGCAGGCCGGCTCTGCGTCAAGCTCAGACAGTCAAGAGAATGGCACACATGTGAATGGCGATTCGGAGTCATACCAGGACACGTATGTGCTCAGTAGCGAAGTCAGCTATTCCAAGCGAACTATTGGGTGCGTGGCCTTTCTCAAAAGGCCGAGTGCGATCGCGCCTGAGCAACCTATCAGCAAGCAAGTTTCTGTAGTAAACTTGACACTACCTGGCCTGGGAGGTGCAGAAAGCGCAGGCAGCACAGTTTCCCCATACGAAAGTCTCCATGCCTTCGTTCGTGGCGCCCTCACACCATTCTTCGAAGCTGCTGCAAGAGGCTCCGATTCCGCACGGGAAAAGCCACGATCTGATGCTGAAGCTCGCACTGGCATCTCGGGAGCAAGAAGAAAGCTGGCCGACCTGGAAATAACACTGCAGAACTTGCAACAGAACATCGAAGTCGAAGCACCGCGATTGCAGATTCATGAAGCAGTGCAAACACAGCTAGCAGAAGCCGGTGGCGACTGGCAGGCGGCAGCGGTCGCCATTCCAGATGGTCTGGTAACAGACAGCGCGTTGCTCAACCGATTGCAGGCAATGGCGAATGAGTGGATCAAGCAGATCCGGGAATTCACCAAGATCATGGATGATCGGGCTGTTGGCACAACGTCGCAAGAGAAGAACTTCTGGCTCGCCATGGAGACTGCGATAGAAGGGATAGAGGCACAGCTGAACAGTGGCGGCGTTCAATTGACGATGAAGATCTTGGAGAAGGCGAAGCGACACGGTATTACAGCAAGTTTTACATCGGACACTCGCCTGAAGGAAACGAAAGAGAAGGTCGTCAAATACAACCAGGTCTTCCACGGCTTCCCCATTGAAGAACTGCTGGCCGCGCCAAATGTTGAAAAGCTGCGTGAGGCACTTGACGACGTTTTCTCGCACTTGACCAAGAAGCTTCGGATATCTCCATATCCCATTCGCAGAGCTCTGCCACTCGTAGAAGCTATCTCTGCTGATGTCGATGCTCGTGTGCATCAACACCTGCACGGCCGAACGCTCATGCGATTGAGCTTTGAGGAGTTCCGCAAAGTGATTGAGCAAGTGCAAACTGTTTGGATGTTCTGGGATGATAATGTCAAAGAGTTCACCAACGTGGCTCGTGATGTCACTCGTCGACGGAACGACAGATTCATCCCCATCAAAATCAACAAACGTCACGACAAGACCCAGGACCGAATCAGCTACATCTACAAGTTCCGTGACGACCACGAGCAATTGCAGAACACGATTGCAAATGTGCTTGGTCCTGACGACGATACAGGCGAGCTCACCGACGGAGCGAGGGCTCCTGTGATCGTCGAGGAGATGGGCGATGTCGATGCTGCAGAAGAAATTCTGCAAGCTTACGAAGTGGTCAAAGATGTGGACGTGCTCGACATTTCTCCCGAAGGCGAGCGCCTGTGGACACAAGCAGAAGCAGCGTACAACGAACGCACGGCCAGAGTCGAGAACTCGATCATTGCACGATTGCGGGACCGCTTGGCGGTAGCGAAGACTGCGAACGAGATGTTCCGAGTTTTCTCCAAATTCAATGCTCTTTTTGTGCGACCCAAGATCAAGGGCGCCATTGCAGAATACCAAGTCCAGCTGATGAACAACGTGCGGGAGGATATCGATGCGCTTCAGCAGCGCTTCACTCACCAATATGGTCAAACTGAGGCACACGGCATGGCACAGCTCCACGACTTGCCGCCGATATCAGGAGCAATCATCCGCGCTCGCCAGATCGAACGCCAGCTCAATAGCTATTTGAGCAAAGTGGAAGACATTCTTGGAGCCAAGTGGCGAGAGCATATCGACGGTCAACGGCTTGCCCAACTAGGCGATGGCTTCAAGAGAAAGCTTGACACGAAGCCCATATTCGAAGATTGGCTGCGCGATATCGATCGCCGGCATCTCTCGATCTCCGGCCGCCTCTTTTCGGTCACGCAGAACAGAGCTCGAGGTGGCGTGCTTGAAATCCACGTGAACTTCGACTCGCAAGTGGTCGTGCTTTTCAAGGAAGTCCGAAATTTGCTGTGGCTTAATTTCAATGTGCCTCATGCCATC
Source organism: Cercospora cf. flagellaris (assembly GCA_005356885.1). Classification (NCBI taxonomy): domain Eukaryota; kingdom Fungi; phylum Ascomycota; class Dothideomycetes; order Mycosphaerellales; family Mycosphaerellaceae; genus Cercospora; species Cercospora cf. flagellaris. The sequence goes on from RJLU01000002.1 coordinate 279,377, forward strand.
ACCAATGTTTCGAAAGAAGCTCGTCGGGTGTACCCTTACGCCACAAGTCTGATGGAGAGCTTGAACACCTACAGCCAGACCAACTCAGTCATCGAGAACATGTCGGAAGTGACCACTTTGATCAGTGGATATCGCAATGACGTACAAAGCTTCATTGGAAAGGGCACTTCGCTCCGATGGGACACATTCGTGCTGGCCTACGATGTTCATGTGCCACGTATCGGAGATGGCGGTATAGGGTCTGGGGACGACAAGCTACACGTACAGTTTGTGCGAAACCTGGGAGGTTCCATCGCCACACTGTCACAGAAGGTTACAACATTACTTTCAATCCAGACGACAGTCGAGCAGGCACTGCGCGAGCTCCAGACATGCCAGTTTACACATGAGGCTTTCAGCACGCATCTTGAGACTTTGCAGAGGGCGATTGATCAGCTGAATCTCGAAGCGTATTCGAATATCGCGTACTGGGTTGAGAAGACGAACGAGAGGGTGGTTGAGACGCTCCACGCACGTCTAAGGCAAGCACTCAAAGATTGGACAGAGGACTTCGAACATGGCTACGGTGCAGACCAGCAATCGCCTCGCGAGATTGGTGCACCCAACATCGAGACATCCGCGCACGACATTGTGATGCAGAGCCAACTAATTCAACTCGATCCGCCGTTGGAGGACGCCAAAACGGGCTGGCTTGAAAACCTCAACACATGGCTTGCTATTGTATGCAGTCTGCCCAGACTGCAGGCATCGCGTTTCGAAGCGGCCTTGGCCGTTCAATCGTCGGCTTCAGCCACCACGTACTCAGAACTGCCCATCATGTGCATAGACACACTCGCTGAGCTGTATGAGCGCATCGAAGCCAAGTTGAACGTCGCTCAGACTTATGTGGACGAATGGCTGCAATTTCAATCGCTTTGGGATCTGCAGCTCTCTCAAATACAGGGCGACCTCAACGAGGAACTCGATTTGTGGCTCCAGCTGATCCTAGAGATCCGCCAAAAGCGAGAGACATTCGACACCTCTGGCAATCGCCGATCATTTGGCTACCTAGTCATCAATTATGAACAAGTACAATCCAAGGTGAATGCGAAATACGACCAATGGCAGCATGACCTGCTTGCACACTTCTCTACAATGTTTGCCACCCGTCTTGTCGACGTGTATAGCGAGTTGCAGCGAGCAAGGAAGGACCTCGAAGGACAATCTATGCAAGCCTCGTCTACCTCTCAAGCAGTGTCGTTCATCACTGTGGTACAAACCTGCAAGCGGCAGACGAAAGTCTGGGAACCTGAAATGGACACCTTCAGACAAGGCCAACAGACATTGCTGCGCCTGCGCTTCCAGTATCCCAAAGACTGGCTCTACGTCGAGCAAGTCGACCACGAATGGACAGCGCTTATCGAAGTGCTTGAGAAGAAAAGCAGACAGATTGCGGATCACACAGAAGGGCTGCGTACCAAGATCATTGCCGAGGACGGTGTTGTCGCGCGCCGCATTGCTGAGATGACCGAGAAATGGCAAGAACAGCGCCCAGAGTCTGGTTCTACACCTCCAGCAGAGGCTGTTGCAAGCCTAGAGACATTTGACAAGGAGCTGACTCAGCTTCAGGAGCAGCACGATATGGTCGCCAAAGCAAAGGAGGCGCTTGAGCTCCCAGCAAGTCCAGACAACATGCTTGCTGATTTGTTGGCTGAGGTGCAGGACTATAAGTCAGTGTGGGCGAACTTGACAGTCGTCTGGGATCAGCTGAACGAGCTACGAGATCAGCCGTGGAATAGCATTCAGCCTCGCAAGCTCAGACAGAGCATCGACAACCTCATCAAGACCACGAAGGAAATGCCTAGCAGAATGCGTTCATACGCAGCATTCGAGCACTTGCAGCAGCATCTGAGGCAGCTGCTCAAAGTGAATCCACTGCTTACGGAGATGCGCTCTGACGCTGTTCGCGAGAGGCACTGGACCAAGATCTTCAAATCTCTCGCCCCATCCAAGCGGTACTCGGCTCTTTCTATGACCCTTGGTGATGTCTGGGACCTCCAACTTGGGCCCAGCGAGGCTGTCATTCGAGATGTGATCGCACAAGCGCAGGGTGAGATGGCGCTCGAAGAGTTTGTCCGTGGCGTACGAGAGCAATGGCAGAACTATTCTCTGGATCTGGTCAACTACCAGAACAAGTGCCGCCTCATTCGAGGCTGGGATGACTTGTTCGCCAAGTGCAGCGACCACCTCAACTCTCTCCAGGCTATGCGTCATTCCCCTTACTACAAGGAGTTTGAGGAAGAGGCTTCGTCGTGGGAAGACAAGTTGAACCGCATTCACGTGCTGTTCGATGTTTGGATCGATGTGCAGCGTCAATGGGTTTACCTCGAAGGCGTATTCACCGGCAACGCTGATATCAAGCACCTGCTCCCTGTGGAGTCATCTCGTTTTGCGAACATCAACAGCGAATTCATGACCGTGCTCAAGAAAGTGTACCGGTCGCCTCTTGTGCTTGAAGTGCTGAACATTCCGGACGTTCAGAAATCCCTCGAGAGATTGGCTGATCTGCTTAACAAGATCCAGAAAGCACTCGGCGAGTATCTTGAGAAAGAGCGTGTAGCTTTCCCACGATTCTATTTCGTTGGTGACGAAGATCTGCTTGAGATCATTGGCAACAGCAACGATACGGTTCGTGTTGCCAAGCACCTGCGAAAAATGTTTGCTGGCATCAACGGGCTCTTGCTGGACGACGAATCGAATATACTCGGACTTCAATCTCGAGAAGGCGAAGAAGTCCTTTTCAAGACGCCCATCAACCTGATACAAACGCCCAAGATCAACGACTGGTTACGGGCACTGGAGACTGGCATGCGCGAAACGCTCTCAGACTTGCTCGTGGAAGCTGTTGCCGAATACGAAGGTCTCGATGAGAACGACAATCCTGCTTTCGAGGCTTTCATTGAGAAGTACCCAGCCCAAATTGGTGTGCTAGCAACACAGGCTCATTGGACCGCACAAGTCCAGGCCGCGCTTGGACAAGGAGGTGCTCCCTTGCAGAAACTCTTCGAGACGCAAGTCAGCAAATTGAAGTTCCTGGCTACTATCGTCTTGAAAGAGCTTACGCCAGTCCACCGCAAGAAGTGCGAGCAGCTGATCACCGAATTTGTCCATCAACGAGACAAGATTGAGCAGCTGATCGAGGGGGCAGCGGATTCCCCAGGTCACTACCTGTGGCTTCTTCAAATGCGCTACGAGTTCACTGCGAGCGCACCGCCTCTCGAGCGTATGCAGGTCCAGGTCGCGAATGCTACCCTCGCCTACGGATTCGAATACCTTGGCGTGCCCGAAAGACTTGTCCGAACACCACTTACAGATCGCTGTTTCCTGACATTGAGTCAAGCTCTGTGCCAACGATTAGGTGGTTCGCCATACGGTCCAGCTGGAACGGGTAAGACTGAATCTGTGAAGGCACTTGGTGTGCAACTTGGACGTTTCACACTCGTATTCAACTGTGATGACACCTTCGATTTCCAGGCCATGGGTCGTATTTTCCTTGGTCTCTCGCAAGTCGGCGCTTGGGGTTGTTTCGATGAGTTCAATCGACTTGAGGAACGCATTTTGTCTGCGGTCTCGCAGCAGATCCAAAACATTCAAGTCGGCCTGCGCAAGCGTGCGCTCGATGAAAATGCTCAGATCGAGCTCATCGGTCGTCAGCTGAAGGTCCATCTTCTCACCGGACTGTTCATCACCATGAATCCTGGCTATGCTGGACGTTCGAACTTGCCAGACAACCTGAAGAAGTTGTTCCGCAGTGTTGCGATGTCAAAGCCTGATAAAGAGATCATCGCTGAAGTCATGCTGTTCTCGCAAGGTTTCTCGGAAGCAAAGACGCTGTCCAGGCAGACTGTACCATTTTTCGATAAGTGCAGCGCCGGATTGTCCAAGCAGCCTCACTACGACTTTGGTCTCCGTGCACTCAAGAGCGTGCTCGTCAGCTCTGGTGGCCTGAAGCGTTCTAGACTGGCCAGCGGCTCCGACGCAGACGCTGATGTGGTCGTTGAGCCCCAGATCATTGTCCAAAGCATTCGCGAGACCATCGCACCCAAACTGGTACGCGACGATGCATTGCGCATGCAAGAGATTGAAGAAGATGCGTTCCCGGGCGTCAGATATGTTCCGGCGCCTTTGGAGAAACTGCGCAAGGCTCTTGAAGAGGTCGTGGAAGAGCGCAAGCTCGTCGCAACGGACTCGTGGCTCACAAAGGTTCTTCAGCTGTACCAGATCCAAAGTTTGCACCATGGTGTTATGATGGTTGGAAACTCCGGCACAGGAAAGTCGACCGCCTGGCAGACCTTGCTCGCTGCTCTACAAAAAGTTGATGGCATCGAAGGGGTTTGCCATGTCATCGATCCCAAAGTCATGTCCAAAGAGAGCTTGTACGGCAGTCTCGACAGCACCACCCGCGAATGGACAGATGGTCTGTTCACAAGCATTCTTCGAAAGGTTGTTGACAATCTACGTGGAGAGGACACAAAGCGCCACTGGATCGTGTTCGACGGTGACGTTGACCCTGAATGGGTTGAGAACTTGAACTCCGTGCTGGACGACAACAAGCTGCTGACGCTGCCAAATGGTGAGCGTCTTGGCCTGCCCTCGAACGTGCGCGTCATGTTCGAAGTAGAAACTCTTCGATATGCCACTCTTGCAACAGTGTCTCGTTGCGGTATGGTATGGTTCAGCGACGATACTGTTGACATCGATGTCATGCTTTCGCGATACATTGCCCAGCTTCGTACTGCTACGTTCGAGGACTTGGAGGAAGACACTGGTACTCCCACATCGACAGAAGCAAGACTTACCGTGCAGAATTTGATGGCCGAAATTCTCAACAGGCGATTGACAGAGAATGACTTTGTGAAGAAGAGCCTTGAGCACTGCGCGAGCATGAAGCACATCATGGAATTCACTTCCATTCGTGCCATTGGCACGCTTTTCTCGCTACTACGAAAGGCCTGCCGCTCAGTGCTGGAATACAACATCCAGCACACTGACTTCCCCCTCAACGACGATCAGATCGAGGGTTACTTGGCGAAGAAGGTTCTTCTTGCTGCAGTCTGGTCGTTCACTGGCGACTGCCCGCTTCTCGAGCGCAAAGCTTTCGGCGACTATCTCGCTGGCTTGGCTACACTGGATATGCCATTGCTGACCGATTCTTCTTCCCTTATCGACTTCGATGTATCCCTGCCCGAGGCTACTTGGACGTCATGGCAGAACCAGGTCCCAACCATTGAGGTCAACACTCACTCTGTCACTCAGACTGATCTCGTCATACCGACACTGGACACTGTCAGACATGAGGACGTACTCTATTCGTTCCTCGCCGAGCATAAGCCTCTTCTGCTCTGCGGTCCACCGGGTTCTGGTAAGACGATGACGCTGTTCAGCGCACTTCGCAAGTTGCCGAACATGGAGACAGTCGGCCTCAACTTTTCTAGTGCGACCACTCCAGATTTGCTCGTCAAGACGCTGGAGCAGTACTGCGACTACAAGAAATCACTCAGCGGTGTCACCATGGCTCCTCGGCAGATTGGTCGCTGGCTTGTCGTGTTCTGTGACGAGATCAACTTGCCTGCTCCAGACAAATACGGCACACAGCGCGTCATTTCCTTCCTGAGACAGCTGGTTGAGCATGGCGGTTTCTGGCGCACTTCCACCAAGAGCTGGGTCAGCCTTGAGCGTATCCAGTTTGTGGGCGCTTGCAATCCTCCGACCGACGCTGGACGTACTCCATTAGGCCTACGATTCTTGAGACATGCACCATTAGTCATGGTCGATTACCCTGGAGAGTTGTCACTCAAGCAGATTTACGGCACTTTCAACACGGCTGTTCTCAAGATTATCCCAACACTGCGAGGCTACGCCGATGCTCTGACGCAAGCCATGATCCAGGTGTATCTGCTTTCTCAGAAGAGATTCACGCCGGAGATCCAGCCGCATTATGTCTACTCGCCTCGCGAACTTACGAGGTGGGTTAGAGCTGTGTACGAAGCCATACGACCACTGGAGACGCTCTCGCTCGAGGGACTTGTGCGCATCTGGGCGCATGAAGCCTTGCGCCTGTTTTCCGATCGACTTATTGCCGATGACGAGAGACAGTGGACAGAAGAGACAGTGAACCGCGTAGCTCTCGAACACTTCCCCAACTTGGACGAGGAGACTGCTTTGCAGCGACCAATCTTGTTCTCGAACTGGCTGTCGAAGAACTATGTTCCGGTAGCACGTGATCAGCTGCGCGACTTCGTCAAGGCTCGACTGAGAACCTTCTGCGAAGAAGAGCTCGATGTGCCGCTGATCCTCTTCAACGACGTGCTAGAGCACGTTCTGCGCATCGATCGTGTCTTCAGACAACCTCAAGGACATCTTATCTTGATTGGTGTCAGTGGTAGTGGCAAGACTACGCTGTCTCGATTCGTCGCTTGGATGAACGGCCTGTCCGTGTTCCAAATCAAGGTGCATGGCAGATACTCTGCCGAGGACTTCGACGAGGACTTGCGCGTTGTTCTTCGTCGATGCGGTACCAAGGGTGAGAAGATCTGCTTCATCATGGACGAGTCGAACGTTCTGGACTCCGGTTTCCTGGAACGCATGAACACTTTGCTCGCCAACGGTGAAGTGCCAGGTCTCTTTGAGGGAGATGAGTACGCAACGCTCATGACTGCTTGCAAGGAGGGCGCTCAACGACAAGGTCTATTGCTCGACTCTCAGGAAGAGCTGTACAAGTGGTTCACTCAACAAATTGTTCGCAACCTTCATGTTGTGTTCACCATGAACCCACCTTCCGAGGGATTGGGATCCAAAGCTGCAACCAGTCCTGCCTTGTTCAATCGTTGCGTGCTTAACTGGTTCGGCGACTGGTCTGACCAGGCATTGTATCAGGTTGCATACGAACTCACGCAGTCCGTGGACATCGACAAGGGTAGTTTCGCATGTCCTGACAGCTTGCCAATCGCTTTCGACCAACTGGAGATGCCACTGTCTCATCGTGATGCAGTTGTTAATGGCATGGTCCACGTGCATCATTCGCTGCGGTCATTCAACGACCGTCTCAAGCGCCAGCAGAACAAGCAGACCTTCTTGACACCACGTCAATTCTTAGATTTCGTTGCGCAATTCGTCAAACTGTTCAACGAGAAGCGAGACGATCTCGAAGAGCAACAGCGCCATCTGAATGTCGGTCTGGACAAGCTGCGTGAGACAGTGGAGAAGGTCTCGGAGCTGAAGAAGAGCTTGGCTGAGAAGAAGACTGAACTTGAGAAGAAAGATACCGAAGCCAGCGAGAAGCTTCAACGTATGGTGGCCGATCAGCGGGAAGCTGAACAGAGAAGATCTGCATCGCTTGAGATTCAGGCTGCACTTGAGAAGCAAGAGGAGGAAGTGGCGAAGAGAAGAGAAGTTGTGCTTAGCGATCTGGCCAAGGCTGAACCCGCCGTGGAAGAAGCACAGCGCAGTGTCAGCAACATCAAGCGTCAGCATTTGACAGAAGTGAGGTCTATGCAGAATCCTCCTTCGGGTGTCAAGCTTGCTTTGGAGTCTGTGTGCTCTCTTCTTGGTCATAAGGTCACAGACTGGAAGACGATTGTCAGCATTGTGAGAAGAGATGACTTTATCGCAAGCATTGTCGGCTATGATAACGAACGACAAATGACGCCGGCCTTGAGAAACAAGATGGAGGCTGAGTACCTATCGAAGGATGACTTCACATTCGAGCGCGTCAATCGCGCATCCAAGGCTTGCGGTCCTCTTGTACAGTGGGTAGAGGCACAGGTCAACTACTCTTCTATCCTGGACAGAGTTGGACCACTGCGTGAGGAAGTCGATCAGCTCCAGGAAGCGGCCCTACAAACGAAGGCTGAGGCAAAGACGATCATGAACACCCTTGAGGAGCTTGAGAAGAGCATCGCTACTTACAAGACAGAGTACGCTTCGCTCATCAGCCAGACCGAGGCTATCAAGGCCGAGATGAGCCGCGTCCAGTCCAAAGTCGATCGCAGCATGCGCTTGCTCAACAGTCTGTCCTCTGAGCGTGGACGTTGGGAGGAGAGCAGTAAGACTTTCCAGGTGCAGATGGAAACCATCATTGGTGATGTCTTTTTGGCATCGGCGTTCCTGGCATATGCTGGTCTGTATGATCAGCAGTATCGCCGCGCTATGCTGGAAGACTGGTCCCTTCAGCTGTCAGCATCTGGCATATCCTTCAAGCCTCAGAACGCCATTTCGGAATACCTTTCCACGGCAGACGAGAGGCAACAATGGCACGAGAACGCCCTGCCTGTCGACGAACTCTGCACGGAGAACGCAATCATGCTGAAGCGGTATAACCGATATCCACTCATCATCGATCCATCTGGTCGTGTTACGGAGTTCTTGCAGAATGAGACCAAGGATCGCCGGCTCACGGTGACAAGCTTCTTGGACGGCTCATTCGTGAAGCAGCTCGAGAGTGCTTTACGTTTCGGAAACCCCATTCTGATTCAAGATGCGGAACACATTGATCCGATCCTCAATCATGTGCTCAACAAGGAGTACCAGCGCACCGGAGGGCGTGTTCTTATCCAGCTTGGCAAGCAAGAAATCGATTTCTCGCCCGCTTTCAAGCTGTACCTCTCGACTAAGGATCCTTCGGCAGCGTTTGCGCCAGACATTTGCAGCAGAGCCACGTTCGTCAACTTCACGGTCACCCAGAGCAGCTTAAAGACTCAGACGCTTAACGATGTCCTGAAGTCAGAGCGGCCAGACGTCGATGAGAGACGATCGAACCTTGTCAAGATGCAGGGCGAGTTCACACAGCGCCTGCGAAGATTGGAACGTATGCTGTTGCAGGCGCTCAACGAGTCTCAAGGCAACATTCTCGACGATGAAAATGTGATCAACACGCTTGAGAAACTCAAGAACGAAGCCGCGGAAATCACAGCCAAGGCTTCCGAGACTGAAGGTGTCATGAACGAGGTCAATACCATCATGAACACTTACGACATTATCGCACGATCTTGTTCGGCAATCTTTGCGGTGCTGGAACAGCTGTATCATGTTCACCACTTCTACCAGTTCTCGCTACAATACTTTGTGGACATCTTCGAGTCTGTATTGCGTACTGCACGAGAGTCTTCCGAGCGGGATCCGAAGAGACGCATTGATACCATCGTGCGTTCGCTCTTTGGCAAGACATACAACGAGACATCCGCTTCGTTGCTGCAGAAGGACAGATTGACCTTCGCTGTTCTGTTGGCCCAAGCTGCTCCTTTCCCCATGGACAAGAGCCTGATCGACTTGGTCCTGGATGAGACAATCATCGGCGGAGATGTCACTTCAGACTCCGCACACAAAGACAAGGCTGTCGCTACTGCATCACGTATCAAGAGCGTCAAGGACTTGGTCGCAGAACTGGACTCGCCAGAATGGGATAAGTTTTTCACGATCGAACAAGCCGAAACCTGCGTGCCATGTGTTGGTGCTGGCAGTGGGAACGATAGTGACAAGGCGCTCAAGGAACTGCTGCTCGTCAAGCTGTTCCGCATGGATCGACTGGTGCCTGCAACAGAACGCTTCGTCAACGTCGTGTTCGGACAAGACTTCCTCGATGTGGCAGAAAACCTTGGCAGGATTGTTGATAGCCAGACTGCCAGCTCACCCATCGCCCTCTGCTCAACTCCTGGATTCGACGCAAGTTACAAGGTCGATCAGCTTGTTGAGAGACAGAATGCCAGCTGCACAAGCGTTGCCATGGGTTCCCAAGAAGGTGTGTCGAGCGCTGACGCCGCATTGGCTGGCGCTGCAGCCAATGGCTCTTGGGTCCTGATCAAGAACGTTCATTTGGCGACCGAGTGGCTACAAAACCTTGTCAAGCGCATCGACTCGCTCAAGCCAAACAAGGACTTCCGTCTCTTCTTGTCAATGGAAACGAGCCCTAAGATTCCATCAAGCTTACTCCGTGCTTCGCGTGTCTTGATGTACGAACAGCCTGCTGGTATCCGAGCCAATATGAGAGATACCTTGACGTCTCTGCCAGACAAGGCAGTTCAGCAGCCTGTTGAGAAGGCTCGTGTGCACTTCTTGCTTGCATTCTTGCACGCTGTCGCACAAGAGCGTCTGCGCTACGCCCCACGTCTCGGCTGGAAAGGATTCTGGGAGTTCAACGATGCAGATTTCGACTGCTCTGCGTTCATCATCCAATGGTGGACAGACAACATCGCTCGTGGTCGCAGCAATATCGCACCGAAGAGCATACCATGGGACATGCTTCGCGCACTGATCTCAGAAATGTATGGCGGCAAGATTGACGATGCTGGCGACATGGCGCAATTGAAGGGCTTGGTCACGAAGACTCTGACCGCTGATGCATTCGAAGAGGGCTTCAACTTGATCGGCGAAGTTGCGGAAGACCAAAATGTCGGCATGCCTTTGCCAAGTGGCTCAGCGAAGACCGACATGCTTCAGTGGGTCAAGGAATTGCCGGAACGCGAGCCACCCACTTACTTGGGTCTTCCTGCCAATGCGGAGAAACTCTTGCTTGTCGCGCATGCTGAGGAAATGTTGAAGAATTTGAAGACTGTAATGGGTGTGTTGGACGAAGGAGAGAGTGTCATGGCCGAGGCCGTGGAGGAGTCGTAAAATGTTACGATAAGAAAGAGATTGCGTGGGGTTTCAATTTGTTATGCATGGCGGCATGGCGTTCAGAGAAGAATGTGTCGGGATACTGCTGGCTGGGCGATGAGATTGCGGGTACTATCATGGCAATGGCGTTTTGTGTTGGTTCTTGCAAACGTTTTCAGCGCCTATACCCCCCTCTGTGCTTTGGGATTTCCCAGTGTGGTTTCAGGTTCGAGTGCTAGAGATTGTAAGCTGTGTGAATAGCGTTTGACAGATGGTTCATGAGATGTTCGTTGTTTGTTCTAGCTGGTGCTGCATATGTATCACTTGTTCCAAGTGTTGCGAAACACTTCCGGTTGACTTTCGAAGCACTGCAGCGGCACATCAGTCAGGCGCACTTGACTACACTCATGTTCTACATCAAAACTACCACTCATCGGCTGCGAATACGGCGCATGACGATGGCGTCGACCTGTGAGACGGGTCCATGCTCGCAGGTGCACTGGCCCAGATTTTCTCCTGTGTTTTGCAAGTCACGTCTAACAGACGAGCAGCCGTCATACTTCCGCAACCCAGGCCACATCTCGGAGCAGGATATTTTTGACTAGTATTCTCACTCAAAACGTTGCACAAGCACGAACGCTAACACTTTTGCTTTACAACAAGTATTCACAACAAGCTCACAACTTTGCGATTTCACCCGAGGAAATGACATTTTGTGCTTGCGGTCCCTTCTGTCCCGCGACAACTTCGAATTTGACCTTTTCGCCCTCTGTCAGACTTTTGAACCCTTTCCCCTAACGTGGCACGTCAGCTTCGCTCATTGATACTGCTTGGGCGTCAACGGGGGATCGGGGTGGCAGCAGCCTACCTGGATCGATCTGAAATGTACAAAGATGTCCTTTGACCCATCATCTGGGGTGATAAAGCCGAAGCCTTTAGCTTCATCGAACCACTTGACGGTGCCTGTCTGTGATGGAGAAGACATGATCGACAGAGCAAGCGATATTGTTAGCTTTCTGATGTCGTCCGGTGACAATCAATTGGTCAGTTTAATGGCGAATAGAGTATTGGAATGTGTCGAAGAGAGAGGGTAAGCAGACCCTATTCGTGCATTTATAGAGCGGATCTACCTTGGTAAGCTCCGTCCTTTTTGTCATTCGTAGCACAAGAATTGCCTGAATTGGCAAATACACGAACAGCTATGTGGGATGCTGCGCTCCGGTACCAACGAGGAAGCACTACAACTGCGTATTGTGATCCGCCTCGAATTCATGGCATCTGACAGCTGCTGCAGCAAGCTACAGTCTGGAGTATCTGATAGAAATCTACAAATGCTGCGCTGGACTAGCACGCTCATGCATCGTCTCCGTGCAGACAACAATTAGTCAGTCCCTGCGTTCGCTGCTCGCCTTCATTGGCGCTACCATCTTACCATCCTTGAGTGGCCCTCGTCACTGGATCAGACCAATCAGCCTTTTCTCGTAATGATGTAGTGACCGAGAAAGCTCTGTGCAATCGATCGTGCGAAGGTGGAGGCATGTGATGATCGCCTCATTGTTGTTGCGGAACGCCATTGACTGTCTTCTGCCTTTTTGGCCCACTCTTCAAATCAAAGTCGACTTCTTTGCCCTCTTCTAATAATGCGAGATCCTCTGGCTAGAACGATATGTCAGCTGAGCTCTTCCAGTTGGGTTGTGCTAACTTACGTCGACTTCCGATCGATAGAAATAGACATCTGGAGATCCATCGTCCGGTGTAATGTAACCGATCCCCTTCTCGTCGTCCCAAGACTTGACAATGCCCTTGAGCGCAGCCGATGACGCGATGGACGCAGCGAAGGCAACGACAGTAGCTTGGAGGAAGCGCATGTTGAACGAATCTTCTGATGTTGGCGAGTCGAAACGAAGGATGTGAAGGTAAGTCGCAACTGAATGGTATCATGGAAGCCTGAACATATACTACGTTTAAGGAGATCGCGGTGGACAATGCTGTCTCATTGGTTCATACGTACCACAACCAGAATTGCCCAATTCGGAAACACAGGGATTCTTTTGATGAAGATAAACCTCCAGTCTACCACAGAAACTGTTTCATTATGATCTGCATCTGAGTTCAAGAATTTGGAGTGTGCAGGTGTGATACGTTTGTCTGGGCCAGGCACTGAGGATGCTGATTCAACGGCCGTGTACATTCAACCTTCCAAAGGTGGTCAATGCTAGGAAACCCGTGCATATCAGACTCTTCATAAAGTTGCTTCTGAAGTATACCATTGGACTGACTTCCTTTCTGACCTTATTGTATCTGTCCTCGCTTCTGTCCACTCGCTACTTTGAACCATGTTTATCACCTACATTTTAATGGCAAACCTAGCCACTCTTGGCCTTGCCAGCCAAACCCTCAGAAGGCAAACAGATTCGGAGTCTTGCTTAGGCTCGAGACTTCCCTTTTGCTGCATCAATAACTCAGATAGTGATCAGCAGTACTGTACGTATTTCGACTCAAGATCGTAGAATAGCATGGCCATAACAGCGATGTACAGGTTACCAAATCCCCGCCGATGGGCTCTGCGCCGAAGAATCCAATCTACGCTGTTGCTCGCTCAAGTTTCCAACCGTAGTACGCATCGTTAGATCAATCTATATATGCTGCATGCGCTAATATACAAACAGGCACATTCTGTCGCTCCAATATCCGACGCAGATCAAGGCATTGAATTTCAATGCGAGGTCCCGTGAGACGGCATTCATGCTCTGGGCTGTGGATCATGAGGCAAGGTCTTGACACGATAACTGTGGCCGCACGCTCTACCTGCAGATTGGCTCACATGTCATTAATATGTTCGCCCAAAGTAGATAAACACAAGCAGGCCATTCTTGAAGCCGAATTCCTGTGCTCCTGTAGTTCATGGCCGGAGGTGCTCATGCCGTTGGACTGAGCCGATCGCGTCGGAAAGCTAGAATCGACGCAGTAGAGTACCAGGCTGGGCCACGCGAGACTGCGAAGCTGATCAATGTCGTTGGACGCAGGTGTAACTTCGGACCTCATCTCACGAAGCTAGCTGTCTTATACTAATACGTAACGTCAACTAGACAGGTCTATAACGCCATTTTCTATGCTCTATGGTTTATGCTCTAACCGACCAACGTCAAAAAAAAAGAAACCAAGCTTTCAGGCCTACCCGTTTCAGGTCGAAGAATTGTGCGTCCTATTGCGGCACTCCTCCACAAGCCTGCTAACTGCCCTCAAAAGATCCGCCGGTACCATCAAATGAGAACTGTCCGTTAAGGTAATTGAATTGCCCTTGCCGACCCTGCTGTGCATTAAAATCGTAGCCGCCGGGCTGTCGAGCACTGCCTTCAGCAAGTAGGGCATTATAGCTTGGAGGGTCCATTGATAGCGGTAGCCAATTGCCGAACACTTGTGATTGTGGCGCATACATCGCAGCTTGAGCGTCTTGTGATCTGTGATCTGGAGGCGCAGCCTGCTGCTGGTACAGCGCAGCCGCGGCCTGCGTTCGTTGGACATGCTGGCTTTCTGGCATTGACGATCCATTAAAACGGCGTAGGTGCAGTGGGATCGACGAAGCTGTATTCTGAAAACTGGGAGTCGAAGATGGGCCAGATGTTCCGGCACCCGCGGAGACTTGTTGAGGTTGCGGAACGTAAGACTTGGGTGTCAGGGGCATTGTGAGCGCCGGCCCTGTGCTATCATCACCGACATGACTTGCGCCGATTTGAGCGCTACCCGCGTGGCCGGATACTCTCTCACTGATGCATCGTCGCAAAGTCATCGCAAGTCCGCTCTTATGCTCCGCGAGAAAGGAGGAGCTCAGCTCCAGAAGGTGGATGAAGTGTCCTCGTTCAGATCGCAGTGAGTCATTCTCGCGTCGCAAAGCATGCAAGGCTGCATCATTACTGAGAGACGGGTGATGATCACCTAGGGTAAGCTCCTCTTCGATTGGCTTCAGCCTGGGCTTTTTGTGCTTCAAGACTAGGAGAAGTGTCAGTGGATGAACATTTGTATTGTAGCTCTACTGACCGAAAGGTGGCACTTCCTCACAGCCTGGATGTGTCAGTGCATAAAGATAGCGCCACTGAGCTGCTCTGGACTCCGGACACCTCTGTTTGAGACAGCCTCTGGTAAGCCTATGCCGATGGCTCGTGATGGCCTCGGATAAGCGCAAAGTGTCGAGATCCGCATGTTCGTCACACGGAGAAACACAGTTCCCCTCGCAGATGGATAGAGTTGCAATAAGTCCTGCTTCTGCTTGCTGACCCGTACCGATCCTCTGTGAGTATTTATGGCTTTCGAATGATTCCTCATCGCGGAATTGACACCAGCATGTGGGGCACACTCTAATCTTGTGCTTCTTGAGGCAACGTCTATCTTCAGTGTCAGCGGTTTGGATTTCCGGATCACGACGACATTCCACTTACATGACGCCGGAAATATATGGATGGGTTGCTAAACAAGTGTCGTGGACGCACGGTATTTCCACATGAAACTTCCCGGCAAGCTCTTCTTCAGCGTTACCTTCTGGTCCGGGCTCGTTGCCTTCGAAGTGCTCATCGCCGCGGTCCTGCCCTCCGGAGAATTTACGTTTCCCATTGGGCTTTCTTCCCGTGCCCCGATCGCCGGTACCACCTATGTCAGGACCTTGAGACGATGAAGCATTGTTGTTGCCATTCCCAGCGTGTTCTTGTAGGTTACTGCCGTTGCCAGAAGACCACAAAGAAGAGGGTGTGGGAGCCCCATGAGTGCAAGCATCCGGCAAGAGAAGGTCACTTGAAACCGCGGCTAGGCTTCGTACCCAACTGGCTATGAAACAAGCAAGCTGAAATACCGTGAGTCCAAGGTCGCATAAGCCCATGCAAATCAACAATAAGACCTCTAGCAGCGCGTCGAGCTCCAATGCATCATTGTCGTCAACCAGATAGGTGAAGAGCCACGAGTCGACTGTGGTGGCATCGACCTCCTGATATGCTTCCTTTGCGGCAGATGGAACAAGGTCGATGAGTTGATGAAGGAAAAAGTTCTTACCACGTAGAGATGAAGAAACATCGGAACGCACAAGCTCTTCTAACATGTCTCCAGCATCTTCCCACGTTGCAAGAGTGTAGCCGGGTCCAGATCCTTTGGCTGCTAAGTATGCACGCATTGAAAGGATGCCAACACCTGGAGTCTCGTCTCTTCCGCTCTCATGGCAGTCTAGCTCAGAATCTGGCTGGTATAACGTCGACGGTGGGTCGACAGGCACATCTTGGTCCTGATCTTTGCATTGCTCAGGCTGGTCCCGCAGCCAAGCTTGACAATCAGGTGGGCTCGCTTCCACATTGACGGCAAAAGTGACTGGGGCATTCTGGACCGGAGTCATGTGCGATACGTGTTGAAAGTCGGTATGAGCACGCAAGTAGGATTGACATGCAATCGAAGTTGTCTGTCGGGCCGTGTCTGCTTCATCAATAGTAGGAACGCGCCGCAAGGAGTCACGCCTGGCTATTTGCGGCCAGGTGTTACTTGTCGGCAGTCTCCTAAAGTCGGTGTTCCTCATAGCATTTTCACGACCGAGGCCAGATTTTGCAAGATGTCTTGGATCCAATGAGTAAGCTCGCCTGTGGTCTTCCTGCATATGCCATCGTGGACTTTTCCGAGGCGAAAATGGTCGGCCCATCACATCGTGCGACATTTCCGTGGCGCAACGTTTGACCGAATTTGGTGCTGGGCCTTGATTCATGTTTAGTCGAGCTGTTGCGTTGTGCTCGTCTCTTGGCTCGATCTTGCCATGGGGCAAGATAGGGGCGCTAACATATGGTCCGCTCCCAACGGCCGAGTCTTGCCTTGCAAGTAGTTCAGAGTGTGTATACCCTGCTGCCGGCTTGTTCGAGCTCACTGCGTTGCTTGGAGAAGCTTTGTGCAGAACGAGATCAGACGCCAGAGGTTGCATACTATGCCATTCGACGCCAGGGGAGCCAGTTGCGATTCGCCCAGCGATACTCTCTGAATCACTCATCTCGCTGGGAGCCCAACAATAGTTGAGGCTCATGTAGTCACCATCAGTCGTATCAGAAAAGTCCAAGCTCCAGCGTTTGTTGACCATCTTGTAAGCTGGAATGCTCGCGGCATATATTGATTGTTGTGGTGGCGGAATTTCTGGCTCCATTAAGACCCGGGGTTTTTGCGTCAGCGTACGCGAGGCGCTGTGGCTCGACGGATCTTGCGCATGATCACCGGAAGCTCGACCTGTCAGCTCGCGTTTGATGTAACTCATTGTCGTGTTTGGTTGATGATCTCAGCTCGGACGAGCATGCGACCTTGAGACTTTTGTGCAAACTTCATACGGGCCCATGGCTTTGTCCTTGACTATTGAGCGGCCTCTGGAAACGCCCCGTCAAGCTGTGTACGAGGCCGGCATCAGGCTGAGGATTCACGTAGGCTGTGTGTGGTGGCGCAGGTCGAAGTCGCTTGCCGCATAGCGTTAGCGTTCTGCTGTACGTTCGGGCGTGGCTTACTTCGAAAGTTGTCAGCAACTTGTGTGCAAGTACTTCTTCTCTTGCGCAAATTCCTCTGGCAGCATCGCACGAATCTTCGACATAAAAGAGCAATCGATCGCTGCCACAGCTTGCTGAATGTTCGTTTTGCAGTTGCTTGCAGCAAAATGCACTTTCCGCCAAGTTGCGCCCAAGCAGCCTGAAGTAATATGTCTACCGCGCGCAATCCCATCGACTCTGTGCGGGTTCTGCGTGCACCTTGCAACTTTCGTTCCACTTGCAGCCCATTGTCGTCAATGTGCTCGTCGTAAATCAGAATGTCGCCGATGGCATATAAGTCGGTAGCTGGACCGTGGCATAGAGTGCCATCGTTCATGTAGCAGAAATGTCGCAAACAACCTACACAAGTCAGACTCAGCGAAGCGGGACCTACGCAGCCGCAATTGACAATGGTGAGTTAAATCGACAGATTCTCGCTGCAGTATCTCACGCCATCGAACAGGCAAATTCGAGTGGTGTCCTCAACAAACCACACAGGCGTCATCCGCAGCGGCCACGGCTGGATCAAATGGCCATCGCGAGCATCATTGGGGCGCCACAAGCAGCGCCAAATACGATGCTCCAACCTCGCTGGCTGGTATTGGGGCCCAGTTTGAACAAAATCAGGGGCGCAAGTCTTGATGGCGGCCTCGTGCAATGCTCCCGTTCATGCTCAAGAAGTGGCGGTGTGGATGTCCTCACAGTCGAACTGGCGGAATGGCCGCGGGACGCCATAACGCATGCCGAGCGAAGACGTAGGTGGAGGCTGCAGACAGCAGGAGGTGTGGCTCGGGATGCCGTGCCGTTCATGCAGAAAGACAGAGGCCGCGTCTCGCATGAAGTGTGGTGTGGTGGTGGAGGGTTGGACAAAACAGTCTAGCCGAATACAGCCTAGTTCGAGCGCGTCTTGGAGCACATCGAGATACCAATCAAAATATTCATTAAACAATGCTCAGAACACCGACCAAGACACTCATCCAGACTCCGATCGAGGCTGCAGTATGATTGCATCTTGCAATGCTGTCAAGCATGAGCTTTGAAATAGGATAGGGCGATTTCAATGGCCGCTTACGTCAATCTCATTGCACATTTACTTCGAAGATGACAAATTGATGCAACATGAATCAAATTTCTTCCGCGTTATCAGTGATCCCGACGCCTCCTCCTCAACCTTGCAGCTCATGGCCAGCGCTTCTGGTAAGCGATAAGTTGGTCAACGTGATCATAAGGACTGATATCGCCAAAAAGGTCCTGCATTTCTGCAGAGCAATTATAATCTGCGCTTTCTGTTGCGGCAATGCCGACACTGGCTTCCCAGGCAGTACTGTCGTCCGTAGGCGGCTGGAAAAGATAACCAGGAGCTGCGGCGGGGTTCCATGATGGTGGTGCCGATATACCGGAATACTGGCTCTGCGATGCCGAGGGCTGCGCTGATGAGTCGACCTCGAGCTGCGGCAGATCGCGGGTGGCGGGAAAGGGATGGTGTTTCGGGGTCACGTCCATAAAGGGCCGGACTGCTGTTCTGGGCACTCGAGGAGGACATGCGTCGTCAATTTGTCTGCGGAGTTCCTCTGATTTCACGTCTTCTTTGCATAAACGCAATAAGTTCATTAAAGTCTCGATCGTGTGTGCTGAGCGCTCTTTCTCCAGTTTGGACTCAGCTCTTTCGGCTTTAAGCATAGCATTCATCTGGGCTTGCATTCGCTCCAGCTCTCCCGTTGAGGTCTCGCGCATGGGTGGACTCGCAGCCAGAGTCTCTTCAAGAAGCTGAATTGCCTCATCCTGGGCTTGTGTCTGAGTGTGGACGCGGAGAGTCGAGGCGGGCCTGAAAGCGAGTGCGTTCTTGTTGTGAGGCACATTCGAGCCAGGGACCATCACTAGATGGCAGTCAGCTCTGACTGTGATTACATAAGGTTTTACTCACAAGGGCCAGGCACATTGTCGCATTCCTGATTGCATAGGGCGTATATGTAGCGCCAAGTTTGAATGGCTTTCCCCTTTGGATGTGGACAATCGACGGTGGCTTTGTGCTTGATGGCAAGGAAAGAGCTAGCGGTCGAGTTCGAGGGCTGACTCTTGTCGCACTCTGACAAGATACACTGCCGCTCGCAGCCTTCCTGTTTGTGGCGACTTTTCTGTTCCTTCGTGCATGTGGTATAACAATTTCCACATATGAATATATGGTGGTTCTCAATCCTGCGGCTGGCAAGAGGTCAGGATTGATGGAGATTATTGGGGGCGCACACTTACAGCAGTCCAGAAATATGCGAATCCTTGCCGTCACAGCCTTGGTGCGATATCGGACAAGGCAATTGAGGCCCTGCATGTGTGCTCTGTGGAGAGCACACTTTGAGTCCATCACCTTCAACATGTAGACGCTTGTTCGCGCCGTTCGTGCCCTCATCCGCGCCAGCGGCTCTCTTGCTACCATGACGATTGATTTCTCCTCTAGCACCATCAACGCCACTGAGATAAGAGGAACTTTCGCCAGTAGACCCGTTGGTGCTCGTGTGGTATCGCGCGTAGGAAGAAGTGCTGTGTGTAGCATCAAAAGCAATTGGGATTGTCGATCTGGCACGGAGAGCGCTAGCAATGGCAGTGTCATGCAGTTCCGTAACGAAGACAGAATAACCAGAGTCCAATGCTTGTGCCGCGGCAATTCTGATCCAAATGGTCTCGATGCTCTTGCAGAAGTCCGCAGGCCGTATAGTATTTCCACGATTGAACGCGGAAAGCCACCAATGCACATCTTCTTGGGTCGTACTGACACCGATAGCTTCTGTTGCCCTGCACACTAGTGGAGCTACACGCTCAATCGTAACAGGGCCTTGTGAGCAAAGAGCGCAATAACTCTTCTGCAGTGACGATAGAGCAGTCGTTTCCTCGGCAGCAGGACCCACGGCAGCATCTCTGATCCTGTGCAAATATGTCTCGATCCTCCTTGCCAAGCTGGAACGTGTATTAAAGATGAAAAGGTCAGTACTGATCGATGACAGCTCGAGAATTGTGGAAGGACTTTCTGTGGGTGTCTCAGCGCAGCCGACGTCTAACTGCGAATAATGCTGGTCGCGCTGCGCCGCAACCCATTCTTCAACCCGCTCTCTGGCGCTTTCATGGCAGACGCTTGGACAACTTCGCGCTATGGGTGACGCTTGAGTTGAACAGCTTCGCTCACAACGCTGCTGTCTGCACCGAGAGGCATGTGACGAAGTGCTTGATTCCGCGCCAGTAGTTGACTGTACGGCGACAAAGCCATGGCTACAGCTTATCTCAAATGGCTGCCGGGATTTGCAACCTGAAATTGGCGCCCCAGATGTTTGTGCAAAGGATTGTGGTCCGCTCCCATGAGGCAATATCTCATTGCTGCATTCTTGGTAGCGCGCTCGAGGCGGTCGACATCGTCCGTGATGCGACAATGGACTATCGGACCCCAGAACATGGTTGTCTCCAAGAAATACTCCGTGCAACTGCTGGGCCGCCTTGGCTGCCCTCGTGTGCGAGGTACCGTCGTCAGCATCATCGATTCCATCAGCTGTTGTAGAGTCGGTCATCGTACACCGAACACAGTCTTGACTGGTATCGAGATCGTGATTGGCCCCTTGTTGCAAGAGTAGTTGCGCAGAGATACCTGGCAATATCCTTTCGTGATAGAATTGTGACTGGGTCCGGAGCTCCACCACCTCATCGCACCTGTCAGGACCAGAGTTCAAGCTTGTTATCTCGATGTGGGTGGAGGAATACTGCCTGTTTCGCAAGGTCATGTCATACAGCTGAGCGACGCCATCCTGATAGGCTGACATGGAAGCCCAAAGACGTACGAAATCAGCGCCGATTTTAGATCTGTGCTGTAGTCCTTGAGCGCCAGCATGCACGGATTTGAAGCCGTCCAGTACTAGCGAGTGTGCGTCTCCGCTCTCCAACATCGTTCCATGCATGGACTGTAAGCGAATTTCAAGCTCCATAACACTGCTGCCATTGCGAGACGAGAGGGGTAAGATGAATACCTCTAATGAGAAAGACTGATCCGTACGCGGGCTTGTGCCTCTTGGCTGAAAGATCGTAGTCAGAAAGGAGTAGTCCGGCATTTTCACGGATTCCAGATATTCGACGAGTGTGCCATCAAGCTTCCGCTTGCCAAATGGCGCTGTTGCAATCACTGGCCCGGCTTCGACTTCGGTGCGTGAGCAAAAGGATGTAGGTCTGTCGCAGTCCGAATCATGGAACTCTTGGTATAGACAACGCGAATACGGCTTCATGGCGGCTCCATCCTGCGATGAGGACACAATAACAGACATTTGAGCAACCCCGTGGTCGGCACCTGCAGCCACACCGCGTATTGAGCTCAAAGGGGGAGACAGACAGCTGGAAGAAGAATCAGAGCCCGAATAGTCGAGGGATGGCAAGCTCGGGCAAGGGCTGAGTCTGAGTACCGTGTTAGAGCGGGTCCCATCTAGATTGCCACGAGTATCCTGATACCTTCCCAAGGATGAGTTCGAGTCGGGTAGAGGACAAAGAGTGTCGTTCTCAGAGGAATTGGTTATCAGATTCATTCGCTCCAAGCGTGGCGGAGACTCGGCAGCCTGGTCCATCTCAACGCTATCTGAATAAACATAGCAGTCGGTGCACCTCGTATGTCGAGCACAGTCAGGACATTGCTTCAGAGAGACGACTGGGTCTATGGATTGGTCGCAAACACAGCAGATCCTAGGACACCGTCAGCGTCATCTACGCAACGAAACGAGCCAGATTTTCTAGGCGCTGACCACCATCCAACCAAGCGCGCAGGCGGGCGTGCGAACAGGTGTCTTGCTCGTGTGCTCTTTGCAACCCTCTTGCTGCTTGAATGCAAGACATTCTGGAATATCTGTGGTGGTTCCATTCTAGCTGAGTTGCCATCGAATTATTCTTGAGAATTAAATTGAAATTCCAGAGCAGATCTGGACGAGATAATATATGAGACTCCTGCAAGTCCTCACGCAACTTGCGCGCAAGGCGCGTGGCGGTGAGCCGCAGCCTTGCGCGTTGCAGCAAACAAGCGACCATATGCATGGAGATAGACCAGACCGCAGGCGCAGTCTGGCCCAGCGGTGCATTGCGCGCTCCTCATCAGCACGAATTAGAGTGCCCTCGGGCGCTCGCGAAGGGTGCCAAAGCGATATGCGAAAAACCTTTCTGCCTTTGAGCCCGAACAATTTGCAAACAGTGGAAGAAGGTGTCCTCCCATCACACACGTCAGTATCTCGAGGCTGACGACCTGAGGCTACGTCGATTGGTCGCCCGAGTACCGGTTCCTGCAGCAGTTGCACCGTGACCTGCCACAGTGGCTTAGCATAGTTTCTCTCCCAACGATGGCCATGCAGCGGGGACCAATGTGGATTGTGTCCATCAATGAGTCTATGGCGCTCTCATCATCGTAGCCTGTTCAGAAGAATGCCCGCCGGCGATACTCGTGTGGTCGAAGTTGACGGCTGGGAGGCCAATGTGGTGCATGAATGAGACCCAGTTAGCCATGAGTTAGCCATAGCCGATCTACATGTATGTACTTGCGTCCCGATCCTTCCGCTCCCGTTCCCGTTCCCGCTTTGGTTCCCTATGCACATCCGCATCACATCACAGATCGCAACAGCAATAACCACAACCAACATTCGGACGATTCGAGCGTCGGCGTCCTGGAGTCTTGGTCTTGCAGGTCAATCTACCTCTTCCTGGCCACAAATCTTACCCTCAATTCAAGACTGGCCACAAGACAAGTCCAGCACGGAAGCCGCCGAGAAAACGATATCCATTGGCGGCTCAAATAATTGTCGCCATGTCTTTGCCAGGCTTGACATTACCCGGTCTAGCTCCACCGCAGGCTTCTACCACACCTCTGGCAAGCACCACGTTAATAGCAAAGCCTCCACGGATCGAATCACTTCAACCCCTACACGAATGGAGATTCGAGGTAGGCTTCAAACAACAATACAACGTCAAACTCGAAAGCGGCTACGCGGAACTCTTCGGCGTAGAACTGGCTCCAAAGCAGACGTACACATTTTCTGGCTGCAAAGGCGCAATTTTCACTTGGCAAGGATGTCAACTAGAGCTCAGTGGGAGCGCCGAGAGCGAATATGCTGGCCAGGAGACAGAGTATGCTGTGGAGTGGCTGAACGTGCACGGAATGTTGGAAGGGATGCGAGCGCCAACCGCGAACGATGCACCCCGAGTTCTCGTCCTCGGACCAGATTTTGTGGGCAAGAGCAGTCTGGTGCGCAGTCTAGCAGCATGGGCAGTCAGAATCGGTCATGCACCAACAGTGGTGAACCTAGATCCTCGTGAAGGCCTGCTTGCGCCGCCTGGCAGTCTCTCAATTGTGACTGTGGATTCTTCACTTGACATCGACAATGGCTATGGCATCAGTTCATCATCAGGTCCCACAGTGTCACCTGTGCGCACTCCACTCATCTATCACTTCCCGTATCAGTCGCCCTCTGAGAAGCCTGAAGTTTTCAAGCACATTACCACTCGTATGGCACTATCTGTCACGAATCGACTCGAGGAGAATGTTGAAGCGAAGCGAAGCGGCATCATCATCGACAGTCCAGGCTCGTTCAACGACCCGAAATCAAACTACGATGTGATTGCTCACGTTGTTTCGGAGTTCAGCATCAACATGATACTCACAATAGGCTCCGAGAGATTATCCAGCGACATGAGCAGACGCTTTGCTAGCACCAAGAGCCCGGACGAGACCGTGCATGTACTGCGGATCACAAAGCCTGGTGGCGCGGTGGAAAGAGATACCGAATTTATGAAACAGGTTCGAACACAGTCGCTAAGACAATACTTCTTCGGGTCAAGTAAAGAGTCGCTGAATCCCCACTCGCATATAATTCCCTTTGCAGATCTGGACATATATCGCGTCAGGTCTGGAGCAGCGCTCAACACTGAGGATCCTGCCTTTGGAGCTGGAGACGAAGGCGACGATTACGATATTCCTTACGCAAACAAACCATCTGGTAATGCGACATACGAGAAAATAACACCGTCAGCTGCGATGACTGGTGGCTTACTCGCGATCAAATTCTGCTCTGGTGGTGCCGACGAGCAGACGATCCGGGACAGTGGCGTTATGGGCTTCCTGTATGCCGCAGACGTGGACGAGGCGAGAAAGAAAGTGCGCTTCTTGGCACCGCACCCACAGCGATGGGGCGATCGTGCTTTGGTCTGGGGACACGGCTGGCCTGAAGCGACGGGAGATCTGGTTGGGTAGGCATTGTCAGAAATTACGAATGGCGTTGAAGCACAGTTGCGAAGAGCCGTATGTTATCATAGTGTACCTCTAAGGAACACAGCATCGAGGAGCACTACTTGCTCATGCCAATTTCACGATCAATTGCAGCCCACCTGTTCCTGCTGCATAGCCATCCAACGCAGCATTAATCTCAGCTACCTTCTCCAACCCTGCCACAACCCTGTATTTTGCAGGTGAGACCCAACCATCTTTCAACCACCGACCCACATCCCTCCAAAACCCACTCTCCAACTCACCCAAATTCTCACTCGAGCCCTCAATAAAATTCATCTCGGCATCCGGTCTCTTCGAAGCCACAACACCAGTGTTCTCATTATCCGGATGCACCGTTACAAGCCGAGTCTTTTTGCCTTCCGCAAGTAAATCAGCAGCCAATTCGAACGACATACTGCGACAATCGTAAATGTTCGTTACGCCATCTTTGCCGTGATAGAATGGACTTGTTTCACAATGGCTTCTTGCGAGAGACGTCTATCGACGACATGTGTAGCGCCCATCTTTTTCAATTCTTCTTCACCATCGAGGCCAGCGATGGCGATGATCGTCCCAATACCAGCGAACTTGGCGAGTTGGATGGCGAATTTTCCGACTACGGCACCTGCTCCAATGATGACTAGTGTTTGGTCTGCTGCATCATCACCGGACTCCGCGCGTTGCTTGAAGCCAAAGCCCGAGTCATTCGTGAACAGTGCCTGATAGGACGTCACTAGATTGACGGGAAGGGTGACGACTTGTTCCAGTGAGAAGCCTTCGGGAACCCTGGCTATTGCTGTAGAAGGCAAAGTGCTGTATGTCTGGAGACCAGCCTGTCCATTGGAGAGATCTGCGGGATCAGCGAGACCAAAGACCTCATTGCCTTTGCGGAATTCTGTTACACCGCTGCCGACTTGTTCGATGATGCCTGTGATGTTGGAGCCGAGCACTGCTGGAAGTTTGTTTTCGATGAAGAGGCCCCAATCACGACCGTAGGCATCGTGAGGAAGTACTGTACACATCGATCAGAATGTTCTAGCTCTTTTGGTGGACGAAATCGAGATTATGCTCACACATTGTGGCTTTAACCTTGACGAGAACTTCGTCGTGAGCTGGAATGGGAACATCTTTCTCGCCTAGAACAACTGGCTTGCCGATCTCCTTGACTAGCACTGCTTTCTGCTGCTTCGCCATATCTAGATTATGAACTCGAAGAAGATTTGGGTGTCAATAATGATATGCGGGATTTCTGCCTGGGTTTGAAGCTTGGAGTAATGACACGTTCTAAGAGCCTGCCTCATATCTTTATATACAATTCTTTCGCCTTGCACTTCAGACTACGTCAAAGGACGTCCAGCTGATCAAGCATGAATGCTAAGGATCAGTAATCCCAGTTCATGCACAGATGTCGAAGACATCCCCAAGACGGTCAAGTTGGTGAAGTCGATACCAAAATCTCCGTCTCCGTAGCTCAAGGGACCGCACACGTTTCTGCACCAAGTCCGCTGCCTAAGCCAAGTCAGAGAAGCCTTGACGCTACAGGATTCCATGGCTCCTAGGCATCGAGAACATGTCCACTCGGCCGTAAATCCTGTTGGTGAGCAGCGACGACTTTGGTGAAGAGGATAAAGTGGCGTTAAGTGAAGGGTCGAATTGACAAACAAAAACGAATCCTGTTCAGGCAACAGAATGTTAGGGCTCGTGAATGGTATTGGTAATCCTTGGCGGATCCTCGCATTCGCATCGAATCAATCTTATGCCAACACCATTAGACTTTCTGAAGCTGAGCTCTGATAAATTCGCATGGTACAATTGAAACCCCGGGACGCCGGCGCTTTGTAAGACATCTATTCAACTGTACATTCCGCTCGTGATCACTTTTCCCGGCTGCTGTGTCGCTCAGTAGTTCATCATATCTGTCAAAGAAGTCAGCAAGTGAAGACCTCATCGCGGAGAGACGTCTCGTACCTCTTCCAAAGAGTGCTCGTTTACTCCAGTCCATGGCAAGCAACATTCGCGTCCTCAGACTCACGCTTTGTGCGAAATAGATGCTACGCCAAAGGTATGCAGCAAGTAGACCACCACCGAAGCTCAACCCGTTGAAGTCGAAGATAGCAGCATTTCCGATATATGCCAGACTTCCCATGTGCTTATATTCGAAAGGCCTGTAGACAGCGTCGTCAAGATCACCGTCGACAACTCCATTGAGCCACATGCCTTCAGCAACCTGTGCCATCTTGTTCAGTTTGCGTCCAAGATACTGGCCTTGCTGGTTGGCGCGCTGCGCAGTAGCGGGCAGCGATGTCAATTTGCTGTCGATTTGCTTCAGAAGTTCACTAAGCTCGCCGAAATCGAGCGTACCAGATTTGTCCTTGTCGTATTGCTCGAAGAGCTTCCCTAGCCGTTTGAGATGATCATTTGCCTGCGGAAAGCGCGCCTTGACTCGTTTGGCAACCTCACACCACTGTGGATACGTGATCTTCATGGTCTCCGGATCCTTGCCCTTCTCCCACGCAAGCGTGCGCAGGAAAGTGACAATGTGGTCCGAAACGTTGTTTTGTACTGTGCTGCAGTCACCAATGGCGTAGACATCACCAAGTGGTGCACCGAGTAATCGAAGATGCGTATCGGTTTCCAGCGCGTGGCGATTGTTTTGGTTGTCGAACTTCTTGGCAATATCTTGCGCCAGTTGCGTTTGTGAAACACCAGTCGACCATAGACAGAAACCCATTGGCAACTCCTTGGTCACCACCTTGCCCTCTGCATCCTTCTGAGTGAACAAAATTTTGTCCTTCTGCACTTCTTTGACACGCGCGTTGGTTTGGACATCGACATTATCGTGTGCTAGTCGTTCTTCGGCATACTTGCTCAACGCTTCGTCGTAGGTATTGAGAATGTGGCCACGAGATTGGATCACATGCACCGAGATTTCGTTTCGCAGTAGTCGAGGGTAGAACTTGCAGAGATCCTCATTGAGCATATCATAGAGCTCTGCAGCAAACTCGACTCCGGTTGGGCCACCTCCAGATACGACAAAAGAGAGTAATCGACGTCGTTCCTCATCTGTGGTGGACGGCAGAGAGGCGGCCTCTAGATTGGCAATTACTGAGTTTCGGACCTTGCGAGCATCGCTGATATCCTTGAGAAAGTGGCAGTGCTCGAGACCCTTGACGCCGTGAGGATTCGTCACTGAGCCCACTCCAAGCACCAATTTATCATAAGGCAGGTAGAACCGCTCCTTTCCATTCGGCCCATCTGCTTCCAATTCGAGGAGTTTATTGCTGAAGTCCACGTCCACAGCAGAAGCTTTCAAGAAGTGACCCATGACGCGCTTGACAATTTTGCGTACCGGCTCAACCAAACTCCTGAGCTCCAAGGTACCCACCGTGGCGGAGGGCAACATGGGTGTGAACAGGAAGTGATTTGAAGGCGAGACGACTGTGACATGGTAATCGCCTGGATTTAGCTGCTTCAAGAGAGCGACGCTCCCCCAGCCTGTGCCCAGTATAACCAGCTTAGGCTTGTGTTTCTGCTCTTTCATCTTCTCATTCTCCTCGTCATCGACGAAGTACTCTGCAATTGGCAAATTCTTTGGTCCACCTCTTCGTGGATTCAATGCCAATTCCGAGACAGACAACTCTGTCGGCGCGCCTTCTCCCACGTATGTGGTGGCATCATAAATGAAGAAGGCTGCTACGCAACCTCCACTCATGATTATGAAGAAGCCAATTGACGCGAGTGCCTTGTACGTCCAGCGTACAAGGCGCCCGCGCTGCTTCACCGCAGGTGGTACGGCCTGTTCAGTGGTCGAGGCCCATCGTAGCTGCCCGTGTCGCGTGGCATGCTGATTGAGGGCGCGTCGAACTGCGCGTGGAAGTGGTCGGGCGTTTCGCGAGAATAACGGTCGTCTCTGCTGCTTCAATGCTGGAGGGATCGAGGCATTGGGCTTCCTCTGTGTCGTTTGCTGTAATTGTGATCGCAGCAGTGGTGCACGAGCTGAGCCGGCAAAAGCTCGCTGCATGGAGAGCATAGTATGGCGCTTATCGCATTGAAGCTTTGCTGGGCCAGGAGGGATCACGATAAGGGTATTGACGCCTCACAATGCAAAAGAAGATGAGTTGGGCGAAATGTGTCAATGGGAGGTCTTAGGACACAGGAAAAGAGTCGAAGCGCTGACGAGACGATGAGACGATGCGTCCTGCTACGGTTCGTTCGGATGCAAAGAAAGTGATGAGAGCAGAAGCTCGTCCCTGATTGATGTCATCACGCGGCATGTGGAACCGATGTAACGCCGCGTCAATATTTGATGGCGAGTCACTTTCACATGCACGGCAGCAACCCAACCACATTTCGAGAAAGACAAACAACAGCCATGGCAACCGAGATGATCACGACCATCTCGCCAACGACGAACAAGCCAGTTGTAGAGCGCAATGGACCCACCGACGCTGAGCTGGCCGAGTTGCCAAAGACTGCTCAGAAGGCGTACTTGAAGTATTCCAAGACTAGTCTCGCAGAACGCCAGCAGATCGTCAAGAAGGCATTGCAGCTGATCAACGACAATCAAGATGAGCTCGCCCAAGAAATTACAGATCAGATGGGCAGACCAATTGCTTTCACTGCCAAGGAAGTTCAGACCGCGGTCAAGCGTGGCGAGTATTTGCTCAAGATCAGCGAGGAAGCACTTTCCGATACTCCTGGCGAGCCTGAGCAGGGCTTCAAGCGTTTCATTCGAAAGGTCCCTCTGGGACCAGTTCTCATTCTGTTCCCATGGAACGTTAGTGTACCCTCACAATCAACACTACAAAGATGGCCACTGCTCACTTTCATTAGTACCCATATCTGACACTGGTCAACTCCCTTGTCCCAGCACTCTTAGCTGGCGATAGCGTCATTCTCAAGCCATCGCCGCAGACCCCAACAATTGCAGAGCAAGTCCAGAAACTCTTCGTTCAAGCCGGCCTCGACAAGGACGTAATTCAGTACTTCCACTGCGGCGACTTCAAGAAGATCGAAAAACTCGTTCAAGCCACAGAGATCCAACTTGTCTGCTTCACCGGCTCCGTCGAAGGCGGTCTCGCCGTTCAAAAGGCCGGCGCAGGCCGTGTGGACCTCCGTGTCGGACTTGAACTCGGAGGCAAAGACCCCGCATACGTTCGCTCAGACGTGGATCTGGCATGGGCGGCAGACGAAATCGTCGACGGAGCAGTTTTCAACTCTGGTCAATCCTGCTGCAGCTTAGAGCGCGTCTACGTGCACGAAAGCGTACACGACAAGTTCGTCGAAGAAGTGAAGAAGGTTCTTGCCAACTACAAATTGGGCGACCCAACAGATAAGGCTACACATGTGGGACCTGTGGTCAGCAAAGCAGCGAAGCAGAGAATCGAACAACATATCGACAGTGCAATCAAAGCTGGAGCGAAGAACGAGACGCCAGAGAACGAATCCTTCAAGAATCCACCCAAGGATGGTAACTACGTCGTCCCAACACTGTTGACGAACGTCAAGCAAGACATGCAAGTCATTCAGGATGAGACCTTCGGACCAGTCATCCCTGTCATTGCGGTCAAGTCCGACGAAGAAGCTGTCAAGTTCATGTCGGACAACCAGTTCGGCCTCACGGCCTCCGTCTGGACCAAGGACGTTGCGAAGGGACAGGAGCTGGCCAACGAGATCGAGGCTGGCACTGTCTTTGTCAACCGTGCCGACTACCCTGCACCGGATCTTGCTTGGGTAGGATGGAAGAACAGTGGAAAGGGACAGACATTGTCCAAGTTTGGATTTGACCAGTTCGTCAAGTTGAAGAGCTACCATTTCAAGGACTACCCAAAGGCATAGATCGTGGCGGAAATCCGCTGAGATGTTCCTCGCCGGAACTGGATGTCTATACTTTCACGTTCGAATGTGCATTATGAATGATGTTAGAGAATAGCCTACGTAGAACGACAGAGAGAAGTTCTAGCGATGCAATATGAGCTACAAATGACCTACCGTCTTCGCCAGTGACTCTGTCGATATTCGATTACTGCCCACTGGCAGGCCCGTGATGGAAAAGCCGGGCAGAACACCTGATGTGCAGATGCTCACTGTATTCCTCAAGGCGAAGCTCCAAAGCAACGAAGACACGTATCACAACCCTGACAGTCAATAGACACAGATCGACAGTACTTACAGAGAAGTGACATTCTTGAGAAATCGTATTAGTGAGACCGATCATAAACAGCATTAAGCTTGTGGAAGACCAACCATTTGACTTCGTGATACTCGCAACTCAATTCCTTCGTCTCTCGTGAGTGTCGTTCCAGACGCGCCCAGTACCAATGCCCTACTGCAAGTTAAGTCTGAGTCATCCTTTCTTCCCGGTGCATACGCGACTGATTCTGTAAGCCGGCTGCTCCGCGCAGTACTCCATGTGCCACAATGGAGTTATCCAGTAGCGCAGAATGCTGTCGCACAGGTCGTTGTCTCGTAGTGGTGGTTCTGCGCGCTCCGCTTACGCCGCAGTCATTGCAGTCTGCCCTATTGCTCCGCTCATCTCAACTAGTACCTGTAACGAGTCGAGTAGTCCTTGGGGCTGACCACCAGACCCCTACCCTTCTTCGCTCCCTTATAGATCGTCTCAATGATATCGATCAACTCCTGCTTATCCTCCAGTACCCAGTTCAATTTGTTGTTGTTACCCGTGCCGAAATCGCACATCATGTGCTTGTTCCGGAAGAAGAACATGAGTGTGACGGTGTCGTAGAGTTCGTACATTTGCTTGAAATCGGGAACCTGGTCGAGATCGCAGACGTAGATGACGGCGAAGTTCTTGACGCGGTCGGCAATTTTGTAGAGCACTTCGTCCTGGCGCATGCAGTCTGGATCCCAGTCGCGACCGAAGCGGATTACGACAAGGCGGTCTTCTTCGGACATGATGGCTTGGTCGACGTGCCAGCCGGTGACGAGATGAGGAATTACGACGGAACCCATGGTGAGATCGTTCGGTGATTACACGCAAGGCGTTGTTGTGCTTGGAGTGGTAGTCTTTCGAAGGTCGAAGGTCGAAGTTCAGAGAAAGATGATGGAAGTGGGCGAGAAGCTTCACATGAAGCCACGACTCATGACTCGCGTGTCTTGGCAGTCGCAAAGTTCACTTTTGCGCATAGTCTCTCTCGCCCTCACGTGCCAGACTCGCCTGGACATTGTATCTTTGCTCGTCGCGCAGCAGAAGACGTCGTCCTTTCCTCTACTTCACAGCACCACAGACGCTTCAAGATGCGGCTCACAGCGGAATTGATCAAGTCGTCGCTGTCGTACAGCAACCCTCTCAACGAGCGCGAACTCGATCTTCGAGGTACGGCAACACTTCCCTCATTGATGCTCTGAAAAGGACAGATACACACATGCACAGAGCTAGTTGATACAAAAGGTGCCATCCAGGCCACAAGATTCCCCAAATCGAAAACTTGGGAGTCGCCAAAGACCAAGAAGCCATCGACTTCACCGACAATGCCATCACATCACTCGCCGGGTTCCCTCTTTCGCCGCGATTACAGACTCTGCTCTGCGCGCAGAATCGAATAAGCAGCATTTCCGAGTCGACGAGCAAGAGTGTTCCGAATCTTCACACACTCGTGCTCACGCAGAACAATCTAAATGAGCTGAGCGATCTTGATCCCCTCGAAGGTTTCAAGAAGTTGACATACTTGAGTCTGGTGGGAAATCCGGTGGCGAGCAAAGAGGTTAGTGGGAGCAATCCGAGCAACACACATCAACTAATTGGTGATGGTAGAACTATCGGTATTGGGTCCTATGGCGCTGCCCGCAAGTTCGATTTCTGGACTTCCAGAAAGTTAAGGATGCGGAGAGGACGAAGGCAAAAGAGCTTTTTGGCAGCACGACAGATGAGCCTACGGATCTGGCGAAGGGCATAATCGCGAAACGATCGAACAAGTCTGGCGCGTTCGGCAGCGGCGCGGCCACCTCCAACGGCACGGGAAAGAAGATTGTGATCACAGAAGATGAGAAGAAGAGGTTTCAACTGCTGGTGCAGAAAGCCAAAACGCTGGCCGAGGTGCAAAAATTGGAGAAGATGTTCAATGAGGGACGACTGCCTGCTGGGGTCATGGATGGCGAGGCAATGGACGAAACTTGAGTGATATACTGCGAGACACACGATCCCCAGCTACATCAGAGAACGCTCTGCGCTTCTGCGAGTTCATCTCCAGCGCAAACCATGGGCACGACGAACGCAGCTTCGCCCCGAAGAAAGTGCCGTGCAGCATGAGGGCGAAAGCAAAGGTAGCCAGCTCAAGCATAGCTGTCGTACACCTGAACTGATATTGCTTGTAGAACGATATGCCGCCTTCGACATGATTCACGGTAGGGAAAGATCAACGGTTTTAATGATGCATCGCGAAACAAAAGTCCGGTACTTCCGGCTCTGGATGACAAGGTATGAAGTGGATTATTTGCGCAATTCATGGCGAACTCAGGACGACGTGGCCAAGGCATGCGACCACTATTGGCTATTTGAGCGTTCGTCCTGATCCAGTCTGCCTTGCATCGCCAGCACAATGCTGCAGGCCACGCAGCAGACGGGTACCTCCCGCGAACCGCTGGCATCCGTCCTGGCGGGACTGCGAGCTTGGAGCATGGTTGGTGCTTGCATGCCACACTCTGTTTCACGGGCGCAGACACGACAGAGGTACCGGAAGCAGATGAATGTGAAACGCAGAGATCTTGACAAGCTTTTTTGTGCTCGGGGACGCGAGACGACGCGTTCGTCCGACCTGCAAGGCACGTTGCACAATCGCTCACCAAGATGCGATAGTGGAGCACCGCGATGAACAAGCACATTGCGGATTGTAAGCTGACCTGGCCTGGGTCAGCGACGTGATTTAACCCCTCGCGACTCGCAAACTCTGTCCCCCAACGATTTCCTAAACAAGCGAGATGAAACAGTGCCCATGCGTCGCCAACGTGACTTTTCGACTGCTTTCATGCTGACAGGTCTCTTAAAGTTCCAACGCTCCTGATCTCCTTCGTTCCTGGCCGGACTCCCGCTCCGGAGCATGACCAGCGGACTGGTTTCCCACTGATCCCACATTCCAGCCGGCTGGATCACGGAGACCTGACATGAAGAATGTACCAATGCGTCGCTGGTCTCTGACAGCAACTGCTCACGCCGTGCGAGGGCATTCTGAGTGCTAATCTGTCGAACGTAGCTCAAGCTCAAGCTGTTGGATTGACCTTGCCTTGGTCGGTAATTTCTTTCTGACAGGCCCAACGCTGCGCTGTATTCTACTCCACGCGGGCTGCTCGTCAAAAGAACGCCGCTCCTGGTTGCGATACGGAGAACCTACTGCCTCAGTCCTCACGCACCACCTCCTTGTACACATTCTGCTATAGATGGTGCACCTTTCTTCGATCGCGTTGTCCGCCTAACCATCCTTTTTTTCCGACCTGCTCACACCTTCTTCCACGCTTGAAAGCGTCGAGAACGAGTCCAGCACATCCTCCACATCGAACCGTTGACACGAAACGCGCCATTACAGATCTGTCGAACCCGTGTGCCGGAGCTCGCGTGTCTCTACCGTGAAGACGCATAGAACAGCCAGACAGCAAGCCCACGACTCAGCCATCTTCCGAAACTTTACCGCCACCAGCCTCATTACGAGTCAAGGGACAACTACAAGACCGACGTAGTATCCGGCTCACTGTGCAAATTGGAAGATGGCAGACGCACATTTCGATCAACCTCCGCCAGCTGGTCTGACGTTTGGACAAAGGATGAAAGCCATGTTTTGCTGTGGAGAGTACGATGAGGAGTATGAGAGTCCGAGGAGGTCAATTCAAATTGTAAGCTTGCGTTCGTCAATGTGAGCAACGGGCGTGCAAGTAAAGCTGACTTTCGATCGTGTGCAGGGCGTGCCGACAGATTTCAGACGAGAGGACGTGAATATTGCTGGGCTTTCTGAAGATGAGTAAGTCTTGGATTTCATACGCAACTTGCTAATAGTATGGTGGTCTAAATGGGACCCGATTACAACCCCAACTTTCTCTAAGATCTTCGATACTGATTTCACATCTACAGAGCTGCTGAAATCCGCGAAAAGTCACGTCGAGATGCACAACGCATGTTCCACAACCTACGGCCACTAGCATCTTCACCTTCGGGTACCTTTGCCGAACGTCCTGTTCAACACAGCTTCCCCTCGTATGAACAGTTCACCCAGCCCAGACCCGCTCCGACACCAGGCTCTTCGCCTATTCACCCATCCTCGCCCGGCTTCGGCACGAACCCACGTCAGCCTCCCAGTCCAGGTGGGCTTCGGAGCGCCAACAGAGTGTCTGGGTTCTATGGAAGTGACAATCTTTACGCCAATCAATACGAAACGAACTCACCACCTCCACCGCTGCCTTCTAAGAACGGCAACCACGGACCCACCACTTTCAACCGCGTCAAAGCACATTCACGAAAAATTTCCGACAGTTTTCGAAGCAGCAAGAATAATAACAATAATGGAAATGGGCCCTCGCCTTTTGACGACGAATCACACGTAGAGATGCGACACCTCATGTCTCCAAACAACAACAGCAAAACCCACATCTCAACAACCATACGCGGCGGAGCAGAAGGCAAAGTCTCAGATGACAGCTTCAGTCAAATGAGCGAAGGCGATGACCACGGTTCCTATCAACGATACGATTCCGGGCTGGGAAACAAAGGCAGTGGTGACTACAGAATATAACAGTAGCCGACCCTCCCGATCACGGGCTAAATCTGCCTACATTGATGGATGTACGATTGATGGGATATGGGACAAATAGTGGAGGATAATCATGAGCGAAACCAAAAAGGAAAACTATCTGAGTGTAAGACCATGGTCGCTGCGGCCGGAAACTTTTTCTTTATTGTAATACCAACAGAACGAAGCAAGACGATATGACGGGCCTGCTTCGGTAATATAGAGGGGAGACGAGTGGACGGAGGCAGAAGGGGAGGAAAGGAAGTGTACAACTGGGTGTTGAATCATATATTAGCGGATCATCTAAAATTTCTCGTATTGAGTGCGATGTAAGGCTAGGAAGTAGGATGTAGTGCATGACGGAGATGGAGGTTGTTGAAATGGAAGAAATGATAAAATGTATTCGACGGCGACATGCTTCGGATTTCTGTTGTCTGTTTGCCAAGAAACTTGTCGTGCCGAGGTTCTCACACTGATCATGAAAGCATATTCAGCATGGCAGATGCGCCAATATATACCAGATGGAAGTCACACTCTCGCGCTGACGCTCGGCTCTGAGCTGCATAAGCAGCGTCCGGATTACTGATGCAAGCTCCACTTTTTCGGTTCTTACACTGCTTCTCTATTGGTTGTTGACCAACCCAATGCGTTCATACGTCTAGAGCTCCAGAAGCTCTGCTCTGTAATCATGAAGACGTGCTTTAGTGCTTCTTGTGATCATCACATATAGCTCACATTCTGGAGTTCAGCGTGCTCCTCTCACTCTATCAACTGCTCTGAACAAGAGACCTAGCCACATACAAGCTGCAACACAATGTCCGCCAAAGCAATCGCAATCGTAGCAGGTGTCGGCGCCGGTACTGGAGCGGCAGTCGCTCGTCGATTCGCTCAAGCATATCCTGTAATCTTGCTTGCCCGAAACCCAGAAAACTTCCAACCTTACGTGGACGAGATCAACAAATCGGGCGGAAAAGCTATTGGAATCTCGACAGATTTGGGAGACAATGCCAGCATCGCGAATGCTTTTAAGCAGATTGAATCCGAATTTCCTGGTGCTCCAATCGCAGCAGCGATCTACAATGCCAGCGGACGATTCGTGAGGAAGCCATTACTGGAATTGAGCGTGGAAGATTTCATGGCTGGATATGAAGTCAGCGTGTAAGTGGAAAGAACATTTGTAATTTTTATCAAACCCGAGAAATCAAGGCTGACCAATTAATGCAGCAAAGGAGCATTTGTGTTCTCACAGCATAGCATTCCTCTACTGCTTAAGCACATCGAGGCCAACCCTTCAGCCGACACTGCATCGAACGCCAAGAGCGGAAACTACCCACCCACGCTGGTGTTTACTGGAGCAACAGCTTCAGTGAAAGCCAATGCACAAATGTCCGGCTTCGCGTGTGCGAAGTTCGCTATGCGTGCGCTTTCTACTTCACTTGCCAAGGAATTCGCACCCAAAGGAGTCCACGTTGCTCATGCAGTAATTGATGGTGTTATTGACATTCCAAGGACACGAGAATGGTTGAAGGACCAACCACCAGAGGCCAAGATTGCCGCTGAAGATATTGCCGAGAGTTACTGGAGCCTGCACACGCAGAGCAAGAGGGCTTTTACCAATGAGATTGATATCAGACCACAGCTCGAGAAGTGGTAGAACTCCAGGAGCCGTGTAGTAGTCACAAGCATGTGCCAGATACTGTAATTCAATGAAGCTCTCCTGCAATTGACTTGCTGATGGGAGCGTGAGTACTCACATCTGTACTGTTCAAAACAGAAAGGTTGGGATGCTCGCTTCCACTTCCTTGCGCTTAGCTTCGGCCTCCTCTTTTGCTTTCTGCGCACGGCGCTTGGCTAGTGAAGTCAAGGGACGTGATCCAGGTTCCTCCTTGATCTTCACAGAAGCCGTGCCGAAGTCATCGTTGATGGGCGAGGTCGGTGTTTCCTGCTTGATCGAGGAAAATCTGGATCGTGCATGTCGGCCATCTGAGCGCGAAGCATCTCCAGCAACATCGTTCTCATCGCGCTGCTTTCGTAGAGGGGCTGCCAGTCTCGGAGGCGGCGAAGAAGGTAGCGAGGGAGGCTCTGACTCCTCCTTTACGTGTTCCTGCTGTTCACGCCTGGCTCTCCCAAACTGCTTGAACACTCTGGAAGGTGCTGCTTTGGGAGGAGGTGCTGGTAGCGAGGACGTCGAGACTCCACTGCTTGAAGGTGCAGGACGTTGTATAGTGCTCTGAGTCTGCACCTTCTTCTTGCGCATTGGCGCGTCGAGATCGTCACTTTCGGTCTCTTCGTCTTCGTCCTCCACCTCATTGAGAGGGGACAATATTGGCTTCGGTAGCGGATCCGAGCTTTCGTCTCCATCTTCTGCTAACGCTCTCCTTGATCTCGAATTTGTGGATCTGGTCTGGGCAGGACCGGTCCCGCCTTGCGAGCCTGTCATGAGATTCGCAAGTTGTGGCACCTTCATGAATTCATCCTCGTCTTCACTATCACTGTCCGCTATCACAGCCTGCCTCCGCTTTCTTTGATTCTCTTCTTGCTGGCGTTTCACTTGTAGCTCCGTGCTCTGAGCAGTCCTGCCATCTGTCGCCCTCGCCAGTGTTGCCAGCGTTTCCTGCCCACGCGATCTGTGCAACTTCTTAAGTCGCGCATACTCGGCTTGGTGAAGGTGCTCTGTGTACAGTTGCGCTGTGGAGTAGAACTCATCTTCGACCATCATCCAGATGTCGTCTGCATCGTACCCTGGTTTCATGTACTCGACTGGGGGAGGGCCTTTCGGCGCCGGTGGGGGTGAGGATGAGGGCTCGCGCACGATCTGCTTTCGCTTCTCCGGTCGTGCTGGTCGTGCTGGCCGTGCTGGCTCATCTTGAAGATCTTCCAGGTCAGGCCCTACGAGATCGTTTGGTGAAGCTGAACGTGGTCTCGCTTTCGTCTTGGTGGCTCCCTGCGGCGTATCTTTCTCGCTCGCGCTGTTCTTCAACCATGGGAGTGTTCGCGGCATATCGACGGCAATCAGCCCTGCTATCCAAAGCTCTGGCGAATGACGCGTTTCAGGCGCGTCGACGATCGTTTGTGGATGCGCTTATTGGTGAGCATGACGATCCAAGCTAATGCGCGATCAATAAAGCTGGTGGGGCAGGCGGCTCAAGAGTGAATTGTGATTGTTTCGCGTGTTTGTGAAAGAAGCAGCGCGAAGGTCGAAAGTTCCCGTCGAAGCTGCCTGGTTCACTCGGCTCGCCAAGACACTCTTTCTCTAGCTCGAAGATCCTCGTCTTCAACAGCATCACATTGATGGTTCACTAACCAACATCTCGCCAATATGCTTGCACTTACCATCTCAGCCGAACTGGAAGGGTATCAGAGATAGCACAAACGCGCAAAGAATCTTTGCTGACCACAACCCAGCGTTACCGATCTCGGTCCAGAAGACACCGAGACGAATCCGTTCTACTACACGTTCAAGGTCCAATGTACATCATGTCGCGAGATACACCCCAATTGGGTGTCTATCAGCCGATTCGTGGGCAACATCTGAACAACCCACTTCGATCTTGACTGACCGAAGACTAGGAGCAAAATGAGCAATCGGGAAGCAGAGGCGAAGCGAATTTCGTCTGGAAATGCAAGAACTGCAAGGTCTGACCACGAATCGTACTTCACAGCCATGCTTGCGCTGATATCTGTGTAGAGGGAGCATTCGGCCAATATAGTCGATTCGCCCTCAACGTATGCGCAACAAAGTCCGCCCAAGCCCAAGAACATCATTACCATGGATTGCAGAGGCCTCGAATTTGTCGAGTTCAAGGCAGACGTATGCTACCTGAGATCATATTGCCCTCCGCTTACTAATATTTCCCAGGGCGAATGGAAAGCAACAGGTGCCGAAAGCGGTACCAAATTTACAGCCATTGACCTGACAGAAGGAGAATGGTTTGATTACGACGAAAAGGCTGGCGAGGAGGTCAGCATCAAGGACATCAAATTCGACATCAAACGAGCATAGAGCGCAATCGACTTCTAATGGTCACGGTTCGTTTACACACCATGTCTCACCAGAATGCTTGGCAGCCAGTTGTGGCGCAACAACTGCTCGTGGCGTTCAGCTTGCTACAGCTGCAAGCTACAGCTCCGGTATCAGCGATTGATGAAAAACTCAGATCTGTGCTTCCAAGATCATGCACGCGTTGAAGTACCAAATATTTTGGAGGTTGGAAACACACACCTGGATGATCGTGGATCGAGCATTGACCAAGTTCGTGGTCTCATCGATGCCACAATCCTCCTGAAGGTCATGAGCTCTTTGTTCACACAACAAACCACGTCATAGCCGCCTGTCCGCGATACGCGCAATCATCTATTGTCCGACTTAGCTGATAAGTACTAGAGCCACTGGAGCTTCCTTTGTTTTTGTAGCATCTTGAGGCCAACATGAAGATGTCAGGCGATTATCATCCGACCGACATGAAAGGGGATAAGTACTACACATCTTGAATCCACAAGCACCCACTACAGGCACAGCACATCTACCGACGCGGTAGGTAAAATTGAAGCATGCAGCAGCTAGAGCTCTCCGTACGACCTGCGCGAGAATCGCTCTTACCGACAAGGACGATGATCAGTACGCAGGAGTCGCCCTTTCTGCTCCTACCTCCGGAACTCCGAAACAAAATCTACCACGACCTATTTGAAAGCCAGCAGCGTGAAATCTTTCACCTTCGCGAGGGACATATGCAGCCAGCAATATTAGCGACATGCCGCCAACTCCGCTTCGAGTGCAGCGGAATATTCTACGCAAACACAACGCTACAGTTCAGTGATCCCGATGTTTGTGTTCGCCGCCTCACGTCACTCAACCCCAAACACGTTGATCTCGTTCCTGAGCTGCGATACGACACTTCGGAGGTTTGCACAAAAGCCGCAAGCTGGCGAACCGCATTTCGAGAGTTACCTGGGTTGAATGAAGACACGAAGCTCGAGGCGTTACGGGACCAATTGGCGAAGAGAGGAATCATATTGAGACCTGGAGTGCTGAAGGCAAGAATACTGATCAGTTGTCAGCCGAGCTGGACTAGTGATCCGTTGAACGCGGCACTTGAAGCTGTTAGGACTGGTCTAATGGTTGGGCGTATGATGTTCGTATAGGTCTTGTAAAGAGTCGGCGCCAGATGTATGTAAAAATGAGACGGCGCACGAGAAAAGCGTTCGACGAAAGCAGAGCTTTGACTCTTTCTTGTGCCCAACAATAGTGATCAGATGCTTACGCTCATGCTAGCTCTGCCTGTAGCTGAGCGTAATTGCTTTTTGGGGGTTGCTCGGGATGGCAATTGAGCGCTTCGGTTGTGGTTTGTCTTAGAGCATCTAGAAGTTGAACGAGCACAAGAGCGACAGAGTCTCGTACAGTATCAACATGTACTGCCCCGTCGACATAGCCCATCCACCATTGTTTTGTGAGCACGACAGCCTGATCAGACACTGCATTTTGGCGGCCTTGACGCACGCACGACAGCCGGTGCAACACACCAGAGCAGTGACCGTTGTTTGTTGAGTGAAACGTGTGCGGTGGATGCATGCGGACAGGGGGCCTCATTCACGCGTGCTCAGCGTGGCGCTGGGTCTCGGCACTTTCCCGACCCAGCCTCCCGCAGCCGTGACTGCCCATTCTTGCGCGCTCGTCTTCTCCTGCTTTGTCCTCATCCCCAACATCACCGCGCGCGTCACCCACAACCACACGCATCGTCAGCACCGCGCAGCGTCAAAGACCATCAGACGCGCTCTTGCCATCGACAACGCAAGCCGCCCACAACGCTATCATCATCATCAACGGGTCGACCCATCCGACCACGCGCAAGTCTCTGCCACCTTGCATTTGCGAACCGCGACAGCCTTATTGACTTCACTTCGCGACACTTCATCTTCGCCCGCGCCCGCGCTTACTTCTCAGCTATTCGAGTCGTTTAATTCACCGGCCGACTCGCTCACTACCAGTCTTCGGTCAACACCACTCCACACACTTCGACAATCAGCACTTTCACCAACACCAATACCAAATCCATCACCATGTCTGGAAAGCTCGACCAATCGCTCGATGCCATCATGAAGGACCGACCAGCCGGCAGCCGCCGAGGAGGCCGAGCTGGACGCCTGCCAGTGCGCAAGGCCGCCACGAAATCGAAAGCCGCAACCGCAGCGGTGGTCGCTCCAGCCGGCGGCATCGCAAAGAAGACCAAGGCCGCGAGGCCAACGAAGGCTCCGGCCGTTGTGCCCGTCCACACGGGAGACAGCAAAATCTCAGTCTCTAACCTTCCCACGGATGTGACGGAGACGCTGATTAAGGTACGTTGACCGCGCCGATTGCACGGTACACGTTTGGCCGCACCATCATGATCCCATGAGACGCGCGCCAATGATTGTATGGAAACATGGACATTTCAGTATGCGATGTGGACAGCTCTTTCTGAGGATGGGACTGGCATGATGACCTCTTCTCCGCAACCGCTCGCTTCACGAAGCACAGCGCGTTGTCGTCAGAATCGAGTGCCTTGAAACGTCTCGCAAAAATCCCACGACTCGCATGCCTGGCAAGCACGCACGTGTTGGATGCAGACGTACACAGCAGCAGCAGTACGACTTTTGAGGGCAAGCAGCATGATTGTTCGGGAGTTGCAGAACTAGTGGGGATGGGCAGTCGTCTCGACAGGCGCGATCGCTTTGCGGCTTACGTCGGTGATTGCGACCAAGTCGCACGCTCTGCAGAAGCGGCAAAGCGGAGACTCGAAAGAGACGACGCTCGTGGACTTGAAGAACGAGTGGTCCAGCACCAGGAGAACATGAACAAGGAACCACGATCGCTGCTGTAGCAGCTGCTGCTTGCCCTCTTGAGTGGAGTACTGCCGTCTTGACTTGTGGAGCCTTACATCCGGATTATATACGTTCCGCCAGAGCACCGCACGACCGATTCTCCTAT
This sequence comes from Cercospora cf. flagellaris, assembly GCA_005356885.1. NCBI lineage: Eukaryota > Fungi > Ascomycota > Dothideomycetes > Mycosphaerellales > Mycosphaerellaceae > Cercospora > Cercospora cf. flagellaris. Next base: position 321,497 of record RJLU01000002.1, read on the forward strand.
GTTGGCCGCCGCTCGTCCGCTCAAGGTGTCGACTAACATAGCTTGTGTTCAGGACTACTTTGGCCAATCGGTCGCACCAGTGAAGAAGGTCATCCTCAACTACGGACCAAACGGCCGCAGCCGTGGATCGGCAACTGTTCTATTCAGCAAACCAACCGCAGCTGCCGAAGCAGTGCAACTCGATGGCACCGTCGTTGACGGCAAGAAGATGAGGGTATGCTCCGACTACTAGCGCCCCTTCCCGAAGTGCATGCTGACGAACTCCAGATCGAAATTCTCATGGGTGCTCAGGCTGTCCCAGCACCTCAAGCACCAAAGCCACTTTCCGAACGCGTGACGTAAGTGTTGTCAATTTCGCACCGCCTTTCATCTTCTGACCCCTCGAGCAGCAAGCAGCCCAAGAACGCCGCGAAGGACAAGCCGAAGCAGGCCGGTGCAGCCAAGGGTCAGGCTGGCGCAAATGGAGCAGCCGCGGATAAGAAGAAGACGAAGAAGGCCAAGTCTGGTCGCGCAGGCAAGCCGAAGGCGAAGACCGCAGAAGAGCTGGACGCAGAAATGCAGGACTACTTTGGCAGTGGCGACGCCGGCGCTGCCGCTGCGAACGGCACAGCACCTGCCGCTGCGACGAACGGAGCCGATACTGGGATGGTCGACGAGGTGATGTAAGATGGATTGCGGCGAGGACGATTGTTACGAAGACACTCCTTAGGCGCTGATATGTGCCTGCCTGCTCTTTCGCGGACGGACCGAACCGAAACACACGGCGGTAACGACTCTGCTTCGACGTTGTTCAGTTTTGAGATTGTATCAAGTACGACATCCCGGCGTTTGGAGATTGCTGCAGACTTCGTCGTGGTGGATCAGACTGCGGGAAGAATAAGATAAGACTGCGACTACGACCTCTCATTTTCACTCTTGCAACTCTTCGCTTCTCCAGAGAGCTTCAAGCTTATTCGTCACTGAAGTCCAAGTACCTCCAAGGAGCCGGGTGCACTAATGACGCCCTGCATCGATTGCCTGGAAAGAGCTCCATCGAGGTAGTCGGAACGAGCCCAGGCGCCGTCGTGCCGGACAGGGCTGTTCTGTTTTGTAATCTGCGAAGCTGGCAGCTCGGCCTCGATCGCTCGCTGTGGAGGCTGGCTGTCCTTTGGCCCAGCTCTTCGTCCGAATTTTCTCGAGCTATCCCCGGAGCCATCTGTCACGAATTCTGCTGCGCGGCTGACCTGCCAAGTCAAGCCCCAAGCTCGACGTGGTGCCCCTCTTGTGCGTAGCTGCGGCCAACGCGGAGCGCGAACCTTGATGGTAAGCGCATCTCACTCCGACCGTTGTCCTAGCAATGAGTGAATTGTGCAAACTGGCCTCACCACGGCTCGCTGTGAAGCAGACCGAGCTCAGCGCCATGGCTCAGCAGGGATGTCGCGCACTAGGAGCCGCCGTCTTCTCAGTGCAGATCGCCTCGTGAGAACGGGCAGCAGCAGCAGCACTACTGCTTATACCCAGATGGGCGGTTTTGGAATTGAGACCGCACTGCAAGAGCCTCTGCAGATCTGTACCTGTACGGCATTTTGGTCTAGATTGACTGCATTGGTCTCGCCACCGTAAAGAGAAAGCGTAACCACAAAGGGCCCTCTCGAGCTTTCCCCGCTTCAGCTCCATTGCCCCGCTACCAGCGCGCAACGCGCAGCCAGCCATGTCGCCGAGAGCCATTCACAGTGCACCGCTCCGCAGCCCATGGCCGCTTCCAGCGATCCTTGTGAGCGAATGCATGGACAAGTGGAGCGGTACAGTGGAGTTGGTAGCTACCCTCCCACATCGCATTGTCGGAGCTTAATCCCGTAGCACGCCGTCGTTGGGGGAAGGCGACGAAGCGCTGAAGCCGATGCTGTTATAAACCCCTCTGCCGTGCTCGACGCGTACCTTCTTCTTCCTCCTATCACTCATCGCTGTGCGATCCGAGGAAACAATCATCACGCACTTTTTCTTTAATTGAGATACCCAGTCGATTTGACTAGCACTGCCCAACATGTCTCTTTCCGTCGAGCTCGAGACGCCAACTTCTGGCAAGTACACTCAGCCAACCGGACTGTAAGTGCAGCATTGAGCAGGTGGCGACCGCATCAGAGCGCTGACCTGAACTCCAGTTTCATCAACAATGAGTTCGTGAAAGGTGTGGATGGCAAGACCTTCGAGGTCATCAACCCAGCCACCGAGGAGGTCATCACCTCCGTCCACGAGGCCACCGAGAAGGATGTCGACATCGCCGTCGCCGCCGCTCGCAAGGCATTCGAGGGACCATGGAGACAAGAGACCCCAGAGAACCGTGGCAAGCTCCTGAACAAGCTCGCCGACCTGTTCGAGAAGAACCTCGACCTCCTCGCCTCTGTTGAAGCTCTCGACAACGGCAAGGCCCAGGCCATGGCTAAGGTCGACATCAGCATGTGCGCTGGCTGTCTGCGATACTACGGTGGCTGGGCCGACAAGATCGAGGGCAAGGTTGTTGATACCACACCAGATACCTTCAACTACATCAAGAAGGAGCCAATTGGTGTTTGCGGACAAATCATCCCATGGAACTTCCCATTGCTCATGTGGGCATGGAAGATTGGCCCAGCCATTGCCACTGGTAACACTGTCGTCCTGAAGACTGCTGAGCAGACACCTCTTGGTGCTCTCGTTGCCGCTACCCTCATCAAGGAGGCTGGTTTCCCACCGGGAGTTGTCAACGTCATCTCTGGTTTCGGTAAGGTCGCTGGTGCGGCCATCGCCTCCCACATGGACGTCGACAAGGTCGCCTTCACTGGTTCGACCGTTGTTGGCCGACAAATTCTCAAGGCCGCCGCTGGCTCCAACTTGAAGAAGGTCACCCTCGAGCTTGGTGGCAAGTCACCAAACATTGTCTTCGACGACGCCGACATTGACAACGCCATCTCGTGGGTCAACTTCGGTATCTTCTTCAACCACGGCCAATGCTGCTGTGCCGGTTCGCGTATCTACGTCCAGGAGGGTGTCTACGACCAGTTCATCCAGCGCTTCAAGGAGCGAGCTGCCAAGAACGTCGTCGGTGACCCATTCGCCAAAGACACCTTCCAAGGTCCTCAGGTTTCCCAGGTGCAGTTTGACCGCATCATGAAGTGAGTACAATGTGAATGGATATCATTGAAACATTGCTAACATTTTCGAACAGCTACATCAAGGCTGGCAAGGACGCCGGTGCCAACGTCGAGATTGGCGGTAACCGCAAGGGAGACAAGGGCTACTTCATCGAGCCAACAATCTTCTCCAACGTCACCGAGGATATGCAAATCATGCAAGAGGAGATCTTCGGCCCAGTCTGCTCCATCTCCAAGTTCAAGACCAAGGAGGAGGTCATCAAGATCGGCAACAGCACAACCTACGGTCTTGCCGCCGCTGTCCACACCAAGAACCTCAACACCGCCATCGAGGTCTCCAACGCCCTCAAGGCTGGTACCGTCTGGGTCAACACCTACAACACCCTCCACCACCAGCTTCCATTCGGTGGTTACAAGGAGTCTGGTATCGGCCGTGAGCTCGGCGAGAACGCACTTGACAACTACGTGCAATACAAGACTGTGTCCATCCGTCTTGGTGATGCTCTCTTCGGTTAAGCGATGCTACCTAATGCTGGGAATGCTTTTCATGTAACTAGTTATGAGGCTATGAGATGATGTAAAAAGTAAAAAAGCTTCAAAAACATTCACAATCCTCACTATTGTTTCCCATCTCCTCTATTCTCCTTGTGTCGCTATGGTGTGATTGACCTTTGTGGTTTGACCCCGCGGAATCAACGCCGCACTTGACAGGCTGATCATTTGTCATGCATGACGAGGGACACGATCTGGAAGCCTTGGCTTCGAGCTTGCGTGGACCTCGCGCGGTATCTTGTACCCTCTGCTGTCGACAACCTGTGCCGCCATGACATCAAGCTCGTAGTCTTCAGGCAAAGGCACAAACAGCAATGTCACGATACCGCGGGTGCAGACAAATTAACAAACGCTTCACCTATAAACACTCGCTCGGGCATTGCAAGCTAAAGTCCGTGGCAGAGGAAGCGAGACTTCCTGAATTAGACAGAATGGCGCGCCAAAAAGTAGTCATGACGCGCCGGCGCCTTGGACGTGTTGACTTCACTTGAAGGTATGCTGAATGCCAGACATGCATCTCTATCAGCTACGACCGCGTCTTGGCCAGCTGTTGATCGTAGGCTCATCCACGAGACATCTGAAGTCGTCTAGACTGTCTCCACCTATCGCATCCAAATATTCCTCCATGGCAGGTGCACTCCCGCCACAGCAATTCAAACTTGACCGCAAAATCTGGAACCCCTCCCTCTACGCCTCCATCCATGAATTCTGGTTCCAGGGCCTAGAGCAAGACGCAAAAGTCCAAAATGCCACCACAAGAAGAAGATGGTGGGGTCTCGGAAGATCCGAAGAAGAATTTAAAGAAATCGATCATCAAGTCCATCAACTCTTCGGTCCAGCAGTCCATTCCATAAGCCCATCAAACCTCCAATTACCAGAATTCCAAGGCTACGAGCACGAATTAAAACACGCGCCAGAAATCTCTGCGCCTTTCCTACCAGAAATCGGACAAGGCAAAGAAGGAGCAGATACACTTCTAGCTATGATTCTGTTACTAGATCAAATGCCCCGCCACATGTTCCGTACACCACCAGATCTGGCACTAGTCTATAGACACTACGATCGATTAGCATGGAGTCTTTTTCGGTCATTCAAGAAATCTTCTACTACAGAAATATCGACAGAAAACCCCCTCGGAAGTCCTTGGTATCACGCTCGTCTTGTCCGGAAACACTGGTTCAAAATGCCGTTGGTGCATTCGGAAGATATGGCTTCGCAAGACGAATCTTTAGTGGAGGTGGTGGATTGGCAAAATGAGGCGAGGGAAAAGGGGGATGAAGAAGTTGTGGAGGATTTGCAATATGGTGTGGAAGCTTCGAAGAGTCATCGGGATATTGTGGAGAGGTTTGGGAGGTTTCCGCATAGGAATTTGTGTTTGGGACGGGAGAGTACGGGGGAAGAGGAGGAGTGGTTGAAGACGGGGGAGACGTTTGGGGTGAAGCAGGGGGGAAAGTGAGAGAGTTCGATGCCTTGTTGAACGTCCCATTTGCATCGGCGAACGTCTCCCAGGATAGTGACAGACTCGGTGACACAGAACTGTCCCATCAGGATAAGTAGTATAGATGCGCGAGGAGAGCAGATAGCGATTGAAAGATAGAAATCAAGAACAATGTTGTACTATAAGCACTAGGGTATCATCTGCAATATTGAACAACATCACCAATACCACGAAAAGCTCTGACTAACACTATTCCTCCAAATCGAAAGCCAAGTTGGTTTCCGCGTCGAAGTATCCTGTGCCGCCGATTTCGCCGCGCTCTTGGGTACTCTCACCACACGCCCAGCGAGTTTTTGGTAGAACTCAAATGCATCATTCGGTTCAGGAAGTTTGAGATCATCCAAAGCATACTCTCTAGCACTTTCATATTCAGCCCGTGCCAGATCTTCTTGCTGTGCTCGCTGCTTCAAGATCTTGTGCTCTTCTATCCAGGCGTATTCCTGCCGCCATGCTTTGCGCCGCTTATTCCAAGGCTCAGATCTGGCTTCTGAAATGCGTCTGAGTGCAATTTGGTGCTCTAGTCTACGGTTGGTGCGTTCCAAGTCGGCGTTTTGTGTTTGCAGCTTTTCGATCATGTCGTGAGTGCCATCGAGCTGGCGAGAGAGTTGACGGAGATGGCTTTGGAGCTTTGCGGTCTTCTGGTCGATGCCTCGGTCCCGTGCGAGGAACTCATCTAGTTGAGCTTGGAAACCGTTGTTGCGTGCCTCAAATTCGCTCAGATTGCCATTCGCAGTATCGACAGAAGTCTGCATTTCTGTACTGCGAGTTTCTGCAGCCTTCAATGCGGCTGTACGCTCCTCGAGAGTGGTCTGCAGTGTGAGTAACGATGCCCTGGCATCATCGCGGTCCTGCTCGATACTCTTGATAGCATCGAGAGATTGATCGAGCTCTTGCTGCAGGAGTTCCAGTCTGCTCTCGTATTTTTCCGAATTGACTCTGAGCTGAGCACAAGCCTCGTTGGTCTCTTCCTCAACGTTGGCCATGGCACTAGTCATTTCTGCAGCATGTCGGCGAATCTTATCTTCCGCTTCGCTCTTTGCTTGTTTGAGCAGTTCCTTCTTTTGCTGAAGCTCTACGCGTTTTTCCTTGATGATCTCCCGAGCATACTCCAGTTCCTTGCTTTTGTTCTTGAGTTCTTGGCCTTGGTGTTTATATCTATCACGGCACTCGGACAGCATCGCCGTGGTAGATCGTAGTGGTAATGCAGCGTTGCTAACGGCATTCGTGCGTCGATGTCCCTTGGACTTGGTAGGAGTTGGAGCGGCTCGTGGGTGCTCGAAAGGAGTCTTGCACTCCGCAGACTGCACACGTCTCTCTGGCGGCTTGACCGTGTCGGGCTCGATCAGGGCTGCAAGCTTTGCTGCGTTGCACTCAAAAAATTCGTGAGGTGACCACGAGGTCCTGAGTCCGCTAGGGAAGTACGGCATTTCGCGCCAGTGCCTGTCATGCAGTTTTGCACTCCTTACAACGGGCGAGCTGGCTCTCATCGGATACTTCGTATTCAGTGCAATAATATGATTCGTTTCATCTCCTACCACACGTATTGCAGGAATCACATTAATTTGGCCTTGCGTGGTGACCCTCTTCGGGGTCGGCTCTTCATCGCTATCAGACTCGTCAAAACCGCTGGTCTCCAATGGCTTGACCTTTTTCTTCTTTCTCCTGCTTCGCGGCGATTTGTTTCCTTGATCGGACATCTGTGTCTTGGTGGAACCACTTGTCAACATCGCATCGCTGTTGGCTCCCTCGGTCGCTTGCTGATTCGATGAGTCCTCGGGCTGAGTGTCATTTTCGGTGACTGTGTGCATGTCCTTGGAAGTATCAGTAACATCTTCAACCTCCGAGGTCGCGTCCGCCACCAGTTCAGGCTCAATTGTAAGTGTCGCTGTCTCTTCGATTTGCGTGTCCTGCACGCAATTGCCTTCGTCGTTGAGGGCCTCGGTTGATACAACCAGTGCACTGCCCTGAGCAACCTCTTGATCGAAATCTTTCTTTTCTTCTTGCTGGCTCATAGTCAAGGGTCGGTCATTAAAATGTTCCTGTATGTTAATTTGTGGTTAGGAGGGCCTGCCTCTTGTTTCAACGAGTGTGTGGATGCAATCGAAAACACGAAAATGAAGACAAGAAACTGGGAAATCAAAGCGAACGGAGCGCACGAGCAGATTTGTGTAGTTCATGTTGCCACTGCAGCGTTGCGAAGCAACATGGCTTTGATGAGCACGGTGCCAGAAATAGATCAAAGAGATCATCTTTGTATAGAGAGCTTCTTGCGCCTCGGTCAATTTCGTCACACAAAGAGAGAGCGATACAATGAACGCCGATGCTCATGTCGAGATCGAGCCATAGTTCGAGATACGTAAGTGGTCACATGCTTGCATTCGTAGATCCAGTAGGACAGCAGAGTACTCTTTGGAGACAGGGCGAGAGGGCACGTTTTGCGAGCAGGTCGATTTTTGATACGTGCGTCCATATCGCACCATGAGGTCCTGCGGAACATGGATTTGAACACGCCCGAGATTGAGCTTCACTTTGGATTTGGGTGAATGCTTGCGCGGCGGTAGTCGCTAGACCATCGAAGAGGACTTCCGCGCTCCAAGCTCGTACTGAGGGTAAGCTGCCGTGGCATTCTTCTAATCGAAGATACATCTCGAAGATGACTGTAAGGCGGATGTAAGTAGAGCTTCGATGCACAAAGCTAGTAGCGCAAATGGGTAGCAAGTTCGCTTGCTGGTCTTCGTCCGCTCATCGTAAAGAGCGACCATCACGTTGCACATGAGTTCGCATAACTTTTCTGACAGTGAGTAGTCTTCGCATTGGGCGAATTGGAAACGAAAGGAGTCCAGTCGTGTCTTGATGGAAGCAGGTCGTCGTCGTGGCAGTTTGGTTGACGCCAAGTGCATCGCAACTCCCGTCGCCGAGATCGCTCCGCATCGAACGACATTGACGAAGTCCATGCAGGTGCATAACTTCACTCACCACATTCCCCGTCACTCATTGTTGCATTGTCCGAGGCGTTAGGCGCGTGCGTTGGGTGGTAATGGAATCGCAAAGTTTGGTAGAATCACCATATCTCAGATCTCTCATCGTATGCCATGCCCGTCACAGAAGAGACCATTCCGGGAAGCCTGCAGCTAACATTCCTAGGCAGGCGGCGTAGCAGGTACGACCGTAGACATCTCTCTTTTCCCGCTTGACACCCTCAAGACTCGATTACAGTCCTCCGCCGGCTTCTGGGCATCTGGCGGCTTTCGCGGCGTATACAATGGCGTAGGCTCTGCAGCAGTCGGCTCCGCGCCAGGAGCCGCATTGTTCTTTATGACATACGAAGGGACAAAGAGATATCTTGCGCCCTACGGCACGAGTGCTTCGAGCGAAGCAGGTGTGCATATGGCAGCGGCTAGCTTGGGAGAAATCGCAGCATGTTCGGTGCGGGTTCCGACAGAAGTGGTCAAGCAAAGAGCACAGGCGAAGCAACATCCGAGCTCACTGAGCTCGCTGAAGCATATTCTGGGACAAAGAGCTACGCATGGTTTACCTCACGTATGGCGAGAGCTGTACCGAGGATGGGGCATAACGGTCATGCGTGAGGTGCCCTTCACCATCATTCAGTTCCCGCTCTGGGAAGGCCTGAAGAAGTGGTCACTGGCACAGAGACAAGGCCCGCGGCCCTCAGACGTCACTGCTGCGGAGAGCTCGATATATGGCGCTGTTTCAGGAGCTATCGCTGCTGGACTTACCACTCCTCTTGATGTGCTCAAGACCAGGATGATGCTATCGAAGGAGCGAGTCAATGTCTTCGATATGACGGCACGTATCTGGAAGCAGGAAGGAGGTCGTGTATTCCTCAGTGGCATCGGACCCAGGACCATGTGGATCAGTATCGGCGGCGCGGTCTTCCTAGGCAGCTATCAATGGGCAAGTAATCTGCTAGGAGGACGATGAGAAAATCGAAGACCGATCTGACATCCTTACATCTGCTCAATGCTGCGAAGCTCTGCTCTATGGAATGTAGACATTGCTGTGCTGCCAACCCTTCCTAGGGCTCTATTAGAGTGTATATCCAACCTTTTTGGCTGCTCATATACCTCAGAATCGGGAGCGGACGAGCCGACAAGGGTATACACCGTGAAGTGTTGGGACCTGTCTAGGTGCAGGGCAAGCTCCAAAAACCGTTGCGGACGCAGGTGAAGTGAAGCACGCGGCCGTTGAAGCAAGAGCAAGCTGCCCTCGCACAGCACTGCCGCTGATTATCGGCTCACATGCAGCGCGTTCCGGTAATTAGAGTCCAAGTGAAGCAAACGGTCGCTGTCTATAAATCCAAAGCTTTTTCCAGTCCAGACCTCTTCCTCCTTACCAACAGCAAACACCTCGACTACTTCGTTGAACTTCGACACACATCCAACCCCACTACTGCGCCCGTCTAAGCATCAACTCTTCCTTTGCCGACACCATGTCCGCTATCAACATTACCGCACGCGAGCAAGAGCTGCTCTGCGCAGTCCTCGAGGTGATGAAGGCCGACGTACACCATCACCCTCCACATTTGCTGCACCGCGCGCTGACGAGTAACAGATCAACTGGCCAGAGGTTGCCAGAATTGGCAACTACAACACCCCCAAGCAAGCCCGTGACCGTTGGCCCATCGTGCGCAAGAAGCTCATTGAGGGCAGCGGCAAGGCTGCTGGCTCCGGCGACGACAGCGCAGCCGCTACTCCAACCACCAAGCCAAAGAAGACTCCAGCTTCTCGCAAGCGCAAGGCTGGTGAGTGACCTGTCTTTGATCGCGGTTCCTTTGACCTCCAAGCTAACGTGAGCGCAGCCGACGAAGACGACGCAGAGGAGGCTACTCCATCCAAGCGCAGCAAGACCCCAAAGGCCAAGAAGGCCGATACCCCGGTCAGCGAGGACGACGACGAGAAGGTCAATGGTGACATTCAGGTCAAGGCTGAGACGGCCGACGGCGAGGACGATGACTACCTCTGATTGCTCCCCGGCCAGGTCTCTACTACTGGCGCTTCCTTGGCCCACGCTGGGTACTGCATTGGTTGCTGAAGATGAATTGAGCTTGATGCATGCACTTTCGGGTATCTTCCTTGAGGCGCGAGAAGAAACTTCAGCATAGCTAGAGCACACGTCTTGACTGTTAGACGATAAGGCGGATTGAAATGGTTCTTACTTCAACTCTTGTGCCTCTAACTCACCGTTTGCGACTCACAGTGACGTGTGCCTCCATGTGAATCTAGATCATGTCATTGCATTATGATCCCGCGAAGCCAAGAGGGTTGTGGGCTCCCGCTCAAGTCATAACAGACGGAGAGGATTGCCCGGAGAATGTTCTTCAACGAATACACTTCGATCTACGAGTACATTCGGATATAATCCATCAACTTACCACAATCTCCTCTTCGTTCTAGCCCTTCAAAACCCTCAACTCCAACCCCAAAACAGCAGCAACCCCCATAGCCCCCAAACTCGCCAACGCAGCCATCACAAAATTCACCCCATTATTCGTCAACAAATCCTTTCCCACCTGAACCCTCGTCCCCCCAGGTAAAACCTTCACCCTCGTACCGCCCGATCCCTCCACAACTTTTCCCGTCCCCTTATCACTAACCGTAACCTGACACAGCGCGCCAAGCACAGAGTCAATAATACTTCCGGCGATCCCAGCAGCGATTAACGTGACGGTAATCTGCGGTTGAACATCCACATGCGGAGGAGAAAGAGTCAAAGAAGCGATTGCGACGGCGACGAGGAGTGAAGAACCTAGGCCGGCATATTTGAACCCGTCGATTGTGACGCCGCCATTTGTGCCTTTGGGGACGGATTTCCAGGGGGCTGTGATGAGGAAGGGGTTTTGTTTTGATAGGATGCCGAGCTCGGAGGAGAAAGTGTCTGCTGCTACGGCGGCGTATTGGGCGATGATTCCTATTGGAAGGAGTTTTTCGAGAACGGGAAAGTGAGGGCCTGCGGAGAGGCCTGGGACAACGGAGGAGATGAAGGGGGACTTGTTGTGGAGGAGGTAGGCGTGGATGGCGATGAGGATGGAGGCCCAGCCGGAGTTTGCGAAGACTTGGACTGCGCTGCGGGCGCCTTCGCCGCCTGTGCCGCCTGTGGCGGACTGGGTGAGATGGGCTTTTTTGGTGTGGCCGATCTGTGGAAAGTGTGGTGTTAGTATTGTTTACGAGAGAACTTGTCAAGAGGATATGCGCACTTTCGTCACTATTGTCCCGAGAAGGAAGAACACCATCAATAGCCAGAAAAATGCTTGCCAAGGATGGATCATGTGAATGATTGCTACAATGATTCCGGACACGATGCCCGCAGGCGTGAGCTTCTTTCTCGTCGTGGCATACGTCACAAGAGCGATTGTTGCGCTGATTTGGGTGACATGTTCTTTCGCAAAGGCTTGTATGTCCATGGCGTGGGATGTTAGGAATGATCTAGAGCGTGGTAGAGTGAAGTGGTAGAGATCCTCCAGGCTGAAGCATGTTGGTTGGAAGGTGCAGTTGGAGCGGTGCAAGGGAAAAGCCACACCGACCCACAAGGCTGACTGCGGCTGCTCACGAGCTATTTGCATATCGCAACACATTTTCTATGCCCTTCCAATGCTGCGTCGCGACATTTCGCGTTTCCCATCGTTCGAGCATTGTATCTCACTGAACTTGAGAATTGACCTTCTTCGCAATTGCGCTATAGCGATCTGCCCAGAGCATACCCAGTAGTACAACACAACAACCATTCACCTGCATCTAGTGTCACAGAATGTGGCATATTCAGCTTGTACCATGCATGGACCTTGTATTTTCGCAGCATGAAGAGGAGCATTAATAGGGTTCCAGAGAAAGTGCATTGGATGGTGTCTGGATGAAGGAAGTCGCCCCAGATTTCTCTGATAATCGCCAACGCAGTATGATGGATGGTTCTGTGGAGCAATCCAGCATGCCACAGCATGGCGGACATATTTTTGACTTGCTCGAGCCTTCTTCAGCGCAATGGCAGTGAGGTCTGAGCGGGATGCCGATTGCTAGCAGGAGTCCGTGCCCGGGGCGAGAGTACTTCACAACCGGTGGGCGCGCTGCAGGTGTCAGACGTCTCAACGCGAGCTGTTATGCCTCCGCAGGCAGATGCCTTACTCCGGCGCGCCGTAGTCTTACGAGTGCCGCAGTGGCGAAGCCAAGCACCACGGTACGACGCTTTGCAGGCCGGGAGCCCATGAATCCGGGCTCGTGGCGTCTACACACTCGCCCACTGCATACTTCGACCAGGCGCGGCAGTCCAAGGCCGAAGTGCTTGGGCGGCAGCGACAGCGACTCAAGACTGGGCACGGTCGCGGCGAGTGACCGCATTCTCTCGGCCAAGATGACTGGAGAGCAACGAAGATGCTTCGGCGTGGTACACGGAACGTCTGACGCTGCTCGTGGCGCAAGGCAGTGCAGATCGCGTGCGAAGGATTGCTGGTCCAGCTCTTAGCTTGGGTCATCATCCGCCTACCCAGCCAACGCAGCTCAGCGCTGATACCGCGAATGCGACGAGGACTTCTTATCGCTTGACAGACCTCCTCCCCGCCGCCCAGCTGCGACTCCACCGTCGCGACCGCCATACCGACCGACCCCTCCGCCTCCGAACGACCACAGCTACGTCATCGCCATGGGGAAGAAGATCGTGTACACGAAGATAACGCCGCTCCCGTCCAATGTCCCACGTCAGCTGGCCATCGAACTGCTGCATTCGCACGAGGAGGTAATCAAGTTGAATCCGCTGGTCACAGGCGTCAAATCAATCGACACGCCGCGCGACAGTCCGAACGACGAGTACTTCTCACAATGGTATCTCATCGACGAGATCATTACATGGGGATTTGGCATGAAGAAGAAGATTTCCTTCAAGGGCGTCTTTCATGATCAGCCATGGGGCATGCAATCGCACGTGTATGCGCCCATGGGTGTGGACTTGCGCAACAAGTATCGCATTGGCGGCAACCAGCCTGGAGAACCGCGGGAGACAAGAGAGTTGGGTATAGACACACCAGCCGAAGGCTTATATCTGCGAGAGGATGTGGAGATTGTTTGTAATCTCGCGCTGGCGAGTTTTGTCAAGAAGGAGACCAAGGAGGCAACAGGCAAGATGATCGACCGGCTGGCCAAGAAAGCAGAGCTGCTGGACGAGGGGAAGCTGCATGCCATGTTTGAGAATGGCAGGTTGAAGACTTCGAAGCCCAGCGGCTTCGTGGATCAAAGCGATGCACATAGCACGGGTCCCAGCAGTCCAGGCTTCGCGCCTGGCAGTCCGAGTCCATCACTCTCGGCCGCAGGATTTACGCCGAGGTTGGACCAGAAAGGATATGGCAACTACCACGACATCACAAGAAATAACAGCCAGCATAGGACAAGCCAGTACATGCCAGCATATCAGCAACCAGGCTATAACGGACCAGATTACGCACGGCCAGGTCCTGCGAATATGCCAATGATCAACGAGCTGCCGGGCGACTACTATCAACAGCAAGGCATGCAACCCCCTCCTCTCAAGCCACAAGGCCAAGTCTTCCGCTCAGAGCTGCCCGGAGATAGCAGTTTTGGATCTAATGGCCCTTCGCCGCAGCCCTCACCGGGACAAGTACCAGCAGACTTCGAGAAGGCTCAGCAGTATCATGCGTATTCAGCTCCACAACAGCCGCATCCATCTCAACGCGGCAGCGTCACTTCTACCAATGGAAGCACATATCACGCGTATACCACTTCCGACGCCCATGCCCGGCATTACAGCACGAGTTCGCAAAACAGCCAGAACAACAACTCATACCTCTCCCCCGAGCAAAATACCAGCAACAGCAATGGCTCTGGCTTAACAGCACATCGCTACTCTGACCCCAATGGTCCGCCATATCCCAGCTCTCGACCCAACAGCGATATCTTGCCCGATAGCCAACGTTTCTCCCAAATGAGCGTGCAAGACTCTTCACAACACCCTGCTCTTCCACCTCGAGACCCTCGACGGATGTCATCCTACAACTCAGCCCAGCAAGCTTCAAGCGGTGCAAACCCGAGCGCAAAATGTCCCGTCTGCGGCCTCTTCGAAGGGGATGAGGCTGCAGTGAGCCATCACGTCAGCAAAGCTCATTTCTCGTGAATGAGTGACGAGCAAAATATCGACGATGAAATAAACCAAAAGCCACCACAACAGACCTTTGCCAACGCGAATGGCATTTCTACAACACGTAGCGATGCCGTTTGCTCCGACACAACATAGCTTTTATTCTCCTCTTGGGAGCCCTTTACGATGTCAACGATTTTACGACACAAAGAGTACGAAAGACCCAAAATACGTTAACAGAAAGGCCTGATATTTCGAGGGCAAACAAGAGATTGGTGGGGAGTTTCTCATGTTTTCAGGACGAAAAGATTTTTTTGATGAAGCTTCAGGATGGGGATACCCGGTGGGAAAATTTGAGCGTTTCTTCAATTCTTTGTATGTATTCTATATCAAAGTAACGATATCTTCATACCCATCTCCTCACACAAATGCACTCCTCGTCGACTTGAACATTGTGCAACCACAATTCGAGAGAGTATTTGAAGGGAGAGAAAAGGAGAAGAAAGTTGCTATTAATTTCCTTTTTTCATTTCATCTAAGGAAACTCCAGCACTAGAGATTCGCCATGTGCCATTCAAGGCCACGGACAAAACCCTTCTATGTCGTGCCAGCAGAGTAGAGATTTCTCCCAAAAGGGAGGGGGTATCTTAATAGTACACAGTCAAACCAAAACCACCTCGCATGTCTATCGACAGCGCGCCTCACTCCATGCGAAAAAATTTCAGGAGGGCGATTTCCCATGAAACATCTCTTTCTTGTTCTTTTCTGTTGCGCCCAAACTCCTTCGCTAAAAAACAGCCGTTGTCAAACAATTCGCGCATCGTCTGTTTCCCTTTCCCTTTTGTGACATCACCGCACCAGCTTTCTGGGGTTTCAATCCATGCTATGCAGTGACATGGGAAAAGAGGCGGAAATCAACAAGTTTTGAGTCAGCCTCAACAAGAAACAGCAAAACAAACTCCGCACATCATGCAAAAGGTAAACACAATGCCTAGCGCACAAGCTCGGCGATCTTGCCGGCAACGGCACTAGGATAGCCACGCGAGAGAGCTTCACGAACGACGTCCTTGGCAGCGTCGCGATCCTCAGCGGCGAGGTAGGCACGAACCATAGCTTCGTACGTGCTGGGCTCGCGGCGAGAGATGTGCACGCGATCGAAAGCGGCCTTGGCTTTTTCGATATTTTTCTCCAGTGTCCAGCCGTGGATGAGAGCGTTTGCGATGTACGGTGTGAAGTCCACGCCACGACGAACCATGTCTTGCAACAGTGGCTCGCACTCAGCAGAGCGGTGGTTGGCATTCAGTGATTCGAAGACGGCTTGGTACATGTTTGGCATTGGCTGCACCTTGCCTTCCGCGATGACAGAATCGAAGAGTGTTTTCGCGGCGTCCATATCGTGCAGGACACAACCCTTGGCGTGGATGAGAGATGCGTAGTGCACAGCATCGGGCTGTACGCCAGCGGTGCGCATCTCTTCGAGAAGTGCCTCGGCGGCGGACATGTTGACCGGCTCGAGGGTTGCATACGTGTCGATGAGGAGCTTGTACGTGTGCACAGTAGGCTGGATACCCTTGCTGCGCATACGCTCGTAGTACGACAGGACCTTGCTGCGATCACGCTTCGTCGTCAAGAAGAACTGCATTAGAGAATGGTAAGGGGCTGGGCGTGGCTTGTAATTGGCACAAGCCTCCATCTCCTCGAAGATCTCTTCAGCAAACTTCTCATCAGACACACGGCAGAGAGCGTTGACGATGGTGCCATAGGTCACTGATGTAGGGCGAATTCCGAGACTGCGCATTTCAGCAAAGTAGAAGAGGCAGTCATCGATGCGTCGAGCCTTGCCAAGCTTGCCGATGAGTGCGTTGTACAAGAAGGAAGATGGTTCAACGCCTTCAGCCTTAGCGCGGAGGAAGATTTTGACTGCTTCGCTGGCCTCGTCGAAGGTCTTGGTGTTCTCCTTCAACGTGGTGATGTAGAGTCCGAAGGTGTTGGCGGATGGCGCGAAGCCCATGTCAAGCATGTCTTGGTGGTATCGGCCAGCAAGATCGCGACGACCCACGTTCAAGCACGCAGCAACCATGTTATCCAGAATTTGCTGCCAGCCGAATCGCACAACACGGTAGCGGGCATCGAATGGAACGTCTTGCTTGGCCATCTCCAGAATGTCGCGTGCCAGGGTGAAATTGTTCTCCTTCGCAGCCGATTCGATCAACTTGCCGTACGTGAACATGCGTGGGACACGGCCAACGCGGCGCATGTTGCGGAACTTGTTCAGTGCTTCGTTCATGCGGCGGCCATGCGGGCGCTCGAGCATATCGTTGATCACATTGGATCCCTTCACATCAGTACGGTTTGCGTAAGGATCGTATGTGTCCTCGAACGAAGCGACCGGAGGTTGGAGAGGCACGACGGGCGTGAATGGAGCAGCTGCGAAGACAGGAGTGGTGGGATAGCGGTAGTTGTTCCAGAGTCTGGAGAGTCCGGCGCGGTCAATGTTGATAAGCGTCTTCTCAATCAAGGTCTCGGTCTCTGCCGATGGCATGATCGAGCGAGAAACAATGTTCTCAAGCAGGCAGCCAAAACGTGCCGGACTGGCAATGTCTGCCGAGTGTTCCTCGAGGATCATGCTGCTCTGTACGCGGGTCAAGAACTCGAGGTCAGCCTGGTTGAGTCGGGCGATGTGCTCAGGGCCGAAGCGTGCCACTATGTGGTCCGCGACCGGTGCGACAAGGCTGCCGTTTTCCATCATCATGCGGAGAACCTCAATGCTGGTCTCAGGCAGAAGCATTGCCTGCTTCAGGGTGAAGTTGCCAATGAGCTCAATTGCTTCGTCAATGTGCTGGGAAACGTGTGCCTGCTGGCTTTCGGTGGTGGCCTCCCGAATGCGTGAAAACATGCGGCGACTCTGTCTCAAACCACGTTCAGCCTGGCCAATACCGATAAGTGCAACAGCGCGCATGGTAGTAGGCTCAATGAACGCAAGGCTGACCGGAGCAGCTTCAAGCACGCGCCAAAAGGGCTCCGCAGCTTCGACGTTTGCGTTGCGCACATGCATCGCCAGCATGGCCATGCTTGGCTCCACCAAATCCTGTGACTGCTGTGCGAGGGTCTCGAACGCGCGGGCACCAACCTCGGGCATGTTCTTGTCTGCTGCTGTTGTAGCGATCTTGGACAGAGCGCTAATGTAAGCATGGCCTGTGAGAGCGCTCGCGAGTTCGAAAGCGTCGCGGAATGTCGAATCCTGGAGAGCTAGAGGCAGGAGAGCGTCAAGAGCGACGACTTCTCGCAGCTTCTCGACCTCTCGCATGTCTGCGATGCCCGCCTGAATGCTTGCCAGGAACTTCAAGCCGCCCTTGAGTCTCTCGGCCGTGCCGTACGCCTTGATGACCGCGGCGTAGACTTGGTTGTCCAGACGCACAATGGCATTTGTGCCCTCGTTGTTCTTGATGGCCAGGTCCTTGTACTCGTCGTATCTCTCGACGGCATTACGCAGGTCACGTAGATCACCAAATGCAGTGATCATTGGTGCGTAAATCTCCGATTGAGGCTCCAGAGACTTCGACTCCATGTATTCATAAACTCGGGTCATCTCTTCGATGCGTCCTTGCTCAGCGCTTGCGATGACAAGCGTGGCGCATGCATCGCTGGGGAGTGCGGCAATGGTCTCGCGGGCACGATCGAACATCTTCAATGCGATTGAGAGGGAATTGTCCTCAACCAGCATCGAATACTCAGACTGGCTGGATCCGAACATGAATTTGCCAGGTGCATCGAGACCACCGTAGCGGGTAAGACGTTGGTCCAGGGCCTTTCTCGATGCGAGCGACTCCAATGCACGGGTTGAAAGCATGGAAATGAGTGTGCCGTACGTTTCCGCATCAGGCACGACTTTTCTCTTCAACATATCCGAGTATACTTCCAAAGCCCTAGGCGTCTTCAGATGCTTGTCGTGGGTGACTTCAACAGCCGCTCGGAGCAAAGCACGGTACGCGGCTTGCGATGGCTTCTGCACGCCAGCGTGCAGCATGCCCTGAAAGACAGCAGGAACATCGTGAAACTTCTTCCTCTCAACCAGATCCAGTAGCTGTTCGGTGAAGGCCTCGTTCTCTGACGATTCGGCACTGGAGAAGCTATCGGTCGGTGTGAAGACTGAGGCCGGACTAGACGACCTGGGTTCGGATGGTAGCGATTCGACCTCGACAGCGTCCGGGGAAATGATTGATGGCGACTTTGCGCGGATTGTGAGTCCATCGTCCTCGGACTCCTCTTTCGACTTGGCAATCTCCTCCGCGATCTTATCGTTGACCAACGCGAGCGCAGCAGCTTCGGCCGCCTCGTCGTTCAACAGGGCCTTGGAGAAGTTGTCGAGCGCGCTGGTCGTGTATGAGCGCTTCAAGCTGGGAGCGACAAATTCCTCCGGCTCCGGAACCTCTTCAATGTCTGCCACCTCTTGCACCTTGCCATGGAAAATGGCCTCGGCCGGTGGCTTCCATTCGATGGTCCGCGCAAACTGGTACTGCTGCCACTCCTTTTTGCCATTTCGCTGAGCCTCTCGGTAGGCCTCGTAGTATTTCTCTAGACCTGTTTCATGGCTGACCTCGGCCTTTCCTTGGGTCGGCGCAGCGGTGCTGGCATGGCGCACGCCATAGGTCTGCTTCTTGTTCTTCTCATTCTTGAAGACGCGACCAATCAAATGGTCTGCGAGAGGCGCAGCCGAAGTGTTCTGAGCTGCATAGCTGGTTTGCGACGCGGCGACGACGGTCTGGGCGTATCCGTGGGAAAGAGCTTTGAAGGCGTTGCCTGCAAGTCGCGTAATATGGACAGTAGGCTTGACGTAAGGCATCAAGCTACTTGATGGAGGAGTCCTTCAATGCAGAAGGATGTGACTGTGCGACGCGAAAGTGTCAGACTCGGCGGCACACGTGAGATGTCTCGCGCGTCGTGGTGGAAACTTACAATTAGGATTAGGGAAGCACGAGACTGCAGGTTCATTTGACGACCGACGCCGTCAAACAAACGCGCTGCTGTGAGCGATGGAATAGTGCTGGGCGGCGGATGGGGGATGGAAAGAGAGAAGTGGTGTGCGTGTGGGTGTGTGCCTGGCTAGAAGAGAAGGCAAATTATGAAGTGGCAGCTAGGGTCATCGACTCTCGTGAAGATCTGCTGCTGATAGCGAGGCCGAACTACTGCAACGGCACACCGGAACGTCGAGGCAAGCTGGCCTCCCCTGCAATGGAGATGCCTGCGGGCTGGTGACGCTGCTGACGGCTCCTGCGAGAGTGCGCGAAATGCGCCGCGCGCTGTGACTCGACGGGCAAACGGTTTGTTCTCGCTGGGCCCCCAAATCCGGATTGGCCTGTGTCAGGACAGCCACATCCAGTGCGCTGCTCACTCGCTCTCCTCCCCGGCGACAGCCTTGCAGGATCCGCGAGAGCCATTGTGCGCGGTCATCTGCCACCGCTCCGCCCTCGCCAGCTGCATTGCGCGCATGCGACTGGGCGCTGCGCTCGCCCTCGCTCAGTCAGCGTCCAGGAACCGACGCCGCTGTGCCACGCGCGCCTCTCCGCAAAATCCTCTAGCCTCAATCCGAGTCACCTCAGGCTTCGCGAATCTTCCTCGAACACGGCAGGTCAGGACAGGTCAGCTGGTCCATCTTCGCTTGCACCCACCCGCCGGCATCGACTCTCTTAACTCCATCGCCAACCTCCGCGTCCTGACGCCCGTCTTCCCACGTGCTGTCCTGCACGCCCTGTCGCGGCCGATCGCACCGCCTCTTTCGGCCGGTTCGGGCAGCGCCTCCGACTGGACGACCGCCAATGGCTTCATCCAGTCCTGTGGCTGTCTCTGCCCCAGGTAAAGTGCTGCTGGCCGGCGGATATCTGGTGCTCGACCGAGCCCACACCGGTCTCGTCTTCGGCCTCGATGCTCGCATCCACGTCTTGATCGAAGACATTCCCACGAGCAAAGGCATTGTTCTCAACGAAATCATCGTCAAGTCGCCGCAGTTTCTCGACGCCATCTGGGAGTATGGCTACCGCTTGACCGAGAGAGACGGCGGCGTGCAGGTTGTTCCATTGAGAGTGTAAGTGCTTTCGGCTGTCCCTTCAGTCGTGTTGCCTTTTTGTATCCTCGTCTTGTGTTGAGTTGTACTGCTGTTCTTTCCCATTTTGTCGATCAATTTGAAGATCAATGCATGTTGCTTTCCAGGCGACCAAACAAGCACTACTGCTGTACAACATGTGGAAGACTCTCACTTACTCAACATCCACCTCACAGAGACGCAGACTTGAATCTGAACCGCAACCCATTCATTGAAACGACCATTGCCTATGCGCTGAGCTACATTACCAGCATAAGCCATCCGACAATATCTCCAGCATCCATCACGATCCTCGCTGACAATGACTACTACTCGACACCAGCCTCCATCTCAAGCGACAAGAATGGAACAAAGCCTCGCTTCCACAACTTCGCCCTGCCCATCTCAAAGGCCCCAAAGACTGGACTTGGCTCATCCGCCGCTCTGGTCACTTCCGTAACAGCAGCCCTGCTCACTCACTACCTCCCACGATCTAAATTTGATGTCGCTTTAGACTCCGGCAAAAGACGACTGCACAACCTCGCTCAAGCAGCTCACTGCGCAGCACAAGGCAAGGTTGGATCCGGCTTTGACGTTGCCTCCGCAGTCTATGGCACAATGGTCTATCGTCGATTCTCCCCTGCTATTCTAGCCTCACATGCAAATCCAGGCACACCCAAATTCGGCGCTGAGATCAAAGACATCGTGGATGAAACCTTCCATGGCCTCGAATGGGACACCGAGATTCTCAAAGACCAAGTACGTGTGCCAAAGGGGCTGAGACTCGTCATGTGTGATGTCTCGTGTGGGTCAAAAACTCCGGGAATGGTGAAGCAAGTTCTCGCATGGCGCGCTGAGAAGCAGCGAGAAGCCAATGCCATCTGGAAGGACCTTGATGAGGCGAATTTGGCTCTTGCTTCCGAGCTCCGAGAAGTCGCAACGTCTGGAAACACAGACTACTCAAAACTGCGCGAGAAATTCACTCGTATTCGACAGCTGATCCGCCTCATATCCGAGAAGAGCGGCGTACCCATTGAACCTCCTGCTCAGACCGAGCTGCTAGATGCTTGCGAGGAAGTGCCTGGCGTAATCGGAGGCGTGGTTCCTGGAGCCGGTGGTTACGATGCCATCTCTCTTCTCATCGAAGACAAACCCGAAACTGTCCAAGCTCTAGAGAAGCTCTTCGATGGATGGGACTTTAAGGGCGAAGGTGAAAGCGGCGGTAAAGTGAGCATGTTGGGCGTTCGAGAAGAAATGGAGGGTGTCCGGCTCGAGGACCCTAAAAGTTACATTAGCGCTCTCAAAGAGCTGTAGAAAGTCCGATAAAACCAAAAAGCCTGTAGCTTCAACAAATATAGAGAAACTCAACGTTTGATTCGAGCCCTGATCGGAATGGGAGTACTTCCATCGCATGTCATACCACTGTATCTGACGCTTTTCTGCTGGTCGCCAAACGCCGCCCGATGAGCTGTCCATCTTCATACTCGCGCGTTCTGGTGTATCTCTCTGCCAGTCCTATCTTTCACAGCATCCTGTCTCTGTCCCTGTCTCTGTTCTATTCCCTGCGCTCCTACGACCTCTCCTTCTTCGCAGCCTTCGCGCTCTCTTCCTGCAATTCCTTAATACTAGCCTTGTCGGCCTTCAACTCGCCTCGATCCGCTTTGGCCTGTGCAACCCAAATGCATTAGTGCTTCCTCTCATCATACCAATCCTCTCCTGGCCTGCAAACAAACAAGTAATGAAGACAGAAGGATGGGATGGGATTGGGAACAGAAGGCGAGAACTCACAATACTCTCACTCTCACTCGCAATCGCCTCTTTCCATTCATTCTTTCCCTCTTTTTGCTCTCGCAATTGCGCTTGTTTGTGGTGTTCGATTTCGGCTTTGCGTGCTTCGGGGTCTTCGTTGCCTGTTCGTTTCCGCAATGCTTAGCTCGTCTTCTAAATGGCAAAAAGCGCCAGCATTGTTTCCTCCCGAGAGCTTTGCTCGATATTAGAGCTTAAGGCGTGAGGCTTTTGCCGACTTACCTGGCTTCGTCTCCTTCCCAGCAAACACAACCCTCCCAGTCTGGAAGCTTCGCTTCGATGCAGGTCCAGCAGCTATGCGGAATGCAGCGGTGGATTTGAAGAGGTTTTGTCTCATTGCGGCGGACATGTTTTTGCGCTCGTTTCAGAAGTTGTTGACTCGTTGCAATACTTTGCTTTCGAAGGTGCGATAGCTCGTGGTATTTGACAGTCGAAGCTTTCTTGCAGATGATGCTTAGATCAAATTAGACTTTCCAGGAACGCGTCTTGGTATGAGAGTGATCTTCAATAGCAGAAGGAAGCAAGCAAAGTCTCAATAGAGAAAAAGATACAAGAGTACAAACAGAGAGGAAGAATGGCGAGAGAGCTCTGTCAAGCTAGCAGCAGCATTCCCAATGCCGAGGCCGCTATTGGATCATTGGGGAATGATGGGAAACGTCGTACAATGTCGTCATCATGTCTCGATGGTGATGACGGAGATGGGTTCGTCAACTTTTCCGCTTTTGTCCAAGACTATTTATGCGCTAAACGAGCAGTTTACCCCTTTACCGGTTTCGAAGGCGTTCATGGTATTGCACGGTCTGCAGTATACATCAAAACGATCGTTTCCGAGCCTTCAATCAGCTCATGGGGTATCTATACTATCCTACATACATCAATTTCGCAATGGGTATGTAAAACATCGTGTCGATCTACAAGTTTCTCTCTCTTTCTTTCGTACAATGCAATGCCGCTTCCTCAAAACAAGAATAGAACAATCAAAACTGCATTTCAGTTTCATGGCTCAGCACTGAAAGGGCCTTGTGTAGTGTTCGCCCTCTCAAGCATGGCATACGGCGCGGGCATCTTCGGGACCTTTGGGTTCGGACTCTTGGGGTTTGCCACAGCCGCGCGTAATTGCTCTCGTGCTTCCTTGTTGCCTCCGCTGCTCGTCAATCTTCTCAATCCAGATCTGAGCGCTTTGAAGCTACCTGTCCCAGCAGCTGCAGGTTTGGTGGTATATTGGCTTGGCTGGTATTGCTCCTCGTTGGTGTTCGCTCTGCTGATTGAGTGATCCTCGTCACCATCGGAGAAGGGCTCGACGTCTGCCTCATTGTCGGAAAGCACCTCATATTGTGGCCCAAGCGGGGCCTTGGTTGTCATCACTGGAGAGGTAATGCTGCGATTGTGCAGACCTGGCCGCTGCGTAGGTTGTCGTGCGGACTGTGCGAAAGCTGCTGGGTTCATAATAGGTGGTGGATGAGGAGCCTGGTAGCGCAGCTCGGCGAACCCTGTCTGGAAGGATGTGATGCTCGCGTTTCGCTTGAGAGAGCGATGCAGTATTGGTAATGCTTGCTGATCGTACAATTCCTCTCGTTCATCAACTGGGTAACGAGCCAGGCTGTTTCCATTAGTCAACGGCTGAGGCGATTCTCCATCATCGAAGAAGTCGTCAAGCGTGTCAAGCTTCTCTACCAGCTCTCCAATATTCGTCTCCGCCACTCGGGTGTCATCCGACATCATGGTTGATGTGCGACCATCGCCAAAGTAGGATTCCTGATACTCGTCCTTATCAAATTCGATTTCTGGTGTTGGCTGTGGCTCGGTGTCTTGCATGCCGTTCATGCCGGCGTAAGCCAGTGTGTAGAACACCGCGTGCACGTTTGTCCTGGTCTGCTGCGAATGGATAGCGGGCATCGGAATCGACCAGCCAGATTCTTCCGGAATGCCGTATAAGCTCTTGGTGCTGTCGTACTCTTTGCGAGTAGCGCGACTAGAGTGCGAGCCAGCCATGCTCATCCTGAGGTGTTTGTTGTCAAGCGGCGTTCCCGTCATGTCGATTACGTTGTCCAGAACACCAAGTGCCTGCTGGCAGTGCTCAGTCTGTAGCAAACGCAAAAGCGGCGAGATCAGGTCTGGTCCATGGCTGGTGATTTCCGGTTTGCGCATATCAATGTCTGGTATCATGACGTTGAGGACCTGCATCGTCTTGACCTTGAACCACGGGGTCGCATTGTTCACCATGCCGAGAAGGATCACCAAAGTGTTGAACTCCTCCGCAGGGAAGAAAGCAGTTCGAAGCGCTTGCATACACTGGGCGAGGAAGTCGTTGCCGCTCCTATACTTTGCTTCCACAAAGCCGGTGAGAACCCTAGCAATGCCGACATAGTTCTGACTCTCAGCGGCGAACGCAAGTGTGTTTGCAGAATCCCTGCACGTCAGGTCGCTTTCATCCTCGAAATGATGCAAGTACCTTGGCAGGTTCGCGATCGTTGTGAACAAAAGTCGATCGTCGGGACCCACAATGTCGCTGGATGGCAGCTTCACAAGCTTCTCCATGATCTGCAGTGAACGAGCCATCGAGCTGCTTGAGCGCACTCCTTTATAGATGAGTGCATGAACACCTTGAAAGCCTCCTTCCCACCTTTCAGGCTGACTGCCGCGCAGAATGTTCAAAACTGCAGGATCGCTCAAGTCCATCTTCTTGAGGAGTTGGTCAAGCATGCTGAGTCCTTCTTGGAACTCGCGCTCGAAGATTGTGTCGAGACTTGCGCAAGTCGTCCAAAAGAGCTGGGGATATTGGAGCAAACTCAGAGGTTCTAATGCTGCGATAATGCTACGCAGCGTAGTCAAGATCTCCAGTGAGAAGATGAGATAGTCGTGATTTTCATCATCGGCAATCGTGTTTGACAGCCTTGCAAGCATGTCTGCCAGCATTTGCTGATCGAGAGTAGTCGAGACACAACGGAAGACCTGGAAGCTGCGGCAAGCGACATGCCGCACAGCACAGGATGTCGCCCAATTCATTGTGACCTTGCCCATTTCCTCGCGGATGCCAGGATATGCGATCGAGAGAATGCGCACAACTTCATCCACCACGTAAGCCATGGGCTCAGAGACTGCACGACTGTCTTCTTCGCCAGCACGAATCTCGCTGTCGGTGTAAGACCAAGCAATCTTGGGATCTTGTCGGCGCACCAACTCAATGAAGTCTTCAATAGACTGCTTGTCTGGCTCTGTAGCGCCTGGGTTGATCTTAGAGATGACCGTTTCGTGCATGAGGTGAACCAGAAGTTCCCGCGCTTGATCCTGGACTATGCTGATGTGCTGATCCCACTGGACGAGAATGACTTGCAACAACGTGGGAATCTTGTCGGCTGGGAGCTGCAGTGGGGAGACAACAAGGTCGACTAAAAGAATCATACTGAGCTGTCCAAGCGAGAGTCCGCTCTGCTTCGCGCCACTCGGCAGAACTTGAGTCAAATCAGCAACGTATGGAAGTTGCAAGTGATGTGTCTCCATTGGAGCTTGTGTGGGCGCACGTCTTTCGGCAACCATGTTCTTCGGCGAGATTTGCATGAGCAGGTATTCCACAACCCGAGCGCCTGCAGGCGTCTTGGACAGGAAGACCACGATTTGCTTGGCATAGACGACGAAGTTCTGCTCCCTCTTGTCCACACAAATGTTGATGATGAATTCGAGCACAAGCTGCACGTTGCCAGCGTAAGGACCAGTTGCAAGTGCCTGCCAGAGTGCTTGAATCTCGTTGTGCAGTGTGATGCCCGTCTTGACTGTAATCTCGAACAGATTGACAAGTAGCATGTATGATGTTCCTGTAGGTCCGCCATTAGGATCTAGTTGCAGTTCAATCGCCTGAATCCACGGCAGCATTCCAGATACCATGTTCCGCTGATGGTCGGGCTGCAGTTCATTGAAGTATGCAGAGAACTCAGAGAAGACGTGGAAGGCAAGCTCAGGATGCTGGCTTGCTAAGCGACGCGAGATCTCAAACTGTGCCAGCTTGTATACTGCCGTTGTCTTGTCAGAAACACTGATGTCCAGGTCTTGCAGCTTGGATGTCTTCTGTTGTCGCTCTTCGAGTGTACGTAGCAACCTGACTGACTTCATTCGGATCTCGTTGTTTTCGTTTCCGAGGGTGTAAAGGCCAGCGCACAAGATCTTCCAGAATGGCGTTGCGATGTTGCTATGCTCCGTGAGCACTTTGGTGACGACCTCGAAGTAGCTAGCAAGGGCTTTCGGGCTTCGAGCTACGTAACACATGCGCATCGTTTGTGCCATCAGTGCTGATTGATCGGGGTTGTGAATGATGAGGTTCTGCAATGCTTTACGACCGAGAGAGTGAGTTCGATCGCTGGGTGCCTCGAATATAGCGCTGATCCAAGAGAGCATGCGTCGAATGTCAAATTGCATCAGCACCTTGCCATCCGCCACGAATCGAAGCGGGCCAGCACAGAGCGAGGCCATTGAGCTGAGTGCTGCTGCACTGAGCTCGGTCTTCTCCTTCTCGATAGCAGAGTTGATAATGCCTCTACTACGCATATCTCCCTCACGTTCCAGAATAGAACGTCGGACATTCTCCTGCTGACGGCGTAGCTGCGACTCAATAGGCGAGAAGCCACACCAATTCTCCATGAGTGAGAAGGTTGCTTGCCTCGCTTGGAATGACATCCAATTTGAGCCGTCCTTGAGGTTCCTAATGCACTCGTACAAGCCTTCTACAAGCAAGCAGAAGTGTGTTCTTAGTTTCTGGAACTCGAGCTCGCCCTGTATCTCTGTGTCGCTCAGGAAGATTCGGAGATGTTTCGTGTAATCCATCATGTAGTGCATCACATACTCCTCACTAGAAATGGTTGGACTTTGCAGCAAGTGAACAGTCAAGCTCAGCAGGTGTGTGATCTCCGTTCTAAGGAAGTCAGTCCGCCTGCTTCGCCTCATACTTGTGCTGATGGTCCGTTGATGGGCAGCCATACGCTCCTTGGCCTCCTGAGTGCATGCCAAGACATATGGCTGCAACGTCTCGAGCAGGCTCTGGAATAGCGTGGCATTTGTTGCGCCCAGACCAATGACAGCTGCATGTCGAATGGCTGCGTTCGGTACAGACAGGAAGGGAACAACCCTCGAAAAGAGCTCCGAAGCAGAAGCAATTCGTTCTTGACTCGTGGCCGAAGACTTGGAACCTTTGCGGGTATGTTGTGTCGATTGGCTCGATACTGTAAGATGAGTCGGCGAGCCGCCAATATTGGTCAAAGTCGTACAAGCAAAGATGAGATGGATCTTCCACTGCTCAATGACCACCTCGGGAGCTGTGCTATGAAGTCGTGGGCCAGGCCTGCCATTAGAGTAAGCCTGCTCCATCGCTTTTTGCCCGTCAGCTAGAGCGCCGATGGCGCGATAGCTGTGAGATAGCCGCTGGCAGACGAGCTCTCTCGTCAAGGCCACAGCGTGCAAGCAAATTTCCGAGCTGAGTCGAATCAAGTTCGGGAACACCTTGAACCAGAGGTTCTGGTCGTGTGCCACATCACTGCTGCACAGCTCAACAAGACTGCCGCTGACATTGCTCTTGCGGAGACCCTTCTGTAGACGACTTCGCTCGGCCAGCGTCAGTCGTTCATCGTTGACATCGATAACTTGGTGCGAGCCACCTTCTAGAATGCTTATGATGCGATTGCTAGGCTTGCCCAAAGCTGTGTCGAATTTCGTGATCAGTCGCAGCACGTTCACTGCGACAGCACGAACAGCTCTCGAAGGAGAGCACAGAAAGAATAGACCGTGCGACTCCACTTCATCGACATGTGCCAGTATGCCCGATAGATCGAGAGGGAGTGGCTTCGAGCCTTCGTCCTCGTCGTTCGGCTCTGCTGCCACTTTCCGCGTCCTTTGCTGGATGTCATCGATCCAGATCTGCAGAAGCTCCACGTAGAGCTTCAGCGTGTTTTCAATATGCCCTGGCCCTAAAAGGCTGCCATCAGACACGGTAGAATACCGGTCATCGAAATTAAAGATGAAGCGAGCAAATCCAATCGTGACCTGCTGCGCATATGATTGTCGCGCAATTGACTTCAGTGACTGCGCAGATGAAGTGGCAATGTGGGACTGTACATGTGCTGTGCCAGTGCAGAGCAAATTGACAAGAGAGTTTATGGGCAGATGCGGCGAAAGACATCGCGGTAACGCTTCAACAGCAACATGCAGCAGGTCGTAGTAATGTTGCCGTAGATCCGTGGGATTCGTGAAGTCGTCTCTCCTGTTGAACGTGAAAGCATCGGCCATTGGTGTCTTCGGCGTCGTCTGTGAAGCAAACTTTTCGTCCAGCACGGCTTGACCACCAAATGTATTGTCGCAAATTATCGTCAAGTGGCCAAGCATCTTGCAAAATTTGACGTAGTACTCTTTTGCAATGTCATTAAGATTCGTAGTCATTACTGGTCGTGATAAACGTTCGGTCCGTCCGGCGGACACTGCAAAACCTTGCGAACGCGTCCGTCGATGAGTGATGGGTGATCTTGACGAGGGATCCATTAATGCATCACACTCAAAGCGAACCGGGAATGGAGGCACCTCGCCCTTTTCTAGATCACTCATGATGGCCAAGAATGCTCGGATGGCGATCACTGTCTTTTCCGGATCGAGATTCTCAATCTTCAAGTCTTTCTCGGGTCCCCAGAACAGCTCAGCATTCATGAGTGGAAAGATAATGGATCGGAAACAAAAGTCCTGGTGCTTGAATCCGATAATGCGGATGAGCTGGATGAGAGGATCCGCGATCATGGGATCCGTCGATATGAGTACTCTCTTGCCACCTTGAAACACCAGCTTGACAATCTCTTCCAGCTTTCGCATGATGGCATTTGGCGAGTCAGCCAATCTGTAGAGATATCGCCACGTCAACCTGCAGAGTGCTTTCAGTGCGTGCGATCGTCCTGCTCGATCTCTGGACTTTGGCTGGAAGTTCACTGCAAGGGGCAGCCATTGCGTTGCGAATTGTTCAGCGGGCGACGCGCATAATAAGACAGCCTGGAGCGGATACACATACGGCCAGTGATCCGCCTTCGACAGCATCTGAGTGATTTTGGGCTGAATAATAGCAACCACTTCTTTCCACTTCGGGTGATTGAGCTCGGTAGTTGCTGTTGCGGCCACTGGAAGCAAGAGATGTTCGAAAAGCTCCGCATACGCGTGCTTCGTAGTTCGACCGTGCACTTCGGCGAAGAACCTCGCCAGAATATGAAGCATGTCGCACGATTTGACCCATTCCGCCTCAGGCTGTGATCGAACTTTGAGCCATCGCATGCTTTGCACCAGAAGCGAAGTCTTCGCCGCGAGCTTGTGGTCGACCACACCTTTGAGCCCGAGTCGTTTTTGAGCTGCCTCCAGATCTCGAAGAAAGCGTTCAGCCACTTGCTCAAATCTAATCCCGCTCATCACGCCTAGCAGCTGGCCTCGAATCACCCAATTCGCACGAATCACAGAGGATGTTGCGAGCAGGTCAGGATCAGCGCTCTGTAGCTGACCATATATCACGTCCTCCAGTCTTCCGGCAGTATTCAAAGAATTGTCCGGTCCATTGAGAGCTTTCAGCGTCGTCTGCCCAATGATCTCGATCAGCACACGGCAAAGGATGTAGATCGAAACAGTCGATCTCCGGTCTGCTGTGATGACCCTCTGCTCCATAATGTTGAGTTCTGACCCGTTGGGTGAAGTTGGGGTCGAGTATGTGCCACTGCCAATTGTCCTCTGCGTCAAGCCTGCCGCTTCTCGCATGGCTCGCAGCTCAGTGTAAACACTGTTCGCCGCATCTGCCTTCTTTTTCCGCCAATGAATTACTGAATCGATTAACGAGTTCGGTTTGTGTCGATTGATATGGCCAAGCGAGGATATAAGCTGATCAAAAGCCAGATCCGCTCCTGCACCGCATATGTTCTCAATACGCGGCTCCGGCTCTCCGGGCTTCGGCATGCATCGTTCGATACGCTCGTCTGCCTCCGCAATGAACGAGGTGAACAAGTGATGCAACGCATATTCGCCCACAGTCTTGGGCTCTTGTCCATTGCCACTGCCATGTGCTCTCGACTGCGATCGATTGTGCTCATTGGGTCTATTCAAGCGACCACTATGCATTCTCTCTGGCCTTCGATGTCCCCCGACAACGCTCTCGAAGCTCTTATTTACGGCTGCTGCATTGACCGCGCTGCTCCCATTACTCTGCGGTCCACCAAATTGCGCAAGCTGCGACGTGGAGGGGCTCTTCTTCAGGTTTGCCGGAAACCCAAAGTCCTGGGGCGCGGATGTCGATGCGGACATGATTTTCGTCGGACTCAAAGGACTACTGTTTGCCGACGCCATCAGGCTTGGATTACGCGAGTGCTGCACGCCATGTACGATGCTCGCTTGTCGGTGATGACTATACGACACGGACGGCTTGCGATCGATTTCGATACTCTGCTTGGGTGCATGTGCCCGCGTAGATGGCCCCGCTGGTGTAAGGGCTCGCGGCGAGGCATTGCGTGAAGCAGTCGCGCTCAATGCTCGTCCTCGTGTGACACTGGGATCGCGGGTGGAGTGTGCAGAATGCGTCGGCGTGGGAGAGGCGCTCGAATTGTTCGGCGGCGGGTAGACGAATGGAGCAGTCGGCGGCGCCACCAGCAGCGGTTCGGGTGGTGGGCTGCTACTCGGGTCGGTGTAGAGGCTCGGCGTCACGGTATTGCTGATGGGAGTGCGTCCATCTGCGGGCGAGGGCACGGCTGTAGGGACAGTGATTGTCAGTATGGGCACGTCCACGCGCATCGAAGAGAGCATTCAGCAACGCGCCATGTACGTCGGTACTTGTGGCGGGCGTCGGGCGGTACATGTGACGACCAGCAACAAATGTTGTGTGCTGCCGTGAGAAGGCAATTTCGGACAGAACCTACTCATTGTCCCCAGCACTCATCGCATGCCATGTAGAGGGCCTTCTGGAAGCGCTTCTCCCGCGTCTGCCTGCCTGGTAAGTCTGGCCTGCCTGGTCCGCGATGAAACTGGGAAAAGAAGTAGAAATGCGTTTCTCAGTCGCGGGGGTCCTCGCCGCCTCGAAGGTCCATCGTACGCCAGTCGCCAGGCTCCCAACGAAGTGAAGAATGCGGAAACAAGGTGTATAGGCGGAGGGCGAACGGCGAGACGTCGTGCTGGTGGTGGTGGTGCCCCGTTGCCGCGCAATGTCGTCGTTCGGCACCTCGTCACACCTCTCCTCTGGGCCCTCTAGCGAACCGGTACCTCGCCGTACCTTGCAGCTCCGTCTGCCGCTAGACTGCAAACGGCCCAGAGTTTCAGCAGACCCTCCCAAGATTTCCAGCGAATCGTAAACTCTACAGCTCACACCAAACGACACCGGCGCCGCACCCCAAACACCACCCCCATTCAAACACCATGCATCGCCTGATCCAAACGCCTGAAAGGGGTTCAGGACGTTGCATGACACAGGCCTGTCAAACCCGTCAACACCTCCTAGCTGGGCACCGCGTGCAACAGGCCATCGAGGAAAAGGGCGGGATTCCAGCCACACGAATCAAGTTGATCCACTTACAGCCCTCCCTTCCGACAGCCATTCCCTAGCAAGACCCGTACGCACTGCACGCAGAATACGCAGCTTATGACATGGTGGCTGCATTGCGCATTGCGGTCCACAGCCAGGCATTTTGCAGCAACAGCTTCTGCGCGCTGCGCAACCTTCTCTGTTTCCATTTCTGTCTTCGGCTTGCCAGCCATCCGACAGCACGTGCGATACAACCACATGCGTGAGTTTGGTTCCGATGCATGGTGGCATGTTCGCAGCACTCTGATCCGCTGATGCTGACGTGACATCTTCTCTCCCACGTGTCTCCCACTATTTTCTCCCCAGTGCTCTTTTTGACAAGTAGCCGTATTCGTCGCCACGTCCAAGGCCGGTACATTCGGTTGAGAAGGCCTCAGCTTCTTCATCGCGGCGAACACATCAGGGCTACCCAGTCGAACGGCTCCGTGAATGCCGGTCCGAGGCCGAGCACCACCATGTCAACCCAAAGCGCTTCGGGTTGCCGGAGATCGAACTGAAGAGTTCACCCGAGCTTCACCGCTGTACCGGGGTTCGTCAACGTTTCCATGCATGCTCAGAACGCGGCATTGCAGAATGGCATTGCAGTGCAGATGTGTGATGATGTGTGATGTGTGATGTGTTCAAGTCAGCAGCAGGTTGAACATGGGAGCAAAGCTCACCATTGTCGACTTCAACAGGCAGGTCGCAATCAGGAGAGCGGTGAAGAAGATGTCAGCGACAAGCAGAGATCAATACCATTGTATTTACTTTTCCGTGCATTCGAGTCATGAACGCTTGAATGAAACATCGCAGCAAACAATTACCATTACTCTCCCACGTCCTCATCCATGCCATTGAATACCCGATAGTGCCCGTGAGGGCTACAGTCTTCATGGCAGAGCCTTGCTGCCGCCGCCGATGTGAACAAACAAGAACCGATGACATGTCGTAAAAGCTAAGTGTAGACAACTTCCAAGCCAGCCGGGTGGCATGACCAACACACATTGTTGATGATCATGTTGTAGATGCCACCATATTCCTCTGTTCAGATGTCCATACTGTTGGTGCGAGCGAGCGACAAGAGTTGGACAGAAGCATCAGCGTGCTGTAGTAATGCAAAGGTCCGAGTGCAGAAAGTGCATGCAGTCGTAGTCATTCGTGGGATCGTGACGCCAGTCGTCTACTCGTGATAGTTTACAAGGTGCATTCGTGTCGTTGACAGTAGCGATGGGATGAAGAGTCGGGCGTGCCAGGATGCATGACCATTACTCTTCGGTGGATGGTGCTGCAGAGTCGACCGGGCTGTGTGCATGAGCTGTCACCGGCGATGTGGTGGCAGCCTTCGCGTCGACAGTGGTCTCGGACGTTCCAGTCTGACCTTCGGCTCCCGAAGCCACGTTTATCTGAACAAGTGGTGGCTGAGAGGCGTTGGTGTACGGCACTGCACCGAGCGGGCTATGCCCAGGTGCCTGGCGGATGGCGGACTGAGCCCAACGCTGGCCTTGGATGGGAATGGCCGGTGTGGTGCCAAGGTACTGGTCGAACTCGTTAGTGTTCTGATTGGTGTCGTGGACCGAGGAGCCAGCGTATGGAAGACGGCCCTGGCGCCAGGCTTGTGTTGCATACTCGTATTCTGCGGAACGGAACTGACGTGCAGCTTGGGTCTGCTGCTTGAGAGACTTCTGCTCCTGGGTGTCGGCGTAGCGGATTTGGACCTGGAGTTCTTCTCCGGCAGTCTTGATGGTGTGGTTGTTGAATGTCTTGATGACCTCCTCGCAATCTTCCCGGCTCTCGAAGCTGCGATCAAGGTTAGTCTCAAGGAAGAGCCGAAGGACCAGCAGGACGACATACCGTGCGAAGCCAACACCACGACCATGGCCATTCTTGTCACGCAGGATGCGTGAGGAGCAGACCTTGTGGGGTTGGAAGAGATTGGCGAGCTCATGCTCGTTCATGGTCTTCGGAAGATTGGACACGTAGAGGTTTGTGTTGCCCTCGTCGGAGAAGGTCTTGAGCTTCGAGTAGAAGGACTCGCGGGCGAAGCTCACTTCGTAGCCCAGGTAGTGGAAGCCACGAATGCAGTTCTCGGCGTCCTCGTAGTTGTGGTACTTGACGAAACCGAAGCTGTGACATGTTAGTCGAGCTGGCCGACGACATCAAGTGTGTACATACCCCTTGCAGAGGCCAGTGTTCAGGTCGATGATGGACTTCGAGCTCTTGATGTCACCAAACCGGCTGCCCCAGGACTCAAGCATCTCATCTGTTGTCTCCGGCAACAAGCCACGGATGTACACATTCGTCTCGCCGCGCTGATTCTCGAGTGCACGATCGAGGGGCTTGAGTGGCGAGGAGGGTGCTGGGATGGCACGTGGTATGGCAGGGTCACGGGTGACCAGCATCTTAATGCGTGGGGAGACTTCGCTCTGCTCGGGCTGCTTGGCAACGGGCATGCCGTACGGGGCCATCATGGATGTCGGAGATGGGGTGCTGTGGGTGAAGACACCACTGGGCGAGCGATTGATGGCGACACCATTGCCGGCGTAGGGGTACCCGGCGTACGATGGGGTCGTTGGCTGGTCGTTCTCGTTCGACGAGATGGAACCGCGGCGTGGAGTGATGAGTGTTGGGACTTCGCCAGTGGCTCCAGCAGTGGTTGGCGTCCAGTTCTGCGACAGCGGGCTGTTGTCGTGCTGCTGGTAGCCCCCGTAATTGAGCTGCGGCATGTACTGCGAAGCGTGAGGAGTGTACATGCCAGGAGACTGGGTGTTGGCAGCAGCAGCGAAGCCGTTGGGGTACATGTACTGTCCGCCGGCGCCGTACATCGAAGCCGACATCGAGGTCGCCGTTGGGAGCCCGCCATAGCCATTGTTGGCCGCAGTCGACATCATGGCGTTCTTGGCCTGAGCCGCGAAGGACTGGTTGCCCATGTTCATGCCTTGGAAGCCATGAGCAAGAGCGCCCATTGGATCGGACTGTGGGTTGTGGTGCATGCCGTAAGCCTGACCTTGCTGGCCTCGATTGCCGTACTGCTGCTGGTTGCCGTAAATGTTGGCGTTGGTGTAGCCGGTCTGTTGGCGGTTGAAGTTGGTGTTCTTCTGGTCCATGGCTGCCATGTTCTTGTAGCCACGGTCAGCGATTGTCTGACGACGATGCTGCTTGCCATAGAACAAGTTGTGGGAGTTGGGATGCCCGAAAGGAGTCATGTTGATCTTTTGAGGAGGGAATGGGAGTGTTCGGGTGCCCAATAAAGATATCTTCACGAAGCTCGACCACGGTGCAGGTTGCCAACGCCAACAGTGTTGCCGCTGTCAATTGCACGTTGCACAAGGCAGGAGGTCTTACCGATGAGCTTTGGAGTGGATGGATAGCTTCCAACGGAGTGCAGAAAGGACTGGCCGTCGAGTCTCTGTGAAAAGATGAGGTCAGCGAATGGTTGTGAAGGTGGTCCCTCTTCGATGGGAAACTCGGAGCAACCGCCGTCCACAGGCCGTGCTGTTGAGAGTGAAGTGGGGTGTCTTGGTCTCGACATACCTGAGCGAGTGGGTGCTGTTTGAGAGTGCTGGTGCCGGTCAGGCGGACGGGCGAGTGAAGGCAGCAAGGAGGGGTGGTCGAGTCGCTAAGCTAGCAGAGGCGGTAATGTCAACGGCGAATGCACGAATGAAAAAGAGCAGATCTGTCGGTGTGTAAGAACTGGGTGCACTTGGTGGTGGATGAAGAGGAGAGGAGACGAGAGTGGAGGGAAGATGGGGGAGTCGTTGGTTGAGGAGGGAAGACCAGCGTCGGTCCTGCCGCAGTCGAAGTGGTGGAGGAAGGTGCGGTATGGGAGGAGGAGCGTACCTAGTTCGTGTATTCGGCAAGCCCGTTAGCCACCGCGGCGGCAGGTAGTAATGCAGTTGACGATGCCGAAGGAAAGAATTTGGTGCTCGGCGTGTCGAACTGGCAGTCAACCCACGCGCGCCGGTCCGAGAGTCGAAATTCGCGGAAGAAAGTTGATGTCGAAGTGAAGACGGGACGGATCAGGTTTCGACTGTACACGACGAGCTGCTTCTCAAGGCTCACGCGCGGCTCTCGTTCCTTCGACCAGTGCTAAAGATGCGGCGGATCCCGTCTAGAGTCCCGGGTTGTCAGTCTGACGAAGGATACGCACAGTGGCAGGAATGGCGAATGGGAGGATCGATGCTACAGACTCCTCGGAGGATGATGGCGATGATGATGTACGCGGAAAAGGCTTGTGGAATATGTGCCGGTAGCAGAGAGGCCTGGGCAGTTTAATCACTGCTGCTGCTGACCTGTCACACGTATGCAAGCCCTCCCGCCTTTGTTCTGTAGTTCACGTTACACCAGAAGCCGCTGCTGCACAACGCTCTAAGCTCCAGCAAAACGCCGCAAACGCTGGTAGCGGTGTTTGTGAATCGCCAGACAGCGCACATGAACCCTCGAGATGAGTATGATCGCTGCCATCTGTCGCCCACAATCCAGGTACTGAGTGCGCAGTCCCGCAACGACCGACTTTCCAGAAATCGATCCATCACATTCGAGCCCGGCAGCTGTTCGGGACCCGCGTCTTCGATTCCAATCTCCCCTCACGCTCATTCTGCACCTGTCGTCGACACCTTCGAAACAGCTAGGAACTGCGCCCGCTGCCTCTGTGGGGACTCTGCGCTCTGTCATTCACGACTCCTCATCTCCTGCTCTTGCCTGAAAATAGCCATGGCATTGCTGATCACATGCTGTACCTGCGCCCGCTCGTGAGCCTGTCCTTGCTATCCCGGCTCAAGGCGCATTGGACCTGCAAAGACGATCAAACTTGAGACGGGCACCTGAAGAAAGCGCACTGTGCACACAATACGTGACCTGCTCTTCCCAATTGGTACTTCTGCTTACATGAAACCGCTCTTCTCAGCGTCGAAATCCAGGTCGCCGAACAGCGTTGCATCGGCGTCTATGCTGTCAAGCTTCTTCTGTTGTAGCAGATCTTGCCGCCTTGGCCCAGTTGGCAGCATCGAAGGCAGCTCGTTTGTCCACACTCACCAAGTTCGAGAGCTCGACGCGCTGTGCGTTGTCCTCCTCCTCCACCGTGATGCAAGGTACCGCGACAGCTCCGGCGGCACGACGCGCCTCGTGCAACCGCTGCCATTGCAAAAGGTCATGCTCTTCCTCTCATTTCAACGCATGCTCGCTCTTCTGCAGCAAGCTGCACGTTCGGTGCGCTCCCCAAATGACATATTGCGCAGTCGCGCATCACGCTTCCGCTATTTTCCATGTCATATCTCCACGGACTGCTGTATCGGCACAGCGTTCCGCCGGTCACAGCATCAGAATTTCTGCAACAACAATGTTGAGATGCAGGGAATATATCTTGACGTTCAGCGTGCTGAACCAGGTTCTCGGAACTTTCGAATGATCGTTGCCGGCGCGTCTGCCGGCGCTACCTCCTACCTTCTACAGTACACTTGCGCCCGACAGCATCAAGTGACAGGGCAGCGTGATGCAACAGCACAAACCGAGTTCATTTCGCGTTGCGCTCTGCAGCGGCTGTACAGCTGGACTGCATCAACTTCGTGGGGTGATCATCGGGGAACAGTCGTCCATCTGCACCTTCTCATCGTGCTACGGTCTGGCATCGGACATCACAGCGAGCGAGTGCAACGTGAGAGCTGAGGTGTAGCAACGACACGACTCCTATCAAGTCCGATGCAGAGATGTGAAGTCTGGGACAATCCGACCGGCTTTGACTTTCACCTCCGCTGGACCAAGGGCCCAAGCTCGCAAGGTTTTATTATGCCATGCGAGAGTAAGGTCTTTCCCGGTACAACACCAAGCAAGCTGCCATGAGAAGCGTCGGGCTGGGGCACTTGATAGTTGATAGATCATTCACACACTCTTCTTCAAGATTCGATATCAAGACTTCATTGACATGATCTAGATACAAGACTCCTCATCAGCGCCAGCATTGCACCGCACGCCGCCTTCCTTCATCACCCTATGTTCGCTTTCCATCCACAACAACCTCTGGGGTTTTGACATCAGAAGAAGAGAAAACAAGAGATTTCTGAACAAGATCTACGACCACACATCCTCCTGGTACTGGTTCGCAGCCCTCATGCTCTTGACAACATCCTCGCCCTTCTTCTTATCCACACCCCTTTGCTCCGAAATAATTGTCGCCAAGATCTCATTGACTTCTCTCGCCATATTCGCAGCATCACCGCAAACATAAAAGTAAGCCTTCTGCTCTAACAACTCATTGATCCCCTTGGCTCGCTCCTTCATCTTGTGTTGGACATAGACCTTCTTCTCGGTTTCGCGGGAGAAAGCAACGTCGAGGACAAACTTGTCGCCAAGGTCTTTTTGCCATTGCTAAAAGTCGAGTCAGTACACACTCAAAAATATTGAGAGTAGGCAAGCAACTCACCTCCCACTCCTCCTTGTAAATAAAGTCATCAGTGCGATTCCGGCATCCAAAGAAAAGAATTGTCTTGCCAACGTTCTCGCCATTCTTGGCCTGCTGCGCTCGCTCTTGGACGAAACCACGGAATGGAGCAACACCGGTTCCAGGACCAACCATGATGATAGGCTTGCTTGGATCTGAAGGCAGCTTGAAGTTCGAGTGTCGAATGTGGACTGGAACGTGCACACCATCGTATTTGTTTCGTGGACCGTTGAGCGCGTAGTTCAATCCGTGAGGGTCTGGATTCGGGTCGCCGTGCTGCTTGAGCTTCAATGCGAGGAGATAGTTTGTGGTGACACCCTTCACGACGTGGGGAGCGCCAGGCACTTCGACAGATTCGACAACAGCTGTGATGGCAACCTTGTGCTTTTGGACCAAAGATGATGAGGAGATGGAGTAGTATCGGGGTTGGATCTTGGTAATGCCTTCGATGAACAGCGAGAAAGGAATCTTGTCCCAGACCTGGCCACCACCCAAGTGCTCGAGAAGTTGTCCGATGTTGAAGTTCTTCTTCGCAACCTCTTCCGCAAAGACGTCCTTGTCGTTACCGATCTTGCTTGCCTTTTCCTTGATCTCATCGTTAGGGGCGAATTGGGCGAGAGTGGAGACAAATTGACGAGAGACAGGTGCGCAAATTTCGAGTTGGTATCGGAAGACGGTTTCGTATGTCGTGGGTTGCGGAAAAGGCACCTTGGCCGTGGCATCGAGTCCCTTGACCTTGATCGGCATGTCACGCTTTTCGGACAGTCCAACGACCTTCAAAAGCCTTTCGACCTCGCGACCTGCATTGTTTGGCCAGACAGCGATGTGATCACCAGTCGTGTAGGACAGGTTGGAGCCGGAGATATCAATTTCCATGTGGAGGCAGTTTCTTGACTTATCGTTGAAGATTTCTTTAGACACAGCGATTGGAGCAATGTATGGGTTGTGCGCGTTGTAAGGTCCCTTCTGAGTGCCCTCGAGATGGTTCTTGTTGGGTTCGCCTTTGTACACAGTGGCCTCGTTCTCGAGGTGCTCCTGCTCAGTGACTTCGTAGACGGGCTCGTATACTGCTTCGCGCTCTTCTAGACCCATGGACTCACACAGAGCAGCCCACATAGGTTCCTTCCAGGCCAAGAAGTCCTCTTCCATAGTTCCAGCTCCATCGTCACCCTCGCCAGCCTCGCCGATGCGCTGAGCACCGAGCTTGGTGAGGGACTTGTTGACTTCGCGGACCATGGAGTTGTAGTGCTCGTAGGTGTTGTTTCCCAGGCCGAAAGCCACATACTTCAGGGTTGACAATGGTGACTCGCCAGCACTCTTCTCACTGAACTGTGGCTCTTCTCCATGAATGAACTCGTAGAATTCAACAGCGTTGTCTGTCGGCTCACCCTCGCCATAAGTCGCCAGCACGAAGAAGGCAACCTTGTCCTCAGGGAACTGATCCAAATTCTCGTACTCGTACTCTTCCAAATCGGCAGTCATGGTCTTCAAGCCAAATCTCGAGGAGCCTTCCTTGGCTAGCCGCTGTGCGTAGTCCTCCGCTGTGCCAGTCTGCGATCCATAGAAGATGACACAGTTTTTGCCCGACTCCTCCATCTTCTCGAGAATGTTCCTCGTCTTGCCCGCCTTGAGAGCGCCATTGGCCTGTGATGTTGCATACGGGTCCTTCTGAACGGCCCAGTACGTGCCTTTGGTGAAGTATGCTACCGTTCCGAGCAGCAGTACTGCTAGGACGATAATGTCCAGGGTGTCCAGAGCGGCCATGGTCGCTGTCGTTCTGCTCCGGCTGTGCAGTCACAAGCCAGGAGGAGGAGGGGTAGGGTGCAGACGAGCGGTGCAATTAAAAAGAGTCGAACGCTCGGCGAGGGTCTCTGGAGCGACGTGCACTGAGATCCGTGCTTATCGTGTTGGAATTTCCCCGTTCACCGTCTCTGGCTGCGGCTGACGGAAGTGCGCTACTCAGGGCTGACGGCGATGACTGTTATTTGCAGGGCTTCTGCCAGAGATCCCAACTGCTGACCGGATGGGGCCAAGATGGGTCCAAGACTCCTCTGCACTGCTGCTGCCAGCTGTGCGCTCCGCTGGCGGCGAGTTGGGAGATGCCGAATCGAAGACGTTCGTGGCGGTGGGGTGACACGGCTAGCGTCCGAGTGTTGATGTCAGGGATTCTTTAGGACCGACACAGGACGCGCAGTGCTGTGAATCAAATAAACTATCGTTCGATTCCACTTCCGAAAACAAGTTCCAGTAAAAAGCAGTGACCGACAACACCTGCGCTCTTCTATGGACGCCGCAATGCAAGAAACAGTATGGTATGGATTTTCTCGGAACGTAGCAAGTGCTGTATGGCGGGGGCGCGGCAGTCATATACGGTTGTGCTCGTTGTGGCTGATGAGGACAATTGGCACTCGAATGCAGACTTCTACATGACGATCGGCTGAGACATAGCATCGCGCATATGCCGAATAAGGTGTTGCCTAGTCATAGCGAGCTCGGGTTTTGCGAGAGCGACGAGTTCGACCAACAAGATCCTCCTCGCACACAGCGCGAGCAGCGGATCTGGCCCTTTCGCTTTCACATGATCCCGAATTGTGCACAGCACCGCGGGAATGCGCCGCGCGTTTATTCCCACGGGCCAGCCACGCGCAACTGTCCCTCCGAGTCTCACCATGGACCGCTTCCGCTCTAGCAATTCTGCACACCACACGCTTCCAGTTCATTCCCTCGTTCGCGGGCGGCACAAAGCAGCATTCGCATTCTGTTGGTCCTCTCGCAAAGTCGCAGCAGGTCGGCGCGTGCCAGTAATTGGCACTCCTTGGCGGGATCCATACAGTATTCTCGTACGAGCACGAGGGACCCCGTTCTCGGAACGCGCTTCCACCATTCGGATTCCGGAACTGCAGGAACGATCGTAGCACAAATTCGACGACGTCAATAATGCAACATCATATCCGCCTCGCTGAATAGGCTGTCCTGCGTACGCACTGTACAGGATTATGACTTGACGTCTAGCTCTAGCCTTGCCTTGCTGCTTTCGTGTGCTCTGCATGCATGCTCGCTGCACTGCTCGTTGGTAACCCTGCTTGTGGTATGCCATGGGTGAGCTGATGGTTTCCCTGGAAGGTTTCGAAAAATGTCCAGTCTCCAATCTGCTCATCGAAGAATTGGTCCAAGTCCAAGCCGCGCATCTCAGCCTCTTCGCTTACGCGCAGTCCCAGTCCTGGAATATACTTCAAGAGCAGAAGCAAAATGCAAGTGACAACGAAGGAGTACGAGCTGATCGCTGTGATCTCTGCGAATTGCTTCCCCACTTGCACACCATTGCCGTTGATGCCACCTGCATAGAGCGAGCTGCCGTCCAGAGCGGAGATGGTCTGATCTGCGAATATTCCGGTGAGGAAGGAGCCCACCATACCTCCCACGCCATGCAGTTTGAATACCTCAAGTCCTTCGTCAATGTGAAGCCAGTCATTGAGGTTCTGCAGGCTTGCGCACACCACGGCGGTCAAGAAGCCAATAACTGCGGCTAGCCATAAACTGACATATCCAGCAGCCTGTAAGACATGTAAGCGTGATTCGCAACAAAGGAAGAGGATCGACTTACTGGCGTGATGCCTACCAGCCCAGCGATTGCGCCTTCACAAGCACCGACTACGCTGAATTTGCCCTTGGTGCGGATGAAGTCGACCAGGACCCAGCCCAGAACACCAAAGCTTGCGGCGACGTTGGTGTTGAATGCTGCATACATACTGCGAATCGATGCATTCAAAGCGGAGCCGCCATTGAAGCCTGCATTGGTGTCAGCAAAGTGTTTGCCTATGTCTTTCAATGTGCGTTACTGCTTACCAAACCAGCCGAACCTGATCGCGTTCAACCTAGTCAGCAAGGATCTCGGAGGTAATGCGAGCCTTTCAGCATACGGGTCAAGCACTCACCAGATCAACACTGTTCCAAGGAAAACGAGAGTCGTGTTGTGTGGCTTCTTGTGCGATAGTTCTCCGGCATGTCGCCTCTTACCGAGCACCAAAGCGTACGCCAGACCAGCCCAGCCCGATGCAATGTGAACCGGACCACCCCCTGCAAAGTCGAGCGATGGCAGGTTATACAGCCAGCCGTTGCTATTCCACGTCCAGCAAGCAATGGGGCAGTATACAACTGTGGCCCAGAAGAAGCTAAAGATCAATGAAGGGAGAATCCGACCTCTTTCGAAGGAGCCACCAATGACAATCTGGACTGTGCAGGCACAGAAGAGGAGTTGGTACAAGCAGAAGACGATCTTATACTTGTCAGAACGACTGCTGGCTACCAAAGAACCGAGCTTCGCTTCACTCACCTCGGGGATTAGTGCACTACCAGGACTGGGAGCAGCTCTGACTTTCATCAGACCGAAATTGGCCAGATCACCGATGAATGCGTTTGCGGTCCTTGAGTATGCCAGTGAGTAGCCCTGGAGACGTCAGCTCACGTTCGATTCACCACGACGACATTCGAATACTCACCCAAAACATCCATTGAAATGTGGTGACCGCAGCGACCATAATGGACTGGAACAGTAGAGATAGCGAGCTCTTCCGCCTGGCGAGACCACCATACAGGAGCCCGATACCAGGAATGATTAACCAGACTATGAAGCAACAGAATGCAAGATAGACGTAGTGGAACTCGAGCCCAGTATATTGAGCATTGACATCAGTCGTCAGCGGGTTTCCACCCCAAGGCTCGGAAGAGTTAAACTCGGGGGCTGTTGGCGCCGACATCGTGAGCGTAGGTGATCAATGAATGAGTACGGGAAGGGTGGTGGAATCTCGCAGCGCGCGCACGAGCGACGGACTTCATATGCACAAGCTGGATTTGACCTGTGAGCAGCTGTGTGGGAACACTTATCGAAGGACTTACCCAATTGAGTAACCAGAACAAAGGCAGCAAGGGAAGCATCAAAGAGACTGGCGTCGCTAGCTACGATAAGCACATACTCAGAATGAAGTCCTTCGTCTATTGGCTGACAGAGTCGATAGTCGCGGTGTTCAATGGGCTCGAAGGATCAGGCTTCGTTTCCCATGCGGTGCATGGTGCGGCGCAGGCCATGTGTTCGTCGCGTGGGCGACACGAGGTTCGCGGAGATCATGCTAGATGTAGCTACAGGACCCGCCGGCGACGAGGGTCTTACAGAACTCTAGGTTGGAAGAAGATGTTTCACTCGCGATCATCGAGACCAACTTGTGAATGCAGTCTGCAGCTACGAAAAATTCAAAGCCTTCAGCTGCAGCTCGACAATACAGCTGATCTTTTCTCAATACACATTCTGCCAACATTTGTTGATGTCCTCTGGCGCTGCCGTTTGGACGAGCGCCGTGGGTGTCAGACAAGATATCTGCCCGATTCGGAAAAGGTGAGAGATAAGGAAGTGCCGCCTTCGCCTATGCCTATCTCTGGAGACAACGCCGAAGTGATTCGACAGTATTGTACCCAAGACTCGGCCTTCTCTTTGCTTAAGCAAGCTTGTCATGATCTTGGAGGTCTTGTTTGCACGACGGATATTTTGCTTTCTTTCTGCTGATCCTATTGTAATAAGCTTAATAAGCAACGTTCAACACATCACATGCCTCGGGCAGGCACATGATCTCCAGAATCCGATTACTGCTTCTCTGTCACACTTAATACCTTGGAGCGACACCCCGAGATTGATGATGCTGGTCCATTACGATGTCTGGAGCAAGGAAAAATTGACTAAGCGCGTGCAAGAAACTATCAATATTTGTGACTGAAGGACTATTATTGCTACTAGGTTTTACACAAAACACTTTTTACAGGTCAGACACGTTCCTCCAGGGCACTTAAGAATAATAGTTGTCCAGATTGTCTACCAATCGAAGGACCTGACACTGGATGCTCTTTGCCTGGGCCTCGTTGCACTGCAGAATCGCACCTTGCTCGGCCTGAAGAGCATCCTGGACGTTGCGAAGAATCGAGATGGCGCGGACTTGCGAATCGCCTACAACAACAGTTAGAATGGAGTAAATTTGTTCAAGGCTGATTTCACTCACCTGGCGAAAGCGGTGGCCAAGTTGGCGGAGGTGGCTGAGAAAAGAGTCAGCATGTGGCTTACTTTGTGCTGACCAGTCGGACAGACACCACTTACGTTGTTGCATGATTCGCCGCCGCGTCCTACTCCGACTGCTGCTGAAACATCTCCGAGGAAGCCATTCAGCTGCCCAAGATTTTGGCGACCGGTCTGGTTATTCGACTGCACGATGCTGTCGATTAGGGCATTCGCGTAGACGAGTGACGACTGGATCAGTGTTTGGGTCGAAGTTGGGAAGCAGTTGCCTGATCTCATAGGTAAGCATGACAATTCTCAGCCACTTCAGATGATCGTGCTACATACCTGTTGCCGGAGGTGAGGTCGGATCTGTTGAAGGAGGCGCCGTTGTGGTGGTATTGCTGCCAGGATCCGTCGGCGTGCTCGAGGAGCAGACATTGTTGCCTTCGATGGAGCGGACTTGCTC
This sequence comes from Cercospora cf. flagellaris, assembly GCA_005356885.1. Classification (NCBI taxonomy): domain Eukaryota; kingdom Fungi; phylum Ascomycota; class Dothideomycetes; order Mycosphaerellales; family Mycosphaerellaceae; genus Cercospora; species Cercospora cf. flagellaris. The sequence goes on from RJLU01000002.1 coordinate 366,124, forward strand.
AGTGCTGACCTCATCGCCGTATGTGATCGGCACGCTCCACTGAATTGTCGTGGCTCCATTCGAGGCGCCATAAAGGGAGGTGACTACGCCGTTGAGGTACTGGCCGACATTCGTTGCTGGAGCGGTAACCTCGAAGGTTATGTTGGTAAGGACGTTTGACTTGTCTGCAACTCATCAGCCAATAGCGCTTATGCAGCATCGAGAGCCACTGACCTGGTCCCAAGTAAAACGAGCCAAGGTATTCACTACCAATGAATCCGTCCGCATCAGCCCTAGGGCTCAACGCAAATGCAGCGACCAGATCCTTGACACTTTGGATATAGTTCTCAGTGAGCAAAGTCACCGTAAAGGTCTCGTTAACAGCAATGACCTTAGGAGCGGCAAGGCCGACAATGCGAGCGCTTGCTGCACCTGCAATAGCAAGGGCCGGAATGATTTTGGACAGCATGTTGGGCAGAACGAGCGATGAGAGGATTCGTCTTGAATGTTGGTGTTCTTGTTGTGCTGATGCAGGAACAACAGAAAGCCGCACAGCAGTTATATTGTCAGGTAGCTTAGCATCGTTCCTACCTTCCCTCTGGTGCCTACAACATGTCACGCTGCTTCGCACAGCCTCGACTCCGGCTTACTGGGCAGCTGCATCCACATCCATCATACCTTACAAACAAACCTCACCCTCATGACGAAAACCCAAGTCGTGCAAAACTGCAATGCAACCTTCAGTCAGCAACCTCCCAATAAATTGTCTCGCCTCCACTCTTCACGCTCGTTGCCACTCGCATCCCGGAATTCTGCACGTCTAGTCAGCCACAGGCAAGGATCAGCTCCGCGAAACGAAGACGTGAAGATGCGAGTGACTGCACGACCACTTCCCAATTTCAGCCGCAGCGTTGCACATCGATGCGTGAGCTGGCACATGGTCGAAGGGCCGGGATGATTATTGGTTGATCTGACACGAGAAGGCTTTTGGATCCTTCCCGCTGTTCTCCGTGGCTGAGGAGCCACAAGGCCACACGACGTCGCTTGTTCCGCCAAGGAAATGCTTTTGATGCTATATTGATCTTGACGCTGGAGAGACTCGTTGTGGACACGAGGAGAGAGTATTGCCACGAGGTGGAGGTTGTTACTGTGGTGTGCGAGCGTGACATTCTCGATCTTGTGGCGTGCTGTTGTGTCTGAAGAGCAACTGCTAATCAGATCAGGTCGACTGCTCGCTCGCATTCGCGATACGCGCTCTGTTCAGCTGCGCACACTTTTGTGCTTCGTCGAACGACTCTCGTGCAGTCCATCTTTTGCTCTTCTCCACTTGTCCAAGAACCGCCTGGAGACAGTATTCGCCATCGCAGTAGCTGCCAAGACCGCTTCTCACCTGAGAGTTCTGCAAACTGCCTCAACAACAGCTTCAGTCACTTCTCGTCAGCAACGTGGTTTCATAGCTGACCGTGACGTCCGGAGCCAACACGATGTCGTTCGTCTTCCACCAATCAACCTCGCGCCACTTCTCAGCCTCAAGACAACCTCCACTCCAACCTCCCATCATCTCGAATACTCGACCTTCCATCCACAACCGACACACTATGATACTCCATAACTCCGACTTCCTCAAGCGTCACCTTCCAGTTCGCATCCTCATTTTGTCCTATCGCCAAACAATCCTCCACTTCTGAGCCTCTGGCTCGAAGCACCAAATGCATTATGCCATTCGAGTCTTATAGTGCTTCTGCGTTAGGGTTCGGCTGCCTGTAGCCCATGCTCGCCATCAATATCAGAATATCCGATTTGAGATCGGCGACTGTATCTTGTGCGCACACGAGGTGGGCTACGGTGTGCCAGGCGCACTGTATGAAGATCGGAAATTGCCTTGGTCGGTCGTCAGACATTGTTCGATGTCGCGAGTTCGAGGTTAGTCGTATGCCAGTTTTCGCTGTGCCTATGTCGCGGCTCGAATGAATGGATTGCTGATAGAAAGGGCACACCGGCTGCACGCTGAGAAGAGCGCTTCCTTTTAATACTTTGATCTGATTGTTTGCTGCAGAATTCAAGGTCAGCAGCGCAGCCATTAGCAACTCCTGAATACGAGCAAACGGATTCGTGTGAAAAGTGAAAGTTGTAGTGAGGGGGTACCATTCAATTCATTCGGGCCTACTGGCGCTACTGGCTTGAAGCATTTTCACACGCCAAAGGTCTCTAGTACCCGGCTTCTCTTGCAACATCAACGCCAATCTTACTGCCATTGTTCGGCAGAGGTACTCTTAACAACGAGTAAGGTGGTTGCCTGCGGTCCTCGCCAGGTGCAAAAGCCGCACCGAAAGGCAGCTGGTTGTTCGTGAAGTACAAATACCCATCCCAGCTTACAGAGAGTGTGTCAGGCCAATTAATACGTGGATCTCTGACGAACACCTCGTGACTCGCATTTGCAGGATTGAATACTGCAACAGCATTGGCCTCCGCGTGCCCGTGGTAGATGAGATTATTCGTGTCGGTCTCCATTCCATCAGTCACTCCCGTCTCACCCCAGTTCTGTATGTAAGCTTGTGCGAGCCACTCAGAAGTGTTCGATCGATCGCGCAGGCGCTCGGTGGGTATCGAGTACATATTGCGGCCGGCGACAAGTTTCCAGAACAGAGTCTTGCCATCTGCCGAGAGAGCAATCCCATCTGCGCCGAAGTTCGTGTAGGCGAAAGGACCAGAAGGCGCGGTGAACCCATACCGAGGGCTACCCCACTGGGTGAAGGTGAATTGCTCTTGGACGCGGACATTTGGATTGCCATCGAGATGGCGCCAGGTTTCGCCGGTGCCAATGTCTGCCATCACGATGCCATTGCGGCCTTCAGGCGAGGAGTCGGTAATGTAAATGATGCCTTTCCCGCTTTCGGTTACTTCCGGGTTGAGGTCAATTCGAAGGTCGTTGAGGTATGAGTCCGGATATGCGACATCAGATGGGAAGACAATCGTTTGGAATACAGTATCGTTGTTCAGGTGCACGCCAATAAGCTTCGTACCTCCGGGGGACGCGCTGACGATGACTCCATTGGGAAGGGCAACTCGCCCTGTATCAAGTATCCAGGCACGATTGGCTGCGTCGATGACAATCGATTGAGAGCCAATCAGATAGTTCTCATAGTTGGCAGCGGTTGGAGGAGTGGTCGTGTAGTTGATAGCTCCTCCGGGCGGGCTGTTTATCTCTGAGCTTGGCCAGGGGACTTCGGTCGTGCCGTTGATGAGTTCAGCAATCGTGAAACGTCCATTCGTGCCATCATTTGTGTTTGCTGGATCGAGGGCACCGGGATAATTGGAAAACAGGCGACCTTCTCGAGAGACAGTGATGCCTGTGGGGAACTGGGGGTCGCCGCTGTACAGATGGACGAGCTCAATCGCTGGGCCATTGACACCTGAATCGCTAATGAGCTGATTTATGTCGAGTCCATTGCTTGGGTTGCTCTGTGCCGATGCGAGCAGCGCAAGGCTTGCGGCAGCGAAAGTAGTTCCAAAAGTCATCTCGTGGATGTGGGCAATGCTCAAGAACGCAAGCACGTCGCATCATTTGGAAGGATGCACACGCGTCTATATTCAAGGCCTAAGGTCATCACGCAAGGCATTGAGCCAAGATGCTTTTGCGCGGAGGTCCGTAGTGATGATGTTTATCAAAGTTGTTAGTGCCATTGCCGGACGTGTGCTACGTGAGCCAAGCAAGGAATAATCTATCACCAGCCGTGTTTGACGAAAGAGTTCCACGGACGTGGCTGGGATTTCCATGGATCACGCCGATGCAATCGATGCTAGTAACGATTGTGATGTTGTGATGCATCGGATGCTGTGCGGAATCTTGGCTATCGTCACTGGGCGGGCGTTTCCTGCCGTCTGCATGCAGGTCCCGTCCGGTCTCCAGTCCGTCTCAACTTAAAAGAACTGCCTGCTTATTCTACTGCAAAGGCATCCTGACGACTGGAGGACTTCGAGCTGCGAAAGTGTGCGCGGCAACCAGAAAAGTCGAAGAACCGCCAGACTCTTTCCCAGTGTGCCTTATGGAGAGGTTCTCAATTCGTTGTGTCTCTATCAAAGCCTGCACCGAGCTCACGAAGCATCCAGTGCCTCGCCCTTAGTCCCAGCGGTGCTACTTGGAATGATCAACTTCGGCTGTTTGCTTGCTGCACCAGCGCCGACCTTTGCTGGCTCAAGCTCGTCTTCTTCGTCCGCGTCGCTCTCTTCAGCAATGTCCAATGCGCTCTCCTCATCTTCGTAGGGGTCGAAGTGAGGTACAGTCTGCTCCGCGTACGTGATTGCTTGGCCAGGTAAGCAGAACAAATCGTCTGTTCTCAGAGGCTCGATCTTCCGTGCTCGAGTGATAGAGTCTCCCATGCACCCTCCGATGGTGTTGCGGAAATTCTGCACGTACTCTTCACTAAGCTCGGACAGGGCATACGATGTGGCGACCTCCCCATTGTATCCAACAAAGGGCAATTGGTAGATACCCGGAAGCTCTCCTCGGAACGGAAGCGTCTTGTGCAGCGGCATCTGGTTACGTTCAGGCTCAGCCTCGTCATGTTCCGTCAACCCAGGTTGCTCTGCGGACAAGATGAAGGGATCGTCGATGTTCTCTGGTTTCGAAGTCGCAGCCTTGTGCGAGTCGGCTCCTGTTCGTAAGTACTCTTCAGGTATCTGTGCCAGCTCATTGTGTATTGCGACAAAGGTTGCGGGTGGATGCAGTACATATAAATTGCGAGCGCGCATCAGCTCCAATAAGTATTCCGCCCAAGCAGGCTCCGTCTCAGCAACCAATTTGGCATTCTTCTTCGCCTTCCCGGAATGCGAAGCCTCCAGGCGGTTTGTCAGAAAATTGTGAAAAGTTGCCCACTTATCGCCGAACACAAGCGTAGCTTTTGAAGTTGGAGCTTGGTACAAGAATGGAGCAGGATCATCATCGTCAGCTTTCACTGGCCCCGTGATCTTGTCAGCGCCCATATCGGACACTTTCGGCTGCTGAAACCCCGTCGATCCATTGAGACATTGAAGTGGAACGTCCAGTGAGATCCCACCAAGCTCTTCGAGTGGTGTGAAGGTGGATCCAGCGTATCTGTAGTTGAGGAGGGCGAACTGCAAGTATTGATAATATACGGAACTGACCTCGACTTGTGGGGACACAAGCAGGACATGATGGTCGTTAGTCTGGGCTGGATAGAAGGATTCAACGTAGCGCAATGACGCCTGTTGCGGACTCATAAGCTCCGATGGAATACGATGATGCACTGTCAGCAAGTTTGGCTGCAGCGAAGAATCCCTCCCTGGTGGCCAAGAGAAGGTGTTCAAATACTTTTGAAGTGCGGGTTCGACCTCAGGGGGTAGCTCGATGCTGATTCTCGGCACCTTGAGTCCGCGATAGTCTGCATTGTAAAGACTTTGCAGCAGACGTATGAGCCGGCCAGAGCTTTCGCGCGGAGCCTGAATCACGATATCAATTGTTGGCTTCCACCACTGTGCCAGACTGGCGGCGCTGAGCCTCGTCAGCCACAGCCATTCCTCGTATTTCCCGCGCGGTATTTCGACCAACGGTATGCCCAAGTCCTTTGTCTTCGTGTGTATCGCTTTCGTAAAGTATGCCTCCTCTTGTGCGCCGTCGTCCATAATCACAACCTGAGGGTGCATGTATTCCTGAATGTGCTTCATGGCTCCTCTCACAGCTGACTCGACCCGCGCGTCACTGCTGTATTCCGCATAGTCTCCTCGCGCATCGTGCCACTGGATGGCGCAACTCCCATCGATGCCATTCAGCTCTTGAATGTCGTCAAGTGGAAGGGGGCTCCGTCCAAATACTGCAAACTGTACCTCATTCCTCTCTTTTCCAGCCATCTCACATGCCATGGGCACGAGGTTGGCGAGGCTCTTCATTGAAGCTGCTGCGAACAACACATTGCGATTGTGGTGGTACGAGCCCATTGCTTTCGCAACCTTCTGCAAAGAGCCGCCCAGTCGGTAGAACTTGGTAATGCCATTATAGTAGTGTTGGGATTGCTCGTCTTCCACGCCGTCAACCTCTAGAGGTGGAGCTCCTTTGGGTTCTCTTGCTTTCGCAGTATCGTATCCTGCAAACGTGCGTGCTGGCTTCGGGTGGAAGCTCTCTGTTTGGTAACCAGCACCCAATCCTCCTGGGACATACAAATGGACGATGTAGACCAGGAACAGCACTCCCAGCACTACCATCACCCTCCGTCTCCTCCATCTCAATGGAAAGGTCGCCGTCATCGTGGACGGTGGTGAATGCAATCGTCTAGGGCGGAAGAAGTCGTCATCGCGTTTCCCGATCTCCTCGTCTCTCGCGAGGGCCATGCGGCGCATAGCAACCTGAATGGCATGTGTTGCCAGCGTCAGTCGATGAGCACGACGATTTCTGATGTTTCACAATCTGATGTGCATTGCTGTGGATTGTCAGCTTGGGACATCCCAGCTGTTGGGGAGTTGCGTGAACCAACATGCGATCTTGCGGTCTCACAACTGGCATGGAAGTGTCTTGGCATGCATAGAAAGATCAACCAGGGTTTAAGCTTCTTGTTCACGGGCGTGGTGGCTGAACTAAGAGCCGATAGTGCCTTTTACCAGAGCGGGCGTTCTAGTTTCACGATCATGCAGGATGAACGCCTATTAGGATGATAAGAAGAAAAGGGAGAAGAAAACATGTATCACAGATAGATGGGGTGATGACCACAGACCAGTCTGCTGGTCGCCAGTTTTGAAGTGTCACAGCCAAATCATGAAATTCTGGGTATTTCTTCGTATCTCTTCAGCATTCCCAAGCTGCGACGGTACCATAAGCCTCGAGAGCTGCCGTGAAACCTCTCGACACGCCGCACCCGTATAGGATGTGTCTCCGCGGTACAGCATGGGCACAACTCAATGTACTTCAATGTCGCGTTTTCGTCTGCCAGGTTCGCTCGCGGCTTACCATCTGCCCCTCCCTCTCCTACCTCCTCGGTGTCCACCCCCACCACCGCCGCCGCCGCCGCCCATCTGTTGCTGCTGCTCTTGCTGAAAGATGGCCATCTGTTGTGGACTGAGCCCTTCCATACTCATATTGCCTGCAGCAGGACCCTGGGGAGGCTGGAAGCCTTGGCCAGGTTGTGGGTGCGGTGATGTCCCACTGTCATTACCCACTCCTGGCCCTTGCCCAAAGCCTTGTGGTCCTCCAGGCGGCATCCCCATCCCTGGTCCTCCCATACCTGGAGGCATACCGCCCTGCGACATGAATTGCTGCACAAATTCAAGCGGAATTCCGGACTGTTGCGCGATCATATGTGGGTCCATGCCCATCATGTCAGGCGGCGGCCCGCTCTGTTGTTGTCCGCCCACACCAAGCATAGCCTTCAATGACGCATCTTCCTGCTTAAGCTGACCAATTGTTCCAGTCATTTCTTGCTGCCGTAGACTGTACTGCGTCCATGTGTACTCGTCGAAGCCGTAATTGAAGTAGTCGGTCTGATCGGTACCAGGTAATCGCCATGGTTTCGAGTGTTCGGCAAGATCAGCGTCGATATCGACTGCTACGATGGGTTTGCCATTTGTCCATACTGGGACCTGGTTGATATCCAGTTGGCTTGTGCGGACTTCGGGAAAGTCCTTACCTTCCTTGCTATTGTGTGTGAGGACGCCCTTTATGGCAGTGGGCGGTGCTGCCGAGCCAGCTCGAGGCGCATCTTCCCTCTTCACCGGCGTACCACCTCTCTTGTCTAGTTCAGTTTTGACAGCTTTCGAGGGTGGTTCCTTCTTCTGTGCCTTTGCTGCTTTCGATCCGGGACTGCGAGACGTTAGATGGGTAAGTCTGACAACCATGCGACTCGACGTACGGCGGTTCGGCTTTTGCGCCTTCTGGACGTTCTAAGGTAAATTGTACGTCCTATCATACTGGTCAGCCATGGATAGCAGTCATACTGTACGCTGTGACATACGTCGTCGCTACTATCGTCGTCTTCGTCCTCAGATACGTCCATCGCGTCCTTTTCATGTTGCTCTGCGTTCGTGGCTGTCTGCTCCTCTTGCTTGATGCCGCCGTCACCTCCGCCGTAGAAATCGTCTTCCTCGTCCTCCATCGTGTCGTGTCGGTCGTGGGTTCGTGACCGATGAAAGTGGCTTGGCTTTGAGCTATTGTTGAAGCTCGAGGTGAACGCGCCGTCGGGTGAAGCTCGGCGTTTGAGCGCGCCGACCTGCACGTCGCCTGGTGCACTTCAGGCACGCACTCCATCTCCGTTCACAATCCAAGTGATATGGATCGACGACGATGCCTATAGCTCCCACTGCGGTATGTATATCGACTACTTGGCTGTAGTACTCAGCTAACGGCCTGCAGTGGAAGCTCTTCCACTTCTTCGACGTATCGCAAGTGCGATTGCCGGATGGCGATGGCTCGCTGTCTCTGGAGGTACGCAAGCTCCGCCGCCGACCTCTCTGATGCTTCACTAATGGCCACAGCAAGCGAGTATCGGCACAGTGACATCTGGCAAAAACAATGTGTTTGTAGGGACGCCCACTGGTCACGTACATTTACTGGACCAGTCGTTCAAATCCGTCCGTTCTTGGAAAGCACACGACGCAGGCAGTGTTACCCGTATTGTGCAGGTTCATGACACCTCTTACCTGATCACTCTGGCTGAGACGCTGCAACACGAACCCGAGCTCAAGGTCTGGACTTTGGATCAGAACGAAAAGAAGACCGGCTTCCCACGATGTTTGTGCAGTCTGACAGTGCAGAATGGCCGCAGGAACTTCCCCGTAAGCGCATTTGCCGTTACTAGCGACCTTGCGCAGCTCGCGGTGGGTTTCGGCAATGGTGCTGTGACTGTCGTTCGGGGCGACTTGATTCACGACCGAGGCACCAAACAACGGACCGTGTTTGAATCGGAGGAGCCTATTACTGGACTCGACTTTCGCGAAGCCAGCACGACTGCACTTTACATAGGCACTGTATCCAAGATTCTAGCTCTTGCAATATCTGGCAAGGCACAAGGCACACCGGCTCGAACACTGGATGAACACGGCTGTGCGGTAGGCTGTATGACACTGGATCCTCAGTCCAACGAAGTGGTCGTGGCACGCGAAGATGCCATATACTCCTATGGTCCAAAAGGCAAGGCAAGCTCATTCGCATGTCAAGGTGCAAAGAAACTGGTCAACATGCACAAGGACTATGTGCTAGTGGCCTCGCCTCCCGACAACAATTTCGGACAGGCTTCCAAGCTTGGCGCTTTTCGAACAGCTCGAGCGGACGAGATTTTCAATACCAGCACCTTCTCCATACTCAATGCGGATCTCAAGTTCACTGCGTACTCGAAGCCCATATCAACGCAGATACACAAAGTATTTACAATCTGGGGAGATGTCTTCTTGCTCACCATCGATGGCAAGCTCTACAGATACCACGAGAGAACATTTCAACAAAAGTTGGAAGAGTTGTACAGCCGCAAAGAATACCTATTAGCGATCATGCTGGCAAAGAAGTACAACGTCGATGCCGTGCAGCAAAATGTCATCTTTCGAAAGTACGGCGACTACCTGTACCAGAAAGGTGACTACGATACCGCTATGCAGCAGTATCTGCGAGCTATCGACAACACAGAGCCTTCGCAAATTATTCGCAAGTTCCTTGACAATCAGCGGATACGAAACCTCATCGACTACCTTGAAGAGCTGCACGAACATAACAAAGCTACCTCCGATCACACAACTTTGCTGCTGAACTGTTACGCGAAGCTGAAAGACGTTGACAAGCTTGAGGAGTTCATTAAACAGCCCGGTGAGCTCAAATTCGACCTCGACACTGCCATTATAATGTGCCGACAGGGTGGCTACTACGACCAAGCAGCATTCTTGGCCAGGCGGCACGAAGAGCATGGGCTCGTGATCTCGATACTGATTGAGGACCTGAAGAAGTATGCAGAAGCGCTTGCGTACATCGTGCGCCTGGAGCCAAAGGAGGCTTATCCAAATTTTATGAAGTACGGGACTGTCCTGCTTGAGCACTGCCCCGAGGAAGCTACGCAGCTCTTCATTGACTACTTCACCGGGAAATTCCGACCAAAGAAAGACGCCGTGATCGTCCAGGAGACTCCTGCCACCCAGCAAAGCAGCGGGTTTGGGACCATGGCCTCGTCAGCGGCGCAAAATCTGGCCTCGCTTATCCCTCTTCCTTATATGAACACAAGCACTGTGCAGACGCCAAAGAATGGTGACGAGGCGTCGACAATACAGCAGGCCCAAGTCATCGAGACGCAGACAGAAGGAGAGTATATCGAATACGAAGTGCCCAAACCACGAGTCGCATTTCCAGCCTTCATTGATCATCCTGACCAATTCATCACATTTTTGGATGCCTGCAGCAACAGTGATGGTGTCAAGGCCGAGCATCGCGCAGACTTGCACACCACTTTGTTCGAGATGTATCTGCACAAGGCCAACACGACCAAGAAGGATGACAAGGCAGAATGGGAGCACAGAGCGAAGAGCCTGATTGAGGAGAAGGAGGGGCCAGTTGACACGTCCAACGTTCTGCTCTTATCAGATCTCGCAAAATTCCGGGAAGGCACAATTCTGGTCAGCGAGAAGCAGGGCCTTCGCTTTGACGTCTTCCGGTCATATACTGCAGCGTATGATACGCAAGGTGCAATCAAAGCGCTGCGCAAATATGGACCGGAAGAACCACAACTATACCCAGCGGCGCTCGCATATTTCACCAGCACGCCTCAAGTCCTTGACGAGGCCGGCGATGAGGTCGATGCCGTGCTGAAAAAGATCGACGAGGACGGCCTCATGGCTCCACTCCAAGTGATCCAGACGCTGTCCACCAACGCCGTCGCCACGATGGGTCTGGTCAAACGATACCTGTCCGGCACTGTCCAACGCGAGCGAGCAGAAATCGAATCCAACAGAAAACTCATCCAATCCTACCGCAAAGACACCGTAGCCAAACAAGGCGAGATTGCAGAGCTTACTAACAAACCCGCATCATTCTCTGCGACACGCTGTTCGAGCTGTGGTGCGACACTCGACCTGCCCACTGTGCACTTCCTATGCAAGCACTCTTTCCATCAACGTTGCCTCAATGTTCCTGAGGGCATTGATATCAAGAATGAGGTGGAAATTGAGTGTCCACTTTGCGCGCCTCAGAACAATATCGTGAGGCAGACGAGGCAAGCCCAAGAAGAAAGCGCGGGTCGACACGAATTGTTCAAGGCTAGTCTGCAGAATCCAGGCGAAGGCGGGCGATTCGGTGTGATTGGAGATTGGTTCGGCAGAGGTGTCATGAGTGCGCCTGCTGTGCAGACTGTGGATAGTAGTCGGAGGGGAAGCTCGAATTTTTGAGCAGGAATAACACCCTAGGCTAAGTTTAATCGAACAAAGGTGGGCAGAGTGGCATTCTCATTTCGCTACACCAATTCACTCAAGCTGTCACTTGCTTTTAAGCAATCTTCTTGTCATTTCTCTCCTCCAGTAAATGCGGCTTCCAGAACAGAAAGACGGATCGCAGCACCAGAAAAGCTGTCATATTGATCGCACCTCCGAGCAATGCCGTTTCCGTCATCCCAACATCTGCACCTTTGAGCCAAGCGCCTCCCATGATCGCCACGAACGCGACTTCTGGACCAGCGAGAGCTAGGTACGTCGCGCGGCGGAAGCCTCTTTGCGCGTCGCCAGCTGAGCCGGGAGCTGGCGAGGCATAGGAGAGTACGAGTGGGACCGTGAGCCCTGCTACGAGGCCTGAATTCAATGTTAGATGACATGATGGCGTTCGACTGATGGAAGCAGTTCTATCTACCGCCAAACCACTGAGCGAGGGTCCGTGTTGCTGGAGTAATTTGTGCTGGTCCGCGGACGAGGAACGAGAGGCCGTGATCAGGGTTGAGGAGTAGTGATGGCAGTGAGATCAGATTGGCCATAACCTCGAACGCGACGGCCGCTTTGAAAGGCGTGAGGCCGAGAGATGCCATTGTGGGTGATGTGGGTTTGTTCGATTCGGAATGCTTGATGAATCAGCGCGGTTGCTTTTGCACTGAAAACAGTAAAGCTATCGTGATACAGAGCGAGATTGGAGGAAGAGACGTAAGTGTTGAACCAAGTGAGATGAGCAAGATATGGGATATGTGGACTGTAAGAAAGTGGGAGGGGAGACGCCCTCGCTCGTCCTATGATCCTAAGTCTGGGCGATGTGTTTGCGGATCAGCATGACTTCATCGAGGGTTCCGCTCTTCTGAAGCTCTCTATAAGTTCTTGTGTGCTGTGTTGTTGATAAGGCTGCCGTCACCGTCCCGTGAAACACAGAGTGTTGGTGAGACATCGACACAGCAGATGGTCTGAAGAGATGTGGCGCCCTCAAAAGGTGAGTGCACAAGTGGGGCACTCGAATCTCCTTTAGTGATGCCTCAGGTTTGAAGCTCTGGTCCGACGGCGCGTTGGGTTCAAACCAGGAGTATACGCTGATCTGTCTTACCACTCTGAAGGACGACAGAAGAGGCCCGCGTCCATCGTATCAGACGGTACTGCAAGCGCATTTGCGACCCCAGCTCTCAATCTGTACGCCGCAGGCCGCAGGCCGCAAGTGGCTGTGTGACATGATGAGTTCTACAGCTCGACAACCTTTTCCCCATCAAAGCCTTTGGCCTGAGAGAAATAGTAGCCTCGCTGATTCGTCATGAGTCGCAACGGTATACCATTCCCTCGCTCAAAGGTGAAATCACAGTTATAGTGCGTATGGCCGAATACCCAGAGCACAACATTCTCACTAGTCATACAGGGCTGGTTAGACAGATCAGACGAGAATCCAGGCGTGATGGGACTATTGACATGTCTCGGATCAATCGCGCGGGCATCTATCGTCGGACTCCAATGGGTAAGCACAACTATTCGAGCCTTTCGACTCTCCAATTGCTGGACTTCTCGATTCAACCAGTCCAGATCCCGTGCATGGGCTGCGTTGTGTGCACGAATGTCCCAGGATGTGGTCTGGAAGAAGTCCTGCAGGCCCATCTCGACAGCCATCTCGCGGTTGGGTGGTATGTGAGAGAATAGACTACATCCTAAGATGACTGTTTGTTCTCCTGTAGCTGTGAGGGGCAGTTCGAAAACACCGCGATCCAGAAGGACAAATTCGCCAAGCCGTTGATCATCTTCGCTGTTGCCTTGCCGTCCCTCTCGGACTTCTTGCTCAAAGGCTCTCAGTATTTGCAGAGTAGATGGCCAATCTGAGCCGTATGCTTCGTGATTGCCTGGTACAAAGAGAACGGTCTGGAACTGGCGAAGTTGAGACGTGATGAATTTCAGGAGGTCATCCTTGTGAGTGACAGCGTTGCCTATGTCTCCAAGGAGCGCGAGATGCGGCGCCTTGGGGGTGATTTTATAGATGTCGTAGGCCTTGGGCGATTCGAGGTGAAGGTCCGATATGATCTGTAGGGTGCTCATTGTGTCAATTCTGAAAATTTCGTGAGAGTATACTTGGAGTAAGAGATTCTCCAGACATGGATTTGCGCTGTCACATGCACGCCAGATGAGATCATTGTGCTTTTAGCGAGGAAAGCTTCGATGCTTGTGTTCTGCCGACAAGCAGCATGATGCCGGCTGTCAAGTGTGCGTTTGCATCTCGCAGGACACTCATCCCAGCGCTGCCACGATGACAGCCCCCGAACACCTGCGGGTCATGTGGTGGGCGGAAGAGAGGTAGGCAGCATCCGCGGAGCAAAGAGGACGGGTGCTGGTCTGGCGTCCCTGCTGCAGATGCCACGTCAGGAAACATCCTCCCCTTGACTTGGTTGGTGTCGTGCGCTGTCGACGCATGCCGGCCCAAAACATCGCACCAAGGCTCCTCTGCCACCGCCTTGTGCCCGTCCGTCAGTAGCATCCGGCGCTTGTTCGAGAATCCGACGAAACGGAGGCCTCATGTAGTGCACAGTCAGCACCGCAGCCATGTCAAGCTCGCAAGCCGCCAATCGCTATGTTCGCCAGCACCTGCATATCCAAGAGCCGCCTCCGCCTGTCAAAGCCCGCTTCTTCTATACCAGCTCCATCCCGATTGACGACCCGCTGAGCCCGCTCCCTCCTCCCGCCTCCTCCACGACTGCCGCCTCCAGGCAACCTCCCAAGCCCTTCTCCGAGTACGACAACGATGCACTCGATCGAGCATGGACGGACCTGCGAAAGAAGATACTCGTCTATAATGAAGAGCGCGGGGAGAAAATTGGTTCTCAAGAGGGCAGTCAGGTGAGGCCTCGTAAGGGATCGAATGCTTCAGGCAGCCAGCGACGAGGTTCTGGGTCACGACCAGCAGAAATACTACGAGCCAAAGCTGGAGCTCATGTGCCATCAGGTCTGAGCCATGTCGAAGGAGCAGGCGATGAAGGGCCGTCGAGTGTGCCCGACTCCACCCACAGTGCTACAGAACTGGCGAGCAGCCTCGAATCGAACACGACAGGGACGCCGTTCGCCCGCGCGCCTTCCAGGAAGAAGGTCGACACTCTGCGCAAGTCCGAGGATAGGCCCTCACGGCCGGTAGCACAGCACCATGATACCTACAAGTGGGACGATCGAGCACCACTTGCGGAACGTAGCGCAGCACCCTCGCCTCGGCCTCCTCAACAACGGCCACCTCACACGAAAGTCGCAGTGGGTGTATCGCGACTGCATCAGGTCGAGATGCCGGAGCTGCAGATGACGCCGATCTACTGGACGCCTGTCCATGACACTGCACACGTGGTGCGAGGAACATGGTTCTACCAAGATACAATGCTGCCTGTGGAAACTCCCGTGGCAAACATGCTCGAAGCCGGCTACCTCGATCTGCAGTGCTGGACGGAGACGTGGAAAGACGAATTGAACAGTGCAGTAGAGGTCGGAGCTGTGGGCGAGATGAAGATCGTACACAAGTTGTGGCCCGAGCAAAAGTCCAAGGTCAAGGATAGTAGGGCGCCCTCGATCAGAAGCACCCAGGATGCGAGTGTGCTCGAGACGGCTGCAAGCATCCTGTACTCTTCTCAGCCAGAGTCCGCGGAACAGCACCGAGCGAAAGCCGTTGAAGCTGCCTGTGACGTGATCGATGCGGCCACTGGAGATGCCGCAGACAACAAGGCATACGGCGAAAGTACCCATGGCCGAGGAGGAACAGTGCGGCAGTATGCTACTTGCGGTGTCCTCTATGCAAATGAGAGGGAAGCAAAGATCTTGAAACCTACTCTCCTGCCTTCTGCCTACTACGGGCGACGTCCTCTCGCCAACTATGTTCGCAAAGGACATGCCATCGGTATTCCTGTTGTGCGCGGTTTCGATCAGCAAGTATGGGACAAACTTCACCCGCCGAAGCAAGGAAGTAAGGCAACGAAGGCGGCCCATGGAGTGTCAACGTCTGGTGCAAGCGCAAATGTGCGATCCAAACTGGATCCTGATCTCGCCGCCAGTGATCGACCAAAAGTCACGGACCTGGTCTTTGTCATTCACGGCATTGGACAGAAGCTGAGCCAGCGTATGGAAAGCTTTCACTTCACGCACGCTATCAACGCCTTTCGAAGAGAGATGCAAGTCGAATGCGGTAACAAAGAAGTGAAGACACATTTTCGTAAAGACATGGGTGGAATCATGGTACTGCCCATCAATTGGCGGCATTCTTTATCCTTTGAAGAGGGAGGATACAGGCCCGAGGACGGCTCAGAAGAAACGACAGCAGAAGACCCTTCAGTGAACGAGTTCACTTTGCAAGATATCACCCCTGATACACTTCCTTCTGTACGTGGCATCGTTTCGGATGTCATGCTGGACATTCCTTACTATATGTCGCATCATCAGCCCAAGATGATTGCAGCGGTAATCAAAGAAGCAAACCATGTTTACAGACTCTGGTGTCAGAACAATCCTGGCTTCGCCAAGCATGGCAAAGTCCACATCATTGCGCACTCGCTGGGCAGTGTAATGGCGATCGACATTCTTTCCAAGCAACCGACTGTGGTGCCGGAACATCTCAGCGACCCTACCGTATTCGACAACGAGCAAGAGGAGATTGACCACTTCCTCTTCAACACATCATCTCTGTTTCTTGCGGGAAGCCCTGCTGGCTTCTTTGTCTTACTCCGACGCTCACAATTACGCCCGCGCATTGACAGTCCATCTGCGCAGGCACAAGCTGATCCAGAGAGCAACGTTGGGACTATTTGTGGAGAACGCGGTCAGTATGGGTGCATCGCCGTGGATAATATCTACAATATTATCAATGGCTACGACCCCGTCGCGTACCGGATGAATGCGGCAGTAGACTCAGACTATTCGGCCAGCTTACGAAAAGCCTTCATTCCTAGCAACATACCTTCCTACTGGTTCCCACCCGGCACCTCCAACACCAAGCGCTGGTTCGGAGGCGGCTACGGTTATCCTACGACCGCCCCTGGCGACGCCGCTTCACGAAACATCCCTGTTCTCCCGCGTCTGCCCAGTAATGTCGAATTGGAGGTGCATAACTTCACAAGGGAAGAGATTGCAGAGAAGAGGATGACGCTGCTGAACGACAATGGACAAATCGATTATTTTGTCAAATATGGTGGCGGCACATTTGAGATTCAGTACTTGACTATGCTTGGCGCGCACAGTGCATACTGGGGTCTGAGGGATTTCATTCGCATGGTAGTGGTAGAGGTGGGCAGGAAGAGAGGGAAGGATGGGACACTGCCGGGTCTGAGGGCGATGAAGAAGAAAGTGCAAGGCGTCAAGTAGAGTGTTGTTTGCGGGGCATAGAGGCGTCTGGCAAGATGTATAGAATGATACCCTATTCGCAATGATAACGTTTGCATCTCCTTTGGCTTGGTTCTCGACTCGCGAATCTAGATCTCGGCATGTTAACGCTCTTCGGCCCGAGCTGAGATGTGGGGATGGCTTGGAGACGTCGTCTCTTCTGACACTGCCAGGGCCTCATTAAAAGATCAACCTCTCGTTGTGTTGCGATACACTTTCAGATAATAGACAAACTCTGAACCATGGCATCCTCAGACAAGGCCAAAGAATATATTTTCGAAGACTTACAAACGATTTTTCCCGCTGAATTCGTTGCTCATGTTCAATTGAATCGTCCCAAGAAATACAATGCTATCAATTCGACGTATGTTTGCGACAATATTCTTCAAGGATTACTTAAACAACATGGAGTATCGCAATGTATAAATCCACTCTAACGATCACTCCCAGTATTTTCCACAACCTCGCCCTCATCTTCGACAAATTATCCCTCGATCCCGACGTTCGCGTAGTTCTCCTCTCAGGCTCTGGACCTCATTTCTCCGCCGGTCTCGATGTCACAGGCGCCTCATCTTCCGGACCTGTCTCCAACCCTACAGAATCCGAAGATGTCGCGCGTCGAACATGGAAAGTCCGACGACATATGATTTCTTACCAGAACGGCATCTCCGCTATCGAACGTTGCGAGAAACCAGTCATAGGCCTCTTCCATGGAATCTCATACGGTGCTGCTGTCGATATTGCCACCGCGGCAGATATAAGATATTGTTCCCAGGGCGTGAGATTTTCTGTTAAAGAAGTTGATGTCGGGTTAGCGGCTGATGTAGGAACTCTTTCGAGGTTACCGAAAGTTGGGGTTAGTTATTCGTGGGCGAAGGAGATGGTTTATACGGCGAGAGAATTTGGAGCTGAAGAGGCAGGGAAGGTGGGGTTTGTGAGTAGGGTTTTGGGATCGAAGGAGGAATTGGAAAGGGAAGGGTTGGAGCTTGCGAAGGTTATTGCGAAGAAGAGTCCTGTGGCTGTGCAGAGTTCGAAGGCGATTTGGGATTTTAGTAGGGATAGGACGGTGGCGGATGGGTTGGCGTTTACGGCTGCGTGGAATTCGGCTATGGTGCAGAGTGAGGATGTTAAGAAGGCTATGATGAGCGGGTTGAGGAAGACGAAGACGAGTTTTGAGAAGTTGTAGGATGGTTGTTGATGTGGAGGGGGAAAGAGTGTTGATTGTATTTCAGATTATGTGATGGAGAATCACAAGGCCGTCTCTGTCTTCATCATTCGTTGGGTATTGCTGCAGAATGGTGTCACGATGAAAGCTCTCAAGAGCAGAGTAATTGCGAGCAACGCCTCATGAAGCTGTTCCCAAGTTCGTGCGACACATGCAGTTCCAGAAGGATGTCTGGCGTGCGCCTCGATCTTCATGTTCATGCACGTCAATGCAGGTGACGGTCTAGTGAACGAGACGGAGCCTTTGGAAGCGAGATGTCACGCCACTCCGTCACTGTAAAGGTGTTGAGCGAGCGAGTTCTCGATCTTGGCATCGTATTCGTATAGCTCCCTTCGCATACGTTTCGCAACCCATTTTTCGCCCAGGCAGCGATAAATAGAACAGCGCCGTCGGCATTAGAGGCATTGATGTATGTGGCTGGCCGGTCCTCGGTTCAATAAAGTGGTTGAGTATTCCCTGGCCGCGTTCTGCATTTAGTCTCTCGAGACCTTCATCCTTTGCTTCCTCTTACACCTCTTCGGACACACACGCTCGCTACTTGCACGGCAAGGCTGCCATCATATACTTCGAAGGATAGCGAGCAGGAGGATCTCAGTCCCTACGGACACTCGATCATGGCAACCATGCACACACAACCCAAGCCCCGCTCGCCCATTGTCCGGTATTTTGCGAACTGGTACCAGAACACATCTCAAGATCTCGGTTTCCGGCTAGGAATTCGCCTGCTCCAATTCATTCTGGCACTCACCATTATGGTCCTCTATAGCCGGGACCTGAAACAGTTCACCGCTGCCAACACAAGGGCTCCAGCTTCCTGGATTTATGCCGAAGTCGTTGCGGCTCTTTCCATCATTGTTTGTCTCTGGTGCGCTTTCGTGAATGTTAAACACCGAATCTTGAGATTGATGCTGGACTTCGCGATTGCGATCTTGTGGGCCGCTCAGGCTGGATACTTTGGGATGTTGTACTGGCAGGACGACGGAAAGGGCAATATCGAAAGACCCGCGTTGGCCAGTGAAAAGAGAATGAAGGCTGCTATCCCTATCGGGCTTACTTGTGTGGGGTTGTGGATGTTAAGTTTCTTTCAAAGCGTGGTCTGGAGATGCCAGGCTCTCAAGCAAAGACTGAGAAATCGGAGGGCGAGAAAGGAAGCGAAGCGACAAAGAGAGGCTGGGTTCGGAGAAATGGCCGACCGAGGCAGTATTGAGCCTGTTCTGCAGAGTGCTGCACCCGAGATCCACGATCTGGAGAGCGCTCCTAAGAAGGGAGAGTCAGAGCAAGTTGCTAAAGCTGAAGAGCCGTGGGTTGACGAAAAGCGTAAGCAGAATGACTGGATCGCTCAGCTGGACAGTAACAGCCGGGAAGAAACGCAGGATCCTCCGCCCGCGTACATCAAATAGAGAGATTGCTGGCTGGCGTGGATGACTTTCTCTTATATATCACGATGGGCCTCAGAGCAAGCGGTGGATGTGCCCATGTAGTCGTAAATCGCATTTGTTTGTATCAATCATCGCTCAAGGTCATCGCGAACGGCAGCCGAGATCCGCATCATCGAGGGTTCGCATTGAACCTATGGCGCGTGGGACGGATCTGCGTTGAAGAGCCTTCCTTGGTAGGTAGTACGCAGGGGCTAACGTGCAAATGTGCTCCGAGCTGTTGGTGGGCGGACCCGCTTCCGGGGAGGGATCTGTGGTCGCAGCTTTGTACGTTCATCTCGAATACTACCTGTACCGCTGTAGCTGATCGCATAGAGGTCCCACCCTGCGTTCCAAGTTAGCCAGGAAAGGGTCATAGGGTGTCTGTGGTCATGATCGGGACTTCCGCAAGCTGCGGACCGCGAAGGTTGTGTAACGAGCGGCAAAGCGTCGTCACTTCTCGTGGAACGTAGACGTATCCCGACTTATGCCAGCATAAGGCAGTGTATGGACCTCGCAGCTCAGCTCATAGTGTAGGCACAACAGACAACCAGACAAGATCCAATGTGGGGTTGCATGGCTTGGCGCGCATCGCGGAGCTTTTTCGGCCCGCGACGCGCTATTCTGGGACTAGTTAGGGGACCCCCAGAAAGGTTGCCGCGTCAAAACAATCGCATTCGGAATGCTATTGTCAAAGAACACACAATTGTCACGGGCCTATTGAACATGATACATCGACTGCCATCAGAACTTGGAACACTACTCGCGACAATCACATACTGGTCTATTATGCGCGCACTCGACAATACGCGTGGACGACAATAACTTTCGAGTCGCAGTTGCGCCTACTTATTGCCATCGCCCTCTTCACTTCTTTTCGCTTTGTTCAGCACAAGAAAGCGCGAATTCCAGACCCACTTTGACTCTTTCGACACACACCCACACATCAGGAGCTTCGAGCACCTTCACCATGGCTGGCGCAACGCCTCGCAACACGCGTTCGCGCAACAACACCCCTCTCCCTGCCGTGCCCTCGCGTCAGTCCCACGCATATGGCGCCCAAGGCAAAGCAGCACTCGAGCAGCAGGTCACTACCTCAGCAGCTGATGTCAATGCCGCCTTTACCACTACCACGCGTCGCTCGCAGCGCGCTTCGACTCGTCAGCTCTCGCACGACACTACCACTCCTGCTCCCGCTACCAAGGTTGGCCGCAAGTCCAGAACCGCCGCTCCCGTCATCGAAGAGGAAGAAGCAGACTTTCCGGAGATCAACGGTTCTACTCGCAGTATCATTGACCAAGACGAAACCGCCGAGACCGACGATGAGGCCAGACCAGGTACCTCGCTCCAGCACTCTGCCGCATACATCAACGCGCCATTCGCCGCCCCTGCTCGACGTTCGCCACTGCGCGTTCCCGTCCGCACGTTCCCACCAGCTGCAGATTCTTTCCCTGTCGACGAGATTACGCACGAGCCATGGTGGGCCACGGTCTTCTTCCACACCCTGCCTCGCTATTTGAAAGCGTTCTATGGCAATGGCTGGCGCCGCACTGTCCTCATTGCACTCACGTTCTTTCTCGCCCTCTTCGCCCTTTTCGCAACGGTCATTGGAACCCTCTTTGGTGCCGCTATGGTGCGCATTCCCGCGAGCTGGGAGCCAGCTCGTACCGCATTTTTCTATCGGGCCGCTATGATCGTTGGTCTGCCTGGTTACGATCGACCACCACAAGAGCTCGAAGCGCGCTGGCACCGATTTACCCACTCTGAGATGTTCTCTGATCTCCTGCCGCAAGTCAGTGTGCCCGAATATCAATGGGCCATCAATGCGCATCTGCTCGGCCGCATCGAAGGCACGGAGAACCAGACCGAGATTGTGAAGCAGCACCTCGCCACCCACCAAGCCATGATCACGGAGCTTCAAGACATCTTGCCCAGAGCCACGGTCCTCGAGAGAGAAGATGGCGAGTTCGTCATCCCTCAGCTGTTCTGGAGAGCGCTCGCCCACAAGATGGAGAGCCATGACGCCTCGCCGGTGTGGGAGCATTTCCTCACCACCAATGAGGAGAAACTCCGCGCCTACAACAACGAGGTGATGGCTGGTAACTTCGAGGGCATGGTCAAATCCCACCATCTCCTGACGCACGACGAGTTCCACGGCGCCCTGTCGAACCTTTCCCGCTCCCTACATGACGACCTTGACCAGAAGCTACGGAGATTCAAGCTTGACACGCTCGAAGAAGCCCGATCTGCTGCTCACGAATACCTCGAGAAGTCTGAAAT
The DNA here is from genome assembly GCA_005356885.1 of Cercospora cf. flagellaris. NCBI lineage: Eukaryota > Fungi > Ascomycota > Dothideomycetes > Mycosphaerellales > Mycosphaerellaceae > Cercospora > Cercospora cf. flagellaris. Next base: position 387,787 of record RJLU01000002.1, read on the forward strand.
TATGTCTCTCGCACGCCAGCAAATACGGTCACTCGGTCATGCCAACTACGTCTACAACCTGGACAAGAAGCTGCACGAGATCAACTACTTCGCTCTCGGGCAAGGCGCCATGGTCGATCCTCACTACACTTCCGCCACCAAGATGCCCAAGACCACGAACATCTTCCAGTCGCTCCTCCACCTCTCTGGCTTTGCTCGACAGTACCCGAATCCACCGACCATGGCTCTCACAACCTGGGAAGAAGCTACAGATTCCTGGTGCGCAGCGACCTCGAACGACGAGAAGTCCCTGGCCCAGCTCACTGTCAAGATGGCGCACAAAATATACCCACAAGAGATCATCATCGAGCATATTCCGGCCAAGGGCACCCGCGATATCACTTCCGCACCAAGAGATTTCGAGGTCTGGGTTCAGGTTGCCAATGAAACTGAGGCTACCCGCATCAATGAGGGCCTCGAGGGCCACATCACATGGCACACCAGTACCCGCACCGCATGCCAGGGCAAGGCACCGAATGGAGAGAAGACTTGGGTCTGCCTCGTTGGAGAGCAGTACGACATCAACTGGCACAATTTCGTGCAGGGCTTCACGCTGTGGACAGATGTTCAGGGTTACGATATTGCAACTGAGCGTATTGCAGTGCGTGTTGTGAGCAATTGGGGCTCGCCTGATCACACGTGCTTGTATCGAGTGAGAGTTGGCGGCATTGAAGTAGCATGAAGACAGGATCACAGGACTTTCTTGGCGTTTAAAGTGAGCGTAGGCATAGCGAAAGATACCCCTTGGCTTGGCACGAGATAGATGAACTGAACAAAAGCAATTTTCTCAATACACCTCACTCAGAACCAATCCCCCAGCTCGTGAGTTGCCAGAATGCTAACGAATGCAGATATGCCCAGGAAATTTGTCTGCAGGCGAGGCAGAGACGCGCAGTATTGCACTCCATCTCTGGCCGCTGCAGCTCCTGGATGCCATCGAGAATAAATGTGCCGGCCAACAAGATGGATCTTGAGGGCCAGAGAGAGTGTCAAATGGCCTGTAACTCTGCCAAATGCAGCTCCTGGATGCCATCGAGAGTCAATCTGCCGGCCATCAATACGAATCAATTTGCCTGAGAGCATATGAGAGTCCCTGTATCTCTGCTCGAATGCATTCCTGGCTGCCATCCAGACCAAATCTGCTAGCCATCAAGAGGAGTCATCTTGATTGAGAACACGCCAAATCACCCGTAACTCTGCTCTCAAACCATTATTGAATGCCACTCGGCATAGATCTGCCGGCCATCGAGACAGGTCATTTTGCCCGAGAGCGTGCCAGGTTGTCTGTCCCTCTACTCAAAGGCATTCCTGGCTGCCACGGAATAGAAGCCTGCCAGCCATCGAGAATTTCCATGCTGCCTGAGAGCGTCCAAAACCGCTCGTAACTCTGCTTCAAACTCGTCGTTCCATGCCACTCGGCGTGGATATGTCGGCCGAAGCTCAAATGCCTGCTGCCTGAGAGCATCACAAGTTGGCTCAATCTCTGCTCAGCTACATTCCTGGCTGCCACCGACAGTAAACCTGCCAATTTTCAAGAAACGTCGTTTCGTCTGAGACTGTGACAAACCGCTCGTAACTCCGCATCAAGATCTTCTTGGATGCCGTTCGTGCTGGATACGCCGGCCAACGAGCAAAGTCATGTTGCCTCAGAGCAGGGAGAATAGGCTCTGTCTCTGCTAAAATTCATCCCTGGATGCTGCTTAGGGTAAAAATGCTGACCAATAGCGAGCAAAACAGCAGAAACGAGCGCATCAATCAAGTTGCGGGCTACCAAGCCAACGAGCAGAAATTGCTCGAGCGAGCGAGGGAGCTGGAAAAGCAGAACGACCAGCTGAAGCAGGAGAAAACGCAATTGGTGGAACAATGGACAAGACCGTGAGAAATTCGTGTTGTCCGTGAGAGTGATTAATCGCCTGTAACTCTGCTCAAATGCAACCATGGCTGCCATTCGGAGCAGAAATGCGGACCAAGGAGAGCAGTTTTGATGGCCGAGATTGCGTTGTACTTCCCTCGTTTCTGCTCAAATGTGTCCTTCTATGCCACTTTAGGTGAGAATACAAGCCGACGAGGGTATGTGTTCATCCTAGAGAGCGTGTGCCATCGGCTCTTTCTCCGGCAAACGAAGCACATAGAAGCCATTTGAAAAGGACTGGCCTAGCTAATGAGAACACTCGTTTTGCCTGGGAACGTGTCAAATGACCCGTGTCTCTGCTCAAAGGGATCCCTAGCTGCCAACGAGTGTAGATCTGCCGACCAACGAGAAGAATCCTCTTGCCCGAGAGTAGGAAAGGTTTACCTCCCAAGTCAAACTTGCGGCAAGTACGCGCTCGGCAGGTGCGTATGTGTAGTATTGAACGGCGGTACAGAAGACGGAGGGGGGGAGATTGTTACGGTCGCAGACCCAGGGGCAGCTGCAGACATTCTCAAGCCATTCAGACGCTACTGTCGGACCTACATCGATGACATCGTGATTTTCTCGCGGACGCACGGTGAGCACCTCGCCCATCTGGACCGTATCTTCCAGCTCTTACCCGGAACAATGGATGAAGAAGTACGAGACGCTCTCATTCGACGAGCTCATCTCCACACCTGTCCCTCTGGGACTCTTCCAGGGCAAGCACCGCATCGTCCCAGTTACTTCGGCGCAAAAGCGCGACGCGATGACCTACGGACCTATGTAAGAGGTCTCCGCGTTCTCCTATCACGCCACCATGATCGTCCGTCCGCCAATCCAACGGTCAATCTTCCATTATTTGAGAGCGTGTCAGATGGGCATAGCCCCACCAGTAAAAGCTGCCGTCGTAAGATCCTCCTCATGAGCACGTTTTTGCTCATCATCGTCGCCCGGTCCGCATCGGTTCTTTCCACTTTGTTCATGGTCGCCATCGCACTTCTTGCCAGGACCCGGGAGCCAGTTCGCACTGCCTTCTCTCGCTGTCACGATCGTCAGTCTACCTGGCCAAACTCGAGGGGTTGGGAGCCTTTCCGCACCGCCTGTCTCTATCGTACCGCCCTCGCCTGTGGTCTGTCAGGCTACACTCGGCCACCGCAGGAGCTTGAGGCACGCTGGCACCAATCCGCCCGTTCTGAGATGTTCAATCACGCGGACCAACGAGAGTGTCCTTCTTAGCTTACGGTCTGTCAGATCGGCCCTCTCTCTCTCTCTGCTCGACTGTCCTCACTGTCTGTACTCAAGGATGGAAATTCTAGCCAGGAAGAAAATGCCATCTTGCCTGGAGACGTGTCACATTGCCCATGCCCCTGCTCAGATGATCCTTGGCTGCTCCTCTGAGCGAATCCTTCAGCCACCGAAAAGAAGCACTTCATCAGAGATTATTGAATCGCTCCTTTTTCTGCCTGGAAGCATCGATTAGTTGCCATCGAGGACGTAATTGCTGACCAACGAGAATCAGCCTCTTGTCTGGAAAAACGGCAATCGTTCTTATCTACGCCCAAAGTCCGAATTGTAGGCAGGTGGCTTTTTCTATCGGCACTTTCCATTCTGCCCAAAAGGACTGATAGTAGAGCAGAGCCTTGGACATTCAATTTCAGCTTCGATAGTTTGCAGAGTCTGCTCAAGTGGCGTTTCAGCGAAGCTACTGTATCCCCAGGCCTCGTGAGTACAGCACATGGTATTCCCAAAGTCAATCAAAAGCAACTCAATGATAGAGTTAATCCCTCGCGTGATACTGGTAGCGATCCCGTCTCGAGCTCTTCAAATCGTGGTATCTCGTCTCGTGTGAGTGTCCTGGATCAGGTCGCGATGGAACATGTGCGTACCAGATGGATCTGAAACCTTGGGCACAAGTGTCCTGTACTTAAGCCACCTTCCGCGCATCGCGCGTAGGACTGTATCTCTTTGCATCAAATTGAAGCCTCATCTTCGTTGATGGAATTTTGGTACATCAAAAAGCTCGGCTGAGACTGTCGGAGTGGCTTCAAGAAGAAGAAGTCGAATACCAGTTTGCAGCAGTGAATAGTTCCGAAATCTGCACAGCGAACACAAGCTACCAGATATTCCATTTAGCAGGAGCAGACAGTTCGGATCTTCGAATACATAGGAGAACTGCAAACCTCGCACGACCACTGCGGCACTGCATGTCCAGATCAACCTGGCTGGTGCGCAGGCCTGGTTTCAAAACGAATCTGCATTCTCACTTCTACTCTCCTCTCAAATCTATCTTACTCAAACACCCCCTCCCCCTCCTTCCTCTCCAAAATCTCCCTCAACACCTTCTCATTCCTCGGCACAAACTTCACCTCATACTTCTCCGGCATAGTAACCAAACTCGTCGGATCCGAACTCCCCCTCACAGGATGAACATCCACACCACCCTTCTCCCCCACAATCTCAAAACACGACAACATCCTCATAAAAGCCAAATACAACTCCCTGTTCGCCAACAAACTCCCCGCACACATCCGATATCCCATCCCGTACGTAAACAACGGAGCATCGGGTTGTTCCAACCACCTCTCAGGTCGAAACTCTTCAACATCATCACCCCAAACCGCTTCATCCATATTACAACTCCATGCGTTGAGGAAAATCGTCGTGCCGGCTGGAATGAGTTTTCCTTCATATGTGATATCGCGAACTGTAGCGCGAGGTAGAGCAAGTCGAAGAACAGTATAATATCTCAGCGATTCCTTGACCAGAGCCATAACATATTCGCATTTCATATCATCGTTCTCATCACAAAGAATCTGCTCCGGAGAATCATCGTACATTTTCCTGATCTCTTTGATGGCTTTGGCTTGGATATCTGGTCTTTGACCCAATAATGCAATAGCCCATTGCATTAATGTCGTAATAGTATCGAGACCACCAGAAAGCATAGTGAGAGAAATACTCGTGAGTTCTTCTTTATTGAGACGAGCTTCCTTGTCCAGGATGACGTTCGCTTGAATGCAAGGTTTGTGGGTACCCTTTTCCATTCGGTCATCGAGGTCTTGGTTGAGTTTGTTGAGGTAGACGTCTCGGCGGCGGCGCATTTCGCCGGCTTTTCGCGTGCCGAAGCTGAATGGGTTGAGACGTAGTAGGGGGATGTAGTCTTGGAGGTTTCCTGTGGTGGAGCGGAAACGGGAGATTTCATCTTCGACGTGGGTGATTTCGTGGAAGAGGGCGTTTTCGCTGTCGCCCATGCGGGTGCCCCAGTTGAGGGTTAATGAGAGGCTGAGAGAGAGGCGTTGGATGAGTGGCATTGGGTCGATGGGTTTTGCGCCTGCGGAGCCATATTTGAAGGCTTCCCGCACGAAAGAAAGTGTTTCGACGTCGAGGTGAGGGATGTAAGTTTGTACGCTGGGCTTGTTGAGTGCTGAGGCGGCACCTTTCCTGTTGGTCTATGAGCAATTATTCAAATGCCATGCAAATCGACGAGCTTTACTTACCTCCTTCGTTTCAGCGAATCGGAGAAAGGACTTGTCCCAATCGTGGTGCCTGCTGTATTCGACAACACTTTGTGAAACTACGCGTTCTGTCAGTTTGTGCAATATTCACCGACTCTCGACTTTGGGCTTACCGTGTAAAAGACTGGTCTCGAACTCAATGCCTGACTATGCTGACCGAAGATCACTCGCGCCGACTCTGCACTATTGACCACAATCACGGGAATATTGCCGAGCTGAATCTGATACACCGGTCCATACTTCTTCGCCCACTGACGATACTTCTCGGCCGCGTTGACACGAATATCTGCAATGTTCCCGATAATCGGTAGTCCTGCTGGGCCAGTAAAGCTAGGAAGTCGGGCTTTGTGGCGGACGAGCTCATTTGAGATGACGTAGACGAAAGGTAGGAGGAAGAGAACCACAATGAAGGATCGCAAGCTGTGTTCAAGCAGCTGCTGTTGCAGGAACTGGACTGAAGAGGAAATCATGGCGCCTGCTCGTGCTGCTTCTGCGAAGAGAGGTCGGAGTGAGCTCTCTTTGGGAAGCTTACTTACGCTGTGACCTTATAGGACCATCTCACTGCTGGCGGGCGTGTAGCTGTCGCAGCCGCTCTTTGCGGAGAGCTCGAGTACTTGAACACTTTCCGTCGCGGACGTGATTCCTCATGGTTCCGCAATCCAGCAGATGTGGCCTCGCAAGGAAGGTGGAGTGCGGTATCAATTCCGCCGCGGGTGGACACAAGTCGTTGCTGCAGCCACGACCTTGGGCACGACGCTTTTCAAACAACACGCCTGCTCAAGACCGAGAGCAGCAAGGCTGAAAGGTTCGTGCGAGCATAACTTGTTCATACTGGGCTTCATTCTGGTTCTATATTCCCAAATTATCTCATGTAATCTGAAGACGCGTTCACACGGCCGAGGCAGCTTCACCCAAATCTCGCAGCAGCTGAATCAAATTCTCCACCATTGCAGGTCGTTGCGGTCTGGGAGGAGCTTGCGAGCCTCTTGAATCTGGTGGACTGCTCGCTGGAGTGAGGGCTTCAATAATGGCATCCATGGCCCGTTTCGGCTCATCGAGAGGCACAACCTCGCGCTGCCTGAGCACAGCTGCTGTCTCTGGATTTCGATCGACAGCATTGAGCATTGGGCTTCTTTGACTTGCATTCACTTTCGCGGTTGAGCCGCGAGGGAAAGTGGAATGCGCTGAGATCACAGCTCGGCCCTTGTTGAGGTTGATGAATTGGTGTCGTTCGACGGCCGTCAGCTCCTCGTCATTGCCATCAAGGTGGACTAGCTGGCCCTCATAATCGATAGGAGGGCCGCAATCGACATGCACCTGCCCTTGCTGTCCAGTCCGTGCGGAGTAGGCGCCGTGTCGTTGCTCAAGGGCAACGGCTTTCGCAAGCACGCCATACACCCAGAAGGTCAAGCCGGCATGATATAGCACAACCGCATTGAAGTCTCGCAGCCAAGGGGTGTCTGGAGCGCCGATTGAAGATGCGTTGGGACTCAAGCCCGCCGGCCTACGCGCAGCTCTGAGTACTTGCCCAGCGTGCCAGACAGCTTGTCGGCAAGCAGGCGACTGGAACCATTGCTTCAGAGCTGGCATCACCCTGCGGGCCTCGTCCTCGCCTTCTTTTCCGGCAAGCAGCTGTAGATCTTCGAAGGCCACACACAAGTTAATGCGAAGCAGTTGCGATACCATGTGAACTTCCTTCGGCACAAATACTTCCCAACTCTCGATCGCGACATAGAACGAGTCCATAAGTCTGGTTATTTCGTGACTTTTCGAGGCTGCCAGATTGGTACCAGCCCAAGGAATGTCCCTACTCTGTGCCTTGTTCGCTGAGCTGATCTGTGTGTATTCCCATGCAAGGCAGAAATGACTCATCAGCACCAGATAGAGGCTGAGCTCGAGATCAATTTGACTCTTGACTGAGCCGAGAGTGGAAGCATCGCACATGCTCGAAACGAAGGACGGAATGTGGACGGCTCCAAAGCGACGTGCATAGTATTGATCGCGCCACTCTTCCGGATTCTGGGCTCGCCAAAGTGCTGTTGGGGCCGGCAGCTCCAAAGTGATTTCTGAGTAAGCCAACAACGGCGGTGTTTGAAAAGCCACGGAGAGCTGTACGCTGTGCAAGAACAGGTGGTAAGCGAGCCTCTTGAACGATTCCGCCTCTACCCAGTCACGCCATTTGCGCTCCAGTTGCTCAGGTGTATCCGTGGGCAAGGGATGTTCCGTCGGCCTTCTCGACCTTCTGAATCTGCCAGCTCTTCGCAGCATTGTGATGAGCGGCAACGCTGATCCTTCCGCTAGCTCCATGATCCTTTTATCACCACTCCAAGTTCCAATGCCAAGTGCAAGCGCATATGTCTGCAGGGCCGCTAGTTTACGCGTATTATTGCTGTCTGCTTCGAACATCTCATGCAGCGCCACGCGCGCTTTCTCGTACAAGGCGTACCCAAAGCGCTGCGCATGGCTTGATCTACCAAGGATGGCGCCTGATGCGATCATCAGGGTAAGACATTCGGGTATCGAGTCGGAGGGCTTGAAAGTCGGGAGATGTATCCAGCTATCGATGCTGTGCTCCATCACTAGCAAGAAGTCGTTGAGGAAGACGTCTAGGACTCTGTAGATGATCAGTCAGCACAAAGCTTGTTCCTAAAGATATAGCAGATCGGTACCTCGTAGACGGGAAGAGCGCGACGATCTTTTGATAGTTGACTTTGTCGCTTTCGGCGAGCAAGAGTGCCACAATGCGATCTCGTTCTTGCGACTCCAGCGGGGCTATGAGGGCGATCTGCTTGGGTCTTGGTAGCTTACCATCGGGCCCACGACTGTCCATCAACACAGAGGCTAGAATGTGATCCTGATTGCCTTTTTCATGATTCGGGATCCACCTCCATGCTGAACGAGAATATGCCGCAACGCTGAGGTTGATGCTGTCTTCGATCGAAGGCGTGCTGACTTCGGACATCTGCGAGGGCTCTGAAGGTCGGTCGAATGGCTGTGGAACGAGGGATGGGTCCAACCATCCTCCCCATTCACCTTTCAGTACGGCATCAAGGTCGCCAAAATTGATGTTCAGATCCTGGCCAAAATCCATGAGGTCACGGCTATGGTAGTCCTGCGCCCAATTTTGCTGCGATTGTGGATGCGTAGGGAGGTGCATAGGGTCCCCAGGTTGAACAACGGAGCTCAGAAAGTCGATAAGAGAGTGGTCTTGATTCGCTTCAAGGCTGAGATTCGGACCAGGTATGTTCGGCCTTGGTGCGGCTCTGTCGCCTTCAAACGTAGGAGCAGTAGTAGGGTCTCGGTATGTAGGCTGGGCAGGGGCCGAGCTATATGCTGGCGGCGGAGTCGCTTGCGACTGCCCTGGCGATGATGTCCAGCGAGTGACTGGAGACACACGATCTACTGCTCGACTGGCAGTCGCGTCACCAGCGTCAACGCGGCATTCTAAACCCTTGGCTCGACATCGTTTGCCTAACAAAAATGGTAAAAGGTAAGCATGAATCCCGTAGACACCTCGACCCTACAGACCGATGTCTTATCATGTCAAAGGACGTCGAGGCTGGTTGGGCCGAGGAACAGGCAGGGACGACCGATGCCTGTTGGCGATACGCACAAGGCTTGACTTGATCACACTTCACCTTGATCGTTGCGCAAGCGGAGCAGGCCTGGGAGGCTCGAATCTTGCGCTTCTTGCCGGACTCTTCAGTCGCAATGTGGAGAGTGGCATGGCGTTTCAGCAAGTCTCTGTGGCGCTCATCAGCTAAGAGGTCCCCATGATTACACGGCCTGCTGCGCAGTGGCGGTCGTGGACGGTAAATGTGGTCACCATCGGGATGATGACCCGGGCTTCTTCAGAGCTGATCAACCGGTAGGGCACAGCGATGGATAGAATTTTTGGGCACCGGGAAGTCGAGCTTGACGGGCCATTGGCGAACGATGCCGCATGGATGAGCGGGATGGGATACAAGTACTTACGCTCGAGCGAACGTCTTGCCGCATTCGGTGCATTTGAATGGCTTCTCGTTGGTGTCTGTGTTGTGGCGATATCAGCAAGCGCAAGGGGAGAAGTTGCGAACGGCATTCAGGCTTACGGCTACGAAAGTGCCTAGCGAGGTGATCGATGCGTCCGTAGGTCTTGCGACAGATGTTGCAGACAAACGGGTTGCCGGCATTGCTCGACTGCTGCTTCCTGGGCTGCAGATCCGGATTCGAGTCTGGCATCGACATGATCACGTGTGGGCAGGAGCGACTGGACTGGACTGGCCGTGGACGTGGTCGTTGCACCGCTCGTTCCTGGCTGCTGTGCGGCGGGCGACACGGATCAATTGGGAGTAGCAGACGGGCGAGGTGGGCGAGGGCGAGGGAGATATGTCTCCACCGCCGCGAGCCTCTGCAGCGCGGCCGATGGCAGTAGAAAGGGAGATTCGAGCATCGAGACGCGGACTTTTCGCAGCGCAGACGACGCTGCAATGGCGCGCAGAGTCGTCGTCGTCCGCCAGTCGCGCCCGAAGATTACCAAGTGGCGCGGAGGGAGATCGCTCTCACACCTCGACCTCGCAGAACCACACTGCTTGGCGTGGTTCGCGCCTGGCCCGGCGTGGACCCTGCCGCCGGGCGGTGGTCAGCGTTTCGCTACTCATCACCACCGTGGCTACATTTCCTCGTCCGTCCCAGCGCCGTCCTGTCCTCACTGTCGACGGCCGCTGGACACACGCCGACCGGGGAAGCATGGCGCCTGGAACGCGGCCGAGTCGATGGCCAGGCGAGCGCTCCCAAACCAGCCAGGGCGCTTTCTAGCCCTCATCACCCTCTCCGCAGTGCTCCTACTGCTCCGAGCACACTCGCCCATGTCGCGAAGGAATTCTCGCCGAATGTTGTCACTTCTGGACGACACAGGCGGGGGCGCCTCGAGTCGAAGCAGACATTCACTTCGGTGGCGCCTCATGGTGAAACATCGGCTGAATGTGGTCCGCGCGGCCCGACGCTTGCAGAACGCGTCGTACTCGTCGTAACGCTGCTATCGACCTCACTACTGCATCGCAACCGCCGCTTGAGGAGGCATACATATGAGCCGCCACGCCATCTGCGAGCGCTGCTGTCTCAACGATGACGAGTCCTCGCCGCAACCCTCTTCGCCAAGCCCAGCACTACGTATGAAGTCTACGCGTGAAAGCCATTGGCCGTGTCGACTTGCTCTGTTCTTGAGCTGATCGTCGAGCGGAAATGGACATTGCAAGTCTGCAAGGGTGTTCTGTGGAAGTCTGTGGCTATCAAAAACGACAAGATGGACTAGCTTCCAAAGTCAGCGGAGCCCAAAACCTGTGCCACAGAAAGGATCCGGTTCTGCCGTGCAAACAAGCACCACAAGTCCTACGATTTTCGGATCCAGGACAGACGAAATGCTTGCTCGTTAGTCGAGCATCCGACCAAATCGAGCGATTTTCAAACAGTCTACCACCTGCCGAAGTGTATACCATATTGCACCGAGGTCACCTCGAACCTCTTTCCATGTTCCGCCTGGGGGAGGTTGCTCGGAAGCAAAAAGAAGCGGGTCCGAACCTCGGATCATAAACGAAGCGCACGCATCAGCCCGCCAGGAATGTTGACTAACCATGAAGTAGACATGACTACCGTATAATGGACAGACACCTCGCCGGCTGTAATTTCATCACGACAGACTGTATCTCCGTACCAGGATACGACCGATGCAGCCGATCACGCAACGGAGCCTTTCAATGCCCAGGCAGAAACGGGAGTGACAATGTGAGCTCTAGAAGGCGTACTGCGCGACTTGCAACGAAAGTTCTGAAACCCCAAGAATTGCATTTCGCGACCGTCTATCTAGAACTCCACAATTCGGAAACAGCACACAGCAAAATCACTCAATCACGCCGACCCGCGTACACACCGCCCTGTTGCTTCTGCAAACCCCCTGAGACTCGAGCCCTCTTCTTGCCCTCTTTCTGCTGCCCTGCCCTAAAGGGTTGGCTGCACTGGATAACTCTGGTCTGGCACCACGACTTTTCCAGACTGCAATTGCACATCGGTGTAAGCAGGGTAGACAATCTTCTGTCCCTTCACCACGCTGAGCGTCTGAAACCCAGCGTCCTCGCCGAATTGTCCCGACCAAATAGATCCAACGGTGAACGCGCCGCAAACGAGCCCTTGGTAGGTCTTGCGAGCTGGCGGATCCTCCAGAGATCCGGAGACGGAGTAGGAGCATGGCGTTGCCGCGCTACCATCGTTGGTGTTGACCGCAAAAGAGTACGAGCATGGGCCGCCATCAGTCGCGCATTGGCGTCGGAAGCCCTCGATGGTCCAGGTTGGAGGAGCAGATGCGTCGGGTTGCGGAGCTGGCAGAGCCAAAGCGCTGCTGGTCAAGGTTGCCAGCAGGGCGACGACGGTGGAGAACTGCATCTTGATAAAGGGTGAGATGTTGATTTTGAATAGCTGATCGGTGGCAGATTGATTGCTTTTGCTGGCTTTTGCTTTTCTGTGATGATGCCTTCCCATGAGCGTACCAGCAAACATGTTATATATCCAAGTACCATGGTCACAAAAGCGCAATCAGCGACGGCAAGCGACATCCCCAAAAGCGGCAGTATCAGCAACATCGCGTCCGCCGATCTATTCTTCGCACGACCGAGAGGCAGTGCATCAATACAATCACCCCAATGAGTCAGCCGGGTGGTATTCACGAGCTGAGAGGAAGCAATACGAACGGTGAAAGAGCAAGCGAGTCACGATGCTGACAGATGGTTGTAGCAAAGCCGCACTTCGATCGTAGGATCCGCTACCTGCGAGCATGCCACTACGGCCGTGAATACTTCCAAGATGCTACGCTCTGAATCTCGATTCTGTACGAATACAGGAAGGGTCGCCAGCTTGAGAAACATCCACACAGACAGTGCAAGTCTGTGACAAGACTGCAACCATGCGACAGCGCCATGTCCAGTATGCCCTCACCGGACACCAGATCTTGGCTCAGTCCTCTACTATGTGCCGCTTACTGCATCCTGCTGCGCGCAGCCACCATGAACGGAAGAAAGCTCCTTCCCCAGAAGTCGCAGCAGGAGTAGGAATATACGATCAGCTCAGGCGTCCGAAAATGTTCCCCACATGCACTTTCCCCATTTCTCACGACGCCTCGAGATGACAGCATCAATTCGGACGCAGAACGGACAAACACCACGCCCTCACGCCGCTTCCGATGCCGTGAGCACAAAATAATCTCCTTACGCGGTCCAAATCGAATGATGCGCCAACGCAAGCGCATTTCCTGCCGCCTGCCGCATCCTCAAAATGCAGTGTGACATCCCGCATCAGCAGTCCAGAATATCTAAAATCATTGAGCCGCGTCCGGCCAGTCATAACTCCGCCTGGATGTCTGACTACTTGTAGAAGGAGGACCATGCCTGGTTCCAAACACGATCACATTCGCGAGAGCAGCGCAGCTTCTGCGTGCCATCTTTCGTCCGCTGGCAAGCGCAACGTGCGTAGTCAACGACAGCCAATGCTCTTACCGAGGTATGTCACTTGATGATAGTAAGCAGGACAGGAACAAGCCGAGCAGTAGTTGAACTTCTTCCTCGTTCCTGCATCCATCGTCAGCAGAGCCAAAAATAGCAGAATGCTTGGCGTACGGCGGTTCTGTACGGCTGACGTACGGCGAAGCAGCGCAACAGGCATAGTAGTGGCAGGATGCTGCGCGAGACATGGAGGAATGCTGAAAGAAGGATATTCTGGTTTCTGTTCATGCATGCTTCGCTTCAAAAACGTACGTAATGCTACTAAAGTACAATACAGCTTCGCCATGAAAAAGCGAGCCATATACGCAATCAAGTCTGCTCACTCACCTTTCGCTTAGCAAGCTTCAAGGATCAGCATCTAGCAGACTTCATTTCCCCTCCAGTTTGTGTATTGTGTCATAGTTTCTGTGGCACGACGTCGAACGTATCGCGAAGTACTTTTTCGGCGTCGGCCTATGCTCTTCCTCTTCAGTTTTCGCGCTTCTCCATCCCGGCCATGAGAACTCAGTTCTTAGATGGCGAACTCATGGCAGCGAGCAGGTCAAAGCGGTTGGCACTGGCACTTGGGGTACCAGCTGGTTTGGTGACACCAGACTTGCGCTTCTCCGTGGTAGCCTCCTTGGCGGACATCGGAGCCGACTTTGTTGGTGGAGGAGTCGATGGCTTTTGGTCTTTGGAGATGTGAACGCTTGACCGCTTGGAGTTAGGCCCACTGGGTGTTTTCGCCGGTGTCGTCACCGCGTTGACATCGTTCGTAGCCGTTCGGCCGTTCTCACGCTTTTCGAACTTCTTGTTGGCAAGCTTTCCCGAAGGCTTACGGTCCTCAGTGCTTCGAAGCGATTGATGATGAGCCTTGGAGGGTTGACTTGGTTTGCGGTTGTTCACGCCGGATTGAGTAGGGTCAGCAACACGATGCTTGCGATGATTTGGTTCAGACGGCTGTTGCTCAGGACCAGGCGCCTGCGAATGGCGCGGCTGGAAGGACGAGGTCTTCCGGTCATTCCGTCCTTGCTTTGACTGTGGAGGAACATAATTTGGAGCGTAGCACAACCTGTTGTTCAAGAGCGTGTTGGGTATCTTGACAAAAATCCCAGCAGGGTTCCGCCAGAAGAAGATCTGCTCGTAGTACCCAGTGTCGATGGTCTTGACATTTTTGGGGATAGGAGACATCTTCAAAAGATTATTAGGATGAGCGGAGCCGACGTGAGACGCATATCGCGCAGAGCGTGGCACCTTGACCACAGGTAGAGAGCCAAAGCTGCGCTCATTGCTGAAGTCAATCTCCGGCTTCGATGTTGGCTCAGCCGTAACGCGGCCGTACTGTGCCTTCTTGCCTTGGGGCAGAGACACCGTCGCACCTCCGGTCTGTGTTGCCATTGGCTCTATGCTAGAGGAAGCCACGGCAAGTGACAGACCTTGGGCCTTCGGTGGAGTCTTTGGTGGTGATGGAGGTGCCTCATTGGACACTTCCGCACGTGCAAACAACCCGTTGAATCTCTGCTGCCATTGCGCGTTTGCCACGATTGGCTGCTGCGCACCATGGAATGGCTGTCTGAAGGACTGTCGCTGAGGTGGCATCACCACAGAGCCGTTGTGACGGCTTTGGGTCTGTGGCGATGTCGCAGATGGCGAGGAAGGTGGGAGCCGCACCTTGGCTTGTGGCTTCGGCAACTTGACCTGTGGGTGTCGTGAGTTACCCTCATAGACCGGGTGACTCTCGATATCCGGCGGGGGCGCAAATTGTTCCTTAGATGAGACATTTGGCGCGAGAGGGGCAGCAGTAGGTGGACCCTGTTGCTGCTGCAGACGCTCAGCATGCCGACGATGTGGCGGCTCGATCGGTCGCGGCAACCCTACGTGCGCGGGATTTCGAGAGGGATCCGGCATGCGTATCGCAGTGTTGAGCCTTGAATCTTGCGCAGGGGATGCGACTGCTGGCGGCGCGATCGGTTGCGTCTGAGTGCTCGGGGGAGCAGGACTGAAGCTTGAGACTGACCTAGAACCAGACCCATCATGGATAGTATGCTCGATGGAGTCATATCTACGCGGGCCTCCAAGTTTGCCTTGCTCCGCAGACGTCTTCTTGAATGTCTCCTTGAAGCGATGCTCCGGAATAGGTGCATTGCTCGCCGGCGCATTAGTTGCAGCAGGCGGATTGTGGTATTGGTGGTGGAGCGTATTCGCCGCTGCCTTCCACGCAGTGATTTCTGGCGGCGGTTGTGGCTGTTGAGCCTGTTGCTGCTGGGCTTGATTCTGAGTCCGAGACGGAGGTCCAATCGGGCCGGGAGGGTGGTGAGGACGACCATAGCCAGGGGCGTGTTGAGGCGACACACCAGTCATGCGTGGCTGCGCAGGGCCGAACGGAACCGAGCGGTCGTTCATGCCTGGAGCAGGGAATGCTCTCTGTTGTTCCATGATCTGCGGCTGACCAAGATTAGGAGAGCGACTGTCCTGGTTAAAGCCTTGTGGAGAGATGCGGGCAGACCCGGGTGCAACACGAGACATGCCAGGTGGAGGCGGCAGTGAAGAGTTCTGCTGCGAAGTACCCAGAGGAGCGAACGAGCTGCCGCCTTCGAAAACACCGTTTCCGAAACCACTGCCCCAGATGTTGTTGTTAGAGCTTGTCGTGGGCCAAGGCGAGAAGGCGTCGTTGTTTGCGACTGGCGATCTTCCGAGCTGTGCTGGTTGCGACTTACGCTCGCCTGGCGAGGAGTACGAAGATGCTGGCGCTCGGTAGGGGACAGGCTGCTGCTGGCCAAAAGGTGCGCGTGATGTGGGCGGACGTCCAGCCGCTGGCTGTGCTCGATTTTGATCCTCTCGAGTGGATAGGCCTGCCAGAGGTGCCTGTGACTCTGGTGGTGAGGCAGACTTCCCGGTTGGCTGCTGTGTAGGTGCTGGCGTTTCCACAATTGCAGGGGACTTGGATGGGGCGCTAGCAGAGGTGGGTGGCTTGGTAGGCAGCGTCTCCTGAGAGATGGTCGGTTTCGCAGCCTCAGCAGGCTTCTCGGCTTGCTTCTCACTCTGCTTCTCGATCGTCTTCGCCGCCGCTTCTGCAGCCCGCTCACTCCGTGACTTGCCTGCTCCTTCAAGCGCGGCCAGTTTGGCTTTCAGGCGCTCCTTCTTCTCCGCCTCCTCACGAGCCTCTTCCTCCTTGCGACGCTTGGCAGCCTCGCGCTTCTCTTGCATGATGCGCTCCTGGATTTTCACTGGATCCTCGAATGGTGGTACAGGCTCGCCCTCAGAAGGCTGAGAAGGTTGAGAAGCTTGTTGCGCATCTGGAGGCGGCGGCGGCGGCATCTGTTTGTCCCATGCGGATGGCTGATTAAAGTTGGGCCGTGCAGGCTCTGCTCTATCGGGACCTGAGGCCGCTTCTGGCGTCGCACCAAATTCTGATTTGTTCATAGACATGCGTCGTGGTGGCGGCATGCTACCTTGGCTTACGCTAGAGCCACGGCGTCTGCTTCCCCAGCTGCCGTCCATCTGAGAACTACTCCTAGATTGGAACGCAGGCGAAGGCTCAGGTGCCGGAGAAAGCGCTTGAGATGGACGCTGCAGGACGGCCGGCTTACGGGCATTGTCCTGGCGCATACTACCGCGCCGTCCTTCAGGAGCAGGCTCATATCGCCCGTTGGAGGAGTTGAACAATTCGCGAGCTCCACCATCGCGCTGCTGCCACGATCGATCAAAGGTATCGGCCGCAATTTCTCGAGCAGGCGCAGAGCCCATGGGTTCACTGGCTCGTGCATCTTGAGAGGGCAGAGTACGCTGCGGCGGCGCCGCTTGCACTGGCGGATTGATGGGAGCGACAGAGTCTGGTTTCGGTACTGGCGCCCATGGCGACTTGGCCGGCGCGGGTGCCGGACTTTTCGAGGTCAGCGCAGATTTCGAGCTTGCCGGTGAAGCAGCAGAAGCGTTTCCATTCTGCTTCGATTGAATTGCAGCTGCGCCAGGCTTGAGGATCCGCATGGGGTGCTCTGGACGATCGGAGCGCTGCTTGACAGATAAAGTCGGCTTCACACCTTCGGCAGGCTTAGCAGCAGGTTGTGCAGCTGGGGGCGTTGACTCTTCCGCAGGCGTAGGGGTTGCGTCTTTTGGGACAGTGGACTTAGTACCGTCCATCCAGACCACAGTCTCTGGCGCCCAGTCGTCCTCGTCATCATCGATGTCTGCCCAGTTCGAATCCTTCTTGTCTCCATCGGTCTGCAACCGCGTCGCCAGGTGAATTCCGAATTGTTGCTTGAGTTCCTCGTCCGTCAATTGTTTTGGTGGAGGCGCTGCTACGGGCTGATTTTTGTTCCAAACCTTACTCGCATCCGGTGCGCCTGAGCCTCCTGTGCCTGCTCGAGGCTTCAGCATCGATTGAGAGCTGCCAGTTTTGGCGATGAGCCGAGGCCGGTTCGCGGGTTGGAGCGTCGCTGACGCCAAAGATGCTAGATTGTGATTAGTAGCACTCTCGCCAGCACTGTGCTTCTCTGTCTCACCTTTATCACCAGTTTGCGGTGCGGCTGGTGTTGATGGTGCAATCTTGCTCATGAAGCTCTTGGTCGCATTGACTTTACTAAAAGCAGCAGGTTTCTTAACAGTCGAGTTGGTGCGAGTGTGAGTGCCTTTTTCGCCAGCATCTGCTTTGCTGTTGTCCGTGTCCGAATTGACGCTCAAATCCACAGATACACCCGTCGTGCTCTTGTCATCCGCATGCGCATCAGCCTGACTACCATCCTCGTGCACACCATTTACCAAATCGCCATGCGCAAGGCGGGTCTTCTCACTGCTTGAGTTCGCCTTTGCATCTGCAGGCTTCAACGTCTCTCGGTCTGTAGCCTCGCCAGCACTTGGCCCAGCTGCGACCGAGGGCGCATCCGATCCTGCGTTGTCGCTAGTCGTCCCGTTGGATTGAGTTGGCGATGCGGAGGTCGTTGCAGCGTTAGAAGCGGCGGGGATAGATTCGTTGTTCGTTTTGCCGCTGAGGGCGGAGTCGGTGGTGGAAGTGTTCGCAGCAGCGTCGACTGGCGCAGAGGCGCCGGTCGACTCCGAATTGATTACCACATTGTGGCCGATCTGCTCTGCCATCACAGTATCCAAGTCTGTATCGGCAGCCAAATTTGAGTCAGTAAACGTTGGTAACATGCCAAAGGACCAATTGAGTTGGGGGCGAGACAGCTGTTCAAGGCGCGCATCCGGCGCAGCTGTTTGGTGATGACGCGACAGGCAGAGGCCGTGTCGCGCGACGTGTGAAAGAAGACTCGGTCCTGTCTGAGGGAAAAGTGTGGCACTATACCTAGGATCAGAAGGAGGCTGAGACTGCCAGCGTGCGTGCTCTGGTGGGTGGTGAGTCGGATGCAGCCTGTTCTGTGCTCCGCCGGTCGCTATGTGCTGTGTCTGCTCGGGTTCGTCGTGGTCGTCGCGATCTCGGAGTGCGCGCTTCGGCGACGGCTCGTTCGCGGGTATCCGGCTGCTTAGAGCGCGGAGGGAGGAGTGGTGTGGGATGTGTGTAGAAGGGGGAGGGGAGGAAGTGAGGTGGTCGACCGGAGGTGAGGCTGTACGATCCAGACGTCTCGGGCGGCGAAGTCAGCCTCCGCGCAAAGCCAAATGCAGCCTACGGGGGTCTTTCACTTCTGGGTCACCGCGTACCACTTTCACTGCACTTCTGCCCGATTCGCGATGAGTCAGGAATGAAATGGACATATTCTCCGCTTCACTTGAGAATCCCTCTGTTCTCACTGGCGACAGCGTTCACGGGAATTACTTGGTCAGAGTCACGTGACTTGTTTGGAAACAAGGATAGCGAACGTGGAATATGGCACAAAAGAAACTCGCTCACGCAGCTTCGTATCCTTATATACACAGAGTCTGCTTCTTAGCTCTAGAGACCTTTCTATACCCCATCGCCTCATGTGCCGCTTAGTGCGCGTTGTTCTTGTGGTGACCTGAGAGATCATGTCAGCGGCCATTCGAGTTTGCAGGACTTGTACAACTCACGAAGATGGAAGTAGTAGTTCTGAGCATAACCGACGACGAGAAGAGTGCCGATAACGTGGACGAGTGCTGTTCTGGTATTAGTCCTCCAATTTCCTTCTCCGCCATAGCTGCCCTTTCGTAGCCGAGGAATTTTACATACGCCATGGAGATGCCTTGTTACCCATGTATCTGGCCTGGTATCTCTGAAGCAGGCCGCTTGGCTTCGCTTGTGGTGCGCTTCCTCGTGGGAGCTTCTCGTAGAACCCAACAACGTTTTGCATGCGCGCAGCGTCGCTGGTGCTGCCGATGGCCTGTCCAAGCTCATGTCAGCTCTTTGCAATCTATTTCTTTGTCTGTGACTGTCGCTATAGCGGTCTCGGCGTTTTTGGATCATGAAGGAGGTGCATATCGCTGCTCGGAAGTGGTCGCGGTAACGGATGGGACAGGAGCGGACGTACGTTGGGCGAAGCAACCTGGCCGAAAGTGGTCAGCAAATGTCTCAAAGCGCATTCTCGTGTGGACACACCTTTGGGGGAATTATCGAGGAAACCATGACTGCGGTGGTGTGTGTGTTGTGTCGCTGGCAAGGGAAGAGTTGAGTGATGTCTGCTTCGAGATCACCAATGCCGCTTCTCGGGATGAACCGCGCAGGCGGGTGCCAATCATGCCGACCTCAATGCCATGACCCTCACACATAGCACAGCAACGAATACATTTACACGTACTCGCCATGGCCTCGCTCCGTACTGCAGCGATGCTGCGTGCTGCAGCTGTACGCCCTGCACTGTCGCAGCGCGTTCCAGCCCTGGCGCGCTTCCAAACCACCGATTCTGTCGCCCCGAACCAGCAGTCTCGAGACAACCGCCCAGAGTCGACCGACGCCGCACCAGCTGCACGAGCTTCGACATCGAGTGTGACTATCCGACAAGAAGGAGCGTCTGAGGGACAACCCCGACACCAGCCTGACTGGAATGTGGCTGTCGACTACAGGACATCGTAAGGAGGATTGGGCGAGCCACCAGACGAGAGTGTGCTGATATGAAGGCTGTAGCAACTTCTCCCCTGTGCCGCTTCGTGTCATGGACGGCAGCGAGCCAGGCGTCGATACACCGGCTGCTGTGCTTTCTGGAGCACCAGTCGAGCTGCAAGCACGCACCGTTCGGTACGTTCAAAGCAGGCACATGAAACAAAGCGTGAGGCCTCTCTTCTAATATGGTCTGCAGCATCTACAAACCCGCTAAGACCGCAACTCAATCTGGCGACTGGACTGGTCACTCATGGCGCATGGACTGGGATCCTCTCAGCAAAGGCCACCGCTGGGAGAACCCTCTTATGGGCTGGCAATCATCTTCCGATTTCATGCAAGGCACACATTTGAACTTCAACTCCAAGGAAGACGCCATTCGGTTCGCCAACAAGCAAGGTTACGAGTACTTTGTGCAGGAACCAAATACGAGGAAGTTCGTGCCCAAGGCTTATGCCGATCAGTTCATCCACAGTCCGAAGAAGTTGAAGCAGGTGCGGACAAAGTAGAGTGCGAGAACCCTAGCTGCGGGTCTGCGGAGGCACCGAAACGGGTCTGTATATATCCTGTGGTATTAACGAGAAGTTCACATGTACCTGTACTAGTTTCACTCACCTATCCACGATCCTATACAAGGGAACCAGGATACGTCACGATGCAAAGTGGCTAAACTTTGCGCGCATTCACGATTACCAGTGCTGCGTAATTGCACAGTGATCTGATGAGATTGTAGATGATCAAACTTTGACATTCTGCATACTACAACAACCCAAGTAAGCTAAACATTACAACAGTTCCGTACCCACAATTGCGGCCTCACACAGCACCAAATCTCGCGTCTCGTCCTACAAGTCCCACCACTCTCCACCCCACTTGTCCCAACTCGTCTCCGGACCAGCTCCGCGTGGCCTCGCATACCAGCCCATCACCATCTCGGTTTTGGCATCCCCATATCTCTCCCTCTGCTCCTCGAGCCATTCCCGCGCTTGCATGAGCTGGGCATTATGCTTTCCACTTCCAGGACGGATCTGTCGGCATTTGCGGACGCGTTGGACAGTCGTCTTTCCGGCACCAGCCGTTGCCTCTTGAGGACCGTTGCTGTAGATCGAGACCTCAGCCCAGTACGTGACGTCTCGGACCTGGCCTTGTGGGCAGAGAGCGCGCAGGTGAGCAGATATATCGCTCGACAAGAGGCGACGGTAGTGCCATCTGATGGCGATCTTGGTGTCCCGGTAGAGCTTGGGGACTTTGGCTAGCACCACATTTTTCTTGTGCTCTTGTGGTGGTGGTGGTGTTGGCATATCGTAATCCTCGTCTCTGAACCAGACTCTGGTGGGATTGGAGTACTTGTTGAATCCTGTTGCCGGCGTAGGCTCGAAGAATTTCTGAGGCATGTTGGCGTTTTGGAAATATTTGAAGAGAGGTTGTTGATCTTGGTTTTTGGTATGAGTTCTCTTCGAAGTTATGGGAGCGGAACTGACTGGGGGGCATGTAGTACTTATGGATACCGACAGGACCTGACACCGGATCGTCAAGGAATCGAGGACAATTTCTCTAAGGATAAAACTTACTTGATGAGGCCACCCGACCACAACCAATGGATACGGTAATGCACTCACTTCTGGCGCTGTCCTTGGTACCAATCCTGTGAGTCTCTCTCTGCAACTATATGTATTACAGCCCACCATGCCCTCTGCCCATCCTTTCTCTGGCAGCTTCAGACACACTCGAGCCAACAGATCGACACACTGCCACCACTCTCCACCAAAACCACCAACAGAGAGACACACTCACACACACACCCACACAACCACCACGCCAAAATGTCTGCCATCGTCTACTACATGGCCCTGGTGCGCACTCCCACCGGCAGAATCTTCCGGCGCAGACACCAAGCGCCACTATGCTTTCACGCCTGCACCCTCCTGATGCTCCAGGATTGGTGCAACTTCCCGGCCGGCCAAGTGGCAGATCAGAGCCCTAGACAATCGATCGGCTGGAGAGAGATGGCCCCGGTGACAGTCGATCTTGCTGGGCAAGAGGGTGAGCAGGCTACCCGGGAGCCATGCGACTTTGAGGATATGACTTGGGTGGAATTGTAGGGAAGGGGCGGAAGGAGGGAAGGAGGGAGGGAGGGAAGGAAGGGAAGGAGCGATGGAGGAATGGGGAGGAAAGGGTCTTTGCGGAGTTTCTGGGGGAGGAATTCCACCGGCGCTGGGAAAGTTTGATTTTTTTGCATTGTAGAAAGTAGGTAATAATGATATGGAAGTGCGGTTCACAAAGTCACAAAGTTTTCTGCGTCCTTTTCTCTGTGCCGGATGACTAATGAGAGCGAACGTGGTTCAAGAAATATCGACGTGGCGCTTTGATCGACCCTCAGAGATACCTTTTTCTCCGTCGTTCTCTGGAGGACGTTGCGACTGAAAGCCGTCGCAGGTCAAGGTGCATAGATGAGGCACATTTTCCATTCGTCAGAGATAACCTGTTCGTTCAGGAAGTCGTTCTCTAAACTACAGCATAAGTGAAGGCCAACAGGAATCCAGATCCAGTAACATCGCGCATTCAGTGTATCCCAGAGAAATCCCGTCCGAGTGGTCGTTCTCTGAATCACAGTATGCTTGTATGCCGACGAGGGTCAAAAACTCTCGACGTTGTGTCTTCGAGAATTCCTGAGGGAATCTTGTTCACATTAATGGTAAGCTTTGTGAGCAACCACTCTCAGGCCACTCCGTCTTTCGAAGCCACCACATGGGGTCATTTGGCAGAATCTACCGGCCAATTCCGACGGAAGTGACCTCTGCAAACCCTCTTCACTCCAATTCCTTCTCATCACAAACCAACATCGACGCCCTGCAAGAACGAAAAATGCTTTCGAACACAACGATGGTCGTATGCGCCATCTGTGTGATACACATTGCTGCTGTTGGTGCCCTGACTCTCAAAATCGCGATCAAGTGCAAATCGCAATCGCGTGAGCGCACGGGCCTTTAAGGAGGCCGACTCCACATACAGGACAGCGACCAAGGAGTCCGATCTGTTGCTAGTACCAGAAAGAAAGCTTTGAAAATTGGATGAGAAAATCCAGATCGGAACCAGGAAACCCCCACGAGGCCGCACGATTGCAAAGTATGTACCGATCCGGACCATGAATGGATATCGGCACGCTTTATACTGGTTCGGTGTACTCGCGGGCCGTGGCACCAGAGGAAAGAAATATTCGTGCTCATTCAAGTCAACTTCTGGTATTCAATTCATTTTTCGGTCAACTCACCTTCTTCCGTCCAGAATCTCGACAACACCACAGCAACCACAATTGCATAGCAGCGATCACTCCGTTGGAGCGAGCCGTCACGATGAACTTCCGTCTCCTAGCACTGCTACTGCTCTTAGCACTGTCATTCGCCGTCGCAGAGTTCCTTCATCTCTGCCATCGTATGGTCAGCAGCTGGCCATACAGTCATCCACAGAAATGGCCTTCTCGTCCCAGCTTGAGATGGTGTTACAATCCTAGACCAGACTGGATTTCACAATCTCCACCAAGCCAGTCATTCAAGCCGAAGCCGAAGAGGAAACCCATCAAGTTCAAGAACGAGAAAATCGTCTTCAAAGTGAAGTTCTGGGAGCTGAAATGGCTGTTGATGATCGATCCGGAGCTCAAGAAAGGACTCAAAGGATATGGGATCGAAAAGCAAGCAAGCCACGAAGAAGTCATGAGGATTCGAAAAACCGCCGAGAAGTATCGTGCTTGCGAAAAGCGCAAGAGGCGGCCAGGATACAGACCGAGCAAATGTCTTTTTGAGAAGATGACGCTCACGACTTCAACTTCCACAGTCAAAGCGACGCCAGCAACGACGAAGGACAGCGACCACAGCCAGGTTCCTGCAACGACCTTGCCCCAGGTGGCTGCCATGGCAACAAAAACAGAGGCAGTTCTTGCTATTCCCGCAGCGACAGTTCGTGCCTTTGATCAGGTCCAGAAGACACAACGGGCGGAAGCCATTCGAAGCGAAAATGACAGGTCTGAAGATGGTCGAAAAGCGCCATAGATCACAAAGACGGTAATGTTCTGAGAATGAAGTGAGATGTCTTGAGCTTGGGAGCAGTCGACCGTTTTATTGCTTGGAAATGTGTCTGCGATGGAGTCAATACTCAGCGATAGTCGAGCGGATCGACGTGATCGGGTGGATTTGGTCTTCATCATTGTACGCGTGCAAGTAGTCTGTGACAAGCTTATCAGACTTCAACTCTTTTTCCTGTCCGTGCCTGGTTGCCGTCCAAGCTGGGCGCAGTCCTGATCCAAATGATGCAATCCCATGCGGCTTCTGCCCTAGTTCTGCTCTCCCACAGCCTTCGAAGCACGATAAAGGATCGCAAACGCCCATCCGGTACCCGCAAAATACAAAAGACTTCGCAAATAACTCCAGGTCCTCGTCTCAGTCGTCAAATAATTCGCCGTGTACAGGATTCGAATCGCGTTCCAGCCATACACGAAGCTTTCCAATCCAACGCTTCCTTTGCCGAGCTTATTCTCCGCGAGCAGTCCTGCGAAGACGGCGGCGACGTAGAGCGGCATGTTCTCCAGGTGATTTCTGTGGCAAGATTCCGCCCGCTCGAATGCGGCGAATTTGGCCGATGTGAGTCGCTTGCGCAAAGATTCGTGGAAGGTCGAGCCCTTTGGATTGCGGTTGTCGTGACGGTTCATATCGCCTTTGGCAGCTTTGGAGATTGCCCAGCCATGTGGGAAAATGGCAAGGACGTAGTAGAATGGGATGGAGAGGAGGGGGACGTTGAGATTTGGGGCCATTGTTGTGAGCGTCTTGTGGTTGACTTTCTGTTCGTTGTTCGGTTTTCGTCTGTTTCCGATAAAATGTTGAACTGCTGTCTCTCTCGTTAAGTATCTTGCACTGCTTCCCACATTTCTCGAGCATATGAAGTCAGGGTTACGCAGCCTCGGCAAAATCTGTTAGCTCTTCTCCTCTGAACACTAGTAGCGAGATCTTGGCATCTGGTTGTAGAGAAGGCTTTCAGGGACGATTGCACATAGTAAGCTGTTGCAATGTAATCCTCGATGAGGTTCGACGAAAGAGTTCCTGCGCAACCCAAAGTCATTTGAGTCTGGCCAGAATTTCACGTTCATTTCACGTGGGAAGCGGCCGCGTTTCTTGGAGTCGGTGTTAAGCCACACTTTCCATGTGCACCGCAGATAAGTTTGCGGAATGGCGCAGAGATCAGATGCAGGTAGGCGACGGTATACCACTTGCCTTCAATTTGTAAAGTCTGTGCTACGAGCTGACAGATAGAGGGTAGTCGCATACGTCCTTGACTTCGTTCTCCTCTCAGCCTGACTACTGCAAGAATGTTGGCAAGATTTCATGGTCTTTGTGAGCGGGTCGAAAGTCAACCAGAGTGCAAAGTGGCACAGATCGTGCGATATCGTGATATCGGGCGTGGAGGTGAAGTTCTCCAACCTCGTTCTTTCAATCCTTGCGTCCAAGCTTTTTGCCGAGCCCCGACTCAGCCGGTCGTCACACCCCGCAAAGCCAACTGCGCTCCTCCATCACCAGTCGCATTCATCTTTCGCCAATATCACAACGATGAGTGAGTCTGACGGAGCGATCAAAGTGCGTCAAGGGCCCCTTGTCCCTGTACCACGAGCCTGGCGATACGAAGGTGTCGCTGCATGGCGAGAGACAAGTCCAAGAACTCATCGGCACGATGCCAGAAACTCAAATCGAGCCAATACGCACCCCACCTTCGGCACGCCGCAGAGACACGCTGCAACAGGTCAAGTGCTTCCTTCTTTCAGCCTTTCATGGCACGTAGCTGCATGTCGTGCTGCGAGGTGTGCGGCTGGGAGCTCACACGATGCTCTGGCCCAACTCACATGGCGTGCTGGGCGCTGCCCTTGATCGGATACAAGGCCGATAAAGAGCTCGCATATGATAAGTCCCGTAGCTCCAACCTCTGGTCCAGGTAGGTGAGCCTTTTCCCTGCTCATTGCCGTCATTTGAACCACTCCCGGGCGAGCAACTCCCTATACCTCTGGCGTGCGCTGCTGGCAGCCGCAGGATTGTCGAACCACCCACGCGCGATTGGAGGCGGTCAAGATGCTCGCCACCGCCGCAGCTCTTGTTGGAGCACTGCTGCTTGCGCCTGGGGCGTCCGCACAGAATACCACAGCACCACGATATGTCGTCTGGTCAAGCGTAGTCTTCACGAGGACTGGCGAACGAACACCAGAAATCTTGGGCAGGACCCCATCTCAGATCACCTCTACTGGCGCTCAGGAAGCTTTCGCAGCTGGCAGCTTCTTCCGCAGTCGATATATGAGAGTGAGCAATGGCACCGTTGGCGATGAGGCCTCGGGTGGCGAGCTTGTTGGACTCGACAAAAACCGATATGACCAATTTCAGACCACCTCGCTGGCACTGGAGCAACAATACAACTTGGCCACACAGCAGGCGTTCATGCAAGGCTTATATCCTGCGTACACTCCAGGGAATGGGACCGACGGGGATACTGATCCTTATCGGGTGTATACGCCTGCGAATGGCACAATTGTAAGTTGTCTCCGCTGTTGATTTATGGCATCGCTGACATTCTTAGGTTCAAACGCCACTGGGAGGCTATCAATACCCACAGCTCCGAACCGCCGGCCCCAATGATCCAAACTATATCTACCTCTCTGGCAATCTAGGCTGCCCATCGTTCGAGATCGCAGCAGAATTATCGGACACGGCAGGAGGCAGTGATGGCACAGACGAAGAATTCAATGGCACTTATGCTGCAGTGGGCAGCGCAACACTCATTGGTGTCCTAGATCAAGGTTACTGGAGCTATGACAACGCTTATGCGATTTATGACTACCTACGGTATCAGAATGCATATAACGCGACTGTCAGAGACGAGTTGGCCGGATACCGTTCTTCCAGCACCAATACCAGCTTCTTGGACACCTTGCGCTATCTGGCTGATGAGCAGCAATACGGCCAGCTTGGAAACCTTACTGCTCGAAGGCTTACGACCCGGCAACGCGTGCAGCAACAACCTGTCGAAGGAAGCATCTCCACGGTCGCAGGAAACATGTTCGCCTCACGAGTCTTGGAATTGCTGAGCGCAGCCATCAACTACTCAGATTTCGGCCGCAACAAGCTCAACCTCCTCTTCGCCGACTATCACCCTCTCACATCCTTCTTCGCACTCGCCGGTCTGCCTCAGCGCGATTCTCGATTCTTCGGAACCGCCGACTTTGCTTCCTCGGTCGTGTTTGAGCTTTTCAGCATCACAAACGACACATCCACCTTCCCGAGTACTAATGACCTCTACGTCCGCTTCCTGTTCCGCAATGGCACAGCAGACGAAGCGTCAAACCCCTTCCGCTCGTATCCTCTCTTCGGTCGCGCCAATATCGAAAGTGACATGTCATGGGAGGATTTCCGCGACGGCATGAATAACATTGCCATGTCAGGCATCGGCAACTGGTGCAACGAATGTGGTGCGACAACTCTCTTCTGCGCCGCATTTGACGAAGACGGGAACGAATCCGATTCTGCTTCACGAGGCTCCCACCGCCACCACGGCTTGGCACCTGCAGTCGCCGGTGTCGTCGGTGCGGTCATCGCGCTCGTAATCGCTGGTATCCTCTTCGGATTGGCAATGCTCATCGGTGGCGTGCGGGTCCGTAGGGAAAAGCACGACCGCAAGAGCGACCTCGGAGGTTTCAAAGGCGGAAGAAAGATGCAAAGTGATCAAGATCTGACCATTCCCAAGGGAGGAGCCATGGTAGGCGCTTCTGTTGTCGATGAGCCTCGCGGACACGAAAGAATAGGTTCTTGGGAGATGAAGAATGCTGAGGCCGGAAGGACTCACTTGGGGGCTCCGCAAGGTCCGGCGAGTTTGAGGCCTAGCATGGAGGAAGCGAGACATGACCCATTTGCTGATCCGAATGGAATCCGACCTACGCTGACGCGCGAGCATGTTTGACGCGAATGCGGGAGGAACGAAGTGTTTGATGATTTTACGACCGATGATGCGGAAATGAAGAGAAGAGCTGGAGAGAACAGTGCCTTGCGCAGTGCGCGTGCTGGAGGATGACTTGTATATACTCTTCTGTGATACCCTTTTCAATGAACGGCTTCGAACTTATGATGAACATCGAATATCGGATCTCTGCGCGTCCCCAGCTGAATCATCTGACTTGCCATAGTTTCGGGCGATTCGGCACTAGCTGAGGAGAGAGATGGCTGTTCAGCACAAAAGTGGAATATTTCGTGGTCATTTGTTGCATGCTACTAACCTGACCGTAGCGTCCAAGGTAACGCCATTTTGGTGACCATTTGGCGTGTTCTCTGCTTCGTTCAATAAGGCCGCCGGGTCTCGTCCATGCGGAGTATATCCTTCTTCGCCCCATGATACTCAGTTTCGCAGCCTCCGAGCCCTTCTCAGCTTCACTGCAAAGTCTCCGCGAAGCTCGCGCTTGTCGCTCTTCCACATCATATCCGGCGCAAAATGTGCCGAACCAGAACCAATTCTTCAATAATTCGCTTTCCTCAATTCTTCCTCACTCTCTCCCTCCCTACCCAGCCATCTCCGCATCCCCATTCGCCTGCTTATCCTTTGCCGAAATCCACAGGACATTATTACATCTGATCAATACCTGTCCCAAAACCCCACCATCCTGTCCATTCGCCGCCTTCTCTTCCGCACCGCTGAGTTGAATATTCATATACGAGTCCACGGAAACCAATCGTCCCGTGTATTCTTGTCCCCATTTAATGCGGACGATGACGTCTTTGTTTACGAGGCCTTGGAGCATCGGGCGAGGGTTGAGGGGGATGAACTAAATGGTAGAAGAAGAGGGAAGTGTTAGTTGGGGCCGATTCGTGGTTGCGATGGAGGGTGGGTAAGTGGGGAAGACGAACGCTCATTGTTGCGGAGTTTGTGCGCGCTGCGCGGGTTCGGTCGGTAGGTTTTTGGGAAAGGGTATGGTGTGGTCGTGTTGGCGCAAAGGGCTGGTCGCGGGTGCCGTTGAAGTCGCTGGTGGAGATTTTGGGAGAGTCGGAGCTTGAGAGGCGCGACTGCGCGACAAGTGGGAAGTTGGCCTGAGGCATGAATTTCGTGAGTGCCTGAAAACACGACTCGCTCATGATGTCTACACTGTGACCTGCCACGGAGGCCTGCGATAGAACTGGTTTGCGAGAAGTTCACGGTAGAAGGGCATTTAGTGCTACGAATGTGCTTCAACAACTCCCTCCTTCCATCTTCCCACATACATCAACCACTGTCTACTTGGGAGGCACGAAAGAAGCATCAGAGCAAGCAAGTGGTATCCGCGTACAAAAGTCTATATACTCCTGTGCAATGCTCCCAGCGCAACGCAAAGGGTGCGCTTGTGTCGTCCGTACTCATCCGGCGTGTCATTCATACGAAGCATTTTTTTATTCCCACAGCAATAGCCGCGACCGGGTCGCTTCTTTCATCCGAACTCCAGCATCAAGCATCATACAAGCACGAGGAACGAGAATGAACTGTTTAACCCTCGAACTCTTTGATGCCCTCGTGGTACTTGCCAGGAATAAGCGCAAGTGGGACAATACCCGACACGTGCATCTCGGGGCCGAAAACATGGCCGTTCAAGTCGAGCTCCTTGAACACGGCCTTGATGTTCTTGAGACCTTCTTGGTAGTTGGGACCTGCACGACGCACCCAGATCTGGACCTTGTGCTCGTTGAGAAGAGGTGCCACTTCACGGAGTGCGCGGATGACACCCTTGAATGTGCTGGCGACCTGTGCAGGAGTTAGCGCCGGACTTCGGGTAGATATGTTACGGATTTGGCGAGAAGACTTACGTTGGTAAAGTTAGCGATACCACCACCAATGAAGAGGACCTTGCCCTCTGGGTTTTGTGGTGCTCGCAGCATAAGGTCGAGAACTGTGCGTGCGTAGTGGAAGGTTTGTGTCTCGGTTGGAGCACCAGAGTACTCTCCGTAGTTGGCGAGCTCACCAGCGAAGCCAGCAGATGCAATGGCATCGGCGTACACCACGGAAGCACCACCACCAGCAACCAGTGTCCACACACGTCCTTGTGAGTTGAGGATGGTGAGCTTGAGCGAGGCACCGGTCTTTGCGTCCATCTCTGCAATGTATGCCTCCTCTTTGCTCATCTCACGACCGAAAGGAGCAGGGAACTCGAGCGGTGGGCCAGCATCGATCGAGACCTTGCTGGAGCCAGTGTTCGCGACTGGAATGCCGAGAGCTGCTGGGGCGCGTGCAACAGCCCACTTGACACCGCACTCGAACTCTGCGGTCTGGTCGATCTTTGCTGCGAGATCGAGGAAGTGGACATCGGCGGAGGTTCTCTCGGCGTTGGGAATGACGACGAGCGGGTTGATTTCGAGGTAGGTGAATTGGCAGTCGACGTAGACGGCGTACAGTCGTGAAATGAAGTCAATGAGGACTGGGTGGACACCCTTTGGCACATTAGGGAGGAGTGCCTTGGCGATCTCCTCGTTGCTTGGGTATTCCTTGAGGTCGACTGGAATGAGCAGCTTAGCAGCCTTCTCGTCGACGTCTCCCACATCAACACCACCCTCGTGGTAGAAGAGGATCCAGTCACCCTGCAATTTTGGTTAGACGAAATTGAACAATGGCCGAAGAGCGGATTCCTGCATACCTCACGGGCTGAGTTGATGTTGATGTAGTACTCGGTTTCTTGAGGGTGAGGCACGAAAGGCTCGACGAGGAAATTCCTCAAAGCGCCCTCAATGTGCTCGACCTTTTGGATCTTGTTTGCGCGTGCTGCAATCCACTCCTTCGCCTCTGCCCAAGTAGCATTGAGCTTAAGAAGTCCGGACTTGCCTCGTCGCTTGATCAATTGATCTGGCTTTGCGACGAACTTGGCGCCTTGCTGGAGGAGGAATGGGTATTTGGCCTCAGCAGCGTCCAGAACACCGTTGACATCGTCGCCATCGGCAAAAGTTATTGTGGCAAGTTTGGCTGGTGGGTTGTGCGTTGATGAAGGTGGGAGAGGAGTTGGCTTAATGACAGGCGCGCGGGTCAAGTGGTAGTTCAGAATGGCCTTGCCATCTGCTTCTGTGATTGGCTTCGCAGACATTGCGGTGGTGTTTGCAAGATTGTGGTTAAGTGAATCTCTTCAAAAAGCTGTTCGCTGGCTTTTGGTAAGCAGATGTCCGAACAAGACAGCTCCGGGCAGTGAAAAATTGGCGGCGAAGCTGGTCTGATGATCCCCGGGCTTCAAGTTGAAACTGCGGGTGACGGTGAGGAAAGCTTAGCGAGAAAGCTGTACAATGGGAAGGCGCCCGCGGGTGAGTTGCGGTGGCAGCTTGGCGCTAGAGGTGTTTCTAGTGCTGCGAATGTCTTTCTCTCGCCGCGGATTGTGTGCAGGTTTCAGCTCTTTTTGCGCAGGCTCGCGCACTTCCCATTCCTTCTTCGCAGGGAACAGGCCACGGAGAAGTGCGTTCGGGGGATAGATGGGTGTGGTGTGGTGTCAAAAAAAAAGTCCGAAGCGGTGCAGCAGTCAACGGGAATGGGAATCCAGGGCCCAGCTGGAGCTTTAAAAATAAAATCTGACTACGCACCTCGAGGCTGAAGAAGGTCCTGCGGCTGCACTTGCGCTGGAGCGAGTTGCCGGAATTAGATGTGTAGGTGTAATGGAAGGTGTGAGAGGGAGGAGCGAGTGGGAGAGGAATGGAGGAGTCTGTCAGGAAGTCGGACAGGACGACAATGGGTTTCGGGATTGACGGTCTCATCAGCGCTCGACACAGACATGTTGAAGCTCTCCCAGGCGATGAGCTGCGCTAGACGCGGGCGCAAATGCAGGCCCACGCGCAAGCTTCCCGTCGGCGATCGACAATCCAACCCCAGCGCGCACTGTTGACCCTGCGCATGACGCACGCTGGGCCTCCCTACAAAATGTTTTGCCGTGGAGGGCTGCGCTGCAACGGGCGTGGTCGGCTCGCCAGGCGTTGCAGAGCCGCGCCCCATGCGTCCCATGGCGCGCGTGGATGCAGCTGCAATGGAAGCAGATATCAACGCCCGCTCGTTGCTTGCTCGCGTGGAGGGGCAGCGCGCGATGAGAGAGCCTCAGCAGAAACATGTCCATCCCCAAAGTTCAGGGCAGCGCATGTTGCCGGAAAGCGAGAACGAGGGCTGGCGGGGCTAAGCCTTGTCGGGCTCGCTCGCGTGTGTGAATTGCTCCGCGTGTTAATTGTGCAAAGGCCCAAAAATGCTGAGAGGAGCACGGATGGTACGATTCTGCAGTTGCTGAGCGGTGGGACCCGCGCTTCACGAGAACGAGAGGCCTGATGTTGGCGGACCGATGAGATGGCGCGTGTTACGAGAAGTCCAGCGGATCCCCGTCAGCCTCCCACCGGCGTCGGGAGAGGAGCGTTGAAGCCAATATACTTTTGGTGCACGCAGGGATCACCACCAGCTCGACAAAGTCCGACGACAAGAAATCACACCCGCCTGCCCATCTCCCTCTCGCACTCACCGCCGCACCTCCTCCTTCTCCATCTTCTCGTCCACACTCTCTCTGAGGCACAATACAATCCTCTCAGTGGTAAGTCTGCATTCCCAAATCCCGCCCAGCTGGTCCCCAGAATTTCTGGCGTCAGCTGCCAGAGCTCGAAACTGCCCGCGTTCGGGTTGTTTGAGACTGGCTGCCTTCGTTTCCACCCTCGCAGCGGCAATCGCGATCGCAGACGTGGCAGTCGCAGAGCTGTGGAAGCAGCGAAGTTGAATGTGAACTGACAAGAGCATTCACAGCACTCGAGAAATCACATAGAATTGTCCTTGGCTGAAATCCGCCCACCATGGCCACCACCAATGGCGCAAACGGCGTCAATGGCACACACAAGGACAGCAGCCTGTCCGCCAACGACAACATCCAGCGCTTCGTCGCTCCCAGCAGGCCTCTGAGCCCCACTCCACAGCACACTCTCTTCCACCCCAAGACGAGATGTTTTGTCTAGTACGTGCAGCAGACCCCAGTGGCAGGCAATGGCAATACTGACTCCTCCGCAGCGGCATGCAAACAAAGGCCGTGCAGGGCATGCTCGACTTCGACTTCATCTGCAAGCGCAAGACTCCCTCCGTAGCCGGTATCATCTACACCTTCGGTGGCCAGTTCGTCAGCAAGATGTACTGGGGCACCTCCGAGACTCTCCTTCCTGTCTACCAGCAGGTCTCGGACGCCATGGCCAAGCACAGCGATGTCGACACTGTCGTCAACTTCGCATCCTCCCGATCCGTCTATCAATCGACCATGGAGCTCATGGAGTTCCCACAAATCAAGTCCATTGCCATCATCGCCGAAGGTGTGCCTGAGCGACGAGCACGTGAGATTCTCCACGTTGCGAAGAAGAAGGGTGTCACAATCATCGGCCCTGCCACCGTTGGTGGTATCAAGCCAGGTGCATTCAAGATCGGAAACACTGGTGGTATGATGGACAACATTGTGGCTTCCAAGCTCTACCGCAAGGGTTCCGTCGGCTACGTCTCCAAGTCTGGAGGTATGTCCAACGAGCTGAACAACATTGTCGCGCAAGAGACCGATGGTGTATACGAGGGTGTTGCCATTGGTGGTGACAGATATCCTGGCACCACTTTCATCGACCACATGCTCCGTTTCGAGGCCGATCCAGAGTGCAAGATCCTGCTCTTGCTCGGTGAAGTCGGTGGTGTGGAAGAGTACCGTGTGATTGAGGCCAAGAAGAACGGCACCATCAAGAAGCCAATCGTCGCCTGGGCCATCGGTACCGTTGCTAGCATGCTCAAGACTGAGGTGCAATTCGGTCATGCTGGTTCGATGGCCAACTCTCAGCTCGAGCAAGCCGCTGTGAAGAACAAAGCCATGAGGGACGCTGGTTTCTTCGTCCCAGAGACCTTCGAGGACCTGCCAAAGGAGCTCTCCAAGGTCTACCAACAGCTCGTCAAGGAAGGCCAAATCAAGCCTGCTCCCGAGCCAGCTGTTCCAAAGATTCCAATCGATTACTCGTGGGCTCAGGAGCTTGGTCTTATCCGTAAGCCAGCTGCCTTCATCTCCACTATTTCCGACGACCGTGGCCAAGAACTCCTGTACGCTGGTATCCCCATCACTGAGGTCTTCAAGGAGGACATTGGTATTGGTGGTGTTATGTCCCTTCTGTGGTTCCGCCGCAGATTGCCCAAATACGCCTCCAAGTTCTTGGAGATGGTTCTCATGCTTACTGCCGATCACGGTCCAGCTGTCTCTGGTGCCATGAACACCATCATCACTACTCGTGCCGGCAAGGATCTGATCTCATCTCTCGTTGCTGGTCTGCTCACAATCGGCTCCCGCTTCGGTGGTGCTCTTGACGGCGCCGCCGAGGAGTTCACTCGCGCTTTTGACAAGGGTCTCTCTCCTCGTGACTTCGTCGACACCATGAGGAAGGAGAACAAGCTGATTCCCGGTATCGGTCACCGTGTCAAGTCACGAAACAACCCCGATCTCCGTGTCTCGCTCGTCAAGGAATACTGCCAACAGAACTTCCCATCCACCAAGCTCCTCGACTACGCTATCGCCGTCGAGACCGTCACCACATCCAAGAAGGACAACCTGATCCTCAACGTTGATGGTTGTGTCGCCGTCTGCTTCGTCGATCTCCTCCGCAACTCTGGTGCATTCTCCAACGAAGAAGCCGAAGACTACCTCAAGATGGGTGTCCTCAACGGTCTCTTCGTGCTCGGTCGCTCCATCGGTCTGATTGCTCACTTCCTCGACCAGAAGCGTCTCCGTAGCGGTCTCTACAGACATCCTTGGGATGACATCACTTACATGCTCCCAGAGCTTGGAAAGGGTGCTCCAGGTAATGAGGGCCGTGTCGAGGTTTCTTTGTAAAGAGCTGGGATAGCAGTCATGACACGATACACACCTTTTACGAGTTTGCTTTACACTTTAGCGAAGAGAGAAAAAGGACGGCGTTCACACAATTTCTTGTTAATGGAATGGGCTATGGGTCACGCGATGCGATGCATGCACGACGGAAGAGACCAGTCTTGTGCTGTGTGGCTTGTAGATATACCAAATAGATATGCCACGAGAATGTGGCCCAAAGAAAAGGACCACTTGCACGCAAAGTGCCCGAAACTTCCCGATTGTGACCTCGACCATCTCCATCTTGCCTGTTTCCGGTATCTTTCTATTGGTGTCTGGAATCTCGCACTTCTCACAAGCAATATGAAGTGCATACTCGCTTCGGGATTACTACTGTAGAAAGCCCGATAGACCGGGATCCGCGCATATCCAATTTCTCGGCGGAGAGCCGAAGACAGTGAAGTCATGACATACCATCGGATATTGAGATTTGAGAAAGAGAACGCATTGCCAATGATACAATATACCATACACATCACTATTGTAGTCGTCTATGCCTATACGAATGTGGGATGCATGAGGGAAAGATGCAGATCAAGTAATCGAAGAAGCGCAGAGAGAGAGAAAGACAGACCAGCAAGCCAGCCAATCTAATCCCGATGCCCATTCATATCATCATGACCATCATCTTTTTCCTTCTTCTCCTTTTGCTCCTTCTTCTCTTTCAACTCCAGCCGTAGACGTTCATGCCACTCTTGATTTTTCAGCATTTCCACAATAACCGAGTCCCATCGCCATCCAGCAAGACGGTCATCAAAGTGATTTCTCAACCTCACGACATTACCGCCAAATGCTCTGTAGACTTCATCGCGGGTAACAGGACGCTCTTCGTCTTTGTAAGCCGCAGCGACAGCCTGCCATGGATCTGGGGCTTCCATGAGCGAGTGGACGAATCTATAGGCTTCGGCGAGACGACTCGTACCCTTGTTGCTTGGGATCGTTTCGAGAAAGCGAACAAGGTTATGCATTGGTAGCGTGTTCTACGGCGCTTCCCAATCCGGGTTCTGTGGAATTGTTAGTGATGTGTTTGAATTGGGAAATAATGCTGGAGGAATGTGCTCACCTTCTTCACTATGCATACACCCTCCAATGTGTTCGCGACTGAGATCCATTCCTCGTCTTCGAGCTCTGCGCGCTCGCCGTGTCCAAGCAGTACGGGTGTTGATTGTGTCTGCCAGCCGGTGATTGTCTTCGGTCGTCCTGCTTGTCCAACAACATCGACTGCCTGACCCACACGAACGTTGAGCTGTACAGGCTTGAGGTCCTCGTCGAGTGTAATGAGGAAGCGAGGGTTCATAGCAATAGCTAGATGGTACAGCAGGTAGTGGTGCTCGCCCAGAATGAATGCTTTCGGGTTCTCGATGAGTGAAATGGCAACGGTGAGCAGACCAGCGGCCGAGACTCTTGAGAGGACAGTTCGGTCTGTGTGGAAGGGGCTGATGGACAGTGTTCCCTTGCCCATGTGCAGCAGACCTTGCGCAATTCTGACCATGAACAGCGCACTTGGATCTCGGTGGTAATATGATGCAAGCTGTCGGAGAAGCTGTGCGAGACGAGCATTGTTTGTGCCAGCACCAACCATGCCCATGGCGAAGATTGCGTTGACTGCAACATCAACGTCGTTGTCGTGTGAGTACCGAGAGAGGGTGTCATAGATCTTCATCTGAGGATTCGACACGCTGATGAGACCCATCGCAAGAGGCACAGCTTTCCGTATGTTAGGCTCGCCGTAGTGCATCAAGTGACCGAACTGACGGAGGACCATCTCCTGGCCAATGTCTTCGCCCATGGCCACTAGAGCCAGACCGAGCACAGCATATGCCTGGACCAGTTGTTCACCGGCAATATCCTTCTTCTCGTCGCCCTCTTTCTTCTCTTCCTCTTTGTCCTCATCATCCTTGTCATCCTTGTCCTCGATGTGCTCGTTGCAAATGTGGAGAAGTTGTTGCAACTTGAGCACAGCACCGGTGCCTGCCCATGCGCACATCTCGATGAGCACGGATGCAGGCTTGGACATCGGGTGATCGATAGCCTTCAGTGTCTCAAGAATGACATCGACCTCTTCCTGCTGTCCGAAGTACAACACTGCAAGGCCTAATGTCATGAAGCGCGTCCACTTGTCCTTGAGCTGCTTGTTACGATCTTCATCAAGGAAAGTCTCGATAATAGCTTCGCTGACATCCGAGTGCGCTGTGCCGACAAATACGAGGCCCAGAGACAGCGCCGCACTCGCAGACAACTGCATCTCCAACCCAGTGTCTCTAACGAGAGGAAGGAGGACTTCGAGAACTCCCTCGTTGTTTGAGCCTGCGTATGCCAGGCCCAGACCGAGGATGCGAGCAACCTTGTCGGCGACAGTCTTGCCCTCAAAGTCTCCCAGGAGTGCGAGAGTTGGATCGCCTTCAACCTTCACGCCTGCATTCATGACGCCCATGGCCAATGCCGCACCGGCCTTGATCTTATCCTCAGAGACGTATGTATATGCGTCAATCTTGTCGAGACCGAGCTCAACATCCCACAGGAGAAGTAGACCGGCAGATGCTGCAGCTGAAAGCATTCCCTCCTCTTTCACCTTCCACACCCAGCTCTGCTTGACACCACCTTCCACCAGCATCAGCTTATCTTCGCCGAAACCAGCGTTAACAAAAGCGTTGACAAATGTTGACGCAAGGTTGTGCCGCGCTGAATCTGTGTTGGTCAGGCCTGCGGTGCGATTCGACTCCAGGTGTGACTTGTAGATGTCCTCCGGTACCTTCGGATCCAATACGTTCAACTCTTTCGCCAAAGATTTGTAATAGTTAGGCAAACGTGTGTTGTTCAAGCACTCTTGCAGCTCCTCATCCCCAGCGTCTTCTCCTTCTAGCTCGATCGATATCCGCTGTCGGGCAAGAAGGAAAGCGAGTTGACGCTTTGTGGTCTTGTCGGGCGCAGAGTTGAAATCGGATTTGATGAGCTCAAGATCGTTGAGCTTGATCGCTAATGATATGGCTTGCGTGTATTGTTTGTACTGCAAGTAGACATCGTGTGCAGTGCGAAGGAAGCGATCGTTGTCAGGATATGTGAGGAGCGGCACCATCGATGCCATGTACAGGCACACGCGGCTGTACGTGTTCTCGTCGAGATGCTCTTTGATGTGCTCGATCATTTCGAGCTCGGAGAGAATGTCGACGGCGTCGGCTTCGGCATTGTGCTTGAGGAAGAAGGGCACGAGCGTCAGCGCCAAAGATGTGATGTCCTCGGAATCTTTCTCCTCCTGCTGTCGGACTTCGTACTCTTGCCCGATCTCCAGCGCGAGATGGCGCATGTACTCGTGGCCCCATGAGCCGATGTCTGTGCCAGGCGCGAGCAGTCGGTACTTCAAGGTGTCCCGTCGATCCTCGTCATCGGAATATGTCATGCCCAATACGGACAGTGTGTCGGCGAGTGAGTCCTTTTCGGGGCTCTTTGGCCACTTCTCGTATGCTTCGGTGAGCTTCTCGTAATGTGGTCGGAGGAACTTGAGCGGCTTTGGCACGGCTGTCATCGAACTGGTCGATGTCTTGATGCTCGTCTTGATGGCTTCAAGTGCGGCGGAGTACAGCGATGAGTCGGACTCTGTTAGTCGCTCCACGAGCATGTCCAGCTCATCCTTGAGCTTCTGGTCTTCTTCGCTCAACTCCTCTGGCGGCAAATCGAGGTCGTTGTCCTTCTTGCCATCCTTGCCATTTGCCTTGGCGCCATTGACGCCGTTGGCCTGTTTGCCATCTTCAGCCTTTCCCTTGCCCTTGTCGACGGCCTTGGGCTTCTCCGCCTCCTTCGCCATCTCTGACGATCACGAGAGCTCGGGTGTGTTGATAGTGTTGTCGCTGCTCGATGGTGAGGCGGACGATCGATCCGGCGGGCTGATACAATTGGCAATCAAGAGAGCTATCCACGGGCGCTCTCAGCGAAGATGTGGTGATTGATGAAGAGAGTTGGTGGAAGGTGATGCTGTCAACGCGTCTGGTCGTCGCCTGAGCCCAAGTGCTTAGTTACAGCAGTAGCAGTAGCAGCTTCGTTGGCGCGGCTTGTTCGGGAAGGTGTGGCGGCTCCCGGACAACGACATCACCGCAATTTTCTGGCCGCTGTCACATGTAAATGCAGTGGCCATCTCGAACTTCACAACACAGACTGGCACGATGAAGCTCGATACTGGCGCACTACGATATTTGTCCAGCGAAGACTGGCGCGTGCTTGCTGCAGTAGGTGCACTTTCTTCAAGTTTCACATTGCAAGTTCGTACTGAGAAAAAGTGTGTAGTTT
Organism: Cercospora cf. flagellaris; assembly: GCA_005356885.1. Classification (NCBI taxonomy): domain Eukaryota; kingdom Fungi; phylum Ascomycota; class Dothideomycetes; order Mycosphaerellales; family Mycosphaerellaceae; genus Cercospora; species Cercospora cf. flagellaris. The sequence continues at coordinate 426,944 of RJLU01000002.1, forward strand.
GAGCAAGGAAGCAAGAATCATGAAGTCGTTCCCACACCCCTAATCCAATCGATTTCTGGACTCAGAGGCGGTAGTGGCATACACAAGAATATTTCCAATCTCGCCAAAGCCGGTCTTATCGCCAAAGTGAAGAACGCAAGATGTATGGCCCTCCTCACCTTTCTTGTGACCAATGACTGACACCTTTCAGATGATGGCTACCGACTCACTTATGGCGGCCTTGATTACCTCGCACTCAACGCGCATCGAAGGTCAAATGTCATCTTTTCACTTGGCAATCAGATCGGTGTTGGCAAGGAGTCAGACATCTACATCACAGCATCACCGGAGGGCCGCCAACAAGTCCTCAAGCTGCATCGACTAGGACGCATCTCGTTTCGAACAGTCAAAGCGAATCGTGACTATCTTCGCAAAACCGGCAACTCAGGCACAGGAGATTGGAAGTATCTCTCTCGTCTAGCGGCACACAAAGAGTATGAATTCATGAGAGTACTGTACCGGGAAGGCTTCCCGGTGCCAGAGCCGCTGGCATGGAGCCGCCACACTGTTGTCATGGAGTTCATCGACTCCTTCCCACTCCGCATGGTGGACGAAGTCGGCGATCCTGGCAAGCTGTATGCCGAGCTTATGGACTTGATCGTACGACTCGCGCAGCGAGGCCTGATTCACGGTGACTTCAACGAGTTCAACATCCTGATCAAGGAGAAGCCCAAAGCGAATGGATCAGTACAGGTAATCCCAATCTTGATTGACTTTCCACAAACAGTCAGCACAAATCACGCCAATGCGCAGTACTACTTCGATCGGGATGTGGCTTGCGTGAAGCGATATTTCGAGCGGCGATTCAAGTACACAAGTGATGCAAAAGGACCCTTCCTGAAGGACGCGCTGAAGGACGTCGATCCAGAGAAGAGGCTTGATATTGAGGTGGAAGCTAGTGGGTTCTCCAAGAAGATGATGAAGGAGAGTGAGAGATTTCTCGATGGCACGCAGGCTGAAGCAGCTGACGAGGACCAAGATGAGGATGTAGATGAGGATGACGCTAGCGGTAGCGAGGTTGAAGACGGCGAAGAGGCGGATGTCGCACATGGTGCAAACGAAGACAGTCCTGAGTTGGAATCCAGGTTGGAGGAACTGGCACTCGAGGACGAGGCTGCTATGCGATCTCGCAATCTGGCGGACTTCGGTTTACAACCCATAGAGCTCTCCCACGAGCCCGATGTGGTAGCAGAGAATGTGCGCACGAAGAAGAAAGCTACAGGATGGGCGATATGAGCACGCCGAACGACATCTGCGGAGATCACGATAAACCGAGAATTACATGTCAAACATGTTGAGGAGGCTGGGCGTGGTGTGCTATGGCTTCACTTGGTCTGGTCAATACAATTGACGGTCATGTGCCATCCAGCTCCACAATTGGCAAGGATGAGCCATATTGCAGCTTCTAAGGAAGGCTATCACCTCATCGAAGCGAACATGGTCGCTGCTCGCCCCTCATGGGCTCGCCTAGAATGGACTCGAATCGCTCTAGGTATTGGTACCTCCATACTCTCGCGACCATTTCGGCCAATGCTGGCATCGACTTTCCTAATGCCTTCGTCCCCTTGCACAATGTCAATCGCAGGTCTTTGAACGTGCCGCTCCAGTCGACAACGGAGTCAAATGGCTCGGCATGCAGCGTGATGCTGCTGTCTGGTGTCCTGGGCAACCGCCGTGAGTCGCTCCTTGAGACAGCCTCGGGCAGCTGCTCACGAAGACAATGCGCGAAGCGTAATCGAGCTACGGCTCTCAGCACCAACAGCGCCGGGTCAGAGTGTTTACGCGTGTTCTCGGTCTTCAGATTGCCCGCTGCAGCGTTTGCACTTGCCTTGTGTGACGCAAGGCTGCACGCCGCAGGCACCCCTGAAAAACGCGCTAAGTTGCTGCTCCAAACTGCCGCGCGAGAAAAACAACCGCACCGTCAAACACGACAACAGAACAAAGAACTGGCACTATCCACCATCCCTGAGACACAGTATCACGGCGACATGGATAATACGGTCACTGCGCTCAGCACGACGCTGCATCACGTCCTCTTCTTCCTCGACAGAAACAAGCCGCAAGACGACAGTAGCTCACCCACCGACTCGACCCCATCAAACGCTGGCAACGAAATGTCGAACGGGACCTCTGTCAGCAATGATCCAGGCTCCGTCCCAACTACTCGTGCTTCAACGCCGGCAAGTGGTGCTTCTGATCAAGCCACCTCGAAGGGCAACGCCTCTCCGCTGAAAGCAGATGCGCCGGACTTCGTGCCTCGCGCTGTTGCCCAACCAATGTTCGAGTTACGAGCCAGTGCAGGCAAAGGTCTCGGCGTCTTCGCATGTCACTTCATCCCTCGCGGCACTCGAATCATCTGCGAGAAGCCTCTCCTCGAGATCGCTCAGGGCAATCTCGACCTCGCCTACCACGAGTACCTTCGCCTCTCGCCCACGAAGAAGGCCGCGTTCGATGCGCTGCACAGCTTCTTGCCGCCTCATCTCGATGCCGAGCACGCAGCCAGAGTCTGCGCGCTCCATCGCCAAATTCGCGAAGCAGACTTGGAGCAGTACCTGTCCGAGCACGTCCGTGTGATCTCCATCTTCGCTTGCAACACCTTCATACTCGCCAATGGCAACCTGGGAGTCTTTGAAATTTCATCGCGCTTGAATCACTCGTGCGTTCCCAACGTACACCACACCAACAACCCAGTTCTTGGTAAGCAGACCGTACAAGCTGTGCGCGACATCAAGCCTGGTGAAGAACTTCAGGTGAATTACCTGGGCGCAGGAGCTGGGTATGAGATGCAGCATCTCCGTCTGCCGAAACTCTACGATCTATACGGATTCCACTGCGCTTGCGTTGCTTGCTCTGACCCCACTGGCATGTCTGATCAGAGACGCGAGCTCCTCAACGGTATCTTCTGGGGCTTGAATGAGTACATGCATGGTGCGGCTCCTGAGGGACGCTTCATCCCCGCCTCGCCAGCCATGGCCCTGGTCCAGGCTGAGGACGGGATCCGCTTCATGATTGAGGAGCAGCTTCTATGCACTCAGCTCATGAAGGCTTACCGCTTCGCTTCGACTACTGCACTCGCGGTTGGCAATTACGAGAGCGCACTCGAGTATGCCTTCAACGAGGGAGAAGTGGAGTACAACGTGTTGGGCGTTGAAGTAGATGACCTTTGGAGCATCAACATGGCCGCCAAGCAGTGGATCGAGAAGGTCTACACGACCGCGAGGGACGCTGGCCACCGCTTCGAGGCGGCCTTCTTGCAAACCTTGTCGAGATATGCTCAGCGAGCCGTTCAGAACTTGGAGCGCAATTTGAGCGGACCTCGTGGCCTCAACAAGAAGAAGAGCAAGAAGAACTTCAAGCATGCACAGAAGAGGAGTGTCCCTCATGCCGGGGAGCAGGGCCCTGCCCTCACAGAGAAGAAGGGCATCAACTATGCACAGAAGAAGAGCAACACTCATGCACAGAAGAAGCAGAATGGCTCCCCACGCAAGCAGGCTACTCAGGATGAGAATGTCGCACCAAAAGCAGCTGCTAGCGAGGGCTTCAAAGACTAATCTGCATATGTGTGTGCATGGCTTCTCTGTGTTTGAGGGTGCTTGGGTACGGCGTTTTTGATAACAACGGGTTTGGCGGTACATTGACTTCTGTCTGGCGGACGGGCGCAACGCATGCGTAAGTCGCAATGGGCAACGAAACGCAGGAGTTTGTAAAAGAGATTGCTTTGCAGCGTACAATAAATAATAACGATGCCACGGACACGCAAAAATGGGCAAGTCGAACTTCATCTTCGTCAGTCAGTATTCTCTTCTCCACCAAGTGACGATTTCTTTGTCGGCTGAATCAAAGATCGACTAAAGCCTGGCTAATCTGACGCCAATCGGAGCTTGTGCCTAGTCAATGCGCGTCGCGTCGTCATAGACGCCAAATACTGGACGAGCTTCACAATGGAACATGACCTCAATCTGTCGTTTACATTTGGCCCAATTCACTTTCGCATATCCTCTTCTACTCGCTCTGCAGACTCGTCATCAGAAGACATCAATTCCTGCAAACGCTACCCTCACGATCTCGCTCAAATCCATACTCGAACTTCATCAGTCAATACAGCAGCCACCATAGCTTCCAAGCAGCTCAATCGTCTCTCTCATCACCTACGCAGCCTATCGGGCACTACAGCTTCCACACCTTACACTTCACCCACTCGAACCACCAGCAACGGCTGGTTTCGACGCAGCATGGCCACCACTGCCAATCCCAACAGCCCGCCCACGAGCGAAGCACCATGGAAGAAGCTGTTTCACTCACACTTGAGCAAGATGGACTCACCCGAGTTTGTCTTTAGCAGTCTCACACCCTCTACTCGCTCCGAGTCTCGCGATGGCAAGACACCGGTTCCTTACGTCCCACGAGCCCGCTTCTGCATCTTCCGTGCTTTCTGGGCTGAACTCCCAGACAACAAACACAACACCGCAGAGAAGAACGATCGAGTTTACGAATCTGATCTTCCGTGCTTCACGACCGATGTTCGAATGCAAAAGCCCTTCGAGATCTTCGCATCGAGTGCGGGGAAGGCGGACGATGAGAGCTTGGTGCAGGGGAGTGGTGGTGGGGGTCCTTGTGAGGCGGTGTGGTGGGTTAAGCTTCCAGATGAGGGTATTATGATGCAGTGGAGAATCAAGGGAGAGGCATATGTGGTTGCGAGTCAGGATATCGATGCCGTGGGAGAGGAGCAGACGAGTGGGGTGAAGACTGTGAAGAGTGAATTGGGTAGGAGAATGAGGGTCGTGAAGGAGGATGGCGTGGAGGGATGGAGTTGGGCGAAGGAGATCAGAGGACATTTTGGAAATATGAGTCCTGGTATGAGAGGTGAGTTTGTGCTGTTTCCTTCAACGTCCTGCGTGTTTGGGCGACGGCGTGAGTTGGCCTTCTTACAAGCAAGCTGCCCACCAACTACTGCTGAGGTGACTGTGGAAGATGTGGTTTTCTGCGCAGACAGAGAGCAAGATCACCTTCGCCCAAGAATAGCGCAATGCACGACATCGAAAGCGGTCAAACATGATCATTGGGCCGCTACGCAGAACCTGCCGCTGAGCACGAGCATTTTGGTTGTTGCATGCAAGCCACGACTCATGAAGCAACGCTAGCATCAATCTTCATCTTCCAAGGCAACCTCAGCTGACCACAAATTCGCGCACAGGCAGCTTTCAGAACCCACCACCAGGTCAGCAGGTCGATAAGCCATACGACGAGAAGAAGCACCAGATTGGTGAGAAAGTTGAAGACTTGGACCACCCGGTTGCGAGGGAGAACTTCCGCGTTGTGGTGATCAAGCCGGAAGAAGTGGAGAGTGTTGATCTGAGTGATCCAAAGAAGGGAAGGCGAGAGGTTTACAAGTTCAAACACCAAGATGGCACTTGGTCACATGAGACGTGTTGGCCATGAGAGTTGCAAGTTGCATCGCATTTTTACTTGGCAAATTTTCGTATTGAAGCTCACAGTGGGTGCTTGCGGAGATATAGACACGACCAGACGTACAGATGAATTTCAAGCATGATAGGAACGAAGATTTGGAATACAGTACAAGACGGCTCTGCTGACGACAACGAAAGTCGCCCGACCAAAAGAACCCGAATGCCAAGTTACGTCAATGGTTCGATCGCCGTCTTCCCAACACATAGCAGTGTAGGCGACCAACTTCCTGATAATCCACAGCTCCCAACGATCCAAAGCAAGCATACGCACGCGAAAGCATTCCCATGTCTCTGTAGTATACAATCAGGAATTCTGCGATTACCCAATCGAGACACAACCGCTTCGTCTCGTATGCACGCTCTCATTCCCTCGCTTGGCTTGACCCGGGATCTGGCTGTGGTGTAACCAAGTGGAACCACTGACGCGGGATTTTTTACTATGTGCTGTGGCGTGGTTGAAGGTCATTTATCTCGCCAAAGGGTTGGAGGGCTGAAGAAGAAAGGTGACAAGGATGTTTGTTAGGTGATGCATAGATAAAGTGGGACAGGATGGGTTTTGTGGAACGGGAAGTATTTGTCAATGATGGCTGCTTCGCTGTTGTACAGAGATGCGGGAGTTGAGGCAGGGGATCTGGGGATCTTGACACCTTGAGGTAAGGTGTGGTAATAAATGGTAAATAAGTGAGTGCTCTTTGCTGTTGTTGGCGCGGGGGTCAGGGTGGGCTACGCAAAGACGTGACTTGTTCGGGCTTACGATGAGGATAATGTGTATCCGTGGATTCATGAATCCCAGGTGCGGGCATCGTGAGGCATATACGCATGGTAGGATCTATAAAATCCTTGGCTGTTACGACGATGAGATGCGAGATCGGAAGGAATAGATGAATTCGGCGGTATGGCCGTCTGTCCCGTCGGAAGTTCTTCCTATTCTTTCGGATCTCTATTGTACTTTGTGTGGTACATGACCGCACACGTGCGGTTTCCTGCGCACAACACACTGCAGTGATGAGAAGGATTGCTGCCATCGGGAGGCACAGCTTGGGCTGGGGGGTTAGTGGTGACGATCAGAAGCTGAGGAGAACTGAGCTCTGCTGTGGTTTACTCGTGGAAATGCATTGAGACCCGCGAGTCCAACAATGCGGCCAAGTTCGATAACCTAGCTTTTGATGTGTGTTCTTGCATACAGTAGAGTAGTAGGCAGTTTCAGCTCGCAGGCAAGGACTGGAGACCAGCTGGTCTATCCGGTGCTTGCGGCGATTCGTGGTACATGCGCCATGATGGAAAGTTCTATGAAAATTCCTGATCGACAGACAGTCACATCATTTGCTCATTTCCGCTGTGCAGAAGAGAGGTGATCGCCAGCCAGGGCGCTTTCTCGCCGAGGAAGAAGTATTCAAATCAAAACGCGGGCTGTGCCGTGATGGTAAATTGTCGTTGTTGTCAAAGGACTTGCGTGGTATACAGTAGCGGCCAAGAGTGTGCGCATGTCTTGCCGTAATGGTCCTTGTCAAAGGATGTCGACGCCTGTCAGGCCGATGCTGCAAGGTGGAGGAGCTGGACGTCGTGTCAACTCCCTGTTCGCCAGCGCCCTGATCTTGCGCGGCGTAGCGGCGACGATCTCCAGCACGTGGATGTTGATCCACGAAATAGTGCTACGCCGCGGCATTTCTGAATCGCTGTGCTCATTCCACGTTGGTGAATTGCTGCGAATCCTGCAGTACATGGCAGGCGCTTCGGACGGGCCTGCTGGCAGTCCATGCCAACAGGAATATGTGGTTCAGGCGCGTGCGGAAGCAGGAAACAGGCGCGGATGGATGTGGCATTGTCTAGACACAGGTCTCTTGAGCAATGCACTGCGGGGAGGCTAGGCTCGGCAAGACAGCGGCATCGCGCCATGCTGGACAAGCGTATTGGATTGATTCAGTATGTCTTGGACCTGTTGTATACGGTAAATGCTCTAATTCGACCCTTGCTCGATGCTATGGAAGACGGCAGCTGCAAAACACAGACGTGGCAGCAGTGGATGTGCTCTTTGTGTATCAGCCCAGCACGCTGGTCTTTCAAATGGTCATCAAAGCAAGGAGGCCTCGCGGTGATCAGTGATATCAGCCTTGGTACGGCGCAGCGGAACAGCGGAACCACAAAGGCACGGTCGCAGGCGCAAACCTTATTGCGTGCGGACGGACAGAATCCTTCCCTCATCCCATCACCAGATCTGTGCCACAGCGAGGGCACGGCTTGTTGCGAGTGCGGCACAGCGAGCTGCAGCAACGACGGTGGCATCACATCGGTGCCGGGTGGTGCATCCTGCAGCGACGACGACGACACACGCACTGCACGCACGCACGCACGCAGGCATCGGCCCACCGTGGACACGCTCGTGTTCTGCGGGATTGCGCGCTGGACCACTCGTCTCTCGCGCAGCCGACTGGGCCAATCCGCTCGCTGGTCGCCGATCGCTGCATTGGCGCGCTTCACCTCCGCAGAAACGAGGCGTGCGTTGGCTTTACTCACTTCCTCCCGCTGCTGCTTCCTTTCTACCTCGCACCCATCTACCACCACGCCCATCGCCATCTTCATCGCCTTTGTATACTTTCGACGCCCACAGTAACGGGGCTTTTGCACCACGACACTTGACGTCGCTTTTGGAAAACTCTGATCCGCTTTTCGGCTGCCAGGTGCCGCCCGATCGCGGTTCCCGATCCGATCACTGGACTCATCGGCCCTCTCTCTTTCCATGATCGACTGCTTGGACTCCACACTCAGCGTTGCACACCCCGCGGAATGGCAGACGAGGCATTGAATTGCTTTACGTCGTTATTGGAGAATGTCCCGGGTTGGATAGCGGACTTGGAGAGCATTTTGCAGTCCGCGAAGGATACACAGCAGGAGATATTGTATGCCACCAGGGCCGTCACAGAGGGCAATGTTCCTTCACGAAACGATTCCAAGTCACCGTCCCTCAAGTCAACATCGTCTAAGGATAGGAATGGTCGACTGCGCCCGGCTCTGAAGCATCTTACGAACTCAGATGCCCTACGACTCTCCCAGCGGAAGCGCAAGACAGCTTCGGCCGCATCTGGAGATGGATCGGGCCCATGCAAGTTCCGTGCGAGGGCAGAAGTTGTCGTGTACTATGATGGAGACACACAGAAGCGGTTCGAGCACCTCGTCCGGGCAATCAGCAGCTCGAGGAATGCAATTCGCAAGGGCAAGATGAGCGCAAAGGTGGACGCACTGAGTCGCTCTGGGTCCAGCAGCAGTGACTCTAGCTTTCTCAGTGGTGGCGAGGACATGGACTGCAACCGCATCGTCTCCGATTTCAAGTACAAATCAAGTAGGTCTCGGCTACCAGCCTTCGGCAGGAACGATGGCACCGAGGCCTTTGACAAAGTTGATGGCCGTTTGGAGAAGGCGCAGTCACTCTGTGAGCGTGCTGCTCACCAGATTCTCCGAGACGGAGACTGCACCATGGAACTCAAGCAGGCCAAAGAACATTTCTCAGAAGCCTTGCAGATGGCGACCGAGGAATTACCTGCTCTCCGAAAGAAGGCTGAAAAGGCAGCCGAACGTCGTCGACGAAGTGAAGAGCGGCATCGTCTTGATGAAGAAGCCGAAGCTGCTCTCCGGAAGCTCACACCTGACGCCGCGCTTAACAAAAAGGTGCACGAACTTGCCGCCGACATTTCAGTCCCAAGCGATGGGGACCTGGAGGTCGACGTATTAGAAGTTGACGATGAATCGTCCTCTGACGGCGAGGACTTCAACGTCTCTTCATTCCAATTCCAAAAAGCAGGCGGGAGGTTCGCGCCTCAAATGCGAACATCACGACTCGCCGCCCGCTGATATTTCTTTTAATGTTGATGAAAATTCCCAAGATGTGCGGACATGGCGCGTTCAAGCGGTATCCTAGGCCTTTCTTTTGGATCTTTTCTCTCATAGTTGTCAATGTATGGAAGCGAAGGAGTCTGGGGCATAGCAGTTCAGCCGGCGTGCTGAGTGGATGAAGGGGGCGATGATATGCGATGCGAAGGGTTTCGCGGCACGCTCACTGCGGATTTTCTTGTTTTGTAGATATGCAACTCAATACCATGGTTGCTCGTAATATACGTCTTCTTTCTGTTGTCGCCAAGTTGCTGTCCTCCTCGAGGTCTTCTTTGTCGCGTACGTGTATGTTTGAAGACCAGCTACCTTTGCGCAGCTTTGTGCCCTGCAGCAGTGAGTAGAACACGTCTCTTGTGCATGGAGTCTTTCGTCGCTGCTAATTGTGTTCTTTCCATTTCGTCATTCGAAACGGCGGTCGAGGATGCTGGTTTGGGCCGGAACGTGAAGCTTGGCTTGGCGCGTTGCAACTTCGTTTGTGAACAAGTTGACCTGCTTATCCACAACAACGCCTCCAGGAAGCAATCACCGCGTACAAACAGCTGCGAAAAAAGATGTGGCGATCATTCGAGGGTATCGTGATGGGCTCGGATCTCTCGAAATACCAATGACTCGCCACTGGAGATCAGCCCTGTCCTCGGAACACCTCTCGCAAACAACAACATGCCGCCAGACATCAAGATGCCAGACGCGGACCTCGCGCAAGCTCACGCGGAGAGTCTGATCAACTCCATAGAAGCCGCTCAAAAACGCTACGCTTGTGAAACTTGCGGCAAAACGTACACTTCACCGCATTCCCGAGACCGGCATATGCACTTGCATACTGGAGAGAAGCGGTTCACGTGTCCTTTTGAGGGATGCGGCAAACGGTTTGGAAGGAGAGATTATCTGAACCGCCATTGTCTTGTTCATGAGAAGTATCTGGGACGCGGTCCGAAGGATTTGCAGCCAGGTGAGCCCTTTGATTCTCGAGAGGGAGAGATTGGGGACTTTCGACGAGATGCTGAAGGGACTGCTTCCTCGCTATACCTGGATGAAGCAAACTATGAATCTCCTGGCCAGGATGACATGAATGCTCATGTCAATCTTCACGAAGTCGGCAATTCGGCACATGGCACGTCGAACGGGAGGGGCAGTAGTATGGAACTCGAGTCGAAAACGCTGGCACGCGGAACATCTTCATCAACAGCTCTTCAGAATTCCCCTAATGGGATTCTTCCTTCGGACCAGGACACCACAGCTAAGCGGCAGAATCTGGACGAATTGGTCTCCAGCTTGAGAACCACGAAACATGGCACGTTCAGAGTGATGGAATTAGATTGTGCATTATGCAGCAAATCCTTTGGAAGGCCTTCGGACCTGACGCGACATCGTTCAATCAGTCACGGTCGGTTGGCAATTGCAGACAAAAAAGCAGTCATGGACAAAGATGCCCATGCGCTCTTGAACAAACACAAATTGCCACCGGATATTCTTAATGAGCTTGGTCTGGTTTGTGAATGGGAAGATTGTGGCCAACTATTCAGCCATCAAGCGGATCTTATACAGCATCGAAAATCTCACGGCGATTTGCGGCCCGTGAAGTGCCCGATATGCGGCAAAGGTCTTTCGAGAATGGACAAGCTCAAGCCACATATGAAGCTCTACCATAGGACGAAGAGACCACGCTCACCAGAGCCAAATGTGGAGTCACGGTCTGTCAACACGTTCATGGAAAGACCTGACATGCCTCGAAGACGTAAAAAGTCGAGCCTCGCCCAGAGCCATGAGTGCCACCTATGTGGTAAGTTTTTCGAGAGACCGCACGATCTCAAACGCCATTTAGACACTAAGAAACATAATGGATCGGGATATGCACCTGATTTGTCTCGTCCAAAACGTCAACCGAGCCGTCCAGGGATATATCAATGTCCGCTCTGTCCTAAGAGCTTCGACTGCACATCGCGTGTACGAAGGCACGTGGAGAGCGGCGTTCATAATATAACTGTTATTGGTCCGTCGACTGATTCGGATAAGCGCTCAAATTCTGCAACAGGCACTGGAAAATCTGGTTATGCGCAGGAGTGCGTTGGTTGCCGACAGATCTTCGTTGACGAGTCGTCGTTCTTTGATCACGCGCCTTGCTATAGACTGGATGTGGAACAACAGGACGAGCAATCTATTGCAGCTGAAGCGGAGCAGGTGTACAGCGAGCCTGAGGGAGAGTCTGAGGATGACGCTGACCAGCTCGACGATTTTGAGGCACAGCTTGTGGCAGCAGCGAATGGCCAAGATTTCGACAACGCAGTCGAAAACAGAACTGATACTGCTCCTAGAAGCCCACAACTTACATCGACTGCGCACAAAATTTCAGCTGCCCACCAGATTACCAAGAACCGTGGAGACCGGGATCAGTCTCAGGATCACCAGTATGATCGATTGCCTCACAAGGATTTCGGCGCGACCCGGCATCGGTTTGGAGAGCCTTCAGTACAAACATCTACTGCATCAGATCAGCGAACGACCAGCCTTCCGACTCCAGCTGAGCATCGACCTGTGCCTGCATCGGCTTTGACGCCCCTAAGAGGTGCCACGCGAATGCTTATCGGCGCACGTGAGAGCGGCAAGAGTCAACCAAGCCCACCTCCCCCATACCACGCTCCTTCTAATTCCCAAAACGTGCGGCGTTGCTATGGCTGCGGAGCTGGATTTCCCAGTAAAGAAGCATTCTGGAACCATTCTCCGTGTTTTACAACAGCTGTTCAGCCGCTTGTACCTCCTCAAACCGAGCGTGGAGCCGCGAGCAACGAGGCGTCGCAGCGTTCTGCAACACCAGACAAGCATGATTCAGGCCAGGAAACGGTAAGCGCGGAGCCCAAACTACCTTCGAGGCCATCGGACGGGTCCGCTTCCTCGGAACCATCTGTCGAAGTAATGCCATCATTGAAAGTGCAGGAGCTGTTGATATTTATCGCGCTGAACAATCCCGCAGCAAGACCTATACCGCCCTCGGAGCTTGCCAGCTTGACTGATAAATCTCCGAATCTGCTCGAGTTGGTAACGAGGATGGAAAGGGAAAATGCCGAGATGCAGCGTATCGTGAAACAGAAATGGATTGTCCCATCGTCTCTGCATCAAGATTCAACGAGCAGTGGCGCGACACTGGTTGATGAAGACGGGATGGCAGGAAGGTCCATGGTCGGCTCAAAGGCCCCGCTGGCTAACCCCACAAGAGCGAAAGAAAATCTTGACCGAATGAAAGCTACTGACCCAGACGGTGAGCGCCTTCGCCTACAGCAAGTCTTCCGATTGCGGGGATACCGTCACATCCAGCCCACTCCCCAAGTGCACGATGGCCGCAGGGCCTCCCAACCTGGTGCGGATGGCTCTCGTGGAACGGTGGGCCAGAATCCTCTTCTTGCAAAAGAAGCACCTGAGAAACGGTTGCAGAATATCAGCTCCAGTCACGCCTCGACGCGACGGTCAGCCAATGACCCTGCGGCTGTTGAGCCATTGCGTGGGTTGCGTGTGCGGCAACAAAACGTCAGCCAGAAAGCCAGCTTGAGGACTGCCTCCGGACTGAGGCTGGTGGACGCAACCAATTCGGACCATGAACGGGTGTTCGAGGATGAGACAACTTGAGCTGTGGGCGTTGGTTGCCCGTTCTGGTCCTCGAAAGCTGTTGGCTTAACAGCATTCTTCGATGGAACTGGACAACGGACGAGACCATCAACACAGCTTCGCGGGCCACCTTGGAGAATGATGAGCTATCTGCTGCATTTGCTGTCACAGCTATGGAGATAGATCGTGCCACACTTCCTTGCATCTGTGCATCTCGAGTGCGCACACAGAATACTAAACAATGCAATACACAGCAGAGACCATTCAGCTTGGCGTTTGCCAAGAGATTGTGACTTTGCAGTAGTGAATGACTGCACAACGTGTGCAATACCGGCATCACAAGCAAAATTACCAGCGTTGAGCAAGTTTGCGATGTTCAAACGCCGTCGTTGCGCATCCAAAGGTCGTGCGAAGAGCATAATGTACGACATTTCCACGCGGAAGTCGCGTTGTGCTTCCGGAAAGGCTCTCACTGGCTACCGGATTCGGGCCTCCTGCATGAGCACCAGAATAGACTAGCACTATGCAGACATGCGATCGAACGTCCATTCTGGGACCGTGAGTACCCATTTCTCATTCCATACACAATGGTTCGCAGAACAGTTCGCGTCGCAGCTACGTTGCGTACACCTCCACGGTACTGATCAATAGGGAGACACGAAGCGCTCGTACTTAGGAGAAGACGTTTGCTCACAGTTGAATACTAATCTCGTACAAGTTCCTTCTTCTTAACTAACGGCCCATCGGTGCAACGCTCATTCATCTCCATCATCACTGTCTCGCAATTCTAACCTTTTTTTTCCATCGGCCGATTCTACACATTCTTTGACTTTCGCAACGGCAAAAACGACGCTCGCTTCATTCGATACAACGCAAAACGGCAGACACGAGTTGACAACGTGCCCGATTGTGCTGTTGGACTAACAGGAGCTTGATTGCAATAAGAACAAACTCTCTAGCGGAGCGTTTTACGAGATGGAGAGTGCGCTGAAGCATCATGCTTTGGGCGGCACGCCGTCACCCAAGCCAGACGTTGGCATCAATATCACGTTTCTCATACTTTTCACGATATGTGGGGTGGTGCACTTTGAGACATTTTGGCGAAACAAGAAGCAAGAAAGGCTGTTCGCTTTCAACGCTGCAACGACAGGTGAGTTTACAAAGGACCCGAGACACTAATTCTTTCCCCACTGATCACGTTCACAGTATTCTGCCTCACGCGTGTCTTCGCCACTTCTTTACGTGTCGGATGGGCATACGACCCCACGAACGTCAGTCTCGCAGCATCTTCTCACGCCTTCGTCTTCTTGGGAACTATCATCTTGATCATCTGCAACCTCTGGTGGTCGCAACGCATTCTTCGAGCACAACACCCACACTTCGGCTGGACCGTCGTACCGACTTTCACTATCCCGATTATAGTCGGACTCAGCATTTTCACGATATCTCTTTTGATCACGAGCACTTGTCTCGACTTCTATACCGATGCTGAAGGAGCACAAGATGCAGCACTCGGAATCCGACAGTATGGCGCTGTTCTCTTCGCGATGTTCGCATTCCTGCCTCTTCCGATTCTGCTGGCCTCTGCGTTGGCGAAAACACACCCGGATCTTAGGGATCGCGCTGAGGACAACTTTGGACGACACTCGATTATTCGCAAGATTCTGGTTTGTTTGACTACTGCCGCTTTGCTCTTCACTGGCGCGCTCTTCCGAGCGGTCACCAGCTTCGCTCCTCAGACTGGAGTCGAAATGCCCGCTCCTTGGTACTTTTCTAAGGCTTGTTTCTACATTTTCAACTTCACTCTGGAAATCCTTGTCGTTATCTTCTGGATGGTCATCCGTGTCGACAAGCTCTTCATCATCCCCAATGGCGCCTGGGGACCACAATCCTATGGCGACGGATTCATCTCGTACGGCGAGTCAGCACATCAACACCCAGCCATGGCTCACTACGGCCACGAACGCCTTGCCCAGCCACACCACGGCTTCGACATCCAATCCACGCGCAGCAGCACCATCCCACCACCATCCCGAATGGGCTCCTGGGGAAGCGCAAGACGTTACATGTGCCGTTCCCCCTCCCTCCGCACTTCCCCACGCATGGACCAAACCTCAACCTGGGACAGCGTTTCTCAAACCTGGGCCGGAACCTCTCACACTCGCGTCGACTCCGCCTGGGGAGGCGACAGCCGCTCAGGAGTCGCCCACACAAACACAAAAGAAAGCCTCGACCTCTCTCGTCCACCCTGTGTCCGCTGCGCGAACTGCGGGAATCACGAAGATATCAGCAGTTTCAACGGCGTTGCTTATAAACAAATGCCTGAAATGGGATTTGATCCTCGGACGGGACGCTGGGTGAGACGACAGATGAGTCTGAGTGGGCCGAGTGTTTCGCAGTATTCGGTCAGAGAGACTCTGAGGCCGCAGAGTACGATTGATTCGAGAATGTCGGAGGATGCTTCGCCGGGGTCGTTTTTTTCGGAGCGTTGGCAGCAGAGATGAACTGCGATGAGGAGGGAGGGGCTTTGGGTTCCGGAGAGGAAGGATAGTCGGATGTCGAGGAATTGGGAGTGGTTGATTGCTTTGTATAAGCGGTAGCTAGCGATGAATTGCTCTTTGTGGAGTAGGTGGAGAGATGAGTTTACGCATTGCTGGTCGATGCCGTGAGGGGATGAGGGGTGATGAGCTAGCAGCTAGGTGGTCGATCGGGACCGTGACGAATCTCTTAGTTTTACTATTGTATAGTAGAAGATCAACAAGGAAAACAATTAACAATGGTAACTCTCACTGCGTAATGGAATAATTCGTCAAGTATTTAGATCGTACACTAAGACGTTTAGAACAGATGCCGGCGCGCTTCATACAAGTTTGACTCTACACCTGAGTGATTGAGTTTCCTCGTGCGCCGCCGGTCATTACGTTCGAGTCGTTCTGCTGCGTGTCCTTGAGATTCTCGTATTGAGCGTTCGTTGGTTCTCCAGCTTCGTTCTTCTTGATGATGTCTCGGCCGCCTGAACTAAGGCGCAGATTGTCGGCTGTGACGAGGTCCTCTGGTGGAGGTGGAACCCATTTGCTGGACTTCCATGGCTTGATTTCGAGAAGGAACTATGACATTGTTAGTGACATGCTCCAAGTGAATTGCATCTGACTGAGCTTACCATGGTATCGATCTCCTCAAGCGACTTTCCGCTCGTCTCAGGAAGGAAGAAGAAGACTACCAAGACTGCGATGAAGTTACATGCTGCAAAGAGATAGCCGTATGAGAAGCCGATATCTGCTTCAATGAAAGGTCTAGTGGTTGCCTGTCAGTAAAGCCCAGGAAAAGCCTAGGTTAAATATTCTGACTTACGTTGCGAAACCGATGAAGAAGTTGAAGGCCCAGTTCGATGCAGCACAGAAAGCAATGCAAGTACTGCGGTATCTGGATGGGTATATCTCGGATGTGACAGCCCAGGCCTAGATATTGTCAGCACATGGTCTCCGATAGGATCATCAGTGTCGGACTTACCATAGGACCCCACGTGGAAGCAAAGGCAGCAATAAACAAACAGGCAAAGATGATCATCACCATACCGATGTTGGATCGATTGGTGCCATCGGGACGCTCAAGCTCGAAGTATCCCAGACTTGCGAATACCATGAAGCACATGAACATCCAAGCAGCGCCCAGACCGAGACACTTTCTCCTGCCAAACTTCTCGACCATGTAGAGACCTGGGAAGGTAGTGACAACGTTGACTGCACCAAGAATAATTTGTGTGATGAAGGAGTTGTCGAGTCCAACACTGGCAAAGATTGTTGTGCTATACCCTGTCAGCTCAAATTACATGAACTAGGCGTGAAGGCAAACTGACCCATAGTAGAAGAAGAAGTTTGCTCCTGTCATTTGCTGGAGAGCTTGGATCGCTGTGTTGGAGAGCAAATTAGCATGTCGCATATCGATGCCAGCGAGGCCTGGAATTGCAGGGCGGCTTCACTTACTGACTCCGAGCAAAGTTCGGTACGCCATGCGAGGGCCGGTGAACACTTCCCAAATAGAGTGATCGCCGCCTTCTTGCTCCAGGCGAAGTTTCTCTCGCATTTCTTCCAATTGCTTCTTCACTACTGTGTGGCGAGTGCTGACTCCATAGAACTTGGCAATGCTAGCAGCGGCAGATTCGACCTTTCCATGTCTGAATTCATGGCGACTGGTCTCTGGGAAGAAGCTGTAATGGTGATCAGAACAAGAAAATTTGCAGTTCGAAAATTGCATCCACTTACAGAATTCCACCACCGAGGACAAGTGCCCAAAAGTACGAAAGTCCAACAGGTATTCTCCAGCTAGCAGAGCCAGAAATGCTCTCAGTACCGAAGTTGATGAGGTAAGCAATGAGAATGCCAATTGTGATGAAAAGCTGATAGCAGCACACGATCGCTCCACGAAGATGAGTAGGCGCAGATTCTCCTTGGTAGGCTGGAACCATGACACTCAAGCCACCAATCGCGAAACCAGAAATGATTCTGCCGAACATCATGATCCACCAGAAAGGATACTGAGCAGCGATTTGGAAGCAGTTGCCGATGATGAAGACGATGCACCAGAGGACGATCGAGTATTTGCGGCCCAATCTGCGGTTGTTCGCCAGAGGTCCTGCAATAAGAGCGCCCACGAGAGTTCCGAGAGAAAGTGTTGCGACGAGAAGACCGGTTCGAATTGGAGTGAGTTCTAGAGTATCGCGGTTGTCTGCAAATTGGTACCGGAAGTCCTCCATTTGCAAGAAGCCGGAGATTTGACCTGAAGGTCATCTGTGTTAGCATGCTGCAAAGCCGCCGAATTGCTGCTCAACAAACCGGTATCATATCCAAAGCAGATACCACCAATTGACACAATCACAGTCATGCTGAATGTTCGAAAGGTCAAGAACGGGACTTTGCTGTCGTCGTTGAAGTCCACCGCCGCCGGGATATCCGGGACAGAGACATTGCGATCCGCTGAAGGAGTCCGCGAGGACTTCGCGTCCTTCTCAGACATATCGAAGACTTCCTTGCAAAAAGAGAAATGCCCTGGAGCAGAGTTGAAGCAAACAAACTCTTCAAAACTATGGAGAAGAAGAAGCAGACGGTGGCTTTAAGCCTCTCTGCTTGCCCGCGGGCTCTCCACAACAACACGATGGGTCCGAGCCTCCGAACTAGAGCCTCGTGGCATCAATTCCTTCCAGAAGGACGCCAATGACCAGTTCAACGTCATGTTGTTCGTACTAGAGGCCCGAGATTAAGCCCTCGATGGGCACGCGACACGTTCAATCGTCTTGGCCGAGCCTTACAAACGCATCAGAACTTGATCGATTTCTGTTCAAAGGAAGCACGGCCGCTTCAGTTCTGTCGTCATTGTCTTGCTCGGCGTTCGACGTATGTGTTGGGTAGACCAATGATCAGAAGCTTTGCACGTGGAACATCAAGACAAGCATTGTAGAAGGCTTGGTATGACGAGTAGCCGCGGGCATTGTTGTTTTTGATAATATATTGCATTTCTTGTCTCGAGAACTGGCGGGTTTCGTGCAACCGTCGCCGAATGAACAGCTGGTTGGCGATTGATGCTTCCATATCCTGCGCCGCAGCATGGTCTCACGCCGTTTGTGGAGTTATGGAGGAGCTATTGGGGAAGAGTTTGGAAGGTGGAGTTTGTGGAATTAGGTTCTGCTTCGTCGGTCCGATTGACGAGGGACCCATCACATCGGGCTTGGCATCTCCTGCAAGCGAAGTTCAGACATACCTACTAAGTTACAGTAGACATCTGTCATAGGTGCATTGCTCGGCATCTTCGGACAGCTAAGCCACTACAAAGAAGTCGTAAATTCGGTTGGCAGGCAGGCAGACAGGCGCGGCGGAGGCGGAGTTCGGGCGGCTATCTCGGCCCACGAACTCTGGTGTGTAGCTGCTTCCTCCGTCGCCTTGGCCATCAAAGACGCAGTTATCACTATCGAACCTCCCTCCCTCCCTCCCTCTCCGGAACACTTCATGGAGCCACTAATGGAAGACTCGGTATCTCCTGGATGCGCTCCAAGGCATCTGGCACTCTCAGTTCGACCCCCAAAATCATCCTGGTTGCCAGCAAGAACGCCTCCGCGACGGCAGAAAGCTCCTCGTCGCTGTAAAGTCCTTCGAGACATTTGATCGTGAAGGAAAGCTCGTTCGCCGACGAAGATGTGGTCAACAAGTCGAAATCATAAGTCATTCTATGCTCAGGCTCCGCTTGATGAATATCCATATATCCATAATCGCCCACGGCCAGGTTCTGTTCTATGGGCACATTCTGATGTACGATCAGGCTGCTATGATCATAACTTCGATGTTCATCCGGCCAGTCGGTGCATTGCGTCGCGATCGTCTGTGAGCCGAGATGAGCGTGAGGCATTGAGCTTAGGATCTGAGCCTGGACCAGATGGACAACATTTCCCACCGACATGGAGTCTTTGAATTGCACTCGGCAGGGCACTTCACTCACGCAGCAGCCAACAATGGCATCGCTCCCCGTGATGTCCTCGTCTCGGCCGTGAACGAGATATAAGAACACCACATCAGAGCGGCCTGAAAGAACACTCAAGACTAGCGACCAAGCAGCGTAGACCAGGGTCGAGACTGATGCGTCCATCCGCTCTCTCGATGCCAGATACGAGACTCGGGATACCGTCCTTGTGGCCAGATCGGAGGCGCCTTTCTGTGATCCTTCAATGTCGCTTCGCAAAAGGGTTGGGCGGGAATCCTTGAGCATATGTTCCCAGTACACGAGCGAACTCTCATGTCGCTGAAGCAGTCGGCGATTCAAATACTGCAAGAAGCTTGGTCGTGAGCTCACGCTTGCGTGAATATAGCAAGTGGCAAGATCCCGGAACATATGATTTACTGAGGTGCCGTCGAAGATGCAATGATTGATGTAGAGAGACATGCAAGTACCTGAATGTGCTGTCTGATCACTGCCATGCAGAACAACAAGAATCGGATCTGCGAAGAAATCATTCTGGGCAGCTGGATCGCCAGAAGTCTGATTCTTCCCCTCCAGAATGATTCGAGATCGCCACGTTGCCTGATCAGGTTCGATGACAGACTGAACTGCTTGTCCTGAGGTAGCTCTTCTGAAAGACAGACGCAGCGCTTCAAGCTTTTCGAACCATAAATATACTGCTCGCTGGAGTTCCGTGATATCAAAATTACCTCGGAGAACAATGCGATACTTGTACAGATGGCCTCTATCTGAGCCACCACCTGGGGCTATGTAGTGGCTCTGGAAGTCCGTGAGTGGTAGATCCTTCTGCGCCGGCTGTGCGGGCTCGCTATCAACGCGTCGTATCGCTGACGCATCGGAACCAGATGCGCACAATTCAGCTAATGTTTTTCCCATCATGAGATCTACTGTGGTAAAATGGACCCCGGAATCTCTCGCATTTTTGACGAGCTTCATTGCGCTCAAAGAGTCTCCGCCGAGCTTTGTCCAATTGCTCTGGCTTGAGATATCGTTCTCCTCGATGCGAAGCACTTGGCTGCATAGCGAGATAAGATCCGTGATGGCAGGGTCATCATCCGTTCCTTCTGGAACCTGCGATTCGATTTCGGATTTATTCTCTGATTTCTCGAGCCGCTGCGAGTTTTGCAAATCATTCTCACATCTTTGTCTGAGAGTCCGCCGATCAAGTTTGCCTGTGGCTGTACGAGGCATAGCCGACACTAGGACAATGTGGTTCGGCACCATCCATGCTGGCACGAGGGGATCCAAACGAGCATGTACCTTAGCCCGTATATCTTCGACTGTGCAGTG
This sequence comes from Cercospora cf. flagellaris, assembly GCA_005356885.1. Lineage (NCBI taxonomy): Eukaryota > Fungi > Ascomycota > Dothideomycetes > Mycosphaerellales > Mycosphaerellaceae > Cercospora > Cercospora cf. flagellaris. Next base: position 447,727 of record RJLU01000002.1, read on the forward strand.
TCCCTCACATGTCCTGAGCTTGATAAAAGCTGCCAGTTTTCGCGACGATTCAGACCCGACCTGATCAACCACAACTTGCTCAATCTCTCCACGGAACACGTTCGTGATTTGGCTCTCAATATCGGCCGCCTCAACCCGCTGACCATTGACCTTAAGTTGCGAATCTTTGCGGCCATAGAGATGTATATCACCATTCTCTTGATACTGGACGAGGTCACCAGTCTTGTACCACTTCCGGCCATCTAGTCCTGCGCTCATACTTGTTGCCCATGTAGGCGCTTGGATAAAAGCCGCTGCGGTCTTCTCGGGCTGTCCCAGATAGCCTTGCGCGATACTATAGCCTTCAAGGAGCAATTCTCCCACGCCACCGACGGGCATCAAACGATTGTGGTCTGCTGGATCCACGATCCAGTAGTTCAACCAGCTGCTTCTGCCAATACTGCGAAGACTTGTGTTATTGTTCAGAACGGCGGTGCTATTCATGCTGCAAGCCTCGCTCTGGCCGTATCCATTTCGAAGTGTGACCGTATCGACCGCCAACCACTTTCGACCCAAGGCTGATGGGATAGGCTCGCCAACTAACACGAGAGTCTGTATGCTGGGAACCTCATGTGGCTCCAGGATCTTAGCAACTGAAGGTGTCATACAAATATAATTCGGCCAAAGCCGTCGTATCGCACCACTCAGATCGTTCATACGTTCCTCCTTGCCGGGAATGAGTACAGTCCCGCCAGCTATCAGGGTCACTGTAATGTCAAGAATTGCGACGACGAAACTGCAGGAAGCATACTGGAGTACTCTGCTTGACTCGTCGATACCGTACTGGTAGCCTTCGCCGCATGTTGTTACCCATGCATTGTGAGAGATAATTATCGCTTTTGGTATGCCTGAGCTCCCTGATGTGAAGATATAGAACGCTGGATCCGTAGGAGAGACCGATGGGAGTTTGTTCGAAGTGATCTGCTTTTGACAAGTACTCTCGGTATCTGTCACCCGAAAATCACCTCCTCCAGAATGCGTAACGACTATCGATGCCAGTGTGCATGCCACAGTCATGTGGTTCTTTGTAGTAATCACATGAGTCGTGGACAGCTGATTCGCCATGATCTTCAGTCGTTCTGCAGGAAGAGAGGGATCCAGCAGAATAAACCCGGCGCCAGCTTTGTTGACCGCAAGCATGGCGACTATCCCCCACATGGACTTTTCTAGCAGTATGGCCACCACGCCGCGAGGCTGTACCGCAGCTTGTACGAGGATCGTCGCCAGACTACTTGCTGCCTCTTCGAGCTCCGCACGAGTCATACGGCCATCCCAGGCATCAATGGCAATCTTGGTACCATTTTCAGTGGCTCTTTCTGCTACGCAATCATGGATGCATCGATCTACCAGCTCCTGTGGTTTTCCGTTCCAAGTGTGGATAAATTCCTTGTCCGGAAGTGTGACCTCCTCAATCTGCAATTCAGTAAGACCTCTAGTCTGCCAGGCTGAAGATATATTAGATATCAGATGCTGGAAATATCTTTCCACATGAAAAGTACTGAGACAACGTCGATCAAACCATGCTACCATGTCTATGCAGCCTATGCTTGAGTTTGCAGAGTAAACCATCCGGAGGGGAGTTCGCTCAAGTGTCATTGATTCGATATCGTTGCGGCTTCTTTCGCTGTCTGCGTTTCCAGAAGTCGTTTGAAGGAGAATGCTGCCGCCACTGACCAGCATATCGATGGAGGTTCGCTGCTTCTCTTTGAGACATCGCGACCACTGGGTGTCCAATCCTTCCATCATTGAAACTTCATAGTTGTGTACAACAAGGTCTTGAATTCCGTCTGCCGTGCTTGTGCCTGTCACGAAACTGACTACCTCTTCACCGGTATAAGCCCAAAGTAGCGCTGCATGAGCTTGATGAACGTATTTCCTCACATCGTGTTCATCACTCTGCCGCTCGTAGTTTTCAAGTTTGATGGTGCGCGCCAGCGGTGTCCACAATGCTGGTGATCGATCTCCGTCATCGTCCGCCTGTATCGGAAAGGTCGTGAGAGAGTCCATCTTCGTTTGTTGCAGGTGCGATTGAGCAATGGAGTGCTCAAACTGCCTCTGTCCTGCAGAAAACACTGCTCAATCGTTCGACAGTGTAATACAGTCATCTTGAAAGCACTCCCGGACGTGCGGGCCATCGCCCCATTCGCTGAACTTCGGAACGAGAACGCAATACCTTCGCAATCAAGTGACGCCATGCTTTTCAAGGACCGGTGCTCAGAAAGCTTGAGGCCCATATGAATGGTGATGATTGCCGTTTTAGGAAAACACAAAATTCTAGGCGCTGTGATTTGCATCATCGTATTCAATGATGCGGTGAAGATCGCCAACGCAGACCAAGTGTGCAAGTGCAAGTACCTCTTAGCAGCAGGTCCGGCACAGCCAGTGCCAGCGCTGGCGTCAGTAAACGAAAAACCTTGAAATCTTTTCGGGAAGGCACAGAACTTCCCATTGTGTTCCACAGTTCTTACCCCGCGACAACGAGAATGTACGCTCATTTAGGTCATAAGGTGTGCAAATATGTCGATCAAGTGCCAAAATCTTCCAAGTATTGGCAGACTCCTTGTCACTGCACACAATTGAGTACTCGAACATCAGACATCTCTCCCTACAATACGATGCCAGACATGATGTCGGGACCACGATGGCGAAGCTCCCATATTTTTATTCTTGTAACATGTGGTCTCGCGATATTCACCGATGTCTTCTTCTATGGCCTTTTGCCACCAATACTCCCGAGCATCCTTCGAGATAGGCTCCACGTTCAAGCAGACAAGGGTCGGTGCTTCTTCTTATGGAATGCTCCTTGTACTGACATGCGTTCCAGTGCAGCTATGGACAAGTTTATTGCCTGCCATTTACAGCATTGCAATTGTCGTCAGCTCTCGTGAGATATCTCTACACTGTTACAAGCCACTTACTGACCAAAGCCACCATAGCACTGGCGGGCTATTCCTCCGACGCTATCGGCCGAAGAAAGCCACTGTTCATGGCTGCTCTCCTCAGCCAATTTGCGGGCATCAGCCTTATAACTGCTGGCAACTCCCTTGCTCTCTGGATCGCAGGATTAATTGTGACAGGCCTGTCGTCGGGGGTTGTATGGACGTCCAGTCTAGCGATAGCTATTGATGCTACTGCGCAGGAGAATCTGAGCGAAAAACTTGGATTCGTCAACATCAGTCTCAGCTGTGGCCTGTTCCTGGGGACAGTCTTAGGAGGAGTCGTGTATTACAGCGGCGGCTATTATTCCGTATGGGCAATGTGCTATGCCTTGCTGGTCATTGATGCGATCTTGCGGTTACTGCTGATCGAGCCGCGAGACTCAAAGTCATCCCCTCCCACGACCGACGGCCCAGACAATCCGATCGTGACCAATCCAGAAGACAGACTCAGCCAGCCAGACTCTTTGAAAGGAGCACTCGCGCCAGCGCTGGTGCTATGGACATCACCAAGATTTACGGCGATGATTGTGGTTACAATTCTGGACGCCACGCTGCTCACGTCGTTCGACGGTGCATTGGCCATTCATCTCGGAGAGATATTTTCTTACAATACGCTTCAGGTTGGCCTGACTTACATGGCACTGGTGGCCCCAGTCTTCCTTGGGCCTTTGGTTGGCAGGTGGGCCGACCGTTCTGGAGCGCGTGTCGTGCTGAGCACAACGCTGTTCTTATCAATTGTTCCTCTGGTCTGTTTGAGATTCGTTTATCACGACGGGACCAGCCAGAAAGCCCTGATATGCATACTGCTCTTCCTTGTTGGCTTGCTGAGCGCTGGCAGATTGGGTATCTATTCTGCTGAGGTTGACCGCGCTGTCACTTCCTACTCGAAGAAGCGGCCTGACTCAGTAGACCGCGAGAAGGGTCTTGCACAGGCGCAGGGAGTCTGGACGGCCGCCTATTCTACTGGTTGTGCTTTAGGTCCGATCTACGGTGGACTAATTCTCGGCCATGCCGGCTGGTCGACTGAAACTTGGGCGGTGGCAGTGCTCAGTGCTGCTGCTGGAACCATTGTCGTGGTTATGGCCAGTGGGCAGTCACGATCGACCGATTGAAAGGCGGATTGTCCAATAAAGGAATACTTGGACCCGATACACAGCCTCTTCGCCGGGAAATGTCGATCTGCTTGACAGTCGTATCTTTTGTCATTTTTTTTTTTGACCCACACCCTTCTCCAATGCGCATCACGGGCCCGATACTGAAGCTGATGGGGGCTTGTCGGCAAGTAATGCGACGAGGCAGTATGGGAATGGGCTCGTTTGCATGACGAGTGCGCACATGATGTTGCTCTGCCGCCTCTGAAGGCGCAATTCGCCCACAGTTAGTCAGAGCTGTGGCCAATGTCGCCGTTCATACAGCATATCGCATGAGATCCTGCAGATGTTGGTGGAGCGTGTGGAACGCGTGCCGCGAAGGCAATGTTGATGGCTCTGTGGTCGTTTCGCGCTCAGCAGTCCAAATCTCGCCTTCCGCCGCTTCCCGAGCACAACATTCGCGCCAAGGCCATCAATACCATGACACTGCACATCACACTCGGCCAAGACACATACAGAAAGCTGCACTCAGACATCACAAGCGTGCCATGAAGCCTGGATCTGCTAGACAACAGCCAGGATTATCCATTTGTGTGAAGATTACCAGTTCCACCTTCTTGGAGCGGATTCGTCGTGGATATCTCCTCCCGAAGACTCAGGAGAGACGAACCAGTCTGTAACTTGACTGCTACACGAGAGCATTATATAGCGTCTGGCTAATCTGCACCACCGCTCCATGCCTCATCCCAGCCGGACTCAATGAAGGCGAGCACGGGGTATACGGCGTCTGGAAGGTCTCAGTGTAATAGCACTCATATCCACTACCACCATAGTTGTCTTCCCAGAGATCATATCTTCGCGGGTTGTTGATATCTTGAAAGGATACCGGACCTTCTCTGACCTGGTCCACCGGAACACCAATGCGATTCCATGTTCCGAAAAGACCGTTGTCGCTACGATCGACGACCACCCTTTTGACGTCGTTCGTGTCGCTCAGATATCGAATGTAAGAGTTGGTCCCGATTTGTTGAATTTCCTGGTCGATGACTGTGCGGCTGTCGCTTGGATTCCATCTGGCAGGTGCTGAGAAGGTTTTGAAATCGCTGGTGTGCGAGTAGTAAATGTACGGGCCTGTGGCTGGTCCATTGTGCTTTGGATCGTTCTCTGCGTAAACTTGAGACGCCCAGAAGACTGCGTACTGTGACTTTTGCGCGTCTCAGATGGCTGATGGTGCCCAGACCTGGCGAGAACCCGATCAGACTTCCCTGCTGGTGTTCGGAATGATTAAGGCGTACTTACATATCCGGCTGTTGATGGCATGAGTTCGACCAATCGCTCTTTAGACCAGTTGACACCATTGGTCGACTCCCACACGTAGATACTCCTCGAGCCATTCGCTTGTGCTTGTGTCCAGTCGGTCTTGCCGATATCAAGATCGGTCGCCAAAACTCGATATTGCTTGTACATTGTCAGCTTCGATCTCGAGGAATTCGTGCTCAGGTGCAACCAACCTGCGTCTCGGACGTGCTATGGGACTTCAATATGTAGGGATCTCTGGCACCTCCAGTTCCAGTTGTCGGCACAAGCGTCGCTCGGCCATTGTTCAAGGGCTGAAAGGCCGTAGGCTGGTTCGCTGGTGCTTTGTAGAAGAAGACGCTAGGTTCGGCGCCTTTAAAAATTGCAGCCAGATAGCCCGCATTGGTTGCTGCTCGTGGAAGCGGCGTAGCAATTGCCGATGCCGCACTGCTGGCAACGCATATGAGGTTGGACAAGCGCATGTTGAAAAATGCCTAGCAGTGTATTGATATCAGCCCAGCTCAGTAGAGTGCAGCTCAAGCATCTCAACAGAGCATGTGGGCTCTCTCATATATGTTACATGCCACGGATGTAAAACACCACTTTCGGAGGCACAAGTTGGGCCATCAACACGGAGTTCGATGTGTCTTGTTGCATGCACGTTCCTAATTGGCGCGAAATTCGTGTCGTAGGAGGTACGATCGGCAAGCTGGCAAGCAGCTTGAGAAGAGTTTCCAAGCTGACGGAAGAACTTCAGGCCTTCGTCGTGAACATGCACGCCATACTGCTTGTCGCCATGCTGCTATTGGCTTATCCCACAATTTTCGTGATGCCTGGTTCGCGAAGGCGTTTTACCTTCATGCTTGAGCGGCAAGACTTCTTGGCTTTGCCTTGTGTCAGTACCGAGAGGAAAGCATCTGCGAAGATCGTCGACCATAGTGCTGCAGGTCAAGCGTTAGGCACAGCAACTCGTCGAGCTCGTGCCCTCTGCCTTAGGCCTTTCTGTCACAGTCTTTGGTAGGGCGCCACATCTTGGCATTGCTCAAAGTGGAGAACTCGGAGTGCCGAGCGTCCCACCTGCAGGTGTTAGCCGGCAATTCATAGCATCGAGTTCCTAGTCTCCAATGTCTTCCAAGAACATTTTGATCGTTGGCACAGGCGCCATCGGAGCATTTTATGCGTCTCGGCTATCAACAGTGTCAGGCACGAAGGTGTCTGCAATCTGTCGCTCGAACTTTTCGGCGATCCAAAGGAATGGTATCAGAGTCACCAGTCCGATATTCGGCGATACAACCTTCAGACCTACATATGTTTTCGCAAGCCCAGACGAAGCCAGAGAAGTGAAGAGGAAGGAGAGCTTGCTTTGGGACTACTTGATCGTGACGACGAAGGTATTAGGCGATCCGAGCTCTCTGGCTGAAGGTTTGGTCGACGATGAGTCAAGTCTCGTGGTGTTCCAGAACGGTTTGGGCATCGAGGACCCTTACAAGAAGAGATTTCCAGCGAACACCATTCTGAGCGCAGTGACGAGGTGAGTTCCTCGCTTCTCAGCTCAGCATGAAGACAACTTTGACGAATGCATTGCAGGACATCTGTGTCGCAACCCACACAAGGACATGTAGAGCACGCGCACTGGACTCGCACTACGATAGGACCGTATGCGCCAGACTCTTCTGATCAAGAGCTGAGTCAGAAACGAGTCGAAGAGTTCGCCTCTCTCTTGCGTGATGCCGGGATTCCAGATGTCGACGTGCTCTCGCACACAGGAATGCAATTTGCGCGGTGGCATAAGACAGCGATCAACGCGAGCATCAACCCAACGTCGGTGCTCGCTGGAGGATGCACGACCCAAGCGACCGGCGTGGACCCAGAGTTGTACGCTCATGTAGAAGGTGTGATGCGGGAGATCCTCGAACTTGCCGTGAAGGTATTGGGCGCTCCTCTCCCGGAATCGTTGCCTACGATCGAAGCAGTACTGCAGGGCGTGCAAGAAGACCACAGTGGGAGCAGGCCGAGTATGTGGCATGATTGGGCAGCAGGTCGCAAAGTCGAATTAGAAGCTATCTTGGGAAACGTGCTCAGGCGGGCTCGCGATGCGGGTGTCGAGGTCCCACGTACGCAAACGCTTTATGCTTTGCTCAGGATGGCACAGAAAATGCGCGACACAGGCTCGTCTCCGCATTATGAATAAAGCTGAATAGCACAACCATCGGGTCGGCATGTCGGGCCATGTGTGGCGGGAGGATAGATGCCGTCGCAGATTCGGGCTCCTTGCTGGGAGCGCGTTTCAAAGTTCTCGAGAGCCAAGCGTAGATTGAGGCCAGGTTCAGTTGCATATACGTATCCATGCAAGCCTTGCTGCATAGCGTGGTACGTTCAGACTGTGCTTCCGTCAGCAACGACAAGAACCTTGTCCTGCTTCGTAATTCTCACCATTCAAGTAGTCGGCAGCCATGAGCAGTTCGAGGCAGAGTTCTGGTGGAATGTCCATGTCTGGAACATCCTTCGAGTTCTTATGCTTCTCGTTGTAGTAGAGGTATTCGCAGACCTTCTCGAGTACTAGACCGCTGTGGCGAGTCAGCATGATTCGCGGGATGGGTTTGGAAACGCGTACTTGATATTATCAAATCGGCACACACCCTCCTTGGACTCGCGAAACCCGTCTATAGAATGTCAATGTCACGTTAGATGAAAAGCAGCGCCTTGATCACGTACTTGTGGGATCCAGCATGCGCTTGATGGCGCCGCTGATGTTGGCTGCCGAGCGGCGGATCACGAACTTGAAGTCATCGCTCGATACCAGCGTGATGTACTCGGACAGGTTCTCTGTAGCCATGTTGCGCCGCGTCCAGCGAGGTCGTTGTCGATGGAGAGCAAGAAAGTGCGGTTGCTGGTTAGGCAGGCAGGCGTTCATTCTTCGAGCCTGAGGCCAGACTATTGCCAAGAAACGTTCCCTGGTGAATGACCAGGATGCGCTGTTCCTTTTATGCCTCAGCTCACGACTTACTTTTCTGGACCTCATGTGATAACATAAGTCGTTGTGTGAGTGCCGTTCCTTCTCGTGCTATCAAACGAAATTCACTCTACGAATATCGTCGCCTCACTCATCACAAACAATGAGGTCGTACAAGATCTACGAATACGGCGCTACGGCGCGGCAGTGGCTGAACCTAATTTTGGAGCGCCCTTTCTTCTGCTTCTGCTTCTGCTTCTGCTACACGCGCTCGCAGGTTTTTGTTCCCCATACACGACATCTTGCAATGTCATGAAGCTCTCATCAGAGACCTTGCGATGCCAAAGTATGCCGGAATTTTCCAATATGCTCACTCTCCCAGGCTTCCAAGGCGGTACACGGCGTTACTGGCGATCTTGATGCTGTACCTGGTCCTTTGTCATCTGGCTCCTGCTGTCCAGCATACATACCAGCCTCTTAACTCGATTCAGCTACCAGTCCGCCTCCGGCTCAGTTCAAAAGTTGAAAACCCGAATATCACCACGAATCTCGTGATAGCCAGCACGAAAGCAGAGGACATCTCCTGGACAAATGCTCTAATTCCACAGATTCCGAATCTCAAAATCTTCCGATATATCAGCGATGACCCTACTGCAGAGTATCATCCTCCAGCAGCCCAAGGACGTGAAGCTCTCATGTACTTCACCTATCTCTTCGACAGATACGAAGACCTTGCAGACGTAAACATCTTCGTCCATGCCGAGGAGCATCCTTGGCATCTGGACAATGCTCTCTGGCAGTCGATGACATTCGCCTTATCGCATCTAGACCTCAGCCAGGTCTTGGAAAAACGGTATTTCAACCTCTATACCAGCTTGAAAGGCGGTCGTCCGGAGGGCTACAACACTTCAAAGACGCCACTTCAGACCAACAACTCAGAAGAGCCATACATGGCTGATGCACTTCGTGCCAACTTTGGAAATGATGTTGTGGTACCAGAGATACTTCTTGGTCCATGTTGTTCACAATTTGCTGTGTCCCGAGATGCAATTGTGAGCAGACCTCGCGAGCAGTACGAACACAGTATGAAATGGCTGACAGACACGGACTGGCCGGACCAGTTGACAGGACGCGTCTGGGTAATTGAACAGACTTCTATGTGAGTTCGCGATGACTGACAGATCAAATCTAGGAACATATGTGGCCATTTCTGTTTCTGCGCGATCAAGCCATAGACCAGAAGACCGAATGGCGAGCGTTGTGTCGGATGTATGGCGTATGTTTCAAGAACGCGGGTGATCATCAACGATACCAAGACGCATGGGCCGAAGTAATGCAGCTACGTGAAGAGATCGGCTTCGGCCGCGAGATTCTGAGACCGTGGAGCGTTCGCAGCACCCGACGACGCTTCAAGGAGCTGACGCACCACTTGGAGCAGAGTGTTCTCGAAGCACTGGAGCGAGGACTTGATGAGAAACAGCGTTATAAAGCAGGAATAGACATTAATGCATCATAGGTGTTGGCTCAAGGTCGCAATCGCTCCTTCGGGCCGCGGCGCCACGCTTTCATCCTAGGACTCCATGAAGAAACACAGACCTTGCGCTTTTTTCAGAGCAAGCTGTATCTGCGGGCATCGCTCCGCGCAACACCTAAGACGCACTTTTTGGCCGCAGTCAGCCTTGTTAACGAGGCAGACTCCATTCTGTCAGAGCAAGATGTGCGTTCTTGCGATTATCTTGGGAGAGGATGTCCAAGTCATCGGCCAAAGGTCATTGTCTTCCATTCCGCAATCTGCTCCAGATAGTCATGCTGGATCAAGCGGATTGGCTGAGAAGAGCTAATAGCTTCAGAGAAAGCAATACTTTTGGCATCTTCTTTCGTGCATTCACTCCGCATTGACGCAAAGCTCTCGGTGCGGAAAGAATGTGCCACAGTCTCAAACACGGTAATCTCGGCGATCGAATTTTGCCACGAGGAGCTTGGAGCGGCTACTGTACGTCCTGCGCAAATTACTAGACTCGGAGTGTCCCGAATATTCTAGAGGAGGTTCTGCATCACAAAAGACTGCATCAACGCGAGGTTGGATATGAAAGGGATGTGGAGCACACAAGATCTCGACCTCCTGCTTGCATGCAATTCATCATTTCAGCTCGCGCTAATGGTCATTACAGTCCCGTTGCCTATGTTTATTGGACACATTTTGGAAATAGTTGGAAAAGGATGTGCTTGACTTTGGAATGCGAAGATAATTCTACTGGAGGTAAGCGATATGCTAACCTGCCACTACGAAGCTTTCCGAAATCGCTGAAAAGTTTTCTTGCAGACTTGCTTCAAGCGGTGTCTCTGAGAGCGAGTTTCAAGATCAGACTCCGTGGCGGCATATGCCGAATCCCGCCGCACAGGTGAAGCCGGTCGCTGTTCGTCCGGTCCATCATCAACGTTAACATCTTGCGTTTCATCAACTGCGGCCGACTCGTCTTTTCGCTGCGAATCAGAATCATCCTTGCTTTTGGATGAGTTTGTCTCGGCTGGCCCTTCTTTAGGCTGCGAATCAGAATCGTCTTTGCTTGTGGAGGAGCCTGCCTGGGTATTAGCCTTAATCCGTGACCGAGAATCTAGGAGTCTCTGTTGGTACTCGGGATCGTCTGCTCCTAGCTGCAAGCCCCTTGCAGCCCAGCGCTTTGCAGCCAGCGCCAGCACTGGAGGATATTCGTCCCTGCTCGGCCGCCGATACTTGCTATTCAGATGCTCTGAAATTCGTTGGAGGGCCCGTTGAATGTGGAACGGATAAGGCTGATCGACAATGGCAGACTGAGGTGATGCGTTAGCCTCCTCGACTGCCTCCTGCTGCATGTTAGTCTCTTCGGCAGGTTGTTCTTGGGGATGTACATGCAGCAGCGCCTGAGTTTGGCTTTCGACTATATCGTAAGCTTCTTGCGCCCTTTCCCGGACCGTACGCCTCAGTGCCTGGATCTCCTGGACTCGATCGTCGTCCTCGAGCGCCACAGCCAGCTTCTCAGCACCAAGAATCAAGTCATCCAGGCCGCGCATGTTGTAGCTAGTCGAGGGATGACAGACTGCGTTGCGTAGACCTGTCACACCATACAACTGGACTGCAAATCTGCCCGAACTGAGCCCACATTTGTAAATTTCTTCTTTGCCGAAACGGACTTGGCCATAATGCTCGCCAAATGTGCAGAGTGCATGTTCTGGCTCGTTTCTGCGATGAAAATGCCAAAACGTCTGCTTCGCCAAGCTGTGCGCTGCTTCCAAGGCATAATATTGATCTTGCCAGCTTATGATCATATGCTGAGCAGGTCCGTTCCAGAACTCCTTGAGTGTTGAGTGCTCTGCATCCCACGTTGGGAATTTGCGCCTCTGCTCAGCAAGAGCTTCTGTACTGGTGCATAAGGCGCATATCAGGTCCTCGAGCTTCGGCTCTGGTATTTGCTCTTCCTCGTTGCCAATGGGATAGGGCTTTTCGCAATCGGCCTTCGTCGCATATTCAAGTCTTACGTCCTGCTTTGCGTGCTTTTTGTCCTTCCATATTCTGTAACGAGCAGTAACGAACCGCAAGACGATCCTGCCGGGCTTTTTCGTAATAGCAACAATCACTGCTTGCGTCCTGTTAGCTCTTGGCCTTAGCAATTCAACTTCTTCACGTAATCTCACATTCTCGGCGTCGAGCTCCTTGTTAGCATTTTGCAGATGTGAGACCCGCTCACGTAGCTCTGCGGCATTCTCCATCTTGTTCTCAGTGTGCCGATGATTGCCTTGGCCCATCATATTTGCTCGCTGAGTTCTTGTAATTCGGAGACGTGGGAAAAGCAATACTTATGCAAGGGAGTGGAACGAGAACACAAAAGCATTGTTTACTTGTCTCTCAAGTCTGTGCACAATTTGTGCACAGTAGCTCTGTTAGCAGCCAGTGGACAAAGGCGAAGTGTGGAGAAACGAGACAAAAAGAAAGCTGGGGATTCTGGGGAGAGATACCGCGTGTTAGGTAATTTCATGTCAGTCCATTGTGGAAGTAGCTATCATTTGCCTGCCTCCATTATCCTTCGCCTCCAAAATCTCTGTCTAGGCCGCACAGAGCTGCTCTGACAGTACAATCTTGTCTGAGTCTCCAGTCCCGCATGTCAATGTCTCTGTCAACCTGACTTCGATCCCGCCACTCAGGTCCGCCCTCCCCTCGACTATTCATCGCAATGTTATGCGAAACTCGTCTCGGGATATCTCTTCTCCTCGCCTTGACTATTCGCCGTGATATTCTCACACGACACTCGTCTCTGGCTCTATCCACCTGCCCTGCCCTCGACTATTCGTCGCAATGTTATGCGACACTCGTCTCGGGAATCTCCTCCTCTTTGCCTTGACTATTCGTCGTGATGATGATTCCATCCGACACTCGTCTATGGCATCAACCTTGTCCGTCGCAGCAGTGGCATGGCTGGCATCAATCGATCTGAGACTCGGCTCCACAAAGCGTGTGCAAAGCTCACCAGCGAGGACCAGCAGTGTCCTTCCTCCGGCGGCTTTCTGCTTCCTGTCTCAGCGCAGCGACCAGGAGCGGAATGTCTTTCTCCTTTGGTAGCAGGGCGAAGCCGAAATCCCAGGAAGTGCGACACAGTGCCTTGGAGACGTTGTCCATCGTGGGCTCGACGGGGTGAGCGGCCAACTCCAGAAGCTCGGTCCATGTTTTCTGTGCCTCCGTCTGCAGCTTGTCTCTGAGCCCCTGCATGACAACCACCTCTTCGTTGTTGCCAAGCATACGCGGGAGATCCTGTGCCATCGCGAGCAGGTGATCAACATGCTCGACTGTGCATGCTTCCGGATCATCTCTGCGACGGTTGCAAGGATGGCAAGCAGCGTTGCGCATCCTGACAGCTGCGTCGAGAGCCAGTTTACCTGCTTCCTGGTTCCCACCGAACACCTGATAGAAGTTCGTGCGCGTGAAGAGGGCATCCAGCATCTCTGAGCGACCCCATCCGACGTGCTTTGGGCCATCCCACTTCTCAAAGCACGTTTCTCTGTCAAGCTCGTCGAACGCCTGGTACACGGTCCGAGAGCAGGATAGCAGGGCTTCGTCGAGAACGTCAGAAAGGACCTCTGCAGCCACGCGAGAGTGAGCCGAGGGCTCCCAGAATCCCTTCTTATCGTCTGGCACTGTGCGAACGAAAGTCTCCTCACCAATGTCATCCCAAGCAGTGGTTGAAGTGGGCTGTTCGCTCTGCCCCCATGTCTCCGTCCAATCTGAGGCGTCACCAGCCTCGGTGGCATCGTCAGAGCTAGCCTCAGCGGAGATCGCGTCGGCACCACCCTCTTTGCTCTGAAAATCGTCCGAGAAGTAGCCCGAGTCAGATCCAGATTCGTTGGCTGGGAAATCGATCTCGCCCCAGAGAGTTGCACCGTCCCGTGGCTTTGTCTCCGCACCAGCGCAGTCGGTCGATGCCGAAGCATCTTGATCTTGAATGGCTCGAACTTCATTCGAGCGGAGAGAGTCAATCTTAGCAGTGAGCTCTCGCACTATCTGCTTGAGTGCCCGGTTTTCCACTTCTCTGAGCTGAGCCGGAAGGTAGTGTTCGCATGAGGCGGCACCGCAGTGGCAGGCGTCGAGCATCAATTCTTGGAAGCAGTCCATTGTGAAGGAGTACTGCGTGATATTTGGTATAATAGTCTTGTGTGTAGTGATTGGTATAGTCTTGTGTGGTCTGGTTACTCCGTGCGTGTCGTTGATATGCAGTGTAGGCTTCCGATATCAGTATGCGAATGGAGTGAACAAGAAGCAGGATCCAGCAGGGGACACTGTAAACTATATAGTTGGAGAGCATCGAGAAGCGGGTCGTATTCCTGGTTCACCCAAAAATTCACTATGTTAAACGCGTGGGGCCACAACCACATCTTCACAAAATGTGAATTGCGTCCTCAAATTGTTCACCTATCCGCTCTTGAGAAGATGGTACGGGTAAACTCTCAATCCCCAAATGACCTAGAAAATGGCAATCCATGGTAAGCAGCCGCCAGTCAGAAAGTTTCGTTTGGCCACGATTTGGACAACGCATCAGGACGAACATTTGATGGCCATCGCAGCAGTGTAGCGAAAGTGTCTAAGCTTCTGGACACGTGACAGGGTTTCTGCTGACATGCGCTCCAGCGCGTCGTCCGTGATGAATAGGGCATCACGAGCAAAGTCGAACCAGGTCTTGGCAGGTGAACCGCTGGGTGAAGCAAAAGTCAAACTGTACACTTTTGAAATTTCTTCTCGTGCCTCATGACAGACGTGAGCGATGTTTGGCGGTGTGCCGTTCGACTTGAATTCTTTGCCATTCCATGATAAGACGATATTTCGTGGTTCGGGTATACTGAATTGCCAGATGGCGATACGTAGCTCGGCTGGGAGAGAGGAAAATGAGGCCATGGCTGAGGTCCGGAATGAAAAAGGTTGTATTCACCACAGGCTTGAACAAACACTTATAACAATGAGTTTGACTCTCCTTCAAACGACAAATGCATCAGATTCCGGGATCGTCCTTAATGGATGTTGAGCTTGCTTGTCCTCATGGTTTGGCGGCTGCAGACTTCTCATCAGTCAATTGCGGCCAAAGCCGGTGGTACTTCCAAATCATTCCACCTCCTCGCAGTTCTGCCGGAGTTGCGATGACCTGAATTGCGGTTCTTGCTCGGCGAGATTGTTCACGTTGCGCCGCGAAATCGATGTCGTCGCCAGGCCGAACCTCAGGCTCAAGCCACAAGCCGCCAGCCGACGGCCGCTCCCTCCCGCTAGCGCCCGTCGGAATTTTCTCAAGTATATATGCAGCTTCTCCCTCGCCCTCCTCTTGATTCTGATCAGCGATGCAAGTCTACCCCCAACCCACTCCTACACTTTGAATCACCTACTAACAACCGATGCAGTTTACTTCATAGAATCATTTCTATAGTAAACATCCACAACTGTACTTCTCACAGAAGCTACAGACTCCAACCTGGCTGATGAGTCGAACCGCGGCGCCCAAGAGTGAAGCCAATGTGTCGGCTCCTGTCGATGGCAATGATCTCGCCCTGCTTGAGCGTCTGGCTTCGGCCGGCTCTTGTAGGTGGGTACTGTCGGTCGTCTGACAGGTTCCTTTTCATCAAGAGCTTGGTCGAGTAAAGACTGGGTATTGGAGAAGAGGTGCGACAGTGGTTGGCATTTTGGCTTGAGGGCAACGGCCTGCCGTAGATGGCCAGTCTACCATTCCGGAGCGCGGAGATCCGCAGCGCGGGAACGATGAAGCTTGGCAAGCATCATGCAAAGGAACAACGGAGGATGAGCACATGCGCGATGAGAGTGCAAGTAGTCAGACCGCCGTGAGCGATTTCTATGAACATATTCTGCATCTGCATCTCATCTATCTGCGCTGCGTCGTACTCCCTGTAAGCTGGTGCTGTCCTGAAAATTCAAGAAGGGCTCGAAGCTCGAGTCGGATTTTGTCTCCACCACACTCTCGAGCTTGTCAGAGACGGCGAAGGATGCACGGGACTCTTGAGATTACCGCATCAAGTTTTCTGAACGGCAGAGGATGGAATTGCGCCGAGCAGTATGGTTGATGAGAGTCGAAGGCCGGTGCGACGTGCATCGGTGGCATCTCCGTTGCGAGTTGGATCTGCATCTCTCGAGCGCGTATGTTGAAATAGTCTGGTTTGACTACCTTGACTTTTCACCCTGCCTTTTTGCTCCTCCGGCTGCCTTCTTTCCTGGTGTCTTTCTTCCCAAGCTTCTCTCTATACTCGTTCATTTGCTTGACCGCTTCCTCCTCATCTCTCGCGTCCTGTTCTTCTCGCTTGACCTTCGCGCGATATTCCGCCCCTCTCTTTTCTGCCTCCTCTACCATCTGCTCACTGTATTGCCACAACTTCTTCTGCACATCCTCGTCCTCCACATCCTTCCTCAAGAATGTCCTCTCCTTGACCTCTTTGAGCAGTATCCCGCCTTCACTTCGCGCAAACTTCTCTTCCATGCTCGCGTAGAGAAAGCTCTGTGCACCTGCATCGGGTGATTTGAGTATCATGAGCCAGAGCGGGTACGTGATCAGGTAGAGGAACAAGCCAAAGAGCGAGCCCCGGGTCATCCATCGTCTCATTCCAGGTGTCCTGCAGAATCCAGGATCTGCCAGAATGACTTTGGCGTTGTTCGGAGCTCCATCCGGTCGCTTGTATGCAGACAAGTGCTTCTGAAATGCCAACGCAAAAGTCGTAAGAGCAAGCTTGCTCGTAGCGTACGCATTACCGGGGCTGAACTTGGTAGGCGGTGACGCCGACTTGTCTGATTTCTTCTTGCTGTCCTTGCTCTTGGATTCAGCACCTTGCGTTATATGCAACAAATCTCCGCCCAGATATGAATTGCACGTCCCAAAGATCACCCTGACATCTCGATCCGGAGGCTGTGCCCTCAATGCCGGACTCAATATGCTCAACAAGTGGAAGTTGCCCAGGTAATTGATCTGCCAGTTGACTTCCACGCCCTCATTTGTGCTCTGAATCTGGCTCTTTCCTGGTGTGATCGTGTTCGCGAACAACATAATCATGTCTAGTCGTCTCGGCGGGGCATTGTCGATCCATTTCGTCGCAAACGTTCGAATGCTATGGAGCGAGGACAAGTCGACTTGTTCGGCGGTGATGAGCTGATTATCGGTATCTTCGCGGAGGTCCTGGATGAAATCGACGATGAAGGGATCGGACAAGGAGTGTTGTGTCAAAAGGACAATTTGCGCTCCTCGTGTCGCTAGTGATCGTACTGTAGCTTCTCCAATGCCAGAAGTGCCGCCCTATGTTGCGACTTCTGCTTAGCAATTTTCGCGCCGAGTGTGAGAGCAAGGTCATACCGTTACGAGAATGACCTTGCCGTGCATATTCCTCTCGCTCGTGTTCTTCGCGCCTTGAAAGAAGGTTTTGAGCAGCCATAGCACGAACAGCCACGGAGCTGTCTTGAGCAACGGCCAGAGGTATGGCACCGAGTCGATGCCATCAAAGAGGGCCTGTGCAGCGATGTAGATGGCCATTGTGACCGATAGTGCCCTTCTCGGGCGAGGACGAAGCTGAGAAGCAGTGGACGTGAAAGCGATTGTGAAAGTGGTGAGCTGGACCACTCGGCTGCGAAAACACCCTGCATGAAGTTATCGCCGCTAAGACCGATGTAATACCTACACGAGTTGCATCTACCAACATGCATTGCCGCGTAGACTCTCGGCGCGCGCAGTCGATTGATCTGCACAGAGCAAAGTCACAAAGATAAAACGCTTGACGCTTCAATCTTGGAAATATGTACCTTTCCCTAAAAGTACAGTCTTTCATGCTCCCAGCGCCATGCTTCTCTCATCATCCACAAGGCTCCCAGCCATATGTGCAGACGCATGTGGTCTACTGTTCCCTGCGGTGCAGCTTTGACCGCCTCCCTCCCAGGTAGGTTCCAGCCTACCCGAGTATGCTCGCCAGAAACTTGCGCCCTCGTCAAAGCAAATGGGTATCCAGAACTCATTCCAAGTTCATTGACGCGAAGCTTCAGCCTCGCTTCATTACACGAATCTTCGTTAATCTCTTCATTCATTGTCCATTGCGCCCGTGCCAGGCACTCCTCAGCCCGGTGCACCGTACGACTCTTAGTCCGACAGCGAATGAAGAGCCGCCAGCTAGTCGAGAGCTGCTTGCCAGAGTTGATGTTGTTGAGCGGCTGCGGTGAGCACATCAATGCATGTCACTTTGGTGCAATCCACGTGAAGGGCTCTCATTCGATCAATGGTCTTCGCTGCGCGCCAACCATGGTCACACCAAGAGCCCTAAGACCTGCCGGATCATTTGCCTTGATGATGGAAGCTGCAGGCAGCATAGGGTTCTCAGGCGAGATGTGTGCTGCATCCTTCGCTGCCTGCTCGATCGCCTCCATTTCTTCCTTGCAGCCGGCGTGATCGAAGGGACATACAACTATGGGTTGTCGAAGCAAAATATCTCGAGCTGAAGACATTTTTGCCTAGAAAGCAAATCAGCAAAGTCAATGGCGTGAAAACAAATCAAGCATTACCTTCACTGTGAGATAGTACTCAATCTTGTACAGCGTTCCAGTGGTCGTGAAACCGCTCACGGCATACATCGGGAACTCCTTTCGACCTCTTGGTAATACGCCCTCGTTGTCTCTCAGCTCTCTGGCAGGAAATACGAGGCCTAAATTCGTGAAGTAACCTGCTTCGGGTAGTTTGACGCCTACGCTCTGCTTGTGCTTTGCCAACGTCTTCGTCTTCCGTAACGGCTCGTCTCCTTCTGGGTTGTAAATGATCTCTTCGTCGATGCCCACCGTGATGTCCTGTATCGTGACTCGTTTCGCCTTACTCGTCCAGTCAGGATTTGGTGACAGCTTGATGTACACTGAAACTGGATCCAGCGGCCCGTAACTCCATCGCGGGAGACTGATTCCAAGTGTGACGAGGTGGTCTGAGACCTTCTCGGCGCTTTCTGGTCGGTTGTACATGCCGAATGTGCTCAATGTGTCGTAACGCGATATAGGGACCGAGAAGGGGTACTTCCTTTGCTCTTGATGCCCTTGCTGCACAGTGACCACGATCTCGTAGTACGTCTCAGCTGTTCTCTTGTCCAATTGCAGACTCGCTGGAGGTACACGCCGTGCAATCTCCTCTCCTCCTCGTCCGTATGGTATGAATATCACAAAGGGTAGATCCATGCAAAGTATCGACTCTGACTCTTTCCCGGGCGGACATCTGAATAGGAGCATCTCTTTCCCCACGATATCTGTGATCTCTTTCCGGTTCGAGGAGTTGAGGTTTCGCACGAAGGAGTCGGCATTTGGCTGAATCGATTCGCGCCGCTGTAGCGACACAGTCACCAGCGACACCTGAACTGGAGCGCTGACTCCGACACCAGGTCGAATCTCAACGCGGCCTTCTATGCGAGGCTGCAGCAGAATGTCAGCACTTCCTTGTATGCCATAAAGCGCACAGCACATCCACCTACCAAAGTCGCAGATATGCCCGGATACCCCACCAAGAAGTTGCTGTTGGGCGGCCCAGAAACCCTCACGAATGCGGCCATTGCTCACGAGAGGCGCGAGGAGAACTGCGTGTTCGTCTTGACCGCATATGGTTTACGCCATGCGGCAACCTGGCCGCCTGTGGTTTGCAAATATCCTCTTCGCTCTGCGCTTCCCTCTCCCCGCCTCTGTGATATGCCAATGTCGTCGCTGCTCGACCAGTCCAACGGCGAGCCCGTGAAAGTGCCGCGAGACCGCGGGCGTGAGATACTGTGAATTTGCAGACGGGACAACGCGAGCATGCGTCGCTTGAGCTCGTGCGGGTCGCTCCTAGTTTGTAGTCCGGCGCGCGGGTTTGACGTGCATATGCCAGGCAGAGTAGCGATCAGGGAGGCGCAAGGCTGCGTGCGTGTTCAAGGTAGCGGGCGGGTCCTGCAACGCGGTGAAGGGCGACTCCAAGAGTAACGGTGACGATTATACGCTCGAAGAAATGCCTGGTAATCGCTCTGTTGCACAACAGCAGCAGCGGCGTAGTGGTGTCGGGATCGCTGGTGTCGACCTCACCAAACATGGGCCGCTAGGCGACCCGTTCGCTCGTGCCGCCAGAGCTGATCTACCCTGATCCCTCCCCATTCGCCGACTCGTCTGCTGCTGGCACGACAACACGTCAGGTCGTTGTACTTTTCAGCTGGCTGGCCACCGACTCTCTTCTGTCGCGATCCCCCACATCCATTCTCCGGCTGACTTTACTGTCATCCATTGTTCTGGACCGATCTAGCTGATGCTCTACGGCTCTCCTTGGCAGGACTGAGCAGGCTACGCCGAGGTGTGACGAGTTCGCATTGCAGATTCTTGGTCATAGAGCAAACATGTCGGTCACACTGTTCACGACGCACGGCAATATCAAGGTCGAGCTCTTTTGCCAGGCTTGCGAGAAGACGACATACAACTTCCTAGCTCTTTGCGCCAGCGGTGCTTACGATGGATCGCCGTTTCACAGATTGATTAAAGATTTCATGATCCAAGGTGGATCTCCCGCCAAGGGAAGCACCAAGGAATCGACATCGATCTGGGGCGAGAACTTCGAGGACGAAATCAAGCCCAGTCTACGGCACCACCAAAGAGGAATGCTCTCAATGGCCAACAAAGGACCGGCCACCAACGGCAGCCAATTCTTCATCACTCTCGCCGCAGCTTCACATCTAGACGGCAAGAATACTGTGTTCGGGAGGGTCCTAGAGGGCTGGGACGTACTCGATAAAATGGAAGAAGTGCCGGTGGACAAGAAGAGCAGGCCGCAGCAAGCGATCAAGATACAAAGTGTCCAAATACACGCCAATCCTCTAGCAGAACAGCAGCGGTGAAGCAGATACGAGACCGGGCGTATGCCGCGAACATGCACGTTTGTAAGTTGACAATCTCCATGCGTGCGAGAACACGGACCGACCGACCTGCCGCTGCTACCATCTTGGTTCAGACGTACACTCACGACGATATGCAACAAGAAGCCAAATTGGATATGCAGCAACTATTGGAGCGCAATATGTGCGTGCCGCACGCCGCGATGTCACACCAGCGTCGCTTGTCCAAGGCAGTGATCGCAGCTCTGCACAAATGGAACCGTCCGATGCTTGATCGAAATTCAAAGGTACCCTGCTTGGGCTGCAAGTATACTTTGAGTACTCGACGATTGGAGTTTTCGAAGGAAGTCGGTGAAGTCAAGAAGGTAGGAATATTATAACGCGCATGTGCAATGCGCGAAGTGAAGTCAGAACGCTCTTTCCCTACCATCATTTCTGACACGCGCCTTCCTCTCCAATCTGCCGTTCATTCAACTGCCTGCACATTCAACGTCGTCTTCACTTCACCAACCTCCTCCTCACACTGGAGCTTTTCCTTTGCGACTCCACCTAACAACAGCGTTTCTCCGTCGTCTCGAGTTCCTCCGCTCTCCGCGCAAAAGCGCGTCGCCACGCCACCATGACCGACCTCTGCAAGAATTGCGGTTGCTGTCACCTGGGCGTGGATCCTTCGCCGTGCCAGAAGATGCTTGAGTCCTGTCACACCTGCAAGCAATGGGGACACACCACGAACTTCTGTCCTTTGGGCGTGCGAGACGCGAATGGTCAGATCGGACCATTGGTAGGAAGCGCATCTGCTCCTCGAAAAGTGATGGGTCCCTGACTTTGCACAGTACTGGATGATATGTTCCAACTGCGATCGCTGGCATCTTCCGCAGCCATGCGAGATCCCGCTCCAACAATGCATTCAGTGCGGCAACTATGGACATCTCGCGCATTACTGCCCAGTCAACCCGCGGCCACTGAGACCCATGAGAAACAATGTCCAGCCTCCGCCAGAGGCAGCTGGTGCCAATGGCAAACGCAAGCGCGAGGACGAGGAGGAGAACGACAGATTGATGGTCAAGCTGCCGTTGGCGGTTCTCGACATCAAACACGTTCACCCATGTGAGAGCAGCTGCACAACAGATTTGCCGCACCAATTACTGACACGCTACAGCACTGCTTGCGCAGATCCGTAGGAGCTTAGTGAACGAGGTCACTCAGCTACTCCAGCACCATACGCGCGACGATGTCCTAGCTTTGTTCCTGCACAGCATTCCTCTTCCACCGTCTGCCGGTCGCTTGGAGGGCGGGAATCGCCCCGTCAACCAAATGGGAGCATTCAGACCCAGCAATAGTTATGCTTCAGCGAAGGTGTCTGAGCAGCAGCTTGCTCCGTCGCCATCAGCAGAGCAAGTAGCTCCTGTTCCGGTCACACCGATCACTGCAAAGAAGGCAAAGAAACAGACTGGACAGAAGCCATGTGCAGACTGCAAAGCCAGACATCAGAGGTGCAAACATACCACTGTCAACGGCGAACGTCCGGCAGACCCTCCTGCTTTGCCAGAGCCTGCCGATCATGCCACGCTGCAGCGAGCTCTTGACCAGCAACTCGCCTTGGAGGCCGGGCTTCAGCAGAGTCAAATCGAAGACGTGTTCACCAACCAGCCGATGCTCTCTGGCGGTGAGCAGATGGGCACAATTTCATCGGCTCTTACCCTGAATGCTCCAGCTGTCGGATTCGTTCCCCCGGATATTCAGCAAGAGCAGACATGGATGCTCAACACAACTGTCGGCGATCTCAACATGCTAGCCGAAGCTGCGCAACAAGTGAATACACAACTGGGGAAGGCACCATCAAACGATCACGTCCAAATTCAAGCCGATGTCGAGGTCCACCCCGCGAGTGAGCAATTCAACGCCATGGACTTTAGCCAGCTTCTCAACAGTGACTCTGCGGGTCTTCACACAACCGGCGATGTACACGATGGACAGTTTCATGGAGTGCTTGGGATTCCATCAGAAGCCGACCAGCCGAGAAAGCGTTCCACTCGAAAGAAGAGTAGGTCACGTACGACCTCCGTCTACGCGCGTACTAACTGATGCCAGAGACGTAGAGATGCTGTGAGACCCTGTCTCCGCACGTCAGCCCCAAATATGCTCTCTTCCACCCAATTTGCAGCGATGGCATTCTTTTATTGCTCTGTGATTACAGCATTACTTCGACGACGGTGTCATTCTTTGCGTCAAAGGCAATCATCAGCGGCCCGGCAGAGCTGAGAAAAGGCCGGCAATAGCTTCAGTCTGTCCGCCATGGACAGCATAATCAATTATAGACGCTGCTCGGAGTAGCCCGCAGACTTACTTGCTTCGAGATAGCCGCAGTAGCAGTGGGCCTAATATACTTCTGATGCTGCCCCGCGAGGACGCGTGTTGCATCATGTCTTCTGTCCTCTCGGCCACACAGACCAATGCTCAATAGAATGAATCCTCCTGGCATCGCTTCACCAATCTTCGATCGTTGCCAATTTTGCTACGAAGAGTGCTCGCTCCATGATGTCTGCTTCATGCTTTCCATGTTTCCGAGGACATGTTTTTGTCAGCCTTGTCGAGCTACTTTTTGTCGACAAGTCGCACATGCCATCCCTCGATTCGCGCATTGCGCACTCGCGTCGGGGCGGCGGATGGAATATCCGCTTGATATCCAAGATGCATGAAGATTCCGCTGGAGTCTTTTCCGAAGTTGTCGGAAACAGCACGCCATTGACGCCGTCCTCGGCAGCAGCCCCGCTCGAGCTCCTCTTCACCAACCAAGACCCCCATGGCGCAAGCATTGGGGGCTATCGAATTCAGGCGCATCTATCTCCCGACGTAGCAAATCTCAGTCATCCTGCTAGAGAAAACTTGTCAAGATAAGCCAGCTCACCTCTCTTTATGAGTCTCCTCCAGCCCAAACACTTCCTCCGCACACTGAACAGCTTCGCGAAAGCAACACCCGCAACCTCCATCTTGACTCGAGCTACGACGCGAAATATGGCTACTGCTATGGGAAAGCGCCTTGAAGGCAAGACGATTGTCATCACGGGAGCTTCTTCTGGCATTGGGAAAGCCACCGCGCAAGAGTTCGCTCGCACATCACCGAAGAACCTCAAGATCGTCCTTACAGCTCGCCGAGTCGATGCCCTTAAGCAATTGGCAGCGGACATCAACAAGGAAGTAGGAGAGGGCGTCAAAGTGCTGCCCGTCCAACTAGACGTCAGCAAGCCAGAGGAAGTGAAGCAATTCATCCCAAACCTTCCACAAGAATTTCAGGACATCGACGTCCTGGTCAACAATGCCGGGCTCGTGAAAGGAGTGGATAAGGCCGGCGATATCAAAGATGATGACATCAACGTGCAATTCGCGACAAACGTGACAGGTCTTATCAACATGACGCAAGAAGTCCTCAAGGTCATGAAGAAGAAGGGAGAGTCGGGAGCAGGAGACATCATCAACATTGGATCGATCGCTGGTCGTGAACCATACCCTGGAGGAAGCATCTACTGTGCTACAAAAGCTGCTGTGCGATCTTTCACAGACGCGATGCGAAAAGAATTGATTGCGACGAGGATAAGAGTTATTGAGATTGATCCTGGTCAGGTAGAGACGGAGTTCTCAGTTGTGCGATTCTACGGTGATAAGGAGAAGGCCGATGCAGTGTATAAGGGCGTTACACCTTTGACACCAGATGATATCGCCGAGACGATTGTGTTCTCCGCTGGGAGACCGGAGAATGTGGTCATTGCTGACCTGCTCGTGTTCCCTAACCACCAGGTAAGTTGTTTCAACAAACTTTCAAGCCGCTTTGGTAGCCTCAAGCATCATGCTGACTGTATGCATAGGCGGCTGCTACAGTCATGCACAGGCGATCGTAGACGTTCTGTTTCTGACATGTGTTTTTCAGGCTGGTGCAGGTATACTGCACAGGAAACCATATTCAAAGATTTAGAAGTGTATATACCTCTTTCAACCTGGAGCACTTCTCCTGATTCTCTTCCAAGTCTTGATCTGGTGCTGGTACTGGTGCTCAGTATGTTTGTGGTGCCTGAGGCCATAGCGGAAAGCTTCACTCGGCCGGACCCACTGTTTCTTCTCCTAACGTCCGTGCGCACATCGAAAACCCACCCAACACAGCGCACGCTGCACCGCAGCCACTGAACCAAGTGCAGCACAATGGCGGAATGTATCGGAAAGACAGCAGAGAACTGGGCAAGATGTATTCAGATACCTCAAGGCCACCAAAAAGTGGGCCCGCAAGCCAAGCCTCTCCGCTATGGTAAAACATCAATTCTTACAACATATACCATACCAAAATAAAAGACAAGGCACTGAGGAAAAGCTCTCCACCCGGGTCGAACGAGTGACCTTAGGATACTTGCATTGACTGCAATCCCACGCTCTACCACTGAGCTAGAACTGTGGAATGTAAGCGTGTGTATGCGCAAATGATGATTTGTTTGGGCCAACTTACGAGCACGTGATCCATGCCCCCTGAAGTGATCAACCGTATATGACCGTCAATTGAGAGATATACAGCAGGCCCTGGGCATAGGATGCGTCTTAGTCTCTACTGGCAGTGAGTTCCACTGTGCGAAATGAGAGTCGGCAACAGCGTTTCAAAATTGCCGCCTTTTGGAGAAAGGAAGCACATCTCTTCGGAACAGAGTTCTGACGCTCAAACATTCCGAGGTTGTTTGAGTTCTTCTAAGCATCCCTCGGCGTCCATGAAAATTCCTGGAAATCCCGGCTACAGCAAGTGAACATAGAATGCTTTTGGTGTGCGTAATGAGCTTGTGAAAAGTGTCGAATGAGGGTTGAGCTCAGCAGTGCTGGCGCATGTATAGTTCCGGTTCATCTTGAGAGAAAATATACTGGAGAATAACTATACGCAGCCAACCTGTGAGCAAATATCCCCGAGCATTGATCAAATTGTCACGCTCCTCTACTTCTTTGCGAAGAAGGACATGATGTTCCCCTGTCCGGGCTTGCCACCCTTCTTTGCGGCGGGCTTGTTTGTCGAGGGGGCTGGCGCAGAGGTCTTGGGCTTCTTTGGTGCAGGCTCTTCCTCCGAGAACGACTCCCATGCAGCTTCTTCTCGGGTGACTAGAGAGTGTTAGCATAAATTCGAAATTGAATATAGAACCAGATGCAACATACCTAGATACCCCTCTTCATCCTTGACAGTCTTTTTCTTCATGACTCTACGTCTGCCTCTTCTCCTGCCATTCTCTACAGTCACCGTCTCCTTCGGCTCCTCCTTGGCAGCAGGCTTGTCAATGGCGCCCTCGTCATGCGCTTCTTCCTCTTCATCCTTCTCGGCTTCTGGCGTGGGCGCGGCGTCTTCCATCGGCTCGTCATCCATATCCATCATTGCTTCGAGATCCGCTTTGCGATCTTTCTTCGTTGGTCCACTTGGTTGTTTCGCTTCCGGCTCTTCGGCCAGACCACTTCCACCATCATCGTCATCATCGTCTGAGAACCCTGTCATATCGACATCCTCAGCTGGAGCAGGCGTGGCTGCTTTTGAGCTCTGCTGAGATTCTGACTTCTTCGCGTTGGCAGAGGCCGCTCCTTTCGCAAAGGACTTGAAGATATTCGATGTATCTTTCTTCGCCGCTGTGGTCTTGCTCGTCGTTGGCTTCGCAGGCTCTGTCGCAGCTTTTGTAGAAGCATTCGAGGCCGTCGAGGCTTGTTTCGTCAATGCCGGAGGAGCAGCTGCTTTTACTGGCTCAGCTTTCTTCGCTGGGGCAGGTGCAGGTGGAAGAGGTCCATTTTGTCTTTCTCTCTTTTTCACGTTCGGATTCTGTATCACGCCATATTGTTTCCAGTCTTTTAGAGGATCCTCCGATGCATAGTCTGTCATTACCTTCCGATTGCATTCGGTCAATGTCTGTATATCGCTCAAGCCATTGGCCTGCAGACTGTAGATGTGTATCCCTGTGATTGCATCGAATTGTGCTTTTGCCTGTTCCAAGTTCTCCTCTTTCACAATCATGATAGTCTTCACCGGTATCGAGTCCCGTTCATCTTCGTCTGGTCTCTGAAAGGAGCTACTGGGTAGCGGCGGACTGCTCTGCATAACAGTGTCTTCTCCATCATTTTGGCTTTGCGTCCCGTTCGTCTGAGTGCTCGATTGTTTTGTGCCCGTGACAAGATATGTTGCGTGCACACTGCCCGGCTTCTTCGTGTTCTGCTTGCGGTGGAACTCATACAGCATCCTGGTCGACGTTAGCTCCATCTCCATATCAAGCATCTTGCTCTGATTTCATACTGCTTGGCCAGGTTGCTATGGACTTTCAATGCCCGGCTCAGATTGCGATAGCTCACCAACTGTTGCTCATTGAGCACACTGGCTGCGAGGTACTCGTTGTAGTCTTGCGCCATATTTTCGAAACTCCCAAATAGCGTGTCTGGAGAACAGACTCGACGACGCGTAAAGTGGATGGTGGAACGCGTCGCGCGGTTTCGGAACTTCGGGCGCTAATGGATGTACTCCTGCTTCTCCCACGAAGCTCCACGCCAAGACCTTCGACTCTGTCCATCTCCTGTACATTCCCATCATGGACGGCGCTGAAGACGACGATGATCTCAAGCTCATCAAAGCGTCAGCTGGGCTACTCGCAGATCTCAAATCCGACTTACCGAAAGTGTTATGGCACGAATCCAAAATCCCTGCTGGCAGAAGAAAGGCACACAAATATGTCAAGAGACGTGATCTGAATCGGCTTGTTCAACTTGTATGCCCTCTGGAAGCCAACAGATGAGCCTCGCTTATGGCTTGTTGTAGATCGAGCCATTTCAAGGCGAACCACAACTTCTCGATGCGAAGCTGAAGACCATCTTGCCACCGTTAGTGGATGCCTATCTGGAATACCTTCGATACGGCGCTGCGCAAGATTCTTCTCATCATGACTCCCAATCTGCTATCTGCACTCTGCTCTACACGCTCTGTAAAGTTCGCGGGTACAAGATCATCGTGGGATTCTTGAGCAATGAACCAAAATACCTCGAACCGATCCTGGAAAAGCTGGAGCAGACTATAACTGCAAAGAGCGTGGAAGCAAACGCTTGGCAAGTCCCATATGTGCTGCTGTTGTGGTTGTCTCACCTCCTTCTCGCTCCATTCGACTTGAGCTCTATCTCCGCGACAGCACCTCCAGCAGATTCGACAACCTATCTACAGCTTCATCAATTGCCGCGGCTAGCGAAAAGAGTTCTTCGGGTTGGACTGATTTATCTCAAGTCTCCCACAAAAGCGCAGGATGCGGCCGCTGCGATGCTCGTGAGGCTTTCTGTGCGACCTGATATTCTTGATGCACGGCTCGGAAATGCCTTGCTAGATGAGAAGCTGCCACAATTGTCCACGGCCACCGCCAGCACGACTGATACATACGAAGTCTTAGGTGCTTTGAAGCTCCTCGCTGGCATCGCTGCAGCTGCAGAACTCAGTCATCTGGTGCCGGCCATATATCAGGGCTGTGGGGAAGCTTTCGAGGACGAGGCGAATGGTATCCTCAGCTCAAATGCTGTGGCAAAGAAGATTGCGATCAAGACATTGCGCAACATCGCCATCCTGTCGCTACGCTCAGCTGGCTCAAATGGGAATTTGCTCGACTTCCTCCAATCCACAGATGTACTTGAGAACGTCATCGACTATCTCTTGCGATCGTTAGCAGACAAGGACACGCCGGTCCGGTATGCCGCCGCCAAAGCCATCAGTCTCCTTGTACTCGAGCTAGATCGTGACATGGGACACGAAGTCATTCAAGCCGTCTTGGACTCGTTCAAGGAGGACCTGCCTAGATCATTGAGTGGCATGGACTTCGCGACTGCCAATCCCTTAAGATGGCATGGACTGACCTTAGCTCTGGCGCATACCTTGTTCAAGCGGTCTGCTTCGCCAGAGCAGCTCCCCGACATTCTCGACGCACTGATCTCGGCCTTACAGTTTCAACAGCGTACAAGTACAGGTACCATGCTGGGCACCAACATCCGTGACGCTGCGAATTTTGGCATCTGGTCGCTGGCCCGAAGGTACACCACTGAAGAGCTGTTGTCAGTGTCTGCGAACAGCTTGTTCAAGAGCAATCGAATGGCGGAAGAAGACTCCATTATACAAACCCTGGCAACCCAGCTCATCCTATCCGCGTGCCTCGACCCGGCCGGCAACATTCGAAGAGGGTCTTCAGCTGCACTGCAAGAAGTGGTTGGCAGGCATCCGAACAAGGTCATTGAAGGAATCTCTCTTGTGCAGATCGTCGACTATCAGGCCGTGAGTCTGAGAAGTCGTGGCATGATCGACGTAGCCAACAACGCTGCCGCCCTGCATCCACGCTACTGGCAAGCTGTCCTCGATGGACTTCTGGGCTGGCGTGGTCTAGGTTCCGCTGATGTATCCTCACGCGAGGGTACTGCGTCTTCGGTCACGAGGCTTGCTCTCTCAACACCCGGATCGATTCCGACTGACGTACTGCAAGACGTCCTCAAGCTGATCGAGGCATGTCCAGCTCAAGAGATAGAAAGACTTCATGGTCTAGCTCTCGTTGGTGCGCAAGTCACAGAGGCCCACACACCTTCAGCCATGAGGCACATGAGATCACTTCGAACTGCATTCGAAGCTCTCCAAGCAGCTGCTAAAGATTTCTCGCCGCGCGTACTGCGATCTGAATATCCCGCAGCTCTTGCGCGATACTTGACGGCATTCTGCCATGCACTTGAGATTGATGCAGGTCACAGCTCAATATGTGACAAGGCACTCATCGACAGCATAGACGAGACTACCGACCGGCTTCTCAATCGTCACAATCTGGTCGTCATACCTGATCTCGTTCGCGCCATGCTCAAGTTCAAGCGAGCAGTGCAAGCACCTCTTGGTTGCATAGAAGCTGAAAATTTGGCCCAACCTGTTGCGAAAGATGCGATGAAAAGCACATTGCAGAATGCTGGCCGAGCCATGGCGCTTGGCGCATTGGCATCGTCCTACGCTCCTACCAGACTTATGGGCAACGAGGCAGTAGTTGCAACCACAACTCTATGCACACTAATGGATTCCGTTAACGTGGATTGGCGCATCATGGGCGCTCAAGCACTGAATCTGGTGGTACAAAGCGTGCAAGACACAGATGTGATTGACTCAACCATTGCTGAGATGCTCTGTGCCGCAGTGCATCGAGGCTTGAATGACTACACTATCGACGAGCGTGGCGACATTGGCTCCTTGGTAAGGCTTCAGTGCATTGCTTGCACTTATCAAGTCTTCAGTACTCCCGCTTTCAGCTCGCACGAGCAGGCTATTCAAACTTTGAAAGCAGACATCTATCGATTGTCTTTGGAAAAGCTTGATCGAGTCCGGCTGCAAGCAGCACAATGTTCCAGCCAGCACCTTGTAAAGCAAGCGCCTGTTACAGATGTGGCCAGCGTCTCATCACCGGCTTACTTCCAACTCGTGCTTGCGCCACTTTGGCGACACGACTCTGCACGATATGTTCAGCAGGCATTGATGCAGGGGTGCATCTCCTGCGCGGGCTCGGGTGCTGAGCCTCTACTCCAAGCTTCACGTCAGGTGCTAGCTAGCGGATTGCAAGCAGCAGATACAACGATACTGGAAAGCTTCTTCTCGACGTTCATCACAGTTGTGAAAGAACAGCTTTCGACACCCACAACGAATTTGCAACCTGCACTCGCGCTTCTGGCCTTCCTTCTAGACATGCAGCTCCCAAAATGTCTCGACTCGTCCTCAACGTTCAAGTGGCGGAATTTACTCTCCGTTGTGCAGAAGTCGCACCATAAGTCGAACGAAATTCCGAAGATTCTGGCAGCTGTTCATGTGTACACTGGGCTCGCTGATGTGCCAGCGATACGTATGGAGACGATGAAGAAGCTGCTGAGCATGTTGAGGACCAACCCTTATCCCCATGTCAGGATAGCTGTAGCAGAGGCTTTGTATGCCATCACGGCAGATGAGGCTTTGCTGAAGTGCGACTGGGCGAGACCAGCGAAGGAGAATGCACATGCTGTCGAGACTCTTGCGAGGTATGCTCAAGAGACTTGAGCTGCTCTAGTCGACATTATGGGATCTTCAGCTAAACGCGAAAAGTCACTACTACGAGCATGGTCTTCTGAGCCTGGCAACGAGTAATTACGTTTCTTGAAGTGACGTCTGAGGTGGGATGCAGGGCCGTCGCCTGAACTGAGACCAGGATCTAAGCTTATTAGAATGCGCGTCTTCAGATGGTTAGACCACGACAGTTGAAGAAACATCTCGAAACATGAAGTGTCGGAAGGAAATGCCATTGAATGAACATGGTCAGCGTGACAGTGCATCACGCGCTCAAGCTCAAGGTGATTCGGCAGGGGTCCATGCGCGCCTCTCGAAGCCACTTTCAACGGCAGCGCTCGAGTGCGTCCAAACAAAATTGCAACCGCCGCATCAACTTCGAGCTTGCAACTTGACATCCACTTTTGAACTACAGTGGCTTTCTAGATTCTCTTCGCCGAATGAAAATGGGCGACCGCCGCCTAGGAAAGGGGTAAATTGTGCTGGAGCGATATCTCGGAAACATGAAGACTGATATCAGGCAGGCCTCCTCTCGTGAAGCATAACCTGCCCGATCCCTTCACAACTGATGCCACGAGAAAGACCCTCGTCGAATCGACCCGACCTTCGATTTTCAGCAATGCTGGCGCATGGCGCCCTTCGCAGAATACACACGCAACGATAGCAGCGCCGCGTCCATCGCCATCGTCCAGCTTGCAGTCAGCGTTCATGAGAGACACCACGCACACCGCGCCAACGTCGAGCTACTTCCTTAGAACGCTATATCTTCCCGCAATACAGTGGTCGCTGCCAGCGAGCTACATGTATCCTGACAGCAAGTACAGAGAATATCTACGACAGCGGCAGAATGTGCGCCTCCACATTGACTCCATTCTTGAGGCAAGTAAAACTAGAACCTCCGGCTTCAAACCATTCAGCTACACAGTGCGCTATACAAATGACTGACATTCTCTCTATCAGATCTTCCCTCGCAACACCACGCTACCAGCCCGCACAGCAGGCTTTCTGGGGACGCGTATTCTAGTACACCTCGACATGAAGACACTCCTTCTCGCCCAACGAGTGTGCCGATACTTCAATAAGCTGATCACTTTGTCGCCTCACCTCCAACGCCGCCTCTGGTTTCAGGGCTGCTCCGAGCAGTTCTTTCCCGACCTTCGAGAAATCGACTTACCGAATTTCCTCGATCCTTTGGTCGAGAACATCCGAGCCGAACTCGATTTGTTCTATCACTACGACCCACAAAACATGATTCAAGTCATACTGTACGCTCCACAGCGCGAGAAGGTATCATTGTTTTATGCGTTGGAAGCGAGCTGGCAAAAGATGTTGGTCATGAGGAGTGCTGAGAAGCGAAAATATTGGCGCGTTGTTCTCCCACCATATGGGCATATCAATATGGGCATCTATGAGACTGCGCCGACTTTCGGACAGATTATCGATGCAATTATTGATGTCTTGACGTATGGTGGGCGCAAGTACAAGGTGATCGTTCCGGCTTGCGGGTAGACTGCTTTTTAGGTTCACAACAGAAATGTGCTGGCGCGATAGATGGAGGGATAAGGCATAGTGCTTGGGTACGGGCTTTTATTGGATGCGCAGCTCATGTCGGCGCGCGCAGCGCGGAAGTTCAGACCCACAGGTAGCAACGACTGCAATTTGGATGCGAGGGCTTTGGAAATGCGAAACTATGCATGTAGTCTCAAAGAGTGATGAGCTTCGCTTTGCTACAGCTAGACCACAGTCCAACGCATTGCATATGCTGAGACCTGATCGAGCTGAAATGAATACCGATTGTAAACAATAGATAGCAGCCCAAAATCGGCCTGCTCCATAAATGCCGTGATGTCTCTGCTTCCTGGCTTTCCTCCGAGCACAATTGTGCTGCAAGGTTGCTTTGGAGCCACGACTGTTTCTCTCTCCCTCAGCTAGCAAGAATCAAATCCACCAGAGCTCCCAACGTCACCGTCTGGCTCCAGTCCATCGTCATAGGAAACACATCATAAACGCAAGGTGTGTCATCGTCCTCGACTTGAACGATCAGCTCTCCCACTGCCCGCTCGGTGGGCCAAAATACCAGCATATCTCTCCAACTTCCCCGTCCCAACTTCGCCAACTCGCTCTTGCACGCGAACCTGATCACATAGTCCGTGGCGTCCGAGTAACCGCGCTTGATCCAAGCATTGATGGCAAGATTCGAACGAAAAAAGGTGAAGAATGGATTGAGGTATGGTCTTGAAAGTCGGTCTGAAGTTGGCAATTGAATCCGAAGGCTGCGTCGGAGGTGTGGTGAGCTGCGAATCACTTCGAGCCAAGCTTGAGTGACTCTGGTGCAGTGCAGTAGAGTGCGACTGTTGACGTGGGAGAGTATGTTCTCGAGGATTTCCGGGCTACTTAGGGCTGCGTTGCTTGCAGGAGAACGACTGGTGTTGCGATCTATGAAATCCAAAGTCAGCGATCCGATTATCATGACTACATCGTGAAGCGAATTTCGTACCCATACTGCGATTTGGAAGTTGAGCACCGACTTGGCGTTTGGTGCGAAACGGTAGATCTGATGTCGCTAGCTGGCCTTGCTCAGGTGTGATTGGGGGCGACAGCGGCATCAACACGTTGCCAATCTGCATTGGGTGAGGGCTGGATGGGGCTGCGGTCGAATGTCGCTGAGCCATAAATCCTGGTGGCGCGTGAAAAGGCTTGTTGATCGTCGTCGCTACGGTCGCTGTGATATGTGCACGAGAAGTGCTGTTTGATAGGAATGAAGAATGGGTGAATTGCAAATGTTGATGCTGCGAGGAAGCGGGCTGGGCAGAGGTCTCTGAACACATCACACTGAACCTTCAACTGAGGGTGGAGAACCAAGGATGAATCACAGCGCCACATGCATTGTCGTGTGATGACACATTGAGCTCAGATGCATGTGAGTCGTACATGTAGGCAGAATGCTCAATGACTTGTCTATCCAACCACATAAGGCTTTGATCCAGGTTTTAACAACAGATGTGGTTTCCTCTCTGCGAGATCCAGAATCGTTTGCGCAAAGACCGAATTTGCCCAGGCAAACCAGCTTCGGGTGTAGTCCTTGATCTTCTCCACGTTGACACTCTCGTGCACTAATCCCAATGGACTCGCCTTCTTGACCGCTTCTAAAAGCTCCGAGATCTCTTCGTCATCATCGCTAGTCATCGCCTGAACAAGCAACGACATCGGCCAAGCATTGTGCAAACCAACATGCGGGCCTCCAATGCCCTTGAGGGCTTTACCCTGCAGGAAGTATGGATTGCCTTCTTTCGACAAGATCATTTTGCGAGTGTTCTGGTAAGTTTGCTCTTCTTTTTTGACGAATCCGAGGTATGGCAGTGCGAGCAAGGAAGGCACGTTCGCATCGTCCATTAGTAGAGATGAGCCATAGCCGTCAACTTCGAAAGCGAAGACCGAGCCCCATTTCTTGTGCTGAACGACACCGTGCTCCCACACACCCTTCTCAATACTTTCGCCTCGTGCCTTGAGCTCTTCACCCACTTTAGGCTTGCCCGATGCGGCGATGATTTCTGCCGCCTTCTTCAATTCTACTGCCATCATAGCATTGGCTGGAATGAAGAAGCCAAAGATTGTGGCGTCATCACTCGGCCTGAAAGCAGAGCGAATCAAGCCAGTGCCATAGTTCAATGGGTTGCCATTGCCTGCCAGGTTCAAAGTCTCAGTGCCAGTATTTGTGCTTCTCTGGAAACGATACGTTTGCTTGACAAAAGAGCCAGTCTTGGGATCAAATGTTGACTGGCTCTGCTGATCAAGCACTTTGAGCAGACTTTCCAATGCATGGAACCAGCGCTGCGTCAGGAAAGCTGTCGATCCGGTATGTTCATAGAACTGATTACCTAGTCTCAGGAAATGCGCCAATGAGTCCAGCTCATACTTGCACTCGAAAACCTGGCTTGGCTCATATGCTGGGTGCACGTTATCGCCTTGCCCATTATCGCTCGGCTTCAGCCTGCTCGGCGGAGGTGGCTGGAACGCGTTGCAGTACGGAGATTCAATCACGTACTCTGCCTGCGTATTGATCGCACCCAAGATCAAGTTCTCGATCTTCTTGTCCTTCTTCGCCAGCGGTTGGTACTGTGCCAACTGATTTGTTGAGTCGCGAAGCCACGAAGCTTGAATGTCCCCAGTCACAATGAAGCTCTGTGGGCCCTTCCAGGCGTCTGTTTGCCCGAGAAATAATTGTTGCATCTTATTCGTCTCCGCCTGTTTCTCTGTGCCATCCACATGCCATTGCACGGTTGTATCGATCGTGTTCGGAAAGGCGTTCTCGAAAATTCGCGCGAGATCGGGATCTACGAGGGAGTGACTCAGATCTTTGATGATCTTCTCTACGAGGTCTGATTCGAACGTCCGGCAGTGTTTCGAGGGTCGCTGGAAGGGAAGAGCCATGGGGCCATCGCTGAGAGGCTGGCTGTGCAAGTATCAGTCTATAGGCTATTGTAGTCGATCTAGGTGAGCGAATTTGTGCTTACTGTGGGAAACGCGCATAATGCTCATATGCCGGGCAAGCTTCCTTGTATTTCGCTTTGGAAATACCGCTATCGCTGGATGCTGCCACCTTGAGGAATGGACTGGCAAGGGCAGCAACTGCAGTTGCTATAGTGGCCTTCATGGTGCCACACTAGCTTTACGAGAGATGTGGAATCGTCTCGAGTATCCAAAGGACAAGGCTTCAACCAGGCAAAGAGCTGCTCGACCAGGTTCTGACTCGCTGTTGTATCATGCCTCTG
This sequence comes from Cercospora cf. flagellaris, assembly GCA_005356885.1. NCBI lineage: Eukaryota > Fungi > Ascomycota > Dothideomycetes > Mycosphaerellales > Mycosphaerellaceae > Cercospora > Cercospora cf. flagellaris. The sequence continues at coordinate 483,270 of RJLU01000002.1, forward strand.
CAATCTACGCCTGCCGGAATGGACGCCGAGGAATTGGCAAGTCGCTGGCTGCGGCGCTTGATTCAGCTTCACGAGAGAAGAAATGGCATCGCCGTAATTCAGAACACAATTTGATAGCGTAAAAAAGGAAGCCGTGGCTTGTGAGGAGCAATGCCTTGTCAAAGAAGGAGAGGTGAGGTCTGTTGTTGTGAAGATCGCGGGCCGCTGGCGTCCCCTGCCCTGCACTTGACCAAGACCACTGGTGAGACAGCTGTGCAGCAAACTTAACATCGACATTCTAAAGAAGGAGGACTTGCTACTCATAAATATAACAATTGACAGCCTTGAGTCTATATGCTAGTCTCGATACAAATGCCGCTTATCGTTTCCCAAGGACAGCCACAGGCCTCAATCATGGTGACGATATCTTATTAACCCAGCCGTAGCTCATTGCATGGTTGCCTGCAGACTACACGCCTCATGTACGAAGCATGCGAATTCTGAAGTATGAGCCTCCATCTGCCTTGCTTGCCACAAGCTGCCATTAGCTTGCGAGATTTTATTGAGCTCGTGACGACGAAGTCCATGCGGCCGCGTTCAACTTTGAGAACGGTATAAAAGCAAGAAAGGGAGCCAAAACCCGTGGTTCTTAGCTCACTTTGCGACTGTCGCGACTGCTTCACACTTCAGTCATGATTGCGATGCATTTCTCCACTCATCCAGACTCTCAGCAAAACTTCGCCAGAAGTAGATCGCTGATTCGTTGATCTTCTTCCGAGCAGCGCCAGAATTGCGCCCTGTCTCGACCAACACGGGCGACCAAAAAGACAACTCGCATGAAGAATGTGACTCCAAGAATCATCCTGGTCTCCAGCCTCAAAACAATCCTCTACTTGTAAGCCAGCCATCTCGTCCCCGGGAAATCACGACTGCCGCCCTCGTAACTCGCCCAGAACATTCCCCCAGCAAGTGCCAGACCCATAGACTTCGCCTCCCGCGCCATGCCATGAGCGTGCGAAGCCGCTTTATAACATCCTCGCGATTCACCTGCGCATACATGTCCCACCTCAACACGCTCAATCAAAAGTCGGAAGCAAGTGGGCACTGAGGCGAGCCATTTGAGAAGAAGTTCCCGGTTTCCCATATCGGTGCGGAAGATGGTGCCGCGGCCGTAGTACTGTCTTGCAGCTTGCTTGCGAATAGCGCGATCGAGTTGTAGAGCCACTGGAGGTCGGTAGCTTGGTGTGATTTCGACAACGAGATTCGGCTCCACGGCTGTGACGAGATCGCGGATTTGGAGGAAGAGCTCTGGTGCTAGACCATGAACTTTGCTGATGAAGTCGTCCATGTCGTCCATCTTGCGCGAGAGGCACGACGGTGGTGTTCTTGTTGAGATTGCAGATCGAACTGGAGGCTGTCGTTGATGTCGTCGTCGAAGGCGACAAGCGGCGGATTTGTACTGTCGCGTGTCATGCGCGTGCGCATGGATTAGTCAATGGAAGATTTCGACCCTGTGATTATGCTCGCTTCACTTTTAACGCTTGCGCTCTCGTGCAATTCATCGAGCTCACTTTGATGTCACTTGGCATGCCGTACAAACGCTCATCTGCAGAAGGCAAACGTCGAGCACTACCTGCTACCAAGCTGCAGACACTCAGCTGATGCTTCGCATGCAGACTATAATCTATGAGGCGCATGAGGCGCGAGGTAACTGTCAACCATTTGCTGGTGCACGTCACTGATCGACTTTGAACCTGTGTTCCACTTCTTCAATCATCAAACGGCCAGGACCTCATCCAAGCTAGCCTCTCCTCCTCACTGTAAGCGAACTGCTCAATGACTTGCTCCTTCATTTGCTGCAACGCATCTTTGGCTTCATCATATCGTTCGGACTTTACTAGTCCACGCTCTGGAAACAAGTCGCCCAAAGCATCTTTGATTCCGAACATGGCCTGCATGCCCAAAGTAGCTGCCTTAATATCCGACAAGATCTGCTTCACCTCCTCTGCAGAGAATGAAATGGGAAGAGTCGCGAATTGGTCCTCTACTCCCGAGATGGGCGCGCCGTCCTCTAGCAGCTCAAGTACATGGGCAAGGTACACGACTTCTCCATCTGTCAACAAGTTGCGTGCCGTGAGTATCAAGTCGAATGCGGTAGTCTGGCGGAACTGAAGACATTTCCAGATATCCGGAATCGTCTTGGACACCAGTACGCGATATAGTACGCAGAGAGCTTGGTCAAACAAGAGCTGATCGGCACGCCACTTCTCTGCAGGCGAGAGCTTGGAGTAACAATCTGGCTTCCGCGGCCGCTCGAGACTGAGTGTATTGTCACAATCATAGTCCATCAAATAAGGCTGTCTGGCATGTATAAAGAGTGGAGCGACTTCGCTTGATTGCCAGTCGATTATACTTGTGATACGTGTTGGAGTTTCTGGATCAACAAAGATGTTCTCCACGTGGAGATCGCTGTGCCAGATGCAAGGTCTGTTGAGGATTGAGTCCGACGGCGAGACAACGTGCAGGAGCTCAGAGTAGCAGTCAACGGCTTTGAGTTTAGTTGCGATCTGTGGTTGGTATAGGTTCGGTCCACAGAGCGTGATAGGCGATTTGGGAAGGACGGGCATCTGTCGTATACATCGCCGTTCTCGTTTGCCCACCGCTGTGAGGTAGTCCAGAGCGGAAGTCCCTGCGCACGATCAGCACTGAACCAAGCCCGCGCTCTGCATTACTCACATGGACCGCGATCGAACTCAATCAGCATTCTGCCATCATTGATCCAGTTCCGGCCTTCGATTGGTCCAATGACGAAGACTGCCCCTGAAGAGAACGCCTGAGGCTCGCACAGTACTCTGTGAATACTCGAGCTTAGGTCCGAATCGTAGTAGAGACTGCCGTAAGCAGGAAAAGGCGTCGAGGCCCACATGTTCTGGTATCCGACAAGAGTCCTGATGATGGCCAGTCGATCCGCGAGTTTCATACGCGGCCAAATAGTATCCAAAGACACACCATCTGCCTTCTCCATGATGATGTACTCTGCACCCACGGGATTGCTCTCTGCTCTCGAGCTCCAGTCAAGCACCTTTGGCACCGGAATTGACATGAAAGTTCTAACAAAGTCCATCGTTGCTACCTCACTGGCAGTGGTGAAGTGCTGTCGCCCAGCATTCGGATTGGGCAGCTTCGCAACGACCTCTTTGCCGTTGTTCATTGTCATCAGGAATGCCTTACTGTGCAAACCCTCAGCGAATTTGCGCACGTTAATACAGCTGTTCGCATTTGAGACTTTTGCGGCGATTCTTGCGAGTGCGCGTAAGTCAAACGTGACATATCGCTGGGCCATCTCGTGCTTCTCGTTGCACACGAATCGTCCTCGTGTGAAAGCGTGTAAGCTGTCATCGTCCTGTATGCCAGCAGCTTGGCGTAGGAGCAAGACAGTAGAAGCTTTCTGATACCTGTGATAGCCTTGTCTTGGCTCGGGCCTCCTGTGGTATCTCATAAGCCTACAGAAGGCAGATGTGTTGATGGCCCAAGGCCGAGACATCGGAGTGCAAGTTTCAGCCAAGATCGAGAAATTCCACTTCGTCAAGACGACCTGTTGCTGTAATACAAGCGAGAATTGGCATGCCGCATGTTGAATGCTGCCGCCGCGCGAGCCTTGATGATGTCCATTTGTATGTTGATGGATGTAGAACTGGAGGGAGTTGTTCGGAAGAGCGCCAAGACGCTTCGCAACACCCCTGCTCCACTAGCGTGGCTGCCTGAAGGCGGCCTCATGAGACCGGGAGGGCGTCACTTCAGCTGGACATGCTCCATCATCTTTCTCGATGCAAGTAGCACTTTCGTAGGTCCAAGAAGGCATTCCGTACTGCGACAGGCAAAAGGCCACGCGAGACACATCGGCGTAAGTAAGAGCGGGTTACGCTCCCAGCGAGACACGCTTGCGACGTGCAAAAGAGGCTCCGCCGGATCTTGTCCTCCAACATTGAAATACGGCTCATCCTCAGGCTGCTGCGCCGCCCCGTCCTTAACTGAGCTTGCGCTCTCCGTCGCTACACTTTTCACTCCAGCCTTTGCAAGATCTTTCTCCCAGTCAGCTCAGCAACTCGTCAGGAACACCGCACAAAAGACCAGCGATTCTGAAGCTGCCTCTCGGACTGTGGCACTTCGATCGGGATCTCCATACCACATACATTCACTGCGCGCACTGAGCCCATTCACCATGGACAACGGCGACGCGCCTAGAAAGCGGCGCCGATCCTCTCGCGCTACAACTCCGACAACTGGGCCGGGTCACATCGCCAGCGCCAACATTATTGACTTGACAGCCGACTCTCCGCCGACCACATCGGCCATCAAGACAACTGCACCAGCCCGCAGCGCCGACTACTCTGACTTGATCGACTTGACAGCCGATTTCCCGACGAATGCGCTGGCCACTGCGACGACTGCATCACCTCACAGCAGCCTTGCAGATTTCGCCTACTCGATCTTCGGCCAGGATCCCATCCCTAAGCCCGACAGCATGACCAACGACGAGGCATTTGCGCGCCAACTCCAGGCGCGTTACGATGCTGAGGTGAGCAACTATCCTCGAGGAAGCAGGTCTCGCATCAGGGGCTCAAGAGGCCAATATGATCAAGACATCGCCGATTTGGCCCAGGAGAATTCGCACCCGCCTGGATTATGTGACTTGCACTGATACATCATGACTTACTTAGGCATCTGGCTCGAAGCCCTTGTCATCTACGGGCAAAGCATCGTCAAGCCATCGTCGATCGCACAAAGTGGATGATAAGACATTCGCACGCCCACTGAAAACATACTCGAACGGCGAGGGATCAGCACTACGACATACCTCAACATCAAAGCCTATTGACCTTGGTTCGCCTCCGCCACCTGGATCTAGCAGATCATCTTCCACATTCCTCTCAAAACGAGGCACCACAGCGCAGACCGGCGCGCGTTCGTCGCCCAAAGATATCTGCAACGGCATACGCGCGTTTCACGCGAAAGTAGCAAACCACAAATGTTCTCATTGCTCAAAGACATTGTTAGGCGGACAAGCGGCTATTCTGACTGTCTCTGCCGCTCTCATGGCGCCTTCGTGGCGCGTCGAACAAGGTACGTATCGCATTTCCCATCACTGCACCTGCCTATCGCCTGCGGCTGACTGTACGCGTAGCCATCCCTTGTCCAGGCTGTCGGGCTCCGAACTGGTCCGTCAACGACAGTGTCACTGTCATTTGGGCGCTCCTTTGTGGCTTTGATCACAATTCTGAGTTCAATAATCCTGTGCAGAAGAAGCCGACCCTACCACAACGAACTCCCGGCAGGAGGCATATTCCGAACACCAGTACGGGCACTGGTTACGACAACTCGCGTGACCTTGAGCAATATGCACAACATTTCGCTCTGAGCAACGTATACGGCCCACATTACATGCGCACCCCCTCGGCACCTGCTCTTCTCGATAAACCGGATACAAATGCAGACGACGAGATGACACAGAGGGTACTGGACCTCATAGCCAGTCTACTTCCAGCCGCGACGAAGTCAAACTCGTCACCAGATCGCTTGCGGCATCTATTTTTGGGCAGCTCTATCCTGGACCGCGCTGCTGAGCTGTTCCGAAACAATGACATTGAGAATGTCACGAAGAATGCCAAGCTGTACATTAGCCTTGCACGCTTCACACGGGCTTTACAACACAATCCTGCCACGGCAGTACTCGTATCGGACGATCGAATCGTGCGCAACCCAGCAGCCAGCATCTTACAAATCTCGCTTAGCAACGGCAACCTAGCGAAGAACGCGCAGTGGGATACGTCCCAGCCCTTGGCCAACTGCATGAGAGATTTGGCTACGCAATGCAGCATGATGTTGCGCAGCTCCGGGTCAGGGGCGAATGAGGAGCACCTCAGAGTGTTCCGCGCGATCAGAGACTTAAACGCGGCCATGAACCCCAAAGCTGTCACGAATGGCCAGCCCGACAAAGACTCTTGGCAGAAAGACATGCTTGTGTCCGAAGTGGCTGACGAGGAGATAATGTCCAAGCATCACTTTGCGGCAAAGCACTTGGCGTTTTCACCACCTGGACGCATGACCAGAATCATGCAAGAGCTGGCTCGACTGCAGACCAGCCTGCCGAACGGTATCTTCGTCAGATACGCATCCTCAAGACCCGATATCATGAAAGTCCTGATTGTCGGGCCTAGGGACACTCCATATGAAAATGGACTGTTCGAGTTTGACATGTTCTGCGGCGAGAACTTTCCGAACGAACCGCCAAAGATGCATTTCAGGACTACTGCCGGCGGCACAGTCAGATTCAATCCGAATCTTTATCAGGACGGCAAGTTCCATTCGTCACAAATGTTTAGTATTTCACTAGTGCTAACTATCACCAGGTAAAATCTGCTTATCGCTCTTGGGGACCTGGGAAGGCGAACCCTGGAGCACAAAGAGTACTTTGCTACAAGTACTCGTCAGCATTCAATCGATGATCTTGTGCGAGAAGCCATTCTACAATGAACCTGGCTACGCCAATCAGCCACAAGCAGAGCCCCAAAGTAAGAAGTACAACGAGGCATTGTACCACCGCAACATAAAGAATGGTATGCTGGATTGGCTCGATCGACGCCGTTATGCTCCAGCCGCCCCTGGGCGTGGGATCATGGGTGGGTTCTACTCTCGTGCCCAGTACGCTGAGCAGGAGACTGGCACTATTGATAAGAGCAAAGATATCTGGGACGACATCGTGAAGAAGCATTTCGCCTCGTGCGAGCAGGAGATCCTCAAGACCGTCAAGAAGTGGATGGCAGAGGTCCATCAAGCCAGCACGGAGCGCCCATCAGGTCCACGGCGACCATCGATCGCACCACCCGCGCCTTCTCCGGTCTTCTCGAACTTTGGATCACAAGCTCCATTCGGATACCAGTGGTCCTATGGACCAGCACCATTGTACGGGGGCGATTCCCTGGCAGGAACGACGCCGATGAACTATGCACCACAAGGCGCTTATCCGAGTGCAGCATATTCGCCCTCGCCACTCAACGCGATGAAGCCTGCACCTGCACCTCCAGTGTACGCTTCGCTCGGATCCATTCAGGATGGTGCAGCCAATGCACCGGCCTATCCATCAAGACCGCAGAGGGCGCTCGCTCAGAGCACGCAAGAAACGCCAGAGCTCAACGGGACTGACTTCGCGGCAAAGCTCCACCAGGCCGTGCGGTTTATGAAGAGCAATGTGCCGAGTTACAGGGGAATGGAAATGCATGAATGGTAGGGTCGGATCGTTGGCTTATTTTGCGAGGTGGCAACACTCATTCGGACACGATGGATGCACGCGACATGCTAGGGTTGTGACAAGGACGAAAGTTAGAAAACGAGTAGCCAACAACCCACATTCACAGCAGATTGGAAGCAAGCGGTTGAGGTTTTCTAGTGAATTGAGACTGAAGTACCAACTATGGCTATCGTTGATTGTAATGCCGACAGTCTTCCATGCTCTCAGTTTTTACGATCCAATCCCTTCGAAATCCAACTGACTCAACTTCGAGTCTATACCCTAGTCACGCCGTGCCTTTTTCACCAATGTTGCGACTACCGACACAATCTGATCTTAGTTTGAATCTTCCTTTGACTCATCGTCACCGAAATCGCAGAGGGGAGGGATCATGCAAAAATTGAATGGAATTGGAATGAGAGACTGGGGGATCCGTCGGAGCAGAGAGCGGAGAGGGTGAAGCCCTGGAGTCGCGGGCTCCGTTGGGACGCCATGCATAGACAACACAGAAGGATCTGGACGGAGGTCCCACTCTGGTTTGGGTGGCTCGCGATCGGTTTGCGTAGGAGTTGAGGTGGGGCGTACGAAGGTCGTTGGGAGAGGACGGCAGTGGCGGCAGATGGGCTTTCTCCAGTCTGTTGGGAGGCTGGTGGGAAGGCTGGAAGATGGGGTGTCTGGCACGGGGCGGAATGGGCTGCAGCTCCTGTCTTCTGTGTTGCACTCGGCGAGGGCTGTGGCCGCTGGGGCGGTTTTCATGGGGGCTACCGGGCCGTCGCTGTTGGGCGAGGGCGGGGATCTCCTGGCGCGGGAGTCGGAACCCAGTAGGGACACTGCTTGGGGAAGAACTTGCAAACCTCCATATGGTATCATCCCAATCAGGAAAATGAGGGAGGTCGTGGTTCCGTGGGTCAGACTCAGGATGGTGGCGCTCGGATTTCACAGGGACAGTGTTGAGAGCGTCCGCGATGCGCGTGGCGTCCGGGCGCATGAGCTCTGTCGCAAGAGGCTTGAGATGAGTGTGCGAAGGACCGGTCGCGGAGAAGGCGAGCGTCACGCCCGAAGGCTTGCCTTGTCGTGGTCGGGTCACTGTGACGAAGTTGTCTTCTGCCGTGGTCGTCGAGAGGATGGCAGCAGTGGCCAGGACGAAGGCTGTGGTGGGCTTCATTGTGACGATTCGCTTCTTTTGGTGAGGGTTGATGAGTCGAATGTGCGCTGAAGCGTGTGTATACGAAGCTGAGTGTATACGGAACTGGTGTGGTTGAGAGTAGTTGAAGTGGAGAGAAGTAATGAAATTCGAAAGAGAAGAACTTATACCTGCTTGGGACATGAAAAATTATCAACTTAAACTTCGCTCTCTTACCTATCTCGCTGCACTCATTTGCTGTAGGAGAGAATTTGAAGTGCGTGGAATTTTGTGACCAGCGAACCGGAGCTTCCGTGTGAGTTCACGAATCTGTGGTCCTTGGATCCACTGGCAGCAGATTTTGCAGGATGACCAACTGGCAGCCGAGGCGTCCGTGATACGATGGATGCGACAAGTTCCATGGCGCAAGAAAATTTACAGTCGTTTGAGTGGGCAGAGGAGTTGATGTACAGGTAGAAGAGTGAAGCCTGAGGTGGAGGTGAGGTGGACCCGACGCTGCCTGACACATGCGTCAACTTCAGCGCGGACCACCTGACTCGTGCTCAAGATGTACTTCACTTTTCCACCATGCGCGTTCTTTGCTCGAATCGCATCCTTGATTTGCCGCCGATCGCGTAAACGGCGCCATGGACGACTTGGAGCAGTTGGAGATACTCTCGCTGGTGAGCCGAATCACCAGCGAAATCAACAACCACATGGGCGTCTCCGACAAAACGATTTCCGAGTTCGTCATGGCAGAGCACGCGAAATGCGCAAATCAGTCGGCCTTTCGAGAAAAGATGGCAGACTTCGACTTTCCCGAATCACTGGCCGATAGCATAGATCGCTTGATCCGGACCATGCACCCACGCTTCAAGAACGCATCGCATTCCAATGGAGGAAAAGATGCGACGGAGAAGCCTGCGGATAAGATCCAGAAGTTCAAAGGTCTTGCTATCGCCGATACTGAGCCCGTCGCCGATGACCTGGATGATACATTCGCCGCTCTCGAGTCGCTCGCGGGCCCACCGAAGACGAATGGCCGAAAACGAAGCGTGTCGCCGGTACGATACGATAACGAGAAGCCTTCGAAACGCCACAGACGCTCGCGGTCACGGTCGCGAGAGAAGAAGCGCAACGATGAATACCTTTTCGAGGACGAGTTCGGACGTACACGAGCACACCGACCCGATCGCGACGAAAGGAAAAGGCACCGACGAGACTCGCGAGAGCGGGGTCGGAGGAAAGAGCCGCAGCTTGACGATGAACCTGTGCTGTTCAAGATATACGATGGAAGAGTGACAGGTGTGAAGGACTTTGGCGTTTTTGTCAATCTCTACGGCGTGAAAGGCAAGGTGGATGGGCTGGTCCATATCTCTGCCATGTCAGATCAAAAGGTCAATCACCCGAGCGACTTGGTGGAGCGTAATCAAGAGGTCAAGGTGAAGGTCATGAAGGTACAGGATAAGCGAATCAGTCTGAGCATGGCAGAGGTGGATCAAGAGACTGGAGAAGATCTCGCGCCAGGTAGGAAGGTGCAGACAGGCGCAACAGGCGCGAATTCTATGGGTCTGGGCGGAGCCACGAATTTTGACAGTCTCAAGTCTGCGGTGCCGGTCATTGAGACTGGAGCAGCTGGAAAGCGACAACGAAAACGAATGACGAGCCCGGAACGATGGGAGATCCGACAATTGATAGCTTCAGGAGTGATCAAGGCTAGTGATTATCCGGACCTGGACGAGGACTACAACGCAGCCATGAATGGAGAACAGATAGAAGAGGAGGAAGATGTGGATATCGAGGTTCGTGAGGACGAGCCGCCTTTCTTGGCCGGCCAAACGAAGCAATCTCTAGAACTGTCTCCAATCCGTGTCATCAAAGCTCCAGACGGCAGTATGAACAGAGCCGCGATGCAGGGAGACGTGCTCGCCAAGGAACGACGGGATATGAGACAGCAGGAAGCACAGGACAAAGCCAAAGCAGAAGCAGCGAAGACTGATCTCAATCAGGAATGGAACGATCCTATGGTCGCGCCTGGAGAGCGTAGATTCGCCAGCGATTTACGACAGGCTAAGACTGGCAACGGTGAAGTGCCGGAATGGAAGAAGATCGCCACTGGTCGAGGTGCTGAAATGGGGAAGAGAACGAACATGTCCATCAAGGAGCAACGAGAATCTCTGCCTGCTTACAAGATGCGGAAGCAGTTCTTGGACGCTGTCCGGCAATATCAGCTTATGATCGTAGTCGGAGACACTGGGTCTGGAAAGACAACCCAGCTTACGCAATACCTCGCTGAGGATGGCTTTGCAAACGACGGTATGATTGGTTGCACGCAACCTCGTCGTGTCGCAGCTATGTCTGTCGCGGCCAGAGTGGCAGACGAAGTAGGGTGCAGACTTGGCGAGGAGGTTGGCTACACAATTCGATTCGAGGACAAGACCAATGAGAACACAAAGATCAAATACATGACAGACGGTATCATGCAGCGTGAAATTCTGCTGGATCCGGAACTCAACAAGTACAGTGTGATCATGCTTGATGAGGCTCACGAGCGCACTATCGCCACCGACGTACTCTTCGGCCTGCTCAAGAAGACGCTGAAGAAGCGCCCAGATATGAAGCTCATTGTCACGTCTGCGACATTGGACGCTGAGAAGTTCTCAACATATTTCAACGAGTGTCCAATCTTGACAATCCCGGGCAGAACATTTCCAGTAGAGATCATGTACAGTCGGGAGCCGGAGAGCGACTACCTGGATGCAGCTTTGACTACTGTGATGCAAATTCATCTCACTGAGAAGCCTGGTGACATCTTGTTATTCTTGACTGGCAAAGAAGAGATTGACACGAGTTGCGAGATTTTGTTCGAACGCATGAAAGCACTCGGGCCTTCTGTGCCTGAGCTCGTCATCCTGCCCATCTACGGTGCATTGCCCTCTGAGATTGCTTCCAAGATCTTTGAGCCACCCCCGCCTGGTGGCAGAAAGGTGGTCATCGCCACGAACATTGCAGAGACAAGTATCACAATCGACGGAATCTACTTCGTCATCGACCCTGGGTTTGTGAAACAGACTGCGTACGATGCGAAGCTCGGTATGGATCGTCTTCAGGTCACGCCAATCTCCCAGGCTCAGGCTAAGCAGCGTGCTGGACGTGCTGGACGTACAGGTCCTGGAAAGTGCTTCCGGCTGTACACTGAGTCTGCGTTCCAGAACGAGATGCTGCCTACGACGATACCAGAAATTCAACGACAGAACCTGTCCAACACAATTCTCATGCTCAAGGCCATGGGAATCAATGATCTGCTTGGGTTCGACTTCATGGATCCACCACCTACGAATACCATGTTGACAGCTCTCGAAGAGTTGTACGCACTTGGGGCGCTTGATGATGAAGGCCTCTTGACTCGTCTTGGCCGTCGTATGGCTGATTTTCCCATGGATCCAGCTCTCGGAAAGGCCTTGATCACCTCTGTCGACCTTGGCTGTTCTGACGAGATGCTTTCCATCGTTGCGCTCATCTCAGCCGTACAGACGGTCTTCCATCGTCCCAAGGAAAAGCAACAACAGGCGGATCAGAAGAAGGCTCGCTTTCACGATCCGGCTGGCGACCACCTTACCTTGCTTAATGTGTACAACGGCTGGAAAGCGGCAGGCAAGAGTGATCCATGGTGCTTCGAGAACTTCATTCAGCCGCGTAACATCAAACGTGCGGAGGATGTCAGAAAACAGCTCGTTCAGATCCTGGATCGCCATCGACTCAAGATCATATCGTGCGGCCGGGATACCACGCGCGTAAGACAAGCACTGTGCGCCGGCTTCTTCCGCAACTCCGCGCGCAAAGATCCTCAAGAAGGGTACAAGACGCTCGTCGAAGGCACTCCTGTCTATATGCATCCTGCAAGCGCTTTGTTCGGCAAGCACGCGGAGCATGTGATTTATCATTCGCTTGTGGAGACCACAAGAGAATACATGCACAACGTGACTGCCATTGAACCCAAGTGGCTCGTTGAAGCAGCTCCTACATTCTTCAAGGTTGCAGGTAAGGACGGTGGTGGATTGAGCAAACGCCAGCGAGCAGAAAGGATTCAGCCATTGCACAACAAGTTCGCTGGCGAGGATGACTGGCGATTGAGTGCACAGAGGAGACAAGGGCGAGGCGGCGGTGGCACATGGGGCTAGCATGCATAGGGTCTCTGCATATACCAATTGATGAAGCCAAACCGCTTTGCGGCAGTCATTTCAGCACAGCTCCTGTCCCGCAGAGCTACAACATTCAACTCTCTCTTGACCCTGCAGAAGATGGATCGTGCAAGCGGGCACAGCTGTGCCAGTGACGAATCGACTGTGGCCGCCCGTTAATGCGATGTCTTGTCAGCTCTCACATGAATGTCTAGACTTCAGCGAATCTGCATACCCCTCCCCAACTGCCAATGCCAAGGTTGAAGGTCGGTCATTGAAGTGATGTTCAAATGCACAAGTCCGCTTGCTGGCATGTCACATCGACCCAAAACGGTCAAGCGTCGGATGCATGCACGAGCTCCGCACCTGCTATGGGATACTGCAGAGTCTGGTCTTGGAAGCGATCGACGCCTAAAGACTTACACTGCAGAACAGCTCTCTCGTATCTGCTGTACCTCCATCTGCAACTGAGCTCGCTCGAGCGCTCCTTCTCGATCTGTATGAGATGATATAAGATCACTTTTGACGTCTGGCAAGCTGCTACATCTCGATTCCTTCTTTACGCGACAGACAAACACCACTCAACACACTCATCACCATCACTTATCTGAAGCACAGCTTCTCTTCAACAATGTGTCGTTGGTTCGCCTACATTTCCCCATCGGAGCCCACGCTCCTCGCCGACGTGCTCATCACTCCTGCCAACGCCATCACCAAGCAATGCTCCGAGCATTACCTTCCCTACCTCTTGCCTCATGGCGAAGAGAAAGAGCTCGATGATGCTCCAGACGAGCTTCTCCGGATGCGAAACTCCCTCCTCAACATGGATGGCCTCGGTGTCGCCTGGTACACTCCTTCAGCTGCTGCCTACACAAACAAGAAATCCGGAATGAGACCGGCTTTGTACAAAAGTCAATCTCCACCGACGAACGACTTCAATTTTCGAAGTTTGTGCGAGAATACGGAGAGCAATTGTCTTTTTGCGCATATCCGCGCCACGAGCGGTAGTGTGGTTACTCCAGTGAATAGTCATCCGTTCACGTTTGGTCGACATACTTTTATGCATAATGGTGAGTGATCAGCAACTTCTCGTCATGCTTGTCATATCTTAGATGCTGATGACAACTTCCTCAGGTGTCATCTCCGACTTTACGCGCGTTCGTCGCGACATGACAGATCTCATGGCCTACGACGCCTACGAGAACGTCCGTGGTAGCACTGACAGTGAGCATGCCGCCGCAATGTATATGACATTCCTCTGCGGTGGACCTGAGAAGTGCACCAAGGACGCCTGGGAGAAGACTTATCCTTTGGACGCCATGCGTTCGGCCCTCCAGTCCACAGTCATCAGCATTCTAGAACAACAAGTCAAAGAGCTCGGCGACAAGAAGACTCCCAACAGTCTCAACTTCTGCGCCACAGACGGAACACAACTGGTTGCATGTCGCTTCCGCAACAGCTTCTCCCAGCAGCCACCGAGTTTATACTGGAGCGAATTTGCTGGTCGCACATTGAACCGGAAGTACCCTGGTGACCCAGATGGGTTGAGAGAGAATACTGATCAGAAAGTGGGCGAGGAAGAGAGGATTGGGAAGCATACGATTGTGGCAAGTGAGCCCACGACGTATGACGAGAAGGAATGGCATTTGATTGGGAGAAACTGTATCTTACTTGTGGACGAGAAGGGCGTGGAGACGGAGGTTCCGTTGGAGTATGATGAGCAGAAGTTGAATGCGAGAGTTGGTGGGGAGAAGGTTATGTAACACTCAACGGATAGGTTGTGCTTGACTTGATTAATGAAAACGGATTTTTCTTGTTCCTTGAGTCGGTGGTGCTCCAACTTCGTGAGGTTCTCAGGGGTCTGGTCTTTCAGGAGGTGATGTTTACAAAATCGCTGCTCGTGCCACATGTTAGGAGAATGATGTTGGAGTGAGCATGTCGGGAACTGCAGGTGCTTCCATTTCTTCACATGGAGCTTAGTAAGCAGCCAAGCCAGTCATTGCGGACCACACTCCGCTAGCGCGAATCTGCCGCGCTGCCTACTAGTTACTTATTAACTTCTGACGCTCTCTTCGCAGAATCTCTTCTTGGTAACCGTGCCTTGGCATCGTGTTTCTACCCACCAAACTGGCGCTTGCTCCCAACTAACGACAATGTATGCGACCCCGGTCGACACATACGCATTGCGAGCGGACGCCTTCAATGGCAGTTCTGCAACCGCGACTTCCTCTTGCGTTACCCCGATGCCACTTCGGTGCGTAACGCGACTTTGCAGAAGGTCGGCTTGCGCTGCCTTCTACATTCCCAAACCTATCACCTCTCTGGGTCGCCGCCAACGGCCGACGTCTTGAAGGTCTGTCTGCGCTATCCTCGCCCATTCGACAAACCCAAGCGCTGGCCAGCATGCATCGTCACTTGTTCGGCATGAAATGCGGCAACGAGGCTAAGGTGCATATCGCACATCAAGCAAGTGAGTCCTCCACTTGGGAAGTCTAGTCTGTTTTCTGACTGACCACAATTAGCACCCGCATCGGCGGCCTCAGAACTTCAAACGAACTCAGCGTCCTGTGCGCACCATCGCTAAAAGCGCCCAGCCGGACAAGCCAAATCTACACGTCCCGTCACGCAGCTTTGTCTGTGTCTGGAAGCACTCGGCACTTCGACTGAGAAGTTGGCAAACTGGAAGAAGCGCTTGCAGCAAAAGGCGATTCATCTCACAGCGACTGCGGCGACAACTCGAGCAGAGCTCAGATACGACAGGAATTTCGACGACCGAAGAGGCGGCTCTCAAGCTTTCGCACAGAGAGCCGCATCGGCACCGCGACATGGCGACATGGAGCGTTCCACGATGCCTCACTACGACCAGCTCTGCCACGACCTCTTAGGCTTGAGATTCAGTCAGCAAAAACTTTGCCAGTGACAACCAATGCATCACCAGCTGCAGCGACACTAGGTTCAGCCATCTCATGTGACGATCTCGCCGGTGCAGCACCAGTCAAGGCACCCCTCGCAATGAAGCTGATTGCAATTGTCACTCTGCCCATTCACCCAGCGCACGACGCCTTCTCATTCAGCGCCAAATGGCTTCCACCACCTGTCTCCAATTCGGTCATCAAGACGACACGGCAGAAAACACGCCCATCGACCCTAGAAGCAATGCTCGTTAGGAGTCTCTCCGGCGTTCGCCCATCCTGACAAGCGCCGCCAGAGCCCGTCCAGCTATCTTGAAGGCTAAACAACAATCAGAGCTTCAGCTCTTTCGTTGGACTTCAGCCACATGCTCTTGATCAACGCTCACGCGGCCAGGTTCGACGCAATTCCGAGGATGCTTCAGCAGCCGTCGATCATAGTCACAATCAACGAGCGACTTGTCTATACGTGCACGCGTAACTGTATTTCCGTCATACCCCGCGCCGTACCGCACGCGCAAGGGCATCCACAGCGAGAAATGCACAAATGTCTCCCCGAGGATGCTGCGATATGCAGAGATGGTGGATTGTCACATCGCGTCTCTCCTCGTTCATCGAGGACGCGTGATTAACCTTCAATTCTCGCATGGAAAGGCAAGCTTTTACGTAGCTCAGTATCTCGCAATGCCTACTTCCGTCGAAAGGTGATATCAGATTGATCCGAAGACACATGGCGCGTGCCCAGCTCCTGCTGTTGCCAAGCACGTCTCGATTGTGATGAAGGTGTGACTTAACCTATCACCAGCGACTCCACGATATCAAATTTCCCTAATGGAACGCATTCTGCTGTTCGCGCTTGAAATCAAGGTCGGTGAAAGCAGCTCAACAGCGACAACGGTAAAGAGAATGTTTTGCCAGAAGCACCTTGACCATGTGTCTTTCATTGCTTCGACCTCAAAGAGGTGCTGAGCTTCGAATCATCACAGCGAATGTTAGATTCGCCTTTTTGGGGCACAAGTAGAAACTGTCAGATAAACATCCTGTTCATTACATCATCAGCCAGGATTGGGGAAGAAAACATGTTGTCTTGGCGTTTTGTGATCCATGTTTCTACGCTATTCCGAATGGGGCCGCGCCTTCCTTGACCGCACCCCTCCAATGGTACAGCTGTCTTCTGCAAACTATCAACACATTGGAGGTGCGGCCTCAAAAGTCTTTTGTGTGAGTCTATCGGCGCCTTTCACCGACGCCGGCCTCCTCTGAGTGGTCCATCGGAGACGCAGGTATGGGAAAATATTTGTGTCGCTGATGTGGCGGCGGTGACGATGAGGACGTTTAGAGCAGATTGAGAATGAATACTGCTCCTCAATAAGTTTAACAGCCAGCGGTCGACAACCTCCTAGATAAGAAATGCAATTCCGCTCTCACTCACGATGGCCGCCAGATATTTCTCTCCGTCAGCGGTAGAAGCCCTTCCGCGGCGAGTCCAGTAGAAAGACAGCCTTGCAGCGATGGGGTTGGGATACTAGCCCAAGCAATGAAAGAATTAGACATAGAGATTGCAGTCCCGGACAAGACACTGAAATCCTGCCGCCATCTGGTCCATTGGCCATGCCGGGCGACAGGCCATTTCTCTCTGGGTGGTCCACTCGACGAGCGTCCGCCGTTTATGCCCAATGTCCGCAGATACGACGATCGAGAACGACCCCTTGGGGCACACTAGACATCGCAGCAACTCGCAAATCCCAGCCTGTAAGCCATCGTCTCTTCTGAAAGCCCACAGGTATAGCTTGCCCGATGCTGACCTTACGTTGCCAGCTCGCCTTGACAAAGTGCCATATTCAAGACTTGCTAAGCTTGTTGTTCGGCGCCGATATGGACGCGCTGCTTCTTTAGTCGCCCACAAAAGACTTCAGTTGTTCAAGCTCGCGACAAGAGGGTATGCTGTTCGGCCTTGCTATTCGACTGCAGTCGACCTGCGCGAGACAGCTGGATTCCGCTGCAGCTGTGTTGCGCTGGCAGACCGCAATACGTGTCGGCAGGGGAGCGTGCGAGCGGGAGGATTTGTGACGGCGGACGTGCAGGATACGGCTTCGGTAAGCACAGCTGAGTTCATGGTATTGTTTCGATCGAATGAAAGGATGTATAGTGTGGTGTATTCCAGCTGCCTCTTCGTCTTTCACCTTTCTTCAGCTCTTTTCGCGCTTCAAGGTCCTGTCAGCTAACTTGAGTAGAACAAAGTATTCTATTACCATCGTAGTACGTTCCACTCGCTGCCCTCGCAGCAAGGCTGCACACAACACGCTCGGCGCAGACTGCAAAGGATGTAGGTTGCCAACACGTCGGCTGGAACCACCGAACTCCAATGGTCTCGAAGCCGCGCAGTGCGAGCAATCGAATCTTGCGCAGCGCATGCAGCGGTGCGGAGTCGCTTCGGCGAAGGTTCATCAGGCATGGCGGCGTGCGGCGTGCACGCGGCCGCGGAATGTGTGGGAGCGCATCAGGATCACGCGGTCAGGGGGGTTGGCGCACGCTTGTCGCGAGTATGATTTCTGTCACGCAGCATCTGGTCGGACTCTGGCGGCCGCAGTCCTTGTGTATTCCGCCGCACTGCGCTCGTGGTCGCGGTCGATGGCTGCGACAGGTGATTCGCCTGCAGTACAGCACCTACGCCTGCAGCCGTTGTGCTAGCGCGGTCCTTGGCAGGCACTGTGACCCCCAGCACTTATTCGAACATCCCCCTTCTGAACTTGCCAACCACGACACACACCCACTCTTGCTCGTACACACCATCGTTCCACCACCGCCATGGCGCACCTCGCACTTTTCCACGGAGGCGTGTCGCGCGACTGCTCTCGCTGCAGCGCTCCCTTCTCTTCGATTCCTGGTGGCGGCGCGATCTGCAACCAATGCCTTAAGTACACCATCACAAACGCACACCAGCGAGAGTATCAGTTGCTCGACGCCTCGGCGCAAGTGCTGCTATTGCCGTTGCACGAATGCATCTGCGGCAACTCCTTCCTCGAGTGGAAGGGCCATCTCTCACATATCGGGCTCTGTCCTGGGTGCACTCGATCCCTAGGCGACGTCGACGCGCATCAGCGAGTTCTTGCTGCCTTCGACCGGTCGTTTCCGCATTACACGCCGCCCGATCAAGAGTGGCTTGTTCTTAACGAGTTCAGAGGCCAGGTCACACCAGCGGTGCTGGCGGAGTTTCAACATAGGGCCTTTGAGTCTCGGCTAGAATTACACCCAGCTTTTCAGCGCCGGCGACATCAGCAGTCGCAGTACACTCAAACACGACCAGTGGGACCTTCGACCCCGAGCGTCAACACTGCGCAGCAGCATTCGAGATCCCGCCCCCAGATGTCACCTCCGCAGCTGAACAACCATACCCACGTGACCCCGGTCCATACTCCACCTACACACTTCCACTCACCTGCGCACGCAACTCAGACTGACGGAACGAGACTCGGTCAGTTCCAGTCCGCCACGCGCGGGTCTCACGCGGTTGGCAGCACCCCCTTTCCATCGCATTTCCGACCTGCACACCTCGGGGGAAACGCTTCACGTACGCAGTCGCAGTCGCCGTCACCTGCGACCCACGCGACCGTCAATGCTCCGCAAGGCTTGGACGGCAATGGCGCACAACTCGCAGCAGTTCGTGCTCAAAAGCGTCACGAACTTGAGCGCGCTCAACAACCTCGATTCCCCGGCAATGCGAGATCTACTCCGACCGCCGCCTCGTCCAGCGGAATAACCAAGGCCAAGCCTGGGCGACTCATCTGTTCCTTGTGCAAGAAGGACAAACCCATCATCAAGGACAGGAACGACGGAAAGCTCTGTACACCTTGCTTCAGAGACTGCCGTCGACAGGGCGACCAGCTGCGCACCCTTGCTGAACAGGAAAAGCAACAAGAACAGGAAAAGCAGCAAGCACAGCAAGAACAACAAAAGCAGCAAGTCAATCAACTGCAGACACCTAGTTCAACAGAGCGCGCACCTGCACCTTCTACAAACCAGCCACAGACTCCGGTGCCTACTCAGAGCGTTATCGCCACGCCTAGTACCTCATCCAGTCCGAGCGCAATCCCCTCACAATGCTCGTCCGAATATGCCAGATCGCAACCGCAAACTCCGAACCTTGCACTAAGCGTCGCCATCACCCCCAGCACGACGCCAAGCCTGAGCGAACCGGACCCGCAAGAGCAGCAGAGCAGTCGATCCCACACTCCGACTCCATCACAGCGCCCAACCAATATGTCGACTGACCCAGCACAATCCTCGGGCACCACCTTTGATGCCCCGAATACTCAAACTACCATACCTGGGATACCACAAGCAACTGTTGATCTTGCGATAAAAGAGAATATGCTCGAGTTGGTCATTGCGGTGCACCGAATGCGAGAGGAGGAAGCCGCAATGGAATCGAGCGATCAAGGCTACCTTGTGCAGTAGATCGATGCAGCGGCGTGCATCGTCAGACATTGGATAAAACCTGGTCCAGTCTCTTATCTCGGGCGTCTTATTGACGGCCCAAATACCATATCGAAGGTGAGTGCACCTTCATGGCTATACGATCCCGCTGCACTCCACGAGATTGCACAATCCAGTATGAGAAGGCTGACATCTTCTCTCAAGCTAGGAGAGGTCCCTCGGAGGAGTCGCTCCGAAGCCATAGCTGTGAAGCAAAAATTTCAGAGCAACCTGGGTCATTCAGCAGCTCCATCAAGGAGTTCCATGCCTCAACAAAAATGGCGCCTCTTGCCCCCAATTGTTGCTGCGCTGTCCCATAGGAGACAGCCCTAAGGAAAATGCCTTTGTTTCTTTTTTCAAGCACGGGGCTATTCACCATGGGTAGAGTGGAATATGGCACATTAACGAGCTGGTATCAACAACACCTTTGTGCAATCACTCAAACAGTACGTTTCACTCGCTTGTACAGTATCATAGGAACTTCACTAGTCGAGCACGGCACTGCCTTCTCGAGCCCAACTTATGCTACATCAATCGTACCTTTGACTTTTCGAAAATCTCCACACCAGTACGAATATAACAGAAGGGGAGAGAATCTAAAGCAACACTACACAGAAAGCTCGACTCGAATCATCTAGGACACTGATCTGAATCAAACATAGGTCGCAGATTCGATTCGCCTCAGACCACGACAATGGCGAACGCGCGTGGCTTCCAAGACATGGAGGACATGCAAGACATGTTAGGCATTAACAATATAAATCAAATGCCCGATGTCACTGCACACTGGACAGACAAAGATTGGACCGATTTCCACAACGCGTTCGAAAACACCACTGAATACGACCTCGACCAACTCATCAACCCCATGCGAACCGACAAGACACCCAACTATCAGCCCTCTGGAAACAACACTATTCCACAGCATGTGCCATCAGACCAGCTGCCGGAATATTTCTATGGCCTTCCGAACGAGTTTGATCTCTACCAGACACCACAGAATGGGGCAGAGGTTGCACATGAAGCACTTCAGAATGCTGTCTACGAGCAGTATCCCTACGCAACAGCCGACGCACAAGCATACTGGCCAGTTGCAACAGCATACACCACTCCAACCTTTGGGCTAGGCATCAAGCAGGAGGAGCCCTTCGACAATTCAGATTATTCTGCCACCCCTCCGCTCGGCGACAACGTCCAAACACCTCTTCCCGAAACCACAGCATACCGCGGATTCTGCGCTGACATCGCCGCCGCTCACGCCCTTCTCGCCGAAACAGATACAATGATCCCCCTCGGCGTCCAAGGCGACGACTGGCAAACCATCAAAGCCTCAGGAGTACACTACTACGGTGCCCGCCTCTTCGACGCCCTCTCCATCCCCGCAACCGAAGTCCCCAAACCAATCGAAAACGATTTCCTCAAAGACTACTGGCGTTCCCATCAAGCCAAACAACTCGTCGACATCCAGAACAGCATTTTCACGCAACCAGCAAAAGCCGAAGCTCAAGTCCTCATCCTCATCGACGAAGTCCTAAAACTTCATGAATTTGGCGTCCCAGCTTCTGTCGCGGCTTACAAGTCTCTGAAGGAAGGCTATAGACTCGAGTCGAATTTGATAGCTTCTGATCGTTTGGAGCTCATTATTGCGAATGCTGCGGCTGATAAGTATATCGCTTGGGATGTTTTGGTCGGGAATAACATTCTCGCGATCGTTCGGTCTCCTGCGATGTATTTGAGTCGGAAGATTAGCAATAGCAAGGTTAATGGGAAGAAGGCGTTGGACAAGACGAATGCTGATCGAGCGATGGGCACGACGCCAGGGACTTCAAAGGCTGGCTCGAGGAAGAAAGGAGGAAAGAAGGCACAGGCTGCTGCTGAGAATGAAGCATATCCCACTCCGGACGCGGATTCGCCGGCCGCGCAGAGCGTCTTTGGCGAGCCGGCCCCTCGCTTCTCGCTGGGTGGTCGCAGTGAAGGCATAGAAGATTACTCGGCGAGCCAAAACGGGTTAGGCGGCGTTTTTGGATACCAGTAGAGGGATGAGCAGACTGGTTGAACTGGCTGGCAGGCAGAATGGTGTTTGGATTGTTGGACTTATGGGAACGCAGCGATTGGGCTGCAGGCTGTACATTATGGGTTGAGTCTGTTTAGCAGAACTCGCGGGAATCTCCAGTCGCGTGTGCACTGCAGTGCATTGCAGCGCATAGCAAGACCGGGACTGGATAGAGACCTGCATGATTTGTCTCTGGGCTATGGGAAATCTCTTACCCATGTATAGCATCACTGATTGTGACAATGGTCTTTCATCATATTTTCCACTCTCCCCCCTCATTGATCCAACTCTCTTCATGCGAACTCCTATACGTGACAATAGACAGTTCTGCTGTCTGCTGTGTCATGCGGGAGCTGGTTCGAAAGTCCTTAGATTGTCACAGAATGCAGCGACTTGGTGACCCCAAGCTTCCTCTTTTTCGACTGCAGTACCCAAGCTCGCCCAAGGACTGATGTGATTATGCCCAGGCATGAAATCTGTAGCTAGTGACTGCCTTGCAAGTTTCGAATCGGTAGCGAGCCATTGCTTGATGAAGTCGTCCCGTGGTATCAGGATCTCGTCTTCGGGATCCAAATCTCCGTTGAGCACAAGCGTACGCACTCCAGCTTCGATGAAATCAATCTGACCTTCACTTTGCCCTGTTCTCAGCAGTCCCAGCGGAGAATGTGTATCGACTTCGTCACCATAATATGCCTTGCTCACCCCAGCTCTACTCTCATGTGCGAGTTGGAAATGGAACGGCACGGATAAGAAGACAACACCTCTCAGTCGCAGTATGTCATCCGAGAGTACTGCTTTCCTCGTGATCGCGAAACTCTCATGTAGCAAGAAAGTAGAAAGATGGACACCGCCCGCCGAATTTCCCATGATGAGCAGATCCAGAGGTTCTGGTCCAAGGTTTGCGGCATTGTCACGTATCCATTGCACGGCGAGACAAATATCTTCGCCTCCAGATGGGAACTTGGCGTCGTGTGTTCCGACCAGTCTGTAATCTGGAATGACGACTGTGTAGCCATGTTTGAGGACGAAGAACGAGGCAATATTGGCGTGGCAGAGCTGGTCAGCTACACCTGATAGAGTTTTGTGGCCCATCGTCAGACCGCCGCCATAGAGGAACATGAGAACTGGTCTTCGGCCATTCTTGATGCTCGGTCTTGAGGTTCTGTAGACATCTAGCTTCTGTCGTTCATGAGAGCCGTACGAGAATGTTTCGCAAGGCACGGAGCGGATCGCTTCGGCGTTCTTGAGCAGGAGTGGTTCGTAGAGCTTGATTGTTGGCTTTACAATGTCGCGAATTGCTGTGCCGAGTGCTGGCAAGTGCTCCATCTCGGGACTGAGAGGTGGGTATATTGTGCTATTGCGGGAGGGGACGATGTGTGCGATCAAAGACGTGGTAGATGGAGAAGGAGAGGCGAGACGCCATACTGATGTCTCGGAAGAGCCAACACTGGCGTGAGTTCCAGCTGCCACATCCCGAAACCTCGGAGGAAGCAGCTGTTTGCCCTGCGCCTGTGTCTAGTGTGTGCATCAGAGCCGGCAAGACTGATCGGGAGGTGGCATCGTCATTCTTTTCAGCTTCGATGGTGGACCTGCCCTTCATTAGCTCCCATGGACGTTGGGCGAATCTAGCTTCCAGGTCAGTCGACCAAACAAATCCGGACTTCGTACGACATTTCCATCGATGTAGCAGGGTCGGGACTTCGGTCAAATAGAGGTCCCGAACAGCATGGGCTCAAACCTTCTCCGCTCACTGGAGCAGACTTAGGGCTTCGGCCGAGGTGCCGGCCTTCCCTGCCGGCGGAGAGAGTGTGGAGTGTCCACATCACCCGTGCCTCCATTAGGACTACTGTAGCGATAGATCAAGATCACCAAGGCACATACTAAAGACACAAGCTTAAGCTCCCCTAGCTCTTCACCTTCCTCGCATCTGTCTGCTTTCTCTTTCTTCATTATTCTGAAAATTCATCAACAATATAACTACAGAACATATTTACCTCCACTCAGTATGGGAGACACTAATGCTGCTCCTCATGTGAACGGCAACAACAGCAATACCTTGACCGCGACAGACTTGCCACCAAGCGTTCCAGGTCGACCATACGTTATTTCCTCGCAAGAAGGAGAGATCATTTACATCCCACTTTCGAAATCCGCAACACGACTTCTGGTGACAGGCAAGGAAACCGATAACGCATTTGCCGTCGTGGGAAGTAGTGGCAGTCAAAGTGATCCCATAGGGTTCCATTATCATCGACATACCCACGACGTCTTCTTATGCCTCAAGGGCAAAGTCAATGTCTGGGCGAACGACCAAGCCAGAACCATGGAAGCAGGAGATTTTGCCAGTGTACCTCCGGTATGTTGCCAATAATTTTATGTATGACAGTGGAATGCAGAAGCTGACTGATTCGCAGGGTACAATCCATCAGTACCAGATCTTGGGAGACCACTCTGAGATGGTCGGATTGATCGTTCCAGGAGGCTGGGAAGAATTCTTCCGCTTCATTGGCGAACCTTATGACGGACCGGCATGGCCACTGGATGACCAGAGAAATGTTTTCGAGGTACTGATACCGAAATTGAAAGCCGCTTCCGAACGATTCGATATGATTCCGTGTCCTCAGAATAAGCAGTTTGGACCTTCGCCATGGCAAGATAATGAACACCGATTACCAGGAAAGCTCGAGCCATATTTCCTCAAGAATGCCACAGGTCCAGCGTATCTCGCAGGTGGAACTGTTTGTCGACCTCTCATCACTACTGCGGAGTCCGATGGCAAATTTGTGATCGGGAGCATCGAAGGCTCGAAGCAACATCGACAAGAAGATATATTCGGTGACAGCCGCCGACTGAAGTTTGCGGATACTCATCATGCGTTCCAGATTGTAGAGGGCGCGATCGATTTCCACATATCCTCATCGTCACCTACATCGTTACATGCAGGAGAGATCGTTTATGTTCCGCGAGGGACAGCTTTCAGCTGGCAGTTCCGCTCGAGATATGCAAAGATGTACTGCTTCGCTAGTGGGAAGGGTATCGTCGAGCTATTGTGCAAGATTGGCGAAGCATATGCGGCACCAGTGCCTCCGGAAAAGGCAGCGAATCTGAAGGTAGCAGAGCTACAATCTGTTGCGAGTGAGTGCTGGGGCGAGTTCTGCTGATCAGCGTTAGCAAGCACAAAACAAAACCATAGTACATTCGAGTTGGCACAGTGTCGTTATACGAGCCTGTCCTGCCATTTTTGTTTGTTGCGGCTGTGAATCAAATGTACAGGACGAGAATAGGGACAAGCAGCAGTAGTCCTAATCCCAGCTTCGAGATAGTCTCCGAGCTGGCCGGAATCGCACTTTCTGATAGATCAAAGACGATTGGAGCGCTCAAAGCAGCAGCGCAAGCTGTCAAAAGCACCATGGTCAAGAACAGTGCCCATCTGATCAAGCCTCTCGAGGCCAATTTCTTGAAGTGGTTTTCCATGTCCTTTGCATCATTGAGTCTAGGAAATGGGACATTCGGTATAGGTTTGTCCAAAGCCTGACGAAGCCCATTGTCAGCCTGCTGGGCGCTGTAACATTTTTGCCCGCAAAAGGACTTACCTTGCAAAGTGGCTCCCAACCCTCCTTGACATCGAAAAAGAAGAGCTGGCCTTCCGGTACAGTCTTCTCCAGCTGCTCAATGTGTTTATTCCAGGTTGTAATGAAGGTTTCTCTGTCTTTCATCTCCACGCCGAATTTTGTGTAGAACAAATGGGTCATATGCTCGGCAAGCTTCGGCAGCCAGCGCACACTTGGTACCCACCAGAAGATGAATGTCGCCAGCTTGGGCTGAGAAAGCTTGATCACCTCCGCCATAGACCTCATCCACGGCTCTCGGTCTCGAACTGTGACGATGACCTTGGCATCCGGATAAAGTTTGAGGAGCTCTGGGTAGAGCACGGAGAGCGGAGGATCTGCCACTGCAACATAGCCATCGAGTATCTCGTGAAGTGTTTTTGCGACGGATGGCCATGTTGATGAGTCGTAGGGATATTCTGCTGATGCTTTCATCATGGCTTTGATGTGCTTCTCATCGCCGGCACCTTCTGCAGCATATTGGACGCCAGAATGGTAGCAAGGCCCATCGAGAAGGATTTCAAGTGCAGCGCAGAATGAGTTCGTGCCCGTTCGTGGCAAGCCTGTCTTAAGTCAAAATGTGTCCCAGCAATGACTGCAGCCAGTGTGATACGAACCAGCTCCAATGACCTGAAGCTTTGCGCCTGGCTTGGGCTCCTTGAAACGAATTGTAGACATGCTGAGAGCAAGTGTTATCCTTTGCTGTCGGCCTAGATAGATAGCGACCTCAGAACTTGTGTCAAAGTTAACATCGAAGGAAGTCCTTCAGAAGAAGCTGACAACCTACAGTTTGGAAGTACGCAGATCGAAGGATCAGCCACAATGCTTAGCGGGGACGATCTGTTTGAATCAATCCTGCTTCAAAGGGGCTGCTAAAGGTAGCCATGCAACATGTGATAAACATGCTGACTGTATCAGGCGGTGATCCTCCTAGCTGACACAATTGCTGCGCTCCAGATATCAAACATTTAGATTGCCAAAGTAAGACTTCCCGCCAGCTCTGCCAATTGGCAGAGCATTGTGTATCCTGTTAGTGCTCACCAGGACTCACTCAGTGACCTCCAGCCAGATTCGTATCAACCACGGGCAGGATAGTGGTCAACACTGAGCAGTGGAGACGGCGGCCGCGCTGGCCCTTGCCGCGCTGGCCCTTGCCGCTTTGCCCTAAACAGAACATGCTTGTGCGTGAGCCCTGCGGCACACAGAGCCGACAGAATGTGGATGAAGTGGTTTTCGTATCACTTCGCATCCTCCAATAACGAAAGAGATGGCCGTCCATGCTGATAGATGCGAAGAGGTGCGGTCTGAGAGAAAACTCCGAACAGTACAAGGAGATGCATGTTTTTGGTACTTTTTACGCTATCGCCCGCCGTATTCTCAGTCTCCACTTGCCTCTTGCCTCTTTGTCTCGGCGCAGCTGCGCCACGCAATGCCTACGCAGCAGGAGCGTTTTGCATATTCTAATGTCAATTTCCTCCGACATCCATCGTGCGAATGTCAACAACAAAAGAGTCCCATCGTCAGCGCACAAATCTCATAATTCCAAGGTCGGATTCCGGAAACCCTCGTGCTCGTGGCTCGCAGACTGGCCAATCCGCGCCAAGAGCCCCTGCAGAAAGACAACATGGCATCCCGACTTCAATCCTCGTACAGGCAGACGACATCTCCTGCCTATGTTGAGCGGCTGAGCAGTTCCTGGATCCTTCCGACTCCAGTGCTCGCAGCAATACGGGCATTCATAAGCCTCTACGTCTTTGTGGTCCAATTCTTTATCATTGGCTACAGATGCTCCACTGGTAGATGCGATACTGCTGGAAGATCATTCAGCTATTTCACTGGCCTGGGATACTGGGGTCTAGGATTCTACTACGCTTTTGCGGCTGCTCACACCTTTAGCTATGCCTTTCGCGGAAAGCCTTGGCTCAGCAGCTGGCCCGCGTGGCTGAGGTGGCTGCACAGTGTGCTTTATGCCAGCATTACTATCTTCCCATTCATCGTGACAGGTGAGCATAAAAGATATCGTGCTGCACGTCGTTAGTCATTAACATTTGAACCAGCTGTGTACTGGGCTGGTCTCAATGACAAGTCCTTTACGACTCCATTCCGATCGTGGTCAAATATCTCTCAGCACGCTCTGAATTCGGTGTTCGCCTTCTCTGAGATTGTGCTGCCACGATCGGATCCACATCCTTGGATAAATGTGCTGCCGCTCGTGTTCCTGGGCTGCTGCTACATAGGTCTGGCATACCTGACTCATGCTACACAAGGCTTCTACGTGTACGACTTTTTGGATCCGTACGTCTGCTTCATCAATTACTGCCGCTATGTTGCTGACTGATACAAGTAATGAGAACGGGTCCGGCTCAGTTGTTGGCTACTGCCTTGGTATCCTGGCCGCTTGCGTAATCCTGTTCGTGGTAGTTCGATATGCCCAATGGGCTCGCCGATGGCTCACGGAAGTCAAGTTCGGTCGCGTTGGTCCTCAACCGCATCACGACACCGCGCCTCGCAGTGCTGAGAAGTCTGCCAGTCTTGAGCATGAGTTGGATCAAGCTGCGTTGTCAGACACAAGGCGCCATGATGTTTAGACCAATTGAACCGGATTTTCGCTGTGCATAACGTGGAGGTCCGCCCGCAAGGTACTTGGTCCGCATCATCGAAGATCAAAATAGCGAGGATTCCAAAGGCACCATTTGCTTGATCATCTCGTTTGACACGCGAAGAGACAACAAGGACATCGTCAACATGGAGGGTGCTGTGACTAAAAAGCAAACCAAACTGTGTTTGTCGCGTAGCCGGTGGTCTTCCATAAAGGTGCGCTGCTCATCCTCACCATCTCAAACAGCTGCGAGCCTGCCGGCCGATTTCCTGTTGGCTCCCTGCGATTGAGATCGATCGAGTATCCGAAGCGCACACAGCTATATGCTCAAGTCAGAAGCTATATCTGCATGTGGCAGACCCTATGCTTTGCTTTCAGCATCGAAATCAGCACCACTTTACGATGACTCGAAGGCTCCCATCCGACTGGCTACGGAAGCACCACTTCGCGATTCACCTACAACCTGGAATTCCAAATCAATGCCCCACACAAATTGCTGCGCCCGTGAGTGAAGACGCGAGTCCGCACTTGTCCCCCGCAACCCGCCTCACCGCAGTCCTCGTGCACCGACCAGAACAACAATAGACACATGGGTCAATGCGCGTGAAGTTGGAGTATGGCCAATCAGATCGTCCAGAACGAGGTGAACAACATCTTCCGAAGCCCGCAACTGTCCATTTTGGGCAGCAAGAGGCCATGACTTCGCACGTGTAAGGTGTGCATGTGCATCGCAATGGAAGACTTCGCGCATAGGATTTGAACTTCAATCTTTGCGGGCAACTTGTGCTTTTGTGCAGACCTCCAACGGCGTCTGATCTACAACGCATTCAATTCACCATCTGCCCAGACCGATACTGAGCAGCCCCAGTGACACACTCAAAACAATCCAATCATGCATCACGAAGTCTCGCCGCAGAGGCATCCGTGGCCCGGTAGGAGCGGTGTCAATGCTACGCCCCATTCTTCGCCATTCGTATCCTGGGGTGAGTTCTCGTATTACAATGTCTTTGAACACAAGTGCTAAATCTGCAACAGACGCACCTTCGCACTCACAAGCTGTATCTGGAATGCAAATCAGTGTCCCGGTAGCAACCTACTTCGACACAAATGCAGCCTATGCCCCTCCAACGTACAATTCGCCATCAACAGCAATCCAAGACAATCCATATGGATCTTTCGGATCTTGTATGCCGGTGGGGTCGAATATGCAGCCACACTGGAACACAAGTAACCACCATCTGCAGCGAAGCGCATCAGTGTTTACACAGCACATGCCTGGTCCGGAGTTCAGAACGCCTGCCTTCGCCCCGAATGTCCCTGTTTCTCCAGCAGCATTTGGGTCGACCAATGCGGCTAACCACAACATCATGGTCGGACACCAAGATGGATGCTATGCCAGCAATACTGGTGCGGTGAACCTCGGACAACCAAGTGGTAGAGATGGACAGTCATCGTTCAGGTCTTTGCAACCCGCTCACCACTCTTCTCCACGAGGCTCGTTGTCGAATGCAGCACCCAGATCAGCCTACCGGCCTCCAAGCACGCCTGTTCACCATAACATGGGCCAAACGATCGTGCAGTCGACGATGCCTGCTGGTACGTACGCGACTCATTTCGATGACCTGCAATCAAGCCCAGCGAGTGCAGCAAGAACCGTGGCATCCAAGTCCAAGTCTCGCGGAGCCAAGAATATGAGCACGATTGTCACTCGAATGAGCTGCGAGGAAGCGAAAGCTCTGATCGAGGCGAAGAAAGCTACCTTCCCGTCGGCCGAGAAGCAGTACGTGAACCAGTTCGGCAATAGACAAGATGCTTTGGATCACCTCTCTCGGCTCACTGGCGCCCTTCAGTATCATCGTCCCCACGCCCATCTTCGTATCAACACAGAGGACATAGACCCTACGGCTCGTCTGGCAATCTCGCAATACTTCTTGGACGCGATCCTCGAAGCTCCTGCTCAGGCTGAAGTGCCGGATTATCTCACAGACGACAACGAGAAGCAGAATTTCGTGCGGAAGAACAACGAGCAGTATCAGCAATGTCTGTCAAAGCTCGAAAAGCTCACTGACAGCAGCGCATGCATTTTTCTGCTCTTGCAAAAGGTTCCGGACGTCTATGACCACAACAAGGGCGTCCCTTCAAGCGACCTCGA
Source organism: Cercospora cf. flagellaris (assembly GCA_005356885.1). Classification (NCBI taxonomy): domain Eukaryota; kingdom Fungi; phylum Ascomycota; class Dothideomycetes; order Mycosphaerellales; family Mycosphaerellaceae; genus Cercospora; species Cercospora cf. flagellaris. The sequence continues at coordinate 513,638 of RJLU01000002.1, forward strand.
CTCCCGCTTGCACACTTGCAAGGGCAAACACAAACTGGAGATTGACATCACGTTTCACGAAAAGGTTGCCCTGATCGGTGACATCCTGAAGAGGTACAAGTGGGTGGGCAAGGACGTCTTGAACAACTCTAACATCTGCTTGATCGTGGTTGCAACTGAAGCCTACCTGAGGACCAAATTGAACAACTGCGATAGCAATGCCGTTCGCCAAGTGTGGAAAGACGAAGAGATGAAGAACAAGGGCGTCAAGAAGCGTGTTGCAAAGACCAAGAAGCCGTCCAATGCTCCCATTCCTGCCACGACGCCGTTTGCGAGCCACGATGAGTCCTTCACCAGCGCGAGCACCACGGTCGATGCCTAGGAAGCATCGTACCCTCTTGGTGCCCAAGCTGCTACCGGTGGCTGTCAATCGCATCCCGATGCATTTACAACTACGCAGCCCGTCTCGGGCTCGGAGCACTATGACACTGCTTACCATGGCAGCTCTTCGAACAAGCTCGACCTCCCAAGTCTTGCGTTGTCGAACGAGGGTGGCTCCTACGCGAACGAGTCCTATCCTTCAACCGGGACTTTCTGCAAAAACTGTTTCGACTTTGGGTGCGACTTTTGCTTGGCGTCCTGAAGGTCGACTTCAGCGTTCAAATGCACCGATGGGCGAATGCAATCTCGCATTTCGCTGCGTCGGCAGTCATTTCAGCCTCACACACGACTTGCTTCGCACACATTCAAGCAACGTTCGCTCGACACAAGACCAATGAATAGCGAGCTGGAACAGCACATCCATTCACGTACTTAGCCCCGAACGATCATCATGAGCACTTGTAGAAGCAGCAAGTGCATTCGCCACAACTTACGAGCGGAGTATTTGTGCAGGAACGATTCAGAATTCGAGCTTCCCGGAATGGAGCCATCAGCAGAGTGGTTACACGTAGTTGCAGCACTCAGTAGCAACTTCAGATCATGGGTATATCATTACATGCCTCTAACAATAACCAGTCTATCGACGATTTCGCGGTTCGTGCTCGCTGGGCCCTTGATCGTCCACGCATGATCAGGGAATATACGCCTTCGCAATGTCCGTGCTTTTCACTCTCACAGGCGATCAAATGTTCGCTCTGCATCATAACGAGAGAACTTGCTGCGTCGAACTATAACTTCAACTAGATCTTCCAAGGCACACTCTTGGACACTGCAGCGCAGATGTCGCGACGCGGCCACCCGCCTCGAACCTCGAAGGGCACGACAGACACTGACGACTCTTTCGAGTGGACGTCAGCAAATTTTTTTGCTGCTGTCGCAACCATGATGTTTCACCGACGAACGCCTCCCGCTCCTGCGCCCAGGGCGTCTCGTCAATATCCCCTGACCAATCTGGGCCGCACTCAAGAGACCCACACGCGGTACAACACACAGTACACCACGCAATATCCTCCCGTCGCCAGCTTTACGTGAGCTTTACCTGTTGACTGCAAATGTGTGTTCGCTGACGTTTCAAAGCCCTCTTCCTATAGCAGCAACGTGTCACAGCCTCTCAACGCCTTCTCGGATCCTTCCAATACGGCCCCAACACCGGCAGGAATTCTGTCCAATGCTTGTTTGACTTTCACGATGGAAGCAAGGGCATACCATACAGCGACCTTAACCTAGCCGAGCATTCTCAAGAAGATATCGACAACGGAAATCTGGACACCTCGAAGCTCACCACAAAAATAGGCAAATACCCCATCGACTTGACTCTCTCGATGCTTCAGCGGAGGTGAACGCTCCTGCAGCTTGATCATCCATTGCAAATAGCGTCCACTCAAACAGACTACAACCTGCGGACATTTACTTCTGCATGAGCTGCTTCGATCTGGGGTGCCAGTCATGCGGTGCCTTCTGACTGCACACAGATCAGTGTCCCGGAGCGAAAGCGGAATTGACATGCCGATCCGTTGCAATCCGGAGCTTCTGGCACGACCAAGCAGGTCCACTGCAACTGGTTCAGGACGCTGATGGTGCACCCGGGAGGGACTCTAGCAACGCCTAGCATGAGGCAAAGCAGGAAGCAAGCGTGAGCAACATAAAGAATTGCTATATACACATGCCGAGAAGATTTGTATCAAATTGGCGGCCACAAACCCAGCGCATGCTTCTATAGACCTAGTTACATTCTGCGCTCGCTGACGACTTAACATAACAGACTAGCACCAGCACACGTTAAATAACCGCAGCCAAGACCTCGTTTGGATGGCAGTGAGCACATATTCCACGATCTGGACCTTCGTATATTTCGACAGCATTGCCGGGGAATACTTCACAAGATTCTTCAAGTCTGTCAGTGAAGAAGCGGGAAAATGCTCGTTCACCACTCTTCATACCCACGCCCACGTGCTGGGACTCGGCCTATCAGAGGACTCAATCGAGTGAACAGATCTCAAAGTTCGCGCTTGTCCTGTTTAGGTCGAGTGAATATGCTGCTGCACGAGCTTCGAAGTCAAAGGTTGGTCAGATTGCTTTGACCACAACTTTCATCAACACTCTGTCTCAAAACCAGCAAACCAAGTCGACAGATAAAGGCGGTACCAGGCCTTGCGCAGTCGACCAAGCTCAACTCGCCTGGCAACACGAACAGCACAATGTCTGTGGACTCGAATCGCGAGACCTCGCGATCGCCACAGCACCAACGAGGGTCACACGAATATGACCCAAGGGCCTAGCCTTTCGTGCCTATCACGCCGCCACGTCAACATGTGCAAAACTTCCAAACACCGGCGGAGTATTACAACACGACAGCGCCGACCCACCACCAGTATCCGCAGATCCCCGGTTATCACAACACGAGGGCGGCGCCGCTCCCTCATTCTGAGCATATTTCGGGCTATGGCACAGGTTCTATGCCGCCAAACCTGGTAATCATTCTCGCTATCTTCCTTCGCGGCTTTTGGAGCTAACCATTTCTAGATGAACGGCCAATACTACACCCCAGCTGCGAATGTTAACACCTTCACCGGCTCCGCACCTTTCATCGTCGCAAACTCCTACCACCAGTTCGGCCGATTGCCTCCCGTCATGTTCGTATCTGCGCCGCCTATGCAGGGTCAGGTACCACAGCAGACGTTCGATCGTCCACGATATGCAACACACTACCTGCAGCATCAAGCGACAAGTCATGGGAATTTCCTTCCCGGATATCCACAGTTGACTTATGGTGGCCGTCAGCTACCCTCGAACACATACGAGGAGATGTCTAGACCTAGACCAAGAGCGACTGGTGGACCTCCAGCACCCATGGGCTTCGTTGCCACAGGAATTCCAAACTCAACGCCTGGGGGTCGACCCAGTTATCCCAACGCACCATTTGCCCTACAACCGGTTGTCAACGTGTCGTCCGGAGCTTCATCGGATCCAGATTCAATAACGCCACCGAGAACCACCAAACGCAATAAGGGTGGCGAGAGAGCCGCAAGAAATCCAGCGCCGCCACGAAAGGCCAAAGGCAAGAAGAACTTCGATGTCTTGACCAGCCACATGGGTGAGGCACAGGCAACCAGCATGATCGAGGGTCGATGCGGAGTCCAGCCTCCTGGTGTGCGAGTGTACCAGGACATTTTCCCCGATAAGGCAGCGGCTCTTAATCACCTCCAGCGTGTCGGCTCCACGATCACGTATTACCGTCTTCCAAAGGACCTCCATGTCAAGGAGGCTAATCTTCCTCCGAAGACGCGATTGACGCTGCAGCAGATGACGCTCGAGGCCATCTCACAAGAGCCTGACGCCGACCTTGCCCCTGCAGAACTTGTGGACGATGCCGCCAGACAGAGCTTCATTGCTAAGAACAAATATCAATTCGATACCGTTAGCAAGCTACTTGGCGATGCTCGGGACAGCAGTGCCTGCGTGTACATTCTGATTCAGACCATCACGGACTTGCACAGCGAAGGGAAGGGTATCCCGATCAACGATCTGGATCTTTCCGCCTATTCTCAACCCGACATCGACGCTCAAAACTTTGTCGCCGCAAAACTGACGACCAAGAAAGGCGGCTATTTACTGGAGCTTCAACTGACTTTCCTCGAGCGCGCGACGCTGATCATCGACATTGTGAAGAAATTCAAGTGGGTCGCAAAGGATGTTCTGCAGAATAACAACATCCTCGACTTGGTGGTCGCTCCACGTCACTACCTAGCGACGAAGCTCAACAACGTGAACTCGGCCAAGACGCGTCAAGACCGCCGGGACGAAGACCAGATTCATCGGGGCACAAAGAAGAATTTGACGAAGAAGGACGGGGCAGTGCGAACGGGTGCTGGTGTGCATGAATCTGACCCGTCACCACAAGCCTCCTAGGAAGGACTTGCGCCTGTCGGGCAGCAACAGCAACAACAGCAGGTGCCGCTTCCATCGACAAGCCAACTTCCACAAGCAACACCAAATGCTCTTGGTTCTCCCATCCAGCCTTCTATCGACTGGGACCAATTCGGTTTCTTCGACGACTCTGGCAAGTTTGTCCTTTTCGAGCCAATCCCAGAGGCTTACTTGGATCCGAGCAGCACCAACGCGTTTGAGACTCCGTGAGCGTACACGAGATCTTTCACCGAACAAGTACATTACTGGAGCCGTTGAGACTACATCCATCGTTATCATGAGGCTAAACTTGGTACGACATCAAAGAGAGGAAAGTTAAGATTCAGGAAGGTCGCCAGATCGATGCGGTGGCAGCAGGAGAACGAGAAAGGGAGATTGGCCCCATGCTGCCCAGGTTACAGCATAGGAAGCAGCCGAATGAGATGATTGCAGACTTACGCATGAGTCTTCGAGTGTGCAAGGGCTCTTGCATCTTCTCCGACTCATCATATCATAGAATAGCTCGCTTCACGAATTTCATGATACGAAAACCCACCCTTGCTTTGGTATCCCAGTCCATGATCATCTCAAATTGTAGCATTTGCTGATTGCGGCCAGTGTGCGATGATTCTGTAACTCCAGTCTGGAATGTTTGCTCAGGCAAACATAGATGTTCTGTAAACATGACTTTGACTGACACATCGAAGACTTTGGTGTATCTGTAAGCAACTGTGCGATCTATTCGCAGCACAAGAATGTCTAATCGCAAACTTGATCGGGTCGCGTAACGCTTGGATGCTCCTCTGGCTGATGGTGATCGAGATAAATTAGGTGTCTCTCTGCTTACGGCAGGAATCCTCCAACGGCAGAGGGCCTGTCTAAGACATCAGCTTACCATCTCAATTCTTTGTCTCTATTGATTGATTGATGTCCAGCCTCGGAGCAGCCACCGCGAGTCAGCAATCGCATCGCAAAGAAGTGGATCGGCTTCGGCTGCAGCGTCGCCGAATTGCGCTTCTTGGAATGGGTGCCACAATAAGCTGGGGAGTTCGTCATCGCACAAACAACCCCAGACTTCACCTTCGTACAGACAAACGTTCCTTTGTACAAACCAACCAGCAAATTCTCCCCCCACAAAGGCAAACGCGCGCCATCGAAGATGTCATTGCCGACGGATCAGCGCAGCCGTAACACTTGGCAAGTCTTGGTATGCAGCAAAAGCAGGCGCGCCAGGAGCCGCTGCACTGAGCGACGCGCGGTAGGTGGCGGCGAGTCGTACAGCCATTTGCTTCCTCATAATCATCAACCTCTTTTCATTGACACTTAACTTCTGCATCTCGACGCCACTCCAGCTTTCTTCGAGTGTCCGCATTTCTTTTCGTATTTCCTTTGGAGGCTCCGTTGAGCGTTGTTGTTTGGGATCGTCCTTGGCCATGAAGTTCTCCACAGCAACCGCGGCCGGATTGGCAGCCGGGACTTTGGGAGTGGAAGCGCTGCAGTTCTCGCAACGCTCGGGGACAGGGGCGCGCGTGGTACATCAGCAGATTCGAAGGAAACATGTCAAAGATCCAGTGGCCAGAGACCGGAAACGATGGCTTTCGAAACGACAATCTGGCACGCTCAATGTCCCTCTCACGAATCAAGTCCTGCTTTATTACATGAACATCACTGTCGGGAGTAACGAACAGCAATTCGAAGTTCATTTGGACACTGGAAGCTCGGATCTTTGGCTCAACACGGGCGAGAGTCGATATTGCTCGTCTGTCCAGAATCCATGTGTTACAGGAACATACGATGCGAATAGTTCCTCGACCTACACTTATGTCAATTCTGAGTTCGAGATCGGATATGTGGATGGAACTGGATCGCAAGGAGACTACGTCACTGACACAGTGCGTTTCGCCGGCGTGGAACTGGAGGACCAGCAATTCGGCATTGGATATCTTTCATCTACCCCAGATGGTATCATGGGAATTGGTTATGGAAGGAATGTCGCATCAGCAAGTGCCAGTGGACGCGGTGTTTACAGCAATGTTCCACAAAGCTTAGTAAATTCTGGTCGCATCAGTACATTGGCGTACAGCATGTGGCTGAATGATCTGGACGCTGCTGAAGGGGATCTGCTGTTTGGAGGTGTCAATACAGAGAAGTATGCATAGTTTGTCATACTTGGCTGAGTGAGAACTGACCGAGTATTGTTTCAGGTACCAAGGAGAGCTTGAGACCATTCCGATTGTCCCGTACGAAGATGGCTCGTATCGACAGGTCACCATTCCTCTCCGAGGAGTTGGTAGGAACGGCGAAGATGCGTCTATTCAAAGTTTGGACGACCTGGATGTGCATCTCGACTCTGGCGCAAGCTTGACATATCTGCCCGATACTCTCGTTAGGAGGATCTACAATGCCGTTGGCGCGCAATACAGCAGCGCTGAGGGAGTTCCGTTCATCGACTGCGACCGCGCGGACGACCGTGAGACGCTGGACTTCAAATTCACTGACCAAAAGACGATTCAAGTCCCCATGAACGAGTTGGTGATAAGATACCCACGAAACATCTGCGTCTTCGGTATCCTCCCGTCAGGTGATTCATCATTCGAGGAGTCGTATTATATCTTGGGAGACACATTTCTTCGATCGGCATACGTGGTGTACGACCTGGCAAGGAACGAAATCAGTCTCGCGCAGACAGTCTTCAACTCGACAGACGACAATATTGTCGAGCTTACGAACAATACCGAGGTGCCAACCGAGGCTGGCAACGGGGGAGAGACTATTGCAGCGACTGCAGTCGGTGCCTCGAATACCGGCACCCCAGGTGAGTAATTGCGTTGATGCGTTTGTTGGTGCGTTTTGTTCGACTTTGCTTACCGCGGTCCGACAGGACCGTCGCTGAGCTCCACCACACGACCAAGTGCTAACTCATCTCCCACAGGAGGCGACAATGAGTCGTCTGCCGTGAGCACAGTAGCTCTGAGCGGCTCGATGTTGGCATTGCTTGCTGGCACCGTCGGCGGCATATTGCTTGTTTAGATTATTGTCTTGTAGCCTTTCGCGGAATGAAAACGCTTTAAGGCACCATGCTTTGACTTCTCATATCCATTCTCACTCGCGAGGATTTCCAATTGATCGCTGCTAGACATGAACAAATATGTATCAGTGTCTACTGCGTAGGTTCCAGGACATCGGATCCACCTGACTTTCAGGATTGCAGCACATCGTGAACTCCGGTATCGTGCATTCGAGTAATGAAATGTGCAGTCAGCAGAAGACGTGAAGTCGAAGTACCCATGCCTTGTCAAAGTCCAAGCTCGAAGATGCTGGTCTATCTCTATCAACACCTTTTTTCCGCTTTAACCGCAAGCCCGGAGTGCACTCCGCGATGCGCCAAGTCTCATTTCCTCTCCTCCCTCCACTTCTTGCCTTCCTCTTTCAACTGTTTATCATCTGGTCTATCAAGTTCAACTTGCGGCATCAACACGAAGCACAAGACAAAAGCGAGCGCCGCTAATGATGCGCCGATCAGGAAAATGATGCGAAAGCCCTGCCTGTAGGCTGGAATGATGACTTCCCGCACACGATTCGCGTCCAAATGTTGGCGATCATTCAGATACGCCTGCGGACTTTTCAACAATGCCGTGGTGTCTTGCTCATCGAGGTTGAGAGAACGCACGCCTGATGCGACCAGGTTGTTCAAGATTGTACCTGCGACCGCAAGTCCGATTGTTCCACCAAAATTCCTGGCAAAGTTGCGGAAAGATGTCACAATGGCCATGTCTTTGCGGGACACGCCGGCTTGGACTGCAATTAATGCTGGCTGCAGTGTATTGCCACAGCCGATACCCGTCAGGATGGCATATCCAATCTGCTTCCCCAAGCCGTCGTTCTCATCAAGCGTGGAGTAGAGACCAAGTCCGACTGCCCAGCAAGCCCATCCGAAGAGAATGGCTTCTCGGTATCGGCCTGTCCAATGCACCACTAAACCTGAAACTGTGCTTGCCGCTGTCTGAAACAGTGTGATCGGCAGCAGGAGCGATGCAGAGCGCACTGCAGAATAGTTGTAGACCAGCTGATAGAATGACGGAATGTAGTACATCTGGACCAGGAAGTTCCATCCGTTGATTGCCATGGTGAGGCAGGCGCCATTCACAATCCGGCGTTTGAAGACATGGAGCGGGACGAGAGGGTAACGTGGACCTTTCCACTGCCAAAGCACGAAAGCGGCCGATGTGCAGAATCCCACGACCAGAGGTGCGATGACAGCTGCAGAATTCCAGGCGTATTGAGAGCCAGCCCATGTCAAGCCCAGGACTAGCACCACGGTGCCTCCGAGTGCGAGGAAAGCTCCGAAGAAATCGATGGCTTTGAGTTTCAATTTCCAGTCGCCTTCCACTTTCTTGAGCGGCATCAAGAACATGGCACACAGTGTCGTGATGGCAGTCAGCGGAAGGTTGAGTCTGAAAATCCATCGCCATCCTTGTCTGCCGGTTTCTGCCAAAGCTCCGCCGACGATTGGACCTATTCCGTGGGCCAAAGCAACGACGGATCCGAGGATGCCTTGGTACTTGCCTCTTTCTCTCAACGGCACGACATCAGAGACGATCATCTGAGCGACTGTCATCATTCCGCCACCAGCAATACCGGTCAATGCACGGAATACGATCAACTGAATAGAAGTCTGTGCCAGAGATGCGCCGAGAGATCCAATGAAGAATATGAAGAGGCCGATGTACAGGATGACCTTCCTCGACCAGATATCTGAGAGTCGTCCATAGAGGAGCTGGAAGCATGTTGATGTCCTGGAGCAATGTCAGCGTTGCATTGGGGGAATACACTTCCCGGGAAATACTGACACAAAGTAGGCTCCTGCTATCCACGCTTGCTCATCGCCGGCGTTCAAGGCATTGCTCACGATGGTCAAACTGGCTGCGAGCGTTGTTTGATCCATAAGAGCCAGGAAGTCTACACTTGCCGCGGCCAGGAATATCGTAATGATGGTGCTGACCGGGACATAGTGAGTCTGTTCGTTGAATTCATGCTTCGCATTCTTCGGCTTCTCGTCTGTACTGTCGATATCGCTGGTGGATGCTGATTTTGGATCCAACACTTGAGCTGCTGGAACTCCTGGCCCTGTTTCTACTCGCACATCTTTGTCCATGTCTTGGATGTTCCTGGTTGTCGAGCCACGCGGAGTTCTCGAGGTTATGTGAAGGACAACGAACCATGAGTGGGATGGCAAAGGTTAGAAACGGATCTTCTGACAACTCAAAATGAGGCAATGCCTCCCACGCTGACTAGAAAATAGTCTCTTTCTGCTAGTGGCATGGCACGGCGAAAGCCTCGCTCGTCGATGAATGCAGATCACCGCCACTTTTACCCTCGGTCAACACCGGCCACAATTGTCGGAAACACGCACATGCGGAACCACGAACGACGTCTCACGATGCGCCACTAAGAACCCCACGCTGCTATATGGCGTGCCTGGCTAGAGGAGAAATGCGAGGGTTCGTGCCCCCATGCAGGGTAAAGCCGCTGATCACATACCCTTATGGCGCTAGTTTCAGCGCATACTTGCTCATCAAGGTCATACAGCCCAGCTTCGCCAATGCGCAGTCGAACATCACACCTTGCTGTACTGTACGATTGATTGACAGAACGCCGAAGCCGCTTGCGTTTGCCAATGCTCCAGCCGCATGTTCATGCACCTATCGCACGCGATTCCATCATTGTAGCAAGGTGCCATGATGATCACTGAAAAAAATCCAGCTTGACAGGTTGTTATTACTGAACGGCAATACCTTGATGATCGAACCGTTCGGCGACAGAAACGACGATGCGCAAACTCGCTCGCCAACCCTGATCGTGCCTGCGATGGTGTCGCCACTAGATGGTAGTATCTGTTACTGGCAGCTGTCATGTGGGAGGACATCTCCCACATGTTTAGGCTACGACAAGCTTAGGCTTGCCGGACTTGGAAGGTAGGTGTCCCCATCCTTTTCCCGCGTATTACTGTTCCAGTGCTGCCAAGCAGGGCCTTTATAATATCTCAGCCACCAGCCATTGCTCCGAAGGTATTCGCATTCTCTCTCACTCGATTTTTGCCGTGCCACTGCACTGTCCTCCATCATGGCTACGGACAATGTCAAGAATGTCTATACTGGACCAGACTCACTAAAACACTACTTCGATCCGGATCATGCTCCACCACTCCCTCTCGTCGAGCTTCCAGCACATCTCAACCCATACTACGGAGATGGTGTCCGGATATACGCCAAGATGATGTCCTGTCATCCAGCGAACAACGTCAAATGCATGCCAGGTAAGCATCGTAGCACCTTATCAAACAGCCTCTACTGACGCAGTCAGCAATGAACCTTCTGTCAAAAGAGGTCGTGCCAAACAAAACCAAAACGATCGTCGAATACAGCAGTGGCTCCACAGTCATTTCGATGTCAATGGTAGCACGAGTCTTCCACAATATCAACGACACCCACGCCTATCTCAGCAACAAGACGAGTGAAGCAAAACTGCGACTGATGCAGTTCTTCGGTTTGAAATTGACACTCTTCGGCGGACCGTCACAGCCTGAGCCGACAGACGAACGAGGTGGGATTCAAAGCGCACGAATGCAGTCACAACAATCTGAATCGATCATCAATCCGAATCAATATGAGAACGATGGCAACTGGCAATCACACGTACGATGGACAGGACCACAAATCCTTCGACAACTTCCGGAAATCACACTTATTTGTGCCGGTATGGGGACTTCGGGCACGATGACTGGTCTGGGGACGTACTTCAAGCAAGCGAAGCCCTCTGTCTTCCGTCTCGGCGTGGTGACTGCTGCTGGCGATCGTGTTCCTGGACCTCGATCATATGCACTTCTGGCACCAGTTGAGTTCCCTTGGAAAGAAGCCATTGACCATGTTGAGCATGTCGGTTCGCATGATTCATTCGCTCTGTCGCTTGAGCTTTGCAGGAACGGATTGCTTTGTGGCCCATCATCAGGCTTCAACCTCAAAGGCCTTTTCAATCTCCTCCAAAAACGCAAAGCCGACGGCACATTGAGCGACCTACGAGCAGAAGACGGCCTCGTCCACAGCGTCTTCCTCTGCTGCGATCTGCCGTACCAGTACATGCAAGAATACTTCGACAAACTCGGTCCTCAAAGTTTCCCTCCGATTACAAACGAAGTAAGTCCGCCCTCCCCACTCACCATACCAAACATGAATTCCGCTTACAATCCCTTCCAGCACCTCACAAAAGTCGACCTCTACCGCTACGACGAAGCCTGGGAATTGTCCCCCACAACAGCCCTAACCACTCCCCTCTCAAACCCGCAAACCCTGATAATCGACTTCCGCCGACAATCCGACTACTTATCATTCCACCTTCCCACCCCACCCTCCCTAAACATCCCCCTCCGAACCCTCTCCCCCACCTCCCCAAGTCCATTCTTCACCCCCGACCTCCTATCAACCCAATGGCGCGAACTCGAATCTTTATTCTCAGAATCATACCTCCAATCGCAATTCAGGGACCGCAAACTCCTCTGTCTCTGCTATGATGGAGACACCGCGCGTGTGGCGACTAGTGTTTTGCGAGCGAAGGGTTTCGAAGCAGAGAGTGTGAAAGGTGGGTATAGAGCTCTTGAGAAAACACAAGAGTTTCAGAAAATGTATGAGGAGGAGCAGAAGAGGAAAGAGGTTGCTAGGCAAGACAGGCAGAGGAAGGCTGATTCGGTAATTGATGCTGATGGGAAGAGTGAACGGTCATCTGCTTCGTCTTCGACTTCGTCTTCGGCGGTGCAGAGTGATGAGAGTGAGTCTGAGGGGGAGAAGAAGGATGGGGAGTGATATTGAGAGGGAACGGAACGATTGTGCTTCTCTGCGAATTTGACTTTTTCTGCGTGTCCATGCGAGATAGATTGCACCGTCGCCGGGCGTCCGGGATTGGGAAAGGAAAAGAAAAGACGTATCTCATGATAGAGCAGACTTTATCGTCTACATTGTTCGAATTATGATTTTCGTTTCTTCTTTCTTGTTTCTTTCTTCTTGCGGCTGGAATTCTGAGATCCCATCGTATTTCCATCCCACTCCAATGGCTATACGCCATCTAGCACAATCCAGCGCTACCATCAATGTACATGTAAAACAAAAACGCCACTCATGGCGCATAAATCATCATCATCCATCATACACCATGCCTGTCTTCTCAGGCACTAGGTAGAAAGGGAAAGGCCCAAAAAACGCCAACCCAAATGTCCCATCCCATTCTGTCGTTTTTCATTATACGTCACTCACATTCCCACTCCCATTCTCTTCCTCCACAGTCTTCAAAATTTTTGTAAGATCTCTCGGCCTCACAGGTTTCGTCAAAAACATATCAAAGCCACACGCCACGGCTTCTTGTTTCGCCGCTTCGGAACCAAGACAAGTCAAAGCAATAAGAATTGTAGGAGAAATTGAGGCTTCCTTTTCGAAGGCTCGGATTTGTCGTGCGGCTTGGAAACCGTCTAGCACGGGCATGTTGATGTCGAGAAAGACAACTTCGGGGCGCCCTCTGTCGCTGGGGATTGAAGCGGCGGCTTTGTAGGCTTCTACGGCTTCTTGACCGTTTGTAGCTGCGAGTCGGGGGTGTTTGTTCTTATCGGCGTATGTGGTGAGTAATCGGAGGTTTAGTGGATTATCGTCTACGAGTAGTAAGGAGAGTTTGTGAGAGGTTGGCGAGCCGGGTGGTTCCGGTGTTGAAGGTTGTTCAGAGGAGGAGGCCTCGACCTCTTTCGTGTTGAGGAGAAGAGGTCCCTTTTCGTCGACGCGCAATGTTAGTGTCGTGGTTGTCGAGTCTTCATTGTCAGTTTGCGCTTCGACAAGAGCCACATCAGATAGATCTGTCGACGTTGCATTCGCGATTGGATCACCAGCTTCTGAATGAGGCGGAGCCAGGAGGCAATTGGCAATTGCTGCACTGATCCGATCAGGCCCGAACGGTTGCGGGACGAACTCAATATGGCTAACATTCGCCAAGGGTCGTCGTAGCTTCTGACGTCCATACGTCCCGATTGGATCCCGACAGAGTACTATCAAATGAGCTCCATCGGGATGACCAGAGAGTTGATCTGCCTCGGTGAGCAGTGGTATATCATCTTCGAACACCATGTTGACGATCGCGGTTTCCGAAGAAGTCAGAAGCGCACCCGCACGCCTGCAAGCATTTTGTACTCCAAGCACCTGCAAAGATCGTCCTCCGTTCACTTTGTCATCGTCGTCGTTGTCGTCTCCAGAACTAATTGGCCGCAGGATGCCCACAGGTACAGAATCCTGCGGTTCGTGTTGTTCCTCTATTGTCTCCTCGCGAGGCAAAGCATCAATCGGTATCATGACCGTGACCGTGGTTCCTATGCCCTTCTTGCTCTGCACATCAATTTTGCCGCCCAGGCCTTTCACCAGCTTCGCGACCACACTCAACCCCAATCCAGTTCCGGGAGTAAGCTGGTCCTCTTGCGAGAACGCGCGGAAGATACCACTATCGATGAATTCTGGCGACATGCCACATCCAGTATCGTCAACTGTCAAAATAGCCACAGGTCGTTTCCGCTTGCGAGAAAGTGATTTCAGCGAGACCGCAACATGTCCAGATCTGGTGAACTTGAGCGCATTACCGATCAGATTAACGCACAGTCGCTTCCAGGCTCCGACAATGTCGCAAACATGGAAATCCGCATTTGGTGAAATGTCCAGTGCAAAGTCCACCCTGCTACTAGCTTCCTCGCTGGTACCGCAGCAATGGGAGTAGTATGTCGCATCGGCGACTTCCTCTGTCAGACGAGCTAGCGAGTGCGCTCCCTGCTCGCTTGCGATGCTACGAGTAACAGAATCCACTGAAGGTTGTCTTTCCATCAACTTCAGCTGCCTTCTCCGCATCTTCGGTCTCGAGACGTGATGGTTGATCTTGGCGAAATCCAGGAGATGATCAATTACATCCGTGAGTGTCGAAGTGCACTTCTCCATTTGAGCTATCAAGGCTCGATCTCCATTGTCCTCGCGATCATGCAGAAGTTCCAGACTGCCAACAATGCCGTGCAGCGGCGAGCGCAATTCATGAGATACCGACTCGATGAAGTCCGTTTTGGCCCGATCGGTGGACTTTGCTTCCAGGCGTGCAATTTTGGCCATGACCACATCGCAGAATGCAATCATGTATGCAAGTTCTCCTTCCTGCGAGAAAACCCGTAGTGGACTGTGAGTCCACATGATGCCTCCGGCGAACCATCTATGTCGGACCGGATCCCACATTCCCACGACGCACACAGCCCTAGCCCCAGGAAAGAGGCGCAGCATTTCAGCAGCCTCTCCTGACTTTCGGTTTCGATTGGATGTCCGGCCCTTCGAAGCGGGTTTGATGTCTCCCTTTCTGGTAGACCCATCATCTGAAGAACTCGATTCAGTTGAGCTCACCTCTCCCTCTGAATTAAATGTCCAGATCTTCCCTTCGGGATATTTCCGCAGCAAGCCTTTCAGAAATTTGCTGGACATTGGGATGAGGGCCTGTTCCTGAGCATCAGCTTTCCGGGCTGAAGACCCTAGTCTTCGACATGTATCATTCTTGGCCTTTTCCAGTGAGTCGTCAGAGCCAACGTCCGAGACTGTAGTCCCTGTGTCAGTGCCAGAGCCTCGACAGCTGCCTGTCCCCTCGGGTCCATTCGGTGCAGCATCCAGAAAGAGAACGCCATCAGCATCAATAGCGCGCTGGATGAGGTCTGCTGCTCGCTGAAGAGTGTTCTTTGCGCCCGTCGCGGGATCCTTGTCGAGCTGTGTATCCAGTCTTCTCTGTGCTTGGACCATAGAGCGCCGGTCAGGTTTATCTTGCTCACTCTCCGAAACATAGTCATACACATCTGTATTCCTCAAGTCCTCGTGCGAGCGTCTCTCGCGCCATTTGGCGTCGCTTCGAGAGCCTAATGGAACTCCAGGTGCAGATTTTGGTCTCCCAGTAGCCGACTCGCTACTATGTGCTGATGAGTCGGACAATTTCGGCCTTGGAGCAGGTGGAGGTCCTCTCTGAACAAATGTACCCAAACCAGCCAGCATCCGACTCTGTCTGCCTAGCTCCGCTTGCGCATGGATCATGCCCAAATGGCTCATAGTCATGGTTGCCATTTCCTTCATGAAGTCCTTTTCGACATCAGATAGGCCATCTCGCGGTTCATCGTCCATCACAGCATATACGCCAATCCTGACACCAGCAGGGGTTGTCAGTGGCACGCCAGCATAAAACCGGGCTTTTGGGCCTCCCGTCACGAAAGGTCTGTCGCAGAAAAGTGATGATTCTTTCAAGTCGTTGATAATCAGCATTTCGCCAGCACTGGAATCAGAGCTATTCGACCCGGTGTTGGAGGCCGGAATATTCATGGCATGCTCGCATATCGTCAGCCCTCGTGGAGCAATGGTATGTCCCAACCATAGCGCGTCCTCGGGATCCTGATGAACCTCATGGTCGAGCAACGACAGCGTCCGGGTAGCTTCGGCGAGCACGAACGCATCCTTGCGATCGAAAAAGAACAACAACGACCGTCTCGCAGCAAGTCTCAACGCGCCCAACTGGCAAAACGCCGTCAAAGCCAGATTCGGTCCTGCTCGAGGCACATGTCGTTCCAGCGCCTCAGCATCCTGGAGGTCGAGTCTCGTCGGCTCCGCATCACTCAATTCTTGAAGCGGGTTATAGTATCTGTAACCAGGTCAGCGAACGTCGGTTCTGCCCACGGCGACGCACTTGTAAAATTCGCGCTCACGGGTCCGCTCGGTATGCAGATGCGTATTAGTGCCCATCGTCGATGAGGCAGTGGATTATGGAGCGCCAAGAACGGCTGTCTCGAAGGGAAAGGAAAGGCAACAGAGCCTCATGTCAAGATGATGTTGGTGGCAGCAGTAGACAGCAGTCAGTGTGAGAAGCAAGGAAGAGAGGCAAGCAAGACCAGACCCTGCTGCTGCGCGGCGCTGGCAGACAGCATCAGCAGCAGAGCAGCAGATTGGCGCGCTTGTGATCCGTCCGGAGGGTCTCGCGTGGCCATGATGCGAGAGCAGCGGAAGTGGCTGAAACTCTCTGCACGAAATGCTCCCGAGGATCGCAGCTGTGGTGAAGCATCCCACCACCGCTCTTGGGACCTCGACAACCATATCGACGCAGATGATTCATGGTTCTGCTGTCGTTGCTGCGCGATGAGGCTCTTTTGACGCGTTCTCTGCGGCGATCACTGAAACGCTTGCTCACGCGTTCCGTGGCGGATGCGCGAACACCTCGTCAGCCGTCAGCAAGGAAAAACAGAACGAGATCGCGATGACAGCACCAGGGTCGGAAGCAGGTCCGCGAGGCGTGCCTAGCTTAGCCCTGTTTTCTGCACAATTTATTTCTATGCCCACAAATCCGCACGATGGCTCTGCTCGGCATATCATCTCCACTGGCGGGGCTGCGAGCTCTCCTCCATTCTAGACCGCGAGCTGTGCAGCACCGAGCAACACTGCACCTTTGGCGACAATTCGGACGGCGGCATCGAGATCTGTCTTCACTATGCAATCCTTGCTCCCCGCCGGCAAGCGCTGGCGACTATTGGCTTGAATTCTGGAAGTTGGTCTGAAATGGTGTAGCGCAAATTAGTGCAAGACTAGGTGCGACCTCTTCACAACCACTGCACACGTATCGCGATCGTGTCTCGTCACACCATCATCACCTCACCCTTCTCAAGCCTTCCACCAGCTCCTTCAACCCCTCCGCGTCCACTCCACCGCCCAGGTCCTTCACCACCTCCGCTTGCAGCTCCGCGCTCAGATACAAAAATTGCTCGACGAGCTCGCCGTCTACAAATCTCACAGGCCCCTCTTCGCCCATGTCTCGCACTTGCGTCTTGAACCCTCGATACTTGGCAAACCTCACGTGTCCAGGAGATTTCACCATATCTGCAAGTTTCCCTTGTAATCTCATCAATAGATCCTGTTGCTCTTGCACAATCGTCGCGACTACATAAACGCTGCCTTCCACTGTCGCGATGAAGGCCTTTGGAACGACGACGGCGTTGGCTGTAGGAGTGACGTTGATGGGCCGGATGCGGTTGACCATTTCCCCGAGGCACATTTCGGACGTGACCCGGAGGCGCCGTCGGTCTTCCGCTGAGAAGCCCGAGACGTCGTGTTCGAGGACGATGAGGTTCCCTTCGGCATCTGATTGGATGTACGAGTTCTGATCAATAGGTGCAACCGCCGTGCCCCAAAGTGTCTCGAAGTGGCGGGCAACCTCGGTGAGTGAGTCTGACATGCCCTCCCGACCGGGCGTGTATTTGATGAGGCTGAGGGACTTCATGAGGTCGGACACGGCGATGGTATCGCCTGTAACTGAGATATCGATAGGCGCGGTAGCGGTACGGTAGGAAGCCTTCTTCACGAGGAGTGGTGATGACTTGGGGGGAGCATATTCGTAGGCGAGGATAACAACCTGTGGAGCACATGTCAGCTATGCACGAACAAGGAATGCCAATAATGCTCATCGTGTTACTTACTGTCTTGACGAGTGCGGCCACAATACGGCCCTGGCATGTTGCCAGACACCGACACGCCCCCTTCACAGCCAGCTCTGTTACGAGCTTGATTTTGCGATCCTCCGTCACTTCCAACACAATGATGCGCCCTCGTGCTGAGTTGGGGTCCTCATCGTCGAGATATGCAGTGCCGACGACGAAGCGCTCCGCCTGGTCGCCAGTTCCGTCGTCAAGTTGACATTGAATCACACTTTCGACCAACTCATCCTCATTGAGCGCCCAAGAATCCAGCTCTTTAAAGGCAACCTCGTCCACAAGCTTGAAATGGCTTTGCACTTCCTCCACTCCTGCCGCAAGTGTTCGCTTGATGCAGCCAAGGCCAAAAGCCTTCAGCTCTGCGGAATATGCTATGCGCCGAACTGTTTCGTGCACAGGCAGATCCTGTACGTGTGTTGTTCTTTCTTCATCGACAGAGGCTAGCTTCAATTCAGACCCGCTCGCGATAGCTATACTATTCGCGTAATCTCCGAACGAGTCGAAAGAGCAAATGCTCGTTGCACTGTCTGCTGTGACTGCCGAATACACCATTCGCCCCTCACTGCCGTATATGAGTGAAGGGTGCTCGCACGTTGCAAAGACGTTCTGTAGACCGTCTGCGCGAGGTAACACTGCGAAGTTTGCTTGCTGGGTTCCAAGAATGATGCTCTTTCGGGCGGAGAAGGGTTTTTGTGGCGATTCTATGCTGTACGTCACCACGTTACCATCAGCAAGGCCGATGAAAAGTGTCGCTGGCTGATGCGGTAAGATGTTGGCAACCGTAACAGAACGTGGTACTGCAAGGCTGTCGTCTTCGGCTACTCGTTCTGTTGCGATGGGTTGCAGGTCAGACAATGCAAGCACTGATACCTTGCTATCCTTCCAGAAGCCGGCAACACATGCTCCAGGTAAAGATGGCGACAAAGCGATACACGAGACCTGCTCATCATTGCCAAATTCTCGCTGCGCCTGCACAGCGATGCTAGCTCCAGAAAGATCCAGCACAACCAGCGCCGCACCGCCAAGCGAGACAAGCACTTTGTCACCCTCGACAGACACCGCTGATATAGATGACCCGGCTGGCGCCTCCCATCGATCAGAAACCATACTGCCATCGGCGTCAGCCAAGAGCACGCCGGAGCTGGTCACTTGTACAGCTCGCGCATTTGACACATTGCCAGCATACAATGTGCACTGTGACAAATCAAAGCCTCGAAAGTCTTCTCTAGCCTCAATGTCGCCATCTTCGCTGAAGACAATGGCACTCGAGTGGCTGACGAAGCTGGCAATCAGCGTGTCGACTGTACCAGCAGTGCCGCTACTGCGCAGGCTGAAGACGTCTGAGATTGGTTCGCCCAGGTCTCCCAAGCTGCCCTTGTCTTCTAAGCCAACTCCAGACCGCACTGATCTCAGACTGCCATCCTTAAAGGCACCGGATCCAGTGACAATTCTGGCTTGCCCGCTCGAGAACTCGTTAACGGGTGCGTCGGCGCTCCTGTTGCCCATGTCCATTACCGTAAAGTCCAGTATGGGTGCAATGTTGGAGAACGTCTGCACCACTTCAATCTGTTTTGGCGAGACCTGAATAATCTGACTGTCTCCTTGGTGGCTGCCGACGAACACTCGGCCTTCGTCGAGGTAGACCAAGGTACTAGCTCGACTTGTTTCACCCAGCACATCGATTTGATGACTTTGGTATTCGCCGTCTGCTTTTTGATGCACCATCAAGAGGTACAGCTTCCCGTAGTCGTCTGCTAGCACAAATCTTTGCTCGTCGATCTGACACCAAGCCACAAATATCGTGGCCTCGTCCAGAGGTTGTGTGTCGATGATCTCGTACTTCCATTCATCCACGTACGATATGCTGGTCTCGCCAATGATCAGAAATCCGTATATCGGAGCGGGTAGTGGTATCAGGTGGCTTGCGCCAATCTCTATCGTCCCCTCCACCTCCTGCCCTTTCTCCAATTCTGCCGTCGCCGGCTCCTCGTGCGGTCGTAATGAAGGTTGGTACTCTAGTTCGCACACCTTCACGCGTAATTTGTTCTGGCTATCCTCATGAAGGACTGCAAACACTGGATCTGCAAGTTTTGTCCCAGCTTGTCGCTTGTGTAGGAAACAGCTACTTCGGACAAACAGCTCCGGTATCCGTACTGGTATAGGATCTCCCAGTTCTCCAATCTCGTGATCGGCCGCCTTTCTCTTGCCTTTTCCAGCATGCGCTATCGGCAGGACATTGACTACGCCTTCGTAGCACTCCAATGTCATGAAGCGCGCAGTTGGATCAATATGCACTCTATCTCCAGTTTGGCTGTCTCTGGCACTCTTCTCTGCAATGTCTACCATGCTCTTCTCTGTTTGCAGCTGATTCTTCTCGGCATCCCAGCTCAAAGTGAAGTAATGATATCGATCGGTGCCGACGAATAGGTGATCTGTCTGGCTCGTCGCGGGCTTCAGCTTTTGCAGCATTGTGATCTTGCCATAGATGGCTCGTGTGTGCTGGAGGATCAGCGTGGGGTCTCCTGGCTGCTGGGAGTTGGGAGACCATATTTCCAATCGATTCGCTTTGGCCACAATCAAGTCTTCTGAGTTTGGAGCAGTGAATGACAGCTTGATAGCATGCCGAACACTCGAAGGGCGGTGGATGGGTGCGAGATAAGCCATGGTGATGGCGGATGAAGTGCACTTGTGGCAATCGGGTGGTGTGCCTTGTGGATCGTGATTCTTTCGTGATTTGCAGTCATACAATCATTCTGTTGTCGTCGAGAGTGGTGTCGGCGGTCAATGGAGGTGTGTCTGAGAAAGTCGATATGTCATCGTCACGAACCGGACACTTCTGGAGCTTGACGCGGAGCATCGCCTCGCGTTCGTGATGTCGCCAACGTGGGGCCGAGGTGAGCTTCGCAACTTTTCTGCGACAAATCAATCACACCTACCACATCTTCTGCACAAACTGCTGTGCACGCTCAGCGATATGGCGCGTAAGTCGCCCTCGCACGCGTCAATTGCTCAGTCTCTGCGGAAGAGACTTTTGTGGCCTATTGACTAACTCGTTCGCACAGCAACCAAAGAGGAAGAAGATCCAGTCATCGCGGAGTACGATGTCTTCCTCACGCCCGCATTGGAAGAACAGATCCTACTGCTGCAGTATCCCAACCGACCGCGCAACCGACCCTACAACAGCCAATATGGCGCGACACCCCACGACATGCGCATCAAGCCCAAAGCTGGGTTCGTTGAAGTTGACGTCAAGCTGAACACCAACCACAATTTCAACAAGTACATGGGTCTGAAGTGGGGAGATGCGACGGCCACATCGAAGCAGGTACACAACGCCTCGGGCACATATGGCCCAGCTGCTGGACTCGCGCCGGCGAAGACACGAAATGCGAGGAGAGACGGCACGTTGAAGGATACGGCGCAGCGAGAGCTGGACTTGGAGAACGACCTCCAATCCTTCAGAGAGGCAGAAAGAGAGCACCGAGTACACGAGTCGCAGACACTCGGCGGACAAATTATCCGGCACGACGACGAGCTAGGATTAGGCAAGCCTCACTACTTCGTGGGCGCCTTCAAAGATGAGCGACTCTTCCTCACCAAGATCGACGGTACTGTGCAGATGCGACCCACCTTCCACCACCTCGATGCTGAAGATGAGCGCACGCGACTGGCTGCATCGCGCGCACAAGCAGATGCCGCAGGCCCAAAGCAGGATCAGGGCGCTCAGAGTCTGCTGCAGAAGCTGAAGGAGAACAAGGAGCAGAAAGAGTTGAGCCTGGAGGAGAAGCTGAAGCTGATCCTGTCCGCTGCTGAATCGGAGAAATGGATACGCATGGAATATGTCGACGACGAGGACCAGCGCGCCTACGACAAATTCGAGGAGGCGTTGAAAATTGCCGACGTCGATAATGTGCCGCACCTGAAGAGTCAAATGGATAACGATGCTTTCCTCGATGCCATTAGCCTTCCGAGAGACGGAAGCCCGACGCGAAGACGAAAGAGAGCGCCGCGACGGAAGCAGGACCAGGAGCACATTGACATTTCGGATGAGGATGCGGATGATGAGATGGGCGGTGTTCCCGCTGGCTGACGCCGGTGTCAGTCGAAATGAGCGATGCTCTGAGAAGGAAGTTGCAAACTCGTCGCGCCGATGTCCAAGACTCGCGTGTTGTGGAAATAACGAGAGGCACTCTGAGCACGTGGAATGTGATCTCCATCTTTGGCGGCATCCCACGGTATCGCCGCCCGCCCTATGCCGCTGTCTGAAACCCGCAAGGCGCAGGGCGAAAGTTTGTCGAGCATCAACATCTGTTTCAGCGTCATCACGAGCTACGCGATCTTCCCGCGCAACGCGAGTCTGCCGAGCGAACACGAAGACCCGTAACCCAAGGACGAGGTCCAGGTGTATGATCGTGATTCCCAACGCATCGACGACACTCCTCCCCGCAACCGTTCGACGCGATGGGAATAGGGTCCAACGGCCGGGCGGCACAAGGCAGGACGATGATGATTCTTGGGCAGTCGTACAGCATGGCAATGCTACGTGCACTGGCCCATGACCCGATACGAAGGAAAAGTACGTACATCACAACCGAAACGAGGCGCGGCTTGCTATGATGAAGATAGTGGTGTGACCTGCCATCCCGTCGTGCAACATGAAAGTAATACGCCGCACGACTGCGAATTCCAAGTTGCTGCCAGGACGATCCGATCTCGACGCCGTGGCAGTTGGCAGCATCTTGGCCCGGAGGTCGGATTGCGTAGACCCCGCGCCAGGCGTCTCTGCACCTGCTTCCAGCGAACACCACAGCATCCTCATCGTCATCTCACCACAGCACTCTTCCGCCGCGCACCGAAACGCATCTTATAGGCAGTGAGGGTCAGCATGGTGGAGAGCTCGCCAGTGTTCTGTCCAGTGGGCACGCTGCTCGTCAGAGCGGTGGGCTTCTTCACATGTCTTCCGTGCGCCAATTGCCCGGTTCACTGACCAGGGAGCTGGAAACGTCGGCGCAGACACCTAAGACTCTTCGACTTCTTGCTTTGCACACCGCAATCTCTCCAAGTCTTGACAGCGCCCGGGCCGTTTCAGTGACAAAACGGCCACCGCCCCAGCTCTCAAATCCTGTTGTCCTCGCACTTTCGAGCCCTCCGTTTCAGAACAGCAAAGCTACTTCAGGATCGTGACCCCAGTTGTCGCTCTGGACCCCGTGCGCGTTCGAGGATAACCTTGTCTTAGCCACCTATAACACCCTAGCCCATTTCGTCATAAACATCGAGCAACACTACGATACGCAGTCAACTCCAACTCTCTTGTGCCGAAAGCCTCGCCTGAACTCGTTGCGCATTGATCCAGCACCGCTAAGATCAAGACGTGTTCAGCACGCCTCCAGACCTCGTGGAACGGGTTATCGATATATATCCAAGGACTACTGCAGCTCAGCACGGCTGCGCGCCGTTGAACCCTCCTTCGTTCGACGCCAGAGCCTCACTACTGCACCTCTTTAGACTTCTGTCTCGTACCCGTCTGTTACGAACTCTACCGCCACGAGGTGCCGCTGCCCAAACGTTCGTGAGAGAACACAACGCGTATCGACTATATGCCGGTGGCGTCTTCCTATCCTTAAGGCATCGGACCATAACGCCGGATCTACGTTTCATAAGGACTACCGAGACGTTTCTGTTCAGCCACGAGGTCTGATTGCACTGCGCAGATCCTCCGGCCCTCTTGGTACATTGCATTGCTTTTGTTTGCCGTGCGTATAAGGGACAAGATGCTGCCACTGTTGTTGCTGGTGCCGGTGGCGTACGGGGTGCTCTTTGTCTTGACTTGATCAACAACACACCTTGACGACCATCGTCACAAGCAGAAGCACCATCTGGCGTACTAGGAACCACACGGACGACTTCGCTGCACATACAACATCCAGCTTGACACTTGTCCACAGTCGCAAATTTGCTATCGAAGATGCAGCAGCGCAGGAATCGCGCAGTTCGCTCTCTGGTCACATCATCACAGCTCTACAGCGTTCCGGAACGACCTGGTGGCCCGGTGCCATCATCCATCTACAGCTTCGACAACGTATCAAAGTCGTCCAAATTCTCGACCGACACTGTTTCCACTCTCCCTCCTGCTCCTCCGCCAAAGTCACCACGCCGGTCATTCCATCCCAAAGGCCACGTCCGAAGTGGGAGCCAACTCAACACCCACCTCGCTCATCTATTCGGCGCTCCATGTGGCAGCCACCGCGACAGTATCGACAGTCTGACCGAATCATATGGACGCCTAGCCTGGAATCCCGAGGACCTCCAAAGAAGTAGACCCTCGACTTCAACGAGCCCCACGCCTTCTTCGTCTTCGACTTCAACCACGACTTCTTCCTCATCATCTTGCTGGAACTCACGCGGACGCAAGAAGCAACGAGATCTGGTTCCTTGCAAGGCTGCGCTCGATGACCTGAAGGATCAGTCGCGATCGAAAGGTTCACTGTCCTCCTCCTCGGATAGCGGGAGTGAAACATCCTCGCCGCCCAAGCCGCTTGCTAGTCACAGGCCACAAGGGCACGGCAGGAAAGCGAGCAGCGGAGGAACACTATTACTGAAGATGAAGAACGGAAAAGTCTGTGTGAGGTGATGGAGTCAGAATAATGATTCATGCGGCCGACTTTATGGGGTGGATTCTCTATTGCTGGGAACGATCTTGAAACTTTGAGCGTTGCTGTCTAACTTAGCGTTCGGAGTACCAAAATTCGCGTGTGGACGACAGTCTTTTCTTGCGGGGACACATGAACAGTCGAACAAAAGCGTTACGAAATCTTGAAATGCTTGCAATGGAGAATCAATAGACGCGAACGAGTCAAATGTAGTTTTTAATGATGAGCTGTGTCTGCGATGAATTCCTCCCCCATCAATATCCCATCTCCCAGCGCCGTGTTGTTCTGGAGGCTTCACACTGCAGACTCCCACTACGCTCTGTTCAGCGCACCATCAACAACACTGAGAGACAGGATCCATCAACCCTCCCAAACTGCCTGTTTGTCCGCTCTCAAAGCAGCCATTCCTGTTCTGGTAGTGACACGTAGCACATTGTACCTATGTGGCAGATCGCCATCGAGATCGTCGAAAAGCGCAGCGCCTTCTGGAAGCCCCTTCACCAGAAGCCGTCCGGCGTCTGGCGCCGTTCGGAGGATCACCACGTGAAACAGCGGCGCCCCTAGTGGCCTGGTGCGACTTTCCTTTGCCTATTGCATGTCTGCGACGATTGATTCCTGTTTTCTGAACAACCGCTTGCTAGTGCTACGGCCTGCTCGCGTGCCCGACTAACGTCTTGGTCCCTCGTGTGTCTGACGCCTTTAGCGTCTGGTTGTACGCTAGTTTGATGCGGGTCGCGCGAGGTAAACGCCTCTGTTGGTCAGATCTGTGATCACGATGTTTCTGATAGGATGATTTCGTGTTGGTTGTGAGTGCCACGGCCTCTCTGCGGTGTGTAACTTGGGTACATGGCAACAATGTTGACATCACTGTGGTTGATGGCCGGTTCAGCCGAATACAAACGCCTCTGTTCGTGTTTTTGAGGTATTGGCGCTGCATTACAGTAGCTGAAATCGAGGGCTCAGATGTTGTCTTGCTTATTTTCGATGAGACGGCGGAGGTCTTGCATGTCGCCACGGACGATATTGGTCTAAGTCCCAGCTAGCCAGCTTGTGAGGGCTGGATCTATTGTCTGGTCGTGTTGTGTTGTTTGGGCTACCACGGAAGCTGATGAGCTCTCTCTGCTTGTTCTTGCGTTGTTCTTTCGGCGGATGAATCGTGGACAAGCGAACAGAGCACTTGTAAAGGTAAGACGTGCGTGATCTTTGGCGACCTCGGAATGGAAGCATTCTGTAGAGGGCCGACAGATACACACGTCGAGTCACCCATCCCAGGTAACAACTGTCTGTCTTCTGACATCTGTCCCATCTCGTCAACGGCTCGAATCCAAGTTGTGGAAAAAGTACGAACTCAACATGATAGTTCAAAACTCTTTTGCTTTGACAGTGGACGTCCCGGAGTTTCTTGTATTCGGTCGCCATCCTTGCCAGTTCAATACGATCTTGCCCTTGCGAATAACGTCAAGGCAAGACATTATGGGAGCTCTTTCCTTTCCAAATGCCCGAAGCTAATGACGGCCATCAGACTTTCTGTTCATGTTGCCCATGATATATACCCACAAACCTCCATGCATTCGAGCGCAACGGAGACAACATCCATCACTAACCGCACCTGCACAAGAAGAAACAAAGTCACAGTTCAAAAACCCGAAGTCAAGAAGTCTCCCGCCTTCCTTCGTCCTTCCCAGCACAGCAGCAAATCCCTGAAGTCCTGAGATCCCTGCCGAAGTTCTCGCTCCACCAACTCCACCAACTCCACATCACGCCGATCCCTACCAACTATACATTCCAGACGAAAACCTCGGAAACAAATTTCATACGCTCTCTGAACGAGGACGCTAGAGCAAGTCCCCGAAACGAGCGGGACCGAACAACCACAGTAGTACCAGAAAATAACACCGATCGTCATTTCCGTGGCTGGTATGTGGAAAGGTCGTCACAGTGACCTGTAACATGTAGGTAAACTGTAGCTTGCGAGATTATGGCCGAGGATCATGGAAAGGGCACGAGAGAGCGATAGGAAAGCCGGAAAATTGCTGAGGTCATCGACAAAGTCATATTCATTGCTCGTACCTCCATATACGTGCGTATGCATATCCCACTGAGGATAAGGGTATCCATCCATGCAATGTAATTACTACTCCACGAGCGGGTAAACAAAATGCAAACAATCAAGAAAAAGGCACGCTTCTGCAGAAACATTCGCGTCCATACTGGTATCATCGCTCTCGCCATGCCGGGCCAACGAAAGCTCAAAAGCCCTCAAGCCATCAAAACTTTCCAAACGAGTATCAGGAAACCGGTGTTTTCGGGGGTATCACGTGTACTGTGGCCACGTACGCACGTTTGACAGTCATTACTGAGAAGCCTAGTAGTAGATCTTCTCTTCGTAGATCGGAGGACGTCCATCCTCGGCATCCCATACGATCTTGTTCTTCTCGTCCAGGAAGGCACCTTCGTCCGTAATCGGGATGACTTTGCTGGTGTCTGCAACCTCCTGTCGGCTGACGCCGAGGTTGTCGCGTGGCACCCAGAGGAGAGGAGTTGGGCTGGAGATGGCTGGGTTGTAGAAGGCATTCGCTGATGTATCTTCGTCGTAGTGAATTGCGATTTCCTTTGGTACCAGTCGTCGCATGGTCTTGTAGTCGGTGTAGATATCTGGGCGGAGCCACTTGACGAACAAATTGGGCTTCTTGTGTGGAGCTGGTCCCAAGTCGCGGTTTGGTCCATCAAGGGCGGCCTTACCACCATTGCCGTTGGCGGGTACGTCCTTAGCAGCGAATTTCTCTCCCTCGACACCGTCGGCGCCGCCTTGCTCGATCGCCAATAGGTGGCGCTCTTCAGCATCCAGCGACTTTGGCAAATAGTTCAGCAATGGCTCCATTGCGGAGTTCAAGCTGATGTGATAGAGCGCGGTGAAGATGAGCATGATAATCATAAGGATCAATGGACCAAGTGCTCCGATGCTCTGTCCCGTGGCGATCGCGAAAAGACCGATAAGGCACACTTCGGCGACGTAAAGACCAACAAACAAGTGTCCCAGAGCTCGTGGGTAGACTAGGCCCTTGGTCTCAACCTGGACGTTGGAGACAAACATCAAGTTGTATCGGTATGCGAAATAGAACAAGAAGAGACCGATGCCTGCGAAGGCGAGAACAAGTGGTGCAATGGCGGCATAGCAGATGGCGATGACCAACAAGTTGGTGTAGACGGGGAATAGTGTACCCCATCCAAGTCCAGACAGTGAGATCCACCTGTTGTACATCTTGCGAGGAGTCTTGTCGAGAATCTTGCCGAGGACGAGGAAGAGCACCAGACCAACCAGGCCGACGAGGAGACCGCTGACGATGGCAAGACCTTGAAGGATGAAGTAAGACAGGTAGAAATTGCTAGCCAGCGGGATGTTGGAAGCCAGGAGCATCGGAGCGCTGCTTGGGTCTTGAGCGACGCCCTGAATGACAGAGGAAGCGGCAGAACCGAGGGTAGCAACCAAGAAGACCTGGACAAGCTGGAAAGCGAAGTAGCTGTGCTGGACCGTGAGCTCGACGGCGCTACGAGTCGGTGCACCTCCAAGCTTGGCCATGAGACGCAGAATGATAGGGAGAAGAGCCATGAGGACTGCAAGCAACACGACTGGAAGAAGACCAGTGACGACACCGAGAATGACCGGGGGAATGTCGTTGATGAAACCGAGCCATGGCAGACATGTCGTAAGCTTGTCGATGTTGCTGATGGCTCCGACCACTGCGACAGGAATGGACCAGAAAGCGATCAGTGCAACAACGAAGCCGGTGGTAGACACTTTCCTCACAAGACGCTCCCACCACTTGATCCTAAGGTTGGACCAGATGACCTCGTTTGGTGTCATGCCTGTGAAGCGTGGAGACATCTGAAGGACCTGGTGGTGCGTCAAGCTTTGGTACGCCGCCTGGGCTGCGCTGAGAGTGTCAAACTCCACGAAGGCAGAGTTGAGACGTGTTGCCTGGTGGGACTTGTGCTTCGCTTGTTCCGCGTTGACCTCCGGGATGATTCTCGTAAGCTCGCTTCGGCACCATTCGATCGTGTCCACTTTCTTGCCACCGATAAACTTGGTCTTGTGCGTTGGGCGGTCCTTTTGGTTGAGGTATTGTGCGAAGCCCGCGTGCCCATCTCCCACTGCTGCTTCCTCTGCGCCAGCGTTGGCATTCTTTCCGCCCTTCTTGTTCGCCTTCAACTTGTTCGCGCTTGCAGTCTTGATGAGCTTGGTCTCAGCAGCCTCGAGCTTCATGGCCACCTTGTCGCGTTCCTCAACCTTCTCCTCGAGGTCCTTGCAATCGGTTGCGAGCCAGATCTTGCGCACACCTGGCTCGAGCATGCTTCGGAGCTTGCCTTCGTCCATGTACTCCTCCGGAATCGAAGTGTAGAGAACAGTGCGAGACGAGAGGCGGCTGGCGTATAGCGGTGACATGAGGTAAGCCTGTCTGAGGTTGATATAGTAGATCATCTCACGAGTGATCATGTAAATGACGAAGCTGAAAAAGATGATGGCGCACCCGGCGTGGGCGAACATCTTGTAGTACTGTAGCATATTAGTTGGCTACATCGTGCATCTTGTATGGAAAGGGAGCCACTCACATTGTTAGTGACATTTCCAAAGGTGAGAAGATCCAGCTGCTGCTTGCCTCCACCACCGGTGGCATTGATGGGGAAGAGAACCGGCCAGGTGATGGCACAGCCCACGAAGCAGGTCACGACCGAGATCTTGAGAAAGCGGAGGAAGAGGTAGCCATCGAAGGAGTGGTGGTTGAGGACATGAGTGTCAGGCAGCTCCCAGAATCCCTTGATCCAGCCAACGAGGCCTCCATCGACTCGCGGTGTACGTTCATTTTCGCGAAGACTGCCAACGAACGTCCGTGGCCGGTAATATCGCGGAAATCTGTTCCTGAGAACGAGGAAGAGTATCGCCCAGACGAGAGCGAAGACGGCAACTGTTTAACATTTGTTAGCGCGACTTGCAACCAGCCAGAAACGCGTTTCGTACCTGGTGCCAAAGTCGACAGCAACTGCGACGCAGAGCTGGAGTTGTTCTCGCTCTCCTGGGACGAGCCTTGATTCTGGTCCTGGCTCTGATCAACCGACAAGCAGGAACCCATCCTGGCGCGGCTGGTGTGCTCCTGGAGGAGCTCTCAATGCCGTCGTAGCGCCTCCGGGAAGAAGGAAATAAAAACCTGCTGGATGCAATGCGAATGCGCGTGGATGGGAATGTCGCGCCAATGCGGGCTTGTGGGTGGGAGAGAGAGCGGAAAGCTGGCAGAAGCAGCAGCGGTGGTGGTCGGCGGTCGCGCGAAGAGACGCAGTTGCCAATGCGCAGCGTTGTCAAACACGCAGACACAGCAGGCACGGGCGCTTGTCCCCCCTGCTCCTAGCCTCTTCTCGAGATCGACGCGCTATGACGGAAGCTTCAGATTAGATGGCGCTTGCCCAGACACGCGACGCAGATTTTTGGAGAAACGACGACCGCTCTTTTGTTGTTCGCTGTTTGCACTGCTGGACAGCTCGTCGACGATGAGGCCTCAGAAGCACCTTATACGGGTAGCCTTTCCTGCTTCCACGTTCCACGCCCGTCGCCAGGCTGTGCTGTGCGTGCACGACAGCGCCGCACTCGCAGCGTCCAAACAGCTGAACGCGCACGTCCGCGACGGTCTAGCCACAGCACAGCAGCGCCACAGCGTTTGGACAAGCGCAAAACAGGGAACTGGCGGTTTCGCAAACAGAGTTGGGTGGACCTGCCCACAAGAACCCTACACCATCATCAGTAGTTCATCATCCGCCTTTCACATGCTTAGACCCAATATTGCCTTTTTCACACGCAAATCTTCTTCACATGCCATACCATTCACGAGTCCACTGCCGTCCTTCATCGCACAATCGCCAAGCGACACGTCTTCTGAAATTGTCTCGGAGAAGCTAAAGATGACTATCGCCTGTGAAGAGGACTATTGATTCGCCGGCAGAGTGACCGCTCTCGTGCCGGACGCTCAACGTCGAACGACTTTGCAGGGGCCGCCTGTTCCTGATCCTTGAAGCAAAAGAACGGGAAAGGCTGGGGCTGACGACGAAGGAAACGTCCGTTGTGGGCCCGAGAAGTCTCGAACATCAGCCTTGTTTGCGCAGCAAACGCCTACGTTGACGTGTATCCACATCTCGACAGCCGATGCACAGATGCGAAGCGAATGCAATGCGATTCTACTAGCTGGCTGTTGAGATGGTGGAGGCTGTGTATACGGGGTATGACAGATTCTCTCATATCGAGGGAGAGAGCTTGGAGGTTAAGCGAGCGACACCAATCAATCGGGTTATCGGTAGCTTCGCACGCCCGCCTCGGAAGCAGAGCAGATCGTTATCGTGTCACCACTACTGAAGAGTACAGTATAGAAAGTCTCATGACACTATAACCTTTTCAGCTGCCAGCTGTGAGAGACGAGAGGTACTGCGTATGTATGTATTTGAGTTACACACGGTCACAAGGACACCTCCATTCGCTGGCTGCACAACATTGGCGATTTTTGAGCTCTTCTTTCCCGTGTTCTTACAGCTTGAGGTTTGGCACGCTGGGCGAACAGCTCAATCAAGCAGAATCATCAACGTCATTGAGTTCAGGTGTGGAGCATTTGCTGGTGAAGATCGTCAGGTACACGAGGGAGGATTGACCTCGCTTGCTCATGCGTAGATCACCAGAACGTCGTACAACAGACTACCGGGCGTGCAATTGGCACTTCTGATCGTGGAGTCGGCATCATGAGAACCTTACAAGCGACGTTCGAAGCGACCGTGAGCTACATGTAAGAGGTCTTAACAACGACAGCCCCTCCGCTTCCTATCACGTTTCAGGCCATTACATTTGCAGCAGACAGCCATCGCCCATCGACGGCTTTGCTGGCCCTCCGAACCATGACCTCGCCACCGAGCAATTGTGCAAATCGCTGCACGCGATCTTCCTCGCTCATGCATATGAAAGCTGCTAATCCGTACAGGCCATCATGGCCGCGCCCTGGGGTTCCAACTGTGCTTTGATCGTCCACTGAGAACGTTTTGAGCTGAT
Organism: Cercospora cf. flagellaris; assembly: GCA_005356885.1. Lineage (NCBI taxonomy): Eukaryota > Fungi > Ascomycota > Dothideomycetes > Mycosphaerellales > Mycosphaerellaceae > Cercospora > Cercospora cf. flagellaris. Next base: position 545,256 of record RJLU01000002.1, read on the forward strand.
TCAGAATGACCTGCGCGGCGAAGGCATTCAAGCCTGCCTTCCGCAAGAACCGCTCCCAGTAGGTCTCATCTTGCAGCAGGACGGAAGTGTCTCTGCATCGTGTGATGACCGCTGCAAGCCATTCCACGAACTGCTCATTCCCGCCAGGAACGTAGACGACGTGAACATCAGCGTCCAAAATGCTACAGTGTGCGATGAATTCGCACAGAGCATCTGTATCTTGCTGATCTAGACCAGAAACTTCCGACTCTCCTTGATCAGAAGTCTGCTTGCCCTCACTCACGAGCACGACCAGACGTTCATATCTCAAAGCTGCGGTCACCACTTGTTCGCGGATCCCGGAAAAGGTCTTTTGGCCCGGCAAAGGCTTTTGCTTGAGCTTTTGCAGATTAGTGAAGATCACACCTGTACTGGCTGACACTGTGACATCTGCTTCTTTTTCGCGCTCGTCTGACTCTCGAATCACCATCTCTATGGCAGGTAGGAGCTTTTCGAGCTTGCGAATTGTGGGGCGATCGTTCATCACTGCGGATGATACAGCGATTGAAAATCTCTGGTCATCTCGAATGACCTTCGGCGTGGGCATGTTGATAGAACAGTGCAGTGGTGCGTCCGGAACAGGTTTCAGTATCTTTTCAGGCACATCAAGCGAGTCTGGCACCGTCTCGATCTGGATACTAGAATGATCCTGAAAAGTTGTCTCCTCCTCAGCTAGAGGAACATCCGGCTGGCCTTGTAGGATAAGATACTGGCCAAAATGCTCCATTGCGTTCGGGTTGGTACGGGGAGTTTGCTGGTCTCCCATGGTTGATTTCTTCATTCCTTTCCTGGCATCGCCGGTCTCAGTCAACTTCTTGTCGACACTTGCCAACTTCGCTGCGACTGCTTTGTCGAGCTTCGCTTTGCGCTGTGCTAAAACATCGCCAATGCTAACAGGTGCTGCTCTCTTAGCTTGCTGGTGAGCATGTGATTTACTCCTCCTCCTGGGAGGTACGGAGAAGAACCTCGACCGAGTGGCTCCGGCTTCACCGACATCAGCAGCGATTGCAGTGAGCATTGACTTCTGCTGATGTGCGATCACAGGGTTCGAATCATGAACTCGTGCCTTGCCAGTCGCCGTATGAGTCGACTTGTGGGAAGCAGGCTCAGATACGCTCGGCTGGGCGTCCGCGGCCTCGTGCAATCCGAATGGAATCAGATCTGCCTCATCGCTCGACCATTCGGCACGACGCAATTCCTCTGTGTCGTCTTCTTCATTGTCCAACAGCCTGAGCCCCGCTGGCTTCCACGTAAGTTGCTGTACATCAAAGTCGTCATCGAGGTCAAGATCTTTGAGGTATCTTGCACAGGAGCCATCGTCGAAGTCTCCTTCAGGCTTGATTCTGGCCAGATGAGAAGGAAACGGAGCCCAGGGGAGATCCTTCTCGAGTTTGCTTGTGCCACGCCATGTGCCTTGACCTATGTTCAATTCTTCGCCGATCTGCTCGAGCAGTCCGTTGCTGGAATCCGAGAGGTCCCATGGGGGAGTGGCTTTAATCGGTGATACTTCAGGGACGGGTACTCTTGCAGTTGTATCAAGCTCATCGAGTTCTTCGTTCTGAAGCTTTTGCAGGGCCGGCTGAACGAGAGGTGTGAGTATCTCAGTGAGTGTAGCAGTAGCTTCTTGAGCGCCCACTTCAGGATCTGTCAAATCATCCGGTGGCGGCATCGAGTCTATCACAGTCTGCAGCTCATCGCTGAATGCAACAGTCTTTACTCTCTTCGCTGGTGGCTCGGACAATTCTGATGATATCTGTGGTAATAATGGACTGAGGACCTTCAAGCTCTGCAGTGCTCTGGTCTTCTTACGCAGCGGAGTGGGGAAGGGAGCGGCTTCGTTGACCAAGAAACTATGCACCTCTTCCGCTCCTGCCTCCCTTCCTGCATGAGCATCTCGCTCGTCACGAGCTCTGATTTGCGCATGCAGTTCAGCAGCTTCTTGCAAAGTCGGGTCCTCCGGAGTTGATGTAAGTGGGATATTGGCTATGACAGAGAGTACCCTCGCCGGATTTAGAGGGGGTGAGAGCGGTAACAATGTGGGCGAGACTCGAGGAATGACCTACAAAAGTCAATCGTGCACTAGGCAGCTTCCTCTGGAAAACGCACCTTTCGCTCACACTCTTGACGAAGCAAATCCGCCAGAGTCTGCTCTGTCCCGCCAACTACACCTTTCATGAAAGACATCGTCTCTGCATCGACCTGCAGCCTCTCGGACTCAAGTTCGTTTCGAACTCGCTGAGGGAGAGCCAGGTCCTCTGCGCCCCATACCAAGCTCTCGCCCTTTTCGTCGTTGAGATCGAACGGCATCATGCCATCTGAGGCAATGTTGATCTCGTTACGTTGCTTCAATCTCCTCAGCTCGATGTCGGGATCACATTGTAGAACAGGTATCTCTGACCTGCAGTGTCGCAAAGGCACGGGCAGGTGAAAGTGCATTTTGCTGACTTGGTATTCCTTCACATCACGTACAATCGAGGCGAGCATTGTGACAGAGTCTTTGTCCACTTGCCATCGATCTTGCAGAAACCCTTCACCCTTTTCCTGTTGGAGAAGCTCTTCTATGCCGATCAATCCTGGAGGATCCCCCAGGTCCTGGAGTGCGGAAGTTGTTGGTGCAGCTGGCATATATTGTAAGAGGTCGTCGCTGAAACAACGAGCTTCTGCACTTCGCAACATGCCGCATCTGAACGCTTCATCCTCGTCCTCTCCCTCACTGGTGTCATTCATCTCATTATCATATTCGAACGGCTCATTGCTATCAGCCTGTTGCTGCCGCTCGAAAGGAAGACTTTGCCCCTCGGAAAGATCAGGAGGATCATTTGCTTGCGAGTAACTATGGCCACAGATTCCTTCCTCTGTGGACGGCACACTGTAGGTCTGACCGGTTCCGGTTTCGAACAGTGGCTCAAATGGCGTGTCATTAGAAGAAACTTGAGGGAAGGGTTGGCGCATCACAGAGTGATGTTGATACGAGCGCTGATCGGAGTGCTTGGCTGGGAGGACGTGGTGTTGGTTGCCATAATAGCCCGAGTCGTCGTTCCTGGCGTCATCTGAAAACATGTGGTATGCCGAATTCTCTCCTGCAGCTGACTCGCCAGGAAGCTCTTCGTTCTCGACCCATTGCTGTGCTCCCTGCATGGCGGGCGGATCTGTCGTGGCGAAAGGCTTCGCCGACACTGTCAAAAAGATTGGTGTCAGCGAGACGCAGCTCGCGAGTTTGATTTCTTGTTGGGCATGGGATTCCAGTGGATCGAGTATTTGCGGTAGAGATGGTTGGAGTCTGGCTTGGGCACGACGCGTGCCTTCCGTGCGACTTCCGTGACTGCCTTGGGCCACACGTTCGCGAGAAATGACAGCGACTTGTCTAGTACCTCAACAAGACCACTCGTAGGCCACTCACGTACACATATGCGCTGCGATCTGCTTCGTGCCTCTTCTCGTGTTTCCGCTGCTGCAAGACCCAGCACTTGACTTCGTGATGTGTGTAGTCGAAGGACTTGAGATCTCCATTAGTTGCAATGCCACCCTACCTTTGTCTGTGATCGCGACCCGACACATCTTGGAAAGCTCCTGTACTTCTCAAAGGGCCACGTGCGATATGTATTCAGCACTCCGTGGAGAGTCATGCAGTCGGGTCACCCACTTGAGTCCCAGAGTACCGGCTCCAGAGCATCATCACCACTAGATGCTTACCCTCCGCAGGTACCAGTAGTGATCTGGACTCAGAGACAGACAACTGGTCCCAGGCTCCAACATGAGGCATCACCGACGAAACATTTCTCACCACGCCATGCCACTAAGGCTGCTGCACTGGCGGCAGAGTGTTCACGCGTACTGGCGGCTGCCGGCGCTGAAAGCTGAGGCGTGACAGTGCTCGACCTTGCTCATCAGTGCGCAGTAGAATCGGCACGGAATCATGGCTGCGAATCCAAGTTGCTGGAGCTGTAGGAAGTGTGTCGTCGCGTGTCTGCATGTCCTCGGCCGGCGGCGCCACACCGGGAGAGGGCAGGGATCCGGGGCTAACCACAGTTGCTCGCGTGTGGCCAAAGTTTCTGTCGGCATCATCCATCGATCCCCTTTGCCATTCTCATTGCATCTTCACAATTTCGCTGGAGTGCGAGGGACAGCGCAGAGAAGGCAGTCCTGCGACACTGCATGATCCGATCTGAAGATGCTGGTGCGCTCCGCCAGCCGACGACAGCAACGGCACACCTGTCGCGTCCTCGCCGTTTCCTTCGCCCAGCTCTCTCTGCCATGGCTGGCTCCAGCACAACTACGATGGAACGCAACACATCCATCACCGACCCCATCTCAGACGACGGCCCCGACGCATCGTCATCGATCACGAAGACCTTCACTTCCCACATCGCAGCTTCGACAGCTCGCAACAGCTGCTGATACCCATTCTTCGACGAGCACGCAGTTCGAATCGACTCATACTTCGACGAGCACACCTTTCGAATCGACTCATCCTTCGAGGATCGACCGATTAAAATCGAACTTCCGCGCCTCCTACCACGATGACTACGTTCCTTTCGATTTCTCCGGCTCTCATTTTCTTGCAGGGCCGAGCGAGCCGATTATACTTAATGCACCATTAAAAGCTGCCGATACGGTCATTCGTGTCAATAGATATGTCCATGGATCCGCAAAACAGCTCCTGGGCCATTTGCATACCAGCCTTTCAGTAGGGAGACGGGATCGTGCAGCAGAAATTGTACAGAGACTTGCTCAGCAATGCGGCCCGCAATCGGAAGAGGCTGTGCACGCTCACTGGTTGTATCTAGACGACTTGCGCGAGGCTGTGAGGCGGCATGGTCGAGACTCGCCGCAAACTGCAGTCCTGCTCAGCCAGATGCAGAAATGGTTCGAGGTCGAAGTACGGAGCAAGGGCACGCAACCTGATGCCAACATTCTGATCACAATGATGCGGGCATCAATATCTGGATTGGAAGGCTCACGGCGAGACCGCTCGATACGCAGATATGCGGACATTGCACAGCAGCTGGGTGACGATGTCTTGAACGAGGTTCTACTCTCAGAAGTCTACAACGACATTGAATACGCGATTTTGGGTCGTGCTACCGAGGATTTCTACGAGGAGGATGTTCCTCTACAGCAGGCTGTGGAAGACATCTTGCAGGGAGCCTCCGATAACAAGGAGGAAGCGCGTGTCAGGCAGGAAGAACTGGATATGTCAGCGGTGCCAGAAGTGCTGCAAACAGAGCAAAAGGGAACTGGGCTGGAAAATATCAGGAAGAGCATGAACGTCTTCTCAGAATTACCCACGTTGCCAGTGGATGCCGGCATCGAAGCCCGTCGAGAACTGGCATACAAGCGGCAACGGCTCTTGGAGGATACGGCAGTCGATGTGGCGATCGACCGATGGAAGAAGGCCGACGAGGATTTGCGCAAAGTAGGAATCCACACTTCCATGCAGAGCAAACCCGTTGCTGCGTTAATGTGGCAATGGTACAGCCAGCTGCTACCCGCCTTGCAACAAGAGCTTGCCGAGGTCAAGAAGGCAATGGAAGGTGATATGACCGATGCAGACCGGGTCGCTTATGGTCCTTACCTGGAGCTCTTACCACTGGAAAAAGTCGCTGCTGACACTATTCTCTATGTCATGACACGCATGGCTTCCGGCAAGAACAAAGCAACCAATCAGTATGAGAGTGAGGCGAAGCTAGCACCTCTCGCCCTCAACCTGTCGCGATTGCTCGAGTCCGAAGTTTTGGCCGTTGTTGCTGGTGGTAGCAAAAAGTCTGGCAAAGCGAGCAGCAAGTCAAAGCTTCGGAGTCAAGCAAGACGAGTGTTCGAAAAGGGGCTCGCAAAGTCGAAGTCCAATTCGAAAGCACGACAACAGAAATTGAAACAGGCAGAGTTGACCCAAATGGAATGGCCGTTAGCTGTTCATGTCAAATTAGGCGCCATGCTGTTATCTAAGCTGATGCAGAGCGCTCAGCTTCCGGTCACCAAGGAACATCCGCGGACGAAAATGCAGATCACGCAAATGCAGCCCGCATTCCTTCATCGCATGAAGTATTCTCGCGGCAAGAAACTCGGCGTGGTGATGCCAAATCCAGCACTGATGGAGAAGATTCGAAGCGAGCCGGTGGGCAGTCTTATTGCAAAAAGAATGCCCATGGTCGTGGAGCCTTTGCCTTGGACAGGCTGGGATCAAGGCGGATATCTGCACTATACGAATCCCATATTGCGACTAGCAGCCGGAGATAAATCTGCCAAAGACTACTTTATGGCAGCGGACGAGCAGAATGATCTTGGCACGCTGTACAAGGGGCTTACGGCGTTGGGCAAGGTGCCGTGGAAAGTACACCAAGGCGTGTTCAAGGTGCAGTTGGAAGCTTGGAACTCAGGAGAGGCAGTCGCCAATTTTGCGCCACTCAACCCTGACTACGAAATGCCTCCAGAACCGGATGCATCCGCAGATCAGCAGCAGCGGAGACTGTGGATCCAGGAGTGCCGTGAAATCGCCAATCGTCGAAGTGGAAACCACTCCAAGCGATGTTTCCAGAACTTCCAGTTGGAAATCGCTCGCAGTATGCTGAACGAGACCCTGTACTTTCCCCACAACCTGGATTTCCGTGGACGAGCTTATCCCATTCCCCCTTATCTCAATCACATGGGCGCGGACAATGTCAGAGGTTTGCTCGTGTTTGCAGAGGGCAAGGAGCTTGGCGAGAATGGCCTGAGATGGTTGAAGATCCATACAGCCACAGTCGCTGGCCACGATAAAGCGAGCATGGAAGAGCGTGTCGAGTTCACTATGCAGCACCTAGACGACATATACGATTCGGTCCGAAATCCTTTGGATGGGCGCAGATGGTGGCTACAAGCAGAAGATGCGTGGCAAACGCTCGCAGCTTGTTTCGAGCTGGTCGCCGCGTTGGAATCCCCCGATCCCGCAAAGTTTGTCTCACATCTGCCGGTCCAGCAAGATGGAACCTGTAACGGTCTGCAGCATTACGCCGCTTTGGGTGGTGACAGAGCTGGTGCCGCGCAAGTCAATCTTGAGCCAAGCGATCGTCCCGCCGATGTCTACACCGCAGTGGCTGAGGTCGTGAAAGCCGAAGTTGCGAAAGACGCTGCGAATGGCGATCCGATTGCTCAAAAGCTGCACGGCCGCATTACGAGGAAGTGTGTGAAGCAGCCAGTCATGACGAACGTCTATGGTGTCACGTTCTTCGGTGCCCGTCTGCAGGTGAGAAGGCAGTTGGAAGCCATTTTCCCCGAGGTCAATGCGCACGATGCTATTAACTTGGGTCATATGTCGCATTACGTTGCACTAAAGATCTTCAAGTCTCTCGGTCAGATGTTCACTGGTGCACAGGCTATTCAGAACTGGCTCGGCCAATGTGCGGACCGGGTGGCTACGTGCCTGACTCCGGAACAAGTAGCGTCATTGAAGGACGAGACGAAAGTGCTGAGACGCGGGAAAAAACAGACGAAGGACGGGAAAATCACCGATGCCAAGCCAGCACCCGCAACTTCTAGCAATGACAAGGCTACAGCAAGCAAGCCACTGTTTAAGTCGACAGTAGTGTGGACGACTCCCATGCGTCTTCCTGTGGTCCAGCCTTACCGGGCAGCGAAATCGAAGCTGATAAATACTAAGCTGCAATCGATGGCCATCCAGGATCCTCAGGCCTGGGATCCGGTGAGCAAGCGCAAGCAGCTCCAAGCATTCCCGCCGAATTTTATTCACTCCCTCGACGCAACGCACATGTTGCTCAGCGCTCTCAAGTGCACTGAAAACGGCATGACATTTGCGAGTGTCCACGATTCTTTCTGGACCCACGCTTGCGACGTCAATCGCATGAGCGAGGTACTTCGAGACGCGTTCGTCGCCATGCACAGCGAAGACATCATTGGAAGACTACGGGAGGAGTTTGAGACCAGATACAAAGGGCATATGTACATGGCGACTGTCCTCGCAGACAGTCCTGTAGGAAAACGCATTATCCAGCATCGAAAGGAAGTGAAAGAGGAGGCGAAACAGTCGAAAGCGATATCGATTCCGAGCGAGCTGGCTCTGGAGGCTGAACGAATGCGGTTGCTGCAGAGTGAAGACGCGCAAGAACGACTCAAAGGTGAAGCGATGATCACACCTGGCAGCATCCTGAGCGCCGAGTCCGACCCAGCTGCCTTTGCCCCGGCCACAGAGCTGGCAGGTGTAACACTGGGCGAGATGCCCGTAAATCCGGCTCACGTGGAGGAGGCTTCCATTGACGAGACCGTTGATGAGACACCGGTAGTCGACGAGGCTGCCGAAACTGATATGGAGGCGTCTGAGTCAACGAACAACGGCGGTGAAGAAGCCAAGTCGGAGGGTAAGAGGACGACGAAGGAAAAGAAAACCACACCGAAGAAGCTCTATGTCTGGCTTCCGCTGACCTTCCCGGAAGTACCTGCCAAGGGCGATTTCGACGTGCGACGACTGCGCGAGAGTCGCTACTTCTTCCACTGAGTAAGTGGGAGACGTGTAAAATATTGTAATTATGGCAGCATATGAGCGTTATGGGAAGGATGGACGGTAAAGCTGCATAGCGATGGCGTTGGCAAGAAAGGGAACGGCATTGACCACAAAATTATGCTGTGTTGTATGATATGATACCACTGCGAGAGGACCTTAGTGTATGCATAGCACGCTGTACATCTCAACGATACGTCGGAACATGAATCAATGTCTCTGTCACTGCTCTTCACGTTTCAGTCTGACACGCCCGAATCATCAGCATCTGTCGGTCGATTCGTGATCCAGAGTTATGCAGCGTTGCTCCCTGCACAAAGTTCAAAACATCGAAACCAGGAAGTCCCGAATGACCGGAACAGATTTGCAGAATGACATCCCAGCCAGCAGGGGTTGCTGGCCATACAAGCTTTCCGGATGCCAGCGACATGGGACGTCCTGCTCGCGACCGTTGTTTTGATTTGTTGGGAGGCCGTGCAGCACATGTGACGGCGGCGTTGCAGCGAGGCGGTGGGCGGGCGGCGGATGGCGGCGGTGGTGGTGCAATGGGCAGAGATGAGGTGCGTTCGGGGGGCAGGATCTCACGAGTCGCCCGCGGTGGAGGCGCCAAACGGACGCTAGCCAGCGACAGACGGGAAGGATCGAGGGCGGCTTTTGGGTTGGGGCGAGCGGACGTTGGCTTTCTTTGGGAGCGCTGGTGGAGTCTGGGTGGGCCACGACCCGCACAAAACCACCGTGCCCGTGTCGTGTGCTGTTCCGGCTCCGTGGGCTGTGAGCCGTGGGTCCCGTCGTGCTGGTTGCTTTCCTCGTCTGCCCGTCCAATCCTGCTCTCACGTCCCAGAAACACCCTCTGCTGCAGGCACGCTCGCAGCAGAAGCAACGACAAACACCACCACCACCGATCGACATTGACGGGATGCGATAGCGAGCGCTGGTTCGCGAGAGGATTCGCTGCCGCCGCTGCGTCGTCGATCAGGCATCGACGTGAGCTTGCTGCACCACTGACGGCCGATCTTGCTCTCTTCTGAACACCTGCCCGTACCTCTGCTTGGCGGAGCCCTACGAGTACACCAGACCACCCGCTCCACCACCTTTCCACCTCTACACGCCATGGCCGAGGACATATCACGGCCGTCGGCGGACGATCGCGAACGGAGGAGGGGGAGTCTGGCGAGACGTGCTCTGCAGCGAGTCCGCGCTGCAATGCATCGAGCAAGGGATCCTGGAGAGACCACGACGGAACGGGCTGCGACTTCAGACGACGAGGCGAGGAATGCAATAGAGGCAGCCATCGAGCCTGCGAACACCACGAGAGCCGGGGCCGAATCGAGCGACATTCCACAGGACGAGATTGATCAGCGACATGATACAGAGCCTGTGGAAGCGCCTTCAATACCGTTCGCCACGCTCAACTCCATTGAAGTCGACTCCAGCGAGGAAGACGCCGGCGAATCTGCAATGCCACCGCGAGTAGGCCGATCCGGCTTGTCGAGAGAGAAGGCACGATCACTGTTCGCACAAAACGGATTCGACTACAAATTGCGAACGTGGCGGCCTCTTGAGGAACCGCCAAACAAGATCAGACGTGTTGAGAAGCCCATCAGACTACGAGTACATTATACTTGTCACGAGTGCACGAGACAATTCGGCTTGGAGAGGACTTGCATGGATTGTGGGCATCACAGATGCCGAGAGTGTCTGAGGAATCCGCCGAAGAAAGTGAGACAGGTGTCAGACAACGCACGAAGGTCGACGGAAGACGGCCGGACGAGTCCTGTTGCTGGACCTTCGACAGCGCCACCTGTGGCAGAACCCTCGAGGCCGCAAACAGACATGCAAACAGCACCGTTGGCACTTGACGATGAATATTCGAACGACGATTTGCCACAGGATCTCGATCTTGCTATGTATACCCGACCTCGGGCTGCGATACAGACAGTATGGAAGCCACAAGATCGACCGAAACTGAAGCATGCGCTTGGTGCTTCTTCTACTTCACCGGACGATGAGGCTCCGGTGGTTCGCGCTGTGCAACGAGTGTACCGGAAACCTCGACAACGGGTGCGATATACTTGCGAGCAATGCGATACGCTGTTCGTTGATCACGATCAATGTCGGCGATGCGGGCACGAGCGCTGCGATGGTTGTCTTCGCCAACCGTAAGTCCTTCCCATTGCTATGTACATTCAAGTTGCTAACTGTTCTTCTCAGGCCCAAACGCACTGCTGCAGCACCAGATCCAGAAGTCCTCAGGTCTCTTGAGGCCCGACTTGCTGCTCACGGAGAATCTTCGACTGCCGGAGCCGCCGAGCAGTCATGATCTCTCCTGCATACTACCAATTTCACGACAACTTTCACCACTTCTTCTTGCTCTGACTGGGACACGACCGAAAACTTCATTCACGATACCACTTTTGTGTTTTTATCTTATTATTCTTGGGATGTTGACGATACCCTTGGGCGGACATTTTCTTACAAGCAGCGTTGGCCACGGCGGTCTGGGGCGCTATTTTTGGGGGAACTGATGAGCATATGATGGGACTTGAAATGGAAGGAAAGCGAAATGGGCACAAGAATACCACAGCATCACTACTCCAGCTTCTCATTATTATCACTATTCTCATCACGGCTACGCCGGACAATGGATGGGGAATGAGTCCGCGTAATGAATATTTCTGAAGTAGTTGGAGGATGACGGGATCTCGTCACAGTATTCATTGGCGATTACTTGTCTGATGAAGAAAAAATACGAACGACTAGTACAACTATCACTCCTGCCACCCTCACACTGTCATACCTATTGTACGCCTACTATGTTTCCTTCACCGCCATGCAATGCCATGCCATACCATGTGCACGACCGTTGTAAATCTTCTCTCCCAACCCGACCCAAAGAACAAAAACATCATGAACCTCGCTTCGGAACCGAGAACTTGGAACACACTGACGGAGAGAACGTTGCGGCTATTGGCAAGCCCTACCTTACTACTTCATTCCGTGACTTTCATTGATGAGGAGGATCCGTCGGGACGTTACGATGTGCGAGCGAAGGATTCTGCTCGCCAAAGCTGTGAGGGCGATCATCCCTTTTCTGCTGATGATGCCCATCTGCTTAGGGCGCACTCGGGAGCGTTCCGTAGATGAAATGGTAGACGATGAGAAGATCTTATGAGGAGCTGTGTTATAGCTGATGATGGGTGACGTGGATTGGATGTTGTGTGCGGGTATGCAAGGCGAGACGAAGCGGAAGCTATGGTATTGATTGCCATGCTGTATGGTTGTTTTTGTCGCTACGTATGTGCGAGAGGATGATGGGACTGCAAAGTGGTGGTAGCGTTCGGGAGTTCGTGGTTCTTTGCTCTCGGCATCCCGTGTGGGATAATTGGCCGTGATTGATGAGCAAACCGGGTTCGGGACACCTCCCGGCGACCACTGCAACGGAGGTGTCAGTCAATGGTGCCGGGACTCGTGTGCAAGCGAGCTGTCGGATCCAATGTTTTGATTCTATATTGGAGTCAGTGTTGTATGAAGCTTGAAGATCCCTCTGTGCTCTTCGGATCATTTGCTTGTTCTTCTCGTCGTGGTTGTCGCTACCAGAATCATCAGCGCTGTTTTCGCTCTTCTCACCGCACTGCCGGGGAATCCTCCTTCATTTCGTTCCAGAAGAAGCCCTCTTACTCCACTTCGTTCTATGTACTCCTTCTCGCTACCTCGCTTCCATTCTACTCACGTTCTTTGTGCGTGGTAGATGGCTGGCTGGTGGGTCAATGGCTGATCGGACGAAACGCCAGAAGGAAGGCCACGTTGTCGCGTCCAGCCCTCAACAATACTCGACCTCTGGTCCTTTTGCATCCTACTGCATCATCGTTACCAGTCTTCACACACAGAAATCATCTAATGCACTCCACTGCATCACTCCACTGAATTCTTGTCTCGTGGCATTGCATGAAATGGCAGACGCCATGGCTTGCAACGAACCACTCGGAGCACACGAATGGCAGCCAATGGGTCCGGGATTCTTGTCCTTTTGCCTCCTTCTTCGCGTGGCACGCATGCACTCACACGCGCTCACGCATGCACGCGGGAACGCTTTGCCTTTTCTTCTTCCTTATCACACGCTTCGAGACGCGTGCGTGCGTGTGATCACGAACGAGCAAGTTCTCGCGGTGGATATCTGACACTCTGTGGATGTGGACTATACTTGCGTTCAGAAGCTGAAAGCTACGGGAACTGGCGTGAAGACGGCGTCATTTTGCAAAAAGGTTGAAGGGGTTTCCGAGCGTGCCGTACCTACTACAGTTCAGTAGTGAGCGAGGAGCACGTCGTGGCTTTTTTCTCGTCTGCTTGTTTGTTACGACGCTCGGGCTTTTCGCGTGCGCTCGCACACGTTCCCGAATTGTGACGTGTGGCTTGCTTTGGGTCGCTTCTGGGCTTGGAGTGTCTTGGACGAAGGGGTTCAGTTTCGTCACCGTTGAAGTGCTTCGGTGTGACAGAGCCTGACCGGGGTTTCGGGTTCAGGCAAGATGCGGCTCTGCTGGAGAGTGATGATCCTCGCAAGCTCTTTGCTAAAGTAGAAGGTTCGGTAGCGGTCGCTTCCAGCTGCTTTCGAAATTTGGGAAACTTTGACGTTTGGGAGCGGTCCGACGGCCAGATCGATGGTAGGAGGTATGGAAAGTCTGTTTCTGTTCGGACGTGACGTTCTCCCTGTTTCTTGGTAACGAATGGCCGCGATGACAGGTGAGGTGTTTTGGCATGTGTTGCCGTGCTGGCTTGCAGCAGGCGCGTATGGTAAAACGTGAGCACGAGTAAGAGCAGCAGAGCGACATGGATGCGAGTGCCTCTTCCTGCACGCATACGAGATGTTGGACTGGATTGGCAGGATTTGGATCAACCGGCATCGCGTTATGCGTTGTTTGAAAACCTCAACAACGCCTTCGATGCAGCGCGAAGCTCCTGACAAGACCATGAAACGCTGCTGCATGTTCTTACGATTCAACATCCCTCACTGGGGCGGACCAACTGCAACGCCAGATGCTTACCGCACAGGCCCGAGCAATGTCCATCCTTGAAGCTCGTTGAGCTTTGCGAGGAAAGGACTCAAGGTGAAGAGTATGAGCTCCAGACCTCGAGTCCTGGAATCCGATCTGGGAATTACACAGAACGCTATCCAAATGACAACGTCTGCGTATCTGGCTGCCATCGAGGATGTCCTAGGAGACTGTTGGCTGCAGTGACAGGTATCTCCATGCTCCAGATTTCCGACCGTGGCGCCGGTAGCATCTCCGTGCAGAACCCACGGACCCGGGTTTGGACTTCGACGCGACATGCAGGAACGAAACGTCCTATCGGACGTAGTCAATATTCAGGAATTTCATGACTCGAGCTGTACGTAAACGATGCAGGCGGTCTCTCGAGCTGGGGTTGAGTACAAGCGATTGCGGCTCAGAAGGTTCTACCTGGCAGGCTGGCGAGAGGTGAAAACATACGCTTCAGAACGTCAGGAGGCGGTGTGGAAGGAAGGCTCGTGGCAGCGCCGCTGACCGGTTTCAGCAAAGGCCCATACGCTTGGACTGGCCAGAGGTCCAACTGATTCACACTGTCACGAGGACGCTTCCCAATTCCGCGGTATATACAGCAAACATCATTCCGCCTCCTGAGCTGGGTCAGGTGAGGTGCTCGTGCCATTGAAGAACCGGGTCTCCAGTGCGAGACAACGGTGCATGGATCGTCTTTCGGCATACCGACAAGCAGCCGGAAGACAGACTGAGATCACGCGGGTGCGGCAGCGAACAGCAAAGAAAGATTTGGCACTGATACTTGGCAGCACTCGATGCCATACGTATACCTTTTTGGGGCATTGCCTCCCCCAACGTAAGCAGTAAAAATACCATATCTATGCAATCTGACTGACATCGTATCTTGGGTCTCGTGAAGGGTATGAGATATGGCTGGTTGGAAGCACGGCTTAGAGGAGACCACTCAGAACACGTGTGATCTGTGCATTGTCGAAATGGTACGTTGCACCACCGGCACCATCTTTTTGCGAAGAGTAACGACGCTGGTGATTCAAGCAATGAACCGTTGTGAAGAATATCGGCCAGCACAGGCAGTCGGGGAAGACTAGTGGTCCGCGCATGGGTCTGGACTTGGTTGTTTTCAGGGCTAGCTCGCTGGATGAAGGAAGACCCATTGATGAGAATGATCTTGGGATTAGGATGACGCTGGGCAGATTCGCATGTCACAAGGTCAGCATCAGCATCCCACAATGGTCCCATTTGGTGTGTCAAGGTTATGCAAAACGAGGCACGACATTGTCCCTGACAGCGCTTTGCGCGCGCCAACGTCTCCACGTGCCATTGTACATTTGCGGCGGCAGGCTCCGCGAGGGACCTGGCGTGGGACTAGTCGCGGACCCTTTTCATCTGACGCAACAGCTCCAGGGACCTTCTGCCACGCACAAGGTGGGATGTTCTTGGGCAGCATTCTAGTCTCTCGCGCAGTGGGTGAATATATATGCAGCGTCGTGTGCCGTGTGCCTCTACGTACGTAGCCTTCCTCGCCGCATTGACGAGAAATCATGCCTCAATGCCGTTCGAGATGTCCGAGTTGCGTGCGGGTCGCTTGCTACGGACCGTAAGCCAAAAAAGTAAGGGCCAATGAGTTCCCGCCGCCGGCTCACATGGTCTCGATGAGCCCCTACAGAATTCCTTGCGAACACTTTGCGCCGACTGACCCAGCACACGCCCGGCGGTGACGATAGCAGCGCTCGCAGAATGCTCCGCCCCGGTCCACCCTGAGGTCACTCGCCTCAGACAAAGCGAGCTCTGCCCGCTGCCTCCACTGACTCGAGGCCGCAAAGCTACTGCGAGGTCTAACAGCTCGTGCATTTGCTGTCCGCAGGAGCTCTTTCCGCTTGTTATCTCCACCGACACTGGTCCCTCTGCCTGCCGCCGACGCAGACCGGAGGCGCTCCTCAGCCTGCCTGGTCGCGAAACAACGATGAAGTTTGGTCAGCAGCTGCCACGCCAGCAGGTCCCAGAATGGGCGTCCGCGTACATCGACTACAAGGCGCTGAAGAAGCTGATCAAGGCCGCCAAGGCGAGCGAGGGCACCAACGGAGAGCCGGATCTGGCTGGTATACGGTGAGAGTGCTCGTGGCCGCCGACAGATAACCTAACCGTGTGGCAGAGTTCTTCTTCACGCTTGATCGCCAGTTGGAGGACATTGACACTTTCTACAATCGCAAATATGCCGAGATTTCGCGCCGTCTCCGCCTCCTGTACGACCGCTATGGCATGGCCTCGAAGCTCAAGGACGGCATGGAAAAGGAGGACATTCAGGACCTGACGAGTACGTTACTGGAGCTCCGCGCCCAGGGTCGCAATCTGCGTTGGTACGGGAATATCAACAGGACGGCGTTCGTGAAGATTACAAAGAAGCTGGACAAGAAGATTGAGTCTTCGAGACATCAGTCGCGATATCTGTCTACAAAGGTCGATCCAAAGGCTTTTGCGACGAACAATAAGCTGGAGATGGATCTGCGCAGCATCAATGACTGGTTGCTGGCATTGACCACGATCAAGGTGGTCGATGACGATGGCTCCGTCGCCTCGGGCAGCTCAGGATCAATCCATCGCATGGGCTCAAGAGCGTCGTTGAAGATCTCGTCGGCCGCTCTTGATGCGATGGAGAGTGCCATCTCGCAGGATAACACTACTGAGCTGTTCGGCTTGATCGCTACGCATCTCCCCAATGTGGCGAATGATATGCTGAAAGGTTTGTACCTCGACTTGTTGCAGAGAGCAATCTCGCACAAGTCTTTCCAGTGCATCAAGTCAATTTTGAGTAAAGTACCTACTATCGACGCCGACGATGATATGAACAAGCGCAATTGCCTGCACCGTATCGTGATTACAACAGGACGCACGCGAATTTCCCAAGTATCAGGAGGCTTCCAAGCGATTGTTAAGAACTCAAACTTCATCAATCCAGCGGAGCCGCCCACGCGTCTGCCGGGTCAATTCAAGGTCGCAGAGCGAGATCCTGACCAGGAGCCTTTCAAGGACGACACAGCGGAGCGCCTTTTGGGCTTCATTCTCGATCATCTGAGCCAGAAGCAAAGGAAGGCCGTATTGTCCAAGGATACCTATGGCCGGACGCCGCTCCACTATGCAGCGCAATATGGCCTTGTGTTCGCAACGCAGCTGCTCATGAAGCATCTCCAGGATTGGCACCTCTTCGAGATTTCACATGGCATTGACTCGGAAGAGTGGCAGGATGACGAGGGGTATGCGCCTTTGCACTTGGCTGTGATCGGCGGACATTATCGGACGACGAAAGCCCTCCTAATGGCCGACGATTGGAACGAGCTCACAGACGCGCCGTTGACGAACAAGCATGTTGAGAAGAGCGGCGTCTCACTAGCATTGGCAACGAAAGCTAACTATCACAAGATCGTGAAGCTGCTAGTCGATGCTGGTGTGGATGTGAACTATCAGAACGAGCAAGGCGACACAGCACTCCACATCGCTGCTAGGAACGGCCATGAGGAGTGCGCAAAGGCTCTACTTACTGCGTCTGTGGGCGAACACCGCACCAAGGTTGAGTTGCCCGACAGGGATTTTGGCTGGACACCACTTCATATTGCAAGTGTGAATGGCCATCTGAGTATTGTCAAGCTGCTCCTCGACCAGGGCGCCGATCCCAACAAGAAGGACTATTCTGGCTGGAGGCCCATCGAACACGCTGCTCTGCGAGGACACATCGATATCGCTCGCTACCTGCATCCGCTCTGTCCAACGCCGGCTCTCAATGCCAGCCCAGAACTGAAGGCTCAGGTCTCGGGATCTCCACCGAAAGGTGCAACCACATTGGCGGAGCGACGTTCTAACGGAGTGCCC
Organism: Cercospora cf. flagellaris; assembly: GCA_005356885.1. Lineage (NCBI taxonomy): Eukaryota > Fungi > Ascomycota > Dothideomycetes > Mycosphaerellales > Mycosphaerellaceae > Cercospora > Cercospora cf. flagellaris. The sequence continues at coordinate 562,686 of RJLU01000002.1, forward strand.
AAGGAAGATGCGAAGGCTCGCATTCCCGAGCCTGTCAAATCTTTCGGACATAGATACCTCACAGATGAGTCCATGATTCTTGTCAGTCTGGGCACACTCGACGAGAAGAAGGATTTGAAGCCGATCAGCCTTGAGGATATCGCAATTGCAGATGCGCACGCTACACAGCTGGATACTGCGTTAACGTTAGTGGTCACCGCTCAGGGCGCGACGGGCGAGCCTACCCTTATCGATCTTCCTATCCAGGAGGAGATCAGTACCACACCGATAGTTTTCAAGGCCAAGGATCCATCCAAGGTGAAGCTTTTCTTCGATCTTGTGCCTACATATGCAGGCACCACCGAGAAACGAATCGCACGCGCCGCAGCTCTTCTTTCGAGCATCAAGCCTGGCGTGGGCTCCAAGCGTGTCACGCTACAGACGGATCTGAGTGTCCCTTTGCTGGCAGGCCAAGACTTTGATGTTATTGGTTCGGTCAACTTCAACTTCCTCATCATCTCGCCATTCCAGCATCCGAACCTCAACATCAGTGAAGAGAAGACATACTGGACCAAGTCGTCTACAATGGTCATCGGTCACCGTGGCCTTGGAAAGAATGTGTCCGCCAAGACATCTTTGCAACTGGGAGAGAACACGATCCAGTCGTTCATTACCGCGGCCAACTTGGGCGCGTCTTATGTCGAGTTCGATGTACAGATGACCAAGGATCACGTTCCGGTGATCTACCACGACTTCATCGTCAGCGAGACTGGCGCTGACGTGCCAGTCCACACCTTAACTCTGGAACAATTCCTCGCATTGAGCGATACGCCAAAGCCATCACGGCCTGCCTCACCACCACAAGTGAACGGGCGACATGAGCGGAACGGGGATGGAGACATTCGGCGCGTGCAACGATCTTACTCGGTTGGAGCGCCTTTCATTGAGGACACCAACGACAGGTTGAAGCACACGCGCGACTTCAAAATGAAAGGCTTCAAAGGCAATCGTCGTGGCGACGTCATCCAATCACAATTCACAACACTTGAGGAAATGTTCCGTACATTGCCAGAAGACGTGGGCTTCAACATCGAAATGAAGTATCCGATGCTGTTCGAATCAGTGGAGGAAGAGATGGACACCTACGCTGTCGAGCTCAATTTGTTCGTTGACACAGTGTTGAAGATGGTCTACGACAGACGCAAGAAGCGCAATATTGTCTTCAGCTCATTCCACCCGGATATCTGCTTGCTTTTGACATTCAAGCAACCTTCGATACCGGTCCTTTTCCTTACCGACGCTGGAGTCTCACCTGTTGGCGACATTAGAGCATCTTCGCTACAAGAGGCTATCCGCTTCGCTTCCCGCTGGAACCTGCTCGGCATTGTCAGCGCAGCGGACCCCTTCGTGCTCTGTCCCAGCCTCATCAACGTCGTACAATCTTCAGGCCTTGTCTGCGTCAGCTATGGTACTGCGAACAACGACCCTATACACAGCAACCTGCAAGCAGACTGGGGCATCGATGCCGTCATCGTGGACAGCGTGGCCCGTGTGCGAAAGGGCTTGACGGAAAAAGTCACAAATGGTGCGGAAATTGCATCGAAAAAGGCACAAGTGAACGGCGTGAGCGAATTAACAAACGGACTCCAAAATGGTCTCAGTGTCGCTGCGGATCACGAGCCACGACCAAATTCTACGCACTAGAAGTGCTGTAATGGAAGAGGAAGAGATAGGAGAAGATGATCTTTGCTCAATGGAGTTTTTGTATGAGTGTGAGAAAAGAGAAGAACAGGATTCCATTCTTATTTGGAAGAAAGAAACGCTCAGTGAGCTGCTGCAGGACCAAACAGGAATGTGGCGCGCACGATTCAACATGCGCCCAGTCATGTCTGATTAATTTTTCGGGGTTTTGTTTTGCCCTTGCTGGAGAAAATCGCGCTGAAGTGCTCGGTGCGGTTTTCTTCTTGTTCGTGGTGAGGGAAAAGGAATTGTCCGGAGCGGTCAATCGGAGTTGGTGAGATGGTTATTGCGAGTTTGATATTGTATTCTTTCGAGATGTCCGGAGCTGGAGGTGCTCGCGATTCTCCCCAAGGGAGAGACGCTTGAGCTTCGAATCGAAATCGATGTATGTTGTGTCGTGGTCATGGAATGAGCTTAATGACGAAAGTGAAGCGAAAAGAGAAGAAGAAATAGAAGAATAGAGATGTGTTTTATCGATCGAGACGTTGATGACCTCGAAGGTCTTCTCATTGAAAACCACGCATTTGCGTCGTGCCTTAGCAATGAACGAACTCTGCCTCTAATCGTCAAGAAACATATTGGTCGAGGAAACTGCGACCCGTACGGAGTGGATTGAGTGCTGGCGGTCCTGTATACCGCAATCGCATTAATTATTTACCTATGCCACCATCTGGCCCAGCCATATCAATACAAGCGTATATCTCTATGCTGTACAAATTCTACAAAGATCGCGATCGACGTGCTGTGTGCCAGCAATGGGCGAACATAACAGCGGATGCCAAAGCAGAAGCGAGAGGGCAGTTGTCGCGGAGCTTGGAGGCCAAGCTAGGGTCAGAGATCAAGATAGAGCTCACTCCTCCACAGCATTCCATTTCTTCTCGAGCTCTGCAACACTGGTCACGGTCGTCACACGCGTGGCATCTTCTTTGCGAGCTTTTGCTTCGGGCCGAATGATCTTGAGCAGCGGCTGCACTCGTTGTCGACGACCTAGGCCTACGCGATGTATGACTTTGGCGTTCTTCTTGATCGGTGAGTGGCTATTGGGACTGGGCTTCACATCTGGTGCGGGTGTCGTGTGCTTCGTTGCGGTCACTGTAGCAGGCTTCTCGACCGAAGGTGCTGGAGTTGGTTCTTTGCTTCCAGGGCCGGACCTTCTGGCAGCGGCATTGGCGTTGGCATCTTTTGGCTTGAGAGGCGCGCTTGGTGTAGCCTTCGCTGAAGTGGATTGCTCCTGTTCCTTCGAGGCCACGACCCCATTTGCCTTCGCCTTCGCAGGTCGACCAGGTCCCTTCTTCTTTGGCTGTGCATCCGAGTGTTCATTTTCATCGTCCAACATGGACTCTGCATCGGAGTCTTCCAGGATGGCCTTTTTGGGTCGACCACGGCCGTTCTTTTTGGCCGCTTGGGAAATTGTGTCCACCTCTTCTTGTGCTTCCAGCTCATCCTCGGTATCCTCTAGGACCACGGCGGAGGAATTTCGTTTTGTGGACTTCTTGCGATGTGAGATAAGGTCATGGTCCTCCGCATCCGCTTCGCTTGGTTGTGGAGTGGAGACTCGCTTCTCTGCTTTCTCACTCAATTGCTGGCGTTGAACGACAAGCTCCTCGTCCTCGACATCTACGAGCGCCCTTCTGGATGCGTCAGCCTTGGCGGCTGTCTCTGCTTTTGAGGGTTGCCCTCGCTTCTTGGGTGCTGGCTTCTTAGCCGGCGACACCTTCGCAAGCTCGTCCTCTTCCTCCTCGTCGTTCTGCACGATCGTGCGCCGTTTTCGCTTGTTCGACTGAGTGGACTTGGGTACATCCTTGACAGTCGCCAACCTCTCCGCCTGCTGCTGGCTCAGGGTGGGAGAACGCGAAGCCGCGTGATCTTCGAAGATGGTCGTCTGGCTTCTACGTGGCGCCTTCCTGGACGCTGATGTGGGAAGCGATGGAGGTAGCATTTTGGTCGGTGACGTCGTAGCGGGTTGCTGCGTAGTTGACGTTGTTTTCGAAGCGCTCGGTTTGTCTTTGAGGCTCACTGGTGGGCTGAGCGGCGATGCCATAGGTCTTGGTGGATCGTGTTGCGCTTCGCGTCGTGGTGTGGTTGGTGCGGGCTGAGCAGATTCTTTCCCCTTTTTTGTGGGCGACGCCTTACTAGCTGCTACCTGGTCCATATCGCGCAGACTATTTGCGATGGCCAGGTCCAGCTCCGCGTCTTCGTCGCGCCTACTGTGCCTTGTGGTCTTGGATACCTCCGCAGAGGATCGATGCTCCTTGTCCGACTGCTGCTTGCGGGTCTTCGACGTTGCTTTCGTGAGCAGTGCTTGCGATTTGTGGTTCGAGTCATCTATATGTTCATCGTTGAGGGTCTTGCGTCGTCTCTTTACTGCCTTCTCGGGAACGATCGAGTAGTCAATGGGCTCCTCCATGGCAGTAGCCCTCCGCCGGCTGGGCCTCGGCTTGTAAAGTTCTTTGGGAAGCCCAATAGCACGATCGTCGGAATTCATCGCTTCGGAATCAGGCTTGTGGCCATCCGCGCCTTGCTCATCTAATGGTTTCCGCTTTCGACCCCGTGGCGGTTTTGACAGATCATTGTTTGCCTCAGATGCTGAGGTTTCGGCAGGTGGTATGATGACCATTGGACTCGATTTAGGCGGTGGTCTGGGCTTTTGAGACCCAAGCTGCTCTTTAGCGGACGCGTCCACTGCTCTGTTGTGCTCATCTCCTGCGGAAACAGAGTTCAAGATTGATTGTTGTCCAACTGTTTTCGAATCTCGACCAACACCGATGTCTTCTTGATCGGGAGAAGCCTCGACCTCCGCGAGTGTTTTGGTGCGGGAGACCTTCTTGAGCTCATGCGGATGTGAATTGTGACAAGGATCAGCAGCGTCATGGCTGTCTACCGGCGCGGACGTGACACTTCGCGGTAGAGCGTTGTCTGAGTTCAGCTTGGGCGTTTGTGTCTGATTCTCAGATGCGGACCATGCTACAAAGGGGCTCGAATGCTGTGGTTGTGACTCATTGGACAGCTTTTGAATCGAAGCATCAGGCATGACCGGAGGTTCTTTCGCAAGCTCGACCATTCGCCGTATGGAAGACTCGTTGTCGGGAATTGTGCTTCCCGTATCGGGAAAGAGAGCTCGTGGGTCATGATGCTGGAAGTCCTGCAACAGCGTGCCGCCCGGGAGCCCGTCTGTAGGTTTAGCAGAATCAGAGGGCTGCAAGAAAGCAGCAGATAGGGATTCCTGAGATGCTCGCTCATTGTTGCAATACGCTTGAAAGGCCTCGTCAGGGCTCGGATACGACGAACGCTGGCTTTTGTTGCTACTCTTGCCGTATGTCGTCGGCGTTCGCTTCACTGTTGTAGATTGTTTGCTCGCAATAACTCCGTCGACATTGGTGTGTCGTCTGCTCAGCTTCTGCTTGGCAGAAGATGCTGGAGCCTCCTTCATCTTGGAGTTGTCGGTAGCAGAGCTGAAGAAGCCTCGCGTGGTATCTGCAATCTGCCGATTTATCTCGCCTGTTGCTGTCAGCATTGTGCAAACAATGGATTCGTAGCTCCACTGACCGGTGGACAAGCTGCTGCCATCAGCTTCACCGGGTCCCTGTGAACCAGATAATATTTGATTCGCGAGGGCCACCGCCTGGCCGAAACTGCGATTGCTGCCGTGACTCCGTTGACTGGGTTCGTCGTCTTCCACCAAAATCTCCTCCTCGTCCTCGGAATCGCAAATTGCTGGAGGCATGTTCTATGACATCGCAGTTGCCACCGACGCGACTGGGACGCGACTTGATGCCTGATTTTCAAATGGCCTTATGGAGCAGGATCGATCCGGTACAGACGCGTCGCAATTACGATATGATTGTAGAAAGACCGTCGAGGTCAGCAGGCCAGTATGAAAATGCTCGTAGCGTTGTGTGTTATTATTGTTGTCGGCGAACCTGTCGACACCTGATGTCGCGTCTGCCCCGCGAGGCATGTTCTTGGCAGACGCGCCTTCCACAAGCTCTCCCAGCCATTGGCAGCAACCTTCCCTTGTCCACCGACATCCTCGCCGAACTCGACCACAGCTTCCTCGCGAGAACACAACCTGACCTCACGACTCGAATTACAATCGCTCGAATCCACCACCAAACCTTTGCGTATCTGGTCCACCGAAGCTCGTTTCCACCCTCGCGCATGCATCGCGTCCACTTCTCCAAAGATACCAACAGCACATACCCTCCCCACAGTCACCTCGTATCTCATCGTCTGGACCTTTGAGGTCGAATGACTTCTTCAGTGAAGGACAACTGTTCTCGGACAGCGCTGCCTCCGGCTGCGAACCCAGTCGACGTGCTTGACAGCAACAAACATCACTGGATGCAGTAGCCAGAGCGTGGTCGGATGTTTCACTTGGAACGACTTAACCCTAAGCGATTTTCTCGGTTCATCAAAGTATTGCGGACCTGAACCCATGTCTCTACACATGGTAGACGGGAGCAGCTGGCAATCTGACTAGTTCGCCTTCAATCAGCTCTGTGAAATCAGTGTGGAACGAAGTTGCTTCGGCGGCCGAATTTCTGCTGGTGGAAGGACTTGGTTGCAGGAGACGAAAGGATCACTGGTATTGTCCGGTCGCGAAATCGAAAGATTCATCGCTTGTAACACAGCGGCTTCATGCGTCGGTTTGGTAAGACTCTCTGAGGAGGCGCGCGTCGAGGCTGCTGGCTGGACGAATGCTCTGATCACGGGCGGGCAGCCGAAGAGGATTCGCGTTCGAGATGTCGTCAGGAGAGATATGGACGCAGATTGTCGGACACTTCTGCATTGGAAGCGTTTTGAGATTCTTGAAACGCCGGACTAGTCACGATATTGTATGAACACCGGCACAAGAGATGGCTATGCTGAAAACTGGGTCGATGGGTCTTGAGACTGCTGTGGCTGTTTCACTAGCACCTTTGGTGGTGTCTGACGCCTGTGGTACAGCTTTGCTGGTGGAAGGCTCTTCGTGGAGATACTGGCAGAGCATGTCATTGCCCCACACACAGACAGTGCAGTTTGGCAGCTTCGTCTCTTGCACCGTATGGCACTCGTCAGCACCATGTCAGCCAAATCGGCGTCATGTAGCGAGGCCGTCGGGCTTACACGCAGAAGCACGCCACTCTTGCACTGTCTACCAGGCATGACATAGCTCCCGCACCCCAGTGTCTTCTGTTGAGCCGATCGCCATCGAGAGATCCACTTGCTGCAGGTGACTTAGGTGCTGCATGTGCTCGGGCCCCTCTGTCACGATCCGGTTCCGGTACGCCTTCATTCTCGCGTGTCGTTGCCATGCTGTCCGTAACGTTTCTGTTCGGTCAAGATCCTGCACAGTCTCCTACACGCTACGCTGCTATCAGCAGAAAGCTGCCCAATCTCCAACCTGTCACATCACAAACACGCTAGCCTCCAAGCCCACATCACAGCAACAGCGTACGATGTGGTTATGCTTCATTGCATATTGCCCGATCAGCCGCATCAATCGCCTCCTTCTACGTTCAGCGTAGAGGTCGACTGGTGAGCGCCGAACACACCCTGCACCGAACCCACCAGGCTTTCGGTTGCATCCTGACTGTTGTCAGATGACGAGCGGCTTTTGAAGATGTACTTTGTCCGTTCAATACATTGCCTCCTGGACATCCTTGAACAATTTCACTGGTTGCGTCAATGGATGAAGGGAAGGAATCAAAGACTTGTCTCGGAGCGGGAGTGCTACAACACACTGGAGTGGACATGATTTCAGTCCGATGCATGCCAGCGAGGAGAAACGAGCTAGGTTGGCTGGTGAAACGTAGGAGTGAATATCTGCGATCGACTTTGAGACTTGGGGAATGACGGTGGTGGTTCCTCGAAGGAAGAAGAGGCCCGGTCAAGGGTGTTTGGTTGGCGGCGATTGTTCTGAGCTCTGCATGCCTCTGGCTTTGCTGAACAGTCACAGATGCGGACCGAGATCGGTACTGTTGAAGGCACGCATATATCGGCCGAAGTGGACGCACGCTCCAGTCGCGATGCTGCAGGCTGACATCCGCTGGACTGGCCTGAAACGCTAACATTCTGCCTCTCTGCCAGACGTCCGGAGCAAGGAGCCAGAGGAGCGGGGCCTCTCTAGTGTGAGGATCAAAGTTTTGTGCTTGTCTGACCCTCTGGCTCGCCGGGTTGTCAGCGGTTTGGTAGCGGTGCAAGTGTCGAAGAGCTCGTTCGTGGAAGAGGCTGGCGTCATGACGATGAAGATCACGTAAGCCTGCGACGTGGTCGATGTGCTGGATTCAGGGCTTTTCAACGTTCGCGGAAGTTGTAATGCACAGCACAAGACGAGCTGAGGAGGGACGGGGGATCGCGAGCCGTTCTCCTGCTGGTTACCTGCTTGCAGAGGCTAGTAGGAGGCGGCTCTTCACTTTTTGATAAGTTTCCCTAAACACATGGCGTGGAAAGTGGCTGACTGTGCTTTCAGAGTAATCCAGCACTTTTCTGCAGGTACTTGCGTGCCTCGAAAAGGTCTGTCGCATTGAGGTGAAGTTGTGATGCCTATTGAGACCAGCCTGGAATGGCTAGCGCTTGCGGCATTTTCGTTCAAATCCCTCAGCATCAATATTATTACACCCTGACCTCTGCCACTTCATCTCTACATCCCTTTCTCTTCACTATGTGTATTGCTCCGGTTCCTCCATTTCCTTCAAAACTTGCGAGCTGCCACGGCAGTGAGAAGCAGAACTTTTGCCTATTCCTAATACGAAGGTCTCCCGCGGTCGAATCGAAGCCAAATGCGTCGCACAGCACTTCGAAGGACCACATTCCTGTGTATCGCCGCACAGTGACTCGTCAGCATGGTTACGAGTGTGCTCTCACTAGTCTGTGATAGCTGGAAGGATTGATAGGAAGCCGCGGAGCCAGCTGCTACTCCGCATTCTGGTCACAAGGCCCAATTTATGTCCGAGCATCGAAGCTTCGAATTGGACCATTTACTGCCCACATATGGTTACTGAAGACGCAATAATAGACTGGTCACCGCAACTCTAACGGCATTCTATGTCTTGCATTTTGGTACAGTATGCATCGTCACTTCTGCCTGTCGCTACCATTAGAAGAAGCTTATCTGGCGCGCCTTGACCCGATGTTCTCCATGGATCCAGAACAGCGGCGCTTGGGCCTAATCGGGAAGGCACAAGCGACGCCACTGTGTTCAGCTGCTCTACTCTGCACTACTCTCGACAAAACGACCACGACGAGGGAGGAAGAAGTCGAAGTGACGGAATCGTGTGGTTGGCCCAATGCTGGCACAACATGCAACACGTGCAGCAAGCGATAGAACGGCGTCGCATGAGGAACAACGAGGCAGCCCGTGGGAGAAGAGCACACATAACCTCCACCAGCCGCTATCTGCGGGCCGGATGCACAGCATGCGTAGGTGCACTGTTCTAGCGTGGGGTCTGGTGATGGCTGAGTAGTATATCAGGGTTCCTCGTTGACCTCACGCTGCCTCTCTCTTGCTCAAACGACGACTTTCAATAAGCTTTGTTGCCTTACCAGTATTCTGCAACCAGCAACGTATTACTGCTCATTTGCGAAACCCGCTCACGACTCTTCAACTTACCAGGCAGTCCGTCCGAGCATCACCACGCCGCTAGCATCATCCTCAAGCAGAGCTGCCGCATACACGTATTTCAAGCCCGCTCCACCGACCCATCGGTAGTCACCACGCTGGCCAACAACGCGAATCGTCATACCTTGATGTCGGACTTCGTAGACATCAATAAATCAGGACGCGCCTTCATCCCGCTTAGTAAACGGAATAGTGAACACAACTCCATTTTATTACCATCATGGAGTCCAACCACCACCAATTTGTCGCTGCAAAGAAGCGAGCCATGAATAATGTAGCTCCAGAGGCTAGTGTTCACACTATCTTTGAGGCAGCAGACAAGGTCAAAGCTCTAGCAGGGAAAACTGGTGTAAGCGGCGATGAAGTGCGCGTCCTGACTTTGGCGGACTACAAGGAAGCTGCCTTGTCCCTGGCCGAAGCTTTCAAAGAGGATCACACCAGTACCTACTTTACCCATACTCCTGATCGCGCTCACTGGACTGAGCAGCAGAGATGGGACCTCCATGTGAAAATCATGGAATACATTGTCTATGCCCACTTACTCAAGGGCTTGGTCGTAAGCGCCGGTCCAAACTACGATGCCGTAGCTCTATGGTAGGTCTACAACTGTTCCTCCTTCAACGCTGCCAGATCCCACATGTGAACGACTACTGACCTTATCAGGATGCCACCCGGCCAAAACATGGACGACTACGCCACCATCCTCCGCAGCGGAATGTGGCGCCTCTACTACCAACTCTCCAAAGAAGGCCGCCACCGCTTCTTCCAAGAATTCCTCCCCCTCCTCGGCGACACAAAACTCCAAGTCCTCCGTGAACGCGATCAAGATTCTTGGTATCTCGTCTACGTCGGCACACGTCCTTCCGGTCGTGGAAAAGGTTATGCGAGAAAGGTGATTGAATATTGTACTTCTCTCGCGGATCAGGAAGGGAAAGCGAGTTATTTGGAATCTTCGCATGCGGTGAATTTGAAGATTTATGAGAGGATGGGGTTTAAGTTGAAGAGACAGGTTTATTTGCAGAGGGAGGAGGAGTTGGTGAGGTTGGATATTATGGTTAGGGAGCCGAAGTTGGTGGGGTCGGATGCGGATAGTGGGGTTGATGTGGTGTGAGGGGCTGGAGTTTTGGAGGGAGAGGAGGAGAGAGGTGAGATTTTTGTGTGTGAGAGAGAGAGGAAGAGAGAAAGAAAGAAAGAGCAAGCAGTGGATGAAACAGAATGTCAGAACTCTGGGTCTTTTCGGGAGTTTAGGGGCTTGGATTAGCTCTAGTCACTCCTTTGTTACGATACGAGTCTGTGAATAGCTTTGATAGGCAGAATGATCAACCGCTATCGAGCATATACGCCCAGATTGGAGGCGCGAGCTGGTGGCATGCACCATTTTCTCAACGCAAATCAGAATTTCGCCATCGTTAGCGAACGCGATCAATCAAATCATGAACTTGGATGTTGATACGTGTGGTGATTATTCATATCATTCTATTCGTAGCCCAGGAGAGCGATCCTTGCAAGTAAGGTGTCTCGACTGGGCATCTGTGTATATCGCAGTTGTCGTCCAATGTACAAAGACAACGGCTGGTACCGACGACCTCCTTCGGAAAGAAAGGCCATGTGCTCTTCGCCCCTCTTACAACACGTAGATGAAGTCTGGTCGGTTGTCGCCCGCGACCCAAATCTGATCGGGTGTCATGCCAGCGTGCATGTTATCCCGCTTGCCAGTGAGACGCTTGCGGTTCTCAGCTCGCAGCATAGTGTACATGAAGATTGTGCCGCCCAAAAGGCAGAGTACCAGGTATCCCAGGACGACTCCGTGACCTGTCCAGAATCGTGGTCGTTCTTCGATGAGGTAGATGTTGGATGAAACGACTCCGTTGAGGTTGCCCCATCCGACGACAATGCCAATGATGACACCGCGTTTGTAGACTCCTTCGATGTTGTTCGAGGCCCAGGTCAGAGTGTCTGGAAAAAGTTATTAGCAAATGCTCACGTCTTACAGATGCCTCCTCGATCGCACGCTGTTCGCAGTGAAGTCGTTCGTATTTCACTCAACATGCTCTCGAGGGGGTTTGTGCCTTTTGGCAACTTACTTGGAATTGTTGGGTAAATTCCTGCGGCTCCAAGGAAAGTACCTCCGTATTGAACATTCGGGTTGCCCGATCCGATAAGCATGGCAAATCCGATGATGGAGAGAGAAACCGAGAACATGTTGCAGAGACCTCGCTGCCTCGTTCGGTCGGCGATGTAACCAATCAAAATGGTCATTGTCGCAGCCACGGCGTATGGAGGGACAGAGAGCAGCTGGAGCTTAGTGCCAGAGTGACCCATACCAGTGAGAATTGTTGGCAGGAAGAGAGAGAAAGCGTAGAGTGGGCAGAGGTTTCCCATGTAGATCACGGCGTAACCCCAGCACTTCCAATCCTTCAATGCGGCGATAATGTGGCGCTTGTCGTACTCTTCACCGGTGCTGGATTGCTTGTCCTCTGCGAGACGACGGCGGACGCGAAGGCGCTCCTCGGGAGTCAAGAAGCGGGCAGTATCTGGCCAGTCGAAGACCATCCACCAACAGAAGGCTCCCACAGCCATAGTGGCGAGACCTTCGAGGATGAAAATCCAGGCCCAACCAGGACGTCCTGCACAGTCAAGTCAGTAAACAGTGCGTTGTCTTTCGAACGGATGCATGTTCTTACCTCCCACACCATCCATCTGCGCAATTGCAGCGGCGAGCAGTCCACCAAAAGAACCGGCCAGAGCGGCTGCGGAGAAGAAAGTGGCAGCACGAAGACCAAGCTCAGATCGCTTGTACCAGCAAGAGAGGTAGTAGTTCACACCAGGGAAAAGACCAGCCTCAGCCAATCCGAGGAACCATCGAGAAGCAAGAAGTCCCTCATAGTTGTGTACCACACCCATCAGTGTCGCAACCAGACCCCAGATCAGGATGATTGTCGTGAAGAAGATTCTCGGCGTGAACCGCTTGAGCAGAACGTTCGTAATCGGCTCGGCAAGTGCGTAGGAAATGAAGAAGATCGTGAGCGTGTTGTTGTAATCGTGACCCGACATGTCGAGATCATCTTCCATACCAGCTGCGCGTGCATTGCCGATATTCGTGCGGTCCAGGAAGGACAATAGATAGAGGAGACAGAGCCATGGAATCAGCCACAAGTCAACCTTGCGCATCAACTTCTTGTCCTGAAGTAGTTGTCAGCAAACAGTCTCCCGCTATCTGCCAAGCGCCTTGTTATGGACATACCAGCGCAGCTCTTTCCTCTGGTGTAGCACCGGGATCTGGATCGGGAATCTGATCATCGATAGAGGATCTTCTGTGCTTAGCAAGGTCTTCATCTGAGCTCAGTGCGATCTCTTTCTCAATAGCTGAGTCATCCTTGATTTCGGCAGTCATGATGGGCGGCTGGTGTGGGAGTACTGGAGGGGACACAGTATCACAACACAAAAGTAACAAGCCAGCTAATCCGAATCAACGGCAATAGCAGCGGACGCCGGGGCTTTATAGATTGCCGCATGGAATCCTCCAAGCCCATTCGGAGTCTGCTGACATAGCAAAGGCACTGGTTGAACATGATTTCTTTCCGCCAGCTGGGCCTTCATCAGCCCTCGCCTGCAGCCAACACGGTCATTGCAGACCGCCAAGGCACTTGATTACTGCGGTGTCGAACGAAGACCCTGCTACCGCTTTGCTTCCCCGTGGGCGTGTCAATCTAGTGCGACGAAGATCCACATGGCACTCTCGTGCGGCCGTGCCAGATTTTCCTGCATGGGTTCTGGGTCGGTTCACGAGCAGAAGTGATTGCCGACTGGTTGCTCGCTGGCCCAGATGCTTTGCCAAGCCGCCTCTAAATCATCGGATGCTTGGAACATCGGAGACTGATACGAAAGCAGCTTCGGGGCGCGAAGAGTGTGCAGATGCCATCGAGAACGCGGTGCGACGTAGTTGGAATAGCTTATTGGCCTGATTTGCATTGCGACGTTGGCGCAGCGAAGCCTTGTGAAGGCGTCGTCCTTCGCATGAAAGGCAGCGAGCTGGTTGGAGTGAGAAAGCCACCCCATGGGCCAAGGGTGTTGGCCAAGGTCTTGGGCATTGCGGAGACTCCAAGACTATGGACCAGGATCTTTGTGTAATCGAGGACAGCAGAATGTTTTCTGCGAGATCTTGCGCGCTTCCATTCATCCCGGAATCCGAGTCTCTCTGTTCGCGTGGAGGAGGGGCTCTGCTCAGCAGGCTACCGGCCGTCTGGCCATGGTTCGCTTCAGCATCTACACATGTAGTTGCACATGGTCAGGAGCGGACTCGAACTCTGTCTTTAACGTTCCGATAGCTTGGCTCAGCGTCAAGATCGGCCACATCTCTTGCTGACTTTAAGCACGCGAGGCAAGAAAGCACGCAGCGGGCTGAGCCTTGAGGCTGAACATTTTGGCAGGGTGTGAGAGCCAAGCAGAGGCGCCTGCAGAACTGCAACACGTCGCGTATTTGCGCCTCGCAGCGCTATCGTGCCTCGACCTCGCAGCTCAACGAGAAGCTGACAAGACTCGACGACGGGTCAGAATGTGGAACTCCGTAGCCCCATGCACCAATAACGACTGCTGTGGACGGCGTCGAGCGATTGACGACAAGACTGCCAATGAAGCAGCAATTCGTCGAAAGTGGTCGCAAAGACGCCAATGGCCTTAGTCGGCCGGAAGTTGGCGGCTGGCATACCACGAGCGACTTCAGCCCAGCTCAACAAAGGAGATAGGAAGCATGTCCGCTCCGCTCGTCCAGTCTTCGGACGACCGCAGGCGCGTAGCGTGCATTGGGCCTTTCGCTAATGTCTTGCTGCTCGCTTCTGTTAGTGTATGCCCCATGCTCGGGTAAGACAGCACGTGGGAGAGCAAGTATGGATAGACTGCAGAACGGTTCCCCATGGGGCTCTGTACTGCAGGGCTCGACCGTCTGAGTGGCGGACATTCTGCTGGCAAGCATTCCAGGTCCATAAAATTCGTGTCCTCAGTGAATCCTTCGTCCAGCAATAGCTCAACGGGTTGATGATAACAGGCCCAAGATCGTTTCCTGATCCGCCTCGCCCGAAACCCTTGTTACATCGCGTGCAGGCCGCGCTTCGCTGTACTGCGCTGCGATCCTCCGTCGTTCTCGTCGTAAGCTGCCAAGGGATGATCAAGCAGAGGTGTGGCGGTCTTCTCTCAGATACCTTCCCCAAAGAGTCATGTGCGGTCAGCATCGAAAGTTGCATCGGTGGATCGGAACTCTCGTTGGCTGTCGAGCGGCATGTTTGAGGCTCATGTTTCGTCGAAGAGGAGCGGACTCCGTCCGACAAGGGAAATGGGAAAGAGCGGGAACAACAGCCCATGTCCTTCCTCGCAGAAGAAGACTAGCACGCGATCTGTGGAGTCCTCGCCATCGCAGGCCCAGTGCTCAAGGCCAATCCACATCACCGGCTTTCTGCGCAGACTCGGAACATGTGAGTTGTAATCATGCTCATTAAGTAGATACAAGAAAATAACGCTATGCCTTCGTCTCTATGCAAACTGTACATCTGCTTCAGGCCAGTCCTGTGCCCTTCATCTTGCTTGCTTCGAAACTGTTATGGATATCACTCATCATGCCCAAACCTGACCAGATCTCCAGTCTAGCCCAAACTCATCATATGAAAGAGCCGGGATGGCCGCCTCGTTGTGCTCGCCACGTCGTCGTGACCGGCCTCTCGAGTGATGCTCGCATCGAATGGAACTCCCTCAGTCGTGCTTGCGCCAGGCTCGCTTGCTGCACCCTCATGTCGCTTGGAGAGAATCGCTGACTGCCATCTCATGCCCCTCTCACAGTCCCAGCGAAGATACTACTCTGGTCCCTTGGTGACCTTGACGGGAGGTGGCGGCCCAGTCCCGCTTCGTGCTCTCCTCTCGCGCTCGCCGACTCCAGTCTCAGGTACCTTGATCTTCAGTGGCTTCCTTCCACTTTCGAATCTGCCGCTGGTGGCTCGCTCCCATTCGCTCTGGCCAGCGGTTTCCTCCCTTCCTAGCCAGTAGCGTTTGCTCGGGAACCTAAGCATCGTCCTTCCCAGTTTTCCTCTCCAGCCAGCACCCTCCAGGCGGTCTGTTGAGAAGGGCGATGGCGCCATTGTTGAGTCTGCTGTTTCGCTTGTGCTGTATTGCATGCTGCTCGAGCTCGTCTGCGCCACATACTGTCTCAAAATGCTCCGGGCGTAGCTCATCACGATGAGGCAGAAGTACACTCTCACTATCGTGAAGAGTGCGAGCAGCGCAATGCTGGTCATGCTGTCGCTCTGCAGTACCGCTCCACCAATGGCGGCTGGTCCGCTAGCCGCTCCATATGCTACTGCTTCTTGTCCTGTAAGTACTCCCGAAGCTGGCTTTGCAATCACGTTGACCTCCGAAACATTGTGCTCAGGGTTGGTGAAGCCTGCCGTATCTCCCATTGTCCCACTGCCTGTCACGCCGTTGCTCTTGTTCAGTGGGTTGTCCTTGCCAGGCTCTTCGAGATGCTGCGACAAAAGGAGAAACCATCCCATGCCGAAGAGGGCCGTGTAGACTCCGTTGACGACAGTGTCTATCACATACACGTATGCTAGAGCAACATTGCGAAGAGGTTGGTCAGGCCGTCGTATGCTAGGCATCAGGTATAGTAAGAGGCCGAATACTATGAGCGAGTAGCTGTAGTGGCTGAGCTGAAGCCAGTTGAGCTCGTAGCCAGTGAGGAGCGCAAGAATGCCATAGAGGCCTGTGACTTTGTTGATGACCAGCGTGAAGTTGATGAACTCGGTGGCTGTCCGTAGTGACACGAAGTGCAGGAGGCTCTGTGAAGCGCGCAGGTCAGTATCGAACATGCGCGGCCATGCGATGGGTCATGGAGAGACATACCCGCGGCTTCGGGAAGCGCAGTATTGAGAGCGCCATGGTCGTGGCGCTCTTCTGTTCGCCGTACGTTCACGGCAGCCTAGTTCGGTAGTCGTCGCGTGCCCGGAGGCTGGTCGTTCGTCGAGTGTGCGCGCTCAGTGTGCTGGACGTAAACCACGCAGCGGCGCGCAAAGTAGCTTTCCCGGAGTACGAAGGGTGACTGAGGCGCGTGGAGGGCGGAGGGTGTTTCGAAATTGCTTTCTCGACCAGGAAGGGAGGCCGTGTGTTATGCATCCCCATCGGAAGTCGGCGGGTCGTCATTCATTCATTACCGCCGCCCCTCTTGGCACTCATCCTCCGTCGACACTGCCTGATGACAGAATCATTATGGCATCCTGTACATCCTTCTCATCTACCGCTCGGAGCCGCATACAACGATACTGCTATATCACATTCAACATCTCCCTACAAGGCATTCTCGTCTGCTTGACCAGAGTCCAACGCGCTCTCATCCGGACTGGCTACAAAGCAACATGACGCGCACTGAAGACCTTCCTTCATCCTTCGTACCGGCATGGCAGGCCGTCTGCATGGTGTTGTCCAGCTGACTGCAGCGCCGCAGTACATGGACGTATCTGGACTCCGTAGCTGACCGGCCGTTGTTATGGGCATGGATGCTGACGACTACAATTCGAGCGCCGTTTTTGAGCCTCAAAGTCTCTTGAGTATGCCATGCTCGTCTTCCGCGACCGCTTAAATCGGCATTGATGCGACAATTGACCGAAGCATGTCCAATTTACAAATCATTTGGGTCCGTGATGAGTGAGCGAATCGCATTCAGGATGCGTCGACGAGGAGTGTGGCTGCAACAGCACTGATCGCCATGGAATATTTCAGCCGCAGACTGAGCCTTATGGTCGGATTGGCCCGACAGATGCTGATGCAATTTCACACTTTAGGTCGAGGCCATGGCCTTTCACGTGGAGAGAAAATTGTCCCTGAAGCAATCAGTCCTTGTGGCTGACAGAACCTTACGACTGCCAAACTTCTTCTCGAATCTGTTCTTCGAGCTGCATGTGCATTAGTCGAAACGTGGGAACGACAAACACATGTACAGCGAATGACAGTTTTACGCTCCAGCGCCTCGGCGAAGTACAAAGTCTACAAGCTATTGACTTGCTCCGTACGAAGACTCTCTTTCCGCATCAAGAAAAGTACAATTTCAAATATATTTCTGCTTCCCGCGGTCGCTGTGAAGTCCAAGAGGCACGACGTAAACATGACATCCGGCTCAACGTGTTCATGCGTACTTTGCGTTGTGTCAATTACCAAATAAACCCTTGATCATCCCAGAAACTCCACCTCCCGACTGCTTTCCATACTGGTCCTGCTGATGCCCGCTGCTAGCCGGGTCACTGCTATGCCCGCGACGCTGACTGTATAAGTGCGTCGGCGACATAGGAGTCCTCGAAAGTCTACTGCTTCCACTGGCCGCCCCATTCTGCTTGGATTTCTCCACTGTAGCATTTTGTATATCTTCCAGCTGCTGTGCGACTTTCTTCAAATTCGGGCCCGTCAACTCTAACGAATAGAGTTGTTGAATCAAACTTTTGATTCCCTGTTGGTCCAGAAGTACATGTTGTTTGCCAGCTTGGACGTACTGAGTGAGCGTACTGATCTCTTCCAGGTGCTGTCTTCGATCCGCACAAAGGTCTTTCAGTCGCTTGTCGGAGCCACCGGCTTGTACTTTGTTCTTTTCCTGCTTGGATATAAGCAGCATTCTCGTTGTATGACAGTCGGGAGGCGAGAACTTACCTCTTCTATTAGGTGGTCCAGATATGCCAGCTTGGAATCATTCCACGGTTTAATCGAGCTTCGTTTCAGAAAGACGGCAAATTGACCAGCCGCTTTCTGAATATATGCTCGCTCCATTTCCCATTTCTTGATGAGCTCTTGACGCCCTCTCAACGCTAAATGCATGATTTCATATGCGGATCTGGCCTCTTTCATTCTTAGCGCAACTGCTTCATCTTTCACTTGGACTGTCTTTTCCACGGGCTCCCACATGATATGCAGGTGGAGTTGCCATGAGTGCCCGCAGACCTTGCATCTTTCGGGTCCATGCCTCCTGAATGCGTGGCAGTGCATGAGAGCCTCGCAAGGAAATTGGTCCACTTCGACATTTTCCAGGTAGCATGGATCATGGCACCTTGCTATCAAAGAGATCAGTGGAATGAATTTCGCAGCTGAAGTATCATGCATACTCTTGTAATGTCTCTCACCGTCCTTAAACTCGACACATTTTGCGCTTGAGCAGACAGTTCGAGGCATATCCAAAGCCTTGATCTCATACACAACTTTGCTCAAGTGCAAGGCGGTTGACAGGGCCTGCCCTTTTGCCAGCGCATCGGTAAGCTCACGTTGTTCGTCTTTCTGTAGGGCGATGTTGTTGTTGATGTTCTACGAAATTCAGTTTAGCCACAACATATCACATTTGTCATGCTCACCTGTGTGATATCCGCCATGGGGATGGTTAAGACTCGCACCAACTCTCTTGTTGTATACAGGTCCCATGTCTCGGAGACTTGATGTGGCTTCGTGTTCCGTGGTGTGAAATGCTCGAGCATTCGATATGTCTCAGCAGCGGACTTCTCCCAGCTGAGTCGGTAATCTCGAATGTCACCCATGTCATGTATATTAATATTGTTGTTGTGAGCAGCCAGACATCGGAAGCTTTCGCTATCAAAACAGTAGGTAATGTTGCGGTCAAGGTGGATCCCTACTGTCTTGTCCGAGTCCAACATACTCTGTAGGGTAGCATATGTCTCACCAGGCCGGAAGGATGTGTTCCCCGCATTAGTGAACCCGAACACGATGTTCTTTGCTGCGTCTCGATGCAGGTGTGTCAACAGCTCCTTCAGACAGAATGTAAACATGATTCCCAGTCGCGCATTATTAGGTTTCAGGAGGATCAGTATGCCGTGCAAAACATCCACTGACTTCAGGCTGCCCAGGATATTGTCCATGTTCTTCTTATCATGTGTGGCTCCCCGAGTATCCCCTATACCTGGGGTGTCGATGAGCCGAATCTGAGTGTTGTGGACTCTCATGATATAATGCTTCGTGGACTGGGTGGCCGACTGACCCTGGGTGCCATCACGTTCGTCTTGAAGTGCCTTCTCGATGAATTCGCCAGAGTTCGGTGAGACATGAATCGTCCTAGAGACATAGTCGTCGCCAACAAGACTCTGCCTAGGCATAGTGAAATTTGTCAGCGCGAATGCTTGGTAGCACGAGTATATTGGGCAGCCTCACCAGGTAAACGAGCTCGGTATAACGCATTGGAGGTCCCTGGTCCTCAATGCATCATCCAGCGAGCCATAGTAGATGTAGTTCGCAAATGCGTTGATGAATGTCGATTTCCCGACACCTGTCTCCCCTAGTACAAGTATGTTGAGCTCTGGAATGCCATCAAACCGAGGCCTGTGCACTCCCGTCGGAATTTGTGCGTGCGAGTTCGTCTGGTACACAGGAGCTTGACCTTCGAGAGCTATCGAGGCCATCCTCTCGGTGATACCATGTGAAGCTTCTGCGGGCTCATGGTTCATAGGCTCTGGAAGTTGAGCCGCGGTAATTTTGTATTTTCCCCTGGTACCGTCATCGCCTGCGTAGGTGGGTATAGATCTATTGTAGGTCTGTGATGCAACTTGCGCTTTGTGACCCATGTTCATATAAGCATACCTTCCTTGCCAGTTCCCTTCCGCGGTGTTTTGGTACGTGTCTTGGGCTTGATACGCATAGCTCTGGCCTTGGGCATCTATACCGCCTGGCTGTAACTGCTCGTAATAATGGTGATTCTGATATGCGTTTTGAGATTCGTCACCATTGAAAGGCTGTAAAGACCCGGCCGGCGGTGATCGAGGCAGCAGCGGTGGAGATAGTAGTGGCAATGGCGGCTGAGCAGGACTCGCAGACAATGGCGTATATGTGGCGTAGGTATTACTGGTGCTCGAATTTCTTGGGATCAATCTGTTCGATGCTTGCTGATAAGGGTTCTGCGATTGGACCATCTGCTGACTTGGCCGGGAAGAGGCTGTGAATGTCGCCCACTGTAAGAACCTGTCGTGGTCCATTGATGTGAGGAGGCTGATCTTGGGGGAAACGGAGCAATATTCTGCAGATATTGGCTTTGAGGCCTTGCCAATTTCAAGGCGCGAGGTAGGCTGCTTATCTTCTGCACAAGAGTAGCGAGATCCTATGCTCATCAATCCCTCCCCCTTCGCTACACATGTTGGTGCCAGCTCATACTGCCAGCCTTTGAAAGCAAGCGCCACGGGTAATGGAGACCGTGGACGATAATGGGTGGAGCAGCGCCTTCGTCGGAGGAAGGACAAGGCTGTGAGGATCTATGCTGCAGCCGGGCGTTATGTATATATACTGCCAAGGTTGGGAGCCGACTCCATCATTAGTGGTCTCGTTTGCGAGAATGTCGCTGCACATCCAGGGATGATTGGCAGTCGCTTCTGCAAAGCTGGAATCAGTCAGCCAGCCTATTTGTTACCGGTCGATATGGGATGTCCGGCCTCCTTCCTGAGAGGTGCCACGCAGTATTTCGCGTGAAGTGACTATGCCTTTGTGTCCTGTTGCTTCATGCAATACGGCGTTCACTTGACAGCGCAGCCCAAACATACAATAGGCAGATGGAAGCCATAACCCGTGAGCTGTAATCACTGCAAGGCTATCCGAGGATTTCTAGCTTGCTATGACAACTCGTGTCGGCCTACCTTATGCTCGGTTGCGATCATCGCGAAACTGCCAGGTGCCTGGACAGCGCGAAGATCTGCTTCGTATCGGCAGCGAGCTCTATCATAACATGGCCTCGTTCCGGCGAGAGACTCTAGGAAGGATCATACGCCATTGTAACAACGCGAAAGTCTCGGCTTCAGGCGAGCCTCAACATGAATGGGTGGAAGTTGGTGGAGTGGTGAGTTGAAACGTAGAGTGCCTCAGTCTAAGAGGCCAAGAGTCCCAACAAATGTTGGCTTATGTCAGCACCAGTCTCTTCAGGTTGGAGATCCTTGTCCTACGCCGTCTCAACGTTGTATGATCATTCGTTGAGAAACCTCTTTGAGCAATCTGTCGAATGGTATTGCAATTGGGCATTTCCTTTTCGAACTGCCGCCGAGTCGGTCGAGAAGAGCAAAACAGGGCTGCAAGTGATGTTAAAATGGCAAGGGCGTTAAGAATCAGTGCTTTTAAAAGTACATAAGTAGTATCAATACACTTCCAACAAGATCATGCTCTCTTCCGTGCTAGATGCGTATTTCTCTTCTCTCTTCTCAAAACTTTTGGCTTGCCGCCAATGAAGATATAACAGAGTATACTCGTGATCAAGCAGACTGCCGCCAGGACGATATTCATGTTGCCGTACCCGATCGCCTGCTTGAGCTCGCCAGCTAGTTCGGGTCCGACAGTCAAGCCAAACGAGAAGACCATATTGCTCATGCCATAGAGCTGAGCATAAGGTCCCTTCTCACCAAAGTAATCCGGGTTGACTTCATAGTACTTCTGTACGATTGCGCCGGCTTCAACGATACTCGGCGCTCCAATTCCAGCAAGACCGATGCCACAAAGTCCAAGAAGCACAGCGTACACGATGATCTGATCTGTTCCTCCCTCATGGGGAATGCGTAGACAGACTAAGACCGGGACGAGGAAGGCATAGCTGAGCACTGCGACGGGCTTCGTGCCGAAGCGGTCGACACACCATCCGAACACTGGTCCAAGGATGAAATCGAAAACTCCCAATGGGATGAAGAGCAAGCCGGAGCGCAGTGACGTGAAGCCGAACAATTGTTTGGCTACAGTAGGGATCGTGCTGTCGAAAGAGCCGAGAAGGACGGCCTGGATCATGGCGACCAGAAGCGCGGTGAGGAGCATCGGATCGGACAGGCAGGGGAGGATCGGGATCCACTGTACAAGCTTTGGATACTCCTCGCGAGGCTTCAGCTTGTAATATGTGTCATCTGGATGTTTACCACCAAGAAGTGGCTGCTCCTCATCATTCGTGTCTCCGTTGGGTTGAGCTTCGGTATCTTGAGACTGGGTGTTCGTCTCTCCGTTTGCACGAGTAGTGTTTAGATCACTGACTGTGCTTGGGTCATCTGCGTAGTATTTGTTCGCGATCTTCTTCTCAATCACCAAGAGTCGCATGATAAAGTCGACAGCAAGAATCGAGGCGCCAAGGGCAAAGACGCCTTTGATACCTGTCTTCTCGTAGAGCACGCCACCCAGGATCGGGGCGGCAAGGGCTCCGACTGCAATGAAGCTGAAGATCTGTGCCTGCCATTAGTTCGTGTATTTCTCCAAATACTCTTGCAAGTCTCCTACCGAGCCAATCGTCTTGCCCAAATTCTCCGGCCCAACAGTCTCCAAACATAGCGCCAGGCCAATCGTCCAGACGAACCCAGCACTGATGCCTTGCAAGATTCTGGCAAGTATCAAAACAGGCACTGTAGTGCCCAAGAACAACAGTACAGTAGATGCAAGAAGTGACAGAAGACCAAACAGGAACGGAGCTTGTCGTGTAGCCACCTTATCCGCAAGGATTCCAGCAATAGGCGAGAAGCATACGCTAGCAGCTGCATAGGCTGCTAAAAGTCCCGAAGTGAGGCTCTGAATCTGTTCTTCTGGTACGCCGACTCGGTCCTCAAGCATGAAAGGCAGAACTGGCACGATCAAGCCATAGAGGAACAAATCCGTGAAGAGACCGATGGCCACCGTGGCAATGATGAAAAGGGTATTTGATCGCCATTTCAATCCTGCGGGTAGCACGGAGTAGTTTTGGTAGCCTGGGATCTGCAGTGTATTGAGCAGTTTGGCGATTCCGGACGCGTCTTTTGTCATGATGGGCTGCTCAAAGTCTGGTGGAGTTGCCGGCTTGGGTCGAGTGTAGAACGAGAGGCGAGTATACCAGCCGTGAGGAAGAGCTTGATCGGACATGAAGAGCTACAGGTCAGTGACAGAGAGTGCCATGATGCTGAAGAGCGTGAGATGAGAGGAAGAGAGAATGTGGATTGTTCAAAGACATCACGTCACCATCTGCAGGAACGATTGCTACCTCCTAACGGGAACTCCGATTTGAGTTTCTGGGGACACGCGGATGCGAATTTGATGCTCCTTGTTGGTGCAACTTCACCGAACGTAGAGGTCTTCAAGACGGCGTTGAGGATTTCCTCCCCTGGAGCACAAGACGAAGTGCTGTTGATGGGCGGACGTAGAATGCAGGAAGTGCAGGCGAACATGATCGAATCGTGGCGCCTGGCCCGTGCTGAGCGGAGATCAGTCCGCTCCGTCGTTCTTCCCCGACTTCACAGCTGCACTTCCTGCTCCACAACATCACATTGCTCAAATTCTATCAAGCAGATATTACGACACATTTTCACTGTCGCAATGGCAGACGCAGTCACACCCAACGCAACGTTCGTACATTGCACATCGTACGAACTGCGCAAGGTGTGAGTAGAAACTAACGACGCGTGTAGTGTCTATGTCCGCAACTTGGACGAGAAGGTCAAGATTCCCGCTCTGACCTCGGCGCTGAAGGAAGTCTTCAGTGAGTGCGGGACTGTCGTCGATGTCATCGCAAAGAGCAGCGTGAAGCGCAAAGGGCAGGCATTCGTTGTGTTCGAGGACGTCTCCGAGGCGCAAGATGCTGTGGAAATTCTACAAGGCTTCGATCTGTTGGGTCGACCGATGGAGCTCGCTTTCGCGAAGACGAAGAGCGATTGGACTGTCTTGAAAGAAGGAGGCGAGGCTGCACTTGAGCAACACAAGAAACATCGTCTGGCGGAGAAAGGTGAGCGGGAATCTGGCGCGTGCGAAGCTGGTGGAACATGGACTGACATGGTACAACAGAGCGCAAACAAGCAGCCGAAGCAGCTGCCGCCGCTGCGAAGCCTGCCAAACGCGCTGCCGACCCATCGTCTCTCGCCGAGCGTCCCGCGAAAGCTACGAAAGCGACCGGCGCCGCTGCTATGGCAGACGAATATTTGCCGCCTAACAAGATCCTCATCTTGCGCGAGCTCCCCGAAGACTATACGAAGGAGGCTCTCACTGCTGTGTTTCAGCGGTATCCTGGCTTCAAGGAAGTGCGTATGGTGCCTGGACGTAAGGGTCTGGCTTTTGCAGAGTACACTGAGGAGAGCGAGGCAATTACTGCCAAGGAGGCAATGAATGGAGCGAACTTAGGAGATAAGACTATCAGGGTTACTTTCCAGAGACAGTAGGATAGAGACAGTAAGCAGGCCCTTTCTTCCATGCTCAGCACTCATAGGTGTAGGTGTAGTGTGCATGTCAGTAATCCTACCGTTCGGCCCACTCGTCACTCGCTAATCTAGCTCGTGATCAAACATGGTCATGAATATCTGAGCGATTCGAGATGCGCTCACTCACTATCGTCAAACGCATGCCTGCCTTGTTCAGAGCTACTGCTGCCTTAACTTTAGCGGCTTGCTTTGCTCAGATCACTAGCTGCATTAGCGGCTCCTACAACTTATCAAGCTCCTGATCTTCAGTGCCGCCAGCGACTTGCACCTCCACTTTCGTTGCATCAAGATCGCCTCGGATCTACAGCGCCCATCTGTCCTCCTCCGACGGCAAACCCGACTCGGCAAGCAGGCGCACAAGACAACTGCAGTAAATCGGCATTCCTGGTCGACCTACGAACCAACCCATTCAACTCTCGCGACCCGATTGCACGCAGTCCGCTATACAGTTCTCGTTGAGTCGAACACCATCGTAATCTGCTACTCGTGCGCACTGCCGCACTGGCGGAAGGCAACTGCAACCACATTGCGAGAAAACCAGGCAGCGTCTATCTTGTCGAGCGTGCTTCTCCCGCATCGACATCGGAAAAACACGACATAAGAGAATGAACAAAAGCCCAATTGCAGAATGCGTTCGCGCACTCAAGTCCGATAGACTCGTCACTTTGAACATTGGCCAAGCCGAGGCCTTGTTCTCTGTGCAAGTTCAACAGGCGGTCCTGGAGGCAGCAAGTCCATGGTTCCAGAAAGCTTTGGGCGATGACAGATTTGTTGAAGGGCAGTCAGGCGTGATCTCCTTCCCGGAAGACGACACAGAGTCCTGGCAAATCCTGCTGTACTGGCTGCTGCACCACGACCTTCGATTGTTAACGGGACCCCCTGAGAAAGACTGTTTCATTGCGTTTGCCAAGTGCTGGGTACTCGGAGATAAGTATGATCTGTCCAGGTTCCAGGACGAGGTCATGCTCTATCTCCTACAGTTCGCGTTTTGGACCCGTGAAGACTTTCAGCCTGGAGAATACAAAGAGCTCATCAAGATTACACCAGCAGACTCCAAACTTATGAGACTACTTGGAGAAGAGGTCGCAGTGAAATATGGCGACCCCGATGCCCTTACTTGGGATGTCACCACTGTGCTTGACGGTGTCGAAGGATTCTGGCCAGCTTTTTTAAAAGCTCAACAAGGGCTGAGGTCGGCGAAAATAGGTCATTTCGACGACCGTTTGCTAGGCGTCGACTCCAATGGGCTGAGGAAACCGCACTGGCAAGAGTACATGGTAGGGGCCCTGCCAAGTTTCGAGGGGATGATCGCCGACAGACGGTCATGACGCGTGCACGGAGCATCGCATAGGTATTAAACGGTTCTGTCGCCTCTATTGCGGCTGGAGCCAATGGTTTCTCACGCCAGACACTTCATTGGGCGCGACCACCCGCGCATACTCTTGATCTGGTATGGCGAGCGACGGGCACAGACTCACTCACTTTGAGTTCATCAATCTCGAGACCACCAAAATTATCAGAAATCCCTTCTCAACTTTTCTGCTCTGAACGATGTTAAGGATAGGATACAATCTACCGTCTAACAACACTTGCAGCATTGTCAACTCGCTGTAGACGCACGACAGTGCACTCCCACCCCTCTTCAACCCGAGAGCGTGCCTCCACAAGTTCCAATCAAAACCCACCAGTGCTGTCGAGATATTCGAGGTCAATAGGGCCGAAATGACTGGATGTGTCCAATAATGGCAACGGTTGCTGCATGCACCTTGGCAGAAAGATGGGCTCAGTTCTGCCTCGTCCCCCTTTGATCTCGAGCTTTCGAGCTTCGACACCTCTAGCGCTATGCTCTTGCTCTATCCGCAACATTCGTGACTAGTCTACTGCAAAATGTAATTCGTGCTCTGCCGAGAATATGTGACGCGAGCACAGAGTGTCGCGGTTGTGGCGACCGACTCGATATCAGTGACGATCCGCACACGTTTCACTTTTGCAGGTCGATGTCACAAAACGACTCACAACTTTCCCTTTGAACTGTGGACCAGGCATCAGTGACTCACCACAGACACCCTCCTTGACTCACTGAGCAACACTTCCGATTTCCGAGCATCGGGCCAATACAACCGCTGTCCTCACTCAACTGATCCAGCCATATCACCGACCGCACCCCATCACCACAAACAAGATGGAGCACGAATCAGTCGACGAATTGATCCAGGCACTCGGATCTGACAAGCTCATCACCCTCAAAATTGGCAACAACCCCGAAACCTCATTCTCAGTGCAAATCCAGCAGAAGGTCCTCGAGCTCGCTAGCACCTGGTTCCGAAATGCACTCCAAGAAGACAAGGAACGGCAGACCAACGTCATCACTCTTACTGAAGACGACCTCGAAACGTGGAAAATAGCACTCTACTGGATCGTGCACCACAAACTTCCAGAGAACAAGGAAAAAACCTCCAAAAATTTTACCCGCATTGCGAAATGTTGGATCCTCGGACACAAGCACGGAATCACCGGATTTCAAGACGAAGTCATGATGCAACTGCTCAAAGAAATCGATTGTCCCGACATCTACAACATACTAGAATGTGTGTGCCACGACCTGATCCCCTTGAACCCGCCAGATTCCATGCTTATGAGAATACTTGCCGAAGTGGTAGTGGAGTTTGAGGACGGCCTCGAAACATACTTAAACATCGACATCGCTGAGCTGAAGGATAACGCGGTGTTCTGGGCGGCCTACGAAAAGGCGTTGCAAGACTACCATAGTGATGATGGATACTACTTCGAATCTCGCATGGTTGGGATCAAAGATCGCTCATGGTACCGTCGTCGTGCTCATTGGCGTGACTATATGGTGGGGGAGTTGCCGGCTTTCGTGCACTGCATCAGAGACGAAGAGTGATGAGTGGAGCGATTGTGCATCCCGAACGCTTGACTTCTTTCTGGCAACAACTCGTCGGTTGAAGTCTAGGAGCAAATACGCAAGAAGGGTGGGGTGGCCGGCGTTCCAAAAGAATACTCCTGATTCGGTGTCATCGATCAAGCTTGGTGCAATCTGACGAGATCAGAACGTGCAGCAGCGAGATGCGAATACAGGCAGAGCTAACTAGCTTACTGTCATTGCGCCTGCGACTTTCAGCAATACATAGCCTCCACCCAACCTCGCTGTGCTGAATGATACGCAAGATAGGATGGAATCCACCAACCATGACCGCTGTCGGTGCTCGCATACTCACGCAACGCATGAAGTAAGGACGTGCGACAATGCGAAGCAAATAGAGAATTTATCAGCACGGGGCCATCGGCAACACGAAACCCTCGTAGAAGTAGAACTCATCTTTGATGGTCAGAAGGACAGAATCCAGATCACCTCGCGACCATATACTCTCTCAGGCGCGTGGCGACAGAGTAATAGCCAACCCGCTGAATACGCGTAATTTCGCGCTCACTCGTTTCCTCAATCTTGGTTTGTGCCTTCAAAAACCGTGTCCAAAATCCATCAGTACCATCGAAACATGTGAGATCGTGCATGGCAAGATGTCCTTCGAACACAGCAAGTGCCACTTCTTCACCCAACAGTCGCATCAAAATGCAGTGTGGTGGTATATCGAGGATAAGTGTCTTGGTCGCAGGTAGGTCTTCAGCAATGGGTGTGAATCCATCGCGTGTCTTGAGAAGAAACAGTATGCGGGCCATGCAATAGTTTTGGAAGCTAGGGATGAAGTATTTGTCTTCGAGGATCCAGCAACGGGCGATAGTGCGCCAGTCTTGTGGGCTGGGAGGAAGTGTGCGGTGAAAGATCCAGTGAATGAAAATACTCCAGATCGCCGGATCATCTGTTGGGAAGGAGGCCGTGTTTGTCTGTCCCTCCAACCATCTTTCCTCGTAGAGAGCTCTACTGAACCATTCTGATACAGCTTCAAGGAGGCTTTGCTGGACTTTTACAGTGATGTTCTCGCCATCCGGAGGACCGACTTTGATGGTGATGAACTCGTCAAGCTGGAGTCGGTCGATCAATTCGTGCAGCGCTTGCTTCGACATGCTGGCTGTGTCGATTTTGGCGACTTCGATGCTCTTCAATAAGATTAATGCAGAATACGTCGAGCTGATGGGCCGCGACGTTTTTGTCGCCAAGCGTGCCTATATGTCATGGTGGACATTTGTCTCTACCATTGCGCTTTGCTATACAGTCTCACTTGATGGAGCGCATGGGATGTCAGTTTGAAGTCTCAGACCTGCTCTGGAATTTCAAAGGACAGTCCTGTATGTCGCAAATGAAGACTATGCGACGCGCAGCCACAAACAAGGTATAGTGCTGCGCTTCACCTGTACGAGAATTACGATGCAGCTAGTCGATCCTAGCGCGCCGCTTCCTTCGAGATGGGGCAAGCTCCGCCAGGTGTATTGCGGTGTGAAATTCCAAGTACCGACTTGATATCATGATGTCGTCGATGATGATGGTATGAAGATGGCCATCCTGTAGGAAATATTGAAGGAGTGCATCGGAACATGCCTAAGGTGTCGCACGTAGACCAAACTCTGTGCTTCGCTTAGGATGGGTGCAGAGAGACCCTGCATGTCGCTGTGTAGAAGGACGGCAGATGGCGTTCGAGAAGGAGGAATGGGAGTTGCGGGTAAAGGGTGTCTGCCTTGGTTGGCCTTGCGCGTGGCAGGGGAGAAATTGGAGGCATGGTGCAGCTGCGGGCGAAGATGGTCAGATGGCCGTCGTTGGCGTTTTGGGCTCGACATCGGAGGAAGAATCCACGAACGAGCAGACGCGGGGCCGAGCAGGGCATTCGATGCTTTGGTGCTATGTGCGACCAACCTTGAGCCGGGGGCGTGGTCCTCGTGGTGATGCCTGCCTTACGCATGGCAGATGATCGGGTCCATGGCGGTGACGGCGACGGCCTGCTGCAGAACACGGCCTCCAGCTTCACAGACGAGCGCGATGCCCGCCGCGGCCCGAATGGTGGAGTAGTCGAGGGCTAGTTAATTAGTCGACGTGCGGAGCGCAGAGACACCTCTGTTAGTCTCCCACCCCGTCGCCTCTCCATTCTCCGCCCCGGCGACCTGCTCGCTCGCCTCCCGCCACCGTGCGATTGATGTCTCTTCGGCACTCAGCGCGCCCCACACCATGCCGCCGCGGACGACGACGACTTTCTTCTGAGCCCATATCTCCGGTCTAGCGAGACAACTGCCGCATGCGCGAAAATGCTCGCGGCGAGCACGCCACAGCAGTATTCGAGCGACTTCGGGGGCGGCAATGGAGGCCTTGACGCTCTCGCCGAAGGCTCGCAGTACGCCCAGCAGCAGATGCAGATGCAGATGCAGCAGCAGCAGCAGCCGCAGGGTCAGGCGCTGAACGGTGCGCGACCCGAGATGAGACACCGGCAGAGCTTCAGCAACGGCAGCGCAGGCGCCGACGACACAACACTGGAAGATACAAATGGGAGCACGAAAAATGGCAAGACAAGCACAAACGGCCAGCCGGTGCGGCGGAGAATCAGTCGAGCGTGCGATCAATGCAACCAGCTGCGGACCAAGTGCGATGGGCAACATCCATGCGCGCACTGTGTGGAGTTTGGCCTGACGTGCGAATATGCTCGCGAACGCAAGAAGAGAGGCAAAGCATCGCGCAAGGACATTGCTGCCCAACAAGCTGCTGCTGCGGCGGGGGAGAACAAAGATGATAACAGTCCGAAGTCTGGAAGTGACCGACCTGGAGAAGATGCGGCCATCGCACCCAAACCACAGGCTGACAATGCCTTGAAGCGCAAACGCCCGAGTATGGACTTTCAACAGCCCCATCTGCCTCCTCCGAGATCAAACAGCATGACGAGCCAGCCGAACAATATGCACCCCTTGATGAATAGACCGGGTATGGAGCCTTCGGGAGGAAGTGTCACTGGCAATGCGATACCGCAGACGAATGGCATACACCAACGGCCGATGCCAAATGAACATCAGCCCCTTCCGGCTCCACGAGCACCAGTTGCGCCCATGCAAGAGCGGAGTATGTCAGTAGGCATTGGTGAGTATGGTAGCATAGATGACTATCATCGCAGCATATTACATCCTGGCGCTGGAGCTACTGTGACTGGACATAACATATTACATTCTGGTCCCGGTGGCATGCCTCACTCAATGATCCAGGGAGGCACGATCACAGGCTACGGCGATCCTCCTTATGGCGTGCCGTCTCCGACCAGTCAACAGGGTATCACTGGGCATCCCTACCACATAGGAGGCTCACCGATGTCTGCCAGTTTCTTACGACAATCGCCAATTGCTGGTTCTCCGGGCTGGTTATCTCTACCCTCGCCGACCGCTGGACTGTACCCTCAAATGCATGCACAACCATCAAATCAAACTTTGAGATATCCCGTGCTGCGACCCCTTCTTCCACACATATCTGCCATAATACCGATCGGACTTGCTTGTGACCTGCTGGACCTGTACTTCGCGAGCACATCTCAGACATTTATGCAACCGCAGTCGCCTTATGTGATAGGATACGTCTTTCGCAAACGATCCTTCCTACGGCAGACCAATCCGCGATCATGTAGTCCGGCTCTGCTTGCAAGTATGCTCTGGGTTGCTGCTCAGACTAGCGAATCAGCTTTCCTGACTTCTGCTCCTTCGGCGCGTGGGAAGATCTGTCAGAAGCTGCTCGAGCTGACAGTCAGCTTACTGAAGCCCCTCGTTCACACCCCTCTGGACGGAACTCAGCTATACGGAGGCAACACGGTCATTAATGGCGTTGCTTTGGGAGGCTTTGGCGTCACAGTCACTGGTCAGGCGGAAGCGGGCACGCCTGGAGCAAGCGCCGCACTGGATGATGTTGCCACGTACATCCACCTCGCGACTGTTGTGTCTGCGAGTGAGTACAAAGCAGCAAGTCTGAGGTGGTGGAACGCGGCATGGTCTCTGGCAAGGGAGCTGAAGCTTGGGCGTGAACTTCCCCCGAATCCTGAGAATTCAGACGGGCCTGAAGCCGAAGCCGAGGCAACTGGTGAAGCTGGAGTCGGACATACGAATGGCATTGCCTCTTCAGATCAGCCTGGATATGTCTCTGAAGAGGAGCGAGAAGAGCGACGACGCATATGGTGGCTGCTTTACAGCGTCGACAGGCATCTATCGTTGTGCTACAACAAGCCACTTTTCTTGCTCGACGTCGAGTGCGAAGGACTACTGCAACCTGACAACGAGACTGTCTGGCAGACAGGCGAATATTATCCCGGTGAAGGCCATGCTGAAGCATTGCATTATCGACGGCGCGGACCAGGATTTGAATGCACTGGGCACAGTTTGTTTGGCTACTTCTTGCCTCTGATGACCATCCTCGGCGAAATCGTCGATCTAAATCAGGCCCGCAACCATCCCCGGTTTGGTATGGTCTTCAGAGGCAGCTCAATCTGGGATGAACAGGTTGCCGAGATATCGCGTCAGCTCGAAGCATATGGGAGAAGCCTGCAGGAATTTGAAGCTCGCCATCTGACACCGCCTGATCCTCCGAAGGATGCGACCAACGGGAACGAGGGAGCGCCAGATGCAACGAGTCCGCACTCAGTAGGCACATCGCATTCGAACCAGCAGCGAATGACCGAAACCACTCTTCAGACAAAGATTGTTGTAGCGTACGGGACGCACCTCATGCACACTATGCACATCCTACTGAACGGCAAGTGGGATCCAATATCGTTGCTGGATGACAACGACTTGTGGATTTCTTCACAGTCCTTCATCTCTGCCACAGGACATGCTGTGTCGGCGGCCGAAGCGATCAACGAGATCTTGGATTACGATCCCGACATCTCGTTCATGCCTTTCTTCTTCGGCATCTATCTGTTGCAAGGCAGTTTCTTGCTCCTGTTGATCGCAGATAAGCTGGGCGCAGAAGCTAGTCCGAGCGTTGTGAAGGCTTGTGAGACGATCGTCAGAGCGCACGAAGCTTGCGTTGTGACATTGAACACTGAATATCAGGTATGCATCCTCCTCCCCTGTTTGAACAACAACTTACTAACTCACTTCACAGCGCAACTTCAGAAAAGTGATGCGATCAGCATTGATGCAAGTCCGAGGACGATCAGTAGAAGATTTCGGCGAACAACAACAACGGAGACGAGAGGTCTTATCCTTGTACAGGTGGACAGGCGATGGCCAAGGCCTCGCATTATGATGGAAGGAAGTAATGACTTGACGGAATTTTTCGATGCACAAAGTTTTTCATGTATATAACACGCACACAGGAGGAGATGGGGATACCCTGGAAGGCGGGCCTACAAAAATTTCTAGCTTGGTGCACATATCTGACAAAGCAGCTCATGGCTTGTGGCGTGGAACATTTCTGCAGCGTTCCAGCAATTTTTAGTTCTCCTTCAACTTCTCCTGTGCAGAAGAAGAGAGCTCTGTATGAACAAGAGCGTCACGTGTGCGGAGTCCATTGCCGTTGTCCGATCTCGCAATGACTGACACATGTACTTGGTAGGTAGCCACATGGCACTGGAGCTGTACCCATACTTGACTTTCACGAACATATAATACGTTAAAAGATCTCATCCTCACCGCGGGAATCCCTCAAATCTGCACAAAGCACAAGAAATCCAAAAAAATGCTCATCCTCCCCGACTCCGCAATCCAAACCCTCCTCCACAACCTCACCAAACAAGAAACTCTCCACTTCCAACAAAAACTCCAAACCTCTCTCATCGGTTTCTCCTCTTCCGAAAAACAACATCAACCCTCCCCCGGTATAACAACCCGTCCCAACGGCCAAAAGACTCTCTTCCGACCTTTTACTTCTCCGTCTTCAGTCGGATGTAAAATCATCGTCGATCCGGCCCCGAATCCTGAAACAGGAAGGAAAGATATTTTACATGGTGTTCTTGTCGTTTGTGATGAGAGGGGTTTACCAAAAGGTTTGATTAATGCTGAGGAGGTGACGAGTTTTCGGACGGCGTTGTGTAGTTTGATCCCTTGGGTTTGGAGGAAGAGGACGAGGAGGGTCGTGGTTTTTGGGGCGGGGAAGGTGGCGGTTTGGACTGTGAGGTTGTGTTTGAGACTTAGAGGGGAGGAGATTGAGAGTGTTGTGGTTGTTAATCGGAATAAGGGGAGGGCGGAGGAGGTTGTGGGGAAGTTGAAAGCGGAGGCGAAGGGGAGGGGAGGGATGGAAATTAAGGCGTTGGGGAATGAGGACGAGGAGAAAGTAAGGAAAGTTTTGAGAGAGGCTGATGCGGTATTTTGTACCGTTCCCTCGGAGGCTGTGTTGTTTGATGAGAAGGCTGTGAGGAGAGAGGAAGGGCAATCGAAGCCTTATATTTCAGCCATTGGATCTTGGAGACCGAACATGATTGAACTGGATCCGGAGTTGTTGAAGCGAGTTGTCAGCGAGGAGAGAATGTATAATCCTGTTTCTCAGAGCGATGAAGGATTTATACTTGTAGATGACCGCAAGTCGGTGACAGAGCACACCGGAGAGCTTCTGCGAAGCAAGTTATCAGAAGCGCAGATGATAGAGGTTGGCCAGATGCTCGAGATTCGAGAGAGGATCGGACAGAGCGAGGAAGCTGCGAAGCTCAGTGCGCATCTCGAGGAAGGATTCTTGGTATACAAAAGCGTGGGGGTGAGCGTAACTGATCTGGCATCAGGTGAAGCTATATTGGAATTGGCACAGAAGCAAGGAGATCTGGGGACGGTGATCACGGAATTTTAGAGAACCACCAAGCTTAGACTGAGGGAAAAGAGGAATTGGAAGACGTCTCATCAAGAATCATCATAATTCCTACACAAAAACTCCAAACCGCCATCCCTTCTTCCCAAGCCAGAGATCGCCGCTTCCTCATATGCCCGCACGAGGACGCCACAGCTCTCTCCGACTTCGAGAAGACTACGTTCCTCGAATCGTCTCGTGATATCCAAAAACATAATCATCATACCTATAATCTTCCTTCCCCAGTCCAAACCCTCGTGTTCTCTTCGATACCACACACTTTCGCATCCAATTCGTGTAATCGATCCCATGCGCCAAAACAAGCAGATGTGAAAGGGAATATGCTCCAATGCTGCTGCCTGCTGGTATGTAGTTCCCCCTCAATGCACTGATTCCATCCTCCTCCCTGCGACGACGACAATAAGAGACGCCTGATCAACGACGTCTCGGTGATCCCCAAATGAGGCGTCCCATCCCTCTGAACAGCAACCCGAAATGACCGACATGTTGCATTAGAGTCGGAGGTTCGGGCATAAGCTGCAACGGCGGCTGCTGGTGTACTCTAGCGACCGTCTTGACTCGCTGAGGGAGCCTCTCGTGAGGAGCTTGTGGTGGTGGCAGTGGAGGTCGAGGCTGGATTCTCTCGTGTTCGTTCTCTTGATACGCTAAAAGGAAGGAAAGACTCGCTGTCAATAAATGCAAATGATCAAGAACAAGTCCATCATCATCTCTATTCGCAACGCACCTGCTTGCGAAAGAGGAAAGTGATGGACTTATTTAGAGAATCAAGCATTTACTCCGCTTCTTCTTTTTGGCAGGCAGCGTTTGGCTCCCTCTGCTGCCCAGACGTGTGCGGTCGTCGGCGAGTTCGTCTTGGCCTCGTACGGCGATGTCGATGGCGGTGTCGAAGATTTCTTGTACGCCCGTGGCTTCCTTGGAGGAGCATTCCATGTATAGAGCACCCATCTTTTGTGCAACAGTCTTGCCTTGCTCTTTTGTGACGGGTGTCAGACCTTGGGTTTTGAGAAGCTCGATACATGTGCGTTTATGTCGGAGGTCGGATTTGAGACCGCAGAGGATTATGGGTGTCGTGGGGCAGAAGTGCAGGACTTCTGGATACCACTGGAAGGAGTCAGCAGAGGTTTCGTGCGCGCGCGAGAGAGAGGCAGCAGCTCACCTTATCGAGCACATTCTCGAGTGAATTGGGGCAGTCGATTGCGAAACACACGAAGAGCAGATCAGTCTCTGGGTAGGAAAGCGGTCGCAAACGGTCGTATTCTTCTTGTCCGGCTGTGTCCCACAGGGCAAGCTCGACACCTTTCCCAGATTGCTTGTGCTCAACAGTTGTGATGTAGTTTTCGAACACTGTAGGCACGTATTTCTGTCGCAAGTCAGTTCGCCATCCCTATTGTACCAGCTCTACAGCACCCACCTCTGGGAAGTATCCCTGGCTGTAGCTGATCAACAAACATGTCTTGCCGCAGCCTCCATCTCCCACCACCACAAACTTCTTGCTGTACTCGGGCGGCGCCGTGATGTTGGTTCGTGCGCTGCTTGTGGTGTTTACGGTTCCGTCGCTGCCGCGAGTGCTCCTTCGATAGCTGTCTCCGCGTCCGAGGAAGGACTTGCTGCTGTTCTTGCGGCGCAAATGGTCGTACGAAGCGTTGCCTCCGACGGCGCTGATGGTCATGCTGGGCGGTATCGATGCGGACGTGTCGCTGGATTGTTATCGAAGAATGTGAAGGGAGACTGGAATGTAGTCGAGTGTTCGGCGGGAGAATGCGGCGATAATGGGCGGGTGTTGGGCGCTTCGAGTCCAGCTGCGTCGTGGCTCGCCATGTTTCCCCATGTTGGCGCAGCAACCGCTCCTCGCAGCGCCGATGACGAAAGTCAGTTCGATACCGCTTGGCGGTGCTGTCTGCGCCCCGCGAATTGGGCTGAGAGATGCGGTCAGTAGGGACGTCTTTTGCACAGACACGCGCCTTCGCTGCTCCACTGCTGGTCGTAGGGCTGGCGGTAGATCGTTTGGTCGCTCGTATGGTGGCAGGTGCTCTTTGGCGATGCATCGGCGAGATGGGAGCATGGACATGCATGTGAGCCTTGGCACCACCTCCCGAAGTCTAACTCCCCTGCGCGACGACACCTCGCCCATCCCGCCGTGCTGCCGTGGTTTCAGGCGCCTGAAAAAGTCCTGTTCGTGAGCGCGGTGACGTGCTATCGTCTTCCAGCCTCTTCTTCGACAGTTTGCCGATGTTCTGGCGCAGCGAACGACTCCAGCCATATCCAGACTGACGCACTTCATCGCTGCCAAATTCGTATCGCACATGTTCGGCTTCGGCTTCGACCGAAGGCACGTCCATCCATGGCCGACTCCAAAGTGAACCTGAGATTCCAAGCGCATTTGCGAACACCTTCGCCAGACCCCGATGCTGGACTTCGAGGATTATCACACTATGAGCGACGTCTCCCATCGTGGCGGTACCGCCTGCGGCAAGCGCTTATTCCTCTTGTGCGGAAGGAGACGGTCTATCTAGCCAAGGTGCAACAGGCAGCAAGAACACCACTCCTGGATTCGTACTTCGCAATGAGCGCCAATTTGGGCACGCACACCTTTTTCATGACTGCACTGCCCATCTGTTTCTGGTGTGGCTATCCAATCCTGGGTGTGGCAATGGTTCACATGTTGGCAGCTGGAGTCTACCTGAGCGGATATGCCAAAGACCTAGTCTGCCTGCCACGACCGCTATCGCCCCCCCTACAGCGCATCACCATGTCTGGCTCAGCAGCCCTAGAGTATGGCTTTCCGTCGACGCACACCACCAACGCAGTTTCAGTGGCCATTTACTGCCTGCACTATCTCTGGTATGAGCAAGATCATCTATCTCCATGGAGCTATCGATTGAGCATATTTGGCTGTCTTGCATACGCCACATCTATCAGCATCGGACGCATGTACTGTGGTATGCATGGCTTCTTCGACGTCATCTTCGGTGCACTTCTCGGCGCCTTCATCGCTGTGTGTAGAGTAGCTGCCGGTCCTACATTCGACAACTGGGTCTTGGCAGATGGATGGGCAAGACCTGTCATGGTGGCTCTCATCTTGGCACTGGCTGTCCGTTTTCACCCCGAGCCTGCTGACAATTGTCCATGTTTCGACGACAGTGTTGCTTTCATTGGAGTGGTCATGGGCGTCACGTTTGGAATTTGGCATTACGCATCTTTACAGACCAACAGCACAGACCCGGCAGCCGCCTTCGAGAGCATGTACATGTTTGATAACAAGGATGTCTTCAAAGCGGGCGCTCGTCTTGTGCTCGGCGTTGTGGTGGTATTCGCCTGGCGAGCGACCATGAAGCCATTGCTGCTGCGTACGTTACCACCAACTTTCCGCTTTGTCGCACATTATGGGCTGCAGATGCCCCGTCGGTACTTTCTCCAAGCAAGGTAGGCGCGAATGTTTTATTCTTCCTCAGGCACATTCTAACATGAGACAGGGATTACAATACCGTTCCCGAACTCCGACAGGACGACAAAGTCTTGCCGCCGGCCTCCGACATCCCGAGTATGCTGAACGCCATCCGTCGCCGGAAGCGCACCATCTCAGTTGGGCCGCAATCAGAGGCCGACGCTAGAGAGATGATTGCGAACCGCGAGCAAGCTCGCCAACCGAGACCACAAGCATCTGCGCCCTCGCTGCGAGTGCTGTCCACAGAAGGATCCTCGCTCGTAATGACACCTGAAGAGCCTAACGACTCAACATCATACCTCACTGCGAAGCACAACCAGACACACCTTTCTACGCTGCCCACCAAGATTCATTCTGCTGCAAATGTGCTTTTGACTCCACCTGCGAGCGAAAATGGCACTGCTAGCGATAGTGGCACCGAGGAAGAGAAAAGCGATCGCCGAATGTTCTCCAACCTCGAAAAGCCTCGAGTCCGATATGATGTGGAAGTCATCACTAAGCTTGTTGTCTATGCAGGCATCGCGTGGCTGGCTGTGGAGGGCAACCCGCTTCTCTTCGCCCGACTGGGCATCACTTGAGTTCGCATCCGATAACTCCGCAGTGCTTTTACCTTACACTGCAGATTGTCAAAACGCACGGCTCTATACTAACAGATAAGTCGAGCTTTATGTGCCCAACTCAACACGAGAATGCTGCACATGGCGCCCAATGGCTCTCCCGTCGAAGCGTTGACATTCAATGCCCTCTGCATTTGACAATGGGCACAATATGTCGCGGAATACTCATGCGTCCAGCCTCTATCGAGTGACACGAAAGCCCGACTGTACGCCTCGCTCTCTGTTGCCTGCGGCGGTGAGAGACAGCATGGAGCTCACAAGGAGCTAGTCTCGCGCCCGCATTGACACCCCTGTGTATCGAAGAGCAGCCGCCTCCGGCTTCAGGCAGCATTGCAAGTGGCTTGATGCTGAGCACCACGCGCACACGGCTTTGAATGGAGAGGAAACTGCAGCATCCGTGTATTTTCACATGGTGTTGCAGCAAGTGGCCGGTGAGCACTCTTCCCTTCAACGCGCACCGTGATTATGATCAGTCAACTGGGCAGGGGTTCTGATGGCGCAAGTGACGGGATCTGGTGGCCGGCTGGAAATGGTTCAGGACCTGGAGCGACAACCGAGTCCATCGTGGGAAGTGTGGTGCACTCGGACAGCCTGCAAGAGGGCTGTGAGGAGCATACCATACGTCGTAGGTCATAGATTGACGAAGAATGGGCGTTGTAGTCGCACTCTGAAGAGAGCATGAGCCACTGTCTGTGGCTGCTGATCTGATTCGCCACTTCGATTTTACTTTCGCCTCACTGCATGAAACTGCCGGCCGGTATCTGGAGGAGTCCACTTCTTCAGCGGGATGCCGCCATCCACTCGGTTGCCGAGGTCACATGCCATCACCAATGTGTTTCTGAACATCTTTTTGGGTCAATATACACAGCCCGTGCCACGTTAGATTGATCTTGTCTTATCAGTACAGTGTGGAGCGCTCGTGCCGTCCCTGGTGGTCAGCAGAAACAATCGCGAGGGCTCTGATTCGCTGTTGAAACAATTTTCCGTTCCGCGAGTCGTGCACCCGCGCATCACTTGCCCTGTGCCGCGCCGTCTTAGCCTGCTGCAGCGACATCGCGGCGGTGACAACTCTACAAGTGCCACTTCAGTCACACACACGCTTTCCGCTCGCTGAGAAACCAAGACTTCTACCACTGAACGACTGTATCTTTTCCCTGGCCCGGAACTCCTCGTACGACGGCCCTCGGGTACACTGAACACTGCGCCTGGAAGGATCACCGACCTTATCAGACCATCAGATAGTCTCCGCTCTGTTCCATCTCTCACAAGTAACTCAGCTGCTCCCACGGCATTCAAAGATTGTCGCGCCATACCAGACTGCTCCATGCACCAATAACAAGACGCCCTGGACAGTAAGAGCGTAGACATGATGGCGAACGTCAGCACGAGCTCCGCGCCGCCGAATAGGACCAAAGGCTTATCGCCACGAATGGCCAATCTCCTGACACAACCTTCGCAACAAGAACTGGAAGCCGCACGACAGCTGGTAGAACATTCACAAAGTACCACGACGACCACGCAGGCACCCGTGCAAGAGTCACAGCCGTCCCACGCGCCCTCCAATCAGTCTCAGACTTCCACGGCCTTTCCCCATGGATATCGCGAGGCAAACGAGTACGCGCAGCCTATACAAAGTTCCCCTGCAATGTCCCTAGCGAGTGCCCCAATCATGCAACCGTCACGGACTTCGCCATCTGCCATGAGTAACATTGGTACTCCAGGTGGCCAGATGTGCAGGTATGTTCCTTAGTCAGCACCGTTTACGCGTTCTGTCTTCCCTAACATTGAAGTAGCAATTGCGGTACAACAAAAACACCCCTATGGAGACGATCGCCTGCTGGAGCAGTGATTTGCAATGCGTGTGGTCTTTACTATAAAGCACGAAATCAGATGCGGCCGGTGGGACTCAAACGTGGAGCCACGAGCGCGAACCAAAATCCGGAAGTTCCAACTAACGACAGAGGGACCTCACCGTCGTCGGTGCAAGGCGGCGCAACATACGTGTCGGCAGATCAAAGTATGCACGGGACGTGTCCGGGTGGTGGACGTTGCAATGGTACAGGAGGACAGGATGCATGTGCAGGGTGTCCCGCGTACAACAACCGAGTGTCCAAAACTGCCCAAGTTGCCCTGCGACAAGCCAGCGCGGAAAGGGGAGAAACATCATCAGCACCAACCGGATCAGCCCACATGCACACCGTCGTGCAAAACTACGTTTCACCATCCCAGCAATCGCAAACAAACGTCATCGTAGCATGCCAGAATTGCGGAACGACAATCACACCCCTCTGGAGACGAGACGAACAAGGCCATACAATCTGCAACGCATGCGGTCTGTACCACAAACTCCATGGAGCACACCGACCAGTACAAA
Organism: Cercospora cf. flagellaris; assembly: GCA_005356885.1. Classification (NCBI taxonomy): domain Eukaryota; kingdom Fungi; phylum Ascomycota; class Dothideomycetes; order Mycosphaerellales; family Mycosphaerellaceae; genus Cercospora; species Cercospora cf. flagellaris. Next base: position 603,362 of record RJLU01000002.1, read on the forward strand.
TGAAGAAAGCCGAAATCAAAAGACGAAAACGTGTCGTTCCTGCCGTTTCAGGTCAACAACATATGCAGCACCAGGGCAGTCCCTTTCCGACCGACAACATGAGCGAAGGCTCCGCTCCATCGGAACGAGGCGGGCCTTCATCACTTCTCAACACGCCTCTTCAACAACCCGAAAGCAGCCCCTTCGTTCATACAGTCTCGCATGGCCCAGCGCCTATACCGGTCGACTTCACAGATGCGTTCAAACAGAGGAGTGATATCGGAGAGAGCAAGAAACGATCATATTCGGCCACTCAGGACGAGCTCGCGCCACGGTTGCAGAACTTGCCTCCGATTGAGAACATTGATCCCGCTTTGCCGAGAGCGAGCACTTCTGTCGCCGCCGCTGTCTCGGCCGGCGCTTCTTCTTCTGCGAAAGCGAAAGAGGATCGACGCGCAGAGCTGAAGAGAGAAGCGGAGAGAATGCGTGCGATGCTCGAAGCGAAGGAACGAGAATTGGCGGAGTTGAGTGACGACGGATAAGCAAAAGTCAAAATGGGAATGGGAGATCAGTCTATGAATTTCGAGGGAGGTAAATCTGAAAGCGTTACAGCAATTTTTGTTTCTGTATCATCTCGGCTGGTGGGCAGGATGCTATCTTTTTTGACAAAAAGCTGGAAGGCGGTCAACGAACAGGGTGCGGTCTGTTGTATATTTCGGCTATAATTGCACGATGTCAGATCATTCCGATTGGGAAATGGATCTTGTGCTCTATCAGCGCTGGATCGCTGTCCATTGAGTGATTGTCCTTTCCAGTCGTGTGATTTAGTGATCATGTTGAACAAAAGACCTTGTTGACCTAGGCGTTCCCACGTGTCTACCACACTCATCCGTCTCTCAGAACCAGATCTTGATAAGTTCCTCGCTCACGGCGCTAGGAAGCAAAACTCCTGACTCAGTGATGATGCCACTGATCAGCCCAGGTGGAGTATAGTCGACCGCTTCCTCTGGCCTCCAAGTCTTCCCCTCCCTTTGCTCCGTCTCTCTCTCATCCACCACATTCTCATTGTCTTCTCCCACCGGCCCCTCATTCGTCCTGAATTCCACAACTTTTTGCTCAATTCCCAAATCCCGTTGACCTAGAGGATATAGCCTCACAAACTTGTGACTCTCCGACACAACGTAAAATGGTTTCCCAGCAGCTTTGGCCAACATGCCCATTTGGTACGTCCCCAGTCGAGAGATGATTCCTCCGTTTTCCACGACGCCTTCGGCACCGACGAAGCATGATGTGACTTGATCGAGGCAGTAAGCAGTAGCTGTAGGTGGAATTACAGCAACGGGTATCCCACGCTCGCGAAGAGCGGAGATGTTGGCAGTGGACTCGTCGTCCATGTCTCTTTCCTTCGAAGAAGACGATAGCCCTGGAGCAGGAGGTGTCACGACGTATATCACCCGAAACCGGATTGAACCGCGTCCAGAAGAAGAGTTCGCTGTTTCTGCCGCGGACTTCAACAATGCACCCACGACTCTTGAGCCGCCATTCGTAAGGACTGTATTTCCGTCTCGGATGAAATGGCGTCCAAATGAAGCGATTGTTTCTCGCGCAGCTTTTGCTCGTTCGACAAAGAGCTTTCCGTTCTGGATCAGATGATTGCGAACCTCGTCGAAGGAGTGGCCTGTGGTGGAAGGACGTTGGAGATTGGCGATGAGGTATTGCTGGAAGAGATCTGTGCCTGCTGACAAGGAAATACTGTTCGGTATCGAGGTTTTGAGGGATGCAGTGAGGCTTTGCACCAGATCAAGGGTTTCGGAGACGGTGGTGGAGGGTGTATTGGCGAGTGCGAGAATGAGCGATTCTATTGCTGCTACAGGCATTGTAAGGTCCGGGTCCTCGAAGAGAAGGCGATGGTAGGTCCCGACGACGTCGAAGGAGGCGACATCGTGCGATGTTGCGGATGGCATTGTTGTGGTGGTGCAGCGAGCGCTGCGATCTTGGTTGTGAAGCTACATTGTTCGAATGTGTTGCGCTTCAACTTAATTGCGGATGCGTCAGAGCTGGCAGCAGGAGGGCGGGACGGCAGGACAGAGCCGCGCGGTCCGTGCATTTGCTCCTGCCACAACTTTCGTGTCTGGTGGTGGACGTCTTCCTGAAGAACTAACTCGCCTCCGCCATCTCACGCCAAAAGCAGCCAAAAGGGGCACGAAGTGCCACTGTATCCAAAAATGGCCATTGGCGACAGATGTACTGCAGTCGGCGAACAACTTGCAGAGACAGTGCCTCCAGGATCTTTGTTCAATGCCTTCAATTGGCACAACAATATATTTCATCTCGTCGGACGAAACATGTATCCAAACGTGTTCTGGCCATTTCACTTCGCTCTCATAACCAGTTGCAGTACCCCTAGACTTATCTGGTGCACACATGCGAGCCTACAAGCAGAGTCCCCGGATCTGCGCACAAAACCAAGCACACATTTCTATCCAGAAGTCTTGTATATTCAATCATGCCATCTTCGACAATCTGATCAATTTGGAGTTCCAAAATCCTCATGCAATTGCAGGCATTCTCAAATTTCATGCCTTACTGTCCAATCGCTCCGACGAGCGTACAGTACTGAGAGGGGCTGCGCCGACATCGGCACCCCTCACGTCGCCCCGGGATAGACATTCACGGTAACAAATATTCCAACTGTGGCTGACGTAGCAACAAACAGCTGTACACCAATTCAATGCTGAGCCAATGTTTCACTTCGTTCCCCGGTCTGTCAAGCTCGGGCTCCCACCCTCGTTAAGAACACGGAGTCGTATCTCATTGCCACGCACGAACAGAACAAGTCAAGCCAATGGCATTGCTGCTTTCAGACTACACAGCAATCTACCATTGTCAGGAACTTTGGTTGTCTCCCTCGAACAAGCAATTGCCGGTCCATTCTGTACCAGGCAACTAGCAGATCTAGGAGCACGAGTAATCAAAATCGAACGTCCTGGTGCAGGAGACTTCAACCGTTATCATGATACCAGAGTGAAAGGCTTATGCAGTCACTTTGTCTGGACAAATCGCAGCAAAGAAAGTTTAGCCCTGGATCTCAAGAAGTCCGACGACCTGTCTGCCCTAAAGAAGATCCTATCAAAAGCCGATGTCCTCGTGCAAAATTTGGCTCCAGGAGCCACCGAGCGAATGGGTCTCAGCTATCAAGCTCTGAAAGCCAAACATCCAGGACTGATAGTCTGCGATATCAGTGGCTATGGTAGCACAGGTCCATACAAGAACAAGAAGGCCTACGATCTCCTTATCCAAGCTGAGTCAGGTTTTCTCTCTGTGACGGGTAGCCCTGGTCAGCCAGCAAAATCTGGTATCAGCATTGCGGATATTGCAGCAGGAACGACAGCTTACAACAATATTCTCGCGGCGATTATACAACGCGGGAGGACAGGTAAGGGATGCAGGCTGGATGTGAGCATGCTGGAGAGTATGGCTGAGTGGATGAGTTTTCCAATGTATTATGCCTATGATGGAGCTCCTGCTCCTGCTTTAGCTGGAGCTGAGCACGCGAGTATCTACCCTTATGGTCCTTTCCAGGCGAGCGATGGGATAGTCATGCTTGGGATGCAGAACGAAAGAGAATGGGGCATTTTCTGCATGCAGGTACTTAAGAAGGGCGAGCTCTTGGAAGATGAGCGATTCGTGAGCACAAGTAAAAGGTCTGAGAACAGGAAGGAGCTGAAAATAATCATTGAAGAGGTGTTCAGTAGCTTCTCAGCTGATGAGGTACTGGCAAGGCTGCAGACTGCTGGCATTGCTAATGCACGAGTCAGCGATATGCCTGGCTTGTGGAACCATGAGCAACTCAAGGCTCGTGATCGTTGGGCTGAAGTCAATACACCGAATGGCAAGATACCAGCATTGAAACCTGCTGGCGCGGCAGAAGGTATGGAGATTCGCATGGATCCTATACCAAGCGTAGGAGAGCATAGCGAAGCGATTTTCAAAGAATTCGGCATTGATCGGTGATTTGCAATGCTGTTCTACAATATATCGGGACTACCTCGCCTCTAGACAGGTCATACTGTGTTTTCCGACTCTGCTTGTGGCGGTTCCGTCCTGGTCCAAAATATTTAGGCGCTTCACCACGCATGACCGTCTTCCAAGCCCCGGGCCACATTACTACTCCTCGAAACGCGCAATAAGCACATCCATCTGATCCTCGACGTTCTTCAGACCTTTGATGACATTCGTGTCTGGTCCTTTGCCTGGTGTCCAGGCAGCGTGAGCGAAGTCAATCATTTTCACGCGATGCGTGGTTGGCCTCTCCTCTTCCTCCTCGTCCTCCTCTTCGACGCTCTTCTTCAGCTCGAACGAAGTAGGAGCTCTCTCGTCAACGCGCGGAGTCTTTGGAGGGTTACCCATGAGCGTGTCGAGAGCATCAGAATCGCCTTCGTAGACAATCAAGATGCTGGCGCTGTACATCCGTGACTCTGACCGCTCCAGACTGTGTCGCGCTTTCGTGACCTCAGCCAGAATTGTCTCGAGTAGTTGACGGGCATCATCTTTGCTGACGCCGGCTGAGAGTCCGCTGAAGAAGGTCGCAAAGCCATCTTTCACGTTATCCTTGTTGAACTGCCGACCATAGAATTTGTCGTAGATGTCGAAATCCTTGCCATTCCACACTTTCATGCCAGCAATGCGAAAATTTAGTGAGCCACTTGTCGTCTCACTGGCGACTTTGTCGAGACGTTCTCCCTTCTCAGGCTTCGTCTTCTCCGGATCATACAACAGAGCGCCAAGCTTCAAATCCAGCACATTCGGCTTCTTAAATCCCGCTTCGAGGTTCTCGAGTACAATCGCAGTTTGCGTATCCAGTGCCTTACCATGCAAGAGACCTTTGTCCTTTTCTTCCTGAGTGAGCTCCGGCTCATGCGGAGCAGTAACATCCGGAACAGCTGCCGGCGCCCCAAGCGTCAAAGTGCCCATGAAAGTCGGCATCAGCTCATAGAACTTCGGGTGCTGGTTCAGTGACTCCTGGTAGAACGCAACTTCGGCATCTGTGCAAGGCTTGATGATGAGCTCTCCGGACTCGTCTGAAAGCACTCCATCGTGGCCTGCAGCCGCATGCTCGAAAGCTTTCAGCTTCGCCTGATCTAGCGGCTTCTGTCGTGATTGCGCCGGCGAGGCCATTGCGAATGTGTTGTGACCGTACAGCGGTTTGCTCTTTTCTTTCCTAGGCGTTGCGAGTGGATTTGAGGGCAGTGAAACAAGGTGAAAGCGAGGTTGTGATATCAGTTTGGGGCGATCGGCTGGGACATACCGAACCCGATGCGGCTTAGCGGTTACGCTTTTGTTCTTAGCGCCAAGGTAGACTGGTAGATGGCACGCAGGTGAACTTTCTTGAATCATCTTGTCAAAGTGCATTCATTGTCTGCGAACATGTTTGGGATTGATCCTAATGAGTTCTATATGTACGTGGCGAGTGCGACTGCTCATACACCGCCGCCTGCTGGACCAGTGGTCCGTTGTGGGATTTTGGCCTGACTGACATCATCGTGATCGATACTTCACACGTGGCTGAGCGACTATCGCGGCTGTCTCTGACTTCACCGCTATGCTGGAGCTCGCTGCACTCCACGCAGCCCTGCGAATGGTTCTTGCTCCGGGATAGCCTTGATAGCAGACCCTCAAAGTGGGATGGAGGCATAACAACCTCGGCGATCTGGTGATTTACCTGTGCCGTTGATATGCATCTTTAAGCACAACCAGGTCTACCTGTAGGGTCGATCGTACCCATCTGCTTCCATTAGTGTAGCTTTCGGGCTGTCTAGTCCGAAGTACTCTCCTGCCGCGATCACTGCAGCCAGGAACCCCAAGGCGGTGATGACCCAACTTGCAATCGAAAAGCCAGTCGAGAAGTCATTGTCCATCGCAAAGCCGTATCCCAGTGCTGCTCCAAGGCTGATTATGATCGCAAGCATCAGTCCCATGTAAATCTTAGCGCTGTCGAATGTCTCTTTCACATCAATGTCGATGACGGCACCTGGGAAGAGCGGCAGGTAGTCAGCAAGTCTCTGGTTAGATCGAGTGACTGGGTGGCAATGAGGACAGTACTGCCTATGCACAAGGGTTCCTACCTGCTTCAATCAGTCCATCAAGGCGGGACACCCAGCGGATTGGAGGCCGCTCATCATGCTCACTCGGCGTTCCGGTAAGTGTGTTGTACAGGATTGAGTTCTTTCTACACATTCGTCGCAACTGGTTCATAAATGAATTGCGGGTCATCGCATTGTCTCGAAATGTGATTGGTTGTCTAGCGGTCCGTAGCCATGCTCCTGTTCTCGGATAGCGAACGTCTGGGAAGGCGTGAAACTGCACGAAATAGACGAACGAGATCTTCTTATATGCGGTCAGTTTCTGCACGATGCCGACTTTTGCGGTCTTCAGATTGCGGTATTGTTGATTCAGCTTGCGCGCAAAGACAATATCGGTCCATGTGCCAGAGCGATAGGGGAAATTTTCACCTGAGTAACGTTCTCCATGCCGAGTGAGCACGAGTTTGAGCAAGATGTCATATTTGTCCACTTTGGAATTCCAAACTGCTGCACGGTCCCAGATCGCTGTTCGGTGAGGCGCACGGACTATAAAATCACGTCTTCTTCCATGTCGTCCGGGTACTTGGTGGGTGTACGGTGGTCGGTTGAAAGGATTGTCGGGAGGTATATCATTTGGAAACATTGAACCCTGTGGCGGTCTGGGAGGTGGAGGTGGGGGAGGCTCAAAACTGACTGGCTCGTAGTCTGATCCGAATTGAAGATTGAGACCAACTGAGGTTGTCTGAGGGAGCAGAGTATCGTCGAATCCATCGTAATAGTCATCGAGCATCTCGTCAGAGCTCTGGTCCGGTTTACGTCGCCCATGCAGATCCTGAGAGGGTGACTCAGGGTACAGCCGGTTTGTGCGGCGTCTGAGCGGTTGTACGAAAGATATGTGAGGATCTCGCGTTTTCGCCGCCGCTTCAGGTCCATGGTCAGGATCAGGCTTGCGAGCAGCAGTCTTTTTCTCTTCGATTATGAGCTTTGGAGCACCCTTTTTGCCAGGATGCTCAGACCGCTTTTTACGTGACTTAGCAGTCGACTGTTCCTCAATAAATTCGTGGTGCACACTGTAGTACTCTTCGATACGCTCAACTGGGTCAACGGGCTGAGTGTCCCTTCGCGATGGCCTATCACGGACAGATCTCGGAACAGATCGATGCGTTTCCAGTTGGCGGCGAGGAGTCGGTTGACCGGAAGGCGCTGTCAATCTTATGGAGATGACGGGATCTTGAGGTGGCTCTTCATCTGTGTCCGAGCCATCTGTGGCCATGATGCTTGTGATGCTTGTGTTGCTTGTATGCTCCCAGCACTAACACCAAGAGTCCACAACCCAACCCGAAAGTCTATATGAGTATGTTGCACACCTTCGCGTCTCAGCCTCGGCACCTCATCTGTCATCAGTGAGCGTTAGTGTGCGGCTGAGGGAGATACCTCGAAGCGACCGCTCGCTTCAGCGAAAAGACGCGTGGTAAAAGCCATGATGTCTTTGGGCACGATAGTCATCTTCCAGCATCCGACAGTAGGGAACATGTGCGAGCTTCCCCGAGCCGCGCCAGAGGCCGACGAAGGTTCACATGTTAAGCTGCTGTGAACATTATTGTGGAAGAGTCTGGCGAAGCATGAGAAATTCTAGACTGTCGTCCCAGAGGTTTCGGCAGCCAGGCGCGGCCCGTTTGTTTGGCCTTGCGCTCACTCGCGTCCTTCCATCTTCAGTTGTCCTCTGACAGCAACTTCACATGCATCAGCGCAAACGGTGCACCTTCGCGCACCTTCGCGACTTCGCAACATTGATCTAGCAAACAGTCGTGTTTGCTATCTTCCTCAGCCGCATTTGAGGCGGCGCTGACATACAGAACATTAACCTCCCAACAGAGACAGTCCCACCACACATCATGGCCTCACCCCTGAAGGACGTCACCAACATGGTGAAAGGTGCCGTGCATTCATCGATTGATCAAGCTAGGTCCTTCATTCACGGCGCGACAACCGGCGAAGACGACAATGCCCTTCGCACCAAAGAGCATTCCGAACCAGAATCGAGGACCGCCAACGTCGATGGGGAGCACGCTCCATCGCCACGTTTGTCAACGAGCGATCCAAATTCCAGAGACGTCGAATACACCGAAGAGATGGCGTGTCCGAAAGTCTTCACCATTCCGAACGATGGTGACGGCAAGAAGATCGAAAAGGCATCTGTTTCCGAGCAAGCTGTTGAGACCGCCGCCGCAAATGCTTCTCGTACTGCGCAGACTCCCAATGTCCACTCGTCACAAGTCATGGGTACGGAGGGTCTCCACCCAGAGACTGCTGCTATTGTACGACAGGTGGAGTTCTACTTCAGTGATGAAAATCTCGTTACCGATCAGCACCTTCTTTCGCGAACTGGACCGACCGGCACCGGTTGGGTGAGTATCAACGAGATTCTGGGGTTCAAAAAGATGAGACAGTTCAAGCCTCGTAGCAAGGTCAAGGCATCTTTAGCGACCAGCAGCATGCTTGAGATGCGGCAGAACAAGGTCATTCGGCGCAAGACGCCACTCAAAGTCGCGCCACAGGTTGAGCCACGAATGAATCCGAAGAGACAGCGTGATCAGGCCTTGGTGGAGAAGCCGTGGCTGACCAAGGGCATTCTGGCACCCACAGGCTTCGAAGAATATGCTACTGACGGACCTATCACCCCACAACAATACGAGGAAGAACGCGTACTCTTTGACGTGGAGGATGCTATCACGACCCGCCTTGAGTATGCAGTCACCCGTTTCTCCAGCAGGAAGAAGATGCATCAAGCAAGTCTTGCCGTCTTCAGCAAGTTCTTGCTGTTGGGTGGATTTGAGTCACTCACCCACATGTTTGCTGGTGGCTTGGACAAGAAGGAACTCGAAGGATATGACAAAGAGGAAATCCTGCAAATGAAGGCAAAGTTCGGTGTCTCCGATGTCGTCGTGGACGGACTCGACGAGCACTCTTTGGACGCAGGTTCCTGGCTCGTGGACTTCGCCGGCATGGCCAAGGCATTCCTGTCTTCCGAATTCTTCCAGCATTTCGATTGGTACGACGAGAAAGTTCTGTTTGAGGCCACGAATGTTCTTCGCAAATTCTACGAATATTTGCTCCATCACGACGTTTGCCCTGAGTATGAAGAGGACATCTACAGAGCTATTGACGTTTGTCTCCTTGCAAACGAGGAGGTGCCTGAACTTGCGCGCCTGGACTCAGGCTTTCCAGGTCAATTCAACATGGCTGCGTCTACACTACACTCCGGCTTCTATGCCCAGGTTCGCCCTTTCGATGGGGCGGCCGATTGGGTGCTAGCCGGTGACCAGATCGGTCTGTCCGATAAGGATGCCTGGCTCGTTCTCAGTGCCGGCATCATGGCTCACGCCACGAACGAACAGATGAACGAGGTCTTCAGGGCCCGCAAGAACGGCGAAAAGCTCACTGTGATCACTGAAGAGGATATCGGCCTCGAAATCGTGCGAGTCGAGCAGGGCAGCGAGCAAGCTGCTCAAATTTACGAAGACGATCGTATCAAGGGCACTTTCATCAAGCGAACAGGCAAGTTGCATTGCAAGTCTTGGGCTCATCCTGGATCTGCTCCACGAGATCTGCCTCCTGTTGTTACCGACAAGAAGACCAAGACGTACGAATTCTGGGTCGAAGACGACATCTTGCAACACTGCAAGAAGGGCATGAAGCTGGAGGCCAATGTTGGTAGGTTGGAGAACGGTATCATGTGGCTGGATCTCGTCGAAAACGTCTACCCGAGCTTTTTCAAGTGGACTCTGAACGAGCGACTGCGAGATTGGAAGGAGCCAGGACCACCGAAGGCGTGGATGAAGCGTGCTGGTGGTAAGCAGCAAGTCGAGGAGAGTCAGGATGTGGTCAAGCACGAGATCGAGAACGAGACGCCCGACTAGGCGACTGGATCATTGCGGATATGGTAAGTGATCTCAGCTTGACTGACCCGACAATGCTGCGGTGCAGTATGTTGTTGGTGCCTGATTGAACTTGGGTGAATGTGCACCTTCTAATCGAGCGCTCGTCATGCGAGAGTGAGCATTGAAGTCGCAGCGCGGTATTGATAGGAGTGAGTGACCGGGTGCAATAGCCGAGCCGGCCAGACCATCCGATCTTCGGCCACTCCCCGCGCTTGCGTCACGGACAGAGCTCCATTGGAGAAAGCACGTTATACAGCTGACAAAACAAATAGCTGCAAAGACTCATTGAGCTTCTAATGTCTGTGTAAATCGCATCTTGTCAATGTCATCTTCCTCAAACAACTGAAGTAGTTCATGTCCTTTCGAAACGTTTCCAGACGAATCCTGGCTTCTAATCCGACCCAGCGAGTAGCAGCACTTTCTTCCCAACTACAAAAGCCGTTCACGCGCACCATGGCTTCCGTACCGAGCACGATGAAGGGTGTGATCATCAACAAGACTGGTGGGCCTGAGGTGCTCGAGTACAAGACTGATCTGCCCGTTCCACAGCCCAAGGACGGCCAGATCCTGATCAAGAACGATTTCATTGGCATCAACTTCATCGATACGTGGGTGCTGTGCTCAGCCGAACTTCTGGTACATCTGCTGATTGAATTCCAGCTACTTCCGATCCGGTCTATATCCAGCTCCCAGCTTTCCTTACACCCTCGGTCGCGAAGCAGAAGGCACAGTCGTGTCGACCGGGACAGGCGAACTCCATGGCTTTAAAGAGGGAGACAAAGTGGTATGGATGGATGTAGGAGCATACGCCGAATACAGTGTCATCCCCGCTGGCAAAGCTGTCAAGGTTCCAAGCGACATGGAACCAAAGATCGGAGCTGCCGCTCTCCTGCAAGGTCTCACAGCATTGACACTCATAAGAGAAGCGCATCCAGTGAAGAAGGGTGACTGGGTCCTGGTACATGCAGCTGCAGGAGGTACTGGGCTGTGGTTGACACAACTACTGAAGAGCGTCGGAGCGAACATTATTGGCACAGCGAGTACGCCAGAGAAGGTCGAGCTGGCGAAGAAGGCGGGAGCTACCCATATGATCAACTACAGCCACGAAGATGTGAAGAGCAAGGTCAATGAGTTGACAAACGGTCAAGGAGTCATTGCTGTGTTCGATGGTGTTGGCAAGGATACTTTCGACCTCTCGCTCGACATTCTGGCGAGAAAAGGCTCATTGGTGTCCTTTGGCAATGCTTCTGGCGCTGTTCCGCCTGTGACAATCGCAAGGCTCTCGGCCAAGAATCTGAGATTGTTGAGACCCGCGCTGTTCGGATACTTGGTCACGAGGGAGGAATTTGAACACTACACGAAAGAGCTCTTCAACTTCGTGCTGAAGGACAAGCTGGACGTGAGAATCCACGAAGTGTATCCGCTTAGCCAAGTTGCGAAGGCGCATGAAGATTTGCAGGGCAGGAAAACCACTGGCAAGCTGCTACTGGATCCTAGCAAGTAGAATATACAGAGACAACAAGCAACAAAAGTTCACCGAAGCCAACTCTTGCGGCAACTACAGTGAGGCCTCGGTCAGACACTGTGGAAAGATGCGCAAGCCTCGGCAAGTATCAGAGCTATTGGGCCTGAAGAGCAAGCTCTGTCCTCTACATTCCATGATCAAAGTAAGTGGAATTGCCTTCCATATATCGACTGCATATGCACTGATGGATGTGGCGTTTTTAAGTCAAGTTCCAGGCTCAAGCTCAGCTGCGGCTGAATCCTTCCACGTCGAATTGGGATACTCAATCGCAATAGCGTCGGCGCTTGTCGGACTTGCAGTATGGCTAGCAGCCAAGTATATGTATGCGCAGCTGACAGTCACTTGTCTGTTGTTACTGACAGAAGCTACTTCGGGGTGCCAAAATGCATATCGTCAACCTGAGGCATCCGGGTTATGAAGACTCAAGCAATATCATTCTCACATTACAAGCACCAGATGATCCGAATGGTGGTATACATGCCGAGACTTTGAGGTTAGCTGGGTGCATCTTGCTGGAAACAGATGGGATGGCTTTTTGAGTTCGACCCAGAGGGACGCGAAGCCTGTTGTGCCTGACAAAGATGGTATTCTCCGAGGAAAGGATTACTACTTTCAAGTGCCACAGGGAGCGAATGAGGCTGGAGACAATGTTATCGATCGCAGGAAGCGCTCGGGCAGCGAAGGACCATGGCTAATCGTAGCGAGGTTTGCGGATTGGGAGTGGCCAGAAGACGGTTTGCCGGAGATCTGGAAGTTGGCTGAAGAGGGCATAGCTCGTCAGGCTGAGCGGGTCAAGTCTGGAATCGAGGCCACTTCAGTGGATTCCAATAGAGCTTGTAGGTTATGCGGACGGGATGAAGAATGTGGAATGAGCCGTCTGTGGAGGAATGATACGGACGCTGACCAGGTGGTGTTTGAGAGGGAGAAATCGAAGATCAGTATAGCTGGGGAGTTGAGAGCTGACTATGGCGATGACGACGATGAAGAGCAAGATGAAGGAATCAAATCTGAGACTGAGAGCAACGATGGAGACGACCAAAAGGACGAGGATGGCCAGAACGAGAATATGGCCGCTGACCAGACCTCCTCGCCAGAAGGAGAAGAGGAGAAAGGCGAAAATGACAGCGAGTCTGGATCCAGCGACACAAGTGAAAGTGATTCGGAATCTAGTGAGGATGCATCCGACACTGATGACGATCCTCTATACGACAATCGGAATTGGATTCGCCTCGGTAGAGATTGCAATGCTGAATCTAACGACTGCGATGTAAAGGAGGCATTTCGCTTGTATCAATGGCTGCTTGTTCCTAAGTTCGATCAAGACGGACAACCGATCATCTGCGCCCACATCTTCAACCTTCGCGAAGATGGTATTACTGCAGCTTCGCACAATCAACCTCTGAAACTTCCGTGGAAAAGCTCCATCGAGTTGATGTTCGCGCACTTTGTGCAGGCTATATTCGAACACATCGAAGTCTTTTTCACTGCTGGCACTGAGCGTGTGGTTCGAATCGTGGATGCTGATGGGAGAAAGATCATCTTGGAAGCTGATGCTGAGATGTCTGGGCTTTTGACGGTGCCTTCCGTCACCAAAACGTGGCCAATTGTTGAAGACAGCGAGGATGCAAAATCCGCTGATGATGACTCTGACAAAGACGATGATGATGAGCACGACTCTGACGAAGACGAAGCAGCCCCTGCGAATGCTGATGGAGATGAACTGGAGGAGCAAGTCATAACTTCCGCGGAGTTTCAGGCTCACATGCAGGAGCTGGCAGCTATGCTTGCTGACACCGGAGTTCAGGATACTGATTTTGAGGTCCCGGAAACTGTCACGAGGAGAGTGTTTCCGGACATAGGTTGTGATGTTTGTGATCAGCAAATATATGACATACGCTATGCCTGTCTTGATTGCAGCGAGTATGATCTCTGTGCAGAATGCGTTGGAAAGCGTGAGACAGAGCATCCCGGGCATCGCTTCTTGCCTCTGTACGAGAGTGGTTGGAGACAAGAAGTCCCCACTGGCAAGATGATAGCTCGCGAGAAGTCGGGAGCGGACTCTTCGGATGACGACAGCAGCTCAAGTGCGTCGGAGCATAAGGACGATGAAGATCTGGAGTCCCGCTTCGTCACCTTATTGGAAACACATATAGAGTCAGGGGACTTTCTGCAGTATTCGGAGAGCTTGACCGACACCTCACCCGACAACGCCTGCATCCGTATCCTGAATTTGGAGCCAGGAGAAGGTGAAGAACCTATAGTTGGCCATTTGGAAACTGTGAAGCTCTTGGATATCTTCCCATTTGAGGCGCTCTCCTATTGCTGGGGCAATCCTGAGCCCCGAAGGGTTATCAACATCTCTGATGCACGTCTCGAGGTGGGCACAAATCTAAAGCTTGCCTTGTATCGACTAAGACAACCAGACCATGTCCGCAAATTATGGATCGATGGGATATGCATCAATCAGGGCGATGTTCACGAGAAAACCGCACAGGTCACCATGATGCGAGAGATATACGAGAAAGCTGAACAGACGGTTGTTTGGCTGGGTGAAGAAGCTGACGACAGTCGACTGGCGCTGGAAATGTGCAACAGAATGGTCAATGCACATGGAAATACATACATTCGACAGACTTTGGGTGTTGATGTGGAGAAGTTGTTCGCTCAGACCACCGACGATGGGGATGAGTCCGAAGCTTTTGATGAGGCCAAGCTCCAGCAAATGTTGACTGAAGTTGGTACGAGCTTTGACCTTGATCATGCTTTGTATAACCAAGCCCTGAAAGCGACTACGGATGCGATGAAGACTGGCAAGGCCTATGAAGGACCATTGGAAGGGGCGATCAACCAAGCTTTGGCGGATGAAGGAATTAATCAAGAAGAGCTTGCGAGCATCGACTGGGAAGATTTTGGCCGCAGAATTGCCCAAGGAGAGGAATATGATGGACCTCTGAAAGAGTTCGTCTATGCTCAGGTCGCCGAAGCCATGGCTGAGCTCGAAGAGGAAGGCGAGGTGAATGCTGACAGCGTAGCACAAGCAGGCGAGGATCAATCAAACGTTGATCCAGGTGAGGAACTCACCACTATTGCTACGACTGAGGAGGCCACGGAAGAGAGCTCGGCGATCAAGGCTCCGAGTGGTTCAACATATCACCATAGTGTAATTCTGCAAATCCTACGTGCCCGTCAACAGAAGAAAGACAACGCAGCCGCCGCAGAGCCACCAACGAGCGAAGAGATTGCAGCTCTCTATGCCCTTTTCGAACGCCCTTGGTTCAGCCGAATTTGGATCGTGCAAGAAGCCGGTGTCTCTTCAAATATTCTAGTCCAGTGTGGTGGCCAAAAACTCGACTGGTGGGCTTTCAGCTTCGGTTTCCTCATCACGCAAAAGCTCAAACGCGTTGCTCGTCTAGGGCCGAAGTTCCATCGCAATTTGGTCGTGATGAGTCGTACGAGATCTAGTATTCATGTTTGCAACACTATGAAGCACATGATGACCAAGCCAGATCCAGATTTGAGCATCACCTCGCTACTGTCGACCTATCGTGGCTACGAAGCCACAGACCCACGAGACAAGGTATTCGCCTTGCTGGGTATCGCGAGTTCAACACACGGCTTAGTCCCTGACTACACGAAAAGCTGTGAGACAGTCTATCGCGACGTCGCCGCCACACTTCTCCAACAAAGCTCACATCTCGAACTCCTCGCTTCCTGCCATGCTACTCCTGAACGCAACGAAAGCAAACCCTCCTGGGTCCCAGACTGGAGCGACCTAACCCGAAAACCCTACAAACTCGCCGGAAACCAAAACTTCGAAAGCAGCGAAGTCTCCACCGAACCCATTCGAATCTTCAAAGCCTCCGCAGAAACAACAACAACAACATCCTCCCAACTAAAAATCGAAAACAACAAACTCCACCTCCAAGGCTTCATCACAGAAAAAATCTCCGCCATCTCCTCCGTCCTCCTCATCGACCAACAAGACCTCCTCATGCCCATCGAATTCTCAAAACTAACAGACGGAGAAGACTTCACATCCATGATAAGATCAATCACCCGCTTCTTCAATGTCCTAAAAACTTTCCCCACCGTCATCGAAGATTGGAAAGAGTTCGCTGATATTCACAACCCCAACCCCACATCCACTTCTCTCTCACCATCGCCATCAACCTCAGCCTCAGAAGAGGACAATTTCACAATCTTCTCCCGAACCCTCTGGACCGATCTCAAAGATCCCTTAACCTGTGTTTCAGACTGCAAAGAATGGCTCTCAAAACTCCAAAACATCCACACCCTCATGCAAAAACTCCCTTCCGAGTCATTCGATAATGTGGAACCAGATGAACAAAATTTCATGGCGTTGATTTTCGCAATGGTGCCGGTGATGCAAGGGTTGGATCCGAATGAGATGAAATTATTGCATGAGTTGGGTTGTGTTCATACGCTTGATCGGAGGTTGGCGAGGACGGAAAGTGGAAAATTGTGTTTAGCGCCTGCGAGGACGGAGGTTGGGGATTGTGTGGCTTTGTTAAAGGGAGGGAGGACGCCGTTTATTTTGAGAGCTGTTGCTGCTGAGGAGGAGTATACGCTCGTTGGGGAGGCGTATGTGCATGGTATGATGTATGGAGAGGCGTGGGAGCCTGAGAGATGTCAGGAGTTGTGCCTAGTGTAGTCCAGGAATCACAAAGAAGAGGCGAAACAGTGTTCAAGAAACTCGCGTGAGCGAAAAAGAATGCCAATCGAGTAATGTTATACAAATAATACATGCATTGCCTCGACGCTGCGCAAAGGCGAGCAGTCTACCATTTTTTGCGTGAAAGGGGTATTAGCCATTCCCAAAAAGCAGTCAGTCCTGCTACAAAAAAGTCCAATCCCCAGAAAGCACACGATTCTCATGTTCTTCTTACAGCAGTCTTCCTCTTGTCATCTATAGAAATTTCCAAACTGGTAAGAAAACGCCTTTCATGCTCCTGCTCTGCGCCTACGTAGCGTCTTGTTACTTCGTGGATGCGCCCAGTGCAGGATTCGCCAGGACAAAGAGCTTTTCGTATACAAGGAAAGTCGGAATCCCATGTATACATCGAGATCTCGTTGCGTGTCCGTGGGGGCTCGAGCACGTGAGCGGGTAGTAAAAACAATCGCGAGTGGATGAAGGAAAATTGGTGATTCGTTTCAAGGTGTGATAAAACCGTAAGGTGTGCAACCGGTGTGCAGTTCTCGAGCACGTAGTTTATGGCGATGTCGATGGATGACAAAGGTCTGACGGACGTGCTTTTCCTAGAAGCAGTTCAAGCCGCCCTTCTTCTTTTTCTTATTCGTGTTCAGCTCTGCCATGCGCTGCTCGAGCGCTTGTCGGGCGCGTTCAGCGCGAAGACGCATCTCGCGTTCTTCCTCGACAGCCTGGAGACTGGCGCGAGAACTGCTGCGCTCCTTACGCAAGCTGACCAGCTCGTCTTCCAGACTCTGACATTTCTTTCGCCAATTCTCCATCTCAGATTTGGTCCGGTTTGCGGAGGTTTCAAGATCGACGAGCGCCTCTTCAAGTGTTGCTGTCAGTTGCTTCTCAGCAAACAAATGCTTCTCGATGGTGCGAATGCGCGCTTCCTGATCCTCAATAAGCTGCGAAACAGCTGGACTTGGAGTGACTTCGTGAGAAGCATGTCTCGAGGTTGGTGGCGAATTGTTGTGCGGAGACTGGCCGCGTGGCGTTGGTGAAGTGGTTCGGTCGAGAGTATTGCCGGACGGCGCCGAGGAATTGGGAGATCCAGGGAGAGGCGGCAGGGGAATTGAAGGTGGGGGAGTTGGCAGCGTTGCTGACCCAGTCTTGCGTTGAGTGGACGAAGAAGAACCTTGACGGCCAAGTACATGGCCAGCAGCATCGGGCGACAAGGAATCGCGGTTCCAGTTGGAGGAGGAATTTGAGGTGACTGAGAGATGCTTGAAAGCATTGAGTTGTTGCTGCTTGAAATTAGTGATTGTAGTACAGCAAGATTCTTCACGACGACTCACCTCGAGATGAATGCTTCTCGACTTGGCTTCCTCCAGTTCCTTCTCCAAAGCGCTGCGGGCCTCGCTCGTCTCCGATTGCATGTTGGACAAGCGCTTGTTAGTTGCTTGATGCTCATCGTACGTCGAATTGAGCTGTTCTTCGAGCTGGTCAACAAGCGCCGAGGTCTTGTTGTACTTGTCGGTCACCTCTTCCAGCTTCTTCGCTTTCTCCTCGCTCGATTTCTTCAACTCTTCCACCTCGCTCTCCAACTCGTTCGAGCGGCTGACTGCAGTCTGCAATTGCTCTTGCACAGCTTTGAGATCATTTGTCGTCTTGAGATGTCTGCTATGCAGCTCCTTGCCCTCCTCGACCAGGCCGGAGATGTGGCCGTGGAGCTGCTCCCGATCTGTCTCGTAGCCAAGGGCAGATGATGCGAGGCGCAACAAGCTTGACACTTCATCCTTGGCCTCGTTGACTTGTGCCTCGAGGTCAGCTGTCACACTGTCATGCCTTTGCTGCAGTTCGGTGTAACGAGCGGTATGCTCCTCGACCTCTTTGGTGTGAGCTACTTGAAGAGATTCCAAGCTTTCTTGGTGGATGGTGATCGCCGACTTCTGAACCTGCAGCTGGCTTTCGAGGTTAGCCACGAGGTCCTTGTGCTGTGCAAGCTCCTTCTGTGCAAGGTCTCTCGCATCACTGTCGCTGTCAAGCCGTTTCTGCAAATCAGCGTGTTGCTGCTGCAAACTCTCGAGTCGGCCACCGTGCTCATCGGCAGCAGTCTTGTGCTCCTTGACTTGGGCTTCGAGTGTCTCAACCAGAGCCTCCTGCTTCGATCGCTCCTGTTGCAGCTGCTCAAGGCGCTCGGCATGTTCCTCGGCGAGGGACTTGTGCTCCTTGACTTGCGTCTCAAGAGTCTCGACAATAGCTTGGTGCTTCGCTCGTTCCTGTTCCAGCAGATCATTCGCGCTAGTGTTCTCCTCGTCTGAGATAGACCGCTCGCTCTTCTGTGCTTGATCCAGTGACGCCTGAAGCTCTGAAATGGTCTTCAT
Source organism: Cercospora cf. flagellaris (assembly GCA_005356885.1). Classification (NCBI taxonomy): domain Eukaryota; kingdom Fungi; phylum Ascomycota; class Dothideomycetes; order Mycosphaerellales; family Mycosphaerellaceae; genus Cercospora; species Cercospora cf. flagellaris. Next base: position 621,928 of record RJLU01000002.1, read on the forward strand.
GAGCGTGTTCTGCGACGCCGTCATGCTGTCAACTGCTTCGCGGTGCTTGCTTTCCCAAGCTGCGACCTCCTTCTGCAGTCTCTCGACTTCGTCGTCTTGAGATGCGCCTTCGGTTGCCTGGCCCTTGGACATGTCAGGTTGGGATACAATTTCCAAGCCCGGTGTCACTGGGAATTGCCCTGGCACCTCATTCGGAGTTGGCAACGAGTCAGCAGCAGAGGCCTGGTGCTCCGAAATGATGGTCTTGAGTCGCTCGACCTCGTCCTGAAGCTCCTTCTCTCTGGCAGCATGCTCCTCGTAGAGGGCACGAATCTTGTTCTCGCTCTCCATGAGCTGCTCCCTCATCTGGCCGACCACTGAAAAGTCCACTCCTGATGCGCTAGCTGCCGCCAAGCTCGACCGTTCTCGCGTCAGACCGGTGATAATAGTCTGCTTCTGTTCCATGTCTTTGCGAAGAGTCACGATCTCACCTTCCAGTGTCTGCACACGCTCGGATCGCGAATGAAGCTCGGCCATCACCGTATTGAGATGCTGCTCGAACGTGTGTCGCACATCGGCCTGATCCTCGAAGTTATTGAGTGCCATCGTGCGCAGCGACACATATGATCTCGAAGCTCGGTCGGAGTTGCTGCCGAGGATCTCTTCTGATCTTCTTCTCCATGAACCCTTTGGAGGAAGTCCAGGAGATGAGCCGAAGCTTGGAGATGACGGGAATGCGGGCGAGGACGATCGCTTGTTGTTTAGCACTTCTTGCTTCAACTCTTCGACCTGGCTCAAAGTCGTCTCGTGTCGTTGCGCTAGACTCATGTAGTTCTTGGTGAGCTCCGCAACGGAGACTTCCTTCTCTGCATGGAGCTTCTTGAGAGTCTCCATCTCAAGGAGGACCTGTTGATGCTCGCTGGTAGTCGGGCTTGGCTGAGCCTCATCGCCCGAAGGCTCCTTCGCTTTCTCTCCGGCGGCGCCATTCAACTGCTGCTGCGAGGACAATTCCGAGTGTGATGACCGCGAGGATGAAAGCTGCCCTTCGGTAGCCTTGTCCTCGTCTTTCATCCCCGCCTCTGCTAAAAAAGAGCTTCGGCTGCTCGCAGCAGTCGACTCCTCTTCCGGTTGCGCCTTGGTTTCAGCCTCCTTGCCGTACTCCAGCTTCGCGAGCGTCTCCAGAGCTGTCCTGTACTTCTGTTGGAGGTTATCGTAGTCAGTCAGGACATTTTCGTGCTCGGATCTCAAGTCGAAGAACTCCTGTGTCAGGTTCTCAAGCTTTTCGGCCACAAAATCATCCTGCGCTGGCGTGCGCGCAGACTCTGCCGTGATCGTCTTCTTCAGTTCTTCTCCAGCGACTGACAGCTTCTGCGTGTCCTCCTTGTCAGACTCGTCATCTGCCTTGACACTCGAGCTATCCCGGAATGGGTCATAGTCATCGCGGTGGCCGTTCGTGTACGCCGCAGGCTCAGGTGAGCGACTTGATGCACGACCGTTTGTTGGAACCTCTCGCATGCCATCGAGCTCGCCCAGGAGGTTATCAAGTCTGCCGATGCTTCTCTGCCGCTCCACCACATGCTCAAGACGGTCAATCTCTCGCTGCATGATCTCTTGATCTTGCTCCGCTTCAGCCAGACGCTCCTCGAGTGTGGAGATGTACTCTTCGGCATTGCCCTCGCTGTCCCGGACTCGCGCGATCTCCTTTCGCAGCTCATTGATCATGGTGTCTTTGCGGTCTTCCTCCGAGGAAGCGCCTTCCATCTTCTCCTCCAGATCACGGGTGTAGGAGTCATTGTTGGCTTCTCGCTCCATGTATTTTGCGATCCGCGTTTGCAGCTGCTTCTGAATGGTATCCATATATGCTAATCGTGTCTCTTTTTCCAGAAGCGTGCTTTCTGTGCTTGAAAGTGAGGATCTCGTCTGAGAAAGGGAAGTCTCAAGGGTTTGGATCGTCTTCTCGTACTCCAGCACAACCTGCTCGACGGCCTCGGCGAAGGAGTTCGATCGCTGGATGCGCTCGCTGGCATTCTCGCCAATCGCCTCGTTGAGGATCGGAGTGTCGCTTCCCTCACCACTTCGCGTCTTGGTAATCTCAGCGATCAGCTTAGCGTGCCGCTGACTGAGGGCATTGTAGTGTTCCTGCATGTCCATTAATTGTGATTGCAGTTCGTTCTCCCGACCTCGCGATCTATCACCGCGGTCACTGCCATCTAACATGCGTCCAGAAGTATGCTCGGAGTGGCGAAGTTGATCGCGCAGGAAGCTGACTTCAGCCCGCAGCCGGTCAATGGCAGCTTGTTTGTCCGTCTCTTCATGGCTCTGTTGAATTTCGGGTTTGCTTTGGATCGCACGAGCTCTTTGAGCATAGGTGACTGTATTCAGCGTCTCGCTGAGATGGAAGACTGCAGGCGTCACACAGGCGACCATGAAAGTAATGGCATTGCCTCCAAGTGAGTCTTGCAGCAATCGAGTGAGTCGAGAATCGCGGTATGAGATATGGCCACTGCCGCCCTTCGCCGACAGCTGGGAGATGACTTTGCCGAGACTAGCCAGACCTGCGTTGATCGAGATGCCCTCTTTTGCTCTTTCTCCCGTAGCGCCGGTATTCTTCAAACGTTCGCTACCAGCCAAATCCACGAAGTGTAGTTTGCTATCCAGAGTGACGATGCTATCGCCTCCGTTGGTCTCCGCAAGCGGAACTGATCTTCGTTTGTCCTGCTTAGATGTGAGTGGTGCATCGCCCTGCTTCCGTTGGATCAAGTTCAAGCTGAAGACCGCGTGTGAGCGTGAGGAACGAGCATTGATTGCGGTTGCATCCGTTTGCCTGATTTGCGAGCCGAAGTTCAGAGCGTTTAGCATATCCTCAACGGAGTTGATCGGGACTTGTGTTAAACCGGTGAGCATGATCCGACCTTTCGTATCTTCCCGAATTGCAACCTGGCCACGTTCCGCCTGGGGCACAGATTCTGGGATCAAGAGATCTCGCAATTGCTCGTTGTATATCTCCACATACGACGCCCGGAGTTCCCAATTCTTTGTGGCTGGATTGGCCTTCTGCAGAGAGAGGTAGGTCGGCAGTGCTTGAGTGGAGTAGCGTTTTGGCGTTTGCAGTCCAGAGGCTCTCACAGGGCCTTGTCCACCATTGAGCTTCTCGAACAGCGCTTCGGCAGCTCTGGGCACAATTCCCTTGACCTCCGCCTCGCTTTGCTCGGAGGGCCCTGCAGTGCCCATGGTATATGACTTGCCGGCACCCGACTGGCCATAGGCGAGGATCGAGACATTGTAGCCTTTGACGAACGATGTCACACTGTCGCTCACGTACTCCCAGACGCCCTCCTGATCAGTCGTCTCGTCGAATACTCGGTCGAACACGAATAGCTTCTTCCCTTGTGGTGACTGCACGGACAGGCTGTTGGGGGTCGGCACGTCACAGGTGCTCTCTCGAAATCGCTGCGGTATGAGGTCGTAGCCGGGATCGGAAGCCTGGAGCGGCGGTCGCACACGCACAGCTGTATTGTTCTGCGGTTAGCACATGTGGTGTAGCAGGAGGGAAGGGCTCGGTGTGTACGAACCAACTTTCACCGCTGTCCGCGAGGCGTCCTCATCGCTGACCCGGCTGGCCGACATGCGGCTCTGGGTCCGCGAGTGAGTGGTCCGCATGTTCGCGGTCGGCGGCCGCTGGGTGGCATTCGGCGACTGCGGTGGTGGTGAAAGAGGAGGTTCCATTGCATTCGCGAACAGGGGCATCTCGCAGTCTCGACGAGCCTCCGGCCAGGCAACGCGAGACCGGGGTGGTCGTCGCTTAGAAGCTGCGCGCTCTCCAGTCCGCGTGTTTCACCTCCCCACGTCGTGTGTCGGCGCCGGAGAGGCGGGTGAGCCAAGCGAGTGTCGGGAAGCGATGCGAAATGGTCGCTGGCGGAGGTGGAGGGGCGCGGAGGATGGCGGGTGGTGTCGACGTTTCGCGACAGCAGGAAAGCGGCCGACCGCCTTTCTTCAGAGTATTATTACGGCGTTGCCACACATCTGCATAGGGGACAAGGAAGGCCAGCCTATGGAGCTGTGGTGTTTCATGCGCCGGCGATCGTCAATATCGATATGAACCGCGCGCAGTGAATGCCGACGCCGGGCACAGCGCGCAAACTCGATCGTGGAGGAATATACAATACAGTCTGTACAATACAATGGGCAGTGGAGGAGAAGGAGCACAGGCGCGCGCGCACGTACTTCTTGTGCGTGTCTTGTTCACACCGCGTGCCGGCCTCTTTCGCCCTCTCAGGCAGTCTGCGCCAGCGAAACTCAGCTTAGCCTCGCGCGGGAAAGGGGCAATGCTAGCGCCCTGCAGGTACTCCCTGTCTCGTACATATCCCACAATCGTCAAGAGCACGAGAGACGCGCGCAGCCCAGCCAGCGCATCACCGCACCGCCGCCGCCGCCTGCCCGCACGTCTGCACAGCGGCGGGCGAAGGGGGTGGTTCTCGATTGTTCTCGATAAACGCCCTGTCGCCCGCCTGCGCTCGCTACCGGGCGTGCTTATAGGCTTCGCTGGTCCGAGACCTTCCCGCCTGACAGAAACTCACGGTAGTGACGGTACCAAGCTTTCGGTGTAGCGCGAACCTACCCGATCGGCATTCTATTGAAACACGGCCAAACGCAGCGTCAAGTGTCGGAGGGCTGGCTTTATCAATAGACTGACGCCCGTCCATCAATTCGTTCACCAACCAAGCGCCGAGACAGTCTCAGCCCATAAGAGAACAAGTTATTGTTCCATTCGCCTTGTGTCTGCCACAGCGCCACGCGTCTGTGTCGAGGCCGTACCTGCAGCTGCGCTGACAGCTCTACTGCACGCTGCGTCAGGCAGGCATGCTTCCTCCTTTAGCGCTTCCGACCGCCCAAACTTTTCGAATCTCACGACAAGCGCGGCCAGATCTACACCTTTCGTGCCCGCCGTCCACGACGTGAACTACGCCAGCCACCGCAAGCCGCAAAGGGTATACACACCTGGACGCGCACTTGGCAGCGAAGTGGACAACCAGATGGCCAGCCCAAATGCGCCTCATCGGGTCCTACTGCCTTGCCGGCTGTCATAGCCACTTCTTTCCCTCCAGCAACTTGCTATCTTCAGCCTTCCGGTGGGAGTCCGATGGCTCTCCGAAGACATTTCCGTTGGCGACCCGCTCAGCGCAACTGCCCCTCGCCTCCGCAAGAAGGTTGTTCGCCGAACCGAGATCAAGTATCTACACCTCGTGGCTCTTGCCATCCCGCCGGGCTGGTAGGCGGTGCCGTTCTTGCAGCTGATTGTCATCGCTAAACTCAAAGAGACCCTACAGCCCGTGCGATTACGCCTCGACGAACCAGATGCACGTGCTATGGATCTTACCTTTGTGTCACTGACGACAGGTTTGCGTGCTGCGATCTGGTTTAATGCCCAACATGTGAGAGCCTTGCGCGCCTCTGTGCTATCCCTATCTCCGCATTTGACGATCAAGACTCGATGCCTGGGCCTCGCACGCTGCAAGACTTGGGCGCTGAAGTACTACAGGTTATGTGCCGCGATGTAGGATCTTGCACAGTCTGACAGGATACTGCTTGGCTCGTCGGATCGACAAACGGTAGCCTTGCACCCGTGCGCCCCGGTGTATACCAACGGCGAAGGCAGTCGAAATCGAGCTGACAAATGGCGTTCAAAATCAAGGAAGATTCTAACTACCAATATTTCAATGCTTTGCGACTCCTCGGAGCTTTCTAGCAGCAAGGCTGTTCTGCAGGAACGGGCGACAGAGAACTGGTAAAATCGATAATGCCAGCACACGGGATAGCTTGCCTAGTAGCATGACTGCCGATCTGTCACTGCTGTATGCAGCTACGCGTTCAAGCGTGACAATGCCTTCGACGCGTTCAAACGCGACAGTAGTGAGTGATGCTGCTCAGCCCACCACATCTCGACCGACGACGCGAGCCCATTACCTGCCACTTCGCGCATGCTTTCGGTCGTTCTTCTAACTCTCACAGTAACGAAACATACAGTAAGTGCTCGCGATGCGGCAAACGGGAGCGGGATGGCACCGCGCGCGGCCAGCTAACAGCTTCCTATGCGATAGTGTACCGCAACGGTACTTCGCCGCTCGAGCTACGAAAGGCCCCAGACCAGCCTTGGACAAATGAAGCAGGAATTTGTCCGAGCGGTGAGTTCGCTTTTCGACATCCCAATTGCCAGCCAATACCATCGCACGAGGACCAAATATTCATATCGAAATACACACTACTGACGAAACGGCATCCAAACGCCACCACATCTGCTGCTGCCAACGCATGCCGCATCCCACCACCAACGGTCAAGATGATGAGAAGAGGAAGAAGCAACCGCCAAGCACCATTGACAGAAAACGGACTTGTGAAACAATAGCCTCTCAAGCCCCCGCATCAATTTAGCAGCATTTTGCACATCACCCGTAGCGGCCCTGGCGGGGAGTAAATTATATTAATTACGGACGCCATGTCGTTAAGGTCCGTCCGGATGGAGACCTGTTGAAGTCGCTTTGTGAGGGACTCTGCACGTGAAGTAGATTAACAAATGTAGCTTACTTTGACTTCACCTCGCCCCGTCATTTGTTTCTTCACGGGTCGCGGAGTTTACCGTGTGCGGAGATGATCGTCAAAGGCGAGGCGGAGGGGAGTGCGGAGTGGGGTGATGAGTTGTGATTGAGGATTGCAGCTTGCATTTTTGACGGGATGTTGTCACATATTTGATTTGGGATTTGTGTATTGCGACAGGTTGCGTCGTTGCGGTTTGGATGAAGGTTATCTATCAGCACAGCTGCTGGGTTGGTGGACTTGGCGAGATTGACTGTGCCTGCATGCTATGGACTGACCACAAGTGGTCGAAGCTTGACTACGTTCGGAGATTCTCATTGTCATAGACAATGGATGGCATCAGTGCGATGTAAAGCAAGATCGCAAGCCGCACTTCGGCAAAACGGGCTGGACTTTCCAAATCATCAACTTCCACTTTGCTCTTCCCATCGTTTCTGTACCTCATCTTCCGCAGTCCGTTCACATCTGCCACCAAGCTTGATGCATTCGCTCCATGACTCCGCCGTAATTACCCGCGGGACCAGATAGAGGCGGATCTGCCAGATATTGTTGCCCACTAGGCAGGAACAATTTGAACTGAGCAGCCTTCAAATCGACATCGACCGGATCGCACATGATCTGTGTCTCAGCCAGATAGACATCGAACACCTCCAATCGCTTCTTGACCTGCTGCATCGCGGATAGATCATCGAAGCGGAAACCGAGTTTAGTCCTCGTGATAACGATTCGCTCGAGGCCTTTCATTGTATTGACGAGTGACCAGAATTCAAGCCAAGCTTCGGATCGGAGGACGGATGAGTGGGCTGGGAGGTCCATGTCCAATTTGCGTAGGCGGTGATATAAGTCGCTGTCGAACTCGATTGATGTAATGGCATTCCAGCGTTGCGTTACGAGTTGTTTGTGGAAAGGTATGATTTGCTCAGGCTGCATAAAGCAGAATGTGTTCCTGGAGTACAGCATGTCGATTGTCTCTGCGTACCTACACGAGGCAATTAGCTTAGGCGTTCTCAACTCATTCTGTGACTTCTGCAGGAGAAGAGAACGGACTCACATCTGCTTACAGGTTAATGGCAAACCCAAGAGACTTTCACTAGCCACGAGGTCGTCTGGATTGTGGTCGTGTCTGCCGCCCACCGGAAATGTCACCATTCTCGTATGCAATTGCCGTTTGATGGGTACGACTAGCAGCTTCTGGTGCTCAAAGCACAGCTCGTAGATTTGATTGCGGATTTCGGAAGGGAGTTTTGTCAGGAAGAGGCTGTCAGCTTGCTTTTCTGTTCTGCGGAATCCATCAGGCATCAATTCTCGTCGTGTTCGTTTTCGAGCTTTTGCTCGATGGTCTTTGCATTGGTTATACCTTGACCAATATTCTCCACTTATGAGAAATCGCGCTGACTCTGTAAACTCATGCGAGAGCGACGGAAGGGCTTCGCGATAGAAGACGCCGAGGAAGTTGATGAGGCTGGAAAACGTCTGGACAGGATTTCGAGCACATCGCCACAAGAAGTGAGGAACGCGAGGGAGTGCCCAGCGGAGGGTGGTAGGTACACATGCACAAATGTCCCAGGCACATTGAAATATGGATGCAGGCATGCTGTGCTTCTTTTGGCAGTGGTTTTCGAGGAGTGTGAGCACGCTGTAAGCAAAGAGTACAGACGGGCGGTAATGAGTAAAGCATGCTTCCAATTTTTCATTTTATATTGATTCATGCTTGTTGTGGCCATGCTTGCGTTGCGAACCTATGAAGAATAGACTGCTTCGTTCTTGCGGCAGATTGCGGCTTGGATGTGGCAGTGATACGAAGTGGTTACAAGGGTTGACATAGTGAATCGACATGGTTAAAAAGAGGCCGCTGATTACACACAAGGTGAATGCAGAAGCCTAAACGGACGGAAAGATTGTGACTGTCGATCAGAAGCAGTGGTGAAGTTGCTCCGCTGTGGTTGCCTTTTCCGGAGGCTTCGTCATTGACAACTCTGTTTCTCGTGACTCGCGCTCAACGCCGCGTCTGTTTCGCGTCCTCGACACCACGTCCTCGCCTTTTCGCGCCAATAACCTTCCACACCACTATGGACGATGCGTACGACGTGCCCGATAGCACCGACTGGCTCGAGACCCCGCTGAAAGCCTTTGCGCCGCTCGAAAACGCATTGCATTGCCAAATATGCAAGGAATTCTACGACACCCCGATGATTACGAGCTGCAATCACACTTTCTGCTCAAGATGTATACGAACATCGTTGTCGGCAGATGGGAAATGTCCTGCTTGTCGGGCATCGGACCAAGCAAGCAAATTGCGCAATAACTGGGCCATTCAGGAAGTAGTCGCGACCTTTCTGGATGCGAGACCGACCGCATTGGAAGTGGCGCGAAAGTCACAGCAAGAGAATGCGACGCCTAAGAAGACTGGCAAGCGGAAACGTCCGATCGTACCAGATTCAGATGATATAGCAGAGGCGCAAGAAAGCGGGCGAACCACGAGAGCTAAGAGCCGGCGCATTGCTGCGTCCCAGAGCTCACAGCAAGAGGCGATAGAGATTGAGGATAGTGATGAGGAGGCTGAAGAAGAGTACAAACCAGAATCGCCGCCAAAGGATGGTCTTGTCGAGTGTCCTCTAGGGTGCGGGAAACGCATGAAGGAGGCCGAAGTCTTCAACCACCTGGACAAATGCGAGGATGAACAAAAACAGGCGAGCAGAGCGAAATCAAGGACACCACTAAATGGGTTCATCTCATCACGTCCCCCATCAGGCCAAGGAGCGCGGCCTCAAGATCGCATCAATGAGCTCAATTACGGTATGCTCAAAGATAAGGCACTATCTGCGAAACTCAAAGAACAAGGACTGCCGGCTTTTGGTTCGAAGCAGCTCATGATCAATCGCCATCGCGAATGGGTCAATATCTGGAATGCGAATTGCGACTCCAACAGCCCTAGATCGAGACGAGATCTGCTGCGTGACCTGGACGTTTGGGAGAAGACACAAGGCGGGAAGGCGCCGCAAGGTAACGGGCTCTCGCATGCTGTCATGCGCAAGGACTTCGATGGCGCTGCGTACTCGAGAAAACACAATGATGACTTTAGCCGGCTAATAGCTGATGCGAGGCGGAAGAAGAGCAGCTCAGCAACCACATCGGAGTCGGCCAAAGATAATCCGGAACAAAAGCAGACGGAGGCGGACGCAATTGTGAATGGTGATGGCGAGAGTCCTTTCTTTGCTGCGAAGCCGCCTCCGCTAATGGTACCTCCGCAGGACAGAAGAATGAGCTCGTCACAACCTGAACCAAGTCCAGTCGATCGTTCACCGTACGAGCACGATCCCGAGGCACTCGCAAATGTTCGTGAGAAAGTCAAGGCTCTCAATAACGGCCGCACACCAACACCAGTATTGAACAAAGGGTTTGAGAACCCGTCAACACACGTTCCGGCAGCCAGTCCCCAGGGAACCAGACCATCATCATCGCAGCCACAGCATGAACCGCCCAGCATGTTCAGTGGCACTATTGAACGCGTTTCAGAAGGAGCAGATCCCAATCGCTACCCTCCAACAGCGACTCGGCGTTCAGCTTCCATCAGCTTAGACCCTGGAAAGGCAGTGCAGCTCAGGCGTGTCAGCAGCCGAGACGAGCATCTGAGCGAGCACAGTGGTTCTCCTTGTGACCTTTCATCACATGTGGTATCGAGCCAGCCGAAGCGAGTGCCCATGTTTGCGATGCCCGAGCAACCTGTCACAGATGTAGAAGGACTTGGCGGCTCGAGTTCTGGAGTATAGCACATATAGACCTGTACAGCCGGACATGACAGCACAATGTTAGAGAACAGTTAGGATCGGTCCCGACCCCAAATCGCATGGCATGGGTCACTTCGTAATGTTCCACGACACGGGCTCTGTCAGACCTGGTACAGAGGTAAGCATGATGAGAGTACGATATGAGTCGGCTCACTATAGTGATTCCCTCCCTTCTTCGTGCGACAGCTTTTAGGTGATGCGATAACGCCACGCAGACCGCAGTATGCCATCAGTTCAGAGGTCAGACATAGCGAAACAACAGCGACGAACGCAGCAGCACGAAGTCATAAGCCCGCTCTCGCGGATTTAGAGCGCGCCGAACAGATCGGCGCCCAGGTCCATGGCAGAGGAATATGCATGCTCATAGGGTAACTCTCAAACGGAAGGATGTCTCAATCGCTGGGCTCTCCTTGGGCCGATACGAAAATCTCGGTTATGGTCAAGGTCTTGGTGTACCGAGAAGTGCTGTGCCGCATGCATGCTCTTTCACATGCCATGACCCCAGTTCACCTCGATATGGCCCCCAAGAATCGAGTATCGTGGTACCCACTGAGAATAATAAACCTCACCTCAAATGAGCGCTGACGTAGGACCAGGTGATGTGTAGTGCGCTGGCCACGAAGGACTGCAAACTGTACGAGCATATGCCAAGCATCGCCACACTCCATCCTTACCAAGTCCAAAGCAGACTACCAAGAACACACTTCGCCCACGCGACACATGGCATTTCTTATCATCGGCCTACTCCATATCTTTGCCTTCCACAACTGAACTTCGCTTCCTTCAAGTACATTACACAATGACGCGCGACGAGTCTGCCAACATGCTTGGCCTCCGCGGGCCCATGACTTGGCTCTCAGATAGCTGGGCCACATACGCGCAAGACCGAGAGAAAGCAACAATGCTGCACGCGATCCTGCAGCATGAGCTCGCGCTCATAAGTATCCCCAGCGAAGCTCCGCGCGATCCCTGATCTCGGGCGCACGCGAACACTTTCCAGAATTTCTCCAGCATTCATGGAGTGACACGCGAGTATATCAAGAACACCACGCCAAGACCAAGATCATCCATATTCAAGACGAAGCCAAACCAGAGCATCCCCGTGGAAAAGACAACGACATAACATTACACACAGCAACCATGAAAAACCCCCTCCAACCCCTCCGCGCGCGAGCCTCCCGCATCCCATCCAACCCCCTAAAATGGCCCTCTGCCCTCGGCCACCACATGACAAAACCCAACCCCAAAACCGAAGACGGCCGCGACCAATGGCAATCCCGCACATCCTACGTCCTTGCCTCCATGGGCGGAGCCATAGGCTTCGGAAACCTGCTCCGTTTCCCCTCCCAAGTCTTCAACAACAACGGTCTCCAATGGTTCATACCCTACTTCCTCGCCCTGGGAGCCCTCGCCATCCCGGTTTTGATCCTCGAAGTCGCGTTGGGATCTTCCCTCCGCGGCGGACCAGTTTTGGCGTATAATGCAGTCGACAAGCGAGCCCGAGGAGCAGGTTTAGGAAATGTCTGGGTAACGTTATTGGTCGTATTATATTACGTCCCAATGTTATCTTGGGTTTTGCGATTTTTCCGCGGAAGTTTCGAGAGTCCTTTACCGTGGGAGGGACGCTTACAGGAATTTTATGATGTGGATGTTCTGGGACGGGTTGATGCCGTTCCGCCTCTTTCGGAAGCTCTGGAAACGAATACTATCATGTCTTATCCTGGAATGGCCATGATTGGGGAACAAGTTGGTTGGAATGCTTTTTCGTGGTTTGTGGTTTGGATTTGTATTTATGGTGGGACGAGGGTTACGGGGAAGGTTGTTTATGTTACTATGGGGTTGCCGATTATTATGGTTTTAGTACTGATTATTAGGGGGGCGACGCTTCCTGGAGCCATTGATGGGATAAGATTGTATGTGGGCGAATTCAATGGGGGGCAACTTGCTGCGGGACAGATTTGGCAGGATGCGCTGGGACAGGTGTTTTATTCCACGGGAGTCGGCTTTGGGTATTATACGGCTTATGCGTCGTATAATGCGAACAACGCCAATGCTGTGCAGGATGCAATTCTGATATGCTGTTGCAATTCGTTGTTTGAGATATCGTGCGGGTTTGCGGTGTTTACGATTGTGGGATTCATGGGCTTGACTCCAGAGGTTCAGGGAAGAGTTGGGAGTTTCGTTCTTGGATTCATCACTTTGCCGGAAGGATTGGCTCAACTTCCAGCAGCGCAATTCTGGTCTGTGGTATTCTTCTTCACGCTGTTCCTCCTGGCAGTCAGCTCGGCTTTTGTTCAACTGGATACTGTCGTTTCGATTCTCTGCGATACGGACCGTGGGAGGAGAATGCCGCGAGTGTATGTCGTGACGGCCTGTACTCTTACTGCATTCCTGGTCTCGATGATCTACAACACGCAATTCGGACCCCAGTTGCTGGATGCGATCGACATGAACACGAACAACATCGTCCTTCCATTCGTCGTCTTTGCAGAATGCTACGGAGCAACTGTTGTCTACCGTAGCCAGGATGTCATCGGACAAGTTGGTCTCATATCATTCGTCATCCACCAAGTCGGTTTCCTCGGCGGACATTTCCTCGGCCTCATCATCGCCCACATGGTCAGCATTCCAGGTGGCGCAGGAGCAGGTTTCGGATTCTTCTTCTTGATGGTCATAATTTCCTCTCTCATCGGTAAAATCCCCGACTCTAAACCACCCGGGTTCTGGGGTCGCAACGCTTTCCTAGCACGTCTGTGGTGGTTAGCCTTCTACTCCGTAAGTCAACTCTTCTCCCCTCCACTCATTCTGCAATCGTTGTCTAATACTTCCCCAGGGCAACCAACTAAAACGCGACCTCAACATCTCCGTCGCCCAAGGCAAAAACTGGCCTCTAACCTGGTACTGGGCCATTTGCCTCCGCTACATCTCCATGCCGATCCTCGCAATCGTCTTCTCATTCAGCTACCCTTCGTTCTCCGCCCAACGCGTGGACCCTCTCGTAATTTTCGCTTTCGCAATCTCTCACTTTGCGATCTTGACTGTCGCCAGCACGCTCATTTTCCCTCGATGGATGGATCCGCTGATTCCGACTGAGAGACGGGAAGAAAGTAATCGAGGCTATGCGCCGCAGGTTCTGATTGGAGCGGATGATGTGAGAGTCTCGCAGGGCGTGGAAGCTGGAAGGGCAACGGATAGTAGTGATGAGTTTGAGGAGGGAAAGAAGGTGAAGGAGGACGGAGGTTTGGATGTGGAGAGAACGAATTCGAATGATGGGAGGATTGCTTCGCAGCCGACGGATGGGATTGAGGCGCTTTATAGGGAGGACGGAAGGAATGTGGTTAGGTAGAGGACACGTTCCATACATGAGAACCAGTCAGCAGAATGGCAAATGTTTTCTTCTTTGACGGACCTATTTAGGGGAAGGATTGAAATCCGTCTTTCTGCATGTTTTTCGAAGCGTCTTGTATGTACGTTTTATGCCTAACTTTGTCGTCTAAGCATTATTACAACATTGCACCGAACTTCGCTATGCAATGGTCGTCTTGGAAATGGTAGGCGAGGTCGGTCTTTCTCGTTCGATCCGCGTGGCCGCAACGATTTGCGGCCAAGGAAACGGAATCGATGCGATTCGTGGTGGTGCTGAGAGTGCCTAGCGCTATCCATCGAGACCTTGCCGATCGTTGCCTCATGCATCATCTCTCATACAGCGCATTTTTTTTACGGTGTGGTTCGAAGAGTTGTAGCTTATGCAACCTCTTCGATCTTAGCCTTACCCTTATCCGCACCGGCAGCTCCCTCCTTCGCATCATCTTCACCCTCGAGTTCTGGCATCTCTTCGTCATCATCTTCGGCGTCTTCATCGTCGTCACCTCCCATGCCGCCCATACCTGCGCCTCCGAGTTTCGAAAAGTCGATGCCCCCAAAGCCGCCGTCGGCACCCATTCCGCCCATGCCTCCCATGCGCGACATGTAGTCGTCATCATCTGCCACTTCGTCTTGCTCGTCCTCGTCCACCCACTGTTTGGAAAGCGCAAAGGTCAGCACAGTAAACCAACAGGCGATCACGCCCACGTAAGTAGAAGCACGGTTGAGACGGGATTGTTCAAGAAAAGGTGCATGTGCAGGTGGCCTGTGAGCAGGCTTTACTGACGGAAAACTGGCGGCTTCGAAGGAGGAAGCCGCCGATACGGGAGTGCAGGGTGGCGTGGGAGGCGGTTGGGGCTGCCCTGCTAGCACTGCCAGAGTTCGGGCAGAGGCAAACAGAGAGCAGTCAATACTGCTTACCTTGTCGAAGTCGGTCTTGAGGAAATGAACTTTCTTGCTGTCCTTCAGTAGGCGATCCCAGTACTCTGCCTTCAGTTCCTTCTTTTGTAGAACGAGCTCGATGGCACGTGGAGAGTGGTGGATCTTGGAGGCGGAGGGGTCGATTTCGGCGAAGAATTCGAGCGTTACGCCATAGTCGGCCTTCTTAGATTCGGAGTAGCCGCTGAAGGTGAGGGATGAGGGCTGGATGTCGAGCTTGATCTTCTTTGGGTCGACATCTGGCACGTTAATGGCAAGGAAGATGTGGTTCTTCTCTGCCTCGGACGCGCTTGAGCGTTGTGCCCAGGTGACTATACGCCGTCAGCAGTGTGTCGCGACGTATTCTGAGCGCGCAGAAATGGTTGTAGCTGAAGCCCTTCCGCAAACGCTTGCTGCTTGTGTCTACCCTCGCCCTGCTCTATTTTCTCGCAGCGCGGCATGTGCGTGATGTATGACACGGAGGTCTCGAGCGGTCGGCGAACTTGCTGGCAAGTGTTTGCTCCAGAGCATGCAGCTACAAGCACTGCTCGCGTGGGGAATGAGGTCCTACCTTCGGGCGTCAAAGTCTTGGAGCCGACCTTTGCGTCGGTGGTGTCTTTCGGTTGCGCACTCATGGTGGATGTGTGATCGAGAGGTGTGGACAGGTAGGGTATTCGTGGAGTGTGTGCGGGTATGAAGTTGGGTTGTTATAAAGTGGAGTGGAGGTGAATTAGTTGCGTTCAGCTGGAAATTCGAGGCGCAAGACGTCAAGGCACTGTTTGCCCACATATCGAAGCCTGTAGAACCTCCGGAAGCTTTGGCCAATGCGCGGGAGTTGAGGTGGGGCAGCCTCCGGTCAATGAACCGTCATTCGCATGATTTCTCCTCACATATCGATCACGTAGCATTGATAGCAGTAGTTCGAAATGAAGGACTGATTCAGTTCAATTTCCTACACTTCTTTCCAATTATGAGGCAGTCTATACCATATACTGCGGCCTGGTAGGAAGGCAAGGCTGAGAGCTGCCTGGGCGAGTGAGATCAGGCACGAGGATGCGCCGAGCTCGGTGACGACACACTTCACTCCCAGCCGTCGTCTCGATCACATGAAGAATCCCGTCCTTGCTCATTCCAGCTCCACTCGACTCCCGCGCATTGCCTGTACCACCATTGAAACACTGCCTCGTGCATGATTGACCAGTCTCCAATCCCTTAGCCACATCGCACAAGCACACCTCCCACCATGGACGCCGCCCGACGCTTCTTCTACGGGCCCTCACCAGAGGAACAGGTGCGCATCGCATCTCTCACCATCACTCCCTGTAGACCCGCCTAACCCTCCAATTCTATTCAACAGAAACGAAAATGCAACTCCCTGCTCCGCAGCAACACCCGCAAACTCGACCGCGACCTCCAAAACCTCAAAGCCCTCGAATCCAAAACCAAATCCCTCATCCTCCAAGCCTCCAAACGCGCCCAACGCAACCCCTCTCAAGCAACCCAAGCCCGCGCCGAAACCCGCATCTTCGCCAAAGAACTCCTCCGCGTGCGAAAACAAACCCAACGACTCTCCACCAGTAAAGCAACCCTCCAAAGCGTCGGAATGCAAGTCAATGAAGCCTTCGCCATGAAGAAGATCGAAGGTGGGATTAAGAATTCTGTGGGGATTATGAAAGATGTGAATATGTTGGTGAAGTTACCCGAATTAACGGGCACGATGAGGGAGTTGAGTCAGGAGTTGGTGAAGGCGGGGATTATTGAGGAGATGGTGGGGGATTCTTTGCCGGATCAGGGCGTTTTGGAGGATGAGGATGAAGAAGCGGAAGCGGAGGTTGATAAGATTTTGGGAGAGGTACTCAAAGACAGGACGCAGGGTACGCCGCAGTTGCCGAGTGGGCCTTTGGGGCCGATCGAGGCGCAGCCGGCCCAGGAGGAAGAAGAGGATTTCGAGAACGAGGAGACGTTGGCGCAGATGAGGAATCGCTTGGAGGCGTTGAAGAGTTGAGGGTGTGTTGCGATTGGAATCAAGTGAAATGTGCTGCACTGTTCTGGAGTTGAAAGTGCTGGAGGCGGAGCCAGAGGTGGTGGCTTCTTGCACCATGACTGCCTGTCACTGCCAGACGTGATCAAGGGTGTTCCACTTGACTAAAAACACTTACCACGACCTCGACATCACTCAAACTCATCAAGTCCCGGCAATGCGATCTCAGCCGGCTACAACGACATTCCGATATAAACTAGGCAGCAACGCGCCCTGCTTGGACATGAAAAATGGCAAGATCATCTCAAGTTCGCTGCGCGAGCTTCGACGTGCCTCATGCCGAGAAGCGTGTCGGTGTGTCAACTGCGCAATGGAGACTGGCAGGCCTTCAGAAAGGCTCATGAGCAGGGTTCAACTACCATGGACGGTTTTTGGGAGCGTAGTATATCATACGTTCGTCTCTACTTCTACTGCGCCGAGCAAGCGGCATCTATATTGCTATACATCCGTATTATATACACATATTCTACACGGCCCTATTTCCACCTGTAGGCTGGGCCTTCTCTTGATCCTCCTTCTCGGAAGCGTTGCTCTCATCCGCGGCTGGAACTTCATCGGTACGCTGCTTCTGTTCCTCTATTAGCCCGTCAGGTTCCAGACCCGGCTCTGCGATCTCGATATCTTCTGTTGCGCCACCAAAGTGGTCTCCGCCACCTAGCTGACTGGTTTGCTCTTCCAGATGTCTAGTGGTGTGACCCTGAGCAGGCACGGGTGGATGTTCTGCCAGGCCATCCAATTGAGCTCCAAGATCGAATCCATGGTCTGGCGAGGCGCTGTCCATTGCTGGCTCTGGGGATTCCTTCGATAACTGCTCCATCACATCCTGGTTCTCGTCCTCAGTCCCTTCCACAGCAGCACCCGAATACCCAAGCCCCGTCCGATCCACATCTTCCACCTCCCCTTCCACCTCTTCATCCTCCGCTTCTTCAGCATTCTTCGCCAAATTCTGCAATAACTGCTGCTCCCTCAGCGCAGCCAACTTCCTCCTCTGCGCCTCGGAGAAAGAGAATTGACTCAATGTCTTCTCAATCCTCTCCTCCACCAACCCCTTAACATGAAATGCCAAATTCCTTGTCGTGAAAATACCCGCGAAGCGATAACTCAACCACAAATATGCCACAACACCTTTATGCAAACGTTCCAATTCTCGAAGATATTCCCTCGTACCCTGAATTTCGGTTTCCAGGATTTCGAGAGGTAAATCTTCGATGTCGACCAAATTTCCGCCGGATTGGGTTGCGATGCAGCGGGCGTAGGCGGGCATGAGGGTTTTCCACATATCCGAGTCGGATTTGCCGGCTGGGACGGAACAGAGGATGTTGCGGTCTGCGACGGAGAGCCCTTCGATATTTTCGATTATGTCGGCGATCCAGACTTGGTCGCGGAGGCCGCAGAGGTGGAAGCGCGTGTGCATTTGGCTGAGTTCGTGGAGGCGTGTGAGGATGTAGGAGAAGGGGGTTCCTGGAGGAAAGTAGCCTGCGAAGCGCTCGAGGATTGGGGCCGGCGGGAAGAGGCCTGCGGAGCGGATGGGTTCGGGCTCGGATTCCATTGCTGAGCGGACAATAGGGAAGTCGACGCGTTCGAGGGTGGTGACGAGACCGAGGTTTTCGTCGGTTTCTGATGCGGCTGCGATAGGCGAGTTTGGGTTGAAGTCGCCTTTAGCTGCTGTGAGTTCTTCTGCTGTTGCTGCGCCTGCTGAGGCTTGTTCTGCGATTCTGAAGCGACCGGCACGCCCGCCGATTTGTTTGATGTCTGCAATGTTCAAAGTCTGCCGTGCGATACCGTTGAATTTGGTAGATGATTCGAAGATGATTCGCTTGATGGCCAGGTTGAGACCCATGCCCACAGCGTCCGAGGCCACGAGAAAGTCGAAGTCGTTGTTGGGGTCATTGAAGAGACGAGCTTGTTGAGCACGAGTCTCTGGAGGAAGTGATCCGTACACTGTCGCGACTTTGCGGCCAGTAGCTTTCTCGATTTGTCTGCGCAGAGCATGGATACCCATGACTGAGAAGGAAACGATACAATCGCCTTTGCGGAGTTTCCTCAAGTCGCCATCGAGAGACGTCTCAGCGACAGCCAAGGGCGAGAGACGCGAGTAGTGATGTATCTCCAGCTTCTCGCCGATGCTTGCACACAGCTCTTTGATGAGCGGCACTGTACGTTCCTCGCCACACAAATGGACTTCTTTTGCTTTGACTCCCAGAAGAGCCTGAGTCCATGCCCAACCTCGCTCAGCACTGCCGATCATCTGAATCTCATCGATGACGGCAACATCCATTTCTTTGTTGAGAGGCATCATTTCCACAGTACACGCAGTCATGTTGTATGGACTGTCATCCGTGGCGTCTATAGTCGTAACGCCAATTGGTAGGCGTCGTTCTTCGCCAGTGACCAATGCGCATGGCTTACCCTTGGCATTGAGTCTTGTGAAGACTTCATGGGCCAACAACCGTAGCGGACCTGCGTATGCTCCTCTCGTGGCCTGCTCGAGTCGTTGCAGAGCATGATACGTCTTGCCGGAATTCGTGGGTCCAACGTGGAGATGAATGGTGCGATGCTGCGCTCTCGTGGCCGGAAACCATTCTGTCGGATATCTCAAGTCTGCCATCGCCTTTTGATTTTTGATGTCCGATTCGGTGAAACGTACTCCGGTAACATGTCCATAGAAGGCATACTTGACGCGGTCTTCCAGTCCACTTTTGCCTCTTTCTCGAAACACGCTCGCGAGGTCGTTGTATAATGATTTCCCTTCATCGACTCGAAAAGCGTTGCCTTGCGCGCCCGACATGATCGAAGATGTGAACACCTTCCACAACTTGTTGAAGCTGAAATCCCGTCCACTTTTGCCATCCCATTCCTGTTGGTCTTTCGCCATCTGCTCCAGTACAGGAGCTTCCTTGACATCTTCCTTCACTTTGGCCAGCACCTCCTGAAGTGCAGTCTTGAAATCTTGCTCTCTCCTGCCCCGGCCGCTCCAGCCAGTGTTGTTGTCAATGCCCCATTTCGACAAGTCTGCTTCTTTTCTTGAAGTCCTCCTTACAATGTTGTCGGTCCTGTCGCCCCTGCTGCGGTGATACACTATTTGTGGTTCGCGTTCACGTCCTTCTCTTGGGCCTCCCGTCCGGCGGACGATGTTTCTCTCGTGAGACTTCGACTGCCATTCCTGCTGCCCTTGCTGCTTTGGAGCACTCGCTGTGGAGCCGAATCGTTTCTGCTGTAAGGCGCGTAGTTGGGCGATATAGTCACACCGAATGCATCTTGTGCCACTCCGCGATGCCACAATCATCGCTGAATTCGCCACTGACCAGCCAGAGATGGGAGAGTCGCGTCTTTCATGTGGATGATGCGACCTCGATAACTTTTGGAGAGCTAGGTATGGGATACCATAGGAAGCTTCGGGCCGTAAAGGGCGCCGCGGCACATCGTCATAGCTTTTTGTGGTGCCCTGTCTGGTCTTGTCTTGTCCGGGTCCCGCCAACATGTGCGGGCGGGCAGCATCGCGCGCAAGGCGCTTTGTGAAACGGCGTGGCCTGTCTGCTGGACTTCTCTCCTACACGCTCTCCACTCGGCACAACCCTCGCAGCTTCACCGCAACTGCACACCGACGACCTCGAAATCTCCTCCACCCACCCTCCGCGCCTACCAGACCGAATGCGACGATTACCGCCTTGAAGCGCCGTTGGTGAGCCACACAGCTCCAGCGCAGTTCCAGACATGGGGGTCTCCATTATAGACGCCCAGCGCGAGAGTGAGCAATTCACAATATGCTGCAGGAGGAAATACTAATTATGGACAAGTCATTCTCAATGTCATCCGACAAGTCACCCGCGACGACGTACGATCCACCATCCTGTTGCCTTGTCATATTCTCCTAACATTTCTGTTCTACACAGTGGAAGGTGCTCGTGCTCGACCCACAATCCCGGAAGCTGATCGACAATGTGGTCGACCAAGATGTCATCCTCAACGAGAATATTATGAGTATGCGCAGACAGCGACGCAATACGGAACACAGCCTGACAAAATGCAGGCATCGAGCTGATCACTGATCGACGAGCAACGAACCGCGACGCCGATGCCATATACCTCATTACACCTCAACCATGGATCGTGGATTGTGTCATGGCAGACTTCGAGAAACGGAAATATAGGAGGTCGCATTTGGTGTGGACGAGCTGTGAGTTGGTTATGCGGGCAACGAGGGGAGAAATGCTGACGGCAAGGACAAGTGCTACCTCCTGCACTCAGAGAACGAATCGACAGATCGCCGCTTCGAGACCAGATTGCACTCTTCAAAGTGCTGAATGTAGAGTTCTTCCCGAGAGAATCACATCTGATCACTTTCCGAGATCCGTGGAGTTTTCCCATACTATACCACCCGGCATGTAACAACCTCGTCAGGCAACACTTAGAAGACCTGGCTCAGAAGGTAGGGTAGCCAGATCAAAGACGCGGAATTCAAACTGAGGAGAACACAGGTTGTTGGAGTGTGCGTGGCCCTCGGAGAATATCCCACAATACGATACTATCGACCGCGGACGCCTACGCACGAGGCGAGCATTCTGTGCTCACATCTGGCGCGATTCGTGCAAGACGAGCTTGATCTATATGCAAAATTTCACGACGATTTCCCCCCTGCAACCACGAGACCGCGAGGAGTTCTATACATTGTCGATCGATCGATGGACCTCTATGCACCGATACTGCACGAGTTCACATATCAAGCGATGGCACACGATCTGCTGCCAATTAAAGAGGGCGACAAAGTTACATATCGCATGCTGGTCAACGAAGGTCAGCCCGACCAGGCAGATAAGGACGTCGAAATTTCAGAAAAGGATAAGATCTGGGCGGAGAACAGGCACCGCCATATGGTCCACGTGATAGGGAAACTCGAATCCGACTTCAAGACATTCCTCAAGAACAACGCCAACTTCACCAACAAGGAAGCGGAAGGCGTCCACTTGAACACGATCAAAGACATGATGGCAGGGTTGCCAGAATTCACACAGATGAAGGAGGCATATTCATTACATCTTGGTATGGCGAATGAGAGCATGAACCGGTTTCAGAGGCAAAGCCTACCCGATGTGGCGTCAGTAGAACAGGTGAGCAACACAGTTGAATATTCCTGTACATTCCTCCAACTAACGCGTACACTCAGATACTTGCGACTGGCCTCGACGAGGAGTATAAGAAGCCCAAGGGAGTCGCAGCGCAAGTGGTCGCTACGTTAGACCAAGAAGGCGTGATACCACCAGATCGACTGCGTCTGCTGATGCTCTTCATATTATGGAAGGATGGTCTCGTCCCAGCCGACCTTCAAAAGTTGCTCGCACATGCACAACTACCGCCGCAAGATGGTGAGGCCATACACAACCTTGAAGTACTGGGAGCGCGGACGACACGAAACCTTAAAGATTCTCGACCTATACCACAACCCCTGTTCCCGCTCAAGCCGCCTCCGATGACAGTGCAGGAGGAGTATGCGCTCAGTAGATATGAGCCAGTGCTCCAAAATCTGCTTGAAGCACATGCAGCCAATAACCTCGACGCCACAGTGTTCCCGTACACCAAGCCGCCGCTTGACATGAACGACGGAATGCAGCAACAGCAAGCAGCCGCCTCGCTACGATCTGCCAAGCCTACATGGGCGAAAACGCGGACAGCCAACGCGGGGCAGGAAAACCGACAACGAGTGATCGTCTTCATGGCGGGAGGTGCAACATATTCAGAAGCACGCGCATGCTACGAAGTGGGAAGACAGACAGGAAGAGAGACCTTCCTTGTCACATCACACATGCTCACGCCGAGTTTATTCGTCCGACAACTGGGCGATTTGTCTGCCGACAAGAGGCGACTCAATATTCCAGCGGAAATGCCCAAACCTCAGGCACCGCGACACTTGTTTGAGCCTGATGAGCAGCCGAAGCCCAAGCCTGCGCCCGCTCCAGTGCCACAAGCTGCGCAAAGACCGCCGAATGCGCAACCGCCGACCCAGCAGATGGGCGCTATCAATCTGAATGGAGGAAGACCGAATGGGAGTGCGCCTAGTGCGCCGGCAGCAGGAACACCAGCGAAGCTCCACAAAGATAAAGACTCTGAGAAGAAAGAAAAGAAGAAGCATCATTTTGGTTTTGGCAGGAGCAAAGACAAGTGAGCGAGCGAAGTGGATCTCTTTGTGAGGGTCAATCAGACAGAGACTTTCGAAGATTGAGCTGCTCTGCAACCAGTGCCAGGCATATACCCTCTCTCTCGATCAATCGAGCAGTACCCTGACTCAAACAGAGCCTTTCACGGCACGCACTCGCCGCTGCAAGCCTGAACGAGACAAGATAGTAATCAGATATCAAAAGAATGTGTCCAGAGTGTCGATGGGCTGCTGATGTGCTTTCGACATTGAGTCGATCGAGTTGGAAAGGTGACTTTGCTATGAAGCATCAAAGCTGCCAGAACAGCAGCATCATTCTGCGGAAATTCGTACCAATCTATATGTTCCATCATTTTATCCAATTGGCGGATCTGAATCGTGCACTAATGCAGAGAAATCGCATCTCGAAATGGCCAGTGAAGACTATTTCAGCTACCTCTGCCCCTTGAGCTCTTCCTCAACTTGCCTCACCACAATCTCTCTCACTTGTTTCCAATCCGCTTTTGACTCGGTGATGCGCTTCTCCAATTTATCTAGCCCAATGAATTGCTCTGGCAGCACAGTCTCGAATGTGAAGCCTGGGACGTCTTGCAACGCCAGCTCGACGGCGTGAGAGAACTTCGCGGGATGTGCTGTTGCAAGAGAAATGAGATGTGTTTCCTTGGACACAGTCTGAGCTTGTCGAAGTGAAGCCGCAACACCAATTGCAGAGTGAGGGTCGAGGATATAATGCCCATCGTGAACCATCCCCGTCGTCGCAGGTTTGGCGTTACCATTCGTCTGGTGCTTAGCAGCTGGTATTGACCAGTTGTAGACTTCTTTGATCGTCTCGATAGTTTGCTTATCGCTCACTCGCTCAGATTCGAAGTCCTTCTTTGCAGCGGCGAGGATCTCCTTTTCCACGCCGAAACCTCCGTCTTTCTTGAGGGCTTCGAGCCAGCCTTTGACTTTCGATCCGGCCTCCATTCGGCGTCTGTTCGTTTCTTCTGTTGTGCTGGTTTGGAATGCGAGATACCAGAGTAGTCGTTCGAAGTTGGAGGATACGAGGATATCCATGGCTGGGGCGTAGGTCATTTTGACACCGCTGGGGTCTGCTTTTGCTCCGTCTTCGACTTCGGCTCCTCCGCCTTCGATTTCTTTGCCATGTCTGGCCTGCTTCTCGTAGTATCCGGTCTTCCAGAAGCGGTGGAGGATGTCGTTCTCGTTTGTTGCGATGACGAGCTTGTCGGCAGGCAAGCCCATGCGCGAGGCGAAGTAGCCTGCTAAGATATCGCCAAAGTTGCCGGTTGGGACAACGAAGCGTGCAGTTGGATTTGTGGTCGCCGTCTGTCGTGACAGCGTGAAGTAGGCGTGAATGTAGTATGTGATCTGGGCGAGGATGCGTGCCCAGTTGATGCTGTTCACAGCACCGAGGCGGTGAGTAGAGTTGAGCTCCTGGTCGGCGAACAGCGTCTTGAGAATGTCCTGCAAGATGTCAGTAATGCCTCGACAGAAAAGTCGCGTTCCTTACCTGACAATCGTCAAATGTACCCTCCACAGCCAGATTGTGCACGTTTGCGTCTGTCACTGTAGTCATCTGCGCCTCTTGAATTGGGCTGACTTTGCCCTTGGGGTACATGATGAACACGGAGACATCCTTCTTGCCTCGCAATCCATAAATTGCTGCTGAGCCTGTGTCTCCACTCGTCGCGCCAATGACAGTCAGGTGTTCTCTGCTCTTGCCTTCCTTCTTCGCATTTCTCCTCACGAGGAAGTACTCGAACAGATTGCCCACGAACTGCAATGCCACATCCTTGAACGCGAATGTCGGTCCGTGGAAGAGTTCGAGCAGGTGGAGGTTCTTGTCTTCGTCGAGAGTGACAATAGGCGTAATATCTGAGGCGCGGAACGAGGCGTAACTGCGTTGAATAATGTCTTTCAAGTCTGCTGCTGGGATCTCGTCGGGTGAAATGTAGAGGGAAAAGATCTCGTAGGCCAATTGCTGGAACGTGTAGTCCTTCCATTTGCTCAAGAAGTCGGAAGGGAGTTGAGGGATCTCCTCGGGAATAAACAGGCCTCCATCGCTGGCGAGGCCCTTGAGGACGACTTCCTCGAACGATAGCTGCAGCACTTTTCAGCGTAAGCTCCAATGCTGCTCCAACCGTGAACTTTTTTGGGACTCGCAGTCGCAGGGTTGGTGGGGCCTCAGACATACATCGTATGAGCCGCCTCTCGTGCTGAGATAGCGCTGCGAGGGGCTGTGTGAAACCATTGTGTTTTTGTGCTGTTATTTGTACCGCAGAACAATTACTTCCTGCAAGTCTCTTGAACGTGACTGTTTATCGTCTGGCCGGTCCGGTGAGTCGCATTGGCTTGGACCCCTCCTCGCCGAACACCGGACTGCCCTGCCAAGAAACCGCCTTTGTCCTCCGACTTCATCTCGTACAACCACGTCCATCCGACAACACACGTGCCATCACTGATCTATCGCGGAACGTCAGCTCTCACTTCCGATGTCTATCATACTGTCACGTTCATCACAGGACATGGAGAATAAGGTGCTTCGTCCTCAAGGATGATACTGTCGACGATCCGACAAGTTGCCAGCCGAGGGGCACACCACTGGAGACCTTCCGACATACCATCGAGCACCTAGGAACACGGAGCGCAAATGCGGGAACATTCACAACGAGACCGCGGGTAAGAATTCTTGTTGGCATTTGTAGCTAAAGTACATGCCTTTGCCATATTTTCGAGATCGCTCGCGGAAGTGAAAGCATGTTTCGTGTTAAAGAGCACTCTTGAGGATCAAAACTCGACAACCCTTGGCCGAGTATGCAATTCGGGCCCTGCAGGTACAGCAATGCAGACCAAACCTCCTCGACAAATCAAATGCAAGACTTTTGGAAGCCCACCGCACCCGCCATTGTTCATCGTAAAAGACGAAGCACAAATGGCGGTGGTCACCGGGGACTCTGGAAGATCAAAAATCTAGAAATGCGTCGTCGAACCATTGTGTACTCGAATAATGCCAGACCGGGTTTAGGTTGTCGACAAGCTAAAAGAACCAGCCACGAGAGCGACGTGTCTGAAGCGGCGGGCGATCGTTGTTGGTAGCAGCATCGCCATCGGTCGATGATTGACGACGAGTGGAAGAAGCGTCGCCACCACCATTCTTGCTGGAGAGGTCTGATACGGCCCGCTTGCCCTTGTCACCGTATGAGCGCCCCGAAAGAGCATCTCCACCGCTGCTCGATCCTTCATCCTCCTCGGGCACTGGCTTGAGTTGCTTCCTCGAGCTGCCAGCACTGGCTTTGTCTGGAGCGCTGACCTGACCGGACCCAGTGCCGTACCCAGGTCCGTATGCACCTTGGTCAGTGTAGAAGCTCTTGAGGCCTGGGCGACGCGAGGTAGACGGCCCGGCAATTGGAGTACGGTCTTGAGCTTTGGTGCTGCTATCGTTGCCGCGGGACACGTCACGAGACTCGATTGGTGTCTTGTTGGCTTTTCCTGGACCGTAGGGCCCTTGATCGGTGTAATATGCGCGCATCGGCGGACGCTCGGCCTGGTGTGGTACCTGCTCGAGCTCACGCTTCTTCAGCTCCCGCATGCGGGCCTGGGTGTATGGGTTGTGGCCGCCATACCAGGATGGATCCATTGCAGCCAAGCTTTTGAGTCGTTTACTTGTGTTGTGGTGTTCTGGTGTTCTGCGTTTGCGGTATTGTGGTCTTGCAGTTGAGCCCCGGTGGTGTTACACTTGGTGATCTTTGGTTGACCTGTGAGGCTGCTGGTCCGAGAGGCTTGCTGTTGTGCAGAGCAAGGAGCAGAAATGGTCAGCTCTTTTATGGTAAGATTGAGGTGTTCGCGTACGGAGTGAATGTTGCGTTTAGGACACGCATGGCTCATGCACGCATGATCCTGCCTCGAGGTGAATGAATTTTGTCTTCTGCCATTGCTCACATGATCTTAGCACCAACTTGAGCTATGCACACGCTTGACATGGGAGCTTCAGCTGAAAGCCTTGGCTCTTGCGCGGATAGCAGCCTGGAATCTTGGACAATCTCCACCCAGGCCTTTTGGAAGGATGCTGTTCCGATCGATGTGGAGCAAAAGGCCAGCCACATATGCTTCAATGACATGTCGTTGCGTCTTAGGAGCGACGCTCGGCAGCTGGAAGCCATCCCGAAGGACCAGAGGCACGATTATTCTGCGCGCAGGTTCCGGACAGAGCTGAGCACCACGTCATGTGGACCACAGATACCAGGAATGCCACCATCGAACGAAGGCCAGTGTCAAGCCATGCCGACCTGCGTATCGCGAATGCATGCGAAATCGAAGGCAACCAGATGTTAAGCAGATTGCCTGCTGCAGGAACCCGAGACTAGCCCCAGCCCGCTCGCATGGACCTTCAGCGCAGAACCTGCCTTTCCATGGAGCGCCGTTTGTATTTGACATCATGCTCCTGCTCATAAAACGAGCCTGCTCTTCCTCTCACAGCTTCTTTCTCTTCACATCCATACTCTTATACTCCATTGCACTTTTCATTATATACGCAACATCATCAACCTTTATACTCACAGACACAGAAGCAGGCCGACAATTGCGTCTGCTTCCGGCAAGTCAAGGAAAGTTTTCGCATTGCCAGAACGAGATCGAAAACAAGCGTCCACAAGAGGCTCTCAAGCCTGCTCTGGTGATCCCTTCGATCCGGATACTCTCTGCCCGCCTTGTATACGCCTAGGATCGTGGAAGTCGACATTGCCCTCGTAGAACTCAGCGAGCAAACATGACGGACCAAGACCCAGATCAACACTCCTCACCAGGACAAGACTGGGAGTGCTGACTATTAAATGGCACAGCTCCGTGAGCAGATCTCACTGCTGGAAGAACAGAAGTCGCTGGCTATACTCCAGAAAGTGGCGGGTCCCTTCTACCGACAGGAACACACTATTCTGCTGCTGCCGTTGAGAAACAGGTCTGCAGGATCGTATTACGATTCATCACTGCTCTCTTTCGCATCATGGAAGGACAAAAAGCAGGCAAAGCAGGATGAGGGACTCGAATGGTCGAAGAAGGTCGATTACGAGAAGAACTGACCTGTCGTGTCGACAACGAAGAAGAGCCGAACCCAGAGCCGAAGCCCGAAGATCTGATATGCATCGTATGCGTCAGTCAAGAAGCCATGGCTGAAAGCGGTTGGAGTCGCTTTCCGATCGTCAACAGCCGGATACCGGGCGTCGAACACATGGTGACCTCGTCGCCCTGCTCTACGCCTTGACGGAAGCAGTGGAAGCATGGTGCAGCAACTTCAAGCCGTCCAGGAACTCATCAAGCCGTGGGTGATGCTGGCGTTCAGTACACGACCTTCTTTATTCAGCAAGTCGCCGCTGAACATACCGAACGCAGACTCGATCATGCCTGATGGGCGGGTGGGACAGCATGGACCGCATTCAGCAACTGCGGTGTTCCACTGCGATTTTGTAAGCGATGCCGACAAGGACGATGAAATGCACTATCCGTACATCGATCTGGTCCCTACCGGCTCTCACAACCGTACACCAACGACTAATGAATCGAGTCGCCCAACAGACAATGACTCGACCAGAGCGTTCAGCAGTTGATGGGTCCCGAGTACGCCGCTCCGGTCTTGCTTTTCGCTCGCAAGGGCTCACTGCAGCTACGTCTCAGAGGCCAGGACCCGTGTTACGTCTTCTGGTTGTCGTCCAGCAGCAGGCTTTCATCAACGACGCCCTTGAGCGTGCCTTTCACGTTCAAGGTGGCATCCACATCCACACGATGCCGGCGCACAGAGCCCAGAATCCTATGAATGCGTCACTGTTGGGCATTCCCCGCGAATTCTTGGGTGATGGGCCAGACTATCGAGCTTACTTCCTGCCGGCATTCCTGACAACCAATACATTTCACTTTTCCAGCCACGCCGACTTCGTGTGGTGGCAAAGCCGGGGCATAAAGCATCTTCGACAACGAAGAACAAGACGGGAAGATGGCCCTCCGATCACTTTGCTAGCCGTCTCCGCAGAGAACAGAGGGCCGCAGAGCTCACGGAGGCTCATGGGCTCACATATGGTGGCGATCTGGGCGCAAACGATTCTTTGCGGGCAAACATTCGCTGTTGAGATTTGATCTCTAGGCTCACAAACAGCCACATCGGCCGATCGATTCGATTGCACACGCATGCGGCTTCAAATTGTCGTCTGCGAAAGATATCTGGTCTCGATTCTGTGCCTCCTGGTACTCCTCTCCCGCAGCCTGCGAGGTGTTTGTCCTGCGCAACAAGCGTGAACTCGACGTTCATGTTTCTTTGGAGATGTGTCGGTGCACTGGGTCACCAAACTCAGCACTTTCGTGTCTTTTCACATCGTCAGCAGAGAAGCTACCATACGCCACAGTATATCATTTCGAATTCAACCTACTATACTCTCCTCCTCGGTCGGTCTCTACTTCGACTGGCGCTACATGGGGAGCGTCGCTCTTCCTGTAGAGACGATTACCACAAGAACGTTCAATGTCGAAGCCGCTCGCCTGCGGGCCATCGATGTAGGCGGCAATACAGACATGACCGACGGAATGTCTACGCCCAGTTCGGAGGCCCAATCCTCCACGAGCTACGACTCAAGCTCAGACTGCTCCTCAGACAAGCCATGCTTTTCGGACGACGGAGAGATCCTGGACATCGACAGTCCATCGGTATCAAGTAACTCCAACGACGAGGAAGAAGGCCCGGAAAAGGCTCGGAATATAGCAGTGGAGATTGTGGCAGCCCAGGCGGCGATACGGATATCAGCGATGGAGAATCCGTGTCCAGTTCAGAGGCCCAATCGTCCGCTAGTTACAATCCATCCACATCAAGTGACTCCATCGACGAAGATCAAGACGGAAACAGCGACAGTGGTCATCCAGGCGTGAACTCAACGCGCAATCCTCGCACGCGGCGCCGATGTTGGACCATAGCAAGTACTTCGCGCCGGTCTGCCTCTATCATTGTCATGTAATGCAGGAACAATGAATTTCCCGGCTGAGTTCATCGCCAACGTCCGCCTGGGTGCAGTTCGCGCCGAGCTAGAGCACTTCGGAGCACGAATTGCAGTTCACTACCAGAAATTGGTCGTTCCATTGATCAGAGTCTTCTTCCACGATGGAGAAGAGGCCAGTCGTGCTGTGGTCATCAATGGCACAGCCCTCGTCCAGACCCATTGTTCCGACATGACGTGCAGGACTCTTTCTCCAAATCTCCACGCTCTGTCAACGTGCGCTCGAGCGCCTCGTCTAGTGCACGACGGAGACAAAGAACGAAGTCCATTCTCATGGCGGACAATGGCTTTGTTCAACTTTCACATCCCGTGCCTGAGGTCCCCGTTCACTTGCACACACGGGTTGTGGAAAGTGATGAGCGGCTACACTTCACTCGCTGCACCCTGCGCGCTGCTGCAGATATACTCTTCACCTCCATCAACATTATACTCTTCTGCATCATACACGAGAGCAGACTTGCACGCACTCGACCACGCAGATACCAGCTTTTCTGCACTCATTCACGCAAGCAGCAATTGTGCCGATCAGCTCGAGCCACATAAAAGCTCAATCACATCAACAGGCGACATGAACGACACGAGCGACATGAAGAGGGAGGCGGAGACCGCTGCAGTTGAACAAGTCCTGAGCCAGGACCTAGAGTCTCTCGACTGGGACCTCTGCGACATTGAGGATATGCAGGCGGATGAGTCTGCCCCCGACACGCGCTCTTCCACAGACAGCGAGGACAGCAAAGATACCAAGGCTTCTTGCTCGCACACTGACGACTGGGACACGGATGCTTCCAGTGTTGACGAGTTCGAGGACGCCTTTGAATATATCAGCCAAATGGAAGCCGCTCCAAAGACCATCGAGGACCTTCAGCAATTACACGCCGTTCACGTCGCGGGCTCTCATCAACACATCGTCCCTCCCTATCGCATCAAGGGAGAGATAGCGAATCTGCTGACGATGACATTCCATCCGGATTCACCAGAAGGCCAGGCAATCCGCGCCAAGTACCGGGCTGAGTATGAGAAATACCTGAAAGAGTACGAGGCCGAGCCAGATCCCCAATACGACCACTGGGAGCTTGAC
Source organism: Cercospora cf. flagellaris (assembly GCA_005356885.1). NCBI lineage: Eukaryota > Fungi > Ascomycota > Dothideomycetes > Mycosphaerellales > Mycosphaerellaceae > Cercospora > Cercospora cf. flagellaris. The sequence goes on from RJLU01000002.1 coordinate 652,868, forward strand.
CGAGCTATCGAGAACCTCAACGACCCCCGCAAGTTTGTCAAGGTCGTCCACATCCGGGGCTACACGGAAGAAATCCACGTATACGCCGAAAGCGTTGTGTGTGATGAAACCTGTCCTCAATTCGTGGACAGCATGGCGAAACAAGTTGGGAGGGCTGCTCAGAGGCTGAGAAGGGATTGGTGGGACGATCTCGACCTGGGATCACTGTTCTAATTGAACATTGGAGCAGCTCGGCATCGATAAGAACAAGATACGCCTACCAGCCTTCCGCCGGTGAGAAGCGAAAGCGTGGCAAGAAGGACGTCGGCAAAGGCCGTGAAGCCAAGCGTCGTTGCACCAACAAGTAGGCGCGACTTTGCATCAAATCATCACACCAACGAAGACTTTCCCACCACGCCTGACTACATGGTCTCCCCGCATCCATGAACCTGTCACTTCATCGATCGAATGCACGCCTAGGCGAAAGGAGCACGATTGAATTGATTTGGGCCCCCGAGCGTCCGCGGTGCCAAAAGATGCTGCAATAGTTCTGCTCCTTTGGAACCACAACAATAAGGAAGAACGACATGCGAGCCGTTGCTGTCCTTACTGCAGATCTGGTGTCGGATTGCTCGGGCATTTTCGTACCACTGGCAAGGAGAGGAGAGAAAGAAGAACGAGGAGACATGTGGTCGCATATCGGACTTTCTCAACGATGATGCTGGCTCCTGGGGTCAGCAGAAACTCGGGTGTCTGGGCAATATGAGGGCTGCGGTTGGCGTCACTGCTATCAAAGCGGCTGTTTGGGAGTATAGAACAAACAACATCATCAATTGATCTCGAATTCCAATATCTCTAGTCTCCTTGTGCCATGTTATAACGTACGAGAGCGATTACTACTTACAACGTCGATCAGTGCTTGGTGGAGGTGTCTCTGAGGACTACAGCTTGCATCTCTGGCACATTCTCAGCCACTGAAGCATACAACGACATGAGACACCGTTTCTGCTGACTAAGATTCTTGGAGCATCTCACAGGTAACGACATTGCCTGATTGCTTGTCGAATGCCAGCGGAGACTAGTGACAGGGTATGATCGAACACCAAATCGATCCTAACCTACTTGCCCCCGATGTCTTCCGTTTGTTTGTGCCGTTTTTTGCTTTTATTGGAACATGCTCTATTGCCTCCTAACTTTGCTCCTGCATCCAATCGTTCGAAGTCCGAGATTGAAGACGTTCGCAGCCCTCATGCTCTGCTACTTATATTTACTTATATTCGTTGGAATCTACTCTATATGCTTAGCTGAGTATGTCTTGCTACTCTCTATGCCGTATCTATTCCCAGCAATTTTGTCTTCGGCAACATGTTCGAATCCGAAGCAGAGCAATGCGGTTGTACGTAGGCGATCACACCCGTCACCTGCTCCCCACCAGGGGCACGTATACACGAACTTCACTTTCTCGCGAATCACGGTTATCGAGGTGAACGAGGGTGAAGAGGCGACCGTCCGTTTCTTCACAATCCATCGGAAGCATACTGCACTCTTCAGGCCGCTCTGTGGTCTGTTCTTGTTTATACCTATTCGAAAATCATCAGGGAAACTGTCCAAATCGCAGCAGCAGACAACTCCAAGTCGACCAGACCCATCACGAAGCTCTTCCACAATAACAGCCTCAACGCCAAAAGCCAAGATGCCTGCCTCACAGAAGAACGACATCAACAGCAGCTCTCCTGAGCGTATAGGCCTTGAGCCAATCGATCGCCCCGACGTGTTGCTCCAAGTCGTGAATAGGTCCGACTCTGGAGAAGCTATTCTACATGGTTTTATCAATCAGGGGATGGAGGCGAATTCTTGCAACGAATCCATCGAACCAACCAACGCACTTGCACGCCTCATGGCTGATCACTCTGACGCAGAAGAGGATCCCATGGGGATGGCACAGATTGGTCTCGTGGAGGATGACTGGATATTCGCCGATACAGAAGAAAATGATGTTGAGCCCGACGATTCCTCATCGACTTCAGCTCTCGTCAAGCCTCATGGTGAGCTTGAAGAGTTCCAAGAAATTACGCATGACGAGATCGAGTCCAGTAACGATCCAGCGATTGTTCACGACCAGCATGTACGCGCTCTAGCTTACCACGTCGTCCCACCCTACCCCATACCATCTCAACATGCGATCTTGTCAAAGCTTGAAGACACCAGTTACGCTGCCCAGGTCCGTCACTACAAGATATTTACTAAAGCTTGCTATCCTGGCAACGACGAACAACGCAAGGCAGCCATCGAGAAATCAAACGAAGGTTTCCCACGATATGGCTCCCCTGAGACCTTTGTTCGAATCGTTCACGTTGACGGGCAGGTACAGGAGGTGTCAAAGTGGCAGCAGACTAAGTGTGATGATACCTGCCCAATGAAGAAGAGGTCCTTTTTGAACAAGCTGGCGGGCGTTCCAGGCAAGCTATTGGGCAGCATGCCCTATGGCAAACTGTCTTAGGGAAGCTGCCGCCTCGGTCCATTGTTGGCAAAAGAATGATTGCATTGTCAGAGACATATTCAGGGCAAATGCATGCCGCTTTGACATTGGTTGATTGATTGTAGTCTAGCTGCATGATGCGTGTCTAAGAGTGTTTGCTGTCTGCTCAAGCTTCGTTGGTAGAAGAATATATATATCTCTCATTCAACATCTTCCAGATTTCTCACTCTTTCGTTCATAACTATATCTACATTCGAACACATTATACGCCCGCTTACTCCTTATCTGTTCTCCATCATTACTCCGACAAGCCACCTTCCAGCAACACTGCGTTGAAGTCAGCCAGGGTGCCACTGAGAGAAGCACAACATGCACGTGTCTTTCACTCTGCCTTGGCCGAGCAACCCGATCCGAAAACAATGCCCTATACAGCATCTGCTACACCTCAAGTCGAGCACTTCCTCCCTACACAACGCAGCAGTGTCTCCACACGCAAGTCTTTGCTGAACGACAAAGCGAAGGAGAAGACCTTTATGGACCACCGGGTGGAGCCTTCGCTCGATGTGCTCTGAGAACAAAGGCATTGTCCAACGTGCGACTCTTCACTCGCGAAAACGTGATCTGGCAGTGATTGAGCGATCGTGAAGTGTCAGGATAATGTCTTCGTGCTTCGTGCTCGATACAAGAGCAACTTTACGAGCGCTGTTCTTGTTCCTCTTCTTACACCATAACTCAAGAACCAGAACCAGAACGAGAACGGTCGCGCTCAGTCGCAACAGCAAAGCTCACGCAGACTCCACTACTCTCTATACCGTTAAACACCTATCAAACCATCAATCATCAAGATGTCGGCCCCATTTTCGAACAAGAACGTCAGCAGCTCTCCGGAGCAAGGCACTCCAATGTCGACCAAGACACCCGCGCGGCCTAGTCATCAAGCCATCGAGCCCCCTACGGCCATCGCTCGCATGATGGCAGACCACTCTGACGACGAACAAGATCCGATGGCCATGGCTCAGATCGGTCTTGGGCAAAACGACTGGGAAGAGAACGACGAACCTGCACACTCTTCCCCAACTCCAGCGAAAGTCTTCAATGACCAGGAAGACTTCGAAATGATCGATATCCCAGACAGCAAAGACCTTGCATACATCCACGAGCAACATGTTCGTGCGATGATGCACCACCGTGTGCCGGATTATCCAATTCCTCCAAAGCACGCATCGCCAATCGGACTCGATGATGGGGGCCGCGAAGGCCAGCTTCGTCGCTGGAACCTCTTCGTAGAAGAGCGTTACCCTGACACTGCTGGCAGTACACTGTTGCTCAAGAGGGCCATGAATGAGGACTTCGAAGACGCTCCTCGCCACGGAAGCCCGAATCGCTACCTGCGAATTATCCATGTCAAGGGTAAGACCCTGGAGGTCCACAAAGACGACTGGTACCCGTGTGACCACACTTGCCCAGCGCGAAAGAAGACGTTCCTGGAGAAGTTGACGGCGGCGTCTGGGAAGTTCTTGGGGCTGCGCTGAGTTCGACTTGGACTGTGATGGTTGCATTTGAGACGGGAATTGTTTTGTTTGCAGGTTGGTAATTCCGGGAGGATGGCAGAAGCTTTCATCTGTTTGGTTAAGTTCAGCGCTCGCTTGTAAGTCGATTAAATTTTGGCATGAATAGAAGAATCCGCACATGAGCTCCACTCACCTTATGTCCCCAAGTTATCCGTTATCGAGTACCTTGATTTATGGCTGGTACCAGGGTCGGTCCTTGCAGATCTGGCTCCCGATTGTGATACTAGTATCTGAGGTGGTGTTTGTAATGCTGTGATCAGTTAGGAAGTCCTCATCACACGCGCAGAAAGTGCGACGCCATGCCACTTGATTTGAACTGCAAAGATGGTATCATATTAGCCATGCTTTTCTATAGTCTATCGTACACGATCATCATCGTCAGCCAGATCATCGCCAATACTCATATGTCGATCCCACCATTCCTTTCTCTCAGGCTGTGTCTGCTGTTGCTGCTCACTAATGATGCTCGTCCTTCGCTCCTGTAAACTTTTGCGATGCATTTCATAGTCCGCTCGTTCTCTAGCCAGGCGCTCTTGTGCCTGTTCTGCTTGTAATATTCGTCTGTCACTGCCACCACTTCGAGTCCGTCTGTGCATTGGCGGCTTAGCTCGTGCGGGACTCTGAACGCCGCCTGGTAGTGACGCGTTCGATGGTTTATGTGTGCTGGCCTGTCCTGTAACGCTCATGCTCCAACGTTTGATCGAATTTAGTAGGCCATTCTGTGAGTTGTTCTCGTCTGGCTTCTCCTGGGTCGAGGGAAAGGCACTGCTCTTTCTCCTCTGCTCATCGATCCATTGTCGACTAAAGCAATATCTCCAGAAACAGAAGCTGCCAAAGAAGGTTCCGTCGCTGCCAGGGATGTGCCGCCAGGGCTTCTCCCGCCAACAGAAAACACAAACATCGCAAAATCCCATGATGTTTTGGCAGAATATATTGAGCACCGAAAAGGCGAAAATTGGATGCTGTGCGTAGTAGTCGCTGTAGGTCAAGGTATGGTTGATGAATGGAAAGATCCACAGAAGGAGATACATGACCGGATAGATGAAGAGCAGCCTCAGTTGTCGTTGTATGGCCTTGCGGCGGCTCTGCATGGCTCTTGACGCTACATTTCCCGGGGCGCTCGGCGTTGTTGCCAGAGTAATTTTCTGTTCTGTAATTGGTGCCAGTGGTGGCTGCTCGCTACACGACTGTCGAGAGGCTGCTGTCGAAATCGAGCCTCTCGGTCGGGTGAGCTCGATTGGTGGAGCAGCGAAATCCTCTGCAAGTACACCGTTGGCCGCAGAAATTTGTCGACTGCCGCGTCGTGATGATGGCATACTCCTGCTGGTCAGGGGAAGCGGCCCCGGGGGTGGCAAGTCGAACGGATTGGCTGAGCTGTTGCCGAAGGGTGATGCCCAATTCGGAACGGACTGTCTCCTGTTCGGGTCTGCGCGAGGGAATGTGTTCGATGCACCAGAGTTCTTGCTGTGCATTGGTGCGAGGATGCTATCATCGTCGGGCGCGATGTCGTCCTCGCCTACCAGCTGCTTCTCAATCGTCGCAGCGTCTGAGTGCGAAGACATGTTCCGTTGCATTGCGACTGATTTGATAGTGGTTGGGGCATTGCTGGTCGCCCCTGGGCTGTGATCGGGAATACCAGCGCTTGAGCTTTGGTCCTGCTCCTGGCCAAAAACTCTGAATTCGTACCCTACGTGCCGATATATTCTGGCAGCAACTCCCATTACGAACGTCCAGTTGAGGTATCTCGGTATCCAAGAGAGCGCGAGTCGATACCAGATTGGGCGTATAGGCAACGAACAAAATCCACCTTGAGAGACGAAAGCAGGGCCCGAATTGGCGAAGGCAAGCGAAGTCATAAGATTGGGTACCAGGACCCATCCTGCGAGGACGTACCATCTGATCCGATACAGGCCATCGGCTCCTAGGCGGGAATTCTTTGGCGGAAAAATTTGGAGCATCATGTGCAAGCTCATAAGCAAGATAGCACAATCACAAGCTTCCAGACCAAGCTGGAGGAAGTATCCTGTCGCCTGACAGAAGCTCGTTCCGGTGGATATATGGCCCGTCGCGAGCGTGGTGACGGAAAAGACGAGGAACCACGTGGACTTCCAGAAATCTCCTACAATGAGAAGCAATACCAGATCCCTTCGGAAGTTGCGTCGCATCATGCAGAACCAGTAAATTGCACATATGGCCGAAAGCATACTGATGCTTGCAAATGTGGACGCAATTACTTGTAGCTGGTATTGCTGCCTCCGCGCGAGGACCGCTGAGGCATTGAAGTCGGGGTTGTAGCCAAGTAAGCTGGCTCTTGGATGCAGAGTCAGGCCAAATTGGTCGGGTAGTGCAGCTGATTGTATCGTAGACATGGCGGCTGCCAGAGCAGTCGCTGGTAGCTGTGTGAGGCCATTTCCGATGCTCTCGAAGGCGCCCGGGGGGTCGTCATTCGAAGCCATTGGTGAGGACCAGAAGAGGTCAGTCTACTTCGCATCGGCCGAAATGCTATAGCGGCGGCTTTTGCTCGCAGCCAGGACCAGAACCGCTATTCAGGGAGGCACTCATTTGTTCCGTCGACCACGATCACCAAATCATGGTCAAGAACGTGAACAATCAGCACTCGGATATCCTTTTCCGCCTGGACTCGCGGCTGTCGTCTGGGGAGCAGGGGCCTAGAAACGCGCAGAGATGTATCGCAAGCAGAAAGTCGACTTTGTTCGGGAATTGGCCCAGCGCTGTGGTATGCAAGCTTCCCTGCTGGCATGCGGCAAAAGACTCGGGCGTGGAAAGGACGTCTTGCGGCTCAGTTTGCTGTCGGTTCCGCGGCCAAGAACAATGGGCTCAACTTAAACTGCCAACCCGCGTCGGGCTCAACGTGTACTGCCGTGCAGAGATTGACAAGCTGCGAGCAACAGAAGCAATTCTCCTCGCTGCCCGCAAATTGATGCTGTGAAGTGTAGAAAGAAGGAGGAGGTCTCCCTTGCATGCCAGCCGCACGAACATGCGTTCGGATATGCTGTGCCCATGACTGGAATGCAAGAAACGAATAGGGCGAATGGAACACGTTCCGGCGATTCTCTTTGCTGTAACCGGTCGATCTCTGCCAGATGTAGGGTAAAATGTGCAGCCACTTCGGCTGATAGCTCGAAACAGATCAAGATCTGCACAACGAGGCGTCGTATGGCGCCGCCATTGGCATCCTCAGGCAGTCGCAACCGGTGGAATCCGTCATTTCTCCTACTGTGCAGCAGCCTAAAAAGCCATTAGGACGCCCCTAACGCCTCCATCGTGGGATTTTTGCGATCGCGATGCTTGACACGAACGCGTTGACCATGTAGACAGCACGTCACTCTTGCTCAACGGAGATACATTACCAAATTGGACTCACTTCTCGTGTCTTTTTCGGTCGCGAAAAGACGGCTTCTGAAGAGTACCAGCGAAATGGTCAAGTTGAGACCACGGCACGTTGTCTGAGCTGTCCCAAATTCTGCGGCTCAAAGGGTTCAGGCGACGTCTCCGCACTTCCTCGGCTGTGCAATGTGAGGAGTCGTGGCAGCTTGATGCGTGCTGTGAAATAGCAGATCTTGGTACAAATGAACTCCTCGGTGCTCGTTGGATGGTGAAAAACCGCTCCAGCTCAACGACCTGAGGATTCCGCGCCGAGAGGCGGGTTGCGCGTCGCGTTCCGACTTCAAGGCCGATCCGAGGCGCTCTCTGCTATATCGACGTCGTGCTCGAAGTCCAGAAGAAGGCTGTCGGCAGAAACAGTATATATCGCGAGGAGAAGTTCGTTCCCCCATGTCGTTGTTGTACATGCTTGGAAATTGTGGCTTCCGAAAGTTGGAAGGCACCGCAACATACGCGCCAAGACCATGAGCTTTCGCGTGGTCATATGCATACTGGTTTCACAAGGTCGAACTCACTCTGGCAATACACTACACAGCCTCACAGCATGTGAATTCGACTACGTCGTCGACCATGGACAAGGATAGACTTACGTCTTGTAGGAACCACGAATGGGGCCTCGCCTTGGTGCATGATATCGACCTGGTCGAAGGAACGCCAGACATATGCCTGATGCTCGTAAGCTATATCCAAGCAGAGTTGCCATGTATATCGGGCCTGTGATTAGCCTTGCTGGACGTGATTGGTTTGGCCCTGCCTTGAGAAGGGCATCATCTGGTCTTGGAGAAGGCTGTTATTTCTCACGCCGCGGCTTGGGAGCCAGTAATGGTATGTTGCCTCGCCCTGGGTCGCAGTGTACATAGAACACGGTATCTGGAGAGTTATATCTCACGCTGATGATGTCTTTTCGATGGATCCACGGCGGGAAGGCCGCCGTAGCCTCGCACAGCCCGACACAGGCCGGCCCAGTCTGGCACAGCGGAAAGCGGATCTCATGCGGGGCTTGGCTGGACCTCACCAGCAATCTACTGTAATGGACCTTCGTACCGCTCTTCCAAGCGAGCAAACCACCACGCCAGAAACATGACAAGACACGACTGAGTCGTACCCATCATCAAATTCGACGAACGGAAGACTCGCCTGTTCACACAAATCAGGCGCCTTCCGGGCCAGAAAAATCACATGACGGAAATTGCATGCGAAGCGGCAATGAAGATCACGCTCGAGCCTTTCGTCCTGCAGTTCGGCGTTGAGTTCATCGCGTAGCGGCTCATCATCAAATTGATCCTCCCGTGACGGAAGATGCAAGCAAGCAAGCACGAAAGCAGGAAGCAGGCAAAATCGGCAACAAAAGCTGTGGTCCTCGACTACGACATAAGCGGAGAAATTGCTGTCCCTTTGGATTCAATTGGGAAGGTCGAAGAATATTGGCGAAGAGCTCCCGTGTTTGTTCTTCCGCTTCGCGCGCCACGGGTCGCCCGGAATCCCTGCATGCATGTCTCACACCCATGCTGTGCATGATCGCTTGAGCGCGAGCCGCCCTTTCCACATTTTGATCTGATTCTCGGATGAGTGTGGAGGGTGCAGTTTCTGTACATGCCACGTTGGCCAACGTTCGCGTCATCGGGAGCCGATGCGTGCCGTACCATATCATCACGGGTGAGGGGGATTAGTGAGCCGATATCTCAAATCGATCTACAGTGCTACTGCTCCTGAAGGATTTTGGTATCGTTCTGGGAACGGCGATTTTCGCGGCGATAGCTGTTGTGGAGGTATCGAGACCAACAGAGAATCTGGCCTCGTCTATTTCGCGATCGTACAGGCCATGTCTGTGATCGCCAGTCTCCATAAATTGCACATCCGGTTTATCGTTCCGTTTGAACAGCTCATCAGTAACCCACCAAGAAGACCCGCAGCATACGATGTGGAAAATGCGCGGCCGCATCGCCGCGAGAAACCAACAGCACATCAAAGCTGTTTAGCTCCTCGCGTGAACTTCGTTATAAATCTTCGGCACCGAAAAGCAGCGAGCCGGACACGACAATTGTCTTGACTGGCGCATTAGTAGAAGATGAATTGCTCGTATGCTGCTTGCCGGGGTGTGTGGCACATCAAGAAGATGAATTGCATATTGCTGCGCTTGTATATCAGATGTCGTTGGTCGTTCGTAGAGTTGTCACGCACATATAATAGTCCGAAGTTCGCAAGGTCTTCACCGGTCGAGTTCCCCACCCCACTGCTTTCACGCTTGTCGACATGCCGCCTTGCGCCTGCGCCATCGACAGACACCATACCTGGTCCAGGCGTGAAGCCGAACATCGTGCAGCTCCACTGCCGCGTGCCTTCCGTCTGCCGCGGGTCACAGCGCTGTACGCTTGCGAGCCAAGTCCGGCATCGTCCACGAATGACGAGGCGAAGAAATCGAGCAGGGCGCTTAAAATGACAAGACTAAGCCAGTCAGGCACTGCTAAGGACATTAAACATGCTTTAGACTCGAGTCCGTCCAGGCGTGAGCGGTCGCCTAGATGGCTCGGAGCGTCTGGCGCAAAGCCTCAATTGTGGCCCGCTTTGAACGTACACTTACATTTCCTAGTCAGGCCTCAGAGTGATGTCGTGAATACCGACAGCAAGGTAACGAGCTGTGAAGCGCAAATTGTGATTGTTGGTTGCTGAAGCTGCAAATGTCCGAGGGTGTTGGTATGATTCGAACGTGCATGAAGCTAACGGACTGCCCGACTGGCTTGCGGGCGCCCTCGATCGATTAGCCTTCACGGAGAGGCAGCAGTGCCCCTTCCTCCCAAAATCCATCCCCCATTCCTGCGCTGGTGCTCTTTATGAGTCGTGACTCGTGAGTGTGGTAGAAGTCGTAGCCGCTAGGCTCACAGATCCGATGAATTGCACGCCTCCAACTCCTCTGTGCCCTGAGGCCCAACTCTTATGCCCATCTGTTGTTCCAGTGATTGCATCGATGTCATCATCCCTGATGAACTGGCTACACTGCCTCTATTCTCTTTCTGTCTTCACCACAGCAAAGGAGCTCACGCGTGGTATGTTGTTCGCTGGTCGCACAAGGGCTGTGCTGCCTCCACTACTGCGCCGTCGGCCGATGCGCTTCTTCACCTCCGGTCGATTTGGACAGCCTTCATCGACATGCCTAGTCAACATGTCAGTCTTAATCGTGCGAAAGATTGGGTAGTTGGAACATACCTTCGAAGAGTGTCTTTGCGCGCAAACGCATTCTGACACATCGGGCAAGCGAAGTTGCGGGCCTTCAAGTGGACCTGTATTGAAGCACGGTTAGTATGATACAGCGAAAGATGCTTCTGGGAGTGTACGTACGCTTTGTTCGTGTCGTACGAGATCTGTCCGTCGCACAAATCTCCTCGCACAACCGCGGTACTCGCACGCATATGGATGTTCTCGTTGCGGATCGTGTGTCATCATGTGTGCCCTCAGATTATACACCCGCTGGAACATCTTCCCACATTGTCGGCACTGGCACGTGGAGTTCTCTGCTGTCGTATACGCCCGTTTCAGGCGAGCATCTGCATCACTCACGTACGAGCTGCCCACGATGTTGCTGTCGTGCCCACTGTGCGGCCCTGACCGCACAGACAACGGCCATGAATGATGTAGATATTGTAGGTCGGCTTTGTCGTGTTTCACTGGTGTATTCGCTGTAGTCCCGGGTACCGATACATCTTGTGCGTGGGTTGTGAAGATGTCGCTGGGATCGACGTGGGACGAGATCTCGTTTGCTGACACGCCAGGAACAGAGTATAAGTTGCCTCTGCCTTGGTCGAGTGACTCCTCAGATTTGATGTCTGGAGGGCTGGGCGCCTGAAAGTATCCATCAGACTGTGCGTAGGGTGACGAAGCAATCAAGGAGGAGTACGAGCTTTCGCTTTGCTCAGATTGCGCCGGCGATGTGCGCCCCGTAACTGATTCGTAAGCCGGCGTCGCAAATTCTTGCACTTGGTGCAGTGGTCTCCACTGAGCGTGATCGGTAAGTGCACTTGATGTCGGGTAGTACTGGTCAAACTGCAAGTCGCTCCGTGTGACCTCGGGGAACGTGTATGTGGGATGTGTCTGTTGAAGAGCCCAGCTCGATGGAATGTGCGGAGTGGACAGCGCAGATGATGGGTTGTTGAACATCGCCTGAGTGGGAGTTTGGAGTGAATCCAGACCCAGACTACAAGTCTCTGCTGGTAAAGTCATGGGTTGCGAGCTGGGGTAAGGATCCTGAGATGAGGTTCCGATCGAAGTATACATGGAGTTGGGGTCGGTAATGTTGAACTTTTCATCTGAGTCGTGCAGAGCGGTGCCTGGCTGTCTCATTCGTTCATAAGTATAATGTTTCCAGTCTCCCATGCTGTCGTCGTCGTTGATGTAATGGTCTGCAGGATAGAAGCTCATGATCGCTGGTGGAAGGAACCGTCGTGAAGGATTTGCTGCCGCCTTCTCGTCCTGAAAGGATCGAGTAGATATCTAGTTCTTGTGTGACGAACGTCATAAGGCTCTGCACAATAGCGATATAGACAAGAATAGATGTTGAAAAGAGGAGCAGGCAGTGTTGCTAGTCCCAGCAGTAATGGTTGGACACGAGTTTACAAAACCATAAGAGGCCGAATAGCTGAAGGGGAATGAGGACAATGCGCTGGTGGCGCGGGACTCAGTGCAGATAACCAGGGTCATGGCGGGCGAGGGTGTAGAGTCGACAGGCAGGATCAGGAGAGTTCGCATGCATCATGAGCTCCACATAGCCCAAAGAGCAGATGGTCGCAGCATGTGCAGCAGTAGCGTGCTCAGCCAGGCAGAGAGAAGGCTATGCCAGCATCGCAATGAAGAAACTCCGCACAGCGAGCGAGGCCGTCACACGGCTGTTGGCCTGGCCTTGGCGCAACTACCGACTGAATGGACCCCGTCGCGGCACTAAAAGTCACCAAACCAGTGCAAGTGCCAGAAATCGATCATTAGGCGCATCCGTGCAGGTAGTATGCATGATCCTTGTTTATTCGCGCCTATGCGATTAGTCGCGCCTGCGGGGGCATTCGCCGGCTTGATGCCCAGTTGTCTTTCCAATCGGGGCCGGACGCTAAGGGCGTGGCGGTCGCATCGTGCATGGCCGTGTTTTTGCAAAGTTTCAGAGCACAATTACAGGCGCTTCCATGCATTATTTGCATGCATCTGCGCTCAGTCTCTTCTCCTTGACGAGAAGATCAGTCAACACCTGAACTTGCGCGTGTAGATCAGCCACGACAGAGTTCAGCCTCTCAGCCGAATCGCTAGCCGCCGTAAAACCATGCGCAGACAGTCCTGCAGGCGATCGTGCCGTTCGCGGCTGTTCTTCCAATAACGACGTCCGAGACATCGATGGCGCCTTTCGATAAAGTGGTCTGCGGAGGGAAGTCGGGGAGTTCTGACTGCGTTGGACGCCAGAGGAGCCGGCCTTCCGTCGATCTTCCAGCAGCGTAAGCGCCCTCTCATACAGCAGGATCATGGCCACTAAAGGCCAGTGCGTCGCTTTGAGCAGCACGATGCGAGCAGCTCGCAGTCGCTGCGGAGACAACACCAAGCGCAGCGGCCGAAGCAACAGAGGCAACAGGTTCTGTATCGGGCAATCAGCTCGGGATCAAATGACAAGCGACTGCACACTAGATTGCCAGTAGTGCCAACGAGCGTGAAAGCATAGTGTGCAGGTGTTGGTCTGCGGAGCACCAACACAGTCGAGCAGAAATAGCGACCATGATTCGTCGACAGCAGCTCTCCACGGCACGGTGGGGGCTTTGGGGCCAAGTCGTGACGTCCATCGGCCGACAGGTCATCTGAACGGCAGAGCAGATGGCGAACGGACGATTGGCTTGTGCTGATCTTTCGTAAAATCGTGCGCGTGCTGGACGTGAACATCCTATCTGCAAGTCCAAGTGTATGGGGCGCAGGCATGAGCGTCAACTTACAAGTACAGGATAAAAGTAGGTCAGGCGGTTAGAAGTCGAAGCCTAGAGGGTGCATCAGTGTGTGAATCTGACCATTTCTGGAAGTGAGAATTACCTCCAGCACGTAGACACTATAGCTGCGCTTCACTGTCAGCTTCATAATGTACTGCCACAGCACTGCCATGTCTCTCTAAACTTACACGAACATGTATTCGTCCCGAGCATGCTCCATGACCTGTGTTGTGGCAGAGAGAGCCTGTCAGCCAATCATTCTGGGCTGGGCGCTTAAGTGAAGCTCGCTGTTGGCCCGACCCCTGCACCCACCTTGTCAAGCTTGTTCGAGAGCAACGAGATCAAAGAAGTGATGAGCAGAATGTTAGTCAGTGCGACGAAGACCAACATGATCGGAGGTCCTAGAACGGGCGAGATCTGTGGCGGTCAGTCCGAATCGGGGGTCGTATGAGGAGCTTCAAGGCCGAACCTGGTCCGCAACATCCTTCGAGTATGATTAGCGTGCAGTTTGATGGCACATTTGATGTGTTGGCTTACGAATCCTAGATAGCTTGAGCCGAAGAAGACCTTGATCAAGATCCAGTTCATGGCGCGGAAACTGTACGTGCCTCGGGCCAGAAAGCTAAAGCAGGTGGAGAATCCTGGTTGTGTTAGCCATGAGCTCAGAAGTGACGCAGCGACATTCTACTCACCGAAGAACATGATGACAACGAGTGAAAGGAACTTGAGAAACTCGACGGTCTATGCCAAGAAATCAGCGATAGTGGAGATGATGGGAGTTGGAGGTCACGTGCCATGGCTTTGAGAACAGGCAAAAGCATGCCAAAGTAAGGATGTAGACTCAGCAGTGAGCAAATTCTGTGAACGGTCAGTTCCCCGCTACGGGCATCATGATCTAGCCAGTTCTCACCTTGGTACCAGGAAGAGGGCTTCGACAGAGAGGATGTCGAACGCGATGTCGTTGACATAGGAGTCGTGGTGCGCCAGACCGATCACCCTCGCAACGAAGAATGCTATGCCAACGAAGATGATTCCCAAGTCCCAGAGCGACCAGAAATCGGTAGCGTAGAATGTCAAACCAGCGTCCTTGAACTCCACAAGCTCATTGTAAGAGAAGGACGCAAGCCAGACATACAGCATGACTTCAGCGCCAGTAATATGCGAAGCTTGCTTCTTGATCAGAACGATGTAGTAGAGCGCCAGAAATCCTGCGAAGAAGAGTACTTCAAAGATCTTGAGGTAGAGCGGGACGCGGAGGCGAGCATATGGGTCGCTCTGGTGTTTTCGGTACACCTTTGCTTCTTTCCGAGAGTGAGTGCTGACGTCCGACCAGAACACAATTTCGCCTCTCCAAAGACCATAAATGATGTACTGGATGGACCTCTGGCTCAAGAATTTCTTCGCACCCGCCACCGCGGCTATTTCAAGCGCGCTGAGATTGGCGAAAGTAGATGCAAAGTTCGCTTGCTCAGTGTCGGTGTGATGGTGTTGCATCTCATCGTAGAAGGAATCATCCATTCTGCGCACAGGCGCTGAGGAGTTCTCGAGGAGTGGTGTCTCTTCATCCTGCTCGTCGGGAAGACTTGGTTCTTGCTCAGCGTTTTCCAGGTCTCCGTTCTCCATGTTTGGGCCGCCAAAGTGCAGAGGTAAGTCTGTACATAGGTAGTCAATCGTCTCACGATACGTCAGATGGCTGATGAAGCGCCTGCACAGATAATCAGTCAAGCAATTAGTTGGCTTTTGCTCACTTACCATGCGACCAGCTCGCACGCGAGACCTCTCGTCTCATTGACACCTCTATCCTCTCCATCATCGAGACCATCAAAGTGCCACTTGAGGGCGCTGCATCGCAGTCAGTCGCAGTCGCATTTATGGTGATATACTGGGCCATACTCACAGCAGCGCGCTCACAATGCCTTCATGCTGTACGTCATCGACCAGATATCGCACAAAAGACCTCAGCTCTCGCGGATAGACCTCGCGGCGAAGTTCATCCCACTCATGCGGGGTTTCTATCGCCTGGACGAAGAAGCTGGAGTCGCGACAGGTCAGCCATCGCGTACCAGCCACCTGGATAGCGCGTCTGCCAGCATCGCGGCCAGGACTCACGTAGAAAGCTTCCGCACCACGCTATCGAACCTCTCACTGTCGTCGATATTGGGGATGACTGGCGGTGCTCTGCGCACCATGGTGACACAAAAGAGAAGGTGAGGTGAGAAGAAGCAGTTTTGACAGGATCTGGTCGCTGGTAAACTAACTGCAGGAGCGGCACTAACAGCCGCGGTCAGTATAAGCTATGCGCGGTGTACCCGTTCCGCGCGGCTGTTTAGGCGCCGCGACAGGGGTCTCGCGCTTCACCAGGAACCTTCGTTCTGCTGCCCGAATGTGTGCTGCATTGTGCATACGTCAACGTGATGGTTGCGGGGATTGTATACAGGGTCCTCAAAAATGTTCATGCAAGAGCAGATTGATTCATATCCACTAGCTACCGCTACAGCGATATGGTCGCACTGCCACACGGCCTGACCGCTTCGCCTAGGCCTCACATAACCCGTTTGACCCATCTTAGCCGCTCACGGCGTCGGAAACTCGAGCCTCCTGTGCAGTCTTGACACAATCTCGATGTAATTCTCATCCGTCTCCATCGTCAGATACCCATGCCGGACGAAGAAGTCCAGGAGCACGAGAGCACAGTTCGGTTTGAACTCGCCATTTCTCATAGCCTCTTTGACCTCCTCGACCGTCTTCAGCTCAAACCCTTCGACCTCGTCGTCTGAAGGTTTTGGCTCTACGTCTGGCGTCACTTCCAAGTCGTACACGTACTGACATTCTGGCTGTAGCAATCGTGTCTCTCCTCCTGCTCGTTGGTCGCGAATATGGAAATACGTGACTGTTCCGACTGCCTTTGCCTTCTTTCGCACAAGCTCTTCTGGTAGACTGGCCTCCTCTGCGCTTTCTCGCACCAAGCTTTCGAAGGGCGATTCTCCTGTTGCAATGCCACCAGCCACCGTGTTGTCCAGCATGCCGCCGTATGTTTGCTTGTCTGCTGCTCTTCTCGGTACCCATATTCGTGTCTGTTCTTCCTTCTCCTCATTCCCTTTGACGTATGCTGTCATGTGGCAGCCATATGTGACGATTCCGAACAGAGCACTTGCAGATCGTTCCATGCTGAACAACAATTCTCCCTTGGGCCCGTACACTGGGTACAGCTCGTCTCGCCATTTCGATAAGACTTTGAAGTGCCCTGTTGCATGCATAGCTCTAATCGTTGCTTCCACAATCTTAGTCCTCTCAGCCTCTGTGTTCCCGCTGACCAGAGTCAATGATCTCTCCTCGTCGTTGATCCACCAATCTGGTAGCCCTCTGAAAACCTCCGTAACGCTCGGAAGTAGATATCCCAGCTCTGTTTCTGGATAGCCCTTGACATAAAGAGCATAGTATGTATTGATGTGAGCGAAGAACAATTTCGGGTTCGTCTGGTAGTAGGGGAAGTTGTCGCATTCGTTGATCAAGTCGAGATTTGATTTTGGGCCTGGACCAATTGGTGTCGGGTCGGCCAGCACCATCGATATTCGATCGTTGCGAAGCACAGCATCTGGATCGGCGGAGTCACCCGTTTGTGCTGTTCCGGGACGAGAATCATACGTATCGGAGTCGGCGTCGGCTGGAGTCCAAGATGGTATTCTTGGAAGCTCCTTGGGAATGAAGTCTCGTAGGCGATTGAGATTGAACGCCATGTCTGCGACTGTGTTGTTCAGTAGTGAGTTCGTTGTGCTTACCGGTTCAAGCTGAGCTTACTGACCTGCTCGACCAGGGTCTGGCGACAAGCGACGCTCTGTTCTTGGCGCTTCGGCTAAAATGCGGGACCGTGACGTTGACTGGAAGGATTAAACACTCGAACCTTCCCGTTCTATCGAGCAGTTTAGGGAAAAGGCTACTGCACGCCGCGGACGCGATACAGTAAGAACGTTTTTTCTCGACGCTATATATGAACATCGAGATACACCTAGCGTGTCTACTCACTCTACTGTATACAACACCATAGACCAATACTCAGGATGGCAGTGCCATTCGGGATCATCATCTCTGGTCGACCGGTCGATGTCTCACCACAAGCGATTACGGAAGCCCAATATGCCTTCCGGATACCGCCTGCACCAGCATTCAGCCATATCGTGGTCTTCCTCCTACCAGGGATAACTCTACCGTCCGGAACGGCAGCCTCTGTATATGTGCAAATACCACCCTCGCAGGAGTTCAAGCTATTGGGTGCTATCGGACCCGGCAAAGAAAGCGCAATCTTCAAAATCTCTGGTCTGAAATCTGCTACCAACGTCAACCAAAATGCTATGCTGGATGATCCTACAGCTCAAACTGGAGCGGTACCTCAGGGCGATGTGGTGATCGGCGTGTCGATTGAGCCAGAAGCACAAGTAGCAGCTCAGCTTGCTACTCTGCAAAGCGGTGGTCAGTCCAACAATGCTCAACTGTCCTCAGCGCTGGTCAAGCTAGGGAGCAGTCCCGAAGGAAAGGCCACCACGAAAGTTCTTGCACAGAGAATTATTGGCAATGCTTTCAATTTCCTCGCGAGTTTCGGCAGTGACACGGTACCTCTAAAGGCTTTCCAAGACTGGTGGCAGAAATTCGAGAAGAAAATCGACCTGGACCCATCGTTTCTGGAACGGGAAGGCGCGGAGTGATGCGACTAGGCTGTTGTTGATGATGGATCAGCAATGCTTTGAGAAGCTACTACCATACATTTATGAGCGAAAAGCGTCATCGCTAGCCTGACTTTGAAGCAAGAGGCATGCCCTCTTTCCAGGGCATAGCTGAGCAGCATGATCTAGCGGACAAACTAGCAGGACCACAGGACTCTCGCGACAATCCGCACGGTATCCCGAAACTCACACAACCAGCAAAACAACCAATTCTTTCTTGCCAATTAGATCTGACTGTCGTGTGGGGGGAATATCCTTCGCCATTTTGATGAGAACGCCATCCACGAAAGCATGTTGGCGATACAGCTATTGACACATGTTACTGTAAAGAAAGCTACGGAGCGGAATATCATACGAAGAGGGAGCTTAGCTGAGGTCTGAAGTATTGCTTGTGGCACCGGATTTCGGACCAATATATCAAGCCGGGCTGGAAGAAAAGGTCTGGAGGTACGCATTGTGATGGCGAGATAACTGCGAAAGTGACATTTACAGGGTCAATGCCGATGAGGAAGCATGTGGTATAGAAATATATCCGCGCATTGGGCGAAACATTTGTACAACGAAAGAATGCATTTAAGCTTCTGGTTAGCTAAGTACTTCCCTTCTATCTTCTAGTTCCACACCTCCAGCCGCAGGACCGGCGCCGTCAGTATCTAATTCTGTGCTTCGCTCGTTTCGGTACGTGTCGCTCTCACGAGGACTTTCCGCAATATTCGCATACTCGCCGCTTTGCAATGTTACATGCCTTCCCAGTCCGACCTTGCTTCTCGCCCAGTCGAGTTTGATTAGCACCCATATGGCAGCTGTCCGGAGTAAGACCCACATCTTTTCTTGACTCTGCAGCTGCGAGGTATCGTCTCGTGGATTTTCGTGTTGTTCGTGCTGGAATTGGAACTTGAGACAGTCCTTCACTGTGACTAAACCCGTCAAGCGGCCACGATGCTCGACAAGGATGACTCGCGGACCAAGTTTCTTGAAGAACTCCATAACTGTCTCGAGTGGTAGACGTGGATGTACTGCAAGAGGTGTAGGGTCGACAAACTTGCTGAAATCGATCGACATGCTGCCGCCTGTTTCGGGAATGTCGTCAAAGGACACGGCTGGTGCGGCAGCAGAGGGAGTCGTTGCAGTGCGTGGGCCTTCAGGCGGGCTGAAATAGCACCTTGCAGACGAAGAGACGGGCTGCTCACGCTTCGCGCGTTCGATGGCGTACAAGAGCTCGACTCTGCCAATGTAGCCCAGCAAAATGTTTGTCTTATTGTCTTCGACAATTGGGAAACCCTGGAATTTGGTGTCTGCCATGATCTGCTCAACTCGCTTGAGAGTCAGTCCTGTAGCGGGCAATACTGTAGTGTCAGCCGTCATGCATTTGCTGACAGGTACACCAAAAGTATGCTCCTCCTTGCCATCAAGGAAGGGGAAGCCATTGAACCAGATCATTCGATCCGCAATGCCTCCTTTGCCAAATCGCTCCGACACAGCTTTGGTCACTCCTACCACGATCATGGTGGGGAGAATGTAAGTCAGCGCGCCGGTCAATTCGAACATGATGACCACGACAGATACTGTCAAGTGCATGATTCCTGACAGAGCTGCGCCCGCTCCCAGAAAGGCATATGTGCCCGGGGTGATACAGGGCACATCTGGCTCACAAGCGGAAAAGAATGCTGCATCAGGGAAGGTTTGGTGTAGTGCTTCAACAATGATGCCCAGCATACGCCCGAAGGAGGCACCGATCGCCATGGAGGGCACGAAAATGCCAGCAGGTACCTTGCAACCATATGAGATGATGACCAAGAATGTCCGAAGAATCGTAGCTGCCAATAGCGAGAAGATCATGTACCAGCGGTTCTGTTTGTCGCACAATCCATTGTAGTCGTTGGTGCCTTCACATTCAAGGAAAAGAATCTCCATGCTTTCGGTCATGTCGATGCGCAGGAACATGTTCCAGTAGCAAACAACAGCTGTGCCTAGAGCGAGCAATGTTGCTTCCAGAATGGGGAATCTGGTCAAGTACCGTTTCCGGAACGCCTGTGCGCGCATATTCCACTTCATCACAAAAGCGCCGTAGCAGCCCCCAAAGACTCCAATCATGATGTAGAACGGAATCTCGAAGAAGTGCCAGGTGCGATCATATTTGACAGTGAACATGACCAGCTGCCCGGTGCGGAAGGGATTCATCGCAGCCAGCACTGCTGTTGCGACCAGAGCGCAGAAATAGCTCCTCCACATAGTTTTCAGCGGGAAGTAATTGCTCATCTCTTCCAAACTGAATAGGACTCCTCCAATCGGACTTCCAAATGCGACGGCCACTCCAGCAGCAGCACATGCGGACAGAATCTCTCGCGTTTTAGCGGCATTGCGCCGATACTTGTCGAACATGCGGCTGATGACATTTCCGGTGCACACGGCATAATGCACACTCGGGCCTTCCTTTCCCACGCTCAGTCCAGAGGCGATGGCCAAAGGTAATCCAATACTCTTGATCAACAGTGTCCAGAATCCAAGAAAGCCCTTCATCACGAACCCTGCGATGATACATTTGATCTCCGAGATACCACTCCCTGCCGCGTAGGGCGCGAAGCTCTTGACCAGTCTCGCGCTGGTGAATGCGAAGAGAGTAGAGAAGATGATGTAAACCACATAGTTCACAACCGTCCAGCTTGACCAAGGTACAAACTCTTTACACCCCTCTTCGGCTCCCCAGCAACAGAAGTTCTCGTTCAAATAGAATGCGGTGGTGCAATGCCCTCGCTTGATGTCCGATAGCCATTCTGTCACGATATTCAGGAAGGCAGCATTGAGGCCAATCGCCGTACCAATCAAAGTGACAACAATCCAGCCTTGCCCGGCATCGTATGCTTCCCATACCTTGCGCCTCCAGCCTACGCGACCAAAGGACTGCTGGTGAGCGACTCGGGACAAGCGTCGCGACTTGCGCCGCTGTTGTTCGCGAGCTGCATCTTGGACCCAGTCGATCGTCGTGAAGTCCTCATATCTCTTGATCTCAGCTATCTCCTCTGCGACGCGGACCTCTTCGGAGGAGATCTGTTGATCGAGCTGGCCATTCTCGGCGCTGGAGAGGGCGGAGGCTCGGCGGCTTAAGCTGTGGTGTGGGCGGTCGGAGGTGGAAGAGGGCGCATAGCTGCTGGTGCGGCGGACGGGAGCGGGGCCGGTGGTGGAGATGCTGCTCACGCGCCGGCTCATTGCATTTTCATGTCGGCAGAGTGCTGATGTCGTGAGAATCGTTGGATGTCGAAACGAGGGTCTTACACTTGTCAGTTTATTGAGCGGCCTTCTCGGTTAGCGACTGTCACATGAAAGTTAGTGCACAATTCAGTTAGGCGCCGCCATCAAATCATTCGCGACGCGTCCACTTCGCGCCCACTCTGCACGAACATACCAGCTCAGCTCTGCCCGATACCAAGACGAAAACAGCGCCAACATGCCGTACAACAACACGCCTATCGCGCCATCGAACGAGGTCACCGGCACAGTCTCACTGCCTCGTGAGTCTTCCGCCGCAGCATCCCATTCTCCGCCATTCCACTGACAAAACACTCTCAGTCGCTCGCGTCAAGAAGATTATCAATGCCGATCCTGATATCAACCAGTGCTCCAACAATGCCGCCTTCGTGATCACGGTTGCCACTGAGATGTTCTTGCAACATCTGGTCGAGCAGGCATACAACCAAGTAAAATCAGAACATGGGCCCAAACCGAGGCGTAACATTCAATACAGAGACGTCGGTAAGTGACGTGCGCAGGCGGCGCGATCAAGGAGCGAGACACTAATTCCACATTCCTAGCCAACGCTGTAGCACGTGTCGAAAACCTCGAATTCCTGACAGACGTGGTGCCGAGAACGATGACGATGAAGCAGTACAAACAGAAAGCTGCCAAGGACGCTGCAGCGGGAGCAGCATCCGCAGAGAATGGAGCTCCTGGAAAAGGCCAGGGAACACTAGATGGACACGTCGGAGCCAACGGCTCTGCGGCTGGGCCAGCACCAGCTAAGGACCCAGTGAAAGAAATTGCAGCAGCACAGGAGGGAGCTCACGTTACAGTGGACGAAGAGATGCGGGATTCATGATTGCATTCTTGGGATTTCATGGGATTTAGCGATGGCGTTGACGGGCCATGAGATCGAAGCTGATGTGGGCTTTGCTGCTCCGACAGCATGAGCAGCGCTCGAGGTCACGCGAATTTAGACTTGAGTTTTCTGCTTACCACCCAGGATACCGACGCGGCACCATGACTGAAAAAGCACCCGAGCGAAGCCATGGGTATGTCCAGTTGCGCGAGAGCAGAAAGTTGGCAACAGCGTTGCCGCTACTTGTCGACAATTACTCCAGGCATCCGCCGCTTTTAGAGCTTGGAACAAGCCGAATTCGAAGAAGCTCAAGAAAGGCGCTTTGTGGCAAAGGCTCGCCTATGCTACATATCGTGCTTATCATAATGGATTCCACCACTACCAAGGTCGATCGGGAGGTACCAGCCAAAACGATCACTTGGATCCCACTTTCTCTTCAACTTTTGCAGTCTGTCGACCCTCCACTGCTGGTATCCATACAACTCTCTCTGGGTCTCAGTGCCGTGCGCATAGTTCACGTATGCATTCAACGCATGGCCACTACCTTCGACTATGACTCGACGCATCTCATTGCCGTACACTGCGCCACGACGAGCCAGGTTCGCGTCGTTGGGCGCATGCGTAATGAAGGGGCTGATCAGCAGATTACTTGACCGATCTGCGAACGCCGTGCTATTCTCTGGCACCGACTGGACAGCGTTCACGCTATAAGCCTCCAGGATGATGCGCGTGATGTTGAACTCGGTCGGAACAGATTTGAGCAGATCTACTGCTGCGCGCATACCAGCAAGAGGATATGTCTCCAAAGCCAGCGGGAAGCGCTGCAGCGTCGGGAAATTCTTCGCACAAGGCGCGGAGTTCATGTCAAATCCCATCATCACGGAGACGCCTGCCAGATCGGTCGCTCCGCTGACGCTGTTGAACGGCTCGAGAGCGCGGAACCCGGATAAGTAGGTGTCAGGGATGCCGTTGCCCTGCCATATCAGAAAGATCGCCAAGATGACCTGTAGCTGGATCAGCACGAAAGACACGCTGAGCATACACTTATGATACCATACCTTTCCATCGGCCACTCCAGGAAACCTGCCTGCGAACCCGAAAACGATCAATTCCACCGGTCCTGGGTTTTCAACACCACCAATCATCCCATTCATGACTCGCAACACCTCTTCCAACTTTTCCTCTTCAAAATAGAACTGCTCGTATGCCCAATCCCGATTCTCCTCAGTAACATCATAAACCTTGTACACAAATTCTGCTACCATCCCAAAATTATGACCAGCATCCCGCAGCGCCCAGAATAAATCTTCATGCTGATGTGCAGAAACCTCCACCAGACTCCCATTTCCCAGGACCAACTTCGCTGAGATCAAGTTATCTGCCATCAGCCCATATCTGCCTTGCAGCCAACCGTGGCCGCCTCCCAGCATAGGTGCTACCGCTCCAGTGCAATCGCACGCCCCTTGAACCGTCTGCTTCGAATGGAGAGCGAGCTTGTCACGGAGCTCGCCACTAAGGACTCCACCACCGACTACTGCACTTTGGCCATCCCGAAGAATCTCGACATCTTTGAAGCTCTCGAGCCAGATCCCTACGCCGTTGCGAAGCTTCGCGAGAGAGAGAGTTGCGCCATGGCCGCCGGAGATCGCAAGGAAAGGCTTGGAGTGGGCGTTTGCGACCCGGATTGTGCTTTGAATGTCCTCGATTGTGGAGGGCCGGATCACGATATCGAAGTGCGGGATTCCCCAGGAGGTTTGCCAGCGAGACGTGGCGTTCTTGAAGCATGGGGAATCTGGGTGGCAAATTTGAGCTTGTGAGGAGAGGTGGGAAGCGAGGCTCGTGGCGAACGTTGTCGTTGATGGGGTTGAGGTTGAGAATATGTTAAACGTATACCCTACGGCGCTGGCCAAGGTTGCGGTGAGGATTGCCGGAAATGCCCACATTCTCAAACTGATCACTTTGTGAGCTTGCAGTCTCGGGATCGAGCAGAGGAAGTCAGGATTCCGGCTATTCTAACTATTCGCCTCGGGACCTATAATGAGCTGACCTGAAGTCGCAGTTAGCCACAAGGACGATTGTACTTTATGTACACGCTGTGCACGGCAGTAGGTGATCCACCACTTTCTGCCGATACGCTTATTCAAATTCAAATGCAGGCCTCAGCCTCACGTTAACACAAAGCATAATTCTTGCCCCGATCCTTCAGCTTTCAGCGTTGTAGGGCACTTTCACTTATGAGCGTTGCTCTGCCGTTGTTCGTCGGAGTTGATCAGCCTCCTGATCGGAATCATACTCCAGACGTCTGACGCTTCTCGACTTATGAGAGTCCTTGAGTGGCTACTCTATGAGGTACGATGTAGTGGAAAGAAGACCTGGCCTAGCCCATATGCGGTTAGCTGAAGAACACTTCCTATCTGGGCCTGGCTTCAGCATGTGAAGGCCGAACAACCAGATGTCCGACGGCCACTGCAGCTCAATCACGCAAGACTCACAAGCCAGAGTACTGACTAGCCACACGACCTCAGAGAGAGAACAGTCCGGGTCGCTACGTAGGTGTCCAGCAGCCCATGACTCGCAGTCGACTAAAGATCCAGATTACGTCACAATCGAATGAACAACACCTCTTGCTCCTTTCTCCTCCTCTAGATCACAGCATCAGTATTCAAAAATCCCTTCAACCCCGCCTGCAAGACCGCAAGAAAGCAATCCAGAAATCCCAAAAATGTCCAAAGCCCCCAGCAAAAAGCTCACCGACGAAGAAAAAGCCGCCAAGCACGGCGCCCTCGTAGTCTTCGGTTCCGGCCCCGGAATAGGACGCAATGTCGCCTCTCTGTTCGCCGAGCGCGGTTTCTATAAGATCTACCTACTTTCTCGAAATCAAGAACGTCTGCAAGAGGATATCGATTTCGTGAAGAAAGCCGCGCCGGAAGCTAGTGTTAAAGCTATTGCGGTCGATCTTGAGGATCCGGGTAAAGTGAGGGCTGCGCTGGCGGAGTTGGATTCGAGGTTGCATGGGAAGTCGTTGGAGTGTGTTTTGTATAATGCTGCGAGGGTTGGGCAGAGTAAATTGATGGAGTGGAGTGCGGTGAATTATGAGTCGGATTTTAGGGTGAGTGTTGATTTTTCGTTCCTGCTCTGGTTTGGAGTAACTGGTGAAGCTGATGCACTGTGTTCAGATTAGTGTTGTGAGTTTATTGATGGTTGCACAATGGGCTATGCCGCAGCTGGTGGCGGCAGGAAAGAAGGAGTATTATACGCCTGCGTTTTTGGTGACGAGTGGTGGGTTATACAAGAATCCTTTCCCACAATTCGTAAGTGTTGCCTGTCTGCTGAAGATGTGAAAGACATATGATCTGACTGCAAGCAGTTCTCACTCGCATCGTGCAAAGCTGCTCAGTACAATCTCGTCCACAGCCTACACAAGGAGTACGGCTCAAAAGGGGTGCATTGTGCGGCAATCGTGGTGGAAGGCAAAGTAGCTGACGACGCCAAAGTGACTACTGCTCGGAATGTGGCGGACAAGGCTTGGGGATTATTTGAGCAGCCTGCGCCGGGCGATTTGGACGCCACTATCACAGATCCCGATTATGCAGAGTTCATGAAGAAGGTGGAAGCTGGCGCTTAGCTAGCATTCAAACGCTCTGTAAATATTCCGTTCAGTGACATGATTGCTCGTGCTAGCCGTGGACAGCAAAATGGAAACCCGGAAGCATTGGCGCTTGAGTGTCTCTCGCGATCTTGATTGTTTACTTGTCTTCCTTCTGTACACTGAATGCCTTGGCCACGCCGCAGAATGCAGAGATACAACGAGCAAACATATGCTCAGATTCCTCTGAACGCAGTATTGAAGGCGCGGAATCAGAGGCCAGTTTCCATTTTGCTTTCCGGTGGGAGCTCGTGCTATTCTGTTGTGGACGCTTTCAAAGTGGAGCCTGACATCCGGAGAGTCCGTATTCTGGTCCATGGTTGCCGACATCAAATTTGGCCTGTGTTGGGCAAGCGGTTGCGTTCAACTTGCAGATCGCGTATCTTGCAGCGCCGTTGTTGATCTCGGTGTAGAGCTTGACGATTTTGGCAGTTGGAAGATCCACAAAATAGAGGTTGAAAGCCCGGATCGGAACACCCCCAACAATGAATTCCGAGTAGGTCGTGATAGTGTCACAGCTATGTGCAAGGTGAATTAATCGGCTTGAAGTTGGCGGTGGCAAATGGTCCGCGTAGCTCGTGAGATACTCTTCCATGCTGTGCGCGTTCGTGTCGTTGAGCTACAGAAGTTAGAAGAATGTCTTGCATTCTCTAGGGACAAATTTACGGTGCCACCAGTGAGGAATGCAACACTATCCGACACGAATTGGAAGTTCGGGCTGATGAACTTATCGATCAATTCTTCGTAACCTTCGACCTCGCGGCGTATCGACCCGAAGACAACGGGGAAACTGGCGGCACTGCCATCAGTCAAACAAGATTGCGCATGACCGATGCATATCAAGAAGGCTGCGCTGGCGGCGTAAGTGAGGAAGCAGAGATGCATAACTTTGAGAATCCTTCTCTTCGTGAAATTGAGCAAGTTAATGCTGCAAGTGTTCCTCATCTGATGAGGACTTATACGACAAAAATCTGCCACAGCGCGGCAAGCGTCGGTGTGACGCCAATGATGGGGGTACTTGAGCGCAGCAGTGCTACGGCAAATCTCGAGAGTGCAGTCACAGCTCGATAGAGCCATGGTGAGGCGGAATCATCGTTGAAGCAATCATTTGCTGTAAGGTATCGGTGGGTGTCCCTCGATCACATCTTGTGCAAGCTTGAGGACTTGTTCATGGACGCTGGATGGAGCACAAACCAGTCCATAATCTGCAGTCTTGGTCAGTACGATGTAATGTTACACGGCAGACAGAAAAGACACACTAGACGCCATCTTTCTTCCTGTTGTGAAGTCGATTGGTTGGCCGTTCAAGTCAGTCACCTTCCCACCCGACTCCTCGAATATGAGAATCCCCCCTGCATGGTCCCATGCATTTGATCTCCAGCTTGTATACCTGAAGATACGTACCACGATATGGCTCCGGCCGAGACCTAATGCCGCGTACTTCATTAGGCTGCTGAAAAGATCCACACCAGGCCATGGCGTGTTCAGCTTTGCAGCAACCTTTTGATGCAGCTCGAGGATCGTACTCGTGTACGTCGAGCAGTCTGACCAGATCAGACTATCAGGAGAAGCCTTGTCTCCATGTCGCTCGAGTTTCGTCGCTGGCGCGAGCTCTCCATTCGGCTGCATGGGTCGAACAAAAGTGCCTTCGCCACGTACAGCATAGATCATCAGACCTAACCCGTGCTCATCAATCACATCTTCGCTGATCGTAGAAGAGTCAAGCACGACGTTTGGGCAGCCAATGATGCCGATCTCTTCACGTCCGTCAATGAGCATAGCACAATTGATGGCATACTGCTGGCCTCGCAGGAATGTGGCAGTTCCGTCTATAGGGTCAAAGACCCAAGTTCTCCCCTCATCACTTCTTTCCCTTGTACCGCCCCAGTCAAGGAACGTAAGCAACTGGTCCTTTGAGCTAGGTGTGGACAGTGCAGGAGTATTTGCCTCAAAAGCCGGTTTTGCGGATTCTGTCAGCTCCCAGACCTTGTCGAGAAGAGCTGCATTCTGCCGCAAGTCGTCTGCTGACTCTTCGGCCAGGAAGTTGTCTGACGGGAACACAGCGTGCACAGCGGAGGTCAACAGAGCTTGTGACGCGAAATCGCCCACAGTGACTGGGCTGAAGTCGCGTTTCGAGATTTGACTGTCTTGGCTCACGGTGTCTCGTTGCAGTTGCTTCGTG
Organism: Cercospora cf. flagellaris; assembly: GCA_005356885.1. Lineage (NCBI taxonomy): Eukaryota > Fungi > Ascomycota > Dothideomycetes > Mycosphaerellales > Mycosphaerellaceae > Cercospora > Cercospora cf. flagellaris. The sequence goes on from RJLU01000002.1 coordinate 680,886, forward strand.
AGCACCGCACAATGTTGTACGGCAGCACAAGCCACATCGAGCTCTGCCTGCAGCCGACTCGGCATGGTGGGAGTGAAGGTGATGGGAGGATGAGAGAACAATGTGTTGGGGCGAGAAAGCTGCGGGTTGACACTGTCAACCTCAGGCAGCAGCAGCAGTTGGCTTGGCGCATTTCGGGCATGAAACTTGCTCCTTCTGCTTCGCCCGAACATGTGCAAGCATTACCGGCCACGACGCAAGAATCGGGGGAATATGAAGCATATGAAATCATATTGTGGGACTGCTACCGCTCTACGATGGTCTCCACGATCTCGTGGTCGAACTCTGGATTCACCCAGTTCGGCTTTCCGCACCGCGCCCGGATCGCGCCTCCAAACCTCTGAAGCATTGCGAAGGCGGGTATGCAGAAGAAGGCCGTGATCATTGCGTGGCCTGCAAAAGTCCACGTAAACCCGACGGAGTCCACCCATGGCACAATGAAGAACGGATCTATAAAAGCCGAAAGGTTGAGCAAGACGGCGTAGAAGACGATCACCGACATGCTTTGCATGGGATACGCGTCCAAGACGTACGCAGCCACGATGGTGTTTCCCATCTGTATTCCAGCACCGACTAAAGCATCGAATTCAGCAATGACCCCTTATGACAGTCCAGGAAGGTTGACTTACACAATGCGAACGCCACCTGGCCCACCATCCAGTGGTAGTTATTCTCGATCGATACGCCCCACAATACCAGGCCTACTGAAGTCAGAACTGCTGCGGGGTACAATAGCCAGATACGCATTTCTGGAGTCTTGGTCGAATTGGCGCGCGCTGCAAGTTTCGCCACGAGCCAGTCACTGAGCCGGCCGGAGCAAAAGATTTCGGAAAACAGCGTGCCGACAATAAGGCCGATGAACAGCAACCTAATATCCTTGTTAGAATGCTCACATGCAATCGGGATTGAATGACCGAGGCGTGCTCATACCCTTGAATCTGAGGCGAATAGCTGGCGTATGCGACGGGAAGCAGGGTGATCACGGACAGCATCCACCAGTACCACCCGAAGCAGTAAACCATGATCGAAATCGGGACCACAGCAAACTTGAATGTCTTGCAAAATCTGATCACAGTGTCCCAGACCTGGGGATGCTTCATGCCTGGCAGCGGCGTGACGTTGACAAATGGCAGGCTTTTGGTCCGCTTCACTTCTTCTTGTGTTGCTGATACCTTTTCGGACACCACTAGACCTGGAGTCTTCTTGGACAGCATCAAGTCGCGTGGGTAAAGAGTCTCCGGCATGAATGCCACTTCAGCCACAAGGATTACTCCCAGGAGAATCGCTGTCAGCCATTGTATCCATTTCGACGAGACAAGATCGATGAATCCACCTATCAGTGGACCCAATAGCAGGCCCAGATCGAGGGCCAATACCCAGAGTCCGACCTTTTGGCCACGTTCGTGCTCGAAGAACATGTCGTTGATAATGGCCAATCCCACGGATGCAGCTGGCGAGCAGCCCAGACCTTGGAAGAATCTGGCCGCCATGTATCCCGAATAACCATTTGCCTCGGCGGCACCTATGGTCGCGGCAATGGCCATAACCGTGCCAAAAATCATGATGGGTCGCCTGCCGACAATATCTGCGGGACTCGACCAGATCAAGGGGCCAAGGGCAAGTCCCAGAGCTGGAATGGCGACAGTCCAATTTATTTGTTCGAGTGTCGCATCGAACTGTTCTTGGAGCTCGGGGAACGCTGGCACGGTCGTTGTGGTGATATATGTGAACATGAAATACCTGCGACATATAGTCAGTCATTCTGGTTTGGTGCCTGCGTTGGCGCAACACTCAATCGTACAATGCCATCACGATTGCGAGAATCATGTGCTTTTGGAAGGAGGACCAGTTGAGAGGGTCCAGTGCATCACCCTGCACTGGAAGCGGGAAAAGAATGAAACCTTTCTTGTCCACGAGCACCTCAGAACTCACAAGCCCGGCTTCTGTGTCTGGACCTTCAACGATCGCGCTCTTCTTCTCGGATTTATCGTCGACCATGTTGACATAGAAGGCGGCAGCGACTGAAAGATTCATGCTAACAAGTGCAGGGAAGAAGTATATTTAATTTTCTCAGCTCTACGATCCACAGCGTCCAACGATAACGGATCGACGGATGCGACACAAAAGCAACATGCATGAAGATTTCGAGCAGGATTGCTTGCTTGCGAGTGCCACATCTGCAGTGCGTATCAATGTGCCTGATGCTGCTGGACGCAACAGCCTATCAAGCCAAGCCTCATGGACCCTATCGTGGAGACTGCAGCATGGGAACGCCGAGCCCTGCGCTTATCTCTGAAAGTTTTAGCAATCGCTTCGCTCACGCACAGATAACAGATCTGAAACGGAATATCGAGGTCTATCTGACCTATCATGTTGCGATCCACGAGAGCTCGCGTTCGTCGGCACGCGACATTGCCACGCGGTATCATGTTGTTCCTGGTGAGTCCAGGGACCTGGGAAGCTCGAATGTATATTCGTGTTCTTGCGCCTCTCCAGACATATCTCCTGCGTGTCGTTCCCGCACGCTCGCATCTGTCGGCTGTGCTGTCTAGTGCGCGAGCGCATTCAAGCTAACAGGGTCGCTCCGTTGCGACCGGCATGCGCCCTACTGCCGGAAAACAAAACAGAAACCGGGCTTCATCGAGTGCCACTTCGATCCCCGTATCTCCACCTCTTATAGCGTAGCTAAGGTACTCTGTCTCGACAAGCCTGGCAGCTGCGGATTCTAGTTTGCGAGAGAGATCGCAGAGTCAGCGGACCCCCAAAATTCCGTTTTGCTGTTCACGACTGGCGTCCAACGAGCTGATCCTGAATGGAGTGTCCGCTAATGCTGCCTGTGCTGCGATCGATTGTGCTTCTCACTACGGCTGTGCCCCAATACAAAGATCCCGCAACCAGCAAGTGCAATGCCGACTATGCCGCCGTGCTTCATAGATCAATTGCCGATGATCTCTGGACACTTCCCCTTTCGGTGAAGGTCGGCCTACTATAAAATGGCTTTCCAGTCGTGAGACAGACTATCAACAAGACTTGAAGGTTTAGTGCACTGTCCAAATTGCCTGAACTGACGAATTCTTCAATCCCGCAGCTGAGAACCAAGACCTTGTGGAGCAACTGGAGGAGTGCTTCGAACTTTCAAAGTAAACGCGAGTGCCGTGCTGCGGGATTGTGATTGTGTAAGTGGCCAAGTGAGCTGGATCTTCGCCATCGATCTCGGTACTGCGGACGCAAATGTGTTGCCAGAAGGCGGGCTGCAATCTCGAAGAGGCGGGTGAGAAGCGGCCATGTCACTTATCTCTCGAGGGTCTGCCACTGCTGGCGCAGGAGTAAATAAGGGAAGGAATGCGGTAGACCAAGGCCAGTAGGTGCCCCTCTGGTGCGAGCTGACATACCTCACATGCCTCGGCTCTCAATGTATTTGTGAGTTCGTCTGATTACATATTGATGCTTGTACTTGCTGACACAGCACACTCGAGCTGACAGGGTGAACCCCATGCCGGGCCCGGCATTCTTGAATTTCGTGGTATGTCAAGAGCCAATGAGTTCATGGCCATGGATCGAAGCTTCTTCGAACCACAGTCTGCAGTACCCGGGGCAGCCGGATGCTCTGTAGTACTGTCCTTGACGACAGGCCCCTCGATGCTCCTGGCGTACATGTTGCCTCCACGAAATGAGCCTGTTCGATTCTGCAAAGACTCAAAGTCATGCCTACAGTAACCGGTACCCAGCTCGTCAGAGTTTCTGGTTGTGCTGACTAAACTGCCATTGCTGTGCATCGCATCCACTTCGTTTCCAGGCTCTCCTATTCACGGCTTCATCTCTGCTTCAAAATTATCCTCCTCCGCAGAAGCTGAGTGTCTCTTCACCTTGACCGGGTTTGATAGACTTTTCAGTGCTTACGCACACACTGGGCCGAGCGACTTTCCAATGATGGCGATTACGTAAGAAAGTCCCGTCTGCACCTCCAGTACATGGGTCGGCAGACCGATCACTGCCTGTGCAGGGTAATGTGTCGCACAACAAGCCCGTCTCCGTTCCCATAAATTGATCGAGAGACTAATGATTTCTCTGCCACGGATAGAGCTTTCTACGTTGCAAAGAGTCCATTATTTGTAACATCACTGTCCGCTTGCTTGTCTCGATCAACATCTCGACCGGACACTTCTAAGCAATGGATGACAATCTTTCGAACAGCGGACACGATTTACCTCACGAGGTAGAGTCTTTGCCACTGGTCCTGAAGAATTTGGCACAAGAGTGGCCCGATAAAACCTGGATGAAAATACCCTTGGACGCTGAGCTGAAAAAGGGATGGCGTGATATCACATATCGAGAGCTGGCAGACGCCGTCGATGCCATGGCTCGCTGGATTGTCCGCGAGTTTGGCATTGGCAACGGACAAGAAGCCGTGGCGTACATAGGCATCAACGACATGCGGTACGCCGTAGCGCAGATCGGACTGATCAAAGCAGGCTACATGGCTCTTCTACCGTCATCTCGAAACTCCCAGGAAGGCCAAGCGTCACTAATTTCTTCGACGAAGTGTAAAATTCTCCTCCACAGCGAAGACTCCGAAACGAGCGTGGCAGTCATCAAGAAAGCCGCGCCGGGTATACAGGCACTGCAGATCCCGTCCTTTGATGAGCTGCTCCAACAGGCATCGGCCTCAGAGGCAGCGACGGCGTGCCCCGTTGCTTATACCAATAAGTCCGAGGACAGAGTCATTATTCTGCACACTTCCGGATCTACCGGGCTACCAAAGCCGATTTACCATACCAACGGCAGTATCGCTGTCTTCAAGCAAGTGCCACAAGTGCCTGCTCCACATGGCCGTCAAGGTGTCTATGCTATTGTTCTAGAGAGTGATACCCTAAGGTTTTCAGTGGCACCCTTCTTCCACTTAATGGGCGCAGCGATCATCTGGACGTCATTACTTTGCCGGCACTCAATTTGCTGTTTGCCACCGGGCAAGCCTCCTACGAGTGAATTAATTATCAAAATCCTGAATGAAACACGGCCTCAGACCTGGGCGACTCCCCCTTCAATCATCGAAGAGCTTGTAGACACACCTGGTGGCCTGGAAGCCCTCACTAATGTAAAGTACGTCATTATTGCGGGCGGACCACTAGCTCAGAGTGTTGGTGAACGCGTTAGTGAACACACTCGGCTGGTGAATGCTATAGGATCGACGGAGGCTGGCTTTATAGTGGCCCTTCTTCCGGAAGATAACGCGGACTGGCTGTACTTCGAATTCATGGCGGGCAGTGGCGTTTGCATGGACCATCAGGGTGCGGGCCTGTACGAGATGACCATCAGACCAACGGGTGGCCGTCGGTACCAAACGGTCTTTCATACCTTTCCCAGCGATACGGAGTGGCGCACCAAGGACTTATTCGAGGAGCACGCTACGAAGAAGGGTCTGTGGCTTTATAAAGGTCGTAAGGACGATGTCCTAGTGCTGAGTAATGGCGAGAAGTTCAACCCGGTTGGATTCGAGAAGAGTCTTGAGGGTCATGCTTTGATCAAGGGGGCACTCGTTGTCGGGCAGGCACGTTTCCAGACTGGGCTTCTGATCGAGCCAGATTGGAATTCATGTGGACACCGAGACAGAGACCTGTCAGAGCTTGTGGAAGAATTGTGGCCGTTCATCGAACAGGCCAACAAAGCCGCTCCAGCACACGGTCGCGTCTGGAAGTCGAAAGTTGCTATCGCCAAGCGAGACAAGCCTTTCAAGCGCGCTCCCAAAGGGACCATTATGCGGAGGCAGACGACAGATCTATACGCCGCAGGGATTGAAGCGCTATATTCGAATGAGGGGACCCTTGATGAGCTTGGGCCCCTTCTGGTCGACCGAAACGTTGGTATCAACCCAGCCATGGAGTACTTGCGCAAGGCATTCAAGGCCAGAGGCTTTGAGATACCAGACGACGCTTCCTCAGACGCCGATATATTCAGCTACGGCATCGATTCACTGCAGGTCATGGCTCTTTCATCAATCTTGAGTCACGGGGTAGGAAAGCCTGTGTCACCTCGTGTGATCTACAGTCACCCGACTATCCGGAGCTTAGCTGGATATCTCACTGAGATCGAAGATGACAAGTCCGCTCGCGTGTCCCGCGAAGAGGTAATGGAAGCAATGATCAAGAAGTATACCCATGATTTACCCTCGAGATCGACCAAAAGCACGCCAGCACTGAGTGAGCACACAGTACTCCTCACAGGCTCCACGGGCTCTCTGGGAGGTCATATCCTAGAAGAGCTGATCAACTTTCCTTCAGTGGCTCACGTGTATGCCCTCAACCGTGCCACTGATGCAGAAGCTCGCCAAGCCAAGCAGTTCAAGTCCCGCGGTCTCAGCATTGATGGATTGCGCAAAGTAACCTTTCTCACAGCCGACTTTGGCCGCGAGCATTTTGGCCTAGACGCCAGAGTGTACGATACCATGCTCCAGTCGGTTGACATGCTGATACATAATGCATGGGCGGTCGATTTTAACAAAACTTTGGCAAGCTACGAGGGTGTCCACATCGCCGGCACTCGCAGAGCAGTTGATTTCTGTATTCATTCCAAGTACAACGCACAGATCGTCTTCATTTCCTCTATCGCAAGTGTCGGAAACTGGTTCCACGATCGACCGGAGGAGACCATTGCGAAACAGAGGGCCATCCCGGAAGAAATTCCAAAATCTCACTCGGTCGCTCTGCCCCAGGGATACGGAGAGTCGAAGCACGTCGCATCCATGATTCTAGCACATGCTGCCAACACAGCAGGTATTCCGGCAACGATTGTGCGAGCAGGACAGCTATCAGGTTCCGTCGCCAGCACGGCCGAGTGGAATCGCCACGAATGGTTCCCGAGCATCATCATCACGTCCAAAGCGCTGGGGCTCATTCCGGAATCGCTGGCAGGTCAAGACACGGTCGATTGGGTGCCCATGGACCTCGCTGCGCGGGCGGTAGTGGAGATTACACTCGCGCGTGCGCACGATCCTGCTGGCCTCGATGTCACGCACCTCAGCAACCCACGCACCGTCTCGTGGAAGGCGCTCATACCCGCGGTACGCGAAGCCCTCGAGCGAGAGACCGGCCGCGAAATGACCGTGGTACCATTCCGCGAATGGCTCGAAGCTCTACGCGCGAGCCCAGTCACGCCAGCAGAAATCGAGGAGAAGCCCGGCTTGAAGCTGCTGGAGTTCTATGAGGGAATGGCGAGCTCGGGAGCGCAGCAGCCGGATATGGCCACAGCGCACACGCAGGAGCTGAGCCGTACGGTGCGGGAGATGGCTGCCATTGACGGGACATTGATGACCAAGTGGCTGCGAGAGTGGCAGCAGTAGACGTGGCAGCTTGTTTGTTCACGCAGCGTAGCAGGAAATATGGAGGAGGAAGTGGAGGCAGTGACTATGTTGGTGCTTAGCCGCTGACTGTATGACATATTTCAGTGTGGTGCCGTATATGTTTCATGGCATTGCAGGCTGCTGTGAAACACAATTTGCGAGCCACATACCTTCGGTAACTGTCAATACCAGATTTTTGACGGCTTCAGACATAGTTCAAGTAGCTTCTCGATCAGTAAGTACTTTACGAGAGCCTGCCATCAAATCAGTACCGACTGTGAAGTGCTGTCCAGAATACTCACGAGGACACGAATCTTTGATGCTTATATCACTTCAGGCGAAGAAGCAAACTTGTAAGCAAACATGATAAATATATAAAATCATGAACTCCGTTCACCACATGTACAATTCACATCCGCAGTCTCATAGGATTCCCAAATATTGCAATTTATCTCAAGCCGTTCACCAAATGGCCTCGTACGACAAACTTTCAGTTCAGTCAACGATTGTCACCACAAGCAACGAGCGTGACATCGTCATTTCTCGTTCCCTGGTCCGAAGACTTCGAGGTCAGCCACATTCAATGAGTCTCAAGCCTTGAACAGCCGACGTATGTCGCGTGGTAGCTGTTCGAATGACTCTCGACTGCTCAGAAGCATAACTACCGGCTCCTCCCCTTCCTAGTTTCTGCTTTTCTTCCTGCACACCATACCAACAAAGCACAATAAGACCTATACCAACACCAACACCATTCAAGAACAGTATACCGCACTCGAACTGTCTCTTCTATCAATCAACCTTCACAACCAATCATCTATCCAATATGGCCTCCGCAGCTCTATCCGCTCTCGTCGAAGTCGTCGGATACATCTCCTACCACTACTCGACCATGAACCGAAGTGAAGAGATCCTTCGAGACATCGGCATCTCCGAATACCCCGACGAGTGGGAGGCAAGCTACGACGCCTGGACGGAGGCCAACACGACTTCGCCAACCGGACAGCTTTCAAGAAAACTGGCGTTGGCATACAACACTCACATCGGTGCGAGCAAGACTCAAGCCGCAAGCGAGATTTGGGCTGTGGGCAGAAGCGAATACGGAGAGGCTGTGTGGAAGGTTGTGTGTCCGAGAAGACACTGATTTGCGGAGGATGAATGAGAGTGTAAGTGAAAGCGCCACACGTGGTCTATGGTCACATGCTAACGAAATATGTGATCAGCGCGATTCCTTATATGCTTCCAGACGAATTTCGATACAGTATGCTCTTGTGTTGTGCGACGGAACAGATTGGCATGAAGGATGTTTTGTGGGGCAAAGGCCAGATTTTCTCGATATTTCTAACATGCTTGCTTGATTGATGCCATTCGATGACAAGGTCGCTTGTGAGCAAGGACAGTACTGAGCGTGGAGCATGACAATTGAAGATGTGTTTTCTTTTTGCTTTGGGGCTTCCAGCGGTGTATAGATAGACGAAATGGATGAAGTTACGATGACTTACATTGAGTGTGGTATATCGCGAGTGTCATGCTTCTATGCTTCTTATATTACTCTCTGGCAACTCACAGAGATATGAATGCCGGCACAGCTATGGATGCCGGCAGAGCGCGCAAGGGAGATACCATGTGCTCATGCCTGCTTCCGTTAATCTTCCTGACTTCCCTGGCGTCGTGAAAGAGACACTGTGGCGAAGAAAGCACGCGAATCGTCAGAGTGAGAGGACAGGGCCTGGCCGCTTGTTATACTTTCGTGGCTTGTCTCTCCAATGTTCCTGCCTTGCGCGGCAACATGAAGAAATGTGCGGCATGAGGAGAGTGACCGATTCGGAGGAAACGCCATGCTTGTATTCGTTGGCCAATACATTACCGGGTCTCTTATCCGGCATAGAGATCGAGATACGATGATTACTATGCCCTCGCTGTCGGATTGTGGGCGGTCGCAACCTACTCTACTGTATATCCGCAACGTGTTTCCGGATGTAGGTATAGCACTTGATCGAAGCATACGAAAGAGTAGCCGCATGTCTTGCCGCTCTGGAGTCCGATGACATTCTCGATTCGATGGGATGAAATTCGGAGGTGTTGTCCGGGCCGTCGAAGCTGCGGATGCAGTGGACACTTTTTGGTTTACCGTGATCTGGATCCGGTGGCCTGTGCGCCTCACGTGCGATCCTTTTAGCGGGGAACGTCATGTCTCTGTTTCGGCAAGACTACATGGTAACTATTGCTTGTCCATCTTTTGCTCGTTTTTGGCCGCCGATGACCCTTCCCGATCCTCTTAGCCGCCTTCAAGCGTGAGCTTGCTAGCATCGTCAGCCATGTGTTCAAATAGGTAGGTTTGCTCTCTTCATCGATCTCTCCGTTCTACTATTTCATTGTGCTCTATCTTGGGTATACACTCCTCAGTCTACCTGAGATCATTCCGACAAGAGAAGGACAATCCCATCACGAGCTCGCGCAAGCACGCGACACGTCTCTGCCCTGCATATACCATCTTCATATTGGCAGCGATGGCGGTGGAGAACTACGACATTGTAATCGTGGGCGCTGGTCCAGTGGGCCTGTTGCTCTCGACATGCCTAGCACGATGGGGCTACAAAATCAAGCACATTGACATGCGACCCGAGCCCACACTCACTGGACGCGCCGATGGCATTCAGCCGCGATCTCTCGATCTCCTTCGAAATATGGGCCTGAAGCGAGCCATCATGGCCAACGAGCCGGCAAAGGTGTACGAAGTCGCTTTCTGGGACCCTCTAGACGAAGGCAAGGGCATCGCGAGAACAGGCACATGGGCGTCTTGCCCGAAGTTCATCGACGCGCGATACCCATTCACAACGTTATTGCACCAGGGCCTGATCGAGAGGGTCTTCATCGATGACATTGAAAAGCATGGCACACGGATACAAAGGCCTTGGAAGATCACGGGCTTCAAGAACGATGGGAAGGACTCCACATATCCTGTTGAGGTCAATCTCGCGCACGTGAACGGAGATGAGCAGGAGACTGTTCGCGCAAAATATCTGTTCTCGGGTGAGGGCGCGCGATCATTCATTAGGGAACAGCTTGGAGTCGGCATTACACACAAAGACCCAATTGCATATGTGTGGGGCGTCATGGACGGAGTCGTTCGGACAGACTTCCCCGACATCAAGATGAAGTGCACAATTCATTCGGATGCCGGCTCCATTATGGTCATTCCTCGCGAGAACAACATGGTCCGCCTCTACATTCAGATTGCCTCATCAACAGACAAAGACTGGAACCCGCGAAAAACAGCCACAACTGAGGAAGTGCAGGCTTATGCTAAGAAGATCATGAAGCCATATTACATCGAATGGGATCGTGTAGAGTGGTACTCGGTATACCCGATTGGACAGGGCATCGCAGATCGATATACCTTGGACGAGCGCGTGTTCATGGGCGGTGACTGCTGCCATACACACTCGCCTAAAGCCGGTCAAGGCATGAACACTGCATTCTTAGACGCGCAGAACTTGGCCTGGAAAATCCACCACGTCGAGTCTGGTTTCGCCGATCGCAGCATCCTGAAGTCTTACGAATCAGAGCGCAAATACGTGGCCGAGAATCTACTGAATTTCGATGCGTCATACGCCAAATTGTTCTCGCAACGAGTACCCTCAGCGGCAGAGCGCGCCTCTGCTGGCAAGTCGAATGATGGAAAAGACGAGAACCCATTCGTGCAGAAGTTCAAGGAGTCCTGCGAGTTTACATCTGGTTACGGCGTCGCCTACCTCGAGAATGTCTTCAACTGGTCAGAATCCCATGCGGCGCAATCACCGCTTTTCCTTACGACCAAGAACGGAGGCACGAAACTGCGCACAGGGCGCATTCTGACGCCAGCGACCGTTACTCGAGTTGTCGACGCCAATGTTGTACATCTCGAACAGGAAATTCCTCTGAATGGATCCTACCGACTTTACCTCTTCGGCGGCAAGCCAGCTAAGACGAAGCAGGCGATCGCAGACTTTGCCGCCGGCCTGCGCAAGAAAGGTTCATTCTACGACGTGTACAAACGAGCCGATATCGACAAGGTGGATTACCACGAGCGACACAACCCACATTCCTGGTTCTACACATTCAACATCATCTTCAACTCTCACCGACCCGATATTGAGATCCGCGAGCTTCTACCCGAAGTCTTGGCACGTTACACTGATCACGTTTACGCCGACGACATTTGGGATCAAATGGTGCCTCAAGCAAAGGCTTCAGCGCACGCCAAGGTCGGCCTGTCAGAAGAGGAGGGAGGTATTGTGGTCGTGCGACCTGATGGCTACGTCGGTTGCGTGGTCAAACTCGTCGAGGGATCTGGCACGGTCGACGCGCTGAACTCCTACTTCAACTCGTTCACCGCGAAGACAATAGGGTCCGAGAGGGCACAGCTATGATGAAGCGCTTACGCCAGTTTCCTATTGTCACATTCTGCAGCGTTATCGTACCAGACTTTTGAGCGAAAATAATTTGACTTGTGACAATTGACCGCATACCATTGTGCACCCCAAACCTTAATTTCCTATTGTCAAGTTTTCTATTGTGTTTGCAATACATATTACTCCACCTTCGAACGTACTTCTTCTGACATTCTTCTGCTCAGTTCAGACCTGTTCGCATACGCTCTCGCACAAAACTCCGACTTTGCTCACATCCGAAGATCGATCGCAGGACGTCGACTTCATCCCTCTCCATCCCAAGCTCTCGGGTACGCTCCATCTCTCAAGACATCCGACCTATCTCACTCGTCACGGCTTTCGATTTTATCCTTTATACCTCTCATCACACCAGACGTATACTCTTCTTCTCCAAACAATGGCATACTCAAGCAAGCGTAAGGCCGTGGCCCAGCTCACTCCTCCTGCAAGCAAGAGACAAGCAACGACGAGTGCCTCCGCTCAGTGCAACAAGAACAAGAGCAAGAGCATCGAGACCGATACTCCGTCCATATTCAGCCGCTTGCAGCACGAATCGGTCAAAGTGGCAAACGACTATCGCAAAGTCCGCTTCCCTATTCTCGGCAAGTATATCACGAAGGACGCCCCAGCAGCCATGCAACAATACGACACAATGGACCTGATGCCTGCCGACCCTCGTCAACTACATCACCGCATCTCCGTCTCTGGCCCAGTTGCTCACGATGGCAAGCGCCCTGCGATCGTCGCAACTGCGTACAACAGGGATCTGAAGCTCACATTCTTCGATCTCGCGCCGGAACTTCGCAACGAGATATACAAACTCTCGTTGGTCAGTGCAGAAGGCATTGCTATCATGACCAAGAATCCCAACAAGATCGAACCAGCCCTCCTTTTCTCCAGCAAGAAGATCCGCTCCGAGGCTCTAGACATGTTCTACCACAACAACAGCTTTCACTTCGACAATACCGAAACAGCCATCGGTTTCCTCAAAGCCTTGCACCGACCACAACGCAATTCACTCCAGTCGTTCAAGCTTGGCGATCCATTCAAAGTGGCTGTGACACCAGTCGAGGCAGAACTTGAGGACGCCCGCATTGAGAAATATGACACCGAGTATCACTGGAGCCATGTGAGTTCAGCGAGCAGAGCCGCTCAGGCAAAACTTCGAGCCACTCTGGACAAGAGCCCCAGAGCTCTGAAGAAATTCGGCCCCCTCGCGACACCAGTGCTGCCTCCAAATATGGAGTATCTTCTCACGCACGTGTCGAATTTTCCTCACCGGCGACAAAAAGACGTCGTTCTCGACAAGCCACGCACGCTCAAAGCCACCAAACATGCCCTTCGATTGCTGGATGTTTCGCTTGGGAGAAAGGAGATGAACAATGTTGTCAAAGTAGAAATGCTGGTTCACCTGCCCGTTGATGAAAATCGGCCAACTAGTGGTATTGGTGAGGCGAAGGAGGAGTGGAGAGCGGTCACGATGAAAGAGGTGGAGGAGTATAAAGTGGTGGAGGTCAGGAGACGGAAGTATATTATGCCGATGACAGAGATGGAGAAGAGACAGAGATAGAAGAGGGTGTAGATAGGTTACGAATGGTAATGCTTCTGCAGTTTCGAACTCAATATGTTCTATTTGAGCCAAGAATTGTCCAGATGAGGCCCGTTTAGTATTGCGTCGTTGTTTCGGAGACACGACGAAAGCTATAGTGTCTCAACCTGCTGTATATCATCTGAGCCAACGATTGCCAAGATGTCGCCTGTTTCTCTCGATCCATCGAAACGGAGACACGAAAGACGTCGCTTTCTCTCCAACTATCCGACCTACAAAGAGCCACTCAGGGTCCAGTCAGCGCCCAAGATAAATGGTTCCGGCATCCAGAGACAAGATGTAGGCATGTCCGACTCTCTGCTTATGTGGTAGAAGCTGAGGCATTAATTGTCCAGAAAGTCTGGATACTAGCAGAACCAGATTTCAGAGATGCGTTTCTCGCTCCTCGTCTCTCTGGAAATCAGACGGCTGCAGAGCCAACTGAGGTTCGGATGCTTCGGGGTCTTTCAATCGTCAATGCTTGGAGAAGGCTTTGTTGTAGTTGTTCACACAAGTCATATCGACCTGCAAAGGCGAAATGTGAGTGAATCATCACAAGTATCTCGCAGCGAAGCCGATGTGCAGAGCACATGAGGTGACCCAAGCATGTAGTATTGGAGAAGAAGGTGAATAGAAGCGAGAGATGGCGGCAAGGTCAAGATATTCACTTCTCGTAATCTATGCTCTGGTGTGTCAGCTCGACTCATCTTGCTTCTGAATGAAACCAATGCAGTTGAGCGGCCAGTCAATTAAAAGCCAAGCACATCAACTATAACCAGCTCTCGAGACAGAAGTCCTCAGTCAGTGAGGTCTCTCAATGTGTTAGTCCTAGTGACTTGTGGTTGTTGATTCCATGGAATCAGATGTCCAAGGTCAATAGAGGTGATGGCGTGATCGAGTTCATTAATCCGAATCGCTGTGAGGCATACGAGGGTGTCCGAATAAGTTGTCTGGCACTGATCCAGTGTATTATTTTCAACCTAGGGTCTTTGCCTTCCTTGTGAATGAGATGTCGCTCGGCCAACTCATCATGGAATTGCAAGTGAATGACATGCAAACTTTTCTCAGAGATTGTCCCTTGTAGTTCGGGGCCACCTAGCTGTCCACTTGCCCGTGCAGGCGATCGGCCTTGCTTTTGGTGCTCACCTAGAAATACCAACAGAGACAAGGGAGATGAAAGAGCAACATGGTGAACCGCAAGCAGGATGGTGTTGTGAACGAGACAGCAGTGAAGCCTTGTTCGGACGCGAAGGACCGTGCAAGCACTGCTTCCACATGATTGTGCTGTCCTGTCGGAGGTCCTCTGAATAGCTGCTCTCGCCTATGGTGCGCTCCCAATACCAGTAACAAATATGAGGACGGAAGCTGAGTCCACACACTCGATAAGGCTGTATTGCTCAACTTTGCTCCAGGACTGACATGGTCCTATCGCATTCACTCTCGGCTCATTCGATCATTTGGAAGTCAACAGAGGTTTTGAATTCGTCCCACCCGACTGAGATGCTCTGCTAGAGAGAATGTTGCATGTAGTAGCCCAGACCATGATCATCCTGTGACTTCAACAGCAATATCGATCACGCAGTGCATAACTCCAGGAGCATAGCTTTTGAGCTTGTTGATATGTTCGGTCTCGACCTTCAGCTTCTGCCCGTCTCGGAGATGCTCCAGGTGAGGGTTACCAGATCCAAGCAGAATGCGCTCAAATTCTTTCCTGGTCTCCTCAGTCTTCTCCACGATTTCCTCGACTAGGAAATTCTCGTGAATGTGCAACCACCCCTTCGGCTTCAACGAGACGAAAGCAGCAGCAAGCTCCAGAGCTTTTCTCGAGCTTGGCAGCATGCCTAGATTGACGTGTCGGATGTTCAGTGTGCTGTGCCTTGACACATCTCTCAGCCGCTGAGGTGCCATTTCATTCGTTTCGTTGAAGACCAGAATCCTCGCATCACTCTTCGCCATTATTTCCATCGCAGCCTCATCTCCGCCATCTGCGCCCTTCCTTCCCCCAAAGACTTCAACCTCCCATTTATTCCTCCTCGCGCCCCTCGCCAACCCTTCCACACTCCAAGGATTCAAATCCCAACAAAACACCCTCCTCGCCCCAGCTTTCACATACGAAAAAGTAAAATACCCAATCCCAGCATACAGATCCACAACATCGAACCCCGTGTTCCAATTCTCGTCTCCCTCATCTCGCGCTTGCTCAGCCTCCTCAGCCGCTTGAACCACAGAGGGCAACGTCAACAATCTTGCCTTCTCGGAAATATTCCCTCGCGAAAACATCGTCCATCTCGGCGCCCAAGTCTGATGAATCCCATTCTGCTTCGCAGTCACCCAGAATGCCTTTTTGTAATCGTCTTCTGTGGGGGGATCAGAAGCACTTTCTGGTCCGAAGTCTCCGTATACTGGGGTGAAATTTCTTGGGGCTCGGAGGATATTTTCTGAGTGGGTTGCATCTTCATTTTGAGGTGGGATGGGCTTGTTGGAGGCGATGTGTGTGATTTTACATTCTTTGCAGATCCGTTGCCACAGGTCTTCGAGGATTTCTGGGGCGAGAGGTTGAAGTGGGAGCCATTCGGGGCCGGAGAGGGCGTTGTGGGGGAAGATGAGCAGGTTGCCGTAGATTGTGTGAGATCTTGAGAGCTTCTTCCATAGTGCAGTGCTTGCGTCCGAGGTGATATTGTGGTTGTCGCGCCATGCCTGGAAGGCGCGGTCTAGGCCGGACATTGGTGTCTGGGATGTAAAGTTCGTTGTGGTGGTGGGAGTTTTCCACAGGAAGAGCTTGATTAGACACGGTGGGTTTGAGGGAATCACGGCCACATTTTGCACAGTTCAATGTGGATACACTTGCCTCAGTTCACAGTGCTACGAAGGTATAATAAAATAGACACGAATTTCAAATCTTTTGTATTCTCCAATAGAAGCTATAAGCTATCTCGCTGTTGATGTAAAAGCAATGTACATCTCGATCCTTCCATTCTATTGCGCTTTCCCATTATTCCAAACTTTCGCATGCAGCGCTCGTTTCCACCATATAATCCTTGGTCTTCGCCTTTACTTCGGACACTCCTTGATACCAGTGCGTTCGCGAGACAATTCCCACTTCCACTGCCTGTAGTCGAACATGTTCCAGACGCTCAACTCCGACAAAGAACAGTAGCTTCCTGGTGCGCGGCAATCAGGGACATAGATTGCATCAAGGGACAGCGGCAAGAGTTCTCCACCAGTGCAACGTAGGAGCTTCTCGACCTTCTCGCGAACGCTTCTTTGGATTAAGGATTTGAGATGCATGTAGCCGAAGTGCCTCAAGCCTTGACCGCTCCAGTCGGCGTAATTCAGTTCAAAGCGGCGGATCTTTGCGATGTTGTCTCTTGGTATCTTGCTGAGGAAAGTGATTGCTTCTTCTTCAGTGTTTGCGTACCAGGTGTTCCCGCCATAGAGCATTGCTGTTGCTTCTTTGTAGATCTCTCGGTTTGCGGCGATGATGTTGACTGCTAGTGGGAGGTTTCGCGGAAGCGCCTTGCCTTGTTCTCCAGAGACGGAAATGACTTGATCATCCAGTAAAAGAGCTTGCTTGTAGATGTTGTTGCGCAGCTCCGCAGACAGATCGCGGAACGAGGTTGGGTTTTTTGTTCCAGACATGTTGTCTTGTGTCTTGTGTCTTGTGGTGTAATAGTTTGAATTGTTGGTGAGTGTCGCCGATGGCTTGTCTTTCGAAATGTTGTTATGCGATCGATGGCCTGCTCGTCGTTGTCTTCTGATATGATAGTCGGTCTTGTTGGTGCGCGTGGTTGATGGCTTGTCTTTCGAAGTGTTGAAATGTGGTCGATGGTCTGTTTGTTGTGGTCTTCTGATGTGTTGGTCTTCCGCTATGATGGTCCGAAGTGTGTGTGAGAGGATGCAGTAGAAGGCCTGCTTTTCGAGGAGGGCGAGTGGTATATATGCATGCAAAGAACCAGAGTGCAAGTGGCCTCAGCCATGTCCTCAAAAAGGTTGCGATCCACGGAACTTGCACTGCTGACCTTGGGCCATCGAGAATTCGTTGACCTGTCCTGTTACTAGCGAGCAAATGGTGGTTCACGTGAACTATAATCCTGACATATAGTCGAGCATGAGGCCACTTTCCGGGCTCTCCGCTGTCAGACCGTTCCCCAAGCAGAAGCACTACGTGGAGGCTCTTCTACTGCAAATACTCTCCAATAGCCTTGACCGCGTTCTGGAAGTTCTTTCCCTCGATCAGAATCAAATGCCCTTGGGGCTTGATTCCCGCCTCAGTGAAAGCTCTCTTCGCATCACTGGCACCCTCATCTGCTTCTTTCTCGTACTCGAAATTGGAGAAGCCCAGGGCGTGCTTTTGCCACACTTCATCTTCAGCGTGGAAGTAGAAAGTCTCAGAGTTCGCGCTTCCCGACTTCTTTCCCTTTTTGCTCGGCCGCTCCTCCTCTGCATCAAGCTTCGAGTCCACTTCAGCATAAGTCTTGCTGAAGATAAGGTAGTGCGTGAAGTCGTATGGCTCCTTGTCCTTGACAGCAAGTTCAACTTCCTCTAAGAGCAGGTTGTACATTGGAGGGATGACCTGGTGTGGGATGTTGATGAAGCGTTCGTTCAAAATCAGTGCGACTTGTGCTTTCGAGTCAGGCGCAAGTAGCTGTTCGAGCTGCTGAAGACCAGGATTCCCAGATGCTTTGGCACGAGAGAGGATGTATTTTGTCAAGTTGAGGATGACGGGCTTCATCCTGTGGTGGTTGAGGTTTAGGGCCGTGAGAAGCGCATACGGATCGCTCTCTTTGCCGTCACACTTCACCGTCGAGCCCATACCAGGTTGCGAAAGGATCAGATCGGCCAGCTCTGAAAGATCAAATAACTGATTGTCGGCATCGAAAAGTTGTCGGAGCAAGTTCTTCAGGCCGTGGAAATCCACTTCTGGATCTGGGTCCATGAACTCGAAATCTACGTCGAGCATACTTGTGTCCTGGACGGAGGTCAGTATCTCGGCTCTAATCAATCAGAATAATGCTGCATACATCGTCACTGCCACTGTCCTCGCCGTCAACGTCCATCTTGTCTTTCGACGGCAGTTTGTCGTCGCCATTCGCCTTTCTTTTGCCCATCTTGTGCGATTCGTGATATGCAACTATGCAGCGACAGTAATTTCCCTTCTATGATTTGCTTTGAACTTGACAGAAAAATGCATGAATGTCGAACTTGATGTTAGAAACTGAGATCGGTGTCGCTTCAACTTTTTCGAACCGCCGAGGCCGATCAGGTGCCTCAGGCATTAAAATAGAGGGAATCGCATCAAGCAGCAGTCCATGGACCAGCAAGGCTTAATAGTGCACAAGTTCGATGTATGACAGGCAATCTAGCGTGGGCAATTACACGGGTCACGCCACTGGCAGGCTCCACTGAAGCAGGCTCATTGCACGCAGCTATACTTCTTGACAAGTGCACTGTACCACGAACGTCCTTGTGAAAGTGACCTCTTTTACAGACCCGATCTCACTGACGCTAAAAACAAGATGATGTATCTTAACTGTACATGGCCTCACCTGTCTGGCTCAGCGTATACCACCTCATGCCTCCACTTCTATGTCCTCTTCTCGCCTCCTGCTCTCCATTCCAACTCGTGTCCTCCTCGTTTAACCAATGACCAGTGCGTTGTCCTCTGGGAAGTCGTATTCTGGCACTTCCAGGTTCAATGGGGCTGGGCCCTTTCTTACACGACCCGAAATATCGTAGTGAGAACCGTGACAAGGGCAGAACCATCCACCATAGTCACCAGCCTCTCCAATAGGCACACAACCCAAGTGTGTGCAGACACCCAGCATGATGAGCCACTCGGGCTTCTTGACACGGTCGCCGTCGGACTGTGGGTCACGGAGGGTCTTCCAGTCAAAGTCCTCGGCTTCCTTGATCTCATCCGCAGTACGGTGGCGGATGAAGACCGGCTTTCCACGCCACTTGATGATCACGTTCTTGCCCTCTGGAATGGTTGCAAGGTCGACTTCAACCTTGGCCATGGCCAGCACATCGGCGGAAGCGGACATGTTGACAAGGAAGTCTTTGCATTTGTCAGCCATTGCTTCTCAATCGCGTAACAAACAGCGTTGCGCTCTGCTCTACTCACCCTGCACGGTATTCTTTGCACCAAGCGCTGAAACACCACCCATAGCGCCGACCATGAAGTACTGGAACAGCTTGTTGCCGGTCTCGCCCGAGTTATTCCTGTAGCTCTTGAAGGAAGGGATGATAGTAGTGTCTGGCTTGTTGCTAGCGCCACGGTGGAAAGGCGATTTGAACTCGGCGTGTGATGTTGAGGCATCGGTAGAGCTGGCTTCGCGTTTCTGGATGGCGGTTGAGGTGGTGCGCAGAGCAGGCACAGCCTGGCGAGTGGCGCCGCGCACCAGCGAGGTGGCGGCTCGAGAGGAGATCGACATGTCGGCGGATGTGAGAGGTGCCTGCGGAGGATGGATCGGTCTCAATGGGTCGTGGTGGTCGCAGGAGGCGTGAGATGGAATGATGCTTTTGCTCTCGGAAAGTGAGGAAGTTGTGGCCAATCAGAGACGAGCTGATTCAAGGCGAGGAAGGCACGACGAAGCTCGGTTGTTTCTGCCTCAGGCGACAACTAACTAAAGTTTGGGCCCACGACTGCCTAGTCATGTCAACCAAGGGACGGTCACTTCACTTTCTTCAGTCCGCCACCGCCCAGAAAAAAATCCTTCGACGGCAGAGATCGTCATGGCGCCTCCTGCGACACGGACCAGCTTCAAGCGCTCGGCCTCTGAAGACGCAGACGATACGAGCGTCACTTCTTCAAAGCGTGCCAAGGCCAGCAGTCGATCAAGTAAAGCACAGACTCAATCGCAAGAATCACAAGACAAGTCAGGCACTGGAGAACGACCGAAGCGATTCACGCCAGACGGAAGAGAGATTCCATACATGAAGCCACGGCCCAATGGATCTTGGCGAATGATCACCGGCGAAGACATTGCGTATACTCCAGAAGAACGACCGACTCGAGCTCCAGCAAGTGCATACAAGCAGACATCGATCACTCAATCGTTCGGCCAATCGACCTACTCTGGCAAAGAACGCAAATCGAAACCGCAACTCAAGAACACCACACCAAGCGCCACCAAGTCGAAGGCGACCACAAAACCAACGATGGCAACGGCATCGTCATCAAAGCGACCCAACAACGAAGCGACACCAACCACAACCACAACCAAAGCCGGTCCCCCCAAATCCTCCACCTCCAACCACCTAACCCTCAACCACTCCATCTCCAACATCTTCTCCGCACCACCCAACACCCTCCTTCTCCACGCCTGCAACACCGAAGGCAGCTGGGGCGCAGGCATAGCCCTCGCCTTCAAGGATTCCTACCCCTCGGCCTTCGAAACCTACCGCGACCACTGTCGCCTCACACCAAGCGACGAACTCATCGGAACTGCCCTTCTCATCCCTCCATCCGAAGAAGACGACTCCGACTCGAGTAAACACTTCATAGGCTGCCTTTTCACATCAGTCAGTAAAGGCCAACGCAAAGACTCGCCTGACAAGATCCTGCGTGCCACCGGAACTGCGGTGAAGGATTTGGTTAAGAAGGTCGGGGAGTGGAATGCGGAGCACGAGGACGCTGAGAAGAAAGTGGGAGAGGTGAGGATGTGTAAGATCAATTCGGGGTTGTTTGGGGTGAAGTGGGAGAGAACCCAGGCTGTGTTGGAGGGGATCGAGGTCGATGATGACAGTTCGATTCGACAGATCGAGGTCATCTCGAGGAGTGAAGACGACTGATGAGAGGGTGCGGATGATGGCGCGGTGTGGTAAGTTCTTTCTATGTCTCTCTTTTCTTGTGATACCTCGGCGGCGGCAATGGTTTTGTGGAACAAGATGTTCATGACCAACAATGGGAAGCTCGGCGTAAGGATGGATGACGGGTCTTCGCGATGGCAGCGGCTTTATTGAACGAGATGTTCACGGCCAACGATGGGAAACTCGGCGTAAGGATACTTCATGGGCGGCAATACTGGCTTGTTTCGAACTTCATCGACGCGTTTCTCGTGTCCGACAGAAAAGTTATGGCGATGATACCTTGGGATAAAATCAGGTCACGAGCAGGAGACAGCACTGCTCAAGCAGAACTGTGGAGAAGTTAAAAAGCTTTTCTCCAGGAATACTCAAATGTTTTATGCAAACCAACAACGATCGATAGAAACCTCTTCCATCTTTCGCTACCGCGCATGTTCAGCAGTAGTCGTATGCTTCTCCTTCCTTCATCGAGTCATGCATCATACCCCTCCTCCCACTCTCATGAGCGACAACTAGTGTCGACCACTTGGCGTATCTCAACCAAGAAGCTCAACGTCCAACCCGATAGCCCTCATGAACAGGTTGACGTCTGCCAACCTCTTCAAACTCATCTCTTCTGGCAATGTCTTTGACACACCGACAGTCTCCATAACGCGATCCTTGACACCCAACACAAGGCGCTGTTGTTGATCAGGACTAGCGCCAACACCCATCGCAGCCAAGAATTGCCAAACGTGGACGTCCTCGGAAGCAGACACAGGCCCATCGGTTGGGAAAATATAAGGCAAGACAGGCTCCAGAGTATCGAAGAGACGATCGTACATTTCCGTGAATTGCTGGAAGTCCGATGCAGGAGCAGATTGCTTGAGTAGTTCGGCGCGAGAGATGAGCATGGTGAGAATGCTGACGCCGATCTTTGTGCGCGAGATGGCTTGGACTTGTGTCCGTTCCAGGACCAGACCAAGGAGACCAATGATGATATTCAGAGGCGCTTCGTTGACGTAGCTGAACAGTGGTGGGACGACGGCCTGGTTGAAAAGATTGACCTCTTCTTTCACGCGTGCTGGAAGAGCGCTGTTGTCCGCTGCTGGGTATGCGTCACGAATGACGTCCAGAATGTCGAGGTGGATCACAATGAGAGTGAGCATGGTGAGACGTTGCTGATCATCGAGGTGTCGGAATGTGCGAGGAACTGCCTTCTTGCCCTTGCTGTGCGACAATATTTGAATGAATGGGTGTGGCGAGGTTGAGCTTTTCTCATGTCAGCAAAGAAGTTCCAGCTCTGCATATATTGGGTACTTACCTTGGGTTGATCTCAACCATGATGCGAAGGGCTTCCCATAGCTGCTCGTTCAGTTCCTGCATGGCACTTCTCCACCTCATGTGGCCTTCTATGACCTCAGGCGGGCTCTCCTCATTCGGTGGTGGAGGCATTTCTCGTTCGTGATCTTCGAGCCTCATGAGCGTCGTGTACAAGTTTTCGATATCGCGAAGCGCAGACTTGCGGTCGGCAGGCTTGGTGGGATGGTGCTTGCGAATGTCTGCAGAGTCCGGACGCTTGATGTTAAGAAGCGGTCGAGGCGTCTTGGAGTTGCTGAAGGCAATCTTGCCGAGCGAGCCTTCGACGACAAGCGACTTGTTCTTCGGGCGAGACTTCGCTGCCTCGACAGCCCGAGCGACTTGTTGTTCCATACGTTGCACATGATTGTCACCGCCGCGAGGATGATGCCGGCTACGACCATAACCATAGCGACTGCCTGTTTGGAATAGGTATGTCTGAGCGAACTGGTTCAAAGGCTGACCTGGGCCGCTCCGTGGGGGACCACGTATTTGAGCATAGACTTGGTAGTAGAAGTCCTCAGCCAGTTGCTCCTTGCTGCCAGGCTCATTGTCGATGCCACCCGTGGCAGTCAGCAACTGCTGTAGCTGGATGCGGGTAATGAAGTTCTTGTCCTGGGGCGTCATCAGGCCATTGTTCTTGCTCAAGAGGAAGATCTTGTGATTGCGCTTGGCACGTTTGGCTTCCTCAGCCATGTAAGCCTCTCGGTCTTCTGGAGTCATGTTCATCATCTGCTGGGCCTGGGTTATCGGCGGGCCATTGTATGATGGACCACGGCTGTGCATAGGGAGAATCGGTGCTCCTCGGGGTTGGACTGGAGGACCTGGCATAGGGAAGCCTGGAGGAGGTCCTTGCTGGAACTGTTGCTGGGGCGGCATACCATGGAAATCTTGCGACTGTGGGCGACCATGATTGGCGATGGGCTGCCTTTGTAGGATCTGAGGCGCACGCTGATTGAAGCCAGGGCCAGGAGAAGGCTGCGCTGGCAACTCCTGAGGGATCTGCTGCTGCTGCATCGGGGATGGACGTTGGAGTATCTGGGGCACTCTTTGCTGCTCGAACGGTGACGGCGCTTGTGGTTGAGATGGCGGACCGCCTAAGCCCAGCATATTCTTCAAGCCCTGCGACTGGCTCTGATAGTCTGGCTGTGGCTGCACGGGTGGTGCAGGACGTGCTTGTGCTCGCATCTGTGCCTCCAGCTCTTCCAAAGTCATCATCCTCGCCGCCGGCTCGGGCTGCCTGGCTGGCTCGGCCTTCTTCGCCACGGAACTGCCCCAAATCGATGCATCTGCCTCCAACTTTGGGATGTATTCTGGCTGCTTGTACACCTCATAGCCCGTCTTTGCAGGCTTCTGCGGAGGGCGGGGCTGAGCATATGGCTGGCGTGCTTGATGCAGGACCTGCTCTTCGATCAAGGTGTCTCGAATGTTGGCCGTCTGTCCCGCAAAGTCAAAGTCTCTGCCCACGCTCTCTCTTGTCACTGGCTCATCGCCGCCGAAAGTGTCATCATTGAAGTCATCGCCGGCCTCTTGCAGTTGAGCTCCCAGTCCATCATAGGTCTGCTCAAAGTCGAGCATTTCGCCACCTCCATCGCCGCCGAGTCCTGCAAAGGGATCGCGCTGGTCGAACATGCCTCGCGAGCTCGATTGCTGCGCGTCCTTGTCGCGAGGCAGGGTGGTGTCGAAGCCGAAGAACGACATGTCGCCGGTGGTGGTGTCTGTTTACGTGGAGCGTTCTGGTTGTTGCGGGATGGTAATTATCATAAAGGCGGCACGGCGCAAAGGCGCCAACTCCGAGGAATGGAAAACAGCTTCGCTATGCTGGGGAGGACAAACGCTGTAACGATGGGCTCAGTTGAGGTGTGCTGAAGTCATTCTGCTCGGCAAACAATGTGGGCGGAAGCATTGACCATGACGGGTTGTGACCTCAGTGGTGCTATGGTACGCCGTTGCGGATCTCGCTGTGACACGGCAGCAGCTCGGTGGTCCGCCTTGCCGCGCAGCAACACTCACACCTGTCCATGCTGTCCCGCAGCTGTCGGCCAGCAACGGTCTCGCAACATCGAGTCCGTTCGCACATAGCCTGCCGTATTCCGTGTGAAGGTTTTCCTACTATACGAGCTGTCGTGCTGAACGCTCCCAACGTGTAACTTCGTCTGGTGCAATTAAGAGGACCTCTAGTGGCAGTCCAATTATACCCGCCATACGAGCTCTGCTGTACCCCTTACGACGCAAGAATTCGCGGCACGCAGACCCAAGGAATTTCTCCCTCCGAGCCGGCGGGAGACCACGTCGCCATCCCCGTCTGCCTTCGTATCATATGCACGCTGGACTAGTGGAGGGGCGCGCGTCCAAGAAGCGATATTACCTCCTTCACCTGCCCTGCCCGCCGCTGCCTTCCCTGATTTCTTTGTTCGAAACTCTGTCTGACAAGCCTGCGTAAGCCGCGTGCGTACCGCATCTCGAAACACTCGAAACTCGACACCTCCTCCTCATCTAGTCGCTCATTTCTCGCGACTGCTCCGTGTCCTCGCCATCACCGCCCATCGTTCGGACTTCGACGAGCATCACCACACTCGAGCCGCTGCCGTCCAGAACGCCACGCATCCTGCCGAGACAAAGCCTCATCGATCCGCGTTGATCGATCGCCGCCGCATGCTGACACACCTCGCGACAACATGGCGGGCTCGACGCGATACGTGCGATACATTGTCTTCGCCTTCATCGCCCTAATCCTCATCTTCTTCATCTCCTCCTCATCATCACGCGTGCCTGGCGCCGAACACATCCAATCCGCATCAGAACTGCTTAAGGCGCAAGGGATATGGAAAGGCACGCAACAGGGCTCGAAAGCACCTGCGCAAGCACCTTCGGATAAGACGGGCAATGCTGGCATTGTCGGAGAGGGCGAGCAGAACCTACCGGTGAACCACGCGGGCAACCCAGTCGCGGTGCCTCACGATGCGGATGTCCCCAACGCTGCTGGTCCCGACCATCTATCCACTTCACCGAACCCAGCACCTGGCACACAAACCCATCTCTCGAACACCGCGCCAGGCCCGCGCATGAACGCCACCTTCGTGACACTCGCTCGCAACAGTGATGTGTGGGAGATTTCCAGGTCCATCCGCCAGGTCGAAGATCGCTTCAACCACGCCTACAACTACGACTGGGTTTTCCTCAACGATGCCGAATTTGACGACACATTCGTCAAGGTGACCACGGCTTTGACTTCTGGCAAGGCAAAGTACGGCAAGATCGACAAAGAGCATTGGGGATTCCCGGAATGGATCGATCAAGATAAGGCGAAGAAGGTGCGAGAGGACATGCACGAGCGCAAGATCATCTACGGAGACAGCATCAGCTACCGTCACATGTGCAGATATGAGTCCGGGTTTTTCTTCCGTCACCCACTCATGCTCGATTACGAGTGGTACTGGCGTGTGGAGCCCAGCATCGAGCTCTACTGCGATATCGCCTACGATCCATTCAAGTTCATGGCCGAGAACAAGAAGAAGTACTCGTTCGTGCTCTCGCTGTACGAATACGTGGAAACGATTCCCACGCTGTGGGATAGCGTGAAGAAGTTCATCTCCAACAACCCACAATACATCGAAAAGGACAACGCGATGGAATGGATCTCCGACGATGGCGGAAACACCTACAACCATTGCCACTTCTGGTCCAACTTCGAAATCGGAAACCTCAACTGGTTGCGCAGCGATGCTTACATTGACTACTTCACACATCTCGATAAAGAGGGCGGTTTCTTCTACGAGCGCTGGGGTGATGCTCCAATCCACTCCATCGCAGCGGCTCTCATGCTCAAGAAGGAGGAAATCCATTTCTTCAACGACATCGCCTACTACCACGTTCCATTCACGCACTGCCCGACCGGCGAACAAACGAGGCTGGATCTGAAGTGCCACTGCAACCCCAAGGACAACTTTGACTGGAATGGATACTCATGTAAGTTCTGAGCGTTCAGTGGAACATTCGCACGACTCAGCTAACAATTTCTTCCTCTCAGGCACGAAACGATGGTACGACATAAACAAAATGCCAATGCCCGAAGGCTACGAAAAAGAGCAGTGACTGGCAGGGAGATATAAAGAAATTGCCGAAGAGTGGCGCGGCCCTCTAATCATTCTGGGCGTCGCTATGGCCTTTGTCCTGGTGGTCTCGCTCTATCGCCCCGCGATGAGGTTGTACGATTATACGGTCCGAGTGACGGGATTGCGGAAATCGAGTCGTTTCTCTCAGGAACGATTTCTGGGGCCGCAGGTTGGGGAGAAGGTCAAAGCCTAGTAGGCGCTGCTGAAGGGATTGTTCCAGACGGCAGCCGCTAGCTACCTTTTCTGCCGCGAGAGAGAAAGGCTTCCGTAGGAAACGGCATTTGGAGGGCGTTTACCTTTTCGAAAAACTATGTTGTTTTAGTGTCGCACGACAGGGGCGGGTTTACTAGAGCTATGTTTGGCATGAATAGCACAATCAGCGAAAAAGAGACTTGCTTTCCTCCCTGGAAATGGAGCAATTAGGCAGAGAGGCGAATATCTAACCTGCTCCACATTTTCGACGACCGTATTGATCATTGGGAGTCCTGTCTCCAACATTCATATCCCTGTCACAACTCTCGTTCTCTGAAATCCATCTACGCATTCAGTTTCTACCCCTCTCGAGTTTCCATGCTGGTTTGGGCACTTTCTTGCAGATTCATCATGATCAATATACCGTCAAGCCGGCATTTCTTATTATATGCATCCACGATGTGGCGCCTGGACAGCACAAGTCACCCACTCCACTGGGCGCAAGCTTGCGCGTCTTTGCATCAGAGTATGGGTAGAGATCGGCCATTAGAGAATCATGGCGAGCCGCGACCCAGCTCTGCACTACTCGGGGCTTCCGTAGTCTGCAATTTCTGCCTAATGTGAGCTCTCAGTCCCACTGTAAGATGTCGACTGCAGGGTTCCTCGAGTGTGATGTCTTTTGAGAGACTGCGTAGTAATTGGATTTTTCGAAAAAGTCTCCGTCCCCCTTCACTTGATGAAATCTCCCAGCCCGAGCCCGAAACCTGTGTTGCGAGGATTGGTCGGAGCTTTTCGGTTTGCGAGCATGGCTTGGAGATTATTCGTTGACTTTTTGTTGCGAGATCGCTTTTTGCTGCTTGCTTGGTTCGTTTCCTCTGCTGGTGCGGTCGATAAGGGAGCCGCGGGCTCATCGGCACCACGAGCTGGCAACGCTGGAGTTGTCTGTCGGAGTGAGGCCGATGGAGTTTTCTGAGATTTCGATGAGGCAGTGGAGCGGGATGCGGATTTTGATATGGTTGCATTAGATCTTGATGTTTTGATGCGCATATCTTGGACTGTTCCGCAGGGCGAACATTTTATTTCGCATGGCGTTGAATGATTCCCTGCGATACGATCTCGACGTGTTCGTTTTGTGGCTCTTACGCGGCTGGCATTCCATCCGGCGATGAGGAGCGTCCCGCAAGAGAGACATGGTTGGAGGGTCGAGGTGTTGTTGTCCGTAGTGGCCATTCCGGTTCGCTGAATTTGCAAATAAGCTGATACTGCAGGTGAGCTTGCAAACAGAGACTGAGAAGCAGCGTCTATATGCTTTGCGCGTGCAGACGCTGCCATCGACGCCATAACGTTGACATGTCTGTGCAGTGGTGAAGCTCGAAGTCGAAATGAGATTTTGGTGGCGCCGGGATGTGCAGGCGCTAGCGGCTGGCTGCATGCTCGTGCACTCGTCGTGCATGACTGCCGCAGAACCCATGCCAAACTCTAACTTGTGCATCGCAGCTTCAATCCACGACAAGACAAGGCTTCAAGAAAACATTCGAGTTCTGTTTCCCGACATCAACAGGCTCGCATCGAGCACTGCTCTCGATGGCGATTCAATTGCAAGAATCGCAAGGAGTCCGACTCGCGGTCGAAGGTTGCGGCCATGGCACACTCCACGCGATATACGCATCAATCGAAGAAGCTTGCAAACAAAAAGGCTGGCCTGGAATCGATTTGCTCATTATCGGCGGAGACTTTCAGTCTGTTCGAAATGCTTACGACTTGAATTGTGTGAGCATGCCACCGAAATATCGGTCCATGTGTGACTTCCACGAATACTACTCTGGCCAACGGACAGCTCCTTATTTGACAATCTTCGTTGGCGGAAACCACGAGGCGAGCAATTACCTGTTCGAGTTGTACTACGGAGGTTGGGTTGCTCCCAACATCTACTACATGGGCGCAGCGAATGTGCTGCGGCTTGGACCACTCCGAATCGCTGGGCTGAGTGGGATATGGAAGGGATTCGACTATCGCAAGCCACATTTTGAGCGACTGCCATACAATGAATCAGATATGAAGAGCGTTTATCATGTTAGAGAACTGGATGTGCGGAAACTTCTTCAAATTCGAACACAAGTCGATATTGGAGTCAGTCATGACTGGCCTCAGGGCATTGAGTGGAAGGGCAACTGGAAGAGACTTTTCAGTAAAAAGAGTCACTTCGAAGACGATGCAAGAAGCGGTAAATTAGGCAGTATCGCCGCGAAACAAGTATTGGAACGATTGCGACCGAGATATTGGTTTTCCGCGCATTTGCACTGCAAATTTGCTGCTGTGGTACAGCATGAAGGCCACAATGCGACACTGCCGCAGCAGACTGCGCCTTTGGGTGCAAGCTCCTTTGCTGTGCCAGCGAAAAATGGAGACGAGCTCGATCTCAATGGCGCAGAGACCATCGACACCGCTCCACCTGCTAAGAATGACGACGAGATTGATCTCGACCTCGATGACGATGAACCCGAGGCGTCGGCAGAGAAACCCACTGTTGGTACAAGGCCCGGCAATAACGATGAGGTTGAGTTGGACCTTGACGACGATGACAGCGTGCCTGTTGCGACAACCGATGACCAAGTCCATAGTGAGAAGGGCCAGACAGAAGAAGAGGCACGTCTGGCTGCAGCGCGAGCTGCGTTGCCTGCTTCTTTCGCACCTCGCAAGCAACCCGAACCGATCGAACACCCTCCCGAGATTACCAACACCGAGACTTGCTTTCTCGCGCTCGACAAATGTCTACCGAGCCGAGCCTTCCTGCAGCTACTGGACGCCTCAACTGAGCCGGTGCACGATCGTGAGCGACCACTCAAGCTCCAGTACGATCGCGAGTGGCTTGCTATAACACGGGCATTTGCACAGAGTGAACCCACAGTGGTTGGGGACCCAAATGCTAAAGTACCGTTCGTGAAGACACAAGCGGAGTACAAGGAGTTGATTGAGAACGAGCGCAAGTGGATCGATGCGAACATCTCCGACGAGAAACTTGTAGTTCCCGAGGATTTTGTTGTGACCGCACCAGTGTACGATGGCGGCGATTTCCGCAGCCCGCAATATCAGCAGGTGAAGGAGTATCCCAATCCTCAGGCAGCAGCGTTCTGCCAACTTCTGCAGATCCCCAATGCGCTCGAAATCAGCGAGGAGGAGATTGCGAGTCGACTCCAAGCTGGTCCTCGTCCCGATACAGAGTTCCATGGTGGGCGAGGTCGCGGGAGAGGAGACTTTCGAGGCGATCGTGGCGGACGTGGGAGAGGGCGCGGCGGTGGCAGAGGCAGATTTCGAGGCCGATGATTTGAGTGACACCGATGGCTCGATCACCCCAATAGACCTGTATCCCATCCGGAATGTCTGAGTAGATACCATCCGACGCCTCCCGCACTATGCGCTGGCGGGTCCGAGCAATTTGAAGCCTCTCAAGACGCTTGATCTCACCGCCCACCTCTACCTCGTCCTCTACCCCCTCTGCCACCCCCACGGCCACCTCTCTTCCCTCCACGACCGCCCTGCGTCCGTTCGTAAATCTTTTCACGCCCGAAAGCAGCATCGGCTAATCTTAAATAGCTCGTCACACCCTGATCCACAACTGCCAATATGACATTTTTGTAGCCATGTTTCAGCTTTGTATACATTTGCGCATCGTCCTTAGGAGGGTCGTAAGGAGTCGTCTCAAGTAAAGCGCTCAGCTGGTCAAGGGTCGGTGCGCCGACTTCCCGGGCGTTGACGACTGCGATTCGGAAGTCCGGATCGACGGGGTTGGACTTCTTGAAATGTGCTGAGCCCGGCTTCCAGACATGGTAGGTGATGCGGAAGTTGGGATCTGTTGCTGCGTCGTGGGGCGTCTTTGGTGCTTGTGAAGTGGTTGGATCGTGGAAGTTGATAAGTGCCAGGCGGCGGTAGATGGTGTGGTAGTCTCGGTAAAGGTCGTTTGTTACCATGGGTCCTTCGACTTGTTGGTCATGTTGCTGCTTTAGAGCAGCTTCTGGGCTTTGCGCAAATATATGTGCAAGCTCTGCGATCGAGTCGCGAAGTCCAGTTTGCCAGGTTCGTTTCGGTGGAGAGGGATAACACTCTGGCCCGATTGGCGGACCTGTGGTTCTCCAGGACGGTGCGCGAAGGAGTGTGTAGCCAGCTCGCTTGAGACCTGTGTATACAGAGAATCGTTCGAAAGTCAGTGCGCCTTCGTGGCTCTCCTCGTCACCCAAGAACATCGCGTAGCCAGCTTGTACGCTCATGGGTAGGCCGAATTCATCCTCGTCGTCATCATCTTCTGCTTTTGGCCACCTGATGTCCATCGTGCCTCGCTCGAGTAGGTAGAGTGCTTCTTCAGGCCACATCCAGACTCGTACGCCGCGTAATTCATCGTCGCCAAGAGGATCCTCGTGAGCTGGCAGGACTCTGCCCATTTTGATAAACAGCGGGCCCTTGGGGTTTATGGCGTAACACATATTTGTCTCTGGGTGGTAAGTGGCGATCGTGTGACCTTTGGGTTGATGGGTTCTCTCGAATGCCAGTGCATTGTGCATGGCTTGCCGTGATGCCGCCAGAATGTTAGTCTGGAGGGCCGTGGCATGAGGTTCAAAGTCTTTTTCTCCGCGCTTCGGAATCTTTGCGTCGCCTGTGCTGTATTTTGGTGTTGGATTTATTCGTGTTGACAGGATATTATGCACTTACGATATTGAACTTAAGAATCGAAAATCTTGCGTTTCGTCCGAAAGGTCGATGTCTTCGCCGCTGAGACCGGCGCCTCGCGGTATGGCATCCTCATCTGCGTCCTCCATGATCGTGTGCTCGGCTTCGACCAAAGGCAGTGGTGCAGTGTTGGAGTGAACCTTTGAGGAGTCTTCTCTGACTGGACAAGGAAAGTCCAAAGTCTTGGCATTGGGCTCGCCACGTCCTCACTTCTCCAACTCCGCCGTGCACTTGCCTCCGCTCGCAACACCACTCGGAAACCACACATCGCGCGCAACGGGACCCAGACACGACATTCAGTCGGTTGTTCTTTGTCAGATGGCCCAATCAACACCAGAAGATGAGCTTCTTCTCATAGTACGCGGTTCGCCCGGATGCGCCCGGAATTCACCATGATTAACGCGATGCAGTTGCTCCGCAACCTCCGCAATGTAGTCTACACGTTCGGCGAGAGTAGCAAGCAGCATATGTCCATGCGCGCTATGGTTCTGGAACATTTGGAGGAAATGCGACGAAAAGGTCTCACCACGAATCTCAATCTGGCGCGGCAGCAGGAACGGCAAATGCAGGGAGTTGAGCAGACTTCAGTTCAAACTGGAACTCAACAGCCAGATGACCTACCGCAACTGATGGAGACGCTGGCTACGCTTAAGCTTGAATGATCGAATGAGCAGCTGCACAACTACATGCGTATAGGTTCGATGCTCGCTCGAGATGTGTAGCAGGCCTGAAGACGACTGGCACGCACGAATCGCACTGAAAGGAAAGTCGGCACTCAAATCCATGAGAGCCGCAATACGACAATCCCACAAATGGAAAGATGCTTTGGAAACCTTGTATACTATAGTTCCAGCGCTTGCAAGAGCATTTTATTGCGTATTTGTCTAGATGTTGATGAAACGTTGCAGGCATGGACATCACCATTCGGTAGCCACGAATGCTGTCGGCAATATACAGCAACTGAGAGAGCAAATCTTGGTACGTACGATTACGGGTATCATGCTCGAACGTCGACAATCTGGACTATAATATGCTCCCACTGTTCGACCAACACATGCGGCGATCTATGCCAAGCACTGGAGCGGGGAACAAGCTGAACCGCTTCGCGGTGCCTCGTGAATCGTGGCACATTTCAGGACGATCGCTACGCATCTGCAACCCCGGAAATATACCTGAGAGAACAATGAAGCGAATGTCATTTTCGGCCAACATTCACACCTCTCCAGAGTGTAACAGTCCCTGGCAGTCTTCGACGGATACTGTTGCCCACGAGGGACGTCATGCCACACAAAAGACTTATCCGTTCAGGAACTACTGGACCGCACCTGGAGGCCTGAGTGAGGCATTGGTGCCTCTTCTCAGCAAACAGGATGCCGAATTGATGATTGACAAATACTTCCTCCATGTTGACCCTCTTTATCCAATCATCCCACAGGCGGTGTTCAGAGCTAGAGTCGAAAGCTTCTGGGCGTCCTCTCATGAATCCAGGTTCGTCATTCTGCATACAGTTGTGATCTGACTGACTGTTTCCATCCGCTTTCAGGAACGCTGCCGATGCTATTGAGGTGGCTCTCATCTGCATCATTCTGGCCACAGGTCGCTTGTTCATCATGGACCAAGACTTCGTCGACCTTGTATCACCAGAAACGTTTCTCTCTTGTGCATATCGCGCACTTGCCTTTCGTCATTTCTAAGCAAGTGGTCGCTACAAAGCATCCAAGTGCTGATACTCATTTGCAATTACTTTGTGATGAACAACCGCACTGCCGACTCGTGGACATTCTCGGGCATCATTCAGGAACAAGCATATGGGCTTGGTCTTCATAAGCTGCCTCCGAAAACCGCCACTGTGTCTGAGAAGCAGCTTCGCTATCGCTGGTGGCAGGCTCTTATGTTCCAGGACGTGTCCCTCTCTTACTATCTCCAGCTAGTGCCATTGACATGCCAGCACAGCATTGACGCAAGCGCTCTGTCAAACGTCGATGAAGGAGACAACCGACCTGGGCTGCGAATGCAAGAGTTACTCACGACGGGGCCAGTTGTCAGCGATCTTGCCTTTCTAACGTGTCAAACTGACGTGAGCTATGTTCGGGCGATGTGGCTATTCGCAAAATTCATGCAGGTGAATATTTGTTTACCTGGGGCCCTGGCGCGACCCGTGGTGAGAGACAGTGCTCACAAAGCCGCTCTGATTTTGGAGCTTCAGGGTCTCTACGATGGTCTGGACCCACCTTTCAATACTACGGCATACAATAACCACGAGCACCGGACATGGAGACAGATGATTATGGTTGCGAGCAACTACCATTTTGCATTCACTATGCTTCATTTAGCTGAAAATGCGGAGTCTGATGTTCGGCGAGATCTGCACGAGGCGCTCAAAGCGTCTGCCAAAGCGATGTCCTGCTTCTTTACACTCATCGCGGCAGAGCCTCAACACGCGGCAATGTGGGCTCCTACAAACACCAGAGCCTACGCGCAAGCAGTACGTACGATCGGTTGCGCCATTACCCAGACACTGATAGCTGGCGTCTATTCTAAGGTCATGATCAAGAAGATGTTCTCGCTTGTCGAGCTGCAACAGCAACGCGAGGAAGATCCATGGCTGCAACTGGTCAAAGGAGATTTCGATCGTTACATCGATCTACTTGTCCATACACATGGCGCACCAGGATTTGAACAGATGAAAAAAGAGCGCCTCTCCAAACTCCTCGATGGACAAGTCACGAGTTCGCTCCATTCTTAAGAGGTGAGAAAGGCCGAGAGCGGGTTCAACCTCAGCATACTGGATTCACTTTGGCTACGCTCGTTGTAGTTGCAGACACGATGACAGGATACTCAATTGCAGATTTTCTGCAATCCTTGAAGCAGATGAAGGCAAAAATGGCAGCCAAGTCACGAACAGAGGCGCTGAGATTGGCTGTAGATCCGTCTTGTTTACCCCGCACACATCTCACCCCTTCAACACATCCTCTTTGGCCGTATGCAACAACATGTGCTCCAGCTACTATGAGCACTCAGGACGCAAACAGAGAACTTGGGCAGCCGCCTGGCTCTTTTGGCGACGATCTTGTTGGCCCAGGAACCTCCGGCACGGTGGTCCAGCTTGAAGACTTCGAAAACCAACAGAAAGTCGGCAAGAAGCGCAACAAGCCCACCTTGAATTGCCTTAAATACGTCGAAAGGAAGACCAGATGCGATCGAGCACGGCCGTCTTGCTTCGCTTGGTAGGTGTTGCGTTGTGATTCAGGGATTGTTCTCATACTCACGTTCGGTCCCAGCACCCGACGCGAAACTCAGTGCGAGTATACCAACGTTGCCAACATTATCGCGGAGGCAGGCCAAGCTGGTGCATGCAAACGTCGACGACGAGCAAGTGAGAGGGCGTCCGTAGGCCAGGCAGGAGTGCAGTCCTCCTTTACACAAACACCGGCCTTCGCGGGCGAAGTGGAAACCTTCAACAACTTCAATGCACCATCGTACACATCCAACGATGACGATTCCAACAGCACGACTTGCTACTGCCTCCCCAGAATGACTGCGACATTAGCAGCATGTCACCAATTTTCGCCGATGTCGTTGCGACTTTCTCTCCCATGGTGATACACACGCCAGGGGTATCCGCCTCGCGCGAACAGCATGCATTGCTCAATCTTTTCGGAACAGACTCGCAGCATCCCTTCCGTAAGTCGTTCAAGATGGATTCTGCGACAGCACTGAAATCAGGCTGAACACCACGCCTGTGCAGAAAACTACTGGACAGAGAACGGCGGTTTGGTTGAAGTCATTGCAGGTCTACCACCCAAAGTACAGGCCGACTTTCTAGTGCGGACATATTTCGAAAGCGTCGATCCTATCTACCCCATTGTTGCTCACGAAACCTTTCTTGCGGAATTCGAGCGCTTCTGGCGACTTTCAGACGAGGAAAAGCACAAATACGATTCCCACACACGTGGCACTTCAGTTCGCTATTTTCGCTGCAGCGGCCCAACATACCCGTACTAACGCTTTCATAACGGACCACGAGAACATGTCGGAGTTCTATCTGAGCTGTTGTCACCAAAGCTTATGTATATCGAGCTACTTGAACCGGATCTCTATTCCGACCATTCCGACCATGGTGCTAATCTGCCATTTCCTGATGGCTTGTGACCGAATAACAGACGCCTGGACCATTGCTGGCATCATGCAGCGGCAGATCTATGGGCTGAAATTGCACCATAAACCAGGACACGAAACTTCAAGCAATGGTGCTGACAAAGCGCGGATCCAGTATCGCCTATGGCAAGCGGCGATGTTTCAAGACACGGGCCTCTCACTGCATATGGGCCTTCCACCTACGACCATGTATCATACATTGGACGTTGAGGGCCTGCGCGAAGCCGAAACACTGAGCCCAAGCGCTTCCGGCACGACTGACAAAGCGTACATTTGTGCGATGTGGCAATACTCAGAATTTGTCCAGACCAATATCTGCATTCCTAGGTCTCGTGAACACCCGCTGGGTCTTGACGTCGCTCACAAGCAGCAAGTGATCGCGCGCTTTCGAGATCTCTACAGTTCATGGAACGAGCCGTTCTGTCTGTTCGGATATAATCGATTCGATGGCCTTCCTCCACGCCTGCTCTATCAAACGGCCACGGTCGCCAGCAACTACTTTCACGCGCTTGCGTTGCTTTACCTGGACGAGGACGACGGAGCGAGCACTACGACTGATACCTCTGGCGTTATCACTTCCTGTCACGAAGGCATGCTTGCCTTTTTCGCGATGCTCAGGCTCTGTCCCAGCAAGACAAATGCATGGGGACCTGCTCACAATCGCACTTTCGCCATGGCTGTGAGTACTTCATCCCTCCCTAGCAATGTGCATGAGTAGGACTGTAGCTAACAACGCGGTAATGCAGATAATGCTTGGGACGCT
This sequence comes from Cercospora cf. flagellaris, assembly GCA_005356885.1. NCBI lineage: Eukaryota > Fungi > Ascomycota > Dothideomycetes > Mycosphaerellales > Mycosphaerellaceae > Cercospora > Cercospora cf. flagellaris. The sequence continues at coordinate 717,376 of RJLU01000002.1, forward strand.
ATTGCCGATCCAGCGAAAAGAGTCACAGCAGAAGGGTGCCGATGATTTTCAGTACATGCAAGGCAAGAGCAATCTCGACCGTTACATTCGTATACTGAACAGAGCGCATGGTTCTCTTGAATTCGAGCGATCGAGACAAGCACGTTTGACAAATCTAAAAGTCTTGCTTGCGCTGGCATGACAGTTGCCGCAGAGCCCTTAATTTCTCCCGCCCGTCGTGCGCAACGGTACGCCACGATTCTGATGCTTGTGCACCACGTTTATGAAACTGCATCAAGTCATCTACGAAAGACAAGCATTTCATGGTGCTACCAAAGCACATGGCAATATGATGGGAATTCTCTCGAGCTTGGCCGATGTTTCACTGCAACGGTAATAAGATGGAGATAAGATGCACCTTCACGCATCTTCATCGATTCGAATATTAACTTGTAGATCGAACGAATTCGTACCTCCAAGTGACAGCACAATATCGCAAGGGTTTAGCGATACCGCCATGTTCGCATATGTTTGTACAGTAGTACGACGAGATTCGCTAATCCTCAATCGAGACAATGCTCGCCGCAGCGATTTATCACTACGGTGTTGACTGTGGTCTAGCCGCTTTTGACCCCGTTGTCCGTACGGCTAGGTGACATGGCGTGGACGAAGACACAATCCCACCAAATTACCCAGATGTTGGAGATCATTATTCGTTTTCGCGCTATCCCAGTCAAATCATATTTGATACTAATTGATAGCGTCTCTCAAACTGGAGAATTCCTCACACGCGTCGGCATCGAGACTTTTATCCGCATCCAGTGCTCAAAGCGCTGGCATCCTACCAGCATTACCCGCTGCCAACAGCTCCGCAACAGCAGCAGCTTGGTTGATCGGAATTCCAAAGACAGCGGAGGGAATGGTCAAAAAACCATCAAGAGTCTTGATCTTGCAGTCGGCCAAGTCGTAGTTGAAGTTCATGCCGGCATGGATATTCACAGGCAGAGCGATCACACGCGGACCAAGTTCCTAATGAGAGTCAGCTTTGCGTTCCCGAATCGAATCACGGCGACGGTCACTTACGATCTCTAGCTCAGTATGGCTCGTGCCGTTGGGAGAGTTGATGGTCGACGGGTCAATCGTTGGATACACTCGGTAGAAGATTTGCCTGACTCCCAAAGCGAAGTTTCGAGTTGTTGATGCGTCTGGAGCGATGGTGATAGGAGGGGCACCATTGATGTACCTGGTTCATTGTCAGCGTTGCCGCTTTGTGTGCCTTCAATGGCTTCTGGTGACGACTCACAGCAACAATTTCGCATCTGGCTTCAGGGGAAGCTGCTGCAAGAACTTCGCGGTTGCGCCTGGAGTTTGATCGCTGAATGCTGGGGCCACGCCATCAAGCTGGGCCGCGCGGTACTCATCGGTGCATGCTGCTTGTCGCTCCACGACAGGTGATGCAAGTGAGGCACCCAAGAGGGTCAAAACGGTGAGAAATTTGGCAATCATGGTGGAAGGAAGTATGGAATGTGATAGATGTCAATATGGAAAATGTTGAAGGTAGTATTTCGTTGATCCCTGCTGAGACGAGCAGGCTAATAAGTATGTATGCTTCACTGCATGGGCAACGGAGATGTGACGGCAATAGGTGGTGCATTGGTGGCTGCGTGGTGGCTTGGTGGGGAAGGTGATGATCTTCAGCAGATCTGGGGTAGTTCTGGGTAGTGTAAAGCATCCCTTCGCTATTCATGTGTGAAGTGGGCTGTATTTGATGGCCATTCCACGGCTTTAACCTGCCTGTCCATCCTTTGTACGGCTTCCCGCATTTTGTACAGTCGAATTAGCTTGGAACCACTTTTATTCGGATCATGCCGTGAAGTGGTAAATGCTGATATTCCAGAGCATGTACCTGCTTTGGATCACGCGCGATCGCTCCCTTCGCAGATCTGCGGCCTCATGCGTCGGTGGCCGCGAGTGGCTACGCTGGGTCACGAAGTCTTTGTGCTGCTGGTAGTAGTGAGCTGACATTCTTTGCGAAGTTGCGGTCAGTCAACCGCGACCTTTCAATTCTGATAGAAATGCAAGTGCGTCTTGATATCTGCTTTGAGATCATGTATATGAACGCTACAGTTTGGCGATTTGGGAATAGGCTTTACTCATGTGCGCTCGAGGGGGTCGGCAGCTTCAATGAAGTCCCTCGATGCCAACGTGCTTTCGATGTGGGATGGAGGGCTCGGTCTTGTCGCAGCGGCAGATCAAAGTAAGAACGTGGTCAAGCGCGAGTTGGTCATTGGTTCAAGTCCTCAGAGCCGTAGTGTTCTGCAGGCCCACCGCTTGATCGATGAACAGGAAAGTGTTGTTCGAGACATGGTGTTGGAATGGGGCAAGATGGACGAGAAGTGTAAGTGTAGATGTAAGCGCATCAGGCTTGGCAGATACCTCAGGCATCATCGCCTGCTACAGCAACAGCAAATCCGTCGTTGAACAGCTGCAAGATGGTCTCGAGGAGTAGAAAATGTAGTGTCCAAATATGCCATTCATATGCTCTAGCGCAATTGCCTGCTTGAATTGTGAGCTTTCTTCCTTTCACCAAATCACGACTTCGGCCCCGTGAGCATCGGGAAATCTACCCCGCGCCATGCGGAGATAGCGTGGCACCCCGGAGACACCGGACGACATCCACTCAATGCCATTCATCATGCATCAGCAACGACAACGTATGTAAGGTCTGCCAGCGCCATCCTCACGCCCTTTACCTCTCTCTCCATAGCATAGCCGTCGATCCTGCCTCGAAATCTGGTCATGGCCTCGCTCCTCGAGCTCTCGCACGAGCTTCTCCATTGCATCTTCACTGAGATCGAGCCAGCCGACCTCTCATCCCTCTCACAAAGCTGTCGGGCGGTGCACAGCTATATCAGCGGAAACAGACTGCTTCACAGAGACCTCTACGTGCGGCGATATGATGAGCCAGAAGCCGGCAAGAACGAGCCAGACTGGGAGGACTTGGTACACCGCCGGGTGAAGCTCGAGAAGCTCCTCGACACGGACGATAGAGATGTCAAACGGCAGAACCTCGATTACATTGCACGAGAGATCAACAGCTTGGTAGACACAGCAGATAAAGACCAGGAAGAGAGCAAGAATGTTCAACTTCTGAGTGACAGCTTCGTGTCGACAGATAACATCGACACGCTTCTGTGCGGGTCGTCGCTCTTCGCGCCAGGACGAGCTGGAGATAGTGACCAGACACAAGCAGAGACTCCAGAGCTTCGCCAAGCGAGTGCAAAGCTACATTGTCTGTATGGTGTTCCGGTGGACACTGTCCCTTCGCGCTCGTCCTTCTATTCAATGATTCGACATCACCGAGCAGGTCTAGCTTTGTCTCCATCACTGTGTACCCGTTCACAAGTCAGCTCGCGGAGCACGCATCAATTCGCGCGCAGTAAGGTCTATGATCTGCGAGAGTACACAGACGAAACGCTTTGGGGACCTTTCAGGAAAGATGGCTCCCAACGGGTCGATTGGGAAAAGGTCGAGGCGGTGATGATTGTGCTCGGGTTCAACCTCCGGCGTTTCACAGATCGGAGCGACGGCAGATTCCCATTGATCTGGAAACATCCGTTCGTGGGTGCGACTCCGGGATCTTACAAGTCTCCGCCGCGGATTGCTCCACCTGAGAAGAAGGATTTCGATGAGGACGCGGGAGTAATCAGGGATCTCGCGCTCAGTCTGGACGCGATGGACCCATATGGTGTGACGGGGTCTTGGATGCGGGTGGTCTGCTTTCTTGACTACAATGACCTCTATGCCTTCAATTTCAGCGAGCGCATACCCGAGGACCAATTACGAGAGCCAATCGATACTGAAGAAGGTTTGATTGAACTTGCAGAAACGGCACGTATCGCCCATACTGATCTCTTTGTTGTAGCTATCAGACTGATTCGCGTCAAGTTGCAAGTCACACGTATCGACCCGCCCGGGAATACTCGGCCACGCAGTAGCTCGGGAAACTTTGATAGCGATGAGACGGAAGACGAGGAAGACGAAGGGCTCGACTGGAGCAATTTCGAGGGAGAAAGACTTCCCATCGTGCACTTTCGTGGAACTAGTAGGAGCCTTCATGCAAGCTGGGATCCGAACGCGAATAGTAGGATTCGAGGAACAGTCCGCCAGACACCCGAAGGTGAGATCCGATGGACGACCTTCTCCATATTCCACGGCGAGGAGCGCTGGAGAAGTGAAGGCATTCAGGTAGGCGGGCTGAAGTCTGCTAGAGGGGTGCTTGGCAACTGGTTCGACAAGGTAAGAATATATGCCATTTTTTCAGTTTGCAGATCTGACGCAAATTGTAGGACTTCGATATTCACGGCCCTGCAGGGCCAACGGCATTTTGGAAAGAAAGCGATGAGCTCGAAGAAGAGAAGTCGTCCAGTATGCCCATGTCGTATTTCTGACTAGCGACTATATTGTCCTAATGAAGGCACAGCAGAGCCCTCGACTTATCTGCCGTACGTCCTGAGACTACTGGACGAAATCGTTCTCGATCTTGACTGATTTGCGTAGATTCTATGGTTGAGATGAGAAGCATGTTGGAGGTGCATCGTGAGCAGCGCGATGAAAGTATACGGATGACAGTACGATACAATATTCTGGTGCGAGGATGGCTAGAGCTTCCATTCATGTACACAGTCATATGGGTTCGCTAGATTAGATGAATGATGGCCCATGCCAATTATTGATGAGCACGTTAATCATCATCGTTCTCCAAAACTGCCCAGGTGCTTGATCTGTGCTGACTAATACTCCGAATCCCTGATGCCTTTCACGGTTCAGATTTTGCCAAGCAAAACATCAGCTAGCGCGAGGAAGATGTGCATGGGCCCCATTGGGTCGTTTGTCGCCTCCACAACTGGAGCCGTCGCCTTCACCCACAATCTCAGCTCCTCTTTCTACCTCCCTTAGGAAACGAACCTCAATGAACCTGAGGGAATTCATCCGACTTCCCTCACAGTCGACCTCACTGTCAGACCGGAAAGGCAATGTCGGATCCGGTTGACTCGCAATTGACGTCGTACTGAACAATGGCCGCCGGCGACGATCTCCTCGTGTGACCGAAGCTCCAACCTCGTCGAACTTCATAGGCCGCTGCTTGTCTTGGCTACGAACTATACTGGGGTCGACTCCAAAATACCAAGAGACGATGCAAAGGACCTTCCTCTCCCAGCCATCACGGCATGTCGTCATTTCTGGGCGCGGACGAACCAACCAATACATGGGACTGCGGCCATGCGATCCATGCAAGAACGGTAAGGGATTGACATGCGGCGAAAGGCAGTCCTAATCATGCAACCCGATCACGTATGGCCGCAGAGGCGAAAGAAAGCGGCGGCCAACACGGACGGCGAGTATATCAGATACTCGTCTTCTTGGTGTCCTGCAGCTTCCTTCTCTATGTTCTTCTACAAACGTTCATGATGTATTCTCGTCACACGTTGCAGCGCTTTGCGCTTGCAGTGCTAACACCACATCTTTGGCATGCTCAGGCGCAATCGACGTATGGCAATAACAGCTTGCGAGTTACCAAGGACAGCGATGTTGTAGCATCTGCGTTTCCTGAAGTTGAGGGCATTGATCTTATTGCTCCTGCTTTCACCAATCCCGAGAGCCTGCCGGCAGGATGGGACAATGGCACATCTGGTCCCACTGATCTCTACGAGCTAGGTCAGTCCTTAACCAATGCGAAGTAGCATGTTATAGAGTTGCCTAACAGCGGTCCAGACTACTTCATCAGGTCCATTGCCAATCGCAACGACTGGATCACATACAAGTCCTCCGATTTCCTCTCAGAAGAGGGACGAGCCATTCCGTACTTGTTCTTGTCTAGCTCGCCCGGCTACACAGGGAACAATACCAAGCTGAAGGTCTACATCCAAGCTGCAATTCATGGCAATGAGCCCGCAGCCGACCAAGGCGCCCTTGCACTGCTTGGCAAATTGGATGCCAATCAGACTTATGCCGCTTCTCTGCTCGAGAAAATGGACATCTTGATCCTTCCACGCTATAACGTCGATGGTGTATCCTACTTCCAGCGAGAATTGGCTGTCAACTTGGATCCGAACCGAGATCATATCAAGCTTGATCGGAAGCAAACGCGAGAGATCAAGCAGGTCTTCAGCGACTACAACCCTCATCTCGCAATAGACCTTCATGAGTTCAATGCCCCGACAGTGTACGGTGGCGATTATCAGCATGCCAACGATGCGTAAGTGCAACATGTTGGTTTGAATGTCGGCGCAGAATGTTTACGTCGGTGATACAGTCTCATCGCAGGAGGTATCCACCCTAATATACACGCCAGTATTCGTAGCTATCTCAACGATGTTCTGATCCCCATGATTGGAGATAGGCTTGAGGGTTACGGTCTGCGTTGGGGCCCATACGTAACTGGCTCTTCGAACAACTCCTCGGGATCGCCAATTGTCTGGGATGGACCTGCTACCCAACCTCGAAGCGGACGCAACGCGATGGGCCTTACACAAACTATCACGTTTCTATTCGAAATGCGTGGTATCCGCCTGGCTGATCAGCACTTCCAGCGGCGTGTAGCAACCGCCCTGATCAAACTCGAAGCCATATTGGAGTACGCTCGAGACAATACCGAGGAGGTTCGATCCCTGGTAGAGGATGCGCGAGCAGACTTTATCAGCTCGAATGAGGAAATTGTCGTCACCGACTCTCCGAGAGGAAACCTCACGCAACAACCGTTCAACTTCGTAGACCGCCGAAACGGCAGCGTGGTCGAACTTGTCGTGGACTTTTACGAGACCAGGCCTGCCGTGGTGAACTTGACGAGATCGAGACCTGAGGCCTACTTGATACCACGACCATGGTACGACATCGCTGAGCGCCTGGAGATACTCGGCCTGGAAGTGCAAACTCTGGACTACGATTACCGCGGAACTGTCGAGGCGCTGAACATTACCTCAAGTGAGTTGGACGACAGCATATACGAGGGTCATGTGCTCAACACTGTAACCACTGAGCCCCTCACTAAGGAAGTCCACCTTCCGCCCGGAAGCTTCATCGTTAGCACGAGGCAACAGAACGCGGCTTTGGCTTTCATTGCTTTGGAGCCGGAAACGATCGACTCTTATGTCTCCTTTAATTTCATTGCTCTTGCTGCGGGAGATGAGTATCCTATCTACAGGATTCTGGCAGAATGAGCATAGCAGACACTGCAATACACACCATATCGAGGAGGTATCAAGCATAGACTCATAGACCGTTGCTGAACACAAACTATTTTCTCCAGGCAGTTACACTAGTCCCACCCCACGACTTCCTACTTACTCGGGCACCGGACACCTCACCATAACATTCAAATTCCTCGACGAACCATAAATCATACATTGCTCCTCTGTCATCCTCAAACTCGTCGAAAATGGTCCAGGTCCATTACACGTCTCCGCCGGACTGTGTAGCCAGACTTCACAATCCGGCGCTGTCAATGTGCCGTAAAAATTCATGCTTCCGCCCCAGGTGATTTGTAGACAATACCAGTGGCCTGAAGCCCAGGCTTGGATGCTCATCATTCGTCCTGTGCGGCCTTTGCCGAAGATGCAGTTTCCGTTGTCGTAGAATTCGACCTGCGGCAGGGTTAGTGGTTAGGACTGAGGCTGATAGGATATGTCTGTATAGGATGCACCCAAATGACTCGAGGCTCAGGATCGTAGTCTCCGGGCTGGTTTAAATTGATGTTTGGGTCTGGGAGGATAATGGATGTAAGGTTGTAGTCGAGTGGGTCGAGAGTGATTGGAGTTTTGGGCATTTTGATGGAGGAGATTGTTGGATGGGTGAGAATGGGAGAGGCGAGGCCCAGAAGGGCTGTGAAGATTGGTAGGAGTTGCATGGTGGCTGGCAAGAAAGAAAGGGATCGAGGCCTGCCTGGTGGGAACCTGACCGAATCGCTGCTGTGGTAGTCCTCAATCACTTATACGCGGATACCGAACACAATTGGGAACTTCAGTGTGAAGACTTTGGCGACGTGGTACAGGTTTGAGATACTTTGTATCACCACTGACAACTTGCCGTTTTGTGAAATCTGTATCGCCTTGCCAGACTCATATGAGACTGTGTATCATGTCGAAGCCTGATCGACGACGGACAATGCCCTCGTCGGCAGTGGTAGTCACTGCTCATTGTGAGGACTAAATACATAGCTACGACGAATCAGTCCAAGTTACAAAGCACTGAAGCACAGGGTATTGAGTTTGACGTGTGCCGGTGTGTACACCATACGCAAGTAAGCCGTCTCTTTCTTCGAAAGTTCTCGAAGGGAATGCACCGGTTGATTATTGACGAGCAGATTTACACGAATTACTGCTCGATACGAGCACGATCGTCCGGGCTGGACTTGACTCTGAGTTCTCTCTAGAGGCCTACAAACAGTTGAGCGAAACTTATTCCAGCTATGAGCGGACGAGCCGCTCCACCCTCGACATCCGTCTGCGTTGCATCGGATGCCGTACTCGTCCTTGCCGACGCTCCTGTAGCACGAGTCGCGGTGGTCGGAGTGGAAGCCGCATTCTGTCCAGTCCTTGTCGTAGCAGTATCGGAAGTCCTTGTTGTAGCGGTATCGTCGTCTTCGGTCTCTTCGTCAGGATCCGAAGTAAGATTACAATCGTTACTATCCAGGCTGCAAGTTCGTCCAGCTCGACAGAAGGTTCCATCGCCACAGTCAACTGCCCCTACGGGAATGCAACCCCCAGACGGGGTACACTGCTCTCCAGCATCACAGTTCGTTCCGTCGCCACAGCTGACCTCATCTTCGTCGATACAGGTCCCCGTATTCGTGCATTTCTGGCCAGCATCGCAGTATTTACCTGGACTGCAGCAACTAGCTGTGGTGTCGATGCAGTAGTCCGATCCACATTCCTTTTCGCCTGGATCACATCCAGTAGATGATGATGACGATCCACCACTGGTACCGCCACTGCTACCACCACCACTCGATCCCGAGCTTCCAGAGGGAGAAGAGCTTCCCGTAGACACACTTCCTCCTCCCGAACATGTACCATCGCCCACGCATGTCTCGCCAGCACGACAATATCCACCACCACTTGCACAGCACACGGCCCCAACGGGGATACAGTATTCACCGCAAAGTTCATAGTCATCTCCCCCACAGCCTCCTCCTAACTCGTCGCATAGCTTTCCCGATTCGCAACATCCAGCTTCGTCGCCTTCTCCGTCACAGTATGTGCCCAAACGGCAGAAAGTGCCCGAGACTTGAGAGCAGCACATGCCTGTAAGAGGGATGCAGCCATCGGCGCAGATTTTCTCGCTGGTGAAGCAGGAGGACTGTCTCGGAACGAGGGATACGCCGGGGCTAAGGGATGGAGGAAGAGGTACTGCGAAGAGAGGAGTTCTTTGTTGGCCTTTCGCGTGGACGAGAGAGTATGGCGACAGCAGCAGAAGAAGCGACGACACCGCGAGGCATCTTGTTTGTGAACGCATTTTGCTCGATCTTGTCCTGACAATTTCCCAAAGGACGTCTGAGCTGCCGAAGAGGCCCAACGAATGCGCTGGAGTCTGCGTTGCGGTCTTATATCCTGCCGCGCAAGGCGCAGACCTGACATGCGCGATCGACTTCGTCAAGAACCATCAGAGGCCGCCTGCATGTTGTTCAACTCATCGCGCCCTAGACCCCGAACTCTGTGCAGTTCTCAGCCGTACAAGACTCACCGCAGCACAAGCGACATGGCTTGCTAAACGCTACTCACGCCTTGGCTTGCTTGGCTGTCCTCTACAATTGTGGAGGATCTGCGAGGCTTTCGAATCCTTTCAGTGTCGGTTACCTGCTTCGAGCGGAGAGGCTCTCATAACGCGAATGCGAGGTGCCGATCCTACACATACTTTATGGGGAAGTGGGCGGTGCAGTGATGAGCATGCTGCACCAATGGCAATCCAGTCAGAAATGGATGTCTCGCTCTGTGTTTCTTCTATTGCAATGGTGTCGCGCTTGAAGAAGAACAGAAACGGCCACCAAGCGCCTTTCAGATCCGGTTCGTGGTATCATCAAAACGATAGCTCCTTTGATGAGGGCGTCGACGGGGCGGAGAGAAATCTGGAGGAGACTGGTCAATCTGTTGTCGAAACATCATCCCATGTGCTTCGGTCTTCGAATTGCGCGAAGGCGTTCGCATCTCTAAAGCAAGTGGAACGTGTCGCTAGCAGCGAGCATTGACCCAGACAGCGAAGTGACAATTGCCACTGTGGACAAAGCATTGTACCGCTGCGACGCCAGTGTTTCGCTTTTGAGGTACAAGCATAGGTGATAGTCAAACGTAGCACTCTTGTATAGATGTGTAACAGAGCATTGTTTGCTGGCCTTGTGCTTGCTCGGGTATTGGGTCAGTGGAATGTACTCCCATTTGACATTTGACAACGAGAGTCGGTCCACCGCTCTGTCGAAGTAGAGGCACTAACGTTTGCCGCAGTCGTCGCAGAGACACTCAGCTCGACCTACACGATGACCAGCTGCTCGAACACATCATTTACCTTGCACTCATCTCCACCGACAGCATCGAGCACAGCCTCACCATCCATAACACCTATCGTCGCATCAGCACTCAAAAACTTGGAATGGTTCCTCCGGGACCGGACACGGGTCCAGGACACTTACCATGCAAATAGCACGAGCTAACCAGCAAATTTCCTTCCCTACCTCGCTTCTCTGTCTTTCTCAGCACAAAAGGCATCCACAGCCTCGCCACAATTCCAATCCGATCTCCAACTTGAATGTCCGGAATACAGACCCCACACCTTCCCTTTTCTGTGACATAGAACGTGAAAAATGGCCCTCCACTCGAAGTCTTATTCAAAAGTCTGAACAAAGCAGCGAATTTCTTGGATCCGCCAACCCATGGCTTATCCGGAGATGCGTCTTCTTGGGGTCCAAGGTGTCGATCTTGATTCATGTTAAAGGTACGAAGGATGATTTCATGGGCACTGTGGTCCGGATACGTTGTTGTACAATGTTTCTCATACAACTCCAGCCAATCAGAAGGTAACTTTTGCTCGACTGCATCCTGGACGGTAAGGCCTTTGAGGTCGCTATTGGTCGAAGGGCCCTCATTGGGGCTTACTGCGACGATCGTATCAAAAAGGAAAGTGCCGACGCTGACGGTATAGTGGTCAATGCGTGTGAGTTGAGACTTCGTGGCGCCGGCGTGTGCTTTGAACTCGCCAGCAGAGAGGGTGTCGGGACTTATTGCCTCTGGACCGAGAGCTCGTGTGCCTAAAGCAGAGATTTTCAATTTCGAGTAACGGAGCTCGGGGACCCAGGAGGGAAGGTCTGGGTCAACATTGCGGACATCGTAGAAGCAGTTTAGAGTCTGATGATGCTGTATCCAACGCCAGGTAAACTCGCACAGTAGGTCGACGATGGGTACTTTATAGTCGATCTCCATACCCAACTTGTTCGGGAGCAGCCCTAAGATCGCGTAGATGGTGTCATGCTCAACCGAGCATTCTGATGTTTTGAGAGCACGAAGGAAGTTATGCCATTGTTGTTTGTTGTTCAGGTCGGCAAGGACAGTATGCGAATGTTCCAGCATGTGGCCGAGCACCAAGGCAGCCTCGCCGATCGACGAAGACTCTGGGAGCCCATCATGACCCATCTCGATAGCAGGGTCCTTTTTGACGCAAAAGGCTTGATACAGCGCCAAGATGACTTGTACACGGATGTACTCTCTCAGTTTGGCAAAGACGTCCAATGGCAACTCCTCAATATATTGACCAATGTGCAGCGTTCGATGCTGCGCGCACCTGACTTCTTGCACAATCCACCTGCGTGCCCAATACCCGTAAGCGAACAGAACCGACAGATATATCATTCTGACCTCAATCGAATGCTCTTCCGCGGAAAGGCTTTCCAGACTACTACTCGAAGTCGGCTCGTTGACGAGACGGCGCAGGACTCGACACAGCTTTTCTGACATTTCGTCCGCAATGCCTAACCAGATCCTCACGTTTGTAGCCTTGGTGTAAATCTCTTGCATCAGAGTCACTTGACTGTTGCGTTCCTCGACGTCCTGTTGATTGATACAGATTGCATCGATCCAGATGACAACGGCTTTCCCTTCAGCATCTGCACGAAACTGCCGTAATGCAGATTCTAGGTTCACAGTGACGGCAGCGGCAATGCCATTGAGCTCGATGTCTGCCGTGATCTTCGGGTCGCCCCAGCAGTATGACAGGGCTTCGAAGGTCGTATCAATTGCCGGCAGGGCCACTGTATCCAATTCGCATCGTACAACGGCTGAGCGGTCCTCGCTCGGGAGAATCCGTGCGATTCGAATTTGCCCGACGGCCACGTCCAGAGGAGTGTAGATCTGGATGTCGCCCTCCATGTCGATGTGCAAAGTCTCCGTGCTTTCCGCAGCAGACTTTGAAGAGGTACAGCTCAGCTGAACGCCTCTTCAGCCCCGTCAAGAAACGCCGACGTCCTGATTAGGAGGTAAATGTGGTTGAGTTATGCCGAAGGCGGCCTCGTGGAGAATGTTCTAATATTCACAACGCTATCCAGCGACACGTGGTATTATATCTACAGATCTTCATCGTCAAGTTCGACCGCATCAGTGTTCACAGTCTCCTTATGGGGCTCTTCGGGCTTCTTCCTGTTCCCACCTTCGGGACCAGAGGAAGCAGCCACGAAGCCAACCGGTGCTCGAGCTTGTCTCTCTAGCTGAGCCATAGCGTCTGCAGTGTCGGCGTCCATTTCCTCGTCATTGCCGTTGGCATCACCGTTGGCATTGCCATTAGCAGCAGCAGCTTGTCTTGCGACAGCTTGCGAAGCGATAAAATTGACATCCGTGTTGAACTGCGCTTGCACGCTTCGCTTGATGCGCAGCATCTCCTTAAAAGTATCTTCGTTTCCGTGTTGCACCTCGAAAGCTTCCCACTTTCGCCAGAAATCTTGCTCAACGCGAGGATCACAGAATTGTGAAGCATGGCCATAAATGGCACGAGCACGGTCGATTTCGCCGAGGCGTCGTTCCATTTCTGCGAATTTGATGCACATGACTGCAGCTTCCTTGTCAGGCAGAGCAGCGATGGCTCGCTCGTAGATTGGCCTTGTTGAGGTGAGACCGAAGTTTGAGGCAGACTTTGTGATGTAGAAGTTGAACATCTCGCTGCGATCTTCGTCGCCGACGGCGCGCGTAGCCCTCTCGTAAATGCGCATCGCGTGCCGTGCGAGACCCCGCTCTTCCTCGAGAGCACCATACATCAGGTACAGAGTCTTAGCGAAGCGCGGAGGACAGCCTTCGACGGCTTGTTCAAAGAGATCACGAAGCCGTTCTATGGATATGCGACGATCAACGGCTTTCGTGAGATAAAGGTTCCAGAGTTCGAAGGCGACAGGGTAGGAGAAGAGATCCAATCCACGTTCGTAGATTTTGAAACTCTCTTCGTGGTATCCGTTTTCTTCGAGCAGGTTGGCGTAATTGACAACTGTCTGTGGTGTTGCGATGCGAAGTTCGAAGATGCGATCGTAAATCTTCTTAGTCTCTTCCAGCGACGACACCGATTCAACCAGGTCCACGTAGAATGACCATAGCTTCCATGACTTGTGTACCCTCTGCTGCGGTGAGAGTGTTTCATCGAAGTAGTCGATGTTGCTGCGCTTCGGTGCCTTTGTAGCAGTTGCCATGATGTTGACGGCCTGATCGAAATTCTCGTTGCGCAACTCCATTTCTGCCCACTCGGTCCAGCATTCAGCAAGCTCAGAAACAGACTTGTAGGGCACCTTGACAGCCTTTTCCATGATAATGCGCGCATTGATAAGGTCTCCGCCAGCTTCATAGACCTTGGCATAGTTGACCCAGAGCTCATGAAAACGCCCAACAGCCTTCTTAGGGTTAATTGCTGCGATCGCGTCCGCGTATGCTTGCACGACCATGGCCTTGTTATCGCCCCACAGCGCCACGCGTTTCTGCCATTCGTTGACATTGTGCGGGTTTTGCCGGAGCAAAACGTCGTTGACAAGGAAGGGTCGACGATCCATGAGCTGTTCAAATCGCATCATCCGGATGTCCAGATCCAGGTCCGCATCCTCGTCAACTTTGCCCTTCTCCTGTCGCGCCGCAGATTCGTCCATTTTGATGGAGATAAGCGCTTCCTCTGCCTCTGCATACGTGTCGAACACGACAGAAAAGTCTCGCACTGTCATTGCTGTGGTGATTCCATCCTCGAACACATCTCTCGCTCGTTCGTATGCGCCCAAATTGATGTAATATCGGGCAAGTCCCACCCATAAGATTCCTCTTTGGTCCGGGAATCTTTCCAGGCCCGATCGCACAATGGTCTCAATGTCCAAAGCACTTCCGTCCAGCAGAGGCACGGGATTAGGCACCTTTCGCGCGTGATCGATCAAGACCTCCAGCATCTCTGTCCAATGTTGGAAGGGACCTTTTGCTTCCTGGCTTTTAAATCGAGGGTTGTTCAAGACCTGCACGTAATGTTGCACCGCTTCCGTATACCTCCCCTCACGCACCAGTAGATCGATGAACTCTTCAACATATTCCGGGTGTAGCTGGATATATCTCCTCCACACCCTCACTGTTGTCTCGCCTCCGGCACTGGTCGCGAACGGTCTGTATAGCCTCCATACTCTGTTGTGCTGCGTCACCGGTAGTGCCCTCAAAGCTCGATCGAATGTTCTCCTCGTAAATGTGACAAGCGGCTGCGTGCACAGAAATTCCAAGTACATTTCCCAGATCTTTGGCATTTTATTGAGCAGAACCAATGCCCTCTCGAAGAGCGCGTTGACTTTTTGATACTCGGCCTTCCATCGCGCAGGACTCCTGCCTTTCAAGTGTTTTGTTCTCAGCTCCAAGTACATTTTCCACAATTTGTAAGACCGCGGAAGAGCAATGCATGCTCGTTCCAGCACGAAGCTCTGCTCAAGCAATGTGCCATATTGACGTTTGAAGTGCGCGTAGTCGAGCCAAGCTTTCACATTCCCGGGTGATCGAAGAATGTCGTTCTCGTAAATTTCGTCATTTGCGCTGATAAGGTAGAGGCAGTTTTGTTGTTGCGGAGATTGCAGGTTCGGCGCGCCCATGTCGGCGGCGAGGGGAGAGGAGGTGATGGAGAAGATGGATTGTTCGGACTTGCGTCTGGAAGGGAGGACAAGAGTTGTTGAAAGGCGCTTCAACATTGCACCATGAGCGGCAACATGATTCGTACGGCAGCTCTCGACAGCAGAGATGCGACGCAAGGAAGTCGCGCGTCCGCCGTTACAAAAATGCTTGGCGATAGCTGACACCTGACTCGCGTAACTATGTCACGACGCCCGACAACTGGTGGACAGAGCTCCATTGTGAGCTCCGTCGTACTATCAATCATACGTCCGCACTCGCTCTCGCCAGAAACACACCTGTATCGAATCAATTCCTGGCCACAGCTCACCTATATCACCGCCCACCATGTCGTCCGGCGCGGTAGGTCTCACTCACCTCTACTGCCGCCTGCCCAGACTAACATGAGCTATTGCTGCGCAGGGCCGCGAACCCGTCTTCCCAACCCGTCAGTCCCTCGGGCTTATGAAATCGAAACTAAAAGGCGCACAAACTGGCCATGACCTGCTCAAACGCAAATCCGAAGCCCTCACCAAACGTTTCCGCGAAATCACCCGCCGAATCGATGAAGCCAAGCGAAAGATGGGTCGTGTCATGCAGATCGCCGCCTTCAGCATGGCAGAAGTGACATACGCGGTCGGCAACTCCGGCTTCAGTTATCAGATTTTAGAGGGGGCGAGAAGTGCCAAGTTTCGGATCAAGACAAGGCAAGAGAACGTCAGTGGTGTGTTCCTGCCGCAATTTGAGAGCTACCAGCATGAGGGGGCAAGCGAATATGCGATGACGGGGTTGGGTAAGGGAGGGCAACAGGTACAGAAGTGCAGGGAAACGTACACAAGAGCGGTGGAGACGTTGGTCGAGCTTGCAAGTTTGCAGACGGCTTTCGTGGTGTTGGATGAGGTGATCAAGGTGGTGAATCGAAGAGTAAATGCTATGTGGGTATATCTGAACCTACTTGCTTGGAAATATGCTGACATTTTGGTTATAGTGAACACGTTATCATACCGCGGACGGAGAACACGATCAAATATATCAACTCGGAACTGGACGAGATGGATCGAGAGGAGTTCTTCAGATTGAAGAAGGTGAAGGGGTTGAAAGAGCGAGCGGCGGCAGCTGAAGAAGAGCAGAGGAAGAAGCAAGCACTGAAAGATAAGGCTGAGGGCAAGGAGAATGTCACGGAAGAAGAACAGCAACAAGCCAAGGATATATTAGGAGAAGAGAAGGATGAGGACGTCATCTTCTAAACATATTCTTTGGTCACCAATGTGTTGGCAGCAGCTCGTTGCGGACGGCTTGAGGGCCACAGTACACTTGACCCCTTCCAGACTGTCCATGCTACAGGCAACCATTCGCGGACGCTCAAGGTGTGCTCGTGAGGCAATTCGACCAGAGAACTGGGGAGACATTTCGAACGAATAGAGGAGACAGCCCGGCATACCATTGTGGCTCACTACCAATGCCGAGCAGCATTGATTTTGTGCATGCTGAGACGGATTCGGCTTCCTTTTCGTGACCGCACGTCGCTTTGTAGATTATAGGCAGCTCAATCATCGTAGCAGATTCGAATAATGCTGGCGCAATGGGGATGAACATGGATGGTGTGGAGAAACCGGCTGGCTGCAGGCAGAGATCCTGTTTCGTCACTTTCACGTCGCCTGCCGTCTCCTGGCACCACCTGCAGGGCCGGGGGTTACAGCTTCTGCTCATGCGAACATCTCGTCTTCTGTGCGGTCGATGAAAGCGATGGAGTTGAACGTCTGGCCAAGTCGTTGCTGCAGTCGCGCACGGCGGCTCAAGCGAGCTCCGAAACTCTGCTGACCACAGCATGCCGGTCCGTTGAGAACCGCGTGTCGACGTGCGTCGCGTTTGCACTTATTAGGACGACGAGGATGCGAGCTGCGACTAATCAGCTACCTCATTGATTGACCATGTCATAGATATTGACCACCGGATCAGAGATGCTTGCCTCTCGCGACTGTGAGCATGGAAACTGCGAACGAAGTGCCTGCCGACCTGCGAGCCATCGCCGCGTTCCTGAGTCTTGACGAAAACCCCACGACGGTTGTTACACACCTCACTCGAGACGAACAAAACAGTGAAAGAGACTGGCAGGTGGTCTACAGCAACCCAGCTTTCCAGAAGCTCCAGAACTTCGCACGTCAGCTCGAAGACATCCGCCATGCTCTGAACCGCTCGCTCCCCATTGACCAACCTCTAATCGCCCTGCATGGCGAAGTGCTCCACGGAGGATCATGGCAGGCGCGTGTATCAGAAAACTATTGCATTGTAATTGCAAAGGCAAGAGTGGAACAAGTACCCGCTCCAGTGAAGGACGGCATCAGTCATACATCGAAAGCAACAGACTTGGACTGGATACAGTCCGACAGACCAGATCTTTCACCATGGAACAAGTTCTTCCGCGGTTACGATTGGGCGTCTACAAGCCTTGGTCCCATGTCCTCATGGTCGGAGGTGCTGAGACTGTACGTCCTATCCATGATGAGCAATCCTCAGCCTAGGCTGCTCGTGTGGGGCGAGGACATGGCTCTCATATACAACGAGCAAGTTGTCCCGTTGTTAGGCGCAAAACATCCTTCTTGCCTGGGACAAAACGTCAAACATGCCTTCGCAGAGTCCTGGTCCGAAATTGGGCCTGTGGTTGAAGCTGGCTATGGTGGTGAGGTAAAGAGTGTGAACTGCTTCCCATTACCGATACTACGCCACGGCTTCTTGGAAGAATGCTACTTCAGCTTCACTGCTCTTCCGGTGGTTGACAGAGATGGTCGTAGCTGCGGCATGTTGAGCGAACTGACAGAATCTACAACCCTTGTTACAGCTGAACGCAGGAGATACACCGTGAATCAACTCGGTACGCAACTCAATAAACTCAACACACTTGCAGAACTGTGGCCCGTCGTACTGGCGCAGATGGACGCGGCGGAGCTCGATGCGCCCTATGCCATACTATACACTGTTAACACCGAGGTTGCTGAGACTGTCGCGTCCGAGGCCACCTCCATTGATTCACGCGCTGCTCTACCTAAGTGTGCACAGCTAGTCGGCACTGTTGGGGTGCCTGAAGACCATCCGGGTGTTCTCAAGTCATTCCCCCTCTCAGACACCAAAGCAGATGGGCAGGGCATCTGGCAAGCCTGTAACGATGCGTGGGATTCTGGCGAGATGCTGGTGTTGTCTTCCGAAAACGGCACATTGCCTCCTGAATTGGCTATCGCAGTACCTGATCGTGGCTTCGGTGACCAGGTGAAGATAGCGACGATATCACCTATCAAGGCCATGGCAGGATCTGAACCGCTCGCAATACTGGTTTGGGGTCTCAATCCACGCTCGATATTTGGCGGAGAATATCAAGTGTTTCGCACAGTTTTTGTCGACATTCTTGCAAAAGCTGCGGCACTGATTCAGCTGCCCCACGAACAGCAACGTGCTCAGAAGATCGCTGAAGATGTGAACCACGCTCTTGCGCAGCAATTGCGCTTGACAACATTGAAAGCTGAGAGGAGCGAAGCGAGGTTCAAACGGCTTGCTGACGTCTCACCTACTGGGATGTTTTTGTTCGATGCAAGCGGCCTTCCACTCTACGCGAACGAGCAATGCCTGGAGATGCTGAAGATCACAGAAGCAGAATACCTAGCGATCCGA
Organism: Cercospora cf. flagellaris; assembly: GCA_005356885.1. Lineage (NCBI taxonomy): Eukaryota > Fungi > Ascomycota > Dothideomycetes > Mycosphaerellales > Mycosphaerellaceae > Cercospora > Cercospora cf. flagellaris. The sequence continues at coordinate 736,158 of RJLU01000002.1, forward strand.
GACTCCGACGGTCTAGCGGAGAGAGTGCACGAAGAGGACGTAGATGAATACCGAGAGGTCTGGACCACTATGACTGAACGAAAAATGCCAATCACTGCAGAGTTCCGGTTGAGACCGTCTTTGCAAGTAAACAAGCAAAACGGTACAGAGTCAGACACTTGGCTGTCCGTGACGGCTTTCCCAGAGATCGAATCAGATGGTACAGTGTCTTCTATGCAAGGATGGCTCACAGACATATCCCACAGGAAGTTCAATGAAAAGTTATTGGCGCAGAGACTTGAGGATGCCCTCGAGAACAAAAGACAGACAGAAAACTTCATGGATATGCACAGTCATGAGATCCGCAATCCTCTGAGCGCTATCTTGCAAAGTGAGTACACCATTTGCCCATGCTGTCTCTATTCGTGACGGGAGGCCATGACTGATATGTAATCACCAGGTGCCGACTCAATAGAGACGCTACTCAGTTCCATTGAACTGCCTTTGCACGATGAGAACATGGTGGTCCCCACTCACGTAGGCGAAGACATAATGGATGCCGTGCAAACAATCATATTGTGTGCGCAACATCAAAAAAGGATAGTGGACGACATTCTGTGAGTGCACAAGAGATTCTTGCTTACCGTTGGCGACTAATCTGTGCAGAACATTGTCCAAACTCGACGCCAGTCTGCTCGTCATGTCTCCAGACAAGGTGCAGGTGCCCTCACTTGTAACGAAAGCCTTGAAGATGTACGAAGCCGAGATCGGACGCGCGGGTATCGATGCTCAGCTCTGTATCGAACCAACGTATGACGAACTCGACGTCAATTGGGTCGTGCTTGACTCTAGCCGGTTGCTTCAGGTGATCATAAACCTACTGACAAACAGCATCAAGTTCACTCAATATTCCGAGGAGCGAAAGATCCAAATTTGCATAGGCGCTTCATATCAGAAACCTACAGGAAAGCATCATGGTATTTCATTCATTGAGCCACAACAAATCCGAACGTCTCGCTCGCCAGTCCAAGAATGGCCCGGAGGAGAGGACCTCTACCTTCAATTCGCCGTTTACGATACCGGCCGCGGACTCAGCGAGGACGAGATGAAACTGCTCTTCCAGCGCTTTCGCCAAGCATCGCCGAAGACGTACAAGCAATATGGCGGGAGTGGACTCGGCCTTTACATATCCCGCGAGCTATGCGAGCTGCAGGGCGGGCAGATTGGCGTGTCTTGCGGTAATGGCAAGACGGTTTTCACTTTCTTCGTCAAAGCCAAGCGATGGTTGCCAAGCGAAGAAGAAGACATCGCTGCACTTCCAGTGCCAGTCCGCTATGCGAGTGCTTCCTCAAGCCCCGTGGTGTACAGCAAAGGCGGCAGCACCACGTTGAACGATGAAGCCGATCAACTTGGAACACCTCGCGAAGAGAATGGCAATATGATCGAGAACTTCCACCCCAGGCAACAACCGTTCGCGCGTCAGCAGTCCTTCGGAGCTGCAAATCAAATGCCCGTCTTCTACACCAGCCAAGTGAAGGCGCGTAAAGATTCTACAGAAAATGGGCAGAAGGCGCTTCACGTGCTCATCGTGGAGGACAATGTAGGATCGCGCCTGCTTGAGAATTACACAGAAAGTAATGCTGACTGCTCTCCAGTTGATCAATCAGAAAGTCATGTCGCAGCAATTGCGTCGCGCCGGCTGCACCGTGCACGTTGCGAACCATGGCATAGAATGCTTGAATTTCCTGGAGAGTTCGACGTACTGCTCATCTACAACACCACTATCCGTGGTCCTACTGGACCTTGAAATGCCCGAGATGGATGGTTTGACGTGCATACGAGAGATTCGACGACGCGAGGCGGCTGGCAGTATTATCTCGCACGTGCCTGTTATCGCTGTGACTGCAAATGCTCGTTCAGAACAAATCAACAACGCCATCGAAGCAGGTATGGATCAAGTCGTGACCAAACCTTTTCGCATCCCAGAGCTGGTGCCACAAATGGAAAGACTAGTGGCCGAGGTTGGAGGTTGAGGCTGCGCATGCTTTGGCCAGTGTATGACCTTTATAGCTTGCCGGCGACACCATTCGACTTCGACTCTAAAAGAGGCTTATACTCTTCGACGAAATCCTTCACTGCTTGCACGAACCCGTCAAGACCCGCATCTGTCAGCACCAAGCTCAAGGCAAGGAACCCACGTCTTGCGATATAATAGCCTTTGCTCAGCAAAAACAAATGCAGCAAGGCAGTCAGCCTGAGATCTTCGTCGGGCATGTCTGCAACAGTCTTCACCTGCTCCGCCGGAGTTTGAGTGAAGTGAAAGCACATCACAGAACCAAGACCAGTCACCTTCAGCAAGGTGCCTTTACCAGTCTCGTTCAATCTCTTGCGAAGCTCTTCGCCTGTTCGATGAAGCGCCTCTGCTCGCGCAGGCGTAAAGACCTGCTCCAACCCAGCACTCCCAGCCGCCATGGTCAGGACGTTATTGTTGAAGGTCCCCGCATGCGCAAGACCACCCGGCTTTCGAGGATCGAACAATTCCATAATCTCCCGCTTCCCTCCAAAAGCGCCAAACGACATCCCGCCTCCAATGTACTTCCCTAGCGTTGTCAGATCTGGACGACAATCCGGTGGCATATCAGATTGAACCCCGCCTCCAGAGTACATGCGACTTGTCATCACTTCATCATAAACCAGCACCGCTCCCGCCGCAGTCGCAATCTTTCTCAGCTGCACCAAGAATTCCCTATCTGCAGGAATCGCACCTCCAGATCCTATCATGGGCTCCAGAATAATCGCTGCCAGATCTTGTGCATTGGCGTCGACCAGTTCCTTCACAGAGGCAATATCGTTGTACGTAGCGATCAGATACTCGTGCGGAGCATTAATTTTGTTCGACACACCTCCGCCAAACAAGAAAACTCCTCCATGATATGCTTCACCGAAGACGAGAATCTTGTTTCTTCCAGTGTACACTTTCGCCACTGCGAGGGCCATGAGATTCGCTTCTGTGCCGGAATTTGTGAAACGGAGGAGTTCCATTGTCGGGAAGCGTTGTTGGATCAGAGATGCTAATCTTGCCTCGTCGGAGTGGTGGCCGCCGAAAGAGATGCCATTTTGAAGAGCTTGGTTGATTGCGGACATGATTGTGGGGTCGGAGTGGCCGTAGAGCCCGGCGGTGTATTCTCCGAGTAGGTCAAGGTATGTATGGCCATCGGCGGAGTGGAGGTGGGCTCCGGAGGCGGAGGTTATGTAGAGAGGGAAGGGGGAGTAGAAGAGTACTGTGCGAGTGTTTCCGCCTGGGAGGGCATAGGTTGCGTTTTGGTAGAGCGCTTGACTTTTGGGGTTTCTGAGCGTGAAGGCTTGTTCCAAGGAGGAGAGAGCTTGCGATATGGACTGAGGGGACGGCATGGTCGGTATGAGAGGTCGAAGTGGCCGCCTGAAGGCTGTCCGATCGGTGGATACCTCAGAGAGCTCGACTGCTTCTGTGCTTGATGACGGGCGCGCAGTTGATCAATTTGTTTTTTCGTCTTTCGTCCTTCTAAACGTCGTTGTCTTGAGTGACTTTAATATTAAAGGGGAAATTCGTCTCTTGGTCTCTTGTTACGATAAGGCCTGGACGTAGGGCGCGGAGTACAGTTTCCCGCTCCCGCCTCGTCTCCATCTTGCCTTCCCGCGTTTCGCTTTCCCGCCTTCTCGCTTTGCCCGCGTTCTCTACGCTCGACACCCTTGCTACGCTTTCACAAATCCCAACGTCCCCAATGCGTGTGCAAACGAAGCACACTCAGCAGTCAAGATAACGCGCCAGGCGACTGCTCTTTCACGGTAATGCTCAAGCCCTTACGACTGTACATCAGCAAGCCACTGCCAGATGTGCAAGGATATGAACTCTTTTCTGCTACACGTTGGTTTCCCGGTATCAAACTTCCTCAACTGATTTCCACGTCTTTGACACAAGCTAATGGTTGAAGCATGTGAAGCATGTGAAGCAATGTCTATTACAATGATCAAAGTTCCTCCGTTCGGGCGATTGAATGCTCCTTACATTTCACTTCGTGACATAAGACACTTTATCTTATGCCTTGTCATCGCGGTTTCGCAGTTTCGCTGCCATATATTTCCGACATCCTCGTCTTCGAATGCTCTTGAATGCTGGAGATGCTTCCGCCGCGCTCCGAATTCGTGATTATTGTGATCTCCAACGGAATCTGATCATACGGGGCAATCTGTATGAGGTGTCTCTACCGAAGAGACTCGATTACTGATTATTTCACTTTGATCTTTGCTTACTCAGTCCAACTCTATGCCCCGACCAATTGAGAATAACGCATTGTGCTTCTGGAAGCTGCAGCACAAGGGCAGCTCATCATGGTCATTGCTGCGATCTCACTATGTATCAGGTAGGAGATGTCTCTATCAGACCGAATCGGAACAGATCACTCTCCGTGCAGGTATCCAGAAGTACATATACTCCCCCTCCACCATATTTTCTATGCCATTCCAAGATAATTCTGATATGATAGTCATGATCACCACAACACCAACACCAACACCAACACCAACACCAAACGACGACTCAAGACCCAAAACTTCGTTCCTCGACCTTCCCCTCGAACTCCGCCGACAAATCTACAGTCTCGCTCTCTTCGACCAAGAAGACGCTCTATGCCTCCTTTCACAAGTTCAACCAGCTCCTCCTCGCTTCCCCATCTGGATCGATCTCCGTCGCTACCACAACGGCAAACCCAATACACTCTCCTACAACTCACCACCTCTCCTTTCCACGTGCCAACAAATTCGGCAAGAAGCTACACCCTGCTATTATTTCAAGACCTCGTTTCGTTTCACGGAAGCTGCGGTTTGTGTTCGATGGCTTGAGAGTTTGGACGTGACGCAGCGTGAGGAAGTTACGGAGTTGATTTCTTGTCCGGATCTGCTGTCGTGGATGGATCCGAGACAGAAGCCGATGGGCCGAGAGATATTGGAGAGGGAATGGAGGGTCTTGCGCGAGGGCTTAAGAAAGTTGGGGATGGATAGTAGGAAGGTGTTGAGGGTTTGGGAGGGAGGAGACTTCGTTCTTTTCGGCGGTGATAGTTCGGAGGGAGAGCAGGCGGATCAAGCTGCTCGATAGAGACACAGGCCAATCGTGAAGCTTTGTCAACTTTGTGAGAATGTGCAAACTTATTCTGAAAGATATTGAGATTGCGGATATATGTGATGAAAATCTCCTGCAAAAGAATACTTTGCCTTCATCATCAATTCCAGCCAAGCGCGCTCGCTGGTTTGCTGTATACACTTGAGTCGTCGCTGAGCACCTCGCCCACTTCCGCTTTCTGTTCAGCTTGGACAGGTCGTGAGAGGTGGCTTTTGGCGCTGGGTTGCCACTCTTCCTCGTCACCGAACTTGTCGCTTGTCAAACCTGCACTGCCAGGATGTTTCCAGCCTCGCTCGAGCTGGCGCTCGTAAGAAACTTGGCGCAATCTTTCACTCTCGGCCTTTGTCAAGTGGAGGTACAGTTCTACTCCGAGGAGGTGGAGAGCGAAGGTCAACCACATGGTTGCGCCAAATGAGAGTTGAAAAGTTGCAGCGACCTCTTCGACTCCTTCGGTGGTGTTGGACCAGTTCGCATGCACGACAGCAAGTCCTTCGGGGTTCGCTTGACATGATGGATATTTGTCGAAGTTGCCGCCCGCGCCCTCGATCTGAGCGCATAGCATAGCGACGTAGTATGAGCCAATTTTCGAGATGACTAGTCCCATGATGACTTGGATAAGGCGTACAGTGATGATGCCGCCGGCTATGGCCCAGGTGCGAAGCATCCAAGCGCGATGCTGCTCAATCTGCAGGCGCTTGATGTTGATCCAGGCGAGGACTGAGCCGACAGTAGTGAAGATGGCAAAGGCACCGACGGCTGTTTGTGTTGCTAGAGTTCCGCCAAAGGCTCGTCGCGCTATAATGACAGCACCGACATTCCCGACGATGAGGAGAAGGACCACCACGTAGCCGTTGATGCGGTGGAAAAGTCGAGCTTTGTGTCTGATGACTGGCACAAATTGGAAGACGACCAACAGGCTTGCTGGGATCACGCACAGGAGGTGGATTTGGATACCAATGTTGTAGTAGCTCTGACGATACCAGTATGCTTCTCCCGGTGCCGTCCTGGACATGAAGTAGCCATTGACGTTCATGTACGGTGTCCGTGCCAAAGCAAACCCAAAGAGTGCTCCTGCGAAGATGAAGAAGAGGATGAAGTTGTAGCCTTTGTTGAAGCCGACGGGATTGTAGATCTTGCGAAAGAAGGCCACGAAGGCGTTCGGGTGAGGGTTATGCTTGTAGACCGCCATGGCTGATTGGTCCTCGACTGCTCAGTGTGTAGGTATCGGTCTTTTGGCTGTGTACGAAGGAGGATGGGCCTGTTTCTGCTGCGTTTTCCAAGGCATACTTACCTCTCTTATATAGATGCCCATGACGGCGACTATGCGCACTGTAGGCATATGGCTTGGCGACATATCGCGGAATTCCTTCTTATAGGATGCGATGCGCGCAGAAGTGCGTTGTGCAACATGGGATTGCGAGACTAGGCCCAAAGCGATGTCTTGTGCGAAAGGGTCGCGTTTGACGGTGCACGTGTTGCAGGGATCACCGCCAAGGCGCGAGAAGCGTGACGCGACTTCGCATTGCGGCCGTTGCAGCCATCTGACCAGCTTGCTTCTGCCTCGATGATCTGCATATCGCACTCATCACCCCCTCCACGCATTGGTCGCACAGGACATGTCTACTGCGGCGAAGATCCCGCGAAACATCGTCTTCGTGCATCCCGATCTTGGCATCGGCGGAGCAGAGCGACTGGTCATTGACGCTGCAGTCGGCCTGCAAGCGCTGGGACACAAAGTCACGATCCTGACCTCTTACCGCGACCGCAATCATTGCTTCGAGGAAGCTCGCGATGGTACGTACCGCTGCCAGTGACGGCCGCGACTCTTTGCTAAGGGCGTCAAGGCTGAGACTTCCCTCAAGGCACCCTCGATGTCCGCGTAAGAGGTGACGCTGTCTTTCCGCCCTCGATAGCAGGACGTCTCAGCATCCTATGCACCATTCTTCGTCAGCTTTCCTTGGTTGCGAGTACCGGAGTGGCCTCCAACGAGCTCAAGCAGCTTGATCCAGATGTCTTCATCGTCGATCAACTGAGCGCATGCATTCCATTTTTCCGCCTGCTTTACCCAAAGGCAAAGATCTTGTTCTATGGCCACTTTCCAGATCAGCTCCTGGTGAAGCAAGAGGCTGGCGTGAAGCAAACCCTGAAATCGCTTTACCGAGTGCCCTTTGATGCCTTCGAAGGCTGGAGCACTAGCTGCGCAGACGGCATTGTGGTCAACAGCAAGTTCACAAGGAGCGTCTTCAAGTCAACGTTGCCAGGCGTGAAGTCGCGAGAACTCAAAGTAATCTACCCCTGCGTGGACACCAGCTCCTCCTCGCACGACCGCAGCAATGCAACTATATGGCCAGACAAGCAACTGCTGCTCAGTATCAATCGCTTCGAGGGTAAGAAAATGCTGGATCTGGCCATCAAGGCGTATGCTGGCCTATCGTCTCAGGACCGAGCAAAGGCAAAGCTCGTGCTGGCCGGAGGCTACGATCCGCGCAATGCAGAGAACGCAAGCACCCACAAACAACTCCAGGACCTCTGTGCCTCGCTCGATCTCACCCATGCAACATTCCGAAGCAACGATACCGCTTTGACCAATCTTTCGAGTGAGGATATGGATGTGCTGTTCCTGCTCTCCATCCCGAATGATCTCAAGTCACGGCTTTTGACTTCAGCGAGCTTACTTATCTACACACCAACCAACGAACACTTTGGCATTGTGCCCCTGGAAGCAATGCTGGCTGGAGTGCCCGTATTGGCAACAAACACTGGTGGACCTCTAGAAACAATCTACGATGGACGCACAGGCTGGCTAAGGAGCCCTGACAAGATTGAGGAATGGACCAAAGTCATGCAAAAGCCACTGATTCCGTCGAGTGCCGACAAGCTGCGTGCCATGGGACAAGCCGGTCGCGCACAAGTACTGTCCCAGTTCAGTAGAACGAAGATGGCGCAGTCTTTCCACGATGAAGTAGAGCGCCTCGTGCAGAGCAACGGCCCGCGACCTCCAATCTTTGGTCTTGCGTCTTTGCTGGCGATGATATTCGCCTTTGTTGTCGCGGCGCTGGCTGTCGTACTCGCAGTGGCGCGCTTTGTGCCAGCAGCGTAGAGTCTGGCGCGAGCGTTGATATTTCAAGCAATACGACTTCGTCAGAGCCCCAAGACCGGACATCTTTGCACTTTGGGACCAAGTTCCCGAGCTGCTAAGGAAACAGTTGTACTCTGCAGTACATTGTTGAATATACTTCGGTGTACTCAGCTCGGAGCACTTGGTCTCATGCCTATGGTCCACAGCCCAAATGACGGAACACCCTCGCCATAGGTATAATCTTGACCTACCTTGACAAGAGAACTTGGGTTGAAGCGCCACACGATAGCGCATCACACCGAGACTGCTGGGCGACGAAAGTGTCACTCCATCTCACCTTACTGACTGCTGGCTGTGTCATCTGACTCTCCATTTCGAAGCCCAGAAATCAGGCATCAGGGATGCGGTGCTGAACCTCAAGTTTGATCTACATACCCCTACTTGAGCTGCGCTGTGACATGTAACAGTATCACGTGCCCGTCGTCGCGCCGTCAAGGAGGTATAGGCGCAGTACGCCCTATCTTGCCAGAGCCACGAGCTCAGAAAGCTTTGCTCTTCTGCATCTCTCCAAATCCTGGCAAATATCAACGACTTGGCTATCAGGTGTAACTTTTCATTGTAGGTATCAACAACTAGCTACGTCAGTAGACTTTTGAGCCGAAGCTCAGCAGTAAGCACTCCATTAACCTTCAAGCCTTTATAAAATTCCTTCCTCCTCATCTCACACAATTCGCGAACGTGCGTATAGCCTCTGTACGTTTATTGTTACTCTCATGCACTGGATAAGTCATCCGCCTCAAAAGTGCAGCCATTCACGCTGCAACAAAGACACAGAACCAACGCCAAGCCCAGCATGTCCTACGTGCATCACTCGGATACACATTCTCCTCTGAACCAACTCCGGATCGGATAAGACAACCGTTCAGCTCGGCTTCGGGTGCGAAATGACTATTCATTCTGTGACGGCGGTCGTGTTCAGGAGATTATTGCCCGTGAAGCGCTAGGGGATGATTTTCGGAGACCGGGTAGGTCGGTCGAGATTAATTCGGTCTGAGGAGGGATGATGGATAGAAAGGAGACCGTATGGAATAGCGAATTCTGTCACCCGAAGTCGAGCGGAAAGTATGTATTTGGTGCTTAGGGTCTTGCTATGCTGATATTGTCGGCATTGGGAAGGTTCGCTTGGCGGTAGGGGCAGGGGTGGTCCTGCTGGGAAGGTGATTCGAGTTGAGTATTGGTCTTCAAATTTTCAAGAAGTAAATGTGCTGCGTACAGAATCGATCTCAAGCTATCAATCTCGTTGTCGTTGTTCGAATATGGAGACATACATGTTGTTCTTCTGGCCAGCTTACGCAGCTGAGTTCCGCTCGTCCAGCCTTTCCTCCAACTCTCTTTACAATACATCCCAAAAATCTCAAACAAACAAATCCAGCAACAACCCCTCCACGTTGAACATCCTCTCTTCTTTGCAACCCATCCCAGAACTCAAACAAACGAATCCAGCGACAGCCCCTCCACAGATCCATCCTCTCCCTTGCAATCCATCCCAAATCTCAGACAAACAAATCCAACTCCAACCCCTCCACAGGCCCATCAGTATTCCTCCTAACATTAACCCGAAACCTCAGCTTTTCCATCGTCGAGTGCACCGCAACCTTCTCCCCAGCCCCCAACTCCTTTGCACAAGTCCTCAAAACACTCCTGCACAATCTCGCAGTCATCCTCAACTTCCAGCGCGCCGCCGCCAATTCCGGAGAGCCCGCTGGTAGGCTCAAATCAATAACCCTGCTCACATTAATGCAGCGCACAGCGGCCCTATGCTCCTCCGAGAGACCCGTCAACCAGCTCACAAGCCTTCCAGGATTAAGCCAAGGGACAGTAAAATGTGTGAGGCTGTAGTATTTTTCGCCGAATTGTTTGCGGGCCAGTCTGTCGATTTGTAGTTGTTTTGGTGGTTTGTATTTGCGGTCGAGTTTGATTTCGGTTTCGTCCGGGGTCATGACGAGGTCGTAGATGTCGTTGAAGAGCTCTGTGGGTAGATTGTGCATGCGTTGGTTGAGCTCTGCTGCTTGTTCTTCGTGGGTTTTGATGATCGGTTCCATCGTGTGGTAGTTGCGGTAGGCCATTCTTGTTATTCGTTGCTCGGAATTTTTTGGTCGGTGGTGAAGCGATCGAATATGGTGTAGATGTGTGAGTGTGAGTGTGCGATCAAGTGGCTGCGGTGTGTTGCTTATATTTTTGCTGTTTTGAGGCCACATTTTGCAACGTTGTTTGGTACTGCTGCACGTAAGTTGTGAAAATTTTGAAGTAGATTTGAGGACACAGAACTTACCCAGACGTCTTCCTATGTCTGCACACACAATTGTATGCTGACCTGAAGACGCGGCCAGTGGTACCCGTCATTTGCTTGATTACACGGTCGGGGTCATTCCTGTACCAAGCAACCAACACAGTTCGAATACCGCTCAACACGCCTCTCTCTGTGCCGCTTCTCCTTCTTTTGATGAACACAAAGCCTCAAGCACAGCGCCATTTAGCCTCCACCAGCCCACTATCACGAATCTCCTTGAAATACACCCAAACGCGAAGCCAACGCATTGATCGAGGCGACGCACCTTTCACCTCCTCCTTCAAGATACCCTTACATTTTTCCAGTTCGCAGTAGAAGTTCTGCTTCGCTGCTAGAGACGGAGATGTCATCAGCCCCCAAGATGGGTGGGCGCTCCAACGAGAATCGATCTCAACTGTCCCAGACACTTTAACGCGACGCACGAAACCTCGATGCTTCTCCGTAAGACTCGTCAACCAGGCTGCGACCACTTCGGTTTCGGTTTGCTTCATGTCCAAGTCTTTCCAGATCGTGTTCTTGAGTTCCTGATTCGTCTTATCCAGTTCCAAGCCGGTAAAGACCGTGTTTTTGTAGTAGTCCTCGGCAAACTCTTCACGGGTCGTCCAATCGATCTGCAGCTGGACGGGCGGGCGATAATCTCGATCGATCTTGACCTCGCCTTCTTCCTCGACGAGCATGAAGAAGTCGAAGATCTCGTCGAAGAGCTCGACTGGGAGGCTGTGGACCAGTTCGCGAAAGCGCGCCGCCTCTTCGTTGGAGTCGGCCATCTTGTGACAAGTCGGTGATGATGTTTGTGGACGCGAAAATATAGTCAGTGGTGAAGCAAGTAAATACAGTGGGGAGGTGCAGACGCAGATGCACGTGCACATAACGTCGCATTCACCTTCCACCTTTTACTGCGGTGCCGTTGCCGTACTGGTGAATGTCCCTGCTGCAAGTAAGCTGTAACGATCCCGAGCAGAGCAAGATCCAAAATTCTTTCGAGGCCGACAGGGCGCGCGGGCTGACCCTTGTGTTTGAATATTCAATTATGTGCTCCCGCTAAAAACGCAGGCAGTTGTTTCAATCGTGTTCAGTAGACCACAGTAAAATTCATATGCCAACCCCACGCATCCAGAAACCTATATGACAAACCTACAGAATCAAGCCGGCGCCGAAGACAGCAGCCGCAACAGCACCACCCACAGGGCGGAAAGTAGCCTTGGCCGCGAGACCACTGCTCGTAGATGAAGCGCCGCCGGATCCGGTCGTCAGCGAGCCACTTCCTGGGCGATTAGCTCCAGCAGCAGGCTTGATGGCCAGATTCTGAATTTCCGCGCCATTAGCGGCGTACACTGGCACTTGCACGGCAGTCTGCGTGATTGCGACGATGCTGCCCTTTGGTGCGTTGGAGATACCGTTCGAGATCAAGTCCTCGCCGCCCGAAGGCACATCTGGGATATCGAAATCGCTGCTGAAATCACTGCTCGAGATAAGATCAGAAGTGCAGTCTGGTGCTTGCAGATCAGTCGCTGTCTGGTTTCGTGTTGTGATGAGCGTGATGTCGAGTTTGTTGTACTGGTCCTGCAGCGTGTTGTAGTCCGCAAGAAGTGTGAGTGTGCCGTTGTCGTTCTCCTGGACAATGCCGTAGTTCGATGGCTCCTCTGTCCATTCGTAGACCAAGCCGCCGGACATCACAGTCATCTGTTCTCCGTAGAGTACCGGCACTTCGTCGAAGACACGCGGCGCAGGAACATTGCAGCCATACTCCGAGAAGAAGACTGGAATTGTAGTGTTGCCGAACCACTCTACCAGCACATCGTAGCCAGAAGTAGTGTAGCTGGAATCGCTACCGCACCACGAATAGCTGTTCAAGCCGAAGAAGTCGGAGCGCGACATGTCTTCTCCACCCTGGGCATTGTTGCATTGCAGGTATGACCATGTATCCTTAAGAACTTCTTGCACCTGTGCAGCCGAGTAGCCAACCGGAATCGTGCGTGGAGCATGGTTCTTGATGTAGTTCTTCAAGTCGCGCTGCACAGCTCTGATATATGGCGGGTTGTCCTCCGCAGTCGGCACATCGTTGATAATCTCGTTTCCTGCAAAGAAGCCGAGCGTATTCGGATAGTCCTTGAAGGCTTCCACCACTGTAAAGATGTGTTCGAGATACTCGCTGGTGTAGGTGCTAGACGGGTTCGAGCGGTCGATGTGCTGTCCGGACAGCGGCGAGTTCACGTCGATGAGCAGGTAGATGCCAACGGAGTTGAAGATGGACACGCATTCGTCGTGGTTCTCCGTCGGGTCCACGTTGTACGACCGGATCGTGTTGATACCCAGACTCTGCATCAGCGCAGCATCTCTTAGGCACACTGTGGCGTTACTCAACGGGTCGCCTCTGCCAGTTCCGTATGCATCTTGTCCACCAGGCTGATAGTCCACACCGACGATCATGAACCGCTCCCCGGTCTTCGTTATCACAAACTGCTGTTGCTGGACTTCGACGGGATCGACGGCGGCGGCGAGGGTCGCGAGGGCGGAGAGCCCTGCGAGAAGATACTGGACATGGTCAATGTTTGGTTCGGCATGTTTGCAGGATGTCGCGACCTACCGATCGCATGGTGTTGGCGCCGAGAAAACGGTAGAGCGATAAGCTTCGCTGATCCTGGATCCTGCCCTGTCCAAGCGCGCGAGTCCCTGTCGCTCAAATCAACTCTCGCAATAACGAATGACTTTCAGCTCCAATCGCGGGACTGGCCAATGCAATATCGAGCGAGCGTGTTGTTGATGGAAAGTGGGCAGAGCAGTGGCGGGGGATGGCGCGTCTTCGCCAATGCAGGAAGGTTGGCTGGTGAGCACTGAGCTGTCATCCTCCGCCGCGGCTGTCCCGCCGCCACCACGACAACGACAACAACAGCGAGCTGCCAAAAGTGGCTCGAAAGAGCGTCAAGTCCACCGACCGAATGTCGTCGCAGAGGGCTCGCAGTCTCATTTGCAGTCGGCCACTATGCTTCGTACTGACATGCCTTCTCAGACGACTACCCTCGAGTCCGCTCATGCAAGCCCGCGCCGCCCAATAAGAGTATTTGAACTAACGCCGCATGCTCACAAGGCCATCTCCAAGGCGCCGTGCTCTTTGAACGAACGTCGTGAAGCCGAATAGAGCGCTCTCACTGGTATGGCGGTTGATTGTGAGGCTCTACTTTCACTCGTCTCCACAGCTTCCAGGGATGAACTCTTATGCTACCTTCAGACGATCTCATTCCTCTCGCAATTCGCGGGCAAGGATGCGGTCATCGAACTGATGCGCACTGATGTTCGAAGCGTAGTGTATTGCTGAAGTCTGGCAATGGAGCCCCACGCATTGTCTGCGGAGGGCCACGGAAGCGACTGACCATGGTAGCATTTTGCAGCCAAGATATCTGCAACACACTCAAGGCAACTCACTGAGCGGGATAGACGAGCATCGCGACAAGAGTGCTGGTCCAAAAATGCATTCGTCCGGGGTGTCCAGCATTCTTGATAAAGACCCGCCTCGCCCACGATATCTCGAAGGGTTTTGGCGTCGACAAGCACGGAAAATCGAGGCGGTGCTCTCACATTTTGCGTTAAGGGAAAAGCCAACTAGGAACGACATTGGAACAGTCGTGCGCTTCACTATCCAGAAAGGCAAGGGCACTCCGAAACTGCCCAAGCAGCGCATCTCCTTCTTCGAACTCCCAGCAGAAGTCAGGAACACAATATACCACTATGCGCTCAGCGTCCCTGGAGGATTGCCTATTGGTATCGAACGGATTCCACATTTAGGACCTCCATTGTTGTCAGCAAGCGCCAGAATTCGAGAGGAAGCATCGATCATATATTACCGCTTGAATGAATTCCAGGCACAGGATGTCGATTGCGCCGTTGACTTTTTGAAGTCCTTGTGCGTTTGCGCTCTGCCACTTCTACGAGCGATCCGAATCCCCCTCCACGGCTCCCACCGTGGTGACTTCACGCAATACCTGAGTCAAGAGCAAGTTCAACGGCATCATCTTTGCTGGAGACTGCTTCAATCCGGACTCTTCTCTGCAGGACTTCGCGACGACTGCATCTTTCTGGGATTCGACAATCACTACTACGATACAACCGCCAATCATTATTGCGAGAACCTCCCTGTCTCTTTGCTGTATCTGTCGAGATACAAGTTCGATCTGCTGGACTTCATGATGACCAGCTCACCCCCAAAGAGCTGGAGCGATGTCCATGTAATGCGTGCCATCGTCAAAAATTCCGATTCGCCTCGCTTGCTGCCGGCCAAGCGCTTGGAGGCTGCGCGGCACCATGCGTATCAATTCCCGTGCAAAGATCTGTGTGCGGACTGTTTGCAGTCGCCAGAGGCAATGGCCAGCCCACAAGTGCTATATTGCGAATCTGAGCTTCACTGCCAGGCAGAATTGCCACCGAACCCAGAGTGCCCGGGCAGTTACCACGTGCCAGTGGGAGCGCACCTCAACAAGCACTTCATTGACGTGCCTGGTCAACCGAGGAGTAAATCGCGCATGGCGTCGCGGCTGCGCTGCGCAAAATGCGATGACACTACTCGAAGAACTCTTCCCTGGCTGCGCTTTGTTGGAAAGGGCGCTCGCCGATGAGGACCAGGAGAGAACTTCTCGAAACTCAACATCGGTCGACATTGAATTGTAATGGCCTCATGAAAGACATTACAGGGCCTGCCAAGCCACCTGAATACTGTCAAACCGATTTCACAGTCAGCATCAACCATTTTGCTTCTGCTTAGGACAAGCGATGCCCTCGAGATACTTCTCTCAAAGTGCTACATACGCTGCGGAGGGGCACAAGGTTGCCTTAGAGCAGCTGGCAATCCTGCGATCGGCCATTGCGACAAACCTGTGTTGGACTTATATGACCAGGAAGATGAAATGTGGCACACTAATGGCTGCAGCATCGCTGCTTGTGCCCACACCAGGAGGTCTCACGGGCAGCATCTGAAAACAAGACACATGTGGGCAGGTAACGATTGATCTGTCCTGACAATCGGAGAATGAAGTCGCGAAAGTAGGTATTGCTGCTACTCAATGGCACCTTGAGTCAATGGCACCTCAAGAAAGCCCGCGAGCACATGATGCGTAACTGAATTCAGACTTTCGTAAGAAATCAGATGTCACAATCATCTGCAACTTGACAACATAAATCCATCATTGTCGTCCATGCAACCTGCAACCATATAGACCAAGCCATTGCGTGCTTCATGTCAATACGAGAACCCAAGCCCGAATGTCCGCAGTATGACGCACTGCCACACCAATGTCTTGAACCTTCTTGCTATCTTTACCACCTCTATAGCTGCTGAGTTCGTATTCAGAAGCACACCACAACATCATGGTCTCACGATCGCTGGGGCACGTGGGCATCCGAGACAAGTGTGCCACTTTGACGTGACATTTGGGCAAGTTCAGGAGGCGTGAGGTCGCACTAGCCGAACGTCATTGCAAGGGTAGAATGCCGACACAACGGTGTAAGCACCGAACATGCTGGCTATGCTGGGATCATAAGTATTGCCAGGATTGCGGCACTGGTCTAGAGAGCCTCTAATTTTAATGATTTTGGCTAGAACAAACCAAAACAATAAGAAAGCAGAACCCTACCCACAAAGTTACACTTTCTTTGGACTTCACCTCACCTCGCATATAATCCGACTTCACCTACCTTCCAAAACAACCGCAACCACTAGACAAAATGCGTGCCTCCATCCTCGCCTCCGCCGCGACCTTGCTCGTCGCCACACAAGCCCGCATTGTCGGCTTCTACGCACCAAACACCGCAGCACCAGGCACCAAAGTCAGACTCGAAATCCAAACCGAGAACTTCTCCCAATCAATCGAAGATGTCGCCATGTCTTTCGGTTTGACCACAGGGAGTGGTGCCACACTTGGCTCGCTCGGCCAGCTCATCAGCACCAAGATCCTGGGCGCAGGTACGTTTCTCAGCTTTCGCTTCAAACGACAACGACGACCGACCAGTGGCACTGACAATAATCTTACAGATCTCTCCAACACTTTGGACAACATCACACACATCATTGAGATCCCCGCCGATGCGACTCCCGGTCCAGCTATCATTCAAGGCGCACACTTCTCGTTGACTGGTGCTGTGTATAGCCCGCTGGTTGAAGTTTACTACGCGAACATTACTATTGGTCAGGGTAACAACTTCCCTCTTGTGCAGAGTGCGAGAATCCCGCAGGTCGACAACTAGATGGTGCGAGTGAGGAGTTAAGACCTGACTTGAGCGTTGTGCTGGATATTGTTGTACATATTTGAACATTTTGTTGGCAGACTTGAAGGCTTTGAAGGGCCGATGATTGAGGAGTTATGCATCATGTAGCAATGCAATTTCCTCTCGAGATGTCGAAGTCTTGCGAGCGACTATGGCTTATTTCAGCGCACCAATTTTTTATTTTTTTTGCAGACGGCGACAAAATGGCACTTGGAGAATCGTGCAAGCAGACCGGGGCTAAACTTGCTAGAGGTGTTTCGATGCCCAGTCGTAGATGTTCATCGCAATGAGCCACGTTCAGCTCGTGGCGGAATCGATCATCCTGTTCACAGTCACTCGCGACCCAGCACATGTCAGTGACCAACTCCTCGTGCATACAGCACCCGAGCATTGACTAAGATCAAGTCACATTCTTCTATCGTGACAGTGCCCCTTATCTAGCTTGCTGCGAGGGGCATGCCTTCCAAAATTCCGGCCGAGTCATGCCACGAGGCAGAAGCGTATTCTTCGATCGTTGGGCTCTACAATGTAGATAGATTCCTGATGGTTTTTCTGAGCGACTGTGTCGCGTTGCGGATACGCAGGAACGAACAGATGATCTTCAAGATCTTCTGGCCTCAAGACTGTGCTCGCTTTGGCTTTTTTGCTAGGTTGCGATTGCCTGTTGCTGATCGCTCGCACCAAGAGTCATAATATTGCCTGTGTCGCCGTTCCTCATCCAGTTCATCGGCTCCATGGTGCAGTGGACAGCATATCCAGTGTCAATGAGGGTTGACGAGATCACTGTCTGACAGTGTGAGCGACCCGGTTGTAGCAGTTTGCAAGCCTCTTGGAGGTAGCTAGTGACTGGAAGACCTACGTTCGAATCGTAGCAGAGCCAAAGTACTTTTTGTCTCTGTTCCTTCCCTTTGGAAATTGCACACTGGGATCGACCATACTGTCAATGGATTTGCAGCCTTCTCTGCGACGGTTCATGCGGCATACTGTGACGTGCGGCGTGCGACCGATGACTGGTACGCGAAGGACTTAAGCACGTGTCCTGAGTAGCATGGTGATCTGTATCGGTTTGCTTCGTCGACATGACCTCCTCGTTGTTTTGCATGACATCCAAGGGCACGTGTGCTTCTGCTGGATCATTGCCGCACTGATGAGACATCTCAGCGCCCACCAGCTGTCCAACCTTGTCCGACTTCTCACAGCTTGGAAACAATTCGGGCCACGATGTGTCAAACAACCACCACGCACCTCACATGTGGCCATGTAATGCAAGGCCCAGTGATGCAATGTGATGCAGCTGCGTCCACGGCTCCTCGAGCTTCACACCGCGACGACGGAGGGAATGCCTTATGCCGCTCGCCGCGAATCATTGACACACAAGCTGCAGCATGCTGCGACCAGTGCGTCACCCAGTTCTTCCGACAAATTCTGCTCAGCATCTGCCAGCGATGTCGCAGGGGCGTTATCTACTGGGCTGCACAGGCTGCTCTCCGCTCGAGCTCAACGCCAACCTCTGCTTCAGAGTCCTCGGGCAGCTCGCCCACCAGGTCCCACAGCCCTGCTGGCTCCGACAACTCGTACAGTCATTGGTGACACCGTTCGCCACTCTATCTGTGTGTCAGATGCTCCTGCTCCTTCTCACACTGCACCACTAGCTGACTTAATCACCAGATCACCATCTCTTTCACCTCTCAGAGTTTCGTACCAGCGTTCGACCGAGCTTGTGGAAAGACGTAACCGGCAGCGACCGGGGAGATAGCGGGGTTGACCGGCAGAGGAAAGGGTGTCTTTCTCCAATTGTTCATGAAGAAGACTGGATGCATCGTGGCAGGATTGTATAGCGGTGTCGGTTGTGCCAGTGGCATTGGAACTGTGTGGTTCGGTGGCATAGCTTCGATTTGATTTCTTGGAGAGCGTGTGAGCTCTGGTTTGGGCGTCTCGGAGTTGTTGACTCGCGTCTGTTGCTGATACAGTGGATTCTTTGGCCGCTGCTGGCTGACCTGTACTTGCGATGAGTGGTTGTATCAAAGATTCCGATTTCTGCCTCTCACCTGTGGCCTTGTTGGTTGCAATGTGGAGAACATGATGACCAGATGTTGCAACGTTCAGGACTCATGCCTCGGTGAAGTGTAGCAGCGAAAGCGGAGCTACAACTGCAAGGATGAAGCTGTGTTCCCAATCGTCATTTCTCGGACCGATCCGCTGAAGTCTGGAGTGAACGACTTTCAATGGCGTACTGTAGCAAGGCAATGATTCCAGATAGAACAGTTTCATCGCGGATTTCTTGCTGAGGAAATGTGGAGGCGGCTGGCTGTGAGGACGCCGCAATGCCGACAATTTCATGCGACACGCCTGTGTCGTAGCGCCGAGGACATCATCCGGATAGGGAACGGCACCTTCTATCGGAATTATCCCTCAGAAACAGATGCGACAGGCACAAATCCCGCTCTATTTTCGAAGCTCGATTTTCGGCTACCTACACGTGAAGGGCCTGAAGGCAAAGCTCAATACTGGTCGGTCTTATCTCCTTCGTCCTTAGCCAGGACTACATTCCTTCAGATCTTGGCTGCCCAGCACATATGTATACCTCCAGGCGCAAGGACATATCCGCTCTTGGCTGAGCAGTCCAAGGCTCCACAGCATGCGATCAAGTATGTGGGATTCGATGCCGAGCGTGGCAGCAGTGTCGGTGGAACCGGCGTTCGCGGAGCATATTTGAGTGCCCGATATGAGAGTCGTCGCGAAGAAACAGACTTCACAGTGTACGACTACCTCACTGGACATACCGAACTCAATGCCCTCGAACATGAGCAGACTGAACAGGAAAAGGCGATTCTGGAAAGCGTTCTTGATCGCCTGAGATTACGAGATCTATTGCAGATGCCTGTGGCGAATTTGTCGAATGGGCAAACCAGGCGAGCACGAATCGCGAAAGCACTTGTGTCGCAACCGGAAGTCCTGCTCTTAGATGGCCCATTCATGGGCTTGGATCCCAATACGGCACGGTATATGGCGGGTCTGCTCAAACAGCTTGCCGAGGAACAGAGCCCAAGACTAGTCTTCAGTCTGAGACCGGAGGACGGAATACCAGATTGGATCACGCATCTGGTCGTTGCAAATGCAGACCTGGAAGTCGTGGCGCATGGTCCCAAAAATGACCTGGCTGTCAACAAGCCCAAGGAGATTCAAGCTATTATGGCTGATGATACAAAATCCTCTGGCCGACCGAGAGTCCTTAGCAAAGATGGATTCGAAAAGCACTCGCCAGCTCTGCCACCAGGCGAAGCGCTGGTGGAAATGCGAGGCGTCAAAGTGAGCTATGGCGATAAGACGGTCTTGGGCAACTGGACGCAGACTGTCGATGGCGAAGAGAGGCCTGGTCTCTGGTGGAGCTTGCATCGAGGACAGCGGTGTGGCGTATTTGGCCCCAATGGCAGTGGCAAGACAACAATGTTGAGTTTGATAACATCTGACCACCCTCAAACGTACAGCCTTCCTATCAAACTTTTCGGCCGCTCACGATTACCATCTCCAGGCGAGCAGGGAATCAGTCTATTCGATTTACAGCAACGCATGGGACATTCGAGCCCAGAGGTACACGCGTTCTTCCCGAAGAATTTGACAGTCCGACGAGCGATCGAGTCCGCATGGGCAGACGCCCCGATGGCGAAGCCAAAGCTTACTGCCGATGCTGACAGACGAGTCGACGCAATGCTGAGATGGTTCACGCGCGAGTTAAATCCAGGTTACAAAGGGGAGACATTGCTAGAATCCTTTCACCCAATTCTACAATCACGAGCCCACGAATCGAGCAAGGAAGCTTCGGCACTGGAAGTGTTTGGAGAGAAGACCTATGATGACACAGATATTCTGTGGGCAGAAGAGATTCGCTTCCGCGATTTGAGCTTCTCAAGTCAGCGCCTGGCACTATTCTTAAGAGCCATCGTGGCGAGTCCTGATCTTGTCATTCTGGACGAAGCATTGAGCGGGATTGATGAGCAGGTCAGAGATAAGGCTCTGCTCTACCTGTCCCATGGCGAGAACATGGTGTTGCTCAGCGATACTGGTGATGATGGAAGCAACTCTCGGAATCGAAATCCGCAGAAGAGCATGATTGCGCGAATCGGTAAGGCGACTTTCGAAGGGTTGTCACCAGATCAAGCGCTTCTCGTTATCAGCCATTCGAAAGAGGACGTGCCGGGCTGTCTGAGGGAATGGATCTGTTTGCCGGAACCTGGAGAGGGCAGAGTGCCGCGCACGGGAACACTCGCTGGTCCTCTTGAGTTGAACCCTTCTGCGTGGGCGAATGAAGTGTGGAAGTCTGAGGATTAGAACAATTGTGTATGACTGAGAGAAGAATAATTCGTCCCGGCGAGACGACTGTATATTTGTGATGCTTCAGGGCGAGTGGGACAACGTGGAACGGAAATTGTATAGAATAGAGAACTGCATTCCAGGTTGTGAGCGCGCTTTCCAATCCCACTCATTAAAGCCGGAACCGGCATTCTCACCTGGTGAAGCAAGAGCAAAACATTTCATGCCCACGTCTTGGTCGTTAAGCCGCACGGATCCGTCCGGCTCCGCTTGTGCGGAGGTTCTGTGGAGTGATGTGGAGTAGCTGAGGCTCAAAGCTCCAACCTCTTGTCCCCTTCCTCCCAAGATCACCGATTCTCGCCGCGTGCCATCATGCCGCAGCCGAGGGCAATGCCTCGTCTACCCTTCTGCTTGCGTTTCAGTCACATATCACTTCTCTGCCACTTTCCTACCTGATTCTCCTCTACAGACCTGCTTGCAGATCCCAATTCGAGAGATAGCATGGTGGGCTGACGTCGACAAGCTTTTGCCCTTCTCCATCACAGTACACGAGTTCCGCGAAGATGAGGACGAAGACGATACAAGCAGCTCGACAGGCTGTCAGCTCTGTGGCTGGTCCCACGAGCAAGAGAAGCTTCGCAACAGCTAGAAGGCTTCAGGACAGCTATGGCTTTATCGGTCTGGGCCGAATGGGTATGTAGAACAGCTGTCGAGCTTCACCCTACAGCGTGACTGATGATGCTCCACTCAGGATACCCGATGGCCAAGAACCTGCGGACGAAGATCAAGAAAGATGACACCCTTTTCATACACGACGTGAACGAGCAAGTCACGAAGCAATTCGTCGACGAGTTCGGCAGTGCCGGACCAGTCACAGCAGCCAAAGACGTGCGAGAAGTGGCAGAGAATGCGGTGAGTTGAGACCATTATCCAATGCTGACTGCACGTCCACATGATGAATTGTATTATTTCCTTTTCAATTGTATGATCTAAGTGCAGCGAAAGCTGTTATACTGATTACCTACAAAACAAAGCCAATCCTCTGAAGAAGAGCTTCCTACCTCATTACCCTACACCTGCAATGGTACGAACAGCAGCTAACAACATCGCGTGCTCAATAGACAACAATCATCACCGTCCTCCCCGAACCCCACCACGTTCAAAACGTCTTCCGCAACATGCTCCGCCCCCCAACCCTCCTAACCGAAAGCCCCAACACTTCAGAACGCCTCTTCATCGACTGCTCCACAATCGACGTCCGCTCCTCAGCCGAAGTCTCTAACGCCACAACCTCCTCCGGCCAAGGAAAATTCATCGACGCCCCCATGTCCGGCGGCGTCGTCGGAGCCTCCGCCGGAGCTCTCACATTCATGATGGGCGCCGCACCCGAACTCGTCGACCGCGCAACCGAAATTCTCAAGATGATGGGTAAAAGAGTCGTACATTTGGGTCCACAGACAAGTGGCTTGAAAGGCAAACTCGCGAATAATTATTTACTGGCGTTGAATAATATTGCGACTGCGGAGGCGATGAATATGGGTGTGCAATGGGGTTTGGATCCTAAGGCTTTGGCGGATATGATTAATACTGCTACGGGGAAATGCTGGCCTTCGGAAGTTAATAATCCGCATCCTGGGGTTATTGAGACTGCTCCTTCGAGTAGAGGCTACGAAGGAGGATTTGGCACAGCACTGATGTTGAAGGATCTGAAGTTGGCGATGCAAGCTGCAGCAGAATATGATATTCTACCACGGCTAGGCACGCAAGCGAAAGATATCTATCAAGCGGTGGAGGGCATTCCGGAGCTAAAGGGGAAGGATTTCTCGGTTGTGTATAAGTACATTGGAGGGAAAGCGACGGATGATAAGCCAAAGGACGTGGTATGAGGAGGGACTGGGTCAGCGTGAAGTGGGATGTGATGCTTTGCGCAAGCTTGTTGATGTTGTAGCTGGCAGTATGAGCTAACGGCTAAATACGGATCTTATGAGGAATTCGACATCACATTATATGCGATATGTGCTCAGGCGTACCTGGTCGAGAGGCGCTGAAGTGTCGAATACGTGGCCGAGTGGCTGATTTTGCTATGGGACCAGGTCATCACTCGGGCTCTCATGGGGCTTGCGTCTCAATGTTGTTCGCCGAGCAACGCCGCGTTGTTGTTCATGATGATAGACGCGTATACAAATACGCGTGTGATCTTGCTCAGGTTGAGTTGGTGGGCGTGGACCTAGAGGCTTACGTGTGCTTGTAACAGGTCCTTCACCGACTGTGGGCTTGTTTGTTGATGTGCTGACTTGGAGCAACAGGGCGTCTTATCTCGACAAGCCATTTCATTTCCATATTGGCGTGGGTCAATGGCTTCTCGTCGAAGTACGCGGTCGTGCTATCTGCCTACCTCAGCCGGTTGTGACCTGTAATCACGTTCGATTGACTCTCCTGCTTCTGCAGCAATGGGGATACGCGATTCTGCAGTAATGGCACACGCGACGCAGAGTTCAAACGCGCAGAATCGCGACTCGCGATTTGAGATATGGCTGAGATATGCTATATTGACACGTGCGCATCCAGCAATGCACGACCGGCATTGTTGAACTTTCCATGTACGACATGACCGAGGCGATGTCGTTGAGACATTGCCAATACACTCAGGTGATGGCCAATTCGCGACCTGGACAGCGCAGGCCACATTTACCCGGTAATTGACTTCATCAGATCTGAAGAGCACATGGGATGGGGTCCGATCGCAAGGACAAGCGCTGCTCGTCGCCGCCAAATGCAAGCTTGTCACGGGCCACTCCTTGTGCAAGCAGGCACGACATTCGAGCTTGTGGCAAGCCCAATTTCAACATCTCCCAGTTCTCGAGGGTGAGGTGCAGATGCGCTGGTCGAGAGATACAGTATCACACAGCATTTGGCGTTGAGCCAAGACCGTGCACATGTGTCGCAGCTCGCTGACGAGCATGGAGGGGACGTCACGGACGTGTGCGATCAGCACAGTTGTGTTTCAGAACGTGTCTTCCAAATTGGCGCTCCACAAGATGCTGGCATCGAACGAAGTCCAGAATCCGACGTTATGGAGTCTGAGAAATTGGCGAAGCGAGAAAGTGGGTAACGGGTTTCTATCCTGAGCTGCGATGACGATCTCAGTGGACCTCTTCCTGCTTCGATGTCATGACTTGTGCCAATGCACAGAGGTGCTTTTTGTGAAGGCACGACAGGGCTACTGCTAGCTGCATAGGGATCAATAGTCGCCATGCGCGTGGATGGAGGCCGCATATGCAGACGTTTGACGTTGTGGAGAAGAGAAAGCAGGTACACGAAGTGCTGGTACGACGTGGACCGGAGCGCGTGCGTGGACGAGTGCTACCGGCGATTGCTGGACGGGCGAGCCAAGATTTGGTAGAGTGGTGATCGAGGGCGAGCAGAGTCGTGGTCACAGGTCCGAAAGACCCCCATCGACGTGTCCGGCGGGAGGCGTCGAGAAGAACCGAGCGCCACTGGAGCGCCACGAAATGCGGATGGGCCAATGGACGAGATGTTGGCGCTGCGAGACACATTCGGGTAGCACGCAGAGTGGTAGGCGCATCCTTGCAGCCACGACTGACACTTGTTTCGGCAGTGGTCGTGTCTGCATGGCCTGCCCGTCCAGACACATGCACGCCGTGACGAGTGCAGGGCAGCAACAACAACACAACGCAGAGGAGGGAAAGCGAAGACAAGCGCGAGCGAATGCAGATCCAACGATTAGTCGTGCCTTATTAGCTAGCTTTGCTGCGTGCTGCTAAAGCGGCTAATCCCTTTTTGCAGCGGTCTGGCTCGCAGCAGCACGCCGAAGCGAGCAGTCACCACCAGCACATGGCCCGCGTGCGTTGCTCTGCGTCTTCGTATTTCCGCCTTGCCCTTGCTTGCTTCTCATCACCACTACTCCTGCTCTACTCTCTCTGGCCTCTTGTGCAAATCACCTTTCCGTCACTCATTTCCTGCTCACTTGCACCTCTGCTGCCCTCACATCGAACCATCGGCCGCCGCAATTTGACTCCGTCCATCCTCTGCGGCCAATCGAACGTCCCGCCGCCCACCAGCGCCATAGCGCCCACACTGGCTCTCACGCAGTCCGCGCGCTGCTCTTACTCTGCGCTAGCCATTGCGCTCGCTGCTTCAGATTCAGCCACAGGCACTGCCTGTAAGTACTGACGCAGTCTCGTGAGCTCGCGCATCTGTCCCTTCCTCGCGCGACCAACACCACCTGCTCCAGCTGCGAAGCTGCCACCCCTCTGCCACCGGGATGCGAAGCGAGGCGTCGCCGAGCAGATCTTCGTGCGACCGTCATGTCCATATGGCCCTTCAAACGAAGGCGAAGAGCCAAGTCCGACGCCAGCCAGGAGCCGAGAGCGCTGATTGAGAAAACCCAACAACCGTCTGCCAGCGCACCACACAGCCCGCCTCCTATAGACCGCGATGCACCTCCTTTACCACAACAATCGTCAAGACGGAGGGACAGTCGACAGGATAATTATTCGCTACGACGAGGCGAGAAGACTGGCGATATTGGCGGCGAACATGAAGCGTCCGTGGGCCAAAGTGGGCTGGACGCTGCCAACAAGGAGAATGTGCCTCCGCCACAATATCACAGCAACGAGGACGTTACGGCACTGCCGATGCAGCAACGGCTGGAACGGAGCCCGCATCTGAGGCCCGTGGATGTGGAGAAGCCTTCCATCCCATACAACTTTCGGCCGCACTCGACCTCGCAAACAAGCATACAGCGACATGATGCAATGGCGAAACTCACCAAGTCCAACACGCTTCGCTCAAAACGGAGCACAACCGATTACAGTAGCCCTTCACGTCGTTTCTCAGTCAAAGCCAAGCGCGATCCCGTGCGCGAGGAGGAGATTCGGGCAATGGCGACCCCTTTGCCTATACCTAAGCGACCGGGAGATGGTCCGCTCCGCCGCGATAGCAAGAAAGTGCGCAGTTTTCACGGAGGTTCGCACGTCTCACTCCCGCCTGAAGGGTCGATCCACTCTTCCATGTCTGGCCTGAGTGAGCAGCGTGGTTGGGA
The DNA here is from genome assembly GCA_005356885.1 of Cercospora cf. flagellaris. Lineage (NCBI taxonomy): Eukaryota > Fungi > Ascomycota > Dothideomycetes > Mycosphaerellales > Mycosphaerellaceae > Cercospora > Cercospora cf. flagellaris. The sequence goes on from RJLU01000002.1 coordinate 762,352, forward strand.
AGTGGGCAGTATCGCCGCCGTTTTCAACCCACGTCCAGCCGTACGCCTTTCCGGTCTGCCGCAGTACGTCCCCAATAGCTTGCCGTCCCACACTTCTGGTGTGTTATATCGCATCGATTCGATCAGCTCTCCCAAAGAGAAGTCATCCGCGAGTAACAAAGATATCGATGCGAAAGAGCGACGGAAACGACGAACGATTGGCAAAGACGCGGACGACTTAGGAGCGAGTGATCTTAGAGCGATCATGGAACGCGAGGCGAAGCGCAAAGAGAAGAAACAGTTGGAAAGGCAGGGACGTTTGGAGCGCAAGCTTCGAAGCGCTGGCCGAGAGCGAGCAGACAGTGAGAGGAAGAGGCGAACCTCGGAGGAGCGAAAACGCGCTGAACAGACACGCGCACGCGTTGAGCAAGAACTCCAAACGCGTGGAGTACTCACTCCACCCAGCGAGGTGCATCCAGCCCTTCGCGATCGAGCTCCTGATCCAGAGCCAGTGCCAGTTTCAGAACCAATTGGGCTTGGCATTGCAGAGGACGAGCCAGCGAGTGAAGCAGTGCAGCACGCCGAACACGGGCTAATCTCTGAAACTGATGAAGATACGGACAACCCATTTGTGGACGCTGCCGAGTCCCTTTCAACGGCGCCCGTGACGCGCGATGGACCTCTTGAAATCAATACGGCACTGACTGAGTCTCCTTTCGAGGAGCCGTACGTGGGCACAGCGCAAGCTGTGCGATTGTCCATGGCCAACACGCCCCCGTTGTCGCCTATCTACAGCAATCGGGCACCTTCGAGCGTTTCTCAGCTCAACGGACTTGCTCGATTGAATACGGTATCTCAACAAAGCGTGAGTGATCTGGGACCACCGCCCCAAATACCGGTCGAGCGACGGAACTCCGATCAACTCTCAGAGAAACGCACTGGCACGTGGGCCTCTTTCTTCCGCCGTACCAGCACCTTCCGCCGTAGCTCGCAGCAAGAGCCTCGCGCGGGAGGGGGCTCCTTCTCGAACACTTCTCGCGAGTCGATGCGCAACCAGCCCCTTCCCGCTCACCTCGTCGGCACAGACTATCAGCGGCCAGCCACTGCACGATCCAAGTCGGGCACGCCGGTACGAACGCAGAGCAAGTTCCGCGAGGAGCTGCCGGAGCTACCCATCTCGCCACCGGATTCGCGAACACAGTCGCCAGAAGTCACCACTGCCGCTGCTGCGGCCGCACGTCGCGCAGCACGCGCAACGCCTGTGGAAATCCCTGCCAGAACACGAGACGGTGAAGGTGACGTGTACATGTCCGGCCGCACCGACACGCCTGTGAGCGCAGCATCTCGAGGGCACATTGCCATGTCAGCTTCATTGGCATCGATCGGATCCGAGGGCTCGTGGCTTGCAAGTGGAGGCAGTAAGCGGCAGTCGAATCACTCGGCGCTCAGCAGGTCTCTCAGCAAGAGGAACAACGAGTTCAGTGCTAGCTATGAGGAACTTGGCGGCGGGGACAAGGATGCTGAATACTTCAACCGAAACAAAGCCTCGCGACCAGCCAGCAGGGCTAACCTAATCGGCGCAAGTCCGGATGAGGAGAGCGAGGAAGACGGTATCGCTGTCGAGCCGACGCCGAAAGATCCGCCGCTCACCGTACATGGAAGTGTCCGCCGACAACCGCAACTTGTTGAACACGATCCGCGCCTCGTATCCAGGGAAGGTCTTGTTCAAGAGTTCGCGGCACAAGAGCCTACCGTCGAGGCCATAGAGACACCTGAGCAAGTCACGCCGGAGGATGAGGATGTATCGCAATTTCACACACCAGATCATACCGACGATGAAGACCAGGAGCACGAGTCTCCTGAGGTCAAGCGAGCAGTCGAGCTTGGACGTGCTCGTTCAGTCGATATGAAGCATCATTCTGCTCGCCATTCGCGACAGTTCTCGGCTGGAAGCGCCCGCCTCCTCGATATGCCGCCTCGAGGCGGCTCAGCTGACATCTTCCGAGACGGTACACCATCTCCTCTGCCGCGTCCAAATCCGCTCTCACGCTCCAACACACCAATTTGAGGCGAACAACGAATAGTCGCCCTCCTATATGTATAAGAAAACACCATCGACTCGATGAAGATTGGAAAGCCGTACATCTGCGAAGCACGATGGCACGGATCATGATCTCACGATCTACGACATTCATTACAATGGCTCTACGCCTACTCTTTTAATCAGCCCACAAAAGGGACCAGGCGCGCTACTTGTTGCGCGCAGGTCAAATATCTAATACTTTGGCAAGCCGCCTCCCAAGCCAGTTCTTGGGAAAATCTCGTGTTTTTATGCTTCTTGGTTTTTGTTTCACGAACGCTCGATACCCCCTTCGTTTGGCGTGGTGTGCGATGCGTAGACGAACTTGATACCCTTTTTCTCACTTAGTATGTCATCACCTTTGGTGTAGAGGAAGATGGGAAACACTCAGCTGGACCAACCCTCAGGAGAGTTGGGGTCTGAAGGGAGGAGGCTTTTGGGTGTGCACAATTGTATGTTCCACCGAAGGGATCGGTCGAATCGCTGGGAGAGCTGGTTCGAGAGGAAGCTTGCTCCACACATAAAGAAGCTTTCTTCAGAAGAATGTACAGAGGAGCAGCGGATTTGTGGAGTAGATAGGTAGCGAGGAAGAATTTATGGGAGAGGAAGAGATTTGAAGATCGATTTGAGAGATTCTGCTGTGCCATTTTCTCGACTTTTGTTTTGTGGCTGGTTTTCCTCCAAATGCTGTCTTTTTTGCTATACTGATCGCTCCTTTGCATGCCAATCGAGGATAACATCCATCTAAGCAATACCAGTAGCCTGCTGCTCCGCAACACGGAAGTTTGGTTCCTGCAGATCGGCCTGGTTGCTCGTAGCAGCGTACACCTGAACAGCAGCAGTATAGTTGTACGTAGCACCGCCGTTAGGGTTCCACTGATCTGGCACATTAACCACATACTCCAACTGCAAAAGTCCGCTCTCCTTTCCAATATACGCTCCGACAGATTGGTTCTCGCCCGCAGTGGCGTTGACGACGTAGGTCTTGTTCTCGTCCAAACCGCCTTGGATGTGGACGGGAGTTGTGAAGCCGGGGTGTTCGGGAGTTGAGACGTTGCCCGGGTTGATCTCGACGGAGAGGTCGAGGTACCAGTAGCAGCCGGATGTGCAGCCGAAGATGAAGTTTGTGACGTTGAATGTTCCCGGGAGGGGTTGGGTGAGGGGTGTTGGGGTTGGGCTGTTGCAGTCGAGGTTGGGTTTGTCGAGGCAGCGGAGGGAGAAGCCTGGGTCGAGGGAGTCGGTTGGTGGTGGGCCTGGAGGAACGGCGGCGCCGGAGGCGATGGCCGTGAGGGAGGCGGCGAGGAGGGAGGTTGAGAAGAGCATTTTGGTAGTCTTTGGTTGGTTTGGTTGGTTTGTCTGGGAAGTTGTAGCTTGCTGATCCTGAGAGATGGATATATGGATTTCTGGCTTGGAAGGAATTGAATTGTAATCAGAGCGCGGTTCTTGTTATATGTGGTTCTGTTGTTTTCCCGTGTCTCTGCTTTTTCTCAAAATACCTGCCGCGATCTTCTGTTTTGCGACATGCTAGTTTCACCGTTCTTCGTGATCTGAAGTCACTATTTCCTTGATTAGACACGAGTTTTTGGCAAGGATCATGGCTCCATAGTGAAGCTTAGCCTCGTGTAGAGCTTAATTTGGCAAACCTAGTCCACATTCCCAGTCACTTGCTAGGGTTGATGCACAACATCTCTTTGCACTGCCCAGACTTTGCCGTAAATATGATTTCATGCTTCATGACATCAGCAGGCCCAGATGTGTAACACGATGTTGTTTGTGATCTGATCTGTTCGTCGCATATAAAAGGTGTGGCGATTCTGTTCTATGAGAAGGAAAGCGAGCAACACGATCGTGCTTATTCCTGATTCAGGCATGTGTCGATCGTCCCGGTAGAGCCGAATTCAGCGATATTTGACCTCAGGCCAGCGTGGGTCTAGCGAAGGCGATGTGGGCTACTTCTGCTTCTGGTTCGGATGGTTCTCCGTGGAAATGGACTCCCACATCAGTCAGCAAAGCTAATACATGGAGCCAGAGGCCTTCAAGGTGATGGCAAAATCAAGAACACCCCGAGCCTCCGGCCATACACACGCCATCTCCGCTCCATTTGCTTATGCTTCATCACGCATATGGCCTCATCTGGAGCCTTGGACGCTGACTTGAGAACTGAGAACGTGTTGCGCGATTCTTGGGGAACGCACCTAGTTACGAGAATGTCTCGGCTTGGTGGTCAGTCTACCATACGGGATTTCGCATCCACTCTCCAGTCCGAAGCGCCAGGCTCAATCCGCCTCGAAGTCGCTCGTATTGGCCCTGCGACGTGCACATTGATGGGGAAACGTGGAACATGGTGGCATCTCACCGACACTGGACTGTAGCTCTTTCCGCATCGCGGTCTTTCTGTTGGCTTTGTGAAGTTGCGAACGGTGGAGCGAAGCGAAGCTCGAAATTTGCGGCAGGATCGCTCCGTTCCATCTTGCAGCCGCACAACTTTGCGTTGACAACACATGTGGCCTCAACTGCTAGTCGCAGCGTGGAAATACAACAGATGTATCACAGCTCGTTCGACTTGTGGCGCATGCATTCAGTCTACCTCTTCTTCCCTTCTGACGCCGCAGTTCCTGCTGAAATGGCAGAAGCACGAACATTCAAGCAATGATCGTTCCGTTTCACCAGGATCCTAACGATGGCTAATGGCACTGCTACTATTTGTTCCCAGAGATGAGGCCGGTCACAACAGTTGTCTCTTTTGATCAATTGAGCATAGAACCTCTACCATCTTCTCCCTCATCGCCACAGTCTTGCTCTCGAGGACAGAGAAACGACACAGCAGAAGGGCGCGGAACAAAGGTAGGGCCATCCCACGCATGCCACGTGCTTCCAAATTCAGTTCTGTTGACAGCTCTTGCGCCGACATACCTCTTCGGTTCCCTGAAGTCTTGTCCAGATCTGGGTGTCCGTTGGCCCCTAATGCGCCACCTCTTCGCAGCTACCCCAGTGCCCAGCACCACCGCCCAATGCTTTGCGCTCATCTACGTTCTCGCTATTCCGCTGGAAGACTCTTTCACTGTCGCCTGGGCAATAGTGCTCCAGGATCGCCCGCCTCTCCGGATTCTCCACGTCCTTATGCCAGAGCCAATGAAGGCCACTCTGTTCGTCACTCATCCCAGCGGTCTACGTCGTCTTCGCACTCAGTGCCCCAGTACTGGCGATCAAAACAGAGTCTTATGCGTAGCTAGCGTTGTTCACCTTCACAAGGGAAAATCGTTCCGATCACAGCACCTCCGAGGATTTATCGCTTCTCCCTCTGGGGTGCCTTAGAACACGTCAGGGAGACAGAAGAGGCATACAGACGCAATGATGACTCCATTGCAATCAAAATTGGTTCAAAGATATTTTCGCCGTGCCTGGTGGCATTGCTACTCTCCGTCGGTCAGAGATAAGTGGTGTTATAGAAACTCTCTCAGCCTGTAGCTCACACAGGCAGCCCGTCCCATATCCCTCTCAGATGCCTTCCACTGGCTGCTGAGGGCAGAGAAACAACAAAAGTAAGTAATGCACTCTGTTCATCGCTGATTCACGCGATCTGACTCGTTTTCCTACTGGATGGCTGTACTCCTTGCCGTGAGACAGAGAGTCAATCATAGCCAATTCTGTTCACACAATTCAAGAGCAAAAGTGATTCACCTACCATCACTCTGTTCAGACAGAGATTCAACTTTGCACACTTTCCTACATGTGACGGCACGGTGACAATAGAACATGCAGAAGTGCAGTACATTAATGCGCTAGATACATTTACACTTCCCCCACCGGCACTAAAACGCCCACAAATATCCCCAAAAGCCTTCTTCCTCCTTCCTCCTCATGTCAGCGGCGTACACCGCCCATCGGTACGCCCTGTTCAACCAAGCCATCAGCGGCACCTCTTCCTTCTTGGGCATGGCACTCCTCAGAGGCAACCAACTTCCCCCTCCCTCCCTTTCCCAAAATTCATCCCGAAAGAGATCCACCACCCATGGGATCTCAATCATCCATGCCTTTCTCACCAAACCCAGCTCCACTCGAGCGTGCAAATTCCCATATTTGCCCACTATTTCCACATCTGGCCACTCGATCATGGCCAGAGCCATCGGGACTTGGCGAGACGGGAAATCCACATCGGGACGGTAATAACATTTACCTCCCAGTGCTTCCATCATTCGTGGCGTGGCATCGAAATCGAATTGGTACGGCAAGCCGCCCCAGAGTCTGTACTCAACCTCGAAACCAACTTCGCTCACGGTGCTGGTGCCTAGGTGATCGCCGCAACAACTTCCCAGCGCGATTCTCCGGTCCCTGGTCGTTGACGCTGTCACGCAGGCGTGTGCGAGCTCGTGCAGGATTGTCGATGCCAGTTCGAAATTCAACCAGGTGAGCCAGAGAGTGTCGTTCGACAGCTCAGCGTCTTCCAGTTGAATGAAAATTTCGTCCTGGAGGAAAATGTCGCTTCCGATGCCTGGAAGGCCGGCGAGGGGACGAGAGTGATTTCCATCGGCGTGATTGGATTTCGCGTCGATGTGAATGGCGAAGGTGCAGTTCGATAACAATGTCTGCAACCTTGCCCGGACTCGGAGAGCTTGCAGTGAGCTGAGCTTCTGCAGTGGCTCGGAGAAGAGGGTGAAGCCTGTGCTCTCCCCTTCTTTTGGTATCCATGATCTTGTCGAAAAGTCTTCTCCGGCAAGAAGGGAGTACCAGATTGGCAAGCTGTGCTCTATTGCGCGCCATGCTAGTCGCTTTGCCTGTAGAGGCAGCTTGTGTGATGTCGGCATCATTCCATGTTCTTCGTGGTATTCGCCAACAAGTTCTTGATCTTCGAGCGCACTTGGGCGTGCGCTTAGGCTCGGGGCCGGCAGACTGGAGTGGTCTTCTACCTCCTGGGCCTGGTACTTGGTGTCTTGAGTCGAGTGTGAAGGCTCCAAGGCCAACATGGTCGTCGTGTTCTTGCTTGAATTCATCGCGATGGCGCAGATGAATGTCTTGATCTTGAGAGGTTCGTTCTTGCAATGTTTGTGAGTGAAGTCAGCGGGAGCTGTGGAAAATTGTTTGTCGGAAAGGATTGCAAGGTGAACAAGATGAGATGGGAAATGAGAGGAGCGAGGTAATATTTATTCTAGCACAAAATGAGGCCACTTGAGATGGGTCCACTTCGAAAAAATTCTACTCGAGTTACCAAAATATGTGATTCAAGGACGAGGCTGCTGTATTCCATCAACGGGCCAATCAAAGTCCGGGAAATGTGTCTATTTCAGAAGTCGTGCTCGACTTACCCGGTGTCTAACTTTGGGGACTACCAAGATTCGTCCAGCGGACCCCATCCCTTTGGGTGATGGAACATTCGTTTCGACAATTCTTTCAATTTCCGTTTGGCTGAGGCCGCAGTTCCAGTGGGTTCCCGCTCTGTGTCAGTGTCCTTTTGCTTTGGTTCAATGACAATGGGGTCCACGGAGATGTACCCGAATTCGGTGACATTGTACACGCCAGCCGCTCTCAGCTCCTCGATGCGAAGCTCTACCTGCTTCATGCTTTTGCCATTTCCTCGTCTACCGCGAATCAGGCCAGTAGTTCGTGGCGGGTGCAATGCGGAATTGTCGCCCTTCAGCGCACGGTCCCAGAAGCTTTGTTGTAGAAGTTGATGGATCCAGGACAGGGAAACATGCCAGTCAGTTCAAGTGTCGGCGAACGGAGAGCCTCGTTGCTTGCAGGTGGGATATAGATCCACTCTGAAGGCGTTTGGATAATCCTCAATGGTGATCATGCCTTCCAAAGAAGTCGGTTTATCGCCATCGAGAAAAAGAGCCTTCCCTTTCCATGTGAACTCGTAGATTAGACCGCCAAAGAGGAAATTTTCCACATCGTAACCATTCTCTGAAAATTGGGATGACCCAATGAACATTTCGTCGCACACATGACGGGATTCCTGAACGAAACTGCAGGTCTTGATACTGTAAACTGCAGCATGGGCGAGTTCGTGAACCATAGTCTTTGCCAGTAGGAACGTATGCCAGAGATACGCCGCAACATCGCCAGATTCTTCTGCACGATACATGTCTCCGATCATGGTGGAGTTCACGCAGATGTTGGTACCACAGCCGGGTAACTGCGAAAATTTGACACCGTAAGATGGGCAGGTCATTGCGTATGGTGGGTATTCCTCGTATTTGCACCATTTGGGTAAACCAAGGGTGAAGGTTACGCCGGTCGCGAGCTCACTCAGCATCTTACGTGTCTGTTCCTGCTCGTCAGTGGTCAGCGAGGCTTTGGGTTCAGGACAAAAGTGTTGAACTCTTCCAGTACAGTGAGGAAGTGAGTCTCCGACAACCAGAACAGAGTGCCAGAATGGCAGCGCCTTCTCCAGCATCAAGGATGCCAGTCGGCAAGCCATGACCGGGTAACAACAGTCGTGGTGCATTTCCTCAATGTTCTCGAAAATTGGGTGAATTGGGAAAGCGAGGTTCGGCTCTCGCACTTCGCTGGCGTTAAACTTCTCGACGCGACGGAACATTCTAGCGGTGTCTGCATCGAGTGGGACAATTTCCGTTACCATCGCATCCGTGGCGTGAAGCTTTTCTGAGATGCACATTTCTCTGGATAGGATCGCTGGCCTGCAGCGTAGGTGTTTCTGGAAGTTGATCAAATTCGTGTCGAATACTGTCTCGGTCCTGCCGCAGTCAAGGGGATTTGATGCTGCACAACCTGGTGAGTTTCCATAGGCGGATATATGTACTGAGTGGTCTACAATGGCATGGCACTCTTTGAGAGACTGATCAACGCGAAATTCCTTTGATCCAAACGAAGACAAAGGGATCGGCAAGGCGAGACTCCATTAACACGAAGACAAAGGCATCGAAGGGCATTGTCACGCTGAAGCCAGCCAGCCATCGAGGAACAGCGTGTAGGTTGCTACGCAAAGGCAGAGGCCTCGTACCAACGAGACTTGGGCCATATGCAGGAGAGTCGGCATCAAGCCATCTCGGTTGGTCGGTGTCAGCGCCTGCAAAGTCTCCTTTCGGGTCGAATAATCGGGCCATGAGTAGACTTTAGATTTCACTTGTCAGTTGTCACGGATCATGACACGCGTCGCATAAGCTGAAGATCCTCAGCCTTGTCGGCACTTGGACGGCTTTGCCGCAAGCCATTCAGCCCAGCACGTTTTTCAATGCCCCCTAACTCACACCGATATCTTCCTGGCATTCGGGTCTGTGTACCTGTTTCAGCCTCTGCACTCAAGTGATCGACAATGATAGTCAGGAACACATTGTAAGTGATTGCAGGCACCGACAATCTCCGGCATTGAGCCTACGTGGCTGCCTCGAGGTGAAGTCAGGAACGGGCAGGGATGAGCTTTTGTTTGGGCCGATCTATCACACAATGCTCTTCTAGGTCGTGCGAGTGATCGATAGAATATTCATGCCCGACGCACGTGTCGCTGCTGCGAGATGCATTCGCACTGTGATCAATGCGTATGCTCTCCTGTGCGACGCATTTCTTCGTCATGCCCAACAAGCCGACGTGAGGTGATGATGGACTTCCGGAGCGATGGAGCCGCGGTCACTGGCCTTGCAGCGGGCCGTGGAGCGAACAGCCCTGTATTCCGAGACAAGTGTGGAGGAGGCTTATATCACAGATTTGGAGCTACCAGTCACATCGCAGCGTCGAGGTCACGTCGTCGTGAGGATTTGTGTATACGACGGCACTTGCTGCGCCCAACAATTAGCGTTTCTCCATGGCGTCGATCAAACTTGATGGCTCTGCAGAGAGGCGAGCCGCTTGGCAGGCCAGGATGGAGAATTATGTATCGATCAGAATGCCAGCATGATGCATGCGCCGTTGCTCGAACACGTTCTCGATCGATTGGCATCGGAGCGTTTGCTGCATGATGAGCAACACGTCCACAGGGATCGGAGCACGTCGCACGGTTCGCGTGTTTTCGGTTCTGCGAATCGCATACAGGAGGGAGTCGGTTCTGATGATGATGTTGTCGGCGCCCTTCGGTGGTGACAGCGGCACTGATAAGACAGTGCATGAGGAGCTGTGTTGAAGCACTTGGCGCAGATAGACGGTATACACCAGGCAGGCAGGCGGAGGAGGGTGGCCGCTCGGCGCGAGATTGCTAGCAGGGGCGCGGCGGCGGGCGGCGGGCGGCGGAGATGGGCATGGTGGCGGTGCTGGTTCTTGTTCTTGTTGCGGTGCCAATGCCGTGGTCCTGGCACGAAAAGAGCATGGCACAGACAGACAGACAGACAGGCGTCGATCCGGTAGGTGTCAGTGTCAGGGGAGTTGCTCGGCCGGCAGCCGAGAGCTAGCGGCAGCCAATGTCGTCGCTCATTCTCCACATGCACTCTTCCTCCATTGAACGATTCGGGCTTCCAGCATCACCAACGTGGCCGCGCGACACACGCTCGCTTGCCCACGACCGCGCAGCCAGTTTAGCTCGCACCGCGTGCAACAGCCTCTCGCTCTCGCTCTGTCGTGTCCGTGAGCACTAGGCCCGCCGCGCCCACTGGCCTTGCTGGCGCTGGCCGCGCTGGATGCCACCCTCGAAACACTGCACCACATCCCGGCGTTCCGCGTCCCCGTGGCCGTCTTCAATGGTCAGCCTTGAATGGCGTCTCCTGTTGCGAAGGCGGAGGATCACATCTCGAACCACGTCCCTCCGCGCCACATCCGTCCCAAGCAGCACGAGCTTGCCCATGACGAGCACTTTGCTGCAGATAAGCCCTCTTCCCCCGTCCCATACCTTTCCACAACCTCGACCAAGACGCCGACGACGACTGCCCAACGATCCCGCAAACCTGCCTCTACCGCGCGTCACCATGCCGTCCGCCCTCAACTCAATGAGCGAGACTCGATTTTTGCGACTTCATATTCGGGCAGCCCCATAACTGCGAGGTCCTCTCCATCTCCACCGCAGGCACAGAGCTCACCTCTGAGCACCGCGGACGGCATCTACTACAACGAAGGAGGGAGGAGCGGAAGGAGCAGCAACATGGCCACGGCAACAACGACCCTGCCCGCGACTTCTTTTCTGAGCAATGGCACGGGTTCGCTCGATTTCGCCCGAGGACACCAGAAACAGGACACGAGCTCGACACGCCTCTATCATTCACGTGCTGCGGATAGTCGTCGCCGTCCGACTAGGAGTACACTTGCTTCGCAGTACCAACGACGTTCGCTCTACGACATTCACGATTTGAGCTCCGTTTCTACTGCGCAGCCGCTGCCCACCACCATGCATCCGCAGTCACGCCAGGATTCTCCCTTCCGCGCAGATACATTACCAGCTACACCCGATTCGATGCCGAGCAGTCCCGATACCGGTAACTCTCAAAGTGCCGAGAGACAGCAGTATCGGTCATGGCGACAGGGAGAAGCAAAGATGCAAGGCCTGACTATTGCTCAATCGCAACGCAAGGCGAGCACCACGATCCGAGATGACGTGGACAAGGTCATCGACGCCCAACTGCCCCAACCTGAGCCTGTGGCCGCAGTGCGCTCTCGCAAAGCCAGTCACTACTTGGGATTATTCCGAGAGAATGAGCAAGAAGAGAAGCGGGAGACGGAGCGCAAGAAGGCGGGTAGAGCCAACGATGCTTCCAAATCACAGATCTCGCGCGATCTGGAGGAGCAAGCAGATGGGTCAAGCAGAGAACAAACAGTCACAGAAACGATAGAAGAGGAAGACGGCGATTATGTCACGGTATCGAAGAAGGAAATGGCTCAGAGATTGCCCTTGGGATTGCTGGAAGAGATTCGCAATCACCACCACCTTGTGCCCGGCCAATCGCAGAAGATACCCTTTCCAAAGGAGTCACAGTCGCACGACCATGATCGACGCCTACACGAGCAACTGAGGAAGGCGGTCAACAAGACTGAAGAGGACGACGACTCTGATCGCGAACACATCTCCTCCGCCACTTACTATCCTCATCAAGGCGTCCAGCTCGGCGACTCGCCAGGTGATGAAGACGGCCTGGACCGCACGCCCAAGATAAAGGCGGTAGATATCAAAGACAGCCGCAACGAATCAAGTGCCAATGATGTGCAACTGTCATTGCAAGGTGAGGGCGCACCAGAGTTTCTTCAGGGAATGTCCCGTGTCGCCTCCTCAGCCAACTTCAAAGAGCCGCCCAAGCCCGTGCCCGCGCCTGAGTTGCTTATCCACGACTCAGACTACGAGTCAGAATCAGGCTATTCAACTGTATCTGGAGATGACGAGGACGATGTGGAGACCACACCGACGAACACGCCGCATGTCAAAGCTTACGGACGTCGCCGTACGTCGCGCAGCAGGCATGTCGAACAACCGCAAGCACCAGTCGGAGCGGTTGAGCTCAAACCATACAAACATCAAGTCGGCGGGCATACGTCAATTTACAGATTCTCGCGGAGAGCGGTGTGTAAACAACTGAACAGCAAAGAGAACAAGTTCTACGAGACTGTCGAGAAGTGTCATCGGGAACTGCTGGGCTTCATGCCCCGGTACATTGGTGTTCTCAATGTGACATATCGCAAGGAAGCGAAGAAGCGGAAGCAGACTGTGACAGATGAAAATGGCAGCACTCAAGCGTCGAGTAGCGATAGCAAGGTACAAGATGGGAATGATGTGGCTGCGGAGAAGTCGAGGAATCCAGAGCATACTCGCATGATCAGCCATTCGATGCAGAACAAGTCATCGTCGGGCATTCCTCAAGTACTACTTGCAAACAACAGACATCTCATTCCAGAGAGCCTTTTCAGGTCGTCTGAACGCTCGGTGCCTGACCTGCATAGGACGCGGTCAACGCCACCGACTCCTTCTGACACGAACGGGATGCCTCAACGTCCTGCACTCAAGCCTGCCCAGTCATGGGGCTTTACTTCTGTGAACGAGCACCTCCGTGACAAGGTGCTGCGGGAAGTCTTCACTCCGCCGGTTATCCACAAGTCACACAGACGTGATCGAGGGCACGGACGTTCGCTGCGAAAGGTTCCGACTTACATTCAAAACGAGCTGTCAGAACGCAACAAGTCTGTCGACGTATCATCGTTTCAAAATTCAGAGAGGCAAGACCTTCGCAAGGAGTGCTTGAAGAGTCCTATCTTGAGGCGAGCACAGCTCAGTGCCGAGAACAGATCAGCATCTGATTTAACACAAGTACTGCTGAAGAAAAACGATGCTCTTAGTAAGAGCGCCGAAAGTTCAGATCTCAGTGCTGCGCCTGCTGGTTCGAGCGAGCGTAACACACGTCGCCGTCGGCATTCTGGGGGAGGGCTGATGCGTAAGCCAACTGATATCGAAGGAACTCGAGGGGACCTCGAGTTTCACGAAGATGCCGAAGAGGACGTTTTTGCTATGGACGATGTCAAGAAAGATCTGCCAACGCATCCTGAGTCACCAGTCGCTAGAGAAGCAGGCACTGCCGATGTAGACCGTGCTAACGATAATGCCAGACGTGACGTGGAGCAGCCGGTGCCTCAGTTGGGCCCGGCAATTGACTTCGGTGTGCCAGAGCCACGCAACCCAGTGAGCTCGCTTGTGGAGCAGGACGAGCGCGTGGAGCATTTCATCTTGCTGGAAGATCTCACCGCCGGTATGCAGAAACCTTGCGTGTTGGACTTGAAAATGGGCACACGACAATATGGCGTTGAGGCTACTGAGAAGAAGCAGAGATCCCAGCGCGCAAAGTGCAAGTCTACTACTTCTCGTGAGCTTGGCGTCCGTGTCTGCGGCATGCAAGTTTACAACGTCAAACAGCAAGGCTACGACTTTCAAGACAAGTATTATGGACGAGATCTGAAAGCTGGCGAGGAGTTTCGCGAAGCTTTGAAGCGTTTCTTCTTTGACGGAATTGGCCATGCACAGGCACTCAAGCATATCCCGACAGTGCTTGATAAGATCGACGCACTCGAAGACATCATCCGCAAACTGCCCGGATACCGCCTATACGCCAGCAGTTTGCTCATGATATATGATCGTGGAGATGCTGACAACAACGGCAAACTTCGCGAAAATGAAGGAAGCGATGCTCCGGTGTCTGGCATCAAACTTAAGATTGTTGATTTCGCCAATTGCGTAACTGCCGAGAGCCTACCATACATTCAACACAAACCCTGTCCTCCAAGAAACCCCGACCAGATCGATCGTGGATATTTACGCGGGCTGAGAACATTGAGATTGTACTTTCAACGCATTTACACGGACCTGCACAACCAGAAGTACGTGGAACGAGGAGAAGGCGAAGGTATGGCTATGGATCAACGCGGCATTGGGCATGGCATTGCTCAGCAAAAGGGCTGGACTGAGAGAGTCATGGAAGATGACCCGGGAGAGGTCAGTGTGTGAAAGAACACATGCTGTGATTTTGGAATCGCGTTGGAATATAGAGGGGTGGGCAAAAAGTTGCGCAAGCTACGATTGGGGCGGTAACGAGTGATGGCCTTCATTTGCTCTTCATCGCGATGGCGCTTCATCAAGACTGGAATGGGATCCCAGGTTTTTGTAAATGTTTTAGCATGGCGTTGGGGGTGCTTTTTTCTTTCTTCTTCAGAGACTGTAAGGGAATTTTGGGCATTTGGGTGGGATGGGCTGGTTGGCTGGGGTGGAATGGTATGGGTTTGCTTCGTTGCGCATATACCACTTCGCAGGGCTTGTGTGCTTAGGTAGGAGAATATGTATTATGTGTTTGTGAACAGTGCTGGGCTTCTTGTCGCAGGCTCGGTACATTCTGCAAAGTACTCGACTGCTTCCGTCTCGGCCAGATGGGCCCCTGCGTTCTGAATCTCTTGTCTCAGTTTGCTCTTTCCTCGTCCGGGTCGTGGGATGTTCGCCAAGCACCTCACAAGTCAAACTTAGCATTAGGGGCGTCCTCTTTCCTGTGTCCACGTTAACTCGACCATCTGCGCAACCATTTCAGCAGCTCGGCGAACAGCATCGTTCGAGATAAGCTGGGCTCCAGATTGCGCATCAAAGCGATGGCACCTTCGCCAGCTGCAGGCGCATCGGCGGTTCGAAAGCCACGGCTCAAGCAGACGGCTAGAAGAGGCGACCATGCAGGATTCCTTGCGCGTATGGCGCGCCAGAATAAGACGAACGAAGAAGATTCCACGCGCTCGAATGAAATAGAAGACCAACCTCCTCCACGAAAGAAGCAGACTGCACGCCGTGGCGGAAGACTCGCTTCTCCCTCAACTCGCCCTCTTCCAAGCTTGGGCGCTTCCTTCAACGATAACCAAGCTCCTCGGCCGCCACGCCTGAAACAGACTGCCCGTCGCAGCAGACCATTTGTTCCCGCTGCGGCTCGTCCGGCACCAACTCCAGCGCTAGGTGCTTCCTGGAACGAAGAACAAGATCCTCCACGGCCACCACGCACGAAGCAGACTGCTCGTCGCAGCAGACCATTTGTTCCCGCTGCTCCTCGTCCGGCTCCAGCTCCAGTACTGGGCACTTCCTGGAACGAAGAACAAGATCTTCCACGAGCGCGCCCGAAACAGACTGCTCGTCGCGGTGGACCACTTGCAAGCTCTTCAGCCCGTCCACCCCCAGATCGAGTCACTAAGCGCATCACACAAGCCGAATGGGACATCACAGGTGACTGGGATATCGAATGCGATGATCTTTCTGGCTATTTCCCCGGTCCTGATCGGGAACTAAGCATGGAAATATCCCACGATACAGCCCGGCCGGGTTCTTACATGGCCACGTTCGAATTCAGTGTAATCGACGGCATTATGCGTATCGACTGCCCAAAGCCGAAAAAGACCGACAAGGAGCTAAAGGCAACATACATCTATCGTGGGAGAGAGACAAGCGAGGGAGAGATCCAGCTTGGTTCGGATTCAGACAGATACAGTATGGTGTTCAAGAAAAAGGGGAGCGTGGTCGAGGGGGTCTTCGAAGGCAGTATCATTGGGCGTTGTGACTTCACTGGATCGAAAGCTACGAAGGGCTCGCAGCAAGAGAGGTCCAGCGCTATGGAGTGGGAGAAGTATTCGAGGAAGGAGTACGATCGGGCAAACGCAGCTCGGTGGGGTAAATGGGTCGGATGATTCATCGTCCTCGACTGCAATGCGAACGTGCGTGTGAGATGTTCTGCTTTGAGTTCTAAGGAAATCCCTGATACGACGCTGATAGCGCGCGGGTTGTTTCAAACATTTCCGAGGACGATCAAAGAGAATGGGACTGAGAGTGTCGACAGTACTGGAGCTGATGTTCATATTGAAGTACCTGGGTAAGCCACGTTGCTCTTCTACATGCGCTTCTGTTTCCAGCGCAGAGACATTCGTGCAAGCATGTCAGCTCGGCTGCATTCTGGCCGATATTAAAGGCAGTCAGCTGGGGTCTCAACATAGGTAAACTTACTCAAGTCTCGCACGGCGTTCATGATCATTCACCTCGATTCACCAAATTCGCTCAATCACTAATGGCGGTCTCGATCACTCTATTTAAGAAGCTGTCTTGGTTGCCGCACACTCCAATCTCTCTTCCTTCTCAACACGGAGCGCCTTGCACAAAACAGGAATTCGACGCAATGGGGTTGTATTTCAGTACACCATCGCCGCCCAGCCCCGAGCCGCAAACCACGCAGACGGCTAGGCGTGGCGATCATGCGGGATTCCTTGCACGAGCGGTCTCGTGAGAACGAGAAGGATGGCAAACATTCCATTGTCTCGAACCTATCAAGCAAACAACGAAAGCGTCTATATCAACAAGAAACGCGAAATGCTAGAAGAGGCGACCATTCGGAATTTTCGGCTGCCGCCGCTCGCCCAATGGAGCATATGCGAGATCACGACTACTCGGTCTTCTTGTACGGAGACCACGACGAGGAGGATGACGAAAATGATATGGACTACGAGTATCCAGCAAAGGACGGCGAAGATGTCGAAATCTACGAGTGTCACGAAGCACACGATGTCGACGTAGAAGAAGAAGCCGATGACGACGAGGAACTGCATGACGAGGCAGAATACCTTCTCCGCTCAGACGCAGCGGAGCACAACACCCACATCACCGGCGACTGGCACATCGAATTCGAGTCACCCAATAACTCCTGGCTCACACCTCTGAATGGCCTGACCATGAAGATATCCTGCGACACAGACCGACCGGGCGGATACATGGCTACTTTCAACTTCAAGATCATCGAAGGCGTTATGCGCATTACTTGTCCTACACTAGAGGGTGCGGCTCTAGGTGCGGCTCAGAAGGAGTTGAGAGGAAGCTACAAGTTCAGAGCTATCGAGACGAGCGAGACCGGAAAGAAAGTTCCAGCGGAGTCGAATGCGGGCTGTGAAGATTTTCCGATCACATTCAGATACGGCATGGGCGTGTCTAAGGTCGAAGGAGCAATTGCGGGCATTGATTTGCAGTACGTCACGTTCACGGGTACCAGAGTCAGAGAGGCATGGCAGCAGCAGGAGGCTTCAAGTTCAAGCACGGAGCAGTGGGAGTCACTGTTCTCGAAGGGAGACTATGAGCCGGTGGAGTTCAATGACTGGGACTGAGCTCGCCGGAGATTGGAGGTTGGAAAGTGTTCTGAATATGTACGTCTCCCGAATGTCGGAGAACTGCCTGCCTTGCAGTAAACGGGCGACGTGCTGAGTCTGTCTCATGGTCAGCGAGCCCGAAGTTCATGCTTTGTCGAACTACGTAGAACTGGATGCCAATTTTCTTCATGTCATGACCATTCTCTCAGCCTTTCACAAATCTTCCTTTACCCATCAATTCTTCGTCGCCCCTTTCACAGCACCCACCTCCTCCTCCAACGGCAAAATATCCGGCACAGGCCCCACAGGCGTAATCCCAAAAGGATTAATCTGCGCGTGACTCTTGGTATAATGCTTCTTAATATGCGTAAACTCTGTCGTCTCCCCAAATGCCGGCACCTTCCAATACAATTCCCTCATCCACTTATGCAAATTCGGATATCCCGATCGAATATCCCGAATGTTACATTTGAAATGCTGCACATAAACAGGATCAAATCTGATCGCAGTCGTGAAAAGTCTGACATCTGCTTCTGTGATGCGAGAGCCGTGGTAGTACGGTCCATCGCGAGGTTGAGAGAGTTGTTGTTCGATTTTATCGAGAGAGGCGAAGAGGGTTTTGACGGCGGATTCGTAGGCTTCTTGGGTTGTGGCGAAACCGGATTTGTAGACGCCGTTGTTGACGTCGTTGTAGGTCCATTCATTTGTGGCTTCGATTGTATCCTTCAGATCGGAAGGTAAGAGGTCGATTTTAGCTTTGTCTTCTGGGAGGAGGTGGTCGAATTCGTGGTAGAACATGCGTATGATTTCACTGGATTCGTTACTGACGATTTTGCGTTGTTTGATGTCGTAGAGGGTTGGGACTGTGAAGCGGCCGGAGTAGTCGGGTTCGTTCTCGAAGTAGATGTCACGGAGGTGGGTGTATTCCTTGTGGATTGGATCGGGTTGGGTGAATTCTCCTGGCTCTTTCTCGTCTGGGGTGGCGAACCTCCAGCCTTTCTCACCAAGATGCCAGTGCACTGATGTGTAAGGGATGATGTCTTCTAGCCCTTTGAGCTTGCGTACGATCAAGGCTCGATGTGCCCATGGACATGCGTAGGAGACGTAGAGATGGTAGCGGCCCTTCTCGGCTGGGAACTCGGCATTGGGGTCTTTCGACACCCAGTTTCGGAAAGAAGAAGTTTGTCTCTTGAACTCGCCAGACTTGTCTTTGGGATCAACCCAATTCAGAATTGACTTCTTATCAGACTGTAGCAAGGATGTCAGTACATACCTATTTTGACAGAGAATTTGCCTTCTTTCGGCGCCTCACTTACGGACGCCATGATTGTTCTGGAGTAGGTTTTGCTGGGAAACTGTTTGTTGATCAAGGCAAGGCGATTGCTTGCAGTCCTGAGCATCGATTGAGATGATGATAATGATCTTCTCTATTTGCAGAAGACGTGAAGTTATAGCATAGCTTGTAGCTTACAGAGCTCAATCATCGGCGCCGACGTCCAGAGACTTGATGTGGTCATGATTACATGATGCCTACTAATTGCTGATAAGTGGTGGCTAATTGTCCGATCTCGGCCAAAATTCATGCTAAAGCTTTTGCCCCTCACAAAGCTAGCCTTATTCCGGCCCCGAAATCTGCATTTTCTGAAGACTGCATTGTTCGTGCACATGGTCACAGTCCTCTCAACTGCGCACGATGATTTCCACTCAAAGGTGGTAACTGCATCGGCGGTACATCCAAATCCGCCATGCCAGACGACGCAGTGCTCATGGGGCTCGGCGCGACCGCTAGTCTGACCCGATCAATCTCATTGTAAAATTGTCTCAACGCCTCTTCATTCTTACAAAACGCCTTGAAGTGTTTCTGGACCGTATCAACAGTCACATCTGGACGGTCGAACTCAGTCGTAGGCCTCATAGTAGACGTTAGTTTGCTCGTTGCAAGCCTGTTGGGTAGTAAATAGAAATCGCCAATGTCATTTGCGAGTATTTGCGCGAGTACCAAACCAGATTTGTGCACGAACTGTGTGTATTGGTACGAAGGCGGGCCAAAGGAGTATCGCACATTGATCGAGGTGGTAAATGTGCTGGCTGCTTCATAATCGAGGACGAAGTCGAGCTTTTTCAGCAGGCGTTTGTGATATGCCAGAGGATCTTCGACTGTAAGCGGAGAGAAAGTGTGTGGCTCCATTAGAGGCGTTGCAAGAACTTTATCTGGTGGACGCACAGCAAGTTTGACAGGCTGTGGCTGATCATACGGATGATGTTCTCTGAACTTGCAGGCTTCCTGGAGAGGAACCTGCATCAGCTTCAAGCCGTATCCCTCAACAGAGCTTGACCAGCGAGCAATGGCTTCACGGATCAGCTTTGCTGATGTCCCGAGCCATTCAAGCTGGATGTGATAGCAGTTCTCTGGATTGTGAATGCGATCGTAATGTAGGTCCATGATCTGAAGGTGGTCAGATTTCTTCTGCGGGTCAACATTGAATTGCATGGACTGGCTGAGCATAATTTGTTTCGGTTCGGTGGGATATAGGCCCGGTGTTCCTTTGTCAGACGATGAGCTCGAGTCGGTGGCGCTGATGCCGCTCACAGGTCTCAGCATGGGTGACTTCATGGAGTCAGTCATGGGCGTAGGGGGTATTGACCTCCATGGCGCTTTGCTGAACAGTCCAGTGGTATTCGGATACTCCGTCGTTCTGTAGGCGCTGCTGATTTGATAGAAGTAATGGCCATCTCGGAACTTGTGCTTCTGACGCACATGAGAAAAGACACCGCGACTCATCAGCTCGTTGCCGACATTGACAGCATCCTCGCGCAGCTCCAGATCTCTGAATACACCCAGTAGCCACGTCGTCATCTCATCACCTCTAAAGCATTTCAGATGTGTCACTGTCAGCCATCTTCTATCGCGCACTTCTACGCCATACGGAGGAGGTTCTTGCATCTGTTTGACCAGCTTGACGATGTCGAAGTTACTGCTGTGATGCTTCTCAGCTTCCGAGAACAGAGAAGCATCAAGATCACCCTCTTCGAGTTGACTGGACAGAGCGGGACCATGCGCGTTGACAACGACACTTGGATCTCTAGTCTGGTACTCAATCGCCAGCGGGTTCGGGTCGCGCTCAGCCGTGTACGGTGTGGATGCGGACTTCTTCACCGACACCTGGTGCGATTGATCTTCCGCGGAAAAGTATCGCTGGCGTTGCCATAATTGTGTCAGTCGCTGGATACCCTCGATGCGCCGCTCCTCATCGGAGAGTCCTCCTAGCCGGCTTTGATAGTCTGTCTTCGATATGTCTACCGGCAAGAGTACAAGTCGTACTTTGAAGGTGACATTGATTTCTGGAAGGGGTGCCAGGCGTAAGATGTGCTCGTCAAGCTCTGTCCAATCTGTAATTGGGGCCTCTGAGTGGTACGAAATCTCCGGCTTGATGTTGAGACCGAGAATAGTACGCATCTTTGGCTCGTAGGATGTAACATAGTGTTGCGACTCCAGATCTTCACTTCCAATGCCTGATTTTGGCGAGTACTGCACAATTTGCACTTCGAAGTCCGAGATGCGCTGGATCTCGTGGTACCACCGTCCCAACGAGAGTAAGATAGGCCTCCCTTTGCTTTGAACAATCTGCTCACCGCCACTGTTCCTGATCGCCACAATCTGGAAGCCACGAATAAGACGCACGTCAATCAGTCTTTCCACAAGTATACTCGCGGACTCTTCTTTGAGCCCACTGGAGTCACTTATGACATGCCGTTTGACCTGCTTGCGGTAGTAGAATTCGAGCTCAGCTGGCGATGGCTTGTACTCCGAAGTAAGTGGCAAAGCAGCAGGAGCGCACATCGACGACCACTTGAACGAGCCAGTGCTCACGGGACGTGGAAAGACATGCTGCCACTTGCGGTATTGACTTGCCACTCGCATGTTGTCTCTTCGAGGATTGCAGGGGTTCAGAAGCATGACCCACGGAGACATCATGTCCAATGCCTCGTGTGTCGAATCGTGCCGGCTTCTGCGACCAAAGTTTGAGCCACCCCCTTTTGGTGTCGTGGAGAAAGAGGTGTCATTCTGTAGAGCCTTCGTGACTGTAGTGTTCTCCATGTTCTGCTCCAAAATCTTGACGAGTTCGTCGCTTTCCGACCCTCTTCCTTTGTTGGGCGTGTGTGCGTGCTGCTCAGACTGTATTTCGATTGGCTTTGAGATGTGATAAGGGTCCGGCTCACTAAACTGCTGAGAAATCATGCTCTGCTGCGATGGCTTTCTTCTCAAACTGGCTTGAAAGGCCTTCGCAAGCCCACTATTCTTGTCGCTTGCCGTTATGGAGGCGAGAGAAGCCGCGTAATTGATCTCTTTCTCTTTTTCCGCATGCTCGACCGACAATGTTGTGCTCGCCACGCCTCTGCTTGGCGCTAGACCTTTGGGCCCAAGGCTGATCTTACGGCCTGTCTGCATCAATGGATGGGGCGGTAGACGATTTCTCTTCGCGCCGTAGAGAGCAGCCTTAGTTGCGCTGCCAGTGGTGTCAGGTGCAGCGATCTCAATTGGACGACTCTTCTCAGGGCTCGCCTTGTTGGGCTTTTCGTGAAAAGGCAGGCCACGCACAGTATCCGCCGAGCCCATTGATGGCTCCAAAGAAGGCATTCTCACTAGATTGCGCAGCGCCGCAGGCTCCTCGCCAAAGACTTGATTGTCGTGAGAATCCATGACGCCAGTATCGATTTCACCAAAGCCGGAGTCCTTCAAGAAAGGTAAAGCAATGTCATGAACAGGTTCCTCCGTCTCTGACAGTGTCCATGTTGTCAATTGCTCTTCGCGCGAAGTATGCCAGTATGAGATGTCGACCCAGTGTGGTAGAGCAAATTCGGTAGTCCCATCATGATCGTAACGAAAAAGAGGAACTGGATGCAACGGCCTCGGCGAAAGAGCAACGATGTCCACGCCAATGCTATTACCAACAAGCAGGTCAGTAGTCTGCTTGAGCAGCGTGTGGTCCGCATCAAAGACGCCGATACCAGCTGTGATGGCAATAATTGAGGTGCCGGTGCTCATCAAATGTGCGTCGTTCTGGTCATCTGCGAAGTCCATGGCTGTCAAATGGATAGCTTCAAGTATATTGCTTTCTGCCGCAAGAGAGACCGATCTTGACAGAGTCAAGTCATTGAACGCCTTCTTGATCTTGTGCAAGATGTCATTCCACGTGATGCTGGTGACTTCGGAGACCAACAAGATGTAAAAATCCTCGCCATGCTGGTGGGTCTGAGAGTCGCGCTTGCTAATGCCATCCGTTCCCGTAGCACGTCCGAAAAGGATGACCGACGCGAGATGTCGTGCCTTGGCCCGCTCCCACTTTTGGAACAGCTCCTGGAGGAAATCATCAATCAATCTTTCATACATGAGAGATCCATTGCTCCAGCCTTCAAGCATCTCTCTCGAGACCTCGATGAGGATGGAGTAGCGAGCACTTCGACTTCTGAAGATAGGCTTCGTGTGAGGATGCGAGACAAAGGCAGAATCGACATTTTTGCCAGCAACCCAAATCTGCTCGACATCTGCGATCACAGAGCCGAGATATTTGAGCACCTGCCCTTCAAACATGACCGTGTCCTCAAGACACTTCATGAGCTGCCACATATCCGCTCTGGACAGATATTGATCGCGGAAGAATATTTCGACATGGGTTGCGGTCGCCACGTCGGTGTCGTCGATGAGCTGGATTTTGCCCTGCGTCCTATTCTCGAATCCAAAGAGAGAGGCCAAAGAGACGTGTATGGAGATCTCATTTGCACCACTGGCCTGCCCAGCAGGACATATGCAGAGCGTGCGCGCACCTGGAGCAGATAGGTATGCAACTTCGCCGACATGCATTGCTCTCGGACCGGCGAGCACGTCGACTCCAGAGACGCGGTCATCGTGAAGCACGATGGTGCAAGGCTTATCCCCTCCATCGCCCGCCATCATGTCTGTCTTCAGGAAGATCTTGAACGGAAAATGGGAGCTAGTCTGTTGTGTCCAATTGTTTTACGTCGGATGTCGCTGTAAATGTATCCTAGCCCGCAGCAATGCAGGCGGTTGATTCGTACTGCAAAGCTTCATGGCTGATCATCTATTCCAAGCGCTCCGAATTTCAGTGGAGTGAAGGAAAGGAAACAAGAAGCATAGCAATCGTCGGTGATGTCGTGCAGACCATGAAGACGCGAAGTGCGTGAAGTGGAGTCGCGTGTCGGATGCGTGGGGAACCACAGCTCGCATCCCCTGATAGAAAACAGGTCATGTATCGTCACTTATCCCCAGCGTCACAGTCTGCTTCCACGTACCAACAGACACTCGTTCATGATGATTCTCTTTACGTTCGCTGTAGCTACGGCAGGCCTGCTACAGAATGTACAAGCGCACGGCGACCATGCCCATGAAGCAGCGCCTCCCGTAGACGCCAACGCCGACTGGGCAACAAGGCATATGGCGGGTAAGTAGCATCTTGCACTTTGATGGCCATCTCGGACAGACTGACCGGCTGGATCAGAGGAACATCACATCGCCAACTTCGATGCCGGCTCCTTCTTCAACCTGCATGATTACGATTCCTCCAACTTCTGGACCATGGACGACCTCCTCAAAACTTACGGCCTGCGCGACGAAAGCACAAACAACATTTCGGAAGATGACAAACGTCGCGGCGTCCAGCGAGTCATCGAGATGTATGATCGCGACCTGGACAACCGAATCTCGTTCGCCGAATACACTATTGGAGTTGCGCAAGGCATCGTTCTTCCCGATCTAGGCTATGGACCTGGTCACCACGGAGACGACGAATACGAGTATGAGATCCATCACTGGGAAAAATACCATGACGAGAACACAAAAGAGGAGGATTTGACGCATCCGGAGGACATTGAGCACTTCAGAAAGCATGAGGAGATGGAGGCTGCACAGGAGAGGCAGGAACAGATGGATCGCATGCCGATCATTGAGTCCAACATTCCTGCCAAGTTTCGGAGGAAGGAGTTGTAGGAGACATGAAAGAGCAGAGAATGCAGCGGATGCGCTTGGGGAAGCAAACGCTTGGCTGGAGGAAAACTTCTCAGAAGCAGGATACCGGTCATCCAGCGGAGAAGTGACTCAAGGCGGAAAGAACCAGCATGAGTCGAAGGTGCCATCTAAGGACATGGACAAGGTAAACATGCCTCGATTCCAGCGCCAGTGGTACTGGGTTGCCTTGTCCATTCTCGCCTGGGGAATCTTCTGGCGCTTTGCAGACGAACATGCAGAGAATGTCCAGGCACGCAGTCTGGCATGGTTCACGGTGCTGGTCGCCGTACTCCTGGCATCTGTCATGTGATTGAGGCTACGAGGCACGAAGGAACCAACTCTACGAATGCACGACTTTGCGATTTGTCACGAACAGGAACCGGCTGGAGCCGCACATTCAGGGCGCTATTGCGCAACTCCCACATGTACAGTACGGTAGAAGTGCAGCAGCATTGTACAGTAGCGTGGTGTTTAGCATGGAGGTTGCTCAGCTATCCCCTGCTAGGGCGCCGGATCATCTCGCGATCTGTAGGACAGTTCCCGAGGTGATGTATACATCGGCTCACTGCCCCCAACACGTCCCCAATCGTTCTTCTCTCATCTCTCGTGATTTTTGGTATGACTGCCAGCAATACGCGTCCTGGTTCACTCGGCTCAAGTAATCTACTGTAGAGCCGCCGATTAGGCCGTCAAGCCGTTTGCCCGAGGCTTGGCTTCGCCTTAGCCATGACAGAATTGAGCTCGTGACATTACCAGCACGACGCAAGGTCCTCTTTCACGAACGGAGCCACTCTTATTCCCAGTCATAAGTATTCCCTTTCACCTTCTCACCCACTCTCCCATATTCATACTGCCATCCCATCTCATACACATAGCGCTCGTACAGCACGTTCCAACCATGTTCTCGAACCCATTGAAGCGAAGCTTCCTCTGTCTTACAGCGGAACCAGGGACCGTCTGCGCCGGCCTCCCCACCAAGAAACCTCGTGCAGCAGCAGTACCAACAACACAGCATCAAGCCACTGCACCTGCGGCAGTTCCTCCCAAATCTCAATTCCTCTCCCTCCCCGCCGAACTCCGCAACGAAATCTACAACCATGCCCTCGTGCAATCCTCCCCCATCTCATTACCTTACGCGTACGAAACTCGCAGCACGACGCGCTCTGCCTCTAGCAAAAATGCCTTAGCTTCAGCGACAAGTACAGCGACGACTTACTCTGGCGAACCACCTTTCCTGCGCACATCGCGTCTCATCCGCTCCGAAGCCACGCCCATCTACTATGGCTGCAATACTTTCAGCGCGCCCAGCCCCGCCTCCGCGCATAAATTCCTCAAACCGCTGAGCTCAGCAAAGATGAGCATGTTGCGCTTCTTCCGGCCTGTGGAATTGGTGTTGGAGCTGCAGGGAAGTTTGCAGGTCAGGAAGAGGTGGGAGGAAGGTGTGAGAAGGACGGTAAATCGGTTGGTTAAAGATGTGGGGAAGGGAAGTCTGAGATGGGAGAGTCTGCAGGTCGGTGTGAAAACCAGGGACGAGGGGACCAGGTGGCTTGGTCTTAGGGAGGTGGGATTTGGAGTGAAGAGGGAGGGGGAGGGGTGGAGGTTGCTTGGACCAGAGGAGGAAGAGGAGGCTATGGAGGGGGTCGTGGCGACCTGATGCGAAGGAATTTGGATATCAATCAAAATTCTCCGTCGAGGGCTGCTGGAGAGATCTGAGTCATTCGGTACAGGGATGGACAAGTCGAAAGTTCGCGATTTCCACGCGACCCTCCTGGCCAACAACAATGCAAGATCGCTTCGCACGTCGGTGACTTTGAGTTTCAGGTGCTCTGGTCTGCTTCTCCATTTATCGTAGGACACTCCACACCAGAGCGCAGCTATTCAACCGACAGTCGGCAGTCGATCAAGACGGAGATCCAAAAGCTTGCAAAACACATGATGATTCCTCGCTGCATTTTCAAAGGGTATCGGGAAAAGGACTTGCATGAGAGCATTGTATTCATAAGCACTGTATACTTCCTACAGCGCAGCTTTGCCGACGATGTTGTTTCAGGCCAGCAGCAAGGTCCCAGACGTAATTCTAATCAAGAGAGCGATTTCAAGAACAAGACCGGGTGCAAAAGAGTGTGCTCAATGCTTCTCCCAAGTCTTCGCCCTCACCTAAGTCCTACTTTCCTTCATCACTCTATTCTGCATCTTCTGATTCCTCCAAAACGTCTGGGAGCTCCTCATCCTCCTCAGACTGCGGCATCTCTTCTTCATCAGACTCTGCCTTGTCATGAGTCGCCCAAGCGCGCTGTGCCGTGCCTCTGGTCTGCCGGGTCGATGCTACGTCAGCAGACTTGGTCTTCCGAAAGCGTGAAGCTCGCTTGATAGCCGGAGGTTTGGCAGGTGTCTGCTCGACATTGCTTTCCTTTTCGTCGTTGCTCTCGCTGATCGTCGACGCCGCCCTGGCTCTGGTGCGACGAGGAGAAGTAACTGCAGGGGTGGATGGAACCTTCTGACGGCTCGAAGCTCGTGTGGATGCTGAAGGTTTTGCTGGGTCCTGCATGATCTCATCCTCACCTTGTTCCTCCTCTTCATCGTCGGGCTTTTCGGGCGCTACGGGCTTTCTGATTTTGCCCGAATCGACAGCGGCCAGGTGAGCTGATAGCAAGCTCTGGTTGCGAGAAGGTCGTGCAGGTGCTTGAGGTTTGGTGGGTTTCTGGTCCGCTCCGGCGTCCTCATCATCCTCCATCACTTTCGCATCTTCTTCGTCCTTCGATCCTGCGGCAGTTCTGGCTCTGGTCTTTCTCAGGGACGGGGTAGGCTTGGATGCCTGTTTTGCGTTGGAATGTTGCGTTGCTGTAACTTTGGCCGGAATCTCATCGATCTCATCCTCCTCCTCTTCTTCCTCGTCATTACTGGAGATTTCGATGGGCTTCTTGCTTGGAGTCTTCAGCTTGCCGAAAGGCTTGTTGTCAGCTTTGGACCTCGTGCCGTACGTACGAAGAGGCTTCGACGGCTTTGTTGGCTTCTCGAACAGTTCGCGGTCGTCATCTTCCATATCCTCGTCTTCCTCGACACCGTCTTTAGCCATCGTAGCTTCGAACTCCTCCACCTTATCACGCCTCGATCGAAGATTCCTGCCAGACTTCATCTCTTGCAATCGTGCTTGTCTCTCCTTGCGAGCCTGTTCGCGGTCTCTCTGTTCGATGTGCCTTTGCTGCCATTCTGCGGATCCCATCGATCCAAATGTGGCTTTCTTTTTGCCTTTGCCAGTCTTTCCTGGAGCTTTCGTGATCGGTTCAGTCTCCTGGTTCTCTTCATCCGACTTCTCTTTGCCCTTGGCCTTTGGCCGCTCTTCCTCGGCCTTGCCCGCCTCTTTTTCTCCAGCTTGACTCTTCGATGAGCCTGCCTGGCTGACAGCTCCATCTCCCCTTTTCTCACGTTCCTCCTGCTCTCGACGGAATCTATCCGCCGTGGCTTGTCGCCAACTATCGCCATCGAGATAATGCGGCCATGAACGACTCGTAAATTGATTCAGCTCTTTCTTCGTCGCTTCATCAACCGAGCTTGTGATCTTTTCAAACAATGCCATATTCGTGGCCAGTTCCTCAGTAGTGTATGGTTCTTGGCGTTCTTTATTGGGTCGATCGATGTCGTACCAGAGAGGGCTCGTGCCATCTCCAAATCGACCGCTGAACTCTCGGTGTAGAGCATGTTGAGTGCCTTTCCAGTCGGGAAAGATCGTCGTGAAGACTTGTTGGACGAGCTTCCTCTGCTTGGAGAGATTCCATTGTGTGTAGAGGAGGAGAAGAACGCGAAGCTCTTCTTCTGACCAGGTTTGTTTGGGCGTCATGGTGAGGGCCTGGAGGTCAATGATTCTACAGAAGTCAATATCGACAATGGAGGGGTGAAAATACAGTGTATATACGCCACGGAAGCGTTTCGATGAGGAAGCAAACGACATCTTTGTTTCCGAGCAAGCAAAAAACAACCGAGTCATCTAGTGAGTGCTTCTCGATAAGTGGGTAGACATGTCGAACCTCGAAAATTCGCACAGATACCGGTCGACTTTGCCACACGACCACTCTAGGTCATCTTCAGGTGGTCTTGTTGATGAAGTCGATCAGCCCGACACACGTCGTACTCCCGTTTAATTTGTTGCATGAAAATTGCAGGATTCAGCAGGTCTTTGACAAAGCTGTGGCAATTCTGCAACCAATCCTCTCGAGTTGAAGCAAACTTGACTGGAAATCGCGATCACTACTCAATCGTCATTTGTTCTAGGTCTGTGAGGCCCCAATGACTACAGCCAGGCAGAAATATCCCCAAACAGATCAAGATATAGTATAGAGCCTTGATCGAAGAGGCTCAAGCGTTGGCACGCAGAGACCGCGGTGGGGAGGATATGGTCGGAAAGGTAGACATCTTGCTTGATCTGATTCGGCGTCTGTTTGCTGGCATTGAAGCATTCGCGTTGTAGCTTGCCACTGTAAGTCATTTGAACTGCCGTACCCAATGAGCCTTGTATCTCCAATGTGTGCCTGTTGGGATATGCAATGAAGAGGAGAAGGAGCGAGGTTGGCCCATGCTCTTGGCACTGCGAACCGTGCGCAGAACATTCTTCACTTCACGACGTCACCGCTCCGATAACTCTGGGGAATGTGTTCTCTTCAACACCGACGAAAGTACCCACTAACTGAGCGGAAAGCCCGCGCGTGGAAGCGCAAATACGGACGAAAGTCGGCCATGCCATCTTCAGAGTGACTTAAAGCAACAGGCAGCTTCGCCAGCTCTTCGGTTTCGCGCTGTAGGGAAGTGGAGCCTTCAACGTCACCAAACGGCAATTACTCAGGAGCATAGTACATGAATGTACATATAGGTCAAAGCTTGCTCATGATGGCTGCATTGACATAGCTCCCAGAATTGATACATTTCTCCTTCATCTTTACACATACAATGTCCTCCTCAATTCCCAAGCCCCAAAAAGCCCTCAAATGCTTCGGGCCCAAGAACGCCAAAGTCGTCACAGATGCTACAGTACCCGAACATCCCGAAGACTACTTACTGGTCAAAGTAGACTCCATCGCACTGAACCCAACAGATTGGAAGCACATCGACTTGATCGCCAAATCGGACTACCACCACACCGTAGGCTGTGATTATGCCGGAACAGTCGTCTCAGTCGGGTCGAAGGTCAACAAGAAATTCAAGCCCGGGGACCGCATAGCAGGTTTTGCGCATGGCAGCAAACACGAAGACCCAGAATCAGGCTGCTTCGCCGAGTATGCCAAAGTCAAAGGCGATATCCAGGCGCACATCCCGCAAAACATCAGTTTCGAGGAAGCAGCGAGCTGGCCCACTGGCATCAATACTGCGGGGCAGGGAATGTATGGACCTGATGGGTTAGGATTGCCATGGCCTAATGAGCCTGCAAAGCAAAAGTTTCCTGTGCTTATCTATGGTGCTTCGACGAATACTGGTCTGTGGGCAATCCAGTATGCGAAGCTGAGTGGGCTGAGAGTCATCGCCACTTGCTCAGAGAAGAATTTTGAAGCTGTCAAGGAGCTAGGTGCTGATGAGGTTTTCGATTATCGAGATGAGAAGTGCGGAGAGAAGATTCGTGAAGCGACGGATAATCAGTTGAAGCATGCATTTGATTGCGTTTCTGAAGGGAGTAGTATGGAGGTAAGTATCGATACCATTGACTTCCTACCCGGATCGCGACCATGTTGGTACAACACGAAACATATGTTAACTTTTGGCAACAGATCTGTGCCAAAGCACTCAGCAGCGAAGGCTCCGGAGCACAATACAACTCTCTCCTCCCTGTTGAGTTTCCTCGCAAGGACGTCAAAACCTCTTTCACGATCGGCTACTCTGTGAACGGGGAAGAATTCACCTTCTTTGGCAACCATGTACCAGCTAAGCCAGGAGACTTCGAATTTGGCAAGAAATGGTGGGATCTAGCCGAAAACCTCCTAGCCGAAGGCAAGATTAGAGCGCCTGCAACAACGATTCGTGAAGGCGGGTTGCAGGGTGTTCTTGATGGATTTGAGGATATGAAGAACGGGCGAATCAGTCGACAGAAACTTGTCTATCGCATTGCAGATACTGCGTAGATTGGTAAATGAATAGTCTGGGTCAATACGCCGAGAAGCGTGATCAATTTCTGCAGTTTGCCTGCACTGTTCTCATGCTGACTTCTTTGCACTAATTTGCCATGACTCTATAAACTGGATACTCATCATTGATGTCCAACGGGATGAAGTTGAACGTCACGTAAGAATCCGTGCTTTCTGGCTCCAGGACTGCGAACGCCAGCGCAGCATTCTTCTGACGAGTCGAGACCAAAAAGCTGCCAGCGGGAAGATTGACTTCCTTCGTGGTGGTGTTCGTGGTTACGGTATTCAAGACATGGCCTTCATAAAGCGATGTGGCCAGAGTGTTGTTCGTAATCGTCATCGCTTCTACCGTTCCGCGATATTCGTAGTCGAGAGTCTGAACTTCGAGACCGAGGATTTTTAATTTGGCGACCACATCCAACCATGTGCGAGGGATCAGATAGGCTTCTGGGCGGGATCGTGTCAGATTTGCGATGGTTGGAGTCTCGATGAATGTGACTGGCACTTCCACAACGGAGCCATTCTCGCGCGAGACGAGAGGATATGTCCTGTTGATTGTGGTTGTGGCATCTGTGATGACAATGTCCTCGTTGCTATTGATGAACTCGGAACGAGCAGTCTCGATCAGGTTGTAGAGATTGTCGTCGTCACGCGCGGTCTCGAGCACAGAAGTCAGCTTGACTAATTGAGAAGCGACACGACGCTGGAAGTGCTGATCGGCCAGACGAATTCCGCGAGTCTCGAACAGAAACGCGATAGCTTGTGTGAGACCAGTAGCGCTCTCTGCGAAACGCGCCCCTGTGCCAGACTGCGTAAATTCTGGAACGCTGGTGTTTGCTGGTCCAGTCACGTAGTAGTCGTGCCGAAGTCCGTAGCTCTCCAATCGATCGCCAATGTTAGGCAGAAAAACATTCAGCGCCTGATCTCGGATATCTGGATGGATGTTGAGGTCGGCTGCTATTCCAAGCATGACATCTACCGCGTGTTGATACTCGCCATTCTCGCCAAACGTCGTCGATGCTGTGTATTCGTGCATATCAATCTGCGAAAGTTAGCATCTCTTCTCCAGTCAAGAAGCTTGAGCGGTTTACCATCACATGAGGCGCATATTCGTGAGTCCTCCTCCAGATATCCCGAGTTTGCTGACGATCAAGCTTCACGGCTTCACGATTCGGGTCAAGGTTACAAGCCATTCGGCGTTGAAAATATGCCACTCCATCTGCGTTCCAGCGTGGCTAGGGGAGGGTCAGTATGAGTGCGTGAGGCGCCGAATTATCCTGTGCTCACCAGCATAAGGATATCCATCTTCTCTAAAAGTGAGGCCGTCCAGGTCTGGTTCGCCTCCATCTTGCCGAGCAGTGCAAGGGCGCCCTGGAAATGTCAACGAGGCTGCGCACAATTGTGCAGCTGGCGACATACCTCATCAGCTGCTGGCTCATTGCCGTGAATGGCTGCTTGAATGTAGACTTTCAATTTTGTGTTGTTGGTCGCTACGCCCATTGAGGCGGCCTGAGAAAGGAAAACATATGGCAAAGGTCGTCCTTCTTCAGTCTTGTAGTCCGCAGGTCGGTATGTGATCCAGTCGTTGCGGTCTGCTATCGATCGCACGAAGTAGTCAAGCTCAGTCAGACTAGTAGGCCCTTCCGTTCCTGGTTAATGGTCAGCTCCCTATTCCTGTTTGATGCGCGCGAATCAAAGCCCGGATAGCTCTGTTCTCTGGGTGACCATAAAGCGTACCATTGGCAAAGCCAGCATTCGCGCGATCGCGGTTGAGGAAGTACGGCGATCGTAGCTCGATATCGACATCAGGGAACGCCTGCGATACTGTCTCGCTGTCTTGAATCACGGCAAGGCTATTGCCACCATAGAGGTCGCCGGGAGGAGGTGCTGTTTCCGACTGTGCATGGGCATAGCCAGCAATGGCCAGACCAACTGAAAGAGCTCTGGCGTACATCTTGAAGCCCTGTCTTCTGTTCGAATGATTGTTGGGATGCCAAATGAATGGATACACCTGCAATGCTCATGGTGGCCGGCCTACGACTCTTTGTATCTCCACCTCTCGTGCAAAATGAGACATGTTCTTCGGAGAATCACCAAGACTTTTACGTGCGCCCAGGTTCACTCGCACGATATGGAGTGCTTAGCGAACTCGCCATACCCTAAGTAGGCAGGAGATTGTGATGCCAATGGAGGTTGTTCTTGGCACGGCCTTTGCTCGCGGCATGTGCGGGGCCTCGTGGCAAGTGTGGCCGTCGCATGTCAGTGGCTACTAAAGCAAATACGCCTCGTCAAATCTTCCATTATTCATTGATCGTTCATGATAAATGGTCGAGGCTACGTTGTTGTGGGGCCGGTGAGGTTGATGTACAGAAGGAAAGTTGCGGTCTTGGCTCCAAATTCTGCTCGTCCCATTCTCATCGACTCACACGCCCGACTTTCGGAGGAAGGCAGATCATCCCGCGCCTTCGCTCAACACAAAATGGCTGCACAAAATCATCTGACCTTTCGCTTGATCATCCTCGGTCGTCAAGACGAAAGCACAAATGGCTGAAAGGTCACCGCAGGCGATGCGCAAAGAAGCGCAGCAGGACGAAGCAGACGCCGAACATGGCAGCGACTCATCCGACCTTGCGATGAGCGACTCAGCGAAAATGCGCAAAATCTACAGGAAACTGGACCTCCGCATCATACCGCCGTTCTGGCTTCTCTACTTCCTTTGCTCCGCAGTTCGAAGTAACGTCGGTCTGGCTCAGACCATGAACACCTCGAATGGCCACGACCTCGGAACGTATCTCGGAATTTCCGCTCATCAAGTCTCCACGGGTTTAGCGCTGTTCTACGTGAGCTATGTGGTCTTCGAGGTTCCCAGCAACCTGGCCATGAGCAAGCTCTCGCCTTCGAAATGGCTTGCACGGATCGTGATCAGTGTTGGAATCATTGGGACAGCTATGGTCGGGATGAAAGACGCTGCAGGGTACTATGTGTTGCGGTTCTTACTTGGAGCTGTCGAAGCTGGCATGTGGCCCGGGATGTCGCTCTTCCTGACAATGTTCTATCCTCCTCATCGAATGGCAAAGCGGATCGGATGGTACTTCACAGCATCGCAGGTGTCGGCCGCCGTGGTGGGGCTTGTCAGCGCGGGTTTCCAGGAGATGGATGGCGCCGGAGATCTCGTTGGCTTTCAATGGATGTTCCTGATCTGGGGCCTTGTGACGTTGGTATGCGGCTTCGGCCTTGTTTGGTGGCTTCCCGACCGACCTCTTGCACCTGGCGAGGAACCCAAGGTGACTTGGTTGAACCGCTATCTTCCGACTGTCAGGCCTGCGTTGCAGGGAGAAGACGCTATTCTACATTATCAGGATTTGAAACAGGCGTACCATAACAGCAACTGGACGATGAAAGACCTGTGGAACGTCATGATCGACTGGCGATTCTGGCCTCTGCTCGTGATGTACTTTGGCGTTGTGGGTGTGGGCAACGGTGTGCAGTCGTACGGAACAGTCATTCTCAGGGCGATCAACCCCTCCTTCACTGGTGTGGAGCTCAGCCTGCTGTATGCTCCAATATGGATTTGCGATCTCATTGGCATACTTTGCGTAACGCCAATTAGTGACCGCTTCTACAAGCATAGGGCTTTATGGTTCAGCTTGCCGACTGCCTTACAGATACTGGGGCTCCTTGTCACAACATATGCTGGCGACTCGGCATCAGCCAGGTGGGGCCGCTACGTTGGTTTGCTGATCGTTGGGTTTGGCCTGGGTCCTACTGTACCAATCACAATGACATGGACCGCGGAGATCTTCCAGCCACGGCATGGTGAGATTGGTGTTGCGGCTGCATCTGCTCTGGTCTCCGGATTGGGAAATCTAGGCAGTGTTGTGACGAACTATGCGCTTTTCTCTGGATGGCCTGAGGACAGACTCCGGTCGCCAGTGTATCTGGGCTCTAACTGGGTCATGATCGCAATGCTTATTGCTAGCATAGCAAGCAGTTTTCTCATGACTTTGCTGCTGCGGGTTACAGCCAACTCGGGAGTAGCAAGATAGCAGAAACTAGATTGGGCATCTCATTGCCGGAATCTGCCCAAGCAGATGATCGTCAATCCTCACTTCTTCTCGCCATCTAATCCTTGTTTAGCAATCCGCATTTTCCCAGGATCAGCTGACTTCACTTCAACTTTGTTCCCGTCAGACTTCTTATCCCCTCGCGCCAAGCGATTCTCGCTGGATCTCCCGCGGCCATTCTCCATACAGAATGCTGCTCTCAACGCATTGAAATCACAGCAGCGGGTATGCAATATACGACTTCGGGCACCCTGTTCAAGGGCTAGGGTAACCATGCATGCGGACAAGCAATTTCTTCACATATACACCTGGAGAACGCTGCTTTCCAGCCATTGTTGCAAGTATACATCATGGTATGTTGGTGATTCCTAGACTCCTTGCCTGGGGCTCCTCAATGCTTCGTAAGCAGTTACCCACGATACCTAGTTGTGCAAGTTGTGCATAGAAGTTATTAGGAGCATATATGGTTATGGCGGTGCTGTTGAAGACCATTCACTTCTTCGCTCACAACTAGCTACAAGTGGAGCAGAACAGCACGCCTCATCACATTTCGCAATATTCGATCAAAACCAATTCCATCTCCGTTCACGCCTCTCTATCTCTTTGCATAGCATACGATAGCTCCAATAGCACAATGGCGACCACATTTGGGCTCGATCTTGTCAATCAAGCGCCCAAGGTACCAAAGTAATGGATGTCACATGTTACGGCAATTCCTGACAATCAATAGGGCACCAAGCTATGGGTGCGATGAACACCCCCTACATTACTTTGATATTCTCCTGACTGCGAGCGATACAGCTACTGCACACTGGCAACATGGAAGCCGATGAGGGCTGGTTCACCAGAGGCGGTGGCACAACGCTGGCCTCAGCTCCCAATCAACCTGCTCCGCGCCGCAAGATCGTCAGTGTCTGCGTTCTCATTGAGCATCCGACTGAGGGCCTCATCCTCTACGAAACCGGCGGCGGGAAAGATTACCCAGAGGTAAGCAATCGAACGCAAATTGTGATTAATAGAAACGGCGCTGATCTTAGCTATGAATAGGTCTGGGGTGCACCACTCAACGATATTTTCGCTCGTGTCGATTACTCTCCCGAGCACGAACTCGCAGCTCAGATCAAAAAGACTGGCCATGATATCAAGGACATCAAAGCTGTGATCATGGGACACTTGCACCTCGACCACGCGGGTGGTTTGGAGAACTTCAAAGGAACTGGTATACCGATCTATATCCATGAAGAAGAGCTGAAGCATGCTTGGTATTCCGTAGCGACCAAGTCAGATCTTGGAGTCTACTTGCCAAAGGACTTGTCCTTGGAACTCAATTGGAAGGCATTCACTGGACCATTCTTGGAGATCGCTCCGGGGATCAATTTGAGGCATGCTCCAGGTCACACTCCCGGACTCGTCATTATGCAAGTCAACTTGAGTGAGTCTGGCACTTGGATCTTCACGACTGATCAGTATCACGTCCATGAAAACTACCATTCCAGCGTTCCGCAAGGCTGGCTGGCGAGAGACCATGATGACTGGGTCAGGTCCGATCAGATGATCAAGGCTTTGCAGAAGGTAGGCGTCTTTGCTTCGATGGTAGAGATGCCGACGCAATAGCTAATTTCGAACCAGAGGACAAACGCAAATATGGTTTTTGGCCATTGTGGTGCGACTCTGTCCAAATATAAGCTTGCTCCGTACGCATACCAGTGACGGACTTGCGGTCCTAGGAGCGCCACGAAGTGTTCCGCCAAAAGTTGTGGGCTGAATGATGAGATTGCTTGTCTTTGGGTCGTGAATCTATAGCTCTAATGTCTATCGTTGTAGGGTAATCATGGCTGAATCGCACTTTGTTGAACACGATTCCAGATTTGTCGTCCAGTCGTGAAGGTGGATATCGTGCTCGCAATCCCAACAGTGACGGGTCCAACAGGTATCCAGCCAACAGCAGCACCGGGGACCACTAGGTCAGAAAAGTCAATCAGAAGCTGAGTCCTGATCTTGGGATCTGGTGCCCATGACTTCGCAGTCTTGGTTGTACTCCCTGCAGTGGGTGTGTTGGAAGTTGCGGTGGCTTCTTTCTCGCCACTCGGAACATGCTCAGCCTTCCCATTGCTTTGCTCTGGCAAAGGCTCTGGCATCAGCCACGTATAGAGGCACAAGAAGATGGACACGGAGATGGAATAGAACCAGCATTTATTCGCTTCCATTTGCACTTTTGGGCCCCATTCATACCTTGTAGCTCCCAGAGCGTTGGTCTGCAGTCATATCAGTATAAGAAAAGTAGGCAGGTTGTGAAGATTTCTCACAATAGTGAACATTTCAAGGAAGAAGTACATGCCCAAAAAGCCGAACTTGATGACTTCCAATGTTCGCCTCAGGCTTCCGAAATCGGGATTCCCGGCAGCAGACGACGCGTTCTTCCAGCACGGATGCCATTTCAGTAGTCGAAAGTACCGTCTTCCTACAGACAACACACGATCATCAGTGGCCCGACACTCTCTGCGCTGTATGAAACGTACCCAAAGCGAATTGGCCCCTCAGCTTCAGCCAGAAGTCGATATCCTCCTGTGACTGCGCGAGACCGACGGCGATGGTCACGAAACCTTGAAGGCCGCGGAGTGTCTTCTCGAGCGCTGCGGCATCCTCGGAGAAGCGTACAATGGATTGCAACATGCCTTCAGTGCAACATGGAAAAGGAGAAATCGCCCTGCAGGCTCCGAGAAGGCATGCGTGGTCGGCTGCTTCTTGACCGCATCGGCTTTGGGAAAAGAGTTGCAGGGATATCGCTACGATAGGCCGGCCAGCAAGATGGATACCCTCATGCGGGCAGCACACAAGATGCTCGGCCCGGGGCTTCATTCACATTCTACGTGCCACTTATAGCGCAAAAGCAAGATCTACAGCTACGGTTGGGCTTCATTTGCGGAGTGCAAAGCCGTCAATTCTGGAGAGGAACAAGACAGAGCTGGCTCGGTCCTCAAAAAAGTCGATTGAGCTATTCTGATATTCATAAATGTGTCGTTATGCTGGTTCTATACTGACCTCTAGTAGCTGTAGCGGAAGTTGGGATTCTCAAAATCGGTCTTGTCCTCTATCACGCCCTCTGTCAGCGCCTGCCCTTCGACAGCTGGGCCATAGAGCGCATCACGCTTCTTGTTACGACGAATCAACAGCGCGCGGATCATGAAAGAGAGCACCACTTGGCCGGCCGCGCAGCACATTGTTACTGTGCAGCCGGTCGAATACTTTGGCGCTTCGCGTTCCAAGAAAGCGTGCGGGCCTATGATATTGCCCTGGAACATGATTAGCTTCGGTAAAGCATTGACAGCAGGTGATTTCTACTTACAGCACAATATGCCAGGAACACAAACGCCGTGGACGTCACACGCTTCGTGTAACCTCCAACATTGTTGGCGGGCAGTTGTAGCGCAATTACCAGACTCGCCACGTACGAGCCTGCAATGTAATTGCAGATCAACAGCCCCTTATTATGCTCAGCAGTGTGTGGTACCTGCCACAGGAGTGCGGTTGCCAGTATGGTTGGTACAACATACAGCGGCATGATCAGAGTTCGAATATTTTTGAATCGGCCGGCCAGCCAAGGACCACTGAACACGAACATCACCTGCCAGGCGCCCGTTGGAATGCCGTACGCGGTTGTCAGCAATGCGTCGCCGTTGGCAAGTCCTTTGATGATCAGCTTCGAGAAGTTTGCGAGACCTCCGTTGACCGTTTCGTTGAGCAGAACGAAGAGGAAAAGCAGCCAAATTTGTGGGTCGAGCAGAGCCTCTTTGACCTGAGCGGGTTTGATTTTCTTGTTCAAAACACCAGTCTGGTTCGATTGCGCTCTTGCAATGAGCATGGCTTTCTCCTGGGTGCTAAATCGTTTGGCGTCCATGATGTTGTCGGGAAGGAAAAAGAGGAGCAGTACTCCCCAACAAACTGTCAAACCTCCTGCGAGGATGAAGATTGTTCGCCAGACGTCGAAACCTTTCGCCTGGCCGACTGCGAAGAACAAGATACCGCCGGTTGATGCGCCAACGCCATTGAAGCAGTAGAAGAGACCTGCTCTGGCCGACTGCTCTCTTCGTTGGTACCATTGACCAACAATCATCATAAATACTGGTGTGATCATCGATTCGAAGCATCCGAGGAAGAAGCGACACACCGCTAAGCCAGCAAAGTTCTGGCATGCTGCCATGAGCATCAGGATCGACCCCCAGATAATGACCGAGATCGAAACAACCTTTCCGGTCGGAAACTTCTGCGCCAAGTATGATGCTGGCCATTCGGCGAACAGGTATCCGAAGTAGAACAGAGACACCAGCCATGAGTACTGGTTCTGGTTCGTACCTGTTGTTGGGAAAAGATCGAACACCGCAGCATATGAAAGCGACTGTTTGTCAATGTACTGCAGCAGGTACGTGCCGCAGAGCAGCGGCATGAGCATCCAGTCTACACGCTTCACGAGCCTTTTCATTCCGGCAGAATCCTCGAGAAGCGCGTTCAGATCATGATGACTGATGTTGTGTTCTCGCAAGAACACTTCGGCCTGTAGGAAGATGTCAGCAATCGATTTCTGGTTGTATCACGCTCCAACACTGACCTGGTCAAGGTCGACGACCTCCCCAGTTTTGAGATCCGAGGGCGCATTGGAGACAGTCTGTTCCAACGTCTTCTTCTCATTCTGCGCCTCCACCTCTATCGCGTTGTCGGCTCTCATATCTGCCATGCTGATCTTCAACAGATGTTGGGCTGCAGTGAACAGTCGGTAACGCCCGCACAAGTCGTTGCCGACTGCTCTTATATTGCTTGCGCATTGCTGCAATCCTCCCGCTATCAATCCCCTCCGCTGCAGAACTTCGGCATCCTCGCCTGCGTCGCCAGTCTATCTATTGCGCGGAGGCGTTTCTTGCCCGAAAACAACCCTGCCCAATCTTGCCCTATCTGATCTTCGTGGGGTCATTAGTGCGGACCTGGAGGAATGTGAGCATTTCAACTCCTCCAAAGTTGCGCTGACAACATTCTTGGAACATTCGCACAAGCGCACAAAGAAGCTGCTACCGAAGTACGAATTATTCCATATTGGCTGCGTCGTTTGCATCGGCCAAGCCTACGGCAATGGGAAGGCTGCCGATCAAAGCGATAACGATGCCGGCCGAGCTCGGGCCAGAACGGCTTCTCCAAGAAACTAAAACGACCCACAGTAGATTCTTACTTAAGTATTGCAGCACACGACATTCCACTTTTGCAATGTGAAGACTGAACAATGGAGAAATCTGGCAAGTTTGAAAGTAGCTCGCAGGGCTCCAGGCCCAGAAGCTTCGGCATTCGATTTCTGGCTGCTCCTCTACTGGCTTTTCTCATTCTCTACAACTTTGTTCCATCAGTGCACGAATCTGTGCAGTCTTTCTTTTCTCTTGAAGGATGGAATATTGAACAGATCCCAACTGCTGAGACCTCGCAAGGCAAATTCATTGGCAAGGTCCTGGAAGAAAACAATCATCCCGTCCCGATCGAAGCTTTTCTGGGCATCCGATATGCGGTGACACCAACAGGAGAATTACGTTTTGCGAAGCCAGTGCCTCTTCCCAACACCAACGAGACGATCCAAGCCACTGAATACTCGCTGAGGTATGCATTACGTGGATGTGGCAATTGCAATTGCATCGGAAGCTAACACATCTGGCAGATGCCCTGGCAAGCAGCTCCTTCGCATCCCTGGCAGGCCTTGGCTCGAATCAAGCGAGGACTGCCTTACCCTGAACGTCTTCCGATGGAGAGGAACATTCACTAATGCCAAGCTTCCCGTTCTGGTTTACATTCATGGCGGCGCATTCAATAGAGGCTTTGCTGCCATGCACGACACTGCTTCAATGCTCGCAAACTCCGAGGAACCATTCATCGCTTTGTCGTTCAACTACCGAATTGGCGCGCTGGGTTTCCTCAACAGCAAGGTTACTGAGAACCTTGATCTGCTGAACCTTGGTCTTCATGACCAGAAGCTTGTGCTTGAATGGGTCCAGAACAATATTGAGCACTTCGGTGGTGACCCTAACAAAGTTACGATCGCTGGACTCAGCGCTGGTGCCCACTCCATTGGACATCATATTACGGATGTCAACGAGAAACGCCAGCTATTCCACAAGGCGATCATTGAGTCAGGCGCACCTACATCCCGAGCTGTGCATCCGGCAGATTCGAAGCTGCATGAAATGCAATTCCA
The DNA here is from genome assembly GCA_005356885.1 of Cercospora cf. flagellaris. Classification (NCBI taxonomy): domain Eukaryota; kingdom Fungi; phylum Ascomycota; class Dothideomycetes; order Mycosphaerellales; family Mycosphaerellaceae; genus Cercospora; species Cercospora cf. flagellaris. The sequence goes on from RJLU01000002.1 coordinate 803,333, forward strand.
GAAACTTGTCGATCAGGTTGGCTGTGACATCAAGGCATCAGATGTTGACCTGATCTCATGCCTTCGGCAAGCGCCGACCGAGGCAGTTCAAGCAGCTCAGACGGCCGTGTTCGATGAGTACAACCCATCAGTCCGATGGGCCTGGCAGCCAGTCATCGATAACGACATCATCTCTCGACGACCTCTGGACGCCTGGAAGTCTGGAAAGTGGCACAAAGTCCCAATCATGACAGGCTTCAACCACAATGAGGGCACGATGTATGTGCCCAAGAAGTCTCAGGCATCGAACGACTTCACCGACTTCTTCGCAACGCTTTTGCCACAGATCAGTAAGAAGGACTTGAAGAAACTCAACGAGCTCTACCCAGACCCTGCAAAGGACAATACTTCGCCGTACGTCGATACAAGAAATTTATCGGCACTGAAGATTGGTGAACAGTACAAGCGTGTCGAGGCTGCTTATGGCCAATATGCATACGTCTGCCCTGTGCGTCAGACAGCACACTACGCCAGCAAAGGCCAAGATGCTCCCGTATATCAATACCATTGGGCAGTCAACAAGACCGTTATCGGAGGTGCCAATCATGGAGATCAGATCTGGTACGAAACAATGTCGCCTCTCGTGCGTGATCTCTCTCCAACGCAGGACGAGATTGCAAAGTACTTCAACTCCTATATCACGAGCTTTATTGTGACAGGCGATCCGATGAAACTGCGAGGACGGAAAGCCATCGAGAGGCCAGAGTGGAAGGCTTATGATGAAAACGATGAGAACGGGAAAACGATGATCTTTGGACTTGGGAATGATGAGGCAGCGGGAGGATCCAGTGTCGGTGTCGCCGCACAATTTGTTCACGATGAGTGGGCGAAGGAGGAATGTCAATTCTGGTGGGAGAAGTCAGAAGTGCCAGAGGATTAGACGACTGATGTCAGAACATGTAAATTGATTTGCATTCGCTAACGATGTATGTACAAAATTTTGACGCTGATTGAACGCAGAAAGTGTTCGACGAACAATGCGCTCAGAACTGCCACGTTGGAAGTGGACGATGGACTTGTCTGCCAGCTTGCTCAGATTCGAAAGGCGTTCACGACATGCATTGCGTCCCTCACAAGAACCCAATTGGCAGATCACCGCGCTACCACTATCTTCCGTTCCCGCTCATGGGAAGCAACATCGGCGACGCGCGATATCGACCGAATCCGTTGGCCCACGTCTGCTGTGAACAAGTCCAATTTGAGGTGGTATTTCGGGTGGTACTCAGCGTGGAACAAATCCGGCAACAACTCGTGACTAATCGGATGAGCTCGCAGGGCCCAGAAGTCTGATTTCTTGACCACCCGACCGCTGCCTCATCCGCACATCTTGTAACAAGCTTCGTTGCTGGCCACCGAGACACGCTTGATGTTAAGACCAGATCTAGGCCGCTCATGCCTTCTTCGGTTTCGTGCTTGGCCCCGAAAAGGTTTCCAGCACCAGGAAAATCCCCGTAAGAAGCTCCCAGGCTAAGACAGGATAGATAGTACCTCTTTGCCAGAGCCCAATAGGAGTCTCATAATTCCACTCGCCCAGCGCGTTGAATCGGTAGTAACTGTACAATCCGAATCCAGCAAGCACGGAGCTCACTAACTTGTAAATGGGATTACCTTCGAACTGTCCAAGCTGATTCGGTTTCAATGTAGAAAGCAATGAGTTCAAATTGCCAGCAACTCCAATCAAACCGAGACCCATCCAATGCCACCCAATAATCTTCCAGAATACCTCTCGGGGTCCACCGTGAATTGTCGCGAAGAGGGAGAACCCAAGAAGAACAAAGAGCGTCAAAAGAGTCCTCGCAGTTCTCAGAAAAGCCGTTTCGGAGGTGACATTCTTCCTCGTGAGGAATATCAAAGATAGCTGAGCGACGGCGAAACAAGCTCCAGCTTGATACAGATTCCCATTGAACCACTGGTAAGCGAAAGAGACAACATTATAGTGCTTGAGCTCGTGGACTTGTCGATAATTTACTCCGAGATCACTGAGTGATTCGATTTTCCAGTCGTAGCCTTCGAGACCTTCTTCGAACCAGAGATGACAGTACATTTCGATGGGAAGCCATGCCAGAGAGCTGAGGATGAGAATAGCTGCTGGGAAGAGCGGTGCGAGGCTTTTTTGGCCAGCTGGTTGGGCCATGGTTGTGGTAGTTCAATGTCGAGTGTCTAGCTCTCTGAAGTGATGTATGGCAAGTAGGAACACGGGTATGCACAGGTGCAGCAGGGGAGAAGATCGGAGAACTTTATCTGTGTCAAGCAAAGGGACAAGTGTACGTTGTCACCACGGTGTTTCTCCTTCAAGAGCTGTGTGGTGCTTCGACCGCGTTTACCGTTCAACCCCTCTGACTGGCCGAGGTCATGAAACTTAACTTTATTCCCAATATGGCGTCTGCCAAGATTCACGATCAAGACCACCATGTGCTGCGATCCAGAATCCATGTCAAGAACACAATGGGAAAAGTTTTCGATTGGAACTACCACTGACCGCCTACCAAACCCTATGCTGGACCTCCTAAATGATGATCTGAGTTCGTACTGAATCCATTACTTGGACGCATCAAGCGCTGCTCTAATAGCGTCACAACTCTGCTTGGCGTCACCGAACAGCATCTTTGTGTTGGGTGCGTAAAACATGGGATTTGGAATATCAGCATAACCGCTACCCATGCCTCGCTTCATAACAATGACTTGCTTGCTCTTGTAGGCGTCAATAATAGGCATACCTGCAATAGGGCTAGAACGGATATGTCAGCGATACCCTCGATACGATCAGTGATGAAAAGTCTTACCTGTCCTTCTGCAGTGCAATCGGATTGACGGTATCATTGGCACCAATAACGAGCGTAAGGTCAACGTCGTCGAAGCCTTCTTCATTGATCTCGTCCATTTCCAGAACGATGTCGTATGGAACACTGGCCTCTGCGAGCAAGACGTTGCATTGTCCGGGCATGCGTCCAGCGACTGGGTGGATTGCAAATTTCACCTCACAACCCAATCCACGAAGCATTTGGACGATGTCTGCGATGGGATACTGGGCCTTGGCGACGGCCATGCCATAACCGACAACAATCACAACCTTTTGAGCACCCTTCATGATCTCTACAGTTTCGTCGATCGAAGTTTTGGTGATTTCTCCTTCAATCTTTTGGTCTGTCTTTGCGGGAGGAGCAATGCCACCGAACAAGACATTTGTAATGCTGCGATTCATGGCGACGCACATGATGTAAGAGAGAATAGATCCTGAGACGCCGATGAGAGAACCGACAGTCGTGAGGATGGGGGAGTTCAACATGAAGCCTTCAGCCACAAGAGCAAAGCCGCTGTACGCGTTCAGCACGGTGATGACCACGGGCATGTCCGCGCCACCTATAGCCGCAGTTGTTGTATAGCCCTTGGCGAAACTTAGAGCAGTGTTGACGCCCAAGCACGTGGCGGCAATTACTGGAGCTCCTGGCGCGGCGGTAAGGAAGAAACCCATAGTGGCGGCATTAGCAGCCAACATTCCGCCGTTGATCAGATGTCTGCCTGGCAGAACAGTGGGGCGCGAGGACATCTTGCCGGCAAGCTTCATGAAAGCCACAATGGAACCTGTGAATGTGACACCACCGATCAGGACGCCGAGATAGCCAGTGACCATGTGTAGTGGATCCAAGTGAGAAACTGAAGCCATGACTGAGCCAATACTGGTCAATACAGCTGCGAGACCGACCACAGAGTGCAGAGCAGCTACCGTCTGTGGAAGCTCGGTTGGAGAGATGCGCCGACCGATGAGTCCTCCGGCCATGCTGCCAATGCCAGCAACGGCAATGAATTGGATGAGGGTCTCGACTGGAAATCCGACAGCTGCCAAAGATGCTAGAACGCCAGATCCTACACCGAGAATGCCCATCAGGTTACCTGTTCGCGCTGTCGCTTGGGAGGCAAGGCCAGACAGAGAACCAATACATAGCAGACTGCTGACTAAATAGCCTGCTTGCACCAGTCCTGCCATTCCAGTCGTTGCTGCTGCCAGGAAACCTCCGCCAAACAGCACACCAGGAATGGCGTATAACCATGGGTACTCCTTTGGATCTGTTGGTCGTCTGAACATGTCCAGCATTCGTTTGGTGATGACGAACCCGCCAGCGACGTTGACGAAAGCTAGCAGTACAGATGCGGCGCCCAGATACTGCGGTAGAGTCTGCGGCAGGTAACCGCCTCCCATGATGAAGAACCCACCAATGCCGACCATACCGGAGATAGCATTCGTGACAGACATCAGGGGCGAGTGAAGCGCAGGGGCAACTCCCCAGACCACGCGGTACCCAATCAGACCTGCAAGACCAAAGGTGAAGGCATTGCTCATGAAGATAGGTCCAGTCGCTTTGCCTAGAGCGAGAGCGGTGGTCATGCCGCCTGTGATGACACTGACCTCACGCACTGCCTGTTGCCAGGGCGTCAAGGCTACGACCTCTTCCTTCTTGTCCTCTACCTTTGCGGGAGCTGGCGCTGGTGGCGCAACTGGTGGCAGAGTCGGCAATATCTCGCCATTGTGGGTCACTATTGACCTTCGTACGACCTCATCGTTTAGATCGATTCCAAAGTGACCTTCCTTGGGCGACATTGAAAGCAAGTACTTGGTGATGTTGTTGGAATAGAGCGTGGAAGACTGAGTCGGCAGTCGCGAAGGCAGATCCGTATATCCGATGACCGTAACACCTTGATGCTGCGTAAGTTCTCCTGGAACTGTAACTTCGCAGTTACCACCAGCCTCAGCAGCCAGATCAACAATCACCGAACCAGGCTTCATTGCAGAGACCATCTCTTCAGTGATCAATGTCGGAGCCGCACGACCCGGGATCAAGGCGGTGGTGATGATGATATCAACCTCCTTTGCTTGTGCCATGAAGAGCTTCATCTCAGCCTCGATGAACTCTTTTGACATGACTTTCGCGTATCCACCACCACCATCACCAGTCTCTTCGATGTCGACCTCGATGAACTCTGCACCAAGAGACTGTACCTGCTCGCGCGCAGCTGATCGGGTGTCGAAACCTCTGACGATGGCTCCCATTCTTCTGGCAGTAGCAATGGCACTGAGACCTGCCACACCGGCTCCGATGACCAGCACCTTACACGGAGGCACTTTGCCGGCTGCCGTGGTCTGGCCTGTAAGGTATCGTCCAAAATTATTAGCTGCTTCCAACACTGCTTTATAGCCTGCAATATTTGCCATCGAAGACAGGACATCGAAAGACTGGGCTCTCGTGATGCGAGGAATCTTGTCCATGGCAAAGGTGGTGATCTTCTTTTCGACACATGCCTGGACAATCTTTTTGTTGCGCTCAAGATCTGGTTGCAAGATAGAAATCAAGACACCGCCTTCTTTGAAGCCACGAACGAAGTTGTTTGGTGAGAGCGTGGTGCTGCGGAGTCTTGGTGGGCGGACTTTGAGGACAATGTCACTATCATCCCACACACGACTGGCATTGACGAGTGTCGCTCCGGCTTCCTCATAGTCGTGAGCCGAGAATTGAGCAGCGTAACCAGCTCCCTGCTCAACCAGAACCTGCTTGAAACCTTTCTTGAGCAGTAGCTTGGCATTTTGAGGAGTGATGGCAACTCGCTTCTCTCCCGTTCGAACTTCCAGTGGAACACCGATTGTCAGGTTGCCATATGGGATTGCCTTGACTTCTTCAGCTGCCGGGGTGGCGGATTCCTGCTTGGGCGCCGCAGCAGCTGCAGCTCCTTGTCGCCTCACGGAACTCTGGTAATAGAGCCTGGTCCTGTTCAATGCACATAGCACGGACCACGGTGTTGATTTGGAGGTGGATCTGAAAGCAAGCTGGGGCCTTAACGGCCTACACGTCGGCCACATCGTGGCGGTCTAGTCGCTATCATGAAGCGGCTCGTTACGCAGCGTGTGGTCCGGTGCAGGTCGGCGATGCACGACGCGTTGCTGACAGCTGTTGTGAACCGCCCAGTCCGGCTGCTGACAGCGCTTTGGACCCTCAACCTGGCGGCTGGCCAGGTCCTGTCGAAGTTAATGACGCGCCACGCGTTGAGCAATAGGTTGCTTTCTGCAGCTCAGCAGGAGGAGGGTGAAGGTACAAGGTGGTGAGTACCCTTCAGCCGCCTGGAGCTGGGACAAACAGATGAGACAGTTTGCTCGCGAGTCGAGCGGGGTCGCGCATCGTGTCAGACCAGATCACGCGTCTTCTCACTGGACAAACGCTTGGCCAGGGACGTGCGAAGGAATAGAGTGTGCAGAGCTTGTCCAGAACGAGGAGGTCGCCCTCTGGAAGTGGAGAAGCCGGGCGGTTCGGCGATCACCCCGCGTCCCAAGAACCTGTGGCTGTGGGGAAATTGAAGATCACGCTGCTTCGCGTCAAAGCGCGAGTGAGGCTCGATTTCAGGAGTTTGAATCCTGCTTTGGAATTGTACACAGAGTTCACGACTCAATCTCTGCTGAGGCTGAGGAGTGCCCTATCGTCCGCTCTTCTCAATCTCAGCCAGCAACTCGCGCGACCTCTTGACTTGCACATCACCGTTCTCAAGACCGAAGTAGACAGCCACAGGCTTCTGGCCACCTCTTCGGCCATTCGCTTGTGCTTGGAAGCCGTTCTCGCCATGGAACAACCCAACCTCAAGAACGCCCTCGATAGCTCTTATCCGTGCCGCGAGAGCATCGACTTCCCAGACGTCGTCGGTTCCATCACCTTTGCCTCTCCCTGCAGCCACATCCGCCTTCGTGAGCAAAGTCTTGAATGGTGCATCGATGATGTAGAAGCTCTGGTCGGTCTGCACAGGTCCGGTCTTGGAGAGAGTATGCTCACGCAAAACGGGCTTGATGGATCCGATGTGGAGCAGCTCTTGCATTACGTAGGCATGAGCAATTGGGGCTATTTCGATGGGAATCGATGGCCATTTCGTGATCAGTCGCGTTTGGTCCTTGCGGTAGTCGGCTATGCAAATGAACTTCTTCGCCATTTTCGCAACCTGTCCGAGTCAGTAAATGTCTGCGTACGTGGCGCTTGTGCAGCTGTCAAGCTCGACTTGTCCTCACCAGCTTTTCCTGGAAGAGACATGCTCCACCACCTTTGATGCAGTTCAAATCCTCATCGACCTCATCTGCGCCATCGAAAGCCACCTCAAGCTGAGCATTTGCAGGAATTGAGTCAAAAGCCAATGGGTCCAGACCTATGCGACTCTGTCAGCAGAGTTCTCTACAGCAGTGTGATCCGTCCTTTATCCTGTCACTGTTCATGCGCAGCTATTGCCTCAAGATTGTTTTGTAGCCCACGTCTCTCGATCGAGAACTTCACCTACCAAATTGTTCGATGACTTTCTTGCTGTTCCATCCTGTTGGCACAAACCAATTCCTATGCCCTGGTGGGGGTGGGTTCTTCTCCAGATGCGCCTTGATAGCTTCCACGCCGTATACAATTGTACTGCCTGAACCGATACCCACAAACTGCATGTCTGATCGAAAGTGCTCTTCTACAGCCTTGAATGCTGCTTTCCTCTTAGCGCCCTCAACGATCGCTGTCGCATGTTTGGCAGCCTCTTGCACAGCGAAGGCATTGTCGGTTGTAGCCATTGCGGGTGCTGCTTTCGCAAACGTTCGCGTGGGTGTGTGGCTCGTCGTCGCTCGATGTACCCGGAAGAAGCTGCTGAGTCTCGATGGTACTGTTGCTGTGGTACGAGGGAGCATATGAGAAGTTTGAGAGAAGAGTGTAACGCAGAAGTTATTCCGGATGAAATCTGACTGTGACGTTGAAAGTCAAGGCGTTCGCGAAGAGTAGCCCCACTACGGCAGTCACGCCAATGCATCTTGACCCCTCCATTTCGGAGTATCAGATGCCACGAGGTCAAGATAGCAATGGTACGCGGAGATGGAGAGACTCATGATAGCGCTTGTAGCTACTACGAATACCAGATTGGCACTGCATCAGCATGACAAAGGTCTGCACCTATTCACGGATCAAAGTTGATGCGGAATGCGAGACAGTGCGGGCCAGTCGCGTCAGCCAGAACAGCTCTACTCTCGAGAATGTACGTGGAGCAAAAGTGAATGGCAGACGTCGTCGTTGGACATTTGAGCAGCGAATGACAGTTCTGTGCTATGGAACTGTCTGCAGTCACTCGCTCTTGCCGTAGCAATTTGTTCCGGGAAACGCCACTTTCCTTTGCGCCACAGTCAGCTATCGATAGTTGATGTGGCGTCTCAGTTTCAGGCACGCGTCTCCGTTTGACGCCTTGATGCCATCCACTTCTTCTCCTTCGACATCAACTTTCGCTGAATTAATTCCCAGTACACCGTCATGGCGAACGGACCACCGCAAGAGGTGCCGCCGCCACTACAGGACATTCCCACAGCGAAAGAGAAGAAGTACGATCGACAGCTAAGACTTTGGGTACGTTGGGTCTTGCTCAATCGTAACGACTCGAAGCTTACAAGTTTCTAGGGTGCCGCAGGCCAAATAGCATTGGAAGAGACGAACATCCTTCTCATCAACAACGGGCCTGGCGTCACTGGAGTTGAGACATTGAAGAACCTCGTTCTCCCAGGAATTGGCAACTTCACCATTCTCGACTCGGCAGTGGTTTCGGAGGCCGATCTGGGCGTGAACTTCTTCCTCGAAGACTCGTCATTGGGCAAATTCCGCGCTGAGGAAACTGTGAAGTATCTCGAGGAGCTCAACCCAGACGTCAAGGGCCATGCGATCACAGAACCCATCGCCAGCTGGGTGGTCAAGGACAAGATCTTCGCGCCATACACGCTGGTAATGTTGGCGGCGCCTATAGACCCTGCTGTGTTCACGCTCATTCAAAGTCACGTCACAGCTCTGCAGATTCCGGCGTTCTACATACATTCGATTGGATTCTACTCACACTTCTCTCTGCAACTACCACCTGCATTTCCAATCGTGGACACGCATCCCGACCCGACTGCCATCACAGATCTGCGCCTACTCAGCCCATGGCCCGCCTTGACCGAGTTCGCCAAACGAGAGACAACGAATATGGAGAAGATGGACGGCGAACAATTTGCTCACATTCCATATGTGTGCTTGCTCCTGCTTTACATTAACACGTGGAAAGCGGGCCACGGCGGCAAGCCACCTATTGAATACAAGGAAAAGCAGGCATTTAAAGACCTGGTACGATTAGGCAGCGCGAGCGAAGAGAACTTTGACGAGGCAATTGCTGCTGCCACGAAGCTCCTCAAAGCACCCGAGATACCCAAACAAGTTCACGCCATCTTGACAGCGCCTGAAGCACAATCGTTGACGCCAGAATCACCTCCTTTCTGGCTCATCGCCAATGCCGTTCAACAATTCTGCGACAAACACGGCCAGCTACCCCTACCAGGAGCTGTCCCGGACATGAAAGCACGATCAAACACCTATGTGGAGCTGCAGAACATCTACAAGACCAAAGCACGCGAAGACGCTGCTGAAGTTCTTGCCACCGTACGCTCACTGGAGCAGTCAACACAGCGTCTACCTTCCCTTCCTCCGATTGATGAGAAGGAAGTCGAACTCTTCTGCAAAGGCGCTGCTCACATCTCCATGGTTCGCGGAAGGCCACTCAAAATTGTCCAGCCTGGTACGCCCATTACTTTCGGCGACCAAGCCGAATTTGTCTATAAATCTCTCAAGAATCCGGAGAGCCTCATCGGCCTGTACCTTGCCTTCCTGGCTTGGGACGAGTTCTCCGCCACTCACACTTCTTCTCAAGCCCACGCCGGTGGGGAGGCACTTCGAGTTGCAGGCGCGGCGCCAGACGAAGATGTTGAAACCGACGCCGAGAAGCTCACCGGCATCGCGCATAAGCTCGTTGACGCTGCGATTAACGAATCTGGATCGCGGATCGAAGACCCGAAGTACTCAGAGATCAAACAGAAAGTCTCTGAATATTGTCAAGAGCTGGCGAGAGCAGGAGGAGCAGAACTGCACAATGTCGCTTCTTTGACCGGTGGACTTATCGCGCAGGAGGTTATCAAGGTGATTACGAAGCAGTATGTGCCGATCGATAATACCTGTGTGTTTGACGGTATCACGAGTCAGACTTGGGTGGGGAAGATCTGAGAGCAATGCCTTCTCGAAAAGCTCGAGATGGAGGGATGAGAAAGGGATGTGCTGAGCATGTGCGGATGTGCAGGTCAGCTAACACCTTTATGAATTATGCTGATGACTGATGCAGCTCGTATGCGTCGCATCTCTGTCAATTGGCAACGAAATTAGCTGCGGAAGAAGACAACTGTTACAGTCCTGCAGTATGCGGCAAGGTGGAAGTGAGGTATTGTGGTCAACGTGCAAGCGCTCACATGCCGCTGCGCCACCTTTTCACATCAACGCTACACTTGTGTCAGCTGATTTTCTCAAAGCTCGCGCTCTCAACTAGTGCCCATCGTGCATTCGTGTCAGCTATCCTGCCTTCCGCAATGACTTGAAGCTCTTTGCCTCTATTTCTCATGCCCGGCGTCGCAAGAAGTCATATCAGCCAACATCCGACGAAGCGCGTGCTAAGATGTCCGACACTCGCGACCCCCGCACATCCTTTACACAGTTTCTCATAGAGACCAGAGAGGCCAGTGAGAGACCAGCAAAGCAAGCCCTTCTCAGACCACCACGAGCTATGCCAGCGCCAGCGGGTCGTGTTCATGCCGCCGACATGATCAAATTCGATACAGCCTCTGGGCTGAAACGTCCACTACCTTCTGCCACGCCCATCAAACAAAACCCTGCTATCGCGCAGCTGGATGAAGATGCCATCTTCAAGCGGAAGTGGAGCGATTTTCCCGAGCCGTCAGGAAAGAAAATAAAATACACATATGAACCCACGTATGAAGAATGCCCTTTGTGCTGCGAGGAATTCACCAGCGATCAATTCCCCGACATCCCACATGCGAACACCCTAGAGGACTGTAGGACATGCTTCGAGTGCTGGGGTAAACACTTCAAACACGAGCTAGAGGTGAAGGATTGGGAAAAGCTAGGCTGTGTGCAACGTGGCACGGTCCTTACGACAGAAGAATACCACGTGATTGTGGGCGGGATCAGAGACAAAGCACAGATCAACGCGACGTAAGAGCCCACCGCCGGAGCCAGATGATATTGCAGTACTGATGAGTAGCGAAACAGCTTGCAGAGAAAGGCCACCGACAGCTATCTACGCCAGAAGCTGGACAATGGCGAATACTTCGTCACCTGCCCATCATCGTCTTGTAAAGGCGGCGCAATCATGGCAGACGGCCACATCTTCACTTGTCCAAACTGCAAAGCTCGATACTGCTTCAGTTGCAATACTCCAATGCACGAAAACATGACATGCGAAGCGTTCCTGGCGCTGCAGAAGCGGGAAGAAGAGAAGGCCAAAGAAGAGACGCTCGCTTCTGAAACGCTAGAGAAGCATTCCAAGGGCAGTCCAAAATGCAAGGTCCGCTTGCAAAAGAGTACCGGCTGCGACCATTTTACTTGTAAGCTCTACTTCTTAAGTGAGAGTGAAGAGCGAACTGACAATCCCAGGCAAAATGTGCAAGCACGAGTTTTGTTGGCTGTGTTTTGCTCCCTATCGCGGACCAGATGGCATTGCGGGTCGCAAAGGCAACTCTGCGCATGAGAGGAGCTGCAAGTACCATCCCAACAGGCTACCAAGCTATCAACAAGGACGCACTACTTAGGCCAACGTATCCTGGAGCCGCTAATCGATCACCGGGTCTAGACCTTGTCACGTTCGTTCTCGCCGCATAAGGATTTCGCATGTCACCGGCGATGATATAGCAAACATGTGCCATTTTGTGGCAAAGTAATCGACGGGCGAAAAGATCCGAGGCGTTTTCGGTGTTGCTCAATCGTAAAATGGTAACATTCGGCAGATCTATGCATAGGCACCGTTCAGTGTGGCAAGGTATGCTACTGAAGAGCGTCCGGTTTCATCCGCAGTCCCTTGTAATAAGTAAGCAACCGGTCTGTCAGTTCTTCACAATCGTGCTCGGAGAATTGTTGTTGTTGGACGGCCACTAGACAACCCCGGCACCCGCCAAGATCTGGCCCATAGGAGGACATAGGAAAGCGCTATAACGCGCTTCGTTTCAATGCGGGCATTTGCGTTCCTCAGGTTTTGAACTGTATGGAGTTCTCCGAGAACCGTGCAAGCTATTCTAACATGTCAGAAAGGCTCGGCCAGTTGGATAAATTCCACAAAGATACCGAACAGTCCATTGCACTTCAGCGACTGTGATGGCTTTTCACACTCAATCTGCCGAAGTTCCAGTTTATGCGATCTTTGACCTGTATAAAGTAGTTCGAGACCTCAGCGACAGAACGGAGTAAGCCACAGGAGCCTCTCTTTCTCTTTCTAATTTACAAAGTAATTTCCCTTTTTTTTTCGGACACAACTTCGAAGACGGACTTCGTCAAAATGCAGTTTAACATTTGCTCCGTTCTCCTCGCATTGAGCGCTATTGCTATCGCCGCTCCAACACCAGTGGCATATAACGAGGTACGCAACTGTAGCAAAAACGCAACACGAGTCGTTGGGACTGACAATGTGATCAGCTCGAAGCCCGCGGGTTCGTCGCAGCCTTAAGCAAAAACCTCATCAAGTGGGGCGACAAGTTGCAGGCCAAAGGACAAAAGATCTCGGCGAGTGGCCAGGCTACAGGCGACAAGATCTCGCAGAGCGGCCAAAATTTTGCGCAGAAGATGCAGGGCGGATCTAAGTGGCCTGGGTGGAAGAAAGTGCTTGGTGGCGAGGAGGAGTAGGAGATTGCAAGGTGTTGGCTTCGTCCGCTCGGCAGTGCGTCAAAGGTTCAATTGTAGCGACGTGAGCAGGATCTTCGTCATTCATTGCACCTCACCATTTGATCTCACAGCTTAGGAGAAATATGATGAAATGTCCGAAAAGCTGTCGGTGCTTGTCCGTGGTCGTGCGAGTGTTTTGGTTCTGGCTCTTGCCCAGCTGTCCGCTGTCGATCCCCGCGTCATTCTCTCCAATCATGCTCTGTGAGCTTCATCGTCAACCCACAAACAACAACAGACGTCTTACCAGGTGACATCGATAGATTGCACAAGCGAAGCTCTGCACGTGTGCATATGAGTGCATTGCATAGCGTGTAGCTTGGCCCAACCGGCGGAGAGATGCGGTCTCACGGCAGCTGCAGCTTCCCTCCTGCCGCATCATTGTGCATTCCAGCAGGCGACCAGGCAGTCACCAGGGGCGATGGACCAAGGTCCGGTCGATGCAGGTCCAAACGTGAACAGCGAATATGGCGATGATGCCCGCCGCGCCTACTCGCCCGAAAATGATCGAGCGGCGCCACGTGCGAAAGGCGGCTTTCGAAGTGCTTCCACGAGGCGGCAAGCAAGCCAGGCAACTTCACTGGACGGCCAGAGCAAGACTTCCGAAACGGCGGCAGCAGATGCTCAACAACAGCTCGACGATGGCGCCTTCCACTTAGCTGGAGATCACCCCACTTACGTGCGAGTTGGTGCTACTGCTGAAGAGATTGCCGCCCAAACCGCACCCGATGCCGATGAGCACATGAGAGATCCCAGCGACACTGAACAGATCAACGACGAAGGCTCGAGACCGCACAGGATGCATAAGTTCATCTTTTATGAGACGAACGCGCGCTACTGGATCACTGGCGCCGACATCACCGACAAGTACTTTCGCCTCTTGCGTATAGACCGCAACAGCCCACCTGGGCAGATCGCGTTGTTCGAAGATGAGACTGTCTACGATCGCCGGCAAATGAACGATGTGCTCAATACTATAGACCAAGGCAATCGGTCCACGGGCGGCCTCAAGATGCGCTTCAGCTTCTGGGGCATGCTGGGCTTCATTCGCTTCACCGAGGCCTACTACATGCAACTCATCACTAAGCGCAAGCAAGTTGCGATGATAGGAGGCCACTATGTGTACCAAGTGGAGGGAACTGACCTCATTCCTCTAACAACAGGCTCAAGCAGCAATTTCTTGCGTGATCGCAACCCGGAGGAGTCGCGTTTTCTGAGCATTTTGAATAATCTTGATCTCACCAAATCGTTCTATTTCAGCTACTCATACGATATCACACATTCTCTGCAGCGAAACATCATTCGCCAACGACAGGCAATGAATGATGGCATTGCTGTTGCGGCACACGAATACAACGGCATGTTCGTCTGGAACTCTCATCTATTGAAGCCTGCAGTAAATGCTCTGACACATCCCTACGACTGGTGTCTGCCCATCATACACGGCTTTTTGGCACAAGCTGCCTTGGACGTCTTTGGCCGGACTGTGTACATCACGATAATCGGTAGAAGGTCACGCTTCTATGCAGGGGCTCGATTTCTCAAGCGCGGAGTGAACGATTTGGGATATGTCGCGAACGATGTCGAGACTGAGCAGATTGTAGCAGAAAAGATCACCACATCGTTCCATGCTCCTGGTACCCGGCTCTTTGCTAATCCGACATATACCTCCTACGTTCACCACCGAGGCAGCGTGCCGCTGTACTGGAACCAGGACAACAGCGGCGTCACGCCTAAACCTGGAATCGATATCAATCTGCACGATCCGTACTACCAGCCAGCAGCTTTGCACTTTGACGATCTTTTCGCGCGATATGGAAGTCCAATCTACTGCTTGAATTTGGTCAAGTCCAGAGAAAAGACGCCACGTGAGTCGAAGTTACTGACAGCGTACGAGCACTGCCTTGAGTACCTCAATTCCTGCCTGCCGGGCGACAAGAAGATCTTGTATAAAGCCTACGATATGGCACGCGCCTCCAAAGGTCGTAATGGCGATGTGATAGGTGGACTCGAGAAAATTGCACGTGAAGTGTTTGAGAAAACCGGCTTCTTTCACAACGGCGAAGAGGGGCGTTGGGAGCCCCAAGCACAGAATGGGATTGCCAGGACTAATTGCGTCGACTGCCTTGACCGCACCAATGCGGCTCAATTTGTCATTGGCAAGCACGCGTTCGCGCAACAGCTGAAGTGTCTCGGGATAATCAGTGCAGATGAGGTGGACTACGATACAGATGCCGTCAATCTGTTCACGGCGATGTTCCACGATCATGGAGATAATATCGCCATGCAGTACGGCGGTTCGCATCTTGTGAACACGATGTCAACGTATCGCAAGATGGGCCACTGGCAAAGTTCGAGTCGAGACATGGTCGAGAGCTTCAAGCGATATTACCATAATTCGTTTCTAGACGGGCAACGTCAGGAAGCCTACAATTTGTATCTGGGGAACTACATCTGGGCACAAGGGCAGCCAATGTTGTGGGACCTGAGCACCGATTATTACCTCCACCACAGTGATCCAAAGGCTTGGCTGGAGCGTGAGCGACGGAGTTATATCAAGTGGTATACACCAGAACACCTCGAACCACGTGCTGTGCCTCCAAGGCTGCCGAACAAAAGGCTCACAAAGGAGCTGCAAAGGACCGGAATCGCGGCTTTTGATGACTACTGGCGAGAATGTTATCGCCCGACGGCACTCTCTTCTCTCGAGAAGGTCTACTCATACAGAATGGTATGCACTAATAAGACCATGCTGCCAGAACGTTCATCCGGCGACGTCAAGTTCGATTTCAGTCCCTTTGTGCGTCGCACGGATCCTCAAAAACACCATAATGACTCCCCCGAGAAGCAAAAGCCTCGCAAAGGTGTGAAAATTGTTGATCCTCACGACACCATTCCAGAGGAACCTGACAATGTCCCCACAACCCGTCCACAGACCGCAACTTCCTTCGACAACAATGATCTTCCGATGGGCATCCTCCGTGAACCCACAGTGTACAAACTACGCAGTGGCGACAACAACTATGCTACGAATCCCATAAACAGCTCCGCACAAATGTCCGCCTCGAACATTATGAACTCTTCGACCACAACTGGCACTGGCACATACAAATCTTCTACATCATTCCAGCCTGCCGATAAAGCGCAAATGCATCTCTGGACTTTGAACCAATTCCACACGCAGTCATTGAATCCTCACGTCTCGGATGATGAGGAACAGGAATACACGAGGTATATTTCTCATCCAACGAATATTCCTCTGGTCGTGAGTACCGAATTACCTGCATCAGATGCGAATATGGACTATTTGGAGTACGTGCAAAAGGCAGGCGGGAGTTTGTTTGGAGTGAAGCAGACGGGTGATGAGGAGGATGGTATGGGAACTTTGGCGCTTGGAGGAGATGACGATGTGCCGGGTGAGGGAGTTACTGAGGAGGACTTGCAGAGTTTTTGGGAATATCTGGAGAGGAAAGAGGATCCTTTGACTGTGAGTGAGGAGGATGGGGCGAAGAAGCGATACAAGGCATACCGACAGTGGTTAAAGGGGAAGAGTTTGTTCAAGCAGAGTAAAGTTGATCCGGAATGGCGGGAGGGTGGAGTGGAGCGGTAGAAGAAGCACGGGGTAATGCGAATAATGGCAATGATATCGCGAGACGAATCCATATCCACGACATCATATCATGTCAACAATTCCTCTTCCTTACCACCTCCACCGACTCTCCTCCTCTTCCGATTCTGCACTCTCACCACACCTCGCAAAACCAAAGTCAAAACCGCCACACATCCCATCGCCACAGCACAGACAGCCATTCCCTTAGTATAATACGGCCCTTCAGCATCAGGATACAACCTCGTCCCCACCAACGGCCCCATCTGTCCCACAATATTCAAAACCGCCATCCCCGTTCCCTTCCCCTCATCCGAATGCTGATTATTCACCGTCCAAGTAATAATAATCGTCACACAAGAGAAAAATCCCGCACAAACAGGAAAAACAGCCGCATACCGAATTCCATGCGAGAGTTGGAATGTTCCAGCTAGTGTGAGAAGAATGTAACCTGATGCAGCGAGGAGTGAGTGGAAGAGGAGGGGGATTGTACGAGTTTGGAATTTGTCGGATAGGTGGGCTGTTAGAAGGACGGTGAAGAAGGCGAAGAGGTTTGGTGGGGCGGCGAGGAGTTGGGATTTTAGAGGGGTGGAACCCATGGCGTTGAGGATTGTGGGGAGGAAGACGGGCATGCTGCTGAAGGCTACGTTGCAGCTGAAGAAGATGGCGGCTGTGAGGTAGGATTTGGGGTCGCGGAGGGTGGTGAGGACGGAGGACCAGGAGAAGGGTTGTTTGTGGCGAGGGAGAGTTGTTGATGTGCCGCGTTTGGGGTTGGTGGTGGTGGAGAGTTCGCTACGCATGCGAAGGGAGGCGATTTTGCGTTGGCGGGTGCTGAGCCAGCGTGCTTGCGAGGGGGAGTCCGGGAGCCAGTAGAAGGTCCAGATTGCCACGATACAGGCAGGAAAGCCTTCAAGGAGGAAGAGGAGGCGCCAGTTGGCGATGGGGAGGGCGTTGCCGAAGCGGACGATGAGGTAGGCGAGACTGCTTGCGAAACTTGTAGCGAGAGGTGCTGCGGCGATGAAGATGCCGGTTCGGAAGGCCAGTTCTTCGCGTCGGAAGAAGAAGGATAAGTAGATGGGCATTCCAACGAATGCTGCTTCTCCAATGCCGAGAAGTGCTCGCAAGGCAAGCAGAAAGCCGAAGCTGGTGGCGAGAGACTGCAGTGAAGCGATGACACCCCAGACGAAGACGCATGTGGCGATGTAGATGTGCGGCGGGAAGATCTTGTAGCAGAGCGTCATCCATTCGAAGAGGACGTAGGTGATGTAGAAAGCTGTCAGGAGCCATTGAAATTGTGCATCGGAGAGCCGAAGATCAGTGGTGAGGCCAGCGGTTTTGGCATTACCTGTTCGCTTGTCAGGACTGCATCCTCTCTTGTTATTGAAAAGTGGACGGAGAGGGAAGACGCACCAATGTTGCTACGATCGAGAAAGGCCATCATGTATAGAAGTGCTACGAACAGCACCAGCCTGGTATCTAGCTTGTGTCGCACTTTCGCCTCCTCGTCTGGTGTATACAGCTGAAATGACTGCAGACTGCTTCGTCTTCTTCGTCGTCCTGTCCCAGCCAGAGGTGCTCGATCATCTTCATGTTCACTGTCCTGCTCTTCTGCGCCTGCCATTGCTTGTCGTACATCCCCGTACTCTTCGTCTACTCGCTTGCCGTCTTTGCTCATTTCGGCCATCTCGTAGCCGTCGTCGTCTGCGTCCCATAATGGCTCAACCGAGGCCGTGGCCTTATCATATATTCTTTCGGAGCCATGGTCGTCTTCAGCATCAGGATTCGCGTTCCCTGGCTCAGTGGGCCTCGTGGGCATCGTTCACGCGACCTCAGCTGTGCACCATTGCATAGCGATGAGCCAGGATGTTTGCACTGATTGCCAGTCAATCGCTGGTCACAATACACTCCAAGTGATGAGTATGTCAAGCTTCTCGGCGCAAAAGATGAGAGCTGTAGTGTGCGACACACGCGGTGGCTGCCAAACCTTGTCGATCTACCGCGGGAGCTCCACGAGCTTGTGCTTCCCCGTGGCAGCATCATCTCAAATCGCCGTGGCAGTCACAATCCTCCGGCATGTTGTCGGGAGGAGTTGAAAATGCAAACAGATTCAACCACTGTGATGCTGAGCGTTGGCAGCGGGAGCAGTATACCCGCTGACATGCAACGAAGCCATGTCATTTGGAGGTAATCAAGTCTCGAAAGGACGTGGTTGTTTGTGCCACGCCCGTTTGTCACAACTTCATCTCACCAATCATGAGCACATCGGCGGTGACCCGCTCTCCGTGCGAGCCAGGGTGCATGTGGACGCTGATGGAAGATCTCCGCGCTCTGTGCAACGCTCGTCGACTGTGCCGTGCTGCAAGCGATGACTTCTCCAACACGACAACGACATCTCCTGCACCTCGCCTGCAGTAGGCCACAGCCCCGATCCAGACCGTGTGCAGCTGTGAGTTGCCGTGTTGGGCGAAAGTGCACACTTCCACCTCGGTTTGGCGTTCAGCTTTGTCTGTCCTGGCCCTGGCGCGCCTTGCCGCTTTCTTCCTAGACGCCCGCAGCGCAATCGAGCCTAGACCTGCCCTGCCATCGGACCAAATGCGCACCACCCCCAGCGCCCGCCTGCCACCACCCACGACGCCTTTGTCCCACCGCACCCTGCCAGACCGAACACCACCACCGACATCGACCCGACCACCACTCCCCGACTCCCGCCCGCGACTTCCGGAAACGCGTCCGAGTCCATTTCGCTTTCGGCACTCCACGTCCATCTGAGACACGCCGCATCGATAACGCCCATACGATCTGCATGTGCACTTACCACCACGCGCATGTCCCGTGACAGCCACTTCGACACGCTTCGCTCTTCAGCTCTTGGC
Source organism: Cercospora cf. flagellaris (assembly GCA_005356885.1). Classification (NCBI taxonomy): domain Eukaryota; kingdom Fungi; phylum Ascomycota; class Dothideomycetes; order Mycosphaerellales; family Mycosphaerellaceae; genus Cercospora; species Cercospora cf. flagellaris. The sequence goes on from RJLU01000002.1 coordinate 822,634, forward strand.
CTACGGGCCTGAGCAAAAAGTCATCCTGGCCGGCATCGCGAACCAGTCTGCCTTGCTGCAGTCTGGCTACGACAACAATTATGCCTCCTTCCACCAACCCCATGTCTCCCATGCCAACGCGAATGCCGCTTCGATGACATTGACTCCCGAGAATATCGCACCCAAAAAGCGCAAAGACGCGCCGAATCCATCTGGAGTGAAGCCCGTGAAGAAGGTGAAGAGAGTGGGTCCAAAGGAGAATCCCAAGCCGGAAACGAATGGTGATGGCGATAAAGATGGGGAAGCTGCCAAACCGAAGCGCGTACGGACTGGGTGTCTGACATGTAGAGAGCGCCATCTAAAATGTGATGAGGGCCTACCCAACTGCAACAATTGCAAAAAGAGCAATCGACAATGCAAGCGAGGCGTGCGGTTGAACTTCATCGACACATGGTGTCAAAGGCCGCCTATACTGTACAACTCTTGGGGCACGTCGAACTGGAAGGTGGCCTTCATGGACGAGTCACGGGAGATTGCGAATGAATACCAAGGAGGTATTGAGCGGTATCAGCATCTCAAGATGGAGCCGGATGTGCAAACCACTCAGCCACTGGACTCGGGCATTGCTTTCGACTATCCGACGGCCACATCACAGCTACCACCCATGAACCAGGCACTACCGCCTATTGGTGGCATAGTGCCAGACACATATCCCGAGCCAATGCAGCAGCCACACATGAACAACATGTTCGATCAGCAGCCGAAGCTGGATCTCAGTCACCTGAATTCTCATCAAGGACCGCCTCCGGGATCAGGCTCCACTCAGCATTCACATCACACCAACGACTCAAACCATGGGATGCGTGCCATGCAAGGGTCAGTGGCGAGCTGGAATGGCTTGGATACCGAACTCATTGATACGGATAAGGAAAAGAAGGAGTATCTGGACAGCCAGGAAGAGACGCTCTTCATGCAGGTGTTCGTGGAAGAAGTCGGCCTGTGGATGGACAGCATGGACCCGCAAAAGCACTTCTCTCGACTGCTGCCATTTCACTCGCTCTCCGAGCCCATGCTACTCAATGCATTCCTAGCATGTGGCGCACGTCACTTGACTCTAATCAATCCTGTATACACAGAGGAGAAGGCATTGCATTACTACGACACCGCAACACGCTATCTGCTCAAGAACCTGCAAAATCCGAACCGAGACACAGTGGTCTGCGCAACGACCGCCGTCATTCTGAACGTGTACGAGATCATGTCAGAGAAGGCGCTTCAGCGGATGAATCACATCGCCGGTGCACGAGCGCTGATCAAGGAGTGCGGGTGGAACGCACGAGCCCAGGGAGTTGGTTCTGCCTGCTTCTGGTTGAACGTGGGCCTGGAGGTGCTCTCCTGTCTGCACTTCAACTGGCAAGTCGCTTGGGACCCGGAAGATTGGGGGGTCGACATGGACTTTAGCCGCGAGATCGCGAATGGGCGGGAAGAAGTCTGGACCCACCGAATGCTCTTCATCGTAGCGAAGATCTGCAATTTCCGCGCCACGATGCCACGGGAGCAGCTGCCCAATCAGCGAGACGAGCAAGTTCGGCTGCAAGCACGACACGAGCAGTGGACGCGGTTGAGACGAATGTGTGATGCTTGGAACGATGGCATTCCACGGACGATGCATCCCATGGCGTATCTATACGCTTACCAGACGAGCTCAAAATCCGTCTTTCCTGAAGTGTGGCTGGTGAAGAGAACGACAATCGTGGCACGGCTGTTCTATCATACAGCCATGCTGTTGATGGCGCAAATACATCCCTACTATGGACTGGACAATCCGGAAATGCTGGAAATGCAGACGCGACACTCGCAAATGATATGCGGCATCGTTGCGCATGTCAAGGATCGGTAAGTTCGATATGTCAAGTCTTTTAAGGAATTTAGTGCTAACTTCGATCAGCGGTGTCGCATCTGTGGCAATTCGCTCCCTCGCTCACGCAGCAGAAGTTCTCACTGAGCGTAAGGAGCAAGAGGAGGTGCTGACCATCTTCGACAAGATCAACAAAGAGACAGGCTGGCGCATCGGCTTCGTCTACAAGGAGCTTAAGGAGAAATGGGGCTGGAACGAAGAAATATCACCTCAGCAATACGCGCAGACACACAATGCTGCTCGCCAAGCCAAGGAGGCGCAAGACGAGCAGCAGCGGCAGATGCAGGAACAAGCTCAACGAGCTCAATCCCTGTCTCTGCAGCAGGGCTTCAACTTTGGTCAGCAGAACAACATGTCGGTCATGCAGCAACAACAAGTCACCCCAACCCAAATGTCGCCGCCACAGCAACCACCGCCCAGTCAGCAGCAGTCGAGACCCAGGACATCTGCCCCGGCGAAGCCGAGGATACCGTCTGGCATTCCAAATCCTCTCTACGCCCAGGCTGATTTCACACTATCACAACACCCCTACCAAAAGTTCTACGTTCCGCCCAACGTTTCACAAAGTATGGGCTTTCCGACGAATGGGCAATCGAACGGCGGCGGTGTTCCTGCCCCACCGCTCTATTACAACTAAGCGGGTGGCACTCATCTTTCTACAGCATTGCAGTTCACTTTTTGCATACGACACAGGGACAGACGGATACACAGCACGATCAGGGAAAAAGTTTTTTTCAACACAGCAGTGATTGGGTCAAAAAGGGTCTAATCATGTACGAGTACGACGATAACGAGGCCACAGGGAGGAAAATTCTAGCTTTTATCTGATTCGATTTTGTTGCAAAGTTTTTGGGGGAAGAGGAGGACGTTGAAGAAGAGCTTGGCAACAAGGCGAGATGTGATACCCATACAATTGTTTTGGTTCGTTTTGCTTTAGGGGGGGTGGTGGAATGGCGGCAATTAAATTCAGAGCGACTTCTATTGTGAATGGTCTCTGGGTCGACTTTTCTTCTTGTTTCTCACTCCTGAACTGTCCTGAAAATATGGAACGCTTTGGTGACGTCTCGCGGTTGCAGCAACAGCTGTATGGTGCTGGTTTCTGATGTGCGAACGTCGAATCTGCTGAGCGTGAAGATTGACATCGCTGCAGCTCGCCCGTCGTGCTGTCTCATCTTAAGATCGAAGATGTTCAAAAACGATCAATGGAGCTCTCGGACCTCGGAGCTCGTTGCGTGATGCGCAAGGCCGTGCATCACTCGTCTTGTCATCAACGACCTGCGGCTCGATTCATCTAGCAGAGACACTCACTCCTTCCGACAAGCCACCCCCGGTTTTTACTGCTCTGAAGATTGATCGTATGCTGGGCCAAACGGTAAACGCATTCGCTTCTCTCCAATGTTCTCACGCGCCACCAATGATATTGGAAGCGATGTTACCGCCTCTGGCAGCTTTCAATTGTGAATTCTAGCAGAGTTGTTCGCAAGCATTGGTCGAGTTCGGCTGCGTTCATTCTTTCTGGAATATCAAGGACTTGAATTTCCGAGCGCATGGGATCGACCGTGAATGACTCCATGTGTGTCTTCGAAGAATGCCCGTGGGCGATTTCTAGCTCTGGTGCCTTGGAGCTATGCTTCCCAGCAGAGTCAATCATGAATTTCGCTTGGGTTTCGCCGTCGCTGGAGTTTCTGCAATTGACAGCCTGGGTCCTTTTGATCTCTCCACAAACTCGTTTCTCAATCGCTCAGCTTGACTCTACGTACACATCGGGCCCCATTTCCACCTCTGGCAGCATTGTCGCACGATTTCGGTCAGAGAAAGCCCATGATTCCATTCGAATTGGCCAGAGTCTGCCGTTACATTTCCTGAACCAACCACAATTCGCCCCACTAGAAACCAGAAACATGGAATCCAGAAGCTATTTTTACATGTTTTCCATACAATCTCTGCCATTCTACTGACCCTATGAGTATCCCGCGTCATCAAATCTCAATCAAATTCTCATCAAAATTCATTAACAATAAACTCCTCGTTCTCCTCGTCCTCCTCACGAAATCGGTCGTGGTCCTCTTCATTCTCCACCCCTTCGGCGAAAATGAAGGGCCGACCGCCTTCGTCATGACGAACTTCTCCGAACATACGCAGCAATTCTTCGACTGTGAGCTTTTCTTTGAGGCGCGGGTTTTCCATGACTCTGCGGACAGGTTAGTTTCTGAGCCAACGGACAGAGATGTTGGGGTAAATTAGCGGATTTGGGGTGGCTGGAGATAACTCACTCGTCAATTTCTTTCTCCTTCTTCTCCTTGAGTGCCATCATGGCGGCATCGATGGTGTTCTCGACGACGAAACGCGTCATGCGCGTTTCTTTCTCCTGACCGATGCGGAAAACTCTGCAGAAGGCTTGCTGTTCGACAGCGGAGTTCCACCATGGATCGATGAGAATGACACTAAAATGCAGGTTAGCTGGGCTCACATGTCAGCACTATGGGCCAACTTACTGCTGAGCCATCGTCAGATTGAGCCCCAAGCCACCGCATCGAAGAGACATGAGCATAATGTTACACTCGACGTTTTCGCCGAACCGCTTGATTGCTGCATCTCTGGCGTCCTGAGACATCGAGCCCTGGTAGATGACATGGTTCCACTGCTCCTGCAAGCAGACCTTAGTCATGATGCGGATGATGGGCATGAACTGGGTGTAGACGATGATCTTGCATCTCGGATCCTTGCCGAGCCACTCCAGAATCTGCGCTTTGCACGCGATAGTCTTGGTGGATGGAAGGATGTCGCCTTTCATACCAATCCAGTCGTTCTCGTCTTTTCTCTTCTTGCCTCTGCCCTTGGCACCCTTACCGCTGCCGGTGAAGGATTGGACGTCAGAGGCGGAAGAAGCCACACTGGACTGCGGGTATGTCGGATTGAGGGCGCAAGGGTCAACTGAGGTGTACTCAGTGCCGCACTCAACGCACGTAGCGCACTCTCGTCCAGCACGCGCAGCCTGGTGTTGCAGCTCATTGACGCAGGTCAAGCAATAGATGTGGAAGCACGATGTGACATGCGGCTTCTCTGGTGGCTGGCGGCATGCACTGCATGTGGAACGTGCCTCGATTTCCTCGAATGAACTCGAATCCGCGAGGTTTTGCATGTACTTGCCGAAGTTGTAGCTGAGGCCATGCTTCCTTCCTGCAAGGCCCAGACTGTCAGCATATTCGACGATGTTGATCGGCGCAGTCTGTGAGGCGGGGACCACTGTACCAACACCACCAGCTCCCGCTTCCACGGTCTCTTCGTTGTCTGTTACACTCTTCTGCAACACATGTCGGAGGTGGATGAGGACAGAAGCGCCTGCATCTTCCGTCATTTTGTGGCGGCACAGTGCATTCAGCTTCTCAAAGTCCTCGCGCTTGAGCAGGTCAACGATGGTACTCTGGACAAGCAAGATGTGGGCACAGAGTTGGCGAAGTCGAAGAAGCATGGTCCAGATGTGGTTGTAATGTTGCACCAACACGCCGTTCTCGTTCTTGGAGATGGTGTTGATTCGCTGAATGAAGCGTGCTCTGACAATCTCGTAAATTTGGCGCTCTGTCTCATTAAAGCTTAGCCAGACCACGGTCTGTTTTGGCTGAGGCAAATCCACGAGCTTTGCACCAAACAAGGTATCCAGATGTGTGCGGCGGATCATGATCTTGCGTAGGAATACAGCCAATCGAGCAGTACCGTCCGGATCATCTGGTGTGCAGAAGTTCTCTTTGAAGATCCGGAAGGAGCCAGTGTTCGGCTCGCGAAGGAACTTGAAGTATGGGTAGAACTCGGTGAGACGATTCATGATTGGTGTGCCAGTAATGGCCCAGTAGTGCGTAGCCTGGACTGCTCGGCATGCAAGACTCGTATGGCCTTTGTGGTTCTATATCACGGTTAGCTTTCTCCATTTTCAGGGAATGGCTTTCAAACGACCGACCTTGATCGCTTGAGCTTCGTCAAGCACCACACGATGGAACTTGAGACGATGAAAAACACCCTTTTCTTTCTCATAATGGTCCTTCCACCACGCATCCTTCTGAGCCGCGGTGACGAGGTGTGCTGGAACCTGAGGCTTCGGATAGGACTTGCAGATCTCACCGTAGGTAGTGAGGCATATGTCAGCTTCAACTATGCGCTCGCGCACAATGTCGGCGTTGGAACTGATCCTGTGTCCGGCACGATGCTGAACGACGATCTTGATACCATGCTTGATCGCGTGCTCAACATGACGATCGTTGTTCTTGCTGAGGGTATGCTTTTGGATCTCGGCCTCCCACTGATTGCACAAAGCTGGGCTAGCCACGATAAGGGTGCACTTCTGTTGTGGGTTTGAGGACTTGCCGTTGATGATGTTAGCCAGCATCATGACGGTCTTGCCCAGGCCCATTTCGTCTGCAAGAATGCCGCCTCTTGGCTCATGCAGCTCATTCTCGCGCTTTCGCATGAATGCAGTACCCAGGACTTGATAATGCTTCAATGTCGATCTCATTCCCTTGACGAGCCAATTTCCATCTGGACTCGCTTTGACTGCACCAGTGCCATTGAAGGATTTGCAAGCCTCGTCTAGAAAACGCTTATCTGCAGCTGCAATCTTGCGGTTCTCCTGCGGTACGGACGCGATAAGTTGCTTCAAAGCATCAGCTTTGCGCTTGGTTCCGCTAAAGTTCGGCTGATTGTGAAGATTTGCGTTCTTCTCAGTATCTTTGAACACGTTTGTTCCGAACATGCTCTTGACATTCGTGAGATCGGCTTGCTTCTTCCCACGCCCACCACTCTTGCCCGCGGGCTTGCCTGCCGCTTTGCTCTTCTTCGCCTTGTCTTTCCGTCGTTCGTCAGCCTTGTTCAAGACCGCATCGATGTCGACATCCGTGAAAGGCTGGCGCGAAGACTTCTTGCGAGGCTTCTTTGCACTTTGTGCTCCAGACATCGTGGTGGTGGTATCATCATCATCAGCATCTTCAACAGTGGCTTTGCGTTTGCCACCTGACCTCGTCCTAGTGGCTGCTCGGAAGGCTCGCTCATCTTCGTCGTCACTAGACTCCATACTGTACGGCACAAAGTGGTCTGTGGTGTCACTGACAAAGAGCCCACTCTCGTTGTCCGGCTCCGGCGACATGTCTTCATCAGCACGCCGGTCCATATCGATCTTGCGCTGGCGTGCATCGCGGTGAGCACTGATCTTCATGAAGTCAATTTCCTCTGCCGTGGTCAGGGTACCAGCCTTGGACTTCCTATCATAATTGGCTTTTGCAGTCTGGTACTCCGTTCCCATGTCGGCATCATTTAGTCGCGGAGCCGGCGGCGGTGGCATGGAGCCTGCCGCTTCCATGGAGTCATGGCGAGAACGTGCCGGCTCCGGAGAGCCTTCCACGGGTGATTCTAGGGCACGGCAATGGCGCTGGGCCAATTCACGCTGCTTCTGCTTCTGCTTTCCGAGAATGCTGTTGCCGAAGTCTAGTTGGCGTGGTGCCTCTGCTGGGCGTTCGAACTCGCGATTTGGTGGAGACACACCGGCACCTGCCTGATCTGCCTCTGTCATCTCGTTATCGAAGTCCAGGTCAGTGAAATCCGTGAGGAGTTGCGGATCCTCAGTGTCGAAGCTGTCGAATGGAGCGACTGGGTCACTGTCGCCCGTTTCGGACTTGACCTCGTCGGCATCCTGGCTGGTCTGCTCAGGCGCAGCCATTTCTTCGTCTTCCGGGAACTGAGCGTACTGCTGAAGCTCGTCAAGAGCCGAGCCCAGCCCTTCGAACTCGAAGTCGCCGTCGCCGAAAGCGTCTGGTTCCATGAAGGAACTTTGTTCTTGTGGATTTGGCTGAGTGGCCGCTTGCTGAACGTCGCCGGTCGTCGATGGTACTGGACTAGCACTAGCCATTATGCTGGATCTGGGACCGCGCGCTTGTTGGTCTGGTCGCAGTGGGCTCGCGGTTAGTGGGCAACGAAGGATTGATGTTCGTGAAAGGTGGTACGGAGTTGCTGTCAATGGTAGGTTGTGTGGTTGGAAGATCAAGTGCAGCGGGAGAAAAGCAAAGCTTATGGTAGTCCGACTGACGTGGACCCAAGTTGGCAGGCGCGAAAGAGTGAGGCGTGTCTGTGCACAAGATGATTATAGTGAAAGAAAGAGAGCTGTCACTCAATTGAGTGTGACAGCATGTGATGGAGTCTGGACTCGCGCATATCATTGTGAGGTCAGTACTGGCACATGTAGTTCGCGGTGTGTGCGGATAAATGCTCGTGGATATTGGTCAGCTGCTCGTTCAGACCACCGCTGAAACCCTTGCTTCTCCCACACAGGTGACTTGTGATTCGCTTTTGGGACTCCGACCAGTGAGTTGCTGAGAGCACAGATCTGCATCCCATGCTGAATTTGCCCTGATATCGATGCTCCCAGCACCACCGAACAAGAGCTCGCGTCTCATGGAGGCAGTCATGGTGTCTCAGGAACCACGCAGTCCCGCGGGGGCGCGAGATCGCAGCTGCCTACCCCACGGTGCACCACGACAACTATCTGAACGCGAACATCGGACGCGCGAAAGTAGTTGAACTCGGTGCTTGGGTGCTCGGTTTGAGAGGCGCACTATCGCTTCGTGCGTCGAGTTATTGCCGTTTCTAGTGCCGGCTCATCCTGCTTTCGGCGAAGCAGAGCGGTCGAATTCTTGTAATACCGACACTATTCGGGCGCAGGGTCGATGCATGCGAATACGATCCGTCTTTCTGGTGTTGTCATCGATGTATAGTAGAACAAGAACGGAGCTTGAAGGAAGGTGACGTTCTGGAAGTTTATGCCAAGCCAAGCTTCGGACGAGGCTGCATAAAATTTTATCCGGGCTTCTCCAACTTCTCGAAGTCGAGACTTCAATCTACAACTTTCTCCATTCTACGCGCAATGTCTGTCCGCAAACGCAACGAATTTTTGGAGGGCGAAGAGAGTGAGGAGGAGCTGGAAAATGGCTATGGCTCGGAAGCAGAAGAAGGACGAGGCGCGATAGCGAACAAGCGGCGCAAACTGGACGATGGGGAGGACAGATCAGACGACGACATATCAGAGGACGATGAACCGCCCGCGAAGTCCACAAACGCAAAGACGACAGACTCGCGATTCGATTTCTCGCACTTCGACGCCGAAGACGAGGAAGGCGAACAGCTGGAGCAACATGCAGACCACGAGGACGAATCCAACCTCTCCGACGCCAACGAAGACGACAACGACCTCACCAACACCACCACCAAACCCAAATCCAAAAAAGCCAAAGACCTCCTCGCCTACGAAGCCGCAACCCGCAAACTCCAAAAATCCGGCGTAATCTACCTCAGCCGGATCCCCCCCTTCATGAAACCCCAAACCCTCCGGCACTACCTCCTCCCCCACGCCCCCAAATCCGGCCTCGGTCGAATCTTCCTCACCCCCGAAGACCCCACAACCCACACCAAACGCATCAAAAACGGCGGAAACAAAAAGAAAACCTTCACAGACGGCTGGGTAGAATTCCTATCCAAAAAAGAAGCAAAACTCGCAGTAGAAAAGTTAAACGGGAATATTATCGGAGGGAAAAAGGGTGGATTTTATCATGATGATATTTGGAATTTGAAGTATTTGAAGGGTTTTAAGTGGGATCATTTGACGGAGCAGATAAGGGCGGAGAATGCGGAGAGGACGGCGAGGATGAGGGAGGAGGTTAGGAGGGTTAGGAAGGAGAATCGGAGTTTTGTGGAGGATGTGGAGAGGGGGAAGATGGTGGAGGGGATGGAGAGGAAGAGGAAGTTGAAAGAGGGGAGGGAGGGGGGGGGGGGTGGTGGGGAGGGGAATGGGAAGCAGCAGATGAAGTTTAAGCAGAAGAAGGCGAAGCAGAAGGAGGAGAGGGAGAAGGTTGCGGAGGAGTTTAAGTTGAGTGAAGGAGTGAGGAAGAAGATCTTTTGAGGTGGATTAGACAGAAAGTCATCCAATGGACTTATCGCCCTAGCGCACCTAACGGACACTGTGTGGGCGACACATAGCATGCTGTCCAGGTTATACAAAAACCGTTCAGCCAATTCCAGTTCTGCACGTTCCCCTCTCGCAGCCAGCCCTCCACACACGCATGTCCGGCAGTGCAATCGAACCCTGCGTGCTCGTTTCAGGAGCCTCGCTGGAAGATCACCGTATCGAATGCATTACCACACTAGCGAGGTCACATCGAAGTAGTGCAGGGTAAAGCCAAAGTCTCACGATCACAGAAGAGGAATGGCACTCGTATCAAACATGCAGAAACTTTGTATTCCTCTCGATTCTGTGGGTATCTCAATCTCAAGCTCAGTCAAAAAGGACTCAAAAGTGTACAGGTTATCCTCTCCAAGTCTCTTCACTTCCCGTATGTTATCCTGAACGCCAAACGCTTGCTGAAGCCACCAAAAAAGGAAAAAGACAGGGAGACGGCAAGGCCAAGCTGCGGCCCTCCCAACGTATTCATATTCGTACAAATGAAGTCTTCAGGAGCCAGGATATTACCCAGCAACTTCACCCTTGGCAGGATAGAACCACGCACTGATGGCAATGATGAGGTAGGTAATCATAAGCAAGACACCTTCTAGCCAATGCGATTTCCCGTCGTTGATGAGGTAGTTCACCAGCCAGATTGAAAGGACCAGGACGACGACGAGGAAGCCATCGAAGTCGAGGTTCAGGACTTCGGGGCTGCCGACGCCGAACCAGCTGAGGAGGACCATGATAGGCAGGACCAAGAGGGCGATTTGTAGGGAAGAGCCCACTGCGACACCAATAGAGAGATCCATTTTGTCTTTGATGGCGACGGTGACGGCTGTGGCATGCTCAGCTGCGTTTCCGACGATTGGGAGGAGAATTAATCCAATAAACTCTTGCGAGACGGACTCGGCTACGGAGTTGATGGCTGAGACCATGTATTCGGCGCAGAGGGCGATGAAGACTGTTGAAATGGCGAGGGTGATGATGGCGCCGAGGACGCTCAACGAAGGAGTTTCCTCTTCTTCTGGTTCCTTGTGCACGAGGTAGTCTTGGTTGACTCGTCCTCCTGCTGATGCGGCACCGGGTCCAGCGCCCATCATCGCAAAGGCTTTGTTGGCTTCACCAGCATCTTTCTTTCCGGATGAGCGTTTCGGAGTCTTCTTGGAGGGTTCGTTGTACATGTCCACGTGAGTCTTGAGCTGGAAGAGGAGATAGCAACCGTATACGACAAGCAGGAGGACCGATGTTCCACGCGAGGTCGGAGTCACTCCAGAGTCTACATCAGCGAAGATCTGGAATGCAGTGGGAATGATGAGCGATCCGATTGCCAACGCCAAAAGAGAAGCCGCGGTCTGTGCAACTGTAATGTTGAAGTGTTGCTCCGGTCTGTTGATACCGCCAAGGAAGAAGGACATTCCAAGAACCAGTAGCAAATTCGATAGCATACTGCCAATGAGCGAAGTTTGCACAATCAGGACCTTTCCTTGGGTCAGAGCGATGATACTGACGATCAATTCGACTGCATTGCCGAAGGTGGCGTTGAGAAGACCTCCAAGCACTTCGCCAATGTACATGGCCAGTTCTTCGGTTGCGTAGGAGAGCACTGCAGCCAGTGGAACGATGGCAATGAAATTCATAACGAAAATGATAATGCCGTTCTTCTGAATGGACTTGTCCAGGACATATTCCAACGCGATACCGACGGGGACGAATACCAGAAGAATGTTGATCCAGGAGCCGAAAACAGCCTTGACTTGGCTCATGAATGGTATTTTCGGATGCTTCTTCTTCTTGGATTTCTCAGTGCTGACCCGAGACAGGTCGCCGTCCTGCTCATCGTGTTTTCCCTTCCCGAAAGGCATGAAGGCTCGCAATTTTCGCTTGCGTGGTTTGCCCTCAGCATCTGTGGGACCGGCAGACTTGGAAATCGAGCTCGGCGGTAATGTGTCTGTCTGTCCCGAGTGCGCCTTTTCCGAATCCCGGCTCTTGTCAAAAGACTCGATGGGTTCTCTACTGTAGCCCGCATAGCTGCCTTCTGCCGTCTCTGGACCCGAGGGGAATGTGTTGTGATGGTGTGGGTGCTCTCTCATGCGTTCGTCTACCGTCTTCCCGGTGTCGTCGACAGGTGAAGAGTCTGGCGCACTTCGCACTTGGCGCAAACCATTCTCGACGTCGGTTCCATTTCGCACTCGCGGATTCATTCTCCCGAAGACATTGTAGGTCTTCGTGGTGTCGTTGGGGTCATTGTACCAGGCGTGCTTTCGCGCGGTGTGCTTGATCTTGTCTGCACGCCACATGTCTGGTCAGAACTCGCACTCATGTCGACGCGACAAAGACGAAATGCAAAAGTAAGCAGAGCGGAGCGGACTTACGCATGGCGAAAGGTGTGGTGGAGCGCTCGAACACAGCCTCGTCGGACGATTAGCTCAAAGGGTGTGTTGTGGTCCAATCCCAGTCCGGTAATATGAGGTGTGCAGGTAAGCTGCTGCGCCTCTACCACTGAAGGTCGGTGAGGCGAGAGAATGGAGAGTTGGTGCGTGGGTTTGTCGCAGAGTAGCCAAGGTGCAACGGGCGCGCTCAACGACGACCGTTTCCCAGGAATGGCGCTCCTTATGAGCGAGTGGCTGCAGAGTCGGGTTGTCGATCGTTTGTGGAGTGTGTGGCGCAAGGGCAATGCAGGAAATTAGACTCGCGGACGCTCATATGGCTGAGCAGGTGGTCCCAGTGGCGCGCGCCGCCGTTCACTCGTCATCGATGAGCTGTTCACCCGGCGGCAGAGGTAGAGATGTTGTTAGGCGGGTAGGATCAGCGAGCAGACATGGCCACGGTTCGCTGTTCGCTGTGCTGTGCTCGTCTACAAGATGCGAGAAAGCTGCTTTTCCAGGCCGACCGCCAAAACCAAGCAGTGAGCGAAGTCCACGTCATGGCGCCGCGCAAGGCGCTTGCTACATGTATGCGCCAGCCGCCTTGATTGTCGAGAAGCTCGGGTTGGCGAACACATGTTGGAGGGTGAAGACAGGAGCAGCACGCAGACAACATCTCAAGATTCACAAGCCATGTCGTACGGAGCAAGCTACACTGGTAGCATTGGCATATCGACAAGCATTGCCATCGCACAGGAATCTGCTGCTTGGTCATCTTGGCGCAGCGGCGGATTTCCGGGACACTTGTGCCACTTCGCTATACCGCACTTCTCAGCTCTCACGATTCGAGGCGCAGCATGTTTGGAATGCCGACGACTCAGCTCAGTTGATGATGCAAGTCTTAGAGGCAAAGCGAGACGAGAGCTGGAAGAGACGCCTTGCAAGATTTGTGTTCGAAACTTGGCAAATTCCATCATCGCGCAGCGCGTGAAAAAGCTTGGTGTCGGTCACCCGAGTCGCGGACAAAAACATGCTACTCTCACCGAAGATGGTTGTTGCCAACTTGATGGGACTGCGATCGCGGCACGGCATACACACGTGGTCGTTCGGAAAGAGCTGCCACCGAGCCTCTGTCAAACATGAAGCGTTCCACAGCATTTTCCCAACACTCGTCGGAGAATCGCGGGCACGCTCCGTGAAGCTGCCGACGACCTGTCCCGTACACTACACAACATACTTCGATGCTGTTGCCTCACGCGTCAACTTTTTCCTTCTCACGCTTGAGCTGCATTCGCGGCTGTACACAGTGCTACGCAAGAACACCAACCTCGTGTTATCTCACCGACTTCACCACTCGGATACAAAGAACACAGCCAGCTCGAATCGCAAGACCGCCTGCTTCATTTGCAGAACCGTCCTCTGACCTCGGAAACGTCCGAACATGGACTTGTGCTTAGTCTATGTGTGCAGTCAGCCTCGAAGCATTGACTTTTCGCAGCCCGCATGGCCCGGTCTCGAATCTGAAAGTCATCCAGGCACATCGCAGGTCGTGTGCTTACTTGCCCTCAACGTGAGAGAGGATCGGGATATTCAGGTCCAGCAAGAAAGCACTCTCGCGACATCGCGAGCGGCCAAAACGCGATGAGCGGCGACGAGGCCCGATTCACGCACTCGTAGGCTCTCGGCTGCATTCGACCGCCCGACGAGCAGGGATTACCTTGCTGAGGCAAGCCGGCACTTCGTGGATCGATAGCAACTCGAGCTTGGTTTTGCGTCCAACTCACTGCTGTAGGATTCACCTCTGTGACATCGCACCAGTCAAGCAGGCAGTGGACACTACAACATGCTACACACCGATAGCAGAACCTGTTGCAGTCTGCTTGCGACAACGCTCGAAATGCCGAGTTGCACTAATTGATGGCAGCCCTACGTGGCTGTATGCGAACCCAACCTACTCGTGCTGCCCAACGCTGTGACAGCAAAGTCTTGGTTTCATGCCGGCATCTACACGTATTCGCCAGGAACATCCCATGAGGCGATGCTGTGAGCGTCAAATCGGCTCACAGTGCTGAAACCATGTGCCATGCACTGCATCATGACCAAGTCGATCGGGACAGCGTCCAGATCTCCATTGAACACCGTCTGTCCGTAATCACCGCTCAACGCGTACGACCACAAGAGACCGAGTTCCGATAACAGCCTGTCAGAAATCCCAGACTCACCGTAGACCCAGCCAGTGCTCCCTGAGCGATTCATTATGGGAAGACGCTCCTCATTTGCGCTTCGCGCATTCCTCCTCTTTCCGTGCTGACGGTCAGTGCGTGTAGGCAGCTGGTGCCTTCAAGCCCAATATGAATTACTCAAATATGATAGAGGAGAAAAACCTCAAAGTTAGTCGAAGCAGCACTTGTCGCAAAGAAGCGTCCATACTCACGCAATGAGCTCCACAGAAAGGATTTATTATTGCGACCTTAGCCTCTACCATCATCGGCACGTTCACCGCAACCTTGGCACTGCATGACAAAATCAAAGAGCGAACGGCCAAGCAAAAAGCAACAGACGGGCAGCAGAATGAAGAGTTGAAGCAGCTCAAGGAGCAAATCGAAAAGCTCACAAGCCAAAAAGAAGAGGAAGATAAGAAAGATGAAGAAAAGCCGCCTACTTCACGATCCAGGTCACGGTCCAGGTCGCGTTCGCGGAGCAGTCGAAGAAGACGCAGGCGGACCTACAACTACGACTCGGATGATGGCCCGGAGGACTATGCCATGATCCAGCACGTCGTGGTCGGGGTGATCCAAGATGCCTTGCGCAAGAATCCGAACTTGAGCGAGGCGGATGTGCAGAAGCTTGTGATAGCCGCGGAAGAAGCTGCTCGGGATGGCACCGTAGAGACACTGCAAGGTCACTACCAAAGATTGGTATTACCTGCTCAGAAGCAGCTGCCCCCTGATGAACAGCACAGAAATCTTCCCGTTCCGCTGGACTTGCCGAAGGGCCAGAGACCGTCACAAGAACGACCACTTAGTGATGTTGGACGACTACCTCAGACTCGATCCTACCATCCCGCAAGTGTCGCTGGATCCCGTCGCTACGACGGCCACTATGCCAATCTTCCCGACGTGGACTTTGATCACAAACCTGGGCTTGGTCGACACCTGGAGGAGCGCAAAGCTTTAGGACCAGTGCCTCCTACGCCAGGTCCACTGCCGAGGGCTCCCTCACAAAGAGCTAATTCTCTGCCGGCGGACCCTCCGGCCCCAGCGCCCACACAAAAAGCGTCGTCACAAAAAGCGAGGACAGTGTATTCAGATCCTTTCGAACAATTCCAAAAGATCCCTCATGAACGGCACGCACAAATGCAAGGCTCGGTAGGAACAGACCCCTACGCGACCTTGCCGGCTATTCCGATACAACAAATCCCCAAGCGCGATGAGAAAGACAGCAAGTCGACCAAAGCTGAGGCACCCAAGTCACGAGCGCCTTCGCAACCTGCACCAAGCGAACGCAAGCCTACATCGCACAAGACCGAGGCCAGTAAGCCAAGATCTCTACCTCACCATCCGGATTGGCAGCCGCCGCCTAAGGAGAAGTACGATGATCCCTTTGGAGGAGCGAAATCAGTCAAGGCATCAACGCATGCCGCAAAAAGTGTTGCCCCTGCAAAGTCAGAGGCTGTAAAATCAGAAAAGAAGGCCTCGATCAAAGACGAAGCCCCGAAGAGCAAGAGCGTTGCGACAGTCATCGATGGCGAACCTGTCCGATCCCAGCATCCCGCCAAGTCTGAGGGACACCCGTCCAGGTATGTTAGCGTGGAGTATACCATTCCGGTATGCTACATTATACTGACATATCACAGATCTGCAGCACCCAAGTCTGAAGCACCTGCCAAGTCCACAGCTGCCAAATCTGTAGCTCACAAGTCTGAGGCGCCCAAGTCCGAAGCACCACCCAAGTCGACAAAAGGCGACCCTCCCAAATCGACGAAGACGGAACGTCCAAAATCGCGGACCGGTTTCGTCGCACCGATGCCAATCCCACCTCCACCCCTCGGTCCCGCCGCCGTAACGCCTCCCAAACCCCCTCCGAACCTCCGCTCCCACCACGCAGGACCCGCCCCCATCGTCGAAGAGAAAATCAAAGAAGTCCGCGAAATCCGCCGCACCTCCCCACCCAAAGCCCTACCCGCTCCCCCAAACAACGACCTCTTCTGCCACTACGCCACAGACCTCCAAACGACACCCCTCCCCCTGCACCCCAACTTCTCCTCCTCCGGCTCCCACCGCTGTCCCTCCTGCTCCATAAACATCCCAGTCGACACCCGCGACGTCTGGGTCCTAAGCACCGCTTTCTCTGCTTCTCCATCCGGTCGACCGAAGAAACGGGATTATAGAATGGATGCACGATTCGTGGCGAAATGTCATACGGAAGATGGGAAGTTTGCTTGTGTGCTTTGTGATCGGTATCGAGAGAGAGATTGTATTTGTAAGAGTGTGGATGCGCTTGTGAAGCATTTGGGGACGGAACATACGCCGGAGGAATTTGAGGGGGATGCGGATTTGGTGAGGATGGAGGAGGGGAGGAGGGTTGTTAGGGGACGGAGAGGTGGGGAGATGGCTTTGGCTTAAATGTAGGTGAGGCGGTGTGAAGGATGTGATTTGTTTTGGGTTTGAGATGTTGTGGTCTTTGCTGTTTGAAGCGCGGAGTTCATGGCTAAGAGAATGTCACATCTTGTGAAGGGCAGGGATACTGTCCTTCTGACAATTAGATTGTGTTATAGTCATGTCTGATAAAGCTAAATCTTCTCTTCTCGTCTGCTAGCATCGCTCGTGGCGTCTTGAACTCCTTGTAGATCTGTCGATTTTATCATTACCTTCTTTCTCCCTCCACCCATTCCATACCTCAAAACCTTTCCGCACTCAACTCAACTTCACCTCCAACTTCCCATCCCCTCTAACTCCCAAAATTCCCGCATACGCCGGCCTCACACCATGCTTCGCATGCCATACCACATGATCCCCATTAATCGCCACATCCATCCCTCCCGGAGCCTGCAACTCAAAAGGCCCATTAGACCTCAACAATTGCCCCTGTCTCTCATAAGGTCCTCTGATATCTGTCGCTGTGGCATATTGCACATCGTATTTGTCTCCTTGGTAACAATTCGTGCTGAAGAAGAGCGTATATTTTCCGTTGAAGTATGTGAGGACCGGAGCTTCAATGTAAGGTCCATCGGAGGGAATGTTCGTCATTATGGGAATCGGAGAACCGATGAGGGTGTGTCCGTCTGTGCGGGAGACTTCTTGGAGCATGACAGGGGTGGGCACGATGGGTGGGACGGTGTTACCGCAGGCTCCTCCGTGGCCGAGGGCGTTTCCGTCGATTTTGTAGACGATGTAGCGGCGGTTTGTGAACTGCTCGTCGGTATAGCCGGCGATGTCGATGGCGCCGCCTTCGGAGTAGGGACAGATCCAGGGTTCTGTAGTGTTGTCGACGAAGGGGTCTGTGATCTTTTTGGCGGTGGCGTAGGAGAGGCAGTGGATGTTTGGACGGGCTTTCCAGGCTGCTGTGTAGTATAGGAGGAAGGTTCCGTCGTCGAGGCGGACGACATCTGGGGCCCAAACGCGTGGGTCTCGGTCGACCCATGAGGGTAGTTGGGGGAGGGCATCGATGCCGCGGTGGAAGGAGAAGTTCTTCCAGTCTGTTGTGGAGGCTCGTTGGACGTTGATCCATTTATCGTCGACTTTGGCGTTTGTGCTGAATAGATGCCAGCCTGAAGAGGTCCTGATGACGGCCTTGTTTCCACGTAAGTATGATGTGAATGTTCTCCGATGGATCACTTACTGGGTCTGGAAAGTTGACGCCGTTCATGATGGGCACTGCCGCTGCCCTCTTCACGATACCAGCATTGGATCGTCGTGTCAGGAACACGAAAGCGCATACAAGCGCCGATACCGAAAGAGCCACCATCGCCACCGCGCCACACCAGGTCCACAAAGTCTTGCGTCGAGGGGGTTTCTTGCTCAATTTTTCAACCAGAGCTGGTGA
Organism: Cercospora cf. flagellaris; assembly: GCA_005356885.1. Lineage (NCBI taxonomy): Eukaryota > Fungi > Ascomycota > Dothideomycetes > Mycosphaerellales > Mycosphaerellaceae > Cercospora > Cercospora cf. flagellaris. The sequence continues at coordinate 840,917 of RJLU01000002.1, forward strand.
TAATGGCGAAGGGACGCTGGCCAAAGAGCGTTGACGTAGAGAAACTGAAGGATTGATTCGGATGTTCGAGGTATCAGGCATGCCAGGCCTATTTTAACTGTAGTGAATGTGGGTAGTTGGACCGTTTGCGAGTACCCGTGAGCCTTGCGCATACCGAGCTCCGCCAGGATTGTCGTAAAGCCTCGCCATGATAGCATCGTGTGAACAAAGACGTTACATTGGAAGTCCGAATTAGACCATAAATTGTGGCTCACGCCAAGTGAAGACAAAGAAACACGGGCTGGATTGTCCTTGTGATCGAACTTGGCGTTTCAATATGGAATGTTGTATCAGAAGTGAACTATCATGTGCGACTGCATATGTCGACGACTGCCTGATTTTCGTACAGATGGAGCCATGGGAAGAGAGCCGTTGGGTAGGGAGGAGTGGAGCACTAATATCACCGGAATTCGGAATTCAGAAGGTCGGTGGAGGGAGGGTTGCACTCAACGTCAATTTCGCTATGGTCCAGATAATATGTCCACGGATGGCTTCAGTCATCGCAGCTGCTCATGATGTCGTAATTCTGTATGTGCCGCACTCAAGAGATCTCCGTGGTGACAATTGACGGACTCCGTGTCAAGCGCATAGGTGCTTAATTAGGATGGCGTAAACTTCTCCGAATGTGATAAGGATCCGGGAAACCCTGATCGCAACTTCTTTAGAGGTCATCGGGTATGGCAGGAAGCTGTGCTGTGAGGTGTCTTGCACGGTGTGCCGCTTTCGTATGTTGCCGCATCACGCGGGCTAGGTTCGCTTGGTCGTAACATTCACTCCTCTGGCAACACTTCATCGGGATTCTCGCCGACCTCTTTTGCAACTCCTCTCACAACCTCAATCAGGGCCTTGCATGCCGGTGAATCGCCGTAGCTGTCGAAGAAGCTTTCACCATAATCACATGCCATGCCGATTCTTGGGTCCAGCGGCACAGCGCCCAGGAATGGAACACCAGTCTCCTTTGCCAATCTTCTGCCGCCTCCTGTAGTTGCTCGGAATATCTCCGATTGATGCGTACATTTGGGGCAGACGAAGCCGCTCATGTTCTCGACCAGACCGAGCACTTTGATTCCAGCTTTCCGGCAAAAGTCGATCTCTTTTCTCACATCGAGTAATGACACTTCCTGCGGAGTAGTGACTAGTAGTGCGCCATCGACGCCACTTTCTTTGAGGTAGCTATTGACCGAGAGATGCTCGTCGCTCGTGCCGGGAGGCGTGTCGACGAGGAGGTAGTCCATTTCCCCCCACTCCACATCCTTCAAGAACTGTTTAATGAGACCATTCTTCTTCGGACCTCTCCAAATGACAGCATCGTCTCGGTTCGGTAACATAAATTGAATAGACATGGCGCCCAGGTTATCGGTCACCCAGATCGGCTCCCATCCAGTATTTGCCACATGAATCTTCTGATCTTCAACGCCCATCATCTTGGGTATTGATGGACCACAGATATCTGTGTCCATGACGCCAACCGTGTTATCAGGATTTGACGCAAAGGCATGTGCAAGCATTGTCGTGAAAGTCGACTTGCCCACGCCACCTTTCCCGGACAGGATCAGAATTTTATGCCTGACACCTGCTAGCCTTGAAGTGATGACCGGTATATCGGGATCTGGGCCTTTTGGAGCTGTAGCACATATCTGCTGGTTTGGACATCCTGCGCATGCATCTGCTTTTCCTGCTTGTTCGCCTTCCGGGCCTGGGCAGTTTTCAGGCTCGGCGGCGATGAGATTGGGTTTATTGCTCAGTGCCTCATCGACTGCCGTATCGACGGGCTGCACGGGATCCTGGAGTAAAGGTGACATTGTCGTTGTGATCAGATGATGTTACAGCAGTCGACGGAGAAGTCGAGGCATCGAAGAGGGACTGGATGTCATATCTGCTGAGTAATGCAGAATGCGCCACTGGCGGACTCGACTCCGCCGCTTCATGGATGCTCTGCCCACATTCGAACACGCTCTCCCAGCGACAACACCTCTGCTGAGCCCACACATGGAGCCATGCTGTCGAGTCTGAGTGTCCGATCATCGCGGGCTGTCTCTCGCACGCCGGTTCGCGAAGTCATTCGACACCGGAGCGCAATCTCGGGTCCGTACCTGCTGGACGAGTACATACCGCGCTACCAGCTCCTCACGTCGGTGCAGGAGGCGAAGAAGCGCAGCCTGGCCTATGCACATTTGAGAGAATGCAATTTGTGCCCGCGACTGTGCGGCGTGAACCGCTTCGAGAAGCGAGGGACGTGTCTCGTGGGCAGCGACGTGGTCGTCAACACGATTGCGCCGCACTTTGCAGAAGAGCCGTGCATATCGGGGCGCAATGGCAGCGGCAGCGTCTTCTTCAGCGGATGCAATCTTAGATGTACAGCCATCTCGAGGTAGGCCTACAGATCACAGGAGCTAAATGAATTCCAGGCGTCTTCTGCCAGAACCACGACATCGCGCATCAAAAGAATGGCTTCGATCTCACCCCGGAGCAACTGGGCGAGTGGATGGTCAAACTGCAAGAGGTAGGAAATGTGCACAACATCAACTTCGTCACGCCCGAGCACGTCGTCCCGCAGGTCGCCCTGGCCATCCTCCACGCGAAGACCCTCGGTCTCAATCGGCCCATCGTCTATAACACGTCCAGTTTCGACTCGCTTGACTCGCTCAAGCTGATGGATGGTCTCGTCGACATCTATCTTGCAGACTTCAAAGTCTGGAAGCCTACGACTGCCAAGCGCCTGTTGAAGGCCGAAAACTACGTGGAAGCGGCAATGGAGTCCGTGAAAGCGATGCACGCCCAGGTGGGAGATCTTAGCTTCACTGGCGATGGCATCGCGAAGAGAGGCCTGCTCATTAGACACCTCGTGATGCCGGGCCTGGAAGATGAAGGAAAACACATCGTCAAATGGCTCGCCGAAAATGTGAGCAAGGATGTGTACGTCCACATCATGGAGCAGTATCATCCGCGCGCCCACGTTGGCAAAGGCAAGCGCTCCACGCGTGGGCGAGCGCAGGATGTGGCCACTGGCACAGTCGACCCAGGCGGCGCACCAGCTGAAGAAGCAGCCAAAAAGGAGGTCAGATATCAGGATATCAACCGTGCCGTCAGCCTCACGGAAGTTGACAACGTGCGAAGAGCTGCTGAAGATGCAGGTCTATGGCGGTTCAACGAAGCATCGGAACACGCTGGTTTCGCGTGAAAGCTGGCTGTCTCATCTTCGTCACCGTTCATCTCCGAGGCTCGCCGCGTCCTGCTGTAACTCCAATCACCGCTTTCGTATGTGGATGCAGAGGCGCGACGATCCTGCTCCAGCCGACGACTTGCCGGCATCACCCATTGCTCCGGATCCGTTGCCACGAGCATGGACAAGATTGAGCTTAATGTCGATGATACATGGTCGCTCCAAAGATCTTGTTTAATCAACGAGGCGAAGGTGCCGACCGCGTATCGTTCCAAAGCGGTGGATGAATCTATCATATTCAGATCTGGAACGTCCTGACGTTTGACCACAAGGGTTCCAGAGCCGGACTACCCGTGGCCGCCAGTGAACCGGTCGCCTGGCGGACCTCTTTGTTCCTCACTCGGAACTTGCTTGTCACAGTGCTTTGAGCGTGGCGCTCGTGACGACTGCACGGCAACGCTGCTCAGCTGCCATGCAGCTGCCATGCTTCAGGAGCGCTCTCATGGTCTTCACTGCAACCATGTCGCTATGTTCGTGGACGGACTGCCGTCAAGCTACCTGCGACAATATGTTGCGTTTGGCACTCTACGGGTGGCGCGTTCTTTGTCCGCAAGCAGAGCAGGATAGCCGCAGGCATGGCAATCACCGAGCCTCAAAGGAATTCATTGTGGTCATGCAGCCACTGCGGCAAGAGCTCAGGAATAGCTTCGTGCGTTTGACTCTGAACAAACGTGACTATCAGCGCAGGAGTCGTACCAAAGAAGCGCGGTTTTGGCTCGAGTGCAGATAGAAACACTTCGACCAGCACTCCTCGCTGAGCCTCGCACGCAATACTTTTGCGCGACGAGCCGGCCTCTTGCGCTCCACGAGCATCGATCATTTCTACCCCACTTTGAAGAACAATAGAACATGTCCTCCTTTGCGCCGCCTCCTGACATGTTAGGCCTGCTCTACAACCAGCATCGCAATTACACAGCAGAGCTCGGCAGAACACATCAGACCTTGAGCAAGTTATACAAGAAGATTGCCAAGACGGAAAAGGTGCTTGCAGAGCGTGAGCGAAAGGAACGACACCTGACAAGGGACGAGCGGAAGAAGTGGCAATACTCTCGCGTTTTGACGAAGCGCACAATCACAGATTTGGAATCGCAGCAGGCCAACCTCCACGACGCGTTACGACAGTGTAACGATTTGATCGCGTCACTGGAGCATGGCTTCTACAGCGCCCCTATAATGACTCCATGGACTGGTGCCATCGTTCCGCCTTCGCCTTATCTGTTCAGCCCATTCAGCCCAGCCTTCACTCCTGGAGCGCCACCGATCCAGCACGAGCCTAGTGGTCACGGTCAGACGCAATACTGGGATCTGTCCAGTCTCCCGGAACGTCAGGCCTCGCCTTCGCCATATGGCTCAAGTTCCGCGGACAGTGGCTTCCATGAGCCTCGGTTGCTCGAAGTAGGCATTGTCACAAATGCAGACCTAAACAATGAACAGCACGTCTATGCGCACGGAATGATGTCCAACTTCGGGTTCAACACTGATAACATCTATGCTGCGCGTTTGTGTAAGAACGGAAACGCCGATCCAGACGTCTTGCCCGAACTGCAAGACTTGGTCTCGCCGATGACCAGGCTAGGAGCCTCGGAAAACTCCTCCACGGTCCGCTCACACAAGAGATGCGTCTCTGAGAGCGTTGCTCAGCTGAACTTGGGCGATCTGGCGCCGCCATCAACCAAGAGAGGTATTAGTGTAGGACCCGTACCAGATCGGAGGAAGAATAATCCCGACGATGGGCTTGGTGGCAGATCATAGATTGGGATCAGGCTGAAGAGGCATCCTGGTCGCTGGGCTGCGATAGGGCGCTGTGGTGAGGCGTCGCAATTGTCATGACGAATGTGTACAGTAGAACTTCTATCTTTGTCTGCAATCGGATTGTTCTCCTGTTCTCGTTTTGGGTACTGCTGCCTAAGCTTGTTTGAAGTCGAAAGATTGTGAGGATATGGGTGATCTAACTGATCACATTGTGATGGCACACGATTGCCTCTTCGGTCGAGGGCGGCGTTGCGCCACGCGATGCCGAACCTGAATTTCTCCACGTTTCTTTCCACCTCGCCTCGTCATTCAAACACCATCGAGTGCTGCTTGTTGCTACGGCAAAGTGCGCGGTGCGAAGCGAGGATGCATTTCAAGAAATATCGACAATTTTCCATCTACCAGGCCACCATTCGGCGGAGCACAAGAACTTGCATCAATTGTGCTACGCTGGGGCGCCAGGTCCAAAAATTGTTCACGACATTTCGACCAGGGTCACTCCTTGTCAATCTGTGCTGCAATGCAGGCACGGCACGGCAAAGCCATCAGCACCACGCTGTCGGATACGGGCTGATGGTATGCAGCATGCAAATCAGTTGCCGGACCATTAAATTCGCCAACCACAAACCGACGACAACAACACGTCAACACGTCCTCCCGTTCTCCGCTCGCTACGAAGCTGTGACACCGCGGTCTGCGCTGTTGGTCTGTCAAAATCATCTCGGGAGCAATGCCCGCGCCGCGTGTTTGCCTGCTCCCGGTCTGGTAACTTGCAGCGTTCCTGCGAAAAGATGGCTGTGAAAGTGATACGAAAGTGGACCTGTGCATCCTCCGCCCCCAACGACCGAATTCGACGCGTTTTACGATCTGTTCGTCGCGCCCGACGACCTGGCTGCAGCCATGTCAAGCGTGGGATCCCCGTCTCGTCTTCGTCCGCCCGTTTGATTCTCCGTGCAGCCGAACATCAGATCTCTTCATGCAGCGGGCTCAGACCGCGCCACTGCTGCGTGTCTGGCGCGGAGGCAGCAGCAAGAGACGTCAGACGTCGCTTCTGTAGCAGCGGCCCAATGCAGCCAGGCCTGAAACTGTTCGAGCTGACTGCTGCCACAGCGTCTGCCACTGTAGCGCTTCTACGTTCGCACGCATACGGACGACGCACTCACGGATCCAGCTACGTTTGGGCGTCTCTGGTTTCTGGTTGATCGACACGTCTTGCAGCTGGCCACATCGCGGTACACGTTTGCATGCTGCGAGGCCGAACAATTGTGTTGTGCACCATGCTACCCTCCAGTGGGCTTGCATTAGTACACCGCACGACGAGAGAGGCCCATGTCAGAATCAGGGCGAACAGGAATGCCACAATTCTACATGTAACCATCGCCTACACATCCGCGTGACTGGGCAGACCAGTAGCGCTTCGCGGGGATCTGTTTCGCTCATCAGTAGCTCCTAGAGGTGGGTCCTGATTGCATTCTTCCTCTCGCCCTTTCCCTACGCATACAACAAACACCCTCGTCGTTCTTGGATTGATGAATGACAGCCACCGGTCCCGTGTGACTGGTATGCGGTTTGTTAGTCGCTCTCCACCGACTCCACTTTGTCCTGTCTTCCTTACTGCCGCCTTGCATATGCAGCCATCCCGGTCGGATTCCTGCATTTGACAGCAACCAAGAAGATATAAGACGGATGTGCTGTCCGACAGTGCTTGCTACTCCCACGTTGCTGCATACCAGTCACAGACTTGCTTGCGTTCAGAACAGAGTATCCCGCTTGTCTGATCCTCACTCTACACCAGCATTCGAATCGATCGATCGCTCAAGAGCATACCTGACATCACATTCCTGATACACCAACAACAAACTTCATGGGCTTTACTGGCAACCTGCTGCGGAGACTGTCGTCTCGCCGCCGAAACGAAGGAGGAAGAGACGATTGTCAAGATGAGCAACATCAGCGCCCAGTATCAAGATCCCACAGATCGATCAAATCCGCCTTCTCAACACCTCGAACATCCCTATCCTTCTCCACGAAGGCCGCTATCCACGCCCGACCTCAAAGCCCCCAAGCGGCGGTCGAGCCTCTTCCACACGTCTACACCACACTCCCCCTCAAGGAAGCTGAAGAAGTCTACTGCGACCCGGACTCGAAGCAGCGGGCGCCCGATATCAGAGAATTTCGCTGGTACGCGCGATACAAGCGACAGACCATGGACGGGCTCATCTTCGACTACCCAAGTTCCTGCACCGGGGTATAATGATGCTGCTCGGTATAGTTTTGGGAATCAAGAAAGTATCACGACTGGGCCGAGCGATGGCAATGGTTGCATTGCTCGGCCTGTGGCCCTCCCAGCCCCGGCTTTCAGTACTTCTTCACGGCTAGCGACGCTTCACGCGCCAGTTCGCCACTCTTCACTACGATTCGAAAGTCGACTTTCACGTGTCGATCCACACAGATCGCTTGCTCCTTGTGCTAACATGGAATCCACGTTGACGGATGACACGCTTGAGCACAAAACCAGGCGTCCTCGCAGTCATCCTCCGAACTGCGCAGGCCAGGAGCAATCCCGAAAACTCGATATCGCTACAAGAAAAGCACGTGCAAAGTCACAACGGGACTTCGTGTCTGGGACTCACGAATCCTGGCAGCTTCCACCATTCCGCGAACCTTCCATCTCAAGAAGCAGTTCGCGAAAGTCCGCCGTCATGCCGCTCAAGCCCAAGCCATCCTTCACTCGACTGCAAAGTCTCGACAGCTTGATCACGTATCGCGAAGAGAAAGCCGAGTGGAAGCGAGTCTCATCCTACCTGCAGTCTGCCCAGACCGACGAAGATCAGGAACAACACGAAGTTCCCTACACCGATTCCCAAGCCCCAACTCGAGCCCACACAATCCGATCAGAAACCGACACAGTCGCCGGCGCCGACCTCGCCTTTGACGAGAAGCCGTCCTCTTCACCTCCTCGTTCTCCTGGCGGCGACTCAATCGACGACGATGAACACCAAACAGCTTTACCAAAACTCCCTCCACCCGCTCCTCCAGCCTCTGAACAACCCAAGAACACATTCCGCACCTCTGCCGCTGAGATTGGATTCTGCTTCACAATCGCCATGACGCAATTCCTCGCAGAATACATGATCTCCGGCTTCGCGATCGAACTGCCCAAAATCATGAACAAATATGCCAGTAACGAGACCGATCCAGGCTCGATGGGAATGTTCTGGCCTGCATCATTGCTGAGTCTGATACTGTCCGCCACACTCCTCATCTTTGCGAGAATCAGCGATATGTATGGCGGATATCTCCCATTCATGTTCGGCGTCATCTGGCTCGGAATCTGGTCTTTGCTGGCAGGTTTTGCAAAAGCAACAGTCCTACTCGATATCAGTCGTGCAATGCAAGGGCTGGCCATTGCAGCGTATATCCCTTCGACCTTCGCCATGGTTGGCAGTATCTATCCCGAGGGACCAAGGAAGAACCTGGTTCTTGGACTGTATGCTGGCTGTGCACCTTTGGGATTCTTCGCTGGATTCTTGGCTGCTGGTGCTCTGCCGGATGATGCGCCAGGTTGGTACTTCTGGATTGCGGCAATCTTGTCATTCGTCACGGCTATCACTGCTTATTTGACCGTGCCGCATGACAGGACTGATCGGAAGCAGTTGAGCTTGAAAATGGATTGGATTGGGGCTTTCTTGATAACTGCTGGATTGATCTTGGTGGCTTATGCGCTTGCTGTGGAGCCTTATGCCAGTCGGGATGGGAGAGGACACTCGGGCTGGACGAATCCTATGGTTCTGGCACCTCTGATCTCTGGTATCACCTGCCTTGCCATCGCCTTCTGGGTTGAAGGCTGGTATGCAGCATGCCCGTTGCTGCCATTCGACTTCTTCTCACCGAAGAGCGTCAAAGCTTTCTCGCTGGCTTGCTTGTGCTTCTACGCGTCATATGGAGTCTGGCTGTACGAATCTGCCCAGTACTTCTCGAATGCCACTGCGACTGGCACATCGAATGGTGTCCATGGCTTGACGCTGGCAGCCTGGTATATACCAACAGCCATCGGCGGTCTGATCCTATGCGTTGCTGGCGGCGCATTGCTTCACGTCATTCCTATAATGATATTGCTAATCATCTCTGGTATTGCTTGGATCGGAGCACCACTTCTCCTGGCTATGGCTCCCTTGCCAGTACACTACTGGTCATTTGTCATGCCATCAATGCTTTGCGCGACAATCGGCATCGATCTTACATTCACGATCTCTTGCGTATACTTGTCCTCGGTTTCACCACTGCGGTATCAAGGCTTGGCTGGAGCTGTGTCTTCGATCCTCGTCAACCTGGCAATGTCATTCTCGCTTTCAATCTCCGAGATCGTGGCCGTGAAAGCTGAGAGCGCGGTTGTTATACCAGCTTTCGCTTCGCCAACTGAGCAAATGGTGTTCGCGGACAAGAAAGCTATTCGAGGCTACAAGTATGCCTTCATTTATGCTGCTGCGTCTGCTGGCTGCGGTCTGCTCATTGCTGTGTTATTTGTACGAATTTCTCGCTCGGTCGTGCAGAAGAGAAAGACTTTGGATTTGGAGGGCGATGGCACGCGGCCGTCATCTGAGGTTAGTACCCTCGTTGACTTGCCACGGGCTTGAAGACAAAAAGAGCTTGGGAGTCGTGCTTGGTGTTTGGATACTTGTCTGTGTTTTCTATCAGCGTTCTTTGGGAAAGGCGTTTCAAGACTGGCAGCTTCACAGCTACTTTGTGTACATATAAACATCGCAAGCGGCGGATACGGGCGACCACAAAATCGAGTGTCCGTTTTGGCACTCTTGTATCAATATCATGTTTGAAAGAGCATCCTCTGGAATCAAATTACAGTCAAAGTGTCTGTCGATCGTGACAATCGGGATTCCGATTCCTGTTTGGGTCATTCATCACGGTTGGAGTGCCTGCTTCTGGAAAAAGCGGTATGTGTGTCGTTTCCATCCGGCCACAGTCTATTCTAACCTCACCTGTTGCTTTAGTCGACTTCACATGTTGAATACTCTCTGCTTTGATGCTATTTGAGAGCCTGTTGTGTTCTTACGCCACGTCGTCGCTGCTGGAGCGTGAGACATGACTCGTGGCAGCGGCAGCTGCGATGGTGGGGTTGCAGCGTCTCTCCCGCACAGCATGTGCTGGGCCTCTCGAGAGGCAGGTAAAGACACTGGCCAGTTGCTCCGACTGCAGTTCGTCAATAGTGCGACGTACACTGACAGCAGAGCACAGCACAAGCACAAGCGATGACTGCTGCCGCGTCATTGATTGCTGCGTGATTTACTGCTCGTCTTCGATTGAGCTAGGAGGTAGGGTTGGTGCTGGTGCTGGCTTGGTGTGAAAGCGTCCGAGTGTTTCTTTCGACGAGGATCGAGGGCAGCTCTAGTTTGATGGGAATTTGTGGAGTAGTGTGGTCGTCTCACATGCGTGTGCTTAAACTCAGAGCGGCTCTTCGGAGCTTGAGAGTCGAACAGTCTGTCGTTCCTGAGGAGGTCCAGTGGAGACTGATGCATTCGTGTAGTCAATTGGCAATCAAGACTTCAATGCGAAGAATATGGATGCGGTGATAAGCGAGCGCCTTGCGAAACTCGGAGTGAGACTGTAGAGCTCAATAGCGAGACGAGTGATCAATGTTGCTTCTTGCTGTCTGCGCCTCAACCAGCTCGATCGGGGCCTACTCCGTAAGCAGTAATTGTCCAGATGCACATGCCGCAGACGCGGGATGTATTTGCATAGAATTCCAGCTGCAAGCGAGGTAGGCGGATCCTGCTGGTGGAAAGACAGCTGTGCTCTTGGCTGCGGTCCACTCGGCATCGATGAGGTTCTGCTATGTTCCGCGAGGCAGCCGTTCAATGAATACGGCAGAAACGGGCGCCAGTAGCATTGCGTTGGGCAGGCTGCAGTATTCCGTGTCTAAGCTGCCCTGGCGGGTGCGAGACAGTCCGTTGTGTATTTCAATGACATTTCTCTTGGCGAGGGTGGTCCCTTCGAGCACTGCTGAGTCCGTGATCCTTTGGCATTGCGTTGACATATGCCGTTGCTGGCAGTCTATTGTCAGCCGGTGTGGGTGTCGCGTGGAAGAGCATCGCCTTTGTTCCGCGGATGGGAAGTGAACAGCCGAGAATAGCCATATAGTACCACCATTACTTTCGCCGACCCTCGCCGGGGCCGTGGGCCTCCGTCATTGCTGCAGCGAGCACCTCTGCACAACTTTCGGCCAATTGCGCCAGAGCATCAGACAGAACACGACTTGTTTCACGCCGCCAGCGCAGGACAAGCACCCATACTACTGTCCCCGCCGACCTCCCACTCTCCAAAGCCTATACTGCTATGAGCGCATACATGGTCCTTCGGTAGATACTCTTGCTCAGCGATCCACTTCCTCAACCATTGCTGCTGCCAGCTTCCTTCAACCGGACGGCAGCAGAAGATACTTCGACTTCAACTCGAAGCACCGCACCATGCCCTCTCCCAATGGCAGTGCCGCTGAGAACGGCGGCCTGCGCGAGCGGCTTACCCAGAAGCCAGATGCCCCACTGAAAGCCCCATCGATCGAGACGGCATCCGAGACTGTCAAGGCATTGAACCGAGAAGAAGAGAAGACGAACAAAGATGAGAAGGACAAGAAGACGTATGGGCGAACGCTGGACGGCATTGGTGAGTTGCTTCAATGTTTGTCAAGAGCCATGCTTGCGAGCAGGCCCTGCAACATTGCTGAAGTACAGCCAGAGGCACGCATGGGTCGTCGACATGTACTCGACTCCATGCTGCCATCTGGGAGAATTGACCTGACAATGCTGACTTGTCTTGTGCGTAGTCTTCACAGTGCCTCACACAGAGGACATGGTGTCCCAGCTGTTTGATCCTCGTCAGCCAAAAGCAGCATCTGACATTGCCATTGTGGTCGCGTTGGGCCTGCAGTTTTTCCTTATGTGGATCTTGCCCTCCTTCCTGCGCGTGCCGGTGTTTGCTATTGTGTTCTTGTTCTGGAGAGCATGTTACAATTTCGGCATTGGCTGGCTGCTTCACAACCAATCCCATCACAAGCGCTTGGTGGCGTGGGCGAAGAAGACGAAGATATTCGAGAATCCCAAGACAGGTAACAATCCACGACCTGCTCTATACTCGTTCCTGAAGACGGAAATGGAAACAAAAATTCCCAAGGACTACAAGTTCGAAGATGCCCCCCTCGAGTACAATACCTGGCTACTCTTCCGTCGCGTAGTCGATTTGATCCTGATGTCCGATTTCACCGCGTACTGCTTGTTCGCGTATGCCTGTGGAGGTCGGCCTGAGAACGAGAAGGTCGCCATGACACTAGCTCGTTGGGCGTTTGGTTGGGTGCTGATTGCTTTCAACCTGTGGGTCAAGTTGGACGCTCACAGAGTCGTGAAGGACTTTGCCTGGTACTGGGGCGACTTCTTCTACCTCATTGACCAAGATTTGACCTTTGACGGCGTCTTCGAGCTGGCTCCTCATCCCATGTACTCCATCGGCTATGTGGGTTACTATGGTATTGCAATGATGGCAGCGAGCTACAAAGTGCTCTTCATTTCCATTATTGCACATGCTGCGCAGCTTCTCTTTTTGGCCTTTGTCGAGAACCCGCACATCGTAAGGCGCAATCTTTAGATTACTATGTTGTACTCGCGACTGATATGCTGCGCAGGAACGCACCTACAATGCCCCTCCTCCCTTGAAGCGCACCAACGATATCCCGGATTCGCCGCCGAACCGACCACAGTACTCGACCCGTCTCCTGAGCGCAGGGAATGTGAACTCCATTTCCGGTCCTGGCCTCACTTCTGCGGCGTCGCCAGTCCATAATCTCATCGGGCTACAGAATATCGATCTCCACAGGGTCACTGATGTCTCGGTCATCCTGCTTCAAGTCTATTTGTATACTGTGGCTTTCCTGACGCCATCAACGTGGCTGTGGCAGGCATTCTTCGTGCTCAGCGCAGTGACATGGCGTCTTTGGTACTCCGTTGGAATCGGCTTCATCTTAGATCGTCAATCCAACAAGAAGTGGTGGACACGCCATTTCTTGAAGTTCGGCGAGAGCACGGAAGAAGCGTGGCGTCAATGGAAAGGCATTTACCACATCAGCACCGTCATGTGTTACACTACATTCATTTGCGCCGCCTGGAAGATGTACGGTACGTTAATAATAGCTCCACGCGCCTCTTGCACAATATGTGGCTGACAGAATGGACGCAGGCATGCCTGACGATTGGACTTATTCGATGGCACTGTTGCGACACGTCATTGGTTTAGCCCTCATCTCACTGCAGGTATGGACCATTGCAAGCATTTACGAATCCTTGGGCGAGTTCGGCTGGTTCTTCGGAGACTTCTTCTTTCCACAAGAAGCGCCTCAGCTAACATATGGCGGTATCTATCGCTTCTTGAACAACCCCGAGCGCACAATAGGGCTTGCTGGAGTCTGGGGCGCCGCGATCATGACGTGGAGCAAGTCGATATTCTTCTTGGCCCTACTTTCTCATGTGCTCACTTTGTGCTTCATCCAATTTGTGGAGAAGCCTCACATGCACAAGCTTTATCGCCAGAATATCCGACAGCAATCAGGAGTGTCCAAGACGATGCAGCGAACGCTGCCATCACCTGTGAAAAAGTGGCAATCAAGCGCAAACCGAGTACTCGATGAGACACTTGACTCCCTGGAAGATTTCCTCGATCAGGCCGGACCAAAGCTTGCGTCAGGTTTTAGCTCTTTCGTGCAAGACTCACAGACGCTATTCAGCCAGTTCCCGGCTCGCCTCACTGTCACTCGGCTGGCTCCAGATCTTGCTGGCTACGATCCCAAGGATTATTCAGTCGAGATTGTCCGCACCGATGCTCTGAAATCTGATGCCCCTCCTAGCGGCAGAGAAGGCGAGAATGGCCAACAGCCACTCAAGCGTACCGACAGCTTCGAGAGAGTCGTCGTAGAATATGGCGCACCTATCCGGGTCAAGTGGTCAGCACCTCTCCAACACAGCAAACGTGATTGGATCGGGTTGTATCGCGTTGGAGACAATGCGTCTCGAGAAGTCACCAAGCTCGGTTCTCAAGGTCGCTGGTCAGCCACCAACCCCGGCGTGCACGACTACAACAAGGCCGACACCGGTATCCTCGTCGCTGATCAGCGCATCTCTGCGGCTGATCGTAAGGATGGCGTTGAAAAGGACTTCCTTACTGGCGAAGTAGAGTTTTCTGGCGACAAGCTCTGGTGGACTCAAGGTGTCTTCGAATTCCGCTACCATCACGATGGCAAGTATAATGTCATGGCGACCTCGCTGCCCTTCGAGATCAAGATTCCGCGTGTCGACGACGAGGCACTCATTGGTGGTCAAGAGGGTCTGGCACGAAATGCTGTCGAGGAGGTGCTCTTGCCAATTGTGCAGAACTGCTTTGACCGCGATCCGGACGTCGCCCCTAGGAGTGCCGACGAGCATTTCGGCCCAACATTAGAACGCGAAGGCAAGTACGCTAAGCGCGTGGTCTACGCTGTCCAGCAAATGTTTGGTATCGAATTTGCGCCGGAAGTGGTGCAAGCAGATGGCACTGTGAGGAACCTGGCTTGGAGGATATGTAATGCGAAGAAGGTTCTGGCGCCTTACAGTATGAAGACAGGCACGGTGACGCCGCAATGAGTGTGCTGACCGCAACTCAGAGCGCGAGAATCAGGAATCGAGGACCTTGGAGCCTAACGAGGCTGCTGAACACAAATCACTGCCAACTATGGCGACTTAGCGCGACTGCGATCGCTGCTAATCTCAGGCAATCACAACATTCCTGAGCTGAGAAGGATGGTAGAAGATTACGGCTGACAGATTGGCCGTTGCGATGAGAATTTGTGTTGATGATACCAAGAAAAGTTGTATAGTGACTTTTGATAGATCAAGATGTTCAAATGTACGAGTTCGAGAGTTCATCACGTCGCTTGACGAGTCAAAAAGTGGCGAACGTTGGTTGTTTTTATTAGAGCGCTGTGAGCGAAATGGATCACGAAGTTTGTCCGAGGTGACCGGGATGTTCTCCGTCTCTGTTGGACCTCACCTCGAATTCGACTTTCCTCCACACTTGCTCGCTGTGGTGAGCGATCGTCTATGAACCAGCAACTTCTACGAGACAAGACGGCATCGCGTGATCGCTTGCTTCACCACGTTGCTGATCCGGCATTGTCGCCCCTCTTCGAGCGGCGCAACGACCTATTCGGGCAAAGAAAGACAGCACGTTGCATTGTGCAACACGCCAATGCACGGCACGATCATGTAAAAATCCACAAGCAATCGACCTATCACTGTTCTGCCCAGCATCGACGAAGTCTGGGACTTGCTTCTAGGTCAAAGTCTGAACGACGGTTCTGCTGGAACTTGCTGCAGCCACATGGCTCAACATGGCAAAGCGTGAAACAGCGAAACAGGCGCACGAGTAGCGGAAGCTGCACCTCATCTCCCCACGACTCCTTCTCGCACCTTTGCCCGGTGCAAGAGACTTTGCAAGCGTGCTGCACACCGGCTATCGGGCTCGTAGCATGCGTCAAGCAACAGGAGAAGTAGCAGAACGGTGCGGTGCGACGTATGCCGTTCGTGTTGTTGGCCTGCTTGACCGCGAACTCGCCCTCCTCTCGCTCGTGCGCGTTGGACATCTTCCCCCTCCACTCATTATACTTGCCAGGCTCAAACACGATTCACATTTTGATTGCAGCGGGCTTGTCACATTCACGTTCTTTCTTCACACATCCTCATGTTCGTCACACTCGTTTGACGTTGGAACGTCCAAGACCGGTTGTCCAGGGCCATACCAGCGACTGTCGCCATGCCGGTTATTAATCACAGCCTGAGCCGGGCTCTGGCACTTTTATGTATACTTATCACGAGCAGTTCTGCGCAGAACTGCTACTTCCCTGATGGATCTTTGTCAAAACACACGTCCTGCTCTGCGACTGGAACGGCCTCGGCGTGCTGCGCATCGAATGCGTTCTGTTTGGATAATGGGTTATGTTTCGAAGAAGGCGTGGTCACGCGTGGGAGCTGCACGGACAAGGCGTGGAAGAGCGGTGCATGTCCTGGATATTGCAAAGAAGGTGGGCCGTGGACACGTACATGGGGAAAAGACTCGTGCTGATGGTCACTAGAACAACGGAATGGAAGCATAGCGATCACACCGTGCTCCTTAGATGGCAGCCAGAGCACCTTTACCTGCGGATTGAATAATACGGCATGCAGGAACGAGTCCCGGACATTCGGTTTGCCAGGAAGTAGCGCCCTGGTTCTGCGACCTGCACAGGTATCAGCGCTGGTCGCGCCAGTATTGAGCAGCGTCGCGGCTCAAGCTTCTGCATCGGCTTCGGAGCAAGCAGAGGCGACAGTGACATCATGTACCGGAGCCCAGGCGATCCCAAATGGAATTTATTACACACCAGGCCAGATGGCGGGACTCGGAGTCGGATTGGGGATCCCTTTGCTCATCGCTGCGTGCACTGCCATTATGCTATGGAACAAGGAGAGGTCGCGCCATCCCAAGCTCATGTATCAATTGCCTGACGAGCTGAACATGGATCTTAAGCCAATGCCTCCGAATATGTTCCCAGCACATCCGGCAGTTCGATCAATTCCTCCATCCCGGGATGGCTATCCAGCATCGAGAGATGGAATGCCAATTTCTCGAGACGGGTTTCCTACATCGAAGGAAAGCTACGACTATGCGCATAGCTTCCGCACTGTGACGCCAACAACACCAATACAAGGCCGAGAAACCCCACAGCACATGCAAACATTCGCAGAGCGGTACCAAGCCATGAACAAGCAAATGGGCCACAGTCGAATGTCAGAGCAAAGTCGCTACGAATTAGATGGACAACCCGTAGGCTCAGCTTTCCGCTTCACCGCCTATGGAAAGCCACTAGCGGAGAAGGAAAAGACCGTTACTGCAACGACAGTGGAATTGGGCAAGCGCACCACGACTATGACGACGACGAATTCGAGATCTTCTCGAGAAAGGACACGATGACAATTGCTTGCCAATTGAAGGTATCAGCACTTCTTTGATATGTACATGTAAAACTTACGAAAGTTCTGTAGCATCTATCATGCTTCTTATGAGAATCATATGTACAATGGCATAAATTTTGAACATTCTCTTTTCTCCGAAGCCATACTTTCGTGGCTTCCGTCGAAGGCGGAGAGTTCGGCATGGCACTCCGAAGTATGGCCCGATCTTGCACCTCGTGCAACCGGAAATGTTCGCTCTACGATCATCCTCGCACCAGCATCCGGACAGACTATGCAGTTGAGTGTGCACATCGTATTGGCTACTACGGCAAGTGAAACCCAGATTCTCGCTATACTTGGACAGGGATCGCAGAACTGCCTGAGGTTCACTCCAGATCCGAAGGTTTGAGCTTATCTGCGAAGCACCAGGATCTTGTACAAGGAGTCGGACAGGAGAGTGCTGGATTGAGCATTCCGCGTTGCACCTCCTTGCCTATTCTGCGGAATGCCACCTCGTCATCTGGCTATACATAGCGTGGCTGCGCAGCTTTCGTGGACAAGCTTTAGATCTCCGAGACTCAATATTGCTTGTGTTGACGACGCATAGCTCAACGCTCTGGCGATCGCAGTGCCGTCCATTCCGAAGTGTTACGAACGTTCTGAGGCAACCTGTATTCATAAAGCATTGGGTGGGCAACACTGGTGGTATTTGAAGTTTTCCATTTTATGACCTTTCTCCCGTACAATTTTCCACCAAGTCACACAATTCTCAGCATCTCGGAACAGAATGAAGCCACAGTCCAGCATGATCGCCTGCCTGCTTAGCTTGGCCTCGCTCATCTGGGCTGAGCGACCAGGTCATCAGTACCAACCCCATCAAGCAAGGGACAACCTCATCGCTCGGACAACGGAGAAGTCACAAGAACCAATCTCACCAACACCATGTCCAACAATCCTTACTGTGTCTCAGCGGGTAGACTGTGGAGGCTGTTACCAGACTGAGTACTCTTATACCAGCATCGAGAGTATTGAATGCGGAGGCTGCGAGACCCTCACCACTTCGACACAATACAACCGCTTCTTTGGCGTCTGCCCGGTGAGCTTCGAATGGCATCGATCTTAAAAGAG
Source organism: Cercospora cf. flagellaris (assembly GCA_005356885.1). Taxonomy (NCBI): domain Eukaryota; kingdom Fungi; phylum Ascomycota; class Dothideomycetes; order Mycosphaerellales; family Mycosphaerellaceae; genus Cercospora; species Cercospora cf. flagellaris. Next base: position 859,079 of record RJLU01000002.1, read on the forward strand.
ACGATAACAATTCTTGCTGACGTCAACTTGAGGTATGCATCGGAGGTGTACAGACCAGACACGACAGTACTGGAACGACGACTGTGACGTCTTGTAAAGCTACGCCACTACAATACTATTCTACTATTGCTTCGTAGTACTCCGCTGACGCCATGCCACCCTGCCGACCTCGCCGCCGGAAGTACGTAGCCGTTGGGTATCAAGAGGAAAAGACAACTTATCACTCACTCACTCACTCACTCGTCGTCGCCCACCTTCTTCTTTCCCCTACTCTTCTTCACCGCTGGCGCCCCCGACCCATCACCGAGCGCGGAAGCGAACGTGCGCTTCTTCTTATCTCCAAGCACAGGCACATACTTGATGCCATGTGCCTCTGCATTCTGCTTATTCTCATTCTCCCGCTCAGTTTTGTTCCAGTTGCCTCGGAAATTGGCAATCTTGCGGGAGACGGCGCTGGTGGTGCAACACACAAGCTCATCAAGACGTTGCAGACGGACGACGTCGTATCGGATCACAGCATATTTGCGGATCGCGGAGGCGACGAGGTCCACGTGGTCGGAGCATTTGATGTTGTTCTCAACCTTGTGGTATCGGAGAGCTTTCATGCCGAGCTCGTGGGCTTCGATGAGGTGCTTGAGGAGAACCCAGCAGGCGGCTTCTAGGGTGCGGTCATCGTACTTGTCCATTTTCTCGACGTGGCCGTCTTGATAGGCAATCCAGCGGCTCTTGTCGCTTGCCTTGGGTAGGGCGAATTGTTCTGGCTGCTTGGCGTAGTCTCCTTTGAATGCGGAAAGCAGCTTCAGAACGTGTTCGGCTGGATTGGCTTTCACCTCGGGCCAGTCGTCGTCATGGAGGAGGGAGCGGGCTCTGCTGAAGGCTGCTGCTTCTGCTTCAACAAAGTGGCTGTAGTACAGGCCGTTTGCCTTCTTGGTGCGTGGGCTTGAGTGTGCTGAATCGGTAGCGGGTGGAGTCATCTGCGGGCGTGGCTTGATCACCTTGCGTTGTTGGATGATGCGGCAATCTGAATCGTCATCTTGGTCCGTGCCTGGCTGGCATAGTGGTGCATCAGAGGGGGACTTCTGAGAAGAGCACGAGTGATTACTGGCATCTCGTGTGTGTGATGAGGAGGGGGCGCTGGAATCCCGATAGGGTGATTGCTGGAAGTAGCTCGGTGAGTTCCAGTCCTCCACATCAAGCTCTCCGGCACGACGATCTTGCGGCCGGTTCTGGTAGTGATGGTGTGGCGCCCTGATCTCACGGTATGGTGGCAGAGAATACTGGTCGCTGGGACGGTAAGAGGCGTCTTCGTAAGGTGCGAAACGGGCTGGCGATCGAAGAACGTTCTCGCGATCCTCGTAGAAGGTGTCGTATGCACTCGGAGGCTGGTAGATGTTGAGTGATGGATTAGGACCCGGCATGTAGCTCAGAGATGGTGAGTACAGGCGTGATTGAGTAGTAGCTGTGCCATTGAGGAAGGTGTCGCGGAAGGGCGTGGGTGGCTCGATGAATGAATCGTTACGATGAGTCTGGGTGGAGCGGTCTTGTGCCTGATCAAATGGCTCTGGGTAGAGAGGGTTCTGAGAGCCAGGCCTAGGGGCTGATGTGTGGCCAGAGTAGACCAGCTGTCCGGTGAGATCGTTCTGTTGATACGAATACATATCTTTCGCTGAGCTGGGTTCAAGAGTGGACAGTTTGCGTGAATGACGAGACCTCCGAGCGCCTGCGCCCTGAAGTCGTAGAGGTGGTAGTCTTGAATTCTCTGGTATATTTGAGAAGCTTGACGAGCAAATTCTGGGACTTCTTTGCTGAAGTCGTTTCGTGGCTGTGGCACCTTCTCTGCGGATCTGGAAGGACGAGGAAGAATTCTTGACACGAGATGCGGCGAGGAAGAGGTCTGAATCTTCTGAGGTGGGCGCCATGGTGTTTGAATAGGCCGTTCAACTAGCCACCGTGATTGTCTCCAGTGGCGATTGTAAAGATGAAGTTATTGTTATTGACAATAGCACGAATGAGATCCGTGATAGTGCGAGTCCCCGCACAATAGGAGAATGGTGAGAGTGACTCCGCTGCAGGTCGTCGACAATAGGTCTAGCACAAATTGTGGTCGATGGTGAACGACATCGGTTGTTCGTATGCTCCGTGTTGAGAGTATCCGTTGCAGTCACACAATGCCAGTGTGAAACTTGAAACTAGTGTCGAGATCGACGTTGACGGTCGACAGGGCGCCATCGCAGATTTGATCTTCACATGTGCAATACGCAACGGCCATTGCGCTGAAGTCCGGACAGCGCGGCTGATCTGCATGCTTGATGGCACAAGCTCGGGGGAGAGGGGTCATGGCAATTGCAGATAGCCCGGTTGCCCTATTGGGAAGTCTAATAGGCGCGTCAGTGGTTTGCCGCCGCACTGGAGAACAATGCATGAAGCAACACGCCCTAGCGGACTCGCGGCGACCCTTTCATCCTAAGGTCTCGCTTCGCCCGTTGGCATAGAGGCCTCCGCACTCATGGTGAAGTGTCTCTGTCCTTCGTTCTGACGGTGAATGAATGAGCCCGTGAACCGCTGCGAACGGCTGCAAATTGCGAAGCCGGCAGTACTAGCGCGCACTGGAGCGCGCTTAGCAACGCGAGTGCCACAACCCTCCTGCTCACGTTACGCCGTTGCCGCTAGATCCCTGTTACCGGACTCCGGCCCAATGCAGGTGAAGTTGTCAAAATATCAGCCATTGACATTCGCGTGAGTATAATCGCTAAGCCGCATTGGTCCGAGAGCGCATTGCAAAAAGGCCGTTGTTCTTTTGGACAGCAAAATAATGCCCCTTTGTCATCGCGCGCGAAATATGAAGACAGTGAAAGCGAAGTGAAGACGGCGAGTCCCGCCATCGCTAAGCGCGCGCAGGCAAGGTCAGATCCACAAAGAGCGGCAATCAGGTGATGAGATTATGTTGCACCGCCGGAATTAACAGGGGCCCTGGGAAAGTCTTTCGTCAACGTGGCAAATGGCAATGCTCGTGCTGCTGCGAGTTGTCGTTCCGCGAAGCGACAGAGAAGGATATCACACCAGGCCTTGAACGATCTGTGGCGATAAGACTTCCTCTCTGCATTTCGTCATCAATGCACCAACAGTGCAGACTGCACTGCCTGTATCTTGTGCCTGAATGGATCAGAGGAGCGTCAAGGACACTGGGAACGCGAAAAGGGGGCTACTATCTTCATCCGCCGATGCAAGAGCTAAGCGAGGCTAGGAATTGCCGCACTTCGCATGCCGCATAGTCCTAGACGGTAGACCACGGCCTTGATGGACCAAGCTACCCGACAGCGACTGTTGGGCAATTGCCAGTCAAAGGAAGTACGATCGAATGGCATCCTACGGTCTTTAGCAGATCCACGCTGATAGACTAGAGCGCAAGTGACCCGTTCGAGGTTCGCAGGCGAGATATTGTACCAAAACCGACATACCATCATGGTTTGCCTAGATCCTGGGGATAAGTCATTTCCTCGTGACAACAGCCCTCGGGCATCGCAGGCTTCTTTGCGGACCTCGTGTCGGTGACCCGGAGAGCGGCATCGCGGACGAATCTTGGCCCGCAGTGAAACCCAAATACTTCATCGAAGACGAAGACGCCATACTCTTGGCCAATGCTGGTGAGAGGACGTCGCTGTTTCGTGCGCGGTGCTAGAGCGCTGCTTGGACATGTCTCTCAAAGGCGCAGGGAGTGACCTGCCTGTAGCAATCAATAACAACAGGGTTACAACGGCATTGTACAATGTTTGCCCGGATCGACAGATGTGCTGTGTCTACCAGCGAGCGCCCTGAGGATCTTCTGATCCGCTCGTCGACATTCACTTCCAAGTTGCAAACTCCGAAGGGTCGTGCCGCATGAAAGGTGTCGTCAGAAAGAAGCAGCGTTCGTGTAGTATTGCCGCGCGATACCCATGTCTGTGTGGTTGCTTCGGACGAGCGGCTCAGGTATCGTGCTTCAGCAGATATCAGAAGAGGCGTGGCGGGTGGTGTTTGCAATTTGGGAGATTCAGAGCACATCGCTGCCGCTTGTGGTGAAGTTGAAGTCTTCGGCGCTTGTTTCATCGTTGACGCGCGAGCACGTGTTTCGCGTTCTTAGCGCAGCCGAGGCATTGTTTCGACGAACTCGTCTCGCAGTACCTTTAGATCCAACATTGCTGGTGAGGGGTGTACTCACTCAGGCACAGCGCTGCGCTTACATCATGACCATGACAGATCCAAGAGCAGTGTCTAGGAGTTAGGCCTCTTCCCAATCCCACTTTGAACAAGGAGATGCTTCACTGATACCCGCCGCATCCTCCTACTCAACATGTCTCCGTCACGGCCAGCATCTGGCGTAGGCAGCGATGCTTCAGACCTCGCCATAGTCGGCGACTCCCTGCGAGTACTTCCCACGGGAGACTCCGAACAGGAATTGCTCGAGCCGTATGCCAAATTCAGGACGGAGCCCTTGAACGCTCTCCAAGAGCTTGGACTACATCTTTTTGGGACGAATTGGAGATCTTATGACAATGTCGTAGGCCCACCGGTGTTTTACAATGGCTTCAGTGAGAATATGAAAAGCATGGTCATGAAGCAGCCCATGCTTAAAGCACGTATTCGGGAGTTGGCCAAAAAGAGGGTCGAGGTCGAGATACACGAGGATCGGCTGGGTCCCAAAGGTCTTGAGGGGGAAGACGATGCTACACGTCAGACCCGGCGAGCAAGAAGAGAGGAAATTGAAGGGCAGCTTGGAGAAGTGGCATATGACTGGCTGGACAAGATGATCTTGAAGATGGAGAGCAAGCACTTCATTCGAGGAGCCTATTACTTTGCGACACAGTTATTGACGAGGGCATACCATCAGGGCATTCACGTCAGCACACAGGAAGTTCTCGCCCTGCGTGAGGTCGCAAAAGAAGCCGCGAGAAAGAAGCAGAGCATCATCTTCCTACCTTGTCACCGCAGCCATGTGGACTATGTCAGCATGCAGCTCATTTGCTACCGGCTTGGATTGGCTCTGCCTACAGTGGTGGCTGGTGACAACCTCAACTTCCCACTCGTGGGCCCCTTCCTACAGCATGCAGGCGCAATGTGGATCAGACGCAGCTTCGGCGATGACCAGTTGTATACCACACTGGTGCAAAGCTATATCGACACACTTCTGCAGAATGGCTACCCATTTGAGTGTTTCGTAGAAGGAGGCCGAAGCCGGACAGGGAAGCTGCTGCAGCCAAAATTTGGTATCCTTGGCTTCCTCATGGACTCTCTATTATCTGGTAGAGTGGAGGATGCAATGGTATGCCCCGTTTCAACGCAGTACGACAAGGTTATAGAGGTAGACTCATACATTTCCGAACTCCTGGGCCAACCGAAAAAGAAAGAGGACCTTTCGGGCTTCCTATCGGCATCGAATGTGCTATCTTTGAAACTGGGAAGAGTTGACGTGCGATTCAAGAAGCCCTGGAGCTTACGTCAATTCATTGATGAGCAAAGCAGCAGGTTGGGCAAGGACACTCAACTACAGGGCGGATACGATGCAAACCTACGAAGGAGACTGCTTACCACGTTCGGCTACAAAGTGCTCAGCGACATCAACGAGGTTTCAGTCGTGATGCCCACCGCTTTAGTCGGTACTGTATTGCTCACTCTCACTGGACGCAGTGTCGGCCGCACCGAGCTCATGCGGCGCGTAGAATGGCTGTCCGAACGCGTGAAAGCGAGCAACGCCCGTGTGGCACATTTCGCTGGTATCTCGACCGAACAAGTCGTCGATAAGGCGCTGGAAGTGCTCGGATCCAAACTAGTTGGCAGACTCGAGGATCTGCCGGAAGAAATGTACTACGCCGAAGACCGCTTCCAGCTTTCGTTCTATCGCAACATGACGATACATTTGTTCATCTCCCAAGCACTGGTTTGCGCGGCTCTCTATACCAAGGTTAAGATCGGCGGCAGCGACAGCGAGCAGATCATGCCCTACAAGCAACTCTACGACTACGTCTTCTTCCTCTCGCAGCTTTTCCGAGCGGAGTTCATCTTCCCCACCACTCCTCTGGAAGAGAATCTCGCAGCTACTTTACGCGGCCTCGAGAAAGATGGCGTTCTCTCTTTGCAGACTGGCCAAGATGGCAGGATACAGCATGTTTCTATCGCACAATCGGAGCGGGATCTGGACCTCGAGAACTTTGACTTCTACTGCTTCCTGATTTGGCCATTCATCGAAGCATCATGGCTTGGTGCTGTTTCTCTGTTCATGCTCGCCCCACCGCCTTCTTATGCTGGCAAAGAGGCGTGGCTGGACCTGAAACTCGCACAGGACAAAGCCCAACTCCTTGGAAAGACGCTGTTCCATCGAGGCGACTTGGGCTACTATGAAGCCGTAAACAAGGAGTCCCTCAAGAATGCCTTCGGACGTTTCGAGGAAGAAGGAATCATTATGGTGACGAGGCCGTCAAAGGGACAGAAGACGAAGGAGCGCGTACGTCTCGGCGACGACTGGATGCCCAAGCATGACCAGGCTGGCAGACTGATGCCGGAGGGCAAGCTATGGGAGTTCGCTGAAAGCATCAATCTTTCGAGACGAGATTTCAGAGGAAAGAAGGAGGGTGGAACGGTCACGAGGAGGATACTCGGTCTTGCTGCACTCACTGGGCAGGACATGTGGGATGATGTGAGCAGCGAAGCTGCAGGAGAAGTAAAGAAGAGTCGAAGGAGGCGGGGTATACAGGCTGGGGCGAAGTTGTGAGGAGGAGTCGTTGTCAATGATTTGACGATGTTTAGCGATACCCATTAGCACAAATGTTATACATAATCTGAAATGAAAGTTACGCCCATAAGCGATCTCACATTCCAACCATTCACGATAAGCGCACTCCTTGCACGATACCAGAATACGAGAAGACGCGTTCTCTCGCATTACAGTTCTCTATCCTCTTGTGCAGAACTTTATTCTCTCATTCATCTGTACTATGGCGTCGAACTTGTATACGACCAAATCTCTCGGCAAAGAATGGCTTCCATCGCCAGTTCGAGGAGGTCGCTTCGCCAGCCATGACAGCCACGATGGTCCATGGTCACCACTCAACAGCCCCAAAGTCAGGTCTGCACCTCGATACGAAGCGCCCAAGACCTGGAAAAGCAGCAGCAGATACAGTCGCTGGCGGAGGTGGACTCGACCTTATGAACGCATTCTCCTCGCCTCCATCATCCTTCTCGTGTTCTGGACCTTCCACGGCGACCTCCAACGACGAATCTCGAACTTCCAACACAACCTTCATGCCCTCATGCACTCGTCCGAAGCCTCGAATCAGCATATTCAGCACCCAGAAGACCCCACTTGGTCTCAATACGCCTACCACTTCCACGCTCACGACCCCTCGACCCTCTGCTCTGCCCTAATCCATCTCCAAACCCTTCAACGCCTCTCCTCCGAACCCACTCGCCTCCTAACCTACCCATCAACCTGGACCTCATCCTCCGCCCCTCTTCAGTCCAACGTCCTCCGCCTCCTGCAACGCGCAGAGAAAGACTTCCACGCAATCCTCCAGCCCGTCGACATTCCACCCTCAACGTATCAAGACAGCAAAGCCGGCGCCGAATACGCGAAATTCCTCCCTCTCAATCAAAGCCAATACACTCGCATCGCCCACCTCCATCCGAAATCCACAATTCTGTCCCAGTCACTCGACGACATCTTCCTCTTCTCCTCAGCAGACATCGCAATGCCGCGAAAATACTGGCTACAGGGTTCCGACTCAAATCTCCTCTCTGACTTGTTGCTCTTGGTTCAGCCCGACCAACTTCTATTCGAAAGATTAGTCAACCTCTTCGTTGCTGAAGATGCAAATGAAACTGGAAACAATGTTCTGTCGACTACTCAACAACAACAACCACAAAAGACGTTCATGTCCACGCTTGTGAAATTAGTCGAGGAAGCGACGTTCTTGCCGCATAGGGAGTATTTGCTGAGGGATGGGGAGTTCTTTAGATCGGAAGATCATTCGGCATATCTGGGTACGGAGGAAGAGGTCTGGGATCCGATGAAGGTGATTGACGAGGCAAAGTTCGTCGTGTTCGACGACGAGGATAGTGGCGAAGGAATGGAGAGGAGACAAGGAGATTCCCCCGAATGTGGAAGTCGGAGTGGGGAGCTGAGGACAGCAGGTGGGGCAGCGACTTGCGGAGAGAAGGAGATCTGGAAGTGGTTGGTCAGAGATCGGAGAGATAGAAGGATGGCTCTTTGCGGCGTGGAGTTGGCGGAAGAGGATGGTGAGCGTGGTGCGGATCAGGATCCAGAAGCGTTGGAAGTTAAGTAATTAGTAATAATTGAAGCGTGATGCTATTATGGAAGTGAACAATCAGCTTTGAACGCGTCTGCTCATATCGAATATCTCTGCCCGACGTGACTTTCCAAAGTAGGTGCGAAGAGTATCCACGCGGGCAGGTTCGTGATCCAATTAAGGATCCCAAATGGCTGGAATTATGCCGACCTCTTCTAGTTTGCGGCCTGCCACAATCGCCAGCGCGATATATGCAATGGAGAGGAACATTTGCCAACGACAACCACAATCGTCTTTCGCGCTGCTCAAAACGGCGCGTGCCACCTCTTGTTGACCCAACTGTCGCGACGTTTCGACCTATTTGCGAAACAGTCATGTTGATGTAGTAAGACGACTGGGTTTCTCATGTTCGCCTCGACGCTATAGTCCTTGATGCCTCGCGCATACGCTGGGTCAGGGTCACATCTCCATTCTTGAGCGCGTTCCCATTTGCTGATCAGTGCAAGATCTGTCAGCGAAGGATCGCGAGATGTTGGCAGAGACTTTGCAAGCTTGGCCGGTTCTCTGAAAGTGGCTTTTTTGGGTCGTCCCGTGTGCGATTCCGTTGCGGTTGTGGCAGAGGCGACGACCGGATCCTGTTCATCGGTACAGTGCTGGTTGGACAGCTTGCCAGCGCTATCGTCCGTTGTAATCTGCGTGGAATGGCTTAGATCGCTTGGGCGTCTCCTCTTCCCCACGCTGTGCTCCGCCTTGTGAGTCGGCATAACTTCGCTTGCGCATGTTGTCTCTTTGCCAGCGGAGGGGTCGGGGTGTGACATCGTCGTCGGGTTCGATGTCTTCAGGGATGCCGAGTTGAAGTGGAGTATCCTCCTTCATATGATAATCGAGCGGTTTCCTTGGCGTGTCGTGCTCCTCCGGTATGGCCGGTTGCAGCACGTGAGTTGTGGAGCGTGTACTGGCTACCGAGCTCTCTCTGCTGTGCCGACTACTCTTGCTTTCCGGCGGAGGGCCGAATGCAGGTCCAGGCGTCTGATACACGGATTTGGGCGATCCGCTAACGCCTAGCGCTGCCAGAATGTCTTCTTGTGCTGGATCCCGCACAGCTTGAAGGACCTTTGGACGGGTGAACTTTGTCGTTGACGACTGGCGGCGGTGATGTGAATTGACAGACCCAGCTCGGGAGTGTGACACTGATCCAGCTCGCGAATGGGCGACCGATCCGGCCCTCGAGTGGACAACCGATCCGGCCCGCGAGTGAACAACAGAACCGGCTCTCGAATGTGATACCGGCCCGTTGCTGCTGCCTGTTCGGAGGGCGGCCTCAAGTTGATCCAGTACGTCAAGCTGATTATCGAAAGCATCTAATTTCTCGGTGCTCGCTCGAACAGAATTGTCTTGGTGATACGTTCCCATGCGCCGACTGCAGCTACTAGCTCTCGAATCTGTCCGAACAGGTGTGGGCTCCGGAGTCAAGCCTGGTGTTGGCGAGCGTGGGCCCGCAGCCCATTCCGCGTCGAAACGTTGTTTATATTCAGTCAACAGCTCCGACAGGCTGATCAGTTTGTGGCAGACCGCTGGGAACTCTTTGAAGATAAGACTACGTTTGAGCTCAAACCATGCTTCAGTTTGGCGAACGCTTAAAAGCGGTTCTTTACCATCACACAAAGACGACAAGCTTCTCCCGCTGGCTTTCGTGGCTATGCCAGGTGCAATTGCCTCCAATTCAGCTTCGCCAAATGTAGCAGGTAGTGCTGCCTGGCCCGGTACTGGCGCCTTCCAAACGATGGAGCCCAAGCTTAGGGAAGGGTCAACCTGTTCGGGATGCCGTGAGTAGAAGCACTCTTCATCGAAATCATGCTCCAGAGCGATGCTTTGTAGCTCAGTCTCGGTCGAGGGCGACATAGGATCGCCATTGCCATCGAGAGTGATGGCAGGAATCGATGGAGCAGAGTAGTGTCGACCTTGGAAGACACCTTGGCTGGACATAGGCGCAGAAGACAGAGATTGACTTCGAATATGCTGATGATGCAAGTGCTCCATCGGTTGGCCGTAGGTAGTAGGGAGGCCATATTGGGCTGCATTGACGGGCAGTTGCACATTCGGGTATGGTAAGGCTGATGGGATGTAGTTCTGGCCTTGCCAGCCGCCGGATAGTCCATAGCCTGTCATATGCGGTGGCTGAACTGGTGGCCTGTAACCGGGAGGCGGAGGATACCGAGTGATAATGGGGTTTCCCTTGACCTTCTTGGCGGGCGGCGGTCTGGTCCCAATGTTAGCTCGACCAAAGGCAGCCACACCCAACCTGACTCTGTGCAAAAAAAGAAGAAACGCGATACATACCCGCCATAAGAAGCCGAATGACCGTGGGATGGCCTTTGATAAGGCGCTGCGGTGGCATTCATATCGGAGGAGGACCAAGTAGGGATTTTGTCTTCACTCCTTTGCAGAGGCTGCTCTCAAAATAGAAGTTCGGGGGAATGGGCAGTGAAGCGGAGGCGGCTGAAGGCGCTGAGGGCGCAATGCCTGAGAGGAGAGGGGATTGTGGCAGGAGAGAGGGAAAGCTGATGAGGTTGGAAAGGTGGTAAGAGATATCTGTTCGGGCCTTTGCCTTGTGTTGTGCAGCCGAACGGCAGCAAGAAGCGGTGTTGTTTGGTAGGCGTAATGTTTGCAGGGCCGTTGCCTCTGCCAATGGACGGCCACCAGAGCCGCTCTCCGCGCGCAGTGGAATTAGTGTGGCGGCATCTGGTATTTCGGCGAGATCGAGGCGGACGAGCTGCAACGCTCGTGCAACGGCAGAGGCAGCGGTGGTCGTGAGGGCAGTCGAATGTGTTGTTCGCCGAAACGGTGGATCACAACAACAAATCTCGCTGTCGGCCCACCTGCCCACCCCTGCACGCGTCTGCTCTCCACGCCACGCCACGTCCGAAAGAGGCCACGACTAATTCTCACGCACGTGCCCGACACCACGACGACAAAGAGCGAAGGCGCCGCGTGCAAAGACGAACCACACGCCGCAGTCAGCAGTATCGCCACGACATCGCTTGCCGCTGCATGTGCTGGGTTGACGATGTTGGCGCGCAGCTTTCTTGCACCTCTCCTGCCCTATGCGCCGAGCCCGTCATAAGCACCTCCGTCCATCCTCCGCTCCTGCTGCGGAACCATCCCTTCGACGCCGTTGAGCAATGCCTGGCCTGCCTGGTATGTGCTGCCCTTCCGCCTCCGCCTCCTCCCGCGACCGCCACGCAGGACACTGACGTGCAATGCAGCCAGCGTTGATCTCGACGAATGCATCAGCCGCCTCTACAAGAAAGAGCTCCTCGCCGACTCGGTCATCGAGGCAATATGCGCCAAAGCGAAAGAGCTGTTGATGAAGGAGAGCAATGTCGTGCACGTACAAGCACCTGTCACCGTGGTCGGTGACATTCACGGCCAGTTCTTCGACATGATAGAGATATTCAAGATTGGGGGATATTGTCCTGATACCAACTACCTCTTCCTTGGTAGGTCACGCGAGTCGTACAGCTCCTGCTCTAGAACGACAGGATGGCGATGAATGCAGAAAGAGCGCGATCTGACGTCAGAACAACAGGCGACTATGTGGACCGAGGGCTGTTCAGCATCGAGACCATTTCTCTGCTGGTCTGCTTGAAGTTGCGCTATCCAGAGCGAGTGCACTTGATCCGTGGCAATCACGAGAGCAGAGGCGTCACACAATCCTATGGCTTCTACACCGAATGCAGTCGCAAGTACGGCAATCCCGCAGTGTGGCACTACTTTACGGACATGTTCGACTACCTCAGTCTGTCTTGCGTCATCGACGACAAGATCTTCTGTGTGCACGGAGGCCTCAGTCCGAGCATACACAGCATTGATCAAATCAAGATCATTGACCGATTCCGAGAAATACCTCACGAAGGTCCTATGGCAGATCTAGTCTGGTCTGATCCGGACGGCGAGCGAGACGAATTCAGTTTGAGTCCTCGAGGAGCCGGGTACACGTTTGGCGCACAAGTGGTCAAGAAGTTTCTCGAAGTGAACAGCATGAACCATATCCTACGTGCGCATCAGCTGTGTAACGAGGGCTACATGGTAATGTTTGACGATCGGTTGTCCACAGTCTGGAGTGCGCCAAACTACTGCTACAGATGCGGCAATTTGGCATCCGTGCTAGAAGTAGGACCCGGCGGCGAGCGAAAATGGAACGTTTTTGAAGCTGCGCCCGAGAACGAAGTCCACAGAGCAGAACAACAAAACCAGCAACAGCATGCGGGGAACGACCCAGTACGAGACTACTTCCTCTAGATGCTAGAGCAAGAACGACTTTCAGATTCACAGCGCGAGAGATACCACAAATGTCAACACGATTATTCAGTTTTCCACCTTCGAGTACGTATCGTGTTACGTATAGGTCCCTTGGTCGTACTCTCACGCCTCTTACTACTAACAGCACTACTTACAACTCTTCAAAAGCTTCCTCGATCGTCCTCAGATCGCTCTCACGTTTCCTCACAACATCCAAAACATTGTCATCCAGCTTTACGGTCTCCTCCCAGGTCAGTACAATCGACTGTCGCAACTTGTGTCCGCGATCATCTCCTATCTTGACCAGAGCTGGAAACACGACAACTTCATCCGACATCAATGTCGACCATGCGAACTCCCATTCCGTCTTTTGTGTAAACAGCTTGTACCCGAACCCGGCAGCGCTTTTGACCACGTTCTCCAAATCCCGGACGCGAGCTCCGCCATACCCTTTGGCCACGTAGGGCTGCAAGAGGCAGACGAGGGCTGTGACGAGCTGGTCGATGTTTTTCACACGAGGATCTGGAGACGTCGGTGTTGTGGGGCTGGTCGCATTGGCGATCTTGCCGGTTCCATAAATGGGATAGAAGAGCTTGCCCGACATGCTGCGCCATTTGGCGAAGCTGAGACGTTCGTCTGCTATTGCCATCGCTGACGAAGCTGTCGCCGGGTCTGAGGTCACAGATGGTGCAGGCTGGCGATTACTAGCTCCGATGCCTGGATTGGACTTCAAAGGTGAGGGCGAGCGAGCGCCGACGCTTCGTCCTCCAGCTCTGGACTCGGATCTTCGGCGGCCGGCTTCTTCTGTTGCGCTCTGCGAGGCTCTACGAGCCATGGCTTGGGCGCATTTGACCAGTTCTGGAGGCAACAGGGTATGTTCTAAGGGAGCATCTGGTTGGATGAAGCGAAAGAGCACCCATGCGAGAAGAAATCGTATCGTGTCATGTCGAGTTTCCGGAGACTGGAGCAGGATGTCTGTTGCTATGGCATTGATCGGCGCGTTGGGCCCTAGGAGGTTGTTGAGCGTTACCATGTTTGTGTCGCAGGCGATATTCTTGAAGTCTTCGGGACTCTCGATTGGGCGGAGGTTGTAATACAACTCAGCATGGCCTTTGATCGCGACGTTGAGGCAGTGAAACTCTTCTCGGACCTCATGATCGATGGATTCGATCGTGCCAATCGTGGCGGTAGAAGTGGAAGAGGTGGAGTGTGAGTGTGAGCGCTCTCGCGTCCTAGGCGTAGGAGAGTCGTTGAGCCGGTCAGCATCGAAGTTGCCGCCTCGCTGCTTCTCAACTATCGTCTCTTCTAGGATGCCTCCGTCGCCGTCACTGGCGCCTTTCGATTTCTTCTTTCGAAGAGGATGCCTTCGACGACCGTAGAGGTAAAATGCTAGTCCACACAGCAGGACACCCGCAACGAGACATCCTATTGCTATCCCCACAGCTCCTCCAGTCGAGACTCTGGCCATGATACCACACCACCGGATCCGGAGACTCTTGTAATGCTCCTTCCAAACGAGGTGTTCAAAGACTGCTCACACACGGCTCACCCTCTCGCAGTCCCGCAGAGAATGAGTCCGGCCGTCAGCATTTAAACCCTTGGTGCGCAGTCCGAAACGAGTCCGAACTATTACTACTCCCCGCGCTCTTCGGCCTATTCGATCCCAACTCCTTGTCTTGTCCCAATCGACTATACGACGTCGCTCTCGCGTGTTCACCTGACCTAGGAACCGTCACGTCTTGATTCCCGCCAAACCGATCAAACGGATCCCTCGCGACAGCTTGCGGCGGCAACGGCGGACCAGGAAGATCGATCCCGTGTGCAAAAGGTCTTTGTTGTGTATGTGGTGGTGGTGTGGTAGTAGACGAAGAACCACTTTCGTGGAAATCTCGATCGAAAATTGGTCGGTTTTTACTCTTTTTCTTCAGTTTGTTGAGGTTGTTCCGCCACCAGCGTTTCCATCCGGATGGCATTATTGACTTTTTTGAAAAAGAAGAGCGGAGCAAGCAAGGTGGGTAACTACCCAAAAAGAAGGCGAGCGAGATGGAGAGGATACGGCCGGATCTGTGCGTTGGATTGACCAGGGTCGGTTGAGGCGGAAATATCGTATCTTTCTCGCTGGCTGGGAGGTGGGATGTTTTGTTGATTTGATTTGATTGATTGACGCCACCGCACTGTACTCCACTTGCGTGCGATGATGAGGCGAGAGGCGGTAGCAGGGCTATGGTGGACAGGCAGGCAGGCTGCAGGAAATCTGGTTTCTGGATTGGAGATGAAGTTGGTCAGTGTGCACGATGTCCGTGTGGAGGGTACGATACAAGATGGGAGTATGAGGCGGTAGAAGGGAATGTCTGCGACCAGATTATTCCCCGCTATGCAGGAGCTCGGACAGGAGGACGTAATCTGCGGTTGGCGAGGTTGTGGTGTCGTCAGCTGGTGTGCCAGACAGGTTTGAGGCCTTGTCAGAATGGTGAGAGAAGTGATGTCGTGGCCAAGGACGATGCGCGTTTCAGGCTTCAAGGTTCGGAAGGGACTCCTTGTGAAAGGCGTGTTGTGCTAAAGTTGGATGAAACGCTGAAGGGTTTTTTGAGCCGCATGAAATCATGGGGGATCGTAGGATGAGTTGTGGGTGGGACACGGTTCATTTCCCTGGGCGGTACGGAGGAAGACTGTTCGCTGTTGCGAACGGGCTGGTGGCATTGCAGTTATGGAAGTGCATGTGGCTGACTGACTGGTATTAGTAAGTTGAACTTGTCGGTCATCACTACTTCTTGGAAACCAGTACGCTGCATCCATAGCTGCGGACGATGACGGAAGCCAGGATTGTAAGCTTCAAGTCGCGATCTGGACGTCGATCTCCAGGATAAGATGAAGCTATGGTCTTACAAGAGCGGTCGCCAGCCTGCTTCTTCATTGGCATCTGCGATGGACTCCTTGTAAAATCTCAGGCAGGCATCGGATGCACTGCCACCTTTGCTCTCACTAATCCGGAAGCACACCTCATCATCAGGAACTTTCTCGAACGCGTTTGTTTTCATTTCCATTGATGCTGCTGATGAGTATCCAGTGTATCGAACGCCGAAACGCTCATCATTCTATCGTCTATCCTCTATCTTTTCATCATTTTCATGTCTTCGTGGCGCGCAGTGGCGATTTTCGAATCCGTTCCTTCCAAGCCTTATCTTACAACTGCTTCAAGATTGCGTCGACGCCAGAGACGGTGACAGCCTGGAGCTCGGTCTCCACCTCGGCGTAGGTGACCTTTCCGTGGTCGATGATTGCAGCCCAGCGGCCGTTGCGGTCTCCTGGAGCCGTCCAGCCGATCTGGTTGGCGAGCTTGGTCTCGAGGTCGCTAGCGAAGATGACGAAAGTGTTGTCGTCGTCGGTACCGCCGACGTTGACTTTCTGCCAGCCAGACATGACGAAGGCATCGTTTGGAGCGATGATGATGAGCTGGTCGACGCCCTTTTGCTCTATGAGAATGTGTCAGTTGCCAAACCGGTGGCGGAGGATGCAGGAGCTGTTTGTCTTACTCAAGTCGGCAATGTGCTCAATGAAGCGAGGGACGTGGTTGGCGCTGCAGGTAGGCGTGAAAGCACCTGGAACGGAAACGAGCACCACCTTCTTGTTGGCGAACTCTTTGTCGGTGTTGTAGTCGACAGGGAAGCCGCAGACCTTAGTGTCGGCCGTGGTCCATGGAATGTACTTGAACTTGACTAAACAGCTCGTCAGTTGCCATCAACGACACTCGGGAATGTGACTCGACGCACCGCCCTCTGGGAACTGCTCGCCGGCCTTGAGTCCAGACATTGTTGAGGTAGGTGTTGTGGTTGTTGCTAAAAGGTTGGTATGTCTGTCGAGTTGATGTTGCTTGGTAAGTGCAGCTGGAGTTGTGTGATTGGGAGTGAATAAGAGAAGAAGCGGAAGTGAGGATATGGCGTGTTCACTGCTCGTCGCTCAACACGTCACCGTCGCCGACCGATGAGCCGTGAGTCTGTCTTCTCGAAAGCACTCGACCGAATAACTTCCATTGATTGATAAGATCGCTTCCCTGCCATCAGATCCACTTGGCGCGATCCCCGTGCGTTTGGAATGGGATGATTTTGAAAATATGCTCTGCGATCTCGGACCTCATTCGATAAGAGCTATGCGACATTGATGAGCGGAATGATCTCATTTGTTTAAGGAATCGTAAGATGATGACTTGTCGGCGACCGACTCTGTTCCTGGGTGACTTCTGCATTTGTATCTATATCGTATTCTGTCTGCAGGACCTCGAGTGCTTTGCCAAGCGCAAGTCATCAAAACCCGTCCGATACTGGCGCACTTTCTCAGTGCTGCGAGCCAGAACATACCCCGGCGCAGTCGCATAGGGCTTGTGGCGACCGTCTGCAGGGGTCGTAATCGCTGACTTCCGTCAATCATGATGCCTCGATATCCGATGCTTCTCACAGCGCAGTCGGAGAATTTCGCGTCCCAAATATGACTCTGTCGTTGCAGTATACGCACCCATCACGCATACGATCTGTGTGTAGCCGCCAGGATGTTGCTGAAATTCAGGCCATCTTTCAGCTGGATATCACTCGTAATCATAAGGTCGATTCCCGCCGCCAAGGAACATCTCAATGTAAATCCTGCCGTGGCTCTAGTACCATATTGAACGTGTCCTATGGTGTGGGATTGCAGGTAAACCTATTCCAATACTTAGTCGCTTGATCGAAAGAATGCAATGAGCTCCCAACAGAAGCAAAGAACTCGTCTTGGAAGAAAGTAGGAGGATGCTCTGCATTAGTCGGTGAGTCAAGACTTACCTTGCGCTTCTTTCTCTTTGGCCAGATCGTAGAGGAAGAAATCGATCAAAACAGCGTTCACAGCAGTTGCTTCTGGATGATTTCTTAGAATCTCCCGCCGAATCAGCTCAACAGCCCAGATGCTGCAGCCACTATCACCGAGTCAGCTTTCTATGCACTGCGTTTGGAGGGAACAATGAGGCAAAATGTGACGCGTACCGCAACTGTACTTCCCGAGAGTCGCCTAGCTCGATTGTTCTCAAATCGCGAATATAGTGCTCCAACGGCGGACTATATGTTAGAACGCCAAGCGAATGCAAAGACTGTGGCACACGATAATCTGATGAAGTCTCCAGCATTAGCACTGATCCACACACGATTGATATATGGAAAGTGGCACTTGCCTGCGAACATGGTAAGGTGGTCAATATCTTGGAAAGATCCATAGCCTGTCCCATTGAATGCGGCCCATAGGTCTGCCACAAATATCTGTGCGCGCTTGAGGAGTCGCACTTTGCGACCATCGAACCTGCTCTCGTCTTGAAAGCATCTCAAGTGCTTTGCTAGAAGATTGACCAACTTTCCCGCCGATTGTCCGCTTTCCTCGATCAAGCGAATGACCGTATAGTCTGGTCGCGAATCTGACACGTTGTGGCCGTTTACTTGTGCGCTCGAGTCCGCTGCTTGGATATTGTCTGCTGTGTCGATAGGACGGGCTCCGTTCGTAGAACCCTCAACGTGTCCGTTCGCCTCACCAGTTGGGGTGCAGCCGTTCAATGCTTTGGTATCACTATGGACTCCTGCAGTCTCTTGCATTCCGTTGGGCTTGCCGTCAACGGATGAGGAATATTGCTGCTTGGCAGTGCCATTGGCAGGAATTGAGCCTGGACCATTCTGGTTCTCAGACTCAGCAGCGTGGGAATTGTCCTCGTTCTGCAAGGCCTCAAAGTGGAGTGGTTTTTGAGTAGTCGTGTCTTCGTGGATCGCACGGCCGTTCATGGCTGGCACCAGCTCAGATGCTTCATCGAAAAATTGATCGTCATCGAATTCATCAGCAAATTCCTAGCAAATCAGCGGCAGGTCATTGAGCGAGTGACAAAAGCATTACCTCCTGTAGCACTGTGCTTGCTTCCTTCAAGATAGCTATTCGCTCCGAGAGAAGTGGTATAGGTTCTGACGTTGCACTGCGGAACACGTGGGTAAACGTCTCTTCAGTGCAACGTGGGCTAGTCCAAAATCGAGGGGTCGTGATCGGTACGGCTTCATCCAGGGCCCGCCTCAGACAGGCTACGAGACTGTTGTAGCCAGTCCATCGCTGACCTCTATACTCGACTTGGAATCGATCATCACTAGATAGCTCGGACCAGAAGCTACGAGACATCAGCACCTAATTGTTTCTGTGGCTTGGAGTTTCACGCACGAGAAGTTGAGCAGATCCATGGTGAAGACAAAATTGACAATGTCTACTTCGGAGAAACCTTCGCTGGGTTTTGGGTGCAGCTCGTGAGTGCTCCAGGTCTCGGTCGAGTAGCCTCGTGCCTTCATGGCGCGGTAGATCTCCGCGGCGGCTCCTTTCGTGCCATGCATATCGACATGGACGTCGATTGCATTATTGTAAATGAATTCTGCATCTTTCAGGACACCTGCAGACAGACAAATTCAGCAAGGGTATGACTAGAGACCTGGAATGGCCAAAGTGGTGGGCGTGCGGAGATGGCATAGTTGGCTCTTGCATTGCATGGACTGTACGCACCTGTTTGGCGAGGAACTCCATCTTGAGGCCCGGAAGAAATGCCAAGCCTTTGGCGAAGGAGCTCCAGCAGCTCGGGATCTGCTTCGTCATCGCTCATCGTGCAGCCACGTGAACGAAGAATGGATCAATTGATCTGTTGCTCGCCTTCATCGTTGACTTGCCTGCCCTGATTTTGGCATTGACTTTGCAAGTCGCACAGTGGAACATGACTAAGAACGGCTCGTGCCGTCAACGGGCAGCTCTTGCCTTCGCTCCACCCCTGAGATCAACCAAGCCAAGCTCTTCTACTGTACTACCTCCATATCGTGGTTGGCGGCGTCCATCACGAGCTTGTCTGGCCTCACGAAGATATGTGGAGCATGATGAACCTGATCTATCGTCTAGATGATGAGCGATTCCATGGCCGAACTCATGCTCAAACATGACTCAGGTACTGTACTGCAGTATCTTGTTCGGCGGCACGATTTGGTGCAGGAGGCGCGGAAAGCGGATCAGCTACCGCCTGCAAGACCCTGTGGTGATCGACCTTCTATCTGGCTATAATCGACGTCTAGAACTTGCCTTGCACGATTATTGAGGGATCAGTTGAGCATGAAGCTGCTCGAGCGGCGTACTGAAGTCAAAGGGCTCAGAATCGAGGTCAGGGCTATCTCCTGCGGAGCCTGCATGTGACGCTCCGTGTGAAACGACCAAGCCCAGCTCGCTGTTTTGAAGTCACCGCAACGTGAATGCTTTCCTCAGGCAACAAGGCATTCTAGACTTATCCCTGCTTTTGAACTTCGCGCTACGGGCGAGCTGTCGTCGGGTCATGTTTGAGCTCTGCTTCGCACGCGTTAAGTGATCAAAAGAAGTGAGCGTTCCGACGTTTCTCCTCTGCAGATCGCTTTTGCTTCTCACAGGCGGCATGCGCGGCGCATCGGCCGCGTGCAATGAGGGGCCCGCACAAGAGTGACGAGGAAACCGATCAACTTCCAAAGGTTTATTAAGAGGCTCGCTTATTACCTCGCTTTGCTTCACCGGCCGCGTCCGCCGCGTAGTAGCCGGACACGAACATCGACGTCCAGAATCCTCCGACCTCTCGCTCCACTCTCCTTCCCTTCCACACCCGACATACACGCAACCCACACACCGTCGTGCGCACGCGGCCGCAACACCGTCGCCATCATGCAGCGGCGTGAGCGAGGAGTCGCGCAATCGCTGGGCATCCACCTCACGCGCAAAGTGAAGGAGAGTCGCGTGCTGCTGGTGGGCGCCGGCGGCATTGGCTGCGAACTGCTCAAGAACCTGGTCTGTTGCGGCTTTGGCAGCGGCTTCAAGACGCCTCAGATACAGAACAATGCGGGCGCGGCGCAAGCGGCGCAGCACACTGGTCTCGCCGAACCGCCGACTACCAAGAAGGCAGAGATCGTGGTCGTAGATCTGGACACCATCGACCTGAGCAATCTCAATCGCCAGTTCCTTTTCAGGAAGCATCACATCAAGAAACCCAAGGCGTTTGTCGCGAAGGAGACGGCCAGCGCATTCAACCCTAGCGTGAACATCGATGCGCACCACGCCTCCATCTTCGATGCCCAGTACGATGTCGAGTTCTTCGAAAGCTTCGACATCGTCTTCAACGCTCTGGACAACCTGGCTGCCCGACGGCACGTGAACCGCATGTGCCTGGCTGCCGATGTGCCCTTGATCGAAAGTGGCACCACAGGCTTCAATGGGCAGGTACAGGCCATACGGAAAGGTGTCACCGAATGCTATGATTGCAATGAGAAGCCGGTTCAGAAGTCCTTTCCCATCTGCACGATCCGATCGACTCCGTCGCAACCCATACACTGCATAGTCTGGGCCAAGTCATATCTCCTTCCCGAGCTGTTTGGCACGAGCGAGGAAGATTCGTCAGATGTAACAGTCACGGGCGAGGACAATGCGGAGGAGGTCGCCAAGCTGAAAGAAGAGGCCGAGGCGCTGAAGAAGATTCGGAGTCTGATGGGCAAGGATGACTTCGCGAAAGAGGTATTCAACAAGGTCTATGCGGATGACGTTGATCGTCTACGCTCCATGAGCGAGATGTGGCAAAGCCGGACACCACCAAACCCATTGCGGTTCGAGAATGTCTGCATCGACAGGAACCCTGAGCTATCAGGCGCCGAATTGGCGACTCAAGATCAAAATGTGTGGTCATTATTGGACAACCTCAAGGTCTTCTGCTATAGCATCCGGCAGCTGAGCAAGCGCGTCACAAGTGGTGAAAGCTCCATCGAGTTTGACAAGGACGATAAGGATACCCTCGACTTTGTTGCATCGGCCGCCAATCTGAGATCGCACGTATTCAGCATCCCAGTGAACAGCGAATGGGAAATCAAGCAGATGGCCGGCAACATCATTCCTGCTATCGCCACCTCAAATGCATTAACGGCATCGCTCTGTGTCCTGCAAGCTTTCAAAGTGATGAGGTCACAAACGCCCAAGCCACAAACGTTCCAATCGACAGCGAACAATCATGTTCCTGATACGGTGCCAACGAATACGAATGGTAACACTGGTCCGATCATGGGTGGCAGTAAAATGGTTTTCCTCAACTCGAAGAGCACCGACCGCATGATCACTACGGAACAACTACTTCCACCTCGGAAAGATTGTCCGGTGTGCTCGCCGGCCTATGCCAAATTGACGATCAGAAGCGGTGCGGATCCGAAAATGCAGAACCTGGTTGACGCATTAAGGAACAGCTCAAATTACGAAGATCTGTCAATAGTGTACAATGAGCAAGTCATCTACGACCCAGACCTCGAGGAGAATCTGGAGAAACCATTGTCGGAATTTGGTATCGATGGCAAGGGCATCAATTTCCTTACAGTGCAGGACGATGCCGATGAGCCAAAGGTGGACCTCGTCCTCAGTGTCAAGTTGAAGACAATGGAAGGCGATGATGACCTTGTGCTCTCGCCAAGTA
The DNA here is from genome assembly GCA_005356885.1 of Cercospora cf. flagellaris. Taxonomy (NCBI): domain Eukaryota; kingdom Fungi; phylum Ascomycota; class Dothideomycetes; order Mycosphaerellales; family Mycosphaerellaceae; genus Cercospora; species Cercospora cf. flagellaris. The sequence goes on from RJLU01000002.1 coordinate 881,150, forward strand.
CGCTCGTGCTTCCGACAAAGCCGCCGAAGGCCATAGAACCGACGAATGGAGGAGTCGACGATGCTCCTAAACCTATGAATGCCAGCGCCGAGCTGCTTAATGGTAAACGCAAGCGCGAAGCCGAGGACGACAACGAGACCCCCAACAAGAAGGCGAAGGCGCAGTCACAGGCTGAAGCATACGTAGTAGAAGACGACGGCGCTATTCTACTCGATTGAGTCGAGTGATTCTCCAACTGAAGTACCCCCAGATTCGGTACTTCAGGCACTATGCGATTGTAGTATGCGACACGATACCCTCGGTGATGATTTGCATGGCGTAAGAGGCTATTCGCGATGCATGGAAGCGGAAGGCGTTTGGGTACGGGAACACATCGGGAAAGAGGACCTGCGTATCTGAAGTGCTCAGATCGCCTCTCAGGTTGTCTTTTTTGCCTACTATCCTTTCGGCATTATGGCCAGATTTTCGGTTTGCTTCCGTGATCAGGCGCAAGGTGTGCGCAGCACAGTCCGCCACCTTGCCATTGATTCAGTACAGGTTGCGCTGATTGATGTGTTAGTAGTGAAGAACAATGAAAATAAAACTTCGAACGCTGCCACTTTCCACACTTATTCCCTCAACCATCACGGTGCGCCACTTCCGTGCCACAGGAGATCGCTGAATACTCGAAGTCATTTGAGACAATGTCTCACCTCCGCCTAGCCCTGCGGCCTGCGCGTGGAGGATTTACACCAATGGTATGCCGTCCGCAGCGTGCCCGAAGATCAACCAAGAGCAGAACACCCTTAGCACGTGCGTGCATCTTGCTTTCGCAGGACGTCACGGCTTGGAACTGCACGACTCCGATTCTCAAATCACCGAAGGCATCAGTTTAATACCCACAGGGCAAATACGAAAGTGCCACAGACGATGCCCTTATGCCACCTCACATCATCGATTGTTGGCAACCGCCTTCCCGCCATTCGTGGACTCCATCAATAGCGACGACATCGGCGCGTCCTCCGACCCCACCCCCAAAACACCGAAGAGGAGACGTCCATCTGCAGCCATACTCCGCTGTCAGATGTGACGACCTTCTAGACTCCACACCTCTTACCACTGTCGCGACGACATTGCCACGACCTCCGACTCCGCCGCCAAAATACCGAAGAGGAGACGTTCACCTACGGCCAAACTCCATTGCCAAATGCGATGAAATCCTAGGCTCCACGCCCATAACCAACACTCCAACAAGTACAACCACAACCTCCGGCGATTCTTCTTTTCGCTCCTCATATTACCGACCACGATCCGTGTACATCCCCTCATCCACTTCAACACTCACCACCGCCACCACCGCTACTTCGTCTTCCGGAGGCCGACCACCTTCCTCTATCGCCAGTCCCACCGTACCGCGTCGCGCCTCCCAGCACAATCCAGACTATAATTACAACATCGTCTCCGAGGCACTACGACGTACCTACAGCAAAGCCAAATCTCACCGACAACAAACTGTCCAAGAGAAATCCTCCGTTAAAAACCGCAACTCGGCGCATTTCGTGAACTCTTACAGCTCATTTCCTCGCTACCGACGGGACAGCATGGATATCAAAGCGCAATATATGGACGATAAATCGTCTTCTCATCATCTTCCAAGCGATAAAGCTTCTACACTCCTCTACGATCACGGAAATCCGGATAATGCTGGGCATGTCTATGATGCAGATCCAATGGCTCAACGCTCCGCCGCACCATACATCGTCGCGAGGAAATTCTTCAAACAGTATGATGTGCGAAGCACGAGTAACATGTCTGCGAAGAATTTAGAGATTTGCCAAAATGGAGTGCCGATCTTGCTCGTGAACACCAAGGTGCCGTTTTGGTGGGGTACGCCAAAGGTCGAGATTGTGAGAGCGCTCGGCAAGACTGGAGGAGGGAGAGGTGGGCCGGTCGTAGCGGTAGGTTCCATTCTAATACCCGTTTACAACTCGTCCTTGGTATTTGGCACTGACATTCGAGTGTGCGTTGCTTCTAGGCCGCCAAAGCCAAATCAGTCGGCAACGCAATCTACATCAACATCGGATATCCGCCCGATGCTGTTCCTGTGGAACAATGGCCGCAGCTTACGTATTCTTACTGGAATGACAAGGAATATTTCTTTGAATTCGAAGGGAGGAGATATGCTTGGAGAAGGTAACTTATCATCTTACCACATCATCTCTTTCGTTGATACTGACTTCCTTCCTCTATAGGGACGTGTCCGGCTTCGCCGACTATGTCAAAGACAACGGTGACTTCCAATTCGTCGACCTCGAAAACGGTAATGTCTTGGCGGCGTTCATCAGATCGAATAAGAGTTTCCACAGAGATCTTGGGAAGATTGAAGTCTTGGTTGAGATGGATCAGGATTTGGAGCTGATGGCACTGATCGCAATCATGGCGATTGACGAGCGGAGAAGGAGAGCTTTGCTCGGTGCTTCGGTTGCGGCGGGCGCAGGAGGTGGTGCTGCTGGTTAAGTGAATAAGATAGAGGCTGATGTGGAAGGTCTGTACGATAAGTGGAGGAGGGTCGGTTGATGATGAGAGATTCGTTTATGTGCAGTCGCGAGAGTATATACCCCAAGGAAGGTTTTGATAAAGCACGATTTGGTCCGCCGCAATTGACAGCCCTCAGTTGCTTCGCAGCAGGCCGTCAAGGTCCTGAAGGTGCAGATGCCTTGTAAATCCGATGTTTGCAGCATCTGACATAGCCATCGCGAGTCGAATTGTATTAGCATTCGCGTGGGAGTTGCTCGAACACAATATTAGACTGCGCTGCGACGGCTGGCTACGTGCCGCTTTGCTTGATAAGCAGTAAACCTGCCAGCTTGGTCACGATAGTAATCAACCGCGGATAGACAGTCTTTCGAGGTTGGATGGAGTGTCTACGAGCAGCCCAGAGAGGAGGTCCAACTCGCTCGACCGGGTGATTAGTGATGGAGACGTCAGCGAATCGGAGGCCGGCGTGCAGATGCCGACAACGCTGCTTGCACCTCGTCACAGTCGCTCCTGCTCCTCCCGACCACGCGCCGATATGAATGAATGTGTGAATGGATGAGGCGCGCATATCGAGAGTGGAGTGCAATCCTCCTCCCGACGATGCGGAGCACCTTGTTCAATGCCAGGAGGCAAGTCTTACAAGGCGCGACAATCGACGGGAGTCCGAGGTCACATGGGCTGGACTTCTCGACTCTTCTGCGATGTCGCCTTCCTCGGCAACACTGGCGCTGACGGCTTCATGTGTCGCTCGATATGTCTAGCCATATCTCCGCCACCTGCATGCTAATCAACCATCCCCATACATCTCCACACTCTCCTCTTCGCCTACGCAGACGCATACGTGTGAGCTATGCTGTAGGACCATATATTGACTCAGTCGAGTACGGACACGACACCCATACACATCCATCATGGCCAACCGATCTCGCACTCTCCCTCTCGTCCCGCTCCCACACTCGTTGGTCCTCCTGCCGGGAGTGACCACGCGCGTACCTCTACAGAACCGCGCAGACATCGCCGCTATCCTCGCCAAGCTCTACAGCACCGCTGCTACTCCACGGGCAGAGACCAGCAGTGTCACCGTTGGCTGTGTGCCACTCAACAGCCAGTTCCTCTCTCCCGATGGCAAACACTTCCTCGAGGAGAAGGACGCTTCGAAGCAGAAGATAGAATCCGAGCCCACAAACGTACGGAAGAAGGATCTGTTCCAATATGGCACTATGGCTAGAGTCACGGGTGTGCAAGGACGGCGGGCCGGAGAGTTGACACTCGTTGTGGAAGGCATCACACGCTTCCACATTGACAAGATCACACAAGAGCGACCATACTTTGAAGCCAAAGTGACGCTGCACGAGGAGCAGCGCGTGGCTGAGGACAATGAACAGATTCACAATATGTTCGCCAACCTCAAGCAATTGAGCAGAGAGCTCATTGCTCTGATCCGCCTCTCTGCCTTGCTACCACGAGGGCCGCAGATGACTCTGTCACCTATTCTGGCCCGTCGTCTGGAGCTCTACATCGTGCGCAAGGATGTGCAGGAAGCCGGAGTGTTGGCCGATTTTATGACCAACATCATTGATTGCACACACGCGGACAAGCTGCGCATCCTCTCCGCCACTGATGTGGGCGAGAGATTGGCTCGAATTACCGAGATCCTTCAGCGACAGATCACCACAATCCAAGGCAATAGCCGTATTTTGTCGGTGACGACCCAACAGAACCCGAGCCAAACGGGCGTCATCGATCTCGAGACTCTCAACAGACTGAGGCAGGATCCACGCTTACGGCGCATGGGCAATGGACAAATCCCTCCCGTCGGGATGGGCCCGGGAATGGGAGGTGGACAAGGTCAGGATGATGAAGTCAACGAAATTGAAGAGCTGAAGAAGAAGTTGGACGAAGCCGGCTTGAGTCCGGAGGCGAAGAAGGTGGCCGATCGCGAGCTGAAGAGGCTGGCGAAGATGAATCCGGCACAAGCAGAACACCAAGTTTGCAGGAATTACCTCGAAAACTTGGCCGAGATTCCGTGGACCAAGATGACAGAAGACAATCTGGACACGAGCACAATGGCCAAGGCGAAGAAGCAGTTGGACGATGACCACTACGGGCTGGAGAAGGTCAAGAAGAGACTGTTGGAATACCTGGCAGTGTTGAAGCTGAAGCAAGCTGTCAATCAAGATTTGGATAAGCAGATTGAACAGATTGCAAAGGCGATTGAACCGGCGAAAGAGCAAGCGTCAGCCGATGCCGCGATCAATGGCGATGAGGACGTGGCTCCATCAACGCAGCTAGTCAAGAAAGATGCTGAGGTGAAGAAGGAGCCAAGTGAAAAGGAGATCAGCTTGTTGAAGCACAAGAAGATGGTGGACAAGTCGCCTATCTTACTTCTGGTAGGACCTCCCGGTGTTGGAAAGACCTCGCTCGCCAAGTCTGTTGCGACAGCACTCGGTCGACAATTCCACCGCATTTCGCTCGGGGGTGTCAGAGACGAGGCCGAGATTCGCGGTCATCGGAGAACCTACGTTGCGGCCATGCCTGGATTGATTGTGAACGGCTTGAAGAAGGTCGGCGTTGCAAACCCTGTCTTCCTTCTTGACGAAATCGACAAGGTCGGCTCTGCCTCAAACCACGGCGATCCATCAGCTGCCATGTTGGAAGTGCTTGATCCAGAGCAGAACTCCACGTTTGTGGACCACTATGTCAATATTCCTATCGATCTTAGCAAGGTCCTCTTCATCGCCACTGCCAACTCCCTCGACACGATTCCACCGCCACTTCTCGATCGTATGGAAACTATTCAGCTTCCCGGATACACGACACTTGAGAAGCGTCACATCGCCAACCGACATCTCATTCCCAAGCAGATCACAACGAATGGCCTCAAGCCGGAAAATGTACTCATGAAGGACGAGGTCGTAGACAAGGTCATCACATCATATACACGTGAAGCAGGAGTGCGAAATCTGGAACGAGAAATTGGAACAGTATGTCGCTCCAAAGCTGTGCAATACGCAGAAGCACGCGACACAAATACACTACCGGCCTATACACCTGTCGTCACAGTTGAGGATCTTGAAGACATGCTCGGCATCGAACGCTACGAAGAAGAAATCGCTGCTCGCTCGTCCCAACCTGGCGTCGTCACTGGCCTTGTGGCCTACAGCACCGGATCCCAAGGCAGCATTCTCTTCATTGAAGTCGCCGACATGCCCGGCGCTGGCGGCGTCAAACTCACGGGCAAACTTGGCGATGTCCTGAAAGAGTCTGTTGAGGTCGCGCTTTCGTGGGTCAAGTCCCACGCGTACGAACTCGCTCTCACGGACAACCCTAATGAAGACATCATGAAAGCACGAAGTATCCACGTCCACTGCCCCTCAGGAGCAATTCCCAAAGACGGTCCTTCAGCCGGTCTGGCACACACCATTGCTCTCATCTCGCTCTTCAGCGGGAAGCGCGTACCGCCCACAATCGCCATGACGGGCGAAGTCGCGTTGCGAGGAAAAGTCATGCCAGTGGGTGGCATCAAAGAGAAACTCATTGGTGCACTACGAGCTGGTGTGAAGAAAGTTCTGCTGCCGGTGCAGAACCGCAAGGACGTGAAGGATCTGCCGCAAGAGGTTTTGGATGGGTTGGAGATTGTTCATGTGGGACATATCTGGGAGGCTCTGCCGCAGATTTGGCCTGAGAGTGAGTGGCCTGGTCAGAGAGGCTGGACGGGTGCTGTTGAGAGTCGGTTGTAGGTTATATGAAGAATCTGCTTTCTTCTTTAATTGTATTTAGCGTTGGGTGGGTGTAATGTTATCACTCTTTTCTCCACAAATATGACTGTCCTGTCCTGTCCTGTGTTGTGCTGCTGTGGGTAGGCGCACTTGCAACTGAAGTGAAATTCTCGATGATTCATTCAGAGCTGGACTCAGCTGCGACCTTCGTTGATCTCGTTCGGGCTCTCATGCATTATTTCTCGCTTCGTGTCACATCGTGGTCTACTTCCAAGTAAGTGACCTACCTCAAGGTATTTCTACTCAGCTTGCTCCTCTATCCTGAGAAGCAAGTTCTAGATCAGTTGCTTTGCAAGCAGAGTTTCGTACTGCAGTCTGGGCGTAATCGCTGCCAGCAGACTTTGCCGGAACATGCTGCCAAGCCCCTTGTTTCATGGCCTGGCTATGGCGAGAGATACTCGTCGCGTCCGAGCGATGGCTTCGACATGACTTGCGCGACATTTTCTGCAGCTGGCCGATCGCACTGATAATAGTGACTAGGCTGTTATCGCGTCTTCGTTCCGAAGCTAGTCCACAAAAGCCTGCGGCTTCACACTTTGCAGTTGCTAGTATCGGACGCATAAGCTTCTATCAGTGTCAGAGTGTCCGGAGGGTGAAGAAAGTGGATATATTCCCTGACAAGACGGCTGTGTGGCTCGTCAAGACTTCTTCGCTGGCTCGTTTCGTTCGGGTTCGGTCTGTTCGGTCAGTGCACGTGGTAGTCTTTCGGTCCAACACGCTCTGTCTTGCTCATCACGCCGGCAGCGCGTTTGGCTCCCTGCATGTCCGGTAGTGTGATTGCTGGCCGCAGGGCCGAATTGTGCCTCCAGCAATGATTTTCTTCCGGTTGTCCAGGTTCGCTGAAATGGAGGAACGAGATCGATGCTTCGCAACGTGCACCGAGTAAAGGTTCTAGTAACGAAAATCGTGGTTCCGAGTGTCTGTCATGGAAACAGTGTGTCGCATATCAAGCTGCTCTCGTTGAGGCGTTCCTGGTCGCAGTGGTAGAACTGGTTGAGAAGCCATAATGTACGAATGGCCCGACACCAGCTGGCCCGCGTGCACTGTCCTCCGGAAGCGATCGGCGCCGAATATGTGGTTGCCTTTCGTCCAGCCGATGATGCGTATTATGCCTGTACCTTGTCAGAGGATTTCAGCTGTCAGTTCGTCGTGCACAGCTACTGGTACCGATGCACGTGCGCCAGCTCGTCAGCCTCCAATGTGTGAGTTCCGGCGCGAAAGCTGTGTTCGCCCCGCAGAACACGTACTTGCTCTTGACTTGGATGAAGATCATCACAATAGTCAACGTTCAGTACTTGATAGCTCGCATCCTTGAGGTCCAGCTTGGACCAAAGATTTCGAAGCTCTTATCGGTACTGGCCTTTCTCCGCACTCTGTGCCTGACGTCTCATACGACACTCTCAGCGCTAGAAGCTAGCTGCAGCGGCTCAACGGGCTGATTGACCTGCATTGTTGTCGGAGTGCGAGTTGCATGCAGGCTGAGAGCTCCAGTTGCCATGCTTCGGATTGTTCGTTCCGAAAGCTGGGGTTTCGATGGCGTTGATCTAGACCCCGGACGATCAAGACCCCAGATTCTTGTGGCTGCGGCCACTACCGTCAATGTGTGCAGCACTCGAACCTAGTGTTCCACCATTTCATCATCCACAGCCTTCCTTCGCATCTCATGCGTCGTGCGTGCGGAGGTGTCTGGTACAATCGCGGGGAAAGCTGCTTGAGAAATTGGAGATCGCAGCAAAACAGAAAGCGATCATGAAATGCGGCGAAGATCGACGAAATAATGTGCGGCAAGCCATTGAAACTACAAGCAACATCGTTGCATTGCCTTACCTGGTGACTGGGCCTCGCCCTTGCTGGTATCAGCACGCGCAGCGGACAGCTCGCCGAGCGAACGCACGGAGAGCAGGTGTCGACATGGGAGCTCTACAGTACTGCCGACTGTGGCGCTGGCATGATCCGCGCTTCTCGGCATTCTTGGTATCACATCGAGTGAGGTTCTCGATAGTTGCTCCGTGGCCTCAAAGCACTGTCAGAAAGAGGAACTGCGGCACTCTTTATGAGAGATTCAGGTCTCTCGAGAGTGAAGTACTGGCGTCAGAGCATATGAGAAGACGCTGACTGCAGTCGCTGTGGGGGTAGAGGCAGATTGGCGAGTGCAAACACGAATCTGCTCTGTTGTGTTGCTGTGGCCGACGTTTTCAGTCGCGTCGCAGCATATAACTCTTCACTGTGTCGTGCACTGGCACACTCCTTGTGTAATCGGTCTCGTGCTGTAATCGTACTATGGTACGACCTCGTGCCACTTCATTACTCGCCATCCAACTTGCAAGATGTTGTTCTGCTTCGGCATAATTCCGGGAACCAAATTGTCCCAGATGTAACGGGACGCTCAAAGTGGCGGCAAGCACACGTGGGCGCAAACAAGGTGGACTGGAGTGCCTTCGTGGGCAGGAAGGTGTTGAGTCGTGGTGCTACGTGCCTCCCGGGGCAGGAAGTGTTGCTTCGTTTGCACTGCGTTCAGATTCCATGCGCTGATCGGCCTGTGCTTCGAATGCGTGACTGTTTTGCCATCGCCATTAAGGTGCCCACCTTGATGTCCAGACCAGCTGCGACTCCCATAAAAGATGTTGTCTCCCGACGCGACAGCAGTTGATTCATCAATTTGCTTGTTTCCATGTCTCTATGCCGAGACATTGACGCATGAGCCGTTGCCATTGCGTGAAAGTGGTGCTCTGGCTCGTCATGCAGAGCAACGACGAAGGAAGATCCACGAATCTGGCCGCATAGGATTCTGATGACTTGGACATGCTGGTCGATGGGAGAAGATGTTCATCTTTTCCACAGACCCGAGGATTGAAGCGTTCTGGTCCGACACATTTGCTCACTGCGTGGACGGAACAATGGATATTGCTGACTTGCGACGTTCAGAAGCGCCAAGGGACAGCCGTGTAACCGCGACAACAATTGGCCAGCACCGCCGCATCTTGGTGCAATAGCAGGGCCGGACGAGAAGCTTAACAACAGCTTTACCGAATGCGGAACAGCCACAGTGAAGAGCTATCAGAGCTCCCCTTGTCAGCTCTAGTCAGGCTAAGAACCTTGACGTCCGGCTGCAGACGCCGACTCCACAAGCGGTCGACCGAGATCATGGAGGGCCAGTACTTGCTCGTCCTGCGCCGCATGATCCTGCCTACGGTGGACGATGTTTGTAGCTGAATCCGAGACCAACACCACATTTTGCCCCGCAAGGTTTCTGAAGATTGTTTCAAGCCTCCATGTTCCGTCAGGCCGAGGAACGTCCAACAGCAACGCTCTGCATGGCGGTGGTCCGACTCTGCATCCAGTGCCCGGCTTAATCACTCCACTATTGATCGGCGCACAACTCGTAGATCTGCCAATGCAGTTTGGCGCAAGACTTCTGGGCGGCCTGGGGAGCGGACATCTGGCTTCCCGTGCAGGCCCTGCGGACGGAAAGATCCTTGGGACCTTGGGGCAATCCGCAACCCCGTCTAGACTCATGCCGTTTCCAGGATGGCTTGCGTGGTGAGTGGGTGTTCAATGCATCGACCATCTGTCCGACAGGCACGAGCATCAATGCCCCTCCTTTCAAGCGTGCGACAGATGTGGGGCTCGAGGCATCGAGTGCGTGTCCCACCAGAAGCCAGAGACATGATAAGTAGGCCTACCGGCCCTCGATCGTAGTCCCCTCAACATTCAGCCAGCCCCAATCCGCAGCACAGTACACCTCTTCAAAACTCGTATCCACATTCATCCTTTGCTACCACATATTACCGCAAACATGGCTCCTCAAATCCCAGAAATGCAATGGGCCCAGGTCATTGAGAAGACTGGCGGTCCTGTTGAGTACAAGCAAATTCCCGTCCAGAAGCCAGGACCAGATGAGATTCTCGTCAATATCAAGTATTCCGGTGTATGTCACACCGACTTGCACGCTGTGAATGGAGACTGGCCACTTCCAACCAAGCTTCCACTTGTTGGCGGACACGAAGGTGCTGGCGAAGTTGTGGCCATGGGCGAACTCGTCCACGACTGGCAGATGTAAGTGCAACTCGAAAGTAGGCATGGCCCAGCATCACTGACGTCTCAAACAGTGGCGACTATGCTGGTGTCAAGTGGATTAACGGATCTTGCTTGTCTTGCGACTTCTGCCAGACCTCTGACGAACCTCTGTGCGGCAAGGCCCTCTTGTCTGGCTACACCGTCGATGGCTCCTTCCAGCAATACTGCATTGCCAAGGCAGCACACGCAGCTCGCATTCCCAAGGAATGTGACCTTGCCGCGATCTCTCCCGTGCTGTGCGCCGGTATTACCGTCTACAAGGGACTGAAGGAGTCGGGAGCCAAGCCAGGTCAGACTGTCGCCATTGTAGGTGCCGGTGGTGGTCTCGGTTCGCTCGCACAACAATACGCCCGCGCTATGGGCCTGAGGACTATTGCCATCGACAGTGGTGATGAGAAGAGGAAGATGTGCTTGGAGCAGCTCGGCTCCTACGCATTCGTCGACTTCGCCAAGAGCCAGAACGTCGTCAAGGATGTGCAGGCTGCTACCGAAGACGGTCTTGGCCCACACGCCGTCATCCTTGTCGCAGTAAACGAGAAGCCATTCCAGCAAGCCGCTGAGGTGAGTGCATGCCACATGGATGATACCTGTCCAGCTTTACTGACCCGTGATCCAGTATGTCCGACCGCGTGGTACAGTCATCTGCATTGGTCTGCCAGCCGGCGCTTATCTGCGCGCACCCGTGTTTGAGTCTGTCATCAAGATGGTCACCATCAAGGGCTCCTATGTCGGTAATCGCAAGGACAGCTCAGAGGCCATCGAGTTCTTCCGCCGTGGCGTCATCAAGGCTCCATTCAAGATCGTTGGTATGTCCGAGCTCCAGAAGGTGTACGATCTTATGCACGCGGGTCAGATCGCAGGCCGATATGTCTTGGACACTTCGAAGTAGATTAATATACCGGTCTGCCTGTACATAGCTGCTGAGTCGAAAAGAACAATGAATATTTTAGCGATGTTTACGTTTGATCCAAGGTTGTGTGAGAAGGAACTTGAGCGAGGTGGGTGCAAGATCAGAAGAGGTGTGCCTCTGCCTTTTGTGACAATGCGAACTCAAGACATGATGTTTGCGGCTCCGGCGAGGTATGAGGTCGAAAGTGCAGCGGTGTCCGCCGGCTCGCTTCATTCTGCTCATTATCGTTAGTGCCTTCCTGACGCCGCCGAGGTCCAAACTACATTGAGTAAGTGCCGAGCGACAATTCTCTCAGATGGAAGGTCAGGCGAGCGAAATGTGTGTCCTGTGACTCTTGTCGGGGAGGTCAGGAAGTCGAGTCGATGACCTTTTCAAGCATCGCACGACTGCGCGGAATTGTGTGCTCTCGAACTTGAAGGTTTGTAGTGCTGCAGAAGAGGCTCGATCCGGCCATTCCCTGAGGAAAAGGCACCATCTTTGCTCCACACCTTGCCACCGTCCACGCAGGAACCTGCTGATAGTAGCTAATCAGGAGAGTCCTCTCATTGTTCAGAGCAGACCGTTCTGAAGCTGTGGATCGTCGTCTTGACCTGCGTTTAGAGCTGCTCTTTGTCAACAACAGCCAGCTCTAGCTTGACGGCTCCATCAAAGGTCACATCGCTGGCTCTAGTAATGCGGATATTCCCTCCATGTTTTGAAGTCATGGTCCAGAGGTGCCGATTATCCTACGACGCGGCGACCTTTTGCTAGCAGCAGTCCAAGCTACCTCCGATGTGGAAATCGCGGGTGCCCTCTTCGTGCTCGCCTCGATCTTGCCATTCGTGTCGCCGGTTTCGCTGAAGCCGACTTCACTGATGGGAGCGCCGCGGGCAGAGTTGGAGTACCGGAAGATGGTCTGTAATGATTGTCGTCGTACGCGTCGCCGTTTGCCGCCGTGGGTTCTGTGCTCAGGATTTTGGCCCGCAGCCAATCAACGTCTTCCGGCTCGGCAGCTTGAGAAGTTGCACGGCTTCTTCTGAAACGAAGTTCTTCACTTCCCCTGCCAGTCGCAGTAGTGACAGATTGACAATACCGTCAAGTCTCATACATGATGTACTGTGGGCCTCGCGAGAGAGCGGGAAACGAGGCGCGGTGACGTCGCCGGAAGACAATTGTACGCGCTGGGTCTCTGGAAGCTGGACGCGTGCGACCTCCTGAGACCCGGCGCAGTCTGCAAGTGCGATGATGTGCTGTACCGCGCCTGCGATAGCCGCCGCGACTGCAAGAAGATCCAGCAAGATGACGAGGCAGGGTCGCGCGCAAAGTGAAGCTGCTGCGGGCCGTTGATGGGCTCCAACAATGGTGCGGTACTGGCGACTGCACGTTGACCAGCTGCGTTTTCGCCTTCACATGTCTGTCCACGAGTATATCCACTTTGTCACAAGCAGACGACACACAAAATGCAGCCGAGACCTTGGCCTTTTGCTTGTGTCACTCTTATTCACTTCGCGTTGCTTGACTTCTTGTTTGCTCGCTTCGTTACCTTCCTTTCCTGTTCACAGTGCCTGGCTGCACTTGCTTCGTTACAACACTCATTTACAGTCACTCCTTCCTGATATCCTGCCGAGCAGGTGCAGCTTCTCTAGCCTTCACAACTCCTCGACACTCTCTTGAGACTCTGGTCCAGCCTTCGCCAAGATGGCCTTCGTCCTCTTCCTCTTCCTCGTTTCTCTGCTGGCAGTCGCTACGGCCATGCCATCGGGTCTTCAAGAGCGCTCGTTCCGGCCAAAGCCCGACGTTCAGAAGAACGCAATTCAGAAACGCTCCTTCAAGGCCCCAGTGCCTGGCCGCACCCACCAAGGCGCCCTCGAGGAAATCCTTCGCGTTCACAAGAAGTACGAGTGGACCGTCGTCGTCGCAGAGAGCGAACCCCTTTACCCAATCAGCGTAACCACGAGTCGTTCTATCGCCACAGCAAGCACTCTACCGACTTTCAAGACTTTGACGACGCTCTCTCCGGTTCCAAGTAACTCCCCTCCCACTTACGGTCCCTACCCGAACTCCACCAGCAGTGCACCACCCACGCCAACCAAGGGAAGCGAGGATGGGGAAGTCTCTGCGATCCCGGAAGAGAATGAAATCCAGTACCTTGCTCCTGTGACAATCGGGGGTTCTCAACAGCTCTACCTCAATTTTGACACCGGCTCGAGTGACTTATGGGTTTTTTCAAGCAAGCTCTCCCCAAACGCCATTGGCAACCACTCATTCTACGACCCATCGAAGAGCGACACATTCACCCCCTATGAAGACGCCAGCTGGAGAATTTCGTACGGCGATGGCAGCTCTGCGAGTGGCATTGTTGGCTACGACGTAGTTGACGTGGGCGGATCGACAGTGCAAAAGCAAGCTGTTGAGCTGGCAACATACATTTCAGCCAGCTTCGCCACTGATCCCAACAGTGATGGACTGCTCGGATTGGGTTTCAGCAACATCAACACGGTACGACCTGAGCGCCAGAAAACCTTCTTTGAGAACGTTATGCCCGATCTCTCAGAGCCACTTTTCACTGCCGACCTCGAGGACAACATGGGTGCTGGCGAGTACGAGTTCGGTAGAATCGACAAGGCCAAGTACAAAGGCGACATCCACTACGTTGATATCGACAGCTCCGAGGGCTGGTGGCAATTTCCGATTCCGAGCGTCAGCATTGGGGATGGTTACACTTTTACATGCGACCAAGACTGTACTCCAAGCATAGCTGATACAGGCACGTCGCTGCTCTACTTGGACAGCGAAGTGGTTACGGCTTACTACAATCAAGTCGAGGGTGCTTCCGTCTGGCAGATGAATTCCTATATTTACCCTTGCGACACAGCGCTGCCTGACCTCAGCTTGCAGATTGGAGATTACAACATGACCATCAAGGGCGAAGATATCACCTATCTTCAGTTCGATGGGAATGAGGGCCCGGCTGGTCAGTGTCTCGGCGGCCTCCAGGGTACTTCAAGTGGCCCTCAGATTGTTGGTGATGTGTTTTTGAAGCAGGTTTTTGCTGTATTTGATGGTGGAAATCAGCGCTTCGGAGTTGCTGAGAAGAATTAACGCAACTCCACTCCGTCGGCAGACTGGACACATTGAGCTCACCGAGTTGCAGACAATGTCTGCTTGGATGCACCATTCGAGCCAGAGATACGGCTCTCAGGCTTTGACAGCCCATCAATGCAAATACGACAGCATGCAAGGCTCGACAGCGTGAGTCGTAATGAATGAATGAAATGCCTTTTGTTTGAATTTCCAATTCTCACTACAACAGTCCGGCCTGCTTGGCATAGGCCGTCACATTGTCCGCGACAATCAACGTAATGATCGAGTGAGGAGCGATTCGGAAGAAGTAAGTACCAAAACCCCGGTAAAACCGAAGCAGGCCTTCCTTCCGATACGCTTGCACAGCACAATCAATCATGCCACTGTATTGCGATCCACCTCTCTGCAACCTTGTCTTCAAGAAATCGAACGGCAAACTGAAGAACGATGCAAAGAATCCCGCGATACCAGATGCCGCGAACGTAATGTTCCGATCGGACATCGCAGTCCTCTGTTTTAGTTGATGCTTCGACTCGGAAAAGAACGCCAACTGCCCGAAGTTCGTCGCCATTGCCCTCACAATCGTCGGGTAGGAACCTGACCAAAGCGCAGTGATGCCTTCGCTCTTGGCAATCCTCATCAGAGCATCAACGACAGATCGGTAATTCGCTCGCTGTTCTCGCGGCTTCATCCCGTCGGATTGTAAGCGGATCAGAGCGACCTCTGCTGGGTTGGCGATTGCTGCTGCGAGACCTCCTGCGGATAAGCCTGCCATTGCGCGTTCGCTGAAGCCTACGTTACGGCCTTGCTGTTCTGCGCGACTTGTGGCGAAAGCGAGGAAGCGGTCGAAGAAGCCTAGGCGTAATGTTGCGTAGGATGCTTGACGCAGCCAGGCGGCTGAGATTCCATTGTATAAGCTGAAGAAACCATCTTCGGCTACGATTCTTTGGGCTACAGCTAATGGCGATTGTCCTTTGCCTGCAGCTCCTTCACCGCTGGAGGCAGTAAGTATGTGTTTCACGTTTCGACATGGTTTGGGAGGCGAGACTCACAGCAGCTGCAGTCGGACCTTGACCATATCTATTGGTTGAACACATGTTGTTGCTACGATGCCCGAACCTCCTCCGATCACGAATGGCAAGAGCTGTTTCCCAGTCGCGGCAAGAACCGAGGATGATCTGGACTCATTTGTCGGATTTGAGGATGATGAGGAGCCGTTTACGGCTTGCTTCGACTCGGACATTGCATGGCATCCATGATCAAAGAGAACATCCGCCGAGTGCTTCGTGTCTACGCAGCACAGAGTGACGTTCGATCAATTGAGTTTCACGTGGCCCTCGGCATGTACGCCCGCCATATTTCCTAAGCTGCCTGGCTCGGCGACGTTTGAAGGGTCGAGGGCTTCCTTTGTGCGGGGAGTCTGCAGCGTTATACCCGACTATTACCGATAACGACCTGTCTATTGCTGAGCTTCGATCCGTATCTGTGATGGTTCGTCATTGAATTGTGGACGTATGAGCAGGTCTGGCGAAGTTGAGCTCAACTGAAGAAGACATTTGAAGCATGTGAAAGTGCATGGGTTGTATTGTCCATGTCTTGGCGTTTAGCAACAACATCTCCTCTGACTTATTGAAGTATTCAAGATGTCTTTTCTGGCTAAGAGAGTTGTAAGTCACTCTACGCGTATGATTTCGAGTGGCTTATCTGACTAACTCATACAGCTCACCCGCCAACTAGCAAGGCCGACGCTTTCGAACCTGGGATCATGTCGAAGCAGCCTGCTGAGTGAAACAGGAAGACGAAGAGTGCATGCCCCAGCAACTGAATTTCTTCAAAATGGAAACGTCGACTGGACTGAATCTCAACAAATGGTCCGAGAGTCAATAGCCAAAATTGCGTCGAAATACGATGATGAATACTGGAAGGATCTGGACAGCAAGCACAAGTTCTCCCTCGACCTCCACTCTGACCTGGCTGGAGCTGGTTGGCTCGGAATTTGTATGCCTGAAGAATATGGAGGGTCTGCTCTGGGCATCTCTGAAGCTTCAGTGATGATGCAGACGCTGTCCGAATCTGGTGGAGGAATGGCAGCAGCTTCATCAGTTCATATGAACATCTTTGGGCTAGAACCTGTCGTCAAATTCGCCACCGAAGAGCAGAAAAAGCGATGGCTCGTACCTTTAATCGCTGGAGAAGAACGAGCGTGTTTCGGTGTCACAGAACCAAACACAGGCCTTGACACCCTGAAGCTCCAATCCCTCGCAAAGAAGAACTCAGACGGCAAAGCATACTCCGTAAGCGGTTCAAAAATCTGGACATCCACCGCCCAAACAGCTCAGAAAATCCTCCTCCTCGTACGAACAACTCCCCTCGCCGAAGTCAAAAAACCGACCCAAGGCCTCTCCCTCTTCTACACCGACCTCGACCGCTCCGCAGTCCAAGTCCAAGAAATCGAAAAACTCGGCCGCGCCGCAGTAGACAGCAACACCCTCTTCTTCGACGGCTGGCAAGTCCCCGCCGAGGATCTCATCGGCTCCGAAGGCGACGGCTTCAAACAAATCATGCACGGCATGAACGCCGAGCGCGTCCTCATCGCCGCAGAAGCTCTAGGTCTAGGCTTCGCCTCCTTACGTAAAGCCGCCCTATACGCTCAAGAACGCGAAGTTTTCGGACGTCCGATTGGAAAAAATCAGGGTATTCAGCATCCGCTTGCGGATTCTTGGATGAAATTGGAGGCTGCGAGGTTGATTACTTATCAGGCTGCGAGGATGTATGATCAGGGACATAGTACGGGGGAGTATGCGAATGCTTGCAAGTACCTTGCGGCGGATGCGGCGTTTGAGGCGGCGGAGAGGGCGGTTTTGACGCATGGTGGGATGGGGTATGCGAAGGAGTATCATGTGGAGAGGTATTTTAGGGAGGCGATGTTGCCGAGATTGGCGCCTGTGAGTAGGGAGATGATTTTGAATTATGTTGGGGAGAGAGTGCTTGGGTTACCTAGGTCGTATTAGGGGAGAGGTTATGTATGAGGAACAATTGGAATTTATCTGATTATGGTGCTGGTGCTCTATTCTTGATCACGCCACTTTCTTCCAGCTCGGCAAGGTTCTCTATTCCCAGATCACGCAGAACTTCGTTCGTGTGTTCGCCGTGCAGTGGCGGAATGCTCCGTATTGATGTTTTTGTATGGCTGAATTTGATCGCAGGTCCCAGGATCTTGATCTTGCCTTTCACGGCTGCTGGCAGATCTATCTCCGTGACCATATTTCGCGCATCTGTCTGCGGATGATCGAAAACCCGTTCCATTGTGTTGATGGGTGCATATGGCATGCCGGATCCCTCGAATTCAGCTACCCATTCATCTGTCGACTTCTGAGCAAACAATTCGTTGAGCATGGGATATAGCTCGTCTCTGTTCGTTACTCGATCGCCATTCGTCAAGAAGCGTTTGTCTTCAGCCATCTCCGGCTTGCCTAGTGTGCTGACCAATTTGGCGAATTGCTTGTCGTTAGTAGCGCCGCATACGAAGTACAAGTCTTTCGTCTTGAAGGCGTCGTATGGGACAACAGATGGGTGCTGTGCGCCCCAGCGTTCTGCTTCAACGCCAAGATTCAACCAGGAGAGAGCCACATTGGTCAGCAAGGCAACTTGCGTCTCAAAGAGTGACCCGTCGATCTTTTGACCCTCTCCTGTCCTTTCTCGAGCATACAGCGCGGCCATGATTGCTCCATGCATGTACAATCCCGTTGACATATCGGTTAGACCGAGGCCGGGTCGAACAGGTCCACCACCTCGCTCGCCCGTAAGATGCAGAAGACCTGCTTCTGCGCCAGCGATCATGTCATATCCAGCACGTTTCTCAAACGGACCACTAGGGCCATATCCGCTCGTACTGGCAAGGATGATACGTTTGTTGATTTTCCGGAGATCTTCGTAGCCAAGTTTCAGCCTGTCCAGCGCTCCTGGACGAAGATTTTCTACGACGACATCGGCTTCCTCGACCATACGACGGAAGATCTCTTTGCCTTTGGGATCTTTCAGATTGAGAGCAACACTCTTCTTGTTACGGTTCACAGCCGAGAAGTAATTGGACTATTCTGCTTAGTAAGATTTCGTAAGATGATACTGGAATAGCATACCATAGGACCAATGCCGGACTTCCACATGCGTTCCTCGCCTGCTATCGTCCAATAACGGGTATCGTCCTGCGGGATTCAGCTCAGGCATACGTCCAATAGCTGAAGCTCGGGAAATGACATACACCACGATCCGGGTCTTCAATCTTGATGACTTCTGCTCCATAATCGGCGAGAATCTGTGTACAATATGGCGCCTAGAACGATCAGTTTCGCGCTTCACGCGGGAGGTCTCGATCGGCTCACAGCCAACACGCGAGACAAGTCCAGAATCTTGACGCCCACGAGCGGTCCCTCCGTTTCACGTGGACTGGAATAGCTGCGCTTCGGTATCCGCGGGGCCGGTAAGACAAACACCCCGAGGTGGCTATGACGGCATCCTGGTCGAGTGAAATGGTGTCTGGCAAGGCTGAGCCGGAGAGCGGACATGATTAGAACGACTCGTGCTCATCCAGAGCCTTCATTGCAGCAGGAGTGCCGTATATCAGCCAAATATCAGCCTCGCCAGCCTTCAACTCGGTTCCTCGGGACATGTCGCTTACGGGCGCCCTTCACACGAGCAGCAGAGTTCTGAACCGCTCAGGATGCACCCCAAACCCCGCTCGGAAATGCGACGGGCGGAAGCATGTGGACCGACTGCGTACTTTGAGGACCGGGAGTCCGACGTCAACACGCTCATCTGGCCGGGCAGCGACGCGACGAAGCCGCGGCGAGTGAGGCATGATTTGGATGAGATGGCTGCCCGGCTGGCGTCGAGCGTGTTGCGGACGACAAGGACGACGCGGAGACACAGTGGGCCGGTTGCCGTGCGCAGAAGGTCGCACTTGTCATCAGCACCGCGACCTGACGTGACGATCCTCGAAGTCGGGCCTCGCGATGGCCTGCAGAATATCAAGACTCAGGTGCCAACACAAACCAAAATCGAGCTCATACGGCGGCTTGCCAATACCGGTCTCCGCAACATCGAAGCGACCTCATTTGTGTCTCCCAAGTGGGTGCCCCAATTAGCGGACAGCAAGGATGTGATCAAAGAAGCCAAAGCCATTGGCGAGCCGGTGGGGATCTGGATGCCAGTGTTGACGCCAAACATGAAAGGCTTGGAGTTGGCTGTTGAGAATGGCGCACAAGAAGTCGTCGTCTTTGCATCTGCTTCGGAGGCTTTCAGCAAGGCCAACACGAACTGTACGATCGAAGAAGCGCTGGCACGTTCGGAGGAAATCGTACAAGCTGCAAAATCACACGGCATTCGAGCTCGTGGAGTGGTCTCATGCATAGCCGCGTGCCCGTACGATGGTCCTACAGAGCCTTCCAAAGTGCTTGAGATTGCCAGGCGATTCCTGCAAATGGGCTGTTATGAAGTTGGCTTAGGCGACACGATTGGCGTTGCAACTCCTCACGATATCGAAAAGCTTTTGAAAATACTCCTAACAGAGATACCTGCCGAGAAGCTGGCCGGACACTACCACGACACGTATGGACAGGCCATTGCGAATGTTGTGAAATCCTACGAGATGGGCATTCGAGCTTTCGACAGCAGTGTTGCCGGTCTTGGAGGATGCCCGTTCGCCAAGGGTGCAAAAGGTAATCTCGCGACCGAAGACATGGTGTACACTTTTCAAAAGGCAGGCATCAAAACCGGAGTGGACCTACAGCAACTGGCTGAAATTGGAGATTGGATCGCGCGAGAAGTCAGCATTCCTAACAATAGTCGAGCTGGCTCAGCCATCGTGGCAAAGAGGCGTTCTACGAGGGAGGCCACTTCCAAGCCAGCCGGCCGGCCAAAGTAGGGTCAGACTTGGTTGGAAAGATCCGGTAAGACAAAACAGCAGCAAAGTATTACCAAGGTCATTACTCCAACGATGAGGCCTAGCTCTGAAGGCTTGAGATCGCAAAAAGGCCAAAGGTGTGGACTGGGGCAGCTTTCGGGCTGGTAAGATGCTCCCGTAACAGCCAAACGAGCCAAATCCGCCGCTGGTCATTCTTCGACGGATATCACATCAAAGTCGGCATATGCATTGCCACAGTCGAGTGCCAGATCAATAAGTTGCCTGAGGTTTTGGAGATTCCAACCAATGTCATCCACATATTTCCGGCCTATTTCCGGTGCACCCGACTGAGCTCTCCCAAGGCAAACAACAGCATTGGCGGAGGTGACGCAAAGCTGCAATACTGAATTGGGAAGATCTTCTTTGAATGACCCCGCTTCGCCGCAGCTCGTGTGGGCTCCAAGACTGCAGTTGCTAGATACTCACGACCTGAATAAATTCATTCGTACGGCCACTGCACATATTCTGCAGAACGAGGACGGGATTGAACAGCAGACATGGCTCCCGAGTACAAGCCTGAAGACTTCACCAGACTCTACATCAATGGCGAGTTTGTGTCTTCCAAGTCTGGCAAGACATACGCTTTGAAGAATCCTAAGAACAACACCACAGTCTGTGATGCCGTCCCTATTGCGAACGAGGAAGATGTCGAAGCAGCAGTCGTGGCCGCAGAAGCTGCTTATCAGGGAGAATGGAGAAAGTTCTCCGCTATGCAGAGAACCGAGTGTCTGCATCGATTAGCAGCCCTCATGGAAGAAGAGATTGTGCCGATCCTGAGCCTGGATTCACTGACAAGTGGCAACCCGACCAGTATTATTCCGACTCGCGAGAAGACCTATATCAAGAACTGTATCCTCTATTTCTCAGGATGGACGGACAAGCAAGCTGGCGACTTCTTCCCAGACGATGACGGATTTGCCAAGATTGTCACCCATGAACCACTCGGTGTTTGCGCTGCGATCAATCCGTTCAATGCACCTGTACCAACCATGATTTTGAAGTGCATACCAGCATTGGCGACAGGCAATGTGATCATTGTGAAGCCGTCAGAGAAGACGCCATTGGGGACGTTGGCCATGGCACCGCTGTTTGAGAAAGCAGGTTTTCCAAAAGGCGTGGTTCAAGTGCTTACCGGAGCTGGCGAAACTGGTGCCTTACTTGCAAGTCACATGCGAATTCGCAAGATCAGCTTCACCGGAAGTATACCCACTGGCAAGAAGATTCAGGAAGCTGCGGCAAAGAGTAACCTCAAGCGTGTGACTTTAGAGTTGGGTGGAAAGAGTCCTGCTGTCGTGTTCGAAGATGCCAATCTAGACAATGCCCTCACATGGACCGTCAACGCTCTTCTTGCCCGGTCTGGACAGGTATGCGTTGCCGCTACAAGGGTGTACGTCCACTCCTCGATCGCCAAAGACTTTATCGCCAAATACACTGAAAAAGTGAAGGCTGCAGTCAGTGACATTGGCGATCCTCAGGACAATACCGTCAAGATTGGACCTCTTGTCGATCAGTCCCAGCTCGAGAGAGTCAAAGCCATGATCGAGCGAGGGAAGGGCGAAGCTGAGCTCGTAGTCGGTGGCGTGCAATATGGCGAGACAGGATGTTACATGGAGCCTACAGTATTCCTCAATCCCAAGCCCGATGCGGAGATCTACAGGACAGAAGTCTTCGGCCCAGTAGCAGTTGTCAAGACGTTTGAGACTGAAGAAGAAGTGCTCAAGTTGGCTAACGATACTGAATATGGCTTGATGTCTGGCGTATTCACGAAAGATATCACAAGAGCGCTGCGCGTGGCCAAGAATTTGGATACTGGTGTTGTTGGAATCAATTGTGTTAGCTATGTAAGTGAATCTGGTCGACTCTTCTTGGGACAAGTGCTGACTTTGTTTACAGATGAATATGCAAGTTCCCTTCGGCGGCAGGAAACAGTCTGGCGTTGGAAGAGAATTCGGAGAATATGCTTTGCGTGCGTATACGGAGCCGAAAACGATGTTGATCAATATGAACGCATAGAACACTCATGCGGTAGGACAACAATACAACTCAGGGCCAGAAAGGTTCACTTACTCCAGAGCACAGACAGAAGATCTAAATATCTCGGCACTCGCGTGACTTCGGGTGAACACTGTTTCGCGCGTGCATGTTCACTGCTTGGCACGACTTGCGTGAGACATTTAAGTGAACCTTTTCTTTCTACTCACGTTGATTACACGACCACCATCTTGACAACATGGACCTCAACAAGACTGAACAAGTCACGAACACACATCAGGTCACTTCGCGAGCACTCTGTGCTATGGACTCCCCCGCGCAGAAACTGTTCCCGGACGGCGAACAGGTGGACGAGAGTCTGGCGCTCCGCGAGCGCCTCGAGTCATTGCCCCAAGAGTTGTACAACGAGATTTATAACCTCACTTTCACGGCCAGAAAGAACGTGGTCACTGTCAACGACTTCTCCAACTACCGCCCACCAGCCCGCTTGCACGTCGATCGCCTTTCACGCAAGAAGTTCATGCGCTCCTACTACCGCGAAACTACTTTCATCTTCGTCAGCGAATACGTTTTCGCACGCTGGAAGACTGCCTTGAAGCACGTGCCCAACAAGTACTTCCGCTCTTTGTACATCACACCGCATCTGGACTATGGATTGCTCTGGAGGGAGAGAAGTATCGCGATTAGACATCGCTGGCTAGAGCTCGGCTCCAGCCTTCATATCACCACTCCATGCTCCAAAGAGGTAAGTCGCGAGGTCGAGTTGCTTGTATGACGCACACGCTGACCAGTAAAGATTATGGAATTCTTTATGCACGTACCCGACCTGATAAACATCGGGCCATGATGGCGTACATGACTGCACGGATACCGGGGCGAAGAGAGACGGCAAGAACTACACTTGCAACGAGGTGGACCTGAGAAGGCCGCGCGATTCCGTATTGGCCTCGATACGCGCATGGCGAGTTCTGAGGACCATAAGAGGCGCAAGACCATGGAGATAGCTGTCAAGATCTCCCTGGCATAGCGATGAGTACGATCGCGCGTTGCATACGTTTCGTTGGAAATAAGAGTCTAGCCGGCTCTTCATGGCGTTTCGCCATCGGGATTCCATCTCTACAATCTGTCACATGCATCCGGGGATCGGATAGCAGGGTACAAGTCGCTCTCTGGGCATTTGCAACCCTTTTGACGGCCGGTTTAGGGCAGCCTATTGGCAGGACAGCCCCGAAAGGTTCTCGAGCTTATGTTCCTCGAACTCACGTATGCAGATGACAGACTGTAATATCAAGCCATACCTTCAGGTTGCGTCAAGGGCCAACGCAGTGACTAGTATTTCTGTCTCGATGTTTCTCGTTGTGCTTGCTTGATTTCTCACGGCTAGCTGCTCGACACGTCTTGTGATTTCTGGGTCGAAAAGCAGCAAACGTTGCTTCACGCGCGCATAAGCACTACTTAAGCGCGACCTTCCTGCATGAGACGTTCCAAGTGGTCAACTTTCCTCTATACATCTATGACACGATACACAGCTCTATACTATCGACTTCGACAGAGACTCAAGTTATTCCGCATCCGCGTTGCACTGACTTACACCACCGCACGGCGTCCATCACGAACGAGGAGATGGACAAAATCACATCGCTCCGCGACTTGATGCAATCTCTGCCGCAGGAGCTCTACGACGAAATCTATAACCTGACCTTCACGGCAAACCAGAAAGTCTTGTATGTCACCAGAACCTACCGTCCGCCACACCTTACGCGCATCGATCACAACTCCCGCACAAAGTTCGTGGCTTCGTATTACCGCAACACCACCTTTCTCTTTACCAGGCGCCGAACATTCCGCCGCTGGAAGAGGGCTTTAGCACGCATGTCCAACACTGCATTTCACAAGTTGTATGTGGCGATTGTCCCTCAAAATCGCTCATGGTATGAGGGTGAGCCTGAGAGTCTGTGTCCCGAGCTCGGTATCAGACTGGAGTATATTGAAGCTGAGGGCATCATGGTCAGTCACTCATCAGGATCATGTTGTTGAGATCACGCGGTTGCTGACTGGTGAAGGAAATGATGCTTATGCAGGAAGCAGAGGAGGATCTTGACCGCCTGCCGTGATTGCGAACTTTTTCGTGCGGATGGCAAGGGCGAGATCGTGGTGGAGACTGTGAACTACACGAGAGGGCGGTTGGCATTCTCTATGCACGGCGAAACCAACTGGACAAATTCCTGGAACCTGGAGAAGTGTGTCAGTATATGCGGTGGTTTCTTGAGGGCTCGATGCAGCGAGACAGGATGACAGTCGCTTTCGATGTCTTGTCCGCATGGCGGCGGCTACGCGTTAGTTACATATTGCGCTGCGATTCGTCGCAGACAGCAGCCTAGTCGGGTCCGGGCGAAGGTTCGCAGGTCTTACTTCTCTAATACCGAGATATATCTTGTGCAAAGGCTTAACAAGCAACTCGTTCTTCTTGCTCCGTTGTCTCTCTTCGGGTTCACTTCACTTCCAGCGTCTAATTTCTCGTGACTTCTGACCCGAAGCAGCAAACATTTGTCTACACGTGCATGTTCACCACTTCAGCGCGACTCGCGGGACCTCTTTAAGTGGAACCCTGCTTGACATCTATTGAAAAACTACGACACTGACGCCGTCGGCTTCCCGGGAACCTATCAAATCGCGAACACGCATCGAGTCAACTCATAACCACTTTCTGCCGTCCCCATTCCGCGAACCGTCTGTCAACGAACGAAGAGATGGACGGAACCTCACCACTCCGCGAGCACTTGGAGACCCTTCCACAAGAGCTCTATGACATGATCTACGACTTGACCTTCACTGCTGAGGAGAGGGTCGTCTACGTTCTCCAGCGCAAACATTATCCACCACATCTGCTCCAAGTGGACCATCACTCGCGACAGAAATTCACGGCCTCCTATTACAGCAGCACCACGTTCTTGTTCACCAGCGCCGGCAGCTGCGCCCGTTGGACGGATGCATTGAAACACGTGCCCAGCACCGCATTTCGTGCCCTATACGTAAGGACTCCAGGGCGCATTGGCCTCAGTTTCTGCTCCCTCCTGCTCAAGAGCGTCATGGACCGTTTCCAGGAGTTTGAGAATATCCTTCGAGTTTGTGGTCCATGCGATACTGAGGTTAGTCAAGATTGCCGGGTTATTGACAGTACGTCAGTGCTAATTGGATCAGTTCGAGGAGCTCCTGAGCAGAGCAGGGCATGCCGCCGGCCGGTTTTGACATGCAGCTTGCCATACGGATTGCGAGGTCGAGATTGAGGATGGAATTCTGGGCGATACAAGGGCGCGACCGCTCTTCTTCGCATACGGCGATATCGGCTCGACGGATTCTTGGGAACACAGTGGGTGTTTGAGAGAGCCGATCAAAACGAGACACGATGAGACCGTATCTAAACATGCCGGTTTCACAGTGGCGAGTAAGTCTCGTGCTCGCGATGAGGGCTGTTTGTACCTAATATGAAGGCCTAAACACATCAAGAGGAGTGCTGGCATCAATGGCAGATCTCCCGAGTAGCCAAGGTTGCTACGATCCATGATTTCCATACTCTGCTCTTGCTTGCTTGCCTCGTTCAATTCCAACCAACCTCTCAAAATCGATGGTAGATGGTCCGCCATGCGATAGGTTCTATCGCGCCTCGAACATGCTGCTCAGTGCGCTCTATCGTTAGGCGTTGTAGTCAAGATGTGGTTGTGAAGTGAAGCCAACGACGTCAGGTCGTGTAACAGAAGTATGTGCAAACAAGCACGTACCCACATTCGCCGCCGTGCTGCACTTGCCTTCACTTGCGTTCTTTGCCAGTTCATCTTGCAACTCCCTCGCCCCTGACACAAACACCACCAACCACCACTCGCGTGTCCAAGATGGCGAACGAACCGCCAGATCCCTCGCGTGACCTGCACAAGCTACTCCAGACGCTACCGCAGGAGCTCTACGACAATATCTACGACAAAGTCTTCACCGCCGTGCCGAGCACGATCGTTATACAGCGATACTCGTACAAGTGGCCGACCCTCCTTCATGTCGATCGAGCCTCTCGCGAGGCTTATGCGAAGTCTTATTTCGGCCTCACTACTTTCTTCTGCAGTGGTGCTTTCGAGATTCGCTGGATCAGGACGCTGTGTGATCACCATTTCAACCTGATCAAGAAGCTGTTCTACCTGTGCAGCTCAAACGAGGACGATACACCACTTTGGCGCTTCTTCGTAGCTCAGGAGATTCGCGACATGCTGCGTATAAGGTGCGGGAAGAAGGCAGACAAGGTTCAAATGATCGAGCGTTCCAAGGTAAGGTCATTAGTACGTGTAATCGACCCCACGGACTTGTTCTAATGTATTCAGGCCAAGAAACGCTTCGGCATCTGACCAAATACTGGCGAATATGCGACAAGCGAAGTTATGAGCAGGAGTTGGCAGAGCGACACCATAGGGAAAACATCCGGCACCTGAAAGGTCTTTACCAATTCGACTTCAAGTCTCCACCTGGAGTTGTACTCAGTCGCTTGACGTGTAGTGTTGGAAAGATGACCGAGGGAGCATGAAAGGGGTGAACGGCAGAGACCTTCCGTAGTGAATCGCATGAGCAAATTCCGGCGCCTCGACTATTTCTTGTTGTCCACGTGCCTCTCGCTTGCATCGCTTTCAACTCAAAAGGCTCCAGATTGCAAACTGCCGTCTATCGTTACCCCATGACCACTGCGCGAATGGCCAATATGTCGACCAAGATTCCAGACTCGACCCACGATCTGGGCAAATTGCTCCAGAAGTTGCCCCAAGAGCTTTACAGCAGCATCTACGACGATGTGTTTACTGCAACTCCCAGCACATTCATTGTGCGCGACAAGAGCTCCAAGTGGCCGCACCTTCTCCATGTCGACCGGGCCTCTCGCGGAATGTACGCCAGATCTTACTTCGCTGTCAGCACCATCGTCGTCTGCGATGACAAATTCGGGTATCATTGGATGAGAGCATTATCTCATTACCATATCGATTTCGTCAAGAACATATTCTGTTTGTGTCCCGCATTCGAGTCCTCGGGCTTTTGGCACGTGCATCACTTTGGCATGAAGCCCATGCTGGAGCGCACATACGGCAAGAAAAAGGCAGAGAAGATGCAATTCATCCGTCCGTCCAAGGTAATATCATTGGTACACCCTCCAACTCTTACAAATGTATGCTGACCAACTCAGGCCAAGAATTGGTTCGGCATCTGAAACCACATCAGCGAATTCATGGGATACAGAAGGATGTAGGCAGAACGCTAGGGCCACAGGGAAGAACTCGACACTTTTACAGTCCAGCAAATGCACCAGAGCACTTCATTGGAGTCGTTTCTATCATGAATGGCTTTTCTTCCATACCCAAAAATGCAGGACTCGATATCATAATAGTCATCAAACCACGACAGGATTCGCCTCCTCTCCATTGGCAAGAGCCAGTCGCTCCTCTTCCTTCTTCTGCCGCAGAGCTTCGGTCTCCTTCCGCAGAGCCTCAAGGTTGAAACCGCCGTCTTCATCGTCAGAGTCTTCGTCAGAGTCGCCACGCCAATCTCCCTTCTCGAACATAGCACGACCTGTCGCCTCCTTCATGGTCTGTGCTTCCTGTTCGGCCGCCTTCTTGTCTAATCGCTCCTTCTTCCATTTTGCGAAGCTCTCGGGTGTGACCGGTGTCAGCTTGCCCGTGAGCTGCAATCGTTGCGATTCCAAGAAGTCTTCCAGAGTGAGTGTTGCCATGGGTGACTTGTCCATAAGGGCCTTCTCTGCTGCTCGTTGTTCCTTGGTCTTGAGCACGAATCCAGGTGGCAAAGAGTGCTTATATTTGCATTCATCTCCGCCGTTTGGACATTGCCAGAACCAACCATATTTCTGGTTCTCGACAGCTTCAATGAAGAACTTGCAGACCTTGTCTGTTGTAGTCTTCGGATTGCCGTGTTTCGACAAGACGACTTGTCGCAGCTTCTCTTCATCCCACTCCTCCATGCCGTCCTTCTTCTTCTCATCCTCGGCTTCATCGCCACGCACGTCTTGATACAAATCCTTCTTCGCAGTCTTGCGTTCCACATCCAGGTCGTGAGAGAACTTGCACTTCTTGCCCTTTTCACATCCACCCTTCTTGAAAAACTGACAGAGGATAGTCTTGGGATCTACTCCCGGTGGCACTTTTTGTACTGCGACAGGAGCGAACAGTTCTGCGGCTTCCTTTCGTGCTTGCTCTGCTGCCAACTTCTCCTTCTCCTTTTGCAGCTTCAATGCTTCCTTCTTCTTGTCTTCTGGCGCAGAGTTCTTCGACGCGGACATCTGCTTAAT
The DNA here is from genome assembly GCA_005356885.1 of Cercospora cf. flagellaris. Classification (NCBI taxonomy): domain Eukaryota; kingdom Fungi; phylum Ascomycota; class Dothideomycetes; order Mycosphaerellales; family Mycosphaerellaceae; genus Cercospora; species Cercospora cf. flagellaris. The sequence continues at coordinate 909,781 of RJLU01000002.1, forward strand.
GGCCTTCTGAGCAGCACCACCTTTCTTATTCTTCATACCAAAGGACTTGTCCTCAACGGTAGCCTTCTTCTTCTTGGGTTCATCCTGCTTTCCTTTTGGAGCCATATTGGACGATACAACGGGTCGCTTCTGCGACGATCAAGGGCAAAGGTGGGTTTCTTCGCTCAGTCTTCGTTGACTGAGGAGCGGGGCGTGGTCGGGTCGCGTGCGCGGGGCGTTTCGATGGGCGGTCAGTGTAAAGGCGAGGGAAAGCTCTCCATGTGTAGACTTTTCCGTACGTCAGCCGCCACGGGTGCTCGTTTCGAGAAGCGAGCACGTGAGAGATAGGGCACTGGTGGGCGTTGTGTGAATGTGTTTCTGCTGAAGTCGAACTTTCCATCTGTGGTCACCGAAGTGGCGTCACTGCCAAGAGTTCGGGATCGCCAAGCGTATGGGATTCTGCCGTTGCTGCTCGTCCTCACTCCTTTCCACTCTGCACAATGGGTGTGTTCACTATCCTTCTGGTCTTCCTTGCCTGCTTCGCGGTCTTCACACTGGCCATCTTTGCCCTGTCTTCATGTCTAGAAGATGAGATACGGGCAGCTTGGAGTGGAAGGCGCACAAGGCACATCCCCACCACGTACGGTCTTCAATATGCCCAAGCCATGGGTCAAGGTGGCCACGCAGGGTATTCGGAGCACATCGAAATGGAAGACATGCTCCACAGATGGAAGGAGGACGATGAGAATGAATGAGTGATTACTCTTACCCTTCTCCGAGGATCCTTCCGAACATTGGGCACATCCGTGCGACTTGCATGCAGTAAATTGTCACTGCGTTGCGTCGAAACGAGGATTGGACCAACGCCTTGCCAAAGCTCACGTCAGACTCTGCTTCTGCCTTCGCGATCGATGCTGAGGATGCTTCGTCTGATAAAGAAGTCGGGAGTTCGAGAAACCGCAAGACTCCAGGAACCAGCTGTGGGTGCGAGGGGATAATGAGACCGGAAACGAAGACGAATACCAAATGCGCTGCTTCATCATATCTCGTATCTCATACAATGCAATGTAACGCTGCAAGATATTCATACAAGGCCACGCCGGGCTCTAATGCCCATGCTAACATCACCACCAACGCCGCCAGAAAAGCAAAAATATGAGCCGGCGGCTATTCAGGCCACACACCATCAACCATCATCCAACCCATTCCGATCGCGTCCCAAACATCATTCTATGGTGACACGGACCCAGCCTCCTTCAGCCCAACTTTTCCAGACTTCTTCATGACACCCAACTCGACCAATCGGTCCCAAATTCGATCCTTGACCATGGGAGCCTTCTTATCAAAAGCAGCGCCGTCAAGGGTAGTCAACTGCGGACAACTATGCCCAAGCATGAGGTGACAGACCCTCTTTCGCAACTTTGTGCTCTCGTCCAGGCGGTCATGGTGGATGCTGTCTCTTCCAACATCTTGGGCGGGAAGAATGTATTTCGCCACCTCGTTCTTTTCCGCCTTAATATCCTCCTCATCGACGTCGCTGTTTGTAAGCGGCTGTTGTCGGCGTACGATACTGGTTGGCATATGATGCGACTGAGCGGACAGAGTCGCGATTGAGGCGTAGAAGCCGTGAGACAATGGATTATCGCGTACGTCGAGAGATGTGAGCATGGACATCTTTGAGAAAGTCGCGACGCTCTTTCGGAGACGGTCAAGTCTGTTACCGCAGACCGATAGCTCTTCCAGCTTCTGCACATTGAGCAAAGGCCGAACATCCTTGAGAGAGTTGAAGTTCAAATTCAAGGTGATCAGGTTTGGCAGCTTCAAACCAAAGTCATCCGGAAGCTGCTGAATGCCACATGAGGCAAGCTCGAGATGCTGCAAACTGAGGAGGCTGGCTGTCAAGCTGAGAGGCGGGAGATCACTACCTGACAGTCGAATCGTGCGAGCATGGCAATTTTGTTCCAGTATTCGCACGGTGAGACCCTTGCTGAGTGTCTGTCTGCGCATCGAAAGAGTGTCGAGGGATTTCAATGTCTCCAAGCCCCCGATGCTCCGGATTAGATTTCCGTCCAGGAGCACTGTTTGAAGCGCTGGCATGTTTCGGACGTCTAGTTGTGTCAAGCCACAATTCTGTATTGACAGATGTCTCAAGTGTGGCAGCGCATGGTCAAATGCTAGAGGTCTGGAGATCAGGTTGTCATCTAGCTTGAGGCTCTTCAGAGATGTCAGTCGATCCAGCCCGTCAACAGCCTCGATCGCATTGGAGCACAAGTCCAGCTCCTCCAATCTTTGCAAGTAGCTGTTCTCGACGTCGACAGCGCGGACGACGTTCCGTCGCAGTCTAAGTTTCAGAAGGCCATCAAGTTCGAGCACGCCGTCAAGGCTAGTGATTTGATTATTGTCTGCCTTGAGCTCCCGCAGGTGTACCAGGCATTCAAGTCCCTTCAGGCTATCGAGCTGATTGTCGGAGATGTCCAGATATTGTAGGTTCGCGAGATGAGTCCACGATGTCAAACTGGTGAGCATATTACCGTTGGCGACAAGCGTTCTTAAGCTGCTCGGTATACCGTTGAGGTATCCGAGCTTGTTCTGAGACACGTCCATTTCTCGAACGCGGCTGCAGAAATCATTTAGCCCATGCAGAGTCGCAACAGAACGATTGCGAAGGTCCAGCTGCTTGACGTCGTCCCAATATGGTTCCTCCGATTTTACATCCACAAGAGTCTTCACCAGGTCCTTGACGGCCAAAGCATAACGATCTTCAACCTCATCAGCAGCATGTCTGGCAACTCTGTGAGCCAAAGCACGCTCTGATGGCCGTTCGCTATCCTCCTCGTGGACGGTGAATTCTGGTAGATCACTGAGAATATGGCTTGGATCGTACTTGTGCGGAGAAGAGAGTACTTCAGAAACGTGGCTCGTTGTCTGACGGGTGCTCAGCGGGCGTGAGACGCTGAGAGCCACGCTCATCATACGCTCTCCCGGCAAGGCGGCCACGAAAGACAACTCGCTTTGTTCCATTCCCTCCATATCGCTGAAGTGGCTAGTGAGTGTCTGGCGACGCATAGACACATTTCGTGTGACATGGCTGTGCTGCGTAGAGAATTGGACTTTGGCCGGCGTCTTTCGCACTTTAGGCGCTCTGATGTACTGCTGAGGTTGATCGTCGGGAAGAATTGCCGTATCTTCTCTGAGATCCGCCAGCTCATCTGATTGTTGATTGACTTCGTCGAGAGTGCTATCTCCAACGAAGTCGTCATCGGCGCCGGATTGCTGTTCCACCAACACAGGCTCAGGAACAGCAGAGAAGTTTTCCTCGCTTTGAACGGTTGGCTGTTTGGACAATGTGGCTGCGTTGCTGCGTTCAGCCAGAGCTGCCCGGGCAGCAGCATACGCCAAAGGTTGTTGCCTGGCTTTACCCTCGGTCGCTAGCTGCTGTAATTCGTCGTATCCCCACGAAGTGGCGCGGGTCTCGTTGGTCTGCTGTTGGCTAGACTGGAGGGCCGTTGACTTGTCTGGGTCTGAACTTGAGTACGTGTGTCGAGATTTGGTGCTGCCGCCATGAGTCGAGGGACGCGCGAGAACAGTCTCTTGCGATATGATGCGAGATTCAACCTGCTGTTGCGAGACGTCCAGTGCCTTTGACACAGATGTTGTGGCGACATCAGTTGGCAATGCGCTCGGTCGCCGGCCTTGATTGCTGACTTTCCGAATCTCTTCTTCTCTTTGCTCGTCCACTGGAAGGTCCGAGATTTCCCGGAATGGATCATCGTCGCTGGTGATGTTACTTGGCGGCTCCAGAAAGCTGCCGTAAACCGGCTTCTGCGGACTCTTCGTCTTTACCCATTGCTGGCGATCCTTATCATATACCATGGCGCCCACTTGTTCTCCGATCAAATGAGCAACGTGTTCAGGCGCCAAGACGCCAACATTGTCAGATTTGCGCGTCGACGCAGTGTGAATTGTCCTGCCAGTGCTAGTAGCCGCTGATGTCTGCGTCGATACTGACTGGTTCGATCGCTGAGAGACAGGACGCGAAGAGTCATCGTCAACGACTACGTGAGGCATGGGTCCTTTGATACGAATGTTGGAATGTTCGTCGATGGCCACGTAGGCATTCTCGTGTAATGAGGCCTTTCCCAGCTCTGAGTCTTCATCGTCCGGTACGCCCGAGTCGGCGATGAAATCGGTATCTTCAGTCTCGCGGAACTTACGCAGGTGGCTCATCACTCTGACATCGGTCTGCTCAGATGTTCTCGGTCGCCAGCCACTGGGCACCTCTCTCGAGGGAGGACGGGACACACGCAGTGCTGAAAGCTGCTGAAGCGACTGATCCATGTCCTGACTATGCCCTTCTTGGTCGGATTCAGCAACACTACCAAGTCCACTTTGCCGGCCAGCTTTTTCCCGGATCAGTCGCATCACCATGACTGCTTCGTTGAAAAAATCTTGAGTTGTCACAGAGCGCTTGCGCTCCGTCTGATCACCAGAAGCTTTTTGTACTCGCAGACTGAATTTGGCAACTTGTCCAGCCACCGCTCGAGCTTGCTGTTGAATGGTAGGAGGGCTCTCAGAAGCCATTGAAGTCTCGACTTGCTCCATCACTGCCTCCAGCTCTTCTGGGGCCTCGGCGACAAACTGCTCGGCAACCTCCCTGATTTCGGCTTCGATCTGCTCACGCCGTCGTTGGCTCGGGGTAGGGTTCCGCGGACGGAGCGCCTCCAGTAGCTTGTCTATTTTCTGCTCGCTTCCGCCCTGCTGAGTAGAGATCGCTTGCTGGAGATTCTCGTGAAAGGATCGGCTATACTCAGAGCCATCTTCCTGAAGTTCCGAAGCATGGAGCGTCCTTCGCCGCTTGGGAGTTGGCGCTTTGTAAGGCGAATTCGGCGGGCGCTTGCTCATGGCATCTCCTGTATCGGTTGGAGGCTGAATTGCTCTGGTTGGGTTCGTGGCGCAGTCTGCAGCGGCTTGGGTATACATGGGGTTCTTGGGTCCCATGTTCAATGTAGATCCGGCAGAAGTGACGGCACTACGTCGTCGCTTGAGCCGGAATGTGCCTCGAGCTGCTGGCGAGGATTCGGCCTTGAACATGAGAGGCGATCTGGCACCAGGAGGAGGGACATCAGAGCCTGGAGATCCATCACTTTCGGCTTTATCTGAGTCAGAAGCGCTTGTGATCGTGATTTCAGCTGGAAATTTGTGGTGATTGAGCTCGCCACTGCCGAAAGACCCAGAAAAGACATCGCGCCCGTGTTGTGCCGCTCGCTTCGATTCATGCTCTTCATGAAAATCGCTAGCGTCTTCCGACCGTATACCAGATAAGTCTGGGTCGAGCTGACTCATGCGTCGCAAGAGTCGCTTGCTTGTAAACGTGTCATGGGGGCCAAACAGCTTCAGAGGACTTCCAGAAGATCGGGACCGCGCTTCTGAGCTTGCCTCCGCATGAGGGGGAGTGGCAAGTTCGCGCACTGGTGATTGCACTTGGACTTGCCTGCGAGCCACTGGAGCATCGGGGGAAAGGAGATCGCCGGCGTTGCGGGCCCCCGAGGAGCGCGGTCGTGAAGGCGAGGGGCTCTGTGGCCGCTCGTTGAGTGAGCTCTGAACAGAGTAGCCACCTCTCCTTGTTTGGACGTTAATTGTCAGTCCAGCGATCGAAGGCGGTGTCCCGGTAGGCAGGTTCTCCGATAGAGATAGGTCAGGCATGGCCGGCAGCTCACTTTCAGGGCCGTCTGTGAAAGTAGACTGCTCTTGTTGCTCCCCAGAGTTCTCGTCCGCGTACGAAGCGTCTTTCTGTTCCTCATGTAGATCATCCCGCATAGCCTGTTGTGACATGTTGTGGAATTTTCGGACCAGACGGGAGTCCAATGCCTTGTAGTCCACCTGACCATTTGTACTCGTGTGTTTTGAGATAAACACAGGGCTGAAATCCTCACATTCTGTTTGTCCGCTAACTGTCCTATTACCATTCATGAAGTGCTCGGTCGGTTCCAGCCTTTCGGGACTTGACATGGGATGCTTGCCAGGCTCCTTATGCACGTTGTGCTCCTGCCGTGGCTCAGAGTCATCCAGCTCGAAGGGGTTGCTCTCGAATGTCTCATTTTCGGTGTATGCCTGACTGTCCTGTTCCTCATATTCTTCAGCCTCTGTGCCCTCGGTCTCCTCATCCACTGCGGTGAGTCCCTCCTCGTCTTCAACTTCCTCCTCGTTGGGGTAATTCTGAACCTGGTGCGGAGGCCAGGTCGGTGGGCTGGAAGGTAGATTGTTTACAGCAGAGTTGTTCAGCCAGCTCATGCTGCCTCTGGTGGTTGGTCTGGCGTCCGCATCGCGTGGGGCTGCAAAGATGTTCTCCAGCCCAGATGGACCAAATAGATCTGTCTGGTCGCCATATCCCACTTGGCCCTTCAGTAGTCTCTTTTTCCACTCGAGAGTCTCCTTCTTCGCCGGCGATGCGCTCTTCGAACGCTGCAACATGGTGCCATACTGGACCACTGATTCGTCGGATGTCCCTGAGAATGAGCGCGAGGCGCTCAGCTTACCCGTACCGCTCGCTCTTCGCAAAGAGTTGTTGTTGCTACTGTTCTGACTCAATTGCGCCAGTGGATCTCGTCGCCGCTGTATCGAGTTCTGCGATGTCGTCACTTTCTGGTGGGTGACCTGCCGCGTGGTGCGGGTGGTGCTGACTCGAATGGAGTGGGCGTTGTGGGAGGCGGAAGAAATGTGTTGTTGCTGTTGGGCTGCTGGTTTGTAAGATGATGGCACCTCCCAATTCTCATCCAGGCCTTCCAGCCACGGCGCAACGCTCTGGGCCATGCTATCGATGCTGCTGGCCGCCGATCATCCGCTGAGTGCAGCGCGTTGTTGTGTTTGGTGTCTGTATGCTGTGAGGATGTATCCGACGGCGATGGTGCAAGAAAGGCCCCCAAAGCGCCAGAACGCGCAGCACCCGCCGCACGAATGGTATACGCTCGCGAAATCAATGATGTGCGCAATTGGTGGGCGGTGCGTGCGTGTGAAGTCAGATGTGTTCATAGCTTCGCGCTTGTGTCGTTGTGCCTGCCCTGTGCTTGGATCACCAGCTCCAAAGCCGTTGCCGCAGCAACCACTTCCACGACCCCTGCTGCCTTAACGACTTCGCATAGCGCCGAGATGTTCGCCACTTTGGATGTCCAGAACATGTTAACATAATCGAGACCATGAGAGCTCGTGCGCGCTCGCTGATATTCTGCCATCGACATGATCCGCACGCATAGGCCTCGCGGATATCAGTGGACGACGGCCAGCGAGTTTCAGCAAACAGAGCTCTTCCGAAATATACGCTACGAAGATGCAGAATGCGTCAACGACGAGGTGCTGAACACGGACTCAGAGGACGAGTTCCCACTATCAGACCGCATTTTGAAGCGTCAGCGGGTGGAGAAGCTGGCCGATGGTCTTCTCAATGGCGAAGAACTGCATATCCATTCGGCGCGAATCGACGCACACCACGTGCTTCAAAGTCTGTCCTGCTGCTTTCATAAGCCGAAGTGCCTCGCACAGGCGATTGCTGAGGCCGACTGGGATGAAGGGTCGGACGATGAATGGCATGATGTAGAGGACGACTGGGCATTCTTGGAACGACAATGTTCCAGGCCCAGGAGCGCTGTTGACCTGCCAGGCGAAGATGTCTCTGCATCGAGCGAAGAAGAGGTGTCTATCGAGGTGCAACAGTCCAGCTGCCAACGCCGCAGAAGTCAAAGAATCGCCAAATTAATTGCTATCGCGCCTAGCGAGGATGCATTGCGCAAAGCAGCCACTCTACGGAACAGAAAGTATGACATTGCTGAGCCTGTCGCTGTCGAGGAGTCTATACCTCAGCCGTGTCCAGAATCTGTCATTGCGGACAGCCAATTCGATTGCTCTCCAGACGAGGAATTGGTCTCCGAATGCGGCCCTTCGCCTACACCAGCATGGACGAGCGCGATGTGGCGTTCAAAAGGTGGCTTCAGACCAGCACGAAAGCCTCGTCCCGTTCTCAAACCTGTTGATCAAGATTGCAGTCGAGATGAGCTTGCTCTGTCCTCTTTCGGCGCTCCTTCACAGCCTGTTGGCAATATCAATCCTTCAGGTCGGGCTACTGAACATGACGCCGTCGCGCAAGACAGTCAGAATAACGCAGTCGTTGCTCTGCTTTCCAGTTTTTCAGGCTCAGCTGACCAATACGGCGACAATTCGCGAACGATCAGAGAGACCAGGTCCGCCGGAGGAACACCAGTCACAGCCAGCTTACAGCTGAAGCAAGATGTCAACCGACGGCGCTCTGCTCCTTCACAATCTCAGAAGATTGCTCAGGTACATGGCGACTCCACGGAAGGGCAACGGCAGAAAGTCTGTGGTGGCGCAGCGCAGTACAACGAATCGGTGGGCGTTAAAGGCTGCTCGCCATTCCTGTTTCGCAAACGTGCTTTGCGATCCAACAATGGCTACCAGTCTCCACTCGACGTGAGTGAGCTACGGCAAATGTCTGCGCCAGTACCAGCTCCTGCGAAGACGCCTAGCAAGCTGGTTCAGTTCGAATCATCCGTTCTGCCACCATCTGCGCAAGAATCGCGGACCCCCTTGATGGATGAGCATGTCAATCACCGGCTGCCGCAGGAAATCTCCTCTGGTCGACGCTCGGTCTCGCTAAGATCGTCGCTTCGTCAAGAAATGATTGCTTCGGGTGCCGAAATTTCTCGTGTCGAAGCAGATGAGTCCCCGCAGGCTGCTGAGTCAACGAGTCCAGAGAGTAGGCAAGAACATCTGGAGCTCAGCGTAGTGGAGGATTCGTTCGCAGGCCTTGAAGAACCGGGCAATGACAGTTCGATGGTGGCGCAATCAGTAGATCAGCAACCAGAACCTCAGCAGCAATGGCCCGGGACTCAAGCCATGCTTGCACAAGCACAGCACGAGCTGTTCACGTCTCCTGAGAAGACCGACTCTGCCCTCTATTTAGGCGACGCAACTACTCCTCAGGCGCAATCTAGCACCGGAGTACGTCGACGCCGCCCACTGGGTGCCCTTTCTCAAGAGCCCATGCCAAGCACTCAGGCCCTTTTGCAGGACTGGCAAGGATGGTCAAGCATCAAGAAGCCAAGGCAGCCTGGCTCGGTAGGAGATAATTTTCAATCGCCGACAGTCCTCAAAAGTACACTCAGCAAGTCTGCAACTGGCCATGTGCGATCGTTCGAGGACAAAGCAAAACGGCGAAGCAGCCTTCGATTCGCCATGTCACTGTCGCAAGACTCACCCGAAGCTGCTATCACCCCGGCAAAACCTTCCTCCCTGCCAGCCCAGTGCACATATACGGTAACCGGAACTGCAGAACAAGCTGCACCAACAACATGGCCTAGGCCCAGCGGCAAGATTGCCTCTTCAGCTTCATTCAGTGTCGGCATCTCGTCTCTAGCAGTGGCATCTTTCCGATCGCAGCCCAGCTTGGACTCGGGCAGGAACGAATACGACCCGTTCAAGGACACAACAGTCCTGGCCGATTCAACCACAGTCAGCCTGAGCTTCGGCGCCCCTCAAAAGTCTTCTGTGCACAGCATACGGATCAAATCGGCTTCGCAGCCAGCACCAGACCTCGAGCCAATTGCCCAGTCATACGCAGAAGATGAATCAGCATGGCGTTCGCCCGAAGCTGTCAAGATGTCCGAGCCCACGGTACAGAACGAGGAGACTGTGATCAGCGAGCTGAGTTTTGGTCCACCAAATGTTCAGCTCGACAGCTTTGGGGAGCCTTTGCCCAGTTATTTGGGCGCGCAACACGCGCAGCAAATGTCAGATTGTGATTCGCAAGAGTTGCGATCAACAATGAATAGCATTGTGGAGAATGTGCTTGGCCCTGCTGCGAGTTTTAGTTTCTGAGCAGAGGAGCGATAATTTGGCGATCGCTTGACTTTCTAAGAGCCGTTTCTGGAAATGTTCGAATGGATGAGACAATCGTGGTCAGGTAATGCATCAGTGTGGAGTTCTATTGTGACTGGGTAGTATTGTAACAAACGAAGCAAGAGTTGCTATGGTACTCATGCCAACACACTTCTCCTAAACTTAGCATCATTCGGACTGGACACCCAGTCCTTTGAATGTCCCTTCTCACTTCTTACTTGCATGCTCATTCCACGGAACGTCTCCTCCCTTCTCGCAAAACAGAAACTCCCCGCATCAGAAACTCAAACGCCAAAAACTGCTGCCCAACTCCTCGCTCAAACTCCATGCAAACCCATCCAGATTCCTCTCACCTTCCCATCCCCATCCCCGCACTTCCTCCATCACCAAAATCCTCATTCTCCGCCGCATCCCGAATCTCCTGCTGCAAAACAATCGAGTAAACACTCGCCTTCAATAACGTAAACACCGTCGTTGTCTTCCTCTCCAATCCTCGTAGAGAATCTAGAATTTCAGCTGAAGGCTTCGCTGCGAGGTCGTTGAGGACATTTGCTAGCTATTTGGTAAAAAGGTCAGTATTTTTGTGCAGTCATCATGTCCGAGAAGCAGAGACAGGCAGAGGTTTTGGGGGTGAATGCGAGAAAAAGGATTCGGGAAAAGAAGGTTGACGCACATCATCTAGATTCCCGACGAGTTTCGCATACTCGTCTAGAGCCTCTTGCTCGAGTGGAGAGAGGAGTTCTTCGGGATTTTGGTGGGAAGTTGATGAGGAGGGGCGGTAGTCGTCCATTTCTTCTAGCAGCTTGCTTGATTCGGGTACAGAACGAACTTATTTGCGATATGCGTACTATCGTGTGGACTGCTTGTGTCTTGAATCGGATGTTCGAGCGTGTCTTGAGCTTTTGTGTTAATGAGTTGGTTCGATGGCCGGCAAGAACGCGTTGACAAACGCAAAGCTGAAGTCGCGTCTCAAGTCTTGGCACTCTAACTCGAAGTCCATTTCAACGGCTCTCTCAGATATACGTGATGAACTCGAAAAGGACTATGTGGTTTGACACAGATTTACGCTAGACTTGTGAAACAATTGAATACTTCCATTCATATAGGATTTCATCATCAACAGTGCTGGCTCTTGGCGGTCCAGCTCTGATTTCACAACTTTCGCCCGCTGCCGTGCCTGACCTGACCTTTGAACTCCTGATTTTGTCCACAAATTCACCTCGCCCCTGGTCCAGTCCCACACGTTCCCTCCTAAAAACGCCTGTACCTGTGCAAAGAATATTTACAATGATGAGCGGACCTCATTCTGAGGCTCCTCTAGCGCCGATGGTCCAAGACGGTCTGCTTTTGGGGCTGTTCGGAAATGCAATGAGCGGGAATATTATCATCATTCTTCCCCCGCCGTGACGCTCTCTGCTCTGTAGTTCGTCCAGCGAGTGTCGTCAGCTGCGAGCGCCAACGCTATCGATGGCCGTTTGTTTCTTCAAGATGAGGCCCCTGGTCATCTCCATCATGATGTAATGTAACACTGTTGAACTCTTCGAACGGGTCCGCAATCTCGCCACCTGGTGTCTCCAAGCCTGAGTCGAGAGGCACACCCTTCATCTTGCTCGCACTCACGCCAAAGCCCTTATTGGTACCGCCGCCGCCGCCCAGGTCAATGCTCTGAGATTCTTTGACGTTCCTGAAATTGACAGTATCAATGCCGCGGCCCTGATTCGGAATGATTGGTGGTTTCGAATGTCGGAGCAGTGCCCACGAGGTAGTGCGGAAGAATGGGTGGGCCTTGACATCGGATGCGCCGGCGCGAGAACCAAGTCGTCGAAGTTCGTCCTTGATGAGGAGTTTGCGAATCAATGATTTGCAGAGGCTGAAGCTCGGTGTTAGCAGAGGTATAGAGGTGCAGGGCTTCCGCAAAGACTCACTTTGAAATGTTCTGCGCTCCGTTGCCCTCGGGAAACGGAACTTCATCGCGAAGAATATTCGCGAATGTGGCATTCCTGTTCTTGCCCTTGAACGGCGTTGTGCCAAACAGCATTTCGTATATCAATATTCCCAGCGTCCACCAGTCCACTGCACTCGTATGTCCGCAACCCTTAATTACTTCTGGTGCAATGTACTCTTCGGTGCCGACGAACGAGTTGGTTCGGAAGTTGGCAATACAACTTTTCGTATCGATCGTGGGCATGTTGCTGGGATTTGGATTGCTCGAAATGCCGCCGCTCGCACCGCGGCCGCCAGCCATGATCATGACAGGGCCACCACCAGGGTCGGATTGTTTGGAAAGATCGAAGTCACTCAGCATTATATGCCCGGACTGATGCAGGAGGATGTCTGTCGACTGTTAGCAATTTCACTTGGGCCGACGCTTCTTTTACTTACTCTCGGGCTTCAGATCGCGGTAGATGAAACCCATAAGGTGCAAGTACTCCAGCGCAGCCGTGACTTCAGCGGCGTAGAATCGTGCCGCATCTTCGTCCACACATTTGTTCGGACGAGTCTGCAAAGCTCTAAAGAACTCGCCTCCGCTGCAGTACTCCATGCAGAGGTATAAATGGTCCTCTGACTGGAAGGAGTGGTACAGAGTGACGATGAATGGATGATTGCTCGTCGCCAGAATTTCCTGTTCCGCCAGCGCGCGTTTGATCTTATTGCGCTTGATCATCTCCTTCTTTGAGAGCACTGGGAAATATTAGCAGCAGTCCAGCACATTCGCAGCTCACTCATACTGACCCTTCATGGCGTATAACCTCGAGCTCTTTTTCTCTCTCACTAGGTATACTTTGCCAACATCGCCCTTTCCAATCAATTTAATTTTGTCGAAACTGCTGGGCCCAACCTCCACATTCCGGACCTTAATACTGTTACTACTGTAAGTCCTTCTGAAGGCGATACTGTTCCGCAGCTTGCCGGGGGTGATGGCACCATCAATGCCAGGCACGGGGAGGAGATCGCCATTGGCCGGCATCGTTTCCACCATACTCAGCGTACTGGCATTGGCGTGCGACCCCATGCCATTGATCTTAGGCATAGGCATTTCCGCAGTATCTGCTGTAGGTGGTCTGTCCCCATTCGCATCCTTGCCTTTATTGAACAGACCTTGTGCATTTGGTGCACTCGCCACTCTGCGCAGTTTCCTCGCTAGCTCTTCCTTCCCGCTTGTTCCATTGGCATCTTTGCCGGCGTTCTCGGGGGATATCTTTCTCGACATGGTGGGCGTATCGGGAGGAGAAGGCGGGATGCTACTGTCGTCATGGTGGCGGAGGGCGGGAGGACCTTGGTGTTGAAAGTATGGATTGGCATGAGCAGTCGGACTCATGGCATCGTCGAGTGGATTGCCCTCGCTGGCGACGGTCGTGCTCCTACTACGACCGATGTGAGGCAGGAAGCGGCTGTTCCGGAGGCTGCTTTTGTTGTTCGTGGACTGCGGCGTTCTCGCCCCGTCTTGCTGCCCTTCAGCTAGGGAGCCCTTCTCCGAATCGGTGCCATTGTTGGCATGAGACTTGCTGGGCAGGCGAAAGAAGTTTTTGATCTTCTGGCCAGTGCTGTGTGTCCCGTTCGCCGAGTTCTTGCTGGTGCTGCTGAAGACCCGCTTCCCGCTGCCCGGCTCTGATGTGGCGGACGGCATGCTGGCAGAGGTGTGTCGCTGGGCCGTCACAGCCGATATGCCATTGCTGTCGTGAGGATGCACTCGGGTGCTGCTCGGAAAGAGCGAGGAGTGCGGAGGGCGGCGATTTGGGGGGATGGGTGTGGTGATATGTAAGCGAGCTCGTGAACCTCCGGGTGGGGATGCAGCTCGTGCTGCAGCGGCCGATGCAAGAGGATGGACGATAAGGTGGCAGCTCACGAGCAGATTCACTGCCAAACAGCGGAGAAGTGAAGGAGGATAATGCAGATGTTCTGCTAGTCTTCCGGACACAAAGTGGTCGGCGGATATCCGCTCCCTGGTGGTCGAGTCGTGGGTGACAGGGCCGGTCTCAACTGTGGGAAATGTGGAGCTGCTTCTGCTTGCTTGCTCGCTCTCGACTTTCTGGCCAGCGGAAAGGTTGCCGTCAACGCTGCCGATCACCGCCGCGCGATCCAGGCCAACGTCTGCTCGCTGCGCTTGCGAGGTTGTATTTATTATTTACATGGACACGCGTGGCACACTCGCCGCTGGCATCGCCGTCCACCTGCTGATGTAAGCGTCGCACCGGTGACGTCTCACTCTCAGATGCTGCGCCTCAGGTTTGTCGCTAAAACACGCCGCAGCCAAGAAACACTTCATCCGCACCTCCCACGCCGGCGAGCGGAGAGCGGGGAGATGCACGACGCTGCGGCAAGGATCACACTGCAGGAGCACACAAAAAACACAAATCTCAACGCGGCCGACCTGCCAGCTCGAGGGATGCGAAACACATGCTTTACTGCTTTGCCTGCTTCCGCCTCCTGAGTCCGAATACGTACACCATCATCTGTGCCATGCCTGCCAGCTTCTCCTTGCACAATTGACGGACAACTCACGATGACGGTGATGATCAGAGCGAGGGAGCCGATGAGGCGTCTACGGTCTGGCCCACGGGCTTCTGGGCGTTGGTGCTGACATCTGTCAGTATCGTGCGCTATTCTTCGCCGTACGTTTCACCATCGCCATTCTGGCCAGTGGTCACTGTTTACGATCTCCTGCCGGATATAGAGCGCCGCACCTTGTACGAGAAACCTTGAAATGGGGAGAGAACTCTATACAGAAACAGCCGATTTCGCGACCTTGAGTCGCTTCATAATCATTACTTGTGTACAAATGCCGTTTGCGCGATGCATATACTACTTCCGACTCCCAACTTTGCGCAACTCATCTCATTACTGAACACATCGGTCACACACTGTAGATGTTGCGGCGGATTCGTTGGCGACCAAGCTGACATGCAGTTTCGACTTCAAGTGGCTTGGCAGCTGCGAATATACCAGAGATCACGGAACGAACCATCTCCGAGTTTCCATTGTGTCTAGTCTGGCGTGCGAAATAAGGCAAGGCGGCACAGCTCACCACAAATTTTCGGAGATCAATGGATCTTGCTCAAGATTCTCTGGGCAACCTACACGATTCTCGTACGGCGCAGAGTCAGGACAGGCGGCACAGGATATAATGTTTTGTCAGAAACGATCTTGAGTATCATTCGTTTCTCCATTCCATCAAAGCGCTGAATCAGAGTGTCTTAGTACATAGTCTCGTAGAACGTAAAGAGAAATCAGAGAAGCGCTTTCCAATCAAATCATCGTGATCCTGTGACCTCACGTCACCCAAACAAGAGCAAGATTTCCTCACTTGGACACATGAGTGTCGCCCATCAACACCCACAGACCCCAAGCAATCAACATCAGGAGCGAAATCGTGAATATAGCCCACTGCCACCAAGAGCCAAATCCTTTCCACGGTCCCTCTTCCTCCACGAACTCCTCTTCGTCGGGATCTCTGGCAGTGACGCTCCAGTCTTCCCTCGCCATAGGGATGGTGGCGACCATCGTTCCATAACCCTTCGTTGGAGTGATGGCAGCAGCCTCTTCATCTGCGACCTTCTGTGCATTCTCACCTGAGGTCAGTCTGGCCTTCCCGAAGAAGTTTCCTCTCCAACCTCTACCACCCAACCTCGTCTGCTGAGCTTCCACATCAAGCATCCACGCCGAAACCCGACATTCCATTCCCTGTGGCCGCAGATTTGCCACTGCGCAAGGAAGCACTGGCCGTGGGGTTTCGCGCAGTTTGCGCACTTCTTCATCGATGAATTTGAAGCGGCTGGAGAGTGGGGTGCTGGGTGTTCCTCCAGAAGAGCTTGACGAGGATTCTGATGCCGAGGAAGCGGTGGACGGACTTGCTGCGCGCTCAGGAGGTGAGATAGTGGCGCTATCGGGAAGGACCCAGGAGTGGAAGACCCCGATATGCTCTCGATCAGGGCCTCCTTCAGTTCGTGGGGCGACTGCGCGGCCCCGTTGTTCTTCTTGATCAGGAGACATGTTGAATGTAGCTGATTGGTGAATGTGGTCGATGTAGTGTCTCGAATTTGCTTCTGCTTTGATCCCGAAAATGTTCGAATATGTCGGCTGACTGGATGGGCACTTCTCGCAGAGGCGCGAGTAATACATATAGTCTGCGTTGGCCATTTTTGAGGACGTCCCCAAACAAGTCCTTAGAGATGAAATTTTATGTTCATCCAACGGTACGGTGAGGCCACTCCATGTCTATTTTCATGTCCTCAAAGTCTATCAGAGCCCTAGATTTTGCCTTTGGTTGGAGGCTGCATGTGCTGTGCTAGTGAATACGACAGGAACATGATTACCGAGCTTGTCAGTCTTTTATTGGGAATTCAAGAAGCCATCGTGCGGTGAACGCTGGGACAAAATGGAAAATCTTCTTGGGCACATAAGGTGCATGCAGGTGAGACAAGTCCGCGCCTTGCATTCGTGAGGAAGTACCTTTTTTGATGCTGTCACATCGTGCCACCACAGATATGATCTCCAAGCCTGTCAACTGTAAGCGATCGAGAAATATGAGCCACGTTGCGTTTGGCGGCGTTGGTGGAGGATTTCTTTTGCGGCTGTCTATCAGGCGGTGCTCTGTAGTCTCTGATGGCCTTCACTTTGCTCGTGCTTCGACCACTCTTCATCAGTGTCCCTGCTGGCTCACACGTGTCACGCTACGAAGGTTGTTCCGGCACGTGAAGTGGATCAGGTCAGGCAATGTCGCCATACGCCGCATCTTCGGCATCGCGTACTGTCGCATCAAATGACGGTACGTCTGACCCCAGAACGTCTTGTTGTGCGTGCTGGATTTTGTGCGTCACCGGTGCCGAAGAGGTGCCTACGCTGCTGCCGATGAAGGACTGTGAGAAGCTCCTCATGCGGATAATGGTAACAATACTGTTGTGGAAGTGCATTGGAAGTGAAGAGAGATTGATCAGTTGTGATCTCCAAAGCCGGCCAAGAGCGGGGTTCGGAGTTGAACTTCCACCTCGTCGCCGACGACCCTCTTCACATTTGATGATTCACACTGACATATCGAGATGGCGTTCAGGAAGCGCAACGTAGCCGTCGGTCGGCAGCTTACAGCTGGTACAGGTGATGCTGCTCCAGCCAGCATTCCAGGCGTCCGGCCGTCGCCTGTATCATCGTACACTGTCACATCCACCGGCACACCTTCGCTCGACGGTCTGCTCGGCGGACATGCGGGACTCGCGCTCGGCTCGAATCTTCTGATTGAAGAGAGTGGAACGACAGACTTCGCGGGTGCCTTGTTGAAGTACTACGCTGCAGAAGGCATTTGTCAAGGACATGTTCTGCACGTGGTGGGCATGGGCGAAGGATGGGTCAGAGAATTGCCCGGAATAGCGGAGGAGAAGAAGAGCAGGAGCTCTTCATCAAAATCTGCCGCAGACGAAGAGAAAATGAAGATTGCATGGAGATATGAGCGGCTTGGGCAAGCGGGAGAAAGAGGTGCGTGGGATGCGCCTGTGCACCGGTTCTGATGTTCAGATGCATGGCGTTCATAAAATGTAAGTACTGTTCAAACTGACGGTAAGTACAGCTCTTCCTGATCGAACGGCCGTTGTCTCTTCCAGCAACCCATCACAACCAAGTATACCCTTTTGTCATACGTTTGACCTTACCAAGCGCATCACCATTCCCCCGGATGCAAAAGTCAATCACATCCCAGTGTTGCCATCATCGAGCCTTGACTCAATCGTACAGAACCTATCACGAAGTCTTGCTGCATCTGCTCCAAACAGCAGTCACAGGCTCGTGGTGCCGTCACTGCTCAGCCCAGCACTTTATTCACCACTGGCAGGACGTCCAGACAGCTTTATAGGCTTCTTCAAAGCACTCCGGACGCTTCTACGACAGTACAACAACAAGCTCACAGCTATGATTACCTTGCCACTGGAGCTGTACCCACGATCGTCAGGCTTAGTACGCTGGGCCGAGATCCTCAGCGATGGCGTCCTCGAATTGACGCCCTTTCCACATCTGATGGATGCCTCGAACAGCCTGGCTGAAAGTGGAGGCGCTCGAGACAAGGACGAGCAGCCCCAGGGCCTTGTTCGATTTCACAAATTGCCCATCAACACCGAACGTGGCGAAGGTGGCGCAGGGGCCGGAAACAGCTTAGGTGAAGATCTGGCTTTCACTGTTAGCAGAAGAAAATTTGTGATCAAGCCATTTTCCTTGCCACCCCTGGAGGGCGATCAGGAAGCCCAGCAGGAGGCGGGCAAGGTCACTGCGAAGGATATCCAATTCTGATCAAGAACGTGTTCGAACGGTCTGCTCACTTGCCCGAACGCAGAGCAAGATTTGCGATAGAGGTCAAAACTGGATGGATGGGCTGGGAAGATACCTCGAGCGACTATACGGCGCTGGCGGATGCATCAAGATGACTCGATACAGCCTCTTGCAATCGTGCTGCTATTCCGGAACCGCTGGACACTGGCCTGGCATCTTCGTGCGAGAGTCTGCAATGTGCTCCATTCTCTGCGAGCAAGAATTATCTGATGTGACTGGCTACAGTGTTTAGATACCTCGGCTACTCTCGACAAGGTCCCTTAATTCGTTGCCATAATGCAAAAGATGAAGGCATTGCTGGCTACTCGAAGAGAGTTTGGAGAACAGGGACAGAGCAACTGCTTGGGCCCTGACATCTCCAAGGCCATAGATCGTTCCGGGAATCATAGCTTGGAGGCCGCAGGCCGTCCTTACCCAGTTGCTGATGATAGAGGATTCGGGGAAGGAAACTAAATACGGCGCCAGAAAGATGTTGGCTTGCACAATTGTTGACGACAACGAGCGCACCGCTGTGCTGCAAAATACTTCTACTTGCAGGCCCGCTACGAAGTGGGTGATAGACAGACAAATACAAATATGTTTCCCACCTTCAAAGCACTATCCCCCAGGGAGAAGTCGAGCAGCGCTCTGCAGGCAGGCTTACCATCAAAATGGTTCACTCTTCGCTATGCGTATAACTCCTTTCTGCCAGTGATGAGGGCGGTGAAGTAGATATCATAGCGGTAAGAAAGTGGAAGGTGAGACAAGAGTATAAAAACCAGCACACCGTTCTGGGCACGGCGCGTGGTGATCGAAAGAAGTACTTCGATGGGTATGAAGCGTTTTCGATTGTGTCGGCATCCGACTTCCTTTGCATGCGCAATTCCGCCATGCCTCTGACCAGATTGCCCAAGCCAAGCCTGTATGACACATGCCGTCGCACTTATGGTATCGTGGAATTCGTGAGCTTTCCCATCCATGCGCCTCTGTTTTTCCCTTCAGTCCAACATGCCTTCATGATGGATGATCTAAGCCTTGCGCTTCTTCTCGTTGGCGACACGGCCCGCGGCGATGCGCTCAATGATCTTTTCCCGGTCCTTGTCGAGCTTGAGCTTGGTGATCTCGACCTTGCTAGGAGCGATACCAAGAGGCACAGACTGGCCGTTGGACTTCTCACGCTGCACACGCTCGATGTGGATCACATACTTGAGACGGTAGACAGACGTGACCTTGCCCTCGCGACCCTTGTTGGAGCCACGCTTGATGACGACCTCGTCACCCTTGGTGATTGGGATGGCGCGCACGTTGTGCTTCTCGCGCAGTTCTACAATTCAGAAGAAAGACCTGTCAGCAATGCTCCTAAACCGGAGATATGCTTTGATTGACAGGTATAGAAATACCTTTGCTCAGAGGCGCGGACATGATGACCCGGCGCACACTGGATGGAGCCTGGAAGTGAGCCTTGCGGCTCTTGCTCCGGCTGGAGTGCAAGTTGCTGTTGATCTTGGTCATTTTGGCGGTGGGCGGAAATGTGTCGATGGGTGACTTGACGGTTGGCGAGAAAGTCCAATCTCTGCTGAAAAGGAGAAAACAGCTGCGCGTGCGGCTCGGTTTTGCAAATTCGACGGGCAGGTGTGGAGGAGTCTTGGCAAGCGCGGTTCGGCTCATGCCGACCCAGCCGCTTGGGCTGTCCCCGAGGGCTTCGATGCGACGCGATGTGATTGTGATGATTGAGCAGGCGTTGCGCGTGTTGTATTGAAGAGACGGGACACAGTGAGGAATACACAGGGAGATTGGGCATACTGAGGCGACAACGCAATACCGGAGGCGAAGTGAGGAGAAGCACGCGACCGCGACAACACGCCTCCCAACCCAACGCCGACACACCTCCACCATGCGCATGCACGCGGCGGTCTTTGACGACATACGATAGCCAGGCGCGATCGCGATGGCGCCCTATCCGCACAACAACTTCTACGATCCGGTTGGGAGTCAGTCTCATCAGCCCTCGGGCTACACATATTCAAACACCAACTCGCGGTACCCCAGCCAGAACACGACATACCAGAGCAGTAGTTACTCTCAAAATTACGGCACGGGCTATGATAATCAGTATGCGGGTGCAGCAGCTCAACAGCAGCAGCAGCAGCAGCAGCAGCAACCGTCTGCGAGCAGTTCAAATGTGGCAGCCACAGGACTGAGCTCATTAGGCAACCAAGGCTACTCGCAGCCTGTGTCAAGCGCCACTTCTCGCAGCAATGTGGCATACGACACTTCCAATTCAACGTGGGCACAAAACTACGCGTCCAATGCATATCAATCGACGAATCGATCGCAGGCCAATCAGTCGCCGATCTATGCCACTCAGTCCACGGGCAGCACATTTGGTCGATTGAGCTTGCCAGACCAGACTCAGACCAACACATATGGTGCATCTCAGAATTATCAGACTACTTCCTCAACGCCTACTGCGCAAAGCAGCAGCGCTAGCCGTTCCTATCGTAATGCGCCTAACAGCGCGGGCTACAAGAACAGCTACCAGCCACAGCAAGAGCAGCAGGCGCAGCAGCCTCCACCCCGTTATGCGAGTCCTCTTCATGCGATGCAGGCCCAGCAACACCAGCAGCAGCAACAGCCAAGCCACAACAAGCAGCCGTCACGAACTTCCAACCACGCGCACCCGTCGCCACGAGTAGCAGCACAAAATCTGCAACAGCAGCGTCAGAGTACTTCAGTCGAGCCGATGCCTACCACAGTCGATCCCTCACAGGTCTATGATATCCGCGCGGAGCGAGAGAAAGCAGCTCGGATCGAGGCCGAGAAGCGCCGGAAGTACGAAGCCGAGCAGGCAGCTAAAAAGGCCGAAGAAGATGCGAGACAAGCCGAAGAGGATGCGCGGAAAGCGGAAGAAGAGAGAATTGCAGCCGAGGCGCGTAAGGCAGAAGAAGACGCGAGAAAGGCAAGTGAAGCGGAAGCCAAGAAGAAAGCTACAGCAGAACGAATGAAGGAAGCCAGAAGAAAAGCAAAGGAGGAAAAGCAGAGTAAGACCGCTGCTACTGCTTTGCAGCAGATGGCCTCAGGTAGTGGTGGCGGTAGCATGATGGATATGATGGGCAATATGATGGGCAACATGTCTGGCCCGCCAGCCAATGACGAGGAGGCAGAGATGCGCGCCATGTTCAAGAAGATGCGCGAATTCAATCAAAAGAATCCTGCCATGCTTGCAAAACTATGGGAGGAAGAGCGCAAACAGCATGCTGCGCAAGCGTCGCCTGGACCATCTCAGCCTACACAGCCAGCACCAACTGTGACACCACAACCTGCTGCTCAAAAGTTGACCAAAACGCAGCAGAAAGCGCCAATCTCTGTCGCTGCTCCGCCTGTGCAGCCATCAGTCAAAACCGCCAATCGACCCGCGCAACCTTCGCCTACGACCCCCGGTACCGCAGGCACATCACTTTGGCCTCCGCAGAAGAAAGGCACCCTTGCTGAAGCTGCCGCCAAATGGTTATCTGAGCTACCAGCCAACCAAAGCAACGGGGGAGTGGTGAGTCGCGAGCAAATCTTGAAAATCCTCGACGCGAATCCATCATATGTGCAGCTGTGTGAGGCCATCGAGCGGACTGGCATTTACTTCGAACGATCAGCACTGGCCAAAGAGCTTCTCAAAGCTGTACCTGACGGATTGAGAGGTGGTCAAAACAGTGTTAAGGCAGGCGCGAATGCAGCCCCTTCGGTGGCAGCAGGCAGTAACGGAGCCAAAGCTAATGGCACGCCTGCAACTGCGCCGTCGAAAAGGAAAGGCAGGCCGAAGAAGGACGAGCCTGGGCGTTATTCACTGCCTGGAGGGAGAGGCTCCACAAGTGGTGGCACCGTTTCCTATTCGGCGCCCACCTTCACATCGCTCACGGACGCAGCGAGAGCAGTGAACGCTATGAACACGTCGGGTGGCATGTTCCCGGGCACCGTGTCCGACTCTCTAACCAATGCATATATTCCGGCTACTCAAGATCCGACATTTTACGACTCCACGCCAATGATGATTGATGATGATCCGCAGCCATCTATGTCACAGCCACCTGAGATCAAGCCAGAAGAAAAGTCAAAAGAGCCGCCGCCTCCTCCCAAGGACAAGGAAGAAGCCGCACGGAAGCGTGGGTTCGGCGATCTTGTTGATTTGACAGCTGGCGATTCTGATGATGAAGAGTCTCCTCGCAAGATTGTCGTTCCCTTCAGCGGACCTGGCAACGGAGTCAAGACAGTACCGTCGAATGATGGGCTTAGGCAGCCTGTATCATATCAACAGTTCATACAAAACAAGGCACATCCACCACGGCCGCCGTCCTTTGGACCTGCCTTCGGCTTCGGTCAGCCTGGGTCCAATTTCTCTGCGCCTAATAATCGCAGACCTACGTTCCCGCAGCAAACATGGAATGGTCCAAAAACGCAATCGCCAGCGCCCCCGGCGCCGGGACCACAGCAAGTGCGTTCGAAGGGTCCGTCGGAAGAGTCCAAGCAAGCTGAGAGGATCCGGGGGAGGATGCTTGTTGAGCCTATTATGAGGGATCGCGTGGCTCGCAAGTCCAAATACGATAGTCGGACAATCGCTCGGGATGTACTGCTGGCTACAGGCCGTCATCCAGACATGCGCGCTCTCAATGCACATCTCAATGTCATGCAGAAGTTGCTCGGCGACCATGGAGGCGTAGTTGATGGCGGGGACAGAGGTAACAAGAGTGATCTGTCGACGATTCGCTGGGACCTTATTGACCCAGGCGATCCAACGGAAGAAGCAAAGACCAAGGCAAAGTCAGCTTCCAACCGCGAAGAAGACGTGGAAGATGGAGATGGCGACTCTGCTTCTTCAAAACGAAAGCCTTCGCAAGGGCTCGAGCCTCGGGATCGATTGCCGAACCCTAAGAAGCCTGTCGGTCGGCCACCCAAAAACGCCGACCGCGATCGCGGCTCTGCAGTTCGCGACGCGTCGCCAGTAACCATTTCCGCCAATGAACACCCAGAGCTCACATCCGACTTGTCGCCTCGTGTATCACGTGCCACTCCTGTCACTAGACGCGGCTCTGTCGCGTCCAACTACACACCAAAAACCGGCACCAGCGGTCGCAGACAGCCATCAGGCATGTCTAAGGCAGCTCCTACGCAGCCGACTGGCACACCAGTCGGGTATGCTGCCTTCCGCCAGGTTGATGAGAATGGCAATCCGATCAAAAAGAAAGGACGACCCGTTGGTTGGCGCAAGAACATCCACTCGCGAGAAGCTCAAGGTCTCACGCCAAAGAAAATCGCATCAAGTGAGCCGAAGACTACCTCGAAGCTGAGGCAGTCAACTGGCACCCGAGAGTCTTCTGAGGTCATCGTCGAGCCGCATTATCAAGTCTTCCCGTGCCAATGGAAGAATTGTAATGCAGAGCTCGACAACCTTGAAAAGCTCAAGAAACACACGCTCAAGCTCCACGGCGAGGCCAATGACGAGGGCGACTTCGAGTGTCAGTGGCAGAATTGCGGGAATGGTGTGCATATTGACGCTCACGGCAACGAACGCCCTGGAGATGCTGGTATTTCGAGCTTCGAAACACTGGATCATTGGTTCAAACACATTAACAAGACCCATCTCCATGAGATCGCCTGGAAATTGGGAGACGGGCCCCGAGGGGGCAGCGTTTCAGGTGAGCAAGAACAAGTAGAATAGATTGATTGCGTTGAGCGTTCGTCGCAATCCTTGTACATTATTGCACATTCATGCAGCGCGATCTTCGTCACGACTATGCGCGCTACTCAGAACTGACACTCTTGTGTCATGACAGAAATCCGCAGTGATAGTGCAGCATATCTGAGCGATGCCTCAGGAAGAAGCGTTACGCCTCTGATACTAACACCACAGGAGCTCGCACAGCAGAAGGCGGAAGCGGAAGTTGGAGGTGGGGCCGAGGACGAAGTGATGGAAGATGTGCGAGCAAGCACGTCAATGGCTCCGCCTAAGCTCAAGCGAAAGCCCGGTAGGCCTTCGAAGATTCAAGAAGCTTTTGGCTTGCAGACCATGAGTCTAGACAAAAATGAGCGAGAAGCAGCCACAGAGCTGAAGAAGCTCGAGGATCAGAAGCGGCGCGAGGGAGTGACGATGGGTTTGGAGGGCAGTCGGCTGGTAAATGCCAAACGAAGACGTGGGTTCTTGGACGACGAAGACTTCGAGGATGTGATCGAGGACAGCGAGCCAAGCTTGTGAGCCTGCTACGAAGCCACGACAAAGGAGCAGCTGATGATGCCACGACTGTGGGAGCATGTAGATGAGGCCATGAGATGCAGGTTGTAATACAACAAGATATGATACAAACGACCAGGCCGAGGGTTGACAGGGTAGCCGAACACAGCTACCATTGCGTCCTTCAGGTTTGCTCTCGGTTGTTGAGCCAAAAGCATAGCCTAGCCTCTTGCACTTCCTTTTATCTTCCCCTCATGTGACGCTTCAAGCGTCGTTCCATCACGCTTTGACATTGCCCTGTCCCGCAACCCATGCCATAATACACGGATGTACGGCACAGTGGCGCAAAGTTCTATATCCTCATTCCACGTTGTGATCTCTCTCTGAAGCTCCACTCCTCAGTCCTCGAGCTCTCTGTGCTACGTTTAGTATCGTGCTGCCCCTCCAGCTCCATTCTTCCAGGTCGCCCTCATAGTTTGGAAACCCCTTCGGTTCCTTCCAATCAAGAGACAACGGCATTATTCAGTTTCCCGGCCAGTCCTGCTGCGCTGTCCTTTATCGTCCCGGTCGAACCTTTTGTCGATGTTGCACCGGTAACGGCTGATGTCTGAGCGAGGAGAGATTGATGTTCATCGCTGTTGACTTCGAGAAAGTGGTATACGACGATCATGAGGACTGCGGCGAAGCCGAGGAAGAGCGCGAGCGTATAGAGGGAGCCGTCGGAAATCATTGTTGCTGGTTTGAGATTGAGACGTTCGTTCGGTGCGACTTGTTTGCAATGGGTTTCAGGCGTTCCTAATGTCCCTTGTGGTTGGTATCTCGAATGCACGAAAGCTCAATTGGAGTGGTGGCGCGGTATTGCGATGTTTGATGCTGTTGTTGGACTTCGGAGCTCAGTTAGATAGCTGGCCAGATGGGGGTGACCCGTAATGGGCTTGGCGCGAGCTTCCACCTTACACGACGCGTCTCGCCTTCTGACACAACTCAACTCAAACTCCTCGAAATACTCTCCGCTGATTCTGCGCTTTTAGCTCAACCATGAGTTCGACAATCCTCGCTCTGCCGCCGGAGCTTCTC
The DNA here is from genome assembly GCA_005356885.1 of Cercospora cf. flagellaris. Classification (NCBI taxonomy): domain Eukaryota; kingdom Fungi; phylum Ascomycota; class Dothideomycetes; order Mycosphaerellales; family Mycosphaerellaceae; genus Cercospora; species Cercospora cf. flagellaris. The sequence continues at coordinate 935,249 of RJLU01000002.1, forward strand.
GAGCATATTCTGCGGTATTTGCCCATGATTGACCTGGTCCAGGTTTTCAATGTCTGCAAAGAATGGAGAGACGTAGTTTTGAACAGCCTGCATCTCAAAACTACGCTTTTCCTTGTTCCTGAAGCATTGAGGCGTTGTCTGCTCTGGAAACGCCGCACTTTCTCACCCCCGCTCAAGACTTCTGATGGCTGTTCTTTCTCCGAGAGTGTCACGCTCCGCCTAACGCCAGCAACATCACTAGATCGGTCGCCAAAAGTCGCTCAACGGTCTGGAAGACATAGAAGAGGTAGATTTCATGAGTCTCGGCTTCACGTTTGCACTATCAACGAAATTTTCTTTGAAGATTTAATTCCGCAAAGCCGCCTCCCGGACATCGAAAGTATGGGAAACCCCAATGAGCATATTTACTTCAATAGCAATTTTCGAGCTCTTGTGGAGTCATCGAGAGTGTCTTACTGGCGCAAGATGTATGTAACTCAGCCTCCATCAAGATCCGTCCTGGTATCTGGGACTTTTCGCACACCTGCCTACAAGCCGACCAGACGTCAGCGAGCCCCTCCTCATCAGATCGAACATCACGCGGTCAAGGAAATCACGCACGAGCCAGGAGTCACCGTGGGACATATAGTCGACAAGATACAAGAGCTTGAGAGGCAGTTCGGGGCCACATTCTCGTGTGACCCAGACTTACTAGTGCCAGGCCCCGTTTTTCTCACAGAAGACAACATCTCTGAGATAGAAGCAATGCGTGGTGACTCAGACGAAGACACGGAGTGGAGTGACTCCGATGCATCAACAGAATCTGATCTGGAATCGCCTTTGGATTCCGATGAATGAACTGAGATACCCGGCCAAACAATGCCGTGGCGCGTCACATCATGGATGGTCTTGAAAACGAAGAGCGCGCCAATGCCGTCTTTAATGGACTTTGGCTAATGACATGTCCATTGTTGAGAGACACACCCAGGAGCCAGCGCTGCAAGTGTAATGTGCCAGACGTGCCCACTGTACACACAATGTCTTTGCAGGACGCTGTCCATTGGTGACTACAGAATGTCGATCCTTCGCCATTGATTCCAGGTGCGGAGTCGGCTCTTTTCTCTCACAGAACGTGCCTGCTCGGTCCCGGTTCGTTGCAGCGAAGACGGAATCTCTTCCAGACCAACAAGTTCAGCCATGAGTCGCAACCACTCGGCATGGCTGGACTATACGCCCTCGGCCAAGAAACATTGAGCAGCGAAGCTTGTGGCGTTTGCTTCCTCGATGCAGGCCGCGGCCTGACCAATTGTTCGCATAGGCTATGTTTCCTCCCCCGGCAACGAGGCCTAACATTCCGATGCGCACGTGGAATCGAATGCAAATTCGCTACCATAGGGCGGCGCGTCCGATGAGACGCGGGCTAGATCATAAATGTGGCTTTTGAGTTTCCGTGGCGCGAAGAATCACAGCACTGGACGTCCGCCACTTCACCTTTTGGGATTCTGCACGGGTTCTACGTGACGGTCTAGTAGCCGTTGAAAAGCACGTTGTCCGCCTTGGGAGGTTTGTGTCTGCCAGCCAATTTCTACAGCATCACACAGCTGACCATGTTCAAGACATTGAGCCTCCTCCTGTGTGCTTCGGCTGCATGCGCCAAGCCCACGATTCTCAAGAGGCAAGATGTTGCTGGCGAGGTGGTTCCGGACAAGTACATTGTGCAGCTCGCACCGAATGCTGTGCTCGATGACAAGCTCATCCAGAAGCTCAAGGACGAGTCCGGAATCAAGGTCAACAAAACGACATCTTTCAACTTGGATGGCTTGAAGGGGTTCACCGTCAAGGCCAACGACAGTGCCATCGACTCTCTTGCCGAATACAGCAGCCTGATCTCTGTCGAACCCGTGACCGTCATTCGAGCAGCGATCATTCCACGACAGGCTACCGCAGGGACGCTTGTTGCAAAAGATGGCACTTGGGGCCTTGATCGCATATCCCACAGAAGTTGGACATACACGAGTCGAGATTTCCCGGAGAACAAGACGGAATATATCTACAAGTCTGTTGCGGGTGTGAATACGGTCACTTATGTCGTGGACACTGTAAGAGAATCTTCAAACCAACGTCTTGTTTCGGTGAACTGATCGCCAGCAGGGCATTTATACTGCCCACAGCGATTTTGGCGGCAGAGCTTCGTACGGAGCCAACTTCATCACAAATGAGGGACCTGAAGACAAGAACGGCCATGGTGAGTTGTCGATCGCTTGGGAAGCGTCTCAATTGGGGTTTGATCTGACTCGTGCAGGAACACACGTTGCAGGCACAATCGGCGGCACTAAATTCGGCGTCGCAAGGAGAGGGAAACTCGTCTCTGTCAAGGTCTTGAATGTCAATGGTACTGGTGACCTTTCAGGAATCATCTCGGCTCTCGACTGGATCAACAAGGACGTCGCGGCTAATAAAGCCAGTCGTCGTGGCTCGGTTGTCAACATGAGCATCGGAGCCAGTTTCAGTCAAACTCTCAATGATGCTACGAACGCCCTTGCCAACGCTGGTATACTCGTAGTTGTCGCTGCTGGCAACAGTGCCGTGGATGCAAGCACACAGTCTCCCGCTTCCGCGACTGGAGCCTGCGCGATTGGATCCATGTCATATTACAATGTAAGTAAATGAGCATTTCCGAGAGCATCTTGGGGTTATTTGGCTGACCATTGTGTGCTCTGATCAGTCGGCGAACACGTACTCGAACTTCGGGCCCAAAGTGGCTTTACACGCACCAGGCTTCCGCGTGCGATCCGCGGGCATCGCAGGTCCTAATGCCGTGGCTGAATTGTCCGGCACCAGCATGGCATCTCCACACGTTGCTGGAGTTGGAGCATATTTGATGAGTGTCAGCACTTCGTACACGGGAAGTAATTTGTGCAAGAGGATGCAGCAGTTTGCTACGCGGAATCAGCTCAAGAAGGACGACGGCACAGCATTGGGAAACAACACGCCGAATTTGATTGTTTGGAATACGGCTACGAAGCCACGATGAAACGACAGATTTGATGGTATCAGGACGCTATGACTTAAGATGAATGTAGACTACGACAGCAACGAATGCAGCAACGAGTTTTACGGCGAGTTCAAAGAGTCATGGCACCTCACACGCAGCGAGTCCAGCTCCCGCGGTCGGCGGCAGCACGACGTGAAAGCCCTCAGCGACAATAGAGCAGCTCGCTGCATGCGGTTTGAAGTTGCCGGACCGGCCGGGGCCGCAACATTGGAAGTGTCCGATTCACAGTACATCCTTAAGCGCATATTGCGGCGCATCTGAATCGCCTCTATTCGAACTCGAGCCCTGCGAGGTAGCAACAACTGTCGCGCTCTCTTTATCAAAGCCAATTCCCAATGCTTGCGGCGTTCCCGGCTCACTCTCGTCTTGCCCTTCCGGCGTTGTGATCCAGTGCAGGACAGCGCAAGCGATCAGAGCTGCGATCACGCGTCAGCGCTGTGAGACTGGATCTAGATGTGAAAGAGTGTCTCACCGTCAATCTTGCAGGTCATGCAGCATAACCAAGCTGGCTCCCCGTTGAATATAGTCAGGGAGATCTTGACGGCCAGCGTCGACAGCATAGTGATACCGGTACCGATCGATGTTCGCATGACGACTCGCCGCAGCGGCAGGAGTAAGCCCTGGCCACCGAAATGGACCATGAGCAAGGGAAACAAGAAGCGCAGTGTCAAGTAAAGCTGGAAGGCTGGTCAGCAAGCCGGGTTTGGCAATGGCAGTCGCTTTGGTACTCACATATGACAAAACTTCCACTACCAATAGCGGTATCAGTGCGTACATCTGAATGCCAATGATGCACACCTTCGCATCGTTTACAAATGCGATGGAACTGCAATGGCATAAGCTCATGATACATGGTCCAGGAATGCATACTTACTATTTGATCGCAAAGCTTGTGACGACGAGGTATGGCACGAAAAGTGCAACACAGCTGAGGATGTACTCCAGTGTTTTATATCTTGGGTTGACCGGCCAGGAGATGATGTATGCGCGCTCGATGAGAAATAGAAAGCCGGCCATCTTGCTCACCACGTATAGTGTGAGACCTGTTGAAGCCTATCAGCGGTCGCCTTCTACGATCAGAACGAAAGTTCAAGCTCACATAATAATATTGTCGATTCACACAAGCTGTGATTCTCTGCTCGAATATGCAGCACCACTGTGAGCACAAATACGAAGAGGAAAGAAGTCACGTATGTCTGCCCGGGCAGTCAGCCATGTGACAACGGAGATTGTAGGCAGGCAAACAAACATACCAGTAACAGACAACATGATGCGACAGTGAATGCTTTATGCTTCGCTTGTTGCAATCGCTGCCAGAAAAATATTGCGATGAGTGGCAAAGACGCCATCGAGGTTACGAGCGAAACAACCTCGCCCTCCAGCAGAAACTGGCTCTTGACGGCATTGCTGTCGCTCACGACCGCTCGGATGGCCACCATCTTGTTCCAGTTATGATCTTCTTCACACCTGCATTAGTTGACTCAAGGCTGAGAAGAACATAAGACCAAGCGTCGTATGCATTGTGAAGAGTATATCGGTGCTTAGAGCACGCGATATTAGGTAGAAATCCGGCGACATGTTCCAACTTGCACATCGTGGATTAGCAAAGCAATCAGGACCCGAAGAAGAGCCTTGCGGAGGATTGTGCCTGGCATTGCGAGGAGGTGCGGAACGAGCGTGGGTCCGTGACCTCTTTCTGGCTAATGTGCCAGGGCATAATCGCAGATGGCCTGCGTTGTGATTTGAACAGAGCTCTGTAAAGTTTTCGCCCGGGCCATATCACATTCAACTGACATGGATCAGTCTGTCGGCATGATTTCACAACATCTGGGGTGTACCGGCATTGCGGTATGATCTGCCGAGACCCACTGTTGATTAGAGCGTATCCTGGCGACACATCCAGGTGAAGAGGGCAGTGGTCTGCAGGCTGCGGGCATTCCTTGCACAGAAAGGAAAGGACCTTACATTGGAAAGCCGTTCATCCGACTGCAGCCATATGATCTGAAGCAGGACAACGAGCAGCTAAAATAAATGTCACAGGCCCGAATGCCGCATCAAGCAAGACACTGTCGTGCCAGGGTTGACATGTCAATTTTGACCCAATCCGGAAGTTCCGACCTCTCATTTGTCGAGGCTGCTCCGTCATCCTGGAAGGTGTTCGCAGCTTGTACTATACAGTACAGTAGTCTGAGGTACTGTATCGACGTTGAATACTTCGGCACTGGCGACCTACGCCCTAAGAAATACTTGTGGAACCCTAAAAGAGTTCCTGGGCATTGTGGAACTACATCCCAACCGATGCTGGGGGGTTCTTTCGAGAACAGTGCGTCTGACGATGGCGTTGGAGACAAGCTCCGTTGTCCCGGACGGAGCGTGAATGGGACAGCATTTATGCCGTGGGGCGCTCTTGAGCCTCCGGTATAAAGTGAAAGCGTACTGGCACTTCTTCTCATTTCTCCGTTTGGTAGAGCTGCTGCTGGCCGCGCTTCATCGGTCTTGGTGATTGCCAGTCCCGAGTGTGATCGAGCCGGTCAGTCGGTATCACTAGACACGCGCTGCTGCGTTCAGCTGAGCCATCGTATGGCACTCGTCAGAATACGAGTGTCCATTTATGGGCTCTGCGGAAGCTTGCAGACGTTCGTTCTTACCACCCCGCGGGAAATGGCTTGGCGACATCCAGTGTAAGCGGCTCTACTTTGGCCAACGTTCTTCAGCATGCTAGATCGGGTTGCCGCATGAGTAGGGAAATGTTCTCCATGCAGATGAAGTGGCCCTGTGGAAGAAGTGGAGTAGTTGGCAGCAGCACAAGTTGCACAACGCGTCACAACGCGTGGCTACTCTTGCAGGTACCGAGGGGCCGAAACGCTTGCTCTCCAATGACAAACCCTGTCCAAAAATACTCCACCGTCCGCCGAGAGCTCCGGCTGTGAAAGTCTGCACTTCTTCACGGCAAGTGATAAGATGTCGACAACCATGATGAAGAGGGGAAGATCGGAAACACTACTTGGGTAAACCGCCAGCGCTCCGATTTCGCGCATTGTCTCCTCTACCTGGTTCAACGACATCCAATGGCCAACAGCAAGCTCTGGGATCAGTCTGCTTCGCATTCGATCCTCGGATACTGGGGTCCTCCGACCAGTCATGTCAAGTAAGGCAGTTGCACAGCAATATTTTTGAGTAACGAGTACCAGAACTGACCTTTCGATGCTATTAGCTTCTGTGAAGAGGTGCATATTTCTTGGCTTCATATGCGCCAAGACAGCCGCTGACTGAGATGTTCTTTTCCAGGACTACATATGGACCTACTTTGTTGCCGAATTCATCAATACAGTGACTAGCTTCGCCTACAGTATGCTACACAAGAACTTGGTTCGGCCGAAAGCTCACTGTCTCTTGCAGTTGCATATGGCATCCGTGGCATTCGTCGATCGAAACGCCATGATATTGGCCTCTTCTCGATTACCAATTCTTCCTACTTTGCTCTCATTGGTGTTGGAGTCTTCAGTGGACTTTATCATACGACGCTGAAGTACCATACTCAAATGTGTATGTTCACTCTGCAATTTCTCGATGCTTGAGACTGACCAAACCGTAGCCGACGAATTGTCAATGCATGTAGGTCGTGTTGCCTGCCCTTCAATTGGGAGCATTCATTATAGGATTGTAGCTGTGATTCAAATTTGATGCTAATGCCGAGATGCCCAGGTCGCCATCGCTACAGTCCTGTTACAAGTCTACACTTTTGAAGAGCCACTCGCCATCCAGCGCCGAAACACAGCGATTATCCTCGGCATCATCATCCCATTCGTGATCTACCACTGCCTGACAGATGAGTTCATCCTCCATGTTGTTCTCTTCTTCGGCATGTCCATCACAGTTGCAAGAAGAATCCGGCACATCATCCGCATGCGAATCAAAGAACAAGCCCAGAGAGCAAAGTTACGTTCGCTTGTAACCTTCGCGACATCAATCTCGTTATTCGCCTTCTTTATCTGGAATATCGACAATCTTTTCTGTCCTACGTTGACAAAGTGGAAACACCAAGTGGGTTGGCCGTTGGCTATATTGCTTGAGGGTATGTAATCCGTACAGCTGAATGCTGAAGCTTGACTGACTTGTTCCAGGTCATGGATATTGGCATATACTGACCTCGATGGGCTCGTATACCTTCATGGCGCTTGTTGAATTTCTTACCAGCCCAGAAGGAAGTCCTGACTTTGGCTTCGCTTGGCCGGCGAAAGCTACGTTGCAAGATCTGGCGCTCACGAAAAATGCCAAACCAGATTCGAAGAAGATCTAGATCGGATGATTGATAATGGAGAGATGGGAATGACTCTTGGATAGACGTAGAATTTAGAAAGACGGCAGAAAGCCCACGAGGACCCAGATTGGCCTACAGTCTGCTTGAAATGATGCATACCTGCGGGTTTGGAGTTCGTTGCTGGCGGAAGCTATGCCTCAAATATCGTCAGATGGAGCGCAGAGCCTAGATGCTGGGCATCTCTAGGTGCGACATCATTGTGCGCAACAGCTGAATGCATGTTTCGATGTACAGTGCCACACGCTGTGGGCGCTGCGTAATTAGTGCAGGCCGTGCTGAGCTCTCATTGCTACAGAATCGGCCGCGATCGTCTTCTTCGGGTCCTTGGCGAGGATGTTCCGTCACTGTGAACGTACTCAGGCATACCAGCGAAACTTTGCAGAGCCTCGCATGGAACAGGCATGTTGGTCAAGTGGTCGAAGGCCGTCGAACGCAGTTACGGGACTTGTCGAGCTGTGACTGCTTGCGTGGCAGTGCGTGCATCTTGAAAACCGAGCTCAATAGGGCATGATTCGGCGCTTTTGCAGCCGGACTGGGCAGCCATTTCCAGTCATTGCTCTCAACGGATCCTTCATGGCTTGCGTGAGGAGCGACAGCGTGGATAGAGCATCGCAGACTGCTCTTGGTACATTTTCGTGTCTGATGGTGGATGTTGACTGGTCGGCGAAACACAGCACTGTCCCTTTAGGTCATTGACCAGGCTCAAGTACCATCTTCCAGCCATATCATGACTGAATTGCTCTGAATCATGGGCCCGTAGATATTCCTGTGTGGAAGGTGAAGAGCAAAGGATGGAAATGAAGAATCGACGCGTAGAAGTCGTGTCGAGAGCAGGTCTTGGCAGATTGGGACGCCGAAGTCTCTTCCGACGACACCAGCTCCTCGCGACACAACCTCATCTCCATCATCAACTGCATCTCAAATCCCCCATGTTCCTCGACCACTAGGCGCCATGTCTTATCGGGAATGCCGTTCAGTGCCGGTCATGTCAGCGCGGCTGCCAAGGCATATGCAGTCGGCAACCTTGAGCGCCATGTTTGGAACTCGCTCGAGCATCATTTCAGCCTCGCTCCAAAAGGACGGCTAGGTATGGCAAGCATGCAAAACTCTTAGCGACATCCCTAACATATTGTTGTCATTAGGTCTAGCAGTCAGCGGCGGCGTCGATTCTATGGCACTGGCCAGCATCTGCAGCAGTTACAAGAAGCAATATCGGCATCACAATTTCACTGGTTTCATCGTCGATCACGGCGTGCGGCCAGAGAGCAGTGACGAGGCCTTTAAGGTCGCCGAAGAACTGCAACGCCTCGGCATAGATCCGGAGATCCTGAAGCTTGACTGGACTGCCCACGGAGACCCAAGAAAGTTGAAGAATTTTGAGACTCTTGCACGCCGCTTGCGATACCAAGCGCTGGGGAAAGCGTGCTCCCTACAGAGGATTTCGACGCTCCAGGTCGCTCATCATGCCGATGATCTTGCAGAAACAGTGCTATCCAGGATTATCGCTCAATATCTGGGCGAAGGTCTTCAAGGCATCAGAGAGATCACGCCCATCCCTGAGTGTCAAGGCATCTGGGGTGTCGATGGCAGTGGTGCTAGACGGGATCTTAACACGACAGAGGATGATGCATCTCTCTCTACGCGTAACGGTCAATTGCCTGCGTCCAAGCACATGCTCATCGAGAATGGTGGTGTGTACATCACCCGCCCTCTCCTATCATTCGCCAAGGACCAATTGGTATCAGTGTGTCAAAAAAACAACGTGAGATGGTTCGAAGACAGCACGAATGCCGACAAAACTTTGACAGTGCGAAACACCATTCGGCACCTACACCACAGCGGCTCTCTGCCAAAAGCTCTCCGGCGTGAGAGCCTATCTGACCTGGCTCATTCCGTACACGACCGACACAGGTTATTCGAAGCACGAGCGAAGGAGATCTTCGACAGCATGTCTATCAAGCTGGATCTCAAGACTGCCAGAGCCAACTTTTCGCTGCCACCACAATACGAATTCGGTTTTACGGTAGACGGCGAGCCATATCATGTCAAGGCTCTGCTGGCTCGAAAGCTACTTAGCCTCGTATCTCCCAAGCAAGACATCTCATTGCAGGACTTGGATCCCGCGATGAAAGTACTTTTTGAGACCCCAGAAGCCTCAAGATCTGATGCCCAGCTTCAAGGCACTATGATTGTGAAGTGTCCGCAGCGGACGTCAAGAAAGAGTGCCGATAACAGCCAATTCACACTCTCTCGACAAAACCCCGAACGCGACATACGGGCGAAAGCTATGTCATTCGCCGAACTTGTGTTGGACCCTTCTCACAGCAAGATTCCTTGGACTAACTTCCTCCTTTGGGACAGCAGATACTGGGCTCGAATTGGCCGACATCATTCAAACCCCCCCTCTTCTACACCTTCTGAACATCTCCGGTTCTCTATTGGTTTCCTTCATCACACCGACATACGGAACCTCCGCATGTCCTGCTCGAATTCTGCCTCCCGCCGGGCACTTGACGCCATTTTGTATAGTATAGGCGAAGCGAAATGGTCGCAGCCCCTCATAACTATGACAATCGATGATGGAAAAAGTTCTACTATCGAAGTCAATCAGTCGAAAACCATTGTGGGCTTGCCGGCGTTGGGATGGTCACCTGTGGGGAAGGCGAGGGAATTGGGAATAGTATGGGACATACGGTACAAGAAGATCGAGTTTGGTGGTGGGGATGGACATGTCCTCGAAGCTGTGTTTGATCCCAAGGGCAGGACTCAGCAAAAGTCATTGGTGCAGCTTGCTTCGGAGAAGATCGAGCAGAGAGCGAAGCAGAAAGCAGGGAAGAATGATCGCGCACGGCTACCGATTGGGAAAATGGGCAGGCTTTTATAACAACGACCAGTTCTATGCGGCTTTCAACATGCAGTCACCAAAGTGCAATGGCGTTCGTCACTCGACTTTCGCTCATGGACATTCCTTGACCTGCATGCGATACCTACATAATCTCCACCATTACCCGCATGTTGGCATCCATCCCACCCCAGACCGCATCATTCAACAATAAGTACATGCTTAACGTCTCCTCACTTTATCTTCCTTCTTTGGTGGTGCTCTCCTGGCATCGTCAGGCGTAGGCGTAAATCCCGAGTACAGCATTGGCAGGCAGCGCTCCGCTCCCGCCATCAGTGTTTGCATACTTCGCACCTGCGTTGACATGTTCTCCACACCTTGTTGTAGCTCAGTCACGTCCTCGTTAAGCGAAGCAATCTCGTGATCAAACTTGTCAAGTTCCTGCTGTTGACGCTCCAACTCTTTACCATTCTCCTCAATCATTGTCCAACTTTCTTCCGTCTGTCGTTCTATAGCTTCGAATCTTCGTTCTAGATCTTCCAACCTTTGATCTCGAGATTTGAATCTTCGTCGCAGATCATCCGACCTTTGATTTCGGGATTGAACGCTTCGTTTAAAATCATCCAACCTTTGATTTCGGGATTGAAAGCTTCGTTCTAGATCTTGCAGCCTTTGATCTCGGGATTGGGAGTTTCGCTCGAGACTTTTGATCCTTTGGTCTAAGGATTGGAGTCTCCCGTTGACAGTTTTGGAGTCTTGATCTAGGGGTGGAGAGTCCAGTTTGACGCTTTTGAGCTCTTGATCTTGTTGGCTCCGTGCCTCCTCTTGCACCTTTGCATATTGCTCAAGCGCCTTTCTGTATTCAACCGTGACGCGAGTCATTTCTTGCCAGTGTTCGTGTCTTGCTTCGGAAGCTTCTGGTATAGGTTTCGCCGACACCTCTTGGAGCCGAGCAGCTGATGTTGACATCTGCTCTAGGTGATAGCTTGCAGAGTCATTGGCCATTTTTGCGGGATTAAGTCAGTGGAACAAATTGATGTATCGCCGGAGAAGAAGGGAGTTGAACTCCAGATCCTTTTTATGTTCCTTATCTTTCGTGTGAATTCTTGGTTCCACTAGGAGTTTCGCAAAGTATGGTAGCCGAAAAACTTAAGTAGCTCCAGATTGGGGGATATCCGGGGGCCTCATCGACGCTTTTGGTCACCGTCTTGTGTGTCAACTTTGAAATTCCACGTCGTCCCTGCGTAGGGATACCGCGGCTGTATACTGATAGCAGTCTTGCAAGCGGCGAAAAGGTCTTGCCGTATTCGAGCGTGGTCTTCATGGAGACCCGTGGGCGCTGCACCTCTTCACCTCAGTACTCAGCTGCAAGCAGGTATCCATGGCTCATCAGCATCCAGGGCAGCGCCGAAGGTGTCCTCCAGCAGCGAGCACATATCCCCTATCTCCTGCCTCTCTCATCCTTCCTTGCGAATTTCCTTGCGCCCTCAAGGGTCGATTCCAAGCCCCGTTTCAACGATTTGCCTTCCACATTGCCAACCTCCTTCTTAAGCTCCTCCAACTTCTCGCACACCGATGCAGTTCCCATCTCTAGTTCCTCCATCTCATGATCTTGACGTCTCATCTCTCTCTCAATCTCGTTCAAGCTTTGTTCTTGCTCTCTTATTTGATAAGATAGGGATTCTTGACTTCGACGTGTATCCTGAATCGTTTTGCTCATTTCTTCTGTTTGCCGCAATAGGAGCTTCGACAATTCCAGGGTCTGGAGAGCGATTTTCTCCAAGCGGCTGAATCGTTCTGAGGCAGTTGTTGGTTGTTGCGATTGCATCAGCTCGTCGAGCCGGGCACGAGAGTTTTCGATCTGCTCTATCATATTTGTTGAGTCTTCCATCGTTAATCTCTCGGTGGGGATGAGGGATCTGTGGACTGTGGAGGGAAGAATTGTGAAAGGCGCCATTTTGAATAGTTTTGCTCGAGTTTGAAACTTTGGGTCCACCAGACTTCTCGAAAAGTATGCTCGATATGTGACTCCAGCAGCTCTGGACCAATAATTGTGGGCGGCTCAACGGATGCTCGAGAAAGATCCTTTGTAAGCAGTTCGGAGCAATATCTTGTGCTGCAAGGATAAGGTACTTTGCACGCAACAAATGCGGCTGAGGGGAATCGAAACGCTGCTCGTATTGTCACAGGGAAGGAATATGTACACAGGTTTTCGCTTAGCTCTGGTGCTCATTTGTACACTGTCTCCTCTCTTAAGCGGCCGTTCCTGCTGGCCGTCATTTGCTCCCGATGAGCGCTACTGCTCTCTGCGGCGCTTTGCTCCCTCGCGGCTCCTGGTTCGTCTCAACGACACACGCCGTATTTCGTCACAACGTCCGCCGCTCCAGTGCTCGATCAACAACTCCACACGCCGACCACGCCGTCTCTTCGTCCTTCGATCAGATATCCGTCTCGGATTCGGACACGTTCTACCACTCCTGGTCGTGAGTCCTCCTCCTCCTGGTCCTTCAGCGTGCCCGCGCCAAGATCCCACTGCGCACCATCGGTCTTGTCATACACCTTTACGACATCCTCGCCGGAAGCAGCAACAATGTGCCGTGTGTCGAATTGCATCGATGTTATGGGCGCGTCATACGCGAAAGCATCGTGGATATTGCCAGAGCGAAGATCCCATATCTGATGAATATGTTAGCAAAAGGGACCAACTACGTGAGGACTTTAATCTTGAACTTACTCGCACACTTCGATCCTGCGAAGCGGTGACCAAGAACATATCGTCAAACTGCAGCGCTGTCACAGGACCGGTATGACCGACAAGTTGTCGATGGACCTGGCCGCTTCGCAGATCCCACAATCGTACCATACCATCTGCCGTGCCGCAAGCAAGTGCCGTGTCAAATACCTGCAGAGCACCAATGAAATCTGCCTCGGCGCCCTGGAGTCGCCCGCCAGTCGGTTTCCACCAACTGCCCTCGGTCGCAGCACCGTTCAATGCCGCGCCACTAGGGACAGAGTGAAGGGTCGCTGCTTGTGCGGCAGCCCAGAGTACGTCTAATGTTTGCACGCATCGTCCTTTTTCGAGATCCCATTGTCGCAAAGTCTTGTCAGCAGAGCCAGAAACAAGGCGTGAACCATGGAAGTTCAACGCCGTCACCTCGGCGACATGGGACGAGAGCGTGAACATGTGGCAGTCTCGCATTGCGTTGCCATGCACTTCCGGCTGCGGCGCTGATCCACAGTCCGAGCCTGCAGGCGTGTATAGTTCTTCACCTGTGGCAGATGCACCTTCCTCGCCTTCAATATCTTCCGGAATGGGCTTTGCGTGGATGCTCGAACTGACGGCGGGAGTATAGTCTGCTTGGCTAAGGTCCCAAAGTCGTATGCTCGCGTCCATTGAACCAGTCGCAACGATGTTCTCCTCAACTTGCAAACAACGCACGCTCGACAAATGTCCTTCCAGCATGCCCATGCATCTTCCTGCATTCAGGTCCCACACTCGCACTGTGTCGTCAAGTGCGGCTGTGACCATGGTCCCGAAGGGCGCATCGAAGTCAAGTGCTGTAATAATGTCGTTGTGCGCAGGAATCTCGCGTATTCTTGACCCAGGCTCCATGTGCTCGTGCAGTACTGGCATCGATATTCTTCTCGAGATGGCCTTTTTCCTCTTGGGTTTTGTTGGATTCTCTTTCACTTTAGGCAGTTTCTCGTATATGCTTTCCGACATGAAGCCTGGGCTGTCTTGGCTCTTCTCATCATCGCCTTCTTCCTTTTTAATTCCCATATTCGCCAAATCAGACGTCTTTTGTGTCAATACAGCTTCATCCGCAAGCTCTTCTTCCAGAGTCTCAAGCTTCTCTGCCGTTTCTAGCACTTCCTGCTCCAGCTCCCTCTCTTCATCTTCCAGGCCGGCCAATCGTCCCAATATCACTTTTCGCATAGTATTCAAGTTTGCGATTTTGTTGTCAATTTCTCGAATTTCGCTCGTACACATAGTCTTTCGAATGCCCATCATCTCTAGTCGATGCTCTAACCGATCTTTGTCTCTCTTCAACTTTTGCAATTTGGGAGGTCCAGCGATCGTTTCTTGTTCTGCGTCTTCCAGCAGCAGTTTCTGCCCAATACTGCCATGTCGGCTGTGTTTCTTTCTTCTCCCAGGTCTCCCAACGTCATCCTCGTCCAGCAGGCTCGCCTTGAATCCTTCAAATAAGCTAAATGGGCTACTACTTGCGGGGACATTCCGGATTAGTTCGTCAGGCAGATATGTCAACGCGCGATGTTCAATCTCGCTGGTGTTGAAGTTCGATCGAATGAGCTCGCGAGGATTGGCTTTCGCGAAGGAGAAGACGGAGCGCTGAATCGCAGGTCGTTGGGAGAAGCGGCGGACTGAAGACAGGGCATTGCGGTAGTGATCTTGGCCGGGAGCGTCGCTGGACGAGTGGCCATGGATGCCGGTGATGAGCTGCGAGGCGGTGGCGTGGACAGTGCGCCCGAACGCTTCGAGTTGGCGACTCTATCATGATGCATCAGTGGACTGTTTCACGTAGAGATGAACATGTCTCGTACGTTCAATATCGATTCCTCATCGTCGTGGTGATGCTGCTGCGACATCCTGGCGCTCTTCCGCGGCGATGTGCTGCGTCCTCGGCTGGCCATGTCGGGACACCACGGGCATGCTATGAAGCGCGCATCGCAAGAGAACGGCCAAGAAGGATGTTTGTGCAGGTGAGAAGTGGTCACTCGACACTTTGTTTATGGTGAAAGCAACCAACGTCACGCCCGCCTCCTCACTGCGCACGACAAGCTTCCAAGCAAGCCGACCGGGCTCAGCTCCGCTCTAGACCTTCACTTCCGACAACGGCCTCGGAATCATAGAGACATATTTCTACCCATTGACACTCCGCTACGTATCAGCACTACTCGCTACAGCAGAAATATCCCACCATGGACCACGCCATCGATCTGTCCGACCCAGAGAAGGCCCTCTCCCTCTCCAACATCCGCTACCAGCTCATCCGTCTCGAAGACACAGTCATCTTCCACCTGATCGAGCGCGCCCAATTCCCCCTCAACGAAGCGATCTACACCCCAGGCGCTATATCGCTCCCAGGCAGCAATCTGAGTTTCTCAGACTGGGTCCTCCGCGAACAAGAGCGCACACAATCTCGCATCCGCCGCTACCAGTCCCCAGACGAATATCCCTTCTTCCCAGACGCCATGGAGGAGGTTATCCTTCCACCCCTAGAATACCCTAAAATCCTCTGGAAGAACGACGTCACAATAAATTCAGAGTTAAAGAAACGCTACGTGGAACAAATACTACCCAACGTCTGCCCGCAACGCGAGCGTGCCGAGAAGTCACCCCTCTCCGCCCAAGAAAACTACGGCTCAGCCGCTACAGCCGATGTTTCCTGTCTACAATCTTTATCTCGTAGGATACACTTCGGGAAGTTCGTCGCCGAGTCGAAATTCCGCGAGGAACCCGAGAAATTTGTCAAATTGATCAAAGCGGCGGATCGCAAGGGGATTGATGAAGCCATTACGAATGCGAAGGTTGAAGAACAGGTCCTGAAAAGATTAAGAACGAAAGCAGAAATGTACGGGAATGATCCCATGTTGGACCAGGATGCACCGAAGAAGATCCCTGTGGATGCTGTGGTGGCCATGTATAAGGATCATGTTATTCCTTTGACGAAGATCGTTGAAGTGGAGTATTTGATGCAAAGGTTACAAGGGACAGAGTGGGAATGAGGACTGATCTTTCGGGGAGGACTCGAGATAGATGTCTTCGGATTAATCTGTTTGTCTTTGCGTTCTAGCGAGCTGTGGGGGCAGGTAGATCTGGGAATGATACCCATACATTGGAATGGAGATGCAGCTGTGCATAAGGGGCCATAAAAATCTCACAGGCTAGTAGAGCTCTACACTTCTCTGCAGCTGCTGCTAGGAGAATAGGACTTGGCAAGCATCTGCCGTCCTACATCCGTTTGAAACCTGACGCTGTGAGATTTCAAGACTCAATATCTGGAAGACAGCGCCAGAGTCTGGCTTCGAGTAGTTCAGACACGCCGTCGACTCCGCAAAGGCGAGCGGCTGCTTTCGTGTCTCCAGTGCCAAGCGCGCGCTGTAGGAATTTTGAGACACAAGCTGCAAAAGGATATGGCATCGTCATGGTTCCGAGCGTGCCTCAGAGGTGCATCAACGTAATACGTCTGCGAGGCTCAGCGGGATCCCAGCTTTTGGCATGTCACAAAAGAACAGTCGTTGGACTTGTGACTAACGTGAGCACCAGAATGGAAATGAAGTCCACTAACGCTCCAGGGGTTGTCTTGGCCCTGGCTGCGAGCACTCATTCTGCAAATCCTGTATACAGGCTCAAGCTGGATTGTATAATAGCTGCGAGGACTTCTATGCCAAAGCTCTGCTGAATAATGGTCTGTACGTCTTGTGCTCGTGGAGACATGACGTGGTGAGATCAGTATGATTTTTCTGCTCTCACTTGCATGCTGCTGTACGGCTCGAATCAAGGCCATTTCGGCGGTCCCTGTCTCGCATAAGCGCTCTGAATGCTCACAATATGGAGAGCAAGACAGATTGAGGTGCATAGCATGACCCTTGGATGGGTGTAGCGTTGCAAAGTGAAGTGCAGCAGCGAGCGTGGATATGTCGTTTGGATGCATGCCAAGGCGCGGGGCATGCAAGATCCCTGCCGAAGTTCGCGCCTGCCCCAAAGCGGGCAGATGCGACGACGCGCTAGCGTTTGAGGTGCATACCGCATTGTTCAGACTGAAGCCTATTGTCTGAATAGTCCAACAATGTGACCATCCCGAATCCGGCGCCGGCGCTGGCTAACATCCACCACTGCTCACTTTTTCCTTTGTCCTCACCATCTCGACCTTCTCTCCTCATTGTGACACCGACAGGACGTTGCCTGCTACGAATACCGACGCGCCCTCCACTTGATTCACTACGCGCCCATCGAGACAACAAGCGACACCACCCGTCATGGCCTTCTTAAAACGGCTGTCTGACAGCCTCTGGGATTATGTCTCACCGCAGAAGCCGGCGAACACGACAATGCCGACACCACGTACTGGCATCCCCGCGACGCCCACCAGAAAGTTCTCACCAGGCGATGTGGCCAAGTTTTCCAGGTCAATGAGCCCTATCGAGAGGGTTAGCGAGTGGCAATTAAATGCGCCCACCACTCCTCGAAGCACGAAGAGGAAGCGTCTGCACACACCCGAACATGGCTCAGGGCGCCGTACAAAGCAGCCCAAGATCGAATTGGAGGATACGGACTATTCGCCTGAGAGCGATGAAAGAGGACGTCTTGGCTCGCCGATGCATGAAGATTTCGTAGAACGAAGTTCTTTCCTCAGAACTCCGTCACGGCGTTCCGCGACGAGGTCGCCATCTCCTTCCTTTGCGGAATACATCCGTGATGAGGACGAGCTGTCCGCAGATCTGCGTGTGGACGACGAGCAATTCAACGATACTCCTCCCAGGAAGAGGGTAATTCACATTCCAGCAGAGCTCAGTAGCAAGCACATCTCGACCGAAGAGCTGCGAGCCAAAGGATGGGACGACGACTACATTACCCTCATGCAGAGGATCGGCTTGCGTGGCCGAGAGCCCATCCTGCCCTCATACATGAAGTTTGAGTACCGATTTCTGCCCGACGGACTGTTCCACAACAACGACGAGGAAGCATTCATCAGCAGTCTGCGCAACAGCCACTTCAAAGCCGGCAAGGCACTCCAAAAATTGCTGGATCTCGGCGGACACATCCGCGATCGCAAAGAAGTAGATCCACAGCACGGAAGGCCGGAGCTCGAAGTCAAACGCCACCTGAAGGAATACTTGAAGTGGGCTCAGAGCGATAGCGATCTCGACAAGCAGACCGCCATTCCAGTCCTGGTACAAGTCTACGCCGAAGCTGGCACTCCTGGCGAGGAGATGACAGCAATGGCAGAAGACAAGTGCCGTGCACTCGTAAAGAAGTGGAAGACAGCACTTGAAGTGACTCGCTCAGTTGAAATGTCTCCCGTCTCCCGCACATCGGACGGCACCTTGCTGTCCTACGAGATCCCAACGATATACGCCATCCTCGCGTCAGATGCTATCGTGGCTATCATGGCATATACTGTCGACTCTGATCAATGCCAACCAATGGCACTCTTCGACTACAACCTCAAGGACTACGATGTCTGGAACTCGCTTGCTCTAGCACTCCTTGTCTGTCATGTGCGCAATGTGCAGCTGCGCATCGCGGAGGACACCGACATTGGCATGAAGCAGCCCAACTCGAGCGAGAGTAGCTACAGCATGGACGAAGATGCTTGAACAGGTCTTGATGATCTTCAGCGCTTCCGTTGCACATTGCTTGGCTCTGAGAGAACATGGGAAAGAAAGAGGAGGCTGAGATCAGAGACATCCCACTCATTCGCACAACATTTTTTCGAGCGCACGCGCGCATTTCGTAAGATACCCTGCACTACTGAGATGATTACACGAGATTGTTTTATGCATATTGGAAGGCTGGGGTACCGAAATGCTCCACTGCATAGCTGTATATGGTCGCCGGAAGGTTGTTTGTAGTCACTAGATTCCCTGCTAACATAAATCGATCGCCACTTTGATCCACAGTGTCACTTCTCCTCTCGACAATAGTGGACCTAATCAATCTACAACGACAAACTTCACGCCCTACAAGTCTTCATTGGCCCCCAAATCCTTGGTGGCCAAGACGGAGTGCGTCCCGCCTTCCCGGCCATTCTGTTAATGGTAGCATATTCTGACTGTCCGGAACGACCGCGGTAACGTGTTTGATAAGCGAGTGTCACAGACAAGCCAGTGTCACAGCCGAAATGCTACGTGATTCGAGATTCTGCGAAAACGTATATCTCGACACCCCTAGAGGCTATCGACTCGCAAATACGTAGGTATCTTCTGCTCTATATATTCTATAATCTATCGGAGTTTTAGGGCACTACGGTATATGAAATAGGAGATCTCTGCTATAAAAGTAGTGGGACTACCTAAACTAGTCGTAGACGGAGTACTAGAAAGCAGAGCAGAATTTTGACCTCGAAACCCGATTCTACGTACCTGATTTGCTTCCTAAAGTACTTCTCTCGAAGCTTTGCCTCTTTACGTTATCGTGCTGTACGTACAAAAAGCGATCAATTTTGGCCTGTAACACTGGCTTGTCTGTGACACTCGCTTATCAAACACGTTACCGCGGTCGTTCCGGACAGTCAGAATATGCTGACATTGACAGAATGGCCGGGAAGGCGGGACGCACTCCGTCTTGGCCACCACTTCTCCACCTCCACCTCAAGTGAGATCTTGTGACCCAACATCCACTCGATCTCCATATATATATATTCAGTATACCAACAAAATAAATGGTTCACTCGAGGTCCAAGGCAGACCGATCTTCGTAAGCACAATGCCTTCCGCTTCTAGTTTCCTCACAACCATTTTCTTGCTCCTACTTCTGAACATCCTTCCCACTACCGCCTCGACCTCCTCGGACCTCAAGAAGAAAGACACAACACCCAGCCCCTGGAACCGTCTCAACAACCCTCAAATAAGACACACCTCTCCTCCCACCGCAAGTCAAAAGTCCTTCACAATCACCACTCCACCCGGCACCGACATCTGGCGTCCCGCTCCCGGCGCTGCAGCAGACAACTTCACAGCACCCTACGTCTACCGCATTTGCAAATCTTCCGATTTCGTTCGCGCGGCTGTCACAGTTTCAGCCGACTGGCAAACGCGGTACGACCAGGGTGGGTTGGCGATTGTATTTCCGAACAGCGGAAAGAAAGGCGGTGCGGCTGTCAAAGGGGCAAAATGGTTAAAGACAGGCCTTGAAGTGGAAAATGGAAAACCACAATTGGGTACCGTGGGAGCTTACGCTTTCTCGGATTGGAGTTTGAGTCCTGTCGTCCCTGCTGCGAAAGGACTAGGAAAATATGAGTCGAGATTCGA
Organism: Cercospora cf. flagellaris; assembly: GCA_005356885.1. Taxonomy (NCBI): domain Eukaryota; kingdom Fungi; phylum Ascomycota; class Dothideomycetes; order Mycosphaerellales; family Mycosphaerellaceae; genus Cercospora; species Cercospora cf. flagellaris. Next base: position 955,442 of record RJLU01000002.1, read on the forward strand.
GATTGAGAGGAATGGGAGTGAGTTTTCTTTTTCTATTTTCTCTTTTTCATTTCGAACCTTTTTACTACGCATTGTTGTGGTGAAGTTTTTGATGGGGTTTGTTTTGAGCGAAAGTTGGTTTATTTGGATTTTGCGTTTGCTGACGAATTATTTTCGCGTGCGATCAGCGGATTTGTGGGTGTATAATGTTGTGAAGAATGATCGGTATCCTTTGAGGCAGGCTACGTGGGCGTTTCTGGAGGAGAGAGGGAAGAAGAATGCCGAGATTTTTGTGGGGGTTTATGCGGCGAAGCCGATCTTTACGGACGGGAAGCCGGATAAGAATTTGACTGTTGAGTTCAAGAATTTGAGGATTGAGTGTTGAGGGCAGGGAACATGTATGAGAACTCCAGGCAACTTCGATTGCCTCAGGCTTCAGATGGACGACAAGACAATGACCACGGAGATCACGACCCGAGAATCAGATACTGCGAACATCTGAAGGAGAGCAAACCATAAAATAACAATACACATTCTGGAAGCTGTCAACCACGCATCTCAATCTCAATCTCAATCTCATATCCATTTCCCCTCCCTTTCCTTCATTCCCTCTCCCCGTCACTCCACATCATCCTCATGAAACACCAACGCCCTAACCTCAATACTCTCCCTCCCCTCCTCATTCTCCGTACCCGGAACTTCAAAAGCCGAATGCGGGACTCTCTTCGCCCGGTCCTTATACTTCGCATCACTTTCCACACCAGCCTTATTATCAAAACACTTAATCAGAAGTGCCTCCGCTGGAGTTTGATGATGTTTATAGAACCATCTCTGGTGCTCGTTATGTCTGACGGCCAAGGTCTCGCCTTTGCGGACTTCGTAGATGAGGCCGATGGGGACGAGGTCGTTCTCGCCGACGGTTTGGGCTTGGGCGACTGTGAGGGGATCGCGGCGGACGGTTTTGATGGGACGCCTGTAACGAAGTCAGTCAATTTGTCTTTGGTGGGATTCTATTGTGTGGGGAGGAGAGGCTCACCAGACGTTGATCAATTGCACGCGGCCTTTCAGCAATTTATCTGCTTCATCTGGAAGATGGAATGGAACGCGAGAGAGAGCTGCAGCATATGATTGATCGATGTGGACTCGGCGAACAGGTCCGCGAAGAGCAGCTTTGTGTTTTGCAGCAATGGCCTCCGCATCTTCTGTCGAATCTTTGTCTTTCTCGGCAGAAGCGGTACGAGTATCTTGCACTGCTCGCCGGATCGTGTGGTCGAATATAAATGTGCGTGAAGCGCCAGTGCTGTTATACGTCACTCAGTACTGATCACTCTTGCTTCTGATTGCCCACTGGAAACTTACACGTCTTTCAACAATTGATCGACTTCCTTATAATAACGATCTTTGATCTGATCGTCGTCGAGGAAATCCTTCTCAACGCTGACACTCGGCACGAATTGGAAGCCATGGCTGTCTAGCGTATATTTGTCTTCGTCGCCAGTAACATCGTGGATCGTCACGTCTTGTGTGTTGACTGGACGCTCATAAGTTTCCGGCCTGCCAACATATGTTGGAGCTGGCGGCGATCCATCTTCATTGTCTTTATAGAAATTCAATGTCGTCTGGACGTCATGCTTCTCGACCTTCTTGTGTTCGGTGGCGATGATCGGAGCAGATTGCGTTTGTCGGTACTCGTTGCCGAACGACTGGTGAACTGGGTGTTGGACTGCTGCGGTAGCCATGGTGATAGCGATGTAGTGTCGTAGATGAAACAGGTGTTGAGATACGCAGGCTCCAAAATCGCAAAGCACGAACGCGTGTCTTTATACAGTGCAAGTATGGTTGTACCTAATGATTCGCAATGTCAAGGAACATATGTCAGCCACTAGAGCTCTGCAAGCACGCAATAGGGTATAGCTATGTGACGATGGTGATTGCCAATGCTGCCAGCCAATCGATGCATCTCGTCAAATGGAGTCCAGTTCCTTGTCCTTCATTGCTTACCAGCGGGGCCTACACGCGTTACGCGCATTCGACAGATGGAGCTGGAATATGCACCATCTGCACATAATCTGGGGTGGTTGCCTATTGTGCATGCAGATCCCGGAGCTTGATTATAAATGAGCTACGCGTAACACGTGAGATGTCAAGGACCAGCTTTCAAGGCTTTCAAGCACCGCTACATACAACGGAGTTACGGCACTGAAAAGATCACTCATACCGCTGCTGATGCCGAGGCAGGACAGGAATGATCGCGTTCAACCTGGCGTTACTCCTCAACGCCCCGCTGCCGTTTCAAAGGCGGAGGAGCATCATTCTACGGGTCCCCGGAGACCTTCGAGGTCCATGCGTTGGGAAATGGCCGCTGCACGCTGCCACTGCTCGGAGCCAGTGGCATGCCATCTCTCGCCGATAGGCTGCCAGCTTCATGGCAAGGTCGCAAAAACTTGCACAGAATGAACTTCCGCCTCTAGCTGTATAGTCGTGGAGAACGATGAAGTCTGTCTGATCTCAGATCGGGACGTGAGCAATGGTCGTGATTGTCGTCCCATCATCCAAACTTTCCGTCCTGTCTTCAAGTTTGTAGCCTCTCCATCTGGGCACCACCTCAGCGAACAAGTACCAGTACAGCGTACCAAATACCAATATTGCGATGCCAACAAGAGCGTATGCTGCGCTGCCAATCAAGCCCTTTTCTCGCTGCTTCTCGCTAGGAAAAAATGGCGCTGCTAGGAGTGCAAGCGCAATGGCCATTCTTGTCAGCACACCTGGCACCCAAGCCTTGTAAGGTCGATGAATGTCGGGCCTCCGTAGACGAAGCCACAAAAGTCCAAAGGCTGTTGCAAAGGCGATGATTTGTCCTGGATACCCTTCAACTTCCAGGATGAAAGAGTAGACATCGCCTGTCGGAATCGTGAGAACAAAGATGGATGGAATGTAGTTGATGATCAGGCCCCCAAGTGGCGAGCCAAATGGCGCGTTTGAAGAGAGCATCCGTGACCATGGCATCAGGCCAGTTCGCGCGATTTCCTGATTCAACCGAGAGTGGGCAAATGTTACAACCATGACATTGCCAACAGCGCTCAGTGCTACCATGAGCGGCAGAATACGTCTTCCGACTGCGGTGCCGAAGACTCTCTCGAAGTAGATTGCTGCGATCAGTTCGCCGCTACCTCTGATTTCGTCCAGTGGAACGACCATGAAGTATGCCACATTGACCAGCAAGTACATGCCGCAAGCAGTTGCCAGTGCAGTAAACGCTACTGATCTCAAGGTCCGGACCGGATCTTTTACTTCATTGAGTACATTATTGACGTTGTTCAATCCAGCAAAAGAGTAGAAAACCTTGAGGATCGAGGTTGCAATTGCGCCCCACGACCAAATGCTTCCTTGCCACAGTCCAGCCCAAGTCCAGTCGAGATCCTCAGTCCGTGCAAGTGGTGCCGGCACATTGCTGGAGAGCTGTTCTTCGCGTTTGAAAAGAACAACAAATAGGCCGCTCAAGATCATGAACACGATCAAACCAATCTTGATCCAGCCAAGAAAGTTCTGAATGCGGATGCCAGCCTTCATGAAGACTGCGTGCACTGCAGTGACCCATGTTATCAGACCGACTGCGAGCGTTTGCTTGATGAAATCCGTCCCTTCCACGCCGAGTGCGAAGAGCGTATACTGTGCAAAGACTATGCAGTTGCTTGCTGTGAAGCCCAGAAGAATAGCTTGCGTTGCAATGAGGACCGTGACCAGGTACTTGGGTCTCCTGTACGTAAATTCGAGGTAAACCTTCTCACCACCACTCCGAGGCAGCATACAGCCGTATTCCAGAGACACGGCGAGGCCAAAATACGCCAGAACAGCGCCGACGATCCATAGTGTCAAGCTGAGACCTGCAGACCCGACTGAGGCGAATATCACTCCCGGAGTGGCAAATATACCAGACCCGAGCACGCGACTGATCGTGAGGATGTAAGCGCTGCTCCAAGTCAAGTTTCGTCCCAGCGCGCTCGTCTCCGGGAGGACGTCTGCTTCGAGATTCGAGGGTGCCGGCTTCGGCTCGTACGCTGATGTGTCATGATGTTCAAGGTCTGAGATAGATGCATAGCTCTTGGTGTCGCTTCCTGAAGCGGGCGAAAGAAGTGGCGACGCGTCGTTTGTCGTGTCTGCGGCCGGCGTAGACATGGCTATGGTATAAAGATGGAATAGGAAGTAGCACGCTACGCTACATCTTCCTGCAGCAGAATGAGTAGTCAATAGAACTCGCGAGCAATTGTCAGCAGGCAGGAAGGTCAGATTGCACCAAGTTGTGCTGGATCACCTCATGGTGTTTCGTGACCGTTGGTGTCAAACGGCTTGTGCACTCCCCTGTGCCTACATATTCCATCGCACCGGATCTGATACCGACGCTGCCGCCAACTCTGTTGCTGCATTAGGACGTGATTCGCTGTGTGGTTGATATGGATGGTCGCCACCCAGTATGGCGCCATTCAAGGGCCCTTTGACGAACGCGACTCCTGCGACGCGTTGTGTTGTACAAGACCCGTCACGCTGCCGCTCGCTGGTCTGGTGAGGTTCGGTCGTCGCCATTATCACCGCGGCATTCGGGGAATCCGCCCCGTCCGCCGCCCCAGCATTTTCAAGGTCCGCTTCCGCCGGGTGATGCTTGTTGTAGCGAAGGTGTTGCAAGCTCGGCTCGGCTGGGACAGCAAGACGCAGTCTCACGACGGCTGACCACTTTCCTAGACACTGTCTTGCAAGCGCAGGCCACCACGAACGAGTTGAACCAGGGCACAGCTGCTTCACTTGCCGGCTGGGCATCTCTCATTCATTACCGCCTCTCCACCTTCACGAACTTACCACAACCATCTCTCCACCACAATGTAACCCAACGCCGCCAAGACGCTCTGCTTATAGCAGCGCTTCTTCGGAACCCTCACCGTGCACTCGTACGAATCGTATCGAGCGCTGGAAAGTGACGCAATGCCTGCCGATCGGCAACGTAGCGCCGCGCGCGACCCGAGCCAGAGGCCAAAAATACACCTTCGATACAACTTCAGTCTGCTAGCGACTTCGTATTGCCACGACACTTCTGTCACGACGTGAGTCGTGAGCCGTGAGCAAGACATCATAGAGCAGAGTTACGGGCAGAGCATGGTCACATATATATGAAGAATCCCTCGCTCGCTAAGGTAGGTCATCATCCAGCAACAAGCATACCAATCCGCCACACAAATCTCCAATCAAGACTTCAATACATCTCCACCACAACACTGTCCATCTCAGAACCAACAAAATGTACTATTCCACCATCCTCGCTGCCTCCCTGTCTTCCCTCGCAGCAGCAGCACCAGCCAAGCGGGAGTCCTACACCGCCGACCTTCCAGGCACCTTCGAAATCTCCAACTTCGTCTTCGGCTGCACAGTCGGCTGCAACTACAACTTCGACCTCACCGTCTCGGGCTCCGCCGAAAACCACCCAGCCATTGCGCCAACATATGTCAAGTGCTCCGGTGACCTGGAGAGCACCGACTACGTCCAATGCGGCGACGTCAGCGAAACTCAGCGACTCTACGCATACATCGAGAAGGCCAACAACGAGCTGCACCTCCAATACGAGGTCCAGAACTACAACACTGGAGCTATTTACCGATACTACGGCGAGGAGATTGTTTATGCTGCTACAAGTGAGGATGCTGATAAGCAGGAGGAGTGCTTTGAGGTGAAGGAGAACCGTGCTACCGGTGTCCTTTAAATGATTAATGCAGGAGAAACTCAGCATCATGATGATTAACGAAGGTATTTTTGCATACTGTAACTGAATAGACAAAGTCAACAGCATTGAGATGTACTGTACGCTGGGATGGTACAGCATAACCCATCAACCAAATTATATTGTCCACCGAGATATCTACCATTTTACACTGTATCGCATTTTCGGTTTCTGCTCTACCTCACAAAAACGTCGCTACCCCAGTCCTTCCTGTCCAGCTCAAAGAAATCTACGATCTCCCTCGCAATGTTCTCCGGATTACGAAACGTCTCTTCAGGACTGACAACGCCGCAGACTTTGATCACTCCAATGTGGACTTGTTCACCAAAAGCCTTTCTCAAGGAGTGAACGACATTCTGCTGACAAGCCTTGACAGCCGAGAGCGAGAGCAAATATGGCTCCGGCTCTTCTGGCAAGTGGCTCGAGGTGACAATCAGAGAAGGCGGATGAGATGCATCAGGTCCATTGTGTTTTTGGAGGAGAGGGATGCACCACTGTGCTGTGATGTAGAAAGCGGCGGTTGTGATCTAAAGACAGGCGTCAGTCGGAGGTTGTGTACTTTGAGTTGTCACGGTTTGTGATGAAGACTTACATGGAAATCTTCGATCAACTCTTCAACCGGAGCTTTGAGAGGGTCGCTTTGGCTGATTCGTGCGGCGTTGAAGAATACCGTTGACACCTCGCCTAGTCTCTCGATTGACGTGAAGGCTTCTCGAAGCTGGTCGAAATTGGCGAGGTCTACTGGGATTGTTGTGACTTGAACATTCTTGCCAGCCTGAGTATTGATCGATCTGTTAGTAACTATTCATGCTATGATATGTGAAGTGACAGACCTCTTTCGCAACAGCTTCCACTTCACGCTTCTCCTTCTCCAGGCGCTCAGAATTTCGCGACAGCAGCACAATCTTGCTGAAATGCTTTTTCGCGAAGTGCTTGGCAGTGGTCAGGCCGATGCCTGGCCCGCTTCCGAGTACGACAAGGATGGGTGCCATTATTGAGAAACGTTCCGGCAAATGATGTGAGTGAGGAGTAAGATGGTTTGGACTACTTGGATGGGAGCGGATCTATGCATTATATAGCCTTCCACGAACTGAAAACTTCCAACAGCTGACATGAGAGACGACCTGGGGCACTCAAACTGGTACGGAGCCATGCTTCCTAAGCTGAATCCTTGGCCTCGATACGTTTCCTAATCGGGAAAGAGATGGATCGACAAGGATGTGTATGCATAGGAAGCCATGGCATTGACATTCGTCCGCAATGAAGCTCCGTCCGGTGGATGCGACATTAGTCAGTATCGCTTTAGTCAGATGAAGGCCTCATGCCTCCGCGTTTACTGAGTGACGTCGTAATCAGGTAGAATCACCAAGTAATCAGAGAAATGGTGGAGCTCGCTGTCGCTGGTCCAGAACCATAGCGAGCAAGAAAGCACCGACTTACGCTTCGAGGTGGGGCCTCAGCGACGATGGTTTTCACGCCGTGCGTCTGGGCTGTCAGCCAATATATTGTGGCATGAGCGTATTACATCTCAGCTACGCATTACGCCAATGACTTGTGTCGTGCAATGTGAGATTGCTACGTGTATGCGTAAGATATACGTAGCCTCGCCAGATCTAGATGACAACGCTGCTTCTGTTTGCAAAATGCTTACGAGTGCTTATGTCTATCAAGCAATGTCATATCAAGAGCTTGTACTGTATATTGAATGTGATCTCGTTGCGAACGGAAGCGGCTGTGGAGGTGTTCCGTGGTAAGGCTTCTCCCAAAGCGCGCGCGAGTGCAATTGATGCTTGCAGCGGGAGTAGAGTGTCGAACTTTTGCTTCCAGATGACCGGCAGAAACAAGCCAGATGGAGTGGCTCGCTGACTCTGCAGATGAAAACCTGCGTTGCATGGATGACAGCTGAGGTCTGGCTTCACGGGAAGATGGCAGTTCCCAGTGATCGTGCCAGATATCGTAGCTGAGGTGCCATAAGTCGAGACTGATCCAGCGTCTCTCCTTCCCGTCCAACTTCGTTGCTTCCTAGTCGCAGACTCCATCAATCGTCCGTTCGAGCACCACCTTTGAGCGCGTCCGCACCATGTGACCAGCAAAATTAGCACACTCTCACACTTCACAAGCAGTGCGCCGGCCTCCGCAGCTCTTGCGCAAGATGGAACCCACGAGAACCGGGAGACGTCCTTGTTCACGGTCTCGACCTGACGCCTTAGGAGCACGAAGTCTTGCAGCGAACTATTCTTGTCAAGTGGGATGATGAGCAGGCCAGCACGATCTGCACAAGACCGTTCTCGAAGTTCGCCGAAGATGAGCACTAGGTGAAGAGAACTCTGTCAGCTTCATCACGCCTGTAGTTCATTGCGGTACTGGCCCAGCAATTCTGCGCGACAAAATGAAGAAGAAGATATCACATCTTCATGATGACGACGTATCCCACCTAGGATGTATTCCCGATGACTTCTGGCGAAGCACGAAGGTGGACTATCGGAATGCTACGTTCACCGCAGTTGAGCCTCGATTGACTTGAGTCGGCCAGGCGGAGACTTCATACGAATGACTCGATGGACCAGCTGCTGCGACTGGTTGTATTCTCTTTGCCATGTTCGTCCGAGACTCGGGAGGCGGCCAGATAGATTCCGCCAAAGCGACATCAGCGAGTACACCAAACGTACATGATCCACCCCTCCCACTGCAGCGGCAGTAGTCTGCAGTTGGTTCATACATGCATTTACTGTCGGCACGATTGCGGCATCCTTGCGGACTGGTCCACCATCCATCTGCTCGTGAACGTCTTCTTGAGCTCGGCGGAGCGGAGGTTAGGGCTCCAGCGTCCTGCGACCGGTTTTCAGCGGCTTCGCAGGACTTGCACTTCGTCTATGCCGCCCACATACCCGGGTGTTCACTGCCACGTGCCAGTCCTCAGGCCCCTGCCGCACATGCAATAGCTGTCAACGTGGAGTGGCTCCTAAAGCACTCGCATGCGGCTTAAAACCATTGTGTGCCTTGTGGCGCTCGTTGGTCGCTCAAGCCCCCAAGAGAATCATCTTGTGGCGTGAGCTAACATCGGTCCTTCTTGCTGTAACTATCGATCTGACGGTGATCGTGGTTGCCGGAATGTGCTACTATGGACTTGAACTGGCCATCTGTCTGTTTGCAACAAACAATGTGCTTGCCATGAGTAGGGCATTTGTTGGCACACTTGTACAACTTTGACTGCCTGTATCGTCTTTTGGGAAGGTTGAAGCATGCTTATTGAGAAGTTCCGTCAGCGTGGCGGGTTGCTGGTTGCAGGGCATTGTCACGACGAATCCTGACAAGCAGCGAATCAAAATGCAAGATATCCGATTTGCTCACGCACGTTTATCTGCCCTTGGGCCGGGGTCTATGGCGAGATCTGTTTCTTTTGCGACCATGGGATACTGCTTTAGTATTGGTTGACCCCAAAAACGACCCCAGATCCCCGCGTCAAGCCGCCGATCATTGCCGCAAACGCGTGCTCTAATGACGACGGCGCTCATCTTTTTGTGGGGTCTCATGTGCCTACATCCGCCTGACCTTCCATCGATAGCAGACTGTTGTCCATGGGCCCGTCCGAGACACGTCTCGATGCACCTTCTAGCCGCTGGACCAACCCCTCCGAGGGCGGCAATGGAAGCCCCGCCGAGGAGTATATGATCATGGACATCCGTCGTGTAGGTGGTGAGGTATTTTCTTTGCCATTGCAATCATTAAGCGAAAATCTGCTACCCCTCATAGCCTTTCGATCAGAACTAAGCAATCGCCGTACAGAATGGGTTCAGTACCAGAGGAGAAGATTCCATACGTGGACGTTCTGCTCGTTGGAGCTGGATTTGCTTCTTTCACACTCTTGAACAGACTACGAAAGCTTGGTCTTTCTGTTGAGATTTACGAGAAGGGTGCAGCAAGTGGTGGCATCTGGTGTAAGCTTGGGATCTGTCCGTACGCCTCTACTACGGTACTTACTAGCGAACAGATTGGAATTGCTATCCTGGCGCTCGCGTCGACTCAGATACACCGATCTACCAACTCTTCGACAAAGAGCTTTGGGAGGACTTCACATACAAGGAGCGCTATCCTGCGTGGCCCGAGCTGCGGAGATATTTCCAACATGTTGAGAAGAAGTGGAAGATCAGCGAGCATACAACATACAACAAGCAAGTAGACACTGCTACTTTCGACGAGAAGACGAACCTATGGACGATCGAGACAGCAGATGAGACTAAAATTCAGGCACGATGGTTTATGCCTTGCATCGGCTTTGCGTCTAAGCACTACTCGCCACCTTTCCCCGGGCTCAGTAACTTCAAGGGAGAGGTATACCACACTGCTAAGTGGCCACAGCATGGTGTGAACTTCCGCGGCAAGCGAGTCGCTGTTGTCGGTACTGGTGCATCAGGAATTCAAACTATTCAGGAACTCAGTCCGAAAGTTAAAGAAATGACTGCTTACATTCGCACGCCCAACTTGGCCCTCCCCATGAATCAGAGAAAGCTTGACCCCGAGGAAGAGCAGCGGAAGAAGGACGATGGCACATATGAGAAGGCCATCAATGATACACGCAAGACATTCTCAGGCTTCACATACGACTTCATTGACAAGAAGACCTTTGACGACTCACCCGAGGATCGCGAGAAGTTCTATCACAAGCTCTTGGTCGAGGAAGGTGGCTTCAAGTTTTGGCTGGCCAACTACTCTGACTTGCTCTTTGATGACAAGGCCAACGACGAAGCCTACAACTTCTGGCGTCAGACTGTTTTGAAGCGTGTCAAAGATCCAGAAAAGCAAAAGATCCTGGCACCTGAGAAGAAGCCTCATCCATGGGGCACGAAGCGTCCATCGCTGGAGCAGAACTTCTACGAAGTTGTCGACGAGCCACACGTCGAGCTCATCGATATCAACGAGAACCCTATCGAGGGCGTTGAAGCCGAAGGGCTGAGAACCCCAAAGGGTCTCAAGCCTATTGATGTCTTGATCCTCGCCACTGGCTTTGACTCTGTGACTGGATCTCTCGCACAGCTGAATATCCGCAGTGTCAACGACGAGACTATCGCAGATCACTGGAAGGATGGTACGAAGACCTCCATGGGTATCTCCATTCCTGGATTCCCGAATATGTTCTTCCTTTACGGCCCACAAGCTCCAACAGCGTTCTCTAACGGACCTAGCTGCACGCAGTTCCAAGCTGAGTTTGTCGAAGAGGCTATGAAGAGGATCCAAAAGGACGGTATCACCAGGTTTGAGGCTACACCTGAGGCTGAGGCGGATTGGTGTAAGAGAATGTAAGCAGCTTCCCAACCCCTCCCATCAAAAACGTATAGTATGTGAACGACCGATGCTAACATATACGTGATAACAGGAACGAGAAATGGGACGTCACCCTCTTCCCCATGGCCAAGTCGTGGTACTCTGGCGCCAACATCCCCGGCAAGAAGGTCGAGCCTCTCAACTGGGCTGGCGGCATGGTCGAGTATGTCGACTCGTTGCACAAGAGCTTGGAGAATGATTATCAGGGCTGGAATGTTCAGAAGCAGCCTGCGAAGGCATAGATTGCTGACGATTGGCGTGAGATGAATCGAATGATGTTTCTATTTTGATGAGGTTATGATAACTGTACAGTTCTGCTTCGCGATGCTGCCTATTCCGCCATTAACTTAGATGTGTTGCACTTAAAAACACATAGATCCAATACTCTTTACATTGCGCCCGTTATTCCATACACACGTCAATCTCTGTCCCTTTTACTACAAATCCACCGCTTCACTCAACCCCACAACAACTCATGCTGTGCACCTTGCTCCTTCTCTCCTGCCCCACTCATCGTCCTTCATTTCCACCTACGCCCATTCTCCACTTCCTCCGCCTAACCCTCCTCATTTCATTCCAACCCATCGTTTAGTAAGAATGGTTTCCGCAGACTTTCTTTCCGCCTGGTGCCAGACACTGGTACACAGGACCATACTCGGTATGTCCATTGTAGGAGCACTTGAAAGGATGACCAGGGTAGTAGATGTCGTAGAGGAAGGTAGAAGTTCTGGGGCAGATTTTGTACATGGTTGTTGCTGTGTTTCTTTTTTTTTTGTCTTTTCCAGAGAGTTGACTTGACTAGCTAGAGAAGAGAAGTCGTTTGATTAGTATTGAAGGGAATATTGGTACGAAGTAATAGACGGGATGAGTGGGAAGTGAAGAGGAGGGGGTCACCTGATTTGGAAGAAGAGCGAAAATGCCGCTGGTGGGTTGAGTTTGGCAAGTTTTTGGATGCTTTGTGGTTGCTTAAGAGCTGATGTGGTGTGAAGTGGAGGTGTGTCTGTCGAAGTAGTTTTTGGGATGCGGTCTGTTGTGCTTTTGTATCCATTGCTCAGTAGCCGCCAGTCAGAGGTCTCTGGCCATGTGGGAGACTGTCTGAGACTCTTGTACGTGGCTGAGGCATAGACCATTGAAATTTCGAGATTGTAATATTGAGGCCATGACGCCTCACAACCTCCAGAGGAACCACTTCAATACCGCCAATTTGCTCATTCGTCGATACCTAAGACATCATCTCGTCAAGTCTCGCTTCAGTACATTGAGGATGCTATTAGCGTCCATCGCTGGAGCATTTCTCGCTGCGGTCTCAGCTCTTGAGACATGCTCGAAGACACCCTTCTTCTCGGCCTTGGCTATCGCGTCTCGCAACTCCTGTCGTTCGCTCTTTTGGAGCTTGAGATATTGCTCTTCCAGCAGGTATTCTTTCGGCAAAGAATCCGGTGCGTATGGCAGGATGTAGATTGTAGGGAACTCCATCACTGTCCGATCTTTGAGGCAGCTTGTGAGCGTTGCCTCTCTGCTGAGGGGAATCAAAACCTTTTGCTTGGCGTTGGTGCTTGTGCGTAGGAGGTAGAAATGTTGAGGAACGTCGGCGTCATCTTGTTGATCTGGTCCTTCGTCACCGTTCTTCGGCACGGTCTGCGAGATTTCGGTGGCTGCGAGCTCTGTCTCTGCTGGGTCTGAGTTGGGCTGAACGTCAGATGAAGGATGCTCGACCTTTTCATCAGCTCCTGCTGTTCCTGTCGCTGAAGCATCTTGGTTCGATTTCTCCTGTTGCAGTTGTGATTCAGCCAGTCGTTCCTTGCGTCTCCGTTTCTGAGCTTCTTTGGCATGTTCTCCAGGTTTGCGCTTCAGAGCGTTGCCGTCCTCAAGCTGCTTGTGGGAGTAGAGCTCTTCTATGCTGCTGCTGGCTGGACAGCTGTCTGAGATCTGCTTTTGACCTTCAGCATCCACCCATTCTACTGTCCACATGATCTGATGTCGCCTGTGCTGAATGTCAGCAGATGAAGAATTGAGCATTTGAAAGGAGACTTACTTTGTGGACCGCGTCTGGTTCGCCTTACGCCGACTCATGCCCTCTGGTGCATTTTGAACCTCGATGCGATTCTCATCGAGATACTTGCTTAGATTGCTCTCGGGATGCCGCGCACGTGCTATTGATCTTGTGGCAGCCCTCTCAACCACGTCCACACCACGGGCCTCAGAGTCGCGATTTGCAACATCAATACTTCGCTCGACACTCTTGAGGTAGTTGTAATCACGATCGATGCCAACTGGGGTGGCTAATTGTGACCTCTTGATGTACTCGGCTGGATTTCTGACACCGTTGCACGAAGCTCGTTGCTTGTGCTTCTGAGTGCATGGAAGAGAACATGTCTTGGTCTGACATCTCGGACATCGATACTTGGGCTTGTTCTCATAGCTGATTTCGTTAGTGACAGCAGACGACTAAGCTTTCACGTGATGGGTTCATATCCTGAGCCAGGTTGACGCTGGTGCATCTCCTCCTGCTCATCTGGCGATGGCAATTTTGCCTGAGGCTTCCTGCTCTAGGCCCATCCATCCAGCAGACAGATCACGTGTGAGGCAAAAGTGTGAATGAATCGTGCAAGGGTGAAGATGTTGAAATCTGGCCTACCAAATGCTGCACAAATCCGTGATGAGCGCCTCGTCGGGCATCGTTGGTGGCAATGGGAGCGAAGTGCAGCACTCTTGTACACAATACACCGAGGCCGCTCGCAGATCTAGAGGCGAGGCGGGAGCTTGACTCGTGCAGTGTGAACAGCAGCTGGACGCCGTGAAGGTGGTGCCGATGGACAGAATGCCGAGTCGGTCGCGTGCCGGATGATCGGGAGGCACGAAAGACAGCGCTGCCGAGTCCTGGAGCTGCAGGCCGTGACAGGTTGGTATGCGCGTGCTGGGTGGTGGGACGCGTGTAGGGAAAGAGCTGCAGTGGCGAGCAGATTGAGGTTTCAGAATTTGGATTCGGGCAAGGGTTCTGCCGCTACCGCTTCTGGCGCAGCTGGTACCTGATCTGCTCTCTCGCTCCCGCAGTTCGACAAGCTCCCAGAACAGTCAAGATCAGCGCAATTCGAGGTGTCGCTGAGTCGTATTTCCCCCCCCCAAGCGAATGCCCAATTGTGCGGATGGCTGACGAAGCGGGCAGTGTGGCGGCCGTGGAGCAGCTCCTGCGAGTCTGCGACGTGTGACACGCAGCAGCACAGGAGAGTCGGCACTATCGAATGGTCATCACCAGCGAGACATCCGGCACGGCGCAGTTCAGAGAAGGGACAGGCTTCCAGAACGGGCACTGCTCGGGCCACTTGCTGTTTCGTTGGCCGCCGCACGTGGGCAGCGCAACAAGTGTGAAACGCAGTCTCACCAGCCGCGAGTGAGCAGACTTGCTGCCCGCCGACTTCACGTGTGCTCACGTTGCGCTAGACTCTACTCTTGAAAAGACCAAGACCACAGCAGCAAGTTAGCGACACGGCATCGTGTGCTGGCAAAGTGGCACTGCTGAACGTCGCCCGGTGCTGCGGTGCTCGTCTGCTGCTCTCGCTCAGCGCGGAGGTGCGAGGCAGGCTCCGGCGGTCCAAGAGACCCCCTGCATGAAGAGCGAGGGTTGGGTGGTATGCTTTATGAATCGCAATATGCATATCGCCGCGCGATCGTGCTCTCCTCGCTCTCACGCCGCCCTGCTCGTCGCACAGCGGCAGCCAGGTTGTAGCATCAGCAGTGTGTACTGCGAACGTCGTCGGCATGGCCATGTGTGCCACGCTGTACCATTTCAGACGCCCCTCGCCCAATTTCGCGGTGGTCGTTTATCGTCATCAAACTACTGAAAGACCGGCGGGCTCACGTCCAGCGCACCCCCGAATGCTTGTTGCCGCCGCGCACCAATCGGCTGCCTCCTGTCCCTGTCACACGGTCGTGTCGCGGCGTGTGGGAATCTTTCTCTCACACACGCTAACGCCCGATTGTGCATTGTGCAGCGCACTAGCGACCGCAGGACAAGGTTCGCGTGTCTGGATCAGCAGAGCGTCCGAGCATTTGTGCGCTGCTGCTCGCCCGTTCCATCTCTCATCTCTATACCTTGAGCTATCGGCTGTCAGCCTTTGCTCCTCCACCTCCGCCCTCACGCATGCCGTGCCACGTCTGACCGTTGAGTGCCAGCCAGCACTGCACGCCGCGTCGTGGCCAGCAACACCGCACCCCGAGCGACGACGACGGAATCCCAAGCTCCCTCTCCTGGCGCCATTGAGCGATCGCGCTGGGGAACAGCCGGCAACCAACGCACTGCAGGATAAGCTCAGCGTCGGCTCTTCGCTAGACTAATCGACTATCATGGCACCTTCCTTCACCACAAATGCCTTGCCACGCTCTCGCTCTGGAGAATCTGCTCGACCACCCACTCGCGACGACGGCAATCTGGAGGTCCCCAACCGCACCTCGTCGCTGCACTCGCGCATCGCCGCCCCCATTCCGAGCCAGATGCCGCAACAAAAGACGGGCAACCGCGCCCCCAAGACCCTCACACATGCCTACATGGTGTGCGGGGTTGGCCGCGAGCCTTCACAATGGGTGAAGGCGCCAACGCCAGCACAAGGGAAAATTGGGCACATGAAGGGCGCCGTTGGCCAGTTCTGGCTGCCCGAAATCCTCGGAAGCAGCCCTCGACTGGAGCAGGACAACGAAATTGCAAGGTCACTCCATTCTGCGATGAGGGTAGGTTTCACGGATTCTCGCTCACTTCAGAGTTGGCCCCATTTCCGGTTTGTTGCAAAACTGACAGGGTACAGGCGTGCTTTCCCCACGACGTGGAAATCTGCACCGGACCAAGCCAACCACACTGCGTGCACCACGCCTTCGTGCTGCAGCAAGATTCATCACACACCCTCTATGGCATTGCACTCCGCGTGTGGTCGCGCGCTGACGAAAAGCGTGCCGAGACGATTCGCGATTTGCGCAAGCGCACGGAACCTGACTACTATGACACGCCAGGTGAAACATATTGGATCCCATACTGCCTGTCATTCCTGTCAAGGTATCCACTGTACAATCTGCTGGGAGACTACCTTCGTGGCATGTGGATCCATTGGAACAAGGCGACGAACCTGTTCCACGCCGAGGAGGTGTCCCGCATCCTAAGCTTTCCCGCTCCGCGCCTGAACGATCTGGTGCGCATTGACATGAAGGACTATGCATTGTGCTACCAATTCCCATCCTCGCCAACCGGCTTCCAGAACTTCGCCATGTGGCCGCTCTTCAGCTGTCTCTCCATTCCGAACATCGTTGGAGTTCTCGAGGCAGCCGTGTCACCCACTCGCCGGATCATCTTCATCTCCCACTACCCAGCCATGCTGACGGTCGCCACCGAGACTGTCCGCTTCATGGTCCGAGTGTACGAATGGAGCGGTCTCTATGTCCCAGTCTGCCATGCCCGTCACGCGAAAGAGCTTGTCCAAGAGCCTGGGCCATACATCCTGGGAATGACCGCAGAATGCCGGACACTTTTCACAGCTCCATCTGACGCTCTGGTCGTCGATCTCGACCGAAACTTCGTGCTAACCTCGAGCCCGCCAAATGCATGGTCGGCAAGACAACGATCGAAGCTCATCTCGCGGATGACCCAGGCACTGAATGGAGACGTCGTTCCATCTGGCGTGCCACAGCATCTCCGATCAGCATACGGAGGTGGTAAGCTCATTCCAGCCGGCCAAATCATTGTCATGCGAGGCGAGGTGGAGAGCGTGCAAGACCCAGGGTGGTGGAACCAGGACGAGGTCATGAAAGTCATGGACCACGCCTGCGAGAAGCTGGGCAAGAACACAGGCTTTAAATCTGTCTTTGGAGGATCTCAGAAGAAGCCGCTGATGACCAAGGTGTCGATGAGACACTTGAACGAGATTGTGCGCGAACGCAACCAATACTCGCGTGACGCCATGGAGGCATGGCAGGACTTCATCAACCTCAAGGGCCGCATGGACACCGAGCTTGCCAAGGTGACGAAACGCAACAATTTCCTGGTCGAGGAACTGGAAAGCTGGAAGCAGCAATTCCTCAAGTTCCAGGCTTTCGCGGAACAACTCACCAAGGAGACGAATGAGCTCAAGGTCAAGATTGAAGGTCACAAGCGCGAGAACCGCCGCTTGACAAGCATGATCGATCAGCAAAAGGACGACGTTGCCAGACTCACAGTGCGACTTTCCGGAACAGAGAAGCAAAGAGACGACGCTCTGGAGGCTTTGGTTCTGCAACAAGAGATTGCAGAGGAACTGGAGCGGGAGCGCAAGAGGAACAAGAAGGATCTCTCTGCCCTTCAGCACACAAACACAACGCTTCTGCGCCAACGCGACGAGGCACAGCGTGTGGTGCTACACCTTCGTGCACTTATCGATGGCCAAGCGCATCACATGGAACACATCGTCAAGTCGCTGGGCGACTCAGAACCAGTTGGCGAGTTTTTGGATGCCGAGGAAGACCGCGTCGAGTCTCCAGCCAAGGAAGATGCAAAGATCGAGAACGAACTAATCAAGCCCGGCACCAACTCGCGAGCCTCATCGCGGTCAAGTACGCGCATGTCGCACTCTCGCAATGATGGTGAGGAATACTCTTCATCTAGGCAGGCTCGTTACTCGAGCATGTCTAAGAGACTCTCTACTTTCAGCATGGCTGATGTTGCAGATCGCCACCTCCGCGACAAGACCGATGCGATCGCATACATCATTCGCAACATCTCCGAGCAGTGCGCCGCTGCTGTCGAAGGCCTCGACCTCGCTCGACGTGCAGACACCGCCAGCAGCGACGGCGGCGATGATGACAGGTCAGAGTCTGGCAAGAAGAGAGGGAAGCGACCAGTCAAGCACCTTTCCCCTGACTCCGAGAACGGAGATCACTCAAGTAATAACTCTGAGTCGGATTTCGGGGACAACAGGAGCGATGGCACTGCCAGCTACTTGCACCCCAAGAGGACATCTGGAACATCCTCGGCAGTACCGCCAACACCAGACCTCATTCACGACCGCAGCTCTACGAGCATGAGCGTGAACAGCGAAAGCACGGCCGCGACGCCGAACCGTTCCAGCTTGCAAAGCGTGTACAGAAATCAGGCCGAGTCAATTCCGGAAGTGCCCACACATATCGTAGGGCACGACGCTGAAAATGGACACCAGCTGGAAGAGATCGCGGAAGAGCCAGTCACCAAATTCGCAGGACGAGGCCTGGAGCACCGCCACAGCCACATCGAACGGGCGTGACTCTCTGGCGCAAAGCGACGCTCGTATGGACGATTTCCAGTCCTCTCCATACGAACTAGCTTTGATCGCTCGAGTTTTGGTTGATCGCCGAAAAGTCTGTCTCTGGGGACATGTGCTATCCCGCTGCTGCTACGCTGCTACTGCTGGCCATGCTTTTGCCATGGTCTCATTATGGTCCTTTCTTCTTTCTGTTTGTGGAACCTTGAGATACTCCCTTTTGCATTTTTTGCTGAATGTCACACTCTTTACGGCCGCGACTACTACTACTGAATACTGTGTACTGCCCGTCTTTTCCTATCTCGATGGGCTTTTCTGGGATCGAGAGGGAGGAATACGTGATAGCGGGAGTCAGATCTATCAATGTTGTAAGATATTCACCAGGAGTGTGATTTAGGTAGCTGTCTCGAAATGTACTCAAAACTGCTATTTAGTGGTCATCAGAATTGGCTGTTGCGTCCGGCGTGCTTTCCCATTTTCGTTGACATGGAGGAAGGAGCGTGTGGCTCTTGCCTCCTGTATACAGCAGCAGCAATACGACGCAGGCATCTACCTTCCGTCCGATCGAACTTCATATTCAAGACCACGACCTCACCTCCGTTATTGCTGCTCCTCACGTCCTCTTCCTGCGATGGACTCGACCCTCAAATGCAACGACCTCAAATGCCGCATCCCCTGCCCCGAGCAAGCCGTTGTCACGACATGCAGTCACATCTTCTGCGTCAACTGTGCTGCGCGTCTGGGCCTCATTGAACAGCATCCGAACGAGGGACCGAGAACTTGTCCAGCTTGTTATACACAGCTTGTGAACCCTGACGATGCGGTCGTCACGGCGCTGAATCCATCGGAGGACTACAAGACGAGTATTTTGAGTGGGCTGAGCCCGGCGGTGATCATGGTGAGTGGAGTTATTGGGGGAGCAGCATTGAGGTTGTGGTGAGGGAAGAGCTGGGTGAGCTTGTGAAGATGTTGATGTGTTTGCAATAGGAGTGTGCGGGTCGTGGACTCGCGTTTTGGGCGTACCAAATGGTGCAGGATATGTGAGTCTTCCACGTCGAAAGGAACGTGTGCTGTGACATTCGCTAATGCCATTGCAGCACGTATCAGGAATACGTTCGCCGCAGCTTGACAGACAAACATTCAGCAGCCGAAGCGCACGCTGCGGAGATTGAGCGCGGCTTGAGGGAAGACAATGCTCGGCTCAACAACAAGATGAGTGGTGCGTGAATGCCTCACTCTACTCTTGACTTTCAGCTAATCCGCCACGAAGCCATGCGCGATGACAATGAACGACTGCACGCTCAGGTTGAACAACTGCAACAGAGTGCAGCACAAAAGAGCAAGGACTATTCAAAAATGTCTGCACTCTACAACAAGATTAAACAACGCGAGCATGTTGTGGGACTCGAAAGTGCTGCCGACCATGGCGCCGAGGAGATCTTGATGCAGGCCGCCTCGCAGCATCAACAACGGCAGAACCGAGGTCCAGCTGCTCATCATCCTCCCGGCCAGAGTCGTCAACGGATGGGAAGCGGCAGTAATGGCAGCAACGGCAGTGGCGAGCGACGACCGCGGGTGAAGTCCTGGCCTGAAGCCGCTCAGCCAAGCTACACTCATCAGTCTTTCGTCTCTGGACAACGTACTGGAGCAGGTGGAGGCTATCGCACAGGCTTCACTTCTTCTCGTAAGCTCATCGACTCGTGCAAGGCGGGCATAAACCACTGACCACTCGTAGATGGCATGCCTCAGCCGCCAGGTTCTTCCCAGCACCGTACACGATTGCCACAGACGTACGATCAACCCACCTTCGGCCACTTCAACGAAACGCTTCTGCGGGGTGATGGAGCCAGAGACGGTTATGCTACGGGCAACGAATCACGTCGTCTTGAATCCGCTCACCGATCACAATACACTGCCGATCCTAGCAACAATCCAAATGAAAATTACGGCTTAAGTGCTGGCATGCGGGTAGGACGACCACCAGGCGGCAGTGTCGCACCGAACCGTCCTTCGATGATGTCTACTCGTGCCATGGGAAACTACGCTGGTGTGCCACTGCGTTGAGGTGGACGAACAACTCCAATTCCAGGACCACTGGCAAACGTGAGGGAAGTGAGAAGCAGGAAATATTGCTTCGTCGTACGCGAGATGCGTCAGTTTGCTCCGACTTGCTAATCGTGCGGTTTCACCACAATCTTACTCAATATCTCCAGCGAATTTAACTAGAATCATCGCTAGTTCATCTTCTGTCTCTCGATTATTGAACATTTCCAATACACTTTATAGCTTTCAGCTGCTCAAGGCACTGTCCTTCACTCTGGCCTCCTTGATCTCGGTCTCACCCAATTCTCTCAGATCACCAGTGTTTGCGACTTGTCCTAGCAACGTCGCTCCGGCAATCTCCTTGGCGAATCCCAATGCTCCCGTGGTGTGCTTCCAGTAAGTAATATACTTGCTCTGCACTTCGATCAATTTCATCCGAGGATCTTCTGGGCCGCCATCATGAACTCCATCGCCGACGTCACCGAACCAGGCAGAGACGGGTTTGGAGTAGATCTCTTTGATACTGCAAATTACGCGTCAGCAGGTACTTTTCCCAAGTAAAATGAAAGCGACTGTGGTTTGTGTAGGGAAGTTTGAACACCGCATACCGTGGATCATCATTCGTCAACTTCACAGCCTCACCCGTCACAGAAATCCAATCTTCGGTTTTGCCATCACGGAAAGAGAGTTGGACTTCGGGTTTGGCTTCCAAGTCTTTGAATTTTGTGCTGTTGGCGTTTGCCAAAAAGAGGAAGTCGGGGCCTGTACGTTTTGCTACTGCCATGGAGCGGCCGACGGGCTATAACGTAAAACATCCTGCGTTAGCAGATCATGTGGAAATGGGGAAAATGAGGGAAGGTGGGAGGATAAGGTGAGGGGAACTTACGCCTACTCCAGGACGATAGGTGTTGAACATGCATGTTTTGATGTTATCGGACATGGCGTAGAAATCTTTGAATTTGTCGGCAGAGGAGGTTTTGTTGTCGTATTGTTTTGTGACGGATGGGTCGGTGTGTGCGTCGACTTTGCTGGGGCGTTCGGGCATTTTGGAGGTGGTTGTTGTTGTGAAGGGTTGGGTTCGGGTTGCGATTGCTGAGAGAAGTGAAGTTTTGGATGTCAAGGTAGTTGGTGAGATCCTAAGAGTTTGGAGCATTGAATCAAGTGAAGTGAGCTTTTGTTACGAGAGGTCTTGTACTCTTGTCTATGTACTGTTTGATCTGGCGGACTGACGTTCAATGATCGTTGCTATTGCGTGGACCCTGCATGAGGAAGTAGTCATGATGCCACTTTTCGTCAGAGTATGAACCACATGTCTAGCAATTACTGCATTGCCCTCCACAAATCTTGCAGTCGGTGTCCGGTGTTCTGCGAAGGTCCGCATTGGCAGATTTCACTGTGCGTAATGTCAATGTCTTCTGGTTACAGGTGTGGCTGAGCTTTATCAATCGCGATTTGATCGTGGCTGGAGACGTCGGAGAATGTCCCGAGCTATCACTGTGAGTCGCCTTGATGCTCCGAACGAGCGAGCGTCCCCTCGAGATGGGCATACAGTTGAGCAGAATCGTGTAAGAGCCCAGATCGAATGGGGCTAGTTGCGTGCCTTCATAATACATCAGCGGATAGAGGCTCACAACGCAATGCCGTACGAGAGAAGTCGTCTCATGCCGTTGCCCGCAGAGTCTGGTTCTTCGTGGCCACCAGAACCGTCTACAAATAGACGTGTTCAAGTACTGGATCTTCTGTGCCCCCTTGCTCTCGACTTCTTTGTTTCATAGCCCATTTCGCAAGCAGCGTGATTCTCATACCAGCCTGTGCATCCTAGAGATCCCAAGCCAGACACTGCCCAAGTGCCGCAAAAGCCAACGGTTGCAAGGTCATTTACTGCATCTTTCGTGCTGAGGTTGCACTCCGCCGGCCTGGCTACAACTGTACTCGCTGAGACCCAGAGATGTTCTAGAGGCATTCTGGAGCCATCGCAGTCCTGTCTCGCTCGCCGTATCCGTTGCTGAAGCGGATGGGCCTTTGAACCCTTCCAGAACATATTAGCTGCATTTGAGGATGGGCTGGTCGTGCTGATGATAACGTTCGCTCATGTGTGGTGTCTTTTTGAAGCCGCCGCGACTCCCAAGGTCTGGTCGCGAGCTGCGATGCTGACTAATGTCTCTTGGCACATTTCAACTCCCGCCAGCCAACCTCGCTTCCTCTTTCCAAGAGACACACTTACCTTCCAGCCTTAGCCTCGCTCGCCTTGCACTCTCCTGCTAATGAAGCATGTCTCTTCAGAAACACGATATACTGAGCTAGGCTCACTATCACTGCTTCGAATAATTGGTCCACATGCCTGGGATATGTTCATGCACGCAGGATTCGATTGCAGCCTTTGCTTCGCTTACAGCTCAACCGACTCGACAAACGTTACTGCAGGTGCAGGAGTGCTTCCGATACATCAGGTAGCGAGGCAGGATCATTGTCAACGTGTCTCGTGATCAAGAGCACCATGGAGCTGTTCATATTCGTGGGTTGCTCACGACCATCTCTCGACAGCTATCTTCCTCAGTCAATAGTAGTATCGTCAGTTGTTTATCAGCATGTCCACGGTCATCGAGCTTGACGCTGTCATTGTTGGAGCTGGCTTCGGTGGAGTCTACCAGCTGAAGCGGCTGAGAGACGAGGGGTTCAATGTCAAGCTGATTGAAAGCGGCTCCAATTACGGTGGCGTTTGGTGTGTTTCGAGGTTCAATTGATGACGGAATTTGTACTCTACTGACCTTCGGCTTCTTGTGAGCAGGTACTGGAATCGTTATCCGGGAGCAAGAGTGGACAGCACAGTTCCACATTATGAGTTCGCTGACCCCAACCTTTGGACTGACTGGACTTGGTCTCAACGTTTTCCAGGATCGGCAGAGATTTGTGAATACTTTCAATACGTCTCACAGAAATGGGACCTTGCAAAAGACACGGTATTCAGCACTAAGGTAATTGAGTCTGTCTGGAGTGACCAAGAGGCGAAATGGACAATCTATACGAATGCTGGAACGATGTACAAATGCAGATTCTTCTTACCAAATACTGGATTCGCCGCCAAGCGTCATATCCCCGACTTCAAGGGAATTGATAGTTTTGAAGGCACTTGGATACATCCTTCGTACTGGCCGAAGGAGGAGCTAGATCTTCGCGGTAAGAAAATAGCAGTCATTGGTACAGGATCCACAGGCATCCAGCTTACCCAGGATCTGGCTCCATTGGCGGCCGAATTCGTTCTCTTCCAGCGCACTCCCAACACCTGCTTGCCCATGAGGCAAGAGAATTATAGCGGCAAAGAACATGGCCCAGTCCCACGGGATTCGTATGCTGCGTTCTTCGCTGGACGGGTTGAAAGCTATGGTGGGTTTGATTTCAACTTTTTGAACAAAAGTACATTTCAGGACTCGGAGGAGGAACGCCTCAAAGTCTACCAGGAGCTGTGGGAGCATGGAGATTTCCACTTCTGGCTGGCCACCTATCAAGACATGTTGTTTGACGACAAAGCTAACACAGAGGCTTACAACTTCTGGTAGGCGATGTGTTTCGTTGTCAATCTGCTTTGCCACGCTGATGGACTTTCAGGCGCAACAAAGTCCGGGCACGTCTACCTAATGACAGACTGAAAGACAAATTTGCTCCAACGATCAAGCCTCATGCCTTCGGATGCAAGCGCATCTCCCTGGAAAATGGATTTTACGAGCTCTTCGCCAAACCAAATGTGCACCTCGTCGACGTTAATGAAAGTCCGATTGTTGAAGTGACGTCGAAAGGCATCAAAACATCAGAGAAAGAGTGGGGATTCGATATCGTCGTTTCTGCAACGGGATTTGATGCAATCACCGGTGGCATCTTGGAAATGAATGTCCAAGGCAAAGATGGTTTGACACTGCGCGATAAGTGGAGAGATGGCGTGAAAACTTTCATGGGCATCTCGGTTGGAGAGTTTCCCAATATGTGAGCACGCTCGGATGAAATATTGTGCGTCAACCAATGACTGACACCGGCTCAGGTTCTTCACATACGGCCCTCAAGCACCAACTGCGCTCTGCAATGGGCCTTCTTGTGCTGAGATACAAGGAGAATGGATTGTTTCAGTGCTGAAATACATGAGGGAAAACAGTCTCAAGACCGTGAATGCCACATCAGCAAGTGAAGATGCATGGGCGGAAAACATTTGGAAAATTGCGAACATGTCTTTGCTCCCGACGGCGAAGTCGTGGTATATGGGCGACAACATACCGGGCAAGACCCGAGAACCGCTGATATATCTTGGTGGGGTGCCAACTTATCACAAGACTCTCAGCGATTGTGCTGCGAAGGGCTATGAAGGCTTTGAGCTCAGCTAGGGGGGCTTGACTAGTCCGAGTACTTGGTGTAGAATTCTCGTTTTCGATGTTATGTAAGAAGCTTACGGCAGATCCAGTTTGCTCATGCGAAGAAAGAGAGGCTAGGCATATCTTGATTTGCTCATGGGCTCGCTATTCTGGATACTCCTCCAAGAGTCCAAAGATGAGACTACGGTCCGCAGGACAGACGTGATGAAAGAAGCCATGATACGAATCACACTCCTGCTCATTTCCGCAACATGGAATGTGACTGTGATATACCATCAGTTATACGATGCATTAAATCACGCTATTGCCCCCGTCCCGCACCTAGCGTCGAACAAGTGCACCTGTCTCCTTGGCCACGATGACCCGCCGTTGAAAAGAATCGGTGGGATATCGAACGATTTCAAACACTGCGTTGTATTTTCTGATCGCTTCCGATAGGAACTGCTCGACGCGTGCGTTGTCACTCTTGGGAGCGTCCTTTAGGAACTCCATTTCCCTGGTCGAAATCGCATTGTAGAAGTCCTACTTCGAGGGCCCTCCGGAATTCCAGGCTCCTCCATCTTTCACGAATCGGGTGATGGCTTCTTTGCATGCTCGTTCACTGTAGCTCCCCTCCCATACCGCGTACAAGCTGATCATTTCCTGCGTGGCATCGATCACAGCCGGCACATCAATTTTACTTTCTGCGAGCCAGTCCACGATCTTGCTTAATTTCGGCCCTGCCTGCCTAAGGCCGCTGAAACTACCTAGAAATGCCTGTTGGGCTGCGGTGGCGTTCATGGTCGGCGGGAATCCAGGTGTCGAAGCAGAAGTTGGCGAGCCCATCGATGGTGAAGCCTGACCCATGGCACCATGTGTCGAGTGGGCTTGAAGTCCAGGGGGCTGCCCAGAAGGGCGCAACACGACCGCAAGCACCAATGCCGTGATAGCGAGGACGTGAGGCGGGTAGAGAAAGACGAGATCGGTGAGGTAGATGTCATTCACAATCGAGTGCGCCAGATTCGACTCTTCTGTGCTGAGACCGAAAATTTGAGCAAACTCATTAAGTGGCCGATAGGGGTGATGACAGATCAGTCGGGATGACAAAGTCGATATGAGGGCGAATTCGCACTCTCCAATCTTGCTACTTTCTGAAACGCCCAGCTCGGGCCATTGTCGAGCTGCTTCGCCGAGCATCAGTCGAATGTGCTGCGGACACTCTTCCATCTTGCAAGCCAGGTATACGGCAGTAGCCATGATCAGATAGGGATTGGTTTTGCGAATTTCCACTCGCAAGTAGAAACGCTTCATGTACACCTGAGCAGTGGCTAGTGCTTGTTGCCGCAAGCTCATTCTTCGTGCGAGTTTTGTGAGCTGTTGCTGGAAGTAAATGTTCATGAGACGCCTCTCCGGTAGCGCATACTTGTTATGCAGCGCTTGATTTGCTCTTTCGAGCTCTTTCCGGGTGTCTGCCAGCTCATCCTTGGTGAAGGTCCAGAATTTGGCCTGCGTAGAGTCCCAGTAGTTGGCAGCCATATTGGGCTCTTTTGAACAGCTACGGGGCTTGTGATCTCGCAGCGTGCATGAGAATCATATGCAGCAACGGAGGAGCATTAGCGTGTGCGATGCATCGCAGGTGAGCACGCCACTTGGTGGACTTCGCTCATTCGCGAGGAAGAAGATACTGTTATCGACACGTCGAGCAGTCAGCAGCTCGAATATGCCCTTGCGTGTTCTGGATAGGGCGCTGAGTACCGTGGGAGAAGAACACAACGTCCGAGAGATGCCGCGACCAGTCAACGTCGCACCGTGGGCAGGTGGAGACGACACGATGTGGCTGCCGCGTTGGACGGGCGCAGTCAGCGAGTTCTTGGCGCTCGTTCAGTCTGCGTTTGCGTGAGAGCCATGACTTCACTTTTCAGCTGCGAATGACATCTTTTCTTCCGTCTTCTTCCCCCTCCTCTGCTCGTGTGTTCAAGGATATCGAGAGCTCCACGAGCATATCCTTCTTTTCCAGCATTTGGCGAGCGCGATTCGTGTCAGGCCACCCCGCCCAAACACGCGCATGACAGGCAGCCACGACTCAGCCACAAATTTCAGCTGCCATCTGCACGGCTGATCTGTGGCCCGATATATCTTGTCCGACATCGTCAACAAACATCTGCACCAACTCTACACGCCAAGATGGGTGACCAGACGACCTACGTCTTGCTGTGCGTTGCAGCGCTGCTCTTCCTGGCCACGCCAGCTGCAGCATTCGGTGCTGGCAACATCAGCTCGCTCTCCAAGATCGAAGGCCACAATTGGCGTCATGGCGACATTGAGGACCTTCTCACCACTGTTGCCTTCATCAAAGGCCACAAATGGACTTCGATGATGGTCAAGCGAACTTACTTTGGCAATTGGCTCCGCGATTACAGTCAAGCTGTCGATGTCGGTACACTCAAAGGTGTACCAGCCGACACTATTCGAGTTCTGGTCTGGATCCTGGCTTTCATGAGCTTTGGCTATGCTACAGAAGAGTTCGAAGTCACGGCTGAACGGCTTGGCGTTTATAGACCCGAGGAGCATATCGATAATCCCAAGGTATGATTCTGCTTTCCCTGTTCTCAAAACGACGTGTTGCGATCGGAGGTCCTGTCCTGTCTACAGACCGAACACAACCTGATGACACATGACGGGCGCATGCTTACATTGCAACCTTATCTCAGGACTACGCGGACAATGCTGATGCCCGCACATTTGATCCTCGTCTTCGAGGACCAGTACAGCCCATTGAGCTTGAAGTAGATCCCCGGACCGGCATGAAGAACTACATTGCCAACGAGCATATCGGCATTGCCACTTCCGTTGGTTACATCAAGTGGGCATTCGCTCGAAGCATTCACTTTGGTCGAATGTATACGAGCGGTCCGAACCGAGGCGATGAGAAAGATCTCTGTGAAGCGTTACGTTGTTTGGGTACTGGTCTGCACTGCATGGAAGACTTTGGAGCTCACACTAACTACACTGAACTCGCACTCATCGAGCTGGGCTTCCACAATGTATTCCCACACGTTGGCAGCCAGACTCAGATCAATCTCAACGGCAAGCATGTGTACCCACTTGTGACGGGCACTTTCGGAGGCGTCGATTTCTTGCATTCTGTGCTTGGCGAGGCCACCGACCATGTCACGCAGGTCGAAGTGGATGATACTGAAGTGGCTCAGCTCAACTCGGCTTTGTCTCAAGCAGAATCCAAACGCAGCGCTGGAAATGGCGATCCTGCTCAAGAGGCCTCCTTCCTGACGGACGTGCTTGCTAAGATCCCAGGTACCGGCTCTCTGATCCAGGAGGCAGTCAGCTTACAAGCAGCATCCGATGCGCAAGCTGCAGAGAACTCACGAAGTGTTGGCGGCGGCGGTTACGACAGCTACAGCTCTTCACGAGCTGCAGGCGATGCGCCCACGACACAAGGCGGTGGCTTTGCAGCCCCTCCCAAGGTTGATGCGGCTGCAGCGATGGCCAAGATCTACCCTATTCTCTGCTTCCGTGACAAAGTTGTGCGACAGATTTCTGCCATTGTTTCCAAGATCCCTGGTCTGGAGAAAATGATCGAAACTGTCACTGAGAAAGTGACGCTCTTCGTTATGGGTCTCCTCGCGCCGTTCATCAAGCCGATCATCGCTTCAGCTTCCAACGCTCTCAAGCAAGGATCGGGCACAGTCATTGACAGCTCGGCGAATCAACAATACCTCGTTTGGTCAGATCCGCGCAGCACCGACCCAACGCACTCTATGCTGTCCAAAGACCACTTCAGCAACATTCTCAACCAGCCTGCGGGAGAAATCGCGGCAGAAATTTTGCAGTATGTGGCTCCAAGAGTTATTTACGGTTGGGAGCATCCTGAGGTGCCCGAGCATGAGATCCTCGACGACGTTGCTCGTGTGTTCCATCACCCAGCAGCGAGGAATGAGCAGCTTGAAATCCACCGCAAGATGTTCGAGACCGTCAACAAATGGGTGCACAAGCGAAGCGATGGCGGCCAGGGGCTTAACAACATTCTTTCGTCCGAGTCAGTGAAGGCGGGCCACAATCACAAAGTCGCAAATCTGCAGTCATCTTTCCAAGGCGTGCAGCAGCTGGCACATTCGCACGGCATGAACATTCCAGGTGTCGGCCCGGGTGCTGGAAGCCACTCCAACACTCGAGGAGGTGTATTCGACATGCTTGCTGAGCAGCGTGCGAGAGACGGACTTCAGGCGGATCCGAGTGCCTACTCGCACCCGCCTCCCCCTGCAAGCTACGATCAGACCAGTCAGAGCTATCCAACGGCTTACCAAAGTGGATATGAGCAGCCGTGGCAACCTCAGCACCAGCAGCAGCAAGGCGGCTATGATCACGGATATGGTGGAGGCTATCAAGGGCAACAGCAAGGAGGATATGGAGGTTATGATCAGAATCAGCAACAGGGCTATGGCGGACAGCATCAAGGTTATGGCGGCGGGTACAATCAGTATTAGGAAGGCAAGGACTTAACGAGGGATGATACCCATGAGGCGGAGGGGTCACGATTGATGCGGATGAATTGAATTGTGTTCGCGAGTAGACGACAGACTATATAGAACATCCATGGATGTTTCTTTGCAGTGGTGTCGGCATTCCTTTTTCGTCGTTACCGACGCACCCCGCACTGGTCGTTCTCTCCACGATCTCTTTGCGGGATCTTACCGATAACCAGATCTTTCGTGCATGTTCATCGCTTCTCATTGAACTTTTCTGTCCTTTCTCGATCGATCCTTGTTACCGTCAGCATCATGGCAGCTCCAAAGAAACAGTATGCCACCCACGAAACCCATGATGGCCATGCCTCGGCACGCTCACAGCTGATGGACAGATGCATAGGCTGCCGACCATCAAGGCATGCCTTTTCGACATGGACGGCCTGTTGATCGATTCCGAAGACAAGTACACCATCTGCACCAACGAGGTGCTCAACGAATACGGGAGACCAAATCTGCCATGGCATATCAAGGCCCAGCTGCAGGGAAGGCCAGGCCCAACTGTACGTCCTCCAACAACCTTCAATCATGATACTGGCTCTTTAACACATCGTCTTCACTTATAATAGGCCGGCAAAATCCTTTTTGACTGGGCTCAATTGCCCATCTCACGCGAAGAATACCTCGCCAAAGTCAGCGCCCGACAAAAACACCACTTCACCTCCTGCCAACCGCTCCCAGGCGTCCCAGCTCTCCTCCAAACTCTCAAACACCGTACCTCTCCACCCGTACACATCGCGCTCGCAACTTCTAGCCATTCTGGAAACTTTAAACTCAAAACAGACCATTTGCAAGATCTGTTTCAGGTCTTTGATGAGGAGAATCGTGTGCTAGGAGATGACAAGCGAATCCCGCCCGGACGAGGCAAGCCGGCGCCGGATATTTGGTTGGTGGCATTGGAGACTATCAATGCGAAGTTGGCAAGGGAGGGGAAAGAGAAGATACGGCCGGAAGAGTGTTTGGTGTTTGAGGATTCGGTGCCTGGGACGGAGAGTGCGAGGAGGGCGGGGATGCAGGTGGTTTGGTGTCCGCATGAGGGGTTGTTGAATGAATATAAGGGGAGAGAGGAGTTGGTGTTGGCAGGGTTGATGGGTGAATATAAGGAGGTTGGGGATGATGTCCTGGGAAAGGTAGATGGGCAGGACAATGAGGGAGAGGTGAAGAAGACGGCGAGTCCGCCTGGAGAGGTAGGCGATGGGTGGGCGAGGTTGGTGAAGACATTGGAAGATTTCCCTTATGCGGAGTATGGAATTGGAGTGAAAGAGGAGGAGAAGTTGTGAACAAGCAATGGACTGACTGTACAGGATGAATGGGTGAAGATGCAGTATACACTATACAGTACAGGCATACCAGGGATGCTCAAGTCGACATGGCAGAGATCAAACTGGTCATCATTTTTCGTCTTGCTGATCTTTGCTTTGTGGCTAGCAAACGACCACGAACAGCGTCGATTTCCTCCAGAAGTCTATTTGCAACGCTTTTGCATCTGGTGAGGTGACGTTGTCAGCAAGTCACGCCCGAGCCTCGCGGGCGACCTGGAGTAGACGGCGTTCACAAGCGGCCTGAGTTGGTGCTGCCGGATGATGCCTTCCGCGCCTTTCAACGATATCGATACGCGTTCACGATAGCTTGAGCAATTGTTGAGCCATACCTGGGATATCTCGAACATCTCGCCCAGGTTTCCTTGTCAGTACACGTCGAAGCAGTCGAGCGGAGCTGCGTGACGCCTCTGGAGCAGCGTGCAGGTTGGGCCTAGCCGCAAGGTAGGACAAGCGGGATGCAGCTGACGGCTGACAGCTCAGCCTTCCCCTCGTCTTATTTCACTCCGGCCAACTAAAGCTTACACATGGCTAAGCCTGAGCTTGTCTACAATAAGCCACGCACTAGCCAGGAATCAGACATGTCGAGCGAGCTTGTGCGAGCTCATGGTACGCCTTTTGCTGACGATGAAGTGTAGGAGAGTCGCATGCTACGCGTCCCGCTGTGAATAGACCACGGCCCCCAAGGTAACAGCACGCCACTTGAAAAAAAGACTCTCTGCTGCAGCGGAGTGCCTTGCGAAGGATTCGTGCGTCCTTCATCGGAGTCATTGTAAGTGCAAGTCCGCACTACTTATACAACGAGAGGAATGTCCATTTTTCAAAGCTCTATCTCCTATCAATCACTCACCTCAGCTCACGAATTTCCTTTGCTGTCGACTCTTCTCATTTTCCTTCCGTATTTCCTTACCACAATCACTACTTTATATTGAAAAGGGTTATCCGAATACAATCGCAGGAATGAAGTATGCTCTCAGCCTGTGTGCGATTGTAGCTGGAGTCACCGCACTACCTCAAGGTAAGTATACCTTGGATGGGCAAACCCTTCGACCTAAGTTGATCAGGTCCAGGTCCAGCACCAAGCTACGGTGGATCATCGCAACCTCATGATTCTTCGAAGTACGGTCATGGCCAAGGTTCATCGAACAATGGCTCCAATGGTGCCGTCCCATTCAAGTTTCCCCTGGCAAACGGATTCCCGAACATCGATATTCCCTCAGATGCTCTGAATCAAATCCAGCTCCAAGCGCACGGCACTCTCCCCAACACACCCCTCCCGACCTCCCTTTCCGACGCCGGAGCCACGACCTTCCAAGCTATCGCCTTTAACGAGCTCTTCGAGGTCGCCTTCTTCACCTCCCTCCTCCAAAACCTCACCTCCTCCACCTTCTCCCTCGGCCCCTCTCAATACGCCAAAAACTTCATCATCGACGCCCTCACCGCCGTCCAAGCCCAGGAAGAACTCCACCTCCTCGGCGCCAATGCCATCCTCTCCAGCGCTAAACGCACCCCCATCCAACCCTGCCAATACATCTTCCCTGGCGTCGACAGCTTCGACTCCGCCATCTCCACCGCCTCCCTCTTCACTGACGTCGTCCTCGGAACTCTCCAGTCCGCGGAAAATACTTTCGCAACCAACGGTGACGATGTCATTCGTCTCATCGCCTCCATTATCGGTCAAGAAGGAGAACAAAACGGCTTCTATCGTGTCCTGGGCAAGAAGATCCCTTCAGCTTTACCATTTCTCACTGGAAGTTCTGGAATCTTCGCGTTCTCGGCTTTGAACCAGATTTTCGTTGTGCCAGGAACTTGCGGTAATCTTGATGCGATTAACGTTCCGATTTTGTTGCCTTTGACTGTCATTGATCCTCCCAAGGCAACGGATTCGGACGTGCGATTCAAATTCCCATTACACTCTGATATCGCGACTGTGGATATTGCCAAGGTTGTGAAGGATGGGGATTATTCTGGTTTGAAGTTGGTGCTCGTCAATCAGCAGAATAAGCCGATTGTGGAGGATTTGAAGAATATTAAGGTGGAGGATGGGGTTGTGAGCTTTACTGCTGGTGAGTGCTTCCGCTTGACTTGTCTGATCGATTGGAGAGCTCAGCTGACATGTGTTGTGATCTTTAGCGTTCCCATTCAATGAGAATGAACTCAATGGTCTTACTATTGCTGCTGTCACTGCCGGCAAAAGCGACTTCGCCAATCCGGATGAGGTCGCTGCTGCGTCGATTGCGGGCCCTGGTCTTATCGAGATCAATTGAGGACGACATCGTTTCTGTTCTGATGCAGGGGATAATCTGAGTATTACCGAGTAGACGTGAGAGGAGTAATGGCGCGAAGAAGCTGACTTGCCAAACGAGGCTACACTGTCTGCTCTATTCGGAGAACAGGATCTGCAGAACAACATGGCAGGATTAGCGTGTTGCACACTCATTTCAAGGACCAATTGTGGGATGCATACTTAGACATTGCTGGCGTTAGGCGTTACTTACTTTCTAGTGTTTCCATATACTAAAAACTGGATTGCCATTGTACCAGCTTAATGGATATGCCAACGATACAATACGTCGACCTGAGCACATAAGTTTCTGCCGATCATCGTACCTATGTGGTGGCATCAGTTGGCGAAGGCATACACGAAGAGGTGCCTTTTAGGTTTGTTCAATTTGGATTCCTTTGCCGAGAGCTTCCAGCTGCCAGTGTTCACATCCAACAACGTCAGATTATGTAGTCTGAAATGGTATAGAAGGAACTTGCGATCTTTCGATCTTGCATGCATTCGCATTTCGTCTCTACGTGAGTAACGTATCTATGCCGCGGCCGGAAGATCGCCTGCTGCTTCGCGCTGAATCTCGGTTCGCAACTACAATTCCATTTAGCACTCTCTTGACGCTCACAGCTCTAGAGCTCCTCTATCAACACCAGACATCAACTTTTGCTTGCGGCATGTACGCGATCGAGACCCGGCCTAACGATTCACTTGCTCTCTTCAAAATATGGCATGCCTCTCTCGTTATGTGCTGCCTGGACCTCCCAAAAGAGCAAATCTTCGGACAATGCTGGGGCCTATCTCGTCGTAATCGGCCTTTGTGTGGCAATAGCTGCGGAACTCGGGAGTAGAACCGAGCAAAGACCCTCCAAACCAAGGTCCGTGCCGTTGTCGCTTGTGTGTAATGACTTGGACTTCCAGACCTCCCGACTTGGCCGCATTGCCCGCACGTGCTTCTGAGGTTGCGATTCGCGCATCTACCAGATGCTTGATGTCGCGCTGTAATCTTCGTCCGAATTGATTATAGAGCGTGGAACCTCCAGAAAGCACAATGTTCTTGTATAAGCCTCTTCGTACGTCAATGGGCGAGGTTTGGATGACTGTGTCCACGATGTTCGGTAGAGGCGTTAGGAAATCGGAGCTGTAAATCTCTGGGTTGAAGAAGATCTCAGGTGCCAAGAAGCGTTCGTATCCCACGTCGACTGTCACGCTTCGGCCGTTCAAGTGGCGAACGATGTACTGCTTGAACCGGTCATCTGGCTCGCGATCGTATCGTTGAAACTCCTTCACGATGTCCGGGCAGACGTAGCAGAACTCCTCCTTGATCCGCTCCGCCGTCTTCAAGCTGCTGTCAGGCTCTCCTCGGTCGCGTAGCAGCGACTGCACAAAGTATGTGATATCTCTTCCGGCAATTGGGATCGACTTTATCGAACTGCCAATGACATATCCTTCTGCGACAGGAATGACGTGTGTGACACCCTCACCAGAATCAATCACAGTTCCGGTCAATGATCGATCTTGGACTTTAGATGATGTCCATGATGCGGCGAGAGCAAGCACGGCTTGCACGGCGATGTATAATCCTGCGCAGTTGAACGACTCAAACATGATCTCGGCGGTATTCTCGCGATTCTCGGGTGGATTGAGCGGAGGTTCGGTGAGGAGGAAGTAGTGGTCTTCGGGCTCGACTCGTAGATATTTGAAGATGCTGTTAGACCAGAAGCGTTCCATATGATCCTACAAGTTACGTTAGCTATGTTTGCGAGGTAGGTCTGGACTGCGCACCCAGTTCTCGATCTGGCCATGTCGGATTGGATAGTGAATGCCATAGCCTGCTCCTGTCAGCCATTGCGGCCTTGCAAGCCTCTGATACTTGTGCGCCTACCAGGTCCTGACGATGCCGCAAGCGCTTCATCGCCAATGAAGAAGTCCAAGTCCTCGGTGCCTCTCTTGCCAGACAAATGTCCCGTGGGCCCAGCACCTCCAGTCAAGAAGGACGGCTTGTTCGCGACGGCCGGTCTACCCGAGCCGGAGCTACCTCCCGCCTGCCCGGCTGCCTTGGTAGCGATGGCGGTGGGAAAGACGAATGAAGGAGAATCGTTGCCGGCGAAGCCTAGTTTGGAGTAACCAGTACCGCTGGGTGATGATTAGCTACAGTGGATTGATCGGGCTGGAGGCATTGGCGCATACTTGTCCATGACAACGGCTGGAGTTTGGGTCGCCATGTTGGCGGTGTTTGCTGCAGCTGCTCAGAGGTGAGGTGTTTTCGTATGGAGGTGTAGCTGGAAGATATCGGCGTCGTCTGCTTGCGACTGACTTGGACCAGCGCAGCGCAGAGCGGCAGCCTTACGCAACGACGTGGAAGGTGGGGCGCCAAGCTTCGCCGTTGAGCTGACTTCACCTGTCTCTACCAGGACCTGCCATTCTCCTCACTTGCCTTGTGGAGTCTCTGGGCTCAAGTGAAGAGTGTAGCAGAGGCGGCTTGAGGACCTCCAGATGGAGAATGCTCAGTGAAGATGATGTGAGAGTGGAGTTCGGGCAGACATGCCGGTATCGCGGGAACGAAAAGCTGCTCTTTCCTTCCAACACGAGGGAAAGAGCACAGCGGACACATCATCAGCGCGGACTCGGCCTGCTCGTGACTCCAGACCTTCCCACAACGCATTCCTCTTCTCTTCTCCTGCATCGTGCCGCCACTCCCTCTTCTCCCGCACAACAACGCATTTATCCGGAGCCATCGAGGCCGTCTCGCCGACACGAGTCGCTCGTTTTATTGCCAGCATCTTCACGTGTCATGCGTTCATCTCCTACTATCTTCTGCCAGCTTCGATAGACCTACGAGAAGAATCTGGAACGGGTGACACAACGCGTGTGCAACCCGCCCATACACGATAACATCGACATCTGCCCGCATCAAGCAGAGGACATCCACCATGTTCTCGTCCAAGGCTTCGAGGCATGCTCGGCAAAAGACTGATATTGCATGCATATTCGTACACGCTGGAGCCGGTTACCACAGCAAAGAGAACGAGATACATCACTTGCAAGCTTGCAACGAGTACGTGCAGCCAGCGCAAGGAGCATGATGCGAAGTACTGACTGCAGACAGTGCGTGCACGGTGGCAATGAAGCTCATGCAGAGCGGTGGTACCGCCGTAGACGCTGTCGAGATCGCCATCCGCGTGCTTGAAGATCGTGAGATTACTAACGCCGGGTTCGGCAGCAACCTGGGCTACGATGGGGTGGTGGAATGTGACTCCATCATGGTCGACCACTTCGGTCGAAGTGGCGCCGCAGGAGCAGTGGCTCGTAAGCATTCTTTTCTACCGAGCAGAATGGGCTCGCTGACATACCACCAGAAATCAGGAATCCCATCTCGCTGGCACGACAGATTCTCGACCACTCCACACAATCTCTCTCACTACGGCGCGTTCCTCCAAATCTCCTGGTCGGTGAAGGTGCGAGACAATTTGCCGAGGAGCACAGTATGCCAATCATGCCATTCGACTTCCTCATCTCACCATTCGCCAGGCATCGATGGCAAAAGTGGCGTGCCGACCTTGACAAGGTCGATCGGCAGAAGCGACGCGATCCTTCGAACAGCTACAGTGCCCTCTCACACGACTCGGATGCTGCTCTGGCCAAACAACAAGAGGAATACACGGACACTGAGAGACAACGTCAAGCACACCAGAGCAGAGAGTTGGCATTGATGGAGGCTTTGCACAACGATGCCCAGCCCATGTCACCGCCACCTTCTGACGCTCGAGAGGAAGCAGCAGCTCCCCGTGGCAACTTTGCGGCCACCGGAGCTCCGTCCAGGAACTCGTCAGCGACATCAATTCCGTCGAAGAATGATATCGGCTCGCATTTGACCTCGCAGAGTCACTCTCTCCATCCGCCAGTGTCGCTACACAGTACCGGCAGCCATCCCTATGCGAATACCTCGTCCAAGGTGACGCCTACAACATCGCCTCGCGCAAGCACTCACGATAGGTTCGACATGTTTGACGAGGATCATGACATGTCTCAGTACACGACGTTCAGCGATGACGATGCTCAGGCACTACTTGCGCCAGTAGCTGAACTGGAGCTTCCACGGGCCTGCTCCTCGCACATCGCAACTGATAGCGACACTGCTCGACTACAAACAGATGGACCACCAGACGATGCTGGTACTACATCGGCCGAGCCTGCAGGTGAGCCAAGATCTGGCCTGTCGCAGACTCAAAGCACTCGTGCTCGTTTCAATAATCTAGTACATGGTTCCTCCAGTCCCACAAAGATCACGCTGGAGGATGACGTTGATGTGGAGGATAAAAAGCAAACCACGGGATCTCAGTCGACTCAATGGTACGCGGAACCAAAGACTGCTGGCAATGTGCCGGGGCCGGCGCCAAACAATGACGAAGACCACATTACGGACACTGTGGGAGCCATTGCCATCGACATGTATGGCAATATCGCCTGCGGCGCCTCGTCTGGAGGAATTGGCATGAAACACCGTGGCCGCGTTGGTCCTGCTGCTTTGGTCGGCATCGGAGCCACTGTCATTCCCATAGAAGACGATGACGACGAGAAGACTACAGTTGCCACCGTTACTTCCGGCACTGGCGAACAGATGTCTACTACCATGGCTTCCTCCGTTTGCAGCGAACGCATCTACCACAGCCACAAGAGGACGAAAAAGGGTACCTTCGAGGAGTGCATGGAAGAGAGTGCCATGCGAGCCTTCATCGAGAAGGACTTCATGGGACACCCTAGCGTGAAACACTCCGAGTCGAATAGTGCCATTGGGATGTTGAGCGTCAAGCGTACGAAAGATGGTGCATGGTTGTACTTTGGGCACAATACTAACAGCTTCGCCCTCGCGAGCATGCATTCTGATGAGAACGTTCCCGTATGCACCATGAGTCGAAGCACGGGCAATGGGAGTATTGCGCAGGGAGGGAGACCAATCCGTTGGCGGCGAAGCAGTGGAAAGAAGTAAGGTGGAGAGATGAAGAGAACCTGGAGCAGGACTGCGCTATTCTCCTGTTTGGACCTGCATGGAACTACCTCTGAGCGGCTTTGCTTATTTGGGGCCGATGGTCCTAACAACGATGGCATGACAATACAGAGAGCTAAACTTTGATTCCTGCTTCCCTGCTGCATTCGACTTTGGTCTCGTCTTGCGACTGTTGAGTGCGGTCCCGCTCTGCCTGAACGTGACCTTTTGCTGCGGGACTGTATTTATCGCCTCAATATACATGCATCATCACACTCTCTTCCGCTTCCTGGCGATGATCCGCACTGACCAAAAGTGCGCGCAATCGGTCAAACTCTCGATCACGCCCACAATATCCCAGCGTTGTCGCTCCATCGCTCGATACGATTTTGCCGAAGGAACTTTACACCTCCACCTTCGTCCCGACTCAGAGTCTTCCGCTTCGCGGATTGGGTTTCCGTGCCATGTTTTGGTTTGTCGGCAATGAGACAAGGACAGGTGCTGTCGAGGTCGTTGGCTAATGTTTCTGTCAGCGAATTCGATTCAATCGTGATCACAATTCTTACCATGATAATGACACCCAGGACTGGTCCACCTGAGGCTAGCAGCTTCCGTTCTGCCCTTCAAATGATACGTACGAGCAAGATCGCGGAAGAAGTCTTTGTGCAGATCGTCGCTGTAGTCCCAAAGCTCCGCGCTGATATTCTTTACAACTACCATGTCTGTTATGAAGCGTCGAGCGCCCGATGCGTTGGTTGTGCCGTTGTAGATTACTGTGATGATGTCTACGACCCACGCGACACTTGGCTCGAAATCCTCGAGAATACAACGCTGATGCAAAGTGTCGATTATCGCGACGCGGAATGGGATGTCTTGGAGTAGTTCGCCGAGGACGTAGGCTGTGCCGAGAACGAAGTAGGCTTTGCTGCTTTCTTCGAGGGTGGCGTATTTGGAGGGGCAGACGCTGCCGTGGTAGAGCCAGTCGATGTAGAGTTGGAAAGCTTGCGGGGTGGTTTCGGGGAGAATGATGGTGTTGTTGTCGTTTCGCGACCATCCAGGTTTGCAGCGTGCTTGCATGAATGGGAATGTTCGGCAGAGGACATCTTTTTGGACGAAGAAGTGCGTTGGACGGGCTTTGCCGTCGTCGACGCGGATGGTAATGAAGGGACTCGCTGTTGTCGGCGCCATGTTGCTAGATGTTTGGTAGTGGTGGTCGTAGGCGATGTTCTGCAAGGATTGCGCCTTTATTGCATTCGGTCGCTACGACTACTGGTGGGCGACTCGAGCAGGGTGCTCAAGGCAGAAGGCGCGAAACGATGGTCCGCTGGAATAGGCTCATGCACGCGTTGCATAGCTGCCAGACAGACTCAATACTTGAGGTCACCAGCAATTACTCTGGGACGCTGGACGAGGGTCAATCTTGGGACAGGAAGCAAGCAGCCGCATAGTGCAAACGCTGTCAACGTTTGCTGCATGTGAAGAGTTCACCGGAAACCGCCAGGGCATCGCCAGACGCTGGTGCATCTAAGCTCATGAAGCGGACTGTTCTGTTCTCCAGGTACGCAATGTCCCAACATCTTCTCCAGTAGCTACAAATGCGTGGCTCCGACGATTGCCCAGCGATATCTCTTCTTGCGGGATTTGATCATATTCGGGTGGCTGCATTTTGACTACGGACATGTCTCGGATGCGTTGGTCATGAAAACATGGCGGTCTGAAGAGAAGTGCATCTGTACCGGACATTGCTGGGTGCAAATTGATGAACATGATGTGAATGATGGAGGAGGGTGGATAGGGAAAGACAGGAAAGCGTTTGCAGTCGCCAAGACTCGCGCTTCTGCCGTAGGCAGGAACTCGACGCGTGAGTGGCGACTCCCACTTCAACGACACGTCTTCTTCCTCCACACACTCAGCCTCGACATTGCCGCTATGGACGCGTCAATAACTTCCTCACCGCCGCGGGGCATTAAGCGCAAGGCAGAGGAGATGCAAGCGCCCCGTCGTATTCGCGCCCTGCATCAAGATGTCGTGAACAAGATTGCAGCTGGCGAGATCATTGTCGCTCCCGTGCACGCGCTCAAAGAATTGATGGAGAACGCTGTCGATGCGGGATCGACAAGTCTGGAAATCCTGGTCAAAGAAGGTGGCTTGAAGCTGCTGCAAATTACAGACAATGGCTGCGGCATCAGCAAAGATGATCTGCCCATTCTTTGCGAGCGTTTCACAACATCGAAGCTCAAATCTTTCGAAGACTTGCAGTCGATTGGCACGTATGGCTTCCGAGGCGAGGCACTGGCTAGCATCAGCCACATTGCACATCTCACAGTGACGACGAAGACAGCGGAGTCCAGCTGCGCTTGGAAAGCGCACTACGCGGGTGGCAAGCTATCACCAGCAAAGCCTGGACAATCTGATGAGCCCAAAGCGTGTGCTGGAAGACAAGGTA
Organism: Cercospora cf. flagellaris; assembly: GCA_005356885.1. Classification (NCBI taxonomy): domain Eukaryota; kingdom Fungi; phylum Ascomycota; class Dothideomycetes; order Mycosphaerellales; family Mycosphaerellaceae; genus Cercospora; species Cercospora cf. flagellaris. The sequence goes on from RJLU01000002.1 coordinate 995,708, forward strand.
CCCAGATTGCTGTAGAAGACCTGTTTTACAACGTTCCCACGAGGCGACGTGCTTTCAGATCTGCCAGCGAAGAGTACGCCAAGATAGTGGACATGGTTGGCAAGTATGCAGTGCACTGTGAGGGCGTGGCGTTTTCTTGCAAGAAGCATGGCGAGGCTGGTGCAGGCATCGCTGTCCCGGCAAATGCCAGCGTCCGCGACCGCATTCGCATTACACAGAGTGGAAACGTGGCGAATGAACTCATGGACTTACAGATTTCGAATGATCAATACGCTTTCAAGGCCACTGGTCTTGTTAGCAACGCAAATTACAGTGGCAAGAAAACTACGATGATGCTTTTCATCAACCATCGATCGGTCGAGTCGTCCGCGATCAAGAAGGCCGTGGAGCAGACATACTCCGTGTTCTTGCCAAAGGGTGCCAAACCATTCATCTATCTCAGCCTCGAAATCGACCCAGCGCGGGTAGACGTTAATGTACACCCAACAAAGCGAGAGGTCAATTTCCTCAACGAAGACGAGATCATTGAGCTGGTCTGCGACGAAATTCGGACAGGTCTGGGCAAGGTCGATACCAGCAGAACTTTCATGACCCAGAGTTTGCTCAGTGGTGCGAAAACACCGGCTATCGCCAAGGCCACGACTCTTCCCGAAGCACCAACGCCTGCCGCATCAACATCTCAGCGGCCATCGACTACACAGACTGGCAGTGCGCGCAGACCATATGAGAACAACCTGGTCAGAACAGATGCCAAGACGCGAAAGATTACAGCTATGCTTCCCTCAGCGCAGCAGGCAGACTCAACTTCTCACGAACCTCCATCAGATGGTATGGAATACGAGTATACTGACAAAGAGCCAACAATCTGCCGCCTAACCACGATAAAGGATCTTCGCGCTTCGGTGAGGGAGAACATGCACAACGAGTTGACTGACGTGTACGCCAATCACACGTTCGTCGGCATTGCTGATGAGGCCAAACGCATCGCCGCGATTCAAGGTGGGGTCAAGCTTTTTCTCGTCGACTATGGAATGACCGCCGCGGAATACTTTTACCAGCTCGGGCTCACAGACTTCGGTAACTATGGCACCATCAGATTCAATCCTCCGCTAGCTCTATCGGAGCTGCTCCAGATTGCGGTAGAGCAGACGAAGGCTTCACAGCCCAGTGACACGGCCATTGATTGGGAGGAGGTTGTCACGTCAGTGACCGATCAGCTGGTCTCTCGCAGAGATATGCTTTCGGAATATTTTGCGCTCGAAATCACTCCAGAAGGCGATCTTTTGACAATCCCTCTTCTTGTCAAGGGCTATATGCCGTCAATGGCGAAGCTGCCCAACTTTTTGCTGCGTTTGGGTCCGCACGTGGACTGGACTGACGAGAAAGGATGTTTCCAGAGCTTCCTTCGAGAACTAGCGAGCTTCTATGCACCAGAAGCTTTGCCACCAGAGCCTGAAGATGATAGCGCCGAAGACGAAGACATCGCTGAGCGCCGTCGACATCTTCGTCGCGCACTAGAGAACGTGCTGTTCCCTGCCTTCAAGGCGAGGCTGGTGGCGACGAAGAGTCTCCTGAAGGGCACAGTTGAAGTGGCCAACCTCAAGGGACTTTACCGGGTCTTCGAGAGATGCTGAATTGTAGCCCACCGATTGTGCCCTGGCGTACAGGACTGCGCGTATATTGAGCAGCATTGTCCATGTGTGCATCATACCACACGAGCTGCACGCATCTCAGTTCTCAATCAAAAGCACTTTTCTGAAGCTACTACTGCCATGCACGTTGCTGAGATGCATGATGATGATCGCAGGCAGTATCAACAATATAGTGCTGTACTGATTTGCAAGGCATCTGGCAAGGGCTGCCGAGGTGGCGTGTCCAATCAAAGAAGCAATGTACTGCGATGGAGTAGTTAGTCGCTCTCTCCTGTGGGCACAGTGGTAACAGGCCTCGGCACGATTCACATCTCCGCCTTCTTCATTGGCTCAGCTGCGCCTTCTACATTGGTTTGAAGATCTGCATCCGCCCTCAAAAATCCCCTCCTCGAAAAAGCGGACGGCGCACCGTCTCTCGTTGATTGGTCTCTTACTGACGCCTCCCGCTCCACCATTTCGTGTCGCGTACGCCACACAACGTCAAGCAGCAAGCCGAGGCAAGCCACCGACAGAGCTTGTCTTGCGGCAGGCGCTCCCAAGAAGCCATGGCGACGCCTTCGCGTTCTATACGAGCATGTTCGGCTAACCAGGCACCTTCTGATGTTTATGTACTTTTATGCAAAGTACGACATACTCGAAGCATTGTAAATTCACACAGGTCAGCGCAGTGGTAGTGAGCACCCAGCAGCGATAATGTGGCACAACGACAACATCGATAACTGCGCCACTTCCCAAACAGCCATTCCCCAGATGTCAATCTAGAAGGTGTGGATACCAGAACTTCTTGCCCGGCAGTCATAGCGTATGCTACAGAGGTAGGGTCGGATTCCCGTTGTGCACGTTAGAGAGGCGTAATACAGACGATTTAACTGGTGCACTCGGCTCAGGTACTAGTTTGCCTCCAGGCCTCTACGCATCGCGATGCAAAGCTGATCGAGAATTCGGACTGTTCGGAAACCCCAATTTTAGTGGCGGTCCAGTGTGACGCTGGTGGTGAACCAGCTGCGACGTCCGAGGCTGAATGCCACTTTGAAGTCTAAAAGAAGCTTAAACGTCGATCTCCTTCTTGTTCTGGTTGACCTCGTGGAGAACGTCTCCTGCCGCGTGAGCCTGAATTCATGTCTATGGGGTAGAAGCGAACCAAACAAGGGCTTACATCGACAGATAGCCTCAACGCCTCTCCGTCGATGGCTGATCCGGTGCTGCGAACGACCAACCAGAAGCAATGTATTTGCAAACAAGTCCCGAGCACTGTCGCTGCACGCCTTGTGATGGCCTACGGCCAAGCTTGTGTCATCGACCAATGCCTGAGTGGTTCTTTCTCATGAAGCGGCACCAGTTGCACGCTTCCCCGACATCAGCGAACTCAATACCCTGCCAGCATGAGGAGCAATAAGCTGCCTGGCGCGTCCCTCGGTGTACCATCGTCACCCGATGCAGCGATGGACATCTATAAGTATTCTTGGTGATCTGCACTTTCTATTCCTCTGACCCAGCGCACTTTTCTTTATTCAACGTTGCAAGATCTACCATTCGAGACAATCGCAAACATGAAGGGCGCCATCTTATCATCGCTCGTCGCTTCGGCGGCGGCGTTCCCATTTGTTATGGATGTTCCTGGTGTCGACAGCACGGCGATCCAGGCAGAGCGAAAACGTATTCGACGACAGCAACCTGGACAAGGACCTGGCTCTGCAGCAGAATGCCCATTCAACGCCAACCATGTGCCTGCTGCTCCGATCACTTCGCAATACCCATACAACAATGCGAAGAACGGAAAGAAGGGCAACGAGAAGGGAGGATACCAAGTGCCTGCTCCTGGTGACACCGCTCATCAGTTCGTCGCACCAAACCCACAGACCGATATCAGAGGACCTTGCCCAGGCCTGAACGTCGCAGCGAACCACAACTTCTGTAGGATTTGTCTCAACAGCCTCAATAATGTGTACTAACGAGTGAATCTCAGTGGCCCACGACGGTATCACAACCTTCAACGAGCTCGTTGATGCTCAGCAAAACATTTACAACGTCGGCTACGATCTGGCGAACCTGCTGGCTCTCCTCGGTCTCACCCTCACCGACGGTGATCTCGTCACCATGAAGCTCTCGATTGGTTGCGACGCCACTTCAAGAACATCTTTCAACCCAATCCTCACTGGCTCTGAGCCTGGTCTCGACGGCCACAACAAGTTCGAGGCAGACACATCGTTGACTCGTAACGATTACTTCACTGGCAAGGGCGACAACTTCCGATTCAACGGCACCCTCTTCGGCATGATGACCGAGACCACTGGCGGCAACTACAACTTGGAAGGCTTGGCTAAATACCGTGAGCAGCGATGGTTCCAGTCGAGAGATGAGAACCCCAACTTCTACTGTAAGGCATCTGCAATACTGATATCTTGTGATACAACCGCTAACACCTGCCACAGTCGGTCCCTTCAGCTTGCTGCTGTTCGGCGCCGCCTCGTTTTTGTACGAGTTGATGCCTTCTGGCACTCGCGGCTATGCTCCCGACTTCGAGACCATCTCCTCTTTCTTCGGTGCTCAGCGCGAAGCCGACGGAACTTACACCTTCAACAACGCCGAGCAAATCCCACCAAACTGGACCAACCGTGTTGACCCATACGACAACGCCAAGGTTGTTGCGGAGATCTTGAAGATGTACTTGCTTCACCCAGTGGAGTTCGGCGGTAACACTGCAGATGGTACCTTCAACGTCATCAACTTCTCCAACATCATCACTGAGGGCAAGCTCGAGCCAAACTTGGATCCAAAGGTCGCTTCTTGCTTGCTTTACATGCTTGCAACTGAGCGTGTGCCTTCATACTTGAACGGCATTCTTACACCTTCGGTTGAGGCTTTGTCTCTGGTCCTGACCAAGTTGTCTGGAACTAGCTTTGCCAACTTGGGTTGCCCACGCCCACTCACGAAGTAGGAGCGCAAACCTAAGGGAGGAGAAACCACGATGTTATCGATCGCCACCTCATAACCTAGAATGTGGTTGCGTCAAAGCATGGAAGGAGATTTTGTAAATAAGATCTGGGAAGTGTATCATTCATGAACATAATTCTCTACTACATGTGCCTACTGTGAACTATCTGCAATATTCTGTATAGCCTTCTCGTCTTCCTTTGCCGCCTGTCTGAAATACTTGCGCATCTGTGCTGCAGTGCTGCGAGGATGTGCACACCTATCGCCTCGGCATGTTTTGCGCAGGCCAGGCACAAGTGGCTCGACGATCTTCTGTCTAGCATCATGGTGACAAGGCTTTTCACTTGCCCCTCACCAGCATATACTTGCAGAAAGAAACAAGTCTCTTGCTTTGTGTCAGACAGCTCACAGATCTGAGATCTTGCTGCAGCTTCTCAGCCTGCTGCTCTGCCAGCGCAGTGGTTTCCGAAAGAGGAAATGCGCTCTGGTGCGAAGTGACAGTGTCTGGCAAGGTCAGGAGGTTTGGCGATCGATCCTCACTGGACCCCCGCATGTGCATGTAACTCTGGTTTCTTGATGGATGGAACTGGCTGATAACAACAGATGTGAGGTCAAGACAAGATGTGGTGGCGACCACGCGAGACCCTAATGCAAGCAATTCTGAGCCGCAAGATCTTCTTGGGCGGCGTTTCGTGGCGGGTGCTTGGTAGTTTGGTATGTAGCGGCATATACCGTTGGAGTACGGAATGGGAATGGTAGGTAGGGTGGTGCGATCGCTCGCGCTCTGTATAAACGTCTGGCGACACCCGGAAAGTGGTGAGAGTAAAGCTAGGCCTGGTGAGAGAAGTGCAGTGCGTGTGAGAGGTAAACCAATGAAGGAAAATATGTGACATGAGGATTGTGTATGTGTGTGGATGGATGCCACAGTAATTGGATTTTGACCTCGCGAGGACTCACTTCTCGCAGCGACGAGCTCTTAGCTCTCTGTCGCTTACTCGGCTGCACTTACCGATGACTATAGTTGGAAATTGCAAACCCCTGTGTTGCCTTCCATCAAGTGGGTATGGCATGTATATTGCGAGTTTCTGGAGTATCTTGGAAGCGTTTATTCGCGCCGTGGTTCAAGCCTGCTTGCCGCACCACAATCGGCCGTTGGAGTCTCGAGCAGTACGTCGAGAGCGACATATGCTAGCGATAGATCTCTTCTTTCGCATTCAAATAATTCAGTATGTGGTAAGATGAAAGTGGTCTCTGCTGATAGAATGTGAGGAAAGTGAGGAAGGCCGCCTTCTGTGTAGAAGGAGATCGGGTAAACTGCGGCCCGGTCCAGGCCTTCGAGTGAACCTCTCCAAAGCTTGTGAAACCAAAATAATTCTCGACGCGACAACAAACGATTCCTCTCACAACATTTCCCTCTAAACATGGCGGACGCGCAACTCTACGAAGAGACTTTCCAGGTCACGACCCTGATCGACCAGACCTATGATCGCGTGCACCGCCTTCTCGGAACGTCCCACGACAGCACGACCTCCATCACACTCGACATCAACAGCGAACTGTATCCAATCGGCAATGGCGAATCGTTTAATATGCTTGTCGCCAGCACGCTGAATCTGGACGGCACGAAAGATGAGGCGCAAGGGTGGAGGCCGAAGAATGATGCGCCGAGCCTGGCGGACATGTGGGATTACGTGTGTTATGGAAAGGTGTACAAGGTGGAGGACCCGGAAGACGGGGATCGGATGTGAGTATTTTGATACGCAGGCTGGGCTTACAGAGGGATAGTGCTGACTGGGCCGATACAGAAAGGTGTATGTGTCGTTCGGCGGTCTGCTCATGTGCCTGGATGGGCCGTATAAGAAGTTGAGCCCGCTGAAAATTGAGTATGTGTATATGCTGCTCAAGAAATGAGGGGAATGGTCGTTGAAGCAGATATGCGCATGTCGAGGTGGACATGTTCAAGAATTGATGGGAAGGGCCGAGTCGATGGGCAAGAATAGGGTGCCATTCAGAAGCCGTTCAAAACACATGCTGGGCGCGATCTGGAGCGCGATCGGGAACGCGATGTTCCACGACGCGCATCTCGCGACGATTCCATTCTCGGCACCTGGAAGCGCCGTGGGCGTTGAATGCTGGACCTCCGTCGCAAGCATCGGCAAAACCACGCAAGTCGAGCGAGCAGAGGGGTGAAGCTGAACTGAATTCAAAAATCAGTATTGTAACCAGGAATTTGAGTGTCCCTCGTGTCCAGGCCACGAGAAGATAGCAAGTCATAGCAGATACCGACAAACGGTCCGCTAACGGCACGTTAATCAGACGAATACGCGTTTGAGTCCAAGTGCCCACATTGGATTGTATGCTGAACAGGCGCTGTGGTGAACGTGAGTGGATGAGCGGACTACCATCGGTCCCCGAAGCCCGAGAGTGTCAATTTCACGCTGCTTTGCCAGAATGAGTTACCATGCAATGGACTGTTCTCATGGAAAATGTTCTACTTTCCTGCTACTGTTCAAGACGTATTTGACTCAATGGCCTTGAGTTTGAAAGCTCACGCGAGACCCATGCTGCTTATCGATAGTGAATAATTGTGCTGAACTCTCTGATCGTATTCGTATTCGAGTTCTGCCTCTTGAGGGCTCTGCAGGTCAAGATCGCCTCTGATATGCGAACCAACGCCTACGATTGCGATACGGTACAGCAGGACGGCAGATTGCTGGCGTGCCTGGCTATGCAACTAATGTCGAGTTGTACAAAGTTGTGCTTTCGGCAAGTGTCTGCCGAAACCCAATAAAGACGCATATCGCGTCACTCGCGTGCTAGCTGGGCGTGTGGAGAAGTGGCCGGGCATGCCACAGCCCTCACCACCGCTCCCTTTCTGCTGACATACTTCACGAATACGATAAACACCTCGGACTCCGGCGGACACGTATCGCATGGTCAGAGCCATGTCGCACGTCCTCTTCGCACCGCCCGCCACGAGATAGCGACCGCGTCCGAGCACCCGAGGCCGTCTTGGGCCACTGTTTGTGGAGCGATCAGGCAGCGAAAGACGAGATGGAAGCGGTCAACAATGTCTCCTACATCCCGTCAGCAATGGACTTGCTGCTCGTGATCCCGCGACTTGCTCAGCGAGCCGGGAACTTCGCCCTGTACCACATGCCCGAAGCTGTGGACAACATCGCCGGCAAGATCTGGAGCGGCAGCATGATACCCGATCCCACCACCCACCACACCATTGCCAACTCCACCATATCCAATGCTGGCACTGCCTTCATCCAAACGACAGCATCAGCTCTGGAATCTTCCCTCAAAGATGCATTTACGCAGGGCAGCGACGAATCGGGCTCGTTCTCGATGGGAGTTGCGGCTGGCATAGGGAAACTGAAGAACTTTGGGGGCATCTTCTCATACATGACTTCGCGATGGGCGTTGACGACATTCACCGCCGCCGTGTTGCTCAATCGAACGCAGTTCTATGCTTCATCCCGCGAGCACCTGCGGTTGCGCTTTCACATGCGACTCGCGCTGTACCTCATCCCAATCCTCGCTTTCCTGACCCAGATGTTGCACATCCTACAGGCTCTAAAATGCCAGACTTCTCCGGACTTCCCCCAACTACGATACGGTGATCCATTGAAGAATCTCACGATCGACTTCGCAGCGGAAGGAGGCTTCTTGTATCGCTTAAGCTCCACATTGCTGTTCTGGCAAGACGATGCTCAATGCTGTCATGCCAGATCAATGTCTCTGGTTGGCATGGGCGATGATAAGAGTGCTTTGAGGGGCTCCATGTCTATGCTCTACTGGTTCTTCCTGACTCTGTGTACGAGTCAGCTTTTCGAGACCTTGGCATGCGCTTTGCAAGGCAGAATCCCGAAGCCGGAAACGGGCATGACGATTTTTGAGCACTCTCTGGCATTTGCCGAATGCGAAGCCATGATTAGTAGCGCACTCGGGTTCGGCGTGTTCGGTCTATCGAAAAGCGGAAGTTCTGGCTCAACGACTAATTCTGGCCCTCTTCTGAGCAGATCTGAAATCATGCAACGACTGAATGTGCCTCCAGAAGTTCTGCTGGTATGTCTGATATCCTGCTTCAGCCATATCAGCAGCGCCTCTCTGGCTGTCGCTGGTATTCGAGACAAGGTACGGCTTGTGAACACGGCTGTTTGGGCATGCTGTTATATGTCCGCTCTCATCTTCAGTTTTACCAAGATCTTCATTGGCGATGCCGACGACTCGGATCTTGGCTTTCTCAGATTCCCAACGGTCATGCTTGTAGGCTTCGTTCCTCACATTACAATACTCACCGGCATCTTGGTCTGTGGCGCTATCTATGGAATAGCTTTCTTGGTGACTGCGTTCTCCATTCCGCGCGAGACAGCCGAGACTCTATCTCTGCGGCAACGTTTCGCCTGGGCAAACAACAATCTCCAGGCCAATGTTCAATTCTCGCAAAGCTCAGCAATTCGCATACAGATGTCGGAAGATGTCTATACCATGCTACTCAAAATTGGCTTCAATGTATTGACTGCAGCTAGTGAAGCAGTCTACCTGAATGAAGGCAGCCGCATCCATATTGCGCCGATGACTTGGCTCGAGCAAAAGCGCATCGATGAGTTGGCATCGGAAATGGATCGACGCGCTACTCCAGCTGTGCCTTCAGAGCTCCTCGACTCTGGTATTGCCAGAGGAGTTAACTTCGTCGATCATCAGAATCTTGCAATTAGCCAATCACCGTATGCACGAGAGCGCAAGTCGAAGCCTGCAAAGACTGGGGCCGAGAAACAGAACGCGGCCGAAATGGACACCGGATTGGGCATAACACAGCGTAGAAGTCGCATGCAATTGACTTTCGATTTCATTGCCGGAATAATGGGCCTTACACTCAGTCTGCAAGCGCACATCTTGTTGGGCTTGCTGCGCAAGCTAGGCATTGGGCGCCGGCCCTCATGGTTGCTGAAAGTTGCAGGCATCGCGGAGGGCCAACGAAAACCTTCGGCACATTTTCGCACAAAGCGGTCTGACCCCTTGGATTTCTACGTGCTGGGCGATGACGGTAGCCTGAAACTGCCACTGGACAACAATGTCGACGTTGAAGTGGAAACTAGACGCATGATGATGCGAAGAGGCATATACGAGGACGAGCAGCACCTCAGTAACGATCTCTATAAGTGGTGGAGAGGTGGAGGCTGGTATGGCGAGCTCGATGCTAGCGGTGACTATGCCGCTAGCGTGGCTGACGACGATGATGTCACGAGCGTGATCTCGATGAGCACGAATGCCAGCACCAATGGCGACGATGATTCGGATAGCGGAAGGAGGACTCCTACTCAGGAAGATCCATATGGCGGCCGTTTCAGCAGGGAGTCGTCTGTCACGACGGACGGTGGCGTTGACTTAAGCTCGCTTTCGAGATTACTCAACCCGCAGAACTCGAGTGATCGAGAAGAGGCTATGCTACTGTCGTACAGCTTGCAGTCTGATCGTCCCATGACGCGGAGTCAGTACCGTCGGAATCAGGACCGCACTCGTGCAGAGCTCCTGAGCGGCTTGCGCAACAGTTCATCAGCCAAAGAAGGCACTTTCCCCTCCTTATCCAATCCAGAGGACGAAGAGCGAGATCTCGAGCACTTCATCCTCTCCCAACGTTCGAAAGCCAAAGCTCGGGCGAAACGTGCTGGCACCTGGGAAGCGGGCGCGGAAGGCATGGGCGAAGGCGGACCACAGTGTGTGGTGTGCCAGTGTTCTCCCCGTACCATATTGGTCTGGCCTTGCGGGTGTTTGAGTATGTGCGATGATTGTCGTGTTGGCTTAGCGGCGAGGAACTATACAAAGTGCATTTGCTGTCGCACAGATATCGCGGCGTATTCGAGGTTATATGTACCATAGGTCATGGGACATTCTACAGCAGCGCAGGCATTAGAGAGCTTGTTTCTGAATCGATGCATATTTCACGGTGTCGCAACTTTCCTCGTCTTGATCCAAGTGCCATATTCGGTGCGGACGAGCAAGTGAGACTTCAGCTGCCATTCGCGCTGAACGAAATAGGAACGTATTTGATTGAAGAAGTACTGTCATAATTTGTTTCGATATACTGTCATCTGCTCTCGACGTGCTGTTGTTTCCTGTCGATGTACTGTTGGTATCTGGCAATAAAGCTGCCGCTCTTTTTGCGGCAACCTGTCTACGTGACATTCAGCTCGATGGATTTGAACCTAATAACTTCCCGCGCGATAGGCCGCTGGGCTGGGCACATTGGGCTGGATATACCTCCCATAATTCGACTTTTCTGTGTTCCAGGTCGTGGACGAGTCGACTGTACTGGTATTGCTCACAAGTTGGTCGGTCGTAGACCTCTGGGAGTGCAATGATGTCCAGAGCGGTTGTATTCCCTTGCCCCAGAGGCGCCTTGCTAGCCCTGCTGTTGCTGGCATGCAGCATGTGATGACAGAGGCGTTGAGTTCGACTACGCCTAGTAGTCCAGCTGGAGAGAAGTCGTAGGTGGGGTTCGTTGTGTTTTCGGTCTGCTTGAGGAGGACTATGCGGACTACGCTGCATGCGGTGACTAAAGCGCCGATTGCGAAGGTTGCGAGTAAGCTAGATCGAGATGATCAGTCGAGGTCTCTCGCCGAGACGTGCCACATTGAGGAGATAGCGATACATACCCTAACTTGCGAGGGCCTGATACTCTGAGTTTCATAATTCGTGATATCGGCATAATCAGAACGGCGAGATCGAGTACCAGGTTGACAGAAGCGAATCCATAATGAAGCCCTGTCGAATTCAAGCACGTTGCCTGGGGCTTGAGAGTGAGGTCCCAGTACGCAGCGATAGGTCGGCATGCGAGAGTCACAGTGGTACATGAGACAATGAGCGCAACGCTCAACATTGCCGCGAGACCATAGCAGGTGAAATGGAACCAGGTGCGTCCGTCGAGAGGAGGCCAAATTCGCAGATACAAACAGACCAAGCTAAGTTTGGTGCCGAAGATGACCATGAAGAGTGCTACTTGTCCAGCCAGGAACCACTATTTGATGATGATTTAGCATATATGCTGGGCTTCACGAGACGGTGCTTTTGGTACCTTGAGATATGTCTTAATCTGCAATGGTGACAATTCGTACAAATCCTGTCCAGATCCGTTCTTGACAGTGTATTGTGACACAACAAACATGGCGATCGTGGGAATGACTAGTAGCGCGACGATATAATCGTCCGTTTTGTAGCCGGCGCCTGACAAGGCCGGACAGCGTGAGAGCATGCGAGCAATCACAAAAGCCATGGCCAAGGAGAACAAAATAGGCGCCGCGTGTCTGGTGTAGTGAGATCGATTCCTGATGGGTTGGCCGCAAATGTCGGCTCGGTACTTGGCCGCTTTGAGCTGGTCTGCAAAGGCACAGGTTGAAGTTACACAGTTCGTCAGGGCCTGGCTCATTACCACATCATTGCAGTAGCATGAGTTCTGAGGCAGACATTGGAATTCCGTGAGTATCTTGACGCCGCATTCTAGGGCGCATTGCGGCGGAGCGGCCGTGGTGATGCCGCTTTGGGATAGAGCCTCTCCCAATACGGTGTATGGGAGGATGAAAGCGAGGATGAGCGACGGAGCGAATGCGAGCATTGTGCCTGAAGAGAGGCGCGAGAGTTCTCCACCTCCCCAGGCACATCCTTACTGATCATCTTATGTCTTGCAGAGATGCGGAGAACTATTGCACGACTCGTGAGTGAGTGCCGAGATCTTGTATTTCTGTACGGTTATGACTTCGCATGCAGCGATGGCGTGCAGCCAAGATGCACTGAGAGCACCGCTCGTATCGGACGACTCCTGCGTTGTGTAGAGAACGGCCCTTCTTCACTCCTTCTTTCGTCAGAGTGCCGACGGGGAGCTGCGCGGACAGTTGCGGGAGGCGGCCCGTCCGAGTCAGTTCTCACTTTACCTTATTCGTGCCTTGCACAATCTTCCCAATCTGCAACATCCGTGGGTATACCGAAACTACAAATAGAAGAACTCTAAGCAGACCTCACTCGAGCCGCAGTCGGGACGGCACACCCGGTTTGATCAACCTCGACTGTACACTGCACCCTACTCGTGGAAATCTCTGTCGTGCGGAATTCCACCAAGGACTCACAGATTCGTCGGAGTCTTTTCCGGAATACGAATACCAAGGAGTAGTAGATCTGTTCAAACCTCTCTCCACAAGTAACGACTCGCTGCAGGGACCCGCCAAGGCGTTGCTTGTATGACTAGCTCTGCTCCAGCCAGCCAATCGCCACATATACCTTGAAGCTTCGCACTGGTTTCGAGCGCCTCATCTCCATCTTCTTGGAGATGCTTCGACAGAAGAGGTGACTTTAGCGTTGGTTTGCACTCGTCTTCAAGAGACTGTATCAGTGTCATGACATGGAACCTTCAAAGAAGGTCAAGTAGCATCAAATGCTGAAACGACTGTCTAGTGATTGGTCGTGCTTGAAGTCCAACTGTAATCCGCATTTGGCTGGTTCGACTATCAGACACCTTCGGTGGAGTATTGGACTGTGCCAATTCTCTCTGCGGAACAATCAGCAATTCACCTACACAGTGTCACAACGCAAGTACTGGATGTTGGAGATGTCACCGGTGAGCTGGACGATCTTTCTGGCCTCTCTTGTTGCAAGATCTGCAAGGAGCAGAACTGCCCAGCTCTCCCCACAAGTTCGAATCGTTGCAAGCCTCCCGTCAAGGCAATGTTACGACTAGCTCTTCTTCAAGCAAGCTCTCGGCATGAACGCCCAGAAGCCGTGCGAGGGGCTAGCGTAGCCTCTCTCCATGTTTGGAAGATGGCGCGATCGTGTTTGCCTTCTGCTTGTACTCTTTCGGTTGAAACAAGGTGGCTGGTACGACTACGAGATACGTGCAGTGAAACATCGAAAATACGCAGATCGTATGTCCACGACAAGCAGCTTTCGAACTGCCCTGTGTCAGATATGCAGTTCAACTAAAACATGCTAGAGCGACGTCGCCAGTAAGCTCGATGGTTTCTCAACTTGGTCGCGATTTTCAGATGCTATGGACGGTTACACTACACCTATGACTGCGCAAAGAGAGCACACCAAGTCGGGAGAATGCCGAAGATCTGACAAGAGCGTCTATCACATCGTCGTGTATGTGCGTCGTAATTTTCAATTACAACAAGCTACTGCTATAGTTCTGGCCACGCATCCACCTGCCGTGTTGTGGCGAGAAGTACCCCAACGGATTACCCACCCTTCCTGGGGGCCATTGTGGGTCCGTATACTGCCTCCAAAACCATTGATGATTGACGGGATACATGTCGCCTTGCCAGAACTGCCAATTGTCACCCGGCCATTGCTGTGCCCAAGGAGAGGCGTAGTCTTCTGGTGGCCACATGTCATATTGCGGATAGTCGAGGCCTTGTGGGTACCCCCAGTTACCGTGGAGCTATATTCCAGTTAGCAATTCAACCTCAACAAGCTGCAGAGACAAGCTAAGGCCTACACTCTGGAAAGGCACGTAATCGGGATCTCGTCGTGCGACCAAATGAGTCGGCACGAGTTCTCCATTGATATACCATTCTCCACTTGGCATGTTGAGCGAAGGAAAGCTTCAGCTGTCAATGGGCAACTATGCGGAGCGACCAGGGGTAGTCGACTCGGACTGTCGTTGTTGCTGCTGTTGGTTCAAGTGACCACGACTTGGATACAACATCAAAAGGGCATGATATATCTACAGCGGGCAAGCGTCTGTGGTGAACATTGAGAGTGGCACTCGTGTGTTAACCATTAGTATGACGAGCCACTGAGAGCAGCTCTGCACAGTGTGAATGTTGTTAGCTACAGCCACGAGGGCTGTCTTGAATGACTTTGAAACAGTTTGTGGTCTCTACATGTCACTCATTGCCCTCGCATTGGTGTTGAACATGGAACACGCACGTAGTATTGGCCGTGGAAAGCTTCCACTGGAGCAAATGCGTTATCCACTACTACACTGTTGAAAACGAATGGCAACAAATTAATGATGTAAACATGCACAATTACAACCCCTATATGTCCTTCAACCAGCCATCGCTTTGGCCCCCTTACCATTCAGGTATAGGCCACCATTGATCCCACACATACTCGTGATTCCAATACCAAGGGTCTTGGATATTATACATATGTCCATCGTTGAATTCCCACGTATTAGACGGGAACCATCCTTGAAACATGGGCATCATGTTTGGACCTTCAGATGCCCAGTCATCGTATCGAGGGTAATCAGCGCCTTGTGGGTAGACAAGGTTGGACTGCAGCCCTAACTACAACTCGTCAGATCAATGGCAAGGTATTTGGCTCAGGTATGAAAGTTTTTACGCTTTGGAAGGGAACGTAACTTGGGTCTCGACGGACTACCCAATTGCTTGGGACCAGCTCTCCTGGATCCAATGACAGGTTCGTGACCCATCCTCGCATCCCTCGCAGATGATCACAAATGCTGACAAGAGTAGCACGAGTGCAAGGGGCGCGACGGCAGCAAGCAACGCAGACTAGGCGCTAGTAATGGCCCCAAATCCTCTTACACCAAGAAAGGCGCAGCTGCACTCTCGGCTTTCTCGGGCGACGATAGCGGCGCTGGTAGACTCGGAGTCGTTCCGGACGACTCTAGCAGCAAGGACGATGTCAATCGTGCTCGCACGAGCGAGCAGAAGTCGACCATCTCGTCCGAAGAGCAACACCACGTTGCTCGGAGCCCTGACACGCAACACCAGACAGAAGTCGAAGGTAAGTCACTGCTACTATGTCGTGCGCGACCGTCGTCCATTGTCAGCTAACGACTACTCAGACCCCGAGAATAATGGCCAGTCGCCTTCATTAGCCCAAGCGAATAAGATGTTCGACTATTTCGCAGGCCCAAGAGCGTAATCCACGTCCAGGTTCGGTCAGCGCTTCACCAAGCCTTCACTTTCGCGTCAAAGCAGCTTCCGCGAAGGATCTCCGCCCCAACTTCCGCCTATTAATGGAAGCAGACGGCATCCTTTCACTGAGTCAAAGTTTGGCGCGAGTCTGTAGTCAGCGTACTCTGCCGCGTTGCTAACCCAAGACGCAAACCGAGAACAGGCAACACCAACGGCTGCGACTCTGTCAGGCCATGCATCGAAGTGAGATCGTTCGCCAGAGGGAGACAAAGTAGAACAGTCCTCTCGCAAGTCACGCCACATCGAAGATGAAGGAGACACTACAAAGACGGAAGAGACGCAGGATTCCCAGCCCGTCACGCCAAAACCACAAAAGACTGTAGCATTCGGTACCCCCAGTTCCCGCATGACCACCGCAAAGGAAGCCATCAGAATGTTACGCCCGAGCATAATTCCTGCTCTTTAGTCCCCAGCTTTTACATCTTCGGCAACCGTCAAGCCCGTGACCCCAATTCAGCCGCTAGCAGATGTTCCTAGCGATGGTACCGATCCAGGTCCAAAGCGACACAACGGTGCGACAATTGTTCCAAAAGAGTGCAAGAACATCCAAGGCAACGCGCTAGTCTTTCCTCTACATCAAGTTACTCTGTTAACAATACTCGAAGAGACAGACGACCTGGAATTCTATGTTGCGATGGGGCCACGCCAGGCTGCCTCAGTGCCCACTACAGCTCCGGATAAGCTACCTCAAACGTCTAAGCAGACTACACCCAAGCAATCACGTCTGCCACACTTCGATTCTGCTTGGCCCCAAGAGCGGCCTCCTCGCGAAGTATTGTATAACTACATCACCAAGAAAGTTATGAATCAACCCTGTCTCATCAATTAGGAGCTATTTGTATATATCCAGAAGAATAATAGCACACTAGAGCCAAAGGTCACACAAAACGCTTTTGCCAAAAGCACTAGCACCTTTAAGAAAGTCTTCTACTCGGAGCTACTGAAAGCATATGTACGACGCTGTGACGCCCTCAAACAGCCTCATTTCTTCTCCTGCTTTCAATTCGGCAATGGTTACGGCAGTAGCACCGATCTCCAGAAAGCGCTCTCGCATACTCGGTTTCCTTTCCGCACTGGAGCACACGTCGACCGCAACTGCTGTATCCTCGAAGACGAGGACAAGACGGATGATCCATCTGCGAAGGACTGTGATCTTCCAACGATCAGGATCGCCATCAATCTGCTTTTCTCTAAGAAGCTTCCCACTCTCTAGGACTTAATACTGATTTTCAGCTTCGGATGTCAGCTATATCTATATGCCGGAAGAAACGTAGAGCTTGTTTTCCATTGTCCAACGGACGGCTCGAGCGTTTTCAAGGACAAAGCAACAGCAAGACAGCTAAGAGAGCTTGCAGAAGACCTTTTTCAGCGCGGCAAAGACTTCTATACCAAGAAAGCTACTTTCGAAGACGGTGGCGGTCCAAGAAAGTACAGCTCTCGCAAACGCTCGCGCCGTGTACCTGCATATGTGGTGCTGGGAGAAGTAAAATCTGTCATTCATGCGATGCTCAGCGGCGAAGACGGCAGAGATGACGAGATGGGCGGTATGCTGGCTGGTTTCGTCAAGAAGTAGGAGAAGGCGGCATTTCTCCATGCAACGGCGATCAGGATGTGCTCGAGACAGTGAGGGGCTTGAAGTGATTGTAGAACAGCAAAAATGGTATATTAAAAAATTTGCAATGCACGCTTACACCATGGCTACTGCGATGAGTCTCGAAGATACACTCGATCCTAGCATTAAACAGCTCTTACTTTTACTCAAGACATCTGACCAGTAGCTTTGATGTACCACTCTCCTGTCGGCATTTCAGATTTGAGAGTCGACCAAAGATCGGGGAGGTCAGTGATCGCCGCAGCGTTTGAAAAACGCAGGAGCACCTTCAGAGATCATGCGAAGCACTATAGACGCTGGCATCGCTTTAGTGGATGTGTCCTAAGCAAATACCAAGGACGTGTCATCGAGCAATGTGCAATAAGAATAGTATATGTGCCACCACGCGTCTATGAAAACCTCTATTCAATCAAGAAATTGTTGCCTCGCCACACCTCTATCAATACCGCAAATGCCCACCCGTCGCCAACATTGAAACCATCGATGTGTTAGACCATTATAGTCGTGCCAGTGCTCCGTTGAGCACAGACAACTTCGTATCTCCCTCAGCAGATGTAAGTTCTGCAAGCACTTGATTGAACAGCCCACCCACTCGCTCGACCACATTGCCCGGAAGAGCTCGACTATCCCACTCCAGCTTGATACGATGACCACCGGCCGCTGTCTTTTGTACTTCCACATAGAGAGTATAATTGAATGTCATGTAGACTTGACTCTGTGCCATAACGATCCATCGCATATGATTCACGTCCGAGCCAGTTGGGGCAGGATCGAAAGGTTGGTAGCAATAGAGCATCTTAGCCATGCCGCCTTTGTTCTTTCGATCCCAGCCAAGGGTGTCTTGGTAGATGTCATCCAGATTGACGTTTCCGTGCTCTGTAGTGTCCCAGAAATCGGATTGTGTCGTCTTGAGAAATTGAGCGATGGAGGTCGATGCGCTTATCTTCGAGCGGAAGGGCAAGAAGTTTGCACATGTACCATTGACGGTTTGCGGGTTTGCGATGTCAGCGTTACGGCCAGTGATCAGATTATCGACCAGAACATCGGACGCGGAAGTGATGTTTCCAATCACTAGAGCGTTGACTGCTTGGAAGATGGTAGATGCTGTGACACCAAACCGCAGAGCGATGGCATCGACATCGGCGGTGATAGCGGCGAAGCCTTTGCTGTCTGTGGCGGGTCGGTCTGGTAGACCTGATTTTGGCGTGTAGTCCTGGAGCATCTGCTTCCAATAGCCCAGGCTTTTGTTGCGATCTTGCTGTGTTACCCATTCAATATAGTTCCTGAATGGACTGACGTCAGGAAGCACAGGATCATTACGTGCCAATGCTGTAAATTGCTCATCAAAGATTCGAAGCAACGTTCCGTCGTAAGTTCCATGGCTGACTTTGATGCAGAGTGATAGTCGGCCCGTTGAGCTGTGGACGAGCAGCTTATAAGCGATCATAGCTTTTCCTACAGTAAAGTCGCTCTTGCGCAAGTCTTCAATGAGGGCTTTCTTTTCATCTTCTGAGGCATATGTGGTCGCGCTCCGGTCAAGCGTGGAAGTTTTCAGTATGATCTGTAAGAATGAGTTGGCTGACTGCAAGCGTGCTGTGGACCAAGAAAGCATCACTTACTTGATACCATTTCATTTCGTGAGCTGAAGACACTGGGCAGTAAGTGGCTCGCAGTATTTGGTTGCGCGCTGTAAGGCTCTGTGTCACACGCAGCCAGCGCTCCAGATCGAAATCAGAAGGAAGATCACGGCACACGACAAGGTTCCAGTATTGTTCAGCTTCGAAGCCTCGGGAAAGGAATTCTGACTGGCCAGGACCACAAGGATAGACATCCTCCACATCACCTTCATAGTTGAGACCACTTTCCTCAATGGCGTACTTCACCGCATCTGGTATCTCGAAGCCTTTCGTTCTCTCAGTCGAAGCATTGGCAACCAAAAGATTTAGGTGTCGAGCTTGGTCGGCCAGAAGCGGATTCGCAAGAATCTTGGCAACAGAGACACTGTATCCGATTCTGCGGCATTCCGATGCGACATTAATGGCGGCGATGGAGTCGCCCCCAAAAGCGAGGAAGTCTGAGTTGGAGCCAATAGAGCTCATGGGGCTGTCAAGCACAGCCGCCCACGCTTGCTGTAGAACAATCTCCTCGGCAGTGGAAGTTGATAGGAACTGCGATTTTGGTACGCTTTGTGGACTGTACGATGCAACTTGTGCCTTGTCGAGTGCTTCTGCATATGCTGTGAGGTGCTTCCTGTTTGCCTTGCCAGAAGGCAAGGTTGGGAATGCGGTGTATGCCAGGAATAAAGCTGGAATCATGTAATGGGACAGGGTGCCTGCTTCCAAGTTTTGCGCCAGACCTCTGATAGAGTCCAGACGCTCTTCGGCGCCCAGAAGGGTTGGCAGGCCAGCTTCTCTGTCGCCTTTGAAGATGCAGAAAGCGACAAGCTGTCGCTTGTGACTGAGTTCCGCGACCGTCACGACGACAGCATCCACTTCACCAGTGCGCTCAATGGCATTTTCGATCTCACCAAGCTCGATGCGAAAGCCGTTGAGCTTGACCTGATTATCTTTTCGTCCGTAACAGCTGTGGAATCACGTGTCAGTAGGGTATGATGAGGAAAGGGACGGGCTCTTACATGAGCGAACCATCCTGAGCCCATGATGCGAGGTCTCCAGTGCGATGCCATCGCTCGCCATTAGCAAGCTCGACGAAGGACATCCTGGTCTGCTCAGCTCGATTGAGGTAGCCATTAGCTAGCTGAGGTCCAGCTACGCAAAGCTCGCCGACCTCGCCGTTGGCGACCGGCTCAATGCTTGTCGCGTCTGGTCGCACGATGAGAGCCTGGACGTGTAGCATGGGGAAGCCTATACTGTTCAGATCGCCATCCGGCTGGACTTTAGAGACTGTCATCAAGATGGTTGCCTCAGTTGGTCCATAGCCGTTGTAGACGTCGACTTTTCCCGCCCACGAGAGAATATTCATGTCGATCTTCTCTCCACAAACATTGAGGACCTTCAGGCCGGGAACATCAGCCGGCCCATTCCTGATCAATTTGGTGATGGTAGGAGTAAGCATGACTTGATTGACGTTCATCCTGTTGATGTGTCCGGTAAGATCAGAGAGGATATCGTCCTGCGGTGCCACGCACAGCGTGCCACCCGTGGAGAAAATAGTGAACACATCGTAGTACGAAGCATCGAACACGTAGTTCAGCACCCAGAGTGCAACCCAGTCCGGAGTGACGTTCGTAGCTTTGACCATGCCTATAGTAGCGGCCACGACTGCAGAGTGAGGCACCAGAACACCCTTGGGCAATCCCGTAGAACCTGATGTGTATATGGCGTAAGCCGTGCTGCCGGGTGAGAGGCCAGTAACCCTGATGTCTTCGCTCGAATAGTGTTCGAGGTACAGATCTGACAGTACAATCACATCACAGCCAAAGTCGTGACATGCCTGTTGGTGTGTAGTATCCGCGACTACGCGCCGAGCAGCGACATCTTTGACTATGAAGGCATTCCGCTCGCGAGGGTTGGCCGGATCCATAGGTGTAAAAGCCGCACCAGCTTTTAGAATGCCGAGTATGGCAACGAGGACATCTCTCGACTTCTCCATATACAGTGGAATTAGTTCACCAGGCGTGACGCCCTGATCAGTGAGCCATCTGCAGAACTTGTTGGACGCTGCATTTATCTCAGCGTAAGTCCATTCTTGACCATCGCTGTGGCGCACAGCGACTTTTGAAGGCATTTCAGCTGCGACGTCCTCAAAGGCAGCGTGTGCAAAACCAGACTCGGGTGAGGGGGCGGGTTGAGCGCTCGGAAGCAAAATATACTCATCGCAATCGGGGTCCGCAGGAGTCAGGTCGGCTTCCGCGTCACTAAGACTGTCCAACTGCATCGATCGAAGGACGTCGACAAAGGTCTCGAGAATTTTGTTGGCCTGGTCATGATCAAGTCCAGCCGGGGCGAGCAACTTCGCACATGAGGGAAGACTTCCGTCAATCTCAAGGGTTATATATCTGACAGATCGTTAGTAGCGGTGACTTTCAAGAGTATGGGCAACTTACTGAGTAAAATTGTCCTCGTGCCAAACGATAGGAGTTAGTGGAGTGTCAAGAGAAAAGTCTTGCAGAGTGATCAAGATGTTGACCATCGTGTTGAAGGCACCAGGGGCCTTTCCTGCTGCCGCAAGAGCTTGACGAAGTCCGTATTGACCGTGCTCTGACAAAGTCCAGAGATTGTCCTGCGTCTTCCTGGCTCGTGTTGCTGCGGAAGCATTTGGGTCGTGTCTGACTCTCACTGGAACTACGCTCATTGTGGGTCCGTTCAGTGTCATGATCCCTTCCACGGGCGCATCTCTTCCAGAGATTGCAGTCAAGAAAGTGACATCCTTTGACTCAAGAAGCCTCATCAGAGTCATTGCCCATGCTTCAAGTACAGAAGCACCTAGTGTGGCACCCGTGGACTGGCAGAAATCTGTGAGCAAGTTTCCAATATCTGCTTGGAACCTTTGTGGTTTAAGTCCATCGCCGTTGAGCAGGAAGAATGTGTCAGGCGCATTCCTCAGATAGTTTTGCCAAAACATATCCGATTTGGAATCGTTTGAATTGATGTGAGCCACAAATTTGCTGAAAGGCACTCTGGCTAGCGGCTGTTGGCCTTGCAGGACCGAGATAGCATCCTGAACAAGAAACTGGCTTGACCAGTAGTCGAACAGGGCATGATGCATGACAAGTATCAAAAGGTCGTCATTCAGGAAAGCTGCCTTGACAAGCGGACCAGATATGGGCAATGTGCTCTCAGCAAGCAATTGACGAGCTTGCTCCAAACTTATGCCGCGAAATGTCGATGCATTGAGAGGCTGTCGTCGCTTCACCACCTGAACAAAGCCACGCTTCCATGGCACGAATGCAGTGCGGAAGATCGCGTGTTGCGCTATGATCGTGTTGAGGGCTTGCGTGACCTGAGCGGGGGTGAGATCGTTCAGCCGATATACTCTTTGGTACCAATGATTGGCATTACCCAGCATCGTGTCGGCCAAGATACCAGTCTGAAGCGGGGTGGCCGGATATGCATCGTCCCATGACACGGGGTCCCGTGCAAAGCCTTCTGGTAGGAGAGAGAAAGGCACGTATTCCTTGGTGCACTGCGGATCTATCAATTTCTGCCACCCCAGCAGCTGACCAAGACTGTCAAACTGCAATATATCGGCGGCAGAAATGTCAAGAGAAACCTCCCGAAGTCGCGTAGCCAAAATGATTGCCTTGAGAGACATGCCGCCCAAGTCCTGGAAAGAACTATCGAGATCTACGTGTTCCGGACGTAGTTGTAGAATTTCAGAAAGAATTTGCATTACAACATCAGATTGCGGTGAGGAAAGGGGACTGGGAGCCGACTTGGGGGCTGCCAACGCCAGCAGCTCACTGATACTCTTGGTTTCGGCTAGTTTCTTCAATGCGGCCAGATCGGTCTTGCCATTGATGTTGAGAGGCATTGCTTGAAGCTCAAGCCAGTACTGTGGAACGGCGTATGACGGCAGCTTGCTGCGAAGGACCGCTCGCAACTCTTGTACCAGCGATGACCATTCGACGTTGCGGTTCGGGACAATGGCTGCAACCATTGCATTCTGACCCTGGATAGTGGCAGGTACAACAGCCGAGCTATTAATTTTGTTGTGGTGTTGTATGTAGCTGTGAGATTCTTCTGGCTCCACTCGATGTCCCTCAATTTTGGTTTGCTGATCGATACGTCCTAATAGTTCCATGCATCCATCAGGTCTGAGAACGACCAGATCACCAGTACGATATAAGCGACCTTGCCTAAAAGGGTTGGAAGCAAAGGCTTGTTTCGTCTTGTCTGGCAGATTCAAGTACCCGTCGGCAATCTGATCTCCACCGAGACAAAGTTCGCCCGGGACATTAGTGGGCACAGCTTCATAGCTTCCTGGTCGTAGGATATATGGAATCGTGCTGTCAGATGGCCAGCCTAACAGGGAGCCAGGTCTGCCCCTGGAGAGAGTTGATCGCATGCTCAACTGCGTACATTCGCTGAGTCCGTAGGCGCTGACTAGCTCAAATCTTCCCGCCCAAGTCTCGACAATGGCATCGCTGATCTTCTCTCCACCCAGCGTGATGCGTTTCACGGATTTGGGCAAGTCCTCGGGTTTCACTGTGTTCAAGAGGCTAGGGGTTATCTCCAATGATCGAAGGGCCAGTCTCGAAATCGTTGTGCTCAGATTGACAGTAATGGATGTCTTGCTAGCCACGCATAAAGTGCCGCCACGTATGATCGTTCCCAGAATTGTCCGCTGAGCTGCGCTGAAGCTCGGAGAATGAAGCAGGAGACTTTTGTGATTCCTCGATGACTCCAGCAAAGGCATTGCAAGCAGACCCGTGCAAACAGCAAAGTGCGAGACAAGTACTCCTTTTGGTTTTCCAGAAGTACCAGATGTGTAGATGACGTACGCAGTGTCTGAAGGTGCCTGGTAGTTGGCGTGAAACTGACCAAGACCAACCATGCTGTTGGCCTGCAGAGAAAGGGTTTCGAATTCAATCTCATCGCATTCTCCGTGCATGAAACCGGCTGTAGTCTTGTCCACGAGCACGAATCGCGCTTTGGTGTCTTGCACGATCGTACGATTGCGTTCCTCCGGGGCATCAGGGGATAGTAAGGTATATGCGGCGCCGGTCTTGAGAACTGCGAGCATGGCGACCACAAGGTGCGAAGTGCGAGACATGTTGATAGGCACAATGCTACCTCGACCGCAGATCAATTGTGCAGCAGCGAAACTCGCCTGCCGTTCCAGCTCCCGATAAGACATCTGCCCAGTAGCTTCACAGTCAATGGCAATGCTGTCAGCAACAAGCTCCGCTCTTTCTTGAATATGGCGATGCACGAGCATGGACTTTTGGCTGTCGGCTAGCCTATTGACGGCGCTTACCGAGGCCAAGTGTTTCGGAACGATTCGTCCCATGATCGGTGTTGTCGAGTGCAAAGATGCGGTCCGAGTGGCAGATAGGAAGCTTTTGCTATCAAAGATGCTCAGGCACTGGATTCTCTTCTAGCGTGCATCCAGACGGCATTCATCGTATGATATATGTATTTTCATGATCTCGCTGAGCCTCTTCGCTCCCTGGCGAGCTGATTCAATCTGCCCGTTAATCCTGATCCCAAATCGTATATGCTCGGGGTGTCCGGCAGCCCAGGCCGAGTCCGTCATGACCGCTCATGTCTAGACGAGCGGTCCTGAGCGATAGGAGGAGCCATACCAACATGGCGAAGGGCCTCTCGGAGCGAGGCGAAGTCGATGGCTTCGCTTCAGGTCGAACATAGCCAAGCACATTGTTACTAGATTCCGTTGGTTCTCTGTATAGAAATTGGAGGAATGGCAAGCTTCGTGCACCAGCCATCCAGCCGCTCCTGTTGCTACGTGATCCCTCAGCGCAATGCAACATTATGGCCGGTGAGCCTAGAACCGGTGTGAACGCTGGAGTCTGACCAGACCTGCGTGCAGGGCTGCGCGTGGGCGGTGGCTAGGTCCCATCGTCTGAGTTACCACGTGGTCTTGGTCATATCTCCCAGTTGATGACCGTCTGCCAGGGCTCTCACGACCAGAACTGGCAAGAGCTCCGGCTCTATAAGATACCAGATGTTCACGACTTCTAACTGCATGAGCAACGCCAAACCAACAAAATCTTCTCTTGACGATGTCCACGATTTCCCGCAGTATGCCTACGGCACGATTGATTACCCGGTCTAACGAGACCATGGAGAATGCCGGAGTAGGCAGCAGGTCAATTCATTTTCGACAGCAGGAGTGCCTCAGCCCAAGCGCTTCAGAGATCCAATGTCGATTTCTAATGGCGCCGATTCATCCTTTGGACAAGCTCGTTATTGGCGGCCATTATCCCGTCAAACCGATCTACAAGCATATGGGCGAAGAAATTCTTGGTTATGATGGAGTAGCCGAAGTCCTTGCTGTCGGAGCTCAGGTCGACGACCTGCACACCGGCGATCTGGTGCTGCCATCTAAATTTGGACTCGGCACGTGGCGAACTTACGCCAACTTTCAGCGTTCCGAACTTCAAAAGATCCCTCGTGTCGACGACCTCAGGTTCGCAGCCATCCTACGCGTGTCGGTCATGCCCGCCTATTTTCTTGTTGAAGATATGGCAACGCTGCGACCCGGAGAGTACATCATCCAGAATGCCGGGACATCTGTCGTGGCTCAGATGGTGATACAGTTCGCCCGCAGACGCGGCCTCAAGACAATCAATGTCATTCGAGATCGCGATCAGGCAAGTGCGATCATGATTCAAACGGCCCTGCATCAGCTTGGTGCAGACACTGTGGTCACAGAGAGCGATCTGCTCCACAATAGTTCTTCGATCCTGGAGAACAAGAAAGTCGCTCTGGCGGTTGACTCAGTCTTCGGTCATTCCGGACGTGCACTGATGAAGG
This sequence comes from Cercospora cf. flagellaris, assembly GCA_005356885.1. Taxonomy (NCBI): domain Eukaryota; kingdom Fungi; phylum Ascomycota; class Dothideomycetes; order Mycosphaerellales; family Mycosphaerellaceae; genus Cercospora; species Cercospora cf. flagellaris. The sequence continues at coordinate 1,021,317 of RJLU01000002.1, forward strand.
CCCTAACCGCCGGCGGAACGTATGTACAGCTTGGCTTTCTGGGCGGTAGCCAAGAGACGCTCGATCTGGAGCCTAACGACATGTTTGGGAGACAGATCGTCTTGCGGGCTTTCCGAGGCTCTGCTCAGCTAGCATCGCGATCATTGGACCAGCAGCAAGCCTTGTGCGACTGGCTCGTGCAACTGTACAATGACGGCAAAATCCTTCTGCCGCCACTGGGTTTCACAGACGTTCGCTGGAGCGGTGAAAACGGAGCCAATGAGGTCCTGGAGGCCATTAGAAATGCACAAGTTGAAAAAATTGGTCACCGCAAGCCGATAATTCTGTTCGAGATGCAGGACGACTCAGTAGATAATGTGTAGCACGAAGACATGCGCAGCTGATGTTGAAAGAAGACGGGAAAACGGAGGTATGGCGGGAGCGGGCCGCGAAATTGGCATTGCAAGCGCAAGCGCAAGCAAGGATCTATTTCTCGTGTGCTACATTCCATCTTCCTTCAATCCTCATTCTCATCCTCATCATCCTCTCCATACAATGGGTCTCAAGTACGCGGCACAGTCGGCGTCACCGACTTTCTCAGCGATTCCATCAATCCCTCGGGACGAATTGGCTGATCATCATCAATTCTAAGCGCCCGAATAACCCTTGCAATGAGTGCATACGTGCCCAAGATGATCAAAGATTCGACCAACTCAGCATTTGAGAGGATCTCGAGCGCATCTCTGATCGTCCCCTCCGCATTCGTGTAGTCGACGAGCTGCTCATCTACCAGGCGGAGTATGACCCGGTCTCGCTCGGACCAAGGGCCTTCGCCATCCACAATGCTCTGGGCACTGCATCCCATGGCATCAATCTTCGCCTGTGGCATCTCGTAAAGCTCCGCCACTGGTAGATTGACATCGTATTCATACTTCGCCTTCAAGGTTGTGGCAGTGCGAAGAACAATGAGTTGCTGAACAGCTGTCAGGTCAAGTGAGAGCCTGCTAAATGATGTGACCGCTTACCCAGTCGAGCAACTGCACGCTGCGTGCTTCGCCATTGAAGCAGCTACCAATTACTCCCATCAGGTGCGGAAACAAACCCTCGGAATGGGCAAGCAAATGGAAAATGTTGCGCCTGAACGGCAAGACTTTCAATTTCTTGGCAATCGCAGGTGGCGCTGTGGCAGCGTCGACATAAGGCACCAGTGATGTCTTCCTGAATGGATCGAGCTGGTCCTTTGTCGGCGCCGGGCTGCTGTATTCGGGTCCGGAAGACATGATGAAGATGCTTTGTGGCTCCAAGCGTTGTGAATGGATCGTGTGAAGGTGCGGAAGACCTTCAAGAATGCAGCACTTTATATGGTCAGCTTGTACCACTCAGAAGCTGCATTATTAATCGTAGATACGACTCAAGCCAAGCCGCACAGCCGGAGAAGCTCGCGAGGACCGACATTACTACTTTGAGGAAATATACCGGTGGTATGATCCTCGACCAACAGCTGAAATCCTTCTTCGCACAGCATTTCGCGTGGCGTTGTGGGCACATTGTACCGGTCAAAGACTGTACGACCAACGAACGCATCTCATCGTGCAACAAGGAATGGAAATATGGAGGCTGACAATCAGGCAAGAAGCAGCACATCGACGAACACGGTGTCTATCACACGTTGTCATGATGGAAGTTGATTTACTCCAGTTCGCGTTCGCTGACGCATCGTCTCATCTACTGCTCGCTTTCATTCTTTTCCTTGCATATCGAAACCACCCCAAAGCTGCTTCAGAAACAAGCCATCATGGGCAACATGATCTCGATCATATGGCTCAGTGGCACTGGCATCGCCGTCAGCTACGTTATCTACCAGCGCTATTTCGTGACGCTTGCTAGAATTCCAGGTCCTCTCACGACAAGCTTTGGCAATTTCTGGAAGCTACGTGCTGCGTACGGAGCGGATATGCCCTTGCAGAATCTCGATCTTCATCGCCAATATGGGAGCATAGTGAGGACTGGATCATCGACAGTCTCCATCAGCGACCCAGCAGCGCTGCCAGTTATTTACGGCTTCAAGACGGTGTATGACAAGGTGCATGGTCGCGCCCCGCAAACTATGTTCGATCACGATGGCTAATGTATGCGCACAGAGTGCCTTCTACGAGTTGGCAGAAGGCTGGTATCTGGGGAGATCGCTGTCCAACATGATCACAACTCGATCGAAAGGTCACCACACTCACCTTCGACGCAATGCAATGCATGCATATACCGTGGCTACTGCGATGAATCTCGAACACACACTCGATCCCAGCATTGAACAGCTCTTACATTCACTGAAGGAGCAGTGCCGAGAGGGCAAGAAAGCAATCGATGTAGCATCTTGGTTGATGTACTTCGCTTTCGATGCAATTGGAAGACTGAACTTCTCCGACGATCTGGGTTATCTGGCGACAGGTAGCGACATTGAGGGCCGAATCACTGGCACTGCACTGGTGCTCACATACCTCTCTGTCGTGGGGCAAGCACCGTGGCTGCATAAATTCATGTTTGGCAGTGCAACATTACAACGTCTTTTGAATCTGGAGAAGACCAATTCGATCCAAAATGTAAGTCATTCGAGTGCATCTCATCCGATCTATAACTCATGGTTCACCGCAGCTCGCAATCGACATGGTCAGGAAACGCATCGAGAAAGGCGAGCCGAACGAGCCAAAGGACATTCTTGACTTGATGCTCATCAACGAAGGACCTGATACTAGCAAGCTAGCTATCGACGAGATCATTGGACTGACCACTACCAATCTGATCGCTGCTCCAGGTACCGTGGCTATCACTCTTCGAGCGCTCCTGTATCATCTCTGTCGCAACTCATCCGCATACAGATCGCTTCAGCAAGAAATCGACTGCGCCTTCGAAGATGGAGCTCTATCGACGCCAGTCAAGTACGAAACAGCATCGAAGTTGAAGTACTTGGAAGCTGCAATTACTGAGGCCCTTCGCATGCATCCAACAACTGGCCTTCTGCTCGAACGTGACGTACCGGCAGGCGGTGCGGAGATATGCGGCCACTATCTGCCTGAAGGTACTGTAGTTGGTATCAATGCTTGGGTAATGAACCGCAACGAGGATGTCTTCGGTCATGACAGCGACTCGTTCCGCCCTGAACGCTGGCTGCAGGATCCATCCCGCGTCAACGAGATGCGAAGGTGTCTTCTCTCAGTGAGTGCTACTTGTACCATTTGCAGCCCGTTTGCATTGAAGCTGACCACGAAATAGTTTGGAGCGGGTCCGAGGACATGTGCGGGTCGCAATTTCGCAATGATGGAAATGGTCAAAGTGGTACCGGCCTTGCTGAGGAATTTCTCGTTTCGCTTGGCTGATCCAGGTAAAGAGTGGAAAGTCCAAGGACATTGGTTCACGCATCAGTCTGAGATGGATATGTTCGTCACTCCAAGGACTCAGTTGTGAGCGGACTGTCTACGTTGTTTTACTAGCACAATCTGTCGTTACATAGATAGCAAACGGAGGCTCAATGCTACATAGATTGAAAACACAATCTCAATGCTATGTCGCTAAATTACACGCTAGGCATAAGATCGACCCAGACTTGGCTATCGATGTCTCTCTCGTCTATTGTCAATCTCTCCAACACATCTAGTCTTCAGATCATCTCTCCCATCAACGAGCTGAGCGATCGCGTCACGTCGAAAAGCCTCCAAAAATTTCGCTTCACCTGAATCCCGAAGAGGATCTCGCGTTGCACCAACAGTAATGGTGCTCGTACTGCTCGGTCACGTAGCATTGAGGATGCCACATTCCAACACCGGTGAGTTTTCAATACTCTGCAATCCGTGAATTTCGATTTCACCGGTGTCGACAAGCCATGGCAGGTCCCTTTGTTGCACAAGCGGCAAGCCCGATGTCTCGGGGCGGGTAAGCCGCCAAGAAAGAAAACAAATATAGTAGAAGAATGAATGAGGCTGAAGACGAAAAGTCCTACCTGCTGAGAAATCAAAGATCCTGCCAAAAAGCTGCGGCTGGGTGGAAGATGGGAGAATTCATCATAGGTGGCTACAGGATCGATGCTGGGAGAATAAGTTGACTGCTTCCTACGTGTAGATGCGCTACAACTGCCTCGTGTTTCTGTCCTCGAGAACTCAATCACTCACCGAGCAACAAGCTTCTATTTCACAATGTCTACTGCATCGCAAGAAAATGTTGACCCACAAGGAGACGTCATGAAAGCAGAAGCCAATTCATCTTCTAGCAGCGAAAGTGCGGGAGATGCTGTCACTCATACTCGAAAGATCCGAGGTCTTCCAGTGCGTGCATCGTGGAAGCCACGTTCGAACCAATCTGAAGCTGACAAAACACCAGTGGTTCCTCACTGTCGTTGCCGTTCTCTCCAGCATGCTCATGTATGCCCTCGACACAACCATCACAGCGGATCTCGGCCCCTCAATCGTCACCCAATTCGACAGCATCGAACTTCTCCCCTGGCTCTCAGTCGGATTCATGCTCGGAGGCATCGTCGTCGTTCTCCCCTTGGGCAAGCTCTACGGCAAATTCAACGCAAAATGGCTCTATATAATTTCTCTGGTAATCTTCCTTGCAGCTTCGGCAATCTGTGGAGCTGCACCCAACATGGACGCCATGATTGTTGGCAGAGTCTTCCTCGGAGCCGCAGGCAGTGGAATGTACTTTGGAGTTCTGAACTTATTGTCTGTGTATACGGAAGACAAGGAACGTCCGATTTATCTCTCACTCGTTGGATTCATCTGGGGCATCGGAACTGTGCTTGGACCTGTCGTTGGAGGAGGCTTCGACAAAGTCTCGTGGAGATGGGCTTTCTACCTGAATTTGTTCATTGGTGGCGTGTTCGCTCCGATTTACGTCTTCTTGTTGCCGCCTTCGGACCCGCAACCTGGCATTACAACTAAAGCACGACTGAGCAATTTCGATGGCCTTGGATCTTTGCTCTCAACCGGCTTCTTGCTATGCGCAATCATGGCTATCAATTTCGGCGGAGCTTTGTACGCTTGGGGAAGTGGGAGCATCATTGCACTGTTCGTTGTTGCGGGTGTGCTTCTGATTGGCTTCAGTCTGCAACAGGTCTTCTCCTGGACGACTTCCGAGACCGAAAGAATGTTCCCAGTCCAGTTCCTCCGCAGCAAAGAAGCATGCTTGCTCTTCATCTGTGCTGCGTGTTCGAACGCTGCGGGATTCATCCCAATATTCTATATTCCGGTCTACTTCATCTTTTCGAGAGGCGACAATGCGCTGGACGCCGCTGTGAGACTTTTGCCGTTGATCACAGTGATGAGTGCATCGATTATCGCGAACGGCTTCTTGATGAGTCGTTGGGGCTACTACATGCCATGGTATGTGGCAGGTGCAGTGCTGGCTTTGATCGGCAACGTGCTGCTCTGTAAGTATCTCGATATGTCCTCGGGGGCTTTCGCAAGTGCTAACAGTCATCCAAGCTCTGATTACTGCTGATACAGCGGTCGCCAATATCTATGGCTACGAAGTTCTAGTAGCAATTGGAGCTGGTCTGTTCATCCAGGCTGGATACGCTGCCATACAGACCGTGGTGGAGGCTGCTGAAATGGCATATGCCATCGCGTGAGTCGATCAGCGCTCTTGTTTGAACCGCCGCTGACCTTTGCCGCAGATTCATGATGCTCGCACAGTTCATTGGAATTGTGTTCGGTCTTGCAGTCGCAGGCGCGGTCTTCGTCAACGTCGCCATAAGCTCGCTGCACGGAATCTTACCTGCAACTCCTCGAGCCGAGATCCAGGCAATCATTGGAGGCAGGTCTCATGCCTTTCATTTCCCTACGCCCAGACTAATAGACAATAGGCACATCCTCGGATGCACTTTCAGACATGTCGACAGAGTTACGTGATCGAGTCATCTCCACTATCGTGGAGAGTCTGCAAGGTGTCTTCATCGCCGCTTATGCAGCAGCGGCTGTTGCTCTAATTGCTTCAGTATTCTTGAAGGTAAGGTGACAGCGCGCATACTTGCAACTTCAGCTGAGCTAATCTTGTCCATAGCGAAGCAGAGCTCTGGCATAGAGCCTGAGAAAGATCAGCTACACAGTCTTCAGAGACTGCATGGAAAGGGGACCACGCAAACGCTGGCTGATTTTCGAAGCTCTTGCTGGCTGGCTCTGTATCCATAGATATTGTAGCACCCTGTGTTGAACGTAGATAGAAGACAGTCTGCAGAATAGTACCATTGCTTTGGCCTGGGATAGTCACGACTTCGAACTCGTGCTTCGGCCTCGGCGTTAAAAGGCAACAAGTCGCAGTGTCCACTTCAGATGATGATTTGCGCCTTTCAGTGTCACCAGTGGTGGGAAAGCAGCAAGTGGGAGCTTTCCGGGCTCAATGTACTGGTAGCAGCCATAGTCATCTTTTTCTGGATGAATATTGATGCCGACTAGGTTGAGAAGAGAGGACCACGACGATGCCTGGTGTGAGGAAAGGCTGCACGTAAGGGTATCGATCAATAGCTATCAAGATAATCTGCAATCAGTCAACTGTACGACCAAAAACTTTCTTCCAAAGTCCGGCGAGTCAACCTGACTTGGCCACTTCCGAATGTTCGGCAGCAAGTCCATCCTTATACTGTGACACAACGCTGCCATCCAGCGTCTCACCAAAGACATCGACTTCTGTCGAAGCGAACTTCCGCGCCGAGACCTTGCGCTCGAACAACAGATCCATTTCGGCGAAAGTCCTACCCTTTGGCTCTGGAACACGGAAGTATGTGTAGATGCAGCAGAGGAAAGCAAGGCCAGCCCAGAAGAATCCAGCGTAGCTGCCCCAATCCCACGCGGTAGGGTTGATCATGTAGGGTGTGACGGTGGAGCAAATGATGGCGGCAATGATGTAGAGGTTGCGGCCCAGCACGACAGTCTTGATCTGCAGACGACGGGACGAGATCTCCGAGACGAGGGAGTAGCAAACTGTTCCGACGGTGAGCTGATAGGTGAGAGCCCAGACCAGCATGATCGATCCAGTGGCAAGACCTGCAGTCTCACGGTCGCCGACGAGGCCCATGAAACCAATGATCAAGAGGAGCACAGTAAGGATGCAGAGACCGGCAAGGTAGAGAGTTCTGCGACCAATGCCGAGGGACATCAGTCCCCAAGCTCCGAAGACACCGACCATGTTAATTGCGTACTGTCCCATGGCAAAGTCGTAGGAGTTCTCTGAGCTCACACCGGCTTGCTGGAGGAAGTAGGTCGAGTAGTTGGAGAAAGAGTTTCCAGCAAGATTTTGGATGGCCCAGCACATGCAGACAATCTCAGTTCGGCGAAGGTCGGTGCCTCTGAAGCAGTCCAGATAAGAGGCTCCATGGGTAGTGTGCGTCTCAAGTTCGGTGGTATGAGCCATCATGGCAATAGTCTCATCGGCATTGAAGTTGGTCTCGCGATTCGTCGAAGTCAAACGAAGGAGCGATTTCTTCGCGTCTTCCAGACGTCCTTTCCTGACAAGCCACCTGGTGTCAAGTTAGTGCCCTGCATTAGTCGTTTCATTCTGCTTCTGCTTACCATGGAGACTCTGGCGCAAAGAACACGCCAACGATCAGGGGAACGGGCCACATCCATTGAAGTGCGTACGGAATGCGGTACGCCCACTCATCGGTACGAGTGAACATGGATCGAATGACTCCGATGGCAATGAGTTGTCCCAGCCCCCAGCAGCAGTTCACATATGTCGTCAAGTAGCCACGCAGAGCGATTGGGCATACTTCGGATGCCTATGTGACTGTCAGTATCTTGTGATCGTCAACACTTGGAAGGCAGGATCCTCTCCCTACATAAGTGATTGTAAGTGTCTGGAAGACACCCCATGGCAATCCTGGCAAAAGTCAATACATATTTGGTGGCAATGGATACATCGATTCTGCTTACCACAGAGAATTTCTCCAACAAGCAAAGTCTCAATATTCGGCGCCGTGAAGAAGATAGTGATGAAGGCAATGATAAGACCAAGACATGTGATCACGACCTTGCGATAGCCGAATTTTTCCGACGCCCCTACGATGTATTAGCGAAGTTCGACCATATGCCTACACCGAATTCTTCGCGACTTACATCCGTTGATGAGGAGTCCGAAAAATTGACCAACAAGAGCGCCGTTCGACAGACCGGCTTGCCACGGTGCTGGGACCTGAAGTCTATCGTCAACACTGCCCACTACGGTCCAGGTGCTGTATCGTCACTCACCTGATAAGGCGTCTCTGGGTTGCCGGTTGGTTCTCCGTACTTGCGATTGAAAGGCGCAAAGCCGTAAAAGTTGTTCACCAGCGCAAGTTGGTAGCCTTCCATGGCAATGCAGGTTGAGATGAGAACACTCCATGCAATGGCCTTGGGATACAGTCTGACACCCTGCAGGAGGGTCATCTTCTGTTCCTCATCGGAAGCCCTCTTCGCATCAAGGACGGTTTGCTTGTAGGATTCGGTCGCGTTGAGCTCATCGCCTTGGGAGAAATGCAGAGGTCCTCCGGCGGCCTCCACATCGGCCTTCTTCTCGCTGTATGCGGAAGCTCGTCTTTCGTCCGCCATGGCAGCTGTAGCGATCGCTTGCGGATGCCCTGCGACAAGTTTGTGATGCGAGGGAAGAGGTGGTGAGGAAGCAAATCCTTGCTCGGAGGCAAGATGAGAAGAGAAGCTGCAGATCTTTATGGTTCAGTGTAGCGTACCGCGCTAAGCTGCCACGAGACCACTCGCGTGCCCTACAACGCCTTTGAACTCCACTTTATGGGAGCAGACGCCGATGTTGCTGGAATGGAAGAACATCTCCCCAGGGAGGCGTAACTCTCACGCGTGTGATTGGGAGTTCGCGAAGCTTCTGGAATAACCAAAGACCGATCCATGCCACTTCTCCGCTCTGACCAATGTTATCCCATGCGCTTCTCCATATGGGGTACCGAACCCCAGCGCTACGGATGAAGGTATGACCGCGAAGCAAAAACCGACCTCTTGTGATTGGAGAGTATGCCGCCGAAAGCAACCGAGAGGCGTCCACTAGGCCCAGAGCAGCAGTCCGTCGCATGCCAAGCCAGAAGCTGTCGGGGTCATGGTTCCCAAAGTTCTGGACCAAGCACATTGATCCGTGAGCCGCGAATTTGAGCCGAGACAGTTGTTCATGATGTGATGATTGTTCCTTCGCCAGAGTATGACTGATGATGAGTTGGTGCATTGCCGGAGGGTGTTGTGCAACGGCACAGGTACCTTTATTTATGTACGTGATCAGCCTCCCGACCCTGTTGGACGAAATGCTGAACTATACGGTCGATCTGAAGAGCTCATTGCCCGCCAAGGGCGACTTATGCCCGAAGTTTACACTGCAGAAGCAGCTGCATAATAAATCGATTGATGTCGATGACTTGTACGACTTACTAATCAGCGTTCAGGAACTGTCAGACAGTGCTGCCATTGACTGAATTCGAAGGGCATTTCTGATTATGCACATGAGGATTCACGGCTCGATAGCCGTTCGGATCGCGTACGCCTGTGAAGCCCAAGGGAGATCCAGTCCGAAGTGACACCGATAGTCCCAGGTCCACAAAGCCACGTCAGTCAGGTGCGATGATCGCCATTGTGATATGGAGATGTTCTGTTTGCGGGCCTTCATACAGTAGTCAAATGCTGAGACACTGCTTGTGTGGGGAGCTCGACGACATCAGAGGCCGACATGTTCGAATGATAATTGATCAGCCGAACGACCAGGTGATGGAGCATTCATTGCAGCGTAAGCTTGCCCGACGCGATCTCCTCATCTGTGAATTGCGCAAGAGGGTCCACCTTATCGAAGGCATAGTCAGCCCGCTCTTGGCGGCTCATCTTCATGATGTTGAACTCCTCGCCGCCAATAAGGGGAGCAGAACCAGCAAGAATAGTTTTACGGTAGCCGTGCATCGTGCGATACTCCCGAAGCTGGATAAACAACTTAGCACGTACGTTGCTCTGACATGTTCACAGCTTAACTCACCAGTGGTGTCCACTTCCATCGTTCGGCTTTTACCTTGCCGTCCAGAGGTGCTGCATTGATACCATCCAATACGTCCTGGATGCTGGAAACGCCCTGCTCAGCCAAGTTGACGTTGATCTTCTCCGCATAGGCGACCAGTGCTTCCTGCCAGTCGACGTCTTCTGGCTCTTCACCAGCATCGTCTACGTCGGAGAGTTCCGAGAACTCGATAGTGGTCTCATTGGCTGATGTCGACCAGAGAAGGTAGAGCGCCATGACATGGCCGACGTCTCGAAACTTGGAGTCTGAAGTAAGCTGTCCAATGCGATCGAGCTCATTGAGCATGGTCAAGATCATGCAGCCGATCAACGAGTTCAGTCGCGCGCATCTATCGCCATCATCCACCATCATCCAGGGCATGCTGAGGTCTCGATTCAGATAGTGAGCCAAGGTGGCAACGACAGCCCACATCTGCTGATAATTGTACTTCTTTCCCTTCTGAGGCTTGAGCTCCTTGTTGAATGCTTGAACCTTCAATACGTCAGTATTTTCAAACGCCTAAAGCACTCTCTTCGCAACGGCAACTCACCATATTCTCAATGATCTCGATAATGCCATATCCGAGAAAGTCGTTGTATACATACATGTCGAAGCTGTCTGGGTCACGATGGTCGGTGGCCTGGTATGTAGCACCGAGCATATCAAGACTTTCCTTGAGCATAATCCACTTCCATTCTGGGTGCTCAGAAGCCGGCTTGCCCCAGATAGAGTTGCTTTCTTCGTCTCCGTCTTCATCTTAATCGTCGTCATCGTCGTCATCTTTTTCGGATGCGTATGGAGGCTTGCTGATGCATACGTATTCGTAGTTGCCGGTGAAGGAGGATTGTTCGAATTGCGACTTCGCACTAACGCGTTGTCTTTTGGGCTTGTTATTCTCAGCTGCCTGTTCGGTTGATCCTTGTACGTTGGGGTCAGATTCAGCGAGTGGCCTCTTTGCTCTCGGCATCCTGATATTAGACTACGGGTTCTGAATACTCCGCTCGTTGTGAAGGTGCCCGTGGGTGGAAATGTATGGATGGTGCGAGGTTCTGCTTCTGCCCGGAGACGCGTTGTTGACGCGCCGCGCCGAGATCCAACCCTGATCGCTGACTGACTGCAATCAAACTGACGCACAGACAGGAGGTCGCAGCAAAAGTACGAAAAAGTGACATCGCGGACATTGTCGTTTCTCGCATGTTTTCTTGCACCTGCGGTAATAGAAATTCTCATTACAGGTGGCAGTGGCTATGCTATTTAACCATCGACATGGCAGCAAGGACTACCGGGCCGGGCGGGCAGAAGTCGATTCACAGAGGAGTCGTGGGCCGACACTCCGACGCTGTTAGTAAAACGCATCTGACTGTAGAACTTCACGTCGCCAACAAACAGGCAAGACCGAGCCACGAAGACCATTCTGCTTCCATTTCGTGAGTGGATGTGATGCGGTATGTTTCTCGCTCGCTTCGACATGTGCCGAGCAGTGCGGCATCCTTTTCTGAAAAAGAGGTGCGCTTGTCAACCTAACGAGCGCCACATGACACGACAAGCCCCTGAGATGCTCGCAAAATACTTTTCATCAGTATTCGTGTTGGCTGGCGCTGGATGGTGCAATACCAACGAAGGAGTCGATAGCGCCACCAGAATGTAGGGGAGCAGTTTCCTTCAACATGATTTTTCTCCTGACCTGAGTTCCGCCATATAATAACCACGCCAGCATCGCACGGACTTCTTGCCTCGTGGCAAAAGTGGACATCCAAGATGGCAAGACTGACTACGCTTCTAGGCGATCCGACCGTGCAGCGGAATGTCCTGCTCATATTGCTTGTGCTTTCCTGCATCAGCACGGTCTTCAACTCCGCCGAAGTCACTAGGAGTAGCTCTTCATCCACCACAGATCAGGATGCCATTGCTGCGCCAGAGTCTCTGGAAAATCCGGCCTCTAATTCTGTTTTCACGGCTCAGACCAGGGACGAGTATGAGTATTCAGATATTTACAAGCAGGGAGGGGCTTCCAAAATCACCAAGGTCTCCATGATGTACGGCAGCCGTACCAAGGACGTACGATACAAGGCTGCTTTGCATAGCCAAAGGCAACATGCGGAGCGCCATGGACATGGGCTGAAGGTCCTCTCAACCGGATTCAAAAGCGAATTCTGGTCCAAGTACTCATTCATGTTGAAAATCATGCTAGAGGAGCTTGAGAAGCCGAAAGATCGACGTACGAAGTGGTTATGGTACGCAGCATTTTGCTCGTTGAAGTTTCAGTCGACTGATGTGCTGCAATAGTTGGGTCGGATATGATGTTATCCTGATGAACGCTTACATTCCCCTTGACATTTTCCTCCCTCATGGCAAGAAACTGTCTCACATCAACGCTTTGGTCACTCGAGACTGGGCAGGCCTGAACTCGGACGTCTTTTTTCTTCGCGTCAACGAATGGTCCACACGATATTTAGCCAGCATCATGAGCTATTACGAGAACCAGCCACATCTTCAATTCGAAAGCGGATCTGATCGGCGTGCTCAACAATATGTGACCGGACACGTAAGTTCCCCACACAGTCGAATTGCCCACATTTGTGGACCTTGCCGCTGACGATGTCACACAGCTTCTCTACCGCAATCAAACAATGCTGCTGCCCTCACGTTGGTTCAACTCAGTCGAGCCCGCGGCAAGCTCTGAAGACGATCCAAATGAAGCCAAGCCACAGCTTACTGCGCAAAACGTGACTCGAGATACATTCCGGGAAGCGCCTGGGCCCCAGTCACAGTACAGAGATAATGTGTTCCAGCCAGGAGACGTCATGCTGAAGATTTCTGAGGACAAGAAGAAAAATGAAGTGCTCGATTTGGTGAAAGCGGCGAAAAAGGAAGAAGCGGGCTATCTTGTGTCGCCGGACAGGCTCGCCATCCTGGAAGAAATTCAGAGATTTTGGCGGGGTCCTCAGATTCCGGGACTTCACACAGCTGTGCCTGAAGTCCACAGAATTGGTCCTCACGGGCATTCTCATGGGGATAGAGCGTAGAGATAGCACTATTTTGCATAGATGTACAGAAGTTGAAGAAATGGTTGGGCGTGGCCAATAAAGTTTCGTGATCCCTGTCGACGCGACGCGTGCAAAGTCGCGTCCCTCGTAAATTGATCCAGGCAAACACACCCCACCATCTGGACAACATCTCATCATCTTCCACTACTACTTCGCTGAGCCTCACAACACGGCCATCATGGGTATGCTAGACTTGGTGTTTGCGCAATCACGTCCAACTAACATTTCTCAGACTACGGCTACAGCACCACCAGCTACGGCGCCCAAGGCGGCAACAGCGGCGGCGGTTTTATGCCAGGCTCACAGAACGAGAACTCCGCATCCAACAAACGCACCTACGGCAAAGACACCCTCCGCCCTGTAACGATCAAACAACTTCTCGATGCCCATCACCCTCACCCAGATGCCGACCACTTCATGATTGACGACTCCGAAACCACACAAGTGACCTTCGTCGGCCAAATCCGAAACATCTCCGCGCAAACCACCAATGTCACCTACAAACTCGACGATGGCACTGGCATCATCGAAGTCAAAGTCTGGGTTGATGCCGATACACTCGCGGCTGAAGAGGCGGGTGGGATGGTGAGGAAAGATAAGCCAGTGGAGCAAGGTTACGCGCGAGTCTGGGGGAGGTTGAAGCAATTCAACAACAAGCGACATGTCGGAGCGCAGTATATCCGTGCGATTGAGGATCACAATGAGATTGCATACCATTTACTAGAGGCGACAGTGGTGCATCTGCACTTCTCGAAGGGACCTGTGGATCAGTTGCAGCAAGGAGAACAGGCGAATGGAGGACAACAGCAGATCACGAACGGTGGAGGCGGAGGTGGAGGAGGTGATCTTGCGGGTGTGTCAACGGCGGCTAGAAAGGTGCTGCAGGCTTTGAGAGCTACACCGCAGACGAACGAGGGGTTACATGCGCAAGTCATCGCGCAGAATACGGGACTGGAATTGACAGAGGTGTACAAGGCTGGTGATGAATTGATGGGGCTGGGCAAAGTTTACACGACAGTGGATGACATGACTTGGGCATTGCTGGATCTGTGAGCGGTTGTTTACACGATTAACGAAAGAAGAACCCAGAAGTGCGGGTCAAAACCAACCAAAGTGACTGGAAGAGGGCGAGATACTGCGGAAATCACCATGTTTTCGGTCTTGCTCGTCCATGGCAGCGTGAACAGCATTGAAGCGCAATCGCCCGAGTTGAGCCAGGTCTCCGAGTAATCTGGCATCGGAAAGGTCAAAGTGGGCGAGCTAACAGATGAAACTATGGCATCGTTCGGCAGGCTCGGTGTCGACACATGCACAGATGGAGATGATAGCGTATATGCTGTGCCTATAGAGTCTGGCACGCGCACCGCGTCACAGCTGGGGTTCGACTGCTGCACGGGTCAGAAAGCCCTGTCAAATTTGAACAATATAGCACCTCTACGACCGTCGCAACGCCACTTTCCGCTGATCATAAGTCATATCATCGTGTCAGCATAGATGTCTATCTCTCTCGCTCACCTCACCACAGCCCACCAAATAGCACCGCCTTCTCGCTGCCCCTCTTCCCACCCTCGACATTAATACTCAAGAACAACACACAAGCCGCCACAATCGCACATGCCACAACTGTGAACACAACTTGCGTGCCCCAGCCACTCTGCACCAGCGCCTGCCTTCGTGAATATCGATTGACGGTTTTGATGTAGTTGTTGAGACCGGAAACTAGACAAGCTACTGCCAGAAACCAGAAGAGTAGGCCGAAGGGGAGGGCGATCTTGCGTTCGAGTTTTGAGGGTTGGTTGTGGAGATGGAAGGATATGAGAATGGCGATGCTGACTATGGCCATGTAGACTGCTAGGCGGAGCCAGGAGAGGAAGGCTGTTGGTGGAGAGAATGGGTTAGCGGGGGAAAGTTGCGTTCTGGGGTCAAAAGTAAAGGGGTTTGGAGAGCAGGGTGGGCCACGAGGCTGCAGAATGTGGATTAATTCTTGCTGGGCGGAGGTTAGTGTTCGAACAGTTGAGACCGTATCATGGTTCCTCAAAAGGTACGCTCCTGTGGCAAAACAATGGACATTGGCAAGAGAGACTCGGCAACATGATCCAGCCGGACGAGCAGTAATTACTCCTCGTAACTGGGCATGAGCTTTCGTGTGCGAATCGGCACCCTCTCAAGGACGACTTGCTTTTCTTCCCACTCAGCCAAGGCCGATTGTTGAGGACGATTGATCTAGATTGTACATAAATGCCTAGTCCGTGGCTCGTGTTCGGCAAGAGTGTCCCAGGTGGTCCAGATAGAGAACAAGAGTTTATAACATAGGACAAGAGAGGCGAGAAAGGATGTCACATACTTCGTTCGGCTGCGCAGTGGTCTCTTGCATCACTGTCATTGTTATCGAAAAGTAATGGCCCGAGGAAAGGTCTTGCACCGAAGGCTTTGCTCCGAGTATTGCGTCTACAATGATCCTTTAGTGCCCATTACTTTTGGCCTGCGCCGAAACTACGATCTGGCCTACTGATGAACGAGAATCGGCTTGGCGTTGAATGGATTGTAGAGCGGATTGTACGGCTCGTTGAAGAACTCTCTGTCAGCGCTGGAGGCAGAGAGTGTGGACAGCGAACGTGCAGTATCGGGTCGCGTCGGCATATTGATACATGAGTAACGATATCGATGCTTGAAGCTGAGATGGGTGATTGTTGAGAGCATCGTGATGTCTGAGGAAAGAGGTACGGAGGTAAGCCGGGGATACTTCGGAGTTCTCCGAAGCGGAGTTGATAGCAAGACCTCCGTAGCGGTTTCTTGATGAGCGTCAATCACACGTACAGCCGACTCACGAGCATCGCATTCCCGTCTTCATAGACTCGGTATCGTCGCATTTATCAGAAGACAACCGCGCCACTACTTCTTACTGAGAAGAGAGACGAGCCAAGACGAGCGCCGCCGCAATGGCTCTCGCATCATTCAAAGTCGGAGCCAAAGAGCTCTTCATGTACGAAGCCACCACATGGCACAACTCAAGATCTCCCCCAGCTAACTTCTGCCCACAGACCCGATGTTAGCATCGCACTTCTCCGAACCCCCGGCCTGCCCGCCAACAATGCCAAGTTCCACGTCCCACTCTGGTTCTCCAAACTCGACCTCCGCGATTATCTTTTCCACGTATACGGCGTCGAGATCCTCTCTGTCCGCAGCTATGTCAAACAATCACGCGTACAGTCCGGTCGTCCAGGCCTAATTAGACCCGCATTCAAGCGATGGCATCGCCCCCGAGCAACGAAATTCATGACAGTAGAATTGGCGAGGCCGTTCGTTTGGCCAGAGGAGCCCGATGACGGGTATGTAGAGTGGGGACTGAAGGAGAACAATGACGTCGAGAAGGAAAACACAAAATGGCAGGAGCTGCACATGGGGCAGAATAGAGATCAGTTGGTCAATGAGGAGAGGAGGGAGAGAATGAGGGAGCAGGCGAAGGCGCTGTTGGAAGGGAAAGCGAAATGGAAGGCGCCGGAGGGGAGAACGGGGAATGATTTTAGGAGAGGGCAATAATGAGAGCGCCTGGCATAGTATGTGGAAAGTCGTGCTGAGAGAGGCAGGAAACTCGTACAGTGGTGCGCTCCTCTGCCTGGCAATCCGTCGCCGACAGCTGGCGACCGTGCGCTATCCGGATTCGAAGATGACAATTCCATACCGCAAGAGGAGAATCACGGCCGAGATGGGATAGTTTTACGACAAGAATGTCGAATTCTACTCAGACAACGGGCTTTATCATACCAGGGTTTTCCAGGACTCGAACCGCGGTCATAATCGACAGCTGTACAAACCTTCAACAAAGCATTGCATGACAGGCATGTCGATAGGTCAAGCGCCTTGTCATCGCAGGCCTCGATTGGGTATGCAGGCACGCCAGGATTTATGAAGCGGCTAATGGCGTGAGAAAGCATGTGGTGTATAGTGTAGGTGGTAGAACAGTAGCAAGGCAGCTGGAGCAGCATCTGAACTGCGAGGTGACATTTCAAGGCACAGTCTTGATGTGAATATAGCAGCATTGTGCATATATCTTCCAACATGTGAAAGTGCTGTGGCTGGCTGCTCAATGTGCCGAAGAGCACATGCATCGAGTCGAGTCGCGTGTGGTTTCTTGGCAGACTCCAGTTGTCCGTAGTTAGCTGTGTCGATCACGTCGACCCCGTGGAGAGACAGTGCATAGCGGCACGAAACGACACGTATGAGGAACAATAACTCCCTTCCTGCCACGATCCTTCCCTGAGCAGGCAGATACTATCGCCAATGGCTACGTAAAGCCATCTTCACAGGCCACCGAATTCCTGTCGAGTCTTGCACAACACAATGACAACCTTCATGGCTGCTTCGATCCCAGTAGCTGTCGACCCGGTGTCGCTAGTCGTAACAGAATGCATCACCGTCACTTCGGCCATGCGCAAGCATGCGCGCTGGGCACATTCGAGTATATCGTCCATTCTCGGCTCCTCCACGCACTCGCGAACGACCTCCTCCGACCTCACAGCGCAACGAACTCTCCAAGAGCGGGAACGAACGCGAGCGAGCAGCAAGATTGACCTAATAGAACCGTACTTCAGCAACTACAACAATGGCAGCAGCAGTAGAGGTGGTGATGACACCTCGCGATGGGGTCTGCGCGGCAAGAAGGGCCAGTCACTACAGGACAATCCTCTGATGAGCGGGTTCGCAAAGCTGAGAGCTGAGCTGAAGGGCGTTAGGGATATTGAGACAATTGCTACGCCGGACCTGTTACATCCCTTCCTCCAGGTTATACGATCCAGCAGCACTACCGCGCCCATTACGAGTCTCGCTCTGATCGCCATTACCAAGATGCTGGCATACAATGTCATCAGTCCCAACAGCCCCAAATTCGCCCACGGCATGCAGCTGCTGGCCAGCTCGGTGACCCACTGTCGGTTCGAGGGCGACAACTCTCCTTCGGACGAAGTTGTGTTCCTACGCATTCTGAAGCTCATGGAGGACATGATATGTGGGGCGTCAGGAGAAGTGCTGGGAGACCAGTCCGTGTGCGAGATGATGGAGTGCGCGCTCTCCATATGCTGCCACTTGAGGATGTCCGAGGTTCTGAGAAGAAGCGCGGAAATTAGCATGGTCACAATGTGCCAGACCATCTTCACCAGGCTCAAGACGCTGGAAGCAGAATTTGAGGGTGACGAGGTTGGAGATATGGAGCAAGAGCTGGGCCCGGAGGAGATGGAGGCCGCTAAGATTGACTCCAATGGTGATCTTGGGCCCGATAATATGAAGAAGCAACGATCGAGTCTGACGCTCGATGTGCCTGGGACGAATACGGATACACGACCGAGTACGGACATGAACAGCAGTCAGATTGATCTGAGCTCAAGAAGCGGAGAAGAAGAGCCCGAGGACGATGTTGATGTCAAGCCCTATGGACTTCCGAGTATTCGGGAGCTGTTCAGAGTGCTAGCTGATCTTCTGGACCCGCATGATCGACAACGCACAGACACGCTTAGAGTAATGGCCTTGCGCATTGTCAACGTAGCATTGGAGGTTGCCGGGCCCAGCATCGCAAACCACCCTTCCTTGGCCAGTCTAGCGAAGGACACCCTGTGCCGGAATTTGTTTCAGCTGGTCAGGAGCGAGAACATTGCAATTCTACATGAGTCGCTCAGAGTCGCGGGAACGCTGCTTGCAACATGTCGAAGTGTGCTCAAGCTCCAGCAAGAACTTTTCTTGAGCTACGTGGTGGCGTGCTTACATCCTCGAGTACCCATACCGGAAGAGCCCAACATCGATCCTTCGCTGTATCAGGGCGTGCCTCACGCACCGACCTTGACCCGACCACAGCCTTCGACGCCTGGAGGCAACAATGTGCCATCGAGCGGTCGCTCTACACCCGTGCCTGTTCGAGATCGCCAAAAGCTGGGCATGGAAGGAGGCTCGAGGAAACCAGATGCGAGAGAAGCGATGGTGGAGAGTGTTGGTGGTCTTGTGCGAATTCCAAGCTTCATGGCAGAGCTCTTCGTCAACTACGACTGCGAGACCGATCGAAGTGACCTCTGCACAGACATGGTCGGACTGCTGTCAAGAAATGCCTTCCCGGATTCAGCAACTTGGAGCACGACCAACGTGCCTCCACTCTGTTTGGATTCTCTCTTGGGATTTGTACAATTCATCGCTGAGCGCATGGACGACGAACCTGTCACTACCGGTTTGCCCGAGGTGCAAAAGCTGCGAGAGCAGCGGCAGCGGAAGAAGGTCATCATACGTGGCGCAACCAAGTTCAACGAAAGCCCTAAGGGTGGCATCGCTTTCTTGGCCGCTTCTGGCATTATTGCGGATCCAAACAACCCGCACTCTGTGACGAGCTTCTTGAAGGGCACTACACGGATCGACAAGAAAGTCCTTGGAGAGTTCATTTCGAAGAAGTCAAATGAGGCCATTCTCGATGCTTTCATGGACTTATTCGACTTCGGCGACCTTCGTGTTGACGAAGCACTGCGGCAACTGCTCAACTCATTCCGTCTTCCTGGAGAGTCTGCGCTGATCGAACGGATCGTGACAGTCTTCTGTGAGAAGTACATGAAGGCTGTCCAGCCGGAACAAATTATAGACACTGACGCTGCATTCGTACTGACATACGCCATCATCATGTTGAATACGGATCAGTACAATCCCAACGTCAAGGCATCAAACCGGATGAAGTTTGAGGACTTCCAGCGCAACCTCCGCGGCGTCAACGGGGGAAAGAACTTTGATGAAGAGTTCCTGCGCGAGATCTATGAAGCGATCAAAGCTCGTGAAATTGTCCTGCCCGAAGAGCACGACAACAAGCACGCTTTTGAGCATGCATGGAAGGAGCTGTTGATGAAGGTCAATACTGCTGAGAATCTGGTCATCTGCGAGACGAATATCTACGACGCGGATATGTTCGCTGCGACTTGGAAACCCATCGTGGCGACGCTCAATTACGTTTTCGTATCAGCTACGGAGGATGCCGTCTTCCAGAGAGTGATCGCTGGCTACAGCCAGTGTGCTCAAATCGCCGCACGACACGGCATTTCGGAATGTCTCGATCACATCATTCTGAGCCTTGCGAAGATTAGCACACTCGCAACTGAAACTCCACCAAGCACGAGCTTGAATACCGAAGTCCAAGCAAGTGGCAAGAGCATTATGGTGAGCAAGTTCGCAGTCGACTTTGGCAGAGACCACAAGGCCCAGCTGGCAACTCTTGTCCTTTTCCGCATCATCAACGGCCATGAAGACACAATTCGGGATGGCTGGACTCAGATTGTTCGCATTATTGTGAATCTCTTCGTCAACTCGCTTGTGCCTACGAGTTTCACGAGTATATCCCGCGATCTGGATCTACCGCCCATACCTCTACAGTCTCCAGCCCAGGTCATCGAGCGCAACGATAAGAGCAATGACGTTGGGCTGTTCAGCGCTTTCACAAGCTATGTCAGCAGCGTTATGAACGATGAACCTCCGGAGCCGAACGATCAAGAAATCGAGGCCACGTTAACAACGGTTGACTGCATAAATGCATGCCGCTTTGAAGAGATCCTGGGCAATGTCAGCGAGTTGCCGATTGACAGTCTCAAGAGCCTGACCATGTCGTTGCTCTCACATTTGCCAGAACAAGACTCTCCCAGAGTCATCGCAGTAAAGCCAGAATTGCCTGCGCCTACACCGCTGCGAGGGAATGGCACCAAAGTCCGGGATGAGGCTCCTGCATACAACCCCGCTGTTGTGTATGTATTAGAGCTTGGCACGATACTTGCGCTTCGCGACGAAGAGACCATCACGATATTGGGACCAGAAGTCGCCGAGGCGCTAACTAGCGTGACCCGCGACACGGACAGACTGCACCCAGTGGCGCTGAGCCGGACAGTATTCTATCTGCTCAGCCTGCTTCGAGCAAGTAATGACCATGGTTACATTCGGGCACCAGTCGTCCTGCACGCCATCTCATCGTTTCCGCAAAACTTACTCAAACAGTGCGCTCTGCCAATTCTGAAGGGTATCTACGGATGCATCTCCGGCCCTCAAGCAGAACTCCGGAATGAGCTGGCAGGTAGTCCAGACTTCTGGAACATCGTGCATAATCTGCACCGTGAGACAGACGCTGCTGGACTGGTTTTCCAGATCGCGGAAAGTGTGTCAGATGGTCCGAATGCTGCAATCACACCCGACAATTACGAAGCGTGTGTGGCATTGCTCAATGCGTTTGCTACAGCGGGCAGCATTGGCGCACGTGCCGAACAGGCTGCACGTGCGGAAGCGTATCCACAATCCGGACGGAGAGGGCAGAAACCGCCCTCGCGCAAGACTGAGAGTGCAGAAGAGGAGACGACACCTGAGAAGAAGAAGCCCAAGAAGCCTGAAGACGTCGTCCGTGGTGCTCGTGCCATTTCTTTAGTCTCGCAGCTGGCAGGAAGGGTGCCTCAGCTCATTAAGCAATCGCAGCTCGAAACGGAAGAAGCCTGGAAGACGTACTGGTCCCCCGTCTTCCGCTGCCTTGCCACCCAATCCACAAATCCTTGTCGTGAAATTCGGCAGCTGTCTCTCTCCAGCTTACAGCGATGCCTACTCTCTCCCGAGCTCGCTTCACCCGATCACACCGAGTGGACTAACATTTTCTCGGAAGTGCTCTTCCCTCTGATCCAACAACTTCTTAAGCCCGAGGTGTACCAGACCGATATGGTTGGAATGGGCGAGACTCGTGTACAAGCTGCACAGCTTTTGTGCAAGATCTTCTTACACTACCTCGTTCTGCTTTCGGAATGGCCTGGCGTTGCAGAGCTCTGGTCAGGCATCCTAGAAGTCATGGAACGACTGATGGGAAGTGGCCAGCGGGATGGTGGCATTCTGGAGGAAGCTGTGCCGGAGAGTCTGAAGAACATCTTGCTGGTCATGGGTTCGGGTGGCTACATGATCCCTCCGCCTATGGAGGGCGATGATGAGCGGACAGACTTACAGAAGAAGCTCTGGGATGAGACAGAGGTCCGGCTGGAGAGATTTTTGCCGCAGCTGATGAATGACGTCTTCCCCGAGAGGGGGCCGCGAAAGGCTGCAGAGGCTGAGGAGGCGACAGAGGAGAAGGAGAAGGTGGAAGAGGCAGCAGAGGAGGGCGACAGTGCGGAGAAGGCAGAGGCGTAGATGAAATGAGCGTTTGCATGTGAAAAAAGTGTAGATGCATAGAAGGTAGTGTATGTTTACTATGAGATGAGATGAACGTCTGTCACGAGTGTTTCTCTATATAGTCACCACCTGTTCGCGTGCACACTGCAAGAATCCCAGCCCTATATGCTGTGAGTTTATAGTTGCTCTTCTGTCGTGCACGCAACACCTGGAAGAGAACTGGTTGGTGACTAACTCCGAGGACACCCCGAAACATTACCGACACTGCCACCTCGGCTTGTCCTGGATCACTAAAACCAAGTGGACAACAGAAAGCCAATCTACGCGGCGCAGGAGCATCAAGGACAAGATATTACCGAGTTCAAGAGCTGATATAGGAGATCTCCGAGACTGAGGGATACACACCAGGACATGCGCCCACTGGCGCGCGTACAAGCACTTCAACAAATCCTCCCCAGAAGAACAACAAGATCCATCATGGCGTCCACAACAGCATCAATCAGCCATAATAACAGCAGCATGCAAAAACAAAAACTCCGCATCCTCTGTCTCCATGGATTTACCTCCAATTCTCACGTTTCCGCATTCCAATTACGCCGTCTCGTCTCTGCTTTCGGAGGACATTCTCCCTATGTTCCCCCACAAGATCCGAATTCCACATCTTCAGAATCAAACTACGAATACGAATTTCTCTTCGCCAATGGTCCCCACGTTGTCAAACATTCCTCTTCCGACTCCGATGGCGGGATGGCGATGGACCCGACATGGCATGAATTCGTCTTTGGACTTCACGAGGAAAGTGCAGAAACTGGACATCGAGCTTGGTGGTTTGCGAAAGATCCGGATTGGAAGAATAAGAAAGAGGGGGAATTCGAGGGGATTGAGAAGAGTTTTGAGGAATTAGGGAAGTGGGTCAGAGAGAGTGGGAAAGAGGGCGGAGATGAAGGCATCGATGCGATTTGGGGGTTTAGTCAGGGTGCTTGTTTAGCGGGGATGTTATGCGGGTTGTTGTCTAGGAGAACGATCGGAGGGGAGGAGCAGCATCCTTTGTTGAAGTTGTTGGGTTTGAAGCAGGAACCTGGTCGATTGAAAGCGGGGATCATTTTCTCTGGGTTCCGGGCGAGGTTTCGGCAGTATGATGGGATTTATGAAGATGGGGTTGGGATCCCGATGTTGCATGTCTTGGGTGAGAAAGATCCTTTGGTGGGGAGTGAGAGGAGTGAGGCGCTGTTGAGGGTTTGTGAAAAGGGTGAGGTTTTGAGATTTGATGGAGGGCATGAGATTCCTAAGAGAGAGGAGGATGTAAGGACTATTGTGGAGTTTTTGAGGAGGGCTCTGGAGGGGGATGAGGTGGAGACGAGTGAGGTCAGGGAGACAAGGGAAAGGGCTTTCATGTAACAACGACGCTGGAGAGTGTGTTATGACATAGATTAGACTTATATTTGGTGGCAGATAGACACATTGTATTCCTGCATCCGGACCACAACGACCAGATCTCAAGAACGCCGTGCGAAGAAGCGTGTAATCGCCTCAGAGACAGCTATGCGTTTTTCGTCGAGATATATACCTTCTTGATCCTCATCAGCCACAGCTTCACGAACCCAGGTCTTCTGCCATTGCTTGTGTGCGCCACCATCTAGTCCGTTCGGCAGCCGGCAGAGAAGCCGCTTGTGTGACGTTGTCGAAATTGAAGAGTGAAGTTGAGATCTTCCGGTTCGCGACCATTCTTTGCCGAGCCGTCTCCACATCCCGGTGTCGCTGTCAGCATTTCGTGACTCCTCTCACAACAACATCACCATCACCCGTCCATCTCCTCCGCCCCCGAAATGATCGCCTCATCTCACTCCACGCGTGCCGCAACGCCATACCAATCGCGGAAAAGGCGCAGAATTGTCCTGCATGCGTAGCGGGGAACCTTGCAGGCAAGCAATGGCAAGCTATTCTTCCGTCCGCTGCAGGTTACATCATCCCACGAGCTTCCTGTATCACGACAGCATTGCTCTGGTGCCTGATCAGCATCGAAATTTTCCTGGATGGGCAATTGAGATCCGCAATGCGGTGGATGTGATGAGCATCTCGGAGCGTAACGCAGCGAGCGCGAGATGGCTTTCAATGGACTAAATAGCGAGAGGTAAGTGCAGTTGTGTGTGGCAGGTCTTCTTCTCCTCAACATCATCCAACATGTTGTTTGGCAAGCTATGTCAGGCAGTCTTGCTGTCTGCTGCGGCAGTTCAGACTGCCGCCCTGGCGGTCGGTGGCAAGCCTAACATGCTCATCAAGCCCTACAAAAGGAATGAGCCATTGCAAGATATCGTGACGTGGGACGAAGTGAGAGCTCAGCATATCTTTGCCTTTTATAAATGGCAGCTGACATTATTAGCACTCGCTTTTTGTCCATGGCAAGCGTGTCTTGTTCTACTCGGGAGAGTTCCATCCATTCCGCCTACCGGTTCCAGGTCTGTGGCTAGACGTCTTCCAAAAGATCCGAGCTCTCGGCTACAATGGTGTCTCCGTCTACTGGGATTGGGCACTACTTGAAGGCAAGCAAGGTGACTTCTCAGCTGAAGGAGTCTTTGCTCTGGAGCCCTTCTTTGCTGCTGCACAACAGGCTGGCATTTACGTTCTGGCCCGACCAGGACCATATATCAATGCTGAGGTAGCAGGTGGAGGCTTTCCAGGCTGGCTAGCACGTAGCCCGGCAAAGCTCAGGACAAGAGATCCACGATTCCTCGAGGCCACTGACAACTATGTTGCGAGCATGTCGAGGATCATCTCGAAGGCGCAAATCACCAATGGTGGACCTGTCATCCTGCTTCAGCCTGAGAACGAGTATTCGCAGGCTGTAGAGGATACACCCGAGTTTCCTGACTCCGTGTATTGGTATGGGCAGCCATCGTCAATTCTGCGTAAGTCTTCAGTGGCACTAATGCTCTTCTTCTTCGCAGGCAGTACATCGAGGATCAATACCGAAACAACGGTATCGTTGTACCCATGATCAGCAACGATGCGTACCCACACGGCTACTTCGCTCCTGGTCCTCCGCCTCTTTACAATGCCACGATCGATATCTACGGACATGACAATTATCCTCTTGGCTTTGACTGCGCCAATCCAGAGGTCTGGCCTGACAACGCCTTGCCAAGACAATGGGGCGACTTGCATCGCAACCAGAGCCCAAGCACACCGTACTCAGTAATTGAGTTCCAAGGCGGTGCCTTTGATCCATGGTGAGTCGTGGCATCTAGAGTGACATAATTAATTGGCAGACTAACAAGCTCAGGGGTGGCCTTGGGTTTGCACAATGTGCTGAACTCGTCAACTCCGCATACCAGAGAGTGTTCTACAAGAACATGTACAGTTTCGGAGTCACCATATTCAATATTTACATGAGTGAGTGCAGCTGGTGGACCGCATCTCTACACTACATGAACTCGTTCCGGATATGCTGTTCTCTTACTGATACTGTCAATAGCTTACGGCGGAACGAACTGGGGCAATCTAGGCCATCCCGGTGGTTATACTTCCTACGACTACGGTGCCGTCATCACAGAGGAGCGATTGGTATCGAGGGAGAAATACTCTCAGGCCAAGCTTCAAGCAAGTTTCCTCTCCGCCTCGCCGGCATATTTGACGGCTGTGGCTCAGGACAATGATTATGCGAACGGTTCCTACACTGGGAATGGCGACATCGCTACAACGGCTTTGCTGGGTGACAAAACGAACTTCTATGTTGTCAGACATGCCTCTTATAACACCAATGAGTCAACATCTTACAGCATCACGCTTCCAACGAGTCAAGGCAACATTACGATTCCTCAGCTGGATGGACAGCTGACATTGAATGGCCGGGACTCCAAGGTCTATGTCACGGACTACGACGTTGGTGGACGCAACTTGCTTTACTCCACTGCCGAAATTTTCACCTGGAAGGCGTACGGCAACCAGCGCGTTCTAGTGGTCTACACCGGGCCCAACGAGCTCAATGAGCTAGCCTTCTCGGATTGTGGGCATGCGAGATTGGTTGAAGGATCTGACGTGACAATTCAGAACAAGAATGGTGCGACTGTCCTGAGCTTCCAGACCAACCCCGAACAGCGTGTTGTCAATTTCGGTCGTGGCTTGACGCTTTACATTCTCGACCGCAACAGCGCCTACAACTACTGGGTGGCGGACTCAGGTCCTACTCCCGACCCATCTGCGCCTATCATTGAAGCTGGATATCTGCTTCGTAACGCGACTGTCGAAGGCGATGCACTCCACCTGGTCGGCGATCTCAACGCTACTACTCCCATCAAAGTGATCGGTGGCGCTCCGCGAGCACTTTCGAAGTTGACTTTCAACGGCAAGGAGATCAACTTCAAGCAATCCCGTGCTGGCGTTGTGTCTGCAACAGCCGAGTATGAGAAGCCGAGGTATACAGTACCTGACTTGGCTACTGCAGAGTGGAAAGTACTCGACACGCTACCAGAAGTACAAGAAAGCTATGACGATAGCCAGTGGCTAAATGCAGACCTGACATACAGCAACAACACTAATCGAAATCTTACGACTCCGACATCGTTGTACGCGAGTGACTACGGGTACCACACTGGCACCTTGATCTTCCGAGCACACTTTACTGCCTCAGGAAATGAGTCTACTGTCTTCTTGTGGACTCAAGGTGGTTCCGCTTTCGGCCACTCTGTGTGGCTCGATGGCACTTTCGTGGGCTCTTTCGTCGGCGCAGATCTATACAGCAATACCAACGCCACATACAACTTGCCTGCCACGACAGCTGGAAAAGACACCGTGTTGACGATACTTCTGGACAACCAAGGGCTTGACCAGAATGGTGAGGCTGGAGCGACGACCATGAAGAGGCCTCGAGGAGTCTTGGACTTTGCTCTTGCTGGCCACCAGAAGTCTGACGTGAAATGGAAAGTTCAAGGAAACCTTGGTGGCGAGTCGTACAGAGATCGTGCACGTGGGCCTCGCAACGAAGGCGGACTCTACGCTGAACGACAAGGCTACCACCTTCCAGGCGCACCAATCGACAGCTGGAAGTCAAGTGGCGGCCCAGCTGAAGGTCTCTCAGCCCCCGGTGTCGCGTTCTACGCCACAAACTTTGATCTGGACTTCCCTGTCGGTTACGACATTCCTCTCGCCTTCTCCTTCAACAATGCTACTTCCAACGGAACCTCTGGATCGGGCAATCAGACTACTGTGGCATACCGTGCTCAAATTTACGTCAATGGCTATCAGTTCGGCAAGTACGTGCACAACATTGGCCCTCAAGATGTCTTCCCGGTTCCGGAAGGTATCTTCAACCACCGTGGCAGTAACTATGTGGCGGTGAGCCTTTGGGCGCTCGACCAGGGTGGTGCCAAGATTGATGGGCTCAAGCTTGTTGCAGGACCTGAGATTCAGACTGGATATGGCTCTGTTGAGGCCAGTCCACAGCCGGGCTGGGAGGAACGCGAAGGGGCGTATTGAGATGCCTCTTTGCTGACAGAGGGTACTTGAGCAACCGTGTCTCCGGTAGTACTTGCTGCGCGCTCGCGCCTCTTTCCCAGGCTAAGAGGCGGAGAATGCTTTCTCTTTCCGAAGACAGGTGTGCTCCCTTGAATCACTGTAATTTCAGATGTTTGCATCTCACAGAATTCCTTACATTGAACCTTTCGCCATAGCTAATCTTGTGAGCTGGGACGCCTCGATGTTCCCTGAGAACGTGTGGTCTTTGACGACTTCGCTGAAGTGGCGGACTCTGAACCGGATTGTCAGGTGATACTGCCCAAACGAGCTTTCGACTTGGTTTGCCACACGATTGGGACTTTCGGCATGGTATGTATAATTATGGACTGTTCACTAAACCGATTGAGGATCAGTGAGAGTCAGGAAAGTTAGAGCAAGGATCAAGGATAATCGCCATGGCAAAAGAATGTTCTCGTACACACTAATGGTCACAGGCTCCTCCAGACATCCATCTCATCCTCCACCTCGCCCGGCTGTCCTCAGTCGAGACTCTTTGTCAAGAAGTGAAGAAGGCTTGTGTGCCGAACGGATCTGATCTAAGCCTACGCCCCATCGTTCGGATTGAGGGTGTTTGCCAGTGCCGACATTGCAGCCTCACTAGCCTGGCTATGCCCTGGTCTCTTGGCACCTTTGCGCGTGGTTGACATGGGTATGTAACCTTACTGCCGGCCTTCAATCTGCTCAGCGGACGGATCCTATACGCTGTGTCTTTCAAGTCACCAGAAGTTGACAGGCTCAGCATGAAGGTGCAATTGCTCAGGACCAGGCCACGCAACATCGCAAGATTGGCTGAGACGCATGGCTACTGACACGGAATGTGAGGCTGGTGAAGGACATCAACGTGTGCACAGCCCTTCCTTGACAAACTCTACTACCTACACCCTACACTCTCTTTACTATTTCTGCTTCACGACGCTCATTCTACCTGTTTCGTTCATTTTGACACCTCGTATTCTCATCTGCCACCATGCTGGCTGCTACGCTGTTTGCCGCTGTGGCATTTGGCGGTTATGCCAATGCCAGAGTCTTTGCCCGCCAGCCAGGACAATTCGAAAGCTGCGTGGCCCAGGCCGTGGGTAACAATGTGCAGCTCTATGCTGTGCCAACCGGAGCGAACTACAACACCTCCTTGAACGTCTACAATTTGGACCACATCTACACTCCATCTGCGATCGCTTTCCCAACCAGCGCGGAGCAAGTTGCAGCATTGGTGAAATGCGCATGCTCATCGGGCGTGGCCGTACAGTCACTGTCCGGAGGACACAGCTACCTGGTATGCTTGATGACTGAACACATGTGAATCAATATTGATAGGAGGCAGAACTTCGGTTTGGGAGGACAGAACGGCTCGCTTTCGATCCGTCTAGCCAACATTAACCAGACTTCATACGATGAGTCTGCAAACCGACTCACCTTTGGCACCGGTAACCTGCTCTCTGGACTCACTACAGCTCTCCAATCGGCGAACCGCACGGCCGCTTACAGTGGCATCGGTTCTATCGGTACAGGTGGACACTTCGCTATTGGTGGACTGGGTCCTCTTTCCCGTCAACACGGTCTTGCCGCTGACCAGGTCGTCGAAGTCGAGGTTGTGACCAAGGATGGCCAGATCGTCAAAGCATCTGAGGATGAGAACGAGGACCTTTTCTGGGCTGTACGCGGTGCTGCTTGGTCTTTTGGTATTGTTACCTCGATCACCATCGACACGGTGCCAGTCGTCTCGTCGACATCGTACTCGTACATCATTCCCGGCAATGCGTCGACACTTGCGTCCGTCGTATCTGCTTGGCAGCAGATTGTCTCGAACGAGAACTTGCCACGCGAGTTTGGTTCTACTGTCTACATCTGGGAGGGCTTTGTCCTGATTACCGGATCGTACTTTGGATCTCAAGAGGACCTTGATCGCGTCGGCCTGGGTGCCTTCACCCAGAACGCAATCCCAACCAGCGACGTGCTCAATGCATTGGACTCATTGAACGTCACGGCAGCTGCGAGCCTGCTTACCATCCTCGATGACGCTGGGCTCCTCGATGCCATCATCAGTCTCCCACGCGAAGACATCTACCGCATCTTCCAAGGCATCCTCCAGATCCTTCCAACAATCGAGACCGGAAATTTGACGGCGATCCAACAGGCTGCGGCTGCCACTAACAGCACTCTTCTTGGTGCGGCTTTCGCCTTCCTCCCCGCCAACACCACCCAAGCCCTCTTTGGCAACCTCACTGCTTCCGGCGCTCTTGACCTGCTCAGCAACCAGACTGTACTCACCGAGCTGGCGCCTCTGCTGCTGAATATCAACTTCACCACCATCGTCGAACTCGTAGACCAGGTCGAAGAGGCAGGTTTCCTCCAGCTCCTCGGAAGCGGGTCAGCCAAGCTTTCTGAGCTCTTCTCTGTCCTCTTCACCTCGCATCTTCCAACTCACTTCTACTCCAAGTCTCTCAAATTTACCGAGGACACCTTGCCTTCCCCTCAGGCCACTGGAGAAGTTGTCGAATACATCCTCAGCAACACCACCGATCGCGGTTCGCCTCTCTGGTTCGTCATCTGGGATCTTGGTGGAGGAGCAATCAACGATCCAGCTCAAGATGATACTGCATACTGGCACCGTGACGCTTTGATCTGGTTGCAAAGCTACACTGTCAACCTCGCTGGAGCAGTGAGTGCTACGCAGAAGGAATTCTTGACTCAGGTCAACGAGAAGTATCAGACCCTGGTTCCTGGTGTTGATGACAGTGCTTATGCTGGTTACGTTGATGATGCGCTTACGGACCCGGTCAAGAGCTACTGGGGAGGTAATGTGGAGAAGCTGAAGGAGGTTAAGGCGAAGTATGACAGCAGCAACATTTTCCGCAATGGACAGAGTATTACGGCATAATTTGTATCGCAAGAGGAATCATGTTCCCACAAGGCAAGATTTGAGCGCATGTATGTGTACGATGGCTACATGGTTCGCAGTGAGTGGCACATATCAAAGCTGAATGATGAACATCTTGCATATGGCGCACTACGTTCGGCACGCATCCGTCAACTACGTAGAGCTATACCCAATGTGATCCTTCACCTTTCGAGTAGTACTTCTGATTGACAGTGATACCATTCAAGGCAGCTCAGTGATCAACAGTAGCTGCAAGAGGACTTCCATAATCCTCTGCTGACTGCTAATCCCATGCTACAGACTAGTAGAACAGCGCATCAACGATCCTTTTGCAAATTCCCCCTCGGGCGCAGCAAGGTCCCCAGTTGCACTGTTCGAGAAATGCAATCAGTACTTGACATCAAACCGACGATCACCTACGGGTAAAAAACTTACACCAATGTTCGAGACAGGATTCAAATTTGGCATTGGAAGCTTGGGGATTTTGCGCTCCTCGAGAATTTGAGCTTCTTCCGGCTGCGGGAGTGGTCCAGCGATGGCACCAGAGACGAAGAGGAGAAGTGGAATGACGGCGAGCTTCATGGTTGCGTTGTCGAGGATGTGAGGTGTTAAGTGAAGATTTTGAGCTGACCGAAAGATTGGACTTGTTGGAAGTGAAGTTGTGCGTGATGATTTGATCTGGAGAACTGGTGCGCAGAGCGATGCTATATAGCCACTATAATGAGCTTTGCCTGAGCCCCTTCGATGACAATGCCTTCAATCGAGACAATGAATTCTCCGAATACTACCATCCAAGCCCGTCCCAAGAGAACATTTCGACATTGCAGAGGATGATGGCCAACGAAGGAGTTGGGATCGGACAAGTTGTATCCCAGGAACAGCCTCTCGGGAAGACGTAGTATGCGGATAGATCTTTCTCCATCAAGTATAGGGCTCGGTAAAAACAGCATACTCGTCGTCATCCAATAAGTTTGTATGCTATAGTCAGGTGTATAAGCAACATAACCGCGCTTCGCTCGGCCAATAGCGGACTCTGACCATATATGATCATTAATCATGGCATCGCTAGCTGATATTTGCAAAGGCGCGAACTAGGGCACAGCCTCAAATCGTAACAAATTGGGCGCCCCTTGGTATCTTGAAAGTAATTGCCCATTGGTTTGAGCAATGGAATGTACCTTGCAGCATGAAGATTCACCACAGCATGGTTAGAACACCAACCTGCGCACTGCTGCACATTCAGCTATCGATTTTCCGTGAGCGTGCGTCAGCATCCCTGCTGGTCTTTCTTCGGTTATTATCATTGTCTAGCTATTTCCCTAGAGGGATGACCAGAAGGTAGGTGATTGCTATGTGAGCTCGTCAATAACTACAGACACGCTGGCATTCAGCATGCTGGTTGCACCCATTCGCAGCAATCCGGGCATGGCAACATGCAGGAGACATTGTCTTTCGTTCATGCTCAGGGCTTGGTAGAACGTAAAGAAGGTGCTTACTCTGTCAGGATGTCTTCCACGATGCCCTTCGTCCACCACCAGGTACTGGCTTTTGTCGGTGAAACAGACATGGCAATGACGTTTCGAGGAGAGGTGAGTAGGCCTGCTGGCAACGCAAAAGTTGTTTGTCTTGACCACAAGAGCAAGATGATTGCCGTTGGCTCTCAGCGGAGTCGTCCGTTGGTCGCCGGCATTCGTGTCACCGAATTAGAGTAGCCTTCACTTTCCAGCACGTGTGGAACATGAGTGGAGATTGGTGGACGAGTTTGCCAGCATCAAATGTTTTGTTTAGCCGAAGGTTGCACTCCATGGATAGACGTCCACCAAACTGTCGTTGTTAAGGTATGCCCAGGATTTGTGCGTCCCTTCTTTTCTCCTGTATACCCGGAGGCTTAGTGGACAAGTAGAAGAGCGGCAGTGAAGGGCATACTGATAGCTGCTGGCAGTCGGATGAAGAGACCGGTGATAGTGTGACATGTGAAAGAAGCTTCTGCTTGTGGCACAACAGCATAGATTCGTACAGCCAAATACAACACCAGAGTATAGCAAAACCCTCAGATCTCACAACTTTGCTTTTGGCTGTTGTGTCTTCGTAATACCCAACCACCTCCAGAGCATACCCCAGCCCTTCACATCGCTCGGGGTACCCTCACTCTCGACAAGTCGTTGGTCATTGGTCTCTTCCTCTACAGCCTGGGTTTGCCCAGAAGTCAGCCTTGAAACGCCCCAGAGTATAAGCCCATGGTTTCAGTGCAATCAAAATACGATCAAACACACACAACTCATTGAGGTAGGGTAGAACTTACTTTGACTTAGCCGTATACGAAGCCAACGCATCCATCAAACCCGGATTCAAACAATCATAAGGCTCCAACCCCACACTCCTCAACTTCGACCTGACCTGATCCATCTTACCCGCATCAAAGCCTTGCTCAATAATACTGCTCACAAAAGCCGCAAACTGCGGCTCCTGCCATCCTTGCTCTTTACTGAGCTCCACATGAATAAAATCCAACCCCTTGAACGCATGATCTTTGACAATCCGGCCGTACAAGTGTACGCCACATTGCTTGCAAGCATTGCGTTGGATTGCGGCATTGGGGTCGATGATGGAGAGTTTGTTGGCGTTGGCTACGACTTTGACATTGTCGACGGGCACGACACCGACGATGGAGAAGAGGGCTCCGTCGGGTTTCCAGCATTTGGAGCAGCCGCAGGCGTGGTTGTGGGCGACGTTTCCGGTGATTTGGACTTTGACGGGGTCGGAGCGGCAGTGGCATTGGAGGGTTCCGCCGCTGAAGTTGGGGTCGCCTTTGGTGAAGCCGTTGTTGATGTCGGGGTGGAGGTTGATGTAGGACATTTTTGCTGTGATAGAGCTCGCTCAATGTGATTTTCGTTGTAGGAAATTCGTGCAGAGAGATCAGGTCAGCAGAAAAAGATGAACAGGAGACGCAGTACTTAGGAATCCTCCCCTCAGCGGGACAATCGGGCGTGCTCTAATATGTAGTGCTGAGAGCATTCAGCATTCAACAAGGATATGGGAACCAACCTCAAGGCGGGGTTTGCGCGTATCCGAACACCTCCCAGGAGAGGTGAGGACATGACTGGGGCACTTCAGCAAATGAGACCAGGGAGAGGTCCGCATCGCCTGGGGATTGCGATGCCAGTCGTGTGCAGCATTGGCTGGTCGCGGGCGGTATTGGCATACAAAAGAGGGGAATGCGGAATCATCGCGGGTGTTGCAGAGTCGTGGAGCTTCGAGCTTGGGGCCTGTGAGCCTGGCAGTGCATCCCGAAGCGAAGGGAAAATCCGGGTGGAATCACTTGCCCTAAAAGGCAATAGGGAAACTTAGTCCCTCCAACAGCGACACATGTCAGATGCCAGGCTGATAAGTTGTCAGAGTGGATTGTGATGGCGACATGTGTCTATCGATGAGATAGTCGTTGTTGGCGAGCTTTGTAGGACGTCGATGGCAGGTCCATCGCTTCGGCCTCAACTCCGGCGTGGCTTGGCTCCGAGCTGACCTCTTGGAGCGACTTCTCTTCTGGTATCTCAGTGCATGGCGATGTGTAGGTGTGCGAAAGCTTGTAGAGAGCAAACAAGAATGAGCTTGAGCTCCGAGGAGGTGCTGATATATATACAGCATGGCCCGAGGTCACGACCTTAATGGACTGCAAAGCTGCGGATCTTGCCGGGCACTCATGACGACGCTTTGGTTGACAAACTAATCATTATTACCCTTCAGAAGGCCTAGAAGAATATGTGTTTCGTGAACATCAGCTCACACCCGTCACAGCCGTGAATCGAGTTGTTTGACATGTAAGCGCAACAACATTCATCGCAGAGCTTAGCAACCCTAGGTGCCAGCCCACGCAGGCCCGGCGCGGCAGGCTCCTCAAAACCATCTCCGGATCCAACCCCTCAACATGTCTCCAGTGACTGGCTTCATCTCATTCAACGCCCAGCTTGCTCGTCTGCTCTCCAGCGTATCTAATTTTACCTCCTCAGCTGCCAGTAAACTTCGATAGAAATTGGCGAGTTTCACAGCGGGGTACAGATTGATGTCCTGATCTCCAAGTCTCGTCAGCTTGTCAATCCATTCCTCAAACGGCACAGTCTTCTCGACGGCGAGGCTAGACTGCACGGCGGGGAGAAGAGATTGCCAAGGTGTGGGCCGGGGATTGACGGCATGGTAGATCTGAGGCTGATCGGGCGAATCCTGCGCAATGTCAATAACTAGACGTGCTGCAACAGACTGTGAGCTGCTTACAAGTAGTTTCCTCCCTGCATGACCGACGAAGTCCAGCACAATCTTCGCAGCAAGATCAATTGGTACCCAGTCGACGTTGTTGAACGAGCCCAACGATGTTGGGAGACAGCCCATGTTCCTTGAAGAGACCACGAGTGTTGGCAACCACTCATTCCTCTGCCAATCACCTTCTCCTGGGCTTGGCCCAGCGATCTGACCGAGTCTGCAGATGGCGCACGGGATGCCTGCTTCTTTCGCAGCAGTCGCGAGGATCCTTTCTGCTACGAGCTTAGACTGACCATAGCCCCCTTCTGTAGACGCAGCCGACCAGTCTTCGACTGGTTCTTCGGGAACGGGTCGTGGTCTGCCGTCAGCACCTTGAGGTTGACGTAGGCTGAGAACAGCGCCAACAGAGGAGATGAAGAAGATCATAGCGCCGTGCTTCGAGCGAGCGGAAAAGTCCACGAGCTGTCGCACCCCCTGGATATGTGGGCTGTCAAAGTAGGTCAGTGGAAGATTAAAGTTAACGTTCCAGGCGTTATGGAGAATATGTGTCGCTCGGCCCAGGAAATCCTTATACTCCGATATATTGAGGCCAAGATAGGGTCGCGAGAAGTCGCAGGCGGCGAAAGTGACAGTCTTCTTTTTGGCAAAATTTGCAGACATGCCTTTCCGGATGAGAGATCGGGCTTGCTCTTCTTCGGCATTGACACGTCGATTCAGACAAATGACTTCTGCGACGGTCTCATCTCGCAAAAGTGCATCGAACAGGTACGTGCCAAATGAGCCTGTAGAGCCGGTCAACACGACGACCTTGGCCGCATGATTGACTGCAAGTGGCGAGCGAGTCGTGATCGGTAAGTTGGCTGTGTACTTCTCGAAGATCTTCTGCATCTGGTCTTCCACAGCAAGCTCTTCTGGGGCATCGCCGCACATGAAGGCTGCCAGCTCAATCGCTGTAGGATTCTGATAGACGGCTTTTGGGGCGATGAAGTAACGACCTTGATCGGTTGTCGACAGTAAGCGCTGCAGCTCACGCACGATAGTCGTCACGCCCAGGGAGTCCACGCCGGCTGAGAAGATGTCTTGATCGAGGGAGACAGTGAGGCCAAAGATATCTTTCACGATTTCCAGAATGCGACGTGCCAACGAAATAGTATCAAAATCTCCCCACCGACGAGTGGCATGTCCAACTTGATTCTCTTCATCATAACGCTTGGTCGTGGTAACGAGAGCTCGAGATGTGACCGCAACCTCAGAGCTCGGGCTGGAAACAGACTCAATTGAACGAGGCCGTGTTGGGCTGACAGAAGTTTCGCTCGGCATAGAAGACAGAGAAAATGCGGAGGCTTTGGAGTCTTTTCGCTCAACGGCGGGACTCTCATACAACTCCTCGAGCTCCTTCTCGTAGAGCGCGATCGATGCTTCGCGCTGCACTGTGCCTTTGCCAGCCCTCGGAAGAGGTTTCTGCGGCGAAGTGACCAAGATCATGTCCTTCATGATGCGAGCATGAGCTGGACTGTTTGCATTGACCTTTCGGACATGCGGCCAGATAGCTTCTACGAATGCTTCCGCATCAACTGTGTGCTGGTTCGGCTCCACCAACAACGCAGAGTTTGGATGACCAGTACCACAGACTAAAGCAGCTGAGATCGCAGAGTGACCATTGATGGCGTTTTCCATCGTTGTAGGATTGTACTTTTCACCAGTAGAGTACACAATGATGTCGTCGTTTCGTCCTTCCCACTTCCAGAGACCGGGTTTGGTGGGATGCTTGGAATAGAGGTCTCCGGTTCCATATTCAGTGCGTTCTGGGTAAGTGTAGAATGCGACTTGATAGTCCTTGCACGCCTCGTTGCGAACAAAGAACAGGCTGAAAAGATTGTCTGCTGCTGGTCGCATTTCGATTCCCAGAACCGGTGAAAATTGTATGTACTGCCAATCTCGATCCTCAGTAGGTTCGCATGGTAGAATACCAGACTCAGTCATTCCCATGATACTGGTAATGTGAGAGCGCCTGCGGATATCCTCTCCAGTCGCTTCAGGTAATGGGCCTCCGCCAAATGCCACGCAATTAAGCTTAGACAGCGTCTCAAGCATTCGCCGGTCTGCAGCCATCTCCGTCAGGACCGAGGGAGGACTGGTCAGCACGTGAACCTTTGTTTTGTCGATGATGTCTGCGGTCATCTGAGCATTGAGCGGCCTTGATCCAGCAGAGGGAAGGATCACAGTGAATTGGTTTTGAATCGCGGCCATGAGAATATTGATTGCTGCCATGTGGAAAAGAGGAAAGTTGACCAATACTCGTGTTCCGGACCATTGGCACAGATGAATCTTTCCGTACCCCAGGTCGGGAATTTGTTTCCATTTCTCCATGGCCAGGACGTTGCCATGTTTGATCTTGACCGGCTTGGGGAGGCCAGTGGTGCCGGATGAGTGCAGTCCCACGAGTGGCTCTGTTGCAATCGTTCGTGGACTCCAATGCCAAACGTATGGATTTGGAGCGAATGAAAGGAAGTAGTCAAGGTCAGGTACCTCTAGACAGGCCAGCGATTCTGCCTCAATGACACTCTGTAGGTCAGATCTTGCGGAAGCTCCCTGCGGGAGCAGAAGGATTTTGCAGCTGTATCGTTGGAACAGATGTCGTTGCGCTTCGACGTCGTTTCTCGGCGAAGGAAAAAAGGCCAACCTCCCAGTCTTGCAGCCTGCGAGCATTAAGATCCAATATCGCAAGTCAGAACCTGAGTTCACATAGGCAAAGGTCCTTGATAAGTAGAGGTGCCGCAGACGTTCGTCCAGCCACCAGGCAGCCTTGTGGATGGCCATGGAAAGTTGCTTGATAGATATGGTTTTTGAGCTTCCGTCGCTGGGACTTACGATTTCTGCAAATGATCGATCTGGATCCTTGGTGGCGAGATGGTCAATGTATGCTGGCAGTGGCAGGCCGGTGATTTCCTTTGGTTGTGCCATCGCCTTGGTCCGAGATATGATGGTTCGTAGTCGCGAGGTCATGAGAAGGTGGAATGTTGCAAACAACGACGACTATCATGGTCCTCATATCTGGTGTTTGTAATCATGCGACGACTTCAGCCCGTACCTGCCATGGATTGACCTGGTCGCTCCAGTTCCGAAATCCTCGAGAACGGACTTCCATGCCATCGGGGCGTCGAGGTCAGGGATCACTGAGCTGTACTCCGCACATAACCATGTTCTCACCTCTCAAGGTTCGAACACAGTCTTTCGAAGGTTTCTTGCTGGCACGAATGCAAGTCGATGCTGTTCCGAAG
This sequence comes from Cercospora cf. flagellaris, assembly GCA_005356885.1. Taxonomy (NCBI): domain Eukaryota; kingdom Fungi; phylum Ascomycota; class Dothideomycetes; order Mycosphaerellales; family Mycosphaerellaceae; genus Cercospora; species Cercospora cf. flagellaris. Next base: position 1,059,428 of record RJLU01000002.1, read on the forward strand.
TCAGTGCAGTTAGCAGAAGACCGTCTCTGCGACGGAACAGCGTGGCAGATGTCCGTCGTAGACTGTCTGCAGTGCCCTCTCCTAGATCATCTCATCACCTGCGAGCGCACCAAGACTATGGCCTGGCACTCTGAACCTTCCTGACAACCCACCGATCTCCTCCGGCAATCGGAAAGGCTTCCCGACAGGCGCCGAAGCAGGAAGACATGTTTGTGGAGGTGTCAATTGAGGCAGAGAACGGATATCAAGCGGCCATTCCAAGCGGCCACTGCCACTGGAAAATAGCTTGCAGAGCAGAGCAGAGCAGTGCCAGTCTCGTCGTGCTCGGGTGGAGACGCGTCTTGCGGATTGTGTCTTGCTGCATTCATCCAGCGAGATGTCCGTCTTCCATGCTGTGCGAGTATGGCCCTGAAGCGCTTTTCGGCGCTGAAGCATGCCGCTGGAGATGTAGAATGACAATGTTGTCTGTTCCTGCGTTCAGAATGATGACTTCGATGTGGTCGATGTCGAGTAGATGAAAGAGAACGCGTGGTAGACGCAACGGCGGTAGAACTAGCGTGGAAAACATCTGGGACGGCTGAAATCTAGGCAAGAGACAGCCTTCTCCTGCTCTTCCGAATTGTCACACAGATGATGATATATCGCCCGTCTCATGATTCGACTCCCGCGGCATACCTCTGACTAGTCTGTTGCCGAGACACCTCTCTGCGCTGTCCGCAGCCCGGATGCACAGCTACAAGATGGCATGGCATCTGGATCTCGAGGCCGCGAAAGTCTGATAATCTCAAGCACGAAGAGCACTCTGGATTGGCTTTGCTAAACAAGTTGCTGATGGCACGAATGAGAGGGTCTGGCCGAGGTGTGCTCTTCACGAACGAGCCAACAAGCTGAAAGTCGCCAACATCGGGCACTGCGGCCACAGACTTGCAAGCGTGCTGCATGCAAGACTCAGCTCATGCCACGAATCTGCGATACGGATGGCGGCGTGGACAGCCTTGCGCCTCAAGAACATGTATGTCTCTCAGCCTGACTGAAGCGGTGAGAAACGCTTCGGAAAGCCCGATGTCACCAGCCATTGGCGTTCATGAGAGAGCTTCGTGCTGCTCATGCGTTGCTGAGCCTGTGCGGATTGGCCCGTACTGTGCTAGCCGGCTGATGAGGTGCTGTCAAGCCACCCTGGGAGACTTATCTCGACCGCTATGCGACGCGTATTGTGGCTCCGTCGGGGCTTCCGAACGGGCGCCACCATGTGGTCGACTCGTGGTGGAGAGCATGCAGCCTCGACAGCTATGGACTCAGTTCATGGCGGCGGATCAAGAAACTGCAAAGCCCTTAGGCAGGATCCGCACCAGACGACGGCAGAGGAACAATTACATCTCGCTCCGGTCCGAGCCCAGCGCACATGTCTTACACGTCCCAATCTTCACGCTTGGCCTGGCTCTATATCATACACTCCAGCTTACTTGCGACAAGACAGAGGCGAAGCTCTCCAGTACAGCATACTGGCAATCGCAATGACTCTTTACGTAAATTTTGATCACAACGACGCTGGCTGCATCCCGCCATCTTCAAGTCTCGCGTCTAACTGTATGGCCCCGCAATTAGCCTTACGCCACAATACAGCTAGCTATGCTGCACACCAAAGCCACCAAGTGCCGGAAACAGTATTACCACTTTGGGGTGTCGCAACATCTTAGCAGCCACGTGGTGCACATGCTTCGACGATGTATATATACCAAGCACAGCTGAGCAAAACTTGCTTCGATACAGCAGAGCGAACAATCGCGATCAACGAAGCACAGCACATCCATCATGACTATCGTCAACACCCCAGTCACACCTATTGTGGTGGACACCTCAAAATCACTCGAAGTGCAAGCATTGGCTATCAATGCTGCTGCTAACCAGCTCCGCACTACCATCGCTGGTGTCTGGGATCTGGCACCAACTACACCTCAGCCTCCAGCTCCAGACTCAACAGTTGTGCTCAAACGGGTCCTTCCCGGTCAAGAAAGCGTCTTGGATGGCGATGAGCGGACTCTTGTTGCCGAGGAACACTATGCCCCAGGTGGAAAGTATCGAGGTATCATCAAGCTGATGATCAAATACGCACAAAAGCCAAACTCCATGGCCCATGGAACCGGCTGGCTTATCAGGCCCGATCTCATTGCAACTGCTGGCCATAATGTATACGACTGGGGCCATAATGCTGGTCAAGCTATTGAAATCAAATGCTATGCTGGCTGGAGTGGCGCTTCACGCATCAACGAATCTGTTGAGTTCCGCAGAGCTTCGAGGGTGGTCACCACGGAACGATGGCTACAAACGAGAGGATCCAAGGCTCACGACTTTGCACTCATTCAAGTGGAGAAGCCTTTCACCAACGTAACGCCATTTTCATACATCGAGACTCCGCCGTTCCAGGCCAACGTACGCCTAGGAGTGGTCGGATACCCTGCGGAAGCAAGAGACCAAAATGGAGAACGTGGGGCGAAGATGATGGAAATGTATTCGACCATAGACTATAACTTGGAGAAACAGCCCGATACTATGCTTGAGTATTCTGTCGATACGGAAGGAGGTATGATCAGTCCACAATTCTCTTGCGTGTGCGTCACTAAACTCAAACAGGTCAGTCTGGTTCTCCGGTCCTTCTGGAGAATGGTCTAGTCGCCATTGGAGCTCATGTCTATGGTGGAGGCCTCAACGCAGGATCTGTGCTTGGAAGATACGGCAACCCCATCCAGGACTACATCGCTGCGGTCGAGATCAAGCTCGCACACCCTGGCCAGATCAACCTATTTACTATCGCTGACGACGTGGTCGCGGCAAAGGGTGCTGCGACCGCTAAGCAGTCGAACACAACACTCACACGGTTGGAAGGTGGTGAACATATCGGAGCCTCCAGTGCGACCAATGGATCGACTTCAAAGCCTCAAACCCAAGAAAGCATCTTCGACTCCATTGCCGACGTACTGAAGGTGACTTCCCGAGCACACTTCCTTCTTGGGCCAATCGGAGGTACTCTCGCAGATACTGCGCTACTTGCTTTGAACGGAGCGAGAGCTGCCTCGGCAGAGAGCGGATGGGAAGGTGGTCGTGCACTTCCACTGGCTGACCTTCAAAGAGCCCAGCTGGCTCGTGCACTCTACCTGAAGCTGATGAAGGACAAGGCCAAAGCCAACCCGGAAGGCTTCTTCGACGATCTCGCTAGCACCATCACGGAAACGATCACAGGTCCGGTAGCCAGCGCAGCGACATCGGTCGTGGACAGCGTCACTTCAGGTCTTGTTGGTGGCGCAAAGGCCTATGAAGATGCTGTTCGCAATCTGATGCCGACAGTCGCGCAAAGTTTTGTGCTGGCTGCGGCTCTGCCAGTCGGCGCTGTGAACACGGAGAGCGCAATGGAAAGCAATGTTCCGGAGAATGAAAAGCGCTTCATGGCTGCATTTGCAGAATCTCGCCGAGCTCGCCAAGCTCAAAAGACCGGAACCGGCAACTCAGAAGGTTTCTTCGACGATGTTCTCATCGCTGGCGTCTTGAATGCGTTTGCGAGCACTGTATCCAAGCCGGAAGGCTGGTTCGCGACTCATGTATCGATTATTGATACTCGTCCCAATCGTGTCACAAAATCATTCTCGGAAGGTTTCTGGGACGACATCACACAGCCATTCAAAGATGCCGCCAGCGCTGTCGGAGACGCCGCGAGCAACGTGGCGAATACTGTCGGGGCCGCCGCAAACAAGGTGGGAGATACTATCGTAGACGGCGCGAACAAAGTGGGAAATGCTGCCGAGAATGCCGCAAACGCCGCGGCGAACGCTGTCACGGGTGCCGTGATCAATCCTGTCGTCCAAGGAGTCAACTGGGTTCTGCCGAAAGCCGTAGGAGCAGAAAGCAGCATTGAAGAGACCGCGGATTTCCAGGAGGGAATCATACGGATCACCCAGGCTTTCGTCCTCAGAGCTGCCCTCGAAGAGCAATATCTCGTTGCTACCATGGCTCGGCCACTGGAGGAGCTCAAGGCTGAGGGATGGTGGGATGATATGAATGAGGCTATTGAAGGGGCGGTGACAGGCACTGCCACTTGGGCTTGGGATCAAGTTCAGTCTGGTGCAAGGCGACAAATGGAGAGTGATCAGAGGCAGATGGACGCCGGTGGTGCTAGGATTGTGACTCCAATGAACTGGTAGGAAGGTACGACAGCTCTTTGAACTGATTAATTTAGCTGCATTGTGAGCTCACCAATTGGAAGGAACTACCACCACATTCGGTTCATGTTGCTTTTAGGCTATCGCGGACGCGACAACATCCGGAAAAGGGCAGGAAGGTGTAAAGTGAAATTCCCTGCGCAAAGAAGTCGCATCCGTCCATATGTGTTCGCCCTGTTGGCGCTATGGGTTGAGTTCATTGCTCACAGCAGATGTCACTAGAGCCTGTCTGTCCCAGACACTCGCACCTATACCGCCAGTACCAGTCGAAGGAAGCCTGCGCCACTCAAGTTATATCTCGAACCTCGCTGCGTCCGACTCAACTCTTCAGCAGATCAACATTCATCAACGGTAATGATCTTGGTCTTCGATGGTGGCAAGCTGGTGAGACGCTCACCAGAATCTGATTCTGTCAGTACTGATTTACGCAGCATTTGACCTCATTTCAGTTACACCTACCCAATCAATTCCCGCGCCTCCGGATGCGAAAGCCACAAGACGCGCTCGTTGCCTTGGCTGTCCGACTCAAGCATCTTTGTCTTGAAGATGCTTTCTTCCAAGCCAAAATTTGCCTTCATGTTCTGCCCGTGCAGACTCAGCCAAATTCTGAGACGGGAGACGCTGACTACGTTGCCATGCGCACGCAGGTGGGACCCGAAATCGCCTTTGAAGAACAGTCTGATTCCCAATATGAGGTGCCTGTGGTCTATGGGCAGAGAGCTGAGCCAACTCTGAAGGACTCGAGGTTTGATGAAATCTTCCACGGCGAAAGTCGTGGCGCTGTAGTACTGCTGGGCCACTTTCTGGCGGGAGGCACGGTCGATGCTGAGTTGCCACGGCGGCTTGAGCGACTTGCTGATCACCGCCTCGGCCGGCTCGATCGCGACTGTCAGGTTGAAGATCTCGTCTTGCAGTTCTTGCGGAAGCGATTGGATGCGCTCACTGAGCTCGGTGCTCTCGTCAACACCAGGCTGGATTGACGAGTTTTGCTCGTTTGGAGATGACATCGCGACAGAGTTGCGTGCCATCAGGCTTGAGCTTCTGTCTCGTGTGGTGGTTGGCATGGGCAGTGGAGTCGATTCCGACTGGTAAAAGGTGGTTGTTGAGGTTGGAGTCACGAACGCGCAGGAAGTTCGCGAGCTGTTGCAAACGCGCATGTGAGGAAGTGCTGCAACCGGTGGGGCAATATTCACTTTAACGCCATGGCAACGTATGAGCAAACAACGCGTTGCGCTGCCATCACAACACTGCAGACCTCGCGCCGCCCTTTGAGTTCGAGCAGAACTCCACGCAGCAATATTGGATAAGGTCACGCAACACTAATACCGAATAATGAGCGAACTCCTGCTGCTCGAGGATCCACGCATGGACAACCCGATCTCCCGAGCAGACTTCAACACCCAATTCCCGCCCCTGAGCGACCAGGACACGGAGACTGCATTCGCGCTCGCAATATCTCAAACCCAAAACTCATGTCTCCGCACCCAGAGCTGGCACTGGCAACGCGACATGCAGTTCAGCAAATGGTGGTATCTCTCGCTCGACATGAACAGAAAGAAGGTCTTTATCGGCCCGCGCTTGACAAGACAGGAACTGCAGAATTTGCGAGAGTATCGGCAAGGGCTGAGGAAGAACGTGGCCAGGAGACGTAATAGCGCAGCGTGGTGTTGGATGACTGTCGAGTGGAGTGGCGATTTCAACTCTACGCTGAGTCTCCCTCCTCTGATCGCGCCGGGCGAGAAGTATGTGCCGTTTGAAGCTCTGTGGCCTAGCTTCGTGCGTGCGCCAGGAAATGGACGGGTCGAGACTGAAGGTCTGAAGGCTCGAGATGAGGAGACTACTGGCACGGCTTCCGGTGAGATCGATCTCACTCTCGAAGGGCTTTTCGATTTCGACGGATACTATGGTGAGGTCTCGATCAGCGACCACGACGAGCCGCAGCGACCTGCTACTTTCACATCAGCTACTCAGGTGCTGCCATTGATAGAGCACAGCACGCCCGCAGCATCTGAACAAATGGCTTTGGCTATCACTGCCGCCTTCCAGCGCGCTCAGATGGGCACGAAACGTCGCACGTCCTCCAGCGCCAGCGTGTCAACTCACAAGCGCACCAGGATATTCAGCCCACTCTCCGGCAACGCATCAGCAGAAGCTAAGGAAAACCAAATACCTACGCTTCCCAACGTTCACAAAGCGCCGGACATATCCAACACGGAAGGGATCTTGCACTCAGCTGCCCTCACTTCAATCGATTTGGGTAAGTCGTCTTGCGTGCACGATGCGAGTCATGAAAGGATCCGTCGCGACGACAGTGTGCTCGTAGAAGAGTGAGAAGGTTACAGGTAAGTGAATTGATCTTTCAAGTGAGTCTATTGAGCGGCAAAGTAACGATTCGAATGTGAAGTTCGTTCAAAGGCGGTTGGAATTTGATCTCAGCGCTTGGAGAACTGGCGCTTTTGCTTGCGTTTTGCACACGACTGTTGATTCTAGCTTCGCAGTCGAAGAAAGTCTTGCTTTGGGCGTTGCATTTTTCGCTTGGTTATATTGCGAACTCAGGTGTTGTTTGGAAGGGTTTTTGGGCGAGCTAGGATGAGTGGACCTGCATCTTCATGCATGCTCATGTGGATACTTCACACGAAAAATTGCTCGAAGGTCAAGCAGATCTTGACTACGATCACCGCACACCGGCGGAAGTATCAACCTTCTCGCCTCTTTATCAAGAACTGCCATTAGCCACGACAGCACCCTTTTGGATTTCCTCAAGATTCATAACGCAAGAAGACATGAAGTCCTCCAAATACCAAGAAATCCAAAGCAAGTCCCCAAGTCCGGCATCGGCATCATCTCTCCACCCTGATAGGTCCGAAATGGTACGATTTCCTGCTGGCGCGATCCACAAATTCTTGGCAAAGAACATGAGGAGGGACCTGCTTGTTTCATCTCTCTTTTGCATGTGCCTTATCTGATCTTTTCCCGTCACTTATCTGATCGCTTCCTTCCCCTCACCCTCTCTCCACTAATCAACATTTTTAGTTGCGATGGAGCTTACTACACCACGCCGAATTCTTGTTGCAGGATGCTCATACGGAGGTATGGCCTTTGTGGTCAACCTACTGGATTTGTGTTCGGGCCGACCGGCGAGAGGTGATTATGAGAAGACGCCGCCGATTCCTGAGGCGTTGAAGGGTGTGCCGGTTGATGTGCATATTGTGGATGAGAGGGATGGATATTGTGAGTTTGGATTCCAAAGTTTAAGACATTTGTCTCCGATGATGTTGCTGACGGGTTCTCTTTCTTCGCAGACCATCTTATCGGCTCGCCACTTGCGTTTGCTAGCGAAACAGCAGCGAAGAAGTTCTGGCATAAATATTCAGATATTCCGTCTCTCCAACATCCTAGTGTGAGATGCAGTCAGGCCAGTGTACAAAAAATCGACCCAGAGCGCATGACTGCGACGATCAAAGATGTGAAGACGGGAGAGACATCAGATCATTCCTATGACTATGTCGTCGCAGCCACAGGACTTCGAAGACCATGGCCAACAGTCCCACAAAGCCTGACTCAAGAGAAGTACATTCAAGAGACCAGCGACCACGTCAAGCTCGTACAAAACGCCGACCAAGGCGTAGTCGTCATCGGTGGCGGCGCCGTGGGAATCGAAATGGCCGCCGAGCTCAAAGTCGTATATCCATCACTGAGCGTAACCCTCATCCAATCCCGCAACGAACTCCTCAGCGCCGAGCCTCTCCCGGAAGACTTCAAATCCACCTCTCTCACCCTCCTCCGCGAAACAGGCGTAAACGTAATCCTCGGCCGCGGCAGAGTAACCTCCACAATCCCCATACCCAGCGATTCAGGCCGCCCTCTCTACAGCCTCACCCTCGCAGACGGCACCACACTCAAGGCCTCCCACGTCATAAACGCCGTCTCACACCCCGAACCAACAGCCTCATACCTCCCGCCATCGTCTCTAGACCCCTCAACAAACCTCATAAACATCTCACCACTCCTCCGCTTCCTCCCCGACTCCCACCCCAAAACAGCCCACCACCTCGCCCTTGGCGACATCGCCAAATGGTCCGGAATCAAACGCTGCGGTGGAGCACTAGCAATGGGCTACCACGCCTCTCAAGCAATCTTCGAACAAATTCTACACGAGCAATACGGAACACCGAGAAAATTGGCTGAGTGGCCGGAAGTTCCGCCGATGATTGCTTTGGTGGTGGGAAAGAAAGCTGTTGTGTATGATCCTACCGAGGGGACGAGAAGTGGAGAAGAAGAGATGGAGTTGTTCTTTGGGGAGGATCTAGGGTGGAAGGGATGTTGGGATCATTTGAAATTGTCGCAAGGGTGGGAGGAGGAGAAACATGATTCGCCGGTGGCGGGGACACAGGCGGAGACGGACAATTGTGCGATTCCGAAGATCAAGTTGGCGCCTGCTACGAAGGATGTAGCGGAGAAGGAGGTGGTGACGGGGCGGGAGGTCCTGGAGGAGGTGTTAGTAGCGCAGTAGCGTAGGCTAAATCGGATTGATGACTAGAGGCACAGATTCATAGAAGAAGAGGTGGAATGGAAGAGCATCACAGGTTTCATGAACAGCATTTCGAAGAAGCTAGCGGAGCGTCTGTCGTTTATGTACCTCTATCTACTGAGGCTCGTTCAGTGTATCGTAGCCAGCCATGACGAATCACGCCATCGAAAGCATTCAAACGTTGAGCAGCGAAAGAGGAGTAGAGAACCTGCAATGATGCCGACCATACTTGGCGGCGCTGTTGCAGCGAGAAGTCATGGGGGACATGAAGCTCGAGTCTAGGCATGGGCCAGACCTTGAGGATAGTCGAAGATGGTGTTGGGATCGACTTGCTTCTTGATGTCCTTGAGACGCTGCAAAGCATCTCCGTAGTACATCTGGGCCCAGTTTTGCAGTCTCGGGTCGATGTAGTTGACATACGCCTTCCAGTTTCCGCTTGGATCGTTGGCTCTCACAGCCGCATTGAGGTTGTCCACAGCAGTGTTGACTGGGGTTTGGGCAGTCATGTTGTCGAATCCTGGATAGCCGTTGACGTAGATTTGACTCATGAAGGTGGATCCTCGGTGGCCACCAACTGCGAAAGAAGAGTCGCCGTACGGTTGCTCGCCATTGGTTCTGGCGAAAGGTCCGTTGAGATCGAAAGAGATGGAAGTACCTTCGTTTGGAGTGTTGACAGTCTCTTGCACAGCTTGGAAGATAGCCTGAGAACCAGATACGCTGTAACTTGGAGAACCGTCGTCGATCAAGGATTGTGCGTAGTACGGCACTTGGACTGGTGGTGAATTGAGGTTGCCGCCCATCAAGCTCGTGAGAGCTTTGACCCAACCGGAAAATTCGACAGCATTGAAGTCTGTGGTCTGAACGCCGCTTGCACGCAGATCATCCCGGATGACCTTCTCTGCGCGGCGGAACTCGCCAATCGGACCAAGATATTGACCAGCAAGTTTGCATGCTCCAACGCCCTCGCCACCTATTCCGTAGCCAAGCAGCTGAAAACCGAGCTCCTTTGGAAGCTGATTCGGGCCCATAGCGTTAGCAAGAGCTGTGATAGCTCTCAAGACTGTAGCGCATTCGTCGTGAGTGGGGAAAGTCGTATTCCAGTTGACAGCCTGGGTCGGAGCGACTTCCAATTGGAGAGTCATGTCAGTGACAACGCCGAAGTTATTGGCTCCTGCTCCGCGAAGAGCCCACCACAAATCAGCATCTTGGCCACTAGAGGTTACAGAAAGCTTGCGAATGGTGCCAGTCGGATCGACAAGAGTCATGCCGACAATGTGGTCGAGCAGCCAACCCCAGTTGCGAGAGCTGAATCCCCAGCCGCCACCCAGAGCGTGACCGAAGACACCGAGTGAGGGGCAGGTACCGTGAGGAAGGCCGAATCCTTCCTGTCCGATGGCAATAGCGAGCGGACCCAGCTTGGCACCCATGTACACATGGGCGGTCTTCGAGTCCTTGTCGACGGAGATGGCGGCAAGACGGCTCGAATCAATGATTACGAAACCATCGGCACCACCAAGAGCATACGAGGCATAGCCTATGGTTACTCAGTGAGGGTTGCTTCGATGTCGCTGCTTGCAGTCACACTCACCATGACCTCCCCCAAACGTCGAAGCTTTGACTTGACCGTTACGCTGGGCGACGCATTTGATGACACTTGCGACTTGCTCGGGGCTGGTGGGCTGGACGACCACGAGCGGAGTGTAGTGGTAGTTGGTATTTTGCGATTTCGTTGTGATCTGAGCACCTTGGTCCTATTGACATGTCGAGTCAGTGGGCGGTAGTGGTAGGGAGGACTAAGACTCGACTGCACGTACCGGCCACTCAGCCACGACTTGCGTGGAGTAGATGCATGCGCTAAGGTCATCTTGGTACTGACGACGAGTGATGGAAGCGGCGGAAGTGCCGCCAAAGGAAGCGAGTAGTGCGAGAGCGGTGGGGATGAGCGAGCGAATGCACGGCTGGTGAGACGCCATCTTTGCCGGTAGTGGAGGTGTTGTTGTGGTCAAGTACTTCTCGGTGGTCAGTAGTCTCGAGGGGAAGGGAAAGTGCCGGAGTTAGTCTGATGCCAAGGATGTGTCAAAAGCAGGCGCAGGTGAATCCCTGTGTTTGCTGTCCTGTGGCCTCAGCTTCACATTCAATGCCGCGTAAAAGCTGTACTTCACCTCATCTTTCACAAGACATCAAGTCTCTCTTCACATGCTCTTGACAGCTCGTGATGATTCCGAAGCTTCTGCCGGCTTCACCCCTGTTGGGCCGTGTGCGAGGATCACTCCGTTCAGCAACATCAGAAGAGTTGTTTCATCGTCATCGTTATAGCGAAGCCATCTTGTCCCTAAGCTGACCACTCGATAAGCATGTAGCAATTGTCAGAGCGTGATGTACGCAAGGTAAAGAAGGAGGAAGATGAAGAAGAGTTTCGGCGAATCGTCTTGGCTGCTGGCTGATCCCTGTCGACTTCACCTGGTCGAAACGTCCCAAAATAGCCAGCCATTATAGCCACGTCTAGCCACATCGATACCATTGCAATTCATTGCCGTGAGCGAGTATATTCTTAGCCTGAACCTCAGGCGTACGCAACCAAGTCTTCGTGCAATCTTCAAGATCGCTGACCCCAAACTCCCTCCAAAGCCAGCCTAATGTCCTGTATTCCAATCATCAACCAACAGCGCCTTTCCAAAAGACGCGCCAGCTATTGCTCGGCCTCTCCGTAGGCCTGCTCTTGGACTTTCTGCTTCAGCTCCCCCATCCTGCTCAACTTCTCCATCAGCCTCCTCATCCCTTCCTCTTCCATCTTCCTCACTCTGTCCTCCTTTGCAAGCTCAATTACTTTGAGCGATGGGTGTACATATTCTGGTGATTCAATGTGCGGTGCAATCCTTCGCCAGTTGCGGTCTCCATTCGCCACGCGCACTGCGTGTCTTTCCTCAGGTGTTCTGCACTTGGACAGGAGCGGCTGGCGTCTGGATTGGAATGCGATTGAGGCGTCTTCCTCCGAGCTCGGCTGTGAATTTGAAGTGAAAGACACTGGTGATGGGAGCTTGGTGGGCTGCTGCGCTCGGAGGAAGTTGTAGAGCCATTCCTGATGAGAGGCCAGGGCTGATTCGTAGGGCAAGAGGGCCGGGAAGACGTCCGCTAGGAGTCGCTTCATTTCTTGGCTGTCAGGCTGTGGGAGGTTTCCCAGTCCTTCTTCAGCCGCCTGAGGTGTAGCAGCCGTCGCTTCTGTGCTATGTTCCGGGACTGACATCGGTCGCTCAGCCGTGGTGGACTTCGTTGGTGTTCCCGGTCGATCACTTCCTGAGCCATAGCCTTGATCTGACACATGATCCACTGAACCTGTCTCGCCAGCTCCATGAGCCTGTGTCGCAGCAAGCTCTCTCAGTGACTCGCTCTTGCTCATTCTTCGAAGAATTTGTCCAGGTCGCTCCTGCCATTCCACACCCTCCCGAGTGAATGAGTGCCTGAGTGGAAACGTCGGCGCCGGTATCCTGCTCGGAGTAGGTGGATTGGCGTTAGCGATTGCCTCAGCAAGTTGGCTGTCGGCTGCTTCGATCAGGGTCTCTTCTCCATCCAGCTGTGGCGGACTAGGTATTCCCAAGAAATCCTGCCATTCCCCCGCCAGCATACCATCGTACATCTTCTTTGCCTCTTTTACGTCCTCCTCATCCGGGTCCTTCAAAACCCACTTCCCATCTCGAAGCACCCACCGGTTGCTCAACATCTCGTCAGTCACACCAGACAAGTCCATTTCTCCCATGAACTCTTCCAAATTCTCCTCTGTGACTCCCATCTCTTCTGCTTGCTCCCACAAGCCATCGATGTCCTCTTTCCACTCGAGCATCTGCTTTCCCTCCCGACACAGCGTTTCCAGGTCCGCCTCAAACTCCAGCTCCTCTGCAGATTTTACCTGTGTTGAACCGCGTTCGTGTTGTCTGGCTGCCAGTGTCTCAGCGGCGGTCTCTGTCAAAGCGGTAATGCTGTTGAAGAAAGATGCACGTTTTTCGGGGTTCGCGATGAACTCGTTGTACTTTGACTCGTCGGCTGCTAGTTCAGAGAACAGAGGTCTTGAGCCTTTCGTATGCTGTAGTAGCTCTTGATATGGGAGTGAGATCGGTGTCACAGCCGACACCGCCGGGGCGACACCTTTGACTTGCTTCTTCTTCTTCGCCTTGCGGTTGCGGTTCTTCTTCTGAGTTGCGGATAATTTGGTCTCCTGGACGCCATAGTCGCCGGTCTGACTCGAGCCTCTGTTAACTTCTGCGCCACTCATGCTTGACATTCCGGCAGTCATCGCTTTCTCTGCAATCTGGAGTGGAGCAGGGACGGCGCCCGCGTCTTCAAATTCGGCTGCTTTGCGTGGATGGATGGCAGTTGGATCGTTGTTTCTCTTCTCGTCGCCGCCGTAGAAGAAGCTGCCGAGGCGTCGAAAGATGCCACTAGGAGACGACATCTTCGTAGAGAGTGTACGGCGTCGCTGCAGTGGAGAAGGCGCCATGTTTGCTTGTTTTTGTTCAATTCGGTTTCAGTAGGGCGACGCACATTGTTCGATTGAAGGTAATGACGCTTTGTTTGGGTTGAAGTAGTTGGAGTAGATGCGGGTGGACCCACTTTCACAAGCTCCTCAGTTCAAAGTGAAGCGCGGCAAACGGCAACGCCACACGTGCATCTCCCTTCCAGTTTCACGCCTTCAATTTGTAAGGATGCGAACCTGTGATATGGCGAAAAGTATGTCTGTCTCCGGTGCCTTTCAGGGATCTGAGCTCATTTGTGCGGCGGCAGGCAGTGTTTCGACCCGGAGAGCTCTTTTGGGACATACTCGTGCTTGCTGCCGCGGTTTCGAGGGATAGATGTTTTAAGGTGGGTGTTGCCTCCTAAACGTAGGGCATTTGCGAGTGGCCAGCCTTCTGGGCTAGTCAGCCTCCATTCTCTCGGAAAAGCTATGCTCTCAGGCAACTGTCTTGGAATCGTCTCCGATGCCTCATACAACCTCTCGTATGGATGTCACCACACTTGACAGTAACCCTTTCTTATTGCCGGCTCAGGACAACTTCCTGTTCACATCAAACATCCATTCGTTCGACTCGAATGCAACACACTTCCACCCAGCTTCCACCTCTTCCCTCCGACCTTCTGATAGACTTCCACTATCCACTCGTACCACACCTTCCGATCATCTGTCTGCCTCCACATCGTGACCTCGACATCTGCATCGTCTGGAACATACAACGGAGTTTTGAGCGGAAAGAAGATCGGAAACCAAGAGATCATGTCCTTGCTCTTTTGGTCCATTGTGATTGGATTCGTGGAGAGCTCGATAGGCGGTAGTTTGCGGTCCTCTGGAGCGTAGAGGACGGACTCGAAGTACCCGGCTAGACCGTGGCATATTCCGCGGTTCTTAGCACTGAATCTGGTGTGGCAGGTGCGGACGTTGTGCTCGTTCTTGCCGTCGCCGCCGGTAAAGCCTCCAGCATCCAGAGTGCCGCCTGCGCGATGAGCAGCATGGGCGATGATTGCTTCAGGGATCGGGTGAGAGAAGACCCAGGCGTCTTTGATATCGGGTGTCAATTCAGGAAAGACGACGGACTGCATTTGCCCGTTGTTTTGAGTCGGTTCACGGCATAGGTCATCATATTGATGAAGCATGACAACAGCAGGAAGTTCCCATTTGTCTTCACCGCTGCGACCAAGGAGATCGCTATATAGACGCGGCGTAGAAATTGGGGTGAGATGAGCGCTGTAGGATTGGGGGATGTTGACGCCGTAGTCGGGATGTAGGACGTGTTGGACGCCATCGAGACACTCGGGCGAGAGTTCGTTGTCTGCGAAAGAGCCAAGCAGTTCAGATACGAGGATGTCGACCTTGCTGACCTTTCCGTCGATGGTGGGACCTGGCCAACTTCGCATATCGGATTTGTAGACTAGGACTTGTTTGTTCCAGAGCGGATCTGTGGAGTTGCGTCGTTGGATGAGGACGTGAGCATTAGGATTCTTCTCGACTGCGCATGGCACGATCGAGATACCAGTAGATTTGCTTGCTCGTAAAACGCGAGTGACAAGCGGGCCTCTCCCAGCTCCTGCAACTGCGCAGACAATCGGCCTCTTATCTTCTCCAAGCTTGGCACGAATGTCCTTGAGCGCTGCAGCCACGGCTCTCTCGTACCATTCGTACTTGACCGGGTCCTTCTCGAAGACCTCGTAAGTGATTGACTCCAGATTATCAGTCAGAGGTTGTAGTGGTGATTGTATGTAGTCCTGATAGCCTTGACCGAATTTCTCCACTGGAGGTCGTGATGGTTGCGTTTGTTGCAAGCGTCGCATGTAACGCAGATGAGCCAAAGAATCAGCGGCCTTGCTTTTCGATGCTGCAGAGGCTGCTTCTGCTGGCGTTGGTTCTGGTCCTGATTGTTCAAGTACATCCTCGGCAGCTAAGAGTGTTAGTGAGTATCAATCCGTCCCAGGTAAGTTTAACGCACCTTCAATAGGATCAACTTCGGCCAGTAGCACCCATGGCGCGAACTTGAGGCGCAGAAATCGCGATAGTAGCTGCTGATGGCCCTTGTCTAGAACAGGATAGCCAGCTTGGTTGCGAAGGAACGTGGTTCGTGGCATTACCAATGTCCGCACAGGCTCGGAGAACCAACGAGATTGGAGCTCGAGCGAGGGTAGTTGGCGCGGAAGTTCGAGCGCTGGGTAATGCATTGTCAGCAAATTGTGCCTTTTGTGGCTTTCCATGGCTTGACCATACCTGCCATGAGTTGCTACTCTCTAGTTGGGGGCAATGCGGAAATATGGGAGCAGAGAACGAGAGGGACATCATGAAAACGAAAGAGGAAGGCCGCACATACCTACTGTCAGCTTATTGCTGTACTGTCCCATGGTCCGGATCGTGTTCCACGTCTCCCAGCTGCCGAACAGCTCTAGCTCTGCCTCGTCTTCTTCACTTGGCGCTGGCATATATTTCTCTCGCGCAAGCTCAGATAGATGTGCTCCCTCAGCACCTTCGAGCTCGAGCTCTCCTGTCATCGGGAGGAGGATCTGTAGTTGGACATAGGGGCCAAGACCCAACCCTTCGAGGATAGCGCGGGCATACTGGACGTGATCCGAGCCTTCAATGGGGCCGTGAACAATGACATTGCCGATGCCCACGAACGCTGCGTAGGCAACCTCGAGACTGAAGACTTGCCGGCTGACATGCGCGATAAGGGGGTCTGGAGATCCAAGATCGATCCAAGGGCTGACGACACCAATGATCGCAATATTGCCCTCATCTGGCCCCAAATCGGTGTCTTCGGGCAGAAGAGGTGCTATGGTAGGAAGTGGCAATGTTTCAGCATGCTTGGCAGTCTTGATCTCTTTAACGTATTCCTCGAGGCGCGTCAGAACCCGTGACTGGAAGTGAGGGGTTGTCAAGGGAGCAGTAAGCATATCATATCCAGCGAGGTTTGCTTGGCCCAGCAATTCTGGTGTGACTGCAGCAGTTCTTTGCGATTCATGGTGTCCGATGTAGAGTGCAGTAGGGATGTCTTGTGGCAAGCTCTGAGGCTGATCCGGGTCTGCCATGCTGACGAAGATGATATACGACCTCTGGATCGATTGGCCACGAGCTGCTGCAAGATCCTCGCAATGCAAAGTTGAGTCGAGTCGTGCTTGCTTGAAGCAGAAATTCTTCCCCATGGTGGACTGAGTTCAGGCATCCGTCAGGCATCAACTCAATCCAACTCGAGCTTGAACATTTTCTGAACTTTGCGACTCGATCGACGACATCACCACATCAACCGCCGTTTGACAAATATGGCCGAAGAAGAGAAGCCTCGCAAGTCGCGCTTTAAGCGTGTCAAGACGTCCGACGACCGCGACAATCCATACCTCCAACATATGTACACCGACAGCGATGCCTCGAGCGGCGTGCACCTGAATGGTGGCGGCGCAAATGGCCACTCCTCCAATGGCGCCAGTAGTGATATGAGCACATGGAAGAGGCACACAACGACGGCGGCTATGGCAAAGATGGCGGAAGACGGGCCCAGCAATCCCTTCACTGGCGAGCAACTGAGCGATCGTTACTTTGGCATCCTCAAGGTCCGACGAGATCTCCCCGTGCATGCACAGAGGCAAGAGTTCTTGGATATGTTCCAAAAGACACAGATTTTGGTATTTGTCGGAGAGACGGGTTCAGGAAAGACGACGCAGATTCCACAATTCGTGCTGTATGATGATCTGCCCCAAATGCAAGGGAAGATGGTGGCATGTACGCAGCCTCGTCGTGTAGCTGCAATGTCGGTGGCTCAGCGTGTTGCTCAAGAGTTGGACGTGAAACTCGGGGAGGAAGTCGGGTACAGCATTCGTTTCGAGGACATGACGAGTCAAAAAACGATCCTGAAGTACATGACGGACGGTATGCTGTTGCGAGAGGCAATGAACGACCACGATATGAAGCGGTACAGCTGCATCATACTCGATGAAGCTCACGAAAGAACACTAGCCACGGATATCTTGATGGGTCTGCTAAAGGAAGTTGTCAAGAGGAGGCCTGATCTGAAGATTATTATCATGTCTGCCACTCTTGATGCACAGAAGTTCCAGAAGTACTTCAACAACGCGCCTCTACTGGCCGTGCCCGGACGAACGCATCCTGTTGAGATCTTCTACACCCCGGAGCCGGAGAGAGATTATGTTGAGGCAGCACTGCGAACAGTGTTGCAAATCCATGCTACAGAACCAGAGGGCGATGTCCTGTTGTTCTTAACGGGTGAAGAGGAAATCGAAGACTGCTGTCGAAAGATCAGCATGGAGGCTGATGAGATGATTCGAGAAGCCGGAGCTGGACCTCTCAAAGTATACCCGCTGTACGGTTCTTTGCCTCCAGCACAACAGCAGAAGATCTTCGAACCTGCACCTCCTCCTTATCAAGCAGGCGGGAGACCGGGACGGAAAGTCATCGTGTCGACCAACATTGCTGAAACCTCTTTGACCATTGACGGTATCGTGTACGTGGTCGATCCTGGCTTTAGCAAGCAAAAGGTCTACAACCCCCGAATACGTGTCGAATCACTTCTTGTTTCTCCTATCAGCAAGGCATCAGCACAGCAGAGAGCAGGTCGTGCTGGACGTACAAGACCTGGTAAATGCTTTCGACTGTATACCGAGGGCGCATTCAAAAAGGAGCTCATCGATCAGTCATATCCAGAAATCTTGCGATCAAATTTGGCCAACACTGTGCTCGAGTTGAAGAAGCTTGGTATTGATGATCTGGTCCACTTCGACCTCATGGATCCACCTGCACCAGAAACGTTGATGCGTGCTCTGGAGGAGCTGAACTATCTTGCATGTCTGGATGATGAAGGAGAGCTTACACATCTTGGCAAGCTTGCTTCAGAATTTCCCCTCGATCCGGCACTGGCAGTGATGCTGATCAGTTCTCCGGAGTTCTACTGCTCGAACGAAGTGCTGTCTATGACGGCATTATTAAGCGTTCCTCAAGTCTTCACGCGTCCCGCGGCAAAGCGAAAGCAAGCTGACGAGATGAAGGCGCTCTTCACACATGAAGAGGGTGATCATCTCACAATGCTTAACGTCTACCACGCTTTCAAGGGGCCAGCTGCGCAAGAGAACGCGAAGCAATGGTGCCATGACCATTACCTGTCCTATCGTGCTCTGCAACAAGCAGACAATGTACGCATGCAGCTGAAACGCATCATGGAGCGCGAAGAAATCGAACTCGTTAGCACCGACTTCAACGACAAGAACTACTATACCAACATCCGCAAAGCGCTGTGCGCTGGCTTCTTCATGCAAGTCGCCAAGAAGGACACCTCGGGCAAGACGTACGTTACGGTCAAGGACAACCAGTCTGTTTTATTGCATCCCTCGACTGTGCTGGGACAAGACAGCGAGTGGGTGCTGTACAACGAATTCGTCCTGACGAGCAAGAATTACATCCGAACAGTCACTGCTGTGAAGCCAGAGTGGCTGCTTGACATCGCACCAAATTATTACGATGTCGATTCGTTCCCCAAGGGAGAGGTGCAGTCGAGTTTGAGGAGAACGGCGCAGAAGATGGCGAGAAGGAGTGAGATGAAGACTCGATGAGCGAATTGTGTAATAATTACCAAAAAGGCTTTGATCATGAAGTACAGATGCTGAATGCGTTGCATACATGCAGAATATATGGCTTTTGACAGACATGAATAGAAGAATGAACAGAACTGAAACTATGTCGCTGGTTTCGCAGCGCATTGACTCTCTCCGCTGGCATGGACAGTACACCTTGATGCTTGGCAATGGCAAAGTGCCGGTGAAATGAAGATTTCAAGGAAGCACTTGCAGGAGTTCTATACCTCTTCCATGCGGAATTCGTCTACCTGCGCTCAGAAGCGTTGAGCTCTGGCTATGCGTTCTATATCTAGTCGTTTAGCATGCATTGGGTCGTCCAAGACGCCTTCGTCCCTGCGACCTGCGCCTTCTCATGCATCATCATCTTTCATGATATGCACATGCGTCCCTTACTTCGCATGTCCGTTCGCCTCCAACCCTGCATTGCCAGACTTGAAGTCCTCAAATCCCTCCTTGGCAGCATCCTGCACGCTCTTCTCCCCAGCGACAATCTGCTTTGTCACCTTGAGGATGTCGGTCCAGTCCTCAAAGACAGTGAATGGCACGTTCTCTCGAGCGCAGTAGCGGATGAGATCGTGGCCCTTCTTTGCGAAGAGGAGGTCTGTCTCGCGAGCTGCAGAAAGGTCTGAGACGCCGTCGCCTGCGTAAAAGAGTGTGGGGCGCTGGCTTGCTGGAAGGTTGGCGTATGGCCTGATGGTGAGGGACTTGTCATGCCCGAAGCCGCTACGATGCTGTCAGTGGACGTCTTCGAATAATTTGAAGCGCAAAGGAAACAAGACTTACGACTCATCATGATACTTGATCGTCCAGCCGCCTTCTTGGTCAATGCTCATGCCTTCTCTGGCCTCAACGTCATTTGCGACGATATCAAGCTTGTCGTGGTCCGGCCCGATCAAGTTCTTGAGGATAGCCCGGATGATAGGCTCCATGCCGGATGAAACAACGACCGTAGGAATGCCTTGAGCAAGAGACCACTCGAAATACTCCTTGAAGCCAGGGTCAAGCTTGATGTTCTCTACTAGGTAGTCGATACATTCCGGAAAGGGCTTCTTGACAGAATCCAGCATCTTGCGGAAGGAGTCACTGTATCATGATCAGATGTTGCTGCTTAGCTGCTTCAATCTTTCCCATACCGGAAAGTGTCTTTGCCTTCGAGGACATCTCGGTTTCCTTGTCTTCGGAGATCGCCGCCGAAGCCTATGTTGTCTGTCTGCATTGTCGGTCAATCAAAACCTCCACGCTGTCAAGATTCCGTATGATACCATGTAATCATTGCTGTCCTTCAGGGTAATTGTTCCATCGAAGTCGGTAAAGAAGATGAACTTGGGATCTTTGAAAGGATACTTGAGAGCATACAGTTGATCGGCTCCGCTTGCCATCTTGAAAGTTGTTTCTCGGAGTTTTTCCGCAAGAGTCGTGGGAAAGGCACAAAGACACAAATTGTCAAGATTATGAGTGATGTCCCACACCATGCGGCTCAACAAAAAAGTCGGGGGCCGTTTCACTTCACTTCGGCGAATGACGTGCGCCGAAACTCAATGCGAGCTTGATCCTTGAACCCTATTCGCGGTTTCGCCATTTGCCGATTCAGGCGAGGAAAGATAGCTGTCGGGAAGCTGTGTCTGGTACTTGCATACGATGAGCTTCGCTGGCAGGACACTGGGCCGATGGACATCGACCGCCACAAGATGGAGCACAGCAACGCTGCCGAGGTCGAGAGCAGCCTGGACTTGTGCAGAATGTCGCGGGCAAGCTGTGGTTCGGGCTACGAAGACTGATAAGATTGGGACGTTGTCGATATGGGCGCGTGGCTTCTCGAGCACGACGCGAAGGCAAGACGATAAGACGGAGGAGCGCTTACGGCGCATACAGGAAGAAAATGCTGCTCGCATACGCAAGGAAGAGGAAGACGCTCGATTACGCGCAGAACAAAAGGCCCAAAGATTGCGCGACGAGGAGGCCGAGGCAGAGCGCAGAGCAGCGGATGCACAGCAACGACTCCAAGAGCAGGATGAACCCAACTCACAGCCACCTCTATCCTCCCAACCCCAAAATGCAACAGCACCATCAACGGCTCCAGCAACTCCCGCTGAGTCATCCACCGCCCTCCCCTCCCACGCCGAATCCCGCCGCTCCGACGTTCAAAAACGCCTCACGCAATTCCTCGATAATCTCCTACTCCACGCATCTCGTATCGGCCAGCAAGTGAACCAATACACAGGGACCGACTACTCAGGCATCGAGAACCTTCGGAAAGAAATCTCCTCCCAGGAACAGAAAGTCCGACAACTCCGACGTGCTGTCGACGAAGCACGAAATGTTCACCACGACGCCTACGCGCAACAGACAGCCAGTCAACGGGAAATCGTAGCATTGCTCGAGCGAAAGAGCAGCTGGTCGCCGACAGATCTTGAACGATACATGTCGCTTGTCCGATCAGAGCATCTGAATGAGCAGAGCGTGAGTTCAGCGAAATCGAATCTCGATGTCGCAGAGAATTCGCTCGAAGAAGCGAGGAGTTTGTTGGAGAGGTTAGAGAGGAAGCAGTATCATGAAGAGCAGATTTGGAGTGATACGATAAGGAGAAATTCCACGTGGGTGACATTTGGGCTGATGGGGTTCAACATCATTCTGCTGCTGGCGAATATTGTCATCTTCGAGCCGTGGAGGAGGAAGAAGATTGCGAAAGATGTGAAGGGATTGTTGGATGAGAAGGCCGCAGTCGAGGTGAAGAGGACAGCAAGGGGAACAGGGGTGGAGGTCAGCGAGAAGGGAGTGCAAGTGGATGAGGCAGAGCTGAGGAGCCTGGAGGAATTTGAGAAATTGAAGAGAGCGGAGGAGGAGCGGCCATTTGATGTTGCTCCTCCGGCGGAGACTCAAGAGAGTGCATCGACACTTACCTCCGGAGAGATGCTTCCACTAGAGGCATCAGAGGTGGTTGGAGCCGTGCCCAACGTCTCGGATGACATCGCGAAGAGAAAGGCCGCCACGAACGAGCAGCGTCAACCCGTGCGGTCAATGTGGGAGTTCTATCAAGATGCGCTGAGCGATCTGTTCTCCGAACGCATTGTCCAGATGCGCAAAGTCGATGTGACCAACATCGCGCTGCAAGGCGCAGCGTCAGGCTTCGCTATAATGGGCCTTTTATTTGTCCTGTTGCGGCCGAAATGAGATCGCTCTATCGGGGTATCATTATGTACAAATCAAAGACAATCAAGCAGAGCTATGAGCATGGCTCACTGAAACTCGCCAAATTCTCCATCATCGAAGCCCAGTTCTTGAGCTGTTTTCCCTTCCACTTGGTCATCGGACGCCGTCTTTTGCTGACTGCTTTGGGAAGTTCCAGCAGCAGGTGGTGGTGGAGCAATACTGAATAGAGCAGCATCATCACCACCGCCCCCTCCACTTGCATTCGTTTCTGGCCTTTGCCTCCTCCCTTTTGCTGCACCTGGCACATTGACCACAATCTTTTCACCTTCCTTGAGACTAAAGTCCTTCTTCGCATCGACTTCCATCTTTTTCTGCAACTCCGAGGCCCTCCCTCGCGGCCCTCCATTCTGCTGCTCTCCCGTGGCACTCATGCCCAAGACTTTCCTCGCCTCCGTCAAAGCAATGCCAAAATCGAATGCCGCACCTCTTTCCTCAAAGCCAATACCCAATGTCGCTTTCATCCCGCCTTCGCCTACAACACGAATGGCGAAAAATCGGGAACTGTCATTGGCTTGTTGCACAGCGGCAGGAGCGGTATATGGTGCTGCCGCAAAGAGATCTCCAGATGTGGGGTCTGAAAGGACAACGGCGCATTTGAGGAGTGAGGTCTCGGAGTGGGAAGTCTCGATGACTTGCAACCGAGCTGTAAAGATCTGTTGAGCGGTGGGCTTGGTTGGAGAGGTCCAGGACGAAGCACTGAAGCCGGAGGTCGAGGTCAGAGGTGGAATGCCATAGACGTGAACAGGATGGTGGGTGAAGAGAATGCGCTGTATCGTGGATTCTGGCAGCGGCTGGCCGGTCGATGGATCAATCGGAGGCATGTTGGGGGTATACTGGTCGCTCGTGAGCGCAAGTAGTGAAGTCTATGCCTTCGAAGGGGTGCTGACATTGGAAGACAGAGCATCGACCATTGTTACACACCTCGAGACGGGACAGGTGGGTGCCGCGGCGCGGGGCAGTCGCCGAGCGTCCGATGCACTAAAAAGTCCCCTCCCTCTTGCGACTTTCACAAAAATATATCGAATCATATTCGCATTCACGAATCGCATAGACCAAAATGGCCACTTCGGACGAAAGCATCGCCATCCTGCGCAAGGATCTGACTTCAGAATCCGTTCCTCTAGCCAAACGCTTCCGAGCACTGTTCTCCCTAAAGCACCTCGCATCGCAATCCCCCACCACTCCGCAGACCACCGCCGCGATCGAAGCCATTGCTGCAGCCTTTAGCAGTCCTTCCGCTCTGCTCAAACATGAACTCGCATACTGCCTAGGGCAATCAGGCAAGACGGAAGCCATACCATTCTTGCGGGCTGTGATCGAGGACAGGCAGGAAGATGCGATGTGCAGACATGAAGCGGCCGAGGCGTTGGGTGCACTGGGAGATGTGACGAGTTTGGAATTGCTGAAGCAGAGGAGGGACGACAAGGAGGAAGAGGAAGTCGTGCGAGAGACGTGCGAGATTGCCATTGAGAGAATCGAGTGGGAGAGCAGTGAGGCTGGAAAGAAGGAGAAGCTGAAGAAGAGGTATGACCATGATGGTAATAGTGTTTTGGACGCCAGATACTGACCAATTGTGCAGTGACTTCACCTCAATAGACCCCGCTCCACCTTCAGCCATGGACGATCAACCCGATATTCCGGCACTGCAGAAGAAACTCATGGACCCTAGTCTTCCATTGTTCAAGCGCTATCGAGCCATGTTCACACTCCGCGATCTCGCTTCGCCGCCTGATCTTCCGACCGCGGTTCCTGCCATCAAAGCTCTCGCGACCGGCCTCAGGGACTCCTCGGCCCTCTTCCGTCACGAAATTGCATTCGTCTTCGGCCAGCTCTCACATCCTGCTTCGATACCCGCTTTGACGGAATGTCTAAGTGACGCCAAGGAGGCAAGCATGGTCCGACACGAGGCTGCCGAAGCGCTAGGCAGTCTGGGTGATGAGGAGGGCGTGGAGGAAACACTGAAAAAGTTCCTGAATGATCCGGAGCAAGTCGTCCGCGACAGCATTATTGTCGCCTTGGATATGGCCGAGTTCGAGAAGAACGGAGAGATGGAGTACGCCACAGTTCCAAGCCAGGTCGAAGCTGCCGCATAATTCTGGCCAGTGGAAAACTTCTTTATCGTCATCAGACCTCTTCTTCACTTCAGATACCCAGCCAAATTAGATAAAAGCGAGCAAAGTATAGATACTCGCAATTTTCCGCTTGGAACGCAACAAAATTTTTAAAAGCGCAAACGTTTCAGTTGTTCGTATTCCATTTATGCCCGCAGTTCGGACATGTGTAGAAGACCGTTGAACCTTCGTCTGCAGAACGCAATTGCTGCGTGTAGAACCGCACTTCCGGATGGCCGCACTTTTCGCACTCTAGTTTGGTGATTGTTTCGACATTTGTGATGTCGGCTTCGGCAACTTCTTGAACATCGGATCGAAGACGGGTGCGCAATGTAGAAGGAAACGCGCTAGGCTTGCTGTGGGTTGTTACGACTTTGGAGGATGTGTCTATGGATAGAGCGTTAGCTGGTACTTGTCCGAGGTGGACTTGTGCTGTGGCCAGGGCAGGTGTTTTGATTCCTGCGTGCGGAAGACTAAAGACACTTTAAGCTCACCTTTGTTAGATGTGCCGCATACATCGCAGTCGATATATTCTTTCCTGCCGGGATTTGAGTCCAAAAGATTGCCGCAGTCGCTGCAAAAGACGAGTGCTCCGATGGCGGTCATGTTGTGGTCTAATTTTGATTACTGGTTCCTGGTTTGAAACTTCTTCTTGGTGTACAGTCGTGATGCGCCTTTCATGCGATGGGGTGATGTTGCGAAGTGAAGAGGCGGAAAAATGTTGACCGGGTTCTGCAGGGACCAGAAACTGGGGATGTTGGCGGCGGCCTATATCTGCTAGTGGGTCATATCGCTAGAACTGCGCTCACGTTCAGAGAGGTTTATTTATCGACAAACGTCAGAACCTGGCCATTGCCTGCGAGCCATCCGCCTGCAAGACCGTGACTGGTATGTTGGAAGCGTTGGCAGTCGTCACATCCGACTTTGAGTGAGTGATCGTGAGACGCCGGCGCTAGTTGGAGTACGTTGCTGTGTGAAGGGTGGTCTAGTCGTCGCATGCACACCTGCAGCACGCATGTCATGCGCTTGCATGTGAAAGCTCTACAATGCACAAGTGAACATGTGCTGCGGTTATTGTCGCATTGTTTGACGTTGAGGGTCTGAGACGTGAGGCTCTGCGAGGACCGCGGCCCTGCCAAGCGGGAGATCTGCAAGCGAAAGCGGGAAAGCGCGTGAGGCGGCCACTTCCAACGCGACTACCCATCCTGGACGACACTCAATCTCGGCCACTCCCTCACGAGCCCTGCAAACTTATCTTCGACGCGTAGTCTCGCGACAGACACAATACTCAAGACATCGACGTTGTCACTGGGCCATGAACGCTTAGCACACTCTAGAAACCACCGCCTTGCATTCCAGACCTCCGCCAGACCTCCGCATGCGGCCTTGCGATCGAACTCGATCAACGTTCGCTCAACGATATGGCAAGAAGTAAAGAAGATACCACGATATACATGGTATGATGGAGTCGGGCACGATAGATCCACGACAATTGCAGCAGCACATTGCCGCTGGTGGGAGCGCAAATGGCTTGCAAACGGAGGGCGGCCGCGCACCGGAGGCCAGCACTTCCCACGCGGGCAAGCTGTACATCCCGACGGTGCGAGAGGCTCTCCCATACACTCCCTTCAGCTCGATTGTCCCCTTCAATCCAGGTGAGTGCACAATATTCAATCACCCTTCACCTGTCCCGCTTGTGCCCCACCAATCAGCGGGCCGAGATATTGCTTCACTCCAGCTTCAACCTCTAACTCCACATTCTTTGCAGATGTAATTCCACCACCGCTTGCGCTTCCAAACACTGCACTGACCATCTTTCACAACGACGAGGCCATCAAGGCAACGCGGCGCGAACTCGAACGACTTACTGCCGGTGCTAGAAGCGCCGAGCAGGCGTCGAACCGGTGCAAGCAAACTTTGAACGATGTCAAGCGACTGCTAAACGGCAACGATCTTACTGAATTCAAGTTTAAGCAGACGAAGAGAGTGTCTTCCGGTGCTGCCCCAACGAAAGCTCCAGCGCAGCCTGCCCTTAGTGCATTTGCCGAGATGGTCCTTGCCGATGCAAGCATCTCATATCGATATCTCACCCCGCCAGAAGAAGCGCCCCCATCTTCTACCGGTCCGAAGATGTCACGGGTTGTCGCTCCTGTAAGGCCGCACGACGAGGCTGCAGCTCGTCCGACTTCGCTGCAAAAGCAGCGTGACCCAAAAACCCCGAGGGTGATACTTGGGGCTGCTCCGAGCCGCTCAGCGCAGCTTCCCACTCCTGTTCAAGCCCAGTCTATTACAACTTCACCACAACAATCACGATCGGCCTCGCAACATGTCCCACCTCAACATTTGCAGACTGTCCCTGCGCAGCCGGAGCAGCGCTCCGCACCACACCAGCCGCGTCCATCAGGCATGCAACCTGGTCGAGAACTTCAGCCTGGACACGTGCCTCTTGTCCCAATGATCCCACGATCGCAGTCATCACAAAACCAGCAAACACCTAGGCCCAGTCAGCAGGATGAACTCTCCATGCCCGTCACGAAGCAAAGCACACCGCAACATGGCAAAGAGGTCGCAGGAGTTGTGCAGCCTTCACCTATGGCATATGTATCTTTGAACAAGATGACACCGGCACAGCGCGCCGAGTACCAGCAAATCCACGATGCCACTCCCGTCAGCGCGACCGCGAAGAATCAGAGCGCATATCTCACCAATGGATCTCGAGTCAACGTCGACCAACGTCTCAAGGCTGATCAGGCTTTAGAGAGCCTACAGGGTCAGCTTCAGAATATCTTCGAAGCAGAGGATCACATGCAACCCGACACGTCTGAGGATGTCGCCATGCGTGATAGGGCCCTGTTCGACACTCGCGACACCGAGGAGGGCCCGGCACTTATTCTGCGCGCAGATGCTCAGGCCAAACTGGATACGGCGTTTAAGAAAGCTGTGGTACTCAACCGTCTAGACTACGTCGAGGTGGACACTCTCACCCGTGTGCAGCGCATATGCGAGAGGTCATTGGCTGCGCTCCACTCTGGCTCACTGGGCATAGGCGACGACTGGTCTCAGGAAGATGTCACAGATTGGACTGTGCGTCTCTCAAATGCTGAGAACGGTCTCATTGCTGCTCGGACGTTGATGCGAATCATGACCGGTGGTTCCCGTCGTAGGGAGCTGCAGTCAGAGGATTGCCTCAAGAATGTTCTAGAGGCGCTCCAGACGGTGGTCGAGATTTGCATCATTCCGATCGTACAGGAACGGGCAAGCTTGTATGACGATGTCAAAGGAAAGAAAGATGGGGCGAGCAATCCCAAATTCGCCATCGCGGCTAGCTGTCGTACCGAAATGCAGGCTCTGGTCGCTGCCGCCATCAAGCTCTTGCGTCAACTTGGCGACCTCTTCGCCAAATCCGACGTGGACGAAACAGGCGTATCTAGCTTGCAGTACATGTGCAAGCTGCTCATCTTCACGGAGAACGCCACCAATGAGCGCGATTCAGCGGTTGGACTACAGACTTTCGAGCAGATGCGCCGGTTCGCAATGGACGTAACTTCAAAGATCTTCACGAAGTACACAGACCAGCGCACGTTCATCATCGACGAGATCCTCATGTCATTGGAGAAATTGCCAGCGAACAAACAAAGTGCTCGGCAATTCCGCCCAGTTGACGCAAAGCCGATTCAGCTCGTGTCAGCTCTCCTCATGCGATTGGTGCAGACAAGCGCCACACCAAGTAAGAAAACACTGCAGATGAATACGGAGGCGGCCGATTCCGAAGATGAGCTTGCTGGAGATGCAGAAGTCCCTGGTTCAGAGTCTGAGGCTGAATCTGACGATTCTGAGAGCATCCAGGTGAAGAAGAAGCACAAGCCGAAGAAAACATCCACGGATCTTCCATCATTTTACAAGCCGTTACAGCAGGATACCGTGCGGTATGCTAGCTACATCGTCAAGATCTTGATCCAACGTGCCTCGCAGACCGCAAAGTCCAGCGAAGAGCCATATCGCAAGCTCCTCGATATCTTCGTGGATGATTTCATCAACGTGCTTGGCCACAGCGATTGGCCAGCCGCGGAAGTTCTGCTGCTCGCGCTTGTCTCACAGTTTGTGGGCATCGCAGAGAACGCCAAAAGCCCTGCTCCTTCACGTACACTCGCTCTCGAACTGCTCGGTACCATTGGATCTGGTATTTCCGAGCTCCTGTCCTCCACATTTGACATGGCCAAGAACACCGATGCAGACGATCGTGTCTCGCAGCACCTTGTCAAACTCGCGCAGGATCTTGAGAATGGTGATTCCAGCGCAGCCCAATTGACGTCGTTCGAGGGTCCTTTCCGGGTTGTCGTGCAGTATCTCCAAGATCGTAACACTGGTGACGATGCGCAACTGCTCACTGCACGCGGCTATCATCTGGTGCAGTGGGCGGAGCACGTCTGCAATGCCGAAGACGCTGCGACGTCACACTCTCGGGATCTCCAAGTGAAGATCAAGCAAACAATGCAGGACATCCACTGGCTGGACGATCATCACCCTTTCCCTAAAATGATGACTGCACACGGAAAGCTTGCTGCGAGGATAGTCACGGCCAATTCCAAGCTGTGCAAAGCGTTTGATCGCATCTTCAGAATCATCCTTGCATCTATGCGTAGCGAGCAACCCACTGTGCGAAGCCGCAGTCTCAAAAGTGTTACAACTCTTCTCGAACAAGACCCGGCAGTCCTCGATCGCCACGATACTGTCTTGAAGCAAATTTTGCACTGCACTGGGGACTCTTCCTCACTCGTGCGCGACTCTGCACTCATGCTTGTCCAAAAGTGCGTTGAGTTGCGGCCAAGACTCGAATTGAGAGTGTATGAAAAGGTTGTCGAGCGCACCACTGATACCAGTGCTGCAGTTCGCAAGCGTGCTATGGCCTTTCTCAAACAAGTATATCTTCGTGTGGAAGACAACCAGGTGCGAGCCAGAATCTCCAATGCTATGATCTCGCGCGTTCACGATGTCGATGAAGGGGTAGCAGAAGTTGCTCGAGCCACGATTGAGGACATCTGGTTCTCGGCTTTCCGTGGCAT
Source organism: Cercospora cf. flagellaris (assembly GCA_005356885.1). NCBI lineage: Eukaryota > Fungi > Ascomycota > Dothideomycetes > Mycosphaerellales > Mycosphaerellaceae > Cercospora > Cercospora cf. flagellaris. Next base: position 1,088,664 of record RJLU01000002.1, read on the forward strand.
GAAAACTGAGGCACAGCAATCTGTCGAGGCATCTCTTCGCATGCGTTCTCAAGCTGCTTTGATCATTCAAACGGTCGACCTGGGCGATAACGTTGCTAACGTCCTGGAAGCTTTGATCAAGAACCTTCTGACGAAGTCCAAACAAGCGACCGACAATGCAAAGACCTGCAAGGCATTTGTCGCAGTACTCTTCGAAGGCACCATCGACAACAACGAGATACCAGAGGCGCCTTCACAGGGATCCATTTTGCAGGCATTGACCGTCTTCGCTCGAGCTGGCCCTGGCCTCTTCACCACCACGCAGCTTGAGTTGCTCGAACCGTATGCGAAGAATTTGAAGACAACGGATGATCTCGAGACCTTCCACTTTGTGGTCACAATCCTGCGATACACTCTGCCAGTCTTGTCGGGGTTCAAGCCGGATTTCCTCAGCAATCTTCAATCCAGTCTCCTACAGTCGGTCAACACAGTTCCGTCTTCGGAGATCGCAGTTGTGGCCCCATGTCTTTGGACCATTGATGGTCTTGTCGGTAACACGACCCGTCTGGTGAATTTCCTGATCTCGGCCATGGCAAATGTGGCCAAGTTTCAGCAAGTCGACATGCGGCAAGAGCAATACCAGGCAAAAGTCAAACCTGTTACCAAGCTCCTAACGATTATCGGGCAATTTGGCAAAGCATGCCACCTGGACGCATTATTGATAGACTTCAAGAATGCCTCCCAACTGTCGACTTGCAATGGTAATACCGTTGCGGAGATGATGGTTGACCTCTGCTGCCGCTTTACTAGTCCCAAGCAGCATCTGTCTGTTCGTGAAGCTGGTCTCGAAGCCACTCTGGCGATCTGTCAGCGCTACGCAGACAATTTCATGAGGCCCGATGTTGTCAGTGCTATCCAGCTCGTGTTTCAAGGTGGAGAGCCATCCCTGGAGCAGGTATTGCTCAGCAGCATCGAGACTTTCTTCAAGTCCGGAGAGAAGGGCGATGACAACGAGCCAGCACCGGAGTTGGGAACTGGCATTGCGAGTGGAACGCAGCGACTCGGAGGCACTTATCAGGCGACTGGATTCGACACAGCTTCAATGTCGCTTGTGCAGAGATTTCTGTCATCTGAGTTTGTCCGCATTGCACTCTCGTCTACCAATGACACGGCCACCACAGCAGCTAGGATCATCTTCAGCGTCAATACGCAGGGTTTTGCGCGACCGACTGAGACTGCGAATGCGCTGGTAGCTCTGCAGACAAGCACTACCACGTCCATCGCGAAGATGGCATTCCTGTCCTACAAAGAGGCTTGGATGAAACACGAGAGCACGCTGGAAAAGACGCTGCTGAAATCCTTCGAAGAAGCGTTCCGTTACCAGAAAGATGTGTTGAACACCACAACTGGATGCACTGGACACCCGCCAACCTCGAAGCTGCACTACTTCTGGGATATTCTCAAATCTGGCAGCGTCAAATCGAGAAAGAAGTTCTTTGCGCATTTAGGTGCCGCTGTGGACTTCGACGCTGGCACCAAAACGGCGGTTGCCGATCTTTTGCAACACCTGCAGTTCGTACGATTCTCTGTCGAGGCAATCGCTTTCCTTGACTATGAAAGGACCGACGATGTACTACACATCATTGCTTGCTTGGGAAAAGCTGTTTCAGGCACGGGCACCACAATCGCGCAGATGATTGAAAGCGAGGTCTTCCGGTTACAGGTCCCAACGTCATCAACGATGCCTAACGGCAGTTCTGATGATATTGCGTCTGCGCCGCCAACTGTACCAGCGGCTCCACCAGCCGCAATCAACCCTACGCGTTTGCAACAGCTCGCCACCTCAGCACAGATCTTGTCTCTCATCCAAGAAACGCGAGCTTTCCTCCAACGTCTATGGCAATGCAAGAAGTATATCGGTAAGCCGAAACTTGCTGTCAAGGACGCCGCCACAAAGCCTTCGAAGGCGTCCCACGCACCAGCAGTGATCGACACCTTCGAGAGTCGTATCAGCAATATCCTAGCTGGTGCTACTGATGCTCTCAGTCAATACTCGACGTGCTCTGCCTTCGTAGAGCTCATGTCTGTTGACAGCGAGGTCAAAGTCAACACAGACGACGAGGAAAACATGGAGGACGATGCCGACGCCCGTAGCGAGGGCAGCGCGAGCAAGAGTCCAGGGCCCAGAGGCAAGAAGAGAAAGTCGGTGGATGGGGCAAAAGGTCCGCCCAAAAAGAGAGGACGTCCGAGAAAGGGCAGCTCGTCGAAGGTCCTGCATGATGAAGAGGACGGCGAGGATGGTTGGGACTGAGCACGAATTATGCTTTCACGACCTGTTGCTGAATCGCGCAACATAATTTACAGCTTCGAACAATGTGTATTTGATAATCGATGGAATAGCTAGCTGGCTCGGCGCTTGCTTGCTTTGGTTCGCTTCGCTGTACAAAAGAGATACCCCAAATGCAACATCGATCATCGCTGCAAGCGAGAATTTACAAACTATTGTGCAAACCTCCCGTTCAGTACATCATGTGGTATTGCTCGTCCATTCTGTATGATGACACTCCGGCAGACCCATCACTCGTCCCCTCCCTCGTGCACGCAGCGGCTCTAACCCTCATGAGCCTCTCCTGTTCCCTCAAATATAGCCAGCAATTCAGACAATATTCGCCAGCTGACCAGAGGATGGTGTTTTCCGCTGTGGATGGGCACGGGGGATTGTGCTGGGGGTATCCTTGGTGTAAGGGTCGAGTGCGATGGCAACAGTATTTGTAATGGTAGATCTTGTAGGAACACATTGTTTTGTGGTTTTGATCTGTGATTGCGACTGTGCACAGCTGACGTCTTAGCGAGGTGTGGTGGAGGAGGTAGGAGAAGGACTCACTGGATTTCATCGATGGGCCCAAGAGTGTGTGAAGATGATCAGGGAACGTAATCGATTGCGTTTGTGCTTGTGTTTGCTTGACGCTACTTTGTTGATGTCTACGTAGTTGTAGCCTAATCGAATGATCGAGGAGGAGACGTGACTTGGGAAGAGCGTGGAAGGAGCGTGTATGATCCAAAGGGCAACCTTAATCGAAAGGAAATCCTCATGGACCCCTACCCTACCGTCCTCTCCATAAAGTTCTCGATATTCTAGACCTTACTTCTTCAACGGCTCACGAGTCTGCTGCCCTGCTGCTTTGTTGCTCCCACTGCTACTTTCTCCTCCTCCGTCTTGCTTCTTCTCGCCTTCCTTCCCTCCCTCTTCCTTCGTACTTCCTGCCCCATTACACGAGAAGCAGCTGGCAAGATTCTCGCGGAAGATCTCGCGAACACATTTCTCGTGATTGACGTACTTCCAGCGACAAGCACGATACTCGCTTGGTTTGAAATGGTATTGGCAATTGGTGCAATACTTCTGACGCCAGATACACATGATGGAGCAAGGAGTCCTGCTTTGCTTTGGTGGGCAAGAGTGAGATCGGTCGAACTCTTGTGAGTTGCAGTCTTGGAGAGTGAGTCACGATGCAAAGGTCGTGTCAAATGCCTTGAGGTGGACCACTGATGTCCGTTGAAGATGGTGGCGAGGAAGACATGTACGGCACAGCATTCCCTGATATGTTCAGCAGCATGTTTGCTCGAGGCTATTCTAGATGGCCCAAGGCGCGACTGGAGCCTACACACGCTTGTCTTCAGCTTGCCCGTTTGCTGCCTATCCAGTTCCACTCGATTGCATCTGCAGAATCGGCGTACGACAGTGACAGCCGGCAAGACGATGACTCGAATGCCTCCTCAAGCTGCTTATTCCATTGACGAGACCCTCTCCCTGCGGAGCCATTCGACCACGAGATAGCTCATGTTGGAGACGTCCTCGTTGAAGTCTCGACCCTCCGCTATCTTCCTGAGCCAGTGCAAGAACGCAATTCGTGCTCTTCGCAAGATGCCCTTGAACTCGAGCCTCACTTGCACCCCTCATCTAGGCTGCGGAAAAGTTCTTCTTCTCCTTTCCCTCGCTAAAGGCGTTGTATTGTTCAGAATTAGCCAGAATTCTTTTCTGGAAGAATGCCCAGGTGGTCGCAGCTTTCCCCTTCTTTGCAGCGACCGACTCGGCAGCTCGAGTCGATTCCAACTTTCGCATCGACTGATACCTAGAGTCACACCGTCAGTATCAATCCATTCAGGTAAGATGGACTGAGTTCAGCTCATCGACTTACATTTCAAAAACGTCCGACCCTCCCCTCATGAAGATGTCGATGTTCCGTAAAGGCGCCTGGCATTCCACACATTTGATCTCAGTAGCATTGGTCTTATGCTGCTTCCCGGACGCAGCGTGGGCTGTTGCGACCTCGAGCTGGAGGTATTTGAGCCAGCAGCAATTGCAGACGCCGACGTTGTGTTTGCACGGCGATTGGTCGCCTCGACTATGGGGGTGTTGGGGAAGCAGAAAGTGCTTTGGTTCTTGGTCACCGCATTGGGTGCAGCTTCCTGCCTTCGTTGCAAAGAAGGGCTTTTGAGAAGACATGATCGAGAAGGGGCGGGATGGGTCAGGATCGAGTTGTGTGGGTAATCATTTCGGTCGGTGACACAGAATGGAGATATTTGAGGAATGGAATCGGACGGAGCACGTGAGGACGGTGAAGGGCTAAGATAGTGAAGGACAGGGACAGTCATGGGTGTCTGATCGACTGAGTCCAAGTGAGCAGCTCAGATTGTGAACAACTCATGCTTCGTTCCGTTCATTAGGTCTTGGACAATTCTGTCTCGAAGTTCTATGCTCGCCTTCATTCTGCTGGCTTCAAGCCTACACACCACATAGTGCAGTGCAGCTCGTATCGTCAAATCAGCGAACCTGAGAGCCGTCGATGACTCAAATGAGTAGCATCCAGCTCAAGTACTGCATCTCACACCTCGGATATCTCTCCTTCTCACCTCTGAGCAGGGTCAAACAATCGCCCATCCCTCGGACATCTCATCGCCAACAACCGCCTCTGCCTCATGCGCAAACAACGTCTCATCACTCTCATCTGCGAGCGAACCTCCCTTCCTCAACGGACAGAACAGCTTGTGCATGCAAAAACCAGCAATAGCGGAATCGAAGGGCTCAATCGCAGCGAGGCAAAGCCAGCAGAAGTCGTGGCCGCATTCGGGACCTATGGAAGAGAACGGTCAGTATTTGGCTTTCCATGATCCGATGACAATCCGGGACGTACAAATGGTGGGTTCTGAGTCGCTATTTCACAGTTAGTTACTTTCATAGCAGCAATTGTATTGACAGCACAAAACAAACCTCTCTTTCTTCACAACTTCCGCGCACCCAATACTTGGACAAACCTTACTCGGCGCCGGACCAAGAGTCGCGGAATTCAAGAGATTGACCTTAGTGAGCCTACCTCGAGTCAGCTTCAATAGCCCCTCGCTTAGTTATGCTCGTGACACCAACTTGAAGTATGTCCCCGGCGACACCCTCTTGGAAATCTCCTGCTCGCTGAGAACATGGTCGCATCCAGGCTGAATGCATTCGATAGGCTTCGAGGGCGTTTTGAGGCATTGTAGAATGTACGACTCCCAGCACTTTGGGCACGCGAATTCCTTGTGGCGACAGGTGAAGAACGCGGCCTCGTAGGCCGCGCGGTGCGGAGGGTCTGCACTGTAGCAGACGATGCAGCAACCCATCTTGGTGACCGGTGCGAATCGTGTTGCAAGTCTGTCGAAGGGCCGACTGGAGGAGCTCGAGTGCAACTTATAGCGATCACGAGCTCCCGAAACAACGCTAGCCGGATTGAGCTTGTGGTGAATGAACGCAATGTGAGTCTGTGGCCTCGACGCAATCAAGCCTTCGTACCATTCACTATTGAGATGCTGTTCGATTAGAGGTGTGCTGCGCGCCGATCAGGGCCTAGTTCCACTCTCATGCATTCCCACTTATCTGTCCTACGAAGGGTATCATAGTTGTTTACTCTCGCTCTCCCTCTAGCCTTCTCTCTCGCCTGTCTATCGCCCAATGCCCCGCTCAATCCCAACGATGCAAGGACATCAATGCCAACTGTACAAAAGAGGCGCCACGTTCGTTTCCTACTCGTCTCAGCCCTCTCCTTCTCTTTCGCCTCATCTTTTTGCTTTCGGTTCTGCTCTTCGCATGCCTTCACTGCAAATGCAAAAACTTCTTCGTATTTTCATAAACCACATACGTGATACTGACCGCCGGCACCACTTTCAACAAGTTGGGCGTCAGTCCTTTGAACAAGCCTCGCACACCCTCTCCTTGGATCGTCTGCCGTGTGACATCCATCATACCGGTATATGTCCTAGGGTGACTGATCGTTCCTTGGGATTGCAGTCTCGTACGGAGTAAATTCAAGGGATACACGATGCTAGCTCCGAAGGCACCAGAGAATCCGCCCATGAGGGCCAGTGTGAAGTTGTTGGGCAGCGCATCTTCATCGTGTTTGAGGTTCGGGTTTTTGGCGCGGTTGCGCGCAATGACGCGCTTTTTGAGGGTTTCGAACACACTAAGATCGATGGCGGCGTAAGGAAACATCCCGACCAGTCCCATAGGCAGGCCGCGGTAGAAGGCCACGATGCCGTTGCGCGCCCACATCTTCTTTGCGGTGTGCATGATGAGGCGGGTGCCGTGTTCGCCCCCTGCAACGGTTTCGCATTGCATTTGGAACTTGAGCGTGTCGAGTGGGTAGACTGTAGCTTGCGCAATCATGCCGGCAATACCGCCAGCTGCGAACATGGACGAGGACTTTATTTGTTTGGGATCGTTGTGCCCTTCAAGTTTGGCAATGGCTCGTTTTGATGCCTGTGAGGATATTTTAGTAAGTTCGCCGAAACCGCTCGAAGAGTGCGCCACAATCATACCTCGTACGCGCCAAACTTGACGGAAGATTCGGGCATGACCTTGATCACATTCAAGCCATTACCTGCGCTATTAGTGGAGAACCTCGCATGGTGTAAAGTCATTCACTCACCAGCAAACAGACTACGCATGCCGCCTGCAGCCCACAAATGCTGACACGCATTCCAAAGTGTCCTAACACCATGTTGCGCAGCGCTCAGCGGCTTCGCAGACTTGACAGCATTGATAGTATCCTCCGCATTCCCCGTCTGCGCAATCAAGTATACTTTCAACCGATCGAGCGGCGCGGTTGCGGTTCGCGAGGTAATACCTGACAGGCCGCCGGCCAGGAAATAGCCTACATCCGGCACGAAATCCATTAGCTTCGATGGACGTACTGCGCGCTGCACAACTTGATCATCCCCCTGCTGCTGCTCTTGATGCAACATTTCTTTCCTCCGCGCTGGCTTGACGGGGATGTGCGGGTCGGTATCTGTCATGTCTTCATCGTCCAATGACGGATACTGTAGTTGCGGTCTTGATTCGCTGCCCTCCCACATAGAGATGGGCGAAGTATTGCTGCCGCCGGCATGTGATTGTGCCGGCTTGACCAGCTGAAGTATTGCGCCAAAAAGCGAACGCTTGAGAAATGTGAGGGTCGTACCTAGACCTTGTAGTGCCTCGTCGCTTAGGTGCACGTCACCCTCGGAGGTCAATTTGGTGGTGTTTTGGTAATATGATATAACAGCGCGAAGTCCAGGCGAGCTGGCTGGGATGAATAAGAGAAAATCTGGAACAGAAGATCAGTACGCGGTCCTCGTAGGGGACATAAGTTCTGTGTGTCCTTGTTGCATTATGCCTACCGCGCCATTCGTTGAAATCAATAGTCCCATCGCGATCTTTGTCGATGTAGCTGAAGAATCTGTCCAGTCGCGCTGAGGAGACCGCCACACCGGCTCTCTCGAAAGCAGATGACAGCTCTCCCTTGTCCAGTCTCCCACTATGGTCTTTATCGATGGACTGGAAGAGCTGCCAGAGTTCCTTTTCGGTTTCAGTGCAAAAGCGGCAGAACTCATCGTAGCTGATCTTGCCGTCGTGATCGATGTCGCACGCTGTCAGCATGTCCTTGATCATGTTGTCTGCATCTTTGAGTGCTATCGCCAGGCATGTTAGCATATTATCACCCTCTTTTCTGGATTCCTGTCGCGTACGGTGGTTGGCGGCAACCAAGCCTCGTTTGAGTGCTTCGAAGTCGAGGGTGCCTTTCCGCTTCGTGTCGAGCTTCAGCCATAGCGAGCGCAGGCGGGCCTCCCTCTGCGCCTGCGACTCGCCATCCATATCCGCCAGTCCGGGTGTTAGCTGGATCTTGACCGTGGGAGCATTGCAAGCGCCCGAGGCTGTCCTGTGGTCCGAGAGGCGCGTGTCTCGTTCGCGATCGGAGGGCGGGGACGTGTCGGTGACCTCGTGCGCGGTCTGTGGAGGGTGCGGTGGGGATGTCGTCGCCTCGGAAGATGTAGGATGGGCGGATTCGCGTGATGTGGAAGCTATGTGCTAGGTAGGTCCCATAGCTCGGCTTTGCGCAGAGATATGCTTTGAGCGGGCAGTGCACGCCGGCGTCGCAGGACTTGTGCAGCGCAGGAAGGAAGGTGTCGAACTTGCTGCGGACGCAGGTACAAGGAATAGGCGCGCGTGGTGTGGTGTCGAAAGGGGTGGTGTGAGGGTGAGCGCCAGGTTGTGTGCATTTTCTAATGACGTCTCATTGGAGCAGCCGCATTTCGTACCTTTTGCTTACTCATGCCTATTCGGACACCTGTACTGTAACAAACCAACACTCCTCCCATGGTAATGCCCACCTTGACTCATACACCAGAACTACACGTCATGCACCAAGAGTCGTAAGAATGGGTAGACATGCATCATAAGACATTAATTTTGGCAATAGCTCGCGCTCACTGCTACCCCCAGTTGTACTGGTAAGCATACATCGTAAAACTGCTAAAGCCCCCTTCCTCGCCTCCCAAGTACCACTTTTTATCTTCTCTCTGCGTAGATCGACCGCCTGCAGCTCCAGCATATGTGCATGTCAGCGGGCAAGCCGCATTCGGATTCGCTTCGTCCATGCTACGCTCGAATGTGCAGCTCAGTGGTACGCGGTCGTCCGTCAGCTTTTCCGTTGACGTGAAACGTACCGTATTAGCATTATTTCCAGCCTCGACTTTCACATTTCCAACGAGGGAGTAGGGTGGGAAGTCCGCGACATTGTCAAAGTATTGTGAGACGAGCCTAGTGCCGTTGAGTGCAAAATACGACGAAGAGCAGTCCGCCTCGCCCCCAAATGATGCTTGCACATCATGACTGAGAGCTTCGTAGGACCAAGCCCATCCATTTTCTGGGTTCAATCGATAATCTGGCCCAGAGGCAATCTTGAAAGGTCCGTGGATGACTTCAGTTTCCACAGCAGAAATTGATTTGGTCACCGTAGCCCCATGTGTTGGAGTGATCGTAACTGTGGCCGTTGTCATGGTTCTGGTAAGCCGACGAGTCTGCTTTCCAGCTGCAGTGATAGTAATTGTCGATGTTGGAGCACCAGATTTCGTTATGGTCTTCGTGATAGTCCCCGTAGGCACGCTCAAGCATTTACAGGCCGCACTCAGATTCGCAAGAGCGCTATAGGCCGTGAAGCATGCTGGCCTAGATTCGAGAGGTGGGGCGGTATTGATGCTCCTCCCCTTATCACACGTGGCGGGCGCTATAGGGCAGGATGTAAGTGGCTGTAGAGTGGTGGTTGTTGATATGCTTGTTGTAACCGTGATCGTGCTAGTTTTGGTGACACCTTCCAACAGAGTAATTGTTTGTGCGACCCTCGTGGTTACCGGATATGCCAAGTAGGTCCTTGTCGAAGTCGTCTTGGTCGCTGTCTTGATGACGCGATCCACCGTCTTGCTGACTGTAATTGTGGGAATATTCAAGAATGCTGAACAGTAGGCCGAAGCAGCTCGTGGTTCCTTGGCCGCACGGAATTGTGCATTATCGCAGAATAACCCAGACTCCTGCAAGACCTTCTGCTCGCCGTGACCAAATAAAGGAGAGGCAAAAACGCTAACAAATAAAGTGCTTAGAATGAAAAAGTGCATGATGAAGGAATGACTGTAGGAAGGAAATGGCGAGGATTGAGAGAGTGAATGGGTCAAGGGCAAGGGAAGATGTCCATGAAGAGACTGGACGGTGAAGTGAGAAAACCTACCACGAACACGAGGTGTCGTGGACAAGACTGGAGTGTGCAGGCCGTGTTTAGCAGAGGGGATAGTCGTCGATACCCGATTCGGCCGTGGCGTGACGCCTCCTCATCTTGTTGGCTTCCTTTAGCGCTGTACATTTGGCGTGTCGCGGGAGTCGGCAACGTGTGGGAGACGGGCCCAGACCCCGCCGAGTCGTATTTTTGCTGTCCAAGGTCTCGGGTCATCGCGCTATAAGACAAAGAGGTGAGCGCATTGTCTCGAGATGGTTCCTGTTGACCCGTTCCTCTGGCCGCCGATGGCCTGCGAGGCTGGTGTTGACGCGTCGTTGGCCTCTCTACGCATCGGTGCTCGAGAAGGGCCCATGTCTGAGGACGCCACGACAGCAGCCGCAATATCGCAACGATGTCAATCCTCTGGCCACACCGAGACACGATTGATGAGCGCAAACTGCAGTGGGAAGCACCGGTAGGAAGGGGGCTTGGAAATGATCAGAGCGACATGCAGAACCAGCAGAACCAGCAGTGAAGGTAACGACCGGAAGAACAGTTCCTCCGTCGCACCATATCGCGCACTGGGACCGAACCGGGATGCCATCGACCTCGCCTATCGTGCTGCCCTCCTCGCCTGTCGTGCTGGCCATCACAGAACAAGTCTTCATCTTCTCACGTTTTGAGAATGCTCGCAGATATCATTCCTCCCACATTTCAGCTGACTTGTAGCCCGAGTAATTTGCTGTATGTAGATCGTCAGCCGCTGCCGATCGCCGGAACAACACGCATCGTCTCGTCCTCCAGATACAGATGACGCTTACTACGCAGAAGGCAGGCGACAGAGCGTGCAAGCAACATTGAACGCAAGCATATCCTCGTGGCGACGTGAGAGTAACAAGCCTCGAGGAGTCCGGCGTTGCCGTTTGCCAGCTCCCCTTCACCTCTTCACTAATCCGGCAGGCATATAAGCCATCATCACTTCGCTTTTAGACACAGTACAGCCTTGCAAGGCAGGCGCTATGGCGGGGGAAATGCCATTTCACGTCGCCATTGTGGGCGGCGGACTCTGCGGCATTACTCTTGGCATAGCTCTGCAAAGACACAACATCAACTTCACGCTCTACGAGTCACGCAGCTCCTTTACAGAAATCGGCGCTGGAATCAACTTTGGTCCATCAGCCCTCCGCTGCCTTCGTCTTATCGACCCATCTTTGGGCGAAAAAGTACTCCGGCTCGCCACCAGGAATCCTCCACCTCACGAGGAGATATGGAGTTTCTTCCGCTACGGTGCACCATGGGGCGATCACGCCGATGGCGAGATCTTCCACAAGATTCCGAGTCCTCCAACCGGCAACATGACCCTCCATCGCCAAGAATTACTCTCTCTCCTCGCTGAGGAAATGGGCCCTGGACATGCCGAATTCAACAAAAAGCTCGCCTCGTACTCACAAACTTCATCTCACGTCACAATTAACTTCACCGACAATACGTCTGTGACCACCAACCTCCTTATCGCCTGCGATGGCATCCACTCCAAAGTTCGAGCCTGCATGTTCGGCCCTGACAGCCCCCTTAGCAAGCCCAAGTTCAGCTCTAGTGGAGCGTACAGAGCCCTCATTCCAATGGACGCCGCCATCTCCGTCCTGGGCGAATCTGCCCGCCTGAGCTCCATCTCATTCGGCCCCGGTGGCTATCTGATCACGTATCCAGTATCCAATGGCACAAAACTCAACTGTGGCGCGTGGACGTCCCGTCACGAAGGAACAGAAGGCGAGTGGCCGCACGACGACTGGGTAGTCCCTAACCAAGGCGAACAATTCAAATGCGATTTCGGAAATTTCGGCCTCAGAGCGCAGAAGACTTTATCCTTATTCGACCCCAATCCCGATTTCTGGGCCACTCATCATCATACTCATCAGCCCGAATCGGGATTCACTGATGGCCTGGTCCTCCTCATCGGAGATGCGGCACATTCTATGCCCCCACACCTAGGGTCTGGAGCATCTCAAGCAATCGAAGACGCGTACGTGTTATCTCAAGTCCTGGCACATGTATCCTCTATTCCCGCAAACGTCTCGTTGTCAGAGAAATTGAAAGCCGCTCTGCAATCAGTCGACAAGATCCGTGCGCCGAGGGCAAATCGCGTGCGTCAACTCTCACATCAGGCAGGAAAAGAATCTTTCAGCTTTTGGGAACAGAAATTGGAAGGGGAAGAAGTGAAAGAATGGTGTCGGGAAAAAGAAGGGAGATTGAATTGGATTTGGCAAGAAGACATGGAGAAAGAGGCGGATGAAGGAAAGCAGATTTTGAGAGACAAATTGAAAGACTTGGAGGGGAATGACGAGCTTAAGGCTGAATCAGGATGATCTAAATGATGAGTGAAGAAAGATGTTCATGAGGAATATGTGATGGGATGACGAGATAGATATCTGATGAAGATTACGCTGTTGATGATGATGATGATGATGATGATGCATGCGAGGCTGCAAAGTCATTCCATCAAGAAACCGCTGACTAAATTTAACGCTCCAAGTCGCAAAATAACCATTATGCCCGTATGCTCCCACTGCTTTTCTGCAATTATGCTCGTCGCTGAATTAGAATTGATGCAAGGCAGTTTCAAACAGAGCGAACCTCCCGAACCAACGCCATAAATGTTATCATGTTTTCCTCTTTACCGCATTTGAACGCGTCCAGCCCACGACCGAAAGGCCCGTTTCGTCCACAATCACATCTTTCAAGGTGATTTTCTGCTGTCGTCGTGAAGACCGCTTTCTTGATGAGACACGAGGAGTGAGAGAGCGCTCTCTGTCGTCCGAGTGTCCAAGATGTTTAGAAAGCTTGCGTTTCGTGCCGTATGACTCTTTGATCGGATGACGGCCAGGATGGAGGCGGGGAGAAGCAGGCTTCTTCTTCTTCTTCTCTTTCTGTTGCTAGCCCACGAAAGACAGGCCAGCTTCGTTGACGATGGGTTGCGGAAGGAGAGATGCTTTTCTCGCTTCCGGCGCAGAAACGGGCTTGGGTTGCGGTGCCCAGCGAACGAATGATAGTCCAGCCTCGTCCAGAACAGGCTGCATCATGGGCTGTCGAGCACCAGATTGGTCCAGCTCGTCAGTGGCGTCTTTCCGGAGATCGTCGACTTGTTCCGTACTCTTCACCACCTCCCCCTGAGTCTTCGTACCCTTCGGACTGATCTCGCCCGCGTTCCCTTCAAGCCTCTTCCTCTCGCTCCTTGCCACCCACCTTTCCTTCCAATCCTCCGGCGAAAACTTCCACTCCTCCAATATCTTCACCTGTCTGTACCACACCTTCAATTTCACATCGTAGCACCATTCCTGTGTAAAACCTTTTCTGACCTCCCCATGAGCGCAACCAAATTTCGAATAGTATGGATCATTGTGCGTCTCCCACCACTGCTTCTCTTCCTCGCTCTCGTAAAACTGTGCTGGCATGCCATTGCTCACGAAGTCCCATGGCGAGTAACGCGATGGGATCACGCCCGCACGCGCGCGGAGGTAGGCTTTGTGCATCAGGACGCCGCCTTCCTCGGCCCAGTGAGGTTTCTCAAGGAGATAGGAGAGCCTGATGTCCTTCCATTCGGTGTCACCTGTGGGTGAGAGGTAGTCGATGCCTATCGGCGAGCGTTTTGAAATTTTATTGCGGTGATGTTGATTGAGATGCCGGAGGTTCTGCTCTGTGAGCGAGCGTTTGCGCTTCAGTGTCCAGATACGAGATCCTTCAGGGGTGGTTTCGTGTGTGTATTCTTTGTAGATGCCGGACTCTGCTATTCTGTTGAGAGTTGCGAGTTCTGCCTTGTATGCTTGCTCGACAGGCGTCAAGTGCGTTGACATTCTGCCGTGAGTTTCTTGCATGGCCATCATCAATGCAGGTGCTGCTTTTTGGAACAGCAAATTGTCGTACTTTCCTTTCCGTTGATCCTTGGATTGATTTTTGCCGTAAGTATATTCAATGCAGCAAGAAGCTCTTCCAAAGCAAGTGTCGTGCTACGACCGACCAGACCAACATTGAAATTGCCAACTTCTGCCATGCGACTGCCACGCGAAATCTTTTTACAGGATCAAAGAAACGCATGTCTTAGACAAAGCAGCGAAAACTGTCATCAATCCTGATTCCGAGGTCCAAGGGTAAAGGGGGCCTGCGTTGGAAGCACAAAGAATTCGCCATTGGATGAGACAATGAACTCTACAGCTTCAGCCATGCGAGCGACACGCTCTGTGCTCCCGTACTTAGAATGTTCTGAAGGCCACTGAATTGCTCCTGGACTGCAGAATTTCATGACGCCGCTGAATAGCGTCCGCAGAGCTTGTGATGTCCCATTCGTCCCGTAGAGGTTCAACTTCGATTGCAGCGCCTCGGATTTGAAAACGACGCAAATCATTCTGCGACTCGTCGAATAGTTCCATGAGCATCTTTTTGTTCACCGACAATTTCACAGATTTCACACGCTTGACGAATCCGTCCAGATCTCGTTTTCGTTTCCGATTCTGAGGAAATGGCGGGAAGTATGGGTTGTGCTGGTTCGTCGATCTGACGCAGCAGGCGAGCGCCGTGGCCGTAGGGCTTGGATCAGGCGTCTGTTCCATCGAATCTGCATGCAGGAGCGGGTGCTTGTCTTCCATAAACTCGGTCGTAACGGTAGGCACATGTTTCTCGGATCGACGTCTAGCGATGGATCCAGCAGAGGGTGTTGCAATCGAGAACTCCTTTTGGGTAATGTTGCAGACAGGCAGACTGTCGGATCTTGATCGCGGTTTTGCTTTGGGCTTTGCACCTATAGCCTTCGTCTTTGGGAGACGGTTCGTGGCATCGCCCAGCGCCTTGATTTGAGTGAGGAGCCGCATTTTGTTGCAGCTCACAGAATCGATTACATTATGGTCGAACATTGCAAGGTGAAGAGTATGAGAATATGAAGGCGGTTGCCATCTTGTTGCCATAGTAATATATCAAGCTGAAGTACGAAGCCCTGAGCAGGGATGTCGTGTTGAGGGCAGACGCTGCTGGGCTCACCGCTGGGACTGAGCGCGTAGACTTTGCACTTTTCTCCCAATTGGGCTCTCGCGTTGCTGCCTCCGACGACAAGATCGAGACACCTTTGACGTGGCGCAGCATCACACGCGCTGGATCTTGAAATGGGGTATGCTTTTGTCGCGGATGGCGCGTCTCTGCATGCTGGATCTGAGATCTGTACTTACCATTCAGGTGCTAGAGTTTGATGTGCCGCCCGTGACAGCTAACATCAGCCCGTGCCGATCTATAGCAGCGCTCTTATGCCGCATCGACTTCATAGTGCATCCGCGAAATCGGATGCCTGGCAACAAATAGGTCTGCAGTGCCGCGCATATACCACAACGCCTATCATCATGGGAAGCAGATCACCCGCTGCCAGTGGTCCCCAATGGTGTCTTGGCGCGCTTGCTGTGGTTGCCCAGAGAGACGAGCTCAGGATATCCATGAGTGCTCGCATGAATTGCGCATGAGTGAGCGCTTTGTATTGTGTAATAGCAACCCAACAATTTCTCGGCACACTGCAAGATCGAGGAATGAGATATCGGGTCTGTGAAGAGTGTCAAGGCACAAGTTCGAGGTTGGGAGCATCAGTGTGGCCATCCTGGCTGTGTGAAAAGCCGAGCCTCATATTGCTGCCCAATAGGTGGTGGCTTGCCTTGCTCTGCGGTGCTCTATGACCCAGCCGCTGTTTTTTTCCTGCGCAGGATCGCAACTCCTTCAACGTGGCTGGTCTGAGGAAAGAAGTCGAATCCCCGCAGACTCTCGATCTCATATATTCCCTCGTGCTTGGGCTGATCCCCGTCGCCTGGCAGGCCTCCGACCAACCACCCAACGTCTCTGGCTTGCGTATGCACGTTGCAAGATACATAGCACACTCGTGCAGGAGCATACTTCAGTAATTGGCTGATGAAGCCTTCATCACAACCCTTTCTCGAGGGGTCGATCACGACAACGGTCTCGTCCGGAGGGAACTTCTTTGTATCGAGCGACTCGAACAACTTGTTTGCATCTGCTGCGATGAAGTGCGTCGCATCTCCTGGCAGATTGTTCAATTTCGCATTCTTGCTAGCGAATTCGACAGATTGTGCAGACACGTCAATGCCAATGCTCTGCTTGAACATGCGAGACAGATTGATGGTGAAGAAGCCCGAGCCACAATACGCGTCCACCATGTGTTTTATCCTGGGCTTGCCGCCTGTGTCGCCATCCGAATTTGCATCCGCAGCCCCATCCATCGTCGATCCGAGAATGTTGTCGCGTATGTATTGCGTGACAACGGGCAGAATCGAATTGTTGTTTTGGAAGAATGCGCCTGCGGGATTATCGAAGCGGAAGTCGTCCACGTACTCTGTCGACGTGGCTTTGTGATCGGTGATGCAGATCTTGCGATGCACATATTGTCCGCGGTCCTCTACGACTTCGTCTTCGCCCTCGGCGCTGACCCCAAGCTTGTCCTCTTTCTTCTCTTCTCTCGTCGTGCTCTCACGTAGGAGCAAGGTCGCTCCCTTCTGATATTTATTGATCTCTGCAGCGACACGCACTCGTTCCCTCTTCATGCCCTTCCGTACGGCCTCTGTTCCGATCGGGCAGTCTTCAATGTCCATCGTCTTCCTCGTGCCCTTCAACATATATCCAATCGCTGGAACGCCCGGCCACGTTACCGGTTTGCCATGTCTCTTATCTCTTCTCCCACCAGGAGGCCCATCGAAGTGTGGCGTGAGTTTGGTGCGATAGCCGTATTGCAGTGGTGAGCCGATCGTGTCGCCGACTGCTGGAACTGCAGACGTAGGGAGGTTCGAGAAGTTGCGAAAGGCCTTTTCGACGATGGTCTTTTTGTGCGCAAGTTGAGCTTCGTATGGCATGTGCTGAAACTGACAGCCTGAGCATTGTGTGAAGTAAGGACATTGCGGTTCTGCAGTGCTGGACGGCCCTTTGGAAACACGCTTGACAAAATCTGCAAGTGAATACGACTCGTCGGAAAAGTTCTTGTACACTCTTGCAGTGACAACATCACCAGGCGCAGAGAATGGGACAACATATACTTGACCATCTTTTTCTGCCAACCCATCGCCGGTGGACGAGAGCTCTTTGATGGTGACGTCTATCTCGGTGCGCTCCTCAGGCTGCGGCCGAGCAGTTTCGTCGGTCTCTTCGGAGATGTCCACGTCCTTGAGCAGATTCCTCACGTCGGCCAGCAGCACTTCTTCATTGGACCCCTCGGCGACTGTGCTCGTCTTTTGCTTCTTGTTCTTCTTGAAGTGCCGCTTGCCTTCGTTGAAAGTCCGCTTCTGGGCCATGGCTGATGCGACTGGAGGAGTGATCCTGGTCAATGGCGCGTGGAAGATGCAGCGACGGAGCGCGAACATCGAGGTGCATGTGAAAAGCAAGCTCCTCGACTTTTTGCGATACGAGTTGCATAATCTAGCTACCTCTTCTTTCATTGGTTCAAGCACAGATGGCGCTAACGGCTTGTCAAAGCGAGACCCGAGCTGGGCGAGAGCCCTCGCTGTCAAATCCACATGGCCATCCTTTGACTGGCGATCATCAACAGATCTACTACACTTTGCTCAACAGCATATTAATACATGCTCGCAGATTCTGAGACCTGACTCCCCGCGAAGCTCACCTGACATAAAGCGACACGCCCTGCCAATGCCAATGAGCAGCTCTCCCGAAGATGCTGGGTGCAGGACGAGCCACGAGAATGCTGGAGCAATGCTCGTTGCGCAATAAGAATATCAGGATGCTGCTATACCACAATGACATATCCACCTCACATGCCGTCGCAATAGCTATCGCCCAAGTAACATATAAGTCCGGTACCTGAAACGACCTACGTCCTCGGTGCACTACAGTACGGCATCAGCAACCTTGCCGCCTCATGAAGCTGCCCTGTCACTATAGCAGCATTCGAGAAGCCTATCGAACGTGCACTCCGGAGGAAGTTCAACCTATAATCCCTCCTCTCTTGATCACTCACGAAAACGTCATGCAGCTGCATCGCCTGTCAGCAAAGATGACTGCTCAATGCAGCAGCACCATGAGCAAGGGTAGCTTGATCCAGCCCGCACGACATTGAAGCTGTCCGGCAAAAACTGCCATGTGTCGAGCAATTGTGAAGCGATGTGCATGCTTGATGTGACGGGTCTCTTCAGCACCCATACCCCGTCACTTCCTATCACACCTATGACGAGACCGTACCTCGTGGGTGTGGCGGTGTCGTCAAGTCGAGATGACGAAGCAACCCCAACTTTGCGTGTGCGTTCATTCGTGTTTGTGGACGCCTCCACCACGTAGCGTGCTGAGGTGGATGCCTGCGGCATGACGACAGAGCAGTAAAGAAGTCTTCTTTCCATGCCGCGGCCTTCCTGCGCCTCGAGAACAGTTCGTGTACAGTAATAATAAGTGTTCAAATTATGAACAAAGAGGTTGCCTGGAAAGCCGCGCCATGCCACCGGTAAGTGGCGTAGTCACGAAGATAGCACACCAAAGCTATTCGCTTCGTTATTCGTCAATAGGTTGTGAAACGGTGGGCGAGTGCCTTGATTCTTGTCGCGCGTGCGGAACTTTCTCTCATGCAGGGTCGAAGTTGTGGAGGATCAGAGGGGTTCAATCTTCAAATGAGACAGTTGACGCAGGAGCGACGCGTAACGCGACGTGAAGACATGTGTGACGAGAGTTTCAGGAACAAGGACATGTATGATCTGCGGAGCTGTGGGGAAGATGAGCACGAAGGTCGACGCGTGCGACGATGAGTTGTGAAGCCGGAGAGAGTGTTGGATTCGCTGGCAAGGAAGTCTTGCTGGTGTGCAAAGCGGTGGGCTGGTAAGGTGGTCATAGAAATTGATCAATTCGGGGTATCTTCGACATTCTACATTACTAGTTTCTACCGAGCACACTGGCTCATTGTGTTAAAGGTACTTGTATACTTCTTCAATAACGATCATCCACACCTCATCAACTGCCCCGTGGGGTCCGCCCACGCGGCTGCACATCGTGCATTTCGCCCGCCGACATGTAAGCGGTCGCGAAGCTGCACCGGCATACCGCGGCCTGGAAGCTCCAGAGGCCCGATGACTTCCCGAGTGTTGTAGCACGTGAGTAGAGAGCTTTGTACATCGGCTGACCCTCCCAGTGCAATTTCGTGTTCCGTTCTTGGAACTCCTACCCCGGATTGGGTTTGAATTTCCCGTAAAGCATCAACAACCAGATCGCCCGATGGTGGAAGTCGGATAGGTGGAAGCAGTCGAAACCTTGACCTCGTCACGCGACCTTCCAGTAGTGAGTAGGAAGGTGGATTCGTGAGATGTCATCGGTGATGGTCGACGCGTATTATGTGAGAATCGAACAATGCGCAGTAAGATCTTGTACTGTACAAGCAATGCCGATGTTGTAGAGTGGTGTATCCAGGATGAGCTCGTAGCTCATTAAATGGTCTGCGGGCGATTGCGTTAAGATGCCTGAAGGGTGATCATCGGCCATTTGGTGAAGGTATGAGCTCGGGCGTCTGATCCGCATAGAGACCGCAAGATTCGACTTTGGTTCGATGCGCTCAGAAAATGGGCTGATTATGTTCGCTCAAAGGCTTGGTTGCGAAGGTTATAGTGTGTTGCAGTCATGGTCCTCGAAAATTCGTCCATATCGTTCCAGGCGCGGGCTTCATTTCTTGTTCATCATTGAGAATCGTCGAAAGCCCTTTTTGACGGGGTCCATAGGTAGGTTATATGATGATGTCGTTGGCGATGAACCCGAGCTAGACTTGTCGCTGGAAGAACTCGTTATGCTGCCTCGCGACTCGGATCGTTGTCTTGTCTCGGCGAGGACATCGTCCAGATTGACGTTGTCGCGAGAAAATGGAGTAGTGTTTGTATCTAGGATCTCGGTGAACTTTGAGCCTGCCATTGTTGAGTAGTGGATTGCAATGCAGACGATAGCGAGTGGTGCTGCAGTAGATAGTGGAAGCAGAGAAGCAGATGCAAGATCTCACGAGTGTGAAACGGGGCGCCATTCGGAGCAGGCACACGATATATGCGCAGATCCCAAACAGACCCTCGCGAACTAGGCTTCGCACAAGTGCCACACCAACGACGGGGTCACCTGCATTGTGCCACAGACCATGTGTTGAAAGAAGGGTCTTTTGGCTCCAGCTCTGCCGCGAAAAGCACAGTCCCACCGCCCGCTCCCTGCCCGCAGCAGCCACTTTAGACTTTCTTGTCGTTCATGTGCCGGTTCTGGTGGGACAAGACCGAGTCGGAGTCATGGGCGAGACTCAGGCTGCGAAAGCAAAATCCGCATGAGCCGTGTGGACGCGTTGCTCCCAAGCGCATCGGGATGGAGAGAGCGACTCGCCGACCACGGAGTCCGAGGATGGAGGACAGTCGCTATTGAAACAGCTGTGCGGCAGACTGGAATAATGACGCGCCGGGCTGGCTTCGCTGCTGTCAGGTGTGTGAGATGGCGCATGCTGGCGGAGTCTCTGCGCAGATCGCCGGGGTGTTGCGGTCTGCGTGGCTCCCACCAGCACATCCTGGCCCACGTCGGCAGCAATGACGACGGTGCGGAAGGGCAAGACAGGAGCGCGGCGTAGTGGCTTTGCCCGCATCCTGCGACCTCCTCATTTCCAAAGTTGTGCCTGCCTGCGAATCGACGGTACGCTCGTGACAAGTCACCAGACGTTGGTGCCGAGAACGTGTTTCGCATGCAGCAGAATCAATACGCACCTGGAAATTCACGCGAGGCGTTCTGGAACACGTCCGCGCTTGGGCCAAATTGCTGGATCTTGCATGAATCTTGGTATTGGTTGAAAACGAGACATAGACTAGCAACTACCCCGAAGCGTTGGAACACAACAGATCTGCTTCTTCACACTTCTGTTCTAGAACTCCAACGCCATGTCTGGAGATATTCAAGAATGCAGATCAACCCCATTCCCATCCACTCGTGGCCCAAAACGATATCTGGTTCTGGTAGACGGAGCATTTCGCGACGACATGCGTGGTGCGTTCCTTGGCTCTCGGTCTGCAGTGGAAGCACACGTACGCAGTGGTGGCAAAAACCGAAGCGAGCAGGCGGACTTGACAACTAGATGAAATACTATCGAAACGTTCTGCAGCCATGCCGAACTGATACGTCGCCAGACACAGCAGCAAGAAGTTCTGCACAACACTTCGAACACGCACAGCACAAGGTAAGCTCTTTTCTCCACAGTCAGTGGAGCCATCATCCTGCTGTACAAATTTAGACACAACTCGGTCGCTACTCCACGAGGCAATGCTCTGCGAAAGATGATGGATTCCTCAGGATCTCGCTTGCAGAACCCACCTCCACAAGCCTGCCAACACGATGTCTCAGTGACTCCAAGGATAGTCATACATGTCATCGCAAAGTCCAGGGCGCAGCACCGGGTTTTGCTCAACGTGTGTGCGGCCGAGTGCGTGGCGTTTTGGCTGTCGCTGGCGCTGTCAACCAAGCGCCGCACCTGTACAGCGTGCGCGTGGCTCTCCGTTCCTCGAATGCCGCTGCCGCCTGATAGGGTGGCAGGCTGACATAGAACGAGCTGATCTGTAGCACTGTTCTGAACTGCGTTTCCGAACAAGTGCGACCGCTGGCAAGCTTGCTGTCCTTGATTCTGGGACTGCTCTGCCTGACCTGCGCCGTCGTGATCTGCAAATCACCTCGGTCTGCACACTGTCAATACTGCAGCTCACGTGCAGCAACAACAGCCACAATCGCTCACCGCATCGTTCTCCGTGGCCGAACCAGACGAACACCGTTGGTGCACGCGTGTCAAGCTACCAATCGTGTCAGTCAAACGCGGCTCGTAGCCGCACGCCATGCGCATGAGCGACTGGCGGTTCTCTTCGGTTCCAAATACAAGAACGAAACTTCTGCTAAGCTACTGCAGGTGCTCGCACGAATATGCTTAGCCTCTATACAGATCATGGAACATCTTGCCAGGAATAGTCAAGTTCGAACTGCACGAAGCATTCTCCAATCAAAGTCTATCTGCGCATACCTGATTGAGCAACACATACACTTGCGTCGCTACATGACTCAACCTCCGTACCCCAGGCTTTGATGTCCACAATTGCTAGGTTGAAAGTCCGCCGTAAATGGACTGTACCGCAGCCACGATGTAGCTTGCGCTATTTGAAAGCAGGAACAAGATCCACTTCGCTCTTCCACTACCTTCATCAAGGAGATGCCGGATTGGCATTGCGAGCAGGGGAGAACACTCCATCGCTTGAGTACAACAGCACCGGCGCACCGCAATCTGCTCGACAAAGGCGGTGGCAATGCGTAGCGGACTTATTCTTGCAGCAGCCTGTTCAGCGAACGTCAACGCGTGTGCTCTCTTCATCGATGAAAGTCTTCCGTCCATGCAACTTCAACAACGTGAGCTAGCTGATGAAGCTTCGGCACCGTTTCTGATATCTCCACTCAAATGCATGGCCCATCTTCAAGCTGCGCAAATGTTAGAAAAGCCAACTGGATGGTGGAAGCATGGTATGTGACTGTGCACAGTTTATGTTACGCGAGACGGCGAACCCTTTGTCAGCTTCAACTGTGGGTCTAAACGACAATTTTCCACACATCTGCTGCTAGCAGAGGGGACTGATGAAGTTGCTCATGTCTCTAGAACATGGCCCCGAAACGGTGACCTTGATGTTCCAACAATGTTGGTTGGCAGTGCTGTTTTGTGCTAACTTAGCCATTTGCTCTTCAAGGCGGCCTCAGGGTAAGTCGATGCTGAACACCATAGTGCTGTCGGCATCGCTATGGATCCGAGTAGGACCAGCACACGGCGCAGGAAATATTGCGATGAGAAATAGCATCATGCGATGATGTTGTTGTCAGCTTCAATGCTGATGGGAAGGAGCAAGCTGAGCCGAGGCACGAAGTTCAACAAGCGAGCAACAACCTCGCTCCACTTCCGGAGCTGATGGACATCACCTCGACACGTTCATAACAACATATCTATTCAATCGCATCGTGGCAATTCGAAAAGCCAATCAGCTTCATTCCGATCAATCTCCGCCTTGTCCAAAGATGTCTTCCGCGCCCAAGAAGAGACTGCAAGCTCTCAGCGAGCAACTCCAGAACCCAATTAGAAGTGAAGGCAAGTTTGAAGACTTGCCAAACATCCCAGCGGTAGCAGGAGACTCCAAAGGACCGTAAGTCTTTGCTCTTAGATCAACATGTCACTGGCAGGCGTGTCGCAATTCGACACGATGAATCTACCTTCACCTCGCAACTCGCATCGTCACCTTTCCAATAGACCACCTTCTCACGATATATCTCAGTCGAACCCAAGGCAAAATCGTCATCATCACAGGCTGCAATTCACCTCTTGGTATCGGCCGTGCCTCAGCCCACCACTTCGCCAACAACGGCGCCAAAGCAATCTTCATCTGCGACTACCGAAACGAGCACCTCGAAACCCACAAGCGTGAAATCGAAGGCAAATATCCCGGCTGTTCCGTTCACCCCGTCCAACTCGACGCCGGCTCCGAAGACGATGTTTCTGCAGTCGTAGACCAAGCTCTAGAAAAGTACGGCCGACTAGACATCTTCTTCGCCAATGCCGGAATTAGCGTCACAATGGGTAGCGTCCTCGAAGGCTCTGCGCGCGATTTCATGGATGTCATGCGTGTGAACGCTCTCTCTGTTTTCCTTGCAGTCAAGCATGGTGCACGCGGGATGCTTAAGACTGGTTCTGAGAAGAAGTATCCGGGAGGGAGCATTGTCTCCGTAGCGTCTTCTGCTGGTATGCGATCGAATGCCGGGGCGACGGATTATTCTGCTTCGAAGGCAGCTGTGATTTCAATTATGCAGACGAGTGCGTATCAATTGACTGGGACGGGTATTAGATGTAATGCGATTTGTCCTGGAATTATTGAGACGGGAATGACGGCGCCGATGTATGAGATGGCGAGGGCGAGAGGGTCGGAGAAGAAGATTGGACAGCTTAATCCGTTGATGAGAGGTGGAGTTGCTGACGAAGTGGCGAGAGTGGCATTGTTCTTGGGTAGTGATGAGGCAAGCTATGTGAACGGGCAGGCTTGGGCAGTTTGTGGAGGATTGACGGCAGGCCATCCATTTGTGCCAGGCAAGATTGCGTAGATGAAGGAAATGAGGACACCAATTGTGAAATTATCAGGCATGAAACCTGCGTAAAACGTTCAAATGCATGATGTGGTAGGATATATGATATTTCAAGATCAGAAACAGGAGCGAAGACCAACAAACAACAGGATTGAACCCACTCAACCACCACCACTAAAAGCCTTCCCCGCCATCTTCTCCCTATGCATCGCCTCCGCACACGCATATCCCGTAATAAGCACCTCATTAATCGCCTCAGGACTCAAACCCTGCATTCCCCTCTCAAACCGCAACAAAATCATTTTCTCCAAAACCGCCACCACTTCTCCCGTCCTCTCGACCTTCAATTCCGCCTTCTTCGTCCCATTAAGTTTCCAAACCATCTTCTCCCCAGGCGCATAAAATCTGCTGAGGAAAGAGCACTTGGAGCTAAAATCGCCATGCTTGATTTTATCCTCGATCGGCGGACCAGAAGGCGAGTAAAGCGTGTAAGAAATGTCAGAGCTGAAGGAGTGCCATTTCACAGACGCGGCGCGGAAGCCGTTGTCGGCTCGGATGAGGTCTCTGACTGAGGAGGACTGTTTTTGGGTTTGGAGGACGGGTTGGGAGGTGAAGCAGTTGATGAGGGAGTCTTTGGTGAATTTTACGTTCAGGCTTGGGGTTGCTTGGCCAGCGGGCGGACATATGTAATATGGGTCGACTTGTTTCATGGCGTATTTTTCGAGTTTGCCGAGAAGGCCGCGGTTTGCGCTGTCGCTACCGCCGGCTCCTGTGAAGGAAGAGTCCGGGGCCTGCGATGAGTATGGGCCTGAGGAACCGTTGGGTTGGCCGTTCACAAAGTTGCCGTAGGCTGGCGGAGGGCCTGCCGGTGCTGCCTGACCAGGGAAGGGCTGTTGTGGTGGATATGGCTCTTGCTGCTGAGGATACGGATGCTGTTGTGGAGAGTATGGCTGTTGTTGTGCATGTTGTCCATATGGAGACTGTTGACCATATTGGCCATATGGCGATTGGCCTGTAGATTGCTGTTTGCCGTCGGCGTAACTCTTCAGTTTTTCGACGTTGTACTGCAGGATATCTTTGAACATGGACGCCATAATTTGTCGCAGTGAGCGTGAGCGATGCTGGCTTTACGTGGCCTTCGGGGTTTCGGTATGCTACCGCCTTGACGCGATCCTGAGATGTGCTCTTGAGTTGTGACAAGGGCGCTAGCCGCTTGAGAGATGTATGCTGTCAGTTACTTTAGCAGCTTCGTTTGTTCAGATAAAATGGGCGAGCACCACGAACATCAAGGTCACGTACTTGTATGCTTTCGAGGCTGCCTGGAACCATGAATAGCCGGCATATTCGTTATATCTTCGGAGAGTACTGCTATTCGTCTTGGCTCACGTCTCCCATCTCAATTTCTTGGCGCCAACCTTTTGGTATGGCACATATGGTGAGATGAGGCGCAGCTTGCTATTCGCGCATCTGCGCCCTGCGAGCATCTACCATGCTCTATCATGCAATGATGGCTTTGGATGGAATTGGTTGATTGTTACTAGGTTCTCTGTAGCTTTAAACAGCTATGCCTCTCTTCTGCCACCCACCAGGTCCACGCCATGCCCAGAACCAAAGTCCACAGGCCAGCCAGACGCTGATTGCCATGGCCCAGAATGTAGGAGCATAGCACCTGACTCCATAGCACAGCTTGTCTTCAACGATATCGGACCCCTCAACAGTATTCAGATCTGCTGCCCATTGATAGACACCGCTATACACAAGTCCCCAGATCGTTGCGCCTATGGCTGGCATCATGGCGCAGATTCCCCAATTGGTGCCGAAATTCTCGACACCCCAAATCACACTGACAATGATCGGTGTCAGACTGAATGCAGCTCCGTAGCCGGCACCGATGGAAGCCGACACGATCCAGAAGCGTTCAGCATGCTCTTGAATGAAGCCTGTGGCAAGGACTACTTGACCTATGCTCATCAGGATGCAAAAGGCGATAAGAAAAGTTATGCGTGAGAGTTCTAAGAATTTCTTCTCTGTCGGTAGAGGGGGCGGAAGTGAGGAGAGACTGTTTGCCAGGCTGTTGGGGCCACGCCGATGTTGGTGTGGGACGGAAGTCGGTGCGAGGATATCGGTGAGGGTGCCGGTGAGGATACGTGCGATGGTCGACATGACTGCGACAATGGAAACGTGCGTCGCGGCGCTAGTTGGATTGCCGCCTTCCGGAATTGATATAGGAGGATAGAAAGTGTCGATAATGGTGCCGAGGTTGTTGATAAAGGCTTCTCCAGGGCCAGTGACGAGCAGGAAACCAGCTGCGAGCCACCACATGGTTTTGTCGCTCAGGAAGCGTCTCGTCTCCGCATTGAGCAGCCATGTCTTCATGCGCTGCTCCTCCGCTTTCTTCGCCTTCATCTCGTCCGCCTTGCGACTAATTTCTTCCACGACAGAATCAGTCAATGTGCCGTATCCTTCTGACTCTTGTCTTTCCCGGAGCAGACGATGGAAGTATTGACTTTCGTCCAAGAAACCACTCTGCTCCAGTTCTTCCACGGCGTCTTCTATCAGCTCTTCCTCGTCCACGATTCGCAATGCGAAGCATCCGATGAGCCCTGTGGTGAAGAGCAAGACGCCTAGGAAGATGAAAAACTTGTGCACGTTGACGTCCCCTTTTGAGCCATCTGCTCTCGTCTCGTACAGTAGTCTGCTTCCCACCTGTGCCTGCCACATGCCACTCAGACCGAAGCATGCAATGGGCAAGGCCAGCGCAATGCCCTTGTTCTTGCCTCTTCCAAAGTTCTTCGCGCATGTCGTGACGGCAGACAAGTACATCAAACTCGTGCCGCAACCAATGAAGATGAATGCGATGACCATGGCCCAGTAGGGCCATCCTTCGCCTCCGAGAGCTGGTGGCGGTCCACTCTGGAAATCGAATGCTGCCAGCAGGTAGCCGATACCGAAGAAGGAGCCTGCCAATAGACTAGGAATACCTGGACCAAAGCGATCGCACATCATACCCCACAATGGCACGGGCAAGTACATGGCGATCTCAGCGGTGATGCTGATGCCGTTCACCTGCAGCTGCGAATAATGCAGCTTTCTTTGAAGCAAGGGCGCGTAGAGACTGAAAGCTGTGATGCTTCCAGCGCCCAGGGTGTTTACCAATGCCCATGCGAAGCTCCCGTACCGCCAGAGCTGCTTGCGAAAGCGCTCGCGATCTTTGTCCGCAATGCCTTCTGCTATGTCGGAGAAGAAGCTCCCGGCATAGCTGTGCTCTTCGGACTGCCGCCGACTGCTGCTCGCATCGCGGCTGTGCTGATCGGGGGCGAGCAGTGGTCTGCCGCCGGGCTGGTAGTCGAGCTTGTCGATGGAGGCGCTGCTGTTGTCGCGCGCGCGGCTGGACGGACGCGGAGTGGAGGACGGCATCGTGATCGGAATCGGCTTCTCAGGTGCCCATGTCTGGGAATGACTGCTGCTACACGCTCTTGTGTGGAATAGGAATGCAGTCCATCAGGTCAAGGCCTGAACGGGACAGGCGATGACTGGGTAATTGAAGGTGTCGGTGACGATGAGGCAGTAGTCACGGCTGGCGGGCTCCACTTCGGTCAGCACGCGACGCCGGACACATGACGAGCTGCCACCGTCCTCGGCGCCGATCGCGCGCGCATCATCCACCCGCCTCTTCTCTTAGCTTCATTCTCTGCACCTCCTGCCTGTTCGGGGAATAATGGCACATCATGTCCGCCGCCGACGCCCAGACGAGGATTGCAGACTTGCTCAAGAGGTCCGATGAGGCAGCCGAGGGTGGAGATTTGCAGAAAGCCTTTCAAGCTTTGAAAGAAGCCTCGCATCTCGATCCGGCAAATGCTCGCGTGAAAGACGCCCTGGTGGCCTTGGAAAAGCGAGAAAGGACCGGCGATGCGCTTCAACTCATCGAGAGCTATCTAGGCAGCGGTCCGGAAAGCGATGGCGAGAAGGCACTGCATGCCCTGCGGCAGAAACACCTCCCCAAGGACGACGCCGAGCGAGCTTTCGACCTGATTCTGAGTTGTTCAAAACAGCTTGATCTACTCGATACCCTCATTGGGACTCTCATATATCGCAGCAGAGATGTACAGCAGCTACTCGGCGCGAAGTTCCAGGATCCTGTGACAGAGCTTTACAACCAGCTCTACGAACGAGGACCGGAAAGTCTCAAAGCATTCAGCACAATCCCACTGAACGACGCACTCTGGGTATCGAAAGATGATCAGATCAAAGCTCAGCGAGATCTGTTCCGTCTGTGCATCGCGAAACTCATCGATGTCGACATCGAGTATCCTGAGCGGCTGATGCAAGTCGTGGCGAGGCTCGTTGCACTTGCTCCCAAAACAGTCGAGCCTCTCATTGATCTCGATGTCTTCGAGATCATTTTGGACAGCTTAGACATTCGTCTCGAACAGCCTTTGCGAAGTCAGGCGATGTTGGCCACCTCCAAAGTCCTCGAAACGACCAAGGAGAAAGGAGAGCAGCTGTTCGGACAGTACTTGGCTGCGAGAGTAAACAAGCAGACGATTGATGATTTCATTATTGCCTTCTCGTCGGCCGCGGCCGTCTTTCCCATGATACCTGCTGTGGCAGCACAGCTCTTCATGACTGATGGTTTTGTGCAACAACTTGTGCCCAACCTCGAGAGAAATTTCGAGTCAGGCAGTCAAGGAAAACGGTGAGCAGGGAACAGGGGAGGTGCGCCTGTCAAGACGAGCTAACGAAGAGCAGGAAGAGCGCGACGCTCGAAGTGGCAGCTCTCGAACTGCTGAGCGCGGCGTGTGTAGACAAGCCGTGTCGCGAAGCCATCGATCGTTACTGCTCACCGTGGTTGCGCAATCTTTCCGATGAGGCGGAAGGAAAGCACCAAGCTCTAGCATCTCTGGTGCTAGCAAAGATCAATGCCGAATCATCAGAAGAGGTGACAGCCAAGCTGGCAGATCTAGTCCTCGTCAGTGAGACGAACAAAGACCAAGCAATAGAAGGGCTGGCCTACACCACATTACAACCTAAAGTCAAGGAAGACATCGTTTCCAATGCTGCTTTATTGAAACAGCTGATCTCGGCACTTACAGATCGACCAACCGCTGCATTCGGATGTTTGACAATCTTCTCGAACTTGACCACTTATCGGCCGCCCAAAACAGCAGAGCAGAAGAAGATTGAGCAATTAAAGGCATACGCAAATCAGCAAAAGCCAGCCGCAGGCGATCCGCTCGACAACGACACTTTTGTCACGCGCAGAGCCAAGAAGTTGCTCGACACCGACATTGTCACAGCACTTGTGGCCAGCTGCAAACAAACCAGCTCGCCAACTAACATTGCCATGGTAGTACGAACCCTGCTCGCGCTTGCCAAAGAACAAAAGCACCGCACCAAGATGGTCTCTCAGGGCTCTGTCAAGCTACTCCTCCAGATCCGAGAACGAATCGCCAAAACCGACAAGTCCTCTTCCGAAGCCGCCATCATAGACCGCAACGCCTCCCATGCTCTCGCTCGTCTCCTCATTTCCGTCAACCCTGCGCACGTCTTCTCCGCTGCCTTGCCCGTCAGTACGGCCGTGAGCTCGCTCATACCGCTATTGACCTACGACACCGATGCCGAACAACGCGACCTTCTACCTACATTCGAAGCTCTTCTCGCCTTGACGAATCTCGCTTCCATGGAGGATTCCACAGCGAGAGATCTGCTTCTCAGATCTGCAGCGTTCGAGCGTCTGGAGGATCTCCTCTTTTCGAGCAATACTCTCGTGTCTCGCGCTAGTGTGGAACTGATCTGTAATCTCATGGCTTCTCCTGCTGGCGTGGCCAAGTATGCCGACGGCTCGAAGGATGCGAATAGGAGGTTGCACGTACTTCTCGCTCTTACGGACGCAGAGGATCTCGCTACGCGCCGAGCTGCTGGAGGAGCTTTGGCAATGTTGACAGAGTGGGACAGTGCTGTTACGGCTGTGTTGAATCATGGAAAGGGCGTGGAGTTGGTTGTCGGGATGTGTGAAGATGATGAAAGTGATGAGATGAGACATCGGGGTTTCGCTTGTGTGCTGAACTTGGTGACTGCCCCTGGTGAAATTGGAGAGAGGGGGTCGAAGATCTTAAAAGAGAAGGGCATGGTGGATGGGCTAAAGAACGCACTGAGGGTGACCAAAAGCCAAGAAGTCTTGGGTCTAGGCGTTGAGGTGTTGAAGAAGTTGCAGTGAAGGGGGGCATGTAGTTTCCTGCATGATATCGTGATGTTGTTAACTCTGGAAACGGACACTTTACGCTGGGATTGTGCTGATGCTGAGCAGATTCCGTTACCTCAAACACGTACAAGTTATGGACCACGCTCATCATGACGAGATCCTCACACCAACTGCTTTTGGTCGCTTGGCAAAAAAGTCGAGAATTCTAATGCAAAACGAATCATCGCCAGTGATTGACAGAAGATAATATGGCTCCTCAACCGAGGAATCTCATTCCTCGTATTAGAAGACAGCAGTCTCAGATCAAGCATGAAATTCTTCACGACTTACTGACTCGGCCAAATTACCGACAATGATTGTTAGCATGTGAGGTTCTGGGTTTGCCTATATGTTGCGGGTAATCAGCTTTGGTCTGCGGAACTCTGACAGGCAAAAAGATGCTCCTAGAACGGGGCTCGTACGAAATAGATCCAAAAGTGGCTACATGGTGCAAAAGTTTTCCACCGCAGGTTAAGCTCTCTTGCCAGCTAGAATAGAATGGGAAAGCAAGGCAAGATATATCAAAACAATCGCCGACCACTCAGTCGCGCACAATGGATTGGCAAAGCAAATAACAGCTGGTTCTGCTTACGCACGTTCCACTGTGTCCTCGACATGGTCAAGCATCAGGAGGACTGACGACTTACTGACTGAGCCACTTAGCCGACAGCGATCATTGCAGAGCGTAAATGTGCTTGAATATATCAATATTATGGAAACGGCCGTGAGAAACTTGAAGAATGATCTATAGAGGCAGATGTTGGGATGATCGCCCACGGCCGGGGAAAACCGCAATTCGCCACAAAGTGGTGGTTTCTGTCACGAGCTTGCCGCTGCAAGATTTGATTCAGGCTGCCAATGACTTACATAGTCGTTCGTGCGGCCAGTGGGAACACAAGAAAGAGAAGTAATGTCGATTGGATGTATCTTGTGGAAGGAGTCGGCTGTGCCTCTAAGTCCGAATAATGGAACGAATTGTTACCTTCCGTGTATCTCAATAACTCCTTGTAGTAGTTTCAATTGACCGCCCGATGCGAGATCGATCAAGGAGCATGCTAGGAGACCTATGACAATATACGATATACAGTTTCGATGGAATGCCTGAGGCAGGAGCCATGGTGTCGGAAAGCTTGCCACCACTTCTCTTCCAAGCTCAACCTCTACAGCAATCTTGATGACGATAACACTTCTTGTTTGCAAACAAGATGGCAATTTTTCTAGGAAAGCTATTTGAGCCTTTGACGCCAAGTCAATTGGACTCCTGGAGCTCAGTCGGAACCTCGGGTTGGCGGCTTCTAACGATGGATCTCCTTCCTCATCAGGCGCGCGCAAACAAGTCAATGGTAATCAACACTCGTCCGCCACATGCAGCACAACTGTGCTGAATGGTTTCAAGACGCCATAAGTTTCCCGCAGCATCCTTTCGCTCATACATTTCAGCCCTCTGCGTGCATACAGTAGCGCCAAGCTAGCCGTGTGTGGCGGAAGGAGCTGGAGCGAGCTGAAGCAGCACTGTGTCAAAGAGAAGCGATCGCACTACCACATGACGTACAAAACTTTGCCGATGCACGTCCAATTGACCTTGCATCCACGCAGCTCGATGCAATGTCTCAAAATGTGCCTTCAGCGATGGGAGGCGACATCAACAGTTTAAGCCATGATAAGGGCCCTATTTTGCCAGAATCATATCCCAGCTGCTGGGAGAGCCTACTTGCAGCAACCTCCAAGTATGTCGACAGCATTGCTCTTGTCTCAATGCATCAACCGAGCAGGTTGTATGGCATTGCAAGCACTCCTGCTACATTGAGTGTTCGTTGCGATCATCTGAGATGGACCTACAGAACACTCAAGGCCACTGCAGAGCGATTGGCAGACGGATTGGCAGCTCGTGGAATCAGCTCTGGCACCGTTATCTTCACACTCCTGCCCAATTGTGCCGAGTTCCTCTTGACCCTTTGGGCGGTATGGAACTTGGGCTGTACACTGGTGCCTTTGAACCCTCGCAATCTGGCTAATAGAAGGGAATTGGAGCACATGATTGGCACGGCCTTGCAACAAAGCACATCCGAGAGCGCCGTGGTCATTGCTGGATCGCAAGACATAGCTCGAGAGGTCGACTCATATACGGAGCTGCGCTCTGCAGTCAAGATTGTGGTCGAAGAGCACAACCTCGACGACTGGCTCTCGTTTGGAAACATACTTGGCATTGACACAAATACGCCAACCTTCTATAGAAGTGATCAAGTGCTGACGGCATCAAGTCATGATCGGATGATTCTCTTCACAAGCGGTACTACCGATTTGCCCAAAGGGTGTCAGTTGGACCATCCTCATGGCCTGTCATCGTGGCAAGCGATGCTGGCTGCGGGCACCAAGAAGATTCGCGCTGCTCGTGCGACTCATGGCAGTGTTTGTGCGGTCGTCGCCCCCAACAATCACCTCATGTGGTATGCCACGGCTCTACTTGCGCTCTGCTCAGGCGCTACTGTTGTGTTTCCTGGAGAGGCCTTCGAGCCACAACAGTTCTCTGCTGCAGCTAGAGAAGAGTCCGTGACACACTTCATGGGAGTACCGACTATGATCCACGCGCTTGTAAGTGCAAAAGCTGGATCATCCAATGATCTGGCGAGTCTGACAACTATTGGACTCGGTGGAGCTGGCGTCAGCCCACAGGTTGTGCAAGCATGTATTGATAACCTAGGAGCTCATGGCGTTGAAGTTCTGGGCGGCATGACGGAGCAGGCTGTGTTCTCGAGCGGACTGGTTCGCGAGTCTGCTCATAATAAGCACAATACTATGACCATAGGGCGCTGTCTACCTGGTTGTGAGGTCAAAATATGCGAACCTGGAAGCACATATCCCGTCCCTTTGGGTATGTCAGGTGAATTGCACTTCAACCGGACCAGGCCTCATACACGGATATCTGGGTCAGTCCAACAGCCCGAATTTCTATGTTGAAGGTCAGACAAGATGGATTGCGACAGGCGACATGGTCACCATGGATTCCGAGAAGAGAATCTACTACGTTGGCAGATACAAGGAAATGATCATCCGAGGCGGAGTCAACATCTCATCTTCGGCTATTGAAGCTTGTGTTACAAGGGCGCTACCGGAGATGAAGGACGTCGAGTTGCACGTAGTAGGACTACTTGATGAGGTTGCAGGCGAAGTGCCAGTTGCGGTCGTGGGTAGAACCTTGAATCCGCCCACGGTTGCATCAATCAAGAGAGTTGTTATACAACATCTTGGCCAGATATTCGCATTGGACGTGATCACCCTGCAAAATCTTGGCATGACTGATTACCCCCGAACAGCACTTGGAAAGATTCAGAAATCGAAGCTCAAGGACCTTGTGAACCGGAGAACCCAGAAAGAGAGCAACCGCCAATCGGGTGGTGGCTCCCTTGACATCAGAGTAGTTTCTGTGATTGCCAGGACTACTGGCCTTCCCGTCGAGAGTATTCTTCCGACGACTGAACTTCCAGAGCTCGTTGACAGCATAATGCTCATGCGATTGGCGAACAGAATAGCAAAGGAGACAGGTCGTCGACTGAGTATGGAACAATTAATTGGTGCTCAGACTGTGGGCTCCCTCGTGAGTATGCTCAGTCAGCAGCCCCTTGGATCCAATGGGACCTCGAAGACCAATACAGCGGATCGCTCATCGCTGGAGCATTCCCTCGATGCTGATGATATGATTTTCCTAGAAGGCAGTAAATTCACCTTCAGCACAGTGAAAGAGGTCGTTGAGCATACCATCTCAACCCATGGATTAGACTGGAGTGATGTGGAGTCCGTGTTTCCGGCATATGACTTTACCCGTGTGTTGGTGCAGGACGGAACTTTGGATAAGTGGAGCTTCAAGGTCTTGTTTCTCGCACGAGGACACACTGTCGAGGTGACTAAGCCGTAATGACCAACGTTTCGGACATACTGACCTTCTGTAGAATCTTCGTGCTGCGCTTCTGCGAACATGGGCGAATAACCCGATGCTCACTTCATTCATAGTCACTAATGAAGACCTATATGGTCCAGATCTAGCTCTGCACGTTACACTACAGCACAACGACGAATTTCTAGCAAGTCTCATACGAGATGGCGGCACAGTTCAAAGTCTTGACCAGCTGAAGACTCTTGTGCAAGCTGATCGAAATCATCCTCAGCTACCAGGGCCATTGGTGGGCGCAACAATGTTCTATTGTGAGGAGACTCAGTGTGCTGCGTTGATACATGACAGTAAGCTATGAGACGTGTAGGCTGACGTTCGAACACTGAGAATCTCCCAGTGCACCATGCGGTCACCGATGCCACATTCGCGTCCTTGGTCAATGACGATCTCGACCAGGCACTTGAATCGAGTATCGCTCTCTCACCACATGTATCATATCAGGCTTACTGCGAAACCATTTTCGCTTTGCGCGACTCAAGCACCGCGCGAACAGCCATCGAGTACCACGCGGAGAAGCTGCAACATTTGTCTCGTCATCGGGAGCACCTCTGGCCATCTTTGGGCAGACAGCTTGTTCTTCAGGAAGGGAAGCGAGATGGCTACATTCATACTTTCTCTGCTAAGCCAGTACAGCATCTCTGCACAGTCCATAAGGGAATTGCGCCTTCATTGGTCCTCAAAGCCGCGACTGCGTTGTTTCTGCTACGCCAGACCGGACACACGCATGCAATTTTCTCCCACGTCGAAGCAGGACGTGATCGCTTTCCCTTCCTGCCGAAGTCCATTCTCAACTCGGCTCCTCAACTACAGGCCAGCGATGTTGGAGGCCAAACATTCCAGCTCATCATGAATCTCATACAGCCGGGTTCCGAGGAATCAACGATCGACTTCCTGCTAAGATTACAAGAAGAGCAGAACCTGCAACACACTTACGCAGCGGCGCCATGGGCTGATATTATGGAATCATTGGATCCCAACTCTGCTGCATTCTTCCCAACAGCAGCTTCGACATGCTTTTTCAACTGGTTGGGAGTGGAAATGAGTTCTGGACCGGCTACGTTCCGCAACATTGAAGTGGTTGACGCGGTCTTCAGTGTTACAGCTCCACCGTTTGCCAACAATTGTGCCCTTCGGAGACGGCTTGAGGGCGATGAGATTGTACTGCATTTGCGTGGAGCGGTTCTCAGCATAAAAGAACTTCATCAGGCAGCGCTCAAAATCGAGACAGCGGCTGTTTGGTTGGCGGAGGAGGCCAATTGGATGAATCCTGTTGCTGAGTATCTCAAGCAGTCCAGCAAATCTCCGACCAGAATAGACGAGTGAGATGGGCCAGAAGCTTGTCTGCACGGCAGAGGATACGCGGCCCAGACTAGATTTGTTGCCTTTGCCTTGCAGGCTGTCTTGTATATCTAGACTCAAGGAGACCAAGATATTGCGCTGACTGCACAAATAGTAAGCAAAACGAGAGACTATCGATACAACTCACCAGGAGGCCACCAGGTTATCACAAGCCGAATTTAAAAACTTATGAGCCTCTGGAGGTTGGCTGTATTCATGTGATAACAAGCGGTAAACACATCCGCTTAATTGTTTTGGTATGGTGTAAAGGCATATGCACAGCCGATCGTGCACACGTGTCGTCTCATGCTCGTCTCCTCAATGCCAAGCTCATATATCTGCATGCCACGCTGATCTCATCCATGCTGATTTGCGATCCCTCGCCAGCTCTGACGTGCATAAACTCGTTACATTCATCTCGTAGCCCCTCATCAAACCTCACGAGGCGCTCATACCCCTTAATTTCTCCTGCTCCTCCGGTGTCAACGAGCTGAACACATTTGCAAACGCTGGATTCTGCGCCTGCTGTCGGAAGAAATTCTCCAGAAACGTTTGAGTCTCATCATCTCGGCCCCGGTTCATCGAAGGCCCGTCTTCCGCAGCATAAGCCATCAGCTGTGACTTCGTCATACCGGCACCAAGATCCAAAAAGTCGTTCGCATCGTCTTCCCAATCCCCATCCTCGTCGTCATCGTCGAGATCGGCTGCTGCTGCAGCGTCAAGGGCGCGGTTGGGTCCAGACGCGGAAAGAAGCTCTTCTACCAGGACCTTGATGATTTTGAGTTGTGCTGGGATGATAGTAAATTGGTCTGGTTGCTGTCGAGCACGAGAGCGAGTCATGATGCGGTCGGATTTGGGCACGATCAGGTCTCCTTTCACTTGCACTTCGGCAAGGCGTGGGTCATTGAGCTCATAGAGCTTTGATAGTGCCACGATGCTAAGAGGAGTCAGTAGTGTGAACGCGGGAAGTACGATAAAAGTGAAAACTTACTTTTGACGAATGTCGTCGTATCCAGCGAAGTTGATCGAATTCTCCAGCCACTTGCTCATGACCACCTGCAAGCCACTCTGATCACCAATACGGATATCTGCCAGAAAGGAGACGACTTCGACCGCAGAGATGAGCGATAGTCGAGCGAACACCAAGATCAGACTCTGAATGAACTGGGCCTGAGTTGCAGTCCCGAGACGCACTGCGACAGCCTGTAGCAATTGTGTGAGATAAGGACCCAACTTCTCAGAGCCTGCCTTCTCCACAACTTCCGCCGCAAGACCTCCGACTTCCGCAGCTCCGTGGTCATCAACGGAGGGGTTGAGCAAGCGATCGATGATTACCAGCACGATCTCCAAGCCACCTTTCCCGTCCTGGTCATGGAAGTTGAATACTTGGTCAGGATCGTGTCGAAGCATGTGTCTCACCGCTGCGGTGGCCGACTTCAGGAGCTCGTCATCCTGGGATCCGAGCAGCAGTCGGTTTAGACGTGGCATCACTGTGTTGACAAAGCCTTGAGGCAGTGGTCTTGAACCATGGTCAGCCATAACTGCCAACAGCTCGGCGGCAAGGTTCGCCAAAGCATTCTCCTCCGTCAATGATGCAACGTCAAAGGCTCCCATGAGGGACGGCAGAACCTTTTGTGCAAGCTGAGCGTATGCTTCTGGTCCGGCTTCCGCAATTGTCTCTGCAATATCTTCGAAGGTCTCCGTGACCAAGAGGGCGATCTGGAAGTTGGCTGCGCCTTTGCTGGCAACCGTGAAAAGGAGGTCCAATCCACCACCGACCAGACAGGTCCGCGTGTCGAGCATGATGGCATCGCGTAGGGTCTCGATGATGGTGATGAGAAGATCATCGCTATCATCCAGATCGCTCAAGTCCTGTGTGTTGAGGAAATTGGATAGCGATGCCACAATATCAGGTTGTCTCTGGATGGTTACCGAAGACGGGAGTGCTGCGAGATAGTACTGCAACGCCCGTATGCACGAGACCTTGACAATTTCTGACTCGTCGTTCGCAATTGCCTGCAGGGATGCTTCCATGAAAGAAGCCGCTACAGCTTGCAAAGCATTGCCAGACGTTCTCGTAAGGCTTCCAGCGACCAGGTAACCTCTCGCTCGAAGGAACACTGGCTCCTCTTGCATCGCATGCTTGATGAAATCAACATATCCGTTTGCAGATTCGGGCCCTATTTGCTTCTCGACATCCTGGAAGTCGCCCAGTAGCTGATTGAGCAGATATAGCGCAGCCTCTTTCATCTTCCAGCCTGCGCTCTCGGAGTAAAGTGTACGCGTGTAGGTAAGGAGACCTTCCACTGTGGCATTGTTGAGCCATTCGCCAAGCTTGATGACCAGATCGCCGCAAGCGGACCGCGGAGTGTAGTTGGCAGTGACATTAACCTCTTCTGACAAGAACACATTCACGTCAATGTCCCAAAGACCCTCTTCTTCAGTGGTAATTTGTGCGTATGCGACAGCAACTTTCATCATGTCGATGATCCAGGTAGCAGCACCAGACTGCAATTGCTGCTCGAGCTCTTTCCGCACAGGAGGTGCACGCAAACATGCCTGCAAGAAATCGAGCTCCTCCAGCACCAGGAAGTCCAGCGTATAAGGAAGTCCATCGGCATCTTCCAATCGACCTTGGCGATCGTCTTCAATGTACATCTCGTAATACTGAGCCTGTAGTGTTGAGAGCTCGTGCCAAGTAGCCGAGAAGAGGGCCGGGCTGTGTGGAGACAACATCTGCGGGAACAGTGTCCGTAGTCGCATGAGACTCTTGACGATTTGTAACTTCAGAGCGACAGAACCCCTGTATTGCTCTGCGGCCTCTGGGTTACTTCTCTCCGAGCCTTCTGGAGGAGGCGAAGGTAGCGGAGACTTCAGTGTATCGATGAAGAATGGAAGCCAACCAGCTAGATTCTCTTCTGCGAACGACTTGACTGCCGCTTTGTGGTCTTCCATGACCATTTCAAGGATGTCGAAAGTTGATCGGAACACGGAAACCGCAAGAGCTCGGAGTGTCGGTTTTCGTGCATTGTTCGTAGCCACATCGTAGACGACTTTGACCAGATCGCTTCCGATTTTGAAAAATTGCTCCTCGTTAAAGCAATCGTCCACAAGCTCATTGAGTACTTTCAAGGCACCATGCAACTGGCTGTCCACTCCAGTAGACACAACGCTCATAACGTTCTGCAACAGATCCGGCCAGTCATCGGGAAAGTCTGCTGTGGCGATCTTGCTGACCACAAGACTAGCTGCACTCTTGATCTTCCTCTCATCGCGGCTGCTGGTAGAAAGTTCGAGCAACTTTTGTCTGATCTGCGACTTTCTCTGCTCATCCACAAAAAGTGGGCCAGCGAACTCATCGAATTGAGTCGACCAGCAGGCCAACACAAAGTTTTTCAGCACCAGCAGAGCTGCTTGTCGAACGTCTTGGGGCACATCATTATGAGCTCCGATCGAGAGCAGACCGACAGGCAGGTCCGGGTTGGAATGGAGCTCCTTCAGCTGATACTCGGCATTCTTTCGTGGCCCCTCCTGCGGCGATTGTGTCTCAGTCAGCAGGCGTACCAGCTGCTCCTCCATGGCGTGTGGCGTTGTTGCTAGTGCCGGTAGTTCTCGTGCAACATGCAGATATGTGCCGTGGACCTGCTGCCAAAGGAACTGGGGAGCCCCGCCGCGCTGGAATTGTATTCCACGCTACTTCGATGACTCCAAGTGAATGAATCGCGTTGAATTTGAGCCGGCGCCGGATCACCAGTGGGATTGCAAGATTCCAGTTCCAAGAGCGTGCAAATATTGTCGAGCGTGATCGGCCACTGTGCAGGCGCGTTAGTAAGGTCGAGCAAGAAGTGTCTGTTTGCTCCTTCAAAACAACGTCGCTGTCCAAAACCCACCCGGGTTTTCTTCGGCCTTGGCGTTTCGCGGGCGCGTCGCGTCATTGCCCGCTCCGCTCCGCGTCTCGAAGCAACAGCAACAATCGGACGCCATACCAACATGAAACGTCTTCACGCCAACTAACAGCTTGTCTAGATACTTGCCCGAACTCGCAAGGATGGCCACAGAGCCGGCTACTTTCCTCACTTTCGTGACAGCTTTCACCGATTTCCTCACAGTAGCCATTCACACCATACTGTACGAGCGAGGCATATACCCCAAGACATCGTTCATTTCGGCGAAAAAGTACAACTTCGCTGTGCGGCAGAGCAGACATCCGAAGGTCTGTGAATGGATCAATGATGCTGTCAATGCTGTCGAGAAGGAGATCCTCCAGGGCAATGCCGAACTTGTGGCGGTAGTTATCTACAGCAAGCAAAACAAGCCGCTTGAACGAGTAGTCTTTGACGTTTCGCGGTTCCCCGTCGTTTCCGAGAGTGAGCACAACGTGCCTCTGGAGGCGGCAGATGGACCCGACATGCCTGTCTTGCCACTCGTTGATCTTGAAGAGCAGATGCGCGCCACTATGAGCCGGTTATCGAATCGTGGAGCCGATATGAAGAAGCTGCCAGATGGTTGCACTTTTACAGTTGCAGTTGAATTGAGGCCTGATGGCGAAGCTCCACTCGAGCACCCGCAGCACTGGGTGCCAGCACAAGCACCTCTTGATGAGCAACAATCGAACTTGGACAAGCAGACCAGACCTGTTCGAGCTGTTCATGCTGGCAGCATGGCATTCGAAACCTGGATAGAAGAAATCGAGGAAACAAAACCATCAGACACAAGTCAGAGTACTGGCAGTTGAGATACCTTCCACTGCTGCTGCTATCTGGCAAGGGGACTGGCACGCCGCATATCTACATCACAACATTTTTGCATTTGCGGGATCTTCGTCGATCAGCCCGTTGCCGCATCGAATATTGCATATACGCTCTTCTGGGCTGCGCCATCTTTGCTCTGCTCCAGTGTGGCTTCTCCGTCAACCCACATGCGATAGTAATCGACACCTGCCGGCTTCCACCCAAGTTGTCCAAACAAATCGACGGCATTAGCATTACCACCCCATACTTCAGACACGAGTGTCGCTTGCTCTGTAATTTGCTCTGCGGTAAAGTCATTCATCTCCTCATTCGGTAGCGGCACGCTTTGAATAGCTTCAACCCTGGCCAACTCCATGGTAGCAACCAAGATTGCTCGTGCAGATGCTGGGTCTGTCGCATATACGGGGCCTATGCGTACCCCTCCGGAACATCTTCTGTTGATGGCCCAGGCGACGATGTCCTTTGCCGACGTTGGCCTGGACGTCAATACCAGTGCAACGCCTTGAACGTCCGGGCGATGGAACAAATGTTCGTCTGACCACAAAGCCGGCCTTTCAAAGCCAGTGATGCTCAGCTCATGCTCAGCTAGAAGTTCTGGTGCTACATTGCGAATGTCGATGATCTGCGAGCCCTCTGGAAGCTGTGGCCTGGACACTGGATCCTTCTCCACCAAAGATCTGACCATTATGCGAATAGTCCCCAAGGGCGATGATACAAACTTACGACGCTCATCTGTACTAAGTCAGATACCAGATCTCCAGTCATTGAACTCGCCAACTCACAAGTCTGCTTCTGCTCAACAACCCCATCAAGGCCAATATATTCCACCCCGTTGCGAGTCAAATCGTACTCCGCCGCCTTGAACAACTCACGACCAAGTCCTTTCCCTCGATGCCGTTCATCAATGATGAACATGGACACCCATCCGGTAGAGTTCTTGTTCACAATGCCAGCCACATGACCGACCGGTGCATTGGAAGATTTTTCGATAAGCAGAATCATTCCATATCCGCGGCTCGGATTCATGTATGTGTCCAAATCATAGTATCCACGATTCTGGCGTCACAGTCACCGATTAGTTGTTTACACACCGTTCGTGGCTTGTGTCGATCAACATACCCAGCCAAGAGTCTGCATGAAGCCCCACCATACTTTTCGAAATTCGTCGGTGTTGACAGCAGGGCGGATCAAATACGACTCGTTATCGTACAGAACGATTCCAGGTTGTGAGCCCATTTTGTCCCGCCAAAAGGTCAAGAATCAAGTGGTTTGTCGCACAGCAACGAAGTGATGACTCTATCGGGCAAGCGCGAAAAACCAAAAAGACCATG
Organism: Cercospora cf. flagellaris; assembly: GCA_005356885.1. Lineage (NCBI taxonomy): Eukaryota > Fungi > Ascomycota > Dothideomycetes > Mycosphaerellales > Mycosphaerellaceae > Cercospora > Cercospora cf. flagellaris. The sequence goes on from RJLU01000002.1 coordinate 1,130,438, forward strand.
CCATCTATTCAGGTGCGGCTGGATGAGCTGCATGCAGCTGTATAGCTGACGAATGATGTGGACAAGCGGCGACGTGCTAGCAAGCTATCGATAATTAGTGGCCGAGGCCGAAGCGTCTTGCTGCCTCAAATGCTGTGACATGCCCAAGACAAAGGCTTGCCTACATTGCTTTCCTCAGACATCAGTTATCGGATCAGAATCGTGGCCTCGATTTTCGATGTGCAGACCCGAAATGCATAACCACACATTCATCCATCTGCAAAGTTCCGCCATGGCAAAGCATGTTGTGCGTCTTCAATCTCATGCCTTTGACAATTTCGCGTTCAGAATGAGGGACGTTTTCTCGCTGCATCGACAGCGACAGTGACGCTTGCATTGGATGAGAAAGTACATAAGAACAACGCGTCCCCGCAGGACGCGTTCGTATAGACTTCGTGAACGGTTGACCCTGTTGATCATACACACCGTAGTTCGTAGGATCGTAGCAGCGAAACTTGGCAGGCACATGAATCGTACAGCACCGATACCCTGCATGACACTTGGCAGTTGTATGTGGAAATTACGCTTGCAACAGATGGCATCGATTATCCATTCTTCTCTCTGGTCTACACCGTGGTGCCCTATGTTCTCGCTTGCCACAAGGGGCTTTGCAACAGATTCCGTATCTCCCTCCTGTGCAATCCCGCCAATCTGCCCTCCGTGCCCATGTTCGTGCCGTTCGTAAAAAGCTATGGGGATATCGCAAAAACAGGACGTAGAGGAAAAGTCAACATTCTTAAAAAAAAAAAAACAGCCGCCCAACGCGACAACGCCTTCGCTAAGAAAGATCATGACGATCGAGAAACACAAAGGAAAAGCTTCAGGATGACGCTTGCGAGTTTCGTCGCGTGGTTTTGTGAGATTGCCTTTCTCAATTTTGCTTCGTTCCAGATTCCAACGGTCGCAGTAGGGTTTAAAGCTTCGTCCTGCCTTCCTCGTTGGTACCTCTCCGTACAGGCATGGGAGGCATGCCAGGCTCTCTGGGCGCAGCAGCAGCACCACCACTCACCATCCTCGCGGCACCTTGCACAGCAGATGAGATTGCTGCGCCGACACTTGGACCTGCTTCGCCCGAAGATCCTGGGGTGGCGCTCCGAGTCTGCCGTTGGAGTTGGGCAGATGTCAGCCAATGGACTTGTCGACTGAGACCTGCGACTTGTGCTGTGAGATAGGAGATTTCCTCGCGTGTGCGTAGGTTCTCATTGAGAGTTTGCATTTGATGTCGGCCGTCCACTTCGGAAAGAGCGGTGTTTATGCGGGACATCTCGTCTCGGAGGCTCTCGTGCATGGACAGGAGATGGTGCAGGGGAGAAGCGTAGGGGCCATTGGTGGCAGGAGGTGGGAAGGGGGATGCGAGGTCGAAGTCCGAGGTGAAAGGCTCAGGTATATCCATGGGCCGGGGTCCTGGTACTTCAGGCAGCTGACGCGGTGAGGTTTCTCGAGATGACTGGCGACCAGTGCGTGGTGATCTGGCTGCTGTGTCGAAATCAATCTCAAAGTCGTTGGCTCGCAACGGGGAGACAAGGTCATTGATCGTGTCAGGACTGCTCCGTCCCTGCGGTCGCAGAAGTGGTATTGAACTTGAGTCGGCGCTCGTGCGGTCCGGGTTGGGCGAACTCGTGTACATGATGTTTTGCATCGAATCAAATCCATTTTGCAGCACTTGCAACTTTCGACTCATTTCTTTTTGGGCGGCCTCCTGCTCGTCGAACCGCTGAACCATCATGGTGAAGAGCGGAGCCATTTTCGCAAAAGTGCAATTCCTCGAATGCACATCCGCTTGAGATTTCATGCTTCGACTTGTACAGCCAAGCGCTTTTCCGGGACAAGGAATGACATTGGCAGAGCATTGGGTCGTTTTGTGCTCAGACAAGTTGCGGTAGTAGACTTCTTCTTTGCACAAATCGCAAGATATCTTGCGATCAGGACATTGAGTCTTCCAATGGGATTCCAAGGTACACTGCTGCATCTCCTCACGGCATGCCACGCAGCTGACGGGAAAGTGCAGACAGCCTTGCTTGGAGTCTTTCCGCCGCACCGGCAACTCGCATCCATCCTTGGGGCATTCGATCATGGCGTATCCACAGTATATGGAGATGTGGTCCTGCACTTCTCCACGCTTGACTTCCACGGGGCAGCCCTCGTCAGTCTTGGGGCATTTGACGAGCAGATCATCAACGATGTTAATCAAGATCTTGCTCGTTGCCGACCGCGGTCCGAGCTTGGCTGGCGTCCGGCATGTCGGGCAGTCGCCTTTCGCAGCGAGCGGATTATACGTGGTCACCAGCGACCATGTTTGTCGGATGCAGTCTCGACAGAAGTAGTGATCGCACTCGGCCAGTACGACGGGGTCCACGAAGGGGCATCGACAGATGGGGCACGTGAGGTTGTCGTCCGGAGTGGCAACATAGTCCAGGAGGCGCAAATCCACAGGCGGGTTGAGGTTTTGCGAGCGCGCCTTTGATTTCAGAAAATTGCGTTCTTCCATGTTCCTCCGCCGCTCCAGCCTCGCCATGGAGGAGGACATGGCGCCTGTGCTGGTCGAAGCGCTTCGTTGCATGGTCGCCCCCACATCCGCGGATCCGGACTCCAAGTTTGCACCACCGTGGGACACGGCTCTGTTGTGCGATTGTGTGGAGTTGTTCTGCGGAGGAGCACGGCGGGCGGATCTGAAGAAGAGAGGTCGTGACATGTCTGAAACCCAGAGGATGGAGGGAGGTCTAGCAGCCGCCGCTAGCGTGGGTAGGGGCGATCCGAATGATCGTCGTCAGCGCAAATCACTCCTTGCTGCGTTCTGTGCACAACAGCAGACTGGCGACGCCCGCGTCGAGAGCCAACCGTGGTAGACAGACTGAGCGAGGAAGAACGGGGAGAAGTGATGGACAAGGCCGGTGATGGCGTGCTTCCCGAATATGTCGGATGGAGTCAGCAGTGCCGGTTTAGCAGATGCATCGACTTCCCGGCAGAGGCATGTCTGGAGCGAAATGATGCGCGAACCCGGACACGCGGAACGAGTGTCTGAAGTGCAAACTCACGACACGACGTGCAAATGAGAGGGCTCGTTAGGGCTCGTCGCCATGTCCTGAGCGTGCACGGTATGCCGATTTATGCTTCGACCGACTGCTGCAAATGCCCATTCCCCGAGCATGTGCAGACGAGGGCAGCAGACGGGTGTTGGCATGAAGTTCTAGCTACTCGATGCTCTGGCCAGCCGCAATATGGGTAGCTGGGGAAGATTAATCCTGCTGTGCTACCACCGCATCCTCGTCCTCCTCATCCACTGGCACCGCCGCTATTTCGAGGTGTCGCGGTGGAGCTCAAGCCACAGCCGCCTCGCACGCACCCCGGTCCGACGATCTCTCTCTCACGTGCATCTGTCCCTCGCAGATCCGCTGCCTGTTGACATCTTCAATCAACTAGCCTTGACCCAGTCTGTCGCAGCACCGTCCTGTCGCATTGCGAATACAATCAGGAATCGCCCTCGAATCTTGCTTGCAGCCCGCCAGACTGTAATCGCAGGAAATCTCCTTCAACCCTGAGTGTATCGCATTCCGGCCTCGACTGCGAGTTGAAACACTGCGCACGAGCACTTGCGCCTCCGCATGCAGGCATCACCTCGGACGGCGTAACAGAGTCCAGATTGGAGCTCTGCGGGCGCTCGCCAACCCTCACCACAACCGCGCCATGTCGACCTCACCTCATCAACTGCTGCTGCTAGCCGACCATCTAAAGCTCTCGCTCCTCGAACGCCAACGAGCCATCAGCCTCAACCTCGAGCCGAGCAAACAAGATGGTCAGATCCAGCGATCCCTGTCGCAGCTCCAAGATGGCTTGGAAGAACTAGAAGCCCAACGGCGAGATCTAGGAGAAGCAGAAGAAGACGACTCGGAATTGGCGCGATTACGGAAACAATACAACCAATTATACGCACAATTCCATGGCTCAGCGCCTCCCTCATCCGAAAGTGCAACCCCAAACAATGCTGCTCTAGCATCCGACTTCGCAGCAGCACGATCCAAACCGAGTAGATCGAGAAATGTCCGCTTCCGAGACAACCCAGACGAAGACGATGCCGAAGCGCAAGCCAATCGCGCAGCCCTATTCGCAGACCAGGAAAGATACAGAGACGAACCAGAAGCTCCGAATCAGGACAATCTAGACAATCAACAAATACACGCATACCACAAACAAGTGCTTCGAGAACAGGACGATCAATTAGATGTTTTGGGACAAAGTATAGGGAGACAACGCATGCTCGGGATACAAATGGGGAATGAGCTCGACGAGCAAGTGGAATTGCTTGATGATGTTGAGAGGGGAGTTGATCGGCATAGCAATCAGTTGCATGGAGCACAGAAGAGGTTGACGACGTTTTCGAGAAAGGCGAGGGATAATTGGAATTGGATCACGATTACTATTTTGATTATAATATTGGTGCTGGTGATAGTGGTGTTGAAGTGAGTGGGGTAAGAAGAGTATGATCTTGCATGTTGAGAAGCATTGGCATTTGCAGCAGTACCTGCAATTGTTGGGGAGGATGAATAGTACTAGATGTGTTGATACTATACCTGACGAAATCACGACTTTAGATGACCACGAGATGATTCATGGGGCTGTGAATTCAACTTTCCATATTCGATTTTCTTGGAATTGCATACATTTTGCCAGAATGGCCTCACATTGAGTTCATCTTCGGATTTGCCACCAGTCTTTCGTGGAGTGACTGCTTCTGAACTTATTCATTCGTGATCGCCTGCTCAGCATAGTATCACATCATTTCTCAGATTTCTACAACTCTCTTAACCTCCTCAACCTCCTTTGGCCGTCCTTTCCTATCTACTCTCTCGTCTCTCGGATCGAAACCTCCATTTCCCCAGAGTGCCCACTCTGCAGTCGGAGTCTCCGAAACATAATCTTCAGGCCCAAATTTCTCTCCATTCTCCACACATCGGAAGAAAGCAGGATAATCAATGGTAGTGTGATATCTCCCAGCACCCTCGTACTTCGTTCTGATGTTTTGCTCGTTGCCTGCTTCAAGAGGACGCCAAAATCGCGTCTTGTCAGCGAGGAGAATGCAACATGAGTGCGCGTGCTCGGCTCCAATGCCATAGTCGAGAACTCGCTTCTTCAGCTCTCTTTCGAGCGCAAGGACAAATGCTTGGACTTCTTCGTAGAAAGGTACGTTCTGCATCGAGAGACCAGCTCCTTTCGAGGTTGAGGTTCCACAATATGTGACACCCTTGACTTCAACAAATGCTGGCAGAGCACGTTGTACGAGGTCCGCGTAGCCTTGAGCTTCGTCGTCGATGTTGAAGCCTTTGACAAGAGTGAGACGGAAGACTGTGCGGTGGGTGTGACGCTTCTCACGTAAGATGTCCATGCATCGGGTGAAGCGCTCCCAGTAATCTCGGTGCAAGGGCCTATCGATCTTGCGAAGTGCGTCCTTATTGGAAGCGTCAATAGACACGTATAGTTGTGTCACAGGCCCCAAAGCCGCGAGTTGCTCCGGGTGCTGCGCGTTGCATACGAGGAATGAGGAGATATGGCTCGCGTGCAGCATGCCCAGGAGCTCGTTGATGTGTGGATAGAAGATTGGCTCGCCAACGAGTGAAAGGGCACAATGCCTGATCTGCATCCCCTCGGCGAAACGCTCCGCTCGCACGCCCGGCACACCTCGAAGTTGCTTGATCTTCTGATAATGCCCGGCTGTCATGCCTTGGAAAATCTCGTCAGGCGGATCGACGGTCCAGCGCCAACTCGTCCCTACCGGATTTGTGCCATGTCTCCAGCAGAATACACACTTGTTTGCACACGCTAATGACGGAGTGGCCTCCATGCATTGATGTGAGGCGATGCCGTAGAAGGAGAACTTGTAGCAAGAGCCACGACCGCGCAGGGCGGATTTAGTCCAGCGACAGATCTTGACGCCAGAATGTGAGCCGACAATTGTGTAGCCTTGCTTGGTGAGGGAAGAGTATGTGGGCGACTCTTTGGGCACCATGGCTTTCGGAACAGCTGGTTGAGTTGCTTTCTTGGTCGAGGTAGTGGTGAAGTCGACTGGAATCGGCGCTTTGATGTCTTCGAGATCGTCAGTCGTGCTTCGCTTTGTCGTTCGTCCTTGAGCTGGAAAAAGTGTCTCTTCGTCCTCATCCTCTGAAGCCTCGTCGCCACTTTCTGCAGGGTCTCCACTTCCTGGCACTCCAACACCTAGCCCTTGACCTCGCCCTAGATCTTCAATGATGTTGTATACACCCCTCCGCCATTCTTCCAGTCTCATGTCTGCATCGTCGCCCTTCACATCTCCCGTGCCCAATGGATACGCTCGCTTTTTGCCAGTCAGCTTGGCCATCCACCGGTCCACCTCAACCGCTTGACTGCAGTAACCTTCTTCTTCCGTCGGCCATTCTTGACGATCTCCAAAGCCAAAGACGCTATATCCTGCCAGGCCTGATAGCGACTGATCGTCTATTCGGAAATCGTGGTGGGTCTCTTCGAGATGCGATAGGAAGTTCGACAACTCGGTGTCGATGTTGTAGGATGGGAGAAGGACGTAGTAGAATGCGGCGGTGCCACTACGGGCTTGCTTGGGGGCAGAGATGAAGTAGTCGTCGTAGTCGATCTCGGTCAGGTCGTGGACTATGGGAGCCAGAACCCTGTCATTGGCTTCAATCGTCGATGCCAAATTCTCTGCATACGCTCGCGTTGACCCTCCAAGAGAATAGTAGAAGACATATGGCTGAATCTGATCAATCGCCCTGACGGGACTGTCCTTACGCTTTGTCGTCCGCACGCCTTTGACGCGTTTGGGCCCTTTTGGTTTTAATGGCTCCGCCGGTAGTGTTTGTGGTATACTACTGCTCGCAGCCTTCTTCTCATCGACCAGCTGTAATGGCTTCTCTTGAACTGGCGAACCCAAAGGTGGTGTCAGAAGCGCTTTTGCTTTCTTACTCCTCCAATGGGCGAGCAGACGAATCGCGGCCAGCAGAATGCCGGCAGAGAGGAGCACTTCCACTCGATGCGCGCGATAGAGCAGCAGCACCTCTCGCGGGAGATCGAGGAGGCGGAGTTGGTCCATCGTGCGTCCGAGGTGTCGCTGCTGCTCGCCCCAGCAATTTCCCCTCGAGGACGTGATGAAGCACGAAATCTGGCGGAGGCGGCAAGCGAGCCCCACGTCGCGGATCTGACTCCGCTAAGGCTCGCTCCGGCGCCCGCGCGCGTCACCTGTTGCTACACGCGTCGACCTGACCTTCCGTCTTTCACTCACCAGGCTGTTGTTCATCGTTCCTCAGCGGCTTGCGACAAGCTCTGTCGCTGCAGTAAAAATATGGCACCCAAGCTGTCAGAGCACTGCATTCCCCTCGAACATCCTCACTGGTTCACCGTAACACTCGCAGCGTTCTTGGTCGTTGGCATCTTGGTCAGCTATCTACCACAACACTACAAAATCATCTCTCGCAAGTCCAGCGATGGCCTGTCGCCGTGGTGGATTCTCTTGGGTGGGCTCAGCAGCATCGCTGCCATCGGCAACATTCTCACGCTTCCCACCAGCAGGGCCGACATGCTTTGTTGCCGGGAGATCGGAGAAGGAGCTTGTGGAGCTGCCCTGCTCGGAGTCCTCCAAATTGCAGTTCAGTTCTCCTGCTTCATGATCATGTATGACACTGCATTTCTGCTTGACAACTGCACGATACTGACTACGCTCAGCGTCTTCCTGTACATCACCTTTGCGCCGCGAGAAGAGGACGGCGAGGTGCTTTCCACCTCAACTGCTACATTGACAAAGCCTCCACCCCCAAGCCGCCCACGGGATCCCCTCATCGTCGGAACCGCCATCATCCTCTCACTCCTCGTAGTCGCTCTCACATCACTGATCCTGGTCATTCGCTATCCTCAGCACACCCAATCCTGGGCGGATCTGCTGGGTTCCGTCTCTGGAGTGCTTGCCGCGATACAGTACCTGCCCCAGATCTACTTCACTGCGAAGATCAAGGATTTGAAGAGCTTGAGTGTGGGAACACTCATCATACAGGCACCTGGCGCTTTCCTGTTTGCGTACAGTCTCTTCCTGCGCGTGGGCGTGGAGGGCTGGAGCACCTGGCTGGTCTATATGGTCACGGGAGCTTTACAGATGGTTCTACTTGGCATGGCTGCTTCATTCCATGCTACGCGACAACAAGAGAAACGACAGGGCATCAATCACGACAGCAGCGACGATGAAGATGCCGCTGACTCGGAACGCACTACCATGGCGAACAACTCGGATGGCGCGGCTGACGAGCGTACAGCTCTTCTAGGCCAACACAGGGACTCGTATCGACCGGACGAAGATCATGTTCGCATTGTTCCCGGTTCCTAGTGGGCGGGAGATTGGAAGGAAAGATCTTCACGCGCTATGCGCAAAGCTCATCACAGGTTGATCGATTGGATAATCATCGAGGTATTTCTTAACCGTGCACGGCATCCTCTCGCTACAGATGGACGTCTCAGGGCATGCATCAAGCGTCTCCACCACTACAGAGTAAGAAGCGAACCTGCTGAGAGCGATTCGGAATTGAGTACGACCCACGCTTCTGACAGCCAGCGCGACCTTGCGTATGCTGACAGCACTGAACAATATCGCCGTGGAAGGTTGAATTATCAAGAGGATAGACCCAGGGTGCCAGATGACTCTCGAACAGGACCGCGGCTTTCTCGACCTCTGGTGCTCCGCGGCGGCTCCGATAATGAAGATCCGGCAGATTTACTGCTGTCGCAGCAGGCGCAGCCAAGGCGCAGTCTTGCTACGCAAGCTACCGCGTTCCTACGGCGGTCAAGCAGCGCCATTGTGGCCCGCGCTCGTAGTCTCGCAGAACTCGAGACCTGGCGAAATGCGTACAGGCGCCTCAGCGACCCTGCAACATACCGCAAGATCCTGAGACGGCTAAGCGACTTGCTGCTTCGTCGCCGCGATTCAGTGATCGAGAATGATCGTAATGATCCGGTTGATAGCAGAGGTTAGTTGCCAGTCTCTGCTCGATAATTTTGTGATCGAAATTGACACCATGCAGCGTACGGGACTCTCGATGGCTCTGCCTCACCTCTACTCCCCGGCGCGCACAATCAACACTTTACCCAAGGCTTTGGCTTCGGCGAAGATGAACAAATACGCCCGCGACGTTCGCGTCGTCAAGAGTCCAATGTGCCTCCGCACGTCGTGCCAAACCCACGTGTCACGCCGCCCATTCCCATGCCACCGGGCCCTCCCAACCCCAGGCGGGGCACCATATCACCTTTTCTAGTTCCGGGCACGCCCCCGAACACTGTCGATCCTTCTTATGTTCCAAGCAGCGATGACCTGCCGAGCCTCTCAGGCGTGAACGAGCCTGTGGATCCGCCGTCCCAACGTCTCGAGTCGCTAGGCCAATTGGGAGTACCTCCACCACCTTCATCGTCTCCAAGACCAGCCGAGCCACTTGCAGGCCCTTCGCACCTCCCGCCCCTGCCTGAATTGCGCCCTACTGATGTCAGAGCCGTTCGTGAACATCGTGAGGGCCTCACGCGTGCTGACAGTCGAGGTCGACTCTTAGCTCTGAACTCGGATACCCTATCGGGGACTGCTCAGGGCCACGATGACGTTGGACGTTTCATGCGCAAGCGACGCGAAGGGGAAGCCGCCACCCCATCTCCAGTAGTAGGCGGCTGCGAGACGCGTACTCCTGCACCACCTGCAGGCGCTCCCACTGATGATGGCATCCAGCAAGGCGAACTACCTGACAACTGGCTCGAAATGGAAAGAAGACAAACCCGTGAGCGGCGGGAAGCGGAGGCAGAAGCTCGCCTGCGAGGCGCCGCTCGCACTGCCACGAACCAGGAGAACCTTCAACGCCCTGATTCGACTACATCATCTTGGCTTACGGACGATGAGGTTGATTCGAACGAGATCGCTGTCCGCTCGGCAAGTGACGACGTTTGGTTGCCTTTTGCTGCTGCTGCCGCTAGGAATGCCAGGATCGCTGCGGGATCTGCACCGGGGGCACTTCAGCCAGGAAGGGAACCTTCTCCTATTTCGGATGACGAAGTTGCTGTGGATTCCGCATCGGAGGACAGTGAAGATGATGCTGACGGTATGAGTTTGGAGGACGTACGAGGATTATGAGGTTTTTTGCGCACTTTACTCTCGCTGTAGGGAAAGACCACCGTAGTTGGAAAATAGACGGCATAGAACTAGGCCATAGGAGTAGTTCGTAATTCATCCCTTCCAATAATGTTCAGAGATGTCTTTCTCAATGTTTGCCAATCTCTATCCTTATGTGATACAATAGTGGCAAGGACTCCAAACCACTGCATCCGCTTGCTGATCTCCGCAAGTAATTTGCTTAACATTTGCAACGACGATTGCAAAACAATTTGTCATCCTCCTCCATGTCATCTGGGTCACCACCGACCATATCCTGCTTCCCTTGTGCCAAATTCGCGTTCAGCTCTGAAAAGTCGCCTACGGTGTTGTGTGGTGGTCTAGCTGGACTATTAGCTAGACCGCAGTACAGATTCGGGATGAGAGGTCTTATCTAGCCAGCTATCACAACATTATATGTTATATATCGTTGCCAGAAGTCGGTCGCAAGCATTGTGTCGTTGACATCTCCCTCTGCTCTGGAAGACATGGACTGTGACATTGACTCCCGGTGTATTTCTGATACCTCTCCCAGGTCGGGGAAAGGGGTTTGTACTGCTATGAATCCCATCTGGAACTCTGATACTAACTAAGATGGACATTAAGATTTGTATCTTCAAAATATGGGCGCGAAGATGCCACAGTCGCTCTTTCATCGGTACTATCCCACGATATCGTGCTCGTACCCTTCTTCGTGTTCAAGTCTTTCTATCGTTAAGGAACCTGGTCGAGAAAGTAGTTAGGCGGTAAAGGAGTCCTAAATTTCTCGCCCACGATGAGGTTCTTCGAGTGTCCTTTGACTCGTGCCCCGTTTGGAAGTAAGTTCCTTTGAACCGCCGCGTAGTGCAACTCCTATGACTCGAACAACCTCGCGAGCGAAAGGGAAGCTCACAGAGTAGTGTTCTATTCCTGCTGTAAGTCAACCGAACATGTTCAACATTGACTCGGTCCAATGTGCGTATGTGGAAAGATCGTGTGAAATTTCGTGTATTGAAAAGACCGAAGCAATAAAAGGCAACAGCGGCGACTGATGATGATGATGATGATGATGATGATGATGACATGTAGGTATATATACATATACAGGTGATGCTACGATGAAAAATATGCTCCAAAATTCGTCATAAATGTTGGTGCCCCATGAACCCTCCGCAAGCAACGCATTATTCCGAAATCCTGGGTATCATGTGTGCGGTTGCGGATGTATTGCCCTAAAAGACGAGACAAGATAAGATATACCCTGCTCCCCAACCGTCTCTTTCTCCTCCTCCTCCTTCTCTCATCTTCTGCTCCTCATGCCCAAAAGCGACAGTTCATCGGTGCAGAAGTCGCACAATTTGTATGCGTTCATCCCTCTACCGACATATCGAGTAAGGATCAATAGACATGGACCGAGCCGTGGCTACAGTGGCTCATCACTCATCCTATGCATGGCCGCCTTGCCAGACCGCAGTGAGCCAGCCATTTGCGAAGCCTTGCGAAGCAGCCATGTTCGCCCACTCTGCAACTTCGCCACCATCGACAAATGCCGCAATGTCGTCGCCGCCCATGCGCGTGTCGATGCTGTTGAGCCAGGCCTCTTTAGCCATCGGATCCCATACTTGTTGAGCTTGTGCAGGCGGTGGTTGCTCCACAGATTGATGAGGCTGCTGCGGCTGGGAGGGCTGACCTGGTGGCGGATAGCCCGCATGCTGAGGTTGTCCTGGTGGCCCTGGCGGATACTGATGCGAAGCGCCGTTCACGTATGGGTTTGGCGGGGGCGGCGCCATTTGGTAGTGCCCATTTTGTGGCGTCCAGTTACCATAGGCAGGTTGTGAATGGTGGCGCTCAAATGGCGGTGACGGATGTGCTTGCGAAGGAGTCGTGCCAGTCGCTGACTGTGACGCGGGCGATGTCAAGCTCGGCGGGCCAGGCGCGGGACTTGGCCCTTCGGAATAGGAAGGGCGGAAGTTGTTTACGTGAGCTGGTTGATATCCATGTGGTGGAGGCTGGTGTGAGTGTTGACTGGGCGAAGGACCAGCAGAGGGCGGATGATGATGGCCATTGGGCGGGTACTGCTGCGCGTGTTGATGTGCATGCTGCGGCGGTTGTTGCTGGTGAGCGTACGTGTCGTAAGCCCTGAAAGGACCACTGGTAGGCGTCGAGATGCCAGGAGGACGACTCGCTGGTGCACCTGAGACAGCATTGATGGCACTCCACGAACCACTCTCTGGCTTTGCGGGTTCTGAAGTGACGGGAGGACGATCACCTTCCTCGCTCTTGACGGTCGTACCCGAGTTGCTATCATCGTATATCGCGTCCAGTGGGCGAGAATCAGGGCGCTGTGCATCCGTCATCTCTACATCTTGATCTTCAAGGTTGCCGAAGTCTATGAGCGTGCGCTCCAGCAGCTTGAACTCGTCTAAGCCACCGCCTGAGCCGCCTTCTCGTAGACTGAGATGGCGTGTGCTGACCGGGCTATCGCTTTCAGATGCGCTCTCGACATTCTGGACGTTCTTTCTGTAGTCGCTCTTGATTCGCCGGAAGTATTTGTGCATCCGATTGATCGTCTTAAACCATCCATCCGCCATATGCAGCTTGGTTCGCATGTTGCCGATCATCTCCAGAGCTTTGCGGGCAGCTTCGAATCCTTTGCTCTCGCCAGGCTTGGCATCCGGCTTTCCGGGCTCTGGACGTGTGCACATGTAGCCATCCGGGTCCATCCATGGGAAGTTGATACAGTACACGCCCACGAATGACACTGTGTACACGGCGAAACCGACGATGGGTGTCTCCACAAGCTTGCCCCACTCCTGGCACGTTCGGACAAGGTCGATAATCTCGCGCGCGGACCTGAAGCATTCGCGAGCGCTTTCGTCCCAAAAGCCATCGGGCACCGTGTATTTATCGGCGGGGAACAGTGGTGCATCAACTGGTCCTTCCGGTTTTGAGCAGCGAATAGGAATGAAAGGGACATATTCGCGATGCAGCATGATCTGACACAGCAAGTAGACCGTGTGCACCAGCGTGTACGGCGTTGATGTCTTCAAGCTGATGTGCGCTTGAGTGTTTTGAGGCGTGAGTGTGTTCTGTCGCGGAAGGCTGGCTTTGAAGTCGAGGCATTGGCGCCTCAACTGGTAGAACTCGCATCGGTCGTCCCACGGGGGATGCACCTCAACTCTGTGCGGCGTTAGCCAATTGCAGCAATTGCGACGAATGTGCGATCCTTACCTGCGCCCACCAGCGCACGACCATTTGACCACTTTGCCATAGATCTCGAGTATCTTCACATAGCGGCTCACGAGGCCCTCGTCTGGACCAACTTCTAGCCTCCCCTTGTCCTCGTCGTCGTCTCTCCACGCACTCCGTGGAGAGGGAGCTCTACTCGTCTCTGGAGTGGCCGCAGTGCCTAGTCGTACCGATTGCTGCCGCTGGCTTTGAACTTCCGCTCGACCAGGACCAGTCACGCTTCGGTCCTCCTCGCCCAGCATTAAAGTGCGTACCTTCTCCGCAAACAAAAAGGATCTCTCGCTGGCCGGCAGCTGAATTCTCAACTCGCGCGCGTGCAACATCTGAGGCCGGTACTTGCCACTGCTCAAGTAACGATCCATAATATAGCAGCTCCAGAAAGTGCGCCGTCGAATCTCTTGCAAGATGAATGCGTCCTCGGTCGACTTGGACGACGTCACGGAACTCTTTCTCCCTGATTCCATTCCCATGCGCTCTGCTTCAGCCGAAAGAGCCAGCGATCGGGAGAGAGGCTCGTCGTCCAAGTCCATTTCGTACTGTAGCCCCATTGATTGTGCAGCTCGGATCGCCATGCCCACCGTCAACCACGCTTTCGCTCCCCTGCACATGCCCCATTCGTGCAGACCGAGCATGAGAGCAGCCTGACAGCGTTCAATGTCATGGTAGCGATTGTCCGTCCAAATCGAAGCCAGTCTCTCGTTGGCCGCCGCAGCGTAGTACTCGGATGCTATGAGAGGATTACTCGGACGTGTCGCAGTCGGCGGCGAGTGGTGCGCGACTAGCTTCTTGTGAAATCGAGCTGTCAAGGCGAGGAAAGCCAGCAAGAACTCGGTCGAGGCTGGTGGGCGGGCAGATGCAGTGGTATCCACTGGTGCTCCATTGGACTGCGGCGGTAGCTGACTTGTGAATTGTACGGGTTTGAGGAAGGTCGGAGGATGTAAGAAGGGGAGATCGGCCGAGTAGTGTTGTTGGAAGATGTCAAAGAGCTCCTGCCACACATGCGGTGTCAAGAGGCGCGGATCAAGAGCATCGAGCGAGGGTCGTGGAGAGTCTCGCGGACCTGCGATCGGATGGGCTGGATATGTCGATGTGCTCTTCCTCGGTCTCTGTCGCCTTTCGGCATCCCCATAGACATCGGCCCGTCCTGATATGCTGTCCCGGCGGCGACTCCCAGCGGTCACGGGCGGCGGGTACTGGCATTCCCTCCCCGAGTTCTCGCACGACCGACACGTCGTCCCGACGCCATTGTTCACACACTTGACCTTGGATCGCCGGCAGCGAATACAGGCTATGCTGGAGCGCATTCGTCCTGCGCCGGGCAACTGCCTGGGCTCGGGCCCGGCAGCGGCGTAGGGTGGTCCAGACGGGTCGCTCTGAATGTTGGGGTCGCGGTGGGCGTGCGCGTTGGTGCGCGGGCTCTCGGTGAAGCTGTGCAACAGCGCTGCTCCCAAATGGTTCTCCTGCTGCTCCACGGTGGGCGGTGTCGGGCGTGTCAGGGCAGATGAGGTGTGCAGTCTGCAGTCGAGCTTCGAAGGATGGCGGCGGGCGTGGCAGACGGCTCAGGCGCGGGCGGGATGCACGTTCGAATCGTGCAGTACTGTAGCTTCACGGCGCCCGCTGCTGCTGCTGGCGCCCAGCTTCTGCCGCAGCAGACGACGAGGATCCCCGTGCTTGCTCGCCCTCGTCGGCGGCCTGCTGACAGTGGACGTGGGCGCTGGATGAATGGCGACTCGGGAAGCGTTGCCGGCCCGATTAGTGAGACACGAACACTCAACTCACGTCGAGTGTTTGTACGGGATGGCAGGCCTATACCGTAGAGGAGCAGCGGTGGTGGCAGTGGCAGCAGCGGCGAGGCAATGGCAATGGGCAGCTCTGCAGCAGCTGCGACACGCCGCACCTGCACATTCTTCTGCTGCGGCGGCCGCGTGAGTGCGAGCCGGAGCCAGATGTGAGGCACATCCGTGTGCATCCAGTCGCTCCTGCTGCAGATCTCCAATCCAATCTGGATGCCCGGTCGGGAAGAGCCACGCTGCACGTCCATCGTCCCTTCCCCGGCCGAGAGCAGGCAGGCACGCACCGCACGGATGCTGCTTATTTTCCGCTGCCACCACCATCCCAGCACCTGATCACGGCCGTCATCAGCAACGCTCGGTCGTCCCTCCGCATCGCCCGCTCACAGCAATCGGATGGTGCCGGCTGCTGCTGCAAATGCCCGTGCGAGTCGTCGACAAAACCAGCTTGAAGCTGCACAAAACGGTGTCCAGCAATGGAGAATGCGTGCAGATGCACCGCCGGCTCTGCCCACGCTATCGAATCTGCAAAGCATCTCCTCCCCGCCGCAGCGCCGCCCACCGCAACTTTGCTGACCATCGGCAGTGCTTCACCGTAGCGAGACGCTCCATCATTGTTCCCGTGCCGATGTTCTTGCACGCCAGACTTTGCGCCAACACCATCGGCCAAACTCAACAGCTCGGAGCCTTGCCATGATGTTAGAATAAACGTTGTCCCTGTCCACTGCACCCGCCATCCCGAGCCCCAAGCTCGCCACCCAACTCCATTCCTGTCCACATTCTGCTGTTGCGCGCGGCAAAATCGCCTCACACCAAACACATCCCGACACCGCGGAGCCGCGCGCCTTTCCTCCATCACGCCACGCAGAGTCGGTGCGCGTCCCAACGCAAAGCATGGGACTCTGCCGGCACCTGGGTACGGGAGAAAGAACGTGTGCCCGAGAAAAGATCATTCATGTACATGCAATAATACCTCGCCGCACTGACAAATACACTAGTCAATCATTCCACATTTCCTGACAACCGCAAGCTGTTCGCAGAGCCGCGGAGCACAGTCTTCGTGCCACATTGGACAACTGCTGCTATATCCATGTCGCCGGAACACCGAGATCTCGCGGCAGATACCGCTCTTGTACCACAAGCACACGACTCGCTCTGCACAATCCCTTGCATAGGAGGTACACACTCTTCGGACTCAATGCGAGTTTGGTCGACCTCACGCTGGCATGGAAACGTGCCCCTGAGCCATTTCTTTCGAAAGCAATGGCCGACTTGATGCAATTGCACACATCTACGCGCCTGCCTCTGATCGGAACAATGGCTCCGATCCTAGTCAACAACCACTTCGGTACGTGAACTGCCTTGACAACCTTAACTGTGGACAGACCTTCGCTCGTCAGTCTTACCGGACAACTATACTTCGCCCGGGGTCATGGACCTCTTTGACCTGCTGCTCGGCATGACAACGGCGATTAATTGACCTAGTGTAGAAGCCTTCCACTGTCAACAAAGCTTGAGTCTCAAAATGCCGGCAACCACTACCGACATATGTTGCATGAAGAGGATGCCTCGCATTCATGGATCGACATCTACTCCAAACATGTCTGCTTGGTGAGATCATGCTGGAGTGAGATTGCCGCGCGAAGAGTCCTCGTGGGATGAATTCAGCAATCTTCTTTCGCTCCCGAAACTTTTCACGAACTTCACCTACGCACCAGGATCGCAAATGAGACATTCCGCTATAGCCCAGAACCATGACATACCCCCACGCTGAGAGTCGTCGCTGGTTCGAACCCTTTTTCAACGTCTCCACGCAAGGCACTGCATGGCAGTATGCACGGCACGGCATGTACCGCCTCCTTACCATATCGACCGATCAGCATCGTGTGACCGGTGAGTACTGTTCGTATGTGCCGTCACACCGCTGCCGACAGCACTTCTCGGAATCATTACTTGATCTGGCTTCTGTCCATTTCGCCATCTCTACACCAATTAGACTTTTCCGAAAATCCAACAATTGTCCTCCAATCAAGGTCTCAGCCTGTTCGATACGTGGAGGTCACTGTACAGATCATGACTCGTGACGTGCGTTGGTGTCACTTGCGTGGGAAGAGACCGATACTCATGTTGTGGCATCTGCATCGAATAAAACTAACGATACATCCCAACTTCACAACATTTACGATCTGTCATGTCGAACGCCGCGTGGGGAGACATCTCGACATCATTGGACTACAAAGTACGACCAATGCACTGATGAAGTCGTGTTAAACTCAACCGTAGCGTCGGGACTGCTCATGACCTACATAGAACGATTCCTGCCGGTGAGGCAATGAACCTGATGCTAAAACGCATGCTTGCAAGTCATACACTCCCGCCGAGCCGACTTCGATTTACCACCACCGCCTCCAGAAGACGTTGTATCGTTTTTCCACATTCATTTGATCTCGAGAACCGCAAAGATGATCTCCCGCCAAGATTTGACATATGCTTCTCTCGTTCTTAGCGTCTACTGCAAACGTCCCGTTCGCTGCATAACACTGACTCGCGCGACCCTTAGTTTCCATCATACCTCTTAGCGGAACAGACAGTCGGGACAAGAGCACCGGACGGCACGCGTTCTTGCCATAGTTCTATAGAAGTCAACGATATACTCTCACATCTTCATATCCCTTTCCCTAGACATATCCCGTCCCGCATGTTGATCATATAGAACGTGTTCGCGGCGCAAGACGGGAAAGTCGTTTTGTACTTCCGTACCTTGAACGCCTCAAGTCTTTCAAAGTTCCCACTACTGCCGGCTCCTCTCAAAGGGGCTCAAGCGTCGGCCTTCCGGACGATCTAGTCTGCGGAGGTTGGAAGTTTATATGATGTGTAGTATGCAATTTCGCGGGACGGCATTAAGTAGGTACTTATATCACATGTAGGAAAAGGGAATAGGTATTATCATGATTTGAGATGTGGAAGAGGTACAAGAACATGTATCCTTCGTCTTTACTCACTTTGCCACTCTATAATGGAGGGATAGGGACCGCCTCCTCGGGGCTGCAGGTTCACAAGCTGTTCTCCTACGGAGTGCCGATAAGAATTTCTGCCCAAACTGAAAGTACTCGGTAGGATGTGAGTGACAAAGAGGAATCAATCAAGAAAGAGATCGTGGATATGCATCAGAGTGGTCCAAAGAGGCCAATGCGTTTAGCATATCTATCGCCAACCATTTATTCCTAGGCATGAAGTCGCTTCCAAGGAGCTGCAGTTGATACAACGATAG
Organism: Cercospora cf. flagellaris; assembly: GCA_005356885.1. Classification (NCBI taxonomy): domain Eukaryota; kingdom Fungi; phylum Ascomycota; class Dothideomycetes; order Mycosphaerellales; family Mycosphaerellaceae; genus Cercospora; species Cercospora cf. flagellaris. Next base: position 1,148,919 of record RJLU01000002.1, read on the forward strand.
TGAAGAGTCCTGACTACGTCGTACTCACGCTCGTGGATCTCTGCTGATCATGGGCATTTCCTTCGCCCTGTTGCGCTGTTGTGGCCCCTTCCTCCGAAGGTGCCGTTGTCCCAGGAGGAGACGCCTTCGGCGCGTGTAGTATCTCCCTCTTTCCATTCGCCTTGTAATATAATACAACATCTCCACCTCCGCGCCAGACATGGGCACGAATTGTCGCGAGCGTCATGGTAGGCGGGAGAATCTGTTAGAGAAAATGTGTAAGCCTCGTTTGCTCAAATGAGAAAAATTTGCAGATGCAGAAGAACTCACCTGTCCCTGACACCAAAGCTCCAAGTATTCCTCTGGTCTCAGGGGACTCTTCTCCCTCTCACTCGCAGGCTCGATCCTCTCGGCGACATAGGCCAAAACCTTCTTCGCTCTCAGCATGCGATTCGCATTGAGGCGATTGTTCCCATCGCTGGCGATGACCGGTAAAGAATTCTGCCACGGCTCCAGGATGAACGAGATCTTAACAACGTCTTTGACTGGGATTTGGTTGCGCAGGAGAACATCGCCAAGCCACATTGGAGCAGTCTTCTCCAGGCTGTCAACCTTCTCAACAAGGTTGCCGATAGTGCCTTCAAACAGATCGGTCACACCGCCGGCCTCAGGTCGATCTTCTTGAATCAGAATAGTGGTATTGCGTGGCGGTCGGAGTATCGGAGTCTCGGAGGCCTCACTAGGTTTGATTGCTGTTGGGAGATCGATGGAGGCTCGAGCCACCGGAAGACCATTTTCATAAGCTTGTTGGTTTTGTATTTGCTGCTGGAGCGAGTCCTCGTACCCGAACCGGATCTTTTGCAGGGTGCCGAGAAACGTATCGTCAATTACTCGTGAGTTGTCAGTTTTGCTCGATCGAGAATCGCTTTCGACTTCCTCTTTCTCTTCGACAGGAGTGGGCTTGTCCTTGTCGTTAGTCTGCACACGGCCAATCTTCTTCATGCCACTGAACGACATGCCCATGCTGAACTTCTTGCCAAAAAGGCCCTTGCCGCCCGTGTGGCCTTCCTTCGCCGGTTCATCAGCGGAAGGAGTGGCAGGGTCTGGCAGCACACCGGGCGTAGTTGCAGGTTGAGATGCACCTCCGGGTGTTGTGACTTCGGTATTCGGGATGCGCGAAGTGGAAAAATAATCCGCACTTCGCTCACCAGACGTTCGTTGTGAAGACGCTTGGTTGTCATGTGGTCCACCTTCCTCAGCGGTCGTTGCTAATAGCGGCGCCTGCCTTGCATGTGCTGGAGAATTAGCAGCTCCAGGGCTTGCGTGACCGATGCCGAGACCAGGAGTGGTTGCGGACCCATTCACACCAGGTCGCACGGTAGATGCAGACTGAGGTCCATTGACGTCCGGATGCCAGCCATTGGTGTTTTGCGAAGGCATATCAATGCTGGTGGGCGCATTCTCGCGCTGCAACTTTAGTTGCTCCTTGGCGTGGAGTAGCTGCGTCCGGAAAGTTTCATCGCGACGTATCTCTTCCTCGATCACGTCATTGAAGAGGTATCGCAAAACCCATTTGCCCAGGTTGATGCGCTGGTCTTCTCGATACTCCACATCTTCGTCGAGTTCGAGTTCGTCTGCGTACATCTCGGCATCAAAGCATGTGTTCTCTTCCAGGACCACGGCAACACTGCCCGTTCTGACATCAACCGTGCACCAGTTGGCAACTGTGGCATTCGTCGTGACCTCGTCCTTCACGTCTTCAAGATGCCGCTTGCCAAACGAGCGTATCGGCACACACTTTAGGAGATCCCACATGACGACCTCGCCAGCGGTGTCGAGTGTCAGCACCCGTTTCCGGTCATTGAGCATGACGTGCTTGATCAGCCCGTTCTGGCCCTCTATTGACAGCTCAGGTTGTGCTCGTATCGGTTGCATGATGGATCCTTCAGGAGGTGCAGTATCTAATGTGCCTCTCCTTCCCCCAGGGGTTTGCTGATCTTCCGATGGAGGAGTAAGCATTGTAGGAAAGAAGACTGTGTTGCTCAGTCTTAGCGCATGCTTCAGCGGAATTCTTCGTTTTGATGTGGATGCACGTTGCTGCATTGGTGGTGTCTGTTCCTTCTGGTTCGGCGGACTTGGGTATCTTGCCTTGGCGGCTGTGGCAGAACTGAGCCTGTGAGTAGTGAACCCTTCTGGGACGTCCAACTCGGCATTCGTCGTATTGACATCTCTCCATCTGTTGATACTAGGTCTGCTAGTAGCAGTCCACAGATAGTCGCCAGCAGCAATCAACTTGTGCACGCCCTCGTGCTCCTGGAATAAAGCCAAGGAGAGGCCTTCGTCGAGCTCGATCTTATCCCGTGTATCGGTCTTTGCCACCAGTCCGTTCTTGTCACTGGAGTAGAAGACAGACAGATCTGGGTCGGACGAGAACAGCGACCACACGCTCGCATCGTGCATGGTCAACGTGAACATGCATCTTCCAGCGATGGTGCTCCACACCTTGACAGTGCGGTCGCTGCTCGCGGTGATAATGGTGGTGCCATCCTGACTGACGAGGATGTCGCGGATGTTGTCAGTGTGTCCGACCAGCTTCGTCACTCGCTTGCCTGTTCTGCAGTCCCAAACCCGCACTGTACTTTCTGGTCCTCCACTCGCTAGCAAGGAGTTCGTAGCTGCAAGCGCATACACGCTGCCTTTCTCTTTGCTGAGCAGACTGCTGACCTCATCTTCGGCCACATTGATTTTCAGCTTCTGGCCTGCGCCGTTCAGGTCCCACACATTGATATGCCGATCTAGCCCACCACTGGCCACCCAGTCACATGTGGAGTATGGCACCGCAAGAGTCTTGACATAGTCGCTGTGCAGTCCAATGGTCTGTGGAGGCTTCACATCTTGCGCTGCCGGTCTCCACACTTTGACTGTGGTATCGGACGAGGCTGACACGAGTGCCTGATTGGACTGGGCGAGGGCGATATCGTTGATCCAGTGTGTGTGCGCCTGCACCTGCTGGCGGAAGGTGGTAGGCTCGGATGGCGGCAGCTTCGCATCGTACTCGGGTGGTGTCGTCGAGTTGAGGTCGAGGTGCAGGTCCCAGGCGCAGATGACGCCGTCTCGGCCGCCCGAGTACCTGGTCGAAACTTAGCTTTGTCCCTTCAGTTGCAGATGTGATGAACATACAGGCGTGAGTTGGAGCTGTCTACGGCCAGGCCATTGACGCCGAGTCTATGGCCTCCGGCGGAATTGGCGAGCGGCAGGACTGGGATGCAGCAGCGTGGTCAGCGTGGCACTTCCTCGACGTGCGCTTGGCAAGAGGGCGACATACCATAGCTTATCCTCTGCCTCGCCTTGCGGGCCATGGATCGCGAAGCTGCGCGGGCTCGACGAGATGCGCGCCCGGATGCCGCACCGTCGTCAGCGGGAAAGTATGCTGCGTTTCAGCAGCGCAGAGCCGTCTCCCCGTGTGCTCCTCCTGCGTGCTACCGAACGTCGACTGCGCCAGGTGCAGAGGAGATGATTCTGGCCAGCATGGCACGTATCTGGCTGTTGCTTAGCTTCGGAGGCTACGAGGCACAGCTGCTGAAGTACTGTCGGCGCCCATCCTTCGTTTGGCATTTCCCCGTCTCTCGCCCGCCCACTTCACCTCCAGACGACATGCACAATGACGCCATGCCGAATTCCGAACAGGCTTGGCACAGACCCTGCTTCTCCTCGTCTCGTCCATCTCGCTTGCATGGCCAGCATGCACGTTGGACAGCAATACAGCACCTCACAGAATAACGTATTCAATGGTGAGGACAATGGGTAAATGATGCCCAGGACTGTCAGCAATGTCTGTACGACCTGCCATTCAATCGGTGCAACGTCTCGCTGAGCAGCAGAGGCTGCATGCGGCGGCATGGCAGCCACGAGCGAGGCAAGTCGCGTAGGTTGTGCGAGACGGCGTGATGCAGTGTCGCGGACTTGCTCGTAGACACAGCTGGTGGCAGAAGCATGCTGCAGCCAGCCACAGCCGCAGTTACCTGGCAGCAGTTACTTCAGCTCGCGCTCATGAGCTTCCTCCTCGCATGTACTGACCACAGCTTTGCTCTTCATAACGACTAGGACTAGCATGAAAAAACTACTCTCGCGCCTCAAGAGGAAGAAGGCCAAGCCAAGCAGCAATGGCGAGCATACAGGACCCACTCGTCCTTCTCCGCCACCTCTCCAGATCACGACTGCACCCCAGCTCTCAACTGTCATACAGGACCTGGCTCACACTTCACTCGGAGGTGATGCAAGCTCTCTCGCACCAGGGGTCTGCGACGTCTGCTACAACTTGGACCCAGCCAACGACCCGTACTGCGAGATTGGTATGGCCGACCAGTGCCTGCCGGAGAACCGAGACTCGTTGCGCTCGTCCACTGTGTCTACTTATGTGCACAAGATCGACTCTTCATCGAGGACCTGTGCCTACTGCAAGTATATCATGAGAGCCATCTCAACTTTTGTCCCTGAGAGTACAGCTCCCGAAGAGTACGCCACCCTGTACATCATGGAGAACATGCCAATGACAATCCAAGTCTTTGAGAACCAGGTTGCGCAGCAAGAGGATTATGAGCCCCAAGCCAGTATCGAGCTGTTCTTACAGGCGGCAGGCCCGCCTGCAAAGAGCGCACCATGGGCTTCAACTACAAATGCAGTAGCGTCGCCCAGATCCTTCACCTCAAATGAACGGACCGGCGCATTGGGCTACGCGAAAGACAGGCCCACTTCAACTGCCGATGACCAAATCTTCCACTTTTTAAATCAATGCATCACTCGCTGCATGGAGGAGCACGAGAGCTGTCAGTCACGCGCAGAGCATCTGCCGGACAGAGTTCTGCAGGTACGGGGAGATAGCATAGCTCTTATTGAAACTGAGGGCCAGACCGGCGACTATCTCGCACTAAGCTACTGCTGGGGCGGTGACCAAGATCTAAAGTTGACCAAAGCTCGCCGCGCCGAACTGCTACGGGGAGTTCTCACCTCGTCCCTTCCCATCATGTTCCAAGATGTTGTTGCTATCGCCAAAAGATTAAGCCTGCACAGAATCTGGATCGATGCACTTTGCATTGTGCAAGACGATCATCAGGACTGGGAAGTTCAAGCAACCAAGATGGGCGAGTACTACAACAACGCTACGTTGGTGCTAGCTGCAGCATCGGTCAAGTCGCCGCAAGAACAACTGTTGCGACGTCGACCCGAGTACTATGATTCGGTCACTCTTGATCAGTTTGATCACCATCGTCGTACCACAATCTGCGCTCGAAGACATCCGTGGGTCTTCAAGGGAAAAGGCGGCAATTGGAACTCTCCCCTTCTCAGCAGAGCATGGGCTTACCAAGAACGCCTGCTCGCCCGCCGCATTGTCACTTTCGGCGAGGGTGCCGTTAAATTTGAATGCCGCAAGCATTCTATAGTTGAAGGACAACTTGCAGGTGTCGAAGGCCTTCCACAGCTAGGCTTTATGGCACCACATCCCGATCATCCTGAGATGTGGTCTCTTTTCGAGGACTGGCAGCAGATCGTGGGCGGCTATTCAGGCCTCAAAGCAACCTTCGAGACCGATAAACTGATAGCTTTTGCAGGCATTGCTAGCGAATTCGCTCGTGCTACTGGCTGGACACCGCGTTTCGGATTGTGGGAACAACATCTGCTCAAACAAATGACTTGGAAAGTACCAGAGGGTAACCTATCCCCGCGGCCTACACAAGCTGTTGCTCCTACATGGAGCTGGGCCAGCGTCAACACTCAAATGGACATGTTCAGCAGCATGTTCTCGTCCACATCAACTAGCTTCAAAGTGCTATGGGACTGTGCTGTCGCGCCTGCCAGCACTTCTGCAAAACCAGAAGTGCTCACGATACATGGTTTACTAGCGCCCTGTGCGCTCATTTGTCGAGAGCCATACAAGACTAATGGGCACAGCCACCGCTTGCAGTGCGAAGGCTATCAATGGGACACTTACATGTGGCCCGATGCAGCGCTGACAACAGCCAAGGCGGCTCTACCTGGCTACGACATGGATGCCACAGTCCGCGCCACCGCTGAAGAAATGCATTCAGGTCTCCAGCCCTTTGTCGGAGTCTGCTACTGTCTTCTCCTCGCCAAGACCGACGCCGACAACCCCACTTGCATCGCACTTGTGCTAGGACGTTCTCGCGAGCACGACAGTATGTTCGAGCGAATTGGACTGACCGCTGATACGAATCTCCGTTTCTTCAGCGATTGCATTAAAGCCAAGAGAGTCACTGTGGAGATTGTGTAGTAGGCACCGAGTATGGCATGTTTTCGGCGAATTCACTTTGGCACTTACGAAGCTGACGCACTACGAAACCACTAAGCTCGATTTTATGTGGCTTGATCCCCGCCTCATCTTCGGTAAGACCTTTATACATTGGCGCAACACATCATCTGCCACACTGCTACGCCTCTTTTCCATGTGCTCACATGTCCTCACTATTCAGATGTGACGTAGGCCTCTGTTTTCTAGGTATCATATAGGCAGCTACTTTTCTTCAAGACGTTGAATAACCACGGCCAATCCACAAGCATATCTCAAATACAAACAGCAATCCAAGCACATCCTACTTCTATTAACAATCTACTGGAAATAATCATGGGCTGCGGCGGCTCCAAATACGAAAATGGCGTCCCTGTCAGATATGGCATGTACGGCGAACCGCATCCCATCAAGCCTAAGTATTACAAAGGAAGGCCGTAAGCTATGAGCCCTCGATGGCACCAAAGACGCTGATTCTAGAACCACCACAGAGACTGACATGTGATACGGCAGATACTACGATGACCGCAGCACGTCACAAAGGTGGGCTGACGAGATGACGGCCAAGACGGGGAGAAAGTGGAAGAAGGGACAGTTGGAGGCTGCTATAGCTGGGGGTTCGGTAAGTCTTTTTGAGCTCTGTCATCTCTCTGTGCTTGGTAGTTAAAGCAGGTGCTGATTTTTTATGATAGTCTGGTGGAGGCGCAGGTGGTGGAGGAGGGTGTTGAACGGGCTCCATCCTCGGACATAGCAGATTTGCGGCGATGTGGGACTATTTTGCGCTAGGTATGAGCAAGTACTCACAGAGCTCTTTGAGTTCCAGGAGTCCTCTTGCGTGGATGGGCGTTCAGGCTGAAGCGTCATTCAGGTTACGGACGTGGTGGTATATTTGATGCTAGTAGAAGTGTTGAGGTAAATCGATATATCCCGCTGAATACCCATATACGATGCTGATCTTCTCGCTCTGGACAAACGCTTGATGAGTGCCAAAAGAGTATCTACTAAACATCAAACGTTTCAACCCACAAACTGACTCCTTCGCCACCATCTGACGACAAGCCCTCGCCATCCACCTGCCCGATCCCGACCTTGATCTCCCGAACGGTCTTAAAGCCAACACGCTTGAACAAATCGCGAGAGCGAGGCGAAGTTGCTTCGAGATATAGGGGCCAGCCTCTCGTTGTTGCAAACCCGATAATTCGAAGTAGAAGCTCGTGAGCATTGGCGTTGCCTCTTGTACGAGAGGAATCTGACGCAGTATCTCTGCCGAGCAAGTAGATGTGCAGAACACTGCGTTCAGGCTTATGCAGGGTTTGCAAGATTGCGTTTGATTTGGCATCCATCTCTACGAGAGCTTGCGGAATATCGTCCGGTGGCGAATCATCGGTTGGTATACTATCGCTCACGACTGTAGGGTTGCTTGAATACCCCTTAGCATGATGTTTGTCTTCGAATCCTGCCATAACGCTTACCAGATAATTGCCAGCGAGCTTCCTGGTATACTGAGGAAATATGCTCCTTCTTTCTCGAGGTCTGGTAGGAGTCTGTCGAATAGCATACGATTCCGAGTTACGTACTCGAGGTTATTGGGGGCTGCTTTCCAAGTGTCAAGAACGTATCGATGGAATGCACCATCACTGAATGTCCAAGCGAAGATTTCCACTGCATCTGATCTGCTGATCTTGCATAGGCCGAATGATTCCCAATTGATTTTGTTCATTGCTGGTAGAGATGTAGACGTTACCTGCTTCTCGCAGAAATGCTGATCGTGTTTTCACGGATGCCAAACACAAAATTCACATGATGCACTGTGTGTATGGAGGGTGCACTACTTGATGGTACAATTCTTTGTTGTGCACAGTATGGGGTAGCAGCTGCAAGTCAAACGCCACCGGTGGTTGCACAACTGACGCCAGTCCCGTATGTGATACTGAAGATCTCGACAGTATGCGGTACGCAACGTCATCATGAAGCCTTGCAGCATACAGACTGAGAGCTATTGTGAGAGGGAGGAGGGACATGGTGGACTCAACGTACCAAAAGTCTTTTGATCGATGCTCACCCCAGATGACTCTTGCTCGATGATCTGTGTTGACAAACGATTATACTGCACTTGGCGGATCAATGTTGCAGTCTACGAACTGTTTAACATGCCACTCGTATTGCTCTTCGTGAGACGTACAGTTTTGAGCACTCACCACTTGCGCAAGAGGGATCAATGTGTCACTGTTGGTGCTCAACCTACGCGGCAAGATCTTACTTCCTTCTTTCGAGGTCACAAGGGCGATCGGTGCCGTTTCAGGTAGTGCGTGTGACTTCGATCGATCGAGATTTCCAGGATCATACTCAAGCCTGAAGGAGATGCAACCAAAGTGATTGCACCAGAACTCCCAAGGTAGTCCATATATAGTCGCTGATCGGTCAAAGATTGGAGTCTGAACAGAAGCCTGTCGGTAAAGACCTCGCCATGGATCTAAAGGTCAAGTCTCATGTGGACCGTAGCACTGCTCAGCGAATGGTACCCATGAGGTGTCTGGCCCTAGGAATGCCCAGAACGGGCACTAACTGTACGAATCCGCCCTAACTGAGTGCAAGGATTTGACCAACGAATACTGAAGTGTGACAGCACTACGCGATGCATTGAAGATCCTAGGCTTCAATGAATGCTACCATCAAGCCACTCTAGTGCAGAATCCGGAGGATGCTCACTTATGGATGAAAGCGTTACGGTCAAGAGGCTCCAATGAAGCCTTCGGTAAAGCTGAATGGGATGCTCTACTTGGCCACTGTCAAGCAGTGTGCGACGTGCCCGTAGTGCACTTTTGCGAGGAGCTGGTAGGATCTTACCCCGAAGCCAAAGTCATTCTCACAACGAGAGATTTCGATGAGTGGCACCGGTACGACCGCAACTTCACATTCTTCTCCTTCGAAGACATCTAATGCGCTTCCAGCTCAATTTCAAAGACGGTAGAGCGGCGATATCATAGTCGTCGTTTATTTCTTCTGTCTTTGATTGATCGCAGCTCCAGCCTGTACGCATCGGTGTTCTATGAAGGATGGCGTGAGATGTTTGATGGAAACTTCGAAAGAAACAGCCGAGTAGTGTACGATGCTCACAACGAGAGGGTGAGAAGACTAGTACCAAGAGGCCGCTTACTTGAATACCATGTGAGCCAAGGGTGGGAGCCATTGTGCAAGTTTCTCGAGGTGCCTGTACCTGCGATGCCTTTCCCAAGCGGCAACACAAAAGGTGACTTTCACGCGGCATGCGATGAACTGGATAGGAGCCGCTTTGTTGCCTGCTTGAGAAACATAGCAGTGGCTGGCGTAGTGGTGGTGGCCGCAGTGGCTATGTGGCGGCCAAGTCAATGAAGCGGGAAGCTTTGGGACTGAAAAGAAGTCAGGTGTGCAGAGACTTTAAACATGTAGTACACGTTGAATCAGTGGCGCAAGCAGGTGTCCCATTTTCGCGTCATCGAGAACCCACTCAACAGCTTGATTGAGCTCGTTCAGCAGGATATAGACACTGCTCGTTGCAGATTGGAGGTCGATCACCTAAGTCAGCATGTTGATACTGATCACTCTCCTAGTCGCACTCTTTTCTGGTATCTATTTGATTGGCCAGCGACTTCTCTGGGGCCCGCTGAGCCATATTCCAGGACCGAAACTCGCAGCGCTTTCGGGGTTGTATGAGTTCTACTATGATGTCGTCAGCAAGGGTCGTTTTACCTGGAAGATTAATGAGCTCCACGATCGATACGGCGAAATCGTTAGAATCAGTCCGGTCGAGGTTCACATCCGGGACTCGTCATTTCTTGATTCTGCGTTCCCACTCTCTCATGCTCACCCTGTCGAAAAATGGCCACCAGCATTGCGCATGTTCGGGTCGCGGTCCAGGGCAGAAGCTACCAAAACGCAGGCCTATCGAAACTCGTTACCGGGCAAGTTCTTCAGCAAGACTGCGGCAAACCTGCACGCTACAAAGATGCAAGCCAGACTCCGCCGTCTTGTTGCACGCCTCCATCCTCTGATAGGCACAGGCGCGGTCGTAAATCTCACGGATGTTATCGGAGGCTTGATGCAGGACTTCATCTTGGAATTATGCTTCGGCTACTGCCATGAGAATGTTGATGCGAAAGATTTCGGCAGTCGTCAATATCATATGAACCTGGATCCACTTCGATGGATACACTTCTATGCCAATATCTTCCCACTCATGCACGTGGTGGAGAAAATTCTATCTTCGATACTGCGCCTCGTTGCGCCTGAGCTTGCCGATCTTCCTCTGCTCAGGCAGCAGTGGCGCAGTCTGTTTCAGGAGATGTTGGCTAGTAAGGACGAACAGCACAATACACTGTTCGCTCATTTGTATAGGGAGAACCGGAGTCTTGATATGCCAGGGAGCGAGGAACGTCTGATAGGCGAGGCTGCGGCTTTTGTGGGTGCTGGGTCATTGACGCCTACCGAGGCCATCAAGAACACGATTTATTTCGTCTTCGCGGACGAGCGTGTTCGCGATCTGGCCGTTACTGAGATCGAACAAGCCTTCCTTTTCGATGATGTACGATTGGAACTGGAGAAGTTGCAAAAGCTTCCGTACCTGTCTGCCATCATTCACGAGTCCTTGCGCCTGGGTCACGGCGTACCTCATCGTCTACAACGCGTACATAAGCAGACATCAATCCTGTACAAGTCACCGACAAGTGGGCTGCAATATCTCGTCCCTGCGGGCACGCCCGTAGGTATGACAAGCAGTTTCGTTTGTGAAGATCCAGCCAAGTTCCCAAAGCCGAGAGAGTTCTTGCCAGAAAGATGGACCCACCTCTCACCACTCGAGCAGATCAAGACCTTCCAGGATGAGATGATGGTGTTCGGGAAGGGAAGTCGGAACTGTGTTGGCATTAACATCGCGTACGCCGCCATGTACACAGTAGTTGGTACTTGGCTTCGTCAATACGGCAATTCCACACGATTGCTCGACGTGGAACGAGCGCGAGATATTGATGTTTCGCATGACTTCTTCATTGCCGGTGTGAATAAAGCAAGCCCCGGTCTCCTCATCTGCCTGGAGAGATAAACCAATCGACAGCTCGCCGTGTTCCTGAGTACGCCTAGTGAAATATGTAGACATGACTTCAGGGTATCGTATCTCGCACCTGTTCCAACAACTGTCCTCCACCATATCCGCTCGTCACGCTCATGCGCAAGAGTCATATAAGACAACACTCTGTATGCTCTTACGCTAGAGTTGCACTCCGAGAGAGGCATCCTCGTCGGCCAGCGTTGTTGCAACAATGTTTTCAAAGTATCATATCCAGCCCAATACCCCAAGCCGAGACTGCGCTCTCTGTCATCATGAAATCGATCGACAACCCCCCTTCTCCGCAGAACGTCACCCTCTCCTGTACGATGTCTTTGGCGATTGGCATACCGTCGCTCGCAAAGAGGCCGGTGAGCAGGTTGAGAGCCAGTAGCACTAGTCTCAAGTGTTCCTTCCACTCCGGCACCTCCAGATCAATGTTGCTGCCCATGGTGCCTGCTAGATAGATGGCATGAACGAGTGGTCGGTGGCTCGGTGAGAGGCTTCGGAGCCATTTAAGAGCCACATCGTACGAAAAGTGTGGTTGGTCATCGCGCATTGTCTCTGGTCGACCGAATTCGAAGACGATGGTGCCGTAGTAGATCGGGGCTGCGGTGCGTCGAGCGAGGCGGTTGAGGGAGAGCTGCCATGGTGGTGTGTAGGATGTGTCTGTAACAACGATCGTGGTCTGGCGCGGAAGTGTAGCGACGATAACATGCTCGAGGATCTGGTCCTTCAGCTCGCCGGGCAGCGCGTTGATCAGACCGCTTAGCTTCAGCTCGGAGTCCATGGTGATGCAATGGTGAATGTTGCTCAGTGGTTCGAGTCTGCGTTGTTACGGTTGTGCAGAATTGATGGTCGAAGTTGGCTGAAGAAGAACGCCGCTGCGACAGGCACCAAGGCGTGAAGCTATAAAAGCTGGCTGAGCTTCGTTCAACTTCTGTCCCCAACCATTCACCACCTTGCCTACCACTTCCTGTGCACACACCATCTTCCATCATCATGGCACAGTACCCAGACGACGACGGGAGGCAGCGGCTCATCCCCGAGCATTACACGCCAGGGTACGCAAGGTATGTTTTGCTCGCATCCAGTCCCCGTTCATCCGGGCATCTGCTTACGGCGCTGCTCAGATTTCTCGAACTCCAAGCCAGCGGGCGCCTCAACATCAGAGTGCTGACCGTGCCAACGTTGGAAGAGCGCATCCAGAACCTGGCCCAAGAGCTGCAGGACATGATTCTCGACTACACCCTCCTCATCGAGCCCACCACCGTCGAAATCACCGACAGATACCAGCCACCATGGCAGCTGAGCGTCAATCGCCGAACCCGTCCACTTGTCGCTGAGCACTACTACTCCACCAGCACTTTCAGCGACATGACCAGATTACACGATCTTCAGCAATGGCTAGACCGAATCCCGGCGGAGTACGTTCAAATGATCGAGAATGTCGAATTCGGCGTGCGCAACATGCACGACGCAAAGAAGTGGCTTAAGATCTACACACGCTCGTTGGAGCAGCATTGGGGAATTGTGCTTGCCCCTGGCGTCTTGCGCGCTTGGTTCAAGAAGCATAAGCGGAGCGGATCGCCCAGTGAGTGGGTGTATGTCAGCTGGAAGGACGCTGCAGCGCTGGATGATCGAGAGATGCGTGCCGAGAGCTTTTACGCTCACTCGCGCCCGTGGGAGGGACGCGAGGTAACACTCTAGGCGCAGGTGACAATCCTAGCCATCATATAGAGGTACAGCACGAATCGAGAACACAGTATCAGGGCGGAGTAAACCAGTTCCAGTAGTCGTTTCTCCGTGTTGTGCCACAATCTGTCAATGACACCTCCTTCTAGCGTGCAATGACCGTGCTTCCCTCGGGGCAGACGAACGAAATGCCCTTGATCAATGACCTCAGAGAGTCCAGCAAAGAGTGCGCTGTAGTGACGGTGTTGGTGGGTGTGCCCGGTCCACGCTGTTTGGTCTGCCGTAGCCGTTCACTCATAACTGACTTTGCACAGCATGTCGACTTCGTCTTGCACCTCGTTTCGGTCCACGACAACACCGCAAAGCGGCCAATACAGCATCCTCTGAGCAACGCGACCCGACCGGACTGACCGATTCGCCTGCCCTCTTGGCCCAGGGCTACACACTCCTCGAGAACAACACGACCATCAGTCCAGCATCGTCATCGCTAGCCGAATGCTCCGCCATCAGCACAACGACGGAGCCCACCAGCCCGCCCGCGACTCCAGTATCAACAACAGCCTCGTGGCCGAGAACATGGAGAGTCATCCAGCTAGCTCGACCGACCTTATCATCCGCGCCGAGGGCGACACCGCCGTCAATTCGCCAGCCAACGCCACAGACACCATCACCAGCCTCGCACGGAACGACACGATCGATAGCGCCAGCGACAATGATCAACCATCGCTCGAAACCTTACTCCAGACGCTCCCGCAAGAGCTTCAAGGCGAGATTCTCGCCTTCACTGTCATGACACCGCCGTCCATCGTCCAGATCGAGCCAGAAACATACCGCCCACCACACCTCCTCCGGATCAACCGTCGCAGTCGTGCCATAGCCGCCGAGCATTACTACTCCCATACGACGTTCGCCTGCACACACAAGTCTTTCTACCATACCGAGTCCATCAGGTGGCTTCGTTCTCTCCCTGCTCAGCACCGCGCCTTGATCAGCAGGATCCAAATCCGACCAGTCCTGTATTCTCGAACGAACGCCGCAGAACCATTCAAGGAATGGCAGTTTCGAAGGCTGTGGAGAACAGTGACTGAATTGCCTCGTATGCCTCACCTCATCAGGCATGCCGGGCTAGCAAGCGGAATGAAAAGCTTGGATTCGATCATGCTCGCTGACTGCCCTTTGGAGGAAGAGGGTGGAGTCATTGAGATGGGACTTCTGTCGGGTCCGGAAATCAAGATGGAACTCAAGAAGTTGCACATAGAGCTGGGTATACCAGAGCCGGACGAAGAGGAGGGAGGCATCTCTGCGGTCGTGGTAGCATGGAAGGCAAGCGGGTCAAAAAGGTGTGGGTCGGTGCGGCGTATGCGAAGCGAGCAGCAGGCTGGAAGACAACGTAGCCTTGAGAGCATCGGCGACTAGTATGTCTTGCTCTGTTTGGCGGACGTTTATTGAGCCCAGAAGTGCGCAGATGGTTTTACGCCGGAGGGTGTCCTGGGCCTGGAGAGGTAGAAGGCGACCGGCTTCATATAGCATCGAAGGGTGGAACAAATGAGCCTGAACCACATATACACCCCATATCTGCTGTTCCTAAAGGCGGAAAGGCTGACCAGTATCCAGACAACTTCGCAGTCTTGCTCTGTGCCCAGCACGAGTCCTTGCTAGAACCTGCGACGAAGTGGATAAGAGACGCAACAACGTGACGAAAATTTAGTCCGATTGCGGCATGCACAAGTCTCCGGCTCCATATCCATCTCTAGACCTGTCAATACCAATGCGCTCTGTGGAAGCACATTGGCATACAGCCAGAGACAATGACCAAGTGGGACTTTTACAGATCCTCGTCAAGCTCTCAGTATGGCAATGGCATGCGTCTGCTATCTTACTTCCGACTTTTCGATATATTGCCAGCTCGCGGACCTCCAGCCGATGCGAACCCACGGCGTGTCGAAGTGACAGAGACACTGACGCCTTGGAAACCCCGGAAATCAACACAGGGAATGAGTCGCCACCTGTCAGGCTTGCCCACTTCTCGGCTTTGACCACGGCCCGGGCTCTTGTATCTCCAAATGGTCTGCATTCAAGTTTTTGAAGAAACTGGGAGAGCGGACGAGACCAGCCAGACGTTCATATCAAGCGGAACATATTGTTCCTCACACTTCGCTTCTGGGCCACAGGCTTGCCATCTTCGTATTCCACGCCTGCAGCTCCACCTTCGTCCGAGTGTCCGGCCAGCTTTTCCATCAGCTCGGCGTCCGCTTCTGCCACGGTTTTGTGTTTGATTTCGGCTTCTTTCGCGATTTCTTGTGCTTTGGTGGCTAACTGCTGATCATCTTGGGCAGGAGACTCTAGCTTCTCTGAGCTGAGATAGCGGGACGATGAGGTGAAGGGCCTTGTCGAAGACAGTCTCACAAGTACAGGAGCAGCTGCGAGTCGTGGAACGAGCTTTGCTGTGTTCATGATGGTGACAAAGAGGCAAAAGGGTTTTCAAGCTCGATTTTGCTTAGGACAAAAGGTTTAAACTAGTTAGCCAGTAACTATGGACAAAGAACAAGAGGGTCAGGTACAGTGACAGCAGGACAGCATGCTGTCATCAATGCCTCCTGCTTGCGGAATGGGAAGCCGTGAATATCGTCGTCAGAATGAGGTCCGCCTGGACCTTCTAGTCACGATTCGCAGCGGCAAGTCCCGCGAATCCACATGACTCGCTGCACTTGAACCTCAAGATTTCGCTGCACAACTTGACTGCACAACGGCACTACACTCCACCACAGCCAAAATGCCCGTCGTCAAAGGAGGAGTCTGGACGAACATCGAGGACGAAATTCTCAAGGCTGCCGTTTCCAAATATGGTCTCAACCAATGGGCGCGTGTGTCGTCTCTGCTGGCGCGCAAGACCGCGAAGCAGTGCAAAGCGCGCTGGACGGAATGGATTGACCCAGGTATTCGCAAAATCGAATGGAGTCGCGAAGAGGACGAGAAGCTGTTGCATCTGGCCAAGTTGATGCCCACGCAATGGCGCACAATCGCACCCATTGTTGGCCGAACCGCGACGCAATGTCTCGAGCGCTACCAAAAATTGCTGGACGAAGCAGAGGCGAGAGAGAACTCGGAGTTTGGACTCGCTGGCCCAGATGGAGGTGAGACGCAGGCGCCGAGTGCGGATGATGTCCGAAAGCTGCGACCGGGAGAACTGGATCCGGACCCAGAAAGCAAGCCAGCGCGACCTGACACGATCGATCTGGACGAGGATGAGAAGGAGATGTTGTCGGAAGCCAGAGCACGTCTAGCCAACACGCAGGGTAAAAAGGCAAAGCGAAAGGCAAGAGAGAGGCAACTAGAAGAGAGTCGGAGGCTGGCTGTGCTGCAGAAGAGGAGAGAACTGAAAAATGCGGGTATCAATGTTAAGGTTACCACGAAGAAGAAGGGTCAAATGGACTACAATGCCGACATTCCCTTTGAGAAGGCGCCGGCGCCCGGATTCTATGATACACAGGACGAGATGGCGCAGAATGAGCGGGAGAGGGAGGCTTTCGATCCGCGAAAGCAGCAACTGGCCAACAAGCGCAAGGGTGACGGCCAGGATCAAAATGAGCAACAATCGAAGAGGCGAAAAGACGATGGAGGCGCCAGTGCCCATACTGCACATCTCAAAGCGGCACAACAGCAACGACTCAGGGAGGCAGAGCAGAGTAGCAAGCGCAAAGGACTGGTTCTTCCAGCACCACAAGTCAGCGAGAGCGAATTGGAAGATATTGTGAAGATGGGTATGTCAGGCGAGAGAGCACATCAGCTGGCGGAGAGTAGCGAGAACGATGCTACCCGTGGTCTCATCGGGAACTACTCCAATAACATGGTTGGCGCTACACCTCTACGAACTCCTCGAGCAGCGCCGGAAGAGGATCGCATACAGAACGAACTGCGAAATGCCCGACTACGGACAGAGACTCAATCAGCTCTGCTTGGTGGAGAAAATGTGGATCTCGCTGAAGGCGGTACAGGCTTGGAGGGCGTGGCGCCCTCTAAGCAAGTTTTGCATACACCAAACCCTATGGCTACGCCTATGCGCGGCCAGAATGGTGCGGTTGGTGCCACTCCTATGCGAACGCCACGAGATAATTTCCACCTCAATCAAGAAGACGGGTCGATGCAGCTCGTCTCACAGACTCCTCGAGACATCCGGCTGGCTCAACAAGCATCGCGGAACTCCTTGCGCGGCAAACTTGCATCCCTGCCTAAACCACAACAAACTGAATTTGAGCTCGAAGCTCTTCCCGAAGAGCGCGATGAAGTTGCTCATGCCGCACAGGTCGCGGCCGAAGACGCAGCTGTCAGGGATGCCAGAAATGCAGAGCTCAAGCGCGCACAAGACCTTGCCGAATTTAAACGCCAGACCAAAGTAGTGCAAAAGGGTTTGCCTCGCCCGATGGTCGTCGACGTGGGTGCGTTGCTCAAAGCAGCACAAGCCATCCAAGACCCTATCGAACGCAGCATCGCGGAAGAATCTGCCTACCTCATCGCCAACGATGCCAAGAAGTTTGGCGGAGCACATGTTAACGGCAAACCTAAATCTATTCAGCCGTTCTCCGAGGACCTCATGCAGCGTGCTGAAATGGAAATTGTCCTCGAGATGGGCCAGGATGCTGATCGCAGTCGTTTCGGCCAGGCCTTTGAGCAAGAATGGGAAAAAGCTCACGCTTCAACAATCTTGCCTGGCCTTGCAGGATACGCGGAAGATGAGCTTGACGAGGAACAGCTTCTTACAGAATCCTTTGACAATGTCCAAGAGACTATTCAGAAGGTATCAGAAAAGGGAAGCGCGCTGGAGAAGAAATTGGCCAAACATCATGGTGGTTATATTTCGAGGAATAAAGTGCTGCGGACCAAGATTGTACAGGCTGCGGAGGCTTTGGAGAAGGTCAAGTTACAGCAGACTTTGTCGAGAGACAAGAGTGTGGCGGAGGAGGCTGCTATGGTGGGCAGGTTGGAGAAGTTGAGGGATGAAGTGGCGTTGGTGAGCCGGAGAGAGCGGGAAGCACAAGAGACGTTTAGGAGTAGGAGGGAGGAGTTGGAGGGCTTGGGATAAGTTCAGGTGCCATGGATGCGATAATAAAATTGCTGCTTCCGGCCCGTTCTGCGTTCGGCTCGTGGCACGCAATATGCCAGGTATATCTACCTAGGCCGTCAGGTTTCAGGAGAAAGACGATGTCTTGTCGATATTGTAAAGTGTTATCGTCCATTGTGCCACTCTTGGCTCTACCCGTTCCCTGCACCTCGACAATGCTATGTGCTTTATTGCCGCCTTTCCTGGACCTCGCAAGAATCGTAAGTTTGCTAAGCAGCTCCCGTAGCTGGGCGGCGAAGCGCGTGCACGCGCACAGCTGAGTTAAGTTCAGCCATCGTGAGAAAGCACTGCTCAAGCGGAAATCGTCTGTTGCCACATTGATTCCGGTAAGGTGTAATGTTGCAGCAAGCCCGGGTTTTGCTCGTAGTCCGCTCCGACCCATTGACGCGAGGAACCTGCAGAACCCGCTGCTGATGCTGCTGTTGTCTGGGATCCTACGCCGACAATCCTCAGTCTTGGCGTCAAATTCTCTTCATCTTCTACCTCAAGGCATCGGCGTCGCGGCTCTGCTGTCCGGCGTTCCACTCCCATCCATTCCGGGAGCTCTCTTCTTCTTTTTCTTCTTCGGCTTTGGTACAACAGCCGGCTTCTGTCCATAGTTCGTCATTTGCAAATAGCTGCCGCACGTCAAGCACGTATTATCGTTCAAAGATGGTTCGCAGAAGATGCTCAGACATATTGAGCATACGAACCCAATGTCCACGATTCGACGATGGCAGAAACATGCAGCGCGGAAGTCGACACCGGAGTCCCCTTCCCCAGGCAGTATTAGATGCCGACGGGCTGCAAGATCGGGTAGATAGGCTTGCATGAGGAATTGGAGGAGTCCGGCGCGAAGTTCTGGTGTCGATAGAGAAAGGTAAATTCCACCTGTTGCGTCGGCGGCTTGTTGGAGGAAGATGGTGTCGCCCGATATTTTGAGGATGTCGATCGGGATTGAGAGGCGTTGGCATGCGAAGATACTGTTCATGATGGGGATGTATTGATTTGCGAGGTCGCCAGACACAGACAGTATGAGGAGACGAGATGTCAGGCCAGAGATGTTGGGACCCGAGCCAGCGGCAGATGAAGCGGAGGCTTCGTTACCGCCAGCGACTGAGGATGGGTCAGAGTAGTTGAATTGTTGAGCTGAAGACGAGCCCGATGGCAGACTCGCAGTTTGTTTAGAGATGTATGCAAGTGCTCGGGTCAAAGCACCCGCCATCATAGTTGCAGGAGTTGACTGGAGTGCATCGGGAGAGGTGCTTTCCACCAGACGGCGCAGGTTCGTGGTAATGGCGTGCTCGATATGAGCAAAAGGTCGATACTTGTTCGCATCATCTGGCGGCCGCACTGGACCTCCACTGCCAGCTGTGCCGTCGTCTGTCATTTCCACATCTTCGCCATTCGAAGTGCCGTTCGCGGTCGCCGAATGTGCTTGTACTGGAGTTGGGTAAAGCCATTCTGCTCGCTCCGAGTGACTTGCGATGACTGCTACGCGGTTCGCATGATTGATGGCGATGTGAGCGTTGATGAACACAAGCAGGTTCACAACAACCTTTTGGAGCGATAGCGAGTCCTCAAGTAACGCCCAGGCGTGAGGGTTTGTGTCCAGGATTATGGTCAACAGGGATGGCGCTTCTCCATCGTCTCGCTGACCACTCCGCCCGGTGGCATCGACTTCGTTCATACTGCCTCATAAACAGTGCGGTGTTGATGCCAAAGTAGTGGATGTTTGATGTGCCTGGCTAGGTGAAGTAAAGCGAGCGCAGACTTGTGACAAAGGCGAAAGTCGTGGGGCGGAAAGGCTCAAAACGCTCCCCGTCCGATGCCCCTACAAAATGAAATGTTGCAGACGACATTCTAGTCCAGAGTCTCACAAGTGCTATCCTGCAAACGTCCTTCTACACCCGAATTTCCGAAGATGGAACAGACTCATGCCGCAGAGAAGCTGCATCCGCAGTGGCTTTTGAGCCAAGCATGAGTAGATTTGCCGACAGTGACGTCCGTCTCGACAATGGCTACTGCGTCCGCACCGCCGTAGCCGCCGGCCCCAATCGCCGTTGGTGACACAGCGCCTCGCGGCCTTCAACGCATCGCACGCGCCCGCAATCTCGAAGAAGCCAAGGCTCAATGTCGGACTGCTTCATAGCAGTCACTCCCGCTTGGCCACGATGCGAGTTGAGCTTGCTCGTTCCTTCTAGCGCGGGTTCACCGCTTTAGGACAGTAAAGCCGTCGCCACTTCTGCTCAACTGGAGCTGTACTTTTCTCACCTCGAAAGTCGAGTCTTTCGTGCTCCACCTCCCGTACGGCATTCGAAGATCCAACAAGTGCCTGTTTGCGTCAAGGAGCTATATCGAAGGCACAGCGACAGGACCTGGCCTTCAAACTCGGCACAGCATCTTCACAGTCACCATGAGTTTCAAAGGCAACGGAGGCTCTTCAACTGTGGTGCTGGAGCCAGTAGAGCTTCAACCTGTGCAGCTGAAGAACGCGTCAGATTCCAAACGCCCCTCGCTCTCTGGACGCAGCCTGGTCTCGGCAAGCAAGACCGATGATGAAGACCGCAATGAGACGCTACCCTCACCCACGACCGCGCCCGAGGAGCAAGCAGAAAGATGGAATTTCCCGCGGGTGAATATCTGGAAAGTTAGTTGCACGTTTTGGGCAATGGTGATCATGGGTCTCAACGATGCCACATATGGAGCCATCATCCCATATCTGCAACCTTTCTACGGTCTTGGCTACACCATTGTATCTTTGGTCTTCCTGTCACCTTTCGTCGGCTACACGCTTTCTGCAATTTTGAACAACACTATCCATCTCCGGTTTGGCCAGCGCGGCGTAGCGTTCATCGGACCTTTCTGCCATCTTCTGGCTTACATCATTAATGCTCTGCATCCTCCCTTCCCCGTTCTGGTTATCTCTTTTATCCTGGCTGGCTTCGGTAACGGAATTCTAGACGCAGGCTGGAACGCCTGGATCGGAGCGATGGCAAATGCAAATGAGGTGCTAGGCTTACTGCATGCCTTCTACGGCCTCGGCGCCACGATAGCACCTCTCATTGCCACCACAATGATTACCAAGGCCAATCTGCCATGGTATTATTGGTATTACTGTATGATCGGATTCGCAGCTATAGAACTTGTTGCATCTGTTCATGCTTTCTGGCACGAGTCCGGAGCCAAGTTCCGCGAACGCCACGCGCGTACTTCCGATGCGAAAGGCTCAAGACTACGTGAGGCGATAGGGAAGATGCCCGCTGCAAGAGTCACCTGGCTTTGCTCGATGTTCTTTCTCGGCTATGTTGGCGTTGAAGTTGCGCTTGGAGGCTGGATTGTCGAATTCATGATCAGAGTCCGTGACGCAGCAGAGTTCGCAGCAGGAATGAGCGCAACTGGATTCTGGCTTGGTATGACCGTTGGCAGAGTTGTTCTTGGCTTCATCACACCTCGAATTGGTGAGAAGCTGTCGATCATGGTACGTCCTGCATTAGTTCCCCGTGTGCTCATCCGCTGAGACTGATTTTTCTGCTTAGATCTATCTCCCCATCGCCATCGGCCTCCAGCTCCTGTTCTGGCTCGTCCCCCAGTTCTATGTTTCCACTGTTGCTGTTGCACTTCAAGGCTTCTTTCTCGGCCCCTGCTTTCCGGCAGGTGTAGTCGCATGCACAAAGCTGCTTCCAAAACATCTCCACGTCAGCGCTATTGGATTCGCTGCGGCTTTTGGCGGCAGTGGTGGAGCCATATTTCCCTATGCTGTTGGCGCGATTGCACAAGCAAGAGGTGTTCAAGTCTTGCAACCCATCATCCTGGCACTTATGGTGGTCATCATTATTCTTTGGGCCTGTCTGCCGAGGATCAACAAGAAGAAGGACTGAGGTTGGAATATTGAAAAGTTTCAGGAGTCAAAAGCAATACTCCTGGACTAAACATCCACAAAGCAGTTGAAGTATGCATCGGAAACTAGCACATGGTATGTGCGTCTTGTGTGAGATGCAGATCATGATTATTGACTGCATAAAGATATGGCAGAATACATGTATGGTCATCGCTAAAGCACGGAAGAACGTAACGTGCATCACCCTTCTTGCAATCCCACGCACGCGTTACGAAGCAATCAAGCTTGTCGTGCAAATGCGTCCTTCGGCGATCGAAACCTACGACCGCTTGTTTATCCAAGTCTCCTCCTACAGAACACGCAAGTGAGTGCGATCTGCCACACACACTGCCTCAGCACTCCGTTTCTGATTCTTCGTCTTGATAGAAAGTCATACTGCTCACCACATCTACGCGGTCGTCCGAGATCTGATCAGGTCTCAAGCTACCCGATATCAGTTCGAGGCCAATGGAATCAAGGTCAAGACTCACCCGCTCGCTTAGCTGCCGTTCATTCATCCAAATCCGCTGCTCCACCACATGAGGGCGTGTTCGGAATAGTAGCCAGTACGTCCTTAGCACATTCTGAGGAACTCCGGCACCAATTTCTTGCAGCTCTCGGTGATACTGCTGCAGGAGCTTGCGCTCAAAACGTAGCGCCGCGCGGCTTATGGCATCCGGGCCCTGGATAAGCACCTCCATTTGCCAGCCATCTTTGACTCGTAGCTCGCACAGCTGATCCCGCTGTTGTTGCGAAAGGGTCTTGGCCCATATCTCTAGAAGTTCCATCGACTGGAACTCGAAGATGGCCTGAGAGTAGTAGAGGTCGGAAGCCTTGCGCCTGGTCAAGCGATTCAGGTTTAGCTGCCATGGTAGACGGTATTTGCTGTCGTATGGCACGACTCCCTGGCTCTCACCCAGGAACGATTCGATGCCTTGCAATACGGTATACTCGAGGATCCTGTTACTGAGCTCTGGTGGAAGGTCCTGAATCCTGTCTCGTAGACTGGGAGCATCCATCATTGCTGCTGGACGGACGGCAGCCTGTGATGCAGAGTTGGTATAGGTATGTGAGATGTCGAAGACCGCTTCTCGGCGTCAGAGATGTGATGGAAGAAAAAAGAGAAAGCGAGCTAAATTGTGGTAGGTTACTGAGCTACGTCTTGGCACTACCATGCGTAGCCTCGAAGTGAACTTAAGGTTTGTGGTCAACCGCTCAGCTATGAGGTACAGTATTGGCAAAGACTTACGGAACGAGTCTGACATCATGCCTTCACCTTCCTATGCAACCAACGAAGTGTCTCGAACCATTGCTTTGAGAAGAGACGCTGCACCTTACTGTCTCCTTCGGACCGGACGCTGTCAAATTTCGAAGAAAGCCCTGGAGACCGCTGCAATGATCGAAGATTTCAGTGGTACACAGTGGTTTGTGCGCGACTGCAGTCGACACCACAAGTATCTCGACAAAGCCAAAGACTTCCAGTCGGGATCGTGCATTATTCCACATCAGTCGTTCTTTGTGCACGGTCTATTTGCAATCTGGTTCTGAACCAGAAATGTTTGCTATGTGGCTTATATTGCCGTGCAGTGACAGATCTTTTGGAAAGGGCACCAAGAACCACCAGCAAATTTGCGTCATGGCAAGTGGTCGACGATCTCAAGTCATCAAGCCCAGCGGAGATGATTATCCATCTGGGACCTCTTCGCTGCCTCCTGTTCATCCGGTCCGGACAACTGCAAGAGAAGACAAACGACAGAAGCGCCCAGCCAGCATTGGATACTCAGATCAAAATCGAGCCGCACCCGTGGAGAGCAACGATAGCTCCTCAGACCATCCAAGTCGAGATCAGTTCGACGATGAAGAGAGGGAAGTGTATCGATACATGCCCAACGGAAACATCAGTCTCGTCGGTTCATCAGGTCAAAACGAGCAGGACGATCCCAAGACCGATGATGGTTTCGGTCGGCTCCCAGGGACGCAAAATGCGGAACATGCACAAGAGCCATCTCCCAACCGCACAGAAGACCACAGGTACAACAAGCAGCTGAGATACAGCTCCATCATCGAAGCACGCGCAGGTTCTCGTTTCAGTGACCAGACTGTACCGAATATTGGATCTGATGACATTGCCGCGATCAAGAACGACGTCTACATACCGAGATGGGTTGTCAAGCGCATACTCGACGCTTGCCTCAGTCCATCTATTCCGCAATATCAAACAAACGAACATTTTGACGAAGCAGAGTGGAAGAGATGGAATGAGAAACAGAAAGAAGTAGTGCGGGAGATCGTCAAAGGTGAAGGTAACGACCCAGAAGCCATGGCTTGGCTTCTTCTCGAAGAGATCTTCACTGTGCAAGAAAGAGGCATCATGGCCGAAACCAAGCGTATTATCCCCGATGTACATCTCTCCCAGATCAAATGCTCAGAGCGAATCGACAGGGTCATCGCTGCTCTCGAGGTAAGATCTTCACGTAATATCATTAAGCGACTCCTATTCACTAACAGAAACAGAATTGTCCACTCGCTTCAAAGGACATGCTGGAAGGTAAACGCAACGAGCAGTTGGCTGCCGCGCCGGAATGGTCGGCCGCGCAAAAATCGCAGTTCAAGAGGAACAACAAGAGAAAAGCTAACAAAACGAAGAAGAGTAAGGAGACAGGAGGAGCCAGCGCAGTCAACGACAGACAGGCCAAAACGAGGCCGAAGGAGCAGAACGCGGTGATTGAGGGGACGGATGGAGAGGATTCAGTGGAGGAAGAGCAGCTTTAGGACACGCTCGAAGAGAACCAGCTGGAGTAGGAGATGCTCGGAAAGATCATCGGCAGGAAGAATATAGAGTTGTGTCTCAGACATTACTCTACAGCACCTTCATGCTGCTTCGATATGCCAGGGAGCAGAGAGTGTTTACGGTATCTGGAGAATGAGAGACTCTGATGCGAAAGTTGTTAGCCTCTCGGAAGGCGCCCAGTGGCCTAGTCGTGCTACTTTTTCGGATCGGAGAGCAGAGACCTGCAACATTTTGCGGAGAAAGATAGGCTTCTAATGCAAAATGGGATTATCACTCAAACAAACTCTCTGCAGCACCATCAGGGTCGAAAGTAAGCAAAGAGGCATTGAACGCCATGAATTCTGTAGAGAAAGGTACAAATCGTTGCGAAGTAGAATTACGTCTCAGGCATATTATTGCCACAATATCTGACTTAGAGGTAAGCAGGGCGGTCTTGAATGCCTTTGATATTTAGAGAAAGATGAGCTCCAACTTGGGACTATAATCAAGTCTCCGGCGATGTTCTACTCCACAATCGTCTCCTTTGTTACGCTAGGGAGCAGAGACCTTAGAATTTTCCCGGAGAGAGGTACGAGACACACTCGCGTCTCGAACAGATCTTTGCCGCAGCATCTGCTCTAGAGCCAAGCACAGAGGCAGCTGATTCTTAGTTGGATCTGGGACAGACGGACTCCAATACGCTATGCATTCGCGTCTCCGACAGATCTCCGCAGCGTGATCTAGAAGAGAGCAAAGTAAGAAGGCTGTGACAGCTTCGAATAAACTAGAGACAGGACCGGTCGTATGCAACTGCAGTCGTTCTCAGACAGACCTGCAAGTTACCGGCTGGACGATAGAAAAGCCAGGAGGCAACGAAGGTCTCAAGTGATTTGGAGATGGACAAGCTTGAACGGGGAATGTCATTGCTCTCAGGCAGATCTTTGCAGCACCACCTTGACCAGGATTGAGTCAGGAGGCAGGGAAAGCTTCGACTGAATTAGAGAAAGACCAACTGGATCACAAAAAGTGATCAGTCTCAAAAATATTTCTAGTGCACCATCCAGACGCGAGGGAAGTGAAGCGGCAGAGACGCCTCTCGAAATTTGGAGAGATAGATGGACCCTAAGTTTCTGGTGCGTATTGTGTCCGCATCTTAGACATATCTCAATAGCACCTCCTGGATGGAGGGTAAATGGAGAGGCAGTGAGCCCATCGAATAATCCGGAGAACTCACTAAGTAGGTAAGATCGTCCTAGAGCATTCAGAGAGTGACAGATTCTATCGCACAATATAATCGCTTCTCAGAAGAACATTTATACTACGATCCGAGCCGAAGGCAAGTAAAGAGGCAGCCATTGCCTTCAGCAATTCAAAAGTCTTCTACGATGGCTGTTCAAAAAAGGTTCTGATCGCAGTACACAATCGTGTCTCAGGGAAATCTGTGTACAACGACCTGAAACAAAGGCAAACGAAGAGGCATTCAGGGACTCAGATTATCTAGAGATCGCGCGAAATGGCTTTTGAGAAGATGTGTGCTATCGTATAACACTACCGTGTCTCAGAATTATGGCTATTGCACCACCTGGATCGAAGGGAGACGAAGAGGCAATGAAACCAGCTATAGATTCAGAGAAAGCCTATGGCGATTTTGATATAGACAAATTCAGACGCAGAGTACTACTCAACCCGACGATGAGCCAAGAGAGGTTGTGGAAGTGAAATCGATTCTGACCATAGAACACAGGGAGAGCCTCGTCATAGAGCTGCTTCGACAGGGGCAAGACTGAAAGAAGCTCACTTGCATGGGGAAGGACAAGCATGTCTGGCACCTCGAGGGCTGGGGCTCTGCGGGAGACGACACCGAAAGTGCACGTGAAGTCGGAAGCAGATCTCAGACGCGTGTTGGACTGCTCAAGGGCCTGGTCCTTTGGGAGGACATCGAGTCTCCGAAACATCTCTATAGCACGATCTGAACCGAAGGCAAGCAAAGAGGCAGTTAAACCATCGATCAATCTAGAGAAGCGTTAAGAAGTTTCGACATAGACAAATTTGGAAGCAGAATTCGATTCAATCTCCGGAATATTTATATAGCACTATCTAGGCAAACGGAAAGCGAAGCAGCAGAGAAGATCCAAAGCGGTTCAGAGAGCGCTTTAAAGGATTTCGACATAAATGAATTTCAAGGCAAAAAGTACCCGTGTTTCCAACAGATCTATATCGGGCGATTTGGAATTAAAGCAAGCAAAGAGGCAATAAAAGTTTTTAATAATTCAGAGATTACTCCTGAAAAATTGACATAGACGCATTTCAAGGCCAAAAATACCTGTGTTTCCAACAGATTTCTATAGCACGATCTGGATCAAATGGACACCAAGTAGCAGAGAAGATACAAAACGATCTAGAGAAGGCCTTAGAAGTTGGACATAGACAGATTCTTAAGCAAAATTGTACTCGCGTTTCCAACAGATCTCCCTAACGCGATTTAGGTGCAAGGGATGCAAGGAAGCAATGAAAGCCTTCGAAAGTTCAGAGAGTGCCTCTAAGAAATGAGACATAGACAAATTTCAAAGCAAATGTACTCGTTTTCTAACAAAATCATACAGCACGATCTGGGGGAAAAGGGAGCAAGGAAGCAGAGAGAGCCCGAAACTGCTCAGAGTGCCCCAGATAATTCGGACATAGTCAAAATTTTCAGGCAACATGTACCGTGTTTCAGATAGATCTCTATAAAACGATCCGGATAAAAGGGAAACAAGGAAGCAGAGAGAGCTCGAGACGATTCAGAGTGCCCCAGATAATTCGGACATAGTCAAAATTCCAAGACACTATGAACTCGTGTTTCAGACAGATCTCTCTAATACGATCAGAATAAAAGGGCAGCAAAGTGGCAATGAGAGCGTTCAGTATTCCAGAAAAAGGTGATTTCATGGCAATTGTACTGCCTATTTCTATGAATAGTCGTCCTTATGCGACACCCTACTCCAGGCTTCTATAGTTCGATGAAGTGAATGAAGTAGCAGAAATGTAGAACTCAATCGGCTGTATAGTAGCGAGTGCGATACGAGAAGCATGTGAATTGCCACATAGATGCTTTTTGTAGAAAACGTCGACCTCGCGAAACGTAGAATATAGATCCCCCCTCGGGTCAAGTACCAGAGCGAAGATGTCGAGTATCTATCTATTATACAAGAAATCGGCCCAAAACTTTTCGAAAATGCAGCAAACCAGTATTCACTGGAACTCGTCGATAGAATCGTTCCAGTCAATTTTCCCTCTCCCACCCGAGTACGACGTAGAGCCCCAGCCATATGATGGCTGGAAGGCCGGCATCAGACCCGTTGCGTACCGAGAGGATGGCTGAGTAGCCGGCATGACACCCGTTTCGTACCGGGACTGAGAAGGTGGCATCGAGAACGAGAATTCGCCAGTGTTCACCTCGTTGCCAGCTCCAAAATAGCCTCCCTGAGACCAGTCTACAGCCGAGTCGTGTCTGGTCAAGTTTCCTCCGTAAGTCTGACCGTTGCCAGCGTTGCCTTGAAATACAGTAAAAGAGCCGGTTGCGAAATTGTTGTAAGTCTGTTGCGGGAGAGATTGAGTCAATGACGCCAGAGCTGGAGTGAATGGGTGATTGTTCGGCAGTAAGGAGGGAGCCTGGTGACCTCGAGTCATCGGAGACATCGTAGGGGTCGAATGGGATTCGGCGGGATTAGCAATGGCCAAAGGAGAGTGCTGAGCAGCGTTTTTGCGCTTCTTCGTTGGCTTGTCGGTGGTTTCAGCAGCACGCTTCTTCGCTGCTTTCTCTTCCTTGGTCTTACTGCGACGCAAGTTGGATTGTCTGAATCCATGCTTCTCAACCACCATAATTCCAGGTGAACCCACGAATCTCTCGAGGTTCTTTCCATCGAGCACGTCGCAAACAAGAGGAGCACAAGTCTGCAGGGTATTGTCAGCGCCTGAACGACAATCGAAAGCGAATTGTAAAAAGCCCCTTACGCTCAGAACATCACAAATCGCATCCAGCCGATCTGTGCATTTGATCTCATGATATTGATCCACGACCTTCCGGAACTTATCTGGCTTCCAGAGATCGACGTGCCATCCATATTCGTGAAGCCAGTAGACTTCTTGCTATCCTGCACGTTAGCTTATGTTCCAAATCGGTCTTGCACAGGAAACATACCAAAAGAAGTCTGCCCGTTTTCTCGGCCTGGTGAGAGATCAGGCCAGACTTGATGATCTTCGAGTAAATTTCGTTCTTGAAAGTTTGGACGTCCTCTCGCCAATCCGATTCGCTCTGCTTAATACACTCTGGCTTTTCGGGATCGTGCGAGAGTACCTGAACGAAAGATCCCAGAATTCGGTTTAGCCAAAAAGATTCGCTGCTCTTGACGGCGTCAAGATCGTCAGTCTCCGGAGCGCACACGACACGGCTATCTCGGTCGGCACGAGCCTCCTCGCAGGTCGAGAAGTGGCGGAGTCCAATGTATTGGTCGGCCATTACGGACGTCAGGGACAGGTTCGAAGGAGCGTTAGTGGGGCCAGGATTACTGGCCGTGGCCAGACCGGCGGGCTGCACACTAGAGGAGTCCATGTTGACACCCTAGACCTTTGCTTGATGCTTCAGACCTTGAAAGAGATTGCTGCAGATGGCGGAAGAAGTTGAGGTTGAGATTGAAGTCCAAGATGAAGTGGTCTGCAATGGTTGGTTTTGTGCTATGCGTGCGTTTGGATGTGTGCATGGTGGATACAGGCTGCATGAAGCATATGTGAAGCATCTGCTATCAAATGCTGTTCTTGGCCACTCTGTATACATATGTGTTGCTTGTGATTGTCGGATTCTGCCAGCGGTCTACAGCAAGTAGACACCGATGGGGTGAACAGCATCTGCTCAAGGCACCTGTGACAGAGCACATGTCTCCAAACGATGTTCGTAGGAGTGACTTCGATGCCAAGAGTCTGCTGAAGGAGGCTGGTAGTGACTCCAGTATTGTCACAGGCTAGCATTGTTGCGATGATGGGTGAACCGTAACTATTCAGCCTTGTGAAATCGAAGATTGTATTGCATCTGCCAGCCTGCGATAAGTGACAGATGCCCTGATAGCTGTGAATTCATCAGCTAGCCTTGGCTTCACAGGAAGGGTGCCTTATGTCAATTCGGTGACTGGAGGGAACAGGACTGAACTTCATCACTGCTGAATATAGAGGTGCGGGAGGATGCAACGACCATACGATATCCTAGTATACAATCGCAGGATGAATATTGTCAGAAAGGGAATGCTTCTAGCACGACCGATCGGTTTTCCAGGCTTCTGTCGGTTTTCCAGGCTTCTGGTATGTAGACTGAACGATTGGATGCTTGTTTGCTCAATGAGCAAAACGCATTGAGTCTGTATTTGTTAGGTTCTTGATAAAGCGGTAGATTCTGCGAGTCGTCGAATATTGTAGAAACGCTTCGCGATGGTGCTGTCTGGTCGTGCGTGGAACGTAATAGTACGAGTGATGCTCAAGCTATGAGACTGTTAGGACTTGCAAAGCAATCGTGGTCATGCATCGCTTGGTATATCTGGAGTTCGTGGGCGTATGCATGGCAGTTCGAGTCACGAAAGGTCGTTGGTGGATATGCGCACAATTGTAGTTCCATGCATGCCACATCCATTCGAATATCTATGGAGCACGGCACCAGTTGCACCAAACTTCGCGATATTGATCACATTTGTCCTAGAATTCGCTGTAGCATTCGTACCTGGCGCTTTGACGTCGAATTTCCATCTCACTGCACGTCTGCAATGCTTCTCGGCCAGCGGAAGCATGAAGTATAAAGCACGACAATCTGGCCAATCTCATGAAGAAGCTAATCCTGCACCACGGGTTTTGCGTATCCGGAAAAAAGTGAAGACTTTTCTTGACGCCTGTCTGCAAGCAATGCTGTGAAATGGCGGTAAGGGCAAGGCGGGAGCCTCTATGCGAGGACCTATATTGTTTTGCGTATAGCTTGCAGAGGGATGGACTTCGAGGGCGTTGGTTGACTGGTCACTGGGGGATGGCGCGCTTAGAGTTCATGTATTCCGTCCTCGTCTCCTGTTAAGTTAGCTGCGTTGATGTGGACCGCAAATCCTGCCTAGGGCAAGGATTTCAGCCACCAGCCGATGCCCCATGCCTCCGGTTCATGCCGTTGCGGCACATATCGAGAGCATTTGCAACTGCGACGGCCGTGAAGACTCTCGAGGAGCATTCTGAGGTTGGCAATGTCCAAGAGTAAGAACGGCAGCGTCGTTTCCTACCTCGTATAGAAGAGCACCGTCAGCGGACAGAACTCCGACCATTGTTGCCGGTCGCGCTGGGCCAACGGCGAAATGTCGATCTGGCGCAGAGCACAACTCTGTATGATATCGCAATATGCAGATGCGGCACGATCGAGTGCGGCAGATACTCCCCGCACGACGATTAAAGTGCCGAAGATGGGACCTAGCTCCGATCGCTCAACAGCGGGCTGACAGCCTCAACGACGGGCGCCATCGCCAGATCGTGACGAGGTGGTGGTATGCGACAAGCACGTCGCGCTGAAGAGCAGGCTGCAGAGCAGAGCAGACCGCAGAGGTCTTCGCCGGCGGCTGTGCCCGTGACGGCCAGCCCGAGGCATTGCCGCAGGTCGTCACCACCCGGGCAGCGACGGCGGGCGTTGCTGACCGGGGCGGGCGTGGCGGCGTGGTGTTGAGGGCGAAATTGTCGCTGGGCGTGTTGTCTCGCAGTCGGCGGCAGGTCCATCCCAGCATCACACAGCAGACTGCCGCTGCAGCATGCATGGGCTTCCCGCGCAGTGCTCGTGCTCGTGCTTCGTGTCATCACACACGCGTTCTCGACAACGATCAGCTCGAGCTCCAGACGTGGTGGTGGGGTGGGCGCGAGCGCGATGCGGCCCGCCGCAGTTTGTGGATGCTCATGCTCATCCCACAGGGCTTCGACTTCCGCTCGGCTTGCGAACTTTCCCACCAACTTCACTTTACAACACAACACCGAATCCGCACTCTGCCCCCCTCTGTCGCCCCGAGTGTCTCGCCAGTCGAGACAGTGAGCGGGAGCACACCTTCTGGCAGAGCCATGGGTGATTAAGCCGCCTTACAAGGTAAGCCCGTCTCCAAAGCCGCATTCAAGCCCTCGTCCCACCGCGAGTCACCTGCCATGAGGGCCAAGCACTTGGTCAGAAGCACTTTGCACGACGAGCATACGCGTGAGGCATATCGGCCTTGCACTACGGACTCACTCCCAGCACAATGGACCACAAAGCTGCCCAGTACCTGGTTCGACCAACAAACAGCCCACAAGTCCCTGCCGACAACACACGGATAATAGACTTCCCATCACCCGAAGCATGGCCGAGCAACCACAATCCTTCCGCGATATTTCGAGCTTTTCCCTTTCTCAGAATGCACTCAAACATGAACTCTCGGTCTCTGACACAGAGCGCTCTCCGCTCGCCACCCACCTCGCGCATATACCTCTGATCACGATCACCACTTCTGACACCTTGAGAAACAGACCGCCGTCGATATCGACAGCGGAGAACGAAACCGACAGCAGACCCGATACTGCTGTCCCATTTACTTGGGCGAGCTCATTGCAGCGAACTCGGCTGTTTCCCGACCAGCAACACGGCCAACATATCAGAAACCTGCCAGTACTTCGGCCATACCAACTCACATCAGAATCACCGCCATGTCACAAGCGCACCCAGGCCTAGTTCGGCGAGCTACACAGGCAGTTTCCCAGCACCTCGGACAAAGTAGCTCTGCACCGAACGCCCCGACTCATTGGCATGACGCGCACCACCGACAGTATCTGCTAATGGTATGGGACAAGACCGTGGAACTTGCTGCGACATCGAGCAAGTACCCTCAATCGAGCTCGTCCCATCTTCACTCAACCTACGTGACACTTATCCGGAGATTCCCCGATCTCGAACAAGGGACTGTGCCTCTCACAACCGACTGGATGGAGTATGTGCTCGGCGTGGCATTGCGGCGTCCGTTCTGCACAGCTGAGAGAATGGATCGATGGGAGGTACTGGCCTCTAGCGGTGGCGCTCGAGGAACCTGGGGCCCTTGGTGAACTTAGGAGAGCTCTGGTTTCCACTGGGAGTTTTTGAGGTGTAGCGAGCCGGCGAGGCGGCATGGAATGGCCTCATGCTAGTGGGAGCCAATTATCCGACAGCACAACATTTACTGCGATTCTTCAACATGCATGGCGAAATGGAGGCATAGCGTTGTCGCTTTTTAGACGCAGCTCATGGGGGTTTTACTCGGCGCATCAAAGAAAGCATGATTTACATGAGGACATGAAAGGCTTATGAAGAATGAATTCTCGAATGGGCTGTCAATCAAGACAAGGCCCAGCTATGAAACGGCATAGCTTTCAGTAGAATGATGAAGAGAGATCGAGAATATCTCGAACTAAATCCGATGGCTGAGAGCCTCCTTCACAGTCTGTCCATTTTCCACCATCTCGAATGCAGCGAACTTCGTCGTTGAGCCGAATGGTACAGCTTTTGGTGACGCCGACTGATGCTGAGTGGTTGAAGCTGGCCTGTGTCATGTTAGCATTTACTTCGATTTAGTTTCATGCGCTGTCCATCGTTGGTACATACCTGGAGCCGCTTCACGGCAAGCTCGCCGTCGTCATTGCTAGTACACTTGTTGACTCGCTCAAAATCAATGCCATGCTCCAGCGCACAGTCTTCCAGCAAAGCTCGCTCTGGAATCTTCTGATACTCTCTCGTCAAACACATTGTGAATCCAAGGTAGATCTACCGAGCACATTGTTAGCACCATCTCGCATCTTGCAATAATGTGTCGACCGTGTTCGGCTGTTGTCACACCCGCCACCCGGGGGCGACCATCACAGGCGCTCACAAGATGGATCTCAAGAACAACCGCTCGAACTCACCTTTGGATCCGGATACAAATGCGCAGCACACAACTCAATAATATTCCCCAAACACTCCTCCTGTCCATGCATACACTTCACCCCATCATCATGATCCGTAATCGACCCAATATACGACAGGCGGAAATCCACTTTATCAGAGACTTTCTGCATCGCGGGTAAAATCAAATCATGCAAGCAGTCTTTCGCGTCGGGACATTTGGACATGATGTGAGCTTCGAGTGGGACTCGAGTAAGTCCATCGTAAGGCCAGGAAGAGTCGTCGTCGAAGGTGTCGAATGCGATAAGGGTGAGCATTAGAGCCATAAAGGTAAGGAGGAGGCCTGTGACGGATAACATGATGCGTTTGTGCCAGGTGCCGCTTGTTGTGCGGGACCAGGCTTTCATGTAGCGGCGTTGGGCGGCGAAGACATCTTGTTGGAGTTCGGAGAGGGAGCGTTCGCTTTCAGGCTCGGAGTCTGTTATTGTTGGGAGAAGTGGCTGCTTTTCCGTGAGTTGCGACGCCATCTTTGATGATTGCGATGATTGCACAGGTGGGTGCAAAGAAAGAGGTGAAGCTGCAAGGTCGTCAGATGTTGGAAGTGGCGACTGAATACAGTGGTACGGACAGGGATGATGGCGAGCTGATCGGAACGTCGGAACCGCTGAATCGGGACTAGCGTGCTTTTGTCACCTTGACGACTTCACGGCTTTGTGCTGAGCAACGACTCACCGTTCGTCGTTCTACGAATCACGATGGAGCTCATGCACAGCTGAGATTTTGACCGCACGAGATAAAAGATTCACAACACTTTTGCTGACTTTGTATAGGGCCATCTCAAAGGTATCATAAGTGCAGATACATCGTTCTGCCTAGTCGCTGAGATTCTGCTCTCCCAAATGTTATCAAGTATCCGCTCCAATGATCAATACAGGCCCATATGACCAAAGTAAAACTCAAGTCTCGGGAGCTGCAGTCTACAATGCTCCAGTACCCGGTTCAAATCTTCCCACGAGCCGAAAACATTGTCTCCAAGAAAATGGAGCTTGCTGTTATCGTACAGTCCACTAAATGTGCCAGAAGCTCTCTGCCCAGCTCATCGCGCAGCTCTCTCGGTGATTCTCCACTCCGAAGGCCCGAAGAGCAAAGTCTCATTCGTCCTGAATCCATTTCGCCATCTCGTTGATGATCTTCGTGCGAAGCAGGAGATCCTTTTCGGCCACTCGGAGCTTAGCCCGGGTTCTTGCTATAAGGCACTCCCCCAACACCTGCTTGTACTCTGCACGCCTCAGGGTGTCGTCATGAAATTTGACGACCCCATCATGCTCGGCTTGGAGTGCGTTTTTAGCCTCCTTCAGCTTCTTGCGCCAGATACCCTCGTCCCGTTCGACGATGTACCTGATTGACCTGTTTTGATCCCTTGCGCAACTGACGATCTCCTCCAGCCGCTGCTTGAGCTGAGTGTTTTGCATAGCCTGTTTCGCTTGGCGCCTGAACACCAGGACATACTTCGCCCTGAGTCGCTGCTCGACCTCAGCTCTCGGCAGCCACTGCTTGAACTCCTTGAGGTAGTATTGCTCTTCGACTTCATCGACATCGATTACTTCTTGGCTAGGTGGAGTAGGACTCAGAGACCGATAATCTGGTTCGACGACCACGAAGTCATCCTCGTGATTGATGTTATGATCTTCGTCGGCATGCTGGGGACGCTCGTTGTCGGACGCCACATCTTGAACAAACAGCGTGTCGCTTCCATGCTGTCCACCCACATCTGAACCAGAACGTTCGAATGCGCCGGAGTTAGGAGTCGACTGGTTCATGTTGAATTTGGGTAGCAGAAGAGCTGGTCTTAATGCTGGTTTTGGATCAGAGATGTTGGCGTTACAAGACTTAGGGCCTTGTGCTGAGAAGCTCCTTCTTAGATCTGGGAAGTCCTCATTAGCTCTGCCGCTCGACCAAGGCGAGGAATTGCATAATGCTGGGGATGTTGCGTACTTGTTTGGGCTGGATCTCCAAATGTGGGAGAGTATAGCTCTTATTGCAAGTTGTCAAATGACTGCTTGCAGGTTTGAGGCTGTGAAAGCTGCAAAATTGTTCTGGTGACTGTTTGATAATTTGCTAGAAACTGGAGAGTTGGCGCCTGTTCATTCGCGGGAAGGCACAATATGCAAACCTTCGGGCGAAGCTGAATGCAACGTCGACGACTTCAGACTGTCGGCGGTGGCAAGTGTGGTCTGCAAGACTTTGTTGCACTGTTTTCAGTGTCATTCAGCGACTCGAGACTGAACTCAGAAAAGGCCGGAAGCTCCACAAACCTTGGTAGGCTGAAAAGTTGTCCAGACCAATATCACTTAATGTTGACAAAGTCTTTGTCGGCTGTGCCCTGAGACGAGCAAGAGAAGACTCTCGAGGTGTGCAGTGAGTATCGCTTGTCTGTGTGGATCGCAGGCGGAAACTAGGTTGGTGAGATCGAGCTTTTGTGTTTCGGGTTGATGTGGATGTGTGTGTAATGTCGAAGAATTGGCGGAGAACGGACCCCTTCTTATGCTTCCGCAGATGCGCTACACATGCGCTCAGTTGCGCATATTGTCACACCCCTCATTTGCGAAGAAGGTGCGCCCAACCTCACTCAGCGGATCATATGCAATTGAATTCTGAGATGCATTTCATTGCGCGGGTCTGCTCATGCTATTTCCGCAAGCTATCCAGCAGACTTGTGTGCCATTTCGGTGAATGCAGACCACGAGATTTGATTCCGAGAATGCTGGATAAATGCAACCAGTAGCCAGTAGTGATCTTGCACGAAGGCAGACTGTGTCTCAGTGAGGACAGAATATGCGCCTTCTCTCTTGAAACGCCTCAAATAGTGTAAAGTAAGCACAAAATTCACCAATCCTGCCTTGCAAATTAGTGATAAG
The DNA here is from genome assembly GCA_005356885.1 of Cercospora cf. flagellaris. Taxonomy (NCBI): domain Eukaryota; kingdom Fungi; phylum Ascomycota; class Dothideomycetes; order Mycosphaerellales; family Mycosphaerellaceae; genus Cercospora; species Cercospora cf. flagellaris. The sequence continues at coordinate 1,185,563 of RJLU01000002.1, forward strand.
CATCGAGTGGCAGCCTATCACACCTCACTCTAGCAAGCTGTGCTTGTAATTACTCATTCATTCACATCCAGATCGATGGTGGATTGAGCTCAACTGCGTCAGCTTGCTCTTGTCGATTTCGCTTGCGGATTCGATCCTTCGCACTTCAAAGACCTGGACCGCAAGCGTCGCAACGATCCACTTCGTCACTATAGCCAACTAGCAACGATGCCTTTGAGAAAGGAATGTCCAATCTGTCGCTCGCAGGTCGCGAGCTTCAGATGCTCGCCAAGCACATGCATTAATCAGAGATCCAAAGAAGCCATCCAACACGGAGAAGCAGAGCGCGCCTGCAGTGAATGCTGGGAGTTGTATCTCAGCATGCAAGTCGAAGAGAGTCCAGCGATCTATTTCCCGCACTCTGGAGACCATATGACAAACATCCAGTGTATGTTTTGTCCCAGTCCACTTATGAGGTCCGAGTTGGAGCAGCTGTCTCATGCCGACACCATCGTCAGGTAAGCCGCAAAATGCTCTCGAACCGGTTTCCGCAAGGCTGATGTGTGCGTGCGTCCAGATACGATACCAAGAGGATCCAAGACACGAAACGGAAGTGCCAAGCTCGTTGTCAAGGCATTGATACTCCATTTGAGGAGTTCGATCGAGCAGCAGAAGGCCGCATTTTTACATGCTACGCCTGCAACTTTGCAACTTGCGTCGACTGTGATCGTCCAGAGCACTTTGGAGAGACCTGCACGCAGTACCAGCAGCGCGTAAACGATAACCCTGTCCGCATCGTAGCCGAAGCAGCCACTCGGGAGAAAGATTACTGTCCAAACTGCAAAGTCCCGTATGAGCACATCAAAAACGGATGCGGCTACACCGTCTGCTCCAGCGATGTTGCACAAGCCCCTGGCGGCTGCGGCTTTCGCTTCTGCAGCGGTTGCAATATCCCGTGGGTCGGCGAAGGCAGTGCCTATCTCGGCGGAAGGCCTCAGCATTTGCCCTTTTGCAAACACCACTTCCAGCTCTGCAAGCAGTGCAACCGTAAAGAGCATCCTAAGGAATCATGCAAGGAGTACCTGTATCGATTGAGGCCGATCACCGATGCAGGGAATGCGCAGCACAAGTCGGCGCCTGGCGAGAAGCATTGGGAGACTGGCCACGGAACCAAAAATCGATTCGAGATGAGTTTGACATACGTCGAGAGGGAGCAGCAGCGGAAGGAGCGTCAAAGAGACAGTCGAAAGAGGAAAGCTGAGGAGTCGGTTGCAGGTTCGGCTTCAGGTTGACAGGCATGACACAGAGAAGTGATCCAAGAGAACAGGTAGTGAGAAATTTCTGGTTCGATATTGCAAGTCGCGACCAAGGCATCTTGGTCTCATGTTATCGTGGGTACTGAGTCCCCTTTCATCATGTTGAGCTCGGGTCTGCAAAGCAGTCAATATATCAGAGTCATGCAAACACCACCAGCGCCAGCGCTAATCCCAACACATATCGATCATCTCATAACCTGTCATCACGTCATTGCACCATGGCATCGCCAGCGGACGATGCTGTGTCGGGCCCGTCCAAGCCGATAGGGATCGCAGCTGGCAGATCTGCCTTTGCCTCTCTTGCCAATGCTTCCGCCCAGGCCCTGCCTCGCACAAGCTTCCGTATCTTTGCCTCTGACCGCTGTCCTCTACTCTCAAGTATAGCCTTGTTCACACTTGTAGCCACCTTCTCGCGCAGCCTGAGGTCCAGCAACTCTTTGAACTCCTGCTGCATCTTATCGGGAGGGAAGATCATAAGTGCCATAGTCCGCTGAAGAGCCTCTTGGTATTTTGCATCGGTGGGTGCTTTCGGAGCGAGCTGTTCTGTGGCAAAGTCCAGCGCTGGGCGGAAGTCATCACTAGTTGGCTGTGGCCCATCGGCAGGTCGAATGATGATGCCACGAATCAGCTCGATCAGCTGTAGCTGAAGTAGGTTGAAGTGAAGTAGCTGATTTTGATCGAGGATCTGCATGGAAGACCATTGTCAGCGAAGTGCGCATGGCAAGCTTCTTGGACAACGATGCGGGCAGCTAGAGCGAGATCATACTGAGGACTGAAGTGTAGTTTATTGATATCATCAACACCCGAAGGTATATGAGTGGTGCATGAAACAATAATCACGTCAATGAAGGGCGGAGAAGGAATGGGCACATACCTGGTGATCGATCTCGTTGATAAGCTCGATAGCCTCTTCCACGTTGCCAGCGTGGATGGCGTTGCGCACAGCGACGCGCTCCCGAATGCTCTCCATATCCTCCGGGTTGCCGAGGTTGGTCTCTTGAGCAAACTTCTCTGCTGCGGCGGGATAGCCTTCTGAGACAAGATAGTCCATGATGACCCAGTTGATCTCGCTGCGTCGGAACTTGTTAGCCGGGAACTTGTCAAGCCTGGCGCGCTCCTCGTGGCGCGCCATCAACACTGATCGCAGCATGTCCGGGTCTTGTGCTCAATGCAATAGAGATGCAATGGCGAGGTTCAGAGGTACAAATATATTTTTCTCCGCAGTATGTCTAGGAGAGATTCCCATTTGTTTTTGACACATCATGTAGGTAGGTGGTGGGGCTGAGAAGGTGCAGTGCGTACCTACCTCTTGCTCGGCTTCTTCTCCTCCACCTTCGCATCGAAAGAGTGTGTGGGCCGCATCGTGGAAGGCGCAGACGGCGATGAGCTCTGTGGGCGGTATTAGAGAGGCGCGACTCGTGGAGCTGTCGTGGACTCACCATGTCCGCAGCTGGGCGCTTGTGCGGGTCATAGCCAGGCAGTCGGAGCTACCCAGTGGAAGATATGTCGTGAGTCCCTGCTTTAGGGAGACTCGTGACAATGTGGTGCGGGTTGGAAGTGAGGTCGGGACAGAGATTTGTAGCTCAGACTGACAGAGCACGTGCGAAGATAGCTACCTGCCAAGACCTGCAATTAATGGTGGCACAGAAGCAGTCCTCCGTGTTAGAGCTCTACTCCCAGAGCCAGCTCATATCCTCTTGCCTGCAAACTGTCTCTACTCGACATTGCTGGTGACTTCTCTACTTATTGTCGTCATTTACTGATCAGCTCTGGAGCAACGAGCAGAGTCAGAATATACTAGACTAGCAAGTGAATACTTGTGCCACCACTTTTGGCTTGCAATCGCTTCGCTAAAGCTCCTCGGACTCGATTTTGCTTCTCTTGCGCCCATTCTTCTCGACCTGTTCACCACACCTCGCAGCCTTCACTTCCGTCTGAAATACCACGCGGGACCATGTGGACCATCGAGGTATCGGCTGCGGTCCTCTCCATGCGCCTGCGATGAACATTCCTTCCCTCGAGCTCCCTCTGGGCGCTTTTGCCTCATTGGACTCGCCCAAGACTGCCTCGAGTGCAACGCGTGCTCATTACTCGCCGCCATGGGCGAACACTTCCATCATCGGCGTGGCCGGTAGCTCAGGCTCTGGCAAGACATCATTGTCTATGGCCATCATCAGAGAGCTGAGCTTGCCATGGGTCGTCATCATGTCAATGGACAGCTACTACAAGCCTCTCACAGAGGAGCAGTCGGCAGCCGCTTTCAGAAATGAGTACGACTTCGATGCGCCCGAGGCTATTGACTTCGACAAGTTGGTGGAGAACCTGCGAGATATCAAGGCTGGGTAAGCTGATCCTCTCTCTTGATCGGAATGCTGTACTGACATATTTCCAGCAAGAAGACAGACATCCCTGTCTACTCGTTCGAGAAGCATGCTCGCGTGGACAAGACAAATACTATCTACTCGCCCCACGTTCTGGTGCTTGAAGGCATCTTTGCTCTTCACGACCAACGCATCCTAGACTTGCTTGATCTCCGCATCTTCACCGAAGCAGATGCTGATCTGTGTCTGTCTCGACGCGGTGAGTGGACTGTCATGTTGGAATGACCTTGCGTACTGATACCTGCCTAGTTCTCCGCGACGTCCGCGAGCGCGGTCGAGACATCGAAGGCTGCATCAAGCAGTGGTTCAGCTTCGTCAAGCCCAACTTTCACAAATACGTGGAGCCGCAGCGAAATGTTGCAGGTATGTCGAAATTTTCTCCCTCTCACCCAACACTGTGATGATTCAAAATTTCAATGCATAGTTCAACTGAAACTTCCTGTTGAAAAACAATTACCATCTTTCATCTTGTCTGACATGTGTTCATTCGCCCATCCAATTTGTCGTGCCCATCCAGATGAGCTCGTACTGACAGCTTTGCTAGATCTCATCGTGCCACGTGGCATCGAGAACAAGGTGGCCATAAGCATGGTATCCGATCGCATCCACAAGACTCTCGATGAAAAGTCCCGCCAGCATCAACTTGACCTGCAACGACTGGGTCAGGTCTCCGGAGATGCAACCCTGTCTTCCAATGTGGCAATGCTGGAGCACACTAATCAAGTCCGCGGCATCAACACCATTCTTATGAATCCTGCTCTCGAGCGTGAGGACTTCATCTTCTACTTTGATCGTCTTGCAGTTATGCTTGTCGAGCAGGCATTTGCGGCTGGAATGTGTTACAGGCAGCAGGTTGTCAAAACTCCTGTTCCTGGTGAACTCTACAACGGCCTCACCGTTGATGGTGCCGTCTCTGCTGTCGTCATCTTGCGAGGTGGCGCGTGTCTCGAGACTGGTCTGAAGCGCGTGGTGCCCGATTGTCGTATTGGCCGAATGCTCATCCAAACGAACTTCCGCACAGGCGAGCCGGAGCTGCACTACTTCAAGCTCAGTCCAGATGTGGAAACCCACAAGAGAGTCCTGCTCATGGATCCCCAGATGAGCAGTGGCGGCGCCGCTCTCATGGCTGTCCGTGTCTTGCTCGACCATGGCGTCAAAGAGAGCCATATCGTCTTCGTGACTTATATGGCTGGTAAGGACGGCTTGAATAGGCTCATGAACGTGTATCCGGAAATCAAAGTGGTGGTTTGCAGGATCGTTGGCGACACGGAGCCTAGGTGGGTCGAGCAGAGGTACCTTGGCTGCTGATGTAGCGATAGCGTGAACCTGCGACCTGCTTTCAATATCCAGCGATGGATTTCTCCATCAATCAAGAAGCTTCCATCTACTAGTATTTGTTCGTGTATGTTTGAAAGTTCGGGGCAGTTCTACCATCGCGCAGCGGCAGCTCTCGTCGGCGCCAAGCCATTTCCGCTCCGCTCACTCGTCCCTTGTACAGATAGCCACTGCTGTCGGAACAACTCCTCAAGACAATAAAGCAGACCATCATTCAACTTCGCGACTCTGTCGATCCGCACCTCATCGCAAATAGAGGTCTGTCGCCCGCAGCTCACATCGTTCGGAACCATCCACGAGCCATGGCGGAACACGACGGGCAGGGCGAGGCCCATCTCACACGGTATTGTGGGAACTGCTGCGAGTATAGAGACGAGTCCTGTTTCCCGAACACTTGCTCCTGCAGTCACGGCGTCCTCAGCTGCTCGGACTGCTGGGACAGCCACCTCATGAACGAGCTCGACACATTCCCGCCTGACGAGCTTCGTTGCATGGAGGACAATTGCATGAACAACCCGACCACCGAAGACATGATGGAGTACGCCAGCCGGAGCGTCTTCGAGCGGTATGTCTGACACCAAACCTCAACCCCTTACCTCCCTACTCTCAATTCGCTAACTGCTCCCAGATACTCAAACCTCTGCCTCCTTGCCCTCCTTCGTCGGGACACCGACTTCCACTACTGCTCACGCGTCAACTGTAACTCTGGTCTATTCCAGGATACTTGCCGCGAGAAGTTCCATTGCCCAGAGTGCGGTCATGAGCACTGCACCAAATGCGACAGCGACTGGCACGAAGGCCAGACTTGCACCGAGCACGAGAACGAAATCCGGCGCGACGAAAACGAAGAAGATACGGCTTCCGCGGACAAAATCGAAGCCACCACGAAGGCTTGCCCTAGCTGTGAAGCGAGGATTGAGAAGAAGGAGTGAGTTGTCTAGAACCTCTGTTCGATGGTGAGGATGCTAACGAGCGACAGTGGCTGCGAACACATGACTTGTAAGTGGATGCTTCTGCGCTCGACACGATGACTGAGATTGCTAACATCCCTAATCCTAGGCCAACGCTGCTACCATGAGTTCTGCTGGGTGTGCCTTGCCGACTATGGCCCTATAGATCGGGAAGAGGATAATGCGCACAACGAGGACTGTCCTCTCGGGCTCCCGCGAGACAACTAGTCACTATGCTTTCCAGTCAGTACTGTTGCGAACCACGCTCATGATTTGGGAACGTCCGATTTCGAAGCCATCCGGGCACTTGATAGCGTATTCTGGAGCTTGCGAGGGGCAGCGAATCTTGGTAAACAGAGGACGCATACCTCGGAAAGGTGTTGAGGGTCATTACGAGAATTTTCCGCGGACGTTTTGATACCTAGACCAACTAAACACCAAAGCCCACAAAGACTCTCCGTGATCCTCACTCCTCGAGAACTTCAACAGCGATAGCTCTAAATCTCACCTCGCCGAATTCAGCGCTCACCGTATCTCTGTCACTGATTCGCCATTGTGCATTTCCAATACTGATGTGCGTTCTGTCCATGAGAACGCCAGGCCGGATGCAGTTCAATGTGCACGTCTGATCCTCGCGAGGTACGATTGTGCAGTTCACAACGGCCTGGAGTTGCCCTGAACCAGACTCTTGTCCACCCGGTGCTGCCGCCAGCTCGAGTCTTTCCTCCCCAGCTACCTCAACCTCGCCGGGTGGTCTCTCGCCGATCAACACGCGAACTATGTCGGATGATGTTTGTACGTTATTGGTTCCTGGAACGAAGGTGAAGATGAGTGCCGACTCGGGGGCCGCAGATGGAACATTGAATTCGACATCTGGCAAAGGATTCCTGTCGTCTTCTTGACTCGCGTAATTTCCTTCCAAAGCGGCGGCCTCGGGCACTTCGCTGTCGTCAACCTCGACTGCCTGTATGCGAAATATGGATGGAGTCGTAGGTAAAGGTTGAGCACCTGAGGTCACTGTCACCGTAGTGGTTACAGGTTTTGGGCGCGTCACGATACAGCTGCAAGCAGATGCGATGACGGATTTCTTTGTGTAGCCGGCGAAGCACTTTGGCTTTGGCTCGTAAGGCCGTCTCTTGAGCAGCTTGCCAGCTTCGGATCTAGGGCTGACCACTGCACTAGCCTGACATGGACCTGGTGTTGGAGGTATGGTAACTGTCGAAGTCGTGACTGATGGAGTGATGCTTAGGTACGAACTGCAGTATTTCGATGCAGGTTTCTGCTGTTTGAATGCGTTGACGATCTTCTTAACACTAGAGCAGAAATGCTTGTTGTTGTTGTTTGTATATTGACGCTGAGGCTCAGCGACAACAACGCCAAGCAGGCATGCGATTAGTAGCCAGAGCCTTGTCGGAAGTCGAGAGAACTGAAACTGTCCTAGGACAATCAGATGGGATCCCCGGGATCTTGTGCCGTATCCTACTCCTTTGCCGCAGCCAAGACATCGCATGTCAGCCCACCTTTGTGGCGTACATATAGTTTCGACGCACAGCGTCTCGGTCTTCGACGTTTGTAGGTGCAAAACGACCTGCTCGCTGTAGCAATCTCGCTGAGCTTTGAAGGACCACATAACACTAGAAGACCGCTTTTGAGTTCATCTCTCGTGTGAATTTGACGATCATATAGGGCGCTGAGCATGACATCCAGTCTTGTACGCCAAGAGTGAGAAGAGTGGCATTGGCTGGGTATTCCAGATTCGTATGTGTAGCTTCCAGTAGACCATGTTTACCGTCAGCTCCAATCGCGATCGGCGGCAGTATGCACGACCTAGCTCCGCACTTCTCGCACATCTGTCGTAGATTTACCAAGCACCACGCGCTGTCATTGCTGCGGTCATGCCATTACTGCCTTCAATTCATCGCGTGTACTTGCTTGGGTCAGGCGAGAATACTGGACCGGGAACGTGTTGATGGGCGCTACTTTACGTGAAGCTTGTGAGCTCAAACATGAAAAAGTTGTCGGGGAGCATCTGAATCGTATTTACCCCAAGCAGAAGCCAGGAACGAGGGAACGAAGGAGAAAGGTGCCATTAATTGGAAGTTGTAGTGGGGCCGACTATCCCCAATACGGAAGCAGTTTTGAGAAGGAGAAATGCAAGAACGACTGTGCGAAGTAACAAAATCGACGCCGTTGAAAACCTCTTCTCTGCGTCATTTGCAGTCCATCTCATGGAGGCTTGTCACAATCCTGCGAAATGTCTCTGCATCATTGAGCCGAGCTGCTACATGGTAATACGACTGGGATGGTATACAGTCGGCTTGATCGAGCTGTCTGGCTGAGATCAAGACCAGAAGAACTTCCGTTATGGCTCGAGGACGGATGGCCGCTGAAGTGAAATCAATTTCGTATAGAATCTCAGCCGCACGCAGTCCAGAGCTAATTCCCGTCAGCAACACGTCTACTTCGCTCATACAATTGTGACTCGGTTGAGATATGACGAGGATCGGGAGAGTAGTGCGATGCGGACATGTGTGGCATTGCCATTGCACGCCGTCAGCTCGTGCCAGAGTCGGTCAGTCACGCATCAATATCGAGTGACTAGTCTGGTGTCTAAATGTATTATGCTTCTTCGTCTTTCTTTTCTTCCTTGTCGCATTGGTCTCGTACCGCAATGTAGCAGGACATCAGCAACGCACAAGCGCGCCGTGTCCATGTTGCCAAGCAATAAATCTTCATGTGTGTCGTTACCACCGGCGACTGAGCCCTTCAGAGCACCAGTGGTGTCTCAGACTGTACCACCACCCAGTATCGTCAACGAAACCCATTTTCTCCCTCAATGAACGCCATATTTTTCCCTATGCTGTGGTTGTTGTGTGTGTGACTCCGTCGCTATGATCAAGAATGCAAGTGCTATGTTTCGCTCCGACATGAAACAACAGAATGGGTATCTTCCGCAGCAAGCAGGCTCGTAAGATGCAAAGTCGCAAAGAATGGAGAGGATGCCGCTTTCAAATGAACAGAGTCCGCAGCGGCTCGACCGGCGGTGTCTCGGTCATACCTTTGGCACGTAACGCCAAGCCCACTGATGCCGCTGATTCTTGCTTTGCAGAATCGGCTTCAGCTTGATGCCGCTCTTTGCGGGCCTTCTTTTGGGCTTGCTTCTGCATGTCCTTCTTGTCTCGTGCTGAAACACGTGGACCGGACTGCTTTTGTGAAGTCTTGCCGGGCGGCGGTTTCGGCGGTAACAGCTTGATTCTAATGGGCGGCTTGGCGGGCGCCGCCGTCGTGGTGGACGCGTCTTGTGAAAGAGATGTGGTCTTCACGTTGGGCGACACGTCGTTGCCATCGGTCGAGGTTGGTTGAGTGCTTGATGAGCGAGGCATGGCGTCTGGTTGTGTGGATGTCTCTGAGGCGAAACTGCCAAAGGATTCTTCGCTGCCGTCGTGGTTGATGAGAGTCGAAAGAGCATGCTTGGGGTCACGAGTCCTCTCTTTGTGTGCTCGCGATGCTCTGCTCATACGTCGATCCTGCTTCTTGTTGGGGCCGTCATGCGTATCATCATCACTGTCGTGGTCACGCTCTACACTGGAGCTCTCGACTTGCGACGAAGTGCTGCCTTGCTCGTCCGCGTCGAGCAGGTTGTTCACCGCCAAATCAATATTACCCTTTGTCGCTTCGAGAGCTCTCTTAATGGTGACCTTATCTGCCAAAAAGGGTAACGACTTGGAAACCACATCGATCATCCATGGAAGCACTGGTGACGTCTTCGACAGGACTTCTCTCTGTTTTGCCTCTTCTTCGGGTGACAGTACCTTGACCTGCACGTTGGGCATGCCCGTATGAGGCCCATCGAGGTTTCGTATCGACGAGTAGTGTTCCCATGTGTGGTAGGCAATGTGTGCTACGGGTCGAGAAGTGTCGCCTTCACCATCACTGCCACCTGACACCATAAACGCGTAATCACGTTGATAGATCTTCACGTCGTAGCCCATTGCCGATGAGAAGGCTACAATCTCCATGTTGTCACCATACGTGCCGCCACGGGCCATGGAGGCGAGGTGGTTCTCGAAGACTCGGTCGATGTCGGCGGGAGAGGGAGGCTGGAAGGAGGCAGGCGAGGAGTAGGAGCCGGCATTTTTGCGTTTGGGATTGCGTCGAATGCCTCCGCCGGGGTTCACGTCAATGAACTGTTTGTAGTAGTCGGCATGCTCACGCATGTAATCGATGACACGCGAGCGAATGGCGGCGTGTTCATTTTGGTGACCATACAGCTGGTCGGACAGTGCGTTGAAGAGGCAGTTGCCTGCACACGCGTCGTGTTAGTGGAGGCCATCCAGGTGCTGCACTGGTCTATGGCGTGTCCTTACCGTCTCCGCGTATGTCAGCTGCGTAAAGTCCCAGTGACGAAAGTAAAGGAAACTCCATTTGCCTCACTTCGCGTGGGCAGTGAGGCAGTGAGGGCTGGTCTCACTGTTAGTGGCATGCATAGTACCCCCGTCGCCGCTCAGCTGCGTGTGCGAGCAAGCGACCTCGGGGCGGAGTGGAGAGTGGGAGGTGTTGTGGTGGAGGAGTTAGAAGGAGGATTCCTGCTGGAGCTGCCGCTGGCTGCTCGTGTGGCAGGAGCACGCAGAAAAGACCAGCTTCGGCAAAAAGACAAGGCTCAGGAGGGGATACGTAATTGGCCAGGCCAAACTTACACACCTTGGAAGAGCGATGTTCTGCCACCTGCTGCCACTGCCGCTCCAGCGCCGGCGGTGAAGCGCAGTGGATGTCGAGACGCAGTATGCAACCGGCCTGAGTCGCGCGCTGCCTCGTCGGTGCGCTGCTGCTGCTGCTGCTGGAGGATCGTGTCGTGGGCGTGTGAGCTGCTGCGGATAGCTCCTCAGGCACACCGCGCGCGCAGCCACTTGGAGAGCTGGACAGCTTCCGGCACTCCAGATGACGTGCAGGCGTACAGGAGGAGAGAGAAATCCGAGATGAAAGGGAAGTGAAGCTGCGGCGGATGACTGGAATTTGCCTCCGGTCTGCACCAACGATGATTATCACTGCCTGGTGAACAGCAGCACCAAAGTGTGCACAGCAATCATCTGCTCCTTTCACCGCGTGCATGAACCTCCACCGCGTGAATGACCGACGGCCCATCACGGGATCGCGAGAGGCGGCGGCTTGTCTTGCATGTGAGCGCCGAATGACTCAATACCGGCATCTGGCAGTGCTGACACTCTACGCATGCTTCGATGCATGAACTACTCCTCCAGTCCTTCTTCACTACTGACCCCTCCATCGCCGCACGCCGCACGCAAATTACTTTCGAGATTCTGTCGCTGCCTCAGGCGCAATAATGTTCGGAGCTTTGCGGCTTGAAATTCGGCCACCAAAACCCAAGACTTTCAAGTCCGGCGCAGGGGTTTGACGCTTTACCCTCCTCGACTACACATCGCAATATCTGAGACACTCGCCTCAATGTTACAATGTGGAAGCGCTCTTGCCTGCCTCTCATGCACAGCAGACTTCGCCTCGCGCGCGGCCTGACCACTTCTACATTCCTCCTGCGCCGCTCGGCATGCATTGGTTAGTCGCTCAATCGCCGTGTGTGGTACGCAATGCTTCAGGAGATTCCAGCTATATGAGGTATTGTAGACGCCCAATTTCTTTCATGTTCGTAGAATTGTTCTTGGTGTACTCGTCTGTCGCTCTTTCCAGCTGCGTGTTACATTCTTACCATCGCTCTTTACTTGCTTACTTCTAGCTTCCAACGCTCGTTCCCACTTCGATAGAGACAAATTCGGGTCCGGTACTCGACACAGCAACGGTACACAGAACGTTAACGATTCGAACGTAACACCACACTCGCTGGCACGACACAAAAGCTACGACAGTCACGTCACTGGTTGACACTCACGCACTTCCTGCGGGATGGACCAGAGAGCATCTCGTCAACTATGGAACCCAAAGCGGACCATGAGAATGGCTTTCACTCTTCTGGCATTTGCAGCGCCGGCGCTTGCTCTTCCACTTCCACAGAACAGCATAACCGCTGGAAACACGACTTCGACAGTACCGATCATGAAGACAGCGACATATGTTGCTAATGTCACAGACCCGGCATTAACTAGAGACTCTTGTGGATCATCCCGCATCGGCGACAGAGTGCTTTGGACCTGCAGAGATACTCAAGGCTACGATACTCAGAGCGGCAAGCCAATCGCACTGCCAATGATGACCAACAGCGCGGCATGGACAAATTTGAGTCCAAGTGGAGGTCCACTATTGGCACCCGGGCCAGTGGGGGCAGGATCAAATGGCAGCAATTCAATTCTACAAATGTATGGCGGAAACACATTGACCATGCCGGCCTACTACCCACTCCAAGATACTCAGTGCCCGGACTCTGGCGCGTGCGAAGATGGGACTCGATATGTGGTTTGGCCGGACCAGCCACCTCTGATCTCACAGCGGGGAAGTGATGGCAGTGCCGTTGCCTACACATGGATTCCCAATCAGCGATTGCGCGGAGTCAATAACGGCATCACCATCAATCCTTTGTACCATCTGTACAAGGAGACATACACACCCTCGTCGGACGCGAATGCTCTTCCCAAAGTGGAGATCATCTCCACATCTTTCTATGGCGAAAATGCTATCGGATATGGTCGCTATGGATCGATGATACACGACAATATGGCCTACCTCTACGGCCAGACAGCCGATCGCGAGACAGTGCTGGCACGCGTCTCGCCAGATCGGATAGAGGACCGAACGGCATACCAGTACTATCGGGCGTCCACTCAGACTTGGGCCAATTCTTCGCCTGTTTTCAATACCTCTACAGTTTCCACAGCCGCGCCAAAGTTCTTCAACAGCACGTCGTATTCAACAATTGCTGAGGCAAGGGACCTACAATCAACCTACGTGATTCCCAACGCCGGTCTCGGAGGGCAGGGAACCTTTTATTACAGCTCTTACTTCTCTCGCTTCATCTGGATTGGACAATCTGTGGGACTCGATGGCGGTAGCGCAACGTTCTATATCACGGCCTCTCCTTCCCCGGAAGGTCCTTGGGCTGAGCCACAAAAGCTCTTTGTTGGGCAGGACGGGGATCATGACATTGTAGGCGGGTATTCCTTGCAGGCGCATCCCGCTTTACTTCCGAGCGGGCCTCAGGTCGCGAGCGAGAAAGGTATCTACCTCAGCTGGACGCAGCAATGGCGGGAGAGTACAGTGGGGGCCGGATACACGACGCCTTTGGTATATTTGGAGTTCGAGTGAGGGAGAGCACTCGCAGGGCTCTAATGGTAGACAGATGTATGAGCACGGATTAACAACCGCGGTCTTGTGGAAAAGCCTACTTGCCAATCTTGGTGCTTTGGTAGGTGCGCTTGTGAAGTGAAGCTGAAGCTAACGAACCAGGGTCAGTCTTCGCTCCTGCCCGTTCACTCAATGCGAGCACGCGTCCCTTTCGCGTTTGCGGTGTCACAGGCATATGTGGTGTCACATGTGAGGCTGCCGCCTCGCTCCCCTTCCAACCCCACTCCCCACCCAGCTGTCGCCACCCACATACAAGCAAACATCAACCTCTCCAAAACACTGCGACGTCCTCGCGCACTAGTTCGCTCGCGCGACCACCACAATCATGCAGTCCTCGCCGCTTGCAGATCACTACACTCGCTACAAGCTGGGCACTGCAAAGATCATCAGATGGCTCAGCCAACAAGCACAGCGCATCACCGAGCGGAGCGGCAACGTCATGAACTTGCCGAGTCCATTGACAACGAAGACCCTCATTCGTCTGGCGAAGATCATCAGTTTTGCCAAGCCGAAATCCAAGGTCCCAATATCAATCTTGCTGGTCATCGAAGATGTGATTCGAGGACGTCAGCGCTGCGCAGATTTCTATGGACAGCTGGAGGTCAATACCACGGACGGCAAGTTCACTCCCACGAATGCGTCTCACCGTCATTTCATCTCTGTCCTAGAGGAGGTGAGGACCTTGTTGAAGGCTCTGGACATTGAGCAGTCAAAGACAAAAGAGTACTCCACAGCCGGTAATGGCAAGTCCACTGGTGACAAGCCTACGACATTAGCGAAGAAGAACATTTTCGAGACCTTGGAGCTCGAAGAACCTTCCAACCGGCTGCAGACTTTGCCAGTGGCGTCGAAGAAAGATGACAAGCGACCTGACCAGCCACCAGATGACCCGGAGCTGGAAGAGGACGTGGAATCGAAGATGGCCATGTCTGTGTGGTGCATGTTCGAAGACATCCGAGAGATCAGAAACCACCTGCAGTCCGTCTGGCGCGAGTACTACGACGGCAAGATCTCGTTCCTAGCGGCAGTAGAACTGACGCAAACTGCATTTGTGTTCATCGAGCACATAGTCTCAGGACTTGAGCCAAACGACGATGGCCCGGATATATCTTACGACGAAATCTCGGACTTCTTGGGCATCGAAACAAGCATGGGGCACAACGGTCTCATACTGTTCATGAACAAGACCAACATTGCTGCTACAAGTGACGCAGCCGAGCTACTCTGTATCTCCGCATGGACCGTACTCCAAGACTTCAGAACATGCATCGATGGGGCGCACAATCCCAGGTACAAGAACATTCGTCAAAGCCATCAACCCTTCTCTGATACTCTGCGTCAATGCGAACCAATACTGCGTCACATGGCATCGGTACTTGGCAACCAGCCCACGCATAGCGATGTCAAAGGCTTCTGGATTGACTTATTCACCCGAGATCTGCTGGAGATGTGTCGAGCACGGGGCCCGATCCCAATTGAGTAAGTCTGGTCGCCTCTTTGCCCTTCATAGAACATCAACTAATCGGCTACAGGACTGTGGCGAGATGTCAGGTTCTGTTAGATGCTTTGCCTGCATTTGCCGGTCAAACTCATATTGGCAGTGAGGTGCTCAAAGAGACCCTCGAGCGAAGCTCTTACCAAGCTCGATTTGAGGGTTACCAGCAGAAGGTGCTAGATTGCGGTGACCCAAAACTCGCCCAACGTGCTCGTGACATCTTAGCGATGGCCAACCTGGATGGAAACTTCTCTCAGATGGACAATGCTCGCTCTCAAGGACTTGTGGGCAGCTATCCCTGGCCGTACGACCTCAATCCAGAAACTCTGCTGGAGCACTTGCCTCTGCTTGCAGGCTTCCGACTATGTCACATCAAGGTTGGCCATTGTCTCTCGTCATTCAAAGCACCTGCTAGCGACGACAGGGGAGTCGATCATGCGGCTTTACTCAGCATGGCGTATCTGTATCGTGCAGCTCGCAGCGTTGATCTGGTTCAGAACGAATGGGCCGACATGGAGACTGTGATTGCCAGTCAGGCGATGGACGGGTTCTATGTCCGCGACGCTGATAGTCTTGCGGGCTATGCACGCCATTTCGACCTGGCAATTGGGGTTTCTGCCAGTGCCTTCGCCCGAGATGCTGCTCGTCGGCCTGGACTGCCTGGAAAGCCGACAATTGCTGCTAAAATGAAGAAGTTACAGCCTCCACCCAACTTTGCTCGGCGCCGAGCGCATGGTGCAGACCTCGTAGCGAATGGACTAAATGGCTACAGTGCTTTCTATGCTACGCTGTACAAAGAAGCCCAACGTATCAACAAAGCTCCGACGACTCATTTGACTTCCGTCGAACTTCTGCAAACGATTCAGCGGGGCATGGAGATTGATGAAGTTTACCTCAAGTTTGATTTTTTGGCTTTCAGTATGCGATGCCGTGCTATACTGAACAACTTGCGCAAAGCCGAAACTGGTTCGATGAAGACACTGATGGGCAAGAAGACTCCTGAGATTATTGAGTTGACCCACGCGGTGTTGTGGCAAGCAGCAGACACGCCACTGAACAGCCGCCAGCGCGAGCGGCCGCTCCTCGCGAGACTCGCCGACAGTCTTCAGCCGATAACAGTGCATGATGGTGCTTCGTTTGTGTTTGTTGCCCAGCATGGCACCAGCGGGCACATCACGGAGAGCGAACGCCCCTCTAGCAAGTATCAGTGGAATGGCGGAGAGCAAATCAATGCTTACGGCGAAAAGCAAGACAATCCTGGTACTTATCGCGAAGCTTTGGACGACTACGTGGACGAGAAGCGGAATCGTGTACTCAACGCCACTTGCGCAAAGTTCCGCGAGCTCGAGAAGGCTGATATAACCACAGAGAAGCGATTGGCGTTGACTCGCGCGTGGGCAAACGAGGAGTTTGTCAAGGTTGAGCTGCCGTTGCTCATCGATACGATGGAGTTCCTCGAGGAGTATCAGAAGGTCCTGATCACCACGAAGCCTAAGCGTGACCCGGCGCTTGACATGATGCTCGCCATGTTTGGCGACCCATTCAAACTTTATGGATGGGATGAGCCGGGATCGGCTGCTCAGTTCAAAATGAAAGATTGAGCATCGGAAGCGTTGAATGAGGCTATGTGTGGTGAAGCAAGTCGGTATGAGAGTCGAGCAATGGAGGGACGGGCAGCTGTCAGACAAATGCGCTGATTCTGGGGCGTAACTGTGACTTGTAGACTCATGAAGCAGTAGCAAACACATGGACAACTTCCTGAGTCCTAGCCAATATTCCATTCGGCATCGTCAGCCAACCAGCAAAACCAGCCTCTTGCTCTCTGAATAGAACAGCTATTATGAGTGTTTTGGCTCTCTGTAGTATCGTCACCAGCAAGACCTGGACGTCCAACTCGACGTCAATCAACGCGGAGGACCGGAAAATTAGACCCTACACAATGTCTCTGATTATCGAAGCAGATACTATTGGACGCGGGCTCGGCATGTTAATGTGGTGTCAAAGATACAAATATATCGTGAAGGTTCATGCTAGAATTTGTTCAGGTTCTATTCAACGGACAATGCAATTACCAACTCCCCGCAAGCAGCAAAAACCAGCCTTCACAATTCATTCCAATTCAACCGGTAGTAGATGCGCTCCCCTTCTTCCGCTAGCTCCTCGACGATGTCTTGCAGGTAACGTTGAATAGGGTCCAGGTCGATCTCGCGGTTGCTGTGCCGCGCATTCCACATGTCTAAGAAGACAGCCGATATCGAACTCAGTCCACCCAACGCGCTCATAAGCAGGGTGTCGTAGAGTTCTTCATAGCTCATCGTTTCGCCATCGTAATTCTCGATGATAACGCCGAGCTCTTGTATGATTAAGCAGAAATCCTGCTTAGTTGCCTGAGAGGAATCTAGCGCAGCTTCGAGTTGCTCTTGGTAGAAAACGTTGGCATCGGCTAGCAGGTAGTCGACCAGTAGGTAAGCTTTGACGCAAGCAGGTCTATGGGAGCGCTGATCGATGGGCATTTCGGCGTCGATGGAGGATGAGCGGAAATTCCTGATAGACTCTACCGCTTCGTCGTTATCTAGGTCCCAAGGGTTGTCTCGGAGGAGGTAGAACATCTCATCTCCCTCGCCATTCGCGATTGTGACATTCAGGCCGAACCTAGTAGCTCTGAACCTAGGGGCTCCATCTTCTATGTCTGAATCGTCCGAGTCGGCGTCGGAGTGAGAGTCGGAGTCGCTCGTGTCTAGTGAATATACCTCAACTCGGCAAGTAGGACATTTGTTCCCGCCACCTGTATACCAATCTAGGATGCACTGTCGACAGTACACGACCCTGCACTCGCACCCGCTCGTTGTCACAGGACTCACGGCTTGGTCATGGCAAATCATACAGTCTGCGGTCGTAGTTTGTGGCACCAGGCCAGGATTTGAGAGGAATTCTGTTTGCGTAGGCATTCTGTCCGTAGATCTCTCTGTGTTTGGTTGTTATTGTAAAGAGAAACTTGGATCGAGATGGCGATCTGGTACGACTTTTATCCTCGAAGAGGAGGAGATGCATGGACAAAGACATTGTCCATTCACTGCCTGTCGTTGCCACGAATGAACCCAGTGTCCGGCTGATATAGAGTGAACGTCGCATTCGCGCGTGAAGGTCGACGCATACGAGTGATTTGCTCCAGAGTTTGGAGGTGGGAGAGGCATGGCATGGCATGGAGAGGCCGATATTGGGTACTTCCAGCCAATCTGTATCCCGTAAAGAGCAATGTTGCGCTGTATCCTTTATGTGTGTGTATGAGAATCTTGAAGAGTATATAGATAGAGGCATTGTGAGCGATCCTGTGAAGACAAAGAGATCGATCGATGTGTTGCGAAGCAGCGAGCTCAAGGAGCGAGATGACTGAGGAGAGCCTCCAACGCACATGTGATAGGACATCGGCGACAGTATCCAGCAGCGAGTTCAGCTGGCATCATTATTTACGACCATCAAGATTGTCAATCAACCCCTCGTTGTGTGGCGGTCCATCAGTGGGTTGTCCACAAAGACGGCACATCCTCGACGGCATCTGGAAAGCCATGTCCTTGGGAGCAGATGTTCGGTTTGCACAGGCAGTCCAGCTGCCTTTTAGCGGGTTATGCTCGTTTCCCGTGGCACGTATCAAGCTGGAATGCGCCTTGATTCGTCACATCGAATTCACCTGTTCCCAGCTCTTCAGCCAGTATTCCATCCACTCCTTCTGCACAGGTCCCAAATCTGCCAGGGTTTTGCTCTTTGATTTGGCTCTGTCGGTAGCTATCCTTGCTCCCAATCCCTGATCCTCTTCGGAATCAATCAGTTCCTCGTAGAAATGCAGCAGTCTGTAAGCTGGATTCTCAGGTTTGGGCCCAAATTCCTCCACGCGATCAATCCAGTCTCTCATCGGAACAGTTTCCTGTAGTGCATCCGGTCGATAGGTTTTGGCGTGCTGTTGCATAATCGGCAGAATGTCGTCAGTCCACGTAAGCTCCCTGCGTTCGTCTCCTTCTGCAGGCGGCGTGTAATTCGTAACATTGTAAACCTTGACCTTGTCTGCTTCGCCTCCATTGACGACTCCCTCAACCACAGCGCGTGAACTCTCCTCTGCGATCTCCACGATGACTCTCGCGCACGTATTCACGGGGACCCATCTGACTCGATTCTTTTCTCCAAGACTGTCCGGCAATACTCCCATCGCCATAGAACTCTGAATCAAGCTTGGAAGAGCTTGATCGCGACTCCAGAGTCCTCCGGGTGAGCCATCAGAGACACTACTATCAGGCAGTGGACCGGCTATCTGACCAGGTCGGACAATTTTGACTTTGCGAATTGTGTGAGCTTGAACTGCGGAGTGCAGGAGTTGTTCCGCCATCCATTTGCTTTGAGCATAGCCTCCAGATTCAGGCGCGGAAGGATCGGTGATGATCGTTTCGGGAATCTTCTTGGTAGTTGGGTCCTGGTGACGAATCACAGCTGAGAGGCTAGAGACGAAAACGAGTTGGGGATGTTTGTGACCAGCAGCGATGAAGTTAACCAGAGAGCTCAAGCCGCCGACGTGGGCGTCTAGCGTTTCCATTGAGGATGTGGCATTGGTGTCGTTCTTGGCGTCAAGAAGTGGGAGGTGGAAGTTGACTGGCCATGCATTGTGGATTAGAGTTGTTGTGTTCTGCACCAAGTCTTCGAAATCCTTTTGAGACAGGCCGAGGTTCGGTGCATTGAGATTGGTTGTTGACAGAAACCGGACTTTGTGCATGTGCGGCTTGTCATCTGGGAACGACACCAGAAACTGCTCACGCGCATTTTGTGCTCGGTTCAGACAGACTATGCGTTTCGCTTGTTCTGTGCGAATCAGACGATGCAGAATGTGTGGTCCGAGATTTCCTGTAGAGCCTGTAAGGACTGTGTAGTGCATTGAGTGCACCGTGGCATCTAACTTGCGGCGGTTGCGCTGCTTGGGTAGTTTGCGACTATGCTTGCCGAGCAAATGGCCATGGGAATCATGATCGTGGCCTGCCGCATGTCGACCTCCCTTGTGCCGATGCCCTGCATGCAAGGCACAGAGATCGGTGTGTATTCTCTCCGCGAGCACGTCGGCGGATCGATGCGAGTAGAGTGTTGCGGGCGTGATGCGAGGCAGACTGACCGCTTGTTCGGTGGAGGCCGCGAGACCTTTGTTGAGTTCTCGCACAAGACGGGCCACCTGTAGTGAGTCCATCCCAGCTGCCAGTACGTCGTCATCTTTGCGAAGCTCTGTACCCATCACGTCTGCTTGGACCGCGCTGACGAAATCCGAGACGTCGGACAGAGAGGTTGTGTCTTGCACAACTCGCGGGCCTGGGGCGGTTTGAGACTGTTGATACAAACTATCAATCTCGGCTTGAAGAGGCTCTTCGGTCTCACGCCTCTTGACAGTACCCTTGGGTGTCTTCGAAAAGGGCTGCTTGGCAGCTGCAATCCTGTCTTTTGAGATTTGCCCATAAGAGGGAAGAGTGGCATTGAGCTCGGAGACAATTTCCCAAGTCTTGTCCAAAACCTCACTGCTGTCATGGGAGTTCTCCAGTTCAATCAAAAGAGCAGGCTGAGCTCTACCTTGACCAACAACCAGAGCAGCTTTTACCTCAGGAATGCTGGTAATAGTGGACTCTATCTTACTAGCAACCAGTTTCTCGCCCGTGTCGAAAGTGATCACATCGTCCAAGCGACATTCAAACTTCCACAGGCCTCGCTTGGAAGGATGCGGAGACAAGACATCTTTCGTGTGA
This sequence comes from Cercospora cf. flagellaris, assembly GCA_005356885.1. Lineage (NCBI taxonomy): Eukaryota > Fungi > Ascomycota > Dothideomycetes > Mycosphaerellales > Mycosphaerellaceae > Cercospora > Cercospora cf. flagellaris. The sequence goes on from RJLU01000002.1 coordinate 1,206,095, forward strand.
AACGTAGTCACATCGGGATACACGGCAAAACATGGCTGTACAGTACCCTTGAGCTTCTGAATCACCAGTTCGAACAGTCCGTCATCTACTGGCTCAAACCTGGCACCACTCAATGGATGTAGTCGATGATATTGCCAATCTGCAACAGGGTCTTCCAGTGGGAGAAGTGGTAGAAGGTAGGTCTCAGTCGAGCCAAAGAAGTGATTCACCCTTGAATTGATGCTCAGCATCTGGTCACCGCTCGATTTTCGCATCGGTCCACTTCCGATCTGTATGCTCGGTAGGTCTCGCAAAAGTCCGTGAAATCTTTCTTCGGCCACCATTCCGGCAACAATGGCTGGCGGAGAATGTAGAATGTCGACTTTCGTAGCTCGCACGCATGCCTCGATCAGGTCTGGAGTAACCGGTAGTCCGCTGGGCGGTATGATAGAGACAACGCCACTCAGTACAGGCTTCATGAGTGAGAAAAATATACCTCCGGCATGCCACCTATATTCGAGTTCAGTATGATTCAATCTCCAACGCAAGAGACTTACATGGGCGCGAGACACAGGCACCTGGTCCCGGTTGGAAAGGCGTTGGTCGTCATTGCGTCGCGATACGCAGCGGTGTGGCTCAAGTCCTCGTAGACATAATAGCTGTGCGGAAGCGCAATAGGTTTCGGCATGCCCGTCGTCCCAGATGTGTGGAGAATCACGAATGGCTTGTCTTTGTGCTGTTGCCAATTTTGGCTGGCTATTTCAAAAGTCGCAGGCGCTGGCTCAAGAAGTTCCTGTACCTCAGGCACGATCACCGCAGCCGGAAGCGCACGAGTCCCAGAGCCTATTCCGGCAACGATCTCTGCCGCAGTCTCCCTTTTCGACTCCGAGCAGAGCAAGTGCGAGCATTTCGTAGCCTCCAATAGCTCACATTGAATCCGTGTAGGATTGTGCGGGGAAGGCAGGAACGCAACCATTCCAAGCTTGTTTGTCGCTAGAACGAACAGTGGATAGCGGATGTCAGAAGGTCCTAGATATGCCAGGACCGTCCCGGGCTTGGGATTGATGGTTCTTTTGAGCCATTGCGCAGTTCTGTTGACTGCATTAGCTAAGCGTCCGAACGTAATGTCCTCGAAGGCTGCAACATCGCTCCGAGCAATGGCAAAACAAGGTGTGTCTGGCGATTGAACTGCAAGTTCATCGACCACGTTCTGCAAGAGTCGGTGACCACGCTTGGCGGAGTTCGAGGTTGTGGTGGGGTTCTTTCGTCGCTTATTGCTTCCTGCGTTGCATTCCTCGTTCTGGTGGCTTCGCCTCAGATTGTATCTGGAAGATGACGACTGCATGTTTGTGTTCGTAGAACAAAGTTGATGGAATGCGCGAGTTGGAGAGCCGGGCAGAGTTCCATGATATCTTGTTGCTACGTTGGACGATCATATGTGCAGAAGTGGGGACCTACATGCGTCCGTACAGTAGGCTTCCACCACGGACGCCACATCGTAGTCGTGCATGATTTGAGCATCTGCAGCTTTAAGACACAGTAAGCCCATTCAGCTTTACGATACTGTACCACAACAGAACGGCGGATGTAGCACAGAGCATCGCGAGCTCATCCACGTGGAGCTCGAGTGAAGTACCAGATCTTGTGTACAGCAGTGGTATGCTATCCTGGCTAGTTGGGGACAGCAAAACGGAAACTGGGAATTACGCTCACTTTGCGATTTCTCTCGCGAACTGGACTGCACGGCTGCTTCGCTTGTCGAGACTAGGCGCCTTAGCTACGGCGCACAAGGCGGAGATACGACGATGGAAAGGGCACTCGAGTTCACGGACAGAGGAGCGTGCAGTCTCAATCCTAGGTTCTGTTTTGCTTTCCGGCGGTAGCCTGGGCCCTGTCTTGAGTTGAGCTGCAAAAGTATAAGCTGCTGTACTCCGCGCGGACTGCTTCGGTGATCTTTGGAAGCAAAGCCGATCGTGCGGCCGTGACAAATAAATTTGAGAAAGTGAAATGTCCAAAGAGAAGAGATCCTCCATTGTGCAGGAGACGATCCGTCAACGGCACTCGCGACGAACCCTCTTCTCCGTCGGACGTGGCAACACGCTGGTGAGCAGAGGACTGCAGTGTCATCTCGAGGTGTTCGGTCTTTGAAACATCATACTCAGTCTTCTGGATCGGAACGAGTGCGAATTGTCATTGAACTCAATGACAGCCGACGACATGTAGGAGGTGAGGTAGGAGAGGAGTCGTTGTCAGCGCGCGTCTCGGTGGAAACGTATTTCTGCCAAGAGCGCATCACGTGAATGAGAGCGGAGTTCCGCTGGGACGCTGTCGGCTCACACTCTTTCCATCCCCTCACAACCTCACAACCTTGTGCATCGCAACTCTTCATCCACCATCGGCCATAAGACCTAGGTAGCCGCTTCAGGTATGACCTGTAAGCATGAGTTGGCTCAGAAACCTTGACTCTCCGAGGCTGCCCGCTTAATCCAGATCTGTCCTTTCGGGCCTCAATTTCACGAACCGAAATGCTTCGCTCCGCCCAAGATCTGATTGCAAGACGATACGTGTTCTGGCATCTCCGGCGTTCTCCCAATTTGAAGCCTTTGGGCCGCTGCTCGGAAGTTCCATCGCCTACATGCTTGGACTGGTATAGGTGTCGTGAGACCCTCAAAATTCAAAGCTACCAGACATCCTTCACCAATCGTACGAGCCCCGATACTCATGTTCGACAAGCCGAATGGCTTGCCATACATCTTGTCATTGGTACTGGACATCACTTCTGTCGCTGCGATTGACTGGCTGTGAGACCTCGAGCGCCGTTCTGGCCACAATACGTGTCCTGGCAAGCATAAAACTCTTCTCTTTCTCGCTCTTCTTCTCTTCCCTTTCTTCCTCAGAAACATTTTCGACTTTGAGCATAAGATACTTGTATCGCCCCTGTACCATAACTATGGAGGCCGCAATGAGTTACGGATGTTTCAGCGCTCTCACCTAGTGGGTGAAGCGTCTCAAAGCGAAGCGTCGAGCTGAGCGGCGAGCAAAGAGATGGGACGAAGTTCTGCGCAAGGACGGTGATCTCCTTCGGGAGCATTATCTGCACGAGGCGCGGATGGAGAAGAGGACTCCCTTTGGGAGTTAGATAGTTTGCTTTTTTGCCATTTATTTGCGACTTACCTTGATCTTGTAAGACCTATGGCCAGTGAACGGTCCGCTGGGCGTGTGATGGGTGGGGGATCCTACGCGGTCTCATCGTATCTCAGCAGATTCTGCTGGGCTGCGGAGAGGCTATGTGGTATGACCAGACATAGGTAGTCCTAGAATAGTTGACAGAGTCGCTGTCGTTGCATCCTGGGAGGTGCTGCAGAGAGCGCGTGCTGCGACGGAGAGACATCATGATGGAAGCTGGAAAACTCGATGGGAGTCGCGAAGGTGACACGTGTGAGTTTCCTGCCCTCTGCACACTGCAAGCTCACTTGGTCTACAGATGCAAGGACGACATGCGACACGACGTGTGTGTCGCTTCTCCTCGGCACTCATTGTGAACGCAGATGTGGTCGTCGCCTTGGAGTACTGGCCCGGTGCGCTAGGTGTTGAGCAGTGCTGTTCGTCAAAAAGTCAGGCGCCTGAGTCCGTCGCACTGGGAATCAGACATGCCCATGTTGATATTGTTTTGAGTGCCCGAAAGGGTAAGGTTGCAACATCATGCAAGCTGCCAATATAATCACTCGTTTAGTGCCGTACTGCACTTCGCCTCATCAGATAGCACGCGTGCCAAGCCTTTCCATCACCGCGGCGGCGCAGTCGTTGGCGCGTTCAAGCATCGCCGCACGCGTCACTGCACCTTGAACGAGAAAATGTGCTGGTACTGCACCGGAGGTAGTATGGCTCGGATCGGGCAGTGTGCTGATTGTGCGCCTCTTTACTAGTTGTTAGAAAGACCGATCTGATCCAGCCGTGACTTTCGTGGTTACCACAACCTCGTCGGCCTTTCTTCCATACATTCTTTACATCGGATCTATCCTTTCGAAAAGCGTGGCTGCAGCCGGCCCAAGAGCATGGCCCGCACCGACTTCACTTGGCTGTGGGGCGAGACTGTCGACCTTCCGCAATAGATCTATCAGGCCCGCTCCCTGCCGCGATGTGCCAGGGTAGGACATGCTTTCGTGCATGAACTGCACCCAGTCAAAGAGGAGAGTGGCACGTACATATGAAAAGGAAGAGTGCCAGTGTGATATGTGCTCTGTGAGCAGTGCCATTTCGTCCATCGTTGGCCCAACATGTCGCTACTGCTAAAACGTACAGCTCTTGTGCTGTTTGCACTTCTGTCGCCGACCGCGGCTCAGTTCCCGGCGAAGCCAATTGGCGTGAAAGTCTTGGAGTCGCGCTTCGGTGAGGGCATTACCATCAGCTACAAAGAGGTACGATCACATAGCGAGGGTGAAGCACTGAGAGCGACACTGATTCTCCTGTTTCTTAGAATGATATCTGTGAGACCACGCCAGGCGTGCGATCTTACTCGGGACATGTACATCTACCTCCGGGAACTGCAGCGCTTGGCCAAGGACAGGACTATCCCATCAACACCTTTTTCTGGTTCTTCGAAGCACGGAATGATCCAATCAATGCCCCACTCTCCATATGGCTCAACGGTGGCCCAGGTAGCTCTAGCATGTTCGGCCTGTTCGCTGAGAATGGACCATGCTTTGTCAATGCCGATTCCAACTCTACCCGACTGGCAGAATGGAGTTGGAACAACGAAGTAAACATGCTCTACCTTGACCAACCAGTCCAAGTCGGCTTCTCCTACGACACTCTGCAGAATGTGACGAGGAACTTGATCAACAACACTGTGACATTACTCAACGAGACAGACCCCGTACCGCCTCAAAACACCACTCTGCTTACGGGCACTTTTCCCAGTCGTATTTGGGAGAACACAGCGTTTGGATCTCAGAATGGTGCTATTGCTGCATGGCACTTCGCGCAAGCCTGGTTTCAGGAATTTCCAGGTTACCAGCCCAATGACACTCGGGTCAGTCTGGCCGCTCAGTCGTATGGCGGCAGGTATGGGCCAGCAATGATGGCATTCTTCGAAGAGCAAAATCAGCGTATAGAGAATGGGACCTGGGAAGGTACCGAAGGTGAGCAATTCATCATTCATCTCGACACACTCATGATGATATCTGGCTGCATCGACCGCTATGTTCAATGGCCATACTATCCGGAGATGGCGTTTCGGGGCAACGGCTATGGCATTGAAGCCGTAAATGAGACGATCTACAACAACATGACCGCATCAGTACCAGAATGTTTGCGGAAGATTCAAGACTGTCGCGACATCGCTGCGATCTCTGACCCTGGAAATCTTGGTATCAACACTACCGTAAACGAGATTTGCGAGGAAGCCGAAACGTGGTGCACACGATATGTGCGTGATCCCTACCTCGATTATTCTAAACTCAACTACTACGACATCTCTACTGTGACTCCAGCGCCGTTCCCAGCACCGTTTCATGAGGGCTTCCTGAATCGAGAGTGGGTCCAAGCTGAACTGGGAGTCCCGCTCAACTGGACTGGTAGTAGCCCGCAAGCCTCTCGCGCTTATCGGAGCATTGGTGACTATCCTCGCGACTCTTGGCTCGATGATCTTGGCTTTCTACTCGACAATGGAATCAAAGTGTCGATTGTTCATGGAGATCTTGATTTCGCCTGTCCTTGGAACAGTGGAGATGCTGTTGCGAAAGCGATCAACTGGACTGGTTCAGCGGGATATGCTGAAGCACAGTACGCCGAGATCCAGACAAACGATTCTTACGTCGGCGGGCTTGTCCGACAATATGGCAATCTGTCCTTCGTTCGCACGTATCAGGCTGGCCACGAGATCCCAGCGTATCAACCAGAAACCGCGTACAAAGTCTTTACGCGGGCATTGTTTAATCTCGATCTGGCGACGGGTCTGGAATCGACGGCGGGTAACTATACAAGCACAGGACGCGATGATCCATATGTTCAGTTGGAGCCTACGGGACAAAAATTGACATACTGCTACACATATGCGCCTTCTGACACGTGCCAGCCAGAGCAGATCGAGACGGTCGTGAACGGTACGGCGGAGATCTGTAACTGGATTGTGGTCGACTCGAACTCGACACAGTTGTTTCCTGAAGTGATTGCGAAGTGTCGAGCTGAGAGGGACCAGCAAGGAGGCCAAGGGACCAATGGAACCCAGACTGCCTCAAGCGAACCAGCGATCTATACTGGCACAGCTTCCACGCTTTCAACAAGCCGGTTTGCCTGGTCGAGCTCTGCTCTGGCACTACTTTCCCTTATGATCGGCTAATCACGACCCTCCCTAGCTGCGGACAACAGAATGGAAATTGGGTAATACGCTTACTTTGTGATCTTCCTCGCTAAATAAGTTCTGCGACTGCCTCGCTTGTCGAGACAGAGCGCCTTAGCTACGCTACACAAGACGGAGACACGAAGATCGAAGGGCACTCGAGTTCAAATAGTAGAGGAGCACGAGGTTTCAATCCTGATTTCCGTTTTGCTTTCCGGCGATAGCCTCCGACCCACATCACGAGCTCACTAACATCACGACGAAACGGAACCAAATTCATAAACCACAGATAAAATTCCGTTACATCAATAGATTCACGTATAACATCATCTCTCCGCACAAATCACTCACTCAAATCCCTCTCCCCCAAAACAAAACAGCACCAAATCCTCTCCTCTCCATCCTCTCCACCTACCATAGGCACAATTCTCAAAACCTGCCTCATCCTCCCACCTTTCTCCCAAAAGACCTCAATTTTGAAACTCTCCTTCTCGCCCGCCCGTTTCGCCACAGAAGTGACAATACCCCTCTGAAACATCCTTGCAGCCTGCGACTCTCCAATTTTCTCCCCCGCTTGCGAGCCTCGAGGGTCTGTATACCAGTCTTCGAAGATTCTGCGAGAGCAGTGGGGGATTTTGATGGTATGCGGCATGATACCGTCGGCGTGGTATGATGTTGGGCGGAGGATGAGGAGGTCGTGGTGTTGGTCTGCGAGGCGAGAAAGATGGATGAGGAGGTCTTGGGTGCAAGGGGAGGCAGTTTCGGAGGAAAGGTTGTGGAGGACGGAGACTGCGGTCTCGATCATGGAGGCGATTTGGTCGCGGGCTTGAAGATCGTCTGCTATGGCTAGCCAGTCGATCAAGGAAGAGTTGGAGCTGAGGATGCTGGAGCGAACGTCTGGTGTGATGCTGGAAGGACGTTTTGTTGCTGCGGTCATGGCAGTGGGAGAAGCACAGATGGCGATGTCTTCCACGCGGAGTGAGGTTCCCTCTGCGAGTTCTGAAAGGGCTGCTTTGGCGATACGTTCCGTCACGTCAATTTCGGCGGAGAGTATCGAGGCCTGTTTCCCGGATTTGCGGTCGACGATCTGGTTGACGCATGTTAAGAACACTCGCACATTTGCATTGCCTGGAGAAGCCGGTACCACGCGAAGCGAGCATTCGACTTCGCTGCTGTCCGGTGCTGTGAGGAAGTTACGGCTTCCCAATGCGCTCTTATGGACAACAGATGCGAATTTCGCAGGGGTGCCATAGATCTTGGGATCGCAGATCAGGATTCCACCTGAAGTCCTAGGCGCATGAGTTATTTCACGCTTTGCCTGCTCAGGATGTGGGTCTTCGAGCGAATAGCGAGGTAGCTCAGCTCCATCGCCCACCGGGGGCGAGTCTGTATTCTGTCGAGAATACAAGCTGGAAGCGGAAGTGAGCGTCGGCAAAGACACATCGCTAAAGGACGATACAATGCTGTCAGTGTCGGGCACTCCTTCTAAATCAAACCAATCCTTGGACAAGTGTTTGCGTACGAGCTTGGACTGAGCAAGCGCTACGACAAGCCTGTCAAGCTGTTCGGGGGTAATCTGGATAGCCGGCTGTCGAGGACTCTGACTCTGCTCCGATGTATCCTCTGGCTTGTCCTTAACAACCCCATGCTTCGCCTCTGCCTCATTGACAGATTGTCCAACAAATATCGCACTCGGAGGCCTCGTAAGCGAAGCTGCAACAGTAGCCCTCGGAGTAGGCAAATCATCTTCACTCTCGACACCAAACTCCAATGGCAACGTCGGACTATTCAACGGACTCGACAAGAAGATCCTGGTAGAATTCACATCCGTCGGCGTGAAGTAGATCTCTCTGCTTCCTGATGACCCTGTCTTCTTCCTGCGAGGCTGATCCGTAATCGAAGAGGTACTGAGGTTCCGCTTATGAGACTCAGTATCAATCTGCAATCCAGCACCGTCGTTGCGACCAGCCTGAGGAATCTGAGGAATCTGAGGAATCTGTGGAAGAGCTCGATGCGAATACTCCAGCACTCCAACTTTATGCCTGACCGTATCCGAGCGAATAATACCAGTCTTGATCGCAGCCGTGATCCTCTCATCTATGTTCCCAGGAGAATCCGGTGAGTATGTCACAGGTTGTAGAATTTCGACAGTAGTCTGCTCCATCTCAACGGGAAGAATAGGTCGGAGATGGTCCGGAAAGTCAATAGAAGAAACGCTACCGCGAGAAGCATGTGGTGATTGAGTGAAAATGTCAGTGTCGGCAGGCTCTTTCGGCGAGACCTCGTCTTTCTCACTACCCAGATTCGTGCTTGGTGTGAACCGCAATGTCTTGCGCATGGCTGAACTGCGCTTGAGCTGGGTCTTTGTCTCGTTTGCATCGCTGATTTGCTTCTGTTGCTGCTGCTGCTGCTGATGCTGTAATTTCGTCTGGATGCTGAGAGGTTGTCGACGTAGGGTCGGTGCACCTTCGTGCAGCTGGCCTCCAGTCACCGCAAAGTCTCTACTCTTCGACATTGTGTCTCCTCGGCACAGGTGGCAGCTCCTCGAACAATGTCTTACTTTTGTAGTTGTGTCTCTGATGCCTGACCTGCAGTGCTATAGCAAAAACAGCAATGGTCTCAGACCTGGAGTAAGCAAAGTGAGCTGTTCATATGCCAAAATGGAATAACAGATGCAAATCTAACTGAAAGTGAGGCTTGTGCAGGCATATCTCAACTGTTGTGATAGCCAACTCGAGTCCGTTGTCCATAACTTCAATGTTAGTGGCGCGGGACATGATGCGCCCATGTCAAAGAAAAAATCCAGCAACTAAGAAGGAGAATAGAAACAGAGACAAAGGTGAGACTAGTGATTGCACAAAGAATGATACAGACCCTCGGGCCCGATGCTGATTCTCATGAGTGTTTTCATCATACCGTATGTGTTGGCTGTATTTCATACTCAAGATGGTCTCTTTCCCAAATCATGCTCCAAAGCGCCATCGCTGCATGCTAAAGAACGCTGTGAACTAGCGAATAGTCGCGTTGTGGTGACTGTATGTGCCTAATCCAGGCTCGGTGAGGGCGAGACTGCTTCGAGCGCTTCCAGGAGAACTTCATCCATCTCGCGATCAAATTCATCGATTTCCTCCTCCGCAGGCTGGCGAGGATGGCCATGTGTGCGCATTTCCATGTTGACAACATGCTCAGATTGACCTGGTACAAAGCACCGGGACTCGCCACTGAGGAAGGTACCTGGATGAACATGCACGGGCTCCATCTGCCCGAATCTGATACTGTCTCTTCCGAAGCTGTCGTCACATAGGCCTGCCCGAGCGTGGCCGCATTTGCTGCAGAAGAATCCGCCGTCACGGCTCTATTGTGTAAGAAGATATTCGACTGCGCCTTGAACGCTGCCGCCGCTTCTCCGTAGGGCTGCAACGTTTCTGTCGAAGTCGTAGAAACCCATGTCGTTCAGCGATCGCAGCTGGTTCTCATAGCGCTCCTCTGGAGGCCTTGTATCCGCAGGAGCTTGTGGCTCTTGGCCAGCACCTCCGAAGTTGCCAAATCCGCCTAGGCCGCCGAAAGGATTGAAGCCTGCTTCTCCGGCACCACCAGCCCCACCGGCCCCTCCGCCGCCAAAGGCCTGCATCATTTGCTGCATTGCCTCAGGATTCTGCATGAGCTGTTGTGTCATTTGTGATAGCGGGTTGCTCCCACCTTGACCACCGCCAAATCCCGCAAAAGGGTTTGGCGGGTTGGCTGCATTTGAGTTGGGTGCGGCGCCGCCTGCAGCAGCACCAGGGAACAGTGCAGCAAATGGATTGGCTGGCGCGCCTCCAGGTTGTCCAGGCTGCGCGTCCGCGTTTGCGCCCGTATCAGCATTGGCACCACGCTCTGTAGTGTCCGTCTGTCCTGGCATGGGGAAAGCACCCTCTCCGCCTGCTCCGTTTCCTCCCATGGCTCGCTGCATTTGCATCTGCATGCGGATCATTTCTGGGTTGAACATAAGTCGTCGCAGTTCAGGGTTCTCGATGGCGGCGCGAGCCATAGGATTGTCTCGGATCATGGGGTTATTGCGCAGCATATTCACGACGGCGGGGTTGTTCATAGCCTCATTCATCTGTTGAGCGAAATTGGGATCTTCCAGCATACGCAGCATTGCATCGGGACTTGAAGGTGCGCCCATACCACCATCGGCGCCGAACATTTCTGCGCCTGGCAGGCCGTGAAAGCCAGCGTATCGTGCACCTGTGATTTGAGCGAGAGGATCGCCCGCCCCAGTACCAGCTGCTATGTTGGTAGGCACGTTTGACGCAGGCTGGCCAGCTCCCGGCGGCACTGAAGCTGCTCCGCCCTGGTTGGCAGGGGCCTGGCGCGCGTTGCTCGCAGCACTCTTGACAAGATGGACAGTGTTGCCATCCTTGATCTTGTAGGTTGCCAATGTGTCGGCGTCCTTGAGCACGCGGCCGCTGTAGATGAGGCGTTGGCGCTCGGCCGGCGTGTCAGCATACTCTGCCGATGATAGCTTCTCCTTCAATTCGGCGACTGTGGTGGTGGCGGGCAGGGTCAGGGCAATCTTGGAGTCGGACGAAGACTTGACGTTGAACGTGACCTGCACATCGCTATCGGTGTTACTGTCGGCCATGGCGGCCTCGTAGAGGTGCTGATAGCAGTTAGTGGGCGGGCGGGCTGGTTCGGCGGCTTTAATAATGTGAGCGGATGAGCGGGGTGGTCGGCGGTCGGCGGTGGTGGTGTTGTGTTGTCTGCGGCGTCTGGTATATCACGATTGCAGGGTTGACTTGTAGCAGACAAGGACGAGCGAGGCCGAGTGCAATAGCAGGAGCAGCGGGAGGCAGAAGGCAGCGGCGCAGTCGCGGTTGTTGAGTGAGCAAGCAGCGACTGCAATGGAAGCGAATAGTCAACTATGACGATGGTCCTCTGCGTGCCACAAGTCGAACCCAGACCCTGAAGACAGCAGCCACTTCTGGCACCAGTTCTGGCTTTGCTTGACTCGGCGGCGGCTCCTCTATCATCCACAGCACGCCTTGATCAGCCGAGGTTTGTATCGCTTGTTGAACAACAACCAAGGTCCCAGGTAAGCACCATTGTAATATCTCTCAACCAGCTCTACACTCTCTCTTTCTCCCATCCTCCCCGATTCACCCACCCTTCCCCACCACACACCATGAAAGCCATCCAAGTCAAAGAATACGTCCAAGGCCCCCTCGACCTGCGCGTCTCAGAGATCCCCGATCCCACTCCCTCTCCCGAACAATACGTGATAGCCGTCAAAGCGTGTGCAACAAACTTCTTCGATCTCCTCCAAATCCGTGGGAAATACCAACACCAGCCTCCTCTCCCCTGGGTTTCTGGCGCAGAATTCTCCGGCGTAATCCTCAAGACTCCAACCTCATCTGCCAAACGCCCTCCAAAATTCAATGTCGGAGATCGTGTCTTTGGCTCCGGACAAGGAGGCTACGCGTACAAAGTCTGCGCGTTAGAATCTCAATTGCAGCCGATTCCCCAAGGATGGAGTTTCTATGATGCTGCGGGGTTGTTCGTGACGATGCCAACATCGTATGCTGCTCTCGTCACTCGCGCGAACATCAAGAAGGGGGATTGGGTTCTCGTGCACGCTGCCGCGGGTGGAGTAGGTCTCGCCGCCGTGCAGATTGCCAAAGCATTCGGCGCTACAGTCGTTGCCACTGCAGGAACCGACGAGAAACTCGAAGTCGCGAAACGTTTCGGAGCAGACTACGGCGTCAATTACCGGGACGAGTCATGGCCGCAAAAGGTTCTAGAACTCACGCCGAAGAAACGAGGCGTGGATATTGTTTACGATCCTGTGGGTTTGATCGATAAGTCTCAAAAGTGCATTGCATGGAATGGTCGTTTGCTTGTTATTGGCTTTGCTGGAGGACCCATTGAGAAGATGGCTACGAATCGCATTCTGTTGAAGAACATCTCCGTCGTGGGTCTGCATTGGGGTGCGTATGCTAAGAACGAGCCCGAGAAGATCCCGGAGGTCTGGAATGGGTTGCAAGAGTTGTTTGTGTCAAAGAAAGTGCGTGCAACAAATTACACGGACAAGGAGTACAAGGGCTTGGAGTCAGTACCAGCAGCATTGCAGGCATTGGGAGGGAGAGAAACGTGGGGCAAGGTCGTGGTAGATCTGCCAGAGACAAAGGAGAGTAAGCTTTAGATCGACGTCGACGGTAGCTTTTCAATCTATCCTCGAGACGTAAACCAATGACTTCACGATAAACATGACAATGAGATGTGAAGAATGCGATGTTCTCACTGTACAAGAGCGTTTACTCTGCATTGTTATACTTTGCTCCAGTATTTCTACTGTATGCTTCGTGTCGTGCTGTCGTCCACGAGCTTATCTGTGCTTTACCACAGGCTGTGCCAATATCAGCCACCTCGGCTCATGCCTCGCCTTCAAAAGTGTAGCGGGCTTCCCACTCTTTTCCCTTTCCAAGCGCCTTCGCTAAAGAGACGAATAAACAACAATATGCGCTTTCACTGGGTATCATTTCACACAAAATCAAACAACCACTCTTCGTGCATTCGTCTTACTCTTCTTCGCTCCTTACTCTCCTGTGCTTGACTTCCTTCTTCTGTCTCACGGCTTTGCTGACTCGCGCTCCCCCAGCAGTCTTGAGATCCGAAGTCCGTCGATAGTCCATTCTCGACCTCTGGACAGCCAGTGAAGATCGTCGAGAAGTGGCAGCGCTCAAGCCGCTTCCGCTGTCGTAGCCCTCGTCGTCGTTCATCGTTTCTACCGATCGTTTGGTCGATCCAGAAGATGTCGAAGAGCCCACAACGTTGCAATGCTCTTTGCTGTCCACCATTCGCGATACTAGTGCCGCAATGTCTTTCGCATGCGCAGTGGAGCAGAGCAGCCTGGTATTGACCTGTCGTGCCATTCGTCTCGTTGGGGAGTGTGATCGTTGTGGTAATGTCCTCGTCCTGGACATTGGATAAGAATATTCCTCAGTCACTCCTGGGATTTCCCACCCGGCATCGTCGCCGTCCATGTTTGCGTATGCTTCGCATGAGTCGTAGCATATTTGCGAGTCGTGTCGTAGCCTCGAGGATGCAAAACTGACTGCAAGATCGGTGACCGAGAAGCGTGGAGGTGGGTAGGCTGTCGTGGTGTCTGCTGTGCAGGGCGACACTGATCGCGAAGTGTCCCGTGTAGAAAGAGTGAAGTCGGAGCTCAGGGAGGGCGACCTGGGCGTGTCGAAGGTGAAGTTCTCGTCGAAGAGCATCGTGACCGAAGCGTGCTAGTCCTTCCCAAGTCCGGAAGGATCGCTGTGCAGTGAGACGTCGGAGACCGAGATATGTGTAATGGTCGATCGCTCGATGAGGTGGCACGAGGCACAAATGCGAAAGCGTGGTGCGATGCTAGGAGGTGGTGCGCGCTGGGGAACCAAGCAGTGCCGCGGGGAGGAGCGGTCTTGGACAAGTACTGTAGGTTCTGGTGTTGTGGTGTTGAGTGGGGGAAGGTGGGAGTGTAAGTACGACCAAGACACTTGGCTCGGCGAGATCTATGGGCAAGATCTAGGCGACGGCGGCGGCGGCCAACAGCGACACATTCCTTGGGCCTAGCAGACGCAATCCATGTGCCGCGCGTGTAAGGCTGATGAGAGGTGAGTTGGGCAAATGGCGTGCGGGCTAGATGGCGAACGGTCTGGATGCGCGCCCCGGTCGGGAGCTGCCAGGCACGCCGCACGAAAACGCTGTCGCCAGAATTGCCACGAGAGAAGGGCCGAGCAAATACAGTAACAACTTGCAACTGCTTTATCAACCGCTCGGGCACGCCTCTTCAGCCAAAAGCAACGTGGCGGTGGTCCTCCAGCAGGCGCTCATCGTGCTGCTGCCGTTGCACGCGCGATCTGGCCGCGCTGGACTCGACGTTCCAAAGCGCTGGGCGCTCCGCCCTTGCAGCGCGCGCGAGGAACGTCGGCCAATTGATCGCCTTGCAGCGGGGCAGAAAGATACCAGAAGCAGCACGAGATCGTCACGCTGCATGTCGTGCAGACACTCGAACACTTCTCGAAGAACTCTCCTGCCGCGTCACCCGGCTTGAGCCGAGTGCAATATATTCTCCCCTCACGCTTCGCCGTCGCACACACCGAACTCCTGCTGGCGATGGCGTTGAGATGACGCTTCGTGTAACAAGGCCTCCACAGCCACCGTTGCACCAACGAGCCATTGACATCGTGCATGCGCGAGGGTCAAAGAAGAACGTGAGCGACGGCGAGCACTTTTCGGGCCGGCCAGCAGCCCGGGCAGTCACGCCGAGAACAGCCCCGGTCGCGGATCTTCACCCATCACGTCGTGCTTCTTTCCTCTGCACTGCTCCAATACCGGCCCCTCCTCCAATCTGGCCGGCGCCAGCAACACATCCACCTCAATGACTTTGAAGCCTTGATGATTTTAAATAAGCCGTTTCAGCGGCCCACGTTGCGTCAGTCTCATCTCGCTGGAGAGGAGCTTAGCAGTGCAACACATGCGCTTAGCCACGGCGTGCAGCATCCAAGATCTGGATTTCTCCATGGCATCTGGGCACACCTAGGAAACCTGCATTGCCCAGGTTCTGCACCTCTACAGTAGCCACAGGAGTAGGCCCTCTTAACACGTGCTTCCTCTGCCGGCAAATTGGTCCAACTGCGAACGTGTTTACTTCGCCACATTGTGCATGGGCATCAGTACGACGTTACACTGACACATCCATATCGCGCAACCCCACCAACAACCAGACGACCACCGTCCCTCCCCACAGCGCCGTCTCGTCTCCGTCCTTCGAGCCCGCGAGGCCCGCTCGCATTCCGGAGATGCAAGACACTGTGGCTTGGGACGAGGTCGCGCCAGCCGTCATGGTGCTTTGCCAGGACCGCGATTATCCGGACCTCCAACCTATAGGGATCACATTGTGGCTGAATGTTTTGCAGTTCGTGATGGAGACTGCTATAGTCCGAGCTGCGAACGATTGATAGACAACACTTGGCGGACGTCAGGCTGTGCGACGACATATTTTCTGATGCTGCAGTTATCACTTTCAACGATCTCGTACGATATGATCTATGACCACCTTCAAATGTGCAGCTGGTCTGCTCGGCACAAATTGCACACTCTTGAAATCGCATAACGGCCCCGACCGTTGGAGTTCTGGAACTTGTGGTGGCTCGGGCCTGGATGCCGCCTCCTCGCAATCATCACCACGATCACGAATGCTTGACCTGCCGCCTCCAGCACTCACTTGCCATCGCTCGTTGACCTGGCTGCAGTGGCTGGCTGGTGAATATCCAATCAACGGAAATGGAAGCATTGCATGCAATGCATGAAATTGAAGCACGATTCTCGAAAAGGCGGGCCACCTCGACCGATATGCTACAGGGTATCGGAATGCTTTCATTGTATGTTCCTCTACTACCCGAATGCCATGGTTTGGCGCCCAGATCGTTCCCGGATCACTGCCAGTTGTCGCTCGTGCCTACCGAGCCAGCTCGGTCATGGCTTTCAACATTCGCACAACCGATTACACACTGCCGAGACGAATAGAGGGCGCCAGGCTATCGACCCCATTTTTCTCCCGAGACCCTCCAAGGCTGGCGCTTCTGCTCAGCACATTCTGGTCGACTTGCATGGCGCTCCCATCGATGTCCGGTTTCACGAGAACGATCATCCACAAGCCCACCTGACCAGTGTAGTGAATCAGCGGCGTGCAGTGCAGCCAGCGCGTTCCTCCCGGTCCTTCTCCATTTTCGTTCGGCGTGTTGAGCCAGCGGACTCGAGCTGTGACGACGTCACCTGCTCGTAGTGACGCTTCCAGATTTTCGCGCATCTGCCTACTGCCGCCGATCGTGTGTAGCAATGGAGTTTGCAGGAGTCCGGAAGATCTCATAGTGGGTGAAGCGAACAGTATCCGCAAGGACGGTGCAGGGCGCACAAGAATGTACTGCGATCAGACATCAGTATTGCTGCACAACACTGCACAAGGTAAGATCGGACGGCAGCTTACATGTCTGTACACCCCAGCCAAGTTCCCATTAGCCCCTTCAATCGATGTTATACCGGTCATCGACGCAGCGCTGCCTTGGACCGAGGGCGGAACAGCGTCGTCTTCTGAAGCGTCACTTCCGTCTGCAATAAGCACTCGATTACCACTGGTTGCAGCTTTCGTTCCGCGAGGATCGAAGACCCGATGGTTTTGCAACATGCCTCCGTTCTTCCGAATGATATCCAGCTCGTCGCTGTTGAGCATCTCGCTGAGCGCCTTGATCTTCGCCCGAGAATCAGACTTTTGTGCATGGCTACTGCTTTGACCATTCTCTTCGTTCTGCTGCTCGATCAGAGCGCGCAAGCTTTCCAATCCCGCACACTCCCTGAGAAGTGGAGAGACGTCAACTTGTGCTCCCAGGAAGTATCGAAGCTCACCATTGCTAATCATAAGTCAGGTCTCGCCGCAAACCTTGCGCTTACTCCAGGCACTCACCTATCGGTCAAAGGCGCATTCATCACCATACAGAGGAAAGGTGTCCCATCTCGACGATAGTTCACAAAAAGCTCTGTATGGTCTCTCCGTTCCTGGCACGAAATGGCGAAACGTCGACAAGAATCCACCGTCGTGCCCGGGCCCTGCATGAAGCGACAGTTACGACCAAGGACATATTGGAGGCTCCCTCCGCTGTGGCGCGTGAAGCCCTCAGAAGCAAGAATAATGGGGTTGTCGCGCAGCCTGCAATCAGTAAGACAAAAGACCTCAGCCAAACGCCCATTCTCTTCGTCGAGATGCTCCGGCAAGGCACCAGTGATGCGACGCGTGACTAGACCAGTGACAATTTTGATGTACTTGTGTGCAATGAAGAAGTGTAAATCTTCTCGCAGCAGTTCGGCAAAAGCTTCTCGAGCGGCGTGGTGTAGGGTCTCGTTCTCGACAGGCGCGAGAGAAGGTCCGGTACTATCAGGTACTGGAGACTGAGGAGAGATCTGCATTGCGAGAGCATTGGCGTACTCCTGAGCCATGATCGCCTTGTGTGCAGCCAAATACCGCATTAAGATGGGCATTCTTGCCGGGCGGTACTTCTTCATGAATCCCACAAATTTCGAGTGGAACGCTGGGTCGCTCAACATCAGACGCAGATGGTCGGCACTGTACAGCTTTTCAGCGCGTTTCTCTAGCCAATTCTCGCTTCTGTCCTCATCAGCAATCGGCAAACCGTTGGGGCTAATGAGGTCCCAGGACTGGACATCGTCCGCGTCGTTGACGTCTGCATTAAACACTCTGGCCTTGTCTGGAGACGGCTCCTGCAGACGAGCTACAGCATCGCTCGAGAGTCTGATAGGAGCATCAGGAACCGTCGCACCGATGGGTGAGGTGGGTCTTCGCTCCGATTGAGGCGATCCGGCGTCTGCTGAACGATTGGTCACTGGGCTTGTCGCCGAAGTAACAGCAGGCGCAGCAGGTCCGATGAAACCATATCTCGCTCTTGATTGTCCTCGTGGCGCCTGGCTTGTTGCTGGTGGTATTCCCGCCGTTGTTCTGTATTCACTAATGTCAGTTGCTGATCCAGGGAACCAGCATTCAAAGCGCGACGTACCTGGTCACCTCCCTAACCAAGCGGGACTCATGAGCCGGACTTTTCGGGACGAGTAGATCGTGCTTGACACCAGTCGCAGTCATGGACGAGTCTTTCCGCAAGAGGTCCGCAGGTCGAGTCGTTGGTGAAAGGGCATTACGCTGGCCTTCGTAATCGTTCTTTGGAAAGAGCCGATAGCCGGCCAAATCCGCCTTCGAACTGGAAATATCAGAGTCTTTTCTGACACTTGAGTTCCTGTTTGGAACGGGCACGGGTGTGTAAGCAGGCACGGCCAAATCTGGTGGAGGAGAAATGCGTGGGCTGCCCAGCGGATTGCCAGCTAGTCGTTCATCGAGATGGTCGGCCAGTGATGATATGCCATAATTATCGCGCGGAGCTTTCTGTTACATGCTGTCAAATATCGATCTGTATTGTTCTGACCGGTAAAAACTCACAACGCCTTTCGTTGAGAAGTCATCTGTACTTGCTGAGAAACCGTCGAGGCTGTCCTGCGAGCGTACGTGTCTTGGTTGCCGCCATCGGGAAGGCGTGAACTTATTGAAGAGCCTCTGCGGCTGACGACGCGCTGAAAGGCCGTTCTCCATGATAGCTTTGGCCCGACTGCTGGCAACAAGCTTGTAAGCAGCTTTTGAAGGCCTACAAACAGCCCTATATCTTTCGTGAAGCTCATCTGCATCCGACATGGGCACCGTGGTCAGCCAGGGCAAGCTACCCCGTTTGAGGCCTCATCTTCACAGCGACACCCTCACTAGTGTAGCTTGCACCTAGAAAGGTATTGTGACGTAACTGGTGCCATGCACTTGGGGCGCGCAACTGGTCTCAGAGGCTCTGCCTGTGACACTGCTCGGCCAGCAGGGGCGTCGTACCTGGCGTATCGGAGCCATCGTCCATCGCATACTTTTACATACCATCTTGATAACCTGCTGCTTATGCAATACATTAATGAGTTCACTCTAGGGCTGTCCGGGTGGTATACCTCGAGATGCTTCGTAATCTTCGTGATGACCGAGAATTCATTCGACCTCTTATTGTCCTACCAAACGCAGCCGAGACTGGATACGATGGCAGTGCGCCGAAAATGTTGACCAGCGATTGCGATCTGTCAGGAAGAGGTAAAGTTGCATCGCGCCTGACAGCCGAGTATTCGCCAACTGAAAGCTTTCAACGATCAAGCACCGACATACGCTTCAGTGTTGTATCTCTGTACACATTGAAAGTTTGCAGGTACAAGCGCTTGGCAGATTGTGTGAAGTGCTTTCGGCCGTTCGCTTTGAGCCTCGGCGTGATCATGATGTTCGTGGATGTGCGGGTAATAGAACGGAGCCTGAGGAGACGCCACAATCAATGGGTAGGTGTTCTTGCAGAGCAGTAGTGTCAGCACCGATTGGCGCGGGATGTGTCGTGCCTGCGATCGTCACGACAGGGCTCTGTATTGTGATGAGCGGCCGCATTCGGCAGCAAGGTGATGCTGACCGATGCAGCGATGTGGGCAGTTTGAGCAATGTGATGATGCCTATTCCCGATTGAGCGGAGAGGACGGACAGATTTGCTTGATGGGAAAGGTCGTCAGGAGCGGAAGAAAGAGTCTATGACTAAGCTGACTGCCCAGGCAGGACCGTGCCGGGGACAGCTGCAAGATAAAAAGCAGGTACAGTACGCCCGTAGGTCAACGACACGGACTGTTGATCAGTCGATCGCAATGCCGAGTCGTTCTACCAAGTCCCAACTGCTTGGGTCCGGAGACAGCTCCCTCACAGGCAATAAAATCCTCGCCCAATTGCTGATAATACCGGCCAACTCCGGCAACGACTCCAGGGTTATCATCACGAACTTAGCCTCAATCTAGTGCTCACCTTCCTCCATGCTTTGGATCATTACCTTGATCCCTCCTTGCTTAGGGTCTGCGGCGACTTTGAATGCATCGATCGCGTCTTCGAGCTTGAAGCGATGCGTTACGAGCTTTTGCAAGTCGATCACCCCTCCCTTCAATAACCTGATCGCTCGAGGCCAGGTGTTTGCATATCTGTACTGGAACTGAAGATCCACTTCTCGCGTGCTCAGGCGCATGAATGGAATCTTGATCTCTGGACGACCGACGCCAATGACGAAGACTTTGCCGCCGAATTTCGCTGCGTGGATAGCACCGCTGATTGAGCTTTCCACACCAGTGCACTCCATTACGACTGCCGGCTCGACGCCATCTGCAAGCTTGACAACCGCTTCCGCAAATTGCTCTGGAGTGTGATTGAAGTCCACCTTGTGCGTTCGTACCGATGGGCAAAATTCTTTGGCAAACTTGAGTCGTCCCTCATCGATATCCGTAATCACGATAGGCTCTGCACCCGCGGCCTTGACACAAGCCAGTGTCACCAAACCAATGGGACCTGCACCGCAGACCAAGACCGAGTCTCCAATTGTGATATTTGCTCTTTGCATACCCGCTAAGGCTACCGACAAAGGCTCAAGCAGGGCACCATCTTCGTAGGACATATCGCCGATTTTGTGGCACCACACGGCCGGGTGGTTCACATATCGTCGGAGCAAGCCTGGAATCGGTGGTGTGCTTCGGAATTCGACGCTCACACATCCATTGTACTTGCCAGTCAAGCAGGGTTCGCATTCTCCGCAGATGATATTTGGTTCAACTGCCACGCGGTCGCCGATCGAGTGAGTGGTTACGGACGGGTGCTTTGCAACAACGACTCCTGCAGACTCGTGGCCAAGAATATGGTCGCCGTCGACAATCATAGGCCCAATGCAGCCTGCATGCCAGAAATGCACATCGGACCTAACGGAAAGCAGACTCTCAGTATGAAGTCCGCGCAAAGTCGCAGAAAAGCAGCGGTACTCACCCGCAAATTCCCGTACTCTTGATGGCCACTGTGACTTCACCAGGCTTCAAATTCTCGCCATTCTCGACATCATCTTTGCTAGGCAACGCGTCTGCTATCCACAGATCGTGCGCAGGGTTCGTGTAGACGCCGATGTTTGGCTTCTCGTGGGATATCTGGGTTGTGGTGGTAGTGGACATGATGTGGCCGGATCCAGACAAGAGAGATTCGTCAACTTGCTTCATCGTGGAAGAAAGGAAGAGAGTGCGCAGAGGAAGGTCAGTGGTGTTTTGGCAGGGTGGCTAGCTCTCCGGAGCGGCAAGAAGGCGAGACTGGTGCGTGTGGGATGAATCGTGACCAACAAACCCATGTTCCCACCGGGACTTCGCCGCTGTTATTATCATGCGCGCGCGCCATGTCAACAGAATCATCCGGTTGCAGCGCAACGTGGTCTATCTTGGACCATAGCGGCGTCTCAGGAAGAACTTTGTGTTTCCACCTGATGAAGATAGCAGTCAATTTCTCCGCGAATGTGAGCGAGCAGTCGGCCAGAAAGTGGGGTAGTGGGGTCGGCATGTGGATGTCCCGGCAAAGCCGCCTTTTCGCTCGACACGAAGCTCAGCCTGTCGGCCTGGAGCGCGTTGCATCGCGCCCGAGGGAGGTAATGGCAGGCGATTATTTGCCTAATAACTACCGTCTTGGGTTCCATTGACACGAGCCATGCGCGACACCGTTGCAGAGCCAACGCATGAGCTGCATCGCCAAATGCAAAAAGAGCCAAGCAACGCACTCATGCTCCCGGCTAAAGTGACAGACTACTTTCCCAGGAACGAAAGCTTAATTGTGCTATGCTGGATATACTGTCAAGCAGTCGAACGGGTCAACTCCAAATTGCCGTTACAGTGAAGTTATTCCCAATCGTCAACAGGGAACTTGGCGTTTCCTCGTTGTCGCACGCCATCCATGACCCGCATTAGACGCAAAGTCTCAGAATGTGGCATGATCGCATTTTCCGTGCGTCCTGCCGTGATGTCCGCAGCAACGCTATCAGCTTCCCAGAAGAATCCGCGTCCTGGCTTAGGAAAATCGAAGTGCTCCGGTGGGCCATTGCCTTTCGGGAAGAACGTGAAGCCTTCCGGATGGCTCGGCTCAGGACCGTGAATCTTCAGAGTCCCTAACGAACCCTCGACCCTGCAGAAGTTGTACTTGGACGGCACGTTAGTAGTAGAGGTGCAGATCGCCTGTCTACCATCACCGGGATATCGTAGCAAGATAGAGCTAGCCACATCGACTCCGTGCTCTAGCGTTTGCGTACTCTGAACGTCTGGATCGACTGCATCATCGCCCACTCGGTTGGTCAAGGTAATAATTCCCCAGGTCAGCGAATAGATGCCAATGTCTAGCAAGCTTCCAGCGCCAAGTGCAGGGTCTCTGTAGCGACTGCTTGCTGGTAGGCTGCCGATATCGAGTTCCAATCCGAAGTCGCAGAAGGTCCGGTAGATCCTGCCTACCTTGTGCTCATCAAATAGTAGGCGCTGTAGCTCTTTGACCAGCGGAAAGAAGCGAGTCCACATGGCCTCCATGATGAATACATTGGCCTTCTTGGCCGCGTCGAAGACCTCAGCAGCCTCTCCAGCGTTCATGGCGAATGGCTTCTCACACAGAACATGTTTGCCAGCAGCAATGGCATCTAGACAGCTCTGCTTGTGGAAGCTGTGAGGAGTGCCAATGTACACACACTCCACTTCTGGGTCCTGATAAACTTCGTGATAGGATCCGTAAACATTGGGCTGGGCGGCGGGACGCAGGGCGTGAATGTGCTTCTTCACAAATGCCTGGCCTTTCTCCAAGCTCGAGCTTCCGACCGCTGCTATGACATGATGGGCGCTCTTTCCTGGCCATTGCGGCTGGAGTACATCGGTAACGAACCATTCACTGATCATTCCTGTCATATGAAGTGAGCTCTTGATCAAGGTGTTGGTGGTCGGGTGAGCAGTTCGTACCAGTTCCTGGTCGCAGAGTCAGATTATCAGCGTCTCTCTGTTCCGAGCTTTGCTACGCACCGACAAGCCCCCATTTTAACGTTGGTAGGTCAGACATCGAGGCCCGCTGTGTGTTGTCAGTTTTCTAGTCGTGTTATTAGATACTGCTTGCTGTGGGTGATCGCGTTTTGTCAAAAGGTGTGTGCGACTTGTCAGCTGCGGAATCAGTTCGAGGTGACACGAGAAGTGCAAGGTAGGATTCTTGAAGACAAGTTGGACGTGAGAAAATCAACGAGGTAGTCCATCAAGGCAGGAAGCGGAGTGCCGGCTGCAGACAAGGATCAGTGCGCCGTGGGGAGCTCTGCAGAACGTGGAAGGCGCCTCTGGTTCGCGTCCTGGCCCATCCGCGACACGCAGCTCGACAATCGCACTCCATCCTCGCCTTCACGCGTTTCGACAGACGACTATCTGCAGGACCGTGAGCGGGCAAAAAGACGCGCCGACAAGCACAGGTCTTCTGGTGGCTGCAGCCCACCCTTGAACGATGACCTCACGCCTTCTTCCGAAAACCAAGCTCCGCGGTCCAACAACAACCGCCTCCCAGCTCTAGCGAAGATGCAGTCAGACGCGCTGCTCGACCAGTCGACAAGCGAGAATCTGTAACACTCATCAAGCCAGGCGCGAATGTCTATCCTGTCTCTGCGCTCAGCCATTACCTTTCCAGCGGCTGTATAGCCTCGCTCTCGACTCCGAGATGGGAGATTTGGGATACCGGCTATCTCTCATGTTTCTCAACGTCTTTTTCCCACCTGTCTCAGTCCTGATAATGTGCGGAGCCGATATGACTTTCGTAGTCAACGTCCTCCTCTGGCTTTGCGCCATCATTCCCAGCCATGTCCATGGATTCTACGTCAGCTGCGTGTATTTCCATAGAAGGCGCAAAGTGAGTCGCCTTAGGCAGTCAAGGGCATTGCTTTGCTTACAAGAGCAGGTACGAAAGGGTCGCTATCCAGGAGGACCAAAGGCTCTGATCTATTCCGATCACGTCCTCAACGGAGGGGCGAATCAGACACTCGTGGACAGACTCTACTGGGCGGAGAAAGGCGATGCTCGAAGACGGTCGTCTAGCAGAAGCAGGTCTCGCAATGCAAAGCATCGCGTCAACTCGGCGAGGTCAGAAATACGGCAATCGAACTTCAATCGGCAATTCAACCACGAACGGCGGAGCCCTAGGTCCGCTTCGCGTTCATCCTACAACCGCAGTTACCATACTCAGTATCTGGCCAAGGATGGCTACGGCACGGTCAAATACGGCTCAGATGTCTTGGCTGCGTGCAGTTGATATCTCGACCGCATGCTGGTCATGCGCGTGAAGGACAGTACTCGGTATCGAAGCCGGTGGAGGAGGTGGCAATGGATGTGCACAAAGCTATGAATACATTGAGGTGGGACAATCCGATTTCTGTGCTACTATAGCAACGTCGCTTATGGATCATTGTCTTCAATGTGAATCTTGACAGAGCCGGAGTTGCGATCTGCTGAAGCTGCCAATGCCTTGTCTGCTTCCTCGAGTTTGTATCTGTGTGTCACCAAAGGCTGAAGATCGATCACTTTGTGTTGCAGCAGCCTGATTGCAGACGGCCACGAGTGATGGTATCGATTGATGAATTTGAGATCGACCTAGGAAGCTCGTTAGCAATAAGCATGGACCAACATAGCGAGCATTTCGTACCTCCGCGAGTGACATATGCATGAACGGCAGATCGTTCATGATCGGCTTTCCCACACCGATTACCATGACTTCGCCTGCTGCTCGAGGCATATAGCAAGCTGTCACCACACTCCCCTGTACCCCCGTGCACTCATACACCACCCTTGGCTGTTCACCTCCGGCATCCTCCAGCGCTTTAATAACCGCCTTGGCCGTCTCCTCAGCAGGTTTACTTGGATCGATCTGGAAAGTAACGCAGCCAGGAGCGAACGATTGTGCAATCTTTAGCCGTCCTGCGTCAAGATCGGTGACAACAATTGGGCAGGCTCCGGAGGCTTTTGCCACTGCAAGGGCGCACATGCCGATGGGTCCCGCTCCGCATATCACAGTTCCCTCCCCAATTCTGACTGGACTTCGCTCGAATCCATGAAAGACCACACTGAGTGGTTCGAGAAGCGCTCCATCCGAGTACGAGAGACTGTCGGGGATCTTGTGCAAGTAGGCCGCCGGATGGACATGCCATCTACGAATTGAGCCAGAATAGGGCGGTACTCCCGAAAATGCTACATCTGCACAGAGGTTGTAGTTTCCTGACGAGCATTGATAGCACTCTCCACAAGGTACTCCGGGTTCGACAGCAACACGGTCTCCTGGCTTCAAATGCTTCACTTTCTCTCCCGACCAAACAACCTCGCCTGCTCCCTCGTGGCCCAGACAATGATCACTCTCTACTATCAGCGGGCCTATCCGGCCTGTGTGCCAGAAGTGAACATCAGAACCGCAGATACCATTGCATCTCATGCGAACCACGCAATCTGTTGGACCTGGCTGTAAAGGAGGCGACGATCCCATGAAAATCTCGCGCTTCTCATTGGTGAACAATGCCGGATTTGGTCCAGGTGGTGTGAAAGTCGTTGTGCCACTGCTAGCTGCTGTGCCATTCGCTATGTGGGTGGCATTCCCATTGCCAGGGTGGTTGATATGATCAACGCCGGTATGTGCGGTTGCATTGGCGCCTTGAATGGTATCGACATCTTCTGCCGGGGGTCTTGCTGGTTGCTCGGCCATTGTGATTGCAGTTCTGGAGCAAATGGAGGCGTCTGATTACTGCTGCTGTAACGTTCAAGATCTGAGAAAGATCAATGCCGACTCAATCTTCAATCACACGTGTGGTGTATCGCGAAAAGAGAAAAGAAAAGGCTACACGGTCCAAACGCAGAAGCAGTTTCGTCAGAAACATGGCATGCGTAATGTGCCCGATATACTTGCCTGCTCGGGTGAGCTGTTGACACTGTGTCTCCAAAGCTCCAGCCCAGAAGCGTCGGCTATCGTTGTGCTAGGCATTATGCAATGAACCTGAGACCCATTGCTGCCATCTCCTCACTATGAGCTACAAGCTCGCAGCCGGAAAGGCGGCATTAGCTTGCCACTGCCACATCAATGAGACAGGTAAGCCGAGGCGCGGGTCAAAGTTTTGTCTGTTCAGTGACCCGCCAGCATCCCCATAACCATTCGCCTCATTCGTAGCGTTGGTCAAGGCGTGGGCCAGTATCCCAGCGGGCAGTTAGGCATCCAGCGGCCGCTCTCGGTCAGTGCTGTACGCAGCCCAGTGGCGGCATTGTGAGCTCGGCAAGTGGTTGAAGTGCTGAGGTACGCTTGTCTCGCGAAAAGCACCGTGAGCTGAGAGAATTGAGCATGAAAGCTTTTAGCCAGAGCGAACAGCTGCAGGGGCGTACTGTCGTTCCTTTGTATCCGAGAAGGAAGCATGCAGGTGGAAAGTGGGAAGACCGTGCGAGCCCTGGCGCGCTTCAATGTCCGAGCGTCGTTCATCAATCTCCACCATCACCACAACAACTTCACGCTGCTGTTGAAATGTCCCAGACGCTTCTCCTTCGGCAAGGCAATGCTCCACGATGACGCCTGCGTCTACCGTCTTCTTCTGGTGCACCAAGAATGCATTCGTCTGGCCTTCTTTGCCATGAACGTGCACAAACTCACTACTGACGCATGCAAAGCTGCACAGCTGCACTCAAACCTGCTTGTACACGGAAGCTGATCGGCTATAGGGCCAGAACTGCACTGCAAGGCCTTCTTCTAGGAACCGGTCTGGAAGCGTGCAAAGCATCAGGACCACAAGACGGCAAAGCTTACTCAGAATGCAATGAGTCAAGAGCAAGACACCCGCTGGGCGTCCCGTATTACCATGACGTCTCACAATGCCCCAGCGTGCTCGGAGAACACTCAGAGCAGCAATTGGCAGTATGTCACCATAACATAAAGGATGCTGTACACTTTTAGAACAAGAAGATCTGCCTCTAGTCTGAACCGCTCGGACCGACGTGACCCGACCAAATCAAGATTACAGCGCTCCGGGGTCTCCATGCCTATTCTCCTACAATTAGGTGCCGCCATCTCGTGTGCCCGCCCGGAAAAATGTCGATCATTTGCAACCAAGACCGCTCTTGCTTGCTTTGTCGTATACGACTATAGTGCTCACATTGCCTTGCATCTCCCTCGTATCCCGCCTCGAACGGGATGTGGAGCGTTTCAGCATCATCGCATCCAAGGTAGGGCAATGATACAAGTATAGGTCACAATTCTCAGAGATCAATGTACTCGGCACATTGAGCGCTTGAAGCAGGATTGTCATAATGAAGGTGCAAGTTTTGCTAACGTTGCCCGGTCTTGCCAGCGTGGCGACCGCGGCGACCTTCTTTCCACTTCTCAACCAGACGGACACGGACGGAAAGCCTATCCAAGCTCATGGCGGGAACATCATCCAGGCTCAGAACGGCGACGGTTCTTGGTACTGGTTCGGAGAGGACAAGTCATCCAACAATGGGCGGTTCAACGGAGTTTCGTGCTACAAGTCCTCCGACCTTAGCACGTGGACGAATGAAGGCCACGCGCTGTCGCCAATCGCGAACACCAACATATCTGATTCCCGTGTCGTGGAGCGGCCCAAGGTTCTTTACAATGACAAGAATGCAGAATACGTGATGTGGTTTCACGGAGACTCTTCGAACTACGGTGACGCTCAAGTTGGCGTCGCAACGAGCAAGACTATCGATGGCCAATACGAATGGAAGGGCAACTTCAAGCCTTTCGGAAACGACAGCAGAGACATGACCATCTGGAAAGACCCCGATGATGGATCAGCGTATCTCATCTTTGCTACTAGCAACAACGCCGACTTCCAAATCGCCACACTTGACGACGACTACTACAATGTCAAAGAAGCAATCTATACCTTCAGAGGAGTGTTCCAGGAGGCACCAGGCGTCTTCAAGATTGACGGCAAATTCTACCTGATCTTTTCACCTCAAGATGGCTGGACTCCGACTGATAACGGCTACCACGTCGCGGATAGCATGTCCGGTCCGTGGAGTGATGCTACGCTCCTGCATCCCAAAGGAGCATATGCATACTTGACTCAGAATGCCTATGATATCACTATCAAAGGATCAGAGCAGACCTTCTACCTTTACCTAGGTGATCACTGGAATGCGAATAATCTTGGAGCTTCCACTTACGCTTTCTATCCTGTCTTGTATGACGGCTCTGGCTTAGTACTACACCCAACTGGAGGCTGGACACTCGATGTTGCAAAGGGTACCTGGGCTGATCTTCCTTTCACGACGATCACAGCCGACAACTCCACCACTCCAAAGGACCAACTTGTACAATGCGAGGACAACTGTGCAGGCGGTCTGGCAGCCAATATGACCTCAGCAGAGAATTCTTTCTCTTTCACCTGGGATGGAAGCGAAGGCAACAAGGTTGTCCAGATCCTGTACACGTATCCTGGCGCCAAGAATGCTTTCCGACATATTTATGCCACAGTCGACGACGTAGAAGTCGAGGGCTGGGCGTTACTGGAAACTACGAGAGCGCAGACATTTGCCCAGCGTGCACCTATTCCCTTGAACCTCAAGAGTGGGAGCAAAGTCGTGCTGAAGATGGCAGAGGCAGGATTGGAAGTGCGAGTCGATGGGGTCGAGATCTACGACGCTGCTTAGCGCACCTACTATTTCCCCCATCTGCCTCAATCAAGCAGTGAAGCAGCCATTTGGGCCAGACAAAGCCCACGATCAGCAAATACTCGCTGAGCTTCGCAGACAAGAGGTGCCATCAGAGCGAGACATACATTGCACAAAATTCAAAGCTTGTTCAATTCTAGTCAATATCATGGTCATCACCATGAAAGAACCTCAAAATCGCCGCTGCAACAACCTCCCCATCATGCTCCAAATGCGCAGTCTCATTCGCGTACTCCACCTCCCTTCGATCCTTGTCCTTGATCGCACCAGACTTGATCCTCAATTCGACCTGCCGCTTCACCATCTTCGCATCTAATCCTAAGTGCCCCTGGCTCGAAAACAATCGATCTCGAATATACAGCCCTTGAATCTTCGTATGCTCTGTCGAAGCCCAGACATGTACATTTTGCCCTTTTTTGAGCAATTTCGTGGTTTCATGAGATGGAACCGAAGTGACTTGATCTTGATGCATTTGATGAACCTCCAAAACTTTGTCGTCGGTTTTGAAGAGCTTTTTGCCAATGTAGGTGAGGTCCATAGTCGTGTGAGCCAGTTCCCACTTTTCGCCTGCGGTGGCTTCTACGCTAGCTCCGAGTGTTCGGGCGAGGAGTTGATGGCCGAAACAGATTCCGGCGAATTTCATTTCTGGTCGGTTTTGCCATAATTCTGTTATGAGGTCGCGAAGTTTCTGAATCCATGGATCGTTGCCGTGAGCATCGTACATAGAGCCTGTTATCAAAATTGCGTGGATGTCTGATGGGATTTCGGAGGCTAGGGGAACGTGTCCATGGTGGCCATTGTCCTGGACATTTGTCAATCAAATCATCGTGCTTGAGTTTGGAATTAATGCCAGCATACTGGATCCTCAACAACAAAATGTGTGTCCGTTTCAATGCCCAGTGGAGGGTCATGACTGTCTCCAGCTTTAGTGAAGAATCGGTCGATAATTTCGCCGAAACCACCTTTCTCTTTCACAGTCCTTGGATCAGGCTCGTCTGTCTCCAGAATGAGCATCTTAACGGTCTCTCTGGCTTTCGAAATCATGCTTGTGGCCACAAAGTGCTGTTGTCAGCAATGAACAGATTCAGTCAATCTCAAGAAGTGGAAGTTCGGCTGCTGCGAAAAGAACTACTCAGGTGTACGAAAGGTTTGCTCAGTTGGTGAACACAGCTGTCAAGGTCCCAACTGCATTTCACAAAAGACGTTCAAAGCCTAGGAGGTACGATCAAGATCTTAGTGCCAATCTTGTGATTGGGTCGAGTACGCGCATGGCTTCTCGGACTCCATAGAGCGCGTCATTATCTGACAGTCTCTGCGAGACAAGCTTTTCCAGCACATGGCGAATAGTGCAAAGTGTTACAAATGCGTAAGAAGAATGGACGAATTGGTCGGAGTGGGTAATAAGGATGGACGTGATGCAAGCATGTGCAAGGGAAAGGGCTTGGCCTGACGCTGCCAAGATGGCGTTGCACTTCTTCAGCGGGCAAAATTGTATGCTACCAACGCTACCAAGACGGAAGACATGACACGAAGGCCAGGGACACTTCTGATGATGCTGTCATCAAGCAATCATCAGCAGTTCTCATCAAGAAACAAAGGATATAGAACTGTCGCCAAGGGACTCTTTGACTGCAAACGGAGGCCAGAGCCATTGGCACGACCAATTGCCTGCTGACCCCTAGTATTCTGCAATCTGCCTTGTGGCAACAAGCCTGCTATGGTACAATTCTACCTGACTTGATGGTATCCAGACGATTCTGTGTCGTCACCATTGTTGCAAAAGAGTCATTTGCGCCGTTGTATGCAATTTTCATCGATCCGCCACCTCTTCATTCCTGAAGCACTCTTTACCGACGTCCCAAATAGCTTGCGCCGAAGTCCTCAACCCATTGTCTGCCTCCATTCAAACCATGACTGTTGTTGAGGGTGCGAGCCTCGCGTTGTGCTGAAGAGACCTTGTTCTGTAGATCTTGCGCGCCCGTGCCAATCTTCTGAAGTTGCACGAGATGGCTGTTGAGGATGCTCACGATCTGTCTCAGAGGGTCCCCGTTTGGACCATCGTCGCTCAGAGATTTGTTGTTCGTGAGCTTGCCAGAAGTGGCGTTGATTTCGTCAACCATATCAGTCAAGCTGTTCTGAAGATCACCCAGACGACCGGCGCAGTTCTCAGCAGTCTTGTATGTGCGTTCACGCTCAGCATCAACGCCACCAATTCCATCCTCACCAATGCCAGAGTTCTGCATCATCTTGTCGACTTCATCTTCGTACTTGTCGAGGAAGTGTTCGATCTCGTGTTGAGTATGCTCGACGTTGGTCAATTGACGCTCGACCTCGCTGCAATCACGCTCAGCCTGGAAGCAGCGACCATATAACGTGCTGATCTTTGTACTGTTCTCCACGAGCTGACGATCCCAGGCACTCACGCGCTGAGCGAGATTCTGGAATGTCTTTTGATGTTGAGTGAGCGATGTAGACCACATAGTCAGAACTTCATCGAGGGACTTGTGTGCGAGGCGCGAGCCTCCGCTGGGAGCAGCGCCCGCGGCGCTAGCAGGTGCGCCACTTGTTGTGCCGCTGCCAGCTGTAGCTGCAGCAGTGTTTGAAGCGGCAGTAGCCGACGATGTCGGGGCTGAAGATGTTGCTGCTGTGCTAGCACCAAACAGACCGCCAGAGGAGCCCGATGTGGTTGTAGCGCCGCCACCTCCAAGAAGACCGCCTGTAGTTCCCGCAGTGGAAGTTGTCGCGGGCTGTGATGTTGAAGTGCTCGCCCCACCGAACAGATTGCCGCTCGACGCAGGCTTAGCAGCAGCTGGTCCGCTGCCGAAGAGACCTCCAGATGGAGCAGGGGCTCCCGAGGACGGAGCAGCAGTGGTCGTCTTGTTGCCACCTAGCCCGCCCAGTGAAAGTGCAGGCGTAGTTGAAGCCGGTGCGTTGCTGGTAGATTGAGTGTTGCCGAAGAGATTTGGGGTAGCGCCAGATGTATTGCTGCTTGCTGCGGCGGGCTTAGCTCCAAAAAGGCCACCGCCTCCAGGCGTGGATCCGGTCTGTTGTGAGGTAGCTGTGGATGATGGAAAGAGACTGCTTGGCGCGGTGGTAGTCGTCGCTGGCGTGGCTGAAGCAGGGGTTGTATTGGCAGATCCTGCACCGAAGAGGTTTCCTGTAGCAGGAGCTGTGGTTGCGCTACTACCTGAACCCGACGTTCCTGAAGTTGTGATTACTGCGCCGAATAGAGGCTTCGCTGTGTTGTTGTTGGCGCCCGAAAGCATGCTGCCGCCGGCTGAAGGGAAGCTCAACCCGCCAGATGAGCTTTGTTGAGCGGTAGCGGAGCCAAACAGCCCGCTGGACGGCGCTGAGGGTGCTGCAGTGGCAGGCTTGCCGAAAAGTGTGCTGCCACCCGTGCTCGCTGGAGTACTAGCGCCAGATTGCTGCTGTCCACCTCCGAAGAGATTGCCTGTGCTTGGGGCAGTGTTTGACGTGTTGCTCTGTGTATTGCCGAACAGTCCTCCGCTCGCAGGTTTTGCGCCAAAAAGGTTTCCACCGCCGCCAGTAGAGGCCGCGCTTTGAGCACCAAAAAGGCTCGTTGTCTGTTTGGGTTCGCCAGCCGGTGTCGTTGACGCGCCGAAGCTGCCAGTCGTGCCACCACCGAAAAGACCCCCCGGCTTGTTGGCAGTAGGTGTGCTGCTGCCGCTTTGGCTCGAGGGCTGACCGAATGGGTTGCTGCCAGGTTCCGTCTTCTTCGCAGTGGCGGCGCCAAACAGCACGCTGCCCGGGTGTACCATATTGCCGCCTCCTGATGTGGCAGGCGTGCCGCTCGTGGATTGTGCTGATGTCTGCTGCGTCTGCGCGCCGAACAATGTTGGTGTGCTCGTGCCGCTGGCGCTGTTCGCGTTGCCAAAGAGAGAGGTGCCGCCTGTGTTCGATGCGCCGCCTCCAAATAGTCCACCGCCCGACGACGTCGTTTGCGTTGTGCTACCGAATGGTGTTGCGCCTGATGTGCTTGTGTTCGTGGTGCCAAACAGGTTTCCAGGAGTGGAGGAGGTCTTGCCAAAGGCGAAGCTCGGAGGCTTATTCTTATCGTCTGCCATCTTCGCGACTGCTATTGTGCGAGGATGACAATAGAAGGGGTGATGTCGCGAATAGCGTTTCTATTGTGCTGATTGTTGAAGCTGGTTGAAGCTCTGGCTCGCGCTTCACGCCAGGCGCGACAACGGGCTTGGCACTTGTGTCGCGACCGGAAGTCTAAATTTTGCTGTCGCTCTGCCCTTCCAGATGTCGCTGCTGTTCATTCACGGTAGACAACTCTCGAATCGATCGAGATAAATGGTGGGCACCGAGTGTCTCCATCGAGCTTAGTGTCGAGGAGTAGAGTGTCATTCATTCGACTGCCCGAAAGTTGAGACAGTGTGTTCATTCACGACTGCTGTGGAAGCTTCTTGGGTATACCCGGATCTAAGCTTGGATTTGTCTTGAATGACAGCGATTGGCATGGCATGATGGGAAGATTCCTGTCTATGCTGGAAGATGTGTATTCATCGACCTCAGCCAAAGCTCTCACAATCTTGTTTGACTTGGTCGAGAACTGGCAAAGGGGACCACGAAAACGTGACGATTGCTTAGGATCATAAAAATCGTGTCGTTCCTGTGCCGCCTATCCTACAAATCTGGGTATCCTCGAGCTCCGACCACGGGCTACCTTCTCGCCCCTATGCAACCGAATTCAATGCAACGCCGAGGCCTGCTGAGGCGATTTCCGCTGAACAATACGAGACAATGCAATTACGCGCCAGAATGCTAGCTAGAAGCCGTTCTTCTGCTTCTAAGCTGCATCATCAGAGATGTCTCGGTGCCTAGCGATCACCTTTCTCTTGAACTCTTCCATGTCCGTGTCCCAAAGCGACGCCGCTTCGCCGTTGAGTGGTGATGAGCTATGAGTATGTCAGTCGGTCTGTGCCTTTCCCTTGCTTATTCATTGTAAACTCACTTGTTCGGCTCCCCTAACAGACTTTGAATGCTCAATAGCACACTACTGGTATTCAGTACTGCACTCCATGCTCCTTCCGAGTCCTGCCCGCCTTGCTTCAAAATGTCCAAACAGATGCGTCCGCTGAAGTCGACATTCGGATGGTAGATGGGCGTCTTGAAGAGCACCTCTGGGGGTGAGTATGGGTAGTTCGCGGGGTAGGAGAGGGTCAGCTTGAGCGTGAGGTTCTCGTAGGGTGTGCCCGTGGGACCTGCGATCGTAGCGTTCCAGAATGTCATGTCTGAGGATGGGAAAGCGGATAGGCCAGGCGTCGGAGAGGTCATCAGTGCCATGAGCTCTGATTGCAGCCTTTGCGACGATTCGTATCAGCATGTTTGGTCACGATCCGACCGGGCGAGCGACGTACCTCTTGATCAGATTACCGCTGGGTGCGACTGGAGCGCCTCTGTTTCCACCTTTAGCTTGCGCGATGGAAGGAGGAGAGGCCATAGTCGCGGTGTCCAACCTGTTGGCCATGTTTGTAAAGTAGTTGTGCTGCCGGAAATGTTTAGGTCGAGTAGTTATGTCCAGTCCGAGAGCAGTGAATGAGATTCGTCGTTGCAGCGTGCTGTTGCCCGTGTCGTGCGTACAAGGTAACACTCGTACGACTCGACTATATCGATGCTTATTACAGTGCGAAGTGCAGTGCAGTGTTGGGACTATGGAGGCAAAATTAGAACCAA
Source organism: Cercospora cf. flagellaris (assembly GCA_005356885.1). Lineage (NCBI taxonomy): Eukaryota > Fungi > Ascomycota > Dothideomycetes > Mycosphaerellales > Mycosphaerellaceae > Cercospora > Cercospora cf. flagellaris. The sequence continues at coordinate 1,240,275 of RJLU01000002.1, forward strand.
GCGCGTTGCTACAACAACCTTGGATGTGGGGATCGTGGACGCGTCCGTCAACTCTCCGTTCACGCGTCACGCGATGACGATGACGATCAGACTCACTTGCTCAACAACATGAAACAATCGGGACATGGAATCAATGTGTGTCATTATTCATCTCTCGTTATGGGTATCTCAATGTCATAAATTCATGCGCCAATTGCCGACCTCGACCAAAGACTCAATTGACTTGTGTCAATTGCAGGTCATCATCAATGAAGCTCTCAAGTTGAGTAGACGTGAATCCAAGGTCCGGCGAGCAATATAGACATGATGCTGAGAGGAATGGGCCTCGAATGCCCGCTCCTTTCTGCTTCATCGGAACAGGACTACGCGAAGTTGTCGCTGGCTTGTTTGCGCGAGACATCTTCGTAGCTAGCATGGGCGGCGGCATTTCCGACGGCCCCCTGGCTGTCTTTGCTTGGGCGGCCAATCGATGATCTGAGCTGGCGAAAGCCCCGTTGGCATCATGTTCGCTGGCAACAACAATATCCACGTTGTCCTTCGAAGGTTTTGGCCATGGAGCTGTACTTGCTAGACTCGGGCTTTTGAACGGTCTAGGTGGGTCAATCATCGCAATATCCTCCATGGTCAAGTCGAGACTACCGGAGCCAAAGGAGCTGCCACTAGCATTTGATGCTCTCCGTACCTCGTTGACACCGTCATCAAGCTCACGGGCAATCTGCGTGGCACTTGCAAGGTCGCCAAAGTCATCGCACATTTCTTCTACAGGAATCTGAGAATCTTTGCGACGTGTTCCGGCTCGCGAGAATGCCCTCGACCGAGATGTGATGATCGAAGCACTCGTAGTTCCTTCCGCTGAATGGTTCGTTGCTTTCGTTGGGGGGCTGTCCAATGCTCTGGCAATCTGCGTGCTGCTGTCGAGGTCATCGAACAAGTCGCTGAAATCTTCCTGCTCTGGAAGCCTAGGCGCTTTGACCAAAGCTGCAGCAGGACGAGGAGGTGGAGGCATGGGACCGGCATCGGGCCTGAGCTGCTTCATTGCAGGGTCGGACGCATTTGCAACATTGATTGCACCGAGTAGTGACGCATCGTCCAGATCATCATCGTCAAACGCCTCCTGTTCATGTTGTTTACTAGCTTCTCCGGCCCCAGGCTTCTCAGTCGCCTGTTTGCGGAAAAAGGCGCCGAGATGGAATTGGCTGCTCTTGTAGCCAAAACGGTCGCATCGCCGCTGTGTCCCTAGCTGTACCTGCTGCTTGCTTTGTGCCTGCTCGCGTTTCTCTTTTTCAGATCGCTTCTTTGCTGCTTCCAAGCGTCTCTTTTCAGCTTCTCGGGCACGATCAGCGCGCTCCTCGAGTTCGATCGCGCGTTGAAGTTGCCGCGATTCCTTCTCGGTGAGTGTCGGTCGGCCGCGAGCTTTGAATGAGGCCTTCGCCTGTTTGATTGTCTGCTTCCTCACGACATCAGGCATCGCGGCGTCTGCAACTGGACGGGAAGCGAGACCGGTATGTCATCGCGACGATGAAGTGGAGAGTTCGTCGTCAGATGTCGGGAGGCACGTCTTGGGCGAACGCGAACACAGGCACAGCCGGGTGACCTGAGGCAGATTTCGATGCCAAGAACGGACATCACATCACTTGCAACACTTCACAACACTTCATCCTCGCTTCACACTTTTTGACTGTCATATTGAATCTGAAGGTGGCACCGTGCACTTAGAACGTGAGAACGATTCCGTCGCGCTCGCTCAACCCCAGTCATTGTCACGACTTGCAAGAAACCATGTGCATGTTATCATACCATTCGGCTCCACTCGGGGAGGAAAAGACCAGGCACCGTGCAGCATGACTGCTACTTTGCATGTAACCCGCACTGCAGCAGCATTACTGCCTTCTTCTCAGGCCTCAATTCAGGTCTCAATGCCGCACAGTCAGCTTGGTTGCCCTACGGTGTATCTAGGTTCACCTGCAGAGCTCTATCGCCCCATAATCTGTTCGCGTTGGAGCCAGATGCTCACTACTCGTAGCGTAAGCTGTCCAGGTCGCGAATATGCCAGTCGAAAGCTGAGTGAATCTGCAATACAACGAAACAGTGCAATGAAAGTACTTCCAAAAGCAGTCATCTGTGAACAACGGAAAAGAAGCAGACACAAAGAAACTGCCAACAGTAGGGTGGGTGCTTTCAAGATTCTTCCCGACTTGAGTTTCCATCGCATCAGTCTATCAAAGTGCCATGTAATACATCGTACGAGCAAAAACATTACCGGAATCCAGTATGGAAATTGCTTCTGTGCAAGAAGGGCACGTTGTGCGAGTAACGAGCAGAGTCCAATTGCCGGCCGGCCTCAAATTCATTGGTGTGGAAGAACCAGTGGCCATCCTCCAATACGCACGCGATATGTCTCTCGCCAGAGGCCGCATAGTCTACGAAGTTTTCAACCAAGAGCGGAGGTTAAGTGGCTATGCTGTCCCTTCTAGCATCCACACTGAAGCAGTCCGGAACTGTCGAAGTGGCAACGATGCTCGTCTCGCGTGGGTTGATCTGCCTGGCCCACTCCGCACCGCCCATTGGGATGTCCGTCGCAAGATTCTGGACCAATTTCCCAACATCGATGCAACAGCCGCCAGTTTGATATCAGAGAGACTTATCTCTCACAATACGCAGATCAATAAGCCTAACATCGAGAAGGCTGTTGTCGATCACGTTATCCATATGTGGACAGCTTTCAACTTTCGCCTTGAGTAAGGTGAATCAAAGGAGTCCGTCATCAAAGCAATCAACCCTCGAACGCGAGAAGTGCTTGCCAAGTGGATGGGTCCAGATGTGAGAGCTGAAAGGGTTGGCGATTTGTGGAAACGATGGGATTTGCTCGACGCTCCGGTGCCTACGAAGAACGTTTGGGGCGAGGAGTTAGTATATAAGGAGATGGATCACGGAGGACAGAGAAGGTGGGGGGCCGTGGAGGAAATAGAGACTTTCTACACGCCCGGCGCAATGACCTGGTTTGGTGGAAAGGAAACTACGGCGAACTTGGCGTGCCGCTCGAAGGGATTTACTTGAGCATCCGTAACAGCGACTTTCGTCCTCAGTTGCACGGCGTGAGTGATCTCTGGAGACTCCATGTTAGCATCGAAGCAGAGCGTACCTCATACACCGAGGTCTTTCTTCTTTACATCTAGCATTCGTCGCATTTATCCACACGATGATATGTTACAACTTCTGCTCTGTTCAGCACGCCTGCCGCATACACCTCTACGTCCTCGCCCTCGTACGCCTTTTGTGAGCCTATCTGTAGCTTGGCTTGACGAAATCAGCCATGGTCTTTGGCTCTCCCTCGAAGTTGTGTGAGCCATCGGTATCCGCGTGTCCATGTCCGTGATCGTGGCCGTGTCCATGACCATCATCCTGAGGACCAACGTACTCCAGCTTGTACACACTACCGCACTCTGGGCAGCGCTCAATGGGGCGATCGCGAGATGTTACGAGCCAAATAACAACGTGCGAGTCAGCAGGGCATCCGGTGCAGCCAACGTATTGCTCATCACCAAAAGACTTCACGGTGATGGGGTCGTCGAGCGTGCCTGTACCAGGTGTCAGCGCTCCTCTTCGCCCGGCTACTCAGTTCCACTGTCTCACCTTTCCTGCTGGCATCCAAAGGACGCATGTCGAAGATGTCCACACCCTGCATCTTTCCGAGAATTTCCAATCGCTCGAGACCGGTCGCTTGTTCGAGATCGGTAGGGATAGTACCTGGCTTGGCTCCAGGTGGGAGAAGGTCGTGCTCATCCTTAATTTCTATTCACGCTGCACTCAGCCATTGTCCTCTTGCTGCTGTCTCTTCACCTTCAACCCCGGCCTCTCACCTTCGAATTTCTTCAGCTGCCCAGTTGGCTCGCCAATATGAGGATCACGCTCGCTTCCTGCAGCTTGTTAGTGATCTGTTTGCGCGTGCATGGTCGGCCTTTTTCGGGAGTGCCATTGGCGAGCGTACGTTGGCGGGCGGAGAGCGCGAATGAGCGGGTGACAGCTGGCCGGAGCACAGCGCGCTTGGCGAGCGCAGGAGCGGCGCGGCGAAGGAACATGGTAGTTGTGGTAGAGCGGAGTGGTGAGGTGCTGTTTCTCGTGCAATGCTGAAGCTTGACGTTCGTTGCTCCTTCCTGCGGCAGATCCCGGACCTCGCCGCCAAGAATTGCTTTTCTCCGGTTCGCTGCAGTCTACGCATCCTCACTTGACTGGCATGACAGCCTGTACCCTGGCGGCTGCATTTCGTTCTGCTCGATATTCGAAGCACCATCGAAAGTCTTACACGGCCACATCCCGAGCGTATGATCGATTACTAATGGCTTGTACGAAGCAATAACGAATAGTGGACTTTGCCAGACTACAAGAAGTTCAGCCGTGAGGGTGCTGCACTCGACACTTTTTGGCATACCCAAACGAGCTCTCATTTATCTGGAATCAAGCCTGGGTGCACATTTTATCCTCATATACCAGGGGAGCAAGGTAGCAAACTGGCAGAAGTTGAGATCGGAAGGCGAGCTGTGCTGCTATTAAGGTATCACAGCGCGGGCTGAGCGTGCGTCCGATGACATGCACTCTCAGCTCCGGGCTATATCGCTCTGATTCATAATGCTACATTCGAAGCAAAGTGTTTGACTCTGACAGTGTCATGTCTTGCTGGCCCGATGTCACCTGCCAACGCTCCGGCTGTCCGCCATTTGGACCTCGCTCTCCGTCGGTGCTTCAGCGATGTATTTTTGAGCATAATGTGGTTGGGAATGTCGCTGGTCCGGTGATGGTAGCTCAGGATGATATTGCAACCGATCCGACTTCTCGTTGGCCACTGCAACATAGCCCGGCGCAGTCCCATAATCATACTCTTCAGGTCTTGAATCCTTCCCTTCCGACCATTCACCGCTATGATGTGTGCTACCTTGCGCCGCCTTCGCCTTTTTCAGCTGCCTCCAAAGTACGAAACAGCCAGCCAAAGCTGCCAGGAGGAGGACACCGAGTGGGATAGCAACGCCAATGATCGCGGCCATGCTGACGTTGTTACCGCTATCCGAAGCACCCGCCACCCCAGGCTCTTGCGCAGTGGCAGTCCAATTTTGTGGTAGTAGACCTCCCGTGCTGCGGTCGTAGATGACGGTACCTGGACTGAGTGGGAACGGCCTTGAGCTCCCACCACTTGGGACTATACAGTTTCCGGACGTGACATTGAAATTGCTTACGCAACAGAAGTCGCCATTCGGTCTGCTGTCGCGTGCAAGATATATGGTCACCGGTACGTCTTGTGCGGCTGCGACATGTAATTAGTACTGTGGAGATGATTGTCTCCGTTTATAATACCTACTGTCGGCGCATTTTGCTGGACACGCTGAACTGGAGAACGTGTAATCCGTACACCCGCCTCGAATGAGACGGTTGGGAAGGCCGGCACCCTGCTGCAGACAGTATCCGTTCGATAGACAAACATCTTCCGGGCGACAGCAGGCAGCGTGCGCTGCGCCGGCATTGCAAGTGGTGAAGTTCTCTGCTCGCTGATGATTTGGAAAGAAACAATCTGTCTCGCCTGTGACTTGCTGCATAAGGAATGCAAGTGTCAAAAATTTAACGAGTGCCATTCTGTTGTGTAGTTCGAAAGAGGGCGAAGCCACAAAGAAAGAGTACTGAACACCCTGCCCTTCGATTTTGCGAAGCGGCCCATCTTAAGGCAGTGATGGGCTGTGTTCTGTGCGTCCATGCGCACGGCACCGAAACATGCATGCACTCAAACCTGAGGCCGAGTACAGCAGAGCTCTAGCGCAATCCTTTGCAACATGATACGCACATGTGCAAGCGAAGGATCGAAGTCCGACAGCGCCAACCAATCACATTCACGAGTCATTGCCGCTGCTCCCAGAATTGGCGTCTATGATTGCACAGTGCCACAGACATCGCTTGGGTGGAGCTTGCCCCGGCGATGCACGCGGCTTGATATACAGGAATGCTTCGCCCGGTTGAGCCACCGCTCGAGTTTTGCCTGAACGTAAGGAGCCCGGAATCGGTTTCTGGTCAATGAAGACTATTCGATTCCCGGTAGACCGCCTACTTCGATGAGGTGCAGAATAAGTCTGACTGAGCAGCTACACCTGATAACTTCCAAAACCTCCACACCCTGTAGCGAACGCAATGTCCGCAAGTCCTGACTGCAAGCACATGTCGGCTTCCAGACAATCTGACTGGGTCATGCGGGGCGTCCTGTCCGCGTGCTGGCCGTGTGAAGCGATGTCCGGATTCCTAGATTTACGGGGATGCGATGTAGAATCATGACCATAACACGCAAGCCCATCCTCAACCTCAACCGCAATTTAGTAGATCCGGAGCGGGTTGGTTCCAGCATGGTTTTGTGTGGCATTGCGCTCGTCTCTCAGGAACTGCAGTCGTGCCCACAGTACCGAATGGCAAAGGTTTACTGGCTAATGACAGCATCGATCGAGGAAGTAGCTCCGGCTTTTGTCTGTTCCTCTTCTGGCACAGGTCGTTGATCGATATCGTCGAGACTAAACAGCAGCGCGTCGTCTTCCAACGTCGGCTGCAGGTACTTGTCATCGGCCCAGGCTTTCGCATCGCTTACATCAGGTTTAGCGTCGCCTTGCTGGACTTGAGCGCGGATATAGTTGACCAGCTTCATGGAGGAGTAAAAATCCAGATCTGGAAGAATCAGCTTAGATCTGCGAGGAGGCATCATTCGATCAGCTCACCATGTTGTGCCTGCACTTTTGCCAGATCGAATTCGTGCGTCTTGGCAGAGTGCTCGTTCATGGCGGTAGCTCCGCTGAATACCTCGTCGCAAAACAGACACTTGATGCTGACATCCTCAGTGTCATCTTCAACGTCGTCCCATCCCTCTGAGTCGGGCTTCAGATCAAGTCCCGCCAGCTCAACATCTGGCTCGCTACCACTTTCGTCGTCCCCCGAGACTTGGTAGTTGCCATCTTCTTCGACAGGCGGACCAACCTTCTCGCCTTCGGCATTTCTCATCCGCCATCCATGAGGGAGGTCGGGCATGTCGAAGCTGACAACGGCGGACGATCAGGCCGAGTTTATGTAAGGAAATTTCGTCCTCGATTGCGCTTGATGATAGGGTCTCGGATAGCGGCAAGGACCGGATCAAGCTTTGCGGAGCCGCGATGTCGTGATGATGGCACGTGCTCCGTTGACCGTTGGCAATAAGACCAGGTGAGCGTCTCTCCATTCGCCCATACATCCTCCTGCCTAAGCATTCCCCGACATCGCCGTGTACGATGGCGCCCGACAGAGGAGACCGTGAGCGGCTCCTGAGCAACGACGAAGACGATGCGCTCGAGCCACAGCATAGCATCATGACCGAGCCCATCGGCCAAGAGCCGGACGCCGACTTCCTCGCACGGCAATCTGAACAACCACAGTTCACGATCCGCGCACTCACAGTGGGCATGCTCATAGGTGTCCTCATTGCCTTCTCCAACACGTATTTCGGCCTGCAGACAGGATGGATATCAGGCATGGCCATGCCGAGCGCATTGATAGGCTTTGCATATTTCAAGGGTCTGCGCACGATGTCTCGAGCAATAGGGGGCCGCATAGAGAGTCTGGGCCTCGGAAAGGACTTCAGTGAAGTGGAGAACGTACTGGTACAGACTGTGGCAGGCTCTGTTGGGACAATGCCGCTGGGGTGTGGCTTCGTAGGCGTTGTGCCTGCATTAGAGTTCTTGTTGAAGCCCAGTGAGACACCGCCTGAGGCTGTGTATCATGCTGGAGCGCAGGAGACAGACACACCTACTGGAGGCATTCATCTGACTCTCGCAAAGCTCATCTTATGGTCTCTCGGATTATGCTTCTTCGGAGTTGTCTTTGCTGTTCCTTTGCGCAAGGAGGTCATCATTCGGGAGAAGTTGAAGTTCCCCTCCGGCACTGCTACTGCGCTCATGATCGGCGTCCTCCATGGAGGCGAGAAGACTGGCGCAGAGGGCGAAGCCGAGGCACATGCCAAGTCCAGAAGGCGAAGGGCTAGAAAATCTGGCGCCGATGGTGACGAGGAAACGCAAGGTCTGATCAGCGAAGGCGCGCATTCGGACGGGCATGAACATGACTTGGAGCCCATCGCGAGGTCAGAGAGCCGCACCGATAAGCAGAAGAAGGATTGGCAACAGCAGATTCGCTTGCTGACCACCTCTTTTGGCGTGTCTGGCGCATACGTATGTCCCTCCAACACTATAGGCAAGACCAGTCCGCAACTGGTACTGATAGTAAGTAGACTCTCATCTCGTATTTCGTTCCGCAACTTCACTCAATCCCCTTTCTGGGTCTACATTTGTCAGAGAAATGGGTGTGGAACCTCAACCCAAGTCCAGCCTACGTGGGACAAGGCATCATCATGGGTCCAGCAACAACGATACATATGCTGCTCGGCGCTCTACTTGGGTGGGCCGCCCTTTCCCCGCTCGCGAAATTTAAAGGCTGGGCATCTGGCCCCGTCGATGACTGGAATACTGGTTCTAAAGGCTGGATTGTTTGGGTCAGTCTGGCAATCATGCTCGCAGACGCCATTGTTTCTCTTGGTTGGCTGATCCTACGCCCTGCTATATGGTATATCAGAACCTATGTGCCGCCAATTGTCGAAGGAATAAACCGCAAAGGAATCAAACGCCAGTTGCGAGATCTTGCATCGCCAATTGTGCGCGGCTACAGCCCAGTGGACCTGTCAGAAGACCCAAGTGACAGCCGTAGCAAAGCGGTGGGATATGAGCAGGAGGAAGAGTATGATGCCCCGCCTGAACATCAGATTGGCGTGAAGACCACTCTCATTGGACTGGTCTTGACTCTCGGATTCTGCATCTTCGCAGTGCAATACTCGTTTGCGGGCATCATATCGATTGGTCTTACAGTTTTCGCCCTGCTTTTGGCTATGGTTCTGAGCATCATGGGCGTCAGAGCCCTCGGAGAGACCGATCTCAATCCTGTGTCAGGCATCAGCAAGCTCACACAGCTCATTTTCGCCGCTGTCGTTCCCGCAACCTCAAAGAACGCCGTTACCATCAACCTCATCGCAGGCGGCCTCAGCGAGGCTGGAGCATTACAAGCTGGAGACTTGTTGCAAGATCTCAAATGTGGCCATTTGCTAGGCGCATCCCCCAAAGCTCAGTTCTGGGGACAGCTGATTGGTTCTGGAGTTGGTGCTGTCGTATCAGCCTGTATCTACAGGTTGTACACGAACGTATACACCATCCCAGGAGGCCAATTCCAAATCCCGACCGGCTTTGTGTGGATCTTCACTGCACGACTTGTCACTGGAAGCGGCCTGCCGCCAAAGACTTTCGAGTTTGCGATCGCCGCTGCCGTCCTCTGGTCGTTGCTTACTGCGCTACGAATATATGGCCAGAGTAAGAAGGCATGGTGGACGAGTTACATCCCTGGAGGTATTGCAGTTGCCGTTGGAATGTACAATACACCTTCATTCACGCTTGCAAGGACTGTTGGTGGCCTGATGGCTTGGTATTGGACTGTTTGGAAGAAAAGAGAGGAGACTCCGATGATCGTGCTAGCAAGTGGACTCATTCTCGGTGAAGGTCTGCTGAGTATCGTGAATCTGGGGTTGGCAAGTGCGAAGGTGCCGCATCTGTGATAAATGAAAGAGCTAGACGACTGTGCAATGCGAAGGCAATGACTGCTCACAGTTGGGAAATCAGATCGACAGCTCGTCAAGGTAGTCGCATTGCTTTGACTTTGACCAGCACTATTGCAGCACTTGCATGATTAAAGGTAAACGTCAAGCAGGATTAACTACCTTCCCCATCATCAATATCAACGAGACAATCATGGATCAATCATCCCAGCCTTCTTCCCCGTGGATGGATCTGATTGCATAGGATGATGATACCGTCCCACCATCTCTAGAACCTCCGTCGCAGCCGCAAGTACACTCTCCCTTGGCACAGCAGCCAGCTGGAAGCGCTGGACCTTCAGAGACTCCCGAGTGGCAGATGAATCCAGAGATCGAGATATCCGACTGGACAGTTGTGGAAAAGACTGAGTCGCCCGGCTTCGCGGTGCTGGAAGGCGTTCAACCCAAAGAGTCGAGCGCGGCATTAGTCAAGTTCAGTTGCCATATGAGAGACGCATTTGTAAGCTCTTTCGCCGCTGGTTCCAACATTGCACTTGTGATTCGATGCTCACAGCGAACAGATCAGGCCACATGGATTTTTCGCGCAGGCCTGCCATCTCAGAGGACAAGGGAAGACTGCGAAATTTTCGCTTCAGCACAAATTCCAGATGGTCGAGCAAGCGATCTTTCACTTACAGTTCCGTGAATGTGCCTTGCTACAAGAGCATTTTGCAATCATCAAGCTCGATTTAGAGAAATTTGTGGCTGAAGTGCGAAAGCTCAAGTTTTTGCTGTCACGATGCAAGCTATGGATACTGATGACGGACCTCAACGATCGCGTGGCGAAAAATCCGATGGCAGCGGATCCTATGCCGCTATATCCTATGGCGGTGCTGGAGGAGAACAGTAAGGAGGACGTGAGTGTGATGGCTGAAAAGATTTGGAAGAACAAGGGTACTCTGGTGTACGTGGGCAGGACGAAAAAGGTGGCCTGAATATCCGAGCGAGAAAGAAACATGGGAATATTCTTCATGACCCTGTATACCGGAAAGGGAGAATACTCGATTAAGTAACGACTTTCAGGCCGAATCAAGCGGTTCTTGACGGCAGACGCAATGTCTTCGGCGTCAGTCATCACAGTGCATCTGCGTATAACATTGCTACATCGCGTAGTAATGCCAGAAACTGTAATCAATTGAGCCATATGGTCATTTGCGGCTATGTCGATGTGCCTTGCGTTATGATCTGGCATTGCGAAGCTCGGGTCCTGCTACGAGGAGAAACAGCAACATGATAGGATATTTACATTTAACGAGTATTCAAGCAAAGGAGGAGTCATTCGATTGTCTCCGTTCGACTCAAGTCTTCTCGCTGGAGCGCTAGTCTGTACGCCGTGGCCTAATTAGAGGCATGGAAACGGAGAAGCCTGTCGTCATTAGAGAATTGAGGAAGTGGTAAAACGCTGCCTAATGCTACCATGCACATGCGCGCAAAGCATAAAAGTCGGTTTGCATCGGCACAGCAATGCTCACATGCCAGGTCCATTCTCATCACATGGTCGACATTCACCTCAGAAAGTGCCTCCAGCCTCAATTTGCTTAATCTTTGCCGCAATCCTCGCCTTCAGCCCCTTTTCCGTCAACCGTATCATATCGTCAAGCCGCTGCCTGATGCCCTCTTTCGTACGCGGGCCCCTCTGCTGAACTCCTTGCGGCACGACATACGTCTCATTATGTGCCTGTACTTTCTCGTCCCAGGTCATGTCGACATTATCGCGAACAGTGCGAAGCATGTGGAGGATCTCGTCTCTTGTCCACTTGCGGGAACCTCCGTTCAGCTTAGAGCCAAACTTTCTACCGCCGGATTTCTTCCTGATGGCATGAGTGTTTCCATTGTTTTCGTATGGCTCGTCACTGCCTTCGTCGCTCGACACGTGAGTGTAGTCGGCCGGATCGCGGTAGAGAGTGATGTCGATGCCGTCGTTCTCGGCTTGTGCCAAATCTCGCTCGATGGTTTTCGCAGCGTGCTTAATGGCGAAGGCGATGGCGTTTACTGAGGCGATCCACTCTCCGCCTTCCATGCTCCAGGGAGCGTTCTCGATAGCGGCTACAATGACCTGAGCGGTGCAGTCGACGATTGGAGATTCGCTTCTCAAGGCACGAACAGCAGTCGAGATTTCTCTCACCCAAACCCACTGCTCCACTTCCTGGTCGTTGAGGATGTGCTGGAACCACGCAACCAGCTGCTCGAGGACGTAGCGCTGTCCGCAGCGGTCGTAGAGACCTTGCTCGCCGTTTGCGAGGAGGCTCAGGAGCTCGGCACTTGTGGGATCAGTCAGAGCGGCCTGTTCGGTCATGTGTCAGCAACATTCACCAAGCAGCACTCCGTCACGTGCACCAGCGGCCGCTGGTGCTCTTCTCTCGTGACGATGCCGCGGTACACATGATGTCTGAAGGAGACTCACGTTGGTACGAGCCATCTTGTGAAGGGTCGGAAGAGGCGATGTCGGTTAATTGGGTGCGGTCGGTCTTCTATGAGGTGCAGTCGCTGTTCAGGAGATCTCAATTCGAGTTGGATGTAAGGCTGTCGATGGGAGTTGAGTGATGAAGTATTGTCCGAGCTAGTGACAGGGCGCACTTGTGAAGTGTCTGGATCAGAACAGACAAGTCGAGAAGTTTGAATTTCGAAGGCAGCGTGCGGCGACAAGGTGCAACAAACCGTTGCCAAACCGCATGTGAAGGAAGTGAAGCTCGCTTCAAAATTCCCGCCTGACCCCAAACGCTTCTCTTATACCATTCATCATCTATTGTCTTTGCTCTGCGTCGTTCATAAGTAGATCAGTCGAGTGCATATGTCGCAATATGGCTGAGACATCGAGGCAAAGTCTTTGCATGTCTTGTCTTTCCGATTGTTTGGTTGCCAACGTGCAGGATAATGACGAATTCAATCTCGAGAGTGCGGCACCATTCTACTTGCCTGGAATTCTGCAATTGTAGAAGTCTCAGTATGTTGCTTCTAGTCGTGGACAGTTCCTGCTTGACATGCAATTGCAGTTCGCCTTAACGCCGTCGCATCAGTACTGCAAATCTCCGTCGCTATCCTCATCGCGTCTAGAATCGCCGCCGTCGTCGTCGTTGTCATCTTCGTCGTCGTCTTCCAATTGTGCTCCCGGGTCGTCTCCCAATTGTGCTCCAAGGTCGCCTTCCAATTCTGCTCCAGGATCGCCTCCCAAATCGTCGGAAGCATCACTATCGCTCGCTTCGCTGACGGGCAATGAAGGCGGCCATTCATCTTTATCGCCAGTGTATTCTTCCAAGTCCACCTTATCAATCGACATCCCAATAGTATACACGTCCGAATACACATCAGGGAGCACAAGACGGAATCTCCCCTGATATCTCGCGTCGTTCGCAGGAGCATCTCGAAGTCCTCGCGCAGGGTTGTCAGGACTATTAGCAAATTTGAGACACTTCTTGAGGATCCGTCTGAACGAAGGCCGTGCTGCGGCATTGTGTCGCAACATGGCGTTGATGAGGTCGCGTAGTTCTTTGCTGTAGAACGACTTGGAAGTGGCATCGAGTGCCGGAGGTTCGAATGTCATTCGACGCACCCACTCGGGGTTTAGGGGTTCGACTTCGAGTGACTTGCCCGTCTCTGCGTCCTTTGGCACCGGTAACGGCAGGCCAGTCAGGACTTCCCAGAGAACAGCTCCCACGGCATAGACCTGGTTTCTTGTCAGCTCAGCTTCAGACAGGTCAGGCAGTCTCGATTCGCAATACATCAGTGGCCGAACTCATATCGACCAATTCGTCACCATCGTTCGATTGATATTTCATTTGCTCCTACATCATCAAGTCAGCTATCCATTGTGCATGTGGAGGTGGTTAAGGCGATGACTTACTGGGGCCATGTAACCTGGTGTTCCATATATGTCTATGTCCGCGGCGGTTCTTAGATCACTTGGTACCATGAACAACGCGGCTCCGAAGTCACCGACTTTGACTTGAGGATATCCACGGTAGCGCTCCTTTGATGGAGGACTAACGAACACTAAATCATGTCAGCAATGATCAGATGTCTAATCTTTGCCTTACTCACAATTTCCGGGCTTAAGATCGCGGTGAATGATTTGGAACCATGGCACTATCCCCTTACTTTCCAGCTCGCCTCGTTCCATGAGTACCCCTGCTGTAGCTAGAGTCTCTAGCAGGGACCAAACGAATGGCTCTGGAACAATGGGAGGACTGGCAGAGCGCATTTGTTTGAATTTCGCAGTAAATTCTGCTCGCTCATCGGCCGCCTGCTGGGCAACGATCGCTCTTGTAAGTGCCTCACTCTCGGGTGCAGTCAGGTCGATGGTTGGCAACGCGAGCCGTGCCCACGCCCCGACTGTCCTATAGGACCCTGTCAAACACAAATCCCAGAGGTCGCTGTAAGGGCAATATTCCATCATGATTCTGTACGTCAGTGCGGTTCTGTTAATCCTCCAGTTCCGAATCTTGACGATATTCTCTGACCCAATCTTGCCGCGAAGTCTGTACATAGCCTGTACCTCGGTTGGGATGCTTCCAATCTCATCGCCACTGTACCCACGAGTCCATAGGCTGGGGTCGATCCATGCTGCATAGTTAGGAAGGGTATTCTTGATGACCAGCCGGTCGCAGATGTTTCCGTCAGTGTCCTGTTTCAGCCACTAGAGTAGTTCATTTTAGGTAAGCTTGCGTCTCGGCCGGGCCTCGTTTGGGACGGACGACTACAAGTGGCCTGCTACGAGCAGAGAAGATGGACAAGGCTGTGCATGAGCGACTAGACTTACAAGTTCTGCAGCACCATAAACACCGGCTCCCAACGTCCAAGAACCCGACCAGCGCGTGTCAAGTCGACCTTGGGCTTTTCTCCTCTCCTCAGCCTGTCGCTGTCGATCTGCCTCTGACAGCGCTTCCGGTTCAACGCCGTCAGTATGCAGATCACCTTCAGCATGCGAATTTTGTTCTAGTTCTTCTTCCTCAGATGCTGTTGGTCGGGAGTCCTCCAACGGCCTGCCATTTCCAGCGTTTGAATCGTTTTCCAGCTCTTCTTCCTCGGATGGTGATAGACGTGATCCCTCCAACGGTCTGCCGTCTTCCGCGTATGGGTTCTCTTTCAGCTCTACTTCCTCTGATGCTGTTGGACGCGACTTCTCCAACGGCCTGTCAGCTTCCTTGGACTCTTTCCTCTTTGCTTCTTGTTGCGCTGTTGAAATTCTGGTCTTCGGATTGCGAGCCTTCTTGACGAGGAGATTGTCTTCAACCTCTTCTTCCCGTTGCTCCCCACCCGCGGAGTTGCGCGTCTTTTTGGACGGCCTGGAAGATTCCTCAGAACTGTGCTTTCTTTTCGCCATGGTGCGACGTAGACCTGGTGTGTCAGTCAGGGACTGCGTTGGCGTGATTTTGAGGGATTCATGTTCAGGAACTCGTTCTTTGTGTCAAATTTACGATGCATTTCACATTGGATTGTCTCCGGACTTGGTTAGCGTATTTTCTTTGTTCTCGTCACGCAAACCACGCGAGATGGCTGTTCGGCCAACCACGCCTGGAAGATCAAGAACATTATTCCCGGGCTCCAAGACGCTTATCTTGTAGGGCTTGTAAGCGCATGTGAGTCCAAAGACCTCTCCAGTGAGTCTGGTCGTCATCGTTATCGCTCACAAGTGTGAGAGGTGAAGTCCTTCTCATGAGCGACCAACAGCACGTCCGTCATCCAGTACGACCATGAAAGTTGGCTTTTCGCCCGCAGCTTCTAGGTATACCTCAAGCTCGTCATCAAGGTCGATCTGCCAGCTATCCTCCGTGCCATCCGAATTTTTCACAACGCCACTTATTTTCGTGACTACAGCCACGCCAGCCTTGCTGGTTGCAGCTGCATGTAGGTCTTTCATCGTCGCCGCAGGCACTTTGCCATGCCATAGCTTCGGATGATTTGTGGCGAGCCTTGAATTTGGCGATAGGCGGAACCAGGCAGGTATTGGTTGAGGTGGGTGCTCTATCACGAACGGCCCTGGCGCTGACAGCGCGGGATCTAGATTCAGAGGCTCGACAGGTTGCGCCAATGTGCTAGCTCCATCGTGCTGAGGCAGAAACTGAGTCGACTGGTTGCCTCGTGGCCCGGGCTTTGGCACTGGTAGCTGGGCTTCACGCAGCGCTCTTGCTTCAGCTCCAGCCTTGGAACGTGGTGCTGTAGCTGCCCATGCAGGACCCGGCCCAGGACCATACTTTGCGTTGCGCTGCACGACTTGTCGCTCGCCACGCTTGTTTCGGTCTTCGCGGAAGCGCTTCATTGCATCTCTGCTTAGCAGCTCCACAGCTTTCACTTTGCGAGGATCTTGGGAGTCAATCGCATGCTGCAGACGACCATCATTTGCGTTAAGCCACTGCTGACGGAGCTCTTGAAAGTGGTCTTCGCCACTCAAGAGGCGTGATTCGAAGTGATCTGCAGCCAGAATTTCGTATAACGAGCGGCGAATCGCCTTGCTCTCAGTTGGATTGATGCCGATGATGTTGTTGGCCTCGGCCACAGTGATCTGTTTGTCTGCAACGCGCATTCTCTTCGTCACGTCCTGGCAAAGACAGTCCAAAGCGATGCTCTTTCGCTCTTGGTCTGGTTGAAGAGGATGCATCATTGCGCTGAGGTGCATATTCTCCCGGATGAGGGTGCTCTTTGCCTCGTCCCAGACGCCGTCAGCGCACTTGGTCTTCTTGATGATATTCAGATTTTCACAAATCGTCTGAAAGTCTTTGCGGACGGTCTGGTACATCTCATTACCAAGATGCAGGATAGCTTTGCATTCATCCAGACTAGTCTCGGAATTGTATCGAGGTGACAGTCCCGGGGCGTCCGGTGGGAGATGGCCAAAGCCTCTGATCCGTCGGCGGCGCTTGTTGGTGGCAAGCTTCTGATCACTTTCCAGCTGGATCTCGAGAATTCGCTGTTGCCGCAGGGCTTCTTGTTCGGGATTCAGAGGTGCCGCGATGGGAGAGTCGTCTCGCGCGTTGGATGCAGTATCGGAAGGAGCAAGGGAATGTTCCAACTGCACCTGCGGGCTGGCATGGACGAGAGCGTCGTCTCCTGCATCAGTGCTACGCGTGCGTTTCTTCCTCTTCTCGACATCCGGAGGCTTGTAGCCAGATTCGTTGCGCAGACGGAGACCGAGTTTCTTCCAGATCTTGGTGAAGTCATAGTCTTTGATTTGGAAGCCCTCAGTGGCGATGGTGCTCTTGATGTCTTTCTGGTTCATGTTCTGATTCCACAGCTCCTGGATCCGGCTCGAGGCCGCCGCCGCTTCTTCATCAGTGAGCTTGCGAGTGTGACTGGGAAATCCCCATGCTGCGAACTGACGCAGGAAGCCTTTGCGACTGAGCAGGTAATCAGTGAGCTGTCAGGTGCTGGGTGAACATGTGAGAGGGCAATAATACCATGGCAGGTCGCTGATGGCGATGTCGAAGTGCTGCGAGAAGTACTTTTGAATCTCCGAGGCGCTCTTGTGTTCGTCGACGTACAGCTTCCAGCAGATGTCCTTCTTGTCGGTCCAGTCGTACTTGGGCGGGCGGCCGACGCGTCGCTTGGCCGGCTCGACATCAGTGGAGCTGGCGTGGTCCATTGCGTACTTCTGTCCCGGCGCGTGTGCACTGCGCTGCTGTACGGTGGGCGACAGGTGGGCGGTGTGACATTGCTGCCCCGTGTCGAGGTCCGCCGAGTGGCTTCAAAGTCCTGGCCTCACCCTTCACGCTACTCCGTCCACCGTCGACGGCACCAAATGGAGCACTCCGCACCGGTGGCGCCTCAGGCGTGCAGTTCGTGCCGCAAGCAAAAGCGCAAATGCGACAAACAGCTTCCGCAGTGCACCCTCTGCATCCGTATCGGCCGGACATGCGACTACAGCATTGCGGAGCACCCCGCGCCCCCGTCGGCCGACGACTTCGCAGCGCTCCAGCAGAAAGTGGCCGACCTGGAGGTGCTGCTGACCCACACGGCCACGGCCAGCAGCAACAACCACAGCGCGGCGACTTGGAATGGCAGCCGTGGCTCGTCGTCCGCCGTCAACGGCGATGAAAATGCGCTTCATCTGTTGGCTTCCGTTTCACCCGCTCCAGATCAGCCGGCCACCTTCCCCTCGCTGTTCTTCCTCGATTCCGACATGTTCGAATATGAACGCCTGCAGGTCCAGCCGCCGTTGGTCAAAGTGCCTTCAGGCGCGTTGCATGCCCTCGGCGATTCTGCTCAGCTTCGAGCCATGATCGAGACCTACTTTGCGACTGTGCACACCTACTTCCCGATCATATGCAAGATCAGACTGTATCAGCATCTCGCCAATCCTGCAACCGAGCCGGGCGCCGACCTCGCCTTGCTCTTTCTGGCGATGAAGTTGATCAGCAGCGAACTGCCAGAAGGCGCGCCTCCGCAGACGCAGCTATATGCAGATGTCAAGGCCTTTCTCACCTACATCGAATCGCAGAATGGGTACAGCATGCATGTCATGCAAGCATTGCTCTTGGTCTCGCTCTACGAGCTCGGGCACGCCATCTATCCTGCTTGCTACCTCTCCATAGGACATGCTGCTCGTCTTGGACACGCAATGGGCCTGCATCAACGTGATGCTCCCCAAATGCTTCCACGCTTTCATACCTGGACTGCGCAAGAGGAGAAACGACGAGTTTGGTGGGCCGTCGTCATTTTGGATCGTTTCAGTAGCATTGGACATCGAAAAACCCCTTTCGCCACCTACGATCCCAGTCTCGATGCACATCTACCCACTGACGATGACAATTGGGACCGAGGCCAGTTGGTGGTTGCAGCACCACTCGCTCTCTCAGCCTCACCCTCTGTACAAGCAGCCCCATTTGCAAGAACCTGCCAGGCTGCGCACCTTTTGGGCAAAATTGTTAGACATGTCAATGACAAGGCATTGCCGAATACGTATCGCTTTGAAGAGGCACTCCAGCTCCACCGGACAATGCGAGCTCTGACTGCTGCATTGGTTCAAGAGGCAGCGAACGACAATCCTGACCAGGGTCCCACTCTATGCACTGCGCTCGCCATATGCTATTCCGCACTGCTGACACTTTACGATGCAAACAGCTGCACCAAGGAAAATACAGTAGACACTACCGAAGCTCAACTGATGATGCAGAAGGAGAGTGTTGAGGGTTTGCGCGTCATCACCACTGGGGCGATGGATCATGCTCGAAGACTGCGCGCTTTTGCGGAACGAAGAGGAGGCTGGGGTGGCTTGAGTCCGTTGGCCATTGATCCTCTGTACCAAGCTGCAGCGAATTGTGAGTAATTGCACTGCTACTTTCGTGCTTTGCTAACAGCCTGTAGATGCTTGGTACGTGCGTGAGTCCAGTGATCAGCAGTGCAGTGAGCTCTTGCAAGAGGTCAAAGAAATCCTGATGGTCATAGACCAAAGGTGGCGTGTTGCTGGTCAGTATATCTCTGCAATCACTACCGTCTGGCAAAATCTTGCATCTTCCTGAGCATGAGCACACGAAGCACGCATGGCAGGTTGCTCGAGCATTCGCGTGTGGCCTAACGGCATTCGCACTGCAGGCGAGTACATTAGAACCATCGAAGCTACAGAATATCGTTCTGCGAGCATCAGAAGGTGAGTTACAGCCTCTCTGAAGATGTGACGTCTAGATCGGCTGACAATTTGGAAGTATGCGAGCTCTGAATCCGGATTTGCGACCGCTGTGCGATGCCAGTACTTACACAGCTATGGATTGATGGCACAGTCATCTGTGCTGGAGCAAACATTCGGTTTCAGCATGAGCATGGTCGCACGAGATGGGTTGCACTGGGGAGGACCATTAATATGACCTCGGCACGTGCTGGGTGCCATGTTATATCCAACGCCGCTGGAGCTCCAAGGTCCAGATAACTTCTCAGAAAGGTTCGCGGCGTAATCACAGCTCCGTGGCCGCGCATCGTTTGACCTCGACAACAATCCTAGAAAGCGACCTGGTCAGCCTTTGAAGGCAGTATGAGAGCAGAGGGGGTATACGGATGGTTTGGCGCGTTGCCATCGTGGCTGCAAACGAACCAGTCCGGCTCTGAGCCGGTCGTGCGATCCAGTCGAACATCCTCTATGGGATCAGCGGTGGCCACGGCATCGGCTGGAGCCTCCACCAAGCGTCGGTCCCGAGCAGAAGCGTTGAAGTGCCTGGAAGGCAGACGACTCTCAAGTCTTACCGGAGCTTCGAGTCGCAGCAGGAAAAGATGCAATCCGGCTGAAAAAGATGTTGACAGCGACAGCGAAAACGAAGATCCATGGTCTGACCATCTGCCTGACCCTGGTCGTTCTCATATCGAAGCTCGAGCAGCGAGATTCCGTGCCAGCTCGCATTACTCGACACAGAATGAGCTGCAAAGCGAAAAAGCGGAAGTGCCGCTGGCTCTACAGATCCGCACAGCAGCAGCAGTTCCGTACGTCAATGTGGCTTCTCACAATCTTGACGGCACTGGATCCTTGCAAGATCAGGTGGAAGGGCAACCAAGCCGAGCAGTGAAGCACAGCAGCTTCGGCATGCATGTAAAGGCTGCATTGCGACTCAGCAGTAATGAGAGTGACGACGGTAGCGTGCTACGGGAACCCGCAATACCAAGCGCAGCACATTTGGCAGACAGCAGGAAAGAGCGAGCTTGGAGGCAATATGCGACTAGACGTGACTCGCCGAATGCTTTCTCACCACAGCTCAAGTGGCCTCCTTCGCCATACTCGCCGTCTGCGAACGCGTCAATCGACAAACATTTGACGCGGGTATCGCATCAGAAGCGCAGTCCACACCAAACACTCGGCTGGAATCAGCCCTACTGGACACCAGCGATGAACACGCCGAAGGATGTCTATCATCGAGTCGAGCGCAGCCGTCCACTGGAAAGAGCAGGCCCCTTCCACGAGGTTGACCTGCACCAACGTGCCGAATCAAAGCCAGATCAGCCCACAGTACCGACGAACGAGGTGCACCGCCGACCAACACGGCTCGCTCTTCTAGCTAGTACCACGATCTGGTTCTCTTGTTTCGGTCTGCACCATTCCTTCGGTGTTTTTCAGTCGTACTACACAACGCTTTATCCCGCCAGCAGTCAGACAAGCATTAGCTTCGTGGGAAGTACTCAGCTGGCTTTGATGGTCGGTATGTATGCGCTGACGAGCACCGTCATGGCCTCCAAGGTTTCAATTCGAACGGGCTGTGTGCTTGGTGCACTACTGATCATACTGGGCACCCTTTGCACTTCGTGGTGCACGTCCTTGCTGTTGATCTGGCTCATGCAAGGAGTTCTAACTGGCATCGGCATGGCTCTGGCACTGCAAGCTGCATCTGCTACTGTCATGTCCGACTTTGAGGGTCGAGCTGCAATAATGATTCTGGTTCTCGCTTTCGCTGCTGGTCATCTAGGAGGCATCTTCTACGCACTTGTCATTAATAAGCTACTGGCGCGATACACTTTCGCCACGGCTATGCGTGTTCTCGCTGGAGTGGTTACAATAACTCTACTGCCTCCAGTCATCATGCTATGCTGGAAGCGACCGCCAAAAGAGCCTCAGCAGCAGCCTGCACCACGCGCTAGAAAACCATACACTGCGCCACAATCACTTGCAGCATTTGGTATCATCACTGTCTTCCTCGGCTTGCACTTTCTGCCATCCTACATGCCGGTATTTGCAGCTACAGCAGCGGGCTTAGAAAGCGACCAAGGCGCTCATCTGCTTGCTCTCATGTGCGCAACGGCCGTCTTGGGGTGTTCCCTTACAAGCCTGGCTATCTGTCATGGAGTCAGAGCTGCCAAAGTGGGTGGAGCCTGTTCCGTTCTCGCCGGCATCGTTGTCCTCGCATGGCTCGGCATTCCCGCTCAATCTTCCTTTAGCGAACTGGCCATCCTGTCTACGCTCTATGGCTTAGTGAGTCCTGGAATATCGATATATTGCCTTGCAGAACTATGTACTTTGGGGCAAGACTCCTATGGGATCACCGACACTGAGCGGGCCCAAGGATCTCCACGCTGGAGCTCTGGCCGACTCTCAAATCTTAGCATTGTTGTCTTGATGACTTCCATTAGTCTGGCAGCACTTGTTGGAAGTCCAATTGCTGGTGCTCTGATCCAACTACATCCGAGTACGATCTCGCCGGCTTTGAGCAACGAGTTCCTCAAGGCGAAAATATTCGCTGGAGTCACATTGTTTGCAGGAGGTATGGTGTTGTTGGCGAGCAGCTATGTTCGAACAGGGAAGTGGTGATAGGTGGCTTCGTTGTGTCGAGAGCTCCATTTTTGCTCCTTAGGATAGCCATGCAATGTAGCTTGTGGCTGAAGTTCTCGTATACGTCGCTCCACGGGCTAGTGGCTATATATATATCTCACCTTGCCTGTTTCACAACGTAGTCTCTATTGAGCATGCGGCACGGTCTAGATCCATGACGCTGCATCGCGATCCAACGCCAAGACCACTGAACCTTGTCCTGCCATCGTCACATCGAAGCTGTCGCAGTCATACATGTACCGTACCTCTATGCGCAAAACCTAGTCAGGTCAAGACTAGGCCGATCGCCCCTAGACTTTGCTCAAAGTACTTCTGAACGATCAAAGGGATGCGCAGCACGCCATGAGGGAGCACGACTCACCCGGCAATGCCGCCAGCAAGTCGGCAAATGGATTACATCTCGCCTGTCGCGAATGCGTACGTTCACTAATCGTCGTTCATGATCAATCGCTTCTTCTCTAATATCCATTTACAGCAACGTAAAAAGGTCAAGTGCGATAGAACGTACCCATGCGGCCAGTGCGAAAAGGCGGGTATACAGTGCCACATCTCCACCCGGAAACCGCGAGCCAAGACTGGCAGTAGAGCGGTAGATGCAGAACTACGAAGCCGGATCGCAAAGCTGGAAAAGCTGGTAGAGAGCTTTGCGGACGACGACGGGAAATTGCCAAACTCCGAAAGTGCGAGAGCTGCAGGCTTGGGCGGTCAGGAGCGCACCTCGTCCTTTGCAACACCTCCAGCTTTCACGCCAGGCGGTGGTACAGCTAGTCCTGGGAGCCCGCGAGATGCTGCTTCACCAGATACGAGCAAATACGTCGCAGGTAACTTCTGGTCCTCGCTCACGTCGGAGGTGAAGGCGCTTGCAGAGGTCTTTGAAGAGGATACTCGTAGCGACGATGGCCAGACGCCCGAATCAGTCGCTCCCTCGGGGCCATACGCTTACGACCCTGCGACTGGTGCAAGCACACAGCATGAACTCATTCTCTGTCCTCCGGGAGCGATCTATGTTATGCCCGGCGTAGTGACAGAACCTTCACATGCGGATGGGCAGAAGCTCTTGGCTGCTTTCCTGACTCATGTGGAAATACTGTACAAGCTGTTCCATGTACCTACACTGAAGGCCTTAATCGAGCATGGAGAGAACTATCTTGGCAGAGCACCGGATGCTCCCTGCAATCGCGCTCTACGAGCTTCAGTCTTCTTTGCAGCGGCGAATGCCCTCACTAATGAGGAGTCGGAGAAGGACTTTGGCAAGCCTCAGGAGCAGCTTGTCACGGAATATCGCCGCATGGTCGACATAGCTCTCTACCAAACAGATCCTCTTAATACGACAGAGATTGCAACGCTGCAAGCCTTGGTACTGTACACGCAATCGATACGAGTTGTCGATGCCAGCAGGAGAGCGTGGTCACTGGTTGGGCTGCTCGTACGGATCGCCCGCGCGATGAGTATACACCGAGAACTGCCTGGAGAATCGATATACCTCGGCGAGCTGCGTCGTCGACTGTGGTATAATATCGTCTTTCTGGACTGCTACGCATCCATTGATCGCGGCTCAGAATCTGCGATCCACCCAGATAGTTTTACACGACTGCTCCCTGCCCACGTCAATGATTCTGATTTTGGTCCTGGCAGCACAACACTTTCACCTCGACAAAACGAGCTTACTGAAATGTCTCTCCCGCTCATGGCCATGGAGGGCTCTGCGCTGAGTCTGAGAATGTCCGCCATGGAAGATGCTACTTCCGGACCCAGCTGGCAGCAGCGTCTCGAACTCGCCTATTCATTTCAGAAGAAAGTACACGAAAGGATGCTGCGCCATTGCGATTCTGCTATCCCTGAGCAACAAATGATATTAGACACCGGATCTGCAGCCTGCCACTCGATGATATTGCGTGCCGTCAGACCCATGCAGCATAACCCGAACAGTATTCCCCCTCGAGTCGATAGTCCTTGGGTTATGGACTTGGCACTCAATATTCTCCGGCACAGCGATGAGCTGTGGACTAATATGTCTGGGCGTTGGCGACGTATGCCATGGGTTCCGTGGCAAGCTCTCGCGGTGACCCTCGCCGGACTATGTTCGATTCGAGGCACTGAACAGGCGAATGAGGCTTGGGCGCTGATTGACAAAAGCATGGCGCGGTACGCTCCAGATGTCGCTGACACCAAGGACGGCAGCCTCTGGAAACCTCTGGAGAAGTTACGCATCAAGGCAGCTGCCTTCCGCGACGGTGTGGAGCTCCAGCGACCGCAAAAGTCCAGTCTTGCAGCGATGGAGCAATCTCTGTCAGCAACTGTTCAGAAATTTGATCCCGGCTCGAATTTCCCAGCAGCTGATCCCGCAACATTGCCGATGTCGTCGACTGCTGGGACGATGAATTACTTACCGCCTGATACTTCGTTCCCTGTTCCAATGGATACTGCAGTATTTGATTTTCCGCCGGAAATGCATGCTTCTCTACCAAATGACACTTCTTGGCTTGATTGGGAGGCTGTATTACAGGATATGGATGAGATTCGAGCGGATGATATGCAGTGGATGTGAAGTGAATCCGCGCTTTCTTTGCATCAAGCTCATCGCTACAAGAAACTCCATTCCCAGGACCTGGTCGATGCGGAGGAGTCATCGTTCTGTTGACCTTCGGAAATCACAGCAATTCGACCAAGGAGCATCTTGCCTATGAATTGATGGCTTGTACGATCGGAACAGCAATCATCATTCAAAAATTCCACTCAGGACGCAATGCTAGGGAAGTTCTCAGCCTCCGAGATGTGGTGTTTTTCTCCCGAGTCGAGATGTGGTGTTCTTCTCCCAACTCGAAAAGGATCGTTCGACCCAGTTGAGCGAAGTGACGATAGGGACATTCCAACAGAAGAGAATGTCTTCACTTCGTTCCCTCACAGATCGTATTCGGTCGATTCTCCACGCTTGCAGTCCGCACCATGCAAGGAAAGAAGGATCAAAGGCACGAGACATATCTAATGGCGAGCCTTCAACAGTCGCAAAAACGTTGCTGTAGTGACAGCTCAGCAGCACAGACTCTACTCTCACATTGTTCTGTAACCACAATAGTACGATGCCTACCTTCCACTTATCGATCGACACAAGAGGGAGAAGTGTTAGAACTCAACTCATAGAATATCCCATAACATAATGCATTGAACTTCACGTCCGCTTGCTTTGATGAGCATGCATGGCACACCTTCCAATCTTGTTTAAATATAGTTTCATTTTACTCACAAATACTTTGAGCTCCACCGTCATACCATTCGCAATTGCAATGCGATTTTCAATTGTCTGCCTACACCGAAGTCGTGGATTGAGCTTTGGCCCGGAGATACCCCGGCCCCAAAGGGTCGTTGCTGCAGGATTTCACAAACGGCGCTAACCCGCTCTCGTATTGCTCAGCTTGCTGGTGGCTTCATGCTGTGTAAACAGAGATTGAAGGATTGAACATCTTTGTCGGGGTTAACGGAGCGGAGAAAATGGTTGAGGATGATAGAACGCATATAAGAACGTGGATACCGCTGGTTGAAGAAGAACATCAATACTCCGTCTTTCGAGTTCGCCTACGTTGACTGATAGCGGACAGAAACATTATTGACCTACATTGGACCTTGCTACAGTTTACCCCCAAAAAGAAGCTGTACTCTTTTACAACATGTCTTCTCCATTGCAAAACACAGCTGCTTGGCTCCCTACCAAACAAGCCAAACCCTTTCAAATCGGTCCAGCTGATATCCCAAGCCTCAAGCCCCGCGAAGTACTGATCAAAGTCCATGCTGTAGCCATCAACCCCGCCGACGCAGGTATCCAAAACCTCGGACTGCTCTGGGACAAGTATCCGGTTATCATTGGCTGCGATCTGGCGGGCGAAGTGGTCGAGGTCGGAGACGAAGTGGATGCTAGCAGGAACATTCGAAAAGGTGATCGAGTCTTGGCTTGTGTAGAGAAGGGGGCTTTTCAGCAGTATTGTGCTGCTGCGGTGGAGTTGGTGGCGAAGATACCTGAGCATGTCAGCTATGCTCAAGCGAGTGTGCTGCCTGCGGGGCTTTCGACTGCGGCTGTCAGTCTGTTCCACGAGGAAGGAATGAGGCTTGAGTTGCCGAGCTTGGAACCCAAGCCCAATGGACAGGTGATTGTGGTTTGGGGTGGTAGTTCTTCGGTGGGAAGTTGTGGCATTCAAATGCTGGTTGCTGCGGGTTATGAGGTGTTTGCTACCGCGGGGGCGAAGAACGCGACTTATTGCGAAGAGCTGGGAGCTACAAGGGTGTTTGATCACAAGCAGGAGGGAGTCGAGGAAGAAATCGTGAAAGCTGTCAAGGGCAGCGGCAAGACGTTCGGCGGGATTTTCAGCGCGATCATGACGCTCGATGTGCTGGATACGGTGGTCCGGCTCGCGGACAAGCTTGGTCACGACGAGCAGTCTCGCACGGTAGGGACGGTGGTGCCGCCAGACATGCCGGTATTCCCACTGCCGGAGCTGCCTTCTGGTGTCAAGCTGGCCTTCTGCAGAGGGCCAACAGCGTTTGTGCAGGAATCAGACTTGGCGGCGATGTTGGGATGGAGCAAGCGTCCCGTGTCCCATATCGGACGTGCAGTCTTCGAGGAATGGCTGACGCCAGCATTGGAAAGTGGGTTGCTGAAGTGCAAGCCCGAGCCGCAGGTTGTTGGAGGGGGGCTGGAGAAGGTGCAGGAAGCGTGCGATATGATGTCGAATGGTGTCAGCGCGACGAAACTTGTGGTAGTGCTGGAGGGTGTGTGATTATGGCAGACCAATGGCCGGGGGTTGCCAAGAGTGCAGGAGCAGGAGAGGTGGGTCGACCATGAGTTGCACATCATGCAAAGTACACGCGCGTGCATGATGTGTATCTTTGCATCTTTGTATGATTCGCTCGAGAGCAAGTGTGAAGAAATGTAGTCGATCTCTCAAGAGGCGTGTCTCCTTGTATCGATTCGTGCCTGGTTATGGTGTGCTGCGAAGTCATCCGAGGAGCATGGTGACATGGAAGATGCCTTCATCCCCATGTCTATGAAGTCGATATGCACGATCGGACGTAATGCATGGCCCACGGCGCAGACAAAGAGTGGTCGATGGCGTGTCGATTCCGACAACCGAAGCGTGCTCGTGTCAAGGAGGTTAGGAGGAAAGTCGCTGGTGGCGCCCGCCAGTCGTCACTTGCGCGCGGTGACGCAGGGTCGACGCAAGGAAGGAGCAGCTCTGAGTGAGGCTCAATACCAATGATGCCGTCAGTGCGGAAGATGGGGGGAGCAGTGGGCCTGGCTGCATCTAACGGCTGCTCGCTTATGATTTGTTCTGCAAGACTGCACGTTGACTCTGCCATCGTCGACGTCGTCTGCTCCCCACTGCTGCTGGACTGCACTGGGCAGAGATCGACGTCATGCTCGTGAATAATGTCAGAGGTGGCGCGTGCGTGTTTCATCGGCGCGTGCAAGCCTGTCGATCGCCCTGGACGTCGCCGCATGCTATGGCCGCGCAGAGTGCGGTATGGCGACGCTCTTTTGCTGTTTGCGTGCGGCGTGTGGTGTGCGGTGTGTGTGCAGTCTGGGCCAGCGAGCAACGGCTCTTCCGGCCTCAAATCCTGGCCACGCGGCAGACGGCTGGCAGTGGTGCTCACTGCTTCCGCGCGCCGTGACTGGTCCGTGATGAGGGCGAAGAAAAGTGGCATGGCATGGCTTGGGGGAGCGGAGGGAACTGCGTGGTGTTTCTCACCTCTCGCCCTCGTGAGAACCGTAAGAGGCCATTACCATCTCATTGTCTATACCACCACAACGCTCGCTCATTCCTCCCATATCATACCACATCTCGCCCAGCCCCGGGATCGCCATCCTGGTCGCGTGGAGCCGGTCGGTCGACGAGGGTGCTGTACAGCAGAACAAGATCGCACGCTCGCTAGTGGCAGCAGAACGACGTTGTTACTATCCATCTCGCGGCCATGTTGGGCAAGAGAATCGAGGTCAGTCGGCCGTCTCATCAGCAGCGCATCATGCACGTCGCACAGCCATCGCCACGCTGATGACATTGGAGGCACCGCGCTCTTTGTGCTCTCACATCACACTGCGCGCTGCTGCCCGTCAACTCTGCCTCGCTTTGGCGGGCCCGCGACTACGTCATGCCACTGGGCGTGATGGTCCCGCGTCATTCTGGATTCCACCTCACTCGCTCGCTCTGTCACCACTGCACCGCACCGCACTACATACCTCACACCATACCCAGATCGCCGCCGCGGCACATCCCATTGCACTCTCGCTGCTGCATTGCACCTTCCCCCCAAACTCTCGACACACGTTGCGCCGAGCATCCCGCACGCGCCTCTTCTTCGCGAGCACTCTCTGCACCTACACTTCTCTCTCATTCCTCACCTCTCCTACCCTTGCCGAGCGCCTCCCTTCGCACTGCCGCTCTCGTGAAGGAAGGACTCCTTCTCACCCTCGTGCCGACGCAGCACGCCCGACATTCTGACCATGTCGACGATACAGAACCTCAAAAACTTCATCCGTCATGGCAAACAGGCGCGAGACGGCCGCTCGCCGCAAGATCAGGCCACCACCCACGTCTCAAATGTCCACGCCCAGCAACAGCGCTTCGGTCCTGGCGGCACCACGGTACAGCAAGCACACCAGAATGTAGGCTACAGCGATCCGAACGTCTACGAGCACAAGCCCTTGCAAGCGAACGCACCCCAGGGCGACTTCTCCGCCGCCGCTGTCGACAACCGCAACGTCGCCGCGAGAGCCGGGCATGCTGCCGGTCAAGCCGCAGATCAACAGCAAAAACAACAGCAAAAGCAAAAGGACTATGACCCGCAAGTGCTGGAGCGAATTGTCGCCGAGGAGCGGGAAAGTAAAGGCAAGATGCCCAGGTACCCCGGCTTGGACCGCTGGCAGCTGCTCGAGAAGATGGGCGACGGCGCCTTCAGCAACGTCTACCGCGCACGGGATACACAGAACGTCTACGACCAGGTCGCCATCAAGGTCGTCCGCAAGTTCGAGATGAACTCCACACAGGTATGCTAACTGCAATTGCTGCTACTGCTGCTGCTTCTCCTTGCTTCTTCGACCATGTCAATCTTGCGTCACGCGCTTGTTGTGCCAACACGTGTGCCCAATAGGGAGTTTTGCATCCGGATTACGAGAAGAAGGCTCCCAAGGGCGTCGAGGTGCGCATCATCTCTTTCGTCTGCACGCGTTATTGACAATACTGCCGACTTTGCATCCACACACGACCTACCTGCGCAAGGGTTACTGCTGACGTCATGCCTTCCTCCAGAGAGCCAACATCCTCAAAGAAGTTCAGATCATGCGCCAGCTCGACCACCCCAATATTATCAAGCTGATCGATTTCTCCGAATCCCGACAATATTACTACATCGTGTTGGAACTATGTCCGGGCGGCGAGCTGTTCCATCAGATTGTTCGCCTGACCTACTTCAGCGAAGACCTGTCACGACACGTCATCTACCAGGTGGCGAAGTCATTACAGTATTTGCACGAAGAGGCCGGTGTTGTGCATCGGTAGGTCTACATTGCTGCCTACTCAACAAATACAAGCTAATTCGAAACAGTGATATCAAACCGGAGAACCTTCTTTTCTACCCCATACCGTTCATTCCTACTAAGAACCCCAAGCCAAAGGGCCCCGAAGACGAGGACAAGGCTGATGAGGGCGAGTTCATCCCCGGACAGGGCGCTGGCGGCATCGGTGTGGTAAAGATTGCAGATTTCGGCCTGTCCAAGGTCATCTGGGACAGCCAGACGATGACGCCATGCGGAACTGTCGGCTATACTGCGCCCGAAATCGTCAAAGATGAGCGCTACTCCAAGAGCGTCGACATGTGGGCACTGGGTTGCGTGTTATACACTCTTCTCTGTGGCTTCCCGCCGTTCTACGACGAGAGCATTCAAGTCCTCACCGAGAAGGTTGCACGAGGACAATACACCTTCTTGTCTCCATGGTGGGATGACATTTCGAAGTCTGCCCAAGATCTCGTCTCGCACTTGCTCACCGTCGACCCGGAGAAGCGATACGACATCAATCAATTCCTCGACCACCCTTGGATTCGAGGAGCAGTCAATGAGCCCACATATGCTGCTGCAGATGCCCCACCACTGGCAACACCACTGCACGTCCGACAAGGGCAACAGTCTGCTGGAGAGAAAGGGTCGCCACTGAAGCCTGATTTCACATACCTTGACGAAACTCCTGGTGGTCGCCGCATGGATTTCCGATCTCCTGGTGCTGTCAATCTTCGCGAAGTCTTCGACGTTGGGTATTCCGTACACCGACAAGAAGAAGAAGGAAAGCGAAGAAAGAACTTCAAGCAAGGCTTCCGTGGCGGCAACTCACTAAACGCGCTGGACGAAGAATACAACGACGACGACGAGTATGAAGGAGTCTCGGAGCCGTACTCGAGTTCGCAGCATCCGCCGGCCAAGGTGCCCAAGTCGGGCGCCCCTGATGTGGGTGGTGTGGAGAAGCAAATGCGTAACACGAGCTTATCAGCTGCTGCGCAGGCTCGTCAAGCCGCCGCCCCCAAATCAAGTCAGGCACGTGGCTATGGTCAACACTCGCCGGAAGTTGCTGCTGCCGCCAAGCGTCAAGTACGAAATAAGGCTGGCGCATTCGAGCTCAGTTTGGACAATGCTACTCTACTCGGCCGCCGCAAGAAGCCCGAGCCAAGCAGTCTCAGACAAACTGAGGTCGTGCAATAACTGTACACGACATCGTTCTTGCGATCTTTACTAGCACGGATTCGTTAGTGGTGATGACGATGACAGGAATTTCGTCCTTGTCAACAAGTCGCTCCTGTTTGATTTTCCTCGTTACTTGTTGAAAGACAAATCAGAGCAAGGGTGCTTTTCCATTCTACGCTCTGCTTCTAGATCGGGTTGGTGGGCTCTCCGGTAGAGATCATCACTTCATCACCAATCAACGGCATAATGGACGGCGTTACTGTGTTTTTGATGCGAAATGAATGGATGACGGACAGTACACTTCCGATGGACTGGTGTTGTGACGACAGATATTTGAGAGGGAGAGGATTGACTTTCTTCTTTGCGAGTTCCCGCTTTGCTCCTCGAACTTGCATGAGAAGGAGTGCGTCGTTCGAGAAGGTAGCTAGACAGAGAGATGGACAGAGAGGTAGCTTGAGAGAAGAAGATATCTTTTCCCCCAAATATTCGAATGATCGTCCTCAGACTGGTTTCACTTTTCTCGTGATATGTCTCCCACTTGCAAGGACTTTGTGCGGATTTTGGAACATCATTTAGATGAATGCGCTTGATGCTTCACGATTTCGACTGTGGCTGAACACTACTACTCTCTTTGGATCATCATTCCTTGGCTCTTAAATACTTTTCGTACGCTTCTTCTGGCAAAGACCGCCGTCGAGATTGAGTTCCACTGTGAATCCGTTCTCAAGATAACGCACTTGTTTTACACACGAGCCGTCTGCACTGTGTGAACACAAATCTAGAGAGATGACTCCATTCCCATTCATTTCTCGCCCATGAGCACGGAATTTTTGTCTCTACTAAGAAGTTGCACTTGAAAAATACAACTGAAGAAATGGTGCTCGTCATCAGACTGTGGACTTGCATTACGTAACCGTGATTTCTGAGAAAAGAATTCTCATTCTCAGTATCTTTGAGCAATGACCGCTTAGGTCAACAGCTAATAGTAGAAATACAGATTAAGCAAATGCATGCACAAACGCCAGCCACGTCGACGATCCCTTTTCCTCCCCATTTTGCTGTGGGACTTTCTTACCATGCTCGCTTATGCTATTAGACAAATAGACCATTTGCTTGCTGCTACTGGATTGCTCCGTAGCTAGCCAATAATGGCGTTCAGAGACATTGGATTCTCTGGGCGTGTGGACGGGGCAGTAGTGGTGCTGCCGGAAGAAATCCCAGCGGGCTGAGAAGCACTGAAAGTCCTGGAGTCGATGTTCTCCTGCTTGCGACCCTCGGCCACAGGAGTAGTGGCGCCGCTGCCAGCTGGCACCAATTCACCCGTAACTGGATCAATTTTCTTCTTCCTTGGACCCTTCTTGATTCCCTTATCCTTGCGCTCTTCGCGATTCTTGCTGCCAGGCGGTCGCCCTTTACGAACGCCTCCGCTGCTGCTCGCTGCTGGAGAAGGTTGCGGTGATCCGCTCTCGCTGCGACGGGACAGGCTCGCGCCGCGGAGCTCTTGAATACGTTTGGGAACGTGACCAGCCCAGCGTCCACGGGTGGGTGGGACGTAGTCGTTGGGATCACCGTTCCAGCCGGAAGCTGAGAAGCGCTCGGGGGTCATGCTGCCGGCTTTGCCCATGGAGTTGTCGGTTTCGGTGGTTTCAGCAACGTTGAGGCGAGAGCGCTTGCGAGGCATGGTCACGACGACGCCGTCGAAGCGGGAGACGGGTTTGATTGTGCGACGCGTGGTCATCTCGCCATCGCCGTAGTTGACTTGTGTGGTGTGTGGATCAATGCGATTGCGACGTCTGCGAAGCTCGCGGCCTTCGGCGTCACGAACAATGCGCTGCGCATCTGGGTCCTGGTAGCCCACTTTGCGAGCGTCGAAGGCGTAATCGTAAAGTGCTGCTTCTTTCTTGTCCTCCCAAATGGCATGTGATACTGGGTCGCGGCCACCGTGGACTGGCTTGCGCTCTTTCTTGCCGTTCATTGGATGACGTGCCACCACCTTGTCGAGCTCGAGATATTCGTCCTGGAGCGACATGAGCGCCATTTGCGCGTTGGCGGCGAGAGCTTTGAGCGAGGCAAGTGAGCGCACTGCAGGGTCGTGTTTGGTCAGTGCCGCCACAAACGGCTCTGCGCCCACGATGGGTCGGAATCTGGCTCGCATGATATGTGCAGCTTCGTCATCCGGATCTTGCTCGTCAATGTCTGACCACTCGTCCTTGTACAGGCTGGGAAGGTCGTCTTCAGTCAGGCGATCTTCCTCAGGAGCAAGCGGAGGTGGCTTGGGCGTTGGTGCTTTCGATTCGGAGTTGGAAGACGCTTTCGAGTGAAGACCGTACTGCGAGGCATTGCGCGAAAGTCGGCCAGGTCGGCGCATTGGAACGTTCGCTTTGCCTTTGCTCGTGCCCTGCTGAGCTGCAAGGCTCTCACGTTGCAACTGTGCCTCCGGGCCTTCGCCGCGTCCGCGGAATCCAGTAGAAACGCGCTGTCTCTTCGCTGGTCGCAAACTGGCTTCGTATGCCTCGGCCTCTTCTTTGGTCAGCCTGCAGTGCTTGCCGCCTCCCCGGTAATGCCACTGATACTGCGGGTACAGGTCTGGTCCCTCTTCCTTGCGGAGCAGAGCGGTGATGGGCGGTGGCGGTCTGCCGTTCTCGTCAAGCTCTTCTCCGCGCTGCATAGCGTCGAACATCTCCCGAGCACCTGGGCCTCGAACCGCCATTTTGTTGGAAGACCCTGGAGGTGGGAGTCCACGCGCCCACTTGCCTTGTCCGCGATGGTGAAATATTTCATCGGGATGAGCATCTACATACTCTTTGTCGAGAAGCATGTCTGGGTCGCTCTTTGATCGTGTTGGCTTCAGTTTGTTCTCACGTACAAACGCGTCCTTTACGTCCAGATTTGACTTGGAGCTGTATCTGCGGCTGGTCGTCCGCGAAAGGGAAAGCTCGTGACTGTCGCCATTCGCGTGATTCTCCGCTTTGCTGGACCTCCGTCCTGACGAGGCGGAGGCGGCGGCGGGCTCAGCTGCACTGTAGGTGCTGCTCTTGCGACGTCCAGTGCTGCGATTTTGGCTCACGCCTGGCGCTGTTCGCGGATCTGCCAAGCCAAAATTCTTCTTGCTGGCCTTTGCGAGCAAGTCTTCCGCGTCTTTCTTGTTAAGATCGTGGAGTCCAAGCAATTCGCCATTCGCAAGAACAAGCTTGGTGCCTTTGATACCATGTGGACTGACGCCTGGTCGATAGAATTGGTTCCCTCTGTGATGAAAGATTCGGCCTGCATGCTTGTGAAGATCCTCTTTCTTCACAGCAATGTCGCCACCAATGTCGTGCGAGGCTTCGCTACTGCTGTATTTGATGACATGCGAGGTGCTTGAGCCACGTCGAGTTGACTGCTTGCTCAGAATCGTTGCTCGGGATCCGCGTCTATATCTCCCAGCACCGGTGTGGTAGAATGATTCGTGTGGATGCGCGTCGACATAATCTCTGCTGTACGTCTGCTCGGGATCGTGCTCTGGCTCGCTTTCTTCAACTTCTTCGGCGTCGTGGTCATCGTCATCTTCTACTTCCACGTCTACATCGTCATCGCTCTCGTCGTCATCATAGGTGTTAACTATAGTGTCGACAAGGCGCGAGCTTCGACGCTGGTCGATGTTAGAGTATCCAACGGTCTTGGCCTGCCGGGCGGCCAGTCTGCTCGGTCGAGCGTTCTCAGAATCAGCAGTATTTGGCAGGGGATGTTTACGTTCCATCGCACCGGCCCATTGGAAGACGATTTCCCGGTGCTCTGGGTTCTCAATGTCTTCGATGGCTCTCGTCCAATTGTATCGCGGAGTCGCTCTGAGCAGGGCCATGATGCTGTTGTACGATCCTCGAAGTTGCGGGCTCCAGCCAGGACGCGCCATTGGGTTTTGCTTGCGTCGGTACTCATCGAAGTGCTGCCAGAGACTGTCGTACATTTCCTCCATCGCTGCCCCAGAGCTATGCGCTGATGATGTCGTCGCCCGCTCTGGTAGGTATCTGAAGTGAAGGTGTCAGTCACGAAGTGATCGTCTAGCAGTAAGATCAACATAGCATACCTCGTCGGTCGCGGCGACGATGCAACAGCCTCCGTTTTGATTTCTGATGCCGGTAGGTATCGACCTTGGCCACGATGGACCCACTTGGTCTCGGGGTGCTTGAGCGTGTATTCTTTCGAATACGTTCCGCGCTCGTTGGGGCCTTCGACGTCATCGCGAGCGTCGCGTCTGAGCTGCTCGGATCGATTGTCGCTGTCGTCGTCGGAGCTGTGGAAGTCTGGGTTGGGCTTTGATTGCAAAATGGCACGCAGGCGGTCCCTCGCGGCGCGCGGTGCAAAGCGAATCGTCAGATGCCCGTACTGCGTGTACGCTCGGGTGAGCGTCGACGTGTTGGAGCGCGACATGCGGACGGGCGTCGAGTCTTGTCGCTGGTGCGTCGGACGTGATGGCGTTTGTTGCGATGGACCTGCCACCAGGATGTCGGATGAGGTGGAAGAATTGTGGCTGCCCGTCCGTTTCAATGACCACAAGTCCGCCCCCTCCGTTCTCCGCCGCCGCGGTGACGAGACGACAGCGGCGAACGAATTGTCCATCGCTCCGCAACGTCGTCTGACAACCAAAAAAGAGGCAAAGATTGAGGCCCTGGTCGTCCAATTGACAAGGTCGGGATGCGAGCCTTGCCAAGGCGGTCCTTTCCTCTCGACCAACCCAAATCCTTCTCTGTTTTGGGAATGGTGCGGATGCGGTCTGTGGAACTTAACGTCAGCAACGCACCACTCTTCCTCTTCTCTCCATCTTCAACAAGGGAATCCCATCTGGGCAGCGTGACAAGTCATCAATCGCGAGCATCAGGTCGCCTGCGCAGAGTGATTGACGAGATGAAGTAGGCGAGACGCGACATGCAGGAGTCCGCAACACATGCCCGTGCCGTAGCCGAGCATAAGGCTATGCTATCGTCGACCTTCTGCAGAATTTATTTTCGCGTTCTCCACTCTCTACTGGTATCGAATATCATCACCATTTGCGATATTCAAGTGGACTGGCACAATTGCCCATGGGTGATTTGGAGTCTCGTCGAGCTGCGAGGTAGTCAACTGCAGCCTGCTGTGCGCTGTTTTCTACACGGGGCACCAGAGCCCGTGGACGTCCTCCCGAATGTCTGATGGCAGCGATCGACGTCTTCCAGATTCGATGGCATTCTAATCAAAAGGAAGGAGATATGTTACTTACACTTCACAGCCAGTACCAACGTCGAGTAAGAAACCGAAGGAGGCAGGAGAGGAACGCAATGCACCAGTAAAGTCCCACCACGAATGCCATCAAGTCGGCGAGACTCTCCCAGATCTCCTCCGTCTTTGCTCTCCGTCCGTCCAAAATTTGCTCGAATTGCTGAGTTGGACCTACGGGGACACGGTAAACGCGGACGAACGGGGATCGGTCTGGAAAGCACTGGTGTTCGAACATGGCTTCGCAGATGTCGATGATGATAACAGTGGTGACAGCGATATGATTAGCAGCTTTCAAGCTGAGCAACAATGGCAGAGCGATAATGGTGCAGAGCTCACTTCCTGCAAGTTGAGTTCACACAGGCAGCGGCGAGCTCAATCACAGCGACCACTTTGCACTCACATCTGCAGCCATCGACTTTCTACGAACGGCGATGATTAATAATACAATGCTTTTGGGAGAGCAGCTGACTGTTCGCATGTGATCTTTACGTGCTTCACTAACAGTGCCTGGGATAGATCGCTTGATACAGCATATCGTAAGGCAAACCGGCGTACTTTCAAGATCGACCTGATGGATCCTATTGCCTGGAGCGCAAACATTTCGGCACCTGCAAGCTCAGTTGGTGACCACTTGACTCACCCTACCGCACCAATGGCAGTATGAAACGCACAATATTGAGGAGGCGCACCAACTGGACGTTTTCATCGAGGCTCACTTCACAATGCTTCAACCTTGCTCGGTCTAGCAATCGCTGATGGAGTGCACAATCAATCGTGCCCACCATCGGGATCCTCGCCTGGGCGAGCTTGTATTACACAATGCGATTCCGAACCGGGCGTTCGACATAGTGGACTCAAGTGCTCTGGAGAAGAAGGAAGATCGAGAAGAACTGTGCTCACACTGCGCATTCCTTGATCATCTCATCGACAGTGCTGTCGTTCTTGTACCTACTTTGAATGCTTTTGAATGTTTTGAACACATCGGGGTCACGTGTAGAGTGTAGCAAGACCTGTTGAACTACTCCGCCATCGAAACACGGCCACCGTGCTTCACAAAGTGTTAGCGGTGTGAGCGACGCCAGGAAGCGTGCTACACATCGACTCGAGCATTGTGAAGAGTGTCGTGCAGTACTGATCGCCATCCCAATTGACGATACCTCCGCTGCAATCTGAGAGCCAGCCAGTTTTGTGACGCAGTCAGAGTGCAGAACAGCTTGCAACATCGATCTGCATTGCGTCTGTTACCACTGATACGACGAGGAATTCGTTTCTCATCAGGCACTTGTAGTTCCAAGCGCGAATGGGATGAGTAGCATTGCGAAATGTTCATACTTCATCGATCATCGAATTGAATATTAGTCAAGTTGCATAACAGCAAGTGAGTATATGGTCAAGAAGTGAGCAGTCTGTGGAGAGTAAGGAAAGGGAGAAATGTACGGGTGGTGCGGGCAGAATAGAAACAGACCCTGGTCGCGGGTCGCGAGCCACGTCAACCCGATCACGGCAACTCACGCAGCTCAGCAGTGTCGCGCGGTCAGCCTTGGGACAGCAACCCGGAAGGCCACCTCGCAACCTTGCTGCTGCAACACACTGCCATGCTCGACTGACCACGCCCACCGTCGTCGTCGCACACATCTCGCGTCCCCAAGATGGCTTCCTCCTTCCACATGAACATCTTCCGCATCCTGGGCGACGTCTCGCACACGGCGTCCAAGTGCATCCTGATCTGGGCCATCCACAGCAACAAGTCCGCCGAAGGCGTCAGTCTCCTGACACAGTTGCTCTACTGCCTCGTCTTCACCACGCGCTATCTCGATCTCTTCTGGGTGCCGCCATGGTTCAGCTGGTGGAACTTCGTGCTCAAGCTCTTCTACATTGCCAGCTCGGCCTACATCGTGTTCGTCATGATGCGGGTTTTCGCCAGGACGAGGGAGAAGGAGTATGGATGGAAGCTGGCCATCTGGTCCTTGGCTGGCAGCACCGTCGGCGCGCCCATCGTGTGCTTGCTGTTTGAGGGTTGGAAAAGATCCACGCTGTCAGAGGTATGCAATGCTGCGTTACGCTTCTCACAATGAGATGCCATGCCAGGACGATCATGCTCACGTGCTACTCGCAAACAGGTAATCTGGACGTTCAGCATCATCCTCGAATCCGTCTGCGTGCTACCACAGCTCCTGCTCCTCCGACAGACCAGCGTCCCGACCGTCCTCGATTCTTTCTATCTCGTGACCCTGGGCAGCTACCGATTCTTCTACATCTTGAACTGGATCGTCAAGATGTTCAGCGCAGACCATACCTTTGATGCCACGAGCGTCGTATTCGGTCTTATCCAAACAGCCCTGTACGTGGACTTTGCATGGGTCTACTGGTCACGACAACGTGTCAAGCTTCGGTATGGCGGAATTGTGGACAGTGAGGATCTCAGCAAAAGCTTCATTGTCAAGCGCTTCATTGGGCGACGGAACAATCAGAATGGCACAGACGATGACGATATCACTGAGGAGGAGGATCGCCTGGCAGCACAAGAGTCGGGCACCGTCAGACCAGGCAACAACCGCACTCCCAGCGATCGATGGGGTGCTAGAGGCATCAGCGTCTCCGCCGATGACACATTGCAGGAGCATCTTGACCACTCTTCTCGCGACGCTCAAATGGTTGATCCATCTCACTTCGAAGATGATGACGAGGATGACGATGCTCCTCCGCCACCTGCAAAGGACACGCCACAGCAAAAGTCCAAGGCAGCAGAGAGTGCAAGCAGTGCTGGTTCGAGCGGAGTCGCGACACCAGACACTGAAGATGCCGTTGGGAGCAGTGCTGCCGAGTGGAGCAACAAATAGGCGAATGCCTGGTTACGAATATTCATGATACCCAGACCGCCGCATGGCGTCTCATCTCATCGTGTGGGTTGTATCCATAATCGGCGCTTACTGTATCATAGTGCTTGCGAACATGGCTTCTGTTGCACCACGAAATGCAATTCGAATCTTGCAGCCAGCCAACGTTGACCATGAGCCCACGCTTGCCGCGGAGATCATATGAAGAGCAGGACCTGTAAGAATGACTAACACGTCCTGAGAGCGAATGCTATACCTTGCTCGGAACAGCTTCCATCGCAACCGGCCCACTTGCTGCGCAGCTTCGGGCCATTGATGCGGCGGATGCTCTATTGCGGGGGCTAGCTAACTAGGTGACGCATAATCAGCGCTGCTCTCATTCGCGCACTGTTGTCTCCGTCCATTGACACCTTTCTTTTGACCTCACGCTGTCGCTCATCACTCATTTACGTAGAGAACTCCCTAACTGCCATCATGGAACCCGAGAACGCCGACAGACAACTGAACCAACTGCAACCCGAAGATCCTCGATACCTCAACTTCAAGCACTCGCAGCCCGGCTCTGGCTTGAACAAGTTCTCCTCGACACTTACGCGTGAACATGACTTTCCAGCTGCTCAAGCCATGCTGTATGCAGCGGGCGTACCGAATGAGAAGGCCTTGAAGACTTACCCTCAAGTGGGCATCGCGAGCGTTTGGTGGGAAGGCAATCCATGCAATACACACTTGCTCGATATTGGAAAAGAGGTGAAGAAGGCAATCGAGAAGCAAGAGATGTTGGGATGGCAATACAACACAATTGGTGTCAGTGATGGCATTACCATGGGTGGAGAGGGCATGAGATTCTCCTTGCAAAGTCGCGAGATCATTGCAGACAGCGTGGAGACTGTCACCTGTGCCCAGCACCACGATGCTTGCGTTGCCATTCCCGGTTGCGACAAGAACATGCCGGTGGGTTGCAGCATTGCATTCAAAACAGGACGAACATTGACTTTTGGTAGGGCGTCGTCATGGGATTTGCGAGACACAACCGGCCTTCGATCATGATCTATGGCGGGACGATCAATCCAGGGTATTCCAAACTACAAGAACGTACTGTCAACATTGCGACAGTACTTGAAGCCCACGGAGCTTATATTTACGATAATTTAAAGAATCCCAAAAAGCCAGAGCAAACCAAGGACGATCTGTTGACTGATCTCGAGCGAACTTCGTGTCCTTCGCAGGGCGCGTGCGGTGGCATGTTCACAGCCAACACCATGGCCATGGCAATCGAAACGATCGGTCTTTCGCTCCCTGGCTCGTCATCGACGCCTGCGACTTCACCCGCCAAGATGCGAGAATGCGCCAAGGTGGCGGAAGCTATCAAAGTCTGCCTCGAGAAGGATATCAAGCCTCGCGATTGTCTTACAAAGAAAGCCTTCGAGAACGCCATGACAATGATGATGGCCCTCGGTGGCTCGACGAACGGTGTGCTCCATCTCCTGGCTATGGCCGGCACTGCGGAACTTGAACTCACTCTGGACGACTTCCAACGCATCTCCGACAAAGTCCCTTTCATTGCTGACATCGCTCCTTCTGGAAAGTACTTGATGGTAGATCTGTATGAAATCGGCGGCATTCCTTCTGTTCAGAAACTGCTTATTGCAGCGGGCTTGCTCGACGGCAGCACGATTACTGTCACTGGCAAGACTTTGGCAGAGAACGTGGAAAGCTGGCCTTCATTAAAGCAAGGACAGGATCTGATCAGACCTATCGATAAGCCGATCAAAGCGACGGGGCACCTGGAAATCTTGCGAGGTAACTTAGCGCCCAACGGGGCTGTGGCCAAGATTACCGGCAAAGAGGGCATGAAGTTCGTGGGCAAAGCGCGCGTGTTCAACAAAGAGCATGAATTGGACGACGCGTTGAACAAAGGCGAGATCCCGCGAGGTGAGAACCTCGTCCTCGTCGTACGCTATGAAGGCCCGAAAGGAGGACCTGGAATGCCTGAACAGCTCAAAGCTTCAGCAGCGATCATGGGTGCTGGTTTGAAGAACATATCACTTATCACCGATGGACGATATTCTGGTGCATCACATGGGTTCATTGTTGGCCACATTAGTCCGGAAGCTGCGGTGGGAGGGCCGATTGCCGTTGTGCAGGATGGCGATGTTATTACAATCGATGCTGATAATAACCGAATCGACTTTGATGTCAGCGAGGAGGAGATAGAGAGACGACTCGCGGAGTGGAAACCTCCCAAGATGCCAGTTACAAGAGGTGTGCTGGCCAAATATGCGAGGTTGGTAGGTGATGCGAGTCAAGGGGCTATGACGGATTTGTTCTAGATGTTGCTGTATGTTTTGCAAAATGGAAGAATATTCAAACTCAGCCGATCGGCACTGGAAACTTGCAGGACGACGAGTATACACGGGACCAGATGGTCTTTCTGTCTTGACTTGCGAAGCGGCGCTTTTCGCGATACGGCTTCTGAATGCGTCCGGTAAAGAAAGAAGGGATGCATCGATGCAACGCAATATTCGACAAAGCAACTTTCTTTGTCTCGACACTCAGAATGGTCAGAATTTCTTCGCAAAATGCGAGATCACAAGCCACTGTCCCGCCAATTGTGAAGAGCTGAGCGACCTAGTTACGATGGAGATGGACAAATACTTCCCGCATAGTAAGCCGGAGGACATGGACGACTACCTATGGGAACGTGTTTATGACAGTATCGAGGATCGGCCTGCGCAAAACCCGCCGCTGCAGCTACAGCACAAGATCTCCGTCTGGTATCCTAGCCCTAGGCTCCTTCAAGACGGCGAGGAGATCGATGAACCAGTCGGAGACGTCTCACACATGCACAACCCTCTAGACCCGCTACTTGAAGATGTACGCGTGAATCAGGCCGCTGGGCACTCGGATCTAGATCGCTACACTTTTTCCACCGTCTATGCAGCGTCGACCCAGTTGAATGAGCCGGACTTCGACGCGTTCATAGCTGAACAAGAGGGTCAAGATACGATTAAATTTCTCCACGCGATCCAGAGATACCAAGGCGAGACACATCTGGACATACTTCCTTACAAAAGCAAGAAGGACGGCCGAAGTGTCACTCGCATCAGATTAGCCTGTCGATGTATCTTCTTTAACTTCGAAGCACAAGGTTTCCAATTCAACTTTGAATTGCAATGCTTGACATTTGAAGCGTGGGAGCGCTACTTGTTCACTCAAGCCAATCAAACAGACCATGCATGGATCGAAGATATACACGAGCTCGTTATGGGCAGCTCACGGCGTGCCATTGCTCACCGTCTTATGATGCGAGCGCAGCACTACGAATTGAAGGAGGAGGGTAGTCTTGAGCGCGCAGAAGCTGAAGAAGAAACGAAGGACGCCATCGAAGCAAATTACAATTTCAAGCCAAGGCGATGGCCTAACTATGAGGCTATATTGAGCAAGCGACAAATTGACATCGACAACATTCCAGCAGACGATCGTATGTGCCTAGTTTGCCGCTCAGACCTCGGACCTGAGACGCAAGCAGTGTCGTTCTGTGGTGATAACAGACATAACGCCTGTCAGGACTGTCTACTTCAACTGTGCCGGGCTATGGGACCTCTGGAAGCTAAGTGTGTGCTATGCGCCAAACGTCTGTTCTCCGAAGGAGAGGAATATGACTTCCTCACTGTCGGGTGGGTGCAGGGAGCATATCAACCGGATCCGGCTTATGCAGCTTGGGAGAACGCCTGGCGTGGTTGCGCTGACCTGGACTCACAAGCGCTGGACATAATGGAATTCACATTCAAGGATGAGAGGCTAAATCTTCATAATTGCGACCTCGTTGTCACTGTCTGGCTCCATTTCATGGACATCGAGCTTGTGTATCCCGACCCTGCACGCAAAAGCGTCATGAACACCCGTGAATGGGCATTGATCACTCAAGTTTTCATCTCTCTTATTTATAATAGGAGGGATGAAGAGCCCAAGTACGGTATTCTCTACATGTCTCTCGTGCGCGATCTTCAGAATTTCCTGGTGAGACGGGCTTGTTGGAAACGTGGCTACGAAATCTACGGACGAGCAAACTGCGAGTATCATCTTGAAAATGCTGAGCCCGAGCAAATATCAGCCAATCGCAGAGAAGGCATGCAGACATACGCTCATGGAATAGACCAGGTCATTTGTCGAGTGCTACATCGGACACTGAACTTCCTCCGACTAAGAGAGTGCTCGTGCCAAGCTGCGCCTCCAGAGGGAACACCGCAAGACGTTCTTTGGGACAATCGATTCCATACACATACTCCTGGTGGAATGCTATATTATGATCCTGTGTTCTTTGAACGCTTGTTTCCTCAAACGACGGGCTTCTTGCAGCGGGATTGGCGTGACGAAGCGTACTGGAAATTTTTCGATCGATTACCACAAGAAGCACCACACGAAGAATGATGCAGAGCTCGTAGTTTAGAGAAAGAGTATGTCGAGAGATCTTGATTGAGTCGCTGGTGCAGCGAGAGGTAGACGCTTGTCGTCTCATCAATACAGCATCTTCACCTCCCGCAGTGGGCAAACGCCATCCCGCAACTTCTTTCCATAATTAGCTGTACAATCCCCGCTAAGAGCTCGGACTAAGTCGCCGAAGCTACCCGCCCCCACTAGTTACCGTCTCTCGCCAGCCCGCATTGGCGGCAGCTTCTGTCGACGTGTGTCACAAGTGTCCAGAAGTGAAAAAGTTCTAAAAAGTCCCTTCTTCGCCGGTAATGCTCCTCAGAACGACTCGACAGCTTCCAGTTCAGTTCCTGATCGCCACTCGTACAGCACCAACCAAAAGCTTCCAGCACTTCGCTATCTTTGCCAAATCCAGAAACTACAGCAAAATGTCGACCGGAATCAGGCAGATCAGCACTGACAAGGCTATGAAGCGTGAGTCGTTGCGAGCGTACGGGACCGAGAAGTCATGCTAACAAAGAGCCTGTATAGCTGTTGCTGCATACGTGAGTAGTACCACGCCATCCAATTGACTTCATCCAAGATCAACACTCTTTCATCACATCGACAACACTCGGTACCGATCTCGGCTCTACCACTACGAAGGCCGTCCAAGTAAAGACAAAGAGCTAACTTTCGGCATCAAAATCTCTAGTCCCAAGCAGTCAACGCCGGTGGTTTGATCTTCGTCTCTGGCCAAATCCCAGCCAAGGCAGATGGAACTCTGGTCACAGGCAGCATTGCTGATCAGACTACTGCCTGCATTGAGGGATTGAAGAACATCCTCGAGGCTGCAGGAAGCTCAATCGCCAAGGTCACCAAGGTATGTTCGTCTCTTTCATCATCTTACTTGTGTAAATCATGCACAAACCATGATTCGTCACGTGCGAATTGGCTGTGCAACCGTGATCGACACCAGGAATTTGGATCTGATCTGCACGGGCAAGCGAGGCGAAGCGATCCTGGATCCTTTCCCAAGTATCCTTCGCCTTGCATCCCTTGCCGCAGATGGCATGACGAGATTTTCGGGGGCGAAGCTGATTCTAAATGTGCCCTAGGTTACCGTTTTCATCACTTCGATGGACAACTTCGCGGAGATGGTAAGTCGTTCATTGACAAGGCTATTACCGGTCCTGGCGTCATTGTTGCTGACATCTCGTCACAAGAACTCGGTCTACGAGAAGTACTTTGGCGAGCACAAGCCAGCTCGTTCCTGCGTTGCGGTCAAGGAGCTGCCGAAGGGTGTGCCAGTCGAGGTTG
Organism: Cercospora cf. flagellaris; assembly: GCA_005356885.1. Lineage (NCBI taxonomy): Eukaryota > Fungi > Ascomycota > Dothideomycetes > Mycosphaerellales > Mycosphaerellaceae > Cercospora > Cercospora cf. flagellaris. The sequence continues at coordinate 1,284,713 of RJLU01000002.1, forward strand.
AGGCTATTGCTCTGGCTTAGATGGAAAGCAAGTGAAACGGAATTGAAAGAGTATCTTGAGCACTTCTTCGTTCAGATGCTTCTACAGTATTGCACTGTTCATACAACAATCCCAAAACAATCGAGCAAAGTTTTTCGGACCAAAGTCGCCTCCACCTCTAATCTTGTTGTATATGGACCTGCTGCTCTCAAACTCCCGTCAAATGCAACACCAAACCAATGCAGCCAGCTCAAAGCAGGATTTGGCCCGCCTCATCTTTCCAATGCCTCGCCATGCAATGCCATATCCAAAGTGCCAGAATTTAACACTCCAATCTTATCTTTCCTTCTTTCTTTCCTTTCTTCTGCCGTTACCAAAAAAGTCGTAATGTTTTCGTACATCGTCGTTGCTGCCCTCATAAGAAGCGAATGAAATGGGGTATCATCTAGAACCGAACAAACAGCGAACCAGAATAGATGCTCCAGGTACAGCCATGAAAAAAAGCGAGCGGTATGGGGTATCATGCTTTCTCTCCTCTTTCGAAAACAAAAGGCCGCAATCATAATCCTCCAACATCAAAATCAAAATCATTCAAACCAGGTTTGTTCGTTCCTCTAAGCCTTTTTCATTTAACCCTTGGTCTTGTTGAACGTGTGTGTATGTGCGGAAAGAAAGGACTCTAGTGGGATCGGCTCAAATCATCAGTATGTGGAGATCGGGCCGGTGTGCATGCCTTGCCACGGGAAGAGTTCGTAGGGCTGCTGTGGTGGAGGCGTATTGTTGGCACTGCCATGTAGTCACGACATGGGCATGAAAGCAAAGTGTACGGGACCTTCGATCGGACTTGAAAAGGCTGACAGCGAGGCGGGAGTCATGTTGAGCGTTGTCGCTTGAGCGGTGGTGTTGCTGCCGGCTTCCAGGTCGGTCCATTTCCTGGCGCAGTGACGTGCTGGCCAACGCTCGGAGACCCCGAAGTCGAGCATCTGTGGATCGATGTTAGTATGGTGAGTAATAGTGGGGCTAAGTAATTGCTTACTTTTGCGCTGATGATCTCCCACTTGTACTTTTCCCAGTATTCGTGCGCGAGTTTCAATGCCTGGACGTCTTGATCTTCCCAAACTCGGAACTTCTCTCTCAGCCTCTTGTAGCGCATTTGAAGCGCTGCTACTTGGAAATTCTTGCCCTTGTCGTTCATGAAACGCGCTGCAATGTCTTTCCAAGCAAGGTTCTCGTCTTCTTTCAGTTGTACAAGAAATCGATCATCCTCGCTCAAGTCTGCCTGCGATGCTACCGAGGTCGCTCGTTTTCGGCGCTTGCCAGCCGATGATGGTAGGTCAAGGTCTGTTGCTTCATCCCGCTTGCGCTTGATTATCTCACCAGCCGGACTTGGTGCAATCGAAGCAAAGGCTCGTCGAGGTTGGGGTTGTCGGAGCTCTGGGGGACTTGATGTGCTATAGTGGTCATCTGTTGGATAGGTCTGGAACACATTGGGTGGAAATGTTGATGTAACTGGTGGTGTGGGTTGACCGCCTGCAGTCGTGTATTGGATACCTTGAATTCCGAGCCCGCTGGTTGTTTGCCATGTAATGGTCTCTGGTGATGGGCCAAATGTGCTTGGGCTACTCCTCGGTCTCCCAGGGTCTTTCATCATCTGAGGATGTTGAGATTGGAGCGGCATATGTATTCCGCATGTCGCAAGATTGAGGTCAGGAACGGACGCCCTTGCGTATGTCGTCCATGGTTGGCTCTCGACTGTGGATGATGGGTAAGGAGTGATGTATGAATCGTGGAAGCCATACTGCGAGCCATTAGATCCATGGAACCAGCATCGGGGCAGCTCGACTCCGCGAATTGCGGCGTTGAGCACAGGCAATTGACATACTGAACTTGGCGGTGCATACCATTCTGAGCCTTCGATGCCGGCAGTGGCATCAGGTCCCATGTGCGATGGGTCGATGGTGCCAGGCAACGTTGGAAATACCTGACCAGAGGTCATGTTGTCTGGCAGAAGAGAGAGTGTTGGTGGTGGCGAAAGAGCATGGAACGGGATAACCGGGAGGATGAGTATGCTGTCGATCGTGGTGATAGAAGACGGCTTGCGGAAAGCCTAAGGGAAGCAACACCATGCTGTGCGAGGCGGACGTGTTGGTGAATATGTAGGATGCGCTGCGAGTCCTTGCACCAGGCTAGGACGGTCAATCGACAAACGAAAGGCACAATGCATGCACGGGCACCAGGGCTGAGGTACAGAAGACAGGCTTATTTTCAGACGAGCGGGCGGGTCCCAGCAGCCGCGTGCCTCGCACCAGGGCGCCGCACAGGAGGCATAAGCTGCTGCTCTGTGCGCCGCCCGCCAGCCTGCGCGTGCGGTAGTGCTGCTGGCTGTTCGGCGCAGTATGGCAGGATTGGACGAGTGAAGGATCCAACACAGGGTCAAGGTGCCGTCTGTAGCTTTGCCGCCAGGATCGCATTAGGCTCATTTGACCAGCCTCTCACGTCGGCTTTGCTCTAATTAGCTGGCATTCTTCCCTCCTGGTCCTCGCTCACTGGCCGGTCCATGCGCGCAAGAACTGCAGTTCACGGCAGGAGCCGCTTGTCAGATCCCATCTGACACGGTTGACGGACAGCGAGGCTCACACTCATCACGATTGCACGACGAGATGCCACATGGAATCACCGACGACGACTCTGTGCCTCCAGTCTCCCATGCCAGGTGGCCTCCACGAGCGGCGTGGAGGGTGGGTATCGATGAGCCTCCGCAGTCCATTTCGAGCGCGCGTCTGTGCAGTCAATACATACACTGCCTCGTTGCGGGCTCCTCTGCGAGCGTCATAGCGACGAAGGCCTGGGCGCGACGAATGTGCCTGACTTCGTCGCTGTGTCTAAGCCTATTCGAGCATCTTGAAACCGCAGCATCGAGTGGATGGCGACGAAAGATGTCGCAGAGTGCGCAGGCCTGCTGCGGACATGGTTCCTTTGTTGCTATTCTGAGACAGACGTCGACAGGGAGAGAGGCGCACGCGCCAGAAAGAGATGAAGAGGAAGAGCACACCGATCCTTCTGGGCAGGCGAGTCCACAAGAGGAACCCCAAATGTTCCCTAAATAGCACAGACAAGGACAGAAAAGTCTGCTAATCTAACCCGGGCCGCTGCATTAGCTCCGCAGAGCTGGGTGAAGGATCGTGCGTCTTGCTCCCCACCTCCGCAGCTCGACTCCTCGTGGCAGCACGTTTGACACGCAACGACATGCACGACTTGGCGATCACCTTGCCCGGCGCTATGCTCGCTCCTCTTCTGCAGCAGGTAATAAATGACGCTGATCGTGATAATCGCTGCTGTGAATAGCTAAAGGCTGCATCTCATCCTCGCACAACCACGCGACGGTCCTGCCTAGCCACGGGCAAGCCCATGCAGACAGAGCTATAGGGCATGAGGGCTTGACTGCATGATACTTCTGCGGATCACAGTACCTCTGTCCGCATCCCTGATTTCGTGAATGCTAAAAGCACCGGAGCGAAGTTTGAAGGGATTGATGGTGCTGTATGTCCTCTTCTCGAAATTGCGTGATGAACGCTGCCAGCTGGGAGGACAGTCCGCGGGATGCATATTAGATGGGCCAAGAAGGCCTTCCGAAGCATAACGAAGGCGAAAACGACCTCGCCAGAGCTCATGTTTCAGGCGGTAAGAATTCTCCGCGTGGCGTGTTCTGCAGTATGCAGCAAGCCCACCACGTGGCTTGTCTTCACACTCGTCTTCGTGGGCACGATCATCCAGCTCTGTGCCAGTGATACAGAGCATTCTGTGACGAGAGCCGGTCTTGCATTGCTAGCTTCCGCGCGAGCCACTTGTCGCCATGAAAGTTCAGATATCGGTCACCGAATGCCTCAACAAAGCCGTCAGGCTCCGTAAGTCCCGGCAACATTGCAAAGCGGGCTCTGCTGGCGACTTTGGCCCTTCTCTTCGAGCGTGACGCCCGCTCTACATCTGTGGCCCCTCTCTGTTCCAGTGAGCCTTTCATCTCAAGTTTACGATGCTGCATGTCCCAGCTGGGGTTCGTATAGCGCAATCCCGCGACATCGAAGCGTAAGTGAGAATAACACCAGGTCCACATATACTGAGAAGACAGAGCAAGACCAGTGCTAGATCTGTCCAGCCTTTCGACGAGCCAATGTCATGCGGCCGGATCCGGACGCTGAGAGCGGCCGAGGCCATATACTCCAGCCTTGCGACTCAATTGCCTGTGAATCTATATTCATACGTCCAAGTACGATCTTCTCAAGGTTGCCAAGTCTTGTGCTACTTGTCATCGAAAGAACTTGTTGCTCGGATAGTGTGCACCCACCTCGAAAATCCAAAATATCAATTTCTTGCAGCGAACGTGGCAGTAAGTCGTTGACTTCAAAGGCTCCAGAACCCTGTACCTGCGGCAGATCTAGTCCGACCAAGCACATAGCAGGAACCTGGAGAATTTGGAGCATTGACAGTGGCGTCAGATCGCCAAGCGGACGATGTGAGGTGTTGAAGCTTGCTTCATCGAACTGGAATGCATCGTTAGGCTCGAGCCTCAATTTGATCAATCTTGGCCCGAACTGTCGCAGTGCATCCCCAATAGAGTGCCATTCGATAATGCAGTCTCCCACTGTCAGTGAACCCCAATGGACTGACAGGCTCTCCAGTTTTGTGCAGACTCCTAATAAGGACGCAAATCCAGCAGCATCCAGTAACGAATTAGTCAACTCGATGGTTCTTAGATTAGTCCTGCGGACAAGAAACTCTCGTAACTCATCTTCCTGTAAGCTTAGTGATCTCCCTCTAAGGGTGCAAAGTGTAGCATGACAGAGCAAGTTTTGCACGTCCTCCATGAGCGTGCAGCCTTCGGGCGCTCCATGTGTGAGCGTGTATTCTTTCAACTCAGGCAATAGATGATATGGCGCAACGAAGCCTGAAGCCAAGTTCTGCGTGTTGAACGTCCCAGCTGCCTGCAATATGCGGCCTATGCTTGACTCTTCCCATCCGGGCCACAGCTGCAAATCAATGCGGCGTATCTTTTTGCAGGAAGTGAGCAAGAGGGTCCAGCTAGCATACCCTTGCCCATCGCGCAAGTGCTGCAGAAGCTCTCTGTGTTTGATACCGTATCCGCCAAGCGTGAACAGTTCGCCCAAAGCTGTCCGATATGCTTTCCAGTCCACATCCCGAAGATCTTGACACGCTGTCTCTTTGTCTTCAGCTTGGGTGTACTGATCAACACCAATGTGGACATCCAGAATACAATTTCGCAGATCGGGCCGAGCAATTATCGTGCGCAGAAGCCGTCTCACTCTGCAGGCAGAGCCAGGCTTCCCAGCAGGCCAAACAATAAAGCGGTACAGGACCGGTTCAGCCAAACGGCGGAGTTTCTTGGAGGTCATGCACAAGCTCCGGAGCATCTGAACATGCTGCCAGCAGTCTTCATTAGGCGCAAGCTGTTGATGCCCAGCGGCACTTTCGATGATTAGCCCCAGCAACTCTTCTGGCAGGTCCAGGCCCGCCGCGGAAATATCCCTTGCTACGGATCCGTCACTCACGCGATGACATGTACCTCCTCTCCTCGGCAAACTGCTACACCATTGGCCCATTTCCGTGCGCTGGAAGTGGTTTATTTGTCCGTAGCAGGGTGTTGCTTGCGCAAATCCGGCGACCGCGCAAGTAATCAGGTTCCAGCCCTAACAATGTTCATGTCTTCTGAACCAGGTGGTCGGGAAAACATACCGAGACTCTGGGGCTAGCTTGCCCGCTGCCGTTGACCTGGTGCCTGCGCCCAGCATCGGGAACTTGAAACTTGATCCTGGCGGAGCTTCGACCCGTGGCCTGTTAATTAAGTCTGATTCCTTCCCTGGATGCAGAAATTTGAGTTAATTTCTGGTCCCTCAGAATGCGAAAGGGCTCTCACGCGTCAGACTGGCCTCGAGTTCCTCCGATAATGAATGGTGGGATTGGGGAATCATTCTGGCCCGCATGTGCAATGCCTTCGCCGTATGGTTGATTGGATGAGGCGTTTCCTGGAGTATCCACAGCTCAAATGCTCATCAACGCGTCAGGAGATGTTCGCTGACCGTCGCCGCGCAGAACATGAGAAGAAGCTCCGTCCGGCCTGCAATGACGCTCAAACGTGCAATCGCGTACACGAATTCCGAAGAGCTCCAAACGATGTTCCCCAGTTTTTGGATGCTAAGCAGATGGATGCTGCAGCCGATGATCGTTGGAAGGAATGAAGACCTGCGAAAACACGGGAAGGATCCAAAGTTAAACAGCTGACTCAGCATTCAAGGCTTTGCGAGGTGCGTGATCCGCGATGCAGCATCTCCTTTGACACCAGAGCACAGCAGCGCATGCAACTAGAAGTTTGGTGATACGCGCACAATCTCTGCAACAGGAGCATAATCTGCCGATAGATACAATGAGGAGCCGCCCAAAAGCGAGGCCACAGGCGATTGGCCATGAGACGACTTCGGCACCGTGATCGCCAAAACAGAGCTGGCTACGCGAAATATATGATCAACTTGTTATGCCTCTGCGATCAGTATGTCGGGAAAGCCAGATGAGCTACCAAGAGCTCGCTCCCGAAGCTGGGAAAGAACCCGAAGCAGAATTCCAGTACTGACCAGGAGCTATTGAGCGAGACGGAGAACAGATATTCCGGCGTGATTCCACTGAGGCCGCCATGACACACATGCTTTGCAAGTGCAGACTGAAGATTGTTAAAGCCACTCTTCTACAGCTTCAAGGCTTGTTAGGCCGCCCTAGCAGACTGAATATACGAGGCCAGATCACCTAAGAGGTACGACCCATTGCGAACGAATGTTCAAAGTCCGCCCCTATCCGCAACGAACGCTTCATTCCATGCCCTGCACGACCTGGCCGTCCTCTAGATCCCGTCGACTTCTCAGGTCTGGATCGATTACGACTTCGTCAGACCTATTCCTGTGACGAGCACGTTCGACCCAGAACCTTCGGGGTCTCCAACGTTGTTGTTATGCCCTAAGGCACGCAGGAAACCCGCCATGAAGCTCACGTAGCTTTCCGTCTCGTTTAGCTTCTGGCCGTCATAAGCAGCAAGCAGCATTGTGAACATCCATGCAATTGGGCGTTCGCAACAGAATTGCCAAATGTTTGTCTACCTGCCAACCAGTCAGCATAAGCCAATCGATCAGGAATTTCCGTGTACAAGCATCGGAAATGATACAACACATTCCCCTCTCAGTTCCAAGACTCGTCATTCAGCAGTCTCGGCCCAGCTTAAGTCGTCGCTTAGCGTTCGTGCATTTTCACGTCTCACTGTATCAGGCATGAGTCCCTAGCTGGAGTAGCCTTAATGCACTGCAACGTTCTTGGGTCAGACTTCGAAACGTCCAGCAGTCAAGGGATGCGTGAGGTTGGTGCTGGCCTGTTTGTTCCGAACCTTGTGGACAGAATAGAGTATCGCTATAACTCACCTCTTCTTGGACGGCGGAACTGCCATGTGAGTTGTGTTGATGTACTGGAGCTATACGCGCATGTCAGAGATATCATGCACACGGTTGTGACGCTATCAGACTTGGCTTTCGGAAGCTATCAGGACAAGCGCTTCCGGAAGCGCTTCATCGCAATGCTCCAGCTGAGTGAAAGGTGTCGAATGCCATGGACACAGCTTGAACACTTCTTTTCACGCGTTGCGAAGGCTGTGACAGATCAGTCGAAGTTTTGCAATACTCGCAAACAGTGCATCTAAAGCATGTTGGATTGGATTTTCTTAGTACGCGAAATATGTACAAGTACTGTCGAGCTGCTGCAGTGTACGCGAATGGCAGAAGGTCCACACGATGCATTGCATCGCTTTCCCAACTCGATGGGCCGGCTTTTGACTGAGCAAGTTGAGATTGAAGCGTTCTGCTGGCCAACCGCCCTACCGGAATGAGGCCGAGGGGTGATGTCCGTGTCAGAAGGCCCGATGTAACGCCTGGACTTTTGTCTCGGCGCGAACAAACCTAGAAGTTAGCATTCAAGAAGACCATAAAGAAAGAAAAGGAGAAGATTAGAAGAAGGCTTCGTGATGCTCGAGTATCCCGACTCATAGAGTAGTTCTCCCATTGCTCGATTGTCATTCCGGCGTGACGACGCGCTACCAAATACACATGTGCAGAATCGCCCGGCCCATCCAGTGATACATGCTCTCGCAGCACAACTCGCTTTCCTTCATTACAAAAAAGGGCAAACTCCTTGCGCTTATGCTGGTGGTAGTTGTTCCGCGTATATTATCGTCGATCCGATGTGAGCTTGCGTGAAGGTGCTTAGACGGCCATGATGGCGGCACCACCAGCGGCCACGAGGCCGAAGAAGCTGATGGCGACGTTGGCAGCGGCACCAGTGGCTTGAGCAGGTCGCGAGGCGGTGGCGGTAGGGGCGGTGGTAGAGCCGTAGGTGGCCAAAGAGGTCTTGGTGTATCCACCTGGAATCATTGTCACGTTTTGGGCTGGCTTTGGCGAGCCGGTGGCGATTGGGTAGTAGACGCTGGCAACGCTGCTGGTGGATGGCACAGGCTTAGTGTAGGCATCTGGGGTCTTGGCAGCGCTGGAGGAGGAAGAGGAGGAACCACCGTAGCCGGCTGGGGTCTCGTCGGTCTTGTCGGACTTCTTGTAGCCTGGGTTGGAGATGCCGAATTGAGTGGTGTACTGGTATTGTCCGGTGGCGTCGACGATCAACTGAATGCCGTAGCCCTGGGCGTTCTGTGATGCGAGGTATGCGTGTCAGTGAAAGTTCTTGCCGCAGCTGAACGAGAACCGCGGGGTGGGCAGGCGCCATTCTTACCTCAGTTGGCTCCAAGTCCGTAGATGGAGTCCAGACGTATGTGCCCTTGTTCTCGATCTTCTCGATGATTGGGTATTGTGGAACAGCGTTGTTGCTTGGGCCCTTGAGGAGGAGGAGAGTGACGGTGCCCTCGGTGGTTGGCTCCCAGGTCTGGAAGTAGCAAATGGTCAGCAAATTCTGTTGCCAACAACAGACCTCGAGTCAGCTGCGCGCGACTTACGACAGTGAAGCCCTCGCCAACTGGAACAACCGAGTTCAAACCAGGCTGAGAGATAGGGTTGCCCTATATTTCACATATGAGCATTCCACCTTCGCAACTCGAATAACTTCATCGCCTGACCTCTGGCTTGTCACCAACTGGCTTGGTGTATGCGGCGGCAAGGCCGAGAAGGCCTGCGAGGAAGAGCTTGGAGAACATCTCGACGAGCTTGTGAGGTTTGTTCGATTTTGGAGATCGGAATGTGCGACTGGCGCGTGTGCTGAAAGAGCGACTATGGCTAGGTAGCGCGGTGATTAAAGAGAGGCTGAAGAACAGACGTCTTCGATGGTGTTTGCACGTGAAGCGTGAAGTGAACTTGTGAACGCCAAAAGAAACCTTACCGCGCGCGCAGGGCGATGTCGCCTTTCTATAGCGGACGGGCGGCTCGACCGGTCAGCCTCGCAAGGGAGATGACATATCACATGGGCGTGGCATCCGTGTGTTGAGGTGCTTGGGGGGCATCTCAGACGGGCGGGTGAACTGCACATGGAAGCGCTTGGCCCGCAGAGGGCTCGAAGAGTCGAGGCGCCGTTGCGAAGATGAAATGCAGCGAACCACAGCGCTGCATTGGGGAATCTTCCTTCTAGTGGTATCCACACATGGCCGCCCTTAGCGGCCTGCGAAATTGCCCAGGTGTGGTGCGAGCGGCGGACGCACGCCAGCCTGTGGTGGCAGCTAGCCTACCTGGGCGAAAGGAGTGAGGCAATCTCGGCTGTATGCGTGCTGGCCTACGAAACAATAAATCCTTCTCGCCAGCTCGATTCGCGTCGACGCATTATTTTTGGGCCCATCTGCGATCGCGCAAGACCGGTCTGAGACAGAGCAGAGATGCAGCGGCATAGAAAGAGATGGGAGAATAGCGAGAATGAAGAAAACGACCAGAGATGTCCACAAAACAACGACAAGCTTCTGCAGCTGTGGAACCACGGGGATCACGCTCCACGCGGGCAGCACGTGAGGAGCTGTCACTGTCAACATGATTGCCGGGCTCGTGCTACTGCATCACCGCGAGACAGGACAGCACTTGTTTCATGGATCACAACCAGGGCGCGTTTCAATACATCGGCTTTTCCCTGTTCGTCACGGATGAAGTACCATCAAAGTGGTTAGGGTACGAGAATTTTTGGATATTCGAACTGTCGTATGTACAGAGGTGCTCCCATTGCCTGCCATACAATTCTTCACCATAGACCCAGCCTGCTGCAGCGCCAACACGGCCAAACACCAGAAACTTGTCTGCCAGCGAGGGTCATCATGGGTCCCATGTCTGAAATTGCATCTCGTGCGCCTGTCGTTGCGCCGTGTCGAGGACATGAATGAAAACATACGAGAAACAGGTACGTTGCGATTACCCGCAAGCGTTCACTACCACGAAGTCAGTACAGGATCATATCAGAATGACAGACGTCAAACTCACGCTGTGAATCAAGCGGTTGAGGCACGAGACCGCCCGCCACCAAATCTCGGAAGTGCCACTCTGGAGCAGCTTCATTCTTCCAGCACCAGAAAATCCATCCAGCGGCCTTCTCATAAGCGGCGATTTGCGCAGCAATGAACTGCTTGATGTTGTTCTTCTCATCTCCGCTCAAGCCATCGACACTGCCGGATGTCTTTCGATCGCACGAGCCAATGTAGCTGGAACCTTGGCCGTCTTTGTTGAATGTTCCATCGTAGCGCGCACCGACGCCTCGGCCGTTCAGGTACTTCGCGCAATCAGTTTGCGCACCGGACCACTCTCCAGCGATTGTCCACTTGTTGGTGGAGGCCATCTGACCACCGAAGCCGCACGCAGTGCTGATGTGCTGTCCTGGGCTCATTTGGAGCTCGCCACTGCTAAAGACTTCATAGTGGTGTGTATCCAGGACCAAATTTTGCATGCCGGCACCAAATTCATTCCAGCTTGTGACACCCATGAACGCATCGTGAAACACGACTGCAACCGGGCTGTCGCGAAGGCTTCCCCATCCATCGTAATAGAACTGTCGAACGACGTTCATGTCTAGCTGTGGGCCCATCGGTTCGTTCAGCAACTCAATGGATGAGACAGTCGGATTGTTGGCGTAGTCGTCGCGGATCCGGTCCAAGGCGTTCCGCGTTTGTTGAACAGAATCTCCTTGAGTCCACCCGACCGGCCCCCTCTTGCCTGAATTATCAAAGCCATTTTGAGAAAGAGGTGCGCCGTGCAGGTCGATCATCACTGTCAAGCCATTGTTTCCAGCCCACTGGACGATGTCCGGAAGGTGCTCATATGCACCCTGCACGTATGGGTCTCCTTCTAGGGGTGCGACAGCCCAGTAGCCAATGGGCACGCGAACGGTATTGAGCCCATACTGCTTCATGAGCGCAAAGTCCTCTTCGGTGTAAAAAGTACTCCAATGCTCTTCCAGCCGCCTCTTCGCTTCATCCTTACCAAGCGTTTCGCAGAAGGTATATTCTTGCACCAGTCAGTACGGCCACAAGCTCATTACATCCACTAATACACACCATCGACGACATTCTCTGGCGTAGCTTCAAATATCGACGGAGTGATCCATGGTTCCAGCACAAACAGGCCACCCAGATTCACTCCGCGAACCTTCTCTTGTCCAAAAGGAAACTTCAATTGCCTCCGTTCAATCGCGCCTGCGGGAGTCGCTTGGCTCAAGTCGGCCAGCAGGGCCACTGCAAGTGTGGCCAAGGTAGAAAACGTCATTTTGGTCGTCTGCCAGCTGACCAAATGCAACGGAGAATGAAAGGATCGAGTCGAAGTGTGTTCAGTCCACTTGCTGAAGTCCAGCAGCAAAAGTATAAAGGAAATGTGCAGTCAGTAGTAGAATTCAAACACGGAGTCTTAGACTCGTGCAATGAAATGAGTCGAGAACAAAATGGAGATGGCAGCAACTTACCTTTACCGGGGCACCCATTCTTAAGTAAAGCGACACGGTTCAGTGATCGTCCGCAAACAGAAACGGTCGTTACACCCACCCAGCAACGGTCGACGCAGATCTGCCTGAGCCATGCGTTCAGCGCGCGGTTCTCGACCAGACGTTGCAAGGTCCAAAGGGCGCTTGACCTCCTCGCCCACGCAGAGGAGCAAGCGCCATGGACAGCGAACCATGTTGCAGCGAGCGTTGCTTGTGACCTGGCCCCACTCGCCCGGTAGACGGCTGGAGAGACTCGCCACGACGCAAGAGGTTCGGTGCTGTGACCAGACATGGCTTAACAGATCAGCGCGGTGTGAGGTGTTGTCTGGCAGCTTTTCCGCACATCATGAGGACCATGACATAAGACAGCGCAGAGCTGCTGCCGAGCGCAGGGTTGCAGCTCGGTGGCTCAGGTACCATCGTTCATTGGCTGTATGAGGCAACAAGAATCATGCGGGCTACTGCAAGGGAAGTGTGCGATGCGCCCGGCCGCCTATCCTGCGACAACGGTATCCCGACCTAGTTTTAGCCACCTGCGATTGACTAGAGTCACAGAGTCGCAAACGTCGCCATGATCCAGCTTGTCGTTGCGATCGATTCGCACGTTGCAGGACGTTCTGTCAGTCGAAGAGTCGTGATTCAACGGCAGGGCCAACCACCCGGAGCGTGCGGTTCGCAGGGAGTCGAGAAAGGAGGTGCTGAAAGCAAAGCCAATGCTCCACTTCCCTCGCACTCGGCTCCGCTGCAACCAAGAAAATAATCGCCCGACCGGCTCGGCTGGGAGATGCAACACTTTCCACGCCAGAACCAGTCAGAATCGCTGCTCAAGCGAGGGATAATCCGTCGCAAAACAAGGCAGCTGCACGGCGAGTTTCTCTTTCCAGCAGAAGGATTGGCTGCTTTGCTGTCGCCGAGGCGTCAAGCCCGCCGAACGCCGAGTCTGCCACTAAAGAACAGAAGCGTGTCGAAGCCTGCGAAGGCCGCAGAACAGACTTTCTCGTGGACCCAGCATCACGCCCCCATTCTCTCGAAGCGGTAAACGGAACTTTTCGGGCAATAAATTTCATCGGCGGCAGCGCCATGTCTCTGATGTGCCGAAGGCAGGATTTCGTTCCCAGCACAGCCAACGTCGTCCAAATCAGCCTCCTTGCCTGCACAGGTCGAGAACACCCGCTCTGTACGACTTGCCATGCTCACTGTTACAACAGAAATCATCGGTTTGTCGTCAGGACATGCAATTCCGAGGCCATGGCACAGAGGGTGAGACGATCACACTCCTCGCGTGTTCTGCTCTCCACATGCTCCAGATCCACATTTTCTGCGGGGTACGTTAGCAGACTGCTGGGTCCGAAGGTCAGGCATGTCAACAGCATCAGGTGTCTAGACAGCTCACTAACCTAGCTCTACCACTACTTCACCTCTTGCCGCACAGCTCGTAGCCCTTGCGATCGGCAGTCGGAACAGTCCAGAAAGCCACGATCTACATGCCGCAGCCAATGGCGGGACTTGTTCGGGCGGCGTAGGAGCGGTATAGACAGCTCTGCAGCCATGTTCCTATAGTCACCAGACCGGAGTGGCGTCATGGTCACTGCTTCGTGAGGTTGCAAGGGCTCTGAGGTCACACGGCGTGGTGTGTTTTCGCTGTTGCCCTGCGTGAAGCTCATGCTGATCGTATAGTTGATCTTTGGCAGGTGACACACGCGGGATGGGAAAGGGTCGACTAATGGAGCTGGTGGATGACTGCGTAAGTGGCTGTGGGACAGGGCAACATTTCAGAACATCCAGGACGGTCACAGCAGGCGTCGCATTGTCGAAACACACCGGGAGAAGAGGTCCTGGAGCGTCGAAGCATAAGATGTGATCGGGAAACAACGACGTTGTCAACTAGCATCTGTATTTCAAGCCATCTCGTATTGACATGGCTTGGCTCGAAGCCTATTGACGGATCTACAGCCAAGTAGGTGATAGGTCTATCTTCGTTCATCTCTTCCGCCAGCTCGATCATCCGATTTGATATAATGTTACCAGGATAATGTCTCACTTCTCGAGCGGCTCTTTCGTGGGATCCCAAGCACATGGCGAATACTCTCCAGTATCCAATGCTGCAAGATCCTCCTTGTCCAACTCGAAGTCATACAAGTTGGCATTTTCCTCGATGCGCGAGAGCGTGACGCTCTTGGGCAGGATCACGAATCCTTGCTGTAGACCCCATCGAAGCAGAACCTGCGTGGGAGTCTTGTTGTGCTTCTTGGCGATCGGAGTGAGAGCAGGATCCTCGTTGCGGGTGGCTCTGACCAGAGGAGAGTAGGCTTCAAGCACGACGTTGCGGGCCTGACACCACTTGACGATGTCTGGGCGTGCAAGCCATGGATGAAGTTCGACTTGGTTGACTGACAGGATCCCGGCTTCCTTGGGTGACGATTGCTGCTTCTGCCATGCCTCTAATTCATCCAGGTGATGGACACCATAGTTTGAGACACCGATAGAGCGGACCTTGCCCTCATTGACGGCTTCGACGAGCGCCTGAGCAAAGCCAAGTATGTCAACTGACTGTATACAGTGACATTCTACACGAGCACAAACATACCTTCCAAGCTCCAAGTCTGCCCTCCCTACCTCCGTATGGAGCGTGCAGTAGGTACAGATCAATGTAATCGAGTCCCGTCTTTTGCAGACTCTCATCGACGCACTTCTTGGCACCTTTGTAATTGACTTCCTTTGGCGGCACTTTGGAGGTGAAGAAGAGTTGTTCACGGGGAATACCAGCTCCTAGCATACCCTTCGCCGTCGGCTCTTCGTTGCGGTATGCCGTAGCGCTGTCGACATGACGATAACCAGATTTGATAGCGTGGGTGGTCACTTCTTGGCATTGGTCTGCTGGGCTGCAGAAGATAAACAAAGTCAGATCGGTGTTTACGGAATCGTGATGCCCAGACCGCCCAGACCAGGTGCATAGACTCACGTTTGGTAGACACCTGGGAGTGGTCAGCTGTGAAGGACCCAATGCCGATTGAAGAACGATAACGGAGCTTGTTCATATGGACGACATAACGAGCATCCGAACAAGTCGCAGGACTATCGAATAAAGGAACATCTCGCAGACTTACCATAACCAAGCAATGGGAGCTCATAGCCCGAAGCGAGCTTGACGGTGGAGTTGATATTGAGCTTCTGCGACATGGCTGCAGCGGTAGAGGAAGATCGAGATGGAAGATGTTTCGCGAGTAGACTGGCTCTTCTTGCGATGTTCATACCAATTCACGCAGCACTTGGGATGATGGAAAGTGAGTGTGTAAGTCCAGGCACACATCTGATGGCGACAGCGCGGTACGTCACGAACGTCAGTGCGTTATGCTTATTGCGAAGGTGGGTCGGAGGGGTCCTCAAGTGTTGACTCGATATTCTGAGCTCTCATAGACATGTAACGCATCACTTTCTCATCCACTCCTTTGTTTTGCGAACGACTTGATCAGGCCCCGTTTGGCTCTCGAGCACAACTTCTACCAAATCTCCGAACCATCGCCCTCCCGCACGACCGAGATGAAGCTCATCCGCCAGAACATCATCGAGAAAGATGGCTCCGGAAGTGCAACTCTCAAGCCAGAAGAGCCCGAGGACATGTGGCATTGCTACAACCTCATACGCCCCACTGACCGCCTACATGCCTCCGCCATTCGCAAGATATCATCTGAGACAGCGACGGGCAGTACGAGAAACGAACGTGTGCACATGCACTTGACGATCAAGGTCACGAAACTCGATTTCGATCCGCAGGCTGGGCAATTACATGTATCAGGGCAGGTAGCGGAAGAAAACAAATGGGTCAAGCTGGGCAGTTTTCACACACTCGATCTTGAGCTCCAACGAGACTTCACGCTAGAAAAAGAGGACGGCTGGGACAGCATCGCGCTCGATACTCTTCGAGAAGCCCTTGACCAGACCAAGACTGCAGTTCTGTGGGCTGTCGTCATGTCCGAGGGTCTTGCCAACATCTGTCTCATCACCGAGCACCAAACAATACTACGTCAAAAAATCGAAAAGTCGCTTCCGAGGAAACGGCAGGGATCCAGCGACCACGAAAAGTCTCTCCAGTCCTTCTTCAAAGAAACGTTCGATTCAGTCCTTCGACAAATGGACATCTCATCTTCAAAAGACCCTCTCCCTCTTCTCCTCGCCAGTCCAGGCTTTACAGCGTCCAGCTTCCACTCCTACATCAAGGAGCAAGCGTCAGCCTCTGCCGGGAGTAACAAGCCCTTACTGGCACTAATACCTAAGATCACTGTCGCGCACTCTGCATCAGGCCACCTACACTCCCTCCACCAAGTGCTCTCCTCGCCCGCCGTAACATCCCAACTCAGCGAAACGAAATTCCTCCGCGAAACACAACTGATGGAAAAGTTCTTCACGTTGATGAGACAGGATGATCCCAGGGCGTGGTACGGACCACGAGAGTGCGTGAAGGCCGTTGAGCGAGGGGCTGTGGGCAAAGGAGGAGGTGTTTTACTCATATCCAATGCGCTCTTCCGGAGTCAAGAGGTGGATACAAGGAGGAAGTGGGTTGGGGTTGTGGATGAAGTGAAAGAGCAGGGTGGTGAGGTGAGAGTACTGAGCAGTATGCATGAAAGCGGGAAGAGACTAGAAGGCCTGGGCGGCATTGCGGCAATTCTGACATTCCCGATTGAGGACCTGGACGAAGGGGAAGAGTTCGATGATGGCGGGTTCGATTTGGAAGGAGATGAGGAATTTGTCAACGGAAATGGGCAGCATGATGAGGAAATCGACTTCTTATGATGCACATGTCATGACTTGTTATGATGATTACGACATTGCATGGAGAAGCGAATGGAAACTAGATACCAGAAACATCTACAGGCCTCGTAAGGGATTTACACGCCGCTTTACTAGAGAAACCAGTCTTCTTGCTTCCTACATTCCCATCTCTTGGACGACCGGAACGACATTAATCCCTACAGTACAAAGCATCATTCAAGACATTCCACTCCCCAGACGGATCGACTGTTTGCTCATTCAACCCTAGTATCTCTGCCTGATACAGTGCAGCTGGGGTTCTCTGTCTCTAGGCGCGACGCAGCCAACGAATCAAGACCGTGATGAAAGATCGCGAAGTGTGTACGTTTTTGAGTTCCACTCTGCTGTTCGCAAGTACATGTAGGCTGCCTGACAGGAAGTGCCAAGGCCTTAGGGTTACATGCGCAACAACTTGTGGGACGACAGCGACGACATGGATTGTGTGATCCAGCTACAGCTATTGCTTTTGTGAGCCCTTCAGGCGTAAGGCTTTATACTCGCGAATTCTGAAAGTGCTATGTCATGAAGTGATTCTGATATCTTGCTTTGTGTTCCTGGCCGCCTTTTGCAAATCCAGCCAAGCCCAGCATTGCGATCGTCGTCTGCACATGCAGCATAATGGAGTAAGTCAAATAACAGTCACATGTCATCACAAAAGAAACGAACGGAGATTAATCAAAGAAGAGCATGAAAAGGGGAGAGATAATGTGATATCGGCAGTAAGTTGACGCCGTTCGCCATTCAAGTACACAGCACCGTAATTGTCATAACAGCGTAGCTATCCAACATATGGACTAGCGAAAAAGCACAGAACTCCACCCGAAGCCGCGGGAAAACGCCTTTTGGTCGTCCATCTTCATGCAGAGAGTAGTTTTTCGACCTAACTGTAGAGCTTCTTCTCCACGCCCACCATACCATGCACATTACCCTCCGCCTGCGCAGAAGCAGTTCGGAACTCGAATCGCACATCACCCGATCGAACGCCCTTCTGCAGAGCGCTCACACTCTTGACGCCGGCATCTTGGAGCGAGTGTTGCAGACCGGCCGACAGGTATGGAAGGAACTTGGTGACAGAGCCGCGATCCAGCACGGAACCAGAGACACCCTGTGCAACGAGGACCTTGTCACCCTCGGAGAAGTACCGCGCAGTACCGGCATTCTTAGCAGTGTTGTTCGCCTTGTCGCCAGAACCACCAGCCTTCTTGTCCTCCATGGCATCAATCGAGCCCATACCACGGTATGTCTTGCGGAGCTGACCGTCAGGACCAACGACGTAGGCACCTGGAGACTCGGTTGTGGCTGCGAGCAGACCACCCATCATGATGGTGCTGGCACCGAGAGCGATGGCCTTCACAATGTGTCCAACGTTCTGAATACCACCGTCGGCAATGCAAGGAATGCCAAACTTGCTGGCAAATTGCGTGACCGAGAAGACGGAGGTGGCTTGTGGACGGCCGACAGCCATGACCTCCTGCGTAATGCAGGCAGATCCCGCTCCCATACCAATGCGGAGACCATCGACACCAGCTGCAATCAGCGAAGCGGCCTGGTCGCGAGTAACAACGTTGCCGCCGATGACATCGAGCTTGGGGAAGTTTTGCTTGATCCACTGGATCATCTCGATCTGGTACATGGAGTTACCCTGGCTCGAATCGAGGATGACCACATCGAGGCCAGCTTCGACGAGTGCTGCCAGACGCTCCTTGTCGGCAGGTCGCGTGCCAATGGCAGCAGCGGAGAGTAGCTGTTTCGTGCCTGGCACCTTGGTGGCCAGAGGGTAGTTCAAGTTCTTCATCAAATCGCTGCGGCTGAGCAGAGAGATGAGGTTGCCGGCGTTGTCCACAATTGGCAGCTTGCCCTTCTTACTCTTGCTAAGGATGGCGTTGGCCTCGGTCAGGCTCACGCCCTGCTGTGCGGTAACGAGGTCGGTCGACATGATTTCGGTGACAGGAGAGTCGAGGTTGGCGTGGAATTGGGTGTCTCGAGGCGTGACGATGCCGATCAGCTTGCTCTTGAGCTGGCCGCTCTCTGCACATCCTGTCAGCTCATGGTCTTTCTGTGCGATTCGACATGATTGTGCGATGAAGGTGGGAGTCAGAGAATCAATTTCTCCCCAGCGCGCCGAGCACACTGGCAAGGCACGTGCGGTTGAACGAAAGTTAATAATTGTGTTTAGCATCACGCGAGGAAGGGCAAGAGGAAAAGCGTAGAGCGAATTGCATACCGGTAACCGGGAAACCACCAAAGCCCCACTTCTCCTTCAAAGCGATTGCGTCCGCAACGGTGGCAGTGGGCGAAAGAACAATGGGGTCTGTGATGAAGCCGTTCTCGAAGCGCTTGACCTTCCTGACCATCTCGGCTTGTTCCTCGACAGAGCAGTTGTGGTGGATGACACCCACACCGCCAAGAAGAGCCATGTGGATGGCCATGTTGTGCTCGGTGACAGTGTCCATGGGCGAAGAGGTGAACGGGGTCTTGAGCGTGATGTTACGCGTCAGTTTGGAGGTCAAATCGACATCGCTGGCGGGGAAACCAATGTAGCCCGGGAGCATGAGGAAGTCGTTGTAGGTCAGACCGCCCATCTTCTTCTTGTCCATGAGGTCGTATACCGAGATGCCATCCTTCTCGCCGTACACCTTCAATGCCTCCAGGGCAGTGGAGGGGTCCTCGTAGTGCTCGTCGGCATCGCCGTTGCTCGTTCCGTTCGCGAGCGCCTGCATGACGGGCTCTGCTTGCGGCTTCTTGAGGGTGACGCCGTCGTAAGGCTGCTGAACGCCGTTCATGGTGGCGGGGAGGGGTGTGCGATGCAAAGGAGGATCGTAGTCTGTCGCAATGGATTAGCAGGTGGAATTCAGTCGCTCGATCCACGCAAAGTACTTACCCCAAGGAAAGAAAGAAAGGACTCGCAGTTGGCGGCAAGAAAATATCGAGTCTCGCGCCGTGCGGATCTATCCGCTCGATCCTTGTCTTATCGCGTCACCCGCAGCCGAAAGTCAAAAGTGGGTAGGCGAGCGTAAACAAACAGAGAGCTTTTCGCGGGTTCTGTGTAACGAGGCCGCCATTGTGCCCACCTCGTCGCCTCTCACATTCCTCCTCGACTATCTTCATCGTGACATGCGTCTCGTCTTTCCATGTCTCGCACCCACGTGAAATCGGTGGTCTAGGGAAGTGCCATGCCGTTGAGCCGAGCGTCGATGCACGCCGCCTTTGCATAGCAACCACTCCCAAAACGCGCCTCGCCTGGGCACGCTGCATGCTTCCACCTCACATCCTCAACACCACCCTCGTCCCTCACTTCCAGACCGACGCCCGGCCTGACTCGGGGCAGGCACCACCGCCAACATGCCTTCCTACCCGGCCGTGAGCTCGCCGACCTCGCCGCCGCACAATCGCTTTCGAGATCACAGCCCGACCAAGTCGTCGCCGCTACGGCACATGAGCACGCGCTCCAACAACAGCGATACCGATCGAGCTGCCATTGTCAGTCGCCAAGCTGCCTTCAGCAGTAATGTGCCCTCTACCTATCATCGACCAGGCCTGTCTGGACTGGACACATCAGGGAGTGATCCCTTCCTAGTACCGAGCACCACAACATCAACGACCACCGGCGCGAAACGAGATAGATCCGAATCGCCGGTCAAGAAGAACGCCGCATTTGCCAAGTGGGAGCAGCGCGAACAGGCCGAGCAAGAACAGAATAAGCTGCAGCGTACGCCCTCGAGAATGGACGTGTCACCCCGAAAAGTGCGCGACGACGACTGGCGCACCACCTTGGGCAGGAGTGAAAGTCGTGGAGCCTTGAGGCCAGTCGCAGAGAATCGAAGTCCTCCCACCAGACAGCCCCCGCCGTCCAGCAATGGCTTCACTCACCTCCGGACCGAGTCGAAGGAGAACATACGGGAACGACCGCGGAGTCGCGAGAAGCTGGATTCGCCGTTCGCATCACCCACCAAATCACCTGGCCACACACGAGGCGTTAGCGAAGATCTAGCATTGCGGCCAGCAAAAACACCCAACCGTGTCACATTTGCAAGCGAGGACATCACTGTGAGATCTCCTTCGCCCGAGCTCAGATCGCCCCCTTCGCCCACCAAAAATAGTCTGGCGACGCTGTCGCGATCAGACTCCATGCGCGCCAGCACACGACCGTCCCGAGCGCGAGGGCATGCGCGCTTTGGCTCTACAGATATGGCCCCTCCACAGTTAGACGGCGAAGACCTCGGCCAGCTGCAAAAGTCGTCGACACCCCAACTACGCCATCTCAGTAAGATCGCTACGCAGGAGGGTGTGGCGGACGACTTGGGCGTGCACAAGCCGGAAGAGCAGGTGACGGGACTCATGGGGAGGAGAAAGCTGCAGCGATCAGGATCGGTCAAGCCTAGAACGCCCAATCAATCACAGTTCGCGTCACAGTATTCAAGCACAAAATGGATGGATACGCAAAGGAAACATTTGCAGGCTTACGAATATCTTTGTCACATCGGAGAAGCGCGGGCGTGGATCGAGGATGTACTGGAACCAGAGAAGCTGCCTCCCATTGTGCAGCTAGAAGAGGCTCTCCGGGACGGAGTTACGTTAGCTGAGGTGGTAGTCCGCCTCGCGCCCAGACTACCGCCCGATCAACAACAAGCCTTGGGATCGAAACGAATATGGCGAGGTACGCCGCTTACGTATCGCCACACCGACAACACTGCGCTCTTCTTCCGCTTCCTGGCAGAAATCGACCTTCCAGAGCTGTTCCGATTCGAACTGATCGATTTGTACGAGAAGAAGAACATTCCCAAAGTCATATACTGTATACACGCCCTGTCATGGCTTCTCTTCCGCCAAGGCGTTACAGACTTCCGGATCGGCAATCTCGTTGGTCACCTGGAGTTTGAAGAGCACGAACTGGAGGCGACGCAGAAGGGCATCGATAAGAGTGGTGTTGCCATGCCCAACTTTGGTGGCATGCGAGAAGCAATGCAGATTGAAGAAGAGCCAGAACCTCCTCCACCCACCGAAGACGAACTGCTTGCGGAGCAAGAAACGATCATCGTAGATTTGCAAACGCAGATTCGAGGCTCGCTTGTGCGACTACGGCTAGGTAACACCATGCAAGACTTGTGGGACGTGGAAGAGTCAATAGCGCATCTCCAGGCTATCGCCCGCGGAGGCTTCGCACGAGAAGTCTTTGATTTCAAGTATGCGACCCACAATGCTAATTCGCAATTCCAAGCGGCGGTCAAAGGGTATCTGGTTCGGAAGAGACTCCATCGGAAACGGGAAGCATGGACGCAGAATAAGGACGCTGTCGTCAAAGTCCAAAATCTGTGGCGAGGCCGGCAGGCGAGGGCTCAGACGAAGACGATCCGCAAAGAACTACAGGCGCATCGTCATGGCCTCAAAGAGCTGCAAGCGGCTCTACGTGGTGCGATTGGGCGATGGCGTGCTGGCGACTTGTGGCATGAGACGAGAAGCGAGGAAAATGAGGCCAGAGTCGTGGAGTTCCAAGCTGCTGCGAGAGCTGCGCTCGAGCGGATGCGAGTCGGTGGCATCATGAATCAGCTCTGGGATCAAGAGGCCACAATTGTCAAATTCCAATCGATGCTTCGAGCTCAAGCCGTCCGGTCTCTACAGGAGGACACTAAAGAAGAACTGGAAACAACACAGCAAGCGCTGGATATTGTGCAGCTGCAGGCGGCCGCCAGAGCCATGATTGAGCGTCGACAACAAGCTGTAGCTCATGGTGAGCGCAAGTTCGAAGAACCAAGCATTATTCAGGCACAGTCGGCTGCGCGAGGTTTGCTGGAGCGATTGCGTACCGCCCGGACACTAGGCGCGCTGCAAGGACGGGAATCGGCCATTGTCAAGTTCCAAACACTACTTCGCGCCAAAGCAGCGAGGTCTCAACATATGGACACGCGAGAGGCGCTCGACTCCCACGTCGAGCAAATCGTCAAGTTTCAGGCACTTCTTCGAGCCAAGGCGGAACGATCGCTCTACCAAGACATCAAGGAGGAATTGCAGAAGCATAACGAAGGTGTGAAGTCAATGCAATCGGCCGCACGAGCCATGCTGCAGCGTAAGAGCATCGGCGAGAAGCTCGCAAGCCTGGAAGAACAGGAGACCGAGATCACCGCACTACAATCGCTTGCTCGCGCATACCTCGAGCGACAGCGCATCTTTGACCAGCTCGTCCAGATGGAGAAGGAAGAAGAGAGCATCATCCAAGTGCAATCCACCATCCGAGGACTACTGGAGCGAAGTCGTATCGGTGAGCTACTCGCCGGTGTTGAGGAGCATGAAGCCGCTGTCGAGGGCTTGCAGACCGCAGTCAGAGCATTCCTTGTGCGCAAGCACTTTGCTGACAAGCGAAGACATTTCCGCGAGAACATGGAGAAGGTGATCAAGCTGCAATCCTTTGTCCGTGCCAAACAGCAGGGCGAGAGCTACAAGAGCCTGGTCAACGGCAAGAATCCTCCACTTCCTGTCATCCGGAAGCACGTGCACTTGCTGACAGACAGCAATCTCGAGTTCGAAGGTGAGATCGAGGCAGAAAGGCTGCGAAGACAAGTCATTGAGAGTGTGCGGCGGAACGAGCTGGTCGAAAGCTACGTTGAGGGCCTGGACGTCAAGATTGCGTTGTTGGTCAAGAACAAGATTACCTTGGACGAAGTGGTGAAACATCAAAAGCACTTTGGTGGCTCGGCATCCCAACTCCTCCGTAACGGAACTCAGCTTGCTCATCCGTCCGGACTGGACCTGAAGGCACTCAACAAGAACTCTCGCAAAAAGCTGTCCAGCTACGAAGAGTTGTTCTTCCTCGTCCAGACGCAGCCTCAGTATTTGGCCAGAGCCTTCTCCGTGCTGACACAGCGAGGCCTTCCCGAGAAAGACAGCAAGAACTACGAGCGACTGACAATGACCTTGTTCGGCTATGCACAGAAGAGCAGAGAGGAATACTTGTTCATGAGAGTCCTCGCCACCAGCAATCAACAGACCGTCTCGCGGTGCCAGAATGTCGAAGACTACATGCGACAATCGAGTGGTACGTTCCAGCACAGGCTCATACTCAATTACGTGCGCAACCCTCGCGAGCGGACCTACCTCAAGACGCTTCTTGGCGGCATGGTGAAGGACGGCATTTGTGGCCAGGACCACCTTGACCTGGAGAGTGACCCGCTGCAAATTTATCGAGCAATCTTGAATAACGAGGAGCTACAAACTGGCATACCCTCTCAGCGCCCACGCGACATCCCGCGAGAAGTTGTCATCAGGCAGGAAGATGTGAGACCGAGATATGTTGAGCACTTGGAAGACTTGCGAGATCTGGGCGACGGCTTCTTCTTGTCGCTAGAAGAGTCTCTGCATCGCATGCCGTACGGTCTTCGATATCTGGTCGCAGAGCAGCACCGTGCTCTTTGCGCGCAATTTCCCCGAGAAGACCCAGCTGGCTTGGCAATGCTCGTGGGGTCGTGGTTGTGGAAGACATACCTTCTACCAGCGCTGAGAGAGCCAGAGATGTGGGGAGTTGTGGATCGTGGTCTCAGTCCCGTACACAAGCGCAATTTGGCACAAGTGGTGACAGTTCTGAGCCAGGTCTGCAATTCTGGTCGCCTCTTCGGTGTCGAGAACCTTTACCTACAGCCACTCAACAACTGGATCGGCGAAAGTCTCGACCGGTGGTCAGAATGCCTGCAGCACATGTTTGACATCTCTTCGCCAGAGGAACAGTACCATGCGGACCAGTTCTCCGACCTGTATTCCATGACGAAGCCGGTGCTCTACATCAAACTCATGGACATGTTCGCTCTGCACAGTTTGATCTCAGACAACATCTCTGCCGTGGCGCCTGACAGAGGCGACCCTATCAGGGAACTTCTGACGGATCTAGGCACAGCGAAAAGTAACGAGACTGATCTAGGTGGTGCTACTAATGGTGGTGAAATTACCTTGACGCTGAAGTCACGCTTCACTGTCCAAGATGACCCAAGCGCAGAGTCGCGGCAGCTGTTCACAGCTACAAAACGACTGGTGCTGTACATCATCCGCGTGCAGTCGGGATCGAACCTGATGGAGATTCTTTTGCGGCCCATCACCCATGAAGATGCTGATCGATGGATCTCGCTCGTCCAGGAGGAGCTCGCCGAGAAGGAACAACGGAATCATCGACCCGGCCACAAGCGATCGCCATCTCAGTTCGACCCTCGTGCATCAATGCGCTCGAATCGGGCGCTGTCAGTCTACAGTGAAGCACAGTCCACCTTCTCAGAAGATCGAAGAGACCTCATCGATCTCCAAGGCATGACCTATGCCGAGCTCAAGGCTACTGCTCTCGAGAACATCATGCAGCTCGAACAGCCACATGTACCACCACAGTTTCGCGTGTCAAGACACAACAACTACCAAGAGATACTCAACGCCCTGGCCGCCGACATCCGTCAAAAGCACCGCCGGCGCGTCGAACGTCAACGAGAGACCGAGTCTACGCGTGCCACGATCCAACAGCTCGATGCCAAAGCTCAATTCCTCGAAGATCAGCTCAAATCGTACAACGACTACATTGAACAATGCCTCCATACGCTTGCCAACAAGAAGGGCACCAAGCACAAATTCGTCATGCCTTTCACCAAACAATGGTCGCATGAGCGCGAACTCGAACGCGCTGGCCGCCAGCCCAAGTTTGGCTCGTACAAGTACTCTGCGCGCCAGCTGGCTGACAAAGGCGTCTTGCTCACGTGGGCGCAATATCCACAGGAGCAATGGGGCAATCTGGACATTGTCATCAGTTCTGACGAAGTTGGCGTGTTCCATTTGGAGGCTAGTTCCGGCAGCATGATGTTGCCTGGTGCGAGTGCGATTCTGTCTTTGGACGAGCTTTTGCAGGCTCAGTACGATGGTCTGGCGACGATAAAAGCTTTCGAAGAGGCTCAAGGGGGTGCCGCGAAGTTGGCGGTGAATTTGTTGTTGCATTTGGTTTTCAAGAAGTTTTACAAGGATGGGTGATCCGTGGATCACGAATTGGAGGGGGAAGTGATGACGATGATGGAATAAATGAAGGCGATGCGACGTGACGACGCTTTGATGGTCTTATGCTTGCATGGTCAAAGGAATTGTTTCTGGTATAGCGATGGGCGTTGGCGGTGTTCTTGCTCTTTTGAGAAGGAGGGGTTTTCACGGCTTCACTCTTATGGCTTCCGTGACACGTAAAACGTGGATAGTTCGAACGATGGACATTAGCAGACAGTAGAGAGCAAAGAGAAAAAGGTACACAGTTTCCTTCTAAGGAATATATGCAGTATATATATTCGAATGTGTACACGTTGATGACTTTGTCTTCTGTCGATGATTTTCCACACTTCGCAGTCACCTGCTCTGCCTTTGAGGATACCTTATCTGCTTTGGGTTGCGCGAATGGAGTGACTTCGAGACGATGAAGAGGTGGAATGGGAGGAAAAGGAGTCGAAATGGCTCTGCGCGCTGGCTTGTATTGGCATGATGCGAGCTGCCGTGTTATCAATGTCTGTCTATTCTCTGGTACCGAGCAACACGAAGAACGTGGACGCTCGAGACGTGACAGTCTACGTTTGCGCGGTCATTTCGCATCGAAATTCATCACACCACGCGACTCATTCAGCGCATGCCTTCATTCGATCTGTAGTGCACTCCCACTACGTCTCGTCTCTACTGCATCTGCGCTGCCTCACCAACCATGTCAAATGGCGCCAGACCAGTCCCGAAAAACAGCCCATCCATACCTCCACCAGTAACTCCAGTCATATCTGCAAGACTCAAATCCATCGCCTGTTGGAA
Source organism: Cercospora cf. flagellaris (assembly GCA_005356885.1). Classification (NCBI taxonomy): domain Eukaryota; kingdom Fungi; phylum Ascomycota; class Dothideomycetes; order Mycosphaerellales; family Mycosphaerellaceae; genus Cercospora; species Cercospora cf. flagellaris. Next base: position 1,311,281 of record RJLU01000002.1, read on the forward strand.
ATTCGAGCCCCAAAGCCAAGGATTTCCCGCATCGAAATCTGAGCTGCCGTTGCCTGCTCCATAAGATGCCATGCTACCGGCAGGATAGCCATTGCCCGCGTTCTGTTGCTGGACGGGATACTGAGATTGCGACTGGCCCGAGTAATCGCTAGGGTATGGCGCGTTCACAGGCCAGCCGTTATTCGGTGGTTGTTGACTCGTCTGCTCCTGCTTGACGTCGGACGCAGTCTGTGCAAGGAGATGCAGTGGAGTCTGCCCGTTGTGGTTGCCCAGCTGCTGTTGCATCGGGTTCGGAGGTGCCTCGCCTCGCGCCTGCGCGGCAACGTTCTCCTTGTGCTTCGTGAACCACTCTCGCAGCACGTTGAGAATCAAGACAACCTTGGGATGAGGCTGGAAATCTTGCTCAGTGGAGACATTGGTGTAGATGCTGATGATGCCGTCAAGTCGACGGTCGACGTCGATGTCCTCCGCTGTCATTACTTTCGCGATTTCGCTTCCGGGTGTCGTGACAGCAACGTGCATCTTGATCAGGATCACTATCGCGTAGGTGGTTCGCACGAAAAATATGAGCGTTGGCATGGTCTTGACGGTCTCCGCATCAAACGCCAACATACAATCAAGTATGCCGTGAGCAGAATGACGGCACGCCTCGAGCGCCGAGATCTGGTTCTGCGATAGCTTCTCAGACGTACTGTTGACAGACTTGAGCGACTCTTCTGTGAAAGGCATGCGGAAGTCCTCCACATTATGATTGAAGTGGAGGGCGATCTCGTGGAGGTAGAGGTTTGCAACGTGCTCAAAAAGCTTCAAGTGCGGGTGGCTCTTCAGCTCCGGCGGGATCTTCGAACTCCAGTCCTTGATCTCGTTCTCCATGACATTCAAAGCGTACGAAACCTTGGGATCGGTTATGCTGACGCTGGCGCCGTTGTCGTCCATGGAGAACTGTACGCTGACGTTCTCGCAAATGTGCTGGATTTTGATGTGCTCACAGAACAGCTTGTCCGACGGCAGTGCTTCTGGGCTCGTCTCCAAAATTTCAACACATTCTTCCATGTACCTCGTCCAGTGCACGAGCGTGGGCCGACGTAGCACCATTGCGGCACTCGCGCAGAGGTAGTAACAGCCCAAGTATGCTCTTCTAGCTTCGAGGCTGTCTGTCGGAACGGAATGGTAGGCAGGCGGCCCAGGAGTGTACTCAGGCAGAGGACCACCTGGGCCTCGTCTGGACTTCATCGGAGTGTGGCGTCGACACAGACCCAGGTCGATGCACATTATAGCCGCCATGTGGATGATCTGATAGAAGTTGGTAGACTGCGTATGCTCCGGAGGCTTGTACCACAGCGCAAGAACCTGCACTGCCTGAATGAGCTCGATTGATTTGGCGCCATTGACAACGACAAGGTTGGCGATTTCCTTGATTGCTTCGTGAGCGAGCTCGTTGGACGCTTCTGGATGCAGGATACCATACGAAGCTGCAGACAATATTGCCGCGTACAAGATGGGCTTCTCCTTCCAGATCTGCTCTGCTTGTGTTCCTGGAGGGAATACGACTGCGGGCATGTGCGGAGTGAGCTTTTCCACGTAGCGATTGAAGATCTGAACGCCCAGAGGCGGACTGACGAGACTATCGATCTTGTTCAGGAACTCTCGGGACGGACTGTTGTGCGACGGTGGCATGGTAGCTTCCGCGGCCGCATCGAAGGTGCGATTGTGCTCTCGCAGCCGATTCGACAGGTCCTGCTCGCTATGGCTCCGTACATCGAATTCTGCAGACGAAGCTGGAGCTTGCAAGTGGGAAGACTGCATAGCATTGTCGTCCGTCCGTCTACGTTTGGCCGGTGGCTGCATCGGTGACTGATCGTGCGGCTGCTCTGGCGGCTGACCATACTGCTGGAGTTGCTGCGCAGCCTGGGCATAAGCTCGTCCTTGCATGTCGGCCGTAGGAGCGTGCCCATATTGCGGACTATACGGAACCGCGCCGCCCTGCTGTTGCTGCTGCAGGACTGCAGTCAGATGGTCCAGCTTCTTCTCCAGCTCCGCCACACGGCTGTCCGCCTTCTTCTGCCGCTTGCGACTGGGCGCGGTGATAATGCATTGTCGGCCTGCCTTGGCGCATCTTCGACATGGCAGCTCGGGGTGATTGGGGTCCTGATCGCATCGCACTTTCAGCCCGCGACACGCCTCGCAGGCGCGCGGGCGCTTCGGATCGTCTGGGTGCGCGGCATCGTTGGGGTCGTCGAGCTGGCTGTTGTCGATGCTGTCCTGCGCGAGTTGCTGATACTGCGGCGTCGCGGCCTGGGGACTCGCCTGATTGCTCGCGCTGGCGACGCTGGGGGCGGCGGTGCTCGCTTGGTGCGGCGTCGGAGGCTGCGGCGGGGGATAGCTGCTGTAGTACGGGTTCGACGTGTTCGGCGCTGGATACTGGCCGACGTTGGAATTGGGCGGATGTTGCGCGAATGGCTGCGGCGGAAGCGGTGGTGGAGGGTGTTCGTATCGCAGCGGAGGCGGTGGTGCAACGTTGGACGGCGAGTTGGTGGAGGGGCCCGACAGTGCAGGATCGATCTGCTGTTGTGGTGTCGACGCCATGGCTCGCTCCCGACGCTCTCGAGTCGGTCGGTGTTGAGTATTTGGCACCGTGGTCGTCGGCCAGTGTAAAGAGCGAATTCCGCGTTTTTCAAAACTCCACTTCACGTGACTGCAGACCATTCACCTCGGGTCGGACCCTTGCACTTTTCTCCTCCCTCCATCCATTCCTGGTTAGCATGCACTGCATACTCCAGCACATCACCCCAAAGTACCTCACCCGGCTAGCCGGCACACCTAGCGCACGCATCGAGTACGGGCGAAAGCGCTTGCAAGCATAACAATGCATGTTTCAGCATAGACCAGAAGGCCATGCAGCAGTCTCGATTCATCGAGAAACCCTAAGTGGTCTGGCGTCAGTGTCACCCTTCACATGCGGAAGGCTTCTGTGTGCAAAAACAGTCACTAGGTACAGCACAAGTAGGCATCTGCCACAGCTTCGTTTGATCGGATGTCACAGGAGAATCGTGTCATCATGCTTGAAGCTGAAAGTGACAAGGGCCTTTGCTCAATTATTGTTTCTACGAGATAGCAAGATCCAAATAGCATAGCAATATTCGTGGGCTCACATGCCTGTGCATATTGAGGTCACACGTCTGGAGCCAAGTAGCCTCGATTCTCAATGCCAGTATCAACGACTACCTTACAGGTCATACTAGCCTGCCTCCCGCCGAAGAGCAAAACGGAAACCACGACCGACACGGGGTGCTGGGCCCGTGAACCTGAGCACTTCCCCTCTCTCTTCGTGTCTCTCTAGTGCGCGGTGTGTTCAAGGCACGCTGTGTTGCGAAGCGAGATAGTCGCATAGTCGCAGTCGCGGCGAAAGAGCAACCTCGATTGTCGTTTTCGCGAGTCTCCATTTTACTGTCCGCAACTGGCCTGCATTCTGCGTATGTCTCAATGCCCCGGGGCGCTGCCCCTTGCTTTTGCTCCTGTCTGCTGTGCTTCTAGCTGCTGAACGCTCTTGTATCAATGCAACAGTGCGGCCATTGCATCGATCCTGCCTCGTTGCCTCGACCAAAGTGTAACCTGATGTACAATTTGAGATTCTGCTCATCGATGCAAGTATCACGACGCAAACGATGTCCTGGATCATCGATGGCAGTGGAAGTCAGTGAACAATTGGAGCTTCGGCTCACGAGCATCGACCGGCTTCGCGAATGTGGGAACGAGGTCGCTGTTCGTGAAGTCCAGTAGTATATTCCTTCTTCCCTGTTGATGAGGCTTGCACCGGCCAGTATGGTGTCGACCACTAAGCAAACATTCGTCGATACGTGATGCTGGAGCGGACGCAGTGAAGTGTCGGAAGTAACGCGAGCTCATCATGAGCGGTCATCGCCTAAGACCGTGGGTGTGCAACAGCAGCCTTGTCGAAGCGTTGTGCAGGCAATGGGGTGTCCGACGCCTCTCATCTCGTCCATCCACATATCTCTGAGGCCATCAACTGATACTGCATCGTATTCTCCAAACTCGCCCAGAGTTCTGAACTTATCAAGGAACTTCGTCGGGCAAGAGTCGACTCGCACGTTTGAGAAGCCACGCCGATTCGATTCGTTGGTGAGGTGTGGAAATGGAGAGGGCGAGTGCTGGTGCGGCTTTGTGTGTTTGGCCAACGAATGCTACCGTGAAAGGTCAAGGGGTTGACGAGCATTGGATAGGCGCTTGTCCTTTTGCCATGTCTATCGAGCCTTCAGTGTCGCGCTGCAAGACTTGCTGTCTTGTCATCAGCTATGTGCAGCACCGACGAGTGCTGGCTGGTGATCTTCTTGCTGGTAAGCAGTGTATCATATTCTAAATAGTAGTGAGATCGTTCTTGGTAGCATCCATCCGGATGGTGTGACAATACTCGAGTTGGTGTTGATGGATCGAAACGTGATCTGGACAAACCGACTGAAGTCGATCCCTGCTGAAGCTGTTTGCAAGCCAGCAGCTGCCCTTTCGCTCCGCTTGACATGCTCGCAACTGGTGATAGCTCTTTCTCGTGTGCTCCAGCGGTGGGACCATCGAGGAACTCTCTTGCACTTCTACGCTTTGTCCCTTTCCCAACATCATGAAAGCCTTGCCATCGACTGCCCAGCAACAGCAAGAGCAGTCTCATGGGAGACGAGAGCCACTGGACACGAGACAGAGACTGCTGGACATGACATGACCTGCCGCAGCTGGACGCGTTCTGCGCTCTGCTTTGGGGCAAGCCCGTCTGCCGTTGCTAGGTCGTCATTCAACCTTCTTCTGCTTCCCGTCCTCCTCTGCTCTTCCATCTCCAGACGTGCCGTCTTTCTTCACCTGTCCCACACCCACAACACGGATCTACCATGGGATCACGGCCACACAACGCACAAGCTGGCTGGCCGGCTGGCGGACGGCTAGACCAGGGACGATTGTATGTGCCTCCAGGGCCATTGGCTGCCTCGATCAGCGGAGGAGACGCCCGTTTCGTCAGTGGTCTGTACGCCCACTACAACATGCAGCACTTGCTAATGCCAGCGCAGAGCTCATAGCTTCAACAGAACCCTTCGCCGCCCGAGCAGGGCATCGCACGCCTCGGTCGCCGCGCCCACAAACAGTGCAACCATGAATGGAACCCTGGACGAGGTTATCGTCAAGGAAGAGACGGAGCTTGTTGAGGACGCTGCTGGCGGGGACCCCGAAGACTACTGCAAGGGTGGTTACCACCCTGTGCAAGTAGGCAGGGACACTGGCGCTGGCCTCACCACCGACAGCCGACACCTCAGCCCTCATATCGCAGGCGAACGTTCTGGCGTCGATCGGAGGTCATCTCAAGGGTGTTGGGTGACGGCGCTGAGTGACGAGACCCACCACCAGAAGAACACCGTCCACCAACGGCTGCGGGCGAAGTCGTCGTCGCTGCAAGTCGACAAGCGAATTGCTTCTCAACTCGGGCAAGCTAGTCATGTTCTCCATCATGCCCACGAGCAGCGATTGCAAACAGCCATCGAAAGCAGCATTCTCATTCTCGCCCCAGCTCAGTCTACCAGGCTTCGAAGTTGGGAAGTGACCAGCATTGTCAGCAGTCGCTCCGGTACCAGCGTCTGGGCTGTTCCCGCGATTGCCGTGGACTTCCAACTCAAGCCCATAAAAGGAGAAGACTCCTCGCCTCGACTGCCTATACGACCCAATCCTCAGTAACAGCCAATGCTGCGCGACCAAGAATTTCCAGAACTTTCTGAACGGACCGTCACCAGCCATCACCACAGCCGATTACCCGAGGAAGATCGCCGCTCTGCATTGTCACTCTTGTCGGAGCTTCATCAAGCAGGGCACCCTTCTTCTGCACCAGAATCTGCCATCTTACTGCATGAACCGTTCTCACGACTAGGTACCAGATCAGCTCGCCGGACCATGACCGGTCTTCTTCATCGACCTTTGAGCAATAGTGGGGTTGACAGCGCCATGGAGGATCGTCGAGGATTCTGGGATTCACATCGGTACACCGCATGCAGGCCAGCAAGCTACATATGCACCGATCAAGACCTGACCTTTGACCCCTTCTCATGATGATATCAGCATTGTCCTGCCAAGATTGCGGGTTTGCACTTACCTTTCTTTGCTCAGTACACCCTATGTTCTCTGCATTACCTCTTTTTTTCTTTTCTTCGCTCGATTTTATAGAAGATCACTTCAAGCAAGATCAACACTCCCCATAAAGGCTTGCGACCTCTAGAACACAAACAGTACCTGCTGTCCAAGTCGCTTCGCAGAATGAAATGAGAAGAAGCAAACGGAAACCATGGGCGGACCATACATCAACGCCATGAACAGCAAGATCCAGCTTCATTGCGACCTGCAGCAACGCGCGAGTTCGGACCTTGTGTGAATCGAAAAAGAGAAGGACGAGCTTACGCAGCAGTAGATCTTCAGCACGACGCTGGCATCGCGGCTGGCGCGGCATGAATGCATAGCAGAGGCTCAAGGCCAGCCTTCCTACTTCAGCTCATGCTGTGAGTATAACAAGAAGACAAAGGGACGATCCTCGTCCTATCGTCAGGTTGAGGTGGCATCGCTTCAGCAGCGGCAGGATGTCAAAATGACAATCCAGAACAGAGAGCGATACTCATCTAGTCTTCAGCTTCTGCTGGCATCGCTTCCGAAGCGGCTGTGTGCGAAGAGAGAAGAGCTTGATGAGGAGGTAGCCATACGCTGACAGAAGCAGAGTGTATGGGGAGCAAGATGCCTGAGCAAGCCGCCCGTATACCATCCTGCTCGCTTTCCGCTGTCGAGTGATCCTGTACACAAGGATACTGGCTTCCGGATCTGCCATGTCCCCGCCTTTGCTGTCCAGACCGAGCATGGCGCTGGTACTTGGCTCGGAAGTGCATTGTCGCTGGAAAGGCGGATCGGCGGTACCTTGACGTTTACTGTTCATCGCCCTGGCCTTGCCATGTTGTTACCCGCAGCCCGGCCTCGGAGGGATTGTCGACTGGTACGTTTCTACCAGAGATCTTGGGACCACGACGGGAACAGCACAGAGGCAACCCTCTTGCAGCTTGCATTACAGAGTTGCTTGACCACTACCGTCTCGTAAGGCGAAGGCGAAGGTGCCAGTAATAAACCATGCTTGTGTAGGAAATGCCGCCGCCTGCCCGAACTGCGGCATCCTCAGAGCCCTCTCTTATCGCCTGCAACGATGCAACTCTGGATAACCCACATCTATACCGATTTGCGCAGACGACCGGGGTGCTGTGCAGCTCTAGGCCTTCTCGCACATCCTCATGACACGAGGTCGGAGGGTGCGCTCCATTGCCGACTCCCCGCCACCCGTCGACAGAATGGCGCACAAGCGGATCACGCAGGACCGAGACCGTGTAATGGCGATGCTTACCATGCTGGCAGCGTAGTCGCGGCATGCTAGACGTGTCGGTGGTGGTGGAAGGCTGGCTGAGCTATGGCTGGGTCGGTGGGTGCTGGCGGTGGAACTTCATCGGATCGTGGCCAAATGCTAACGCGGCGGAGGATGAGGGCGAGGAGGAGACCTTCTCCAGCATGTCTGCAACGTGAAGGGAGCATCGGGGCGGTGGTGAGCTCGTCGCAGGGCTGGGTGAGGCCACAGGCGAGTGAAGTCAAGACAAAGCATGCGGTTGTGGCCGCCATGGGTCTTGGCTTTGCCGCAACCACACCTCTTCAGTTCTTGTGCTCTTTCGCCTCACTACGTGGGCCGAGCGAAGAACTACATCACGACTGACACTTCGATCTACTCATCAAAGCTCGCTGGACTGCTCAGAATACCGCGCAGATTGGCGATCGGTCCGGCAAAGGTCCATCTGAGGAGGAAATTTGGAAATGGTGGCTTCTGCAAGTTCAATAGCTACCAGGCGCTGTTGTGGCAGCATTTCACAACAGGACTGTACTGAACAATTTAAAGCGTGGTCAGCCAGATCTCTAGCGGTATGAAAGCTGGATATACAAGAGATCACCCTACTTCCGAAGGCCTTGGGCAGACTCCAAAGGCATTGACGGAAAGTGTAGTGATTTGACAAATTCACATCTTGAGGTTTACCTGGACAGAGAATTTCAAGTACCTCATGTCACATTCTAGCTAAGACAAGAGAGAACTGGACCGCCAATTTGTGAAAAGCTTGGAGCAAAATGTTGTTGTAATACGTCCTTGAAAGCTGCTCCGTTTTGTCCAATAGTTTCCGTGTATGGCTCGACTAGATTGAGATATCGTGGAACATAGTAGTGCTCAGCCCCTTGCGATCACACATGTATCTGACTCTCTCACAGAGACCGCAGCGCCCGGTTCGAGAGAGCAAAATCGCAGAATTGCACGCAAGATTGACGATGCATGTTGATGGTTCAACATTGAAGGCCTGCTGAGCCCTGCTTTATATGCCAAAGCATTCCAGGAGACAGATGCCACCGGAGCAGTGCGTTTGTTCTCGAGGGAAGAGCTCAGTGGAAATACTATAGGCAGCGTAAACCACAGACCCACACGAATCACTCCTGAACCCTACTCATGATCACTGACGCAAGCTCATTGAAGTCCTGCAGTGGCTCCCGGCTAGTAGATAGCTGAGACAAGATAGGACATCGCGTAACGGCGAGCATCGTGCAAGGACATCGTTTCCCCAAAGCCGACTGATGTTGCTGGCCCGGACAGTCCGCTCAGGGCACGCTGACTGTGCTACCGGCACTCGGCAAGCTGTGGCACCAGAATCGCATCAATGCAGCCAAATCTCTCATTGGCCGAACGGCATTGATCTCAGGCTTGGCCGCACTAGCGCAGGTGCCTATAAAATCCCCCTCCTCTTGCTCAACTTTTGTCTTTCCTTTCCTCCACCCGCAGGCACTTCCAGCCAAAGCGCGCCGAGATCGTCATGCCTTGGGCGCTTCGACAAGAACCAGAACTGTAACGGCACCTGGCTGTTGATGTTATTGTGAGTACTCACTTCCCCTTCGCTGTCGCTTCCTTCCTTCGCTGCCGCCAACTTCGTGTCGTTTCGCTAACTTGCCTCACTCACAGAGCATCAGTCGGGCATGGTGATGGCAAGCACCTCATCATCTCCAACCCGGTCAACAGCACTGTCCTGGTCGCTGTCGAGACCTTCGTCCAGGCTCTCACGGGCACGAAGGACCAGCCAAGACTGTCGTTTCACCGGCCAGCTGGAGGTTCGACACCGGCAGTGACCGAGCTCGTGACACCGGCGGGGGTCCCACAGCCTATCTACCTAGACGTCGCTGCAGGCGATCGCATGGTAAAGGTGGGGCCCCTGGCGGAGACCTACAGTTTTCCAAGGCCGACGATGTGGCCTGGCGGGTCATGATCGAGAGAAAGAGGAGGGCCATCAGTTGCGCTGTTGATTGCAAACAGTGACCTGGAGGCCTTCACGCGTCTACAACTTCTGTACTCATCTGTCATTTCATCGTCGCTTCTTGTCTACATGTGTGCCCCTCAACATCGTGCTCTCCCTTTGCTGAGCCGTAGACGCGCCTGTGCCTGCCTGACCGTGGATTCCGCGTGTGTATGCCCCGAGAGCGATTGCCCGATTCAGCTTGAGCTTGTGTCGTCTTCGTCCTCTGCCTTGTGCATTCACATGGCCCCTGCCGCGTCACGCAAAGACAGCGAACCAACGTGTTCGGTACGATACCGGATGGTACGCAATTTTCCATCTGCTTCCTTCATGCACGTTTGCTGACATTGCTTCTCACTGGCGAGACAACAATGCTCACCACCACCAGGTTTCTCAGTAGCTGCTTGTGAGACGCAGCAAGGTCAGGAAGGACGTGGTGCTCGTTCACTGATACGCCGAGAAGCAAGTAACGGTAAGGAATTAAGTCCTGCACCCATGCCGACCAGCAACTTCGCCGCCTCCGTCGACGCTACCCCGAATGCTGTCGACGCTACCACAAATGCTATCGACGCTACCACAAATGCTATCGACGCTAGTCAGTCGTCGTAGCGATTTGATTGCCGGTCATGCCCGTCCGCTGGGCGAGATCTTTGCCCACCACGTTTCGACGCACTTCAAGCATAGTCCGCTGCAAAGCACTTTTCTGAACCTGAAGGGTTGGTTGGCGCACCTACTGCTGAAGACTGGGAGACGATTGGCATCGAGCGGCACAGGAAAAGGATATTGCAGTGGATGGAAACACGCTGGCATAAATGTGAAGAAGAGCGGAGGCTTCTGCGGCCGCAAAGGGGACGGATGGCACAGAATGAAGGACAACATGGCTTCCACTCAGCAGGTGAAGACATTGCAGGACACGTTGTCCAGGTCGCGGACATGTTGGCTAGCTTATTGGTGTGGGTAGCGGTGTGACCTTCCATGCACAATTGCATTACTGCCTCTCCAAATTTGCTGGAATAGTCTCTCTGAACCGTATCCAAGGCCTGCTCAACTGCTAAACTTCCAATGGCCCCGTTTGGTGACCAAACATTCTTCTGCCATATACGGTGGTATTGCTCAAGTCTCTGCACATGAAGCTGCCCATATCAGCACGTGCTATCGGCTGCCATTCAGGTTGGTCTCGTCTGTGTGCTCGACGCAGAACAGGACAGACAACACCCAAGTCCAGCTAGTGACTCTGCCTATCAGGTGCGTTGCTGCAATCATGTTTCCGTATTCTGCGCGCTGTTCGTGGCTGAATTCGTATGGAGTCCAATATGCCTGCACCGATTCCTACGCATGTGATGTCCCCCGTAATGTTGAGCCATTATTCATGTCTTTCGTCGCCGCTGTCCTTCTTCCTCCTTGCGCAGGCGTAACATGTTTCGATCGTCATGACTGAGCGCGCGGCGGCGCCGGTCTTGTCGGAGAGCGCGGGCGCCATATCTTCTTGGTGGCTTCGATACTAATCTTGTAGCATGTAATGGCCATCAACTTTTCCAGAATTGTGAGCGCTCGTGGTGCCATGTTGTTCTTTTGCAGTTGTGTCTCACAGTCCGAGGCGTTCGTATCGCGGCGGCTGGTTGTTCTTTCGGGGCCGCTGAGCGATGCCGTGGAGCAGAGCTATCTGGAACGGATGAGGAGGGCTTTGGGTCGGTTGCGTTTCTAGTGGAGAAGGTTGTGGGTCGTCTCTGCGCCGTCAAGAGGCGATTCGTGTGCGCGCGTTTTTGTCGCTTGTTCTGGAGGCTTCGTCAGGCGCACCAGTTGTGTTGACGGCGGTAAGTGGCATGTGAAAGGCGAGGAGTTGACGGACTCTGATGCTCAGTGATCCCCAAGCTCTGTTACATCTCTATCAGTCTTGCGGACTCTCCGTTGCGGTATGGACATCCTTCGCGCGGCAAGCTTCATGCTCAAATGCACTACCCAGAAGTCTTACGACAGATATCTGGATAGATGTTACGGTGATTCTGGCCAGCGTGTGATTGCTTCTGCTGGGCGTGCTTCCTCATAATGTCCATGGTGGTGCCATCAACGGGCGCAGGTGTTCATCATGTGGTAGAGATCTATCCCGAGCTCACTGTGAGCACACATACGAACTTGCCGCTCATCGCCATCTCCCGAATCTCGGCCCTGCTCATTTTAGGCATCATAAGGGATGAAAGTTGGACTTCTATCACCAATCAGATAGGACTGCCCATCCTATCTGGTTGGTCGGGGTTGAGCAATTCATTCCGGCGCGTCTGAATTGCAAGACACCCCAGTTACGGAACATGCTAACATCGAACAGACATGCCAGCATTCTGAGTCGGCTGAGCAATATCTGATCCGTCAGATAAATCACTTTTTTGCTGTTTTGTTGTGTGGTGCAAGGTTCGATTCTTGCTCAGATGGTGTTTGTCGCCGACAGTAGCTTGTATTTTTGCTTCATGAAGTGCCTACTCGCTTCTACGCCGTCACAACATCGCGCAGAGACGCGTTAAAAACACCTTTGAGGGCAAAGAGCTTCAGCGTCTGCCTTACGCCCAGCTACAGGAAGTGTTTGTGGTGCTGAGAGACATTTTGCTGGTCGTCCATGCAATCGTATCCGATGCTGATAGAACGCCAAGGCTTTGGACCGCGAGTGACTCCAGCAATGTGACGTGCAGGTGCTGTGACGAACGGAGGCAACCATTGATGATAGTTTTGCGCCGGGCGAACATAATTTTCATGTCACTGCTCGGCGCTGCATGATTATCACCGCCTCCAGCAGGACCAGCGATCAACAACGACACCGGCAGTGACAACCACCAGCCCGCTGATGACTTCAGGCCGTCTGATGCTCCATTAAGTTGCACAGTCCGGAGACAACAAATAGATGCTACTAGAGTGAGGCGGAACAGGCGACCCAACGGTGAGCATACGTTTGCAGTGACCCTGCCCGCGAGTCCTTCAATCGATCTCTCCCGCATATTCGTCAAAGAACAACGTAGAGCGACGATCAAACAGCGGCGACGACTTGACACATTCTATCGGGTGCCGGAATCCAGGGATCACGGCAGGCCAGGTACTGCAGCGATGCAGGAACGGGAAGGAGTCCGATAGCCATTGTAGCCATTTCTTCCCCAGAACGAAGGGCTTCACAGCAACCAACGCACGCAGCAGCTCCGCAACACGCCCATCATCAAGCTCGAATCGCGAGATTGAGGCAGATGCCAGCTTCTCGATCAGGGTGACGGGGAGAAGAAGGATGTGGACTCCTGGTGCGATGACGACTCTCAAATCGACGGAGCCCTCTTCGCCCGTGAGCAAGAGCTCTCGGGGCACCTGATTTGGCCACACCGTTGCTTGTGTCGGTCGCGGTCGACATACGACTGCAACGAGAGGGTGCGCCCGAACGCGTCCGGCTCGCCAACAATGCAATGACAGTGACACCGTAAACAACAAAACGCCCGACCGAGATCGACAACGGTGCACGCAACGACTGAGACGACGAATAGCGACCGCAAGCCGCCCTCGAACCCTCGAAGACTCCCGAACGAACGAGTTTGGTTGAAGCACAACGACCAGGACAGCCCAGGAATGCGCGCGGCTTGCAGTAAACAGCGCCAGAACAGGCTCAGGCCGTAGAAAGAGCGAGACACAGCGCACAAAGCATTCAGTGGTGGGCGTGGAAAGAGCCAGGACATACTGCTGAAGCTCACGATGGACGAGCCACAGCTATCGTCCATTTGATGGCCGACTCCTTGAGCGCTTTGGCTCCGCGCCGAGCGGCCGCGCTTTTTTCATTCGATGCCCAAGGCCCACAGTCTGACCAGAGATATAAGAAAGCAGCGGGTTTGATGGTGTCGCAATCACGCTGCAATGCCACACATGGAAGATGAGACAGTTGCGACATGCTAGGTTCTTCCACCTCTTGGTTGTCGATTGGCTATCCGCAATGCCCATTTCGATCCTGCAGCCATTCCTCATATGATTTGGATAGCGAGATCGCACACAACATTGGCTTCTCTTTGCAGACCAGCCTGCTGTGATCGCTGCTCAGCCCTTGCCGGAGAACTCTCTCATGCAAAAACAGATGACAATTGCAAGGCGTAAAGACGATACCGAGTGCTGAAATCGATGGGGTTTCTGGTTCCAAGTTTTTGAGCACTCAATAGCATGGTGCGACTTCGTGATCATTCTTCACTCCCGGCCAAGCTCCATTGTTCTCTGCAAAACAGCTGCGCTGCGTCCAACCAGTATACCCTTGAGGCGATTGCTCGGACGAAAGGTTTATCTTGCATAGCATATGACAAGCAGATGTTCCAAGATGGGACCTCATTCGACTCCAGTCTTGACAGCACATGCGATGCCACCTTTCAAGCAGTCCGGGGATACATGGCTTGTCCACATTCAGTGCCGCACCTAGACACCCAGCTCAATCCAGCAGATTAAATATGCCTAATCTTTGGTTACGCTCCTGTTGAGTCGAGGTTTTCTTTGTGGCCCATTGAAGAAAGGTCTGTGGGCGCATGAAGCTACGACACCATGAGGAAGTCGTTGAGACGCTTGAAGTGTCTACATCAATATGGTGAAATGCCTCATGGTCCCACGTCCTGTCTCGCCAGTCTGGGCCGATGCTTGCTGAAATGATCACTCTTGCCGGATTGCGTGGAAGCGTCTGGCTCGAAGGCCTGGTCGATTGCAAGCAGCTCTCATTTCGAACCACTCCCAGCCGGCTGGATAGCTTTGACGAACTTCGCTTTGACGCCTTTGATGAGACCATCACCCAGCAGTTTCCTCACAGTCGGCGTGTTGTTGTGCTCTTCAAAAGCTTTACGGCCAGTATAGCGCTCAAAGAAATGGAACACGTTGCGGTCGTCCTGGTCTCTGGCCAAGCAATAGTACAGAATTCCAGGCTCTGAAGCTGAGACGCGTGTGGTTTCTCCGTATACAGCCTCGAGAGCATCTGCATGCTCTGGATGAGCGTAGACCTATGAGTCGTCAGGTCAGGGCCAGTGTCCTTGTGTTCGCCACGCTGAGCAGGACACATACTGTGCCAAAGACACAGAACTCATCCTCGGGAGGCGGGGAAATGCCGGCGAGAAAGTCATCGCGCTGGTACTCTGCTGGGCTTCTCTCCATTATGCTATGCTATGCTATGCTGTAATAGATGCAAGACTGCCGTGGATATGAGAAATCGCGATGCTATTCGATGATGGCAAGAGGCAGGTTCAGACAGGCTGCATAGGTGGAGATTGGATGGCAGCCGGAACCCATGAACTTTTGGCACTTGGCCAAAGTGTCCTTGCCCTTCTCTGGCACACTCTTGCCGTGCTAATTTATCCGAACGCCAAAGCCCAGGCTCCGGTCCACACTCGTTCTGTCGACGACTTACCAAAAGCTGACGAAGAATGGTGGCGTCGTTCTCAACTGTAAGGATGGCCCGCCATGTTACGAATGGGCACTTTGCTTGCAGCGTCGAGCGCAAATTCCGAGGCGAGATTTGCAGATCACTGGGCTCCACCTGCGGTCGAGCAGATCGCGACGGAATTGTTGCGAAGCAGACTGTGCGTATAGAAAAGTAGGTCTTTCACGACGCATGTACCTTACCTCTGTGAGGCAATACACACTCGTCAAGCACGCCGTCCATAATCGCACGCCCAACGGATCATGGTCGCGTACCATTTGCTGCTTGGCATTGCCCTCACAGCGCTCGCTTACGAGGAGTACGACTATGTTGTGATCGGCGGAGGCACAGCAGGCCTGACAGTGGCAGCTCGGCTCAGCGAAAATGCGAATACAACAGTCATCGTGCTCGAAGCAGGCGAGGACCGATCTCAAGATGTGAACGTTTTGGCTCCGAACCTCCTGACCTCGCTGTACAGCGACGAAAGATATGACTGGAACTATCACACAACTCCACAGGAGCATGTGAAAAACCATGTGATTGCCCATCCACGCGGTAAACAGCTTGGAGGCTCTTCGGCTATCAACTTCCTCTGGTGGACGCATGCCTCGCAGCAGGATGTTGACAGTTGGGGATTTTTGGGGAACAAGAACTGGAGCTGGGAAGTGCTTGAGCCATTCTTCAACAAATCCGAGACATTCATCAAGCCCTCCGCGCAGACGGAAGAGGCGCTGCGTACTGCGTATATTGATCAAAGCCTGCATGGAGATGAAGGGCCCATCTTGACCACTTTTGCCGACATCTACTTCCCACTCGACGAAGCCTGGCCAAGGACCTACGGGACTTTAGGTCTTGCGGTCGATGGAGATCCGCGAGACGGACTCGCGCTTGGCGGTTATACAAACATGCTCAACATGGATCCGAAATCGAGAAGTCGCAGCTATGCTGCTACCACATATTTGCAAGATGCTTCGAAGCGACACAACTTCAAAGCCATCACTGGCGCGCACGTTCAGCGCATACTATTCGACCAAGATGCAGGGACACCTCGTGCAGTGGGCGCAGTCTATAACATCAATGGTACGACTCACAAAGTCTTTGCGAAGAAAGAAGTGATCTTGAGTGCAGGTGCTTTTGGCTCGCCTCAGTTACTGGAGCTGTCCGGTGTTGGTGATCCTGAAGTGCTTCAAAAACACGGTATCAAACAAGTCGTGGAGAACCACAATGTTGGCGAGGGCCTGGAAGATCACGTCTACGTTCCTCTCGGGTACGAAGTTCGACCTGGCATCTTTACACTGGACGACTTCGCAAACGAGACACTTTTCGACGAGGCATATCAGAACTTCATCGATCGACGTGAAGGACCACTTGCGACAACTAGCGCAATGTCAGCATTGCTCTCACTGGAACAAATCGGTGGCTACGACAGAGCTGACCTGAACCAGACGGTCAACATGTACTGCTCGAGTACCAGGATCGATGGTGGAAGTGCAAGTCAAATGAAGCTGTGCAGACCAAGCACTGCCCAGCAGTCCATACTTTGTGACGACATCCACAAGGAAGCCGTGATGCAAGAGTTTGCGGTTCCGGGCGGCATGTCTCCTCAGTTTGTCAATGACACAAGCAAGCTATTCGCATCGAGTGTCCCAGGCAACTTTTTGACAATCACAGCTGTGCTTGAACATCCGTTCTCGCGCGGTAGCGTTCACATCAATTCAGCGAATGCGTCGGAGTATCCGACCATTGACCCCAGATATCTATCTCATCCGCTGGATGTCAGGCTCCTTGCTGCTGCTGCGTTGCACCTACAGAGCGTTGTCCAGACCACGCCACTTTCGGATCTACTGGCAGGAAACGGAACGATTTACCAACCAGGATATCACAAGCTCGATGAAGCAAATGTGGAGGATTGGGTTCGTGAGAGCTTACAGAGTGAATATCATCCTTGTGGAACAGCTGCAATGCTGCCGCGAGAGCAGGGAGGCGTTGTAGATGAGAAGTTTCGAGTATACGGAGTCGAGGGCTTAAGAGTGATTGATGCAAGCGTGTTTCCACTTATCCCACGGGCAAATATCCAGAGTCTGGTATATGCCATCGCGGAACGAGGCGCAGACTTCATCAAGGAGGATGCAGCTTGAGGTTAGATATTTGAGAACAAATTGTCGCTCCCTTTACAAATTTGTCATAGCGTGGTTGCTTTTCGTGGCTGTCTTTGGTGGTTGTGATGATGGTCAGTGCTGTGGTTGTCAACTGAGATCGACGTTCTGCCACTAGCGGCCGAAGTTGAGCAGCCAATGTCTGTATAGCCAAGGTTTTGGCGATGCTGCATAACCTGGTAAATGGGTTGTAGGCTTTTGCAGGATGCATTGCAGCTGCAACTTGTTCATCGATGACCATGTGACGCTTTTGTATGGGTGATTTGCGGAGTATGCTGAGCATGCCAAAAAGGTGCTGATGGTCGATTGCCAAGGATCAGAGCTCTTTAACTCCAAGTTTCGGGGCTCGATGTGGATTCTGTCCCACAACTTGCAACATCTACACCACGTTGACCGTGCTACCAACTACGGCCAAGAGAATACACTGTCGATGAGGAAAGCTGATTTCAAAGCCAGGTGGGCGTGGTCGCCCATCATGATGCGCTTCGAGCGTCACACTGGCCTCATATGCATCTCGAGCGTCACGAGCGTCATCGTGTTCGTCCCACCATAAGAGCTCTCGTTGAAGCAGGAAAGGTAAGCGGAATACAGAAATCTCATACTACAATCTCAGTACGCACAAGGAGCATCATGACTACAGCAGGCGCTGGCGTGACACCGGCCTTCAAGATCGACGACTCACGATGGGTCCACGAACGCGTCCGGGTCGGGGACAACGAGCCCGCTTCACCATCGCTCGAAGACGGCATCTACCTGCACACTATCGTGTGTCCTCCGCCTGAGGGGGAAGCAGCGAAGGGGATGGTTCTACTCATCCATGGATTTCCACAGACGTCCTGTCAGTTCCGAAGAGTGATTACGCCTCTGGCAGACGCTGGCTACCATGTCATCGCGCCAGACTACAGAGGAGCAGGAAGCAGCAGCAAGCCGTGGAATGGGTACACGAAGGAAGTCATGGCGAAGGATCTGCACAACCTCGTCAAGCACTTGGGAGTCAAGGACAAGCTGCATTTGGTGGGACATGATATCGGTAGGCAGAGAAGCATTTGCAACCTGGTCAGACATGCTGACAGAAGCCATCAGGCGGCATGATTGCGCATTCCTACGCTGCTCAATTTCCGGACAACGTGGCCAGCATAGCACAGGGTGAGAACCCGCTGCCAGGCACTAAAGCATACCACAGCACAAAGAGTTCCATGCAAGTCTGGCACTTCACCTTCCACTCCGTTCCCGACCTCCCCGAAGCCCTGATCCAAGGGCGCGAGCGAATTTACCTGAAACACTTCTTCGACCGCCTCGCACAGAACCCCGATGCCATCAGCTCCCACGATTTGGATGTCTACGTCACAGCTTACGCGCAGCCAGGCGCCATGCGTGCAGGCTTGAATGTTTACAGATGCTTCGAGAAAGACGGCGAGGACAATGTCAAGCGAATAAAAGAGCATGGAAAGTGCCAGGTCAGGTCACTTGCCCTGTGGGGCGGGCAAAGTTTTGCTAATGAGGAAATGGCAACGAATATGGCGAAGGAGTTCTACAATGATGTCGAATTCGTGGCTATACCTGGAGCAGGACACTGGATTGCGGAGGAGAAGCCCAAGGAATTCGTGGACACACTGCTCGACTGGTTTCAGAAGAGCTAGGCAGGAGCAAGACTCTTTTGCCTTTAAGTCCGGATCGTGTGCATTACTTCTGCATCGAATTCCATGACTCTCGGCCCGGTGAAAGGCGAAAACCAGAGGCGAGGACTTGGAGACGGAAAGGCTTCCAGAAGCTGTCAGTGATTTTGAGCTACTCCAGCCAGAGCTTGTGAGGAGCACCTAGTGGCTGGCAACTCCTACCAAGAGAGTTCGAGCAAGCGTTGCTGTGAGTGCGCCCACGAAGACAGATGGAAAAGGAGATGGAAATTCGAGTGATTGTTGGCCAACAATTCAATTTCAAATCTAAACAACAACAAAAGCACCCCAACGACCGACCAGCTATGCAGCACACCAGTGTAATGTAGTCATCAGCCCAGGCCCATCAAGCGCCGTGTCCGGCGCGAGATATTCATGCAACATCGCAATCATGTATTGATCGTGAACAACAGACCAGCTGTTGTGATTTCTAACTGATCAACAGTCTAGAAATTGTTGGCCATCTAGGCAACAGTGAGGACACCATCCTTGTCGAAGCTGCCGCCAGCAACAGCCACCTAAGATTGCAAGGTCAGTGAGGAGATCTTTGATGAGGATGATTGATGGAGAACGACTTACAGCACCCTTGGTAGCAAGGTCAGCTGGGTTGACGGAGAACTTGCCACCAGCAGCGAGGAGGAAGCAGTCGTAGTCGGTGGTCTTGCCATCGCGCTCGAAGCGGACACCGTTGGCATCACGAGTGGAACCTGGAGCGGAAACAGTGTATTCGACAGAAGTGCAGACACCTGCGGTACCATCGTCGACACCATTGGCTGCGATCTGCTTGACGACAGCGTCGATGAACTCAGCGCTAGCCTAGATCGGATTGTTAGCACCTCGGCGTGAGGTGATTTCAAGGAATTCTACTCACTTCCTCGTAGGAGACTTCGTCAACAGCGCGCTTGTTGCCGCCGCGGAAAGCCTTGCTGACGGCGTTGATGCCCGTGGTGACGGCGGGAGCGACGACACCGGAGACGACACCACCGAGTACAGCGGCGGCACCGGCTCCAATAGCGCGTCTCACAGCCTCGAGATCCCTCGAAACGAGACGTCCATTGCCTGCCCCAATGACGGAGATGAGAGCTTCGGCAAGAGCATCGCGCTTGGAAGGCTTGATGAAGTCTGGAATGCCGTCGAGTGGGTCGTTGCCGCCGAGTCCGAAGTCGAAGCTGAAAGCATCACGAGAGAGAATGCGTGGCTGGTATGGGATGCCAATGCGGCCAGGGAAGATTGGTTCAGGCAGGCCGAGCTTGGGTCCAGCGTGGCCGATTTGGTTGGAACCAGGCTTCTCGGCGGTGGTACCCTGATCCGGCAGGGCAACAGCGGCGGCGCTGGCGACGAAGATGGCGGTGGTGGTGAACTTCATTTTGTTGGTAGATGGGATTTTTTTGATAGGTTGGTATTTGTGATCGATTGCGATGGAAATGATAAACAAAGATCAACTTTGTTGTGTGCAAGAAAGAATTGATGAGAGGGGAATTGGGCTGGCGTGCTGATGAGGCTGCTGGTGTTGTTGATGCTGATGATGAGTTTTGAGATTGGGCGGTCGACTTGCTTCCTTATATACGCTGGCGACCTGCTTCATCTGCCACCGTCTTTGCCCAGCTGTCAAGCTGTCGAGTTGTGATTCTCCGAAGGTTTACAGCTGTGCCCACCGTAGCCGTTTCTTCCTGCGTAGTCGTGAGCTCGCAGAACGTGCTTCCAGGTGCTTTCAACGTTGGCCAAGATGTTGAACCTTGCATGCGTGGTTTTGGGATGGAGGGATCAATCGCCTATAACATTCCGAATTAGGCAATCTGAGCAAGCATTGCAGCTGGTAGCTAGCATAGTCTCGTTTCACAGTAGGTCCTATAAGCCTTGGCCCGGCCATTATTGCGGAGTAGAGTCGCCTGTACCATCCACAGAGTTACCGGATATGTCCTAGCCACTCGGAAGGTTGACTGCCACATCTTGTGCTAAAGTGTTAGCATCGGAGAATGCAGTCCTTCTCGTGACATTCTAGTGTTTGATGTCAGTTGGGTGTCCCTACATTGCAAACGACACGCGTAGTGCTTGACCTGCACTTGTCCCAGATCGGAATTTTGGCATAGCAGGACTCCGGGGAAACACTGATTATCCAATCACCTCGGACGCAGTTGCGCAATACTACAGGCGCTATGATGTCTCAGAATAGCGTAGTTATCTGCAACACATGGCGTCAATGTTCACTAAACATGGATTCGGAAGCGTGGAGAGGAGGTAGCCCGGCGATAAGCGAATACCAGAGTGGCTGCTGCTCTTCGATGTTCAAGTGTTGGCATGTCGCAGAGAATCTAGAGATGTGCCTGCTTCAATGCTATCGGATAGATGTTAATGTGATCGTCATTAGACTACCGACTTCGGGAGAGATTTTGTGGACCTATTCTACGTTGAATCAGCGTGTCAGTAACGCTGTCTGCATCGTCGATGGTGATCATACACTTCCGGAGGCTTCGAGCTGCCCACGTGAATAAAACACTCGATCACAGCAAAAGCACTGCCACTGAACCCCGTCACTGTCTTGCCGATTGATGTCTGTCGAAGCACTAGACGTTTGGCGTATGGAGAATTCCTTCTGAGGAGCGACAGAATGAATACCTGATTCAGCAGACAACGTGTCTGATCCAGGGAATCTGCTTGACTCTCTCTCGCAGCTCATGTCATTGACATCATGTTCCCGAACAGAAGGTGAAGTCGTCCCGAGAATAGTGCCCCTGTCACCACCGTGTACCAAAGTCTATCTGTAGTACCACAGGCACTAAGTCACCTATAACGAATGTTAGTTTGCCATCTCCTGGAATTTGTGGGGTCGGAATAGCTGACCCGAGGTGTATAGCAAGGGGTGGTGAGCCGCTAGTGTGTCGACCATTGCGAAAGCACCGAATTCACCGACAAGCAACCTGCCAAGACCACGATCTTGTACTTCTTACAGAGTAATAAGATGGGGAAGATAGGTCTACCGCAGTTCCCTCCGTCGGCACCGCATCGCGGCCGCGATGCTAGTTAACTTAGGCACTCCGGGTCCTCTGAACCGACTAGTCCACATAGAGCCGATACAGTTCACTCATCCTTAGGAATCCATTGTGTAAGCCACTGATAGACCAAATTGAGATTTTGTGCAAGTACAGTGCAATCCACGGAGCGCAGGAGCACCGAAGCTGGTGAAACATGATCGCAAAGACAACGGTGTGTACTGCACAAGCCTCCGCGAATGCTTCCGACCGACAATATGCGATATGCGAAGATCTTCGTACGAGAGCGCCAGCATCTGCGTGCGTAGGAGACCAAGATCAAAGTCGGGGAGATGTGGCCGGTTGAAACAGGCCATCCCAAGAATGATGACGCTCTTTCGAGCTCAATACGATCGTATCAGTTGCCGAGTCCATTGTGAATTGCCCGCGAAGATTGCCTTACAGGAGCATGGTCCAGACTACTTGCGATGACTGGACATTTGAGGGCGGTAGTCGTCGTCAGGTCCATTCGACATTGGCACTGGGAGATCAGCTTTTGCTGAGGCCAAAGCAATGATCGATCCGAACTTGTCTGCCGCTACTGTCCTGTCCTGCTCTGAATCTTGAATTTGTGAGATCGTGCCTGCAAGATTTGGAGATTGGTTGTTGGCATATGGGACAAACCCGTGAACTTTATCTCAGTGTATCCTTGAGTGTTCATCATATCATACGTTCGCGAAGGAGCTCTGCCGCCAAACTGCGTGACTCGCATCACTGCGGCCTGTGATGATGATTTTAGAATGTGCGAGACAGCATGTCGCACAGCATCATCATTGCCGCTGGGCGCCATAGACACGAGCGTGCCTCTGTAATCTTGGGCAATGCGAACAACGTCAGCCAAAATACTCAGCGCGGATTCGGCTGTGATTGCGGGCGCTGCTGCTCGAGTTATGTCACCATTGTTATGGATCATTCTCCATGATGGAGTCTAATGCATAACGGAAGAAGCTAACATCGAGCTTGATGAGAGGAGGCATGGCCGGAGAAGGGCCATATCTTCGAGAGGAAATTGAGTAGAGTGATGCAGCTGGCGATGTTGTATCATAACGAATTGCTGCCAGCTGCATATTTCGGTGTATAAATGTCGGCACGCAAGGAGTCACACTTCCCACTGACACCGCCTCGTCGTGACCAGTGCCGCCGACGAGACAGGCGGAGAGCTAGTATGAACTATGAAGGTCCGGTGGTAAACTTGATCTTGCAATCCTTGGGACCAACACCTTGCGGTATTGTTAACGCATCCAGCCCACAGCCGATTCCATCCCGCATGACGCGATCAAGAGAGCCGCTCCTCAGAGAGGACCTTGTAGGAGTTCCATGAAGGAGAAGTAGCCGGATGCGTCGTGATTGCTTGAGAGGGGGGCTTCTGCCTCGAGTCCTGCGAATGAGGCTATAAATAGTAGCGTGTCTGTTGATATCGTGTTGCCTGACAGGTGCAGACATAATTTCTCATTGCGAATCTCCTCGTGAGGCGATGATATCCACCATGCAAGATTGGCGGCAACCGAGATTTGAGAAGGGCTGATACAGCACTCTAGCAATCACCTGATGCCTGGGTACAGTGATCGCCGTCCTGTGATCGTCAATATGAGGAATCATGAAGTGAAGTGAAAGTTCGACGAGGAATGTCTGACTTTGCGGCTCGAAATCCGGAAATGCTTGGCAGTCAATGCTTTCAGGCTCTCAGGCTTCAACTTCAACTTGCCCTCAACTGCCAACGACACGAACTCCACCGCCACCGAACACTCGACGCTCGACCCGATCATGGCCGACGAAGAAATGGCCGACGCGCCTCAGGCGCACTCCGACACCGAAGAGTCCAAGCCGAAGGGCAGCACCAGCCGATCGGGCCAAGACACCAAAACAGCAGAGAATGCGGCCGCCGTGCGCAGTATCGAGGGCTGGATCATCATCGTGACCAATGTGCACGAGGAAGCCTCGGAGGAAGATATTCAAGACATGTTTGGAGAGTACGGTGACATCAAGAACTTGCACATGAATCTGGACCGGAGGACAGGTTATGTCAAGGTAAGAAAGAACAAGAGGACGAAGTGGATGTGGCAGGTGCGCAAATATGCACAGGACACCTCTTTTGAGTCGGGAAGTCTGGTGTCAGATATGCGTACGACTGACATGTTCCTGTTGCAGGGATATGTGCTCATTGAGTACCCAACACTGGATGAGGCGAAGGCGGCAATCCAGGACGCAGATGGCAAGGAGCTGCTGGAGCAGAAGATCGGCGTCGACTATGCCTTTGTCAGACCTCCACCTACGAAGGGCTCCGCGCCAAAGGGGCAGAGGAAAGGTGGGCGAGAGCGAAGCGCGAGTCCTGGGGCTCGGCGCAGAAAGGATGAGGACGAGGAGGATTGAGCGACTTCCTTGAATTTTGAGTACAAAACCATCCAAGTCAAACCCTGAGGCGTGCGAACGCGTATCTTGGCGCTTCAGCTGGGGACCGCAGAAGCAAGATACGTGCCGACTATGTCGGCTGAGATAGGCTGAAAATGCTAAGGTAAGACAATTCGGTATCGAATGCTTGACTTCACGCTGATACATGGCAGGCAATATCAACACAGCTCACGCTTAGTGTACCAGTGTTGAGACCGACAATGAGACAGGTGTTGCGCTTGAGAGAGCGAAGCGCCTACTCATGCGCATGCTGGTCTCTGGCCAGGCGCGCAACGCGTCCTGCACGCCTCCAACAATACGCATCGAGGTGAATCGCCGCAGTGGCTCGTGAAGGCACTGCGCGACAGGACGCTCGCTCTATTCTCACTGATTCATATCAGCAAGACAGCGCCACGCCCGAGACACGATCCGTTTTCGCTGCACCAGAAAAGTTGCTCGTGTCTCAATGTTCGCGTGTCAAAAAGAATACATTAAACCTCTAGTGATCTGTTATACTTATGTCACACTCATCACATTCGCAGAACTCGGCACAAACACATTAGCACTTCACACCCACACGACACCATACGACGAAGTTATCCACGAACAGAAAATGGCAGATTTCGACCGGGAGCGCTGGGAAGATCAGCAACGCCAACAAGAAGTTGTGCGAAATTATCGCCGAATTTGCATGATTGTGGCGCCGCAGCTCGAACAACGGACGCGGACGCCAACTCGAGCTGAGTTCTATTCGAACATCCGCATCGATGACGACTCGGATGATGCGCAGTGGTCGGAGGATATCCATGCACAGGAGCGAGTCACTCATGTTTCCTATGAGGGCACTCTCGCCGTCTTTAATGCGCTCGTGGAAGCAGGACTTCCAGAACTGAGACAACACTTCAGGATGCTGCGGCGAGCTCGCCGACGCGCCGCTAGAACGGGACGATGAGTCGAGGGAGGACTTCGAGATCAGGCAACATATCTTCCAAGATGGAGGAAGGGGCGTGTTTGGTGTGAATGACTTGCTGTCGTGGTTGCAGGCGCTTCGAACGGAAGGTTGGAATGCTGGTGCAAATTGCACGAAACACACCGAACTCTTGTTGTACTCGCAGCTTGATGCATTCGTACAACCGGAGCACACAAAACCTCGTCACGCCCGCCGGTGTCTTTATCCTTTGGCATTGCTGGTACTTCGAGCATCCGCCCTTCCGAGCAGATCGAGCTCTTGTGCTGGTCATTCTCTGAACAAGCTCGCACTGCTCATATGTCGGTGCATATGCATGAGGTAGTGGAGGGCGATGCTTCGCAGAACACAAACCTTTAAGATCTTGGCGCACGTATGCTCGGGTGATGCATGGCGTTGCATGCAGATCTTGAAGCACGGAGAGCGGCAACGCCCACTTGATCTTGTGCCAGAACGAACTGAAAGATATGCTGCAGCAGAAGTGGCTCCACTTTCGGGATCTTGCAAGCAGTGGCTGTGTCTGGAACCACCATTGGCTTGCTCTACGGAGACCTGGCACATACATGTCCTTGGAGTCGCACTGCTCTCTGTTTATGCGCAATGCGCGCGAACGCTGCTGTGAGTGCTGCGCTGAATGTCCTGCAGTCGCTAATACTGGCCGTCTCGATCACAGTGGCCTGAATATATCGACTGCCTTTACAAGAGAATGCATTGCTTGAGTCATGACTGGCCCTCCAGCTGTCGAGTCAGACACGCCGACTGCGCCGTTCCATTGACCCATCATTGACTGCGATTTAAGTGACTGCACTGCGTACCGGCAGGTTCTGCCTGGTCTGGTTCAAAGGATGCGCGGGATCACAAGCTCACAGCATACCGAAGCGGGATCGCCGGAGGACAAGATCCAGATGAATTGCAATGTCTTGGTACTGACTCAGGCATTCGTTGATTATGGAGTTGGCCTGTAGCTGGGTAGACACTCTTCGCTGTAGCTCATGACCAAAGCGTGCTACCTCCTACACCCTCGGTATCTAAGCCCATGGCAAAGCCGAGCCGTCCAGCCTGATCACATGTTGTCTTACCTTCCGGAGTGAGAACGATCCCACGTGGCTTGGCCATGTGCAGCTACAAAGTGTACGGCTTCTGTAACGTTAGACTCGAGCCGCAAGTCTATCATCGATGGCAGCCGTCGACCTCATAACGATTGCTACCACGAACATGTACAATGATGCCTTACATCATCATCGTCGGCTCAGCAAAGAATAGCTGAAACGTTTGCGCGATTCGAAGCACCCGCAGCGGCTGGTCATGCATTTCCCGCCTTTTTCGGAATTGTATCCCACAAGCTTTGCGCAGGTGGTCGATAGAGATATGGTATAAAGAGGCAGAGGACGACCAGAGATATGGGGATCACAGCACCAACAATCCACATCCATCCATCACATCCTCTCGCTCAGCAATCATGGTCGCATTCAAGCTTCTCTCGCTCACTGCGCTCGCCCTTGGCACTACTGCCCAAGTCTCGTTCAATGCATCAGAGAATTCCGCCCAGATTGTCGGACTTTTACAGGCGTGTGACCACGCGACGGTTACCTCTGGCGAGATTGCAGGCCGTTACAGAGCTGGCGTTGATGCCGATTACGAAGCTCTTGCCAGTGCGAACGCAGACCTTCTAGCTTCCTGGGAGGCGATTGGGGTTGCAGCAAGCAGCAGTGGCGGCTTTTATACCGATGCAGGAGCCCAGGCCATTCTGGAATACATCACCAATAAGCTTGGGTAAGTAATTGATCCAATATGTGTTGTTTCGCAGCAGAGAAGATATGCCGACATATATGCTTACATCTCAATCAGACCAAATACCCTCGCCGCCGATCAAATCTACGTCAAGAAGAGACCCGAATACATCAAAGGCCCGCGTCCATTCATTGACTACATCGGTCCTGGTCTGATCAAGCTGAAAGTCGCCGTTGCGGACGCAGCAGCTGCGGTCCAGCAGAGGACTCGCGCCAAAGACCTCACTCCGCTGACTTTGGCTTTTCTGAATATCGCCCAGGATTACTCGAACGCCCAGGAAATCCAGCAGTTTGGACCACGAACTCCGATCTACAAGGGACAGTGTGGATGTTCTTCTCGACCACAGGGCAATGGATGCTATGTGCCAAACAAGAAGGGCAATTGCAGCTTATTGAATCCATTGGCTTGTTTCTTCTTGTAAGGAATGCGGCCTTGATAGAGCTTGGAAATCTCAGTAGTGCACGAGAGAAAGTGGAGATGGATTGATTGATGATTGAGAATCGGATATTTGATTATTGTATTTGGAAAATGAAGATCAGTATAAATGCTTTTGCTTGACTCTTACTCCTCTCTATTGGATCTTGAGTCCGGATCAATGCTCCTCGCTCCACAGCACAGTCAAATTACGCCATGACTGTTCCGTCCTTCATTCGTGGCTTGCTCGCGTGGATCGCTTGCTCGCGCAGGTCGCAGCTCGAAGAGATCCACAGCTTGTGTGACACCACAACGAATCATAGAACGCTCTTGGTACGGACCCGATACCGGCCACATCGACAAATGCATTAGCCAAAACTTAATCTATTATGCCAGCGACGACATTCTTCACATGTGAGGTACATAGATGTACACGTCATAAGCTATATGCATGTCATTACTTTGCAGCTTTGCAGATTTCCAAGCTCGCTCTGAGCTGTCAGATTGGTGACTTTCTTCAGATGCCGCTACCTCACTGTTCTGTTGGTTTTAGTTCTCTTGAACATCATGCCAGATCCCACATACTTCACTTGCACTCTCGGACAGGCAAAACTGTATAAGGAAAACGATGACTTCACGAATATCAACGACTTCATTCGGCAGGCAGCAGAATCAGATCCCGAGACTCCAGCAGTGGGGTTCTACATACCTACCAACGATGGCGACCAGGAGTGGCAAACACGAGTGTTGAACTTTCGAGAGCTCCTTCAAGGATCCTGTGCGACAGCACAACTTATCGCCAAATCGGTCAGCCTACCGCATGGGGAAACTGTAGGATTGCTGAGCTCGAGTACTCCGGAATTCCTCTTTGCATGGCTGGGATTGATGAGGCTTGGCCACCCTGTCCTGCTCATTGCACCACAATGCTCACCAACTGCTATTGCTGGGCTATGCAAGCAGTGCAACGTCACAAAGCTCTTTCATGACGAAGCGTATACAGAATTGGCAGGAAAGAGTGCGAATGAGGAATTGGATACCCACTTGCTGCCTTTCTCTACGGACGCGAGTCCATTCAAGCTCGCACAGCAACCTCTGACGGAGCGGGTGCCAGATAGTAGTGCTGCAAGGAACGACACTGCCTACCTTCACCACAGTTCCGGGACGTCTTCGAGCGTGCCAAAGCCGATACCGCAAACACATTATGGTGGTGCCGGAGCCTACGCCAGATTCGATGGCATCAGACACGCTACGTTTACAACAACGCCTCTATACCATGGCGGTGTCGCAGACTCGTTCCGGGCGTGGACGAGTAGGGCCCTCATATGGCTATTTCCAGGAAAAGATGTTCCGATCACTGCTTCCAACATCATCAAATGCTTAGAGGTATCAGCGAAGACCGATGCACCTCCCGTGAAGTATTTCGCTTCAGTCCCTTATGTGCTCGAGATGATGGCTGCGGAAGACAAAGGCATGGAATTCCTTCGTGGGATGGACATCGTCGCTGTCGGAGGTGCCGCCTTGCCATCGGAAGTCGGTAATCGTCTTGTTGATCAGGGTGTCAACCTCATATCCCGGATGGGCAGTGCCGAGTGCGGCTTCCTCATGTCGTCCCACCGTGATTATGAACAGGACCGGGAATGGGAGTATCTGCGGCCAGATGGAGAGGTGAACTTCGAGGAGAGAGATGATGGCTTGTACGAGCTCGTAGTACCTCCCACCTGGCCCTTCATCTCCAAAGTTGACAAAGTCAGCGAGGATGGGTCGTTCGCCACCCGTGATCTGTTCAAACGACATCCCACTATTCCGAACGCATGGAGGTATGATTCGAGGGCAGACTCGCAATTGACGTTGATCACTGGTAAGAAGTTCGATCCTGCACCTCTTGAAGACGCCTTGGCTGTGAAGTCATCGTCGGTACAGGATATTTTGATCTTTGGCAACGGCCGTCCCTGTCCTGGCGCTTTGGTGTTTCGATCTTCCGCGGCTGCGGACGTCTTAGACGAAGACTTACTCAAGGACTTCGCTCCCGCCGTTGAAGAGGTGAATCGAGACAGCCAAGGTCATGCGCGGATACCGAAAAGCATGTTGGTTCCGATGCCTTACGCTGAGAAGCCGCTCGAGAAGAGTAGTAAAGGCACTGTGCTTCGCAAAATAGCAGAGGAGCGGTATGCCTCGGAGATTGAACAGTCGTATGAGAAAGAACCATCTGGCAAGGTCGACATTGCCGATGATAAGGTAGAGACGTTCGTCTCTGATGTCGTCTCGTCGATTGTGTCCGGCACGAGCGCTGAATCGAAGTTGGAGTCAGACACGGATCTGTTTGCGTATG
This sequence comes from Cercospora cf. flagellaris, assembly GCA_005356885.1. Lineage (NCBI taxonomy): Eukaryota > Fungi > Ascomycota > Dothideomycetes > Mycosphaerellales > Mycosphaerellaceae > Cercospora > Cercospora cf. flagellaris. The sequence goes on from RJLU01000002.1 coordinate 1,340,824, forward strand.
GCGTCGACTCGGTGGCCTGTGTCCAAATCAGGCACGCTGTCTCTCGTCTGTTGCCGCAAGGCAGTAAACGTCTACCATTGACTATCGTCCAGGACACTGGAAGCATCAGACAGCTCAGCAAAGCGCTAATTGATCTTCGCCATGATCGAGATCCAGACTCCTTGAGCACCGATGAGCAGACGAGGCTGATGCACAGCTTTGTCGAGCAGTATAGCCAGCTTGACTCATCTGTCGCTGCGCAGCTTCATCAGTCAACACTCACACCACCTCGCACACCATCGCCAACTCAGACGGAGCCGAGAAGAACTATACTTGTCACAGGAATTACTGGCTCCCTTGGCAGCCACTTGCTGTGCCAGCTCGTCTTACGTTCTGAAGTGTCACGCATTCATGTGCTCGTAAGAGGTGCCACCCAGCAAGCGGCGGAGGAGAGAGTACGAAAGGCGCTGGTCAGCAGAAAATTGCTTGTGCCGGCAGACTTTGAACGCAAAGTCACAATCCATGTTAGTAATCTGTCAGCATCGCACCTGGGACTTGCAGCCGATGTATACGCGAAGCTGGCTGAGGAGGTCGACACCATATTCCATCTCGCTTGGGCGGTTGACTTCATTCTGCCTCTCAAAGGCTTCCGTCAGCATTTTGCAGGTCTCCAGAATCTCCTCAATCTGTCGTTGCAGCATTCGAAATATGGAGCAAGTCCCGGGTCATCCAAGGCGGCGCAACTCATCTTTTGCTCAAGCACTGCTTCGGTGGCATCATATAGCCAGAGCAAAGCTGGAGAGGAAGTTCCAGAGGAAGTTCAGACTGACGCACAGTACAGCGGAAGCATCGGCTACTCTCGATCCAAGTGGGTTGCAGAGAACATCTGCCTCCAAGCGGTCAAGGTGCACCCCAAGCTTGCGAATGCTGTCAGTGTTGTACGAGTTGGCCAGCTGAGCGGAGACACTGTCAATGGCGTCTGGAACAAAAGCGAAGCGTATCCATTGATGCTGAGCAGCGCCAAAGTGACCGGCTGCCTACCAGATTTGCCGCATGAAAGCGTTGGCTGGCTGCCCGTAGATACAGCTGCGCAAGCTTTTGTCGAGCTCGGACTGGGCCAACAGAGCAAGACATCAGAACAATCTTCGAAGAAGGAGGATGTCCAGGTCGTTCATCTGCTCAACCAAGATCGTACAACCACCTGGAAGATACTCCTGGACTGGCTCGCCAATGCTGAAGGCATCAAGGCGGTCAGCCCGAGAGAGTGGCTCGCCAAGCTTGAAGACATGTCTGCGCCTGGAAGTGAATATGAGTCGCACCCATCGCTGAAGCTGTTAGACTTCTGGAGAAACGCGTACGGGGCAGACGTGTTGAGCGGAGGGGATTCGCCGGCAACAGCTGAGTTCCAGACGAGAGGAACCCTTCGCTTGATGCCAGTATTGCGCTCTGTCCAGCCGGTGGACGAGGAGTATGCGCTGAAGCTGTGGAGATGGGTCAGAGATAGTGTGTAACATGTGATAATGAATCCGTAGACGCCGACTAGATCTAGAAGGAGGCCTCGTGTGCTCCGGGGAAAAGATTATGCGAAATGTCATGCCTGAGGCAGTGACAATGCAATTCACGTAGCTCCAGCTGCCCACCTTTTGCCCTCAACATGGATCTTCGATGTCATCATGCTGAAGCATTGGCGCTTTTCAACATCCTATCGCCATGTCTCATATAGTGGAGCGGCTCCTCTCCACCCTGAGCATGGCTCCGGATCAGCAACTCATTCCCCGTGGCCACATCAGACAGCTCATAGTCCATGACGACGATACTGGTAAAGAGCTGCAAGAGCTATAGTAGCTTGAGTAGCTCGCGTAGGCTTGGTTGTTTGTTGACTGTCTCAATGGTTTACGCTTTTTCTTGTCCCTCATCTCGTAGCTTCATTTCAAAATTTTGGACACACTGAGCATTTCTCACAGCATTCCACCATGGCAGACAGCGACGACATTGTCTTGCGCTCTATAGCTGCTTCTAAGGCCAAGTATGTCAATCTAGGGAAATCAGGCCTCCGCGTGTCGAACCCCATTTTTGGCTGCATGAGCTTCGGTAAGCATTCATGTCCAAGATCTTAGAAATCGAGAGCTGAATGGTATTCCAGGATCAAAGGAATGGCAGCCATGGGTAATCGAAGAAGCCGAAGCACTCCCCCTCCTCAAAGCCGCCTACGACAAAGGTCTGAACACTTGGGATACTGCCAACGTCTACTCGAACGGAGTCAGCGAAGAGATCATCGCCAAAGCCATCAGCAAGTATGGCCTCAATCGTGAGAAGCTCGTTATCATGAGCAAGATCTACGGCTACGTCGGTGAGGAAGTCAGCACAAGAGGCATTGTGTATGGCGAGAAGATCGCGGAGAGCAAGGAGTATGTCAACCAGGGTGGTCTGTCAAGAGGCGCGATATTCAGGACTGTGGATGCGAGTCTGAAGAGATTGAACATGGACTACATGGATGTGCTCCAGATTCACCGATTTGATCCTTACACTCCTGTGGAGGAGACGATGGAGGCTCTTCATGATCTTGTCAAGAGCGGCAAGGTCCGGTACATCGGAGCTTCCAGCATGGTATGAGTTGCAACTCTGAAGTACGGCGTGCTGGGGAACTTACTGACAACTGACAACAGTGGGCCTACCAATTTGCACAAATGCAATTCGTTGCTGAGAGGCACGGGTGGACTAAGTTTATCAGCATGCAAAAGTAAGTCATTCGCGACAAGCTTACTACGCGATTCTTGCTGACTGCCAAAAGCCACTATTCGCTGCTCTACCGAGAGGAAGAGCGCGAGATGAACCGCTTTTGCAACGAGACAGGTGTCGGCCTGATTCCCTGGTCACCACTGTGCCGAGGCTTCCTCGCACGCCCGCCGAAAGAATACGGTAACACTGAGCGATCGAAATCCGAAATTGACTCTCCGCTGTTCGAAAGTGGCACTAGCCCTGCCGACAAGGAGATTATTAAACGAGTGCAAGAGCTTGCCGAGAAGAAAGGCTGGACCATGTCCCAGGTTGCACTGGCTTGGATCAACAAGAGAGTGGCCAGTCCGATCGTTGGTTTCAGCAGCGAAGCACGTCTGGACGAGGCGCTGGCAGCAAGAGGAAAGGAATTGACGCCGGAAGAGGAGGAGTATCTCGAAAAGCCGTATATCACGAGAGCGATTGAGGGGCACTAGGGAAATTTAGGTCCAAGGCGTGACAGCACGAAAACGTGATTGCTTGAAACGAATGCACAAGCACCGAAATATGTCTTTATACCACCAAGGCTGACGTTTTGTCAAAAGTTATGAAAGAGCTCGAATCCAAATCTACAATCTAGAGACACCGCCAAATCCGGATCAGAGTCTGCCTGCTCCACGATTCGAGTAAGAGAGCAGCTCTACAAAGCAAAGCTCCTCATAATATATGTCCGCACAACCTATCGAACAAACCGCCAGCACAAATCTGACCAGCAATATCAACGCAACATTCAGGTCCTTCTGCTCTCCGCAATCGACAGCTCCTCATGAAGAATATCCATCAGAGCTATGATACCCTCATAACTCAACTGAGTGCCTGCTCGGTTGAGCAACTCGTCGACCTCAGCTTGATCCTCATGCCTTTCCTCTCGCAGTCGAGCCCGCTCGACGCTGTAACGCCAGCGTCGATATCTGGCACGTCGCAGATTTCGCGTAAATGCACCCCGAAGTTCTAGATGTTCCTTTCTGTTAGTCTCGCGCCGCATCGACAGAATTCATTCATATCTTTGCAGACGATATACGTACCTTCTTCGATCGGGCGGAGCATATCTGCTATGCGCCTTTCGCGGGCTTGCCATCTCTGTCTGTCGGCGTCGTCTTCTGCCGTCTCAGGAGGTCCCTCACCTCGTTGTGATGGCCTACTTGGGCGACCAAAGAATAAGTTTCGGCTTGGCGTTCCTCGAGGCAGGTCTCGGAATCCAGACACCGGCGTCTGGAAGAAAGGGTTGGGGCCCCGAGATGCCATGTTATCAAGACTTTGCCCGAGTAGAGCTCGATTCTCGCAAGGCTTTGCTGTGCACTTGGGTTGGTCTTCGTGAACAGAGAGTGATATCATTCACGAGATCGTTCAGGTGTCGTAAGTGGTACTAATATACAACAAAAGCTTTTCATCACCGCAGAGAATTGTTTGTCATGTTTGTGAGACTCAAGTGCAACGAGCACATGCATAGGGAATGTTCCACGTGAGTCAAGTGTGAATGAGACATGTTTTCTGTATCAGAGCCTTCTGTCTCAATCTACCAATCTGTCCAATCTCAAGCAGACGCTTCACGAGGAGCTCGAAGCTCAACTCATGAACGCTGCAGAAGACCGCGGACAAGTTTTTCACCAATTCCATCCCAATCCGAATTCCATTACCAACATTCCTTTCCATGTGCTCCCTCCAGATATCCCTTGGGTTTTGTTCTTGCAAGCATGTCGATCCAACAATTGTTCGTTCCCTCGTGGCCCCTTGGGAATACCCTTGAAGAGAGCCCAACAATCCTTCCATTCCATCTCATCCTCAATTCCCTTCCCATAATCCCGATCCCGTCCTCAGTACCCTTCCCATGATCCCATCCCATCCATCCTTTCCTTCCCACTTTCTCCCTTCAAATGTCCCCTGAAATGCGTTTCTCAGGCAGCTCTCTGCCCCGCGATCCGCTGCTTAACCAGACCGAGGAGCTTTGAAATCATCGCATCCTCAGAGAGGGAGTACTGTTTCCGAGCTCACCTTTCCTAAATGTACTCGGGTCTCCAACAGCTCTCTACAACGTAATCGCGCTTCAGTGCTAGGCAAAGGGGCAGAGAAACTCCTCGCATTTTCAGGAGGGGGCTGGTGTGTCGCGATTACCTTTCCTAAATGTACTCGGTATCTCGGACAGCCCCTCTCGTTACCCTCCTCCCCATTTCCACCCCGAGCAGCTTAGAAAGCCTGTCTCTACTCAGAGTCAGGGCTTTGCTCTCTGGCCGTGAGCTGCCCTCTCCTAATTCCTCGAAGGTGCTCCTGAAAGCTTGGAGCACACCTCTCGATGTCCTCGTTGCGCAGGACATTGCCCGTCTCCCTGTTCTCCTGCTCCAAGCTGTAATCCAGCGACATTGGAGGCTTCGGAAAACGCCAGTCAATTGCGTCTTCCTCGAAGAGAGCGGCGATGTGTGTCGTGATGAGGAAGAACGTGGGCCCGTGGCCAGTCTTCCCCACGTCGCGAGTGGTCTTGCTCTCGCACTCGCAGGTTTCGGAACCGCAAGCGTAGGTCCCGAGGTATGCGTGGACGCATTCGTGCAGCAGAGTGTCGAAGATTGCTGCCCGGTGATCGTAAGGTCCAGTGCGTATGCGAAGTCGCGCATCTTGTCGAATCTTTGGTCGATTCTCGTCCGAAATGTCGTCTTCGTCGGGAATCGAGGTCGTGGCGTAGATGATGTCTCCCTTTGGCTTGCCGTTGACTAGTTCTTGGACTAGAGTCTCCCACTTGAACTGAACATGGTTCAGTCGTCCGTCGAAGAAGATTTTGCTGATGAGGGAGATGGCCTTCATCATATCCGTTCCCTCTGGGACTTCGTGACCGAAATCCTCACACATGTCGTCCCAAGCGGTGTACCACTCTTTGAGGTCCGACAAGGCTTGTTTGCGGTCAGCGTCCCACTTGTCGTATGGTGCCTTGATGAAGTCTATGCATAGCTCGGTCAGCTCCATGGCGGAGTAAGCTCTGCGGCGGTCGTTGATCTTGGCTGAGGCGTCTGCATGGCGTTCGAGGCAGTTGAAGTCCAACATGTTGGCGGTTTCTCGTCTTGTTATCTCTGATCGTGATAGTCTCTGGTATTGCTGTGGGCAGCGTGCGGTTCTGTGAGCGGTTGATGCTAGTAGCGTCAGATTCTCGAGAATGGAGAATGAGAGAAGAAAGAGAGAAAAGAGACGTGCGAGCGCAGTATATAAAGATCGTTCAAGAGAACACTGGTACAGAACCCACATCGCGGCCTCATTCACTTTGCAATGTGGCTCGACATGAGTGGTCCAATCAAAGGGCTTGCCACATTTGTCCTGATTCACTGTGCGGTACGTTCACTGTTTTCTTTCAGGACCTAAAAGCTTAAACGTATAGGCCTTGTAACACTCCTGAGCGGCTTGGCGGCAGCGAATCAGGACGGAAACGCAGAACAAGTCGGCAGGAAGAACGAGGCCACTTGAGTCCCGCGACTTGTACTCTTGTCAATGCACGGCCTGGAAAGGCGGCTACAATACACAACAGACTCTGTCATTAAGTTTAGCTAGCTACAGCGGGAACACTCTTTGCACCCTTCATCATACAGCAGCAATTACCGACACAAAACTTTTTGAGTCGTTCGCTTCCATAAAAGAATGTCCTTGAATACGGCCGTACTCGTTTCATGTCCCGCCCACTTCTGTGATCGTGAGGCCCTCTCCATTTTGTTTTTGAAAATCAAAGCCATAACGCCGCGCTAATTATCAGAAGCCGCGTGCCTCCCATTATTATGTATAAAAATGCTCATCTGTCATCCTTGAAATGTTGCTAGTGTCCAGCCGAGCCCAGATAGTCCTCTCCTTGGTTCGGCGTGGTGCTATATTCCACACTCGCAGTGCCTTCTCGCAGGGCAGCAGCAGCACCGATGCTGTTCCGTGAGATACTATCCTGGGCGCGATGGTGACTGACATAACTTGCTTTTGCGCCAGATGTCTGTCTGGGCCTGTCTTCGTCGACATCGACAATGTTTCCAGTACTGTCGAAGCCTTCAAATAGGTTGGACGTATGCTGTCGAGCAAGCTGTTGTCGATGACTGACGCTGACTTCCTGGCTCGATGCCCTTCGCGAACTTCGCCTGGGCACGGATGGCGGCGCAGGTTGGAAGGACTGTCTGGAAGACTGGGTAGAAAGTCCAGCTGCACCACCACGGATGCTGGTATCTCGAGAGTGGCTGCCCCAGTTGATGTTGTCGACAGCGCGGAGCCAGTCCTGACCACCGGCAGACTCTCTAATGTCGTCGATATTGCCATGTGCAGCACTCCTGCTTGAATTGATTCGCGAGGGCACAGCCGCAGTATTGAGTGCGCCTCCCTGGGTGTCCGGGGTTGCGGTGAACCGAGAAGCAGTACTGTTGAAGCGTGAGGGCAGGTCGATGCTTGGACTGGTCTCAATTGGAGCCAAAATGGGAGCTGGTCTGTCTGAGTATCTGGCACGTGGCGGTCGCTGGTCCTGCTGCCCAAAGTGAGATGAATCTCGGCTCGCAACAGACGCATCGCTCAATCTACGTGGCGGCGTTGGCGCGACGCCGATAGCATCTGCATGCTCGAAGGTGATAGGCTCGAGAACAGGCATTCCCAACGCATCGCTATCTGGACGAACGCGACTCCTGGTAGTCAAACCGCTGTCTCGCACTCCCGGGAATTGGAAGTCAAAGCTATTGTCGCCTCGCTTGGGGGATGTCTCTAAGTCAGTCAAATCTGCCGGTCCCGTAGCAGTGCCTGTGGCGATTGCAGGGCTGGCAGGGCTCGCAGAACGGTCTAGAGTGCCATCAACAGAACGTGCAGCACCTGCAACAGCTTGAGGCGGCGATCCAGGAGTATCGGGCATATCCTGGTAAGGCTCATCGGAATGCATGGGCGGGCTCGTGGTCATCTCGACTCCTTCTTCTTTCGCCATGTCTGGCGGCATCCTGGCTGATCGGACCACCTCGAAACCTTTGCCCTGGTCCTTCGTCTTGCCACCCTTGACGCCAAAGAGGAGCTTGTGGAACCAGCTTTGCGCAGTCGAGGCTGGTCCAGTAGGATCCGCGGGTCCAGTCTTCAGCTTTCTGGTAGCTTGCTCATTGAGCGCGGGCCCTCGGTAGTACTGGTCAACCTCGCGTACCGCGTAGTCGGTCCTGTTGGCCGGTTCGTATTTGCCGCCTTCATCATTAGAGCCCGCTCGAGTGCGCAGGTATGCAGGAGCGGGAGAGCCGAACGTATTGCTGTCGTAACTAGCGTCGCGAACGTGGCCTCCAGGACCTGCTGGTGCGTCCTGGTACGGGAAATCGCTCTTGCTCCTGGTCTTCGCAGCTGCGCCCCCAAGTGTCTCGATAGTTGCCTTCCGCGGTCGCGGTGGACGGTAGTAGCCATCTCCATCAGCTCTCGGAGCGTTTGAGGACACTCGGCCGTGCGAGACAGTCTGTCCCAGCTGATTGGCATTTTCCAGATCCGGATCTGGCGAACTGACGCCTTCTCCTTGGCTGAAATTCTCGAAGCCACTCATCCGGTTCAGGAGCTGCTGGCTGCTAGCCGAGATGGACCTGCTCCGTGTACCGTATCCGGCCTGATTGGTGGTCAGCATTGCAGCACTACTCATGCTGGTTCGATCAGCCGGTTCGCGCTTCCTGTCGGGCCGCTTCTTCAAGGTGCGCCAATTGAGGATACTTCCTCGAACAGCTCCGTTGGTCTTGTCATCTCCAGCACCCATGGCACGTGCGACTACCTCAATCAGCGCCTGCATGGAGTTCATGAAGAAGCCGAAAAGAAGTACGCAGGCATGCAACAGTAGAATGATGTATCCGATCCAGCCTTTAGGGGCCTCGGTCACACCTAGACTAGGTGCAAAGGCAATCATGAGGACGACAGTGATCAGCCTGACACTGGCGAAAAACGTGTGATATGCATTCATGCTTGTCTGTCCTTGGAAAGGTCGGAAGCCGTTCAACGTCAAAATCAGTATGACTTCGCAGATTGCCAGCACAATGATCTGAGCAATACCCGAGGGTTGAATCGCACCGATGGCAACTCCACGCATGAATGTGATGAAAACCGGGACCAAGGCGAATGGTGCTGCACTGTCGCTGTATGTGTTATACAACGGCCCGTAGAGCAGAACAGTTGTCATCTCGTCAAACAGCAGCGTCCTGGGCTTCGTGGTGAAAATGACGCGCAAGATCCAGCCGGCCCATACGACCATGATGACGAGAAGAATGGTTGCTGAGATCACAACGCTCGCTGGTGAGCGTGGGGCGATGACTAGCTGGAACAAGCTCAACGCCACGATCGGGAGGATGAAGTAGTTGAAGAGCAGCCTGATGATGTTTCCCAGGGTGAACGGCAGGTTCTTCTGGCGGAGGTCCTCCTCCGTGGTGTGCATCGCTTGGTGAATCAGCCAGCGACCGAGGAATCCTAATTGGCAAAGTGCAATGACGACTGCCGCAATCACCAACAGCCAAATAACCATCCCTGCCCAGATGTCTGAATCTTCTTGCATGCCAACCAGTTGGCTCATCCTCGTCAAGCCATAGGTAGCGTTGTTCGTTCTGTACAGTCCATCCACCAAGCTTTGCGTCCCACCACCGTTGACGAAGCTTTGGTTGAACATAAGAGTGGACCATGCAGACTGGCTGACAGCGGGCCGGAAGAAGCCAGGATACTGCAGTGTCAAGCTTCCGGTAAGGACGATGAATTGGATGTACTGCAAGCAGTCGCCAAAACCCGGTGTCACCAGTCGCAGCAAATCTTCGTCTCTGCCATAGTTGCTGCTCCATTTGAAGATGTCCGAACTGCCCCACGGAGACCATATCGCAGCCGCAAGCGTCGCCAGGCCCTTGACGATCAGTATGGAGAGAGGAAGCCATCTGAGCATTCCCCTTACACTGTCGCCCAGGTCGGGAGTGATTTGCACGCTTACGCAAGCGATATTGAAAGCTCCACGGTCACCACTAAGGACGTGGACAGTTGTGGAGATTGTGCTGAAGGCATAAGAGCTGCCAAAAGGCTGATTGACAGTGAATGCGGGCAGAGATTCCCGGTCATATCGGCTGGCGTTGAAGACTGGCCCCAGTGGACAGCTACCAGTCCCATTGACCAGCGTCGGGCAGAACCTCTCGCCAGAGTTATCATGGGCCGTGAATGTCAACACATCGTAGTCGGCCGTCAGGGTGGAGTATTTGTTATCATTGCCAATATCTGCGATCTTGCCAAAGGTCTCATTGGGGTTTGTCCACACAGGATCAGAAGCGGGCGGGTATGGGTCCAAGAACTGTTGCCCAGAGACATTGCCATATATTGTCAAGTTCAGACTCCTCCTCGATTGCTCGGTGGGGAGGAAGCTCGCGTCGACGAAGTAGGGCGTGAACTGGAGGAGTTTCGGATTGGAGTTGAGGGTGCTGTCGCTCAGACAGTTCTCGAAGCTGATGAATGCGCCGCGGGCGGTCGGGAGATGTGATAGCGATAGCAGGAGTAAGCAGCACGACAGCGTCGACCAGACGCTGTGCGGGAGCGTCCTCATTGTTGCCGTGCAGTCATCGGGTGTCGTGACGGTGCATCCGCATTGGCGCCTGGAGCGAGGGTAGTTCGATGGCGAGGCGGCGGTCGATGGTCGTCGTCCGGCATAGACGTCGACGATGTTTTTCGGTGAGCTGGAACAGGGCAGTCGCTGCTGCTGGCCGCTCATGCCACTCGGGGTGACCGCACAACAATCGTCGTACGCGGAGCGGAAGATGCAGAAAGCAGCCAAGAGACTACCCACGCCGTCGATCACTCCAGATCTCTGGGTAGCCTACTAGACGCGTAGCGAGTGTGACTATCGATGTATGCTAGGATAAAAACGCGCACCAAGTGGCGAATTGTAGGTGAATATGACAAGAGAAGTGAATCGCACACGACAGCAGCAAGAATGATGGAAACGTTCAGAGCAGTGTTGAGCTAACTGTCAGCAAGGGTCAAACCACCAATTGACCACGCTCCACGCGCTGGCTCGGTTGACTCTTGAGGCTCCAGTGGCTCAGCAAAGCCTATAAAAAGGCGAAAGACTTGGCGCGAGATGCATACGTGGACGCCAAACTTTCACGATTATTCACCACAAACCTGCCATTCTCCTCGTCGTGCATTGATCGTGCGACGACGGGCTGACGCTGTCCTCCCAGATGGCAGCATCAGTTCCATTGCATGTCCAAGTTCGTTATCGTGTTGTAGCTGTGCTTCGAAACACGAGCTGCTTCGCGCTTGGACGATCTTCCTGCGAATACGACTTTTTGCCTCCCGAAACCGCCGACGTTCCTAGTCCTAGTCCAGGCTCTGGCTCTGCCGAGCTGCCGACAGCAGCGTGCCCCTCGTCAGGCGCGAGACATATTTCCGTCGTCGTGCTTAGGATGGGATCTTTTTGCCTGTAGAGCCAGCTCTGAGACATGTAGATAGACTCGCTGCGTCGCTGACAACATGCAGAACCCACGACTTCTCCATGGTCGCGAACGTGAACCCATTCTCGTGGGCCGCTCCACGTGCCTTCCAAAGAAAGGGAAATCGGGTGTCGGGCTCTTTCACTTGGACCCCACCGAAGTGATGATGACATAACCACCCAAATCTCACAAGCATACATGTACATGTAGCTCTTCCAAACACGTCCAGACCTTTGCCACTACCATCTCTCTGTCAACCACGACCATCCATCACGATTGAGAACAAATACCGAATCCTATTCCTCTTAATAGCAGGAATCGCCATGTCGTCCTTCATCCAACGCATCTTCCGGCCCTTCTCAAGCTCCACCATGCACTTTGCCGGCGAGCAGGGTACCGCCGCAGCAATGACCCTTCCCGAAGGCGCACAAAAAGCTACCATCGCCGCGGGATGTTTCTGGGGCGTGGAGCACATGTATCGCAAAGACTTTGGCGACAAAGGCCTCCTGGATGCTAGAGTCGGATACATTGGAGGCGACACGCAAAACCCCAGCTACAGAGCCGTATGCAGTGGACGAACAGGACGTAAGCAAATATAGCCTTACTCACAACTAATTTTATACATTCTAACATCACTATTCAGACGCCGAAGCCTGCCAAATCGTCTTCGACCCCACAAAAGTAACCTACCAAACCCTCCTCGAATACTTCTACAAAATGCACGACCCGACGACTGCCAACCGACAAGGTCCAGACACCGGCTCACAATACCGTTCGGGAATCTTCTACCACTCGGACGAGCAGAAAGAGATCGCAGAGAAAGTCACAAAAGCCGCTAGCGAGCAATGGTGGAAGGGGAAGGTTGTGACAGAGATTCTGCCGGCTGGCGAATGGTGGGACGCAGAGAAATATCATCAGATGTATCTGCACCACAACCCGAGCGGATATGAATGCCCTAGTCACTTTTTGAGGAAGCTGCCAGATCTGCAGTATTGAATTGAGGGGGAGAATGCTGGGAAGCAAGGATGGATGCAGAGTGTCAGATATAAAGGATATGGGCTTTATAATGGCATAAGAGCACACAGATTCTGATGCCGTAGGCAGTTGGAGTTGGAGACAGCTGTAAGCATTAAGGTGTAAGCTGGGTCGCGTGATTCCAAGTCTCGGATTCACCGTAGATTATGCAATTACATATTCCTGAATGAGTCTTCGAAAGTGCTATACTCAACACATGTACACACTGTGCACAAATTCAATTGTCATTGCAACTGACCGCTACACATGCTTCCTCTACAGGGTATCTCCATCTGCGCCCAATATGCACAGACTCATTGTGCAGAACATACTGTACATACAACTCTCTCCCTGTATCCATTTTGTAATGCTGTTTCTTTTTCTCAAATGTGACAATCATCGTTCGCAAGTCATAACGGTCGTCATCGGTGAGATACCACAGGCATCTCCCTTCTCATCTTCTCTCACAAAAGATCATATTCCTACATCACAACGCACTTTTCTCCCAGCCTCGTAGGGTTCATCGTCAAGAGGCTTTTGACTTCTCCATGTTGTTCGGAATACTCCCACCCTTTACCACTGTCCCGGCTGGGATGAAGTGATTCGGATTTCTTCGATTTGCGAAAGAAACCCAGTTTCTTTGCCTTGTCTGTTGATGCAAATGCACTTTTTGCGCTAGAACTGCGGTTCCGCACGTGTCCGTGTCCATTGCTATTGCGTATCGTGCCATGGCTACTCTTAGGTAACGTGGACGGCGCAGGTGGGTGCCAGCCCGTAATGGGATGCCCTTCTGACCCTGCTTTGGTGAACGGCTGGCGCAGGGGCACATGGTCCGGTGGCTGAACTGGTGGGAACAAGGATGCCGAAGCGTTCGCGTTCGCTGCAGCCGCATTTCGGAATGCGTGCATGTGTGCCGGCATTCTCTGATCTGGCACTGGTGGCATAGGCTCAAAGGGTCTCTCTGGCATGGTGGCCACGGTGGCACCGCTGGGCTGAGTGCGATGCACGGAATGGCCTGGAGGATGGATCAACGAGGTGGAGTTGCGGTACCCATTCGGGACCCTGCCGAACATGCTTCGTTGGGAATCGACGGGCGATATTACATCTTCGTCCTCGAGATGACCGGTCGTTGACGTTGCAGGGCGAGTGACAGGCGAGGCAGTCTGCCATTCTCCCACCAGCGCAGGAGCAGGAACATGACCCACGGGCGAGACTGCGTTGCTATACGCCCGCTGCAGACTCCTCGGCATTGATGCAAACGAACCATAGGCACTCACTGCGCTGAGCGGCGCAGGACTTTGTGATCTAGAAACAAAAGTGCCAGAGGAAGAATATGTCCCGGTGCCGCGCACCAATTGCTCCAATCGAGTTTGCTGTCGATTGTCCAGTCGTGCTAAGCTGCTCGGGATCGAACTCGTCGTCGAATCCACAGGGCTCTGCGGGCTGGTAGCATCCATGCCTTGCTGCTCAATCTCGTTTCTCCGGATCTCTCTTCTCGTGCGCTCATCAAGTGTCTGTGCCTGTTCCTCGATGACATCGTGGCTCAGACTAGCATTCCGGAAAGCCATATCCGAGCTGAAGTTTTCTCCCACGTCTGGGGGCGCGGTGTGAGGTGCCTGAGATGAGGCGTTGGGGAGCGCATTCGGGTCCGCCGTCTCGCCATTGGCGTTGGTAATGATGGCGGGTTTGGGTCGATTGAACACGGCAGGGGCATCTAGTCCAGCCATGGCTCGAAAGCGGCTGGGGAGTGGCGCATTTGGTTCTTCCGTGTATTCTGGCAGGGGCAGGAAACCACCAGCCGAGTCAACGCTGACATGTGCTTGATTACGCTCTTCCAGAGTCTGGAATCGATGTCGCTGGGCGTTCGATGCCGCTCGCTGCAGGGACGCTTGCGACCGGGGCTGTCCTTGCACGTACGGCGCCTCGAATGCCTCCTCCGCCGCTTCGGCGTTCTCGAGAAGGTCTGGCAGACTCCGTGTGGCTTCGGATTGCATGCTGCCCACTGAGAGCATGCTGTTACGATTCGACCTAGCAGTTACAGCTGGATTTGCTGCGCCTGGATTCCTTGTCGAGCGACTTCCATTCGTTGTCGCCGATCTGCCCAATGTTGCTGGCCTCTGGTTCAGGGAGCCACTCCTGCTCTGGTTGACAGTTCTCCTTCGCACAAGGTTCACCTGTTCATTCATGCTCTTCTTCTCCTCGGTGAGCGGTGCCGGAGGACTCTTCCCCAAGGTCAAGTTGAACGTCTGTCCAGGCTGGCCAGAGAATTGAGGATCGAAATCGAAGAGAATGATTCTACCACCCTCCACCTCCTCAACGCTCTCCTCACTAACGCCGGCTTCTATCACGCCGCCAGGGCTTGTCACAATCAACCGTCCACGAACCTGTCTTTCGTCGTGTGCTGGTGATGGAAGTGAAGCTGAACTGTGCACCCATTTCGCCTCGCTGAATGGGCATCCATAACCTTCGTCGAGCTCATGGTCGATGCTGTGCGCCTCCACCATAGCGACATCATCTCCCGTACCTCGAGGCACAATGTATAGTCGTATCGTTCTGTCATTCACAATCATGGCCACGGTGTCTCCGTGCTCGTCAATCGAGGGGCAGCTGTGGATCGCTGCGCCCAGCCCTCCGCATGTCGAAAGGGGTGGCGAAATGACTACTGGGAAGTCAAAGTTGCCGTAATGCATGTCGCTAACGTCCAAAATGCCAAAGGTATCCTCCAGTCCGTTCCAAGCAAATAGTTTCTCGTTGCAAGTCTTCCGGTTCTCTCGCATAAATGCAGCATGACTGCTGTTACGAATGTTCTCGGGGTGTAGTAACTCGGAGCACCAGGCTTCTTTGAGCTCTTCATGTGTGGGAACTCCGTCTGCTCGTGCAGGAAAGACTGGGACCGAGACAGTCACTGTAGATGACACATTGATCCGCGTGGTCGTGCCGAGTAATGTCGAACCATCATCGGAAAACATCATGCGATCCATTTTGACACAACGAACAGCTCTGCGATCTGTAGGAAGGGCACTGGATGCCAGTGAAAAGACCTCGATGCCACCTTCATATGCCGCCGCCAGTAGACCTCCGGTCGGTGAAAGTGCAATACAGTGCGTCGGAAAGTCCAACGAGATCGCCCTCGTTCTCCGTAGTTCATGACCAAGCTCGTAGACGTTAATGGTATGATCATCTGCTAGAATGGCCAGGGTGTTGCCCTCGTCGGTCAATCCAATATCGATCGGCCTGCGTTTCAAGGCATAGTCCTGGGTGATCCCAACGGGCAGAGCGTTGGTTTGCAGCACATACACTCTGGCACTGTTGTAGACTGCTATTCTTCTGCCGCCCGGCGAAGTGGAGAAACCAAAAGCCTCTCCAGTGGGAAATCCTGCAGCCGCTGTCGCCGTCTGCGAGAACAGCTTGATCACATGTATCCGCGGCCGGTTGGGCTCGTCATCCTGGATCGATTGCCAGCTATACCGCACTCGCTCTTTTTGGAATGGTATTTGTGTGGTGTTGTATATTGAGCTTCTCTTGGACAGCCTTCTGTCAGCATGGCTACTATGCATCGGCTCCTTGGCTATTGAGTTTCGGTTGTTGCTACGGTCGTTGGTTGTCAGAGCTGAATATGCAGCCCCATTGAGATATGGAGAGCTCGTAGGTGTCACCCCTTGCTGCAATGCCGGTGAATTGCCAATGTAAGACAACGGGCGGGCAACATCCCTCGACTCTTCAACGTCGCCGTTCTCATCTTCGTGGGCATCGTGCGACGCTTGCACAGCCTGTAGACCACCGCTGTCTTGTTCCACTCGCTCTTGCTCTGATCTTGAATCACGGATGAGCCTAGACTCGAACTGGAGCTCTTCCCGAACTGGCGACACTTCGGCATGCTGCTGACGCCGTGATCCGCGCGGCGAACGACGGCGTTGCTGAGAATAGCCTTCATCGATGCTGTACGGTTGCGGCAGTTGGCGAGAGTGGTCGTGCTGGCGTTGCGGCGGGAGCGGTGGTGAGGGTGGACCGAGCGATTCGTCGTCATCGTCGTCGTCGTCCTCGTCGATATCGCTGACTTCGGGATCGGTGGTATAGGCTCCGCCGTTCAGAATGGCCAGCGTGGGGCTGATGTCCTCCAGTCTTCGCATCACCGCACCGTCTTCCACCAGCTCGTCGTCCAGCTCGGCCAGTCGTGCACCCCGCCCACCTCTCTTGCCATGCTGCTCTTCGGCTGCCGACAACGACAGCGGCCAGTCTGGACGGTCATACAACCCCGTCCCGTCCAGCTCTTGCATGCTGCTCCGTTGCTCGTCAGCATCGATCCGGTCTCGAGTGGAGGTCCAGCGCGCAATGAGGGCTCCTCGCGAACGAGAAGGATGGCCTGCAGAAAAGGTCGACACGGGCATGGTGGTGCAGAGCCCGTGCGAAGGGCGATCCGAAACTGGCCCAATGCATGCAAGATCCTCGCTCGTCGTGCATCCGTGGCTCTGAGGAACAACCAGGCACTGAACCTTAACAACTCATGCTCTAGCAGACGAGCCCGGGAGCGGCGTATGGCATGACCCTCGTCGGCGTTGTCTCGTTCGCCCACGCAGCAGCCTACAGCGTGGATCTTGGGCAGAAATGCAGACGAATGACAGCTTGGCTGATGGACAAAGTCATGCTGCGACACGAGACGCGGGTCAGACTCGTCGAAGCTGTGGAAGAAATGGCTGCTGCACGAAGGCGTTTTCTCCCGCCGTCCTGCACCACGCAGCCTTGCCAGCGGCCGCGCCCAGCTCGTTGGCAGCAGAAGGCCGGCTGAAATGAGAGCATCAGATCAGCACCGGCTCCTGCTACGCCTCTCCCCGAGGACGTCCGCCACCGTCAGGCGGCGTTCAACGCATGATGAGAACGATCTGCTGAGCTGGTGGACGTGAGCAGACGTGGCGACGGACGAATCACAGCCGAGATGCACGATCCAGGAGCTACCGCAAGTTCGAGCCCGGCCCTGCCACTGGCTCGTATTTCCACCAGCAGCGAATCGATCCATCACATCTGCAGCGACGATACACGAACCATTCTGCAGATCAACGACTGCTGCGAACAGCCTGCCGTTTCTCACACGCCATGTCACAGATTTGCTGCTGCTCATCTATAGCAGTTATGGATTGTGCTATCTTTCTACTGAATCCAAGTTCACGCAGCTCGAGCTAGCGACAAAAGGACCCACTCCGGAAGAAAATCCCGAGCCATGCAGGGTTTCGACCGTGGTACGGCCCCAAAAATAGGATGTCGTCAACAATTCACGAGTCTTGTCCATACCAACCACGCCGACAGCCGACCGTCGTGGCTATCTGATCACAACTATCCCGAGTCACAATACCGTACATCGCAACAATTGGCAATAACCACGAAATGAACGCCGGACGCCAGGCTTTCGAGAAGCGCGGGGCTCAGAAAAGGCAAATGCACCTCCGTTGACAACAGTCGCGCAGTTGCTTCAACACCACCAGTATGAAACAATAGCCGTTGCCATGTTATGATATCAAATGCATCCTCGTTACTCGAACATATGGGGCATCGCAGTGTCGCAAGAGCTTTGCATGTCGCAGATGCTGCCTCGCTTGTGTTGCCTCAAACACCATAGGCGAAGCTCTTCTATCCCGCAAATTGCTGCATGTCAGAATCCCTCCCACTCACGAGGAACATGGTCTTTTCTCGAAGAAGCTTCGAACATCTAAATTTGTGGACCAGCAGCATGCTACCGAAGCGGGAATTCAGTATGTAAGAGACGGCCAATCGGCAAGTTTCTCGACGGCATAAGGTGTGAGATATCGTTTGGAGTATGTCAGGATCCTGGTACGGTGCCGCGGTAGCAAAGGGCAATGACTCAAGGTAGCCGCCACTGGAATTCGATTAGTGGCGGTCCTCATGGTCTCTAGTAATTGCAGCTCGGTACGTGCGGATACTAGGAAGAGTGATTGGAATTGGCTGGCATGACCTCGCGAGCAGCACCAATTGATCAGCTCAAGCGTACAAACGCAAGCGAATTTCCCAAGTCGTAAAACAACAGAGAGACAATTTCGCAATCACAACATGCGCAACACATGCTAACCTTGCTCTTGCACCTACCATCACGCTACAGATGTCGCATTGAGCTCGTGTTGGGAAAGTAAACATATTCGCTTCACCTAGCAGTCCTGGCTATTCCGTCAGCATATCAAGCATCACTTGGAAATCCTTAGCCGGCGCGTCTGCGTCTCGACCAGCCTCCAGAATCGCCAACACAGTATTGCCATCCTTATCCTGGACACTCTTATCTGCGCCACTCTCGAGCAACATGTCCAACGCAACAGCACAGCCTGCAGCCGCAGCATGGTGCAAAGCCGTTCGGCCCAAAGTCCCACCTTTGGCATCAAGATCAATGCTCTCAGCATCGAGCAGGTATCGTAGCATACGTTCCTGCTGATCGCTGAGCTTGCCTCGCCACTGATTAGCTGCCATCAGAAGAGGCGTAGTGCCTGAAGCATTCTTTGCGTTCACGTCGGCGCCCTTGTGGATCAGGAGTGCCACGGCTTGAGCTGTACGACGTCTCACTGCTTGATGCAAAGGCGTATCGAGAGTGAAAGGCTGTCGAACATTGGCG
The DNA here is from genome assembly GCA_005356885.1 of Cercospora cf. flagellaris. NCBI lineage: Eukaryota > Fungi > Ascomycota > Dothideomycetes > Mycosphaerellales > Mycosphaerellaceae > Cercospora > Cercospora cf. flagellaris. Next base: position 1,359,604 of record RJLU01000002.1, read on the forward strand.
TCTACAGTGCATTGCACTTTGGGATGGAAGATCAATCCGAGGCATTCCTTCTGGTAGTCCTCGAGCGGTACATCGCCTGCTGAGCCTTTGAAGAGCTTGGTCAATGGATATTCGCCAGTCGTGTCTGGAATGTTCAGTTCGGCGCCAGCAGCCAGCAGCATCGCCAGTAATTTCTGAAACCCGTCAAAGTAACTCTGCTCGAGAGCAATATGTATCGGAGTCTTGCCACGGTACTTCACGTTAACGTTGGTGCCTGCTTTGATGAGCGCTCGTACACACTTGTTATGTCGTGCGCTGCGGCCTTCAATGGCATTGATCAGGGGCTTCGGCCTCGGCTTCCAGACTGTTCCACAGTTACAGCCTTGGTCTAGGAGAACTCGAACAGGTGCGACACGACCAGCTCTGGTGTAGCGCTCAAGGTAGGAGTACGCTTTATCGTCCCATACTAGCTTGATGCCGCGCAGCTTCTTGGCAGTTGCGTCCGACATGACTGACGTTGCCAAACTATCTGCTGCTTCGGCAGACTGCCAGGCAGCTTCGATGAAGCTAGCTGGAGTGAAGGTGTCATCGTCGAAAGACCGTTTTTCCGTGCGCCACTTTGCTTTGTCCTCTTTGTTGAAGCGATTTACATTCTGTGCTGAGAGCTTTTCTGGCCAAGGTTTCTTCGGTTCAGCAACCTGTTTCGACTTCTTCTTTGGCTTGCCCTTGCCGTCATCAATGGCCTTTAATGAAAGGTCCACGACTTGCAATCCTTTTATTTCTGTGTTCGATAGGCTGTACGGTCGGCGCTCGGTAGGATTCAGTACGCGTTCCAGGCCCAGCGCCGGCTCGGTGTGCCATGGCAACAAGTACGGCTCTTTCGGTTTGACCGGAGGTTTTGCCTGCTTCTTCAATGGCTTGGAAGATGGATGAGATGGAGCCTTGAGTAGACTTAAGACCATTTCCTGATCAAGCGGCATGTCCCCAACTGCAGCGTCTGAGATGACATGCGGATCGATTCGATTTTGCACAGGTGGGGTTCTCTCGACTTGTGACTGATTCTGTTGCTGGGGCCCTTCATTGTGCAACGTATTCAATTCAAGGACAGGCCCGGTGATTGGAAGTGCGCGCTCTGCACGCCAAAGCTCCACGGTCTGGGTCGAGTTATCCTCTTCAACATATTGATAGCGAATTGTCTTTTCATCTTGGAAACGTACCACGCGCCCTTCGGGAACTTCGGCATTGCTAGGTCCATTCGCCCTCGCAAGCGATTGTGAGAAGCAAGGCTCTTCGTCTTCCTCGGCTATCTGGTCAAGCATGGGTGAATCTATCTGGTTCACTTCCTCTGAGCTATCCGAGCTTGCATCATGCACGATGGGAAATAGATGTTCCGGTGGATATGTTTCTGCTGGACCGTCAGGCGTCGAAGTTGCATCGGAAGAGTCGTCTTCGTGGTCTATGAAAAAGCCGCCATCGTGCATTGCCTGCTTCGTAGGTGAACTGGTGCTATCAGGATGATCTGGTTCTTCTACTCGCGATGCTGAATCATATCCTGAACCTGGGACTGACACTTGCGGCTCTGGAGATTGCTGCTCGAGCCAGTCGGTGTATGCACCGGGCATCGGAAAAGGTCGAGGGTCCTCGTTGGGCTGAGGGTCGAAATGTTCCTGGGTCTGGCCCAACCATCTTGTTACCATCTCCGTCTTCCGGTCGTCCATCTGTTCTGGCATTGCCGCAGCAGCACCCACGAGCGCTGTCACTTCGGCCTCTATCGCGTCGCGTGAGGTCTCGGGCCACTCATGGCCGTCGCCATATCGGTAATGGGGATCCAAGAAGTCCTCGGCACAATCTGGACACGCAAAGCTACGGAAGTACATCGAATCGGCGATGGTCGTGACAAGCGCCCTCGAGCCCAGTCGGGCGTCCTGATTTGGTTCCAGGAGTGACTTGACCCAAGTGAGCGGCTCATTGTCTCTCCATGCCAGAGACTCGTCGTCGACCCATTCGTGTCGTTGCGTTGTGGCCAGCGTTGCCATCCACTCATGAACAGCGCCTAAATTTCGACATGGCCAGGGATCCGTCCTGGCACGATCCGCCTTTTTCTTGAGATGATCCTTCCATTTGGAGAGAGTGTGACCCTTCAAGACAGTAAGGATTTCGAGGAACACAATGCCTAAGGACCACATGTCGCTTGCAACATTCCTCGACTGTTTGCTGTCCACCTCGGGCGCCATATAATGAGGAGTCGCAGGGACGCCGCGGGTTTGTGTGGTCCCGCGGTTTGATGCTGTCCAGCCCATTGCGGTTCCAAAGTCTGCTATGTACACTTGGGAATTCTTCACAAGCACATTCTCGAGTTTAAGATCACGATGCCTGATCTTCTTCTGATGTAGATAGTCGACACCGCTGGCGAGACAGCCGTAAAACTGGCGCAGCGCCATGAGATGTGATTCAGGAAACGGCCTTTTTGCCAAGAACTGGTGCAGATTACACTCTGCGATAGGTTCCATGAGAAACCCAATGTATTTGTAGTCGCTGTAGGATTGGACAATCTTTGTCAAGTGTCGATGCCGCAAATTCTTCATCAGCCGAATCTCATCCACCAGGTACTGTTGAACTCTTCTGTTGTCGTCACTGTCTCTGCCTCGCGCCACACGCTTGCGAGCGTAGGGTTTCGCACTAAGGCGTGATATGACAACGTCAACGTAGCCGAAACCCCCGTGCCCGAGCGCTTGATGAGGAACGATGTGATCTTCTGCGCTGCCGTTGAAGTAAATGTGTTCTTCGGAAGAGCTCTCGAGGTGGCGCGCATCGGTGATAACGCTCACTTGGCGGGCAAGAAAGCTGGCTCGCAGAGCAGCATCAGCCAGGAAGACAGGCAGTGTGGAAGCATCGAAAGGAAGGCTAATGTCGTAAATGCTGTTCCTAACAAAGGCGTCCATGTAGGCCAAAGCGTTGATGCCATGCAGCAGAGTATAGAGTCTAGGCCTCAAACTCCATAGATCCGGATAGACTCTGCCATCCTGGACGTCGAGCATTTGCAGGAACGACTGGATATGAACGAAGTGTCCCGAAGAGATTCTTCCAACTCGACCAGTGTCATCGGCTGGAGGCAGGGTACAGAGCGTTCGCAAGCAGCTTTCAATGCCAGCCCTGCTCTCCGTAGTCCCCAAGCCATGCTCGCCGAAGAGGGTTACCTGCGGTCGCTGTCGCACGCGAAAGGGCACTGGTATCTGGAATGCGCGCGCGAAGCTCTGCATAACTGGGGAGTAACGTCGAATTGCCGAAAAAGCTGGAATATGTGCAGTACGGGTCCGAATTTCCTGGTCGCCGAGCGCAGCAAGCGAGAGACCACGTCGACTGGCGGGCAGGTCTGTGATTAATAGGACGCTCGCAGTGGCGCAGCTGCTCAGCGTAGCAAGTTGCACAGGCTGTGGTTCCCAGGTGTCAGAGGTACTTCATGGCGCGAGGAAGTGCATTCGGATTTCAGCCCTCGGCTTGCCGCCCTGTCCTGTGTTATGCGATGCTGCAGTGCTGCTGCAGCTATCTTGCCGTGGATGCATGTGCTCCACCGGAGGATGCAACCTACTCGCTTGAAGAGGGCGGCATCAGGGCGCTAGGGTGGTCGAAAGACGTACTTAGCCTCTGCTCGCCGACACTGGTAAGATAATGTTAGCACGGCCATTATTGAGCGTAGCTCGTCCACAATGGTGACAGGTCTGGAAACAGCAGCTGGAGCGGCTCAGGTCATCTCGCTTGCTTTCCAGGTCTTCCAAGGATGCATCGACGCATACAAGTTCTGCCATACTGCTCAACTTATTGGCATCGAGGGCGATCTGCTCCGCACAAGATTGCAGATTGAGCGATATCGCCTGGAGGAATGGGCGCAGTGCTCACGGCTGAACACGTCCAGTCCTGACGCGAGACTGAATTGGCCATTGGTATACGATATTCTGGAGCAGCAGTATACCATCTTGACATCGGCGGACAAATTGCAGAGTAAATATGGCCTGAAGTTGTTGGAGGATGAAGTTGAAGACGGGAAAGAGGAGAGGAGGGAAGACGTCGGACTTGGCAAGGTCCTTCGGCGGCTCAGGCCCAAACTTTACTCCAACTCCGCTTCATCTAAGGCAATTGCAAAGGCGAACGGACCATGGAAGCGCATGCAATGGGCAGCAGGCGGGAAAGAGAAGGTCGTGAAGGTGATCGATGACCTCGGCGAGCTGAACACACACCTCGAGCGCCTCCTGGACCTCCCCGACCGTACATGGCTGAAGACGGGCATGGGCGCTTTACTGCGCGATGCACTGAGCCATACCACGGATCTGACCGAAGTCGAGACACTTCAAGCCCTTCTGCGTCCTGGTTCTGGCGTCGGCGATGCTGCAATTGCCAGCGCCGCACGTTTCAAACGTATCCGCCTCGTGCTAGGAGTCGACCAGCGCCCCGGCGAGATCCGCCCACCCCAGACACCAGCCATATACAACTCCATGCCGCGTCTCAAGATGATAAAAGAGAAGAAGATAAAGGCCGCTGGGAACGTACTGATAAGAGCTGGCAGCATACAGCTTGGGACGTACAATGATGACCCGGTACTCGTTGAATGGCGACACACGGACGCCTACAAGTACGATGTGCTGGAGAAGCATATGCAAGCACTGGCACTCCTGCTAGGCATTGTTGATAATACATTCGCCACTCTGCCTTGTATCGGCCTGACTGCTTCGAAGGAATGCTGCAGGTTTGCCCTGGTATACGAAGTTCCCGTCTCGACCACCGAAGAGCAGCGCTCATCACTCACGCTTCACGATGCCATTGCCTCTCAGCGTCGCATGTCTCTTCGAGACCGCCTGAGTATAGCTTGTACATTGGCAGAGGCTGTGTTGCAACTCCACACCGTCGGCTGGCTGCACAAGAGTATCAGGTCCGACAATGTCATCTTCTTGAAGAATGGTCAGGACCTGGGCGCGTCCTCGGACGTTGGGAAGCCATATTTGATGGGCTATGACTACGCTCGGCCAGAGGCTGAGACATCGCTGACTGAGCTACCAGATGCTACCCTTCAAAGTGACCTCTACCGACATCCACAGAAACGCGGCGCTGTGGCTACTGGCTACAGAAAGCAGTTCGATCTCTTCGCCTTGGGCTGTGTGCTTACAGAACTTGCTCTGTGGGAGGGTCTCGTCACCACGCTGTCCCGATTATCTCTCGAGGACTGGCACAAGGCGATTGAGGATGCGGAACGCACAAAGAAAGACCTGAAACTGCCTTCCTTGCTAGACTTTTGGCAGGATTCGCAGTTTGTCGAAGACGTCTCTCATGCGGCTGGCTCGCGGTATCTCGAGGCTGTTCAACTGTGCTTGAAAGACCCATCTGATCAGACCGATGGTGACGAGGCATCGCTGGAAGTCCAGCGGAGCGTGTTGGAGAAGCTGCAGGAATGCCGGGTATGAGAGTCATGAGGATTATTCTCGCTCGTAGCACAAATACTCCAGTCGCGAAAAAGATTCTTGCCAGACATTGCTTTCTAGGCCTCGCGGTCCCGTTCATGCACTTGCTTTGGCTAGGAGCCATGGCATGAGAACTTGGCGAAGTGACCAGAGTTGATCGTACAATTGTTGCAATTTCTGTAGCAATCCAGTTATCTAGCCATTGCGACACCATCTATACAAGCAGTGCATTGCTACAGTGCCAAGTGGGCATATTCTATGGTAGGTGCGTGTATAGATCCGTGACTGGCAGGGGTCAAGTAAACACAACGTCACTCTGCGTTTCCCGTTCCCTGCTTGCATCCATCAGAGTCTCCATCCTCATCCCCCATTCGTCCACATCACGATGCCATCAGACGCTGTGGCAGTAGGCACTGAGAGGTAGGCCGCCAGTCGCTTTTGTGTTCTTTTCCTTGGTCATGACGGATCGCAACCATCAAAACAGCATCACATCGTGCGCACTGACATTGCTGCTCAACCGCGGTCCCATAGAAATATGCCTGAACGAGACAAACTCTCCTGGTTGACACCGAAGCGTAGGAGGACGACCGGTAATTTGAAGACGAATGGCCACATGAAGAAGGTCGCAGAAGAAGGATTTGGAGCCATCATGGAGGACGGTGTGCAGGACCAAGGCCTTGAACGACCACCAGGAGTATCGCGACCAGCTTCGCAGCCGCATGTGCCACAGATCAGCAAAGGCGGCGATGGTGGCCTGTTCTACGCATATGCGCGCAAGGTGAGACAGCGCATATGGACTGCGGGAAGCATACTGACGAGGCCCCCACGACCAGGACGACGACTCCGAATCATGCTACCTACTCACCTTCGCCTCCGCGCCGACTGCGAACGAATGGTGGCTACTCGTGCAAGCCAACTTCCCTGCTGTTTCACGGCCAAGTCCGCAGCTCTTCACACTGAACAACCCCGACATGCTATCGCAGACATGGATACATCCCGCCTTTGAGCATTTGAGGAGCAGGTGGATGTATATCGCGCTGTCGGACAGTGTATCGAATGGTCTGGGTGGAGCAGCGCAAGGAATTATACCACTGCAGGATGCGCAAGGGAACATGCTTGGAGGAAGTGCGCCGTCCAGTCCACCTCTTCGACAACGATCAGTTCGGCATGTGAAAGAGCAGGACAGTAGGCCTGGGGACATTGATGCTCGACTGGACAGAGTAACCCAAATGATGGAACGCAGTACGGACAGCATCGACAAGCTTGTACAGTCACAAGCGGGTAGCTCGCAGAATGGCCAGGGATACTTTGACACAAGCCCTCTGGCAGTACACTTCGGAAAGATGACAGACCTCCTCGCAAGGAATGTAGAGAACATCGAGAGCATGTCGAAGAAGCAGTTTGAACACGAGCAGCGTTTGACGGAGGCGCTAGAGGAGGTCTCGCGAAAACGACGGGAAGATCGCATAGATCTATCTCAATTGTCGGCGCACTTAGATCGTGTGAACCGCACACTGGACCAGTCGGCTGCACAGAGGAAAGATGGTGTTCGGTCACCGGTGGAGAAGACACCAGCTATCGACTTCACACCAGTGACCACGAGATTGGAAGCATTGCAGCAGGCCATTGAACAGAACTCATCAATCAACAAGAAGCTCCTCGAGGAACGAACAAACGCAGACGCCGAGGCACGATATAAAAATCAGTTAGATCTACTACCCATCTCGGAAACATTGGAGAAGATTCACGAAGCAATTGAGAAACAGAATCTACACACCACCGCAATACTTGAAATCCTGCGAGACGACAAGGACGATTCTCTTCGAGTAAGCAGAACTAATGGCGAGACACTTGACCGCATATTACAAGCTCAAATCGAAACGAAAGAGATCGTGGAGCATAACAGCGGCGATATCGACTTTGGACCCGTGGCAGAACACATGGACGCGATTCGAGAAGCAACAGCAGAAAATACCCAGCAGATCAAGAATTTCATCGAACACCAGAAGACTGCAAGCCCTGGCGTCCAAAGCGGATCGAAAGATATCGACTTCAGTCCCATGACTGATCGGCTTGATCGTATGCATGGTGCATTGGAGAGAACAAGCAATTACTTCCAGACGCAGAGTCCTGGCACCGGTGACACGAAATTTCTCATGTCGGCATTGTCATCACATCTGAGTAAAATTCAGGCTGTGACGGAACAGAATGCTGCCGCGATCAGGAGTATGCGAGAGAAACCACCTCCGCCTCAGGTTTCTCCAGCACCTTTGATGAGCGAGGGCATGCAAGACATGATACGAGAAACGAACGACAGGCTGCAAGCGCTCACAAGTGCGTTGTCAGCCGGGCAGACTGAACAGAAGCGAACACCAGAAGCGGATGTGCTTCTAAACAAGCGCATCGAAGCGACATCTGCGCAAGTCCGGGAGCTCATGGCCGGACAGAGAGAAATGGTGAGCGTTGTGCGCGAACTGGCTTTGAGCATCACAGCGAAGGAAAAAGAATCCTGCGATCATGTCGTGATACCGCCGCCGAGGAAAGTAGGCAAAAAGATTGTTGGGTTTGTTTATGATGGGAAAGAGGGCCTGGGACTCGGGTAGTCAGAAATATATATCTGGTCATCGCTGTATTGTACTGTACTGCATACCAAGTACATCATTACTTTCTATCAATAGGTTCATTCGCAGGAAGCTCTGCTCTTCTGCCTTCACTTCCGGGAGCCTCAGCCAAATACCCACTCTCGTGACCCACAGCCTGTGCGCCGAGTTCTTGCATACCGTATCCAGCATTTCCGGGTACCGGCGGAGTATGCAATTCTTGCACACCATTCTTGCCCCATCGCGCAGGGTCACCATTGACTTCGCTGCGCATAGGCGGGCTCTCCATTTCTTGGTGCATCATGACCTTGCTGCCATAGGCCTCGTTGACAGCAGTGTTGTCGGCCGGCAGTTCGGAATCGTGCTGGAGAAGCGGCGGCTTCTGATCCGCTTGATATGCTGAGTCTTCGACAGTCTCGGCGGGTGCTTCAACCCGCTTCTTGCGGAAGACGAAGAACCAGAGCAGGAAGCCGATTATGGCTAAGCCGGCGACTGCTCCGATGACAATTCCAGCTATCGCGCCGCCGCTAAGACCGCTGGAGGATGTTCCTTCTTCGATCGGGGAAGTGCTGTTGACAGGCGGTTTGTCGATAGCTACCAAACTCTCCGCATTCACGTTATCGAAGCTGGCTTGCGCGACTGTGAAGTTGTTGCGTCCGAAGTCTGCGATCACGTATGCCTCTTGGAAGAAGGTTCTGCCGATCGTGTATTGCGTGTCATTGGCCGCACGGCGGATGGGAAAATATCTCGTAGCATTCGAATAGAAGGGATAACTTGCTTCGAGATCGAATGCTGCGTAAGGCAGTCTGATGGCCTGCGAATCGCTCACAGTAGCGCCGGTACTGGAACCCAGAGTGAACGTAATGGTAGGATTGAGCTCCAGAAGCTGATCATGTATTGTCTCGTTGACCACGTAGAGGTCGGTTGTGTTGTCGTAGGTCAGGCCGAAGGCTGATGTCCATAGCTCGATGCTATCTTCCGGCACCCAGATGTGAGGAACCGTTGAGTCGATGAAGTGCATGGTCGCTGTCTCCCACAGGCTAATAGTTCCGTTCAGGGTGTTCTGCCCTGTCACAGCGGTCACAGCGACTTGAAGAGGCCGGGAATTATCAGCGTCCATGTCGAATGATTTTCCAGTTCCTTGTATTCTGTTTCTGTCGTATCCGCCAAGTGTCAAGGATGCCGGACTTCGCTCTCGATATGATGCTCCTGCAGTATATGCCCATGACAAGGACGCAATCTTGTTATCATTCACGAGCGTGCTCAGGAAGCTGTCAATGGGATCATTGAACTCTGTGAAGTTGATCGGCTTCGGGCCTATCCCAGCGATGCCTAGCCAGAAGGATGGATCTGCAATACCAGCTACGACCTGCCTCTCAAGGCTCGGCGCGTCACTCAAGTTTCCCCATACCACTGTGTCGAAGCCGTAGAGCCCATTGCCTCCATATCCGAGCTCCGCTTCCTGAGAATTGAGCGTGTAGATACCACTCCCTATCTGCTCCCAAGAGCTGGTCTCATTTGTTGCGAAGCCGGAGCTGTTCACGCCATTGACCGGCAGTGTTCCTCGCAGGAAACCGCAATAACCTGGATCATCTGGCGAAGCTGCTATGCATCCTTCCGACACCGGTATCCATGTTTCTTGATCTGCCGTTGAAGGCAGGATTCTGAACTCTTGCGGCGGCGTGCCTACTTGGACGATGAAGCTGTTCCAAGTCCCGTCGTTGCCGTCCCAGTACGCCGAAGGTGTCCACGAGATCGGCGCGGGAATCGTGATATTCGTCGTCATTTTAATGTCGTCACTCGCTCGGTCGCTGAGCCTGAGATCCAGCTATGCGTGCACGGAAAGGCGCATGTCTCCGGACGTGTCGTTCGCTCTGTCCTATCCTTCTCGTGAATCGTGATTGCAAGAGTGTGATGGTAGCTGATGATGAGAATGGAAGAAGACTCGCCTACCGTGAAGAAGAGAGTGCGCTCCTGGCACTTCGCCCTCGCCTATACCCACTTCCATGTCGAAAGCTGAAAGGTCTGTCGTGCAAGCGAATCCTTCGGTGTTGCACAAGCGCTGAAGTTGATGATGTTCCTGGATGTCAAGGAATGTGATTGGGTCGACTCTTCCACAAATATCCCGGCCGATACCCACTGCATGGTCCAGCCTCAGCAGCCTTCTTGGCAGCAGCAACAACATCGCCTAACATTCAGCAGGACTTTGGTTGTCGGAAAGCTTTGAAGTTCGCAGTCTGTGAAGGTGGCATTGTCGAAGAAGCTGTCGGTCATCGCTGCCAGCCAGCACAAGGAAGCGTCGGACCACGTCCCGGGCAGCAGCACTTGCGGGGTCTCGAGACGAGCTGTCTTTCCTGCAAGCGTTCTCTTCTCGGCTCCACCAATACCTCCTAATTCCAGTCCAGCACGATGAGCGTGCACTCCCTATAGGGCCAGAATAGCAGAACTCCCCTCCGGTGACGACACTCATCATCCCACGTCACGACCGGCGTCTGAGCTGTAACCCATCAAAACCCGAAAACTTTGCGCGCCTCCGCATGCTGCCCCAGTGGAGTGGGCAGACCGACAATTTCCCACCGTTTGGCATCGAGACGGCTTGCTATACAGCATGCGGTAGCGTAACATAACAGCCTGATCGGGCTAAAGATCGTCAAACCACGCGATGCCGACGCTTCTCCAAAGTTCGTGGGTCTTTCACCAAATGAGATGACGGCACTTCAATTGAGCTCTTGTAACCGAGCAGAGTACAAGATGGACTTCGCTCTGTCACTGTGCTCTGGCTAGACGGCCGCCGTAGAACTCTCATTCTGAAAGCACGAGAAGCCCGTCATGAAGCTGACACTGGCAGCAGTTCTGCTCCAAAGCCTTCCAGCTCTATCTGTCCCAAGCCCACATTATGGCGAACACTTCGGGCCAACATGTGTTGTCAAGCCAGCAGGACAGAACGATTCAGCGCCTGCTATCATCAAGGCATTCGAGGATTGCGGCCACAATGAAGGCGATGCGCGGGGCCGCGTCGTGTTCAAGAACGAGACGTACCACATCAAGACGGTTATGAAGACGACCGGACTTCGCAACGTTGATATCGAGCTTCACGGTACCCTGCTCTGGGATCAAAACATCCCGTACTGGCTGAACAACTCATTGCCTGTGGGTTACCAGAACCAGTCCTCCGCTTGGTCGTTCGGAGGTGAAAATGTGAACTGGCAGGGTTTTGGATATGGAACGCTCGATGGTAAGTGCTGGGCGTCCTCAGCCTCGTGGATATATGTGCTAATGCAGCGCTGCAGGTAACGGCCAAGTGTGGTATGATTTTATCAATGGTACAAACAACTACCCTGGCCGGCCTCACAGCATCACCATTACTGGCACCAAGGACAGCTACTTCCAGGGCATTCGATTTGTCCAGAGCCAGATGGTGTGTAACTGCAAACTATTCGCGCCTGAATTTCATGCTAACTGATCGCAGTGGACGATGACTATCATTCACTCCGAAAATGTGCTGCTGGAGGACATCTACATCAACAGCACAGACACCAAGCAGGCAGTTGGATTTGACTTTTCATCTCTGAATGTGAGTGGTCCCGATTCTCACAATTTGCTTCCCGACACTGACAGCTCATAGACCGACGGAGCTGATACCATCTACGCAAACAACATTACCTTCCGCCGTTTTACTGTCGACAACGGCGACGACTCAATCAGCGCCAAAGCCAACAGTACCAACATCCTCATCGAAGACTGCGACTTTTACACTGGCCTTGGTGTGGCCATCGGCAGCATCGGGCAATACGAGGACCGCTACGAAACGATTGAAAATATCACAGCGCGCAACATCACAATCAACCACATGCGTTACGGCGTCTACATCAAGACATGGACAGGAGTCAGCACCGGCTACCCACCAAACGGAGGAGGCGGTGGCAGAGGTTACGCCGCCAACATGACCTTCGAAGACTTCAAGCTCAAGAATGCAAGCGGAATATTTGCTATCACACAGTGTACGTCGTACAACGGTGCCAGTGGCAATTGCGAGACCTCTCCATTCAACATCAGAGATTTGACATTGAAGAACTGGTCTGGTACTACCACGAGCGATGTCATTGGAGAAATGCAATGCAGTGCAGCTGCGCCTTGCACAGGCTTCACGATCGAAGGAATGGAAGGTATTATTGATACTGTCAACAACACTCTACCTTCACAGTATCTGTGCGACAGTGTCGTGGATCCTACTGGATTTGAGTGCACCGGACTTCCGTACGGAGAGAATCCGAGGAGGTAAGAAGCCAGCCTGGAAAAGAACGACATATATCTTGCTCAGGCCATGACCTGGAGCCACTGACCTGACCTGACCATCAATGCAATATTGGACGATGTCCCCAGCATACGTATTTGATTAAATATAGCCCAGGCAATGCCTCAAATGGTCAGCAGCGGCCATCGCTATCGATCTGTAGCACGACTCCGCTGTGCAGACTACTCCTGTGTAAATGTTACGCAACAGCTGTCTATGCCTTTTTCTCTCAAAGCTGCCAGCATACCAGTTTGTATTTTATCTAGCCATCCATTGCCCAGCGACTCGCGGGGTGAACGCCCATCGTGAGAGCTCGGCCCGATGGTTGCCGAGTGTGGAGCATGTCATCGCCGGTTGTTCTGTCGACATATGCACCTACAACTAACTAGATCACATCTTGAGCAGATCGGAGCTGCTAAAGAGCAGCGAAATGGCAGCTAATGGGGTGTCGAGAAACGGCCAGACCGGCCACGATGCAAAACCTAATGGAACTTCACCTCGACGACAAGCACAATGGTCAGAGCTACGGCCAAAGAAGAGCCCACTTTCGAAGTCAGTACAGTTCGAATCGAAGGACTTCGCTCATGCAAACGGAATAAAGCATGAAACACCTCAAGTGAATGGCCACCACAACACCACAACATCTCGATCCGGACCCAACCCTCCTGGCAAAAAGAAGCTCATCCTCAACGCTTTCGTCGAAATGTGTTCGGGTCATCAATCCCCAGGTCTCTGGCGGCACCCTTCAGATCAATCCTCCAACTTCAACGACCTTGCCCACTGGACATCTCTTGCCCAACTTCTCGAACGCGGCCACTTTCATGGGATCTTCATTGCCGACGTTCTTGGAGGCTACGATGTCTATGGAGGACCCCAGAATCTTTTACCTGCTATCCGCTCTGGCGCACAATGGCCTGTAAATGAGCCTTTGAGCGTTGTACCAGCTATGGCAGCTGCGACGAAAAGTATTGGGTTCGGTGTCACGGTTTCGACGAGTTATGAACAGCCGTATCATTTGGCGAGAAGGTTGAGTACGTTGGATCATTTGACGAAGGGGAGGGTGGGGTGGAATGTTGTGACAGGTAAGGCCGAGTTTTCTGCACAAGAAGAGTGAGAGACTGTTCATGTTGAACTGCTGACGCTGTATGCAGGCTACCTCGACTCCGCAGCACGAAACCTCACAAACGGAGGCTCCCAACCCGAACACGACGAACGCTATGCAATCTGCGAAGAATACATGGAAGTCGTCTACAAACTCTGGAACTCCTCATGGCGCTCCGACAGCGTCAAACTCGATCGCAAGTCCGGAGTCTATACCGACCCTTCTCTTGTCCGAGAAATCAACCACAAAGGGAAATACTTCAATGTACCAGGCCCACATTTCTGTCAACCCTCGCCACAACGTACACCCGTCATTTTACAAGCGGGGACGAGTCGTGCAGGGAAGAACTTCGCGGCCAAGAATGCGGAAGTCATATTCGTCAGCGCACACTCACCTAGCAGTGTGGCGAAGTCGATAGCGGATATTCGAGGTCAAGCTGCGAAGCTAGGGAGGGATCCTAGTAAGATCAAGTTTTTGGCCAAATTCTGTCCTGTTTTGGGACGTACGCATGCTGAAGCTGAAGCGAAGTATCGAGATTATTTGCAATATGGCTCGTATGAAGGGGCTCTGGCTTTGTTTGGTGGGTGGACAGGTGTTGATATGGCGCCGTATGGGGACGACGAGGAGCTGCGATATGTAGAAAGTAATGCTATTCGAAGTTATATTGAGGGGCTGTTGAAGAGTGCGCCAGATGTGAATGGTGGGAAATGGACGAAGAAAACGCTTGCGGAGCATATTATGGTTGGTGGACTGGGCGCTACTTCTGTTGGTACACCTGAAGAGGTTGCTGATGAGATGGAGCGCTGGGTTAGAGAAGGAGATGTTGATGGCTTCAATATCGTAAGTCATGCTTCGTCGGGAAATGATCGCATACTGATCCTGTGTCCAGGCATATGCGTTGATGCCACAGACTTTCGAGGACGTGATCGAGCTGTTGGTCCCTGAATTGCGGAAGCGAGGTTTGTTCTGGGATGGTTATCATGTTGCAGGAGGGACGTATCGCGAGAATCTGTACGAAACTGCTGGACAGCACGAGCCTTTCGAGGATCATCCTGCAGCGAAAATGATTTGGAGGCCATCCTCCAAGACAGTTGGCTTTGCGGACAGTGGCATCAATGGTGTCAATGGCCATGGCGCCAGTGAAGTCGAGGGCTCGACCGATGAGATATTACTAGATCCGACAGCAATGCAACTCGGCTAGACTGTGTCGTGAGTTGATGCGTATACTCAATCGCATACATTCTGCGCTCGGAAGACTCGTCTCCGTCTGGACATGCACAACTAGGTGATGATAGATTGGCGGGTGGGATCCTCGCTGCATCGTTCGGTGACGTTGGATGTCTTGACCAGAGCAGGATGATCCCAGAATAGACGGCTGTTTGAAGGAGCGTCTATTCTTGTGGGAACGGTCGCGCACGCAGCCACGTGTATGCACCGCTGATGTTTCGGAGTAAAAAGTCCTTGCAGACAGACCTCATGTGCAACGCCTACGCATACACCATCCGAAGTGATCTGCTTCTCAATCTCCCACACGTCGGATCCGAATGGGCCCGCGGACCTCGTCTAGATCGACGTCGTCAATCGACTGACCTTTCTGCAGGATCTCACACTGTCCATTCTGTCGCAAGTTCCAGGCGATTTCGCGGACCGCTGGCATAGCATCTCGCCACTGGGCATAACCCAGTTGTTGTAGCTCTTCGGCAGTCAGCGCTCTCGCGACTTCTGAAGGGCAGAAAGTCTTGGGTGGATGCCTCTGCTGCAGGAAGTCCTCCAGGCGCCGTTTCAGGATGGTTCCGACATGGTCATCGTCAGCTGCTCCGTCGTCGGACATATCGAACTCGTTGAAGTCCCGCAGGACCGCTGCTCCTGATAGCACGGTTGTATATGATTGTTTCTCGTTCCCTTCGCTGCCGCCCTCGCCACGACGAGAGGCCGTGGTGGGATGCTGCAGGATCGTTGTGGTAGTGGAGCAGCAGCCAGCCGACGAGAGTACGACAGAAGGAATCTGCAGTCGAAGCAAGCTACGGCAGCAGCGTTGGCTGGAAGCACCGGGCAAGTGGAGAGCTCGAGACGGGCAAGTTACAGAATGGGTTTAGGCGAATGTTTTGGGTGCGGGAATCTGAAACGTTGGCCTGGGCGCCTCTTCAGGGCTGGACGCGCGAGGCTGGGAGAGCGAGCGGAACGATGCTGGCGGGATTGATTCACTTGCAAGGCGGAGGTCTGAAGGGAAGGGTAGTGTGAGTACAGGAGAGGTATGCGGTGAGGCTCTTGCACCGCAGTCTGTCGTGCGATGGTCGTTGGCAGCGCGTCTGGAGAAAGAGAACGAGGGTCCCGCCGTGCCACCCGTGCATTTCTCAGCATTGACCTTAATAACTTTGAAGGCGCTCCGCACAAGGCTATATATAGCATGCCTTGCAGTGACAGGGAGAGCAGCGTACAGACTAGACGCAGGCCCAGCGGCTGTCGTGCTGTCATCTGGCACGGCGCAGAATCAATCATTACATTGACGAGGACTCGCTATTCGATTCAGCTGTTCTGACGGGTTCGTGGTGAAATAATACTAAACCCATACACTCGTCGATCCCGGCCCAAAAACTCTCGAGGCGAACTAGAGTGCCCCAGGCGCGCGAGCCATCCCAGAGGATCACGAATACTTTGCCCAGACGATCGACCAGGCCGCCCGAGGGGAGCTGAGATTGCTGGCCGCAGCGCAGCGCATCAGCAGCAGCAAGCAAGCAGTCATCATCGTCCAGATCTGTCGTCAGATCGGCCTGCGACTGCGGTAGCACCGCGAGCGTCCATCCCACAGCACCACCACCACCGTGCGCTGGGAGGACAGCATGGCACAGGTCATGGCAGCACAGTCCTCGCTGTCGCCGTCCTTCGTGCTCTCGCCCCAGCCCGAGCCGTCGTCGCCCAGCATGTCCTCAACACGCCCCGATCGATCAGAGCGAGACCGTCGGCGACCCTCACAAGCCTCCAACAGGATGTCGCTGTCCCAGCGCTCGCAACACTCGCTGGCGGATCGATCGCGACCCCAATCCACCGCATTCCCGGCCTTTTCATCAAGCTTGTCCTACGCGCTGGTCCGCGACTTCGCCTACCCGTCCTACCACCCCATGCACTATGGCGGCCAGCCCGAGGAAGAATCTGGCGCAAGTACACCCGCCGGGTGGGAAACGAGTCGCAGAATGTCGGACAGCGCGGAGAGCGGCACCTCTGGCGGCAAGTGGCATGCTGGACCGTGGGGCGGCGACGGAGTCATGTACGGCGATCCAGTCCAAGACATGGAACCATTGCCGAGCACTAGTTTCGGCGCAGCAGGCGAGGATTGGGGCGACGACGAGACATCGTTCAAGATGAACAAACACCGCAAGAGCAGGTCCTTCCACGATATGCCCAACTACGAGCGTGGCAGGAGGAGGTCATCGCAGGGTAGGAGTCGGGGACCGGAGGAAGCTTCGCAGTCGTCACAGTACGATCCAGCAGGACGAGACGCGCTGCGACAGAGCAGAGGATATACCGATAGTGGTGAACGTCTGCCACGTCGAGACTCCCACTTCGCCGCAACGCTCCCCAACCGCAGCTTCCACAACTCACAACCCGTCGATCTGGAGTCGGACCTTCCACTGGATGCGGAACCATCAGACCACAACTCCCCACAGCGCGAAAGCATGGGTCCTGAGGACGAGGAACTGTTTGCTGGACCATCGCTGGCACTGTACGGCTTCGAGCCAGAGAACGAGAATGAGCTGCGACTCATAGAAGGAGAGGTGATTATGGTATCGTATCGCCATGGACAGGGCTGGTTGGTGGCAGAAAAGGACAATGGAGATCAAGGCTTGGTGCCAGAGGCATATGTTCGCTTGTTGAGAGACATTGAGGGTTGGGATGAAGAGACGGGTCAGTTCATCGAGGGCGACCCTTTTGGCATCAGTGGCGACGACGCTGTCACACCAACGGAGGACCTGTCAATCACGAATCGATGAAAGCGGGAGTCCCTCGTTGCTGAGGACCAACTTCTTGGATCCTCATCACCGAAATGACGAAACACCATGGCGAGAGACAACGGGAAGCGGAGCACGACTGATAGCACGGACCTGCTCCTCAGCACGCTCCACTGCCATCCCGCTACTCTACTGTTCAAGATCCTGAACAGCGCTGTGCCACACGCTCTGCCTTTGAGAACCGGTGGCCAACTTCCGGCCGCCTCTGCATTTGCACATTGGACGCAAACGTGCTCTCTGCTCACAATTGAATTGGAAGATTCAACGCAATGGTCCATCTCAGACGATGGTACGGCTCACTACCGGATTGATGCAGGCAACCCGTTGATCATGCATCCGAATGCCGGGGTATGCGAGAATGGCTCGCCAAATGCAAGATTGGAGCCGGCCGCGCCATACGCGACGCTTTGATCATCCAAACGTCTTCGCTTCCATAAATTGTACAAGTCTCCAACGCTGCAAACTCGGCAGGGGAAGCCCTCGACGATACATTAAAAATGAGCGTAGAAGCGATAAGAGGTAGAACAGCAGGGATATTGAGATAAACAGCGACAACGAACGTGTCCCGAACGCGCCAATGATATCAAGCAAAATGTCTGCTAGTACAACCGAATCTTGTGACGAAGTGCTTCCATTCCTCGAGGCAGACGATCAAAAAGCTGCTCGATTCGCGTCTGGTCAAGAGGCTGAAAAGTATGACCCAGCCTACTACCTTATCCGCGCTGGCAGCTGAATTTTGAAGAGCGGCGCCAGGCCCTGGCTTACGGACTCAATTGGCTTCAGTACAGGGAAGCTTGCTCTCAGCATCTTTCGCTGGCTATTGCCGATCCATGTGATGATAGAGAACAGATCCGAAGCTCGTTCGTCGCATAGCAGGAAAGGTGAGACTGGTGCAATCACATGCGAATGCGCCGCTCACAGCAACGACAGCTGCTTCGCAGCCCATAGAATTGGTTCGCGTGGACGCCAACAAATTGTCTTATGGGTCTTCGGACTTTGCGCATCGCCTGTTCTCCTGCATCTGACCTTCAGTGGTATCCCGTCCGAAGCGCTTTGCAGAGCGAGCGGCAGAGTGAAGTCGTATTTCTGGTTCCTGATTGGCCATGCTGTTGATTGTTCGCCTCCACCGCCAAGCATGAGCTGCGTTTCAGCCGCAGAGAACAAGCAACACGGCAACTTTCCACCAAATGTGCTTGACAGACACCCTCCCTGTCTGCTAGCCAGTCTTCTACCATCCAGTCAATGCTTACGATCGAAGACAGTGCTCGTCAACGCTCCCTACTGGCCCATATCCTATCACTACATCTCTTGGCAGACTTAGCTCTTGCGCTATGCGGATGGGATCTACTTCCCGGCCAAGACTGCGAATGCGACCCGCAGCGAACGCAACGAAGAACACTGGAAGAATGGCCCAAGAAGTCTACAATGCCGACGACGCGACTCAGGACAGTATCGCCATCGTAGCGCCGCGCTCGGAGTCGCCGCTCTGTGCAGATCAAGTTCATTTGCCTTGGCCGTGTGGGCTTCCACTCAGGCCTCGTAACACTCTCGCGATTGCTATGCTCCACTGCCATTCTATACGATGAAACACGCAATCAACGCTGACGACATTGTCCCCTTTCACGGGCGCTGCACATCATGGCATGATACCTCTAGAATCAGTTCGTGGGCCATAGGCATTGGTCGCCGAGCGCATTGCCACTAGCCAGAGCGTCTCTTGGCTACATGAAGCACGAAAGAATAGGCGATTGTGATAAGCAAAGGCCATGTTGGAAGGCTCGGTATATAGTAGGACTCTATCGTCTTCATTCATCTGAACATCAACTCACCACAGCACTCCTTTGCATCCACACCTCGTTTCTTGTCATTCTTTGATAACCCACACTCACTTTAGACACATCACATTCATTCGAAACAGCGACAAGATGCCTTCTATCAAGAACCTGCTCTACACTCTCCCAGCAGTACTGCCGGCAGTACTTGCTCGTCCACACATCGATCGCCGCCAGACAGCCCAAACTATCCCAGGCAAATGGATTGCACGCATTGAAGACAACGAAGTCCTCGATACCGTGCTCTCCACCGTCTTCGACGCTGCCGGCGTACAGTCCACCGGAACGTACAGCGTCGGAAACGTCAAAGGCTTCAACTTCGATGGCGATGATGCGATCC
The DNA here is from genome assembly GCA_005356885.1 of Cercospora cf. flagellaris. Classification (NCBI taxonomy): domain Eukaryota; kingdom Fungi; phylum Ascomycota; class Dothideomycetes; order Mycosphaerellales; family Mycosphaerellaceae; genus Cercospora; species Cercospora cf. flagellaris. Next base: position 1,379,208 of record RJLU01000002.1, read on the forward strand.
TGGACATTCTGCAAGAACTCGGCGCTATCAAGTCCGTCGAGCCAGATGTCATGATGCACGCTTACGTTCCACTCCACGTCCGCCAATCTCTCCACCATGTTCGACAATTGCCTGGAAATGGAACTGGAAATGGGACTTTTGTCACCCAGGAGGATGCTCCTTGGGGCTTGAGCCGTATTTCGCACAAGACGAATGCTGGAAATGGTAGCAGCTATGTTTATGATCGATCGGCTGGAGAGGATACTTTTATTTATATTATTGATACGGGGATTAATACTGAACATGAGGAGTTTGAGGGAAGAGTGACTCTTGGTGAGAGCTTTATTCGGGGCTCGGAGGGAGAGGATGATCAGGGACATGGAACTCACTGTGCAGGAGTAAGTTCAAGTCAGGTTTGAATGCGAGTTCGAGAATTTTTGCTGACATGTTTCGCCTAGACCGCAGCGGGAACTACCTACGGTGTTGTAAGTGAAGCCCTTTTCACGTCTCTCAGGACAAATTACTGACTCTCTATCAGGCCAAGAAAGCCAACCTCATTGCCGTGAAGGTGCTTGACGCGGAAGGAAGCGGATCGAACAGCGGCGTCCTGCGCGGTATTGACTGGTAAGTCAGCATCCTGGCAAAGATCTTGACCATGATTGATCACTCACACTTCACCCAGGGCTGTCCAACACGCCACCGACAACGGCCACCTTGACCGCGCTGTCCTCTCCATGTCTCTCGGCGGAACCTTCTCTCAAACCACCAACGACGCTATCGAGGAAGCCACCAACGCCGGCGCTTTCATCGCCGTCGCAGCAGGCAACGAAGGCGAAGATGCCTCCAACAGCTCTCCTGCCTCTGCTCCTTCTGCTTGCACCGTCGGCGCCACCAACCTCCAAGACGCCCGCGCTGACTTCTCCAACTTCGGCGAAGCTCTCGACATCTTCGCCCCAGGCGAGGACATCACCTCCGCATGGATCGGATCCTCTTCAGCACAAAACACCATCTCCGGAACCAGCATGGCCACCCCACATATTGCTGGTCTGGCTGCTTATTTGATCGCTTTGGAGGGACCGAAGAGCCCTGCCGCGCTGTGCGAGCGCATTCAAGAGTTGGCTCAGAAGGATATTTTGGAGGATGTTGGTGAAGGTTCAGTGAACCTTTTGGCGTACAATGGTGCGGCCAACTAAGCGTCTTCTATGCCATCATGAGCTAGGATGATATGATGCCTCGGGCAGCTGCGGGACAGTGTGTGCTCGATCTGGACATTTGATGTAATGGCAACGACAGGACGTGGAGATACGGACCACGATTTTCTATGGGATAAATGGCTTTAGGACATAGAATTGGATATCTTTTGGACACCGAACTCTCATTTCCTGTTCTGTCTTTGAGTGTGTTGATTGCTCATCCTTCCGAGGTTGCTGGCGCCGATGCCTTTTGGAGGCTATGCATTCATCTGGCATCTGGCACTCGTATTATTCGGGGCCGAACGATTCACGGAAAATCACAAGTTGGCACATCGCTCTGATTCTCAGAAGGGCAATTCTTGCTGTACAGTATCGCTTCGGGCGTTGCAAATGTTGCCGAATCGAGACGAGATGCTGTGCTTCTTGAAGGAGAAGCGAAGGACCTGGGGCTAGACCTTGGAGGCGCTGCTACCGAGATGCATGTCAGATAATAGGCTGGCTGCTGCAGAAGACCGTATGCAGGGCCGCCGAACGAGATCTAGCAACCGAATGTAATTGTGATAGTCGTGAGGGATTTCCAGCCTCCCAAATACTCAACAATCCGTTGATTGAGCTTGTAGCATAGTTTGTTGATCGCATCCAAGTTGTAGCTGCCGAAGTTGGAAAATCGCTCATCAAGTGCTGGGCAAGATCGGCTCTCCGCCAGTCGCGATCCTTTCTGCACGGAACTTTCTGCACGGAAGGACGGCTGAACAGCCGACTTCCAGTACGTCGAGATCACTCCGCCCTCCAGTATTGATTCGTGGGGTGCATTACCTGAAAGAGCACAATGACAGGATGTCGTTGAAACCCATGTCGTCGCCAAGACAATATCACGCCCGGATGCCAACAGTGCCAGCCTTCTGAGTTCACATCCTCCGCGGACCGCATCACGATTCTTGTTTTGACACGCTACCGTCCACCATTCGCGGCGACATCGCAGATGGGAACTCAGCTTACATCATACTTCTGCGCGAAGTCTCCACCACACCCGCCATCTTATACAGCGTCGAGACGAATTCGAGCAGGACAATCGCCGCGAAACAGCAGCTGAAGGCTGAACCGTAAGCGGAGGACCAGGATGTCAGACCACACCTCACCATGCCCACGCGAACACCAAGAACGACTCGCTTGGCGACGAGCTGCGTGTACGGAACAATACCCGGGGCAGCGCAGACAAGAGCGGTAGCTATACCTGGACCGTTGGTGGAGACGGAGGGGTAGCAATTACGTCTGATTTGATGTGCTCATCGAGCTGTAATGGAGTACCTGCAGCTTCCATCCGTGGTCTTCTGGACTCGGCACGCGCCTCTGTTTGTTGTCTGATGACCGGTTGATCTACTCCGTGTAGACGGACAAGAGGTGGACGAAGGCTGAACAGCTACAGATCGACCTCGCGAGGCCTAGGAGAATTGTCTACGGTGCTCCTACGCCTACATCTGCTGATATCTGCTGGACATCGGTTAGCGCAGTCCCGACCACGCGACACTCCTCCGTGTGGGCGTCGCCAGCCGCGCTACAGCTGCAATCCTCAAGTCCCACTTAGAAGTCTTGGAAGGGCATCGCTGCACGTCTTGGGTGTTCTTGTGAATCTTGGGAGGCATCACTCTCCGGCCGAGTTATTATCCCACGATCTGCCCCCGACTCCTCGGATGCGTGGCCTCACTTCCTTCGCTGAGAGCTACCACTCCACGTTTCTCTACTCCGACGAACGACGCCCCATCGCCATCTCCGCACTCACGATGCCTGCTCGGAACAGACCGCGCCGGCCGGCCATGTACAACACACCTCACATCCGGAATGGAGGATTTGGCGTTCTGCAAGTAGAAGCCGTCACCAATAGACCGGCATCGATTCAGCGACGGCATCTGGCCGCAAGTCAACTCCGCATGCGCGACATCGAACCTGACGAATTGAGCTCGTCGGAATGGGTGCGCTTCCTGGTTATGGAGTCGCGAGAACGGGATCGATTCATCGCCGACTTCGTCAGGCAGCGACGAGATAGTAGCGCCAGCAGCTCAAGTACACCCTCAACCGACATCGATCGCGAAGTGGCGTACGATAAAGCAGAAGAGGCGAGGTTGGAGGCTGAGGACGCGAGAAGAGATGAGCAGCGCGCGATGGATCCTACAAGGTCGCCCTCGCCACCTATGGCTGGTGGCACGAGCAATTCACGAGGCACAACACCTTTCGTCAGCATATGGGCGAGGCACATCGAGGAGATTGAGCGGGCCGAGAGCGAAGGTACAGTCTACACACCACGAAGGCCTATGCATACCAGACGCGCAGCTGGCGATGAAGAAGCGCCACCCGCGTACAATAGCATCATTCCACCAGGTGAAGCCCCTCCGGCCTATTCGCCAACGTCAGATGACGAGGGATCTGCATCTGGTCCATCGAGGAGAAGCAGAATCAGACGTTTCAGCAGCCAGTATTTGAACCGCTTCTGATCTATGCAATGCCGCAAAGCAGGTGACTGAAGTGAGTTGCATTTGTACATGGCGTTTTGGACGATGGTGATTTCTCATTCGATGCATGCATTGGGTCCTATTGGTAGTCAGGCAGGCACTGGGCTGGGATAGACGGGACATCCTTCTGACTCCCCATTCACGAAGACACGAGCATCATGAATTGCACGAATGATGTGTGTGTGCCACGAAGCTCTGCTGCTGCCACGTACGATGATATTGGTTGGAGAACATAGCTCCTGTAGCTCAGACTGAATCAAAAGCGCTGTTGCTTCTTACTCTCCTTTGTTATGGAGATATCATGTCGGGTGTGTTTTGCAATTACGAGATGAGACCTGATCAACGAGGACGGAAAAGAAGAACAATCAAGCCCGCGCCGGATTTGCCTCCTTGGTGCCGAAAAGTCAAGAAAATGCAAGTACTGTCGCGATCTCTCGATGATTCGAAACGGCTCGTGCACCTCGAATACATGGTCTGACCGGCGGTGAAGACCGTCGGGCTTCAACGTGGCGTAGTGGATGCGTTGCCACCAGAGGCATCACAAACGAACGCTTGCCCGGGCCTCCACGAAAAACACGATACTTCCGGCCAGCCGAGCAACAAATTATAACAGTGAGTAAAGACCGCGAGAAAACGCAAGCACACGACCTCCCATGTGACGACTGCCAAAACGAAAGCCCGGCAAAAAGAAGAAGATGAAAGTACCTCGAACGAGACTCGAACTCGCAATCTCTGGCGTCGGAAACCGGTGCGCTACCAATTACGCCATCGAAGTGGGAGTAATTGTCGATCTGATGAGAATCACTGGGTGGAGAGGAAGCAAAGTCCTTGTTATTGACAGCTCACTGGCCGGAGTTCGGAAGTTGGGAGGAAGGGAGGGAGAGGAACGAAGAATCTAGGGAGATCTCTCTGGAGTTCTGATTCGGAAATCGCATAACGAATGCGCGAGGATTTACGGGTCGTGAGATGAGAGGATAACTGGAAAACCAGCTTCACGACTTGCGGCCTTTCTGGGCAAACAAATATGTTGAGCGAGCCCGGAACTAGATCGATCTGGAATGCGCCATCAATGCTTGAGTGGTCAAGCTCTTCGAGCACATGTCAGCAACAAGAGGGAGAGAAGCGAGCCTCGCATCTTGATACACTCCTCGCTATCTTCCACCTATGATACAGAACAACATCATCATTGGCGGTGCTTCACAAGTGAACAACGTGGCTGCTGGCTAATACATCGATACCCGTAGTCTCAGGAGTGATTCTGACAAGGCAAGATTGGATCGTTGTAGCTCAATACGACACACCTGGCCATGAAGGTACAATCAGAATGGAGAAAAGGTGGGACGGACAGGCATTGCATAATAATAAATGACAGTACAACATAATGATTCGAATGAGTCGCGAGGAGTCGAAGTTCTCGAGCTGAGTTGACCTCTTGAAAGCTGAGGCGACCTCTTGAAAAGGTCGAGTCACCTCTCGAGAGGTCGCGCCAGCATTCAAGCGGTCGCATCAGTACTCAAGCGGTCGCCTCAGCTTTCAAGCGGTCAACTCAGCATCGAAGAGGTTGGGTCAGCACTTGGACAGCGCACGGAGCATTGCTTGAATGCAATAGATCGATGTGAATAGGCAGAAGTGTCACGATCGAGTGTTCTTCTTGTTGTCTGTATGTGTTGTCTCCGACAATCCTACATAGACTTAAAGTCGCATCCGATGCGGTGCCGGAGAACAGCATGATGATACGCATCTGCATCAAAGTCGGGCCAATGGCCCATCTTTCCTAACAACGCCGAGTGAAGCGCGCGTGATATCTTTGACAGTATTGCAACCAGCAAGTTGCATGCAGCGTTTGAACTCCGTGTGTAGGATATCGAGCATGAGTTCGACGCCTTTCTGGCCATCGTACTGGAACAATGTCAGCATGAATACAGATGTAGTGGGAAACGTATTCATCGCACTCACCGCCAATCCCCAGAGCATCGGCCTGCCAACCCAAACACATTCTGCCCCTAGAGCCAAAGCCTTGAAGATGTCTGTGCCGCTTCGGATACCACCATCGATGTGTACAGGAATTCGTCCGGCTGCAGCTTCTACACATTCGGGCAAGGCATCGATCGTTGCTGGAACACCATCTAATTGGCGCCCGCCGTGATTTGAGACCTGTAGGTGAATTAGTATGGAATAAGCCAAGGTGGTCCAGCGATCGACTCACAAGCACTCCGTCACAGCCCATCTCAACCGCCTTGAGTGTGTCTTCCGCCGTCAGCACACCTTTGATCCATATCTCCATCTTCGTGACACTGCGAAGCCAAGGGATCTCTCGAGCCTTAAGTGCCATCAGTATTTCGTTCGCGTCGCTCAAACACTTCGAAAGCTTACCCAATTGTGAGCCGAATCGTTGAACCCCATGAATCCATCGTCATGTGTCCTGTTCGCAACATCTTCCTTCTTCCAGCCAATGATGGGAAAGTCCAGATGGCTGGGAGCACGGAAGTCATTCCTCCATTCATGATACCGCACGCCGAGCACCGGACTGTCTGCTGTCAATAGAATGGCTTTACAGCCTTGCTTCTCAGCTTCCTGGATAATCTCAAGTTGAAGCTTGCGGTCTTGCATGGTGTAAAGCTGCTGTGCATGGGCAATTGTGTTATCGATCGCAAGGCCAGCTGAGCGAACATCCTTCGCCGAGTGGTTTGAAAAGGAGCTGATGCCCATATTCACGCCCTTCTTGGCACATGCTCGTGATGTGCCAAGCTCTCCGTCTGAGTGAGCGGCGCCTTGTACTCCTGCCGGAGAGACACAGAGTGGAAATGCGATCTTTCGGCCGAAGCATGTCGTAGATGTGTCCGCTTTGGAGACATCGACGAGGACCCGCGGACGGACACGATACTTGTTGTACGCGGAGTTATTCTCTGCGATGGTGATCTGATCCGTTGAACCGCTGTTGTAGAATTCTGTGAATCCAATTAGTAGCTGCTACCAGCCCTTGAAAGACTTCATACCTCTGATGCTAGCATCTAGCTTCTTGCTTCCTGCTTCCTCGAGATCAGGTATGCACAGTATCTTTTCTTCTGCTGGGGCCGGCACAGGCACAGGCAGTCCTGCCATCGTGAGTTAATCGCGGAGACTTCAGCTGTGATGTTGAGAAAACTGCTCAGACGAATACGCAGGCCAATTTATCGTGTGCGTTCGAAAAGACGTCCTTCAACATGGTCAATGCGAAGGGCGTGTCACTGCAGGATCGAAAGTCCAATTGTGGAGAGCTTATCTCAAGCTCCATTTGGTAGGTCCAATGGCAATCATTTGCTGCCAGCTTCTATTTCTCCGATGTAGAAAGCTATGCTCATTGTGTCACGAACACGTGATTCCTCAGCCAGAAGAGGACCATAGGGCGCACTGTAAGTTTGATCTTGAGGCTCAAATTGACCCGCTCTACCGGTTTTAGGCGCTCTCAGGCTTGACCTACGACACCGTGTCATCTTATAGTGACCAGGATAGCGATTCCTCCTGGCGGTCTGCTACGCGCCTCGATATCTGAAGCTTGTGGTGCGGTACTGGACAGACAAGACGTCCATGGTGAGCAGAGTCTGTGTTGAGACGGGATTGCAGGCGATCTTGCGAATTGTGGGAAGCTTTCACTTTGCCCATCGGCATATACGACAGCCACCGCAACGAAGAGGAGCCTCGTCGTCGCAGGTCGTGATGAGCATAGCGTCGTGACAGATAAAGACTGGAAGAAGTGCAGACTGTCCGGTGACGTTGGTCGGAAGATGTTGAAACTCCTGCCTACAAGCATGAGGCAGCAAACTGGTACAACGATGATATTTCGTCTTCGGCACCGAGGCAGACGACATGTTGCAGCAGCGCTGCATGTGAACGACAGTTCGTCCTCGTTCTCGCAGCGGCCGTTGTGCAGAAAGAAGTCGACGCCAAAATAGCATCGGCTCCCCCAGCCGGACATGGGCAGCCGCAGCCAATCAGGCGGGCAAGAGAGAAGCTGATGCTTCGGCATCCCTGGGAAATGCGACGACAGGCTTCGGACCTGGAGCACTTCCACGACATTAGGCGATGCTCTGTGCACTGGAGAAAACGCAAGAAGCTACATATTGAGGCCAAGTATATATCAAATCCTGCGTCCTTCTGCATACCTGCGACTTTTCCTGCGCTTCCTCGACTACTGTAGCAGCATAACCAACAGCTCGCAGCACCTCAGCAACAATGGGCAAGTGAGTACACGATACAGCTCGGCTCCTCCACTGTACTGTGCTCATACTGACAATTCTCAGGCCAGTGCATCCAGCGGTCGTCCACTTCCCCATCGCCTTCCTCTTCACGGCCTACGCCCTCGACATCCTCCACACGTACCGCACTTCCCTCCCAGCATTCGCCCAAAATGCCCTCCTCGGCCCCAACGACATCACGCGCAGCTCCTACTACCTGCTCTCCCTGGGTCTGTTGACGGCCATTCCAGCAGTCGTCACAGGCGGCCGCGAGCTTGTCATGATGATCAGCAAGCAAGGCATGCACGAAGCAGACGGCAAGACAGTCCGAACCAAAGTCAAGGCCACAATTGCCCACGCCGTCGCCAACGATATCGTGATTGCTGTCTCCACCTACATCTGGTACAGCCGCCGCGCGCAAGTCAACGACACAATCGCCGGCAAGATCCCAGGCACAGCCGCTGCAGCATACGCCCCATCCAGCGCTTTCGTATTCGCCGAGTTCCTCACGCTCGGCCTGCTGCTGATGGGAGCCAACATCGGTGGCACCCTGACATACAACTACGGCGTTGGCTTCTCGAGCTTGAGCGCGGGCAAGAAGGAGGGTAAGAAGTCCCAATAAGCAACACACGCATACACACATACACGTACATCAGCCTCGAAACTCAGCGCTGACCACATGGGACGCCTTCCAGTGAACTTGAGGTCTGGAACTTATGCGGACGATGACAAGAAGCGCATTGAGAAGGCGCATGCGGTGCATAAGAGCAAGATTGCGAATGGCGTGCAGGGGGAGAAGGGAGCTGCTTTGACGGGACAGGCGCTCGCTGGACAAGGCTCACCTTTGACCGGGTGAGAAGGTCAGGTCAGCTGGTGTCATCAGACGTAGGGCCGCCTGCAATGTCAGGCTGACGAAGACTGTTGCTCTGCGGTGTGGTATTAACACGATAGACTAGAAGGAGAGAGTACTGCAGACGTGATCACGATGAACGGTCAAATACACGTTCGAGAAACAAGTCAATGCTCACTTTATTGCCCTCGCTCTCTGCATTATTACACTGCAGACTTCATCTCACATGAGAGCCGGCATCCAACTCTACTCGTTCTGGCACGCCCGCTACTTCAGCTGGTACCTCACGGCCGTCAACCTCATGATATCCACCCAGCGCTGGCTTCTCTTCACTCGGTCTTTTTGCCGCAGGCAGCTCATTCGCAGCAGGACTGGACGCAAGGTCTCGTGTCTTCCTTGACCTTGTTCTTCGAGCTATGAAGTACCAGATGGCCAACGCAAGGATCACCAAACCCGCCACTCCTCCGACCGTGCCGCCTGCGATAGCTCCGGTATTCGTTGTCTCTGAACTGGAAGTGGGTACGCTTGTGATAGCGATAGTACTCGTCACACCATTCGACGTCACCAGAGGAGTTGTCAGCGCCACATTCGATTCTCAGGACGTCTGCAATCTTACCGTTGAGAATCTCACTGGAGGCGTCGTAGTCACCGTAATCGTCGCAGCTGGCAGGTTCTCCAAACCTCCTGTCGGATCCACAGTGATGAGCTTATTGCCACTGAGTGATGGGACCTGATCCGCTCGTAGCACAATATCCCAAGGCCCCGAGAGCGTAAATATCCGGCTACAATCGAATGCTGCACCGTTGCCAGATCGATCACATCCGAAAACGCCATCTCTTCCGCAGACATATATCATGGTCTGCGTAAAGGGAATCGCAGACTCGCAATCTTTAGCTCCCGTGCATCGCCCATCTTTCCAGGATTTGTCAGTACAGCCGCCTCGGTAGTAATTGCCGCCGGCGAGACAGAGGTTGTTTTGCGTGCAGAAAGTGTTCTTGTAACAACAGGATACGGTGGCGGATCCCGTAGGGTCGCACGGCACCAGGCTATTGTCGGGCGAGCCGTCTGGCCAGTAGCATTGAGGATCTTGTGCGGAAGCCGTGGCGATGTAGGATATCAAAAGAAAATATAGACTGGTGAGCTGGGCCTTTGATATGAACATGGTGTTGCACGTTAGAAGACAGTCGACAAAATCTCCAGACCATGATTGTGGGTGTGCAATCATCCTTATACTTGCTTCGCCGTTTTAGCGAGCCCACGCGTGTGGCGCATTACATATGTTGTACGCGGGGAGTCGTGCTGTAACTGTGAGAACCGCCAATAATCTTCTTGGACACGGCGCTTAACATTCCGTAAGGATTGCATGCTTGACCGGTGAAGGATCGTGAACCCTGCTTGCTCAGCCGCTTCACTATATCGCTTCGAAAGAGTGAAAACCTGAATGTGATCATCCGTTTCGACATACAAGGGCTTTGGTCTTGCGAAAGCCACGGAGACATCGAAGCAAAAACTGCTTTCTCGGCTGGCACTCCTGCTGCGAGACCAACTGTCTCGAGAAGCCAGGATTGTTACAAACGAATGTATATCCGCATCTGAGTGCATACGAAATTTCTTTGTCAACGAGCGATCCTCAAGATGACCCAGATAAGGAGTTGCTCATGTAAGGACTCATCAATTCGATCGAATACCTTTCCAGGCCGAACGTACCTTTGACAGCTTGGCAACCACAACTTCGCAGCGAAACGTTGATCTGTGAACAGGCGAGGAATCACACAGTGGACGTCGATATCCTACTTAAGTCAGCAGTCTCAATTATCTCCGGTTTCATTTCAATACCCGCACTTCACCCATCTGAAAATCAAGAGGCTCTGAGAACGATGTTCGATAGGAGAACAAGGCAGGGACCGCCGCAGCGGTTTGCTTCTAAAATTCTGGGATGGTATCTGGTGTTCTCCTATCTAGTTATAGTGGCCTTGATGGCGGCCGCGGTGGTGGAGAGTGGCATTTACAGCGCCTACTGTTGTTGCTGTTGCCGCTGCTGGGGGCCATCACCTCCCCAGGCGCGCCCAATTGTCGCTTGGAGCGCGACTTTCAGGACGTGGGCGTCCTGCTCTGCCTTCTCGGCGCGAGCTTCGGCGGCGGCGGCGCGGTCGTTGGCGGCGGAGAGGTAGCCGGTGGCGGCGGCGTAGATGGCCTGCTCGCCATTGTGCTCTGTTTTCAAGTGGTCAGTTATTTGTTCACTCGGGGGACATTCAATGGCTGGAGGCCATTCTTACCTCTCGCGCGGACAGCACCCAGCTCCTCCCACAACCACTTGATCTCGCCCCGGAGGACGACGTTCTCTTTCTCGGCCTTGTTGGCCCGTTCTCTCTGCTCTTCGTACTCTGATCGCTGGCGTTGGCTTTGGACGGTCAAGATCGAGCTCGAGTGGCTCGAGGGAGTGCGAACTTACGGGCTGTGCGCTGCTCCAGCAGCGACTTCATCTGCCTGAGGAGGCTGATCTTCTGCTCGTGGCTCGTCTTGTTGTCGGCCATGGTGCTTCTGTGATGTGTGTGGTGTGATGTGCGAGCCGATCTTCAGGTCAAGTGGGCGGGCAAGCTGTCAGTGGATTTAGTCGGCTTCAGTTTGCAGAGTCCAAAGCTTCGCATGACGGGGGACTGAAGCTGCGTCAACGGGCAAACTTGCATTAGCATTACGGCGCGTCTTTACTACTACATTCACTGTACAGGTTCTGACACCCCTTCGCATCTGTCGTCAATTCTGTCCACTTCTGCCTTGCTCGCATCGCTCATATCTCATGGTTCGCCCCTTTCTTTGTGGCTCATGCTTCACTTCCTAAGTTTACAAGGCGATCACGGCCAAAAGACCGACTGCCAAAGCAAAGGCGGCTCCAGCGGACATACGGTGGCTGTTGTTTGGCTGGCTCGTCTCTGCCGATGCGCCAGATCCGGTGTTGGAGGAAGATTCGCTCTCGGTCGGGCTACTCGATTCAGTCGCGTTGGTATCGTCGCCAGAGTCGCTCGTGCTGCTGGGAGAGTCGCTCTCGGCCGCTTGAGTAGTCATGGAGCCTTCATCGCCTGAAGCGGTGGCAATGTATCCGGCTGGCGCATCGCCGCTGCTCACATAGTACACCTCGCCGGCCAGGGTCGTCTGCTGTGCGTTGGCAACCGAGCCAGTGTACAAGTATTCTGCTCCTCCCTCATCGTAGCCAACCCAGTTGGTCTGTCCATTGTCGAGGACTTGTCCCACCAAAGTGTACTCCACAGTCGACGTCTCACTGCCGCTTGTCTGGACGAAGGTCTGCGTGAAGGGAACGAAGAGGCTCGCGTCGGGCGCGGCTGATACGGCGGTGCTGGACATGTTGTCGGATATCGTGGTGGTCTTGCGGTGCTGCTTGATGGGTATTCTCTGCTGTATAGTGTGAGGTCGACGATGACGCCGCTGCAGAAGCAGCAAGGTTTGCGACAATATATACTCAACCCGTCGCGATGGGCGCGCTACCGAACCTACTCGCCTGCGTGCCAACGGCGCGGCATGCGTGATCCTACGGCAATCGGCTCATCGTCTGCATCCAAATTGTCACGGCAGCGTGTCCACTTCATCTTGGAAGCGCGGGAACGGCGATAGGGAACGACGATAGCATGCAGACAAGCGTAGAGACCATGGTATAGCATAGCATAGCATAGCTGTATGGCATCACATGAAAGGCGACAAGCAGGTGTCAGACGGTGAGTGAATGGTCCTTGCTCGGCCTCGGCTTGCGGCAAAACTCTCCCCGCCCAGCCGTGCATCCACGCCACGCCTGCGCTACCACATCTCTCTTACTACCAGACCTTCAGCAAACTGACTCTGTCAGGCCATGTCACTGCTGATAACTTCCAGGACAGCCCACATTCCATTGAAGAATTTGTTGTTCGTGCAAATACCCATCAGAAACTTGTCAACTGCCTCAAGCCAAGACCAGCCTACCAGAAACGGCATCACTCGTCAGACATCCTTAAACATGCCTCCAAAAGAGAAGCGAGCAGCAACATCGGTCAAGAGCTACTCCACAACTCCGCCCAAAGATAAGAAGACTCCAGCCATACCAAGACCCAGCTCCAGTGTTCTCCTCATCTCGCCCAACAACCAAGTGCTTCTCCTGCAACGCGTCAAGCAGTCTTCTTCGTTTCCCTCGGCTCACGTCTTTCCTGGCGGCAACGTTTCCGAATTTCACGATGGTCGCGCACCGGAGCCAGATCACCCAGAGCGCCACAATGACAGCGAAGTGTACCGCATGGCCGCCATTCGAGAGACATTCGAGGAGTCCGGTATCGTCTTGGCACGAAACAATGGCTTTGGCAGATTGATCGAAGTTCCTCAAGATCAACGCGAAGAAGGTCGTTTGCTCGTTCACGGCAGTAAAGTACCTTTCGCCAAATGGCTATCTCAGAAGGGTGGTCGCGCAGATATTGAAGGTCTCACACCCTTCACGAGATGGGTCACGCCGACGAACGTTCCAAAAAGATTCACAACTCAGATGTACCTTTACTTCCTTCCTACGCTCTCTTCGACGCCTATCTCAGAAGGCTCTGGAAACCCGGACGACTCCGAAGCCGAGGTTTCCATTCCTTCACCAACGACAGACGGCGGCAAGGAGCACACTACAGCTCGTTTCTTACCCGCTTCAGCGTGGCTGAGACTTGCGCAAGAAGGGCGAATAATCCTGTTCCCACCACAGTTCTTCCTCCTTCACCACGTTGCACAATTCCTCGACGACCTGAAATCTCCCTCAGACTACGGCTCCATCTCCCGCAAGGAAGTCCCGCGAGAAGAACTGGAAGCGCGACGCAAGAGGTTGCTAGAATTCGCCAAGTCAGGCGACCCTTCTTTTGTGGAATCTTGCATTTCTCCAACGACAATGCCTCCGCCATATGGGAAGAAGCGCGAAGATGGACGACAAGTTCTTGCGTTGAATCGTCCTGGACCTGAGCTGGAAGGCACGGATCGGAGAGGACCTAATGATCAGTGTGTGTTGGTGGACTTCAAGAGGGAGGGGCCAAGGAGATTGGCTGTCATATCAAGAGCTGATGCGTTGGAGAGTAACTCGAAGCTGTGAGACAGTATCGTTTGCGGAGATACATGTTCTACAAGATAGAATGATATCCTTGCAAATTTGTGGCACACGACTCCTGCCTCGAAGCAGCAAACCGTCTTGACGCAAGCACTGCTGGAGTTGCGAGTATCTCAATGTCCCTCTACCTCTTTCTGCCTTGATCCCAATCGATCCCAAGTATTGCCATACCCAGCACAAATAACATCTCTGACGCTTCCATTGTCCTCTTCACCACGATCCACCTCTTTTCCTTAAGTTGACTCGTCGTAAGATGTGGCGGCGCGGTATCAAAGAAAATCAGGTCTCTGTCAACCTCATCAGCAGATGTTCATCCATAAAGCATCTAATTTAGACTGCAAATACATGGCAATCAGAAAACGTCTTTTTCCAACAAAAGCATTCTGTACTACATGACTGGCTTTGACTCATCGTTTGAGTAGGAGAGGAGCAGCGGGCTTTACTTACCAATGCTCATGTGGACTGCGCTTCGATGTTCTCCTCGTGGAGTCAGTACCGGAACCGTTGTTGCGGATGTGTGAGGACATCTTGCCCCCAAGGCGGGCGATTCGTCTTGTCACACTGCTGTGAGCGCGAGAGCCTAGGTAGCATTAGCTATGAGATCGATCAAAACTTTCATGATGTGCTTGTTTCAACAGTGAAAGGGTAGTCAGAAATGATAGTTCTCGTCAATGCTCGGAGAGCCGATACTCAGGGCACAATTTTTTAATGAATCTGTGAAATCATCTTGCTGTAAGCGATTGAAGGAAGAAGGACTTACCAGGCGGGATTGACGCACCGTGTGATCGAAGTGGCTTGATGCAGGTTCCTACGAGATGAGTCAATAATGGTCTGCCAGAGAGGTTGCTTTATGGTCGAGTGCAGATGCTCATCGTCAGATGGCGACAGTTTGCGATAATTTGGTTGTGATCATGTTGCAGGGGCAATCACTCGAACGATATGGGTATCATCATTGGAAGTGGGGGAGGGAGAAGGGCAAATTGACTTCCCTCTGCGTGATCGACGCCCGTGTTGGCGTTGGGTATTGCGTCGGGCTCGAGGGGTTGCTTTGAAGCTTCTGTGGAGTCCATCCTTTGGTGGAGAACAACGCCTCATCCTGCAAATGTGGTGCCCAGAGCGTCAGTATAAGTTCGCGACTGAAGTGCACGAGCTTAAACGGGCTGAAGTAGAGTGTCATATATGGGAAAGGAGATCGAGTGCGTATTGAAAGGTTAAGTCATCATGGCACGTCCACTCGGGTGCCACCCTTCTGGAAAGGAGGACGAGCCAGTGGGTAAGCTATATGCAGATATCGATGTAATCATGCAAAGCGTGAGGGGAGGGAGATGATGTCCGTACTTACCGTCGTTGTCGAACGTGCGTGAGCTGGTGAAGGTCGGTGAGATGATCTAGTGGCAATATGGTGGATGGTCAGCGTGTGTTCTCGAAAGCGAGTGAACAGAGAATAGACCACGCGTGAAAGTCTCGTCAGACTCTTAGCCATATTTTTCAACACTTCCACCATCTGTAGGAGAAGAAAGACTGGAATCATCAGGAAGATAGGAAAGGAATGTTCCGGGTCAGACTCACCTCTTTCAGCTGCCCCACAAGGCTCTTGGGAGGCTCACTCGCCGGTTGCAGGCGTATCGTCCATAGTCCAGCGACGTTGAGATTTATACAAGATGTCAGCGTGTGATTCGATGGTGGAGCAGTGTTCGTCAGGGCAGGGATGGGGATCGCGCTTCAGAGCGATGGTATGTTATCAACAGACACTTCTGTGCATGAGAGATATGTATTGGGTGTCATCATGTGACCGGGTCGATGATGGGTTGCAGCAAACGTACCGAGAGTCTGAATTCCAGACAGCGTCAGATTGTTGCCGCGTGATGACCGCGGTGCACAATGGGTTGCGGGATGTGTTGTCTGTGGAAAATGTCGATGGAACAGTTGCACCTGGACATTGAAACGAATGTCAGCATTTGGTCACAAGACCACCGGGTGAGGGAGCTTACTCACTGATGTTGTCAAACAGGATCCCTGCTGGGAGTCTTCGAGGAGGTGATCTGTCAAGAGAAAAAAAAGCGCGTCAGCTGATTTTCCAGCGACCAGAATTGGTTTCTGGAAAGAAGCTGCGCGAACCCCGTAGGGCGGCTCATAGTTCCCTTCAGATGTGGGCATATCCACCCAGGTAGAGTCAAGATGTCTCGTACCGGGTGGATGGCTTCCGGTTCGATTAAGCTCTTGTAGTAGAAGGGAATGGGTTATAGTCATCGCGGAGTGAGGCGTGCTCCAGGGAGACACAGCACTCACCGATTGCAGAACGCCCAGCGTCGCCGATGAAGGCGACGACGAGAAGTGCGAGGGGATCTGAGTGAGAGTGACAACTTTAGTCAAGTATTGTCAACGACCGTCAATCGCCGGGAGTTCTGACGGCATGTACTTACTCGGGTGGTGACGGTTGCGGCCGTGAGTACACTGCGCTAACGCGCGTGGTGACCTGTAGAGAAGATATGTTGCCAGCCAATGTTAAGTGACTAAAGCGGGATCTGAGGGAGTGCAGTGACGAAGGAGGGCTCAGACTGATCTTGTTTTTGTCATTGCTCGCAAGGAGCTCCAAGTTGATGAGGTAGTGTAGTAGATCAATGTGTGTAGACAGTTGTTGTAATCATTGCCCATCGCAACGATGCGTGACGACGTCAGCAAAATGGGAGGGTAGGGAGTGACACGCACCAGAGTTGAAGTGCTGGCGTGGTTGTCGCCGATGGAAGGATCTAGGAATGGAGAAAGCCATCGTCAGCGAAGTCTTCACCAGTCAGGAGAAGGCATTTCAAAAAAGCTGCGACGGTGGCATCAGGAGTTTAGCTGCTGCGGTCAAAGCCTTCGGAAAAGGGAAGATACTGCGAAGACTCCCTATCTGTTCACTGAAAGGTGATGTGTAGTGTGTAGCGCGTTGTGTTCATCATCGCCGAGTGAGGCGCGTGCTGGGGAAGATCTAAGGCACTCACCCATTGGAAGATAGCCCTGTTGATGGCGACGTGCGCGGTCGATGGTGTCAGGGGCGGCGCTTGTGTAGCGGAAGAACTGATGTGGTAGAAGAGATGTGTCGAAGATGTAGAGAGGTGAAGGCGATGGAAGGGAGCAAGGATGGTTGATGAAGTTGTTGTTGGCGAAGGGAAGACAGAGCGGAACAAAGTTGTCGTGGAAAAGACGACGGAGGGGCGGAAAGATTTTAGCGCACTTTCTGATTGTTTTGAGCAAAATCGTTGCCAAACGGTGGGACTTGGAGATCGTCAGGCACTAACGCGTGAGGTGCAGTTTGCCCTGAAATGTAGCTCACGGCCCTACGAGTTGCGTTCTTCACGCGGCGAGGCCATGACTCTGAATCATAAACTACGTCCGTCTATTGATACTGCTGCAGAGATACGTTTACTGAAAGCCACTGGACGCTCGTCGAATTCAAACGTCGTTGCTCAGCCAGGGCAAACAAGTCGAATCAAAGCCCGCGCCTGACGGTCAGCATCGTTGAATTCATTCTGAACAACAAATTCGAGACATTTGGTCAAGTATTCGACACCCTTCGCGAAGCTTAAGTTGCATCAGATTATACCAGCGTTGTCAGAGTCGTTCTGGCTGCCGGACTCCGTTCTTCGATCGAGCGCTAAGAAGTCACAAAGCATACGCCTACTCTCGAACAAATAGCACGAAACATCACGCACACGAAGCCTCCACGCTCGAGCCCGATTGGTCTTTACAACTGACCCTTCGTCCCGCCACGCTCTTCCAACGCTGAATTCTTCATCCGCCTCCACCAGCTGCCGCTCGCGCTCAGATCCGATCAGCGAATTTAACGTCAGCGCAGCCGGCACGTGCATCAAGAAGAGCTACAAAAGCACTCGAAACAAGTCGCGCATAATATTGTTGTGTTGGTTACCTCGAAACACGCCAACCCACAGTATCATCGAACCACGAGGCAATGCGGCGGCAGTAGTACCCCGCTGAGATCCTTTCATGAGCAGGACACAATGAGAAGACAGCACTCGAGGGCAGAAGTGGCGAGGGAACTATTCGTATGGCCAGGTCTTGACATCGGTCCTTCAGGCTGGGATATATAGAGACACCAGCTCTCAGGAGTCTTGCTATCATGCATAAAAACACCGTGAGAGGTAGCAATGGCCATCGGAGTACTCGTATGCAGCTACGCCACGCCGGACATCAATGCCTTGGATTGTCCAACAGCCTATTCGATGGCCGTTGATTTCATTGCGGCTGGCCTAGCACAAGATATGGTTATGAGGTAAGGGCATAAGCTGGGGCGCAGGGGGTTTCTTGCTGGTGGATTCGACGTATGCACGGAAAGTCCTGCCGCATTGTACGGATCTTTCTGGAACCAGCAACTGCAGTACATTGTACAATGTCGAGTTCTAGATTTGCTCGTTCGGGTGCCGGCGTGAACAGTGCGGAACGTGAGGAAAGGCCTGCCAGACATCCAGCTACAAACTCTTGCTTAGCATCGATACATAGCATCGAAGTATCCATTTTACTTATCCATCTCGGTCTGACTCGCAAGATGATGGTGACAAGGATGCTTCGTGTCCGCGTCGCCGATGTCGCAGTTCTCAAACGCCGCAACAAAATGACCATCGGCTTGTTATAAAGGTGACACGCGGCAGATCATCTCGAACTTTCTGGCAGTGTACCTGATCGACCGTCTTATCATCGATTGCATTCTCCAGTGGTTCATGTGAAGACAGAGGTGAAGTCGGGCACCAAGACAAATCCAGCAGCGGACCGACAGACCGGGACTCCACCTGTGTTGCTTGGCCGAAGACGGCGTCAGCGTCGACCACGAGACCCATTCGGCCTCCGCCGTGCGTAAGCACGCCCTG
Source organism: Cercospora cf. flagellaris (assembly GCA_005356885.1). NCBI lineage: Eukaryota > Fungi > Ascomycota > Dothideomycetes > Mycosphaerellales > Mycosphaerellaceae > Cercospora > Cercospora cf. flagellaris. Next base: position 1,397,929 of record RJLU01000002.1, read on the forward strand.
CATGTTCCACCCTTGGTGGGTCTACGATATTCGCCATTCGAGACCTTTCTGATTTGCTGTCTCCAGATGGGCTGGCGAGCCCAAGTTGTTGAAAACTTACGCGGGCAGCAGTGGCAGACTCGCCGACAACATCATGGTTTCTGCCCAACGCCGTGAGCGGAAGCTGCCCGTTCAGCAGCTCTCAATCCTCGGTAAGTGATTCTCACAGCATGGCAGAGGTCTGCATGGCCAGGAGTTCCATATTAAGGACAGAGAACGCCATGATGGACGCCATAGCAGCACAGCATGCGCCGCAGGTCGCACAGTCATGACAGTCGCTAACCAATTGTTCGCATAGCAATATGTCGTTTCGCCGAGCCTCTTGCGTCCACTTCGCTGTACCCATACCTCCCGGAGATGGTTGAATCGTTTGGTATACCGCAGAATGAGGTTGGAAAATGGGCAGGCATTTGCGCAGCAGTCTTCTCGCTCTTCCAGGCCTTGATGGGTATACCATGGGGACGCTTCTCGGATCGATACGGCCGCAAACCTGCCATCCTCCTCGGTTTGACCTCTACCATGCTTATGAGCTTGCTTTGGGGATTCAGTAAGAGCTTGCCATTGGCAATTGTAGCAAGAGCATTGCAAGGAGCCGGCAATGGCAACGTGGGCATAATCAGGACAACTGTGGCCGAAATGGTGCCTTTCAAAGAGCTGCAGCCGAGGGCATTCAGTCTGATGCCTTTGGTATGGAATATCGGTAAGCTTAATTGGATAACGGCTATGGATCTCTGCGACATCTGCTGACTCCTCTGCTAGGCAGCATCTTTGGCCCAACAGTTGGAGGCTCGCTCGCAAATCCACTGAATGTTAAGCCTGGCGAGAAGGTAGGAAGTGCGAATCTCTTTGCGCAATTTCCCTATCTGCTTCCCAACCTGGTCAGCGCGACCTTCTTTGCCATATCGATAGCAACAGGCATTCTTTTCCTCGAAGAAACACTGGAGACGGCGAAAGGCAGGCGGGACTACGGCTTGATTCTGGGAAAGAAACTATCGACAGCTGTGAGATATTATGTTGTCAGATTTGAGGAGATCCTGCACATTCGGACCAAACCTGATCAATCACACACCAACGGCGAGACTGATCCATTGTTGAAACGTCCTACGTCTTCAGATGATTCTGAGGCAAATGTCGCCCGCGAAAGCAAGCCACGCGTTGCTCCGCCATCTTGGCGAGAGGTCCTCAATCGCCAAGCAGTGATCAACTTAGTGGTCTATACGCTACTTGCTATGCACGCGATGGCTTTTGATCAGCTTCTGCCAGTATTCCTGCAGCATGATCCCATTGACGCTCCGCACGGCACACCCTATGAGGCACCGCTGAAGTTCGCTGGTGGCTTCGGTCTCAACCACTTTCAGATCGGCCTGCTGTCTACAGGCTACGGTATCTTCGGCTTGCCAGTTCAGTTCCTCGTCTTTCCGCCGCTGGCCAGGAAGTATGGTGTGCTGTTCTGGCTGAAAGTGGTGTCGATCGTGTTCATCTTCGTCTACCTCGCCACCCCATTCGCGGTAAGCAAGAAGTCCATTGAAAAGAGTGTGTTGTTCACATTGCGCAAAGTACTGACCAGCACTTGCCGCTTCTAGGCGCTACTCCCGACTACGCGTACCCGGGTATCTGCCATGTTCTTCATCATGCTCGTCAAGTGCCTCTGTGGAATCTTTGCATTTCCATGTTCCACAATCATGCTCACGAACTCAGCCTCCAGCCTCCGTACACTCGGTACGCTGAACGGCATTGCCACCAGCGTTTCTGCTATCGGTCGAGCTGCCGGCCCTGCTATTGGCGGCGCTGTGTTCAGCATAGGTGTCAAGAAAGGCTATGTCATTGCGCCATGGTGGCTACAGGCTGCCATCGCGGCAATAGGAGCTGTTCCTATCTGGTGGCTGGTTGAAGGCGAAGGCTTCGGCGGAGACGACGAAGTATCAGACGAAGAAGAGGAAGAGGACGAGGAGCAAGAGGCACTCCTGGCAGCCGCTGCAGAAGGTGGAGCTGAAGCGCAAGGCAAGATGCCAGCCATAAACGGAGCTTCGAAGAAGAATGCTGCGCAAGAAGACGACGAGGCAGAGCGGTCATATGGCGGTCTAGCGCCTCTGACACGAACGAGCACAACTGCTTCAGCTGCATTGATGAGCGATGGCGAGGACGACGATCAGGTAAGCAGGCGAGGCTCCGAGACGGGAGGTCTGGGTCGAACAAAGAGCAGACGAACTTCAGTGACCGAAAGGTCTGAAGGTGCTTCTGCTCCTGCTTTAAGCAGGAGGAACTCAAGAAGAGTGATGAGAAAGATTTCTATTCCGATTGGTATGGGGAATGAGCCCATCTCGCGGAGATACAGCAGCAATCTGGTAAGTCATCTGCACCAATCTTCGACACATTGGAACATTCTGACCTCTTTTTCAGGGACAGAGCTTTGGTTCGGCTGGTGGCAATTGATGCCTTGACGGCAAAGATTGTCTTGCAGCGCCCATTTACAAGGTTGCGCTCAGAAGACTTGCGAAGTCCTTGGACACGTAATCGACACATTACCGGCCAGGCTAATGGAACATGTCGCGCTGCATACCATTCGGGGCTTTCCAGTCTCTTGGTCAGCTGTGTCATAGCTGCCCTTGTCGTTCCAGGACCACAGCTGAGAAACACGCTGCTTTCGGCGTAGACTGTACCAAGCCGGCAAAGAGTGCCGCTGACACCGCGATCGGAGCTCCGCTGCATCTTCTTATATCGTGGCCGCGCTTTTCGCGCAACGATGATACCAGAAGCTTGAGCTGTACTTCACCTGCATAGACACAGCTCATATGCAGATGACTTACAGCGATGATGCTGTATATCTTCAACTCTTTTCCGCCAATGTGCTTTCTTTGCTCAGATGCAGGGACAGTTATCTGTGACCATGGTGCGACTCAAGGTCAGGAGCCCTAGAACGTTGGCGGACTTCCCACGAGACGAGATGTTGGTTGAAGTGAAGATGACCCCGAACACCAGAAGAACGAACTTGCGACCAATGTACAGCACGACAGCAGCTAGTTCCCGTCAACAACTTGGCACTTTCTCAAGACCCTAGCAGCGCCAATCTCACCATTGGAAGAAGCATCGCACCACCGTAGCCAAGCAGCCATAGTTCGCTCCTTAGCTAGTGCTTACATGACAGCACGTTGATCATCACAAACGGCGCTCGGCGCTCGAGCCCTGGCAGCGATCCCGCGTACGAACTCGCGCTACCATCTTAGAGGAGCAACAAGCTTCAGCACCCAAAATCAACGTCAAGATGAAGATGACAGATACAAGAACACGTGGTAATGACGATGTGTTGGGGTTGCACAACGTGGTAAGCGGACATGCCATCGTCACGATGCCCTCGCGTTTCATCACGGCGAGGCCTGCAATGATTCGAAGCAAGAGGAGGCCAGAGTCGAACAAGGCTACGCCAGGGTATTGGCTGTGTCCACGAGTGCGTCTCCAGGAACAGTCTGCTCACAGGTACCAGCAGGTGCCTGTTGTCGGAACTATGCAACGTGCACGAGCGGCCGCATCTGGGCCTCTGCTTCGGAACTCAAAGATGCCGTGGCTCACGATGTTCGAAAGATGCAGTGGCGCAAATGCGTTGAAGGCTCCACGCGGATGTGCTGCTTGTAGTGCTACGGTACTGAAGACTATTTTGAATGGATGCTGCTACGCAGAGCTGCGAGTGAAGTCGCATTCTTGATCGGGTGTTGCCATTGGCGCATCGTTGGCGCCCCTAGCAACAATGCCGAAGTAAAGTTGCCGGAAAAGCGCTCGAATACCAATTTTGTACAGCACGCAAGCAACTTGGCGATAAAGCTCCCCACGAGCACGATGACATTGACGCTCGTGAAACGCATCCATGTCCGGTCCGCGGCTAGATTCCGTTCTCACGTACAGCTACCAATGAGCCGAAGAAGGACAGCGCAGACACCTTATCATCTGCTATGCTATCTTACTCATCACTGGCATAGGGCTGAAAACCTCGACATGTTGTGGTTTTGCGACACGCAAATACCACTTCCGATCCATTCCAGACAGAGCACGAACGCTCGGATGGAGTCTTCGGTTCGGATAAGAACATCGGCAGAGACTCGAATCGACTCCTTTTCTCTCTTCTTTGTGCAGCTGCCATTGTTGCTGCGCGGGTCAAGCGGTCCGTTTTGTTGGTTGGCCTGTGCCACAGGGAAGATCCTTGGGGATCTGAAGATTGACAGGCCGAAACGGGGCTGATCCATGTCAATTCCCCATGATCCCCAGATCTAAGTTTATGATTTGCAGCACATCCCATGAGGCGGACTACTCGGATTAGTCGTTTTGACCTGGTTTGAGCCCTCTTGTCGGACAGAGTTCTGTCTCGCAAAGCTGGCTGAGGCCGGCCTACCGGCAAGAACCGTGATGAAGGAGCATGCATATACGAGAAGTTGTCCCGTGCTTCCTCCGGGCACCTCTCTCATCTCCCAATCGATATTATCAGTGGATGGAGCCTGTCCGTATCGTCAATCACATTCGCAGCATGCCAAAGACTATGGAGGACAAACTGCTATCCAAGAACGACCCGTATGGATCGGTCGCTACCATCATCCGACACAATGAACACAAAGGCTTGGGCGACGATGAGCTTCCCGACTACCACGACAAAGAAGTAAAGAGGATCCTGAGGAAGGTCGATTATCGGTTGCCAACGTTACTTGCTGTGCTTTACTTGTTGTCATTCCTGGATCGATCCAATAGTATGCTCCGCAGAAGTGCCTTGCTCTTGGGCTGGTTGCTGATGGGACCACAGTTGGCAATGCCAAAATCGCCGGCATGACCAAGGCTTTGCATATGACGGGACACGACTACAATATCGCGCTTACGGTCTTCTTCTTCCCTTACGCTTTCGGTATGATCCCATCGAACATGATTATCAAAAAGGTGAAACCCTCACTCTGGATGTCGTTCTTGATGATCTGCTGGGGGACTGCAATGATGTGCCATGGTTGGGTGCAGACAAAGGGAGAGCTTATGGCGGCGAGAGCAGTCATGGGTCTGTTCGAATCAGGCTTCATGCCTGCGGCACAGTTCCTGTGCACGCTGTGGTACTGCAGGTTCGAGTATCAGTTCAGAGGTGGGTTACATTCTCTTGTGTCAGCGCGTATAATGACCTGACAATCTGGCAGTGGCTTTGTTCTGGTGCTCAGCAACATTGGCTGGCGCTTTCTCTGGTCTTCTGGCATACGGACTGGAGAAGATCCACGCTGGTGGATATGAAGGTTGGAGGTGGATGTGAGTGATCTCGGATATGTGGAATGATCCGTGGCATTGCTGACTTCTTGAACAGCTTCCTCATTGAAGGCGCTGCAACAATCGTCGTCGGATTCTGCAGCTACTTCCTCCTGCCGAACTCTCCTGAGACCTGCAAGTTCCTGACGCCAGACGAGAAAGTGATACTCCGCCGTCGCCTGGACCAGGATGCGGGTACCAAAGAAGGCCATGTGATCAACAATGGAGAGCGGTTCGACATGAAATACCTTGTCAAGACGCTGACCGACTGGAGGATCTTAATTGCCGGAGTCATCGTTTGCGGGCAGTCGATTCCATTCTACGCTTTCAGCTTCTTCTGCCCAACCATCATCAAGGAGCTCGGGTACGAGACATGGCAAGCCCAGCTCCTCACCGTGCCAATCTACCTGCTTGCATGCGTTGCGACCCTGGTACTGGCCATCTACGCGGACTCTCGCCAGACTCGATGGAAGTTCATCGTTTATCCTTATGCGACTGCAGCTGTCGGTTTCGTTGCTCTTCTGTCCATTCCCCACCCAAAACTGCCTGGACTGACGTATGGCTTCTTGTATCTCATTCCGCTTGGCCGTAAGTATTCCATCCACCTTTCCAACTCTTCGTCACTAATTGTGCCCAGTGTCTTGCGGCCTGAATGCACAAATCGCGTGGTTAGCGAACAACCTTGCGCCTTCATGGCGGAGAGCCATTGGCCTGGCCGGCATGTGTGCGCTTGCCAATCTTGGTGGTTCGATCGGCGCCAACATCTACCTCGAGAAAGAGGCGCCCAGATACCCATTGGGGTTTGGCTTCAGTCTTGGTGTGCTGGTGAGCGGTATCATCGCGGCGTTGCTCAACAGACACATACTGTTGAAGATTAATGCAGCGCGCGACAAGATCCCGTTGTCGTCGATTCGCATTCAATACACGGAGCAGCAGTTGCTGGAGTTGGGTGATCTTAGTCCTTTGTATCGATATGTGGTCTGATATGACTAGCATGCCTGTGATAGATTTTCGAATGGAGTTCCCGGTGGTTCCAGACGCGCTGCGCAATTGAAGCATCTGATCGGCATTACTGTTCTCGATATGTTCCTTAGTCTTCCCGCTACTATTTTGGCTTCCAATCCCAAAGCGCTGGTTGATCCAAACTCTTGACGGCAGTTCCCTTCGCTTGTGTCTGGCCGAGAATCGAATCTGCTGTTTGAATCCACTGTCTCCACCTTTTGGATGCAACGCTGGTGGACGGAAACTGCAGCAGGCGACGCGCCTGCTGGAGCGAGTGGCCATAAGACCGTTGATGCCTTCGCGCGCACAAGAACAGGTAGATCGTCAACGTCCATTGCGGCAGCAGAACGGAGACTTTCGCTCATTCAGGAGCGAACGTCGATCCTGGTAAGATTGTTCCCTTGCCGCACTGCGGAGGGCTCCAGGAAGTAAGTCCAGTAGAGCACATGTGGCTCAAGTGCGCCATGCTGTAGCTGAGATCGAAAACCAGTCGAGATCCAGAGATCTCCCCGCCTCTTGCTCTTTGTCACTCCTGCTCTTGCAGCTGCGGAAGCTGGATTCTCAGGGTCGATTACTATCGTTCGACGCGAAGGGTCTTCGTTGATGGTGCTCGGCGATTTGGATCGCATCGTATGGCTGCAGCGGCTTTGTGACGGTCGCAAGGATGCTGGAGACCAGATGCAGAGCGGCATGTCATCGAGAGTCGCGACGTCTGCGCAAATCGAGGAAGCGAAGGTGGGTCATGGAAGAGAGTGATGGGTGGGACTTCTGTGTTGCCGGCGCGGCTCGTACGTAGGTGTTGCTGCATTTCGCTGAGTGATCAATGATGAGGGACAGTTGGGGTATGGAGCATCGGCGAAAGATCGTTCGGTGCGTTTCCTGAGCTTGCTGTATGTATCTCTCAATCTCTAAAAAACGCCGTGGACATCTGGCGGTCAACATGGGGTTAGGTCCTTTTGCAATGGCTTTCGATGCACCCCGTGCAATCTCCTTCTCGTGTGCATTACGACATGCAGATGGCATTTTGACGACTACCGCGTTACAACCATGCATGGTCTTCCACTCGTATGCGCAGAAAAGCTTCATCGCGCAACATGCAACACGCCTGTACTCGCGAACAGGCCGAAGCCTCCCTGATGCAGAATTTAAGCAGTGTTACACTGTCAGAATCTCCAAAAAGAGTGTGTGCAGCAAGTAGACGGGGCGGAACATTACGTTGTTGGCAAAGATTGTGGTGCGAAAAAGCTGCTGTGTATCAGGGGTTCGAACCTTGGCCCTCAGTCGTTACTCTTGCGGGCACTTCACGCAATGAAACAGCAAAAAAATTGATAGTCTTGCATTTTGAAGACTTTGAGTGTTGCATTGTGAACACTTTGATGTGCAGATTTAACTCCAATGCCTTAGGGCGCGTGATTTGTTTCAGATTTGATGGACGAATTCGATGATGTTAGCGGGTGCTCTTTCATGACGACGATGCCTGCTTATTGCAGCAGGCGGGCGACAGCTCAGGCGGTTTCCTCCGACCAAGCGCTCTAACTAGCTAAGCTATATGACCTATAGACCTATCTACATTGTCAACGATTGAGGACCGAAATATATACTTCATTTCACAATGCCGTCATCGCACGCAAGTTGTCCTGTTGGCACCACTGGCCAGCGAACAGCCATTCTCCCGATGTGTATTCGCGTTCTCACTGACTGCTTTACTGTGCAGATCGCCATTCTCGGCGCATCTCCGTTCCAGCACACCTGCGCATCTTCTTGCAACTTCTGTAGCCCCTACGCAACGCCTACAGGTGTCGTGAAGCCGCAATGCACACCTACATGAGCTGGTACGAAGTCGTTCCGACGACCAGTACACCACAGCTGGGCCATCACCGGTCACTCAGGTTGCGCCTAACATCGATTCGGTGGGGGGTCTCTTGCTGTGACAGTCTAGTTACAATACAGCAGGCTGGAGACACCCCAGACTGTGGGTTGATTCTAATATCGACCAGCACATGAACTGCTTGGAGATGTTACATGCCGATGCTCTGTCTTCGGACATGACTTCAGAAGCATTCGAACAATGTTGTCACAAGCAAGCAAAAGGAGACCGCAAGGGAAATATGGCAACACGACGACAATCCTTTTGGAAGAATTACGAATTCAGTGAACTAGTTTCAGCGGTGACGTGAAGGCGTTCTGGCAAACCCCTTAAACGCCCATTGACTCCTAGCACCACGCTCGATCGCATCGTCAAACACTGCAGCGCAGAGCGCGGGCGGATTCTCAGCCCTCGTGCAAGTGTGTTCCCCTTTCCCCACGACTCCTGCTACTGCGGCCCCTCGCGTACGCTCTCGAGGCTCTGGTCGCAGTCCGGCATGTCGTAGTTCTCGTGGGCTACACAGTGGTCAGCAATCGCTCAGAGCGATACATTAAGCGACGCTCACAGTAGGAAGGGAATGACTTACGCCTGCCCAATCCTGCCAATCTCGGATCTGGGCGACTCTTTGGGCCCTCTTTCAACTCCTTGATCTTCTGCTTGGCCGCCTTCGCTTTCTCTGGGATGGTGTGGTAGAAGAAGTTGAAGCTGCCGGTGAGCTTGTCGAGCAAGTCGCCTTTACGGCCCATTTCCTTTGGGGTGAGTGGAGCGTTGACTTTCTCGTCGACTTTCTTGTTGGCGGTGTTGCTGTTCGAAGCCATTGAGGGAAGTGACGCGAGTGCGGCTCTGATGGTGGGTTTTTAATCGGACTCGATGGGTCGGCGAGCGCTACTTCTGTGCTTGTTGGCGCGGTCGATGCGTATGGTGCGGAAGGTGAATTGTGTGTCAGCGAGTGATGCGATTAGAAGTTGTTGTGACTCGTCCAAGGCGTAGACACGGGTGTGGGACCCACAGCGCGCGTTGCAGGGATGTTTCCCACGAAGTGAAGCTCGAAGTCTGAGACTCGCGCTTCGCGACTGAGAGCGCAGGCGCGACAACTACCAAAACATAGCATTATGAAGAGCATTGGATTTGATACTGGTGGTGAGAGCAAGAATCTGACCGCAAACGCAAGACTCAGAACGAATTTGGCTGACAAGATTTCGGCGCAGGACCTGAATCGACACTCAACAACAACAAATCGAGTACATGACCTGCACAGTGCCACACCATAGCTCCAAGAGCAAGTAGGCAACAGATTCATCACGGCAAGAAGGAGCACCACTCTGCATCATCCATCCACGAGCGCGTCAATCGACGATTTGACCAATTCCACAGTCTTCATTCGCGGCGTCAGCACCAGCCCTGTCAGCTTGATGGAAGAAAGAACAGATAATCAGCGTGTAGTACTAGATTCGCCATAGCATGGGATCGGTTGTAGTCAACTTTTCGCCTCGGACACGCCCGCCATACTCCCCGCTGACCACATCGTCAAGACACTCCAGCACTGTCGAGAACCAGTTGTTCTCATTCAGCGCATCCCTACAAACATGATGTCGCCATCGTATCTGCACCGGCAGCACACACGAAATCCGCGGCGAGACGACACATCGAGGGCCACGGTCGGGCAAAGGCATCGCGCAAGAAATCGAAACTTGTGGCCCGGCACAAGTGAACTGCATTGTCAGCGATGACGAGCGAAAAGACAAACAGACTGGGGCATGGCAAAATTAGCACCGCTTTGATCATTGAGGGGTTGGCAACGAAGAAGCAGGAGATGGACACCGGCTCTGGCGTGAAGGGTTTGAGTGGAGCACGTATAGGCCTGGGAGTAAATGCAGACACCGAGTGTGAACACGTTGGTGACAACGAGCGCAGATTTACTACGAGTTTGCCAGTAGATTCTATGAGACAGCCCCTGTTGAAGCAACTAAAGGAGCACAACCCAATAGGCCGGCGGTGGCGGCACTCAGATATTAGCATGGCAAATGGGGCAGTCATGCCGTAGTCAGGTACATGTGTATTTGTATTGATATTGAATCATTTTTACTGCTTTGCACGGTCGTGACCATTGCTGTGACGGTTCAAAGATGATTGAGCGGATCGCAACCGGCGGAAGAGCAGGGGAGCTCGCATGCTCAGGGCAACAAAATCCGAAGTCGCCGTCGGTCTGGGATCTCGCTGCCACAGTGGTCGTCATTTTGGGCTTCACGTCTATTCATCTTCGATACAGGTGCTTCTGCTGGTGCCGATTACGCGTGAGCTCGTCGCGGACATGCATTTGACGCAGTCAGTCACGGCGCGAGGCGCTGCCTTTGCGAACTCGGGCATAGAGTGTCTGTCATATTCATCAAGTAGCAGGCGGGACCGAACGCATCGCGATGTTGCCTTCGGACCTCGAGCTCTGGAGTCACGGTCGCGTAGCAGCGGAGGACGCGCTGAGTCACAAAGTTGGTGGCAGCACCACCAACAACATCAAGACAGGCAGCAAGCACGAAACAAGTGACGATAAATCTCTTCTCCAAGGTCTCGACAATGCGAGGACGTGATGAAAAGAATGGTAGGACTGAAAAGATGGTGAGCCGAAGCTCAAAGGTTGCCAAAAATTCCCAGCCGATCCGAAGACCAACTGGAGCATGGTCTAGTGTAGCACTAAACTAGCAAAGACGCAATCTCGGACAATTCCTCATCGATATGCGTAATGCCCTTGCTAAAGGAATGTCAGTCAGGATGCATGAGAAGGTGGGGTGGGTTGAGGCGACTTACCACTCGGATGAGAAAGAAAGAGAAAAAGTTTTGGAAGGGCGGGGAAGAAGAGGGTTCTTATAGTGCTGGCGCGGCGACTGACTCAGGCGCTAATCAACGCAAGCACGCACGAATCAACACAGGCAGCAAGTGTGATCTGACGTATGTTGCAGGGGTCTTTGTACGACGGCAGCGTTGGGAGATCCCGCCGTTGCGAAAGTGGGTGGCGGAGCAACAGTGTGGATAGAGCTGTGGCTTACGTGCTTGCTACGAGGCGTTTTGAAGGGTCCTAGGGACAGTATAACGGCCTTGTGGCTCGATCGGAGGAAGAAACGGAGTGCACTGTTTTGCTAAGAAGGCAGCATGTGGCGCTGACGGGCATCAATGTCTCAACCTAGTGGTCGAATAGTTGGAAACAGTGATTTGCAGCACTGCAGAGGGTTCCGGTTCATTGTCGCCTTGGGGTTGTGGCATCGAGACCGTCAGCAGTTGCGTGCACGGAACATTTGCTCGGGCGTGGCAGACACAAATTTGACAGCGCTGCCGGAGACGTTGATGCTCGATGACTGGATGGCATACATAGATGTCAGAGTGATCAGTTCACTGTTATTGTGAGAAGCAGGTTACCGCACATTGTCTGTTGAACATCGTGGAGAGCATTTTGCCGTTGTGACGAGCCCCACAGCGGGCAATGCGCTCGCGATTGTAGCACTTATCCTCTCGAGAACGCGCACCAACTCAGCAACATCTACACATAGCCTTCGACTACACTGCTCCCCCTTTGCAAGCCAGTACTTCAGCATACAGCATTGACTAAAAGTACACCCGCGAGAAGAGCTCTTACCGCGGAGGGGCAATCGCAGCATCTGATTGACCTCCAATTTCAGCTGTTCTAGGAGCCAGCGAGCGCAGCCGTTCGTCCAGCACATTGAACAAGACGCATCAGGAATACGCCAGAGACCGCGCGCGATCGACGTTTTCTTCCCTCGAGCAAACCAAAGTCTTCATTCAAAGCCTCCGGTGACTCCACCAAAGACGCTCGCTTCGTGCTCTTTTCATAACTCAGCGCCTGACCTCGACAGTGTAGCGTCCAATCGAGAACACGAACCTGGAACCATGTCATCCCACGGAGAAGCACCCAAACACTCGCTTGCAAAGCTACCTACCCATGGCACGAAACGCCGAGGCGAGGATCTCGATCAACAGTATGTTACCTACGTGCAGGAGGAGTCGAAACACATCGAGACGATACAGATAAAGATGGAGAGAATCAGGGAAGATCAAGCTCTGGGTTTGCACTTCCACCACAACCAGGCGCAGATACAACATGGTGGCAGACTGCAAGAGCGCGACGGGTCGTGGGGTCAGGCAACCATGGGACAGCAGTTGACGGAGAGTAAGAGCGAGAACAAAGACAAAGATGGGGATGTGGATAGCAAGATGGGGGACGACACAACGTGAGACTGAGGGTCTCCGGGGCTAGCGAAAAGAGCGGGCCGTCAGATGTGTCGATCTGCCGGGCGGTTGGGTCAGACAACGGTGGAAACAGACAACATCGAATACTGAGTCGATTCAGCGAGTATTCGGGCCTTGCGCATCGATGTGCCTTGAGGAGGATACGCAGATGGCAACGCAAGGAAACGTGACAGCAGATTGCAAAGAGACAGGCCATACATCCGAGGAGCTCGAAGGCGACAGTCTCCGGGAGACAATAGTCGTAGGAATGCTCGCTGGCAATCTCGTGTAGCTCAACTTGTCATTGTCCCATCCTATAGCACTGTCCTCTGTAGATGGTCAACTATCGACGATGCTCAGCAACTGTGACCGATATGGGTTTGACATGCATGGGCAGTGCTGATATTCGTGACATCAAGATATCAGACAACGGCACTGTTCAAACTGATGCCGAACCCGAGTAATCAGATACAACAATGCCATGCGACTGACCTTCGTGGCAGCTGCAGACTAGCAGGAGAACGATGCGAAGTGATAGTGATTGCACAGTGGAAGCACGCTGGCATGAGACGAAATAGTATACACGAAAGACGCTCGATGACTGAGGATGCAGACTGCCAGCCAGAAGCAGAATATGTGTATGGCGACACACGCTCGCCGTTGGGAGTTTGAATGTGAAGCAGATGTTGTCGGAGAAAGGTTGGGACGGACTCCGGCCCGCGCCGAAAAGCTTGTTTGCGACTGAGTCCGAAGCTTCCACACGCAGACTCACTTTTGGCTTTGCACGCACAGAAATGCCCATGATTCCACGATAACGCCGCCGCTCGCTCGTGCACGCCGCACAAACCACGAATACCAATCGGCATGGCGGACAAGAAGGATGAGCGCTCGCCAGTGGCGGTCGCTTCGGACGAGCTGTACAAGACGGTCATGGAGAACTCGAAGGACGAAAAAGGCGGCTTCACGCTCACCTTTTCGCAAGAGCAGCTGCTGGAGATCGCACCGGCCTCGGTGACGGAGAAGAAGGATTTGCTGCCCATCATCAAGTACCTGACCGGGCAGCATCTCTTCCGCACGCTCAAGACCGACAAGGGCCTCGGCTGGTCCATCCGTCCTCGCGAGGCAGCAAAGGCGATCAAGGCTCTGGACAAGGACGAGAAGATGATCTACGAAATCATCGAGGCTAGTCACACGACGGGAATATGGAGCAAGCAGATCAAAGCCAAGATGGGCGGTCTGGCTCAGCCCATCGTGGCCAAACTCATCAAGAACTTGGAATCGGCGCGTCTGATCAAGAGTGTGAAGAGTATCAAGGCTCCGGCGCAGAGGGTCTACATGCTGTACCATCTGGTACCGAGTGAGGACGTCACTGGCAATTCGTTCTTCGACGCAGGAGATCTGGACGAGTCCTTCCGAGACGAGTTGCTGAACCTGATCATCTTCTGGATCAAAGCTAACAGCTGGGCCGAAGCGGAAAAGAAGCGGCACCGCAAAGACAAGTCGAAGAAGGATGCCGCGTCCAAGGAGGATGCCATCATGATCGACGACGGGCCCGAAGGCACTGGTCAGAAGAGGAAGCGACCTGCGAACGACATTGAGGATCTCTCAGTCCAGCCTCGAAATTACCAGCGCACGCACACTTTCGACCCTGAAACGGATTTCACGCAGCTCGCACATCGTGCCGGTGTGCACCACTACCCGACAGCTGAAGACATCCATCAGTTCATCATCTCTTCGGATGCCATCAAAGCAACAAAGTCTGCTTCTCTCACTGTACAAGAAGTGCAAGGATGTCTTGATGTGCTCATCTGGGACGATAAGCTGGAGAAGCTGTGGAACAGCGATGATGGCAATTGGGGCTACCGAACAAAGAGAGGTGTGACTTTCCGCCAGCCTGGACAGGCATTCGACATTGAGGAGCAAGCGGAGGGCACAGGCCTGACCCAGGCGCCTTGTGGGAGATGTCCGGTATTTGACGTCTGCAAGGAGGGCGGACCTATCAACCCCCAGACCTGTGTCTACTTCAACCGCTGGCTGAATGCGTGATCCAGCACGGTGCTGCGTGTCGTGCAGAGGCTGCTATCGCACAGCACGCCAGCATCCTGCTTGATTCGGGCGACGATGCTTTCGGGCGCGCTATCCCATGAGGGTGATGAGACGTGCTCTTTGATTGAATTTTAGCGATGGCGTTGGCGGTATAATGGATCATTACCAGAGGGTAGCATGGAATGGCGTTTACATATCAGCTCAACTAGCTTGAAGCTGATCAAAAGATACCCAGAATCTGATGCCATTATTCTCCTGTTCTGCTTCTCTGTCCAAAGTCCCTTGCATAGCTTGCCATTATGCGTTTCTCATGCTTCTGAAGATGTGATTCAATCGATACCTGCGCCGTCTGGTGTCTCAATGGCGTTCAACACGCTGCCATTCTAGAAGCAGATTGCCTGTCATCTCTGCTTCCATGATGCGCCTGCAAGACTTAACTGGCCCAAATCCACACTCGGTGGCTCGAGAACTCTGATTGAGCCGAGAGACTGGCGTCTTCCTCTGCTGTCTCCGTAGAAACATGCTTCTGGAAACCAGATTGGTCTGCCGACGCAGTGCCGTTCTAGGCGACAATTTGAGGGAAGCACGAGCGTATGGTCGCTGTACTTCTGAAATGTGTCGAAAATGGCTGGTTGAGCTGCAGTGATATCTCGCGGCTCGCAAAGGCTTTGAATGGCAGAGACATGTAAGCTACCCCTATGCTGTCTCTGATCGCTCAGGCAATCCAGGTTCGACGGGATCTGTTCATTTGATGCCTTTGAGACAGATAGACGGGCAGAGCTGCTTACTGGTCAGCTCAGCAGTCTCCTAGATGCTTCCGCTGTGCATGAGTGCTGCTTTGTCTTATGTGTTGGCTCTGAGCCGCTCATAACTGCGGAGATACTGTCTGCATAGATTTGCTTCCAATTGTCTCCAATTGTCTCCAATGGTGTCAATCCACGGGATCTGCTCTTTCGATGCCATTGAGAACGGCAGCCAACCAGAGCGACGGGCGGCTTGCTCGCGGGCTCTGTGGCTCTTTGACGCACTGCATCAGCTGCATGTGTTTATCCAGTGGCTGCGAAGGGGTTCTGGTGCCAGAAACACAGCTACAGCCCGCGTTGTTTCCAAGCATCTTGTTTCCTCAAGACCAGGACCTTTTCTCTGTCGCGCGGCGCACCAGGTCAGCATCGAGCGGAGGTAGCTGACATGGATCGAGTGATTGCGCTCGTCATGTTTGACCGTGGTATCACTCTGAAGGCTCAATTCTTGATTGCGCGACGCCAGCTGCGCACCCTGTAGCTCTGCAAACGTCAGCAAGTCGAGAAACAGCTTTATGGTGACTCCAATTGCCGTCCATCACTCTTCACCAGGGGTTCCGAACACGCGGCGGCATCAGTCACGTTCGAGAAGTGGAAGAGGCACAGGAGAGGTATGTTGTTGTCGTCGTCGGCCGCCAAAGGCAGCGCTGCCGCCCAAAGGCAGGCAGAAGTGAAGTAATTTTTTTATTTTATTTTATTTAAAATGGTGGGCTCTCGCGCCACATCTTCTCGAGCTCCTCGAGCTCTTTGCTGAAAGGCGAGCACGTTAGCATGTGTCAGAATGGAAGCAAAGACGAAGTCAAACTCACCCCACTGGCTTCTTCTCCTTCTCCTTCTTCTTCTTCTCCTCCATTTTGGCGCGGACTGTGGCATTGTCAGTGGATCTGTCAGGGAAATGGAGGCGCAGTGAGGGGGGGAGACGTACGGAGGGACATGGTGGTGGTGGTGATGGCGGTGGTGTGTTGGCGACACACCAGCGCGCCCAAGAAAGCGGCGAGCTTGTGGATCATTTTGTGTGCTGTTCACTCGCATTAGCATGTCTCCGCGAAGCCGTCGCCGGCAATATAGGGGGCGTCTTACGATGTGGTTGGTTTGTGATTGGGAAAGCAAAGGAGAAGCGCTGGAGCAACTTCAATGAGCGACTTTCACTAGCGCGTCACGAGCTCTGGCCAGATGTGAAACACGCGCTAAAGCAACAAACAGTGACCGTTGAGCACCTTCCTCGTTGTTCTGCATGGTGGGATCGATTCCAACTCTGTAGATATGCTATTCCTCAATGCCATGAAGTCTCCAGGTTCTCCATTCACTCAAACCATTCCACGGACAGAAAGCTCCCCCTTTTCGCTTTGGCCTTTTCGATCGGAGACAGAGTGATCCACTGAGCCCGCAGGCGAGTTTTCACCATGCGGTCCACGGTCAGTAGCAGAGCCTCCCCTCTCATGCTTCGCCGGCTCAAATTGGCCAGGCACGAAGCGACTCCTAGCCAGGTAGCTTGGGCTCTGAGTCTTGCCCACCCATAGCATCTGCTCATGCTCGCGTAGATATCGGTGGCTGGAAAAGCTGTTGAGTACATTGGCTCTGCCCATCATGCCCAGCTTGCGGCGTTGGTCCTCTTTGGCATACATTCGCTTCGTGATCTGCTCAACTTCCTCCTTGCCTGGGTGGAGTGGCAGCTTATGGCGCTCACCTGGCGCGTCTTCAGCATACTGACCCCACTCTCCGAGCAGAGCAAGAACCTCCACCTGCGCCCGAGCAAGCGAGTACGAATCGTTCGGAGCAACGACGGCGCTGAACTTCTTCCATGTAACAGGGTCGGTGACCACGCGGAAGCTTGCGCCAACATCAGTACAAACGACGGGCACGCCAGTCAGCGCAGCTTCACCCATCGCCAACGGAAGTCCTTCAGATACCGACGAGTTCAGGAAGATCCATGCCTCCTCAAGCACCTTACTCGGGCTTCCAAGACCTCGCAATGCAACATAGTCTCTCAGGCCCTTGCTTGCGAGAATCTCCTTACACTCGACAGAGTAAGCAGGCGCTTTCTCCATATCGCCATACACATCAAGCTGATAGTCTTTAAAGCCCCACTCATTGACGATGATGTCCGCCGCCAAGATCGCGTTCTTGATGTCCTTCACGAATCGAACGTGGGACAGCATAGTGATCGTCGGCTTTTTACTCTTGATCTTCTTGATAGGGATGAAATTCTCCATATTGCAGATTCCATTCACGACCGGATCGATCTTCCTCGCAAAAGCCTTTCGATGACCGAGAATACCTTCCTGCGTCCCATGCTCCACCTCCCACCCGGGATTGAAGAAGTCGGCACATGGCAGGACTACGTCGGCGTAGTGCAAGATGAGAACAGAAGTCATACGCGAGAGGTGGATCAAGCTGGTGCAGACGAAAGGAGCATCGAAAGACATGGCGGACGACAAGAAGACAGTCACCTCGCGCCAGGATATGCAGTGGTCCCAAACATGGAGGGTACAATTGCGTTTCAGCTTGCAGAGGACACCATAAGAGGCGCCACAGAAGTGGTGAGATGCTTGGAAGACGTCAGGAATGGTCTCGGGAACGTCCAGCGTGAAGATGAAGAGGAAGCGATGCCACATATCAAGAGCATTGTCCATATGAGCAAGCGTAGGCAGTTCTGCATCCCACCACTTGGAGATAGGGACAGCATTCTCGACATCTTCAGCTAGCCACAATTCTCGCCATTTCTGCTTGACAGGCTCGCTCATCCAAGTCTCCGTCCAGTGGCGATCTTTGGCAAAATAGTTGCTCAGATCGACTAGTGCTTGAGACGCTTCCTCGATATGCTCTGGCCCGAATCTGATTGCGCGAGCACATTTGATGAGGCTAGTGAGGATCGGAAGAAAGTTCTTCTCGATGTCTGCATGGTACGTGTGATTCGACCGACGCTGCACGGCAGAGTCCAGAATATCCTCGAAGACTCCATGATGAGGCGTCAAGAAGTCCATCCCCCACAGAGGCAGCACTGTCAATGACTGAATGTTCCGTTCGGTCTGGAACTTCGGTACACCGAAGTCATTGGCGTTCTCGGCAACAACGTGCCATCTGATTGTCGAAAGGTCGTTGACCATGTCTCTCCGGCAAGCTGACACTCCTCCGCCCTCGTTTGGCCAAGTACCAGTGTCCATAGCTAAAACATTCAGAGTGTCACGCGTGTCTCTTATCTGCGTCGATTGGTCCCTTGTGTTGATTCGAGCATCTCCGCCCTGCCCAAAGCTGTCCAGATCACCATACTTGAAGGCTATGGAAGACCAGGAGCTGACTTCAGGGTCTAGATCTGTACGTGCAAGGATCGAGTCAGCATTGGATTGAAAGTACGCCCGAGCACTGTGCAGCAGCCCAAGGTCCCGTCGCAGCCAGTATGCCGTCAATACACGGTCTCGCCGCAAAGCCATTTCATCCAACCATCTGATTGACACGGCGTCAAGGTCCTTCGTGCCTTTCCATGTCTTCCATAGAATATTGCGGGCGGCGCCTGTGGAGATTGGATACCACTTCTCGTGCAACTTGAATAAGCGTGTGAGTACATTGCTACGCTGATTTCGGAAGGAGATCAGCGGATTGTCGACCAGAAAGCTGTTCTTGCGCGGCTTGGCGAGGATATGGTAGTGGTCGAAACGAATCTTCTCCGGTGTCATGACTGTCTGACCATTCATGGTCGTGTGTATCGTGGGGTGAGAGCGGTGGTCGTAGTTCCACCAGCACCTGTACACATCGGAACCAAGTGTGTAATTGCACTCCACGACCTTCGGGCTAGGAATCCATAGCATAAGGTCATCCTTCTTCTCCGGCGGAGGATAACACCAGGAGATATTCATTGTCATGTGAGCCATTGTGTACTCAGCCCGAATCAGCTCGTCGTCGTACTTCGCATTACGGCGGTAATGGTACCGAAAATGGGTCAAATTGTCGTCCTTGGTATATGATCCTGACGTGACATATCCGCGATCATCGTAATGCATGACTTCTCCTTCTTTGTCTCCACCGTCGCAAATTCGAGAGGTTGGCAATTTGGCGAAGTCGTCCTTGGAGTTGTCATACAGATACCGGTATGAGTTGCTGACTTCCCCATTGACATACTCTTTGCGGGCCTTGAGCTGCAGGCACTTGCTGATATATGTGCTTGTCGAGATCAATTGTGCCGTGTCGGCAGGCTTCACCTCATGCTTGCCGTTGTACAAGCTGAAAGTCGTTACTCCGTTTCCTTTGGTGTACAGGAAACCAGTCTGTGTCCCATCAAAACTCTCTATGGTAACTTTCTCTCTGGTCATCGTGGACTTGGTACCTCTCATATATTGCTGTAGCTTTCGCACGTTTTCGCGATTGTGAAACATGAACTGTGGGATGATAAGCCATTGAAGTGCCTTGGCATACATCCAAGCTCCGTTAAGCAGGAAGCGCACGATGTACTTTGCAAACCATGGCTTGTCGGCGATGAAGAAATCGAGCTCTCGCTGGTATTCTGGCTCACCTGTCAGTGCAATGATGTAGAACTTGACAGCAAACCTCCAGCCTTTGTAAGTAGCGCGGACACGGTATTTTAACTTTCCAAAGAAGCTATTCGGTCGTTTCAAAACGATTGGGCCAGCGCTGAATCGTTGAAACCTGTCCTTGAGCTCGGAGCCATCATCCTCGGGGCCATAGAATTCTGCACTCTTAGCCTTGGCGTATTGTTTCGTGGCATTGACAAGTACTACGCTGAGGTTGCAACACGCCAGGTATTTTTGTATGGTCGTGAATCGTTCACCAAAGAAGGAGCTTCGAATCCAGTCGACCTGGACATCGCTAATCGTGCAAGCACGACCCAGGCATCGGTCAAGTAGGAACTCACGAATGGCCGAAGGCAAGTTGTCCCATTGAGTATCGGAGTCAAGACCCATGAGAAGGTCGCGGAGTAGTTCAGCGTTGCCGTACTTGATGATCCTCGTACGTTCACTTGCCGTAGCATCGAGATGCCTCTTAATTCCCTCTGGCAAAGTGATGTTACTAGACGCAGGGCTGTCCGTGACCAGCAGTTCAGCAAGCGCTGCTTCGTCTCTGGAAAGAGCTAGCTTGATTTCTGCTGTGATACGGACCACGGCTTCGGCAATGATTTGGCTCTGTCGGCTAACATCGACGTATCGATTCACAACAACAATGAGATGCGTATGGTCGTGTTGCACTTTGGCGATCGTCCGAATTTTCCTTTGATCTTGGGTAATGTATCGCGAGGGTACAAGAGTGATTTCCAGTCCATTTTGTTTCCAGAAACCCAAAGCCGTGTTGAGCACGTGCTCGGCATTTGGGAATGCAGATTCGACAGCAGAGGCTTTTCGGAGACCAATATTGCGTTGTATGATCTGGGCTGCTTGAGCACCAACGCCATTATCTGGATCGACTAGCAGGCGCTCTTCGTCGGGAAGGGCCTGCATTTCTCTGTAAAGGTCCGAAAGGGTCCGCTGTGAAAAGAACGGCCAAGGTCCCACTGAGCTGAATGAGTACACATCGGGTCTGTTCTTCTCTTGCACTTTGTCAGTGGGAGATCTTGGCCATCCTACGTTGGCAGTCCTCCATGACAAGATCGCTGCCAGCCAAGTAGCGGTTGCAAGCCCGACTACTGCGCCATACACGAAGTCGGGCGCATGAGTCCGGATTGCTACACCAACGGCTATACCGCAAACAGCAGCACAGATGAGGTCGTTCATGGCCAGCGGCCCAGTGTAGATTCGATTGTACTGATACCATAGCAGTCCTGCGAGAAGTCAGCACCAGCAATCGGCTCCTAGAAGCATGCTCACCTGAATACGCCCCAGTATATGCCATGAACATGATCGTTGCACTCTTGGCTGACTGAAAAATCCACATCAGCGATGCACTGATCGCAAAGCCCCACAAATGAGAGAAGAAGAATTTAGCCCAGTTCGTCCAGTAGAGTTTCCGTCTAGCTTTTGCATCGTTCAGAGCAGCCTCTCTTAAGAAAGCCAGCGACGTGATCGGTTGAGGAGTCTTCTTGTTCGCCATAGGCCAGAGAGGCTGAGCTACAGCATCGAGGCAGACAGCCGCAATGAGGTAGTAAGCCAAGCTGAAGCCGACTGCCAATCTGTACACAGGATTTCCTGCATCTGATAGACCGACCACATTATGACCCGTCACGAGCGCCACCCATTTGTCCATAAGAGCTATGAGAAAGTATAAGACGCCGCACCAGACTTCATCGCCACCAAAGCGCCAGTGTATGAAGGCATTGTGAAGCTTGAGCCCTTTTTGCATTTCACGAATGGTATCGATTGCAGTCTTGACCATGAGATTCCAGGTCGGACTATACGGATATGGCATGGCCGTCCGAGAATACTTGCAGTACCAATCCATGAGGAATACAGTCGCATCATAGCCGGCGACGTGCTTCTTGATCAATTGACCAGCCTCTGACTTCTGCCAAGGCCACCTGCTTCGTTCTTTCTCGAGTGCGGCGAAAAATGCCTTTCGCGGCAACGGAGTAGCTGCAAGGTCGGAAATGTTTGGTATTTCCTCTGGAGGCGTGACTTCGTTGTAGAAGTTCACCACTTCCGTGTCGCTGATCGTGGGAACTTTGAGGTACCACGTGCCCCATTGAGATATGACCTTGCGAGCCCCGAGAAGGAGGCAGCATATGAATCCAGTAACAACGCAAGGATAGATGACGATGTCTTTATGAACCCACAGAGTCAGGATAGGTGAGATGAGCAGGATTGGCAGACACATAACAACTGTGTTCCGTCCAGACTGGAACATGAAGCCTGGAAACTGATAGATAGCCAAAGTCGCCAGAATGGTGAGATAGGTATCCAGTGCGGCAAAGTAGAATACGAAGATGAAGCCGTCGTACCAGCTGCGTGCAATGCCAATAGTGATGAATGCAACCAAGCCGATTATGGAAAGCAGGGCGACTCCAGCCACGAACCTAGTAAGCACGAACATGTTCATGGCTGGGAATGACATTGCATGGAGGTAGTAGCTTCCTCCATAGCCGATCCAGGTTCCAATCCCGCCGCAGAGCAGGAGGCCGGACATCAGACCAGCTGTCGCCATGATCTTCTCGCTCTCCGCCATGTAGTTGCTGAGGTACAGACCACGCCCGAGAATTGTCAACATCATGATATCAAACAATGCCGGCACTGCGAATATGCCGAGGAAGGTAATCTGGTAGTAGATTGGTGGCGTTGGTCGTTGTGCGTCCGGATCCTCATCAACAGACTTGGAAGCATAGGATGTCGGCAGCTCACTGCTGCCATCTTTACGTGCTGCCGGTTGATGATTTGTGTAGTAGGCCTGATACTTGTCTGCCAATATACGGCCCAACACATTCGAGGTCATGTCCAGATACGTCTCGCACTGGGAGCCTGTTCCAAACATTTCGGCAAAGCATGCTGCTTGGTCCGGATGTCGATTGGGCAAAGGATTGCGATCCAGCACTTCGAGGTAGATCTCTTCCAGCGCTAGTCTGCGATATGCGCAGAATACTGAAAGCGCGAAAGTGTCGACTGCTGCATCGATGCCTTGCTTCTTGATCGTCTTCCCTAGGATTGTCTCAATCCGTTCCACGAAGCCATCGTCTTGATCCATCAGCGCCTTTGGTAAAAGGCGATCCATTGTTTCAAACACTTGGAGTGCGGCGCTGTACTCTGGGGCATGACAGCCTTGGTCTCTGTACCAAGCAAGTCGGTTCTTTATCAGATCTGCCGTACTGATCTCACCCCGTAGATACTGCGCAGTGTTTTGCTTCCTGAGTTGATCCCGGGTCGGAATAGCCATGAGCTGATGTCGGCAGAGTTTTGCCATTCTTGCGCACAGTCCCGCAGAAGCCGCATCGCTGGAGAGAGTTAGCCTTTGCAACAGCAATATTAGTTCTTGGGAAGTAAGGCCAACGACATCATCGACCATTCTCTTCGGCAACTCCCATCTCTCATTCAACAGCTGGCGTCGCTCGTATAGGAGCCACTCGGCCTTGAGACATTGCGTCCTCGAGAAGCGTTTCAGTGATAGCCATGTGTGGAGAATCGCAAGTGCTCGATCACTAGCACGCAACGAAATGAATAGATCCAGGTATCCTGGATGACTTCCTCTCCGTTCCGTGTTATAGAACATGCCATTGTCGTAAAGACCCCAGAACTGCTCGCTAGTGTTCCTGTGGAAGCCAGAATGTATGCCCATGTATATGCGCAATCGGTCAGTGTCCTGTCCATCGCTCACAGCGAGCAAATTGAGTAGCTCCTCAACGGCGTCAGCCATGCCATCAAAATCTTTGAACTGTTCACTGAGCTCCAAGAGAGGCCTCAGCTTGGTTCCAATCTCTTGCAGCGCTTCGGCACCCAGTCGGTCGAGCATGTTCAAATCGCGAAGCTTGCGCTGACCATCTCGAAGCATATCGAAAACTTCCTGCGAAGCCGGCAGACCGGTTTGGAAGCAGCCAAGACCTGTGTAGTCTTCTCCTTCGGGGGAGAACGAAAGGGCATCGTTCTTGGGATTGTATTGCAGGTCCTCGATCGGAAAGCCAGCGTCGGTGATAGACAACGGTCTACCTTTTGGTTGCTCTGGAGTTTCAGTCTGGTGGAGCTCAAGCATCTTGCCAATCCTCGGCACATAGTCTTCTATTATTGCGAAGGCATCATTATCATGGCAAGAGTCCTGGACAATAACGTCATTGAGCCTCCATGTATCGTGCATGATCATGACTTCCCAACCCTTCATCCACATCAGAGCGCCAAGCGGCAAGCCTGCCAGAGTTTCTTTTTGTGCAGCATCTGTGTCAGTGAGAGCCTTTTCGGACCCGATCCAACTCAGGGCGGTATTGAACCGGCACCACAGATAGCTTCTGTTCGCGACTGAATGTGAGAGTGTCTGCATATCGTCCAAAGTCTCCCACATGGCGAACACGATACCTCCAAGAGACATGTGCTTGGCCAGCGCTCGTTGCGCACGACGCATGTTGGACATCTGATAGTAGTCTCTGCGATCACCGTTCCGCAGTATCGTGCCATTCCTACAGATCAGTCCTTTGATCAAGTCCATGCCAATATGTCGACATTCGTCATCGGTGAGATATTCAGGCTCGGAAAGCTCAAGGTATACGTCAAAGTTGAGGCTTCTCAGATACCTGATTAGCTCCTGACAGATAACTGGAGGCAGCTTCGATTGCCAATTCGCAAGCAATATGCCTGTCATCGGAGAGTACATTCGGTTTGAACCCCGAAATCGTGACGATACGAAGTCTGTGATGGTTTTGAGTGCCGGCACAAACGCTTCTGCTGTTTTTGTCGTTTGCTGTCCGACCACCGATTGAACATCGAGCCTCCCAAGGGTCTGGACAGACGTGCAGTGTGAAGCCGCAGCGTCAAGCACGCCATTTTGGGCAGGATCCAGTACGATGATGTCCCACTTGCTCAAGACGGCTGTTTCCTGCTTGGTCGGTGGTGTTGCAAAGCTGCCAAGATATACCCCGAATGTTTTGGGGTCCTGTTCACTGCGCGCGTCCGCAGAGATTGATTGTCCCTTGCTCTTCAAGCTATCAAGAAATTCTGTAACGCCTCGCGGTACATTTCGCACTCGCCCTTGCAAAGCCTTACGCCTGTCGTAGACTTTGATAAGCAGTATCGCGGCAAGATACAGTAGACCAGACAGGACACCGAAAAGTGCGAGCCCAGCAAGTATCTGCCGAGTGTCAGTACTGGCATTTCCATCACTTTGTCATCCTACTCACGATATCGAACCAACTGCCAGTCATCACGTGCCAGCCAACGGCTGACAGTCCTATGTACTCGGCCTTCATCGCGAGCAGTGGCGGCGGCACAATCTCATCTGCTGCCGTGCTGCTGCTGCCACATAAGAGATGTACAGACGGCAGCACTAGCAGAGCGAATGCGAGACCCAGCTGCTCGTGCTCGTGCCTGTCAACGAAAACGCGTAACGCAGAGCTTGTTCGCTTCCCACCTGAGCTCAACTGCTCGGCCGCCGCTCCTGACATTGCCAGTCGATCGTGCTCAGTCGCAGCTCGTCCATCGTTGCAACATACAACGCCGAGCGTCGCCCATAGCTCCTGTGATACGCAGACACGTCGAGTCAATCGAGCAAATCGAGTCTGATCCACCTTCAGCATATAGATCCCGCCATTCGAATGCGACCAGACTCGTATTACGAGTGATCTGGACTACCGTCGTGTGCATGTCGGGCAATGGTGCAATGGGAGGTAGCCAATGGCACTACATGAGTCTAATGTTCTTCCGGAGCTCCCGAGCTGTGGGTCGCAGGTTGCTGCGTGCTGCTGGCTTTGTGCGAACTGCTTCGTTCGAGATGTTCTATTTTTCGCATACTCACGATCCTCGATTTGTAGACTAGATCAGCCTGTGTCTGGTTTGAAGATCGACCATTCAATTGCTGTTAAGGGCACGCGAATTGACGCGCGAATGTAGTCTTGGCTTGTCAAAACCCCAAAGCTCTTTCTTGGGGATTAGTGAGTCTATACATCGAGAACTGCATGTCTGATTTCGCTGTTGGTCCTTGAATGCCGTGTTTTATCCCGATCGAAGAAGAATTCCAGTACAGCACATACCTGAATCTTGCCCGAAATGCAGTCTCCACAACATCTGCTGTCCAGGCAGAGGAAAAGGTCCAAGGCTCTGTGGTGTTGCCTTATAGCGGTCATATTGGCAATTTTGATCCTGATAATCGTGCCAACAGCTGTGGTGTTGTCCAGGAAAAATCGCAAGTATCCAGATGGACTTCCTGCCAAGGTGTTGCTTCCTCTCTACGAGTTTCCGGAGGACAGTGCCTGGGATCCTCTGTACTCAGCGTGAGTTGTATCTGTGTCATAAAGTGCCATCAGTGATGGAGTCTGATAATTCGTAGCATCGAATCGAACTCCAACCTGGACTTCATTGTGATTATCAATCCAGATAGCGGTCCTGGCGGGATAAGCACAGCGCCTGGTGCCGAGTTCTCTTCAGGAATACAGAAGCTCAATAATTACACAAATGTGCAGACAGTAGGCTATGTCCGTGAGTTTGACGCGTGAGATCGTTTGCGGCGCGTGTACTGAGCATGGATGCAGGTACGGGCTATGGCACTCGACCCGTAATGGAAATTGTGCAAGACATTGAAACGTACGCTCAGTGGGCCGATGTCCATTCGAGTCTGGCGATGCACGGCATCTTTTTCGATGAGGCAGCGTATGAGTATTCGCCAGAAAATGTCGAGCATCTGTACACCATCAACCAGTTTGCCAAGAATTCGACAGGCATTCGCGAACCTCGCACGGTCAGTCTTTCATCCACTTCTGCCCCAATCACCAACGCAACATTCACTCATCCCATCCCATCGCAGGTCATCCATAACCCAGGCATTTTGCCTGATGCGCGCCTGAATACCAACAACACCGACATTACCGTGACCTTTGAACAGTCGCTGAAAGAGTTCCGCAAGATGGACGCGTCACTGCAGGAATCGCCTTTCAACCGGACTTCCAGCGCGTTTATCGTGCACTCGGCAGGCTCGGCGGATCTCAAGCGGTTCGTACCAGAGCTGAGCTACCATGCTGGGTATTTGTTCGTGACGAGCAACAAGAAGAATTACTATAGCAGCTTCGGGAAGAATTGGCAGAAGTTTGTTGATGCAGTGCCCACAAACGCAAGCGCAGCCACGCGGTAGGAGGCTGATGCCGATCGTGGATGTTAGTGGCTCCCAGTGGCTGGAAATAGCCTTAGCTACTTCCTCCTCCTCGAACTTAGACAATAACAACAACAATCTTCCACGGCATTCCTCCAAATCTGACGAGCCCCCTAAGTCTGCCATGGGGCTCTTCTCGAGATTCAAGAGGTTCGGAAGCACCAAATCGCCACAATCCACATGCATCGTCCCCTTGTACATCTATCCAACCAACTCTACGACATGGCAGCCACTTTATGACGCGTGAGGAACATGGACGAAGACGGCTGGCACAAATGCATGTACGCTGGCTGACTTTCTCAGTATCGACGAAAATCCTTCTCTCGACTTTATCGTCGTCGTCAACCCTCACAGCGGCCCAGGCGAATCCCCATGGTGGCCCAATCTGGACTATTTGCGCGAAGTACCCAAGCTCAACGCGAGACCCAACTGCACCACGCTCGGCTATATCAGGACCGACTACTGCAATCGGGATGTCAGCGAAGTCCTGGAAGACATCCGACGCTATGCGAAGTGGCCGCACGATTTCGGCGTTAAGGGTTTGCACGTATCGGGTATTTTCTTCGACGAAACGCCCAACGAATCTTCGCAATTCAAGACCACATTCTTGCAAAAGGTCGACCAAGATGTGAAGTCCGCCGATGGTATATTTGGCAACAAAATGGTGCGACCTCATTGCTCATGGGATTGGACCTCGGCTTGAAACTTACATGATTTGTAGATCATTCACAATCCTGGCACGTTACCAGATTCCCAGCTCAATAGCAAACGACCAGATGGCACAGTGGTGTTTGAAAACTCCCATGCACGGCTTGTGGGATCTGATCGTACCGAGGACAATGACCTGGCCCACTACTCCCGAAAAGATGCTTGCTACATGGTACACTCAGTGCCCATAGATAGGGTCAAGGACGTCACTCACGAGGTTCGGAAGCGAGCACAATATGTCTTCGTCACGGACTCGAACGAGCGCTTCTACGAGCAATTCGGCGCCGGATTTAAGGATTTCATCGATGCCATGTCAACCGACTGAGCAACTCGTTGGAGTACGAGCACGGGATTCCTTCTCCGCCGTTCAGCTTGGCGAGAGACCCCAACTTTCGTGGGCGAAGGATGGCTCTGTGTCTGCAGCACGGACACCATTTGACAGCTTCAGCATCGAGATCCTGCTCCGAGACTGTGTCCCTGGCATGTCTGATCCAACTGCCGAAAGCCCGGTATGCTGTGCAATCCTACCTTGGTACTGGACTGAGTGTGGAGCTTTTTTCCTCGGCCAATGATACGCTGTGTCTTGATCAAGCGAATCATCAGCCTGACCATTGGTACACGACTGTTGAGCATACAGTACGGTCGACGAGATGCGAAGCTCGACTAACGGCACCACTACAATTCTATTTCATCTATATTCATCCTAATCCGAAAAGGTCATTACGCTAAATCGCCCAGGTGGCGTTCACGAAAAGGTCGTTACATAGCAAGTTGCGCCTAAACTTTGCCGACGAGACTCAACGCGTTCCACAGATCCACCGCGCAGTCATCGACAGTCTTCTTCGTTCTCCATCCAAGCTCTTGCTCCGCTAGCGCAGTCGCAGCAACACAGCTCCCAACGTCTCCGGCTCTCCTCGGCGCCATTTGAGCTGGGACCTTCTTGCCACTGGCCTTTTCGAGCGCCGAGACGCACTCCGCAACAGTCATTCCGCAGCCTGTGCCCAAGTTGAAAGCTCTGAAGGACTCTTGTCGATGCGGATCGTTTGCGGCTGCGACTGCTGCAATATGTCCTTGTGCGAGATCGACGACGTGAATGAAGTCTCGCACAGCCGTTCCATCGCGAGTATCCCAGTCGCTTCCGTAGATGTCGAGCGCTGGTCGGAGGCCTGTCATTGCTTCTGCAATCACCGGGAAAAGATTTGTCGCTTTCATGCGTGGATTCTCTCGCAAGAGACCCGAGGCATGACACCCTACGGGATTGAAGTACCTCAGTGCTGTGATTCGCATTGAGGGATCAGACTTGGCGACATCAGCGAGAATGGCCTCAGCCATATATTTGGTTCGTCCATATGGATTGGTGATGCCAGTGATGCCGTTGGCTCGCACGCGCTCCATGCCATCCTCTTCTGTGTATTTCTCGTCGAAATGCACGAGATCATCTTCTCGAAGGGGCTTTCCAAGATTGGCTTTGCCGCCATATACTGTGGCAGAAGAAGAGAACACGAAATTCTTGATGCCATTCAACTGCACTATCTCGAGAAGATCAATGAGACCCGCAATATTGTTTTTGTAGTAAGCAAGCGGCTTCTCGATGGACTCCGACACCGACTTGAAAGCCGCGAAGTGGATGACTCCGGTGATCTTAGACTGACAGGCCTCGTACATATTGAACACATGCTTCATCGCGGAAGTTCGGTAATCCAGTTTATGGAACCGTAGCGTTGGAGTGACCAGTCCCCTCCGGTGACAGTGGTCCTTGGAAAGGAGCTTTATTCGGTCCAGGACATTGATATACGAATTCGAAAGGTCATCTACCACAATGACATTGTAGCCTTCTTGGAGAAGCTCGAGTGTGGTATGCGATCCAATGTATCCGAGGCCGCCGACCACCATGACATACTGCTTGTTATCATGGGCCGGAAGTTGTTCCTGGACTGGCTCGACTGCTTGAAGGACCTGCGGCGAGAAATAGTCAAAGCTCTCTGTAAGAGCGAATCCCGGAGTATTGGGCCTTGATGAGAATGCTGTGGAATGCCCGCCGCTGTCCAAGCTATCCAGCGACAGCAAAGATGAACTGGAAGAGACCGATCGTAACGTGGCTGGCATGATCTCGTTTCTTTCTACCCGACTATAATATTCCGTGCTCAGCGATGTGGAAATGAGGACTGCGTTGGTCTAATGCCAGCTCGAGAGAATGTAGAAGACTACACTACTTAACAACGATCTCTCCTGTGGCAAATCGCCAAAAGGCCGAACATCCAGGGCCAGACATCAATGCTGGACGATCTCCGTTCCTTCAACATTTCCAATTCAATCGCAAGGTCCGAGAGGCTGTGCCGACTGACTGGACGAGGGTCTCGATTCTAGATCAGCTCGGTCCCCGTCGAGTTCTGCTGGATAACGGCATATGGAGGTCCACGGCAGACGAAGCATCTCTGTGGTTCTTCTCCCGCACTTGGGCGTATCCGACGCCATGCAGTAGCTCCCATGAACTGTCCTCGCCAGAAGGGCACTCACTCCCGGAACATTAGGGCTCTGTATCCAACCGGAGAAGCAAATTCTCGCTGCAAGTGCCATCTACCGTCATCCACGAGTGTGCTATCGTCAGTCAATCCCTTCGAGCTAGCTGCGTTCACGCCTAGACGGGATTGAGATCGCTCGTCAGAAAGCAATGAAGGTCAATCTATTGACGTTGTTCTGACTCGCAATGTACATCGGCTGGAAAATACTCTGGATTCCAAATAAGCGAGTTTCTCTATGTCTTTGGCACCATTATCAAAAATTTAGACGCTGATCTGTTCACTCGCTATGTATGGGAGCGAGCTGGCCATGCGCACGACGACAGACTCAACGCCAGCTTCACCTCGCTCCCCTTTTGGCGACGGGATTCGGAGCTAGTAATCCTCCTGTTGCTAGTGCCTATGAGCTTGCGCAATACCGCCACGAAAATGGTGGTTCGGCTCTTGAGCCGGTCGAAGGTGAAAGGCCAAAGCTGTAAGGCGTCGACCGTCGCCTCATTATGAGCGGTGCTTGCATATTCAGGCCTTTTGAGCTTTGCCGTAGCCAGTTTCACCTACTATCGCTCGATGCAAGGCTTCCCAAACAGGCGTAAAATGCATTGACACTTCCGAGTACTGCAGCAGATCCCCGACCCATTTGTTCTGCCTATTTTGGGCGCTCATACGATCGCTGATGATGTCTTTGAAAACTGGCCCGCTTCTGCTCCCGGCTTCAAAGTCTGCTATGTACGGTGTCAGCATACCGTTTGAATCGCCAACACGCATCACGTTTGAACTCGAGATCTCGGCGATCTCAATTTCAGCTGAATGACGCAGTCCGTCAGACTATCAAATGTCAATGAGGGCAACAAGACCGGCGGAGCCACTCATTTCAGTTGAGCTCAACTCGCACGATGAAGAGCATCTGCCGTTGATCAAGGGACTTGTCCGAAAAGGGGAACCGACTCCTGGTACACCAGCATCAACGAAATAGTCCCATAGATCCGAGACTCTCCCATATGAAGCCGATCGTACTGCATTTCTCCGCTTGGTCGTACGAGTACGAGCTGCGATGCTCAAAATTCCGCGCTGAGCCGAGTGGCCCACGATTCTTGGTAGAGCTTGAAGCAACCGCTTTCATATCGATCAAAAGTCAATTGTTGGCCTTAGGCATGGAATCTCGCCCATTGACACAAGCCAGGCACTTCTAGCCTGATCCACTGGACTATCAAGGTCCCCACTGCTACCAACATGCGGACCAAACGCATTCAGCTTGAGAATGCGCAGCTGATTGTCAGCACTTCTGGGAGTGGATGAGCCCCGCGCACACTTTATTGAGTCTGCCACGAAGGGGTTTCCTCCATGCCCATTGTCACTATTCCTGGCTTTGCCTTTCAGCTTTTTGTCAACACTCCTGCGAGCAGGTCCGAGAGATGCCGAAAAATTCTTTTCTCCGCGCCACAGATTCCTCAGCCATGACCCCGTCAGAGGCCGAGAAGGAGGGACGTCTTCCTTCGCTGTTTCCCAGCACGTTTCCAGGCCATCAGTCCCTCGTTGCAGAATATACGCACTGCTGCGAAGACGCTGGGTGAAACACACATCGAGCGTCTCCAGTAGGAGTTCACTATCCTGCAACTGCCATCATGCTGATCAATCGGCTGTTACACCTCGCAATCCTTGTGGCAGACGTGGCTGAAGGACAGAGGACTACGACGACCAGAACAACAACCGTCAGGACTACATCCACCTCGACTACTCTCACAGCATCGAATACTCGATATGGTTGCGGATGCGTCTCTCCAACAAATTCTCTTCGCTCAACATCGCGAAGCGGAATCACCACCATAACCACGACTCTTCAGCCTTCTGCCACATTTGCCTGTAATTGCCGGTCTACCGGTCTCGTATCGACAACTACTAGATCGAGCACTACCAGGACATCCAGCACACGGTAAGCTCACACAAAACCCTCCACACAGTCATCTCTACGTAGGGGTCCTCAGATCGGCTAACCCCGAGCAGAGCCTCTAGCACCAGGTCTGCAACTACCAGCTCAGGTTCATCTGTAACTGCCAGTTCAAGTTCATCTGCAACCTCCAGTGGACCGTCTTCAACGCCTTCGCAGAATGCCACTGTCGGTGGTCAGACCGTCAGGAACACTATCTTAGTCTTAGCTCGCAACTCCATTGATGCCGAGCTTGCCTACTCCGGTTTCCAAGGCTATGGAATCCCTTATGAGGTCCTCCTAGTCCCTCAATCTGGCGTTTCGCTGCCGACACTCAATTCTTCTGCGACGGAAGGCAACTATGGGGGCTTCATCATTGTGAGCGAGCTGTCTTACCAGAACTCGGCTGGAAATTGGGTGAGCGGTCTCACAGATGCACAATTCACTGCCATCTACAATTATCAGAAGGCATTCGGCGTTCGGATGACAAGACTAGACACATACCCTTGGTCGGCCTTCGGCGCTGTATCACTCGGCACTAGCGGAGGCTGCTGTGACTACAACGTCGAGCAGCAGATCAGTTTCACCAACACCAGCGGCTTCTCTACTGCCAATGTCAAAACCGATGCGGGTATGAGTACAAAGGCTATCTGGCACTACCCAGCACAGATCACTGATCCAAAGACAACTTGGGAGATCGCAAGCTTCGGCCCTTCCTCTGACGGCAAGTTCAGCAGCAAGAGCACGGCCGCCGTCATCAACGACTTTGACGGCAGACAGCAGATGGTCTTCTTCACCGGTTGGGCCTCGGAATGGTCTGCAACTTCCACCTACCTCCAGCATGCCTACATTCACTGGATGACTCGTGGTCTCTTCGTCGGCGCTCGCAAGATTTACCTCGCTGGACAGATTGATGATGTTCATTTGCGAACGCAAACTTATTCGCCATTGAATAACTACTATCGTAGCGAACCTCAGGATTACAAGATGCATGCTGAATGGCAAGACGATCTCAATTCTCGCCTGCCAGCTGGGTCGAACTTCTTCTTGGAGCTCGGCCATAATGGTAACGGGGATATCATTGCTGCCACGAATGGAACCAATAATGGCGCTGTCTGCAAACCAAACACTGCTATCTATTACATTCCGAATGACAGCACGGCACTTGAGTATCAGAAGCCACTGGGCACTGGTAAATCGGTGTGGCCCACAACACCCACGAATTACACTTGGACCGTGGCTTGTGCATCGAAAGATGCCCTCGCAGAGTGGTTCATGGATCCCATCAATCGTGATCACTTCGCGCACGTCTCTCACACGTTCACGCATCTCCATCAGAACAACGCCACTTATGATGATATCTACAAAGAGATTCTCTTCAACAAGGTCTGGATGGAGCAGCTTGGTATTTCCAAAGCAAAGAACTACTCTCCTGGAGGCCTCATCCCGCCCGCCATCACCGGTCTACACAACGGCGATGCGATGCGCGCGTGGGCAGACAATGGTGTCATATCTGCCGTAGGCGATAACTCCCGTCCTGTCCTGCGCAACACTAAATCTGACATGTTGCCACTCATTTCCACGACAGCCAACAACGGCTTCGACGGAATGGTCATCCTACCTCGCTGGCCAACGAAGATCTACTATGACTGCGATACTCCAGACTGCACCACCAAGGAATGGACCGATCTCTTTGGTGGCACTGGCTCATTCACCGATCTCATGGAATCAGAAAAGAGCATCACCACTCGCTATCTCATGGGTCTTCATCACGATCTGTACATGTTTCATCAAGCCAACATGCGCGTCCACGACCTGCCCGTCGCGACTGTAGGCTCACAGACAAGGCAAATGTCTCTCGTCCAAATCTGGGTCGAAACTGTCACACAAGAGATGGCGCGTTTGACGAACTGGCCTATTGTCACATTGAAGCATGATGACATCGCTCAAAGGTTTCTGCAGCGCATGGCAAGAGAGCAATGTGAGCCCAATCTGGTCTATCGCTACAACCAAGATGGATCACGCATCACGGGTGTCACTGTCTCTGCGAAAGGAAATTCCTGCTCGGCACCAATTCCTGTTACGTTCCCAGGTGCAGCAAGCGGTGGTAGTGCAACCGATGATAAGGTGGGCTCGGAGCCTTTGATCAAGTGGGTCACTCTGAGTGGCAGCACTCAGACTTATACTCTTGCTACACCAGTCTCTGTGAGGGCATAAAAGTGTTATTGTACCTTTTGCATACCTATCGAGCGCGGCGTTATTGGGTCGAGATAGAAGAACGTACATAGCATCGACATCTTCAGCTCTTGCGATAAACACCTTGTCATCGATGCACTGTCTTCTATTTGAATGAGAAGTCGTACTTCATCAAGTGCCTTTGGGTTTGTCCAGCATGAGCGTCTTCATATCGTTACATCGCTGCCCACTTGCAATGACGGAATATTGGATCCGAGAGTAGAGATAACAAATTCTAGCATTCATTAGAGACTGCTTACAAGGGTCAAGAAATATATAATGATTGACACGAAGCTAGCCACAATGCTACTGCTTCTCCACTACTCTTCCACTCCACTTCCACCTGGGCATGATAGCCACTACATGTACACATTAATGTCTGTTGCGTGCTGGGATCATAGTCTAGATTTCGTTACAGATGACACCTTGACCGGCCTGGATACATGTTAGCTTCTGAGGTACAGCGTCAGGTAGGAGTATGAGACTCACAAGTGGGATCAGACAGCAAGCGGCAGTGGTGCCAGTAGCAGCGCACTGTCCGACAAAGTTCCTCTGGGAGGTGATGGTGTTGGGGACTGTTCGAATGTCAATTATGCAGGCTCGCGTCAGTCTATACGTCGTGACCACTTACCATTGCCACAGCTCAGGCCAGCCAAACCGAGGACGTTGGTCGCGCAGCATTGGGCGAAGTAGCCGCTTGGGCAGACCATTGCTTGGCCACCTCCATAGCCACCGTTGTTGCCGCCATTGTTGCCACCGTTGTTGCCGCCGTTGTTGCCGCCGTTGTTGCCGCCGTTGTTACCACCTCCATTCTCGCCACCATTCTCACCGCCGTTCTCGCCACCATTCTCGCCGCCATTCTCGCCGCCGTTGTTTCCGCCATTGTTTCCGCCATTGTTTCCGCCACCGTAGCCGCCACCGTAGCCTCCCTTAGAGGAGCCGCCACCAAGGCTAGCAAGGGACAGGAGACCGCCTTGGCGAGTCTCAAGGGCCATTGGGCTGGCGACTGCAACAGCAGCAAGGGCGATGAGAGAGAACTTCATTTTGTCTTTGGTGTGTTTGTTGTGAAGGAATGTATAAGTTGAATGAAGAGAAGTGCTTTTGGAGAAGGAAGTAAACTGTTGATTGCTGGAACTGCTGAGTTATGATGGACGATTCTGGGGCCATGATGTCTGCTATTATATGTTTCCCTCAAGGCGCCTTCTTCCTCAATGGGAGCACTCGTCTCCGAGCATCCGGTCTGCCTGTGATATTGCTAGTCAGTTCCGTCGTTGTATCCGAGAAGCATACGTGCCTTTACGAGGTACGAATGTGAACTTGGTTGTTGCCGTGCGGTGTACGTTGGGCGCAGTTATGCTTCTTGTGATGAAACGGGATAGTGCTCGTGACGATGCATGATCGCCATGACTTGGCTTAGAAGGAAGCATTAGGCGCGCTTCTAACCGGATTTGGCCGTGCAGGCAGAATTTGGCCCGTATTCCCGACGTTCGAGGCCATACCAACAACTGTACAAAGACACCTGCCTTATGTATTGCAACGTCGTCCGTGGCCTGAGAAGGTGTCCATTGCAACTGCAGTGAGATCGTGCGCCCTGTAGACGAATCAATGCCGCTCAAAATTGGAGCCGGAACTGTTCGGCGTCCTCAACTGTCGCTAACGTGTGACAGACGTGACATATGCGTCTGCTAATGTGAAGAGTGAGGGCTTGCGTAAGACGGTGAGCCGAGAGTCTGGCGCAGGGCAAATACGTCAGATGCACCCAGCAATTTCCGTGCGCGTGTGCCTGAACGCAAGGGCGTTGTTGATAGAAGGAATACGCTGCTGCAGTATGACAGGGCTGCTGACTCATTGCCGCAACCCGCTCTCCTGCAGCAGCAAAAGGATCAATCGACTCTGCAAACTTTTGCAGCAATTCCGGATGAGAGTTGCAATGTGACGCGACTATTGCTTCGCTGCCCGGTGGCAAATGGTAAGTGGAATATTGCAGTATTTGGTGGCGTCTGGTACGTTGCTTTCAGGCAGCGCTGAGGTTCTTCAGGACCTGCGCATCGAGAGAGATGGAATGAACTCCTGCCTCTCGCAGTTCAGTGCGAGTCTTGGACAGGCTCGTCTCGTCTTGCATCACAGCTTTTGTGCCTTCCTCGATCACAAAGACTTCGTAACCATGCTCAACCGCATCAATTGCTGTAGACTTGACGCAGAAATCATGGGCCAGACCAACCACGAACACGTGGGTGGTGCCTGCATTCTTCAGCGTGGCATCGAGGTTGCTCATACTGACCCTCGGACTTCGAAATGGAGGACCAAACCCAGAGTAGGATTCTACGCGTGGATCTTCACCTTTGTTGATGACATCCGACAGCTTGTGCTTGTGCAATTCTGGGATGAATTCCGCGCCCAATGTGCCTTGGACGCAATGGTCCGGCCAGAGCAATCTGTAATAACGTCAGCGTTCAGAGGAGCCGCTGCTGTGCTGTAGATTTGTAGCGTCTGACTCACGTAGTTTGCGATTCCGACGTGTTCTCCGGGCTGATAATGGTATGTGACGACGTGAACGGCTGAGTGCCTGGGTGATTTGATGCAAAGGAAATGTGCTCCTGAGGATGATAGTCCTTCGTGCCCACCTTGATCACGAAGCCGGGCCAATCCAACAGATCATTGACGACAGACGCGACTTCTCTGCCTCCTTTGACTGCAAGTGAGCCGTTTGGCTCGCAGAAGTCCTCTTGCATGTCCACCACAATCAGCGCTGCCTTGAAAGGGGCCATACTTTCACGCTTTGCGCTTTGAGAACGGCTGGCGGCGGTGATGGCCTCTCCGATTACGACAACCCGGTCGAGCGCGAGTCAGCAAAGCCGTTGCCGTGAGTTTGAGGGGGCGCCGAGCTGGATGGCGGCTGTGGCCTTGATCTTGCACCGTTTCACTCAGATTGCTGTGCAGAAATTGACAGAAACCTCGTAGTCTTCAAAGAGCACCCGAATTGTGCGTGTGCAGTTCGAGACGCCGAGCGTTGTAATGGCTTGACGATGTGGTGCAACAGTGGGTTGTCGGATTGTCCGAGGGTCGTGTGGAAACGGAAAGGCAATGGAACGGAAGGACGGATGTGGGTCCGGGCCGGTTCTTGGCATTCACTTCGCTACTACTGCTGCTGCTCTGTCCTCTTCACCTGTTCACTCATCAGTTCATAACTGAAGTCATCACCTTATGACCTCTTGCCACTCTCCGGACGATCCGCACATTTTTGTGCAGACGAGGTGAAACACTAGGCTGCGCGCTTCTGCGGGCGCTGTCTGTGACCACACGCGATCGACATTCAGTGCGCGATGTCATTCTCAGGGCCATTAGTCGGATAACAGTAATGGGTCAACTCCCTTGATAGCGGGGCCTTGTCTTGTGCAGAAGAGACTCTGGTCTCAGTCTCGGTTCTTTTGGGTCGTATCGGAGTTGGATGATTGCACGCAGAACAGTCGTACGAAATCTTCAGGGCCAGCCTTCAGCATCTCACACCAGTAGAGTCGTCGTGGTTCTGGAAAACAACCTCGTTTAGAGGCAGGGCAGGTTCGAATATTGGAGAGAACTTGGTGTTCACAGTAATGATGTGCTTCACTCATAGCAAGATTCGAAATGGACTCGCTTCCAACAAGACTGCTTCTCTAGGCATTGGCGACTGATCGCTTGGCGTACAACTCTCACCAGCTCTGAGAGGCAACATATGGTCTGAAAGATTGATCAGTTATACTTCACTTACCTCTGAAAAGGTCCATCATCGTTTGTGCTCGACGCCGCGACACGACATGGCTCAAGAGTGAAGCATGCAAGAAGAAAAAGAGAGCCATTCGAGGCATGTGGCAGCAAAACACGCAAAATGTCATTTCAGGCCCGAAGGCGCTCTGCTATAAGCTCAATGGTCTATCGCATAGATGTCAGTCGTCTGATAGCATGCTGCAAAGCGAGGGAAGCAGAGATACTCACAGGAGCGATGGTATCTATGCCTACCATTTGCTCAGCCCGCCGTGGCCTGCGGCCGCCACCTCGTCGCTGAGGCACTCGTACCGAGTGTGCGTCCACTCGGTCTGGCAGCGGTCGCAGGCCTTGTGGCCCGGCGCTGGCTCTCGCTGTGGCAGGAATTAGCTGGGTTTTGTGCTTGAGATTTCTCGAAAATCACATGCCTCGGCGATCTTGGTGTTGCAGTAGCTCGTGCCTCCTGCTTCTTGTGCTTTGTTGCATATCGGTGGTTTGGTGGGGCTTGGGTGAATGGAGTCAGTGTTCGTCCAGCATATGATGTACTTCCAGGTGAATATCTTACTAGGTGGTGTAGATGACATCGTCACCTTGTCCCTCGCACTCGACGAGTATGATGTTGTGGCACATCTACACATATGGTCAGTTCACATTCGCTGCATTCACTTTGCAGCTTCGGGCGAAATTCGAGGAGTGAAAGCAAGGGAGTGCGGGATTGCTCAGACAAAAGGGTGACATCGTGGCCGAGTCTCGATGGACACTAACTGCATCGCTCTGTCGGACGACCAACATGGGCAGCATTCGCAGTGAGACCTTCTCTTGCTTGGACGGTGTACCCCTCGTGAGAGAACCCCCAAGATCTTCTCGCTCAAGATTGTGAGGGCTTGCACCGACGTGATCCAGTGTCTCAGCAGGTTCGAATGGGATAGGCTTTTGCTTGTGCGGGTGGAGGCTGCTTCGCAGTGGCGAGCTAGCGATTCGAGCGACTTACGTTGTTGGTGGTTGGCACTATTGAATCCATTCAGTCAGTAACATACTCAATGACAACCTGGAGTCCAGTTCATGACACCGACGGGGATTTGGTCAACTTACAGAGCGGAGGTGGTGATGTGTGAGGTCTTTCGAGGCAGACAAGTCAGCAATTGCTCGCGAACACCTCGATTGCCCGTTCAGGCTGGTCGGTTGACCGATTGCCTGACTTCTGGATCAAGAAAAGGAGGTGTCTTACAGGTCTTTCAGTGGTGTGGTGAGGAAGTTCTGCCAGGGGCGGTGCGGAGTTGGTGTCGCTATGTCGAGCTGGCAGTTGTGGTGTGATCGTTCGCTGACGCAGAGAAGAAGGGCAAGAAGAGCACGAACTAATTTTACTAAGGCACCAGCAAGGGGACCCTTATTGAGAATTTAGCAGCGGCGGTGGGTGACGACAGCGACGTGCTTAGCTGCATAAGGCCGTTTGTCGACGAGCTGAAGTTCAGCATGCGCGCCGCTTCAATATTGAGCAGTCGATCTACGTGCAGTATAGAACTATCCGCACATATCTCGGTTTCATCAAAAGCACGCTCTTCGCACGACATTGATTACATTGTGCGTAACCAAGACGGTCTACAAAGAAGCAACTCTGGCATCTTGCACTGACGCGATCGAACTCTAGCAGCTTCACCAATCTTCGAGCATCGAAGACCAACCGCTTCACGCCCTTAGCTTCCCCTTGAGGCTTCCCTTACTTCTTCATTTG
This sequence comes from Cercospora cf. flagellaris, assembly GCA_005356885.1. Taxonomy (NCBI): domain Eukaryota; kingdom Fungi; phylum Ascomycota; class Dothideomycetes; order Mycosphaerellales; family Mycosphaerellaceae; genus Cercospora; species Cercospora cf. flagellaris. The sequence goes on from RJLU01000002.1 coordinate 1,437,752, forward strand.
AGCACTTCGATCGAGTACCGTCACTACACGGCCAATCTACCATGCCTCCCTCTCAAAAGCTACCAAAGCTCAAGGCTCTCCACGTGAGACCACCGAAGACCAGCACCGATCAAGCAAACGCAGAACAACCGGCGCCGAACGCGCCTCGTGAAGGAACTGTTCAAGCACCACAGTCCAATTCGAGGCGAACACTCACAGCAACTCTCGCCCACGCACCAAAAGTACCGTCGAAGTTGAGGAGAGAGTGGACTTTCCCAGGAACACCAGAGCGGACGCCCGATCGAGTCGAATCAACCTCGTCAAGCGATGAAAGTTCCCTGAAGCAAAATGCCGACCACGCCAAGTGCGCGCAACGCTTGATCGATGCCCTCAAAGCCACCGCAACAGAGAAGAGCATATCAGCGGACGGGGATGTAGGACTCGAGGACATTCTCATGGCAACCACGGCCAGGCTCGCAGGAGAAGAGGGCGACGATTTCTGGCTTGCTTCGAGCATGGAAGATGGATACAACAAAAACAGGGAGGCTCATGGTGAGATGTGGTCGCTCCTAGTTCAGTAAGTCTTACAAAATGATTGTCGATTGATGGATCGTGATTTTGGGTTTTACTGACAAGCGACAAAGATGCCTCACTCGAGAGCGAAGACTGTGCCGCTTGGTAGAGGCATTCGTCGAATGATGTGTTAGTATCGATAGTGAAGAGTGAGGTATTGCGAGGCGGATGGGAATGGGAGCATCAGCAGCGAGTAGGCCGGTTTATAAGGAGGTTATAGTCAGTTAGACACTTGTGCATGATGTCTGCAACTGCTCGTGTAACAGTCCACCTTAATCACTGCTGCTCCCGTCCTTCTATATGTCTTGGATCGATTCGACTTTAACCTCCCGAGTCGAGAAGGAATGTGTTCCATGTGGCATGTCGCCCGTCTCATTCAATCGATTCGTTGTTGACACTCATATTCCTCAATTCCACCTCTCCATTCCGTTGACGTTGTCTTGTTGCTTGCTCAAGCAAATGACCCCTGAGTCAACGCTTGCGTCGTTGCTGCTTCGATTTTCAGCGAGCGAGGGGTCAGCCTCGCCGGTAACAGCAAACGAGTCCTTCGCGTTGCTTCTCTCCCGTCCATCATCTACCTCCCCATCACTCGAAGTGCAGACAAAGCCGATCAGACTCGACAACTTCCGATAATGGCTTCTCCCGTCTGCCTGAACTGCGCTGCGGAAGGACTGATGTGCATTGCCAGAACGCCAGACTGTTGGCAGTGCATGGCGCGCGAAAGGCAGGTAAGTGAAGTTGCCTGATTGCCATTCCTCTCCTCTGTTCCTCATCGATCTGGCAAGGCTATGCTCCTCAGGTTGGCAACCAGAACCAGTCAATCGAGCACTGCTGTCCGAGAAGTGGTAGTGATCTGCTGCTGATTGCCTCCAGTGTATGTGGTCTCAGCCGGCACCACATCAACAACAAAATACTGCGCCGATCAGCGTGTCACCGTCTGCAGCACAGCGATCACAACGAATTACTGCAACGATTAGCATGCCAGTGCCCCTAGCACCACGACAACAACAGGACACCGCGCCATTTAGCGCGCCGCCGTCTCAGGCACCTTCACAACAAGAAAATGATGCACCGAACAGCGTGCCATCGTCCCCGTTCATACCCTATGTACCAGAGGCTTTCGGCGGCCCACTCCATCCCCTGCCGACACCAGGTCCAATTGCGACTTGGTATGATGCTCCAATACCTGAAGCTCCTTTTCCAGCCCCAGACTCTTCTCCAGGACAAGCTCCGGGGCCATGGGACTTGGTGGCCAACTCCAGAACCCACGAGCTTCTTGGGCGGAACGAGAGCCAAGCCAGAGTGCTTCTCTCCTGGCTTCTGGATATGGCCAAGCTTCCAGGGCCGCCCTTCACCTTTGTCCAGCTTCTTGAGCGCACGAGAGACAGGTGCATCCAGAATCGAGACGAGTACTATGACATATTCGTGAGAATGCTCTATCGGAACAGTCTGCCAAATAATCGAAGATTCTCGTCCGAGGCCTCGCTTTTCGACTTGTTGCCAATGTATGTCCGGAGATCAAGCCACTTGTGTCTTGCGGCCTCGCTGACTAGATTTCTAGATACCTGAAGGGCAATCTCAAACGCGAGGTGTTCGACGAGATGGTGGAGCTATTTGAAGATTTTCTGAGAAATCAGCAGCATTTGGACAGGAATGGGGAGGAGTGAAGAGAGTGGGAAGATTGAAGTTTGACCAAAGTGGTGAAAATACATATCATCACGAGGCTATCGACCTCACTCAGGCCATCGCAGAGCATTGCATGCCGCGACACATACATGCGATGAAGGAAGTGGGATTGTCGCAGGGCTGAAGTTGCCATAGCCAAGGCGTTCTGAGTCGTGCAGCGATACATACCGCCTCCAGCCGGACCCGCTCCTCTGCATCTCCAGTCTGAGTCTTGAGTCTCGCCTACAACACACTTCACGTCTTGGACGAGTGTCTAGCTCTTGCTGCAGCTGCCTCGGTTGGCTTGTACCAGCTACCCTAAGTCTACTGCCTCGTTGAGGCTCCCTGTTCCCATCTAGAGCCGCAATAGAACCTCACGCTGCGGATCACTTCGCGATTCCGCGCACCGCTCTGTCCGCCTCGGAACGCGACGTCTCTCACGACCAGTCGGTGTAGCGCATTCAGGGTAGCTCCCAGCTCAGCAGGAAGAAATCGGAGGACGACATATCGTGCGAGAGATCGTGTTCTCCTGTGGCCGAGGCACGACGACGGGTGTGAAGCAGTAGGTAAAGAGAAACAGCTATGCTACGGAGGCATAGCAGTCGTCGGGGCGTAGAAAATATGGAAAAGCGGACAGCTTCAAGCTAGGCAGGCCATGTCGGTCGATGGTTCCTGAATGCCTGATGATAGCGAAGCTGTTGGCAACCATCGCAGATGCAGGAGGAGCTGTCACCGGCACCGTCACCGCCGAAAAGCAGCCGGAACGACGCCAATGCGGAGCCCATGCGTCATTCACGAGGGAGCATCGCTGGGCCAGGCCATCCGGTGCTGCCACTGCACTCGCAGCATACCGTCGAACAGATCCATCAGCCGTGACTAAGGAGAGCTGTATGCAGAGGATGGCAGCAGGCGGCACGACGAGCGAGAATATGCAGTATACCGCAGCGACGATATGCAAGTTTTGGCCCGTTCAATGGTCGCCCAGACTTGGTCAGCATGCTGTCAACACGCCTCCCAGCTGCCCCACCACCGCGATGAGGGGCACCCTGCACCAATGAACCACAGCTACGTACCAAGAGGCGCACTTTTTCGCGATGCCCTGCGTAGATGCGTTGACCTGGAGGACAGCTTTAAAAACTTTCACGCGCCCGCCATAGACCGCTTCTCTCCCATCTCACTTCTACCACAAACCATCCATTGAAACCTCAACTCAACACCAAACACCACACACATACCATCCAACATGCCTCAGAGAATCCCAGAAGCCGAGAGCTTGAAGGAGCTCCTCTCCCTCAAGGGAAAGGTCGTCGTCGTCACCGGTGCCTCGGGCCCCAAGGGTATGGGTATCGAAGCTGCTCGCGGAGCTGCTGAAATGGGCGCCGACCTCGCCATCACATACGCCTCCCGCCCCGAGGGTGGTGAGAAGAACGCAAAAGAGCTGTCGGAGAAGTACGGCGTCAAGGTCAAGGCCTACAAGTGCCAGGTCGACAAGTACGAGTCCGTTGAGAAGCTCGTCAAGGATGTCATCGCCGACTTTGGCAAGATTGACGCCTTTGTTGCCAACGCTGGTGCCACCGCCAACAGCGGCATCCTCGACGGCTCCGTTGAGGACTGGAACCACGTCGTCCAGGTCGACTTGACTGGTACTTTCCACTGCGCCAAGGCTGTCGGCCACCACTTCAAGGAGCGAGGAACCGGTTCCTTCGTCATCACCTCCTCCATGTCCGGCCACATCGCCAACTTCCCACAAGAACAGACCTCGTACAACGTCGCCAAGGCAGGCTGCATCCACATGGCCCGCTCGCTCGCCAACGAGTGGCGCGACTTTGCCCGTGTCAACTCCATCTCGCCTGGTTACATCGACACTGGTCTCTCCGACTTCGTGCCAAAGGAGACTCAGAAGCTCTGGCACTCTATGATCCCAATGGGCCGTGACGGTCTCGCCAAGGAGCTCAAGGCCGCTTATGTCTACTTCATCTCTGATGCATCCACCTACACAACAGGTGCCGATCTCATCATTGACGGTGGTTACACTTGCCGATAAATGCACAACACGATGTTTACGAGACACGAGACGAAAGGAAAAAGGCAATAGTTTGACCGTCGCGGTGTCGTGACGCTCATACCGACACGCTGCATGGCGAATGAGCTGGTAATTATACCTTTCCACGGGCAAGCAACGTGGAAATTGTATCGTAGTTACACATCTTCAATTGTATGCTACGTTCATGGACGAGACTTGTCTCAAATTTTTCAATGCTGCCAACGTCTGTCCACAACCGTGAGGGCCGGTGATCGTGATCTGGCCGCATCGCACGATCATAACACATGAGGTCGAGCATCGCTCCACTGCGTACTGACCACCAGCCCACATTCCCACACTGACCGGTGTTCTCCCACAACGTGATGTCACGCTGTCCGGTCCGAGCGAGCTATGGACGTACGTGAGGATGATGAAACTGGGTGACAACTTCCTTTTGCTATGCAAGACGTTGTCGATGCAGCTATGCTACCGCCAGTTCCATTCTCAGCTCAGCGATGCTGTGTTTGCAGTATACTGATTTCTGCATACTCTCTGTCGTTCCTTGAGCGCAATTCGACTCATCACACCGACGCGGGGCAGTGATGATTTCTCCGAAAACTTTGCCGATGTCGCTGACTGACGTCGGTCTTCCAAAGTTTGTTCCTCCTTTCGATCGTCCTCACAACTCATCTCGCTGTTCACGACCAATTCGAGGGCTTCAGAGCTCAGCGATCATCACCGACAGATGGCGTATCAGTAACAAAATGGTTCACAAGTGTAGTGCGACCGCGAGCTTGCCTGATCAGCTCGGACAGCCGTTGCCTTTGCCGCGAGCCTAGAACAGTATGGCGGACCGCATTTCGTGCAGCTCAGTAGGCTTCGCAGCTATGATGGTGAGCTTATATGCCGCGTGTCTTTGCTGACAGAAGGTATATGTGGAGTTGCTTGAGCTTCGTACGGGCGAGTTCCAGAGTACTCAAGCTGAAGACTGATCGACCGCATGCAAGTCGTCCTCACGGCGGCATTGTTCAGCGTTAACGAGCTACAAGCAAAGGAACAACTCAGAAAAAGCAGACAAAGCAAAGGCAAGAGTCAGCAAGTAGCCACGAGGACAGTCCCCGCCAGCAGATATGTCCACCCACGCAACCACAGAAGAAGTCAACCGCGAACAAACATTCAACGTACTCTCCCATATCGTCCTCGCCCGACACTCCATCCGCCGCTTCACCTCCGACCCCGTCCCACCAGCGCTCCTACACTCCTGCCTCTCCCTCGCCCAACACGCGCCCTCCAACTCCAACATCCAAAACTGGCGCCTCCACCTCGCAACCAACACCGCCCGCGACCGCATAGTCTCCACCTTGAGCTCCCACGCCTCAACCCACGGCCCCAACATCCCACCCATCCCCTCAAAATTCACCCACTACCGCTCCACCTTCGGCCAAATCCTCTACGGCCCCCAAGGCTACAACATTCCGCGCTCAGAAAAGACAGCGCACCGCAATGCCCAACTACGAAATTTCTCCTTCTTCGATGCCCCGGTCGTAGGCGTTATCACACAGGACAAGATCCTCGGACTAGTAGATGCCTTGTGCGTAGGCTTGTATATCAATACTTTGATCCTAGCACTTACCGCCAAAGGGCTGGGAAGCTGTTTACAGATCTCCGTGACGGGGTTTCCGGAAGTTTTGAGGCAGGAGTTCCAACTTGACGAGGATCAGGAGATTTTGTGCGGTATTGCGATCGGGTGGCCGGATAAGCAGGATCGTATCAACGATCTGGATGTTCCCAGAGAGGATGTGGAAAAGTGTGTGAGGATCTTGGATGAATGATGATGATGAGATGCCACGACAAGTGGTGGTGCATTTCGGAGCCGAATTGATTTTGAGGGTTGCGCAAGATGCGTGCGTGATTGCTGGACATGGTTTGGAAACACGCGAGTCGGGGTTGTCAAAGCGATCCTTGGAGACATGCTGGGAAATTCTTAGTGTTATCTATATAGGGAGGGTTATGATCGGGTGTATTGCGGCACAGACTTATGGAAATGTGAATTGGGACTATATTTTGATGCTATGGAGGAAGTGCAGTGACCAGCACTGCCTACTTCCGACAAGTAAAGTTCTTAGTCAATAGCCATCATCATGCATAGCCCAGTGTCGCCGGTTCCGCATCGTGTCGTGCATGCAAGCGCAACCGCATACCGTCATACGTGCGCCTGTGTATTAGCCCTATCCGCTGAGTCCAAAAGGCAAATGCCTGCCCGGCCGGCGTGCTGCAAGAAATGCCGAAAGAGCAGGCCATTGCCGGGCCTCAAGTTACCGATCGTTGCAAACGTTCCACGGTATCGGGTCCGGAACAAAAAGCTACGACCAGGAAATATCCGGCGTCGTGTCGACCAAGAGGCTTGATTCGACCACGTTGGCCAGGCTGAGTGATTGCAAAGTTACAATGCACGTCGAACATGGTGCCACGAGCAATCAAATTGCCTCGTGTGGACCGTGTACTGCAGTGCTCTCTCGCTGGGATGGCGACATTCCTAGCATCCGTGCACGGGTTGTTGGTTGGAACTGTGAGAGTTGAAATCGATACGTGCCAGGGTATGTGAGTCCCGAGACGGGGGACATACCGTAGGCATTACAGTATTCCGCGTTTACGATTTTTTCTTGGCTCTACTGAGGCTGCACGACGTCTTTCCATTTAAGGGAATCTTTGTCCTTAGAGTGAGAGCGCGCCCAGATAATTTTGTCTGGCAAAAACTTTCGCGCGCAGCTTTGCCCGCTTGATGAGCTATCGCAACCGTGCCTCGTCTGCTCGTGATTTCACGATCTCAGTCCAGGACCTCCCTCCAGTCTGCACTCCTGAACCTACCATGGTCCAGGATAGTTGATGCCGGCGAAACGGACTGGATGCGGACGGTTGCAGGCATTGTTGCCGCTAAATTATTTGGTCAATGAGCCGTTTCAAGGCTGGTAACGGGCGTAAGATTGACTCCGGTGACGATGTGAGCCGGAATAGCTTCATCTTCATCCTTCCTCGGCAGCGACCAGAGCAGCAATGTGGGTAGTCGGATGGCCGATGCCCTTGGCGTAGCATGTGGGTTCGCCCATACCAACGCTGGGATCGCGAGCGACTGTGCTGTTGTTCACTGCTTGCCACAGAGCATATGCTCTGCTGTCCAGTGAACTCGGGTAGATGAATTGTGTCCAGCTGCGTCGAGCTTCCTCCCAGCTTGTGATCCCCAACTCCATCGTGAATCGTTTGAGTGATCGCATGTGCTTGTGCTCGCATCGACCAGTAGTAGCGCTGATTGTGCTCAAACACCAGAAAATGAGTTCTTCGAAACAAGTTCCGACAAGAAGATCTGATTGCAACAGCAGAGCTTCGTTGTACAGGCTCTGCAGGAACTGTTGCGCATCGGTGTTCATCGCGAAACGAGTGTAGCCACACAGGGCCAGAGCGGCGAGGCGCATGTGCAGGTAGACCTGACGAATCGCGGCATCTTCAAGCACTGTTCGCAACGGACAATATGTGGTTGCCGTGACGTTCTCGACCTCCCATTCGAGCAGAGCCTGCTGTACTTCGTCGAGCCGTACTCTTGCAGCTGGATCTTCTGGCAGCACGTTCGATAACCTGCTAATCAGCTGCATGAAGCTGGGCAACAGAAGGTGCTGTGTCTTCAGCTTCTCGAATGCAGCGGGAAGCGTGCTGGGAAGGAGCGGGGACGCCGATAGCGCTGGTGCGCCTGGGATATCAAAGAAGGGTCGCTTGGAAGCGTAGACTGCCAGATCGTGTCCGGCTGTGTAGATCACGTTGATGGTCGCTGGAGGGAGTATAGTCTGAGCGCCGACAAAGCCTCCAGGTAGATTATTGACGATGGCGCTCAAACCGCCCATGTGGGTCTCGTAGGTGTCCGCCGTGCCGTATTGCTGCCAAGTCATGCTGGTCAGCCAGTGTACCTTTTGTTTATCGAAGCTTCAAGCCACATTGGGGTACTCACCAGCTCCCATGCACCCACAAGGGCGATTGCGTCAATGATGGCCTCCCCCACCTGTGAGAAGTCGAGGCCGGCGATAGATTCGTTGATGCCTTCGAGCGCGGTATGCTTGAGTTGGGCCAGTAGAGATGTAGGCACATTCAGTGCACCTGTCACGACTGCGTGGCTGGCTGCATTCAGCAGGATAGCGTGGAAGAGGCATGTGTCGGAGAGCGCTAGCGGCCATAGTTGCGTGCGCATCGCGTCACGTCCGTAAGCGTCTTGAGGTGGAGTCACGTCGGGCAGAAAGTATTTGGTGAAGTAGTCGACGATCGAAGGAATAACAGGATGCCATTGTGATATAGGATATATTCGAGTTGTTGGATCGATCGGGCTGACATCGAGGGACTGTGAAGGACTGCGGGATGTGATGCTTTTGGTGGGATCGCTCTCTGCTGCCGACGTTGATGAAGCCCTACGGCTCTCTTCGCTTTGCTCTGTGGAGGAGGTCGGACTTGTCTCTGTCGAAAATGTCTGGCCGCTCTTTTCTGCCAGCTTCCGTGCAATTGTTTGTTTTCTGGCTGCAGCACTGGCCTTGGCGGCTTGCACGCGAACAGCTCTTCTTGTCTCATCGCTGATGCCGGAGGGCGCTCCTGCCGAGAAGGGAACGAAGGCGACTTGTCGACTGAGAGGGTCATCTCGTTCCAGCGTTGGTGAAGTGAGCGGACTTTTCGATACAGATCGAGACCTGGGGTTCTTGTATGACCGTGGGTTCGGCATCGGATCGTGATGCTAACGAGCAGCGTGAGATGTTAGCTTAACCGTGAGAGGAATTCGGAGTGCCAGGTGCGACTCCATCCACATGTGCTAGGGGCGTTGCCAACATATAGTTGTCTGACATCTGCCAGGCCATCGGCTAAGCTTTCGATCTGCCCCATTGGAGGCATGGTACCTGCTCCAGCACTTTCACCCTCGTCCCGACATCCAGGACCCGCTGCTGCGCTCACAGGGACATGCACTGCTATGGATAAGCGGTCTGTGCTTGTGCCGTAGGCGTAGGGCTGCATATCTCAGCCCTGCGCGCATGACCGCGAGAGGCACCAAGCGCGATGGTGCATGTTTAGACGCAGGCGGGCGCACTCTGACACTCCGCAATAGACTGCGCAGGACATGAGGACGGACAGTCATTAGCCAGCCAAGAATACTAAACCAACGCCACAAGCCCACGCTCGTGGAGCAGCGTGTCCAAGCCGGGCGACCACGTTTTTCAGTGCCGGCAGCCCCAAGCGTGCTGCTATGGTAGGAGCTGCCGACCTGGGCTGGGAGCGCCAATGGCAGCGTGCGGCGGAGCTGCGGTGGGTGTACGAAATATCAGCCACCGACCTCTCGTAGTAGGCGAAGAAGCATGGTGGAAGATTGGGAGGCGTGTCCAGCGGTGAGAGGGGACGTCATTACGGTGCGGCGGCCGCTAAGGTGAAGCTCATGTTCCTCCCGAAAGAGCAACCGGACGTGATCCCGCGAGACATTGCAGCTGAATTGGTTGTTCGGGTGGGCGATGGGCAGCTGCTGCGCACTCGTCTCGTGCGCTGAAAGTATCGATGGGGAGAAGAACCAAGGATAGAGGGGGCCGAAGGTTTGTTGCAGCTGTTCGGAGAGGCCTGTGGCAGACCAGCACGCCCAATCGGTTGGTCTGGCGGCGCCCTACAGCGGAGTCTGGCGCCAAGAAGGCGTTTTCTACAGCCAACCTTTGTGCAGCATTTGTGCTTCGAATGCAGCCATGTCAGCCACGACAGCCACGACGAAGAGGCTTCCACGATGCCAACGCAAATGGCGCACGGAGTGTCCGTCAGCTATACACTTGCCCACGAGCTACGCCAGCATGCCTGTCGGGCTGAAGGAATCGCCCTTGGCTCTGCAATTGTTAGTCGACAACATTAGCCTGCACCAGCTATTGGCTGTAGTGATCCTGTGATGCTCGAGCCATACACTAGCCGCACGAGGAGAACGCGATCGCAATTTACCTCGTCACACTCGTGGAGCTGAACCGCATCTCGAGATGGAAGTCTTCAGCACGCGTCGTCCTGCGGAAGCGCAGGGGCGACAGGAGAATATCCGGGGTGCCTGTCCTGTCCTGTCCCGTCCTGCTGCTGGCTCACAGGCATGAACTATCGGTTCCCCATCCGATGGAGGACCTCGAAGTTCGCACCGGGCTGCAAAATAGATGACCGGGCGTCCAGCGACTCGTGCCCGGCTGCACACCTTTTAGCGAGGGATGACGAAAGTGCAGATTTGTCCCAAAGAAATAATTATGTGGGCGGTGCGGTGTCGTGGGTGCTGAGGGGTTGCTTGTCGACAGCCCCAGAACCTCCAGCACACGAGGGCAGACACGACTCTATATACTTCAACAATCATCGGAGTCTCCTATGCAACGTGCTTCTAGAACTGCACTCGCCACTGGAGATGTGCTATGTAGCGGGCGGCCCCAAAGCTGAGAATGCGGCGCGTTGTCCCGAAGAAGCTGTGTACCTGACGATCTCGGTCGCTCCTAGCACACTGACAATGGTAGGGCACGAAGTAACAGTAATTGTCTGCCCAGACACTCGGAGACGACTTGACGGGAAATGCTTGATCAGACACTCGGATACGACACAACGATAAATGGTTGACTAAACAGTCGGGAAGGACATAACAGTAAATGCTTGCCCAGAAACTCGGACTTACAACCTTGATCATACATTAAGAGCCTCAAAACTAATACCGCATGCCCTAAGCCAACTTCCAAAGACCCTGGTTCAAGACCTCGAGACGGTAGAATTGGAAGAGGAAGAGAAGTTGGAATGTACAAGACCAGCACATCTTCCGAGTACTCGGGAAAGACAGGGAAATGCAGTTCACGAGAATACGAGCTCACGACAGCTGGGAAATTCTACCGCTCGAAAGCGCTTCGTAAATCCGGTGACTGCAGCAGGACCCTGTGAAGCTGGAAGAATCGGGAATGTTCTGCAAAAGCATCGGCACACCATTGAGGGAGAAGACACAGGAAACGCCATGAAGTGGAAGCATATTGCAGCTCGCCAGGCAGAGTGTGCCCATGTAGTAGCATGAGGACTGCAGAACGCAAGCGGAGGGAAGATGATGCTATCCAATTCATTTCCATTCGTGATTCGTTAATGCTCCTTTATCCTGGCCCCAAATGCTTCATCAATGCTCTCAATCAAAATGTGGTGTGGGACAACTTCCAACTCCCTTCCTCTCCCACCATCCTCGAATGCACGTGCGGTGGAATAGGCACAAGCATTCCATGCGGCCCAACTCATCGCCCGGCTGAAAGTCCTCGTAGCATATCGGGCATTCTCGAGCCTCTCCACTAGCTTCCAAACAGTCTTTCTCTGTAGCAATGCTCTTCACCATCCCCCGTGGTCGGAAGCTCGTGGTTCGCGGGCGCGATCCCTCAGCTTGAGGCGGAGTAGTGCCGCTGGTGGTGCTGGGGACGATGTTCGCTGCCGCGACAGGAGCAACTGGAGGTGTGGATGAGGAACTGGGTGCCATTCGTGCTGCTATGCACTCGTTGATGTGCCGTTCGCGAACCGCTTCTCCCGGCGGCATTTCGTTGCCGCAGACAGGACACTCGTCTTCTTCGGCGACCTGCCGTCGAGGCGCTGGCGGTGGTCGAGAGGTGGGAGGCGGTATTGGTGCAGGAAGTGCGGATCTCGAATATGGTAGATCTCGATTGTTCAGGCTGTGCCCGCGACGATGCATTGTGTCGATGTGCTGTGGATGTGAGTGCTGACCTGGCTCTGAGCCGCTTCCTTGCGTCAATGGCGCCCTTATATCGTGAGGAGAGTAGCGAACGTTTCGTGCATAGCGATCGAGAGCGGCGGAGCTGGAGAACAAGCGCGAAAACTCATGCTGTCGTCGCTGATCGTTTGTCTGCTGGTGACTCTGTGCTCGATTGCGGCCGCCAGGGGGCACAGGGATCGGTCTGTAGCGATCCTGTGAGCCTCTGATGGCCGAGTCCTGCCGTGGTGGATGTGTCACAGATGGTGGGTGAGTGTTGTCGTGAGGGAATTGAGTTGCCGCAGGTGATGGCGAGCCTGCGTCTGGCGTCCACGGGTCAGGCACGCATGGATTGCACACGCGCACGACTTCACCTCCGCCTAGCGCAGGATTCCTCAACGGCGAAGCTGGATCGTCGGCGTACAGACTCACGATATCCGGAGGCTGCACAATGTACTGTCGGGGGATCGTGATGCGGTGCGGCGAGCATCTTGCACAAACCACTCGTCCGCACTTCCTGCAGTGATGCCGTCGATACAGCAAGCTGAACTCGGTCTCGCACACAGGACATTTGTTCACCTCATGGTCCGGCTGCCACCGTGGAAGCACGATATCACTCTCTCGCCTGCCATACCGCCCGTAGCTGCGATTGCTTCGAAGACTTCCGCTGCTGTCGTACATTCTTGGATATCCAGACCTGGCCATCAACGATGATGGAGGGGACGACGATGTCAAATCTATAGCGTGTTCTCTACTGCCGCCCGCCAGACGAGGAGGACTGCCGTCCCCACCACGCACGCCTGATGGCCTTGCAGTGTATGTTGGGTATGGATAGTTTCTTCGCTCTGGATCAGACCCAGTATGCCGCCTCTTCCGCTCAGCCGAGTCACCGCTATTCTGTCGCTGTTGCTCGAATGGGGGGTTCTGTCGCTGCCGCTGCTGCTGGGACGACGACGATGAGTGATCGTGAGATATGGGTACCGTTCCGCCAGCGGAGCGCAAGAAATCGAGGAAACTTAGATCGTTGCCATGTTGGCCCGTCTGCCCATCGTCCTGGCGATGGCCTCTACTCATGGTAAGAATATGAGCTGACCGATCCGCACGTTATGCTAAGAGGTCGCGTGCTCCCAGGCGATAAGGGTATTATCGGCTGCCGAAGGAAAGGGTGGTCGGGTGATCGGTGGTTCGTGCAACGCAGCAGTGGCTCGGCCGTGACAGACAACAACAAACACGACAGCTACGAGCTGTGCACCCTCGTGCCTGAGATCACGAATGGGTGTCTCGATGTTCAGAACATGAAAAGGGAACGAACTAACTCGCTCCTGACGACAACCACAATTAGCTCGCCATCATCATTCACGTGCAAGCTCAAACGCCAAGCCGACGGTCCGTGCCCCGCGCCGCCTGGTGGCGTTGTTGATAAGAGGCTTAAGAGCATGGTCTGCTGTTTCCACATATCACACCACTGCAACAAGAATTTTCAACAACGTGACAATGCTGAACCTTACGACTGGCCAAGGTACTTGAGTGAGATTCCTGGAGTCTTCCATCGATATGGACACAAAGATCCGCATGTGCACCTCCGCTTCAGTGTTCAGCTTGCATTCGTATAGGCCGATAAATGCTGGTGTTCGATCAGGAGCCACATTCACGCCAGTCCAGCGACAACGGGCTGCTGCAACGGAGTGTTTCCCATGGAAATCATCCGGGATGCATCGCAGGGCGGCATGATGCCAATGCTCGACAACAATGCACCACCCCTCTCGAAGATCGGCATTCTACAATTTGGTCACAGAAGAAATATCAGATACAACATTGAGCTCGCATTCATGGACCCTCGTCGATGGAACACCTGGCTCAAGTGTCAACCAGCGTGTCATGCCACTGAATATCAAGCCTACAATTAGTAATATAACTCATCCGAGTGACTTTCTTGCCCCTGCGTTGGCGGTATGAAGAGCTGGCTCCTGTATACAGTTCACAGCCTCAATTTCCGACAAGCTGCTCACGCTCTGTAGCGTTCTTCCCAGCACACGATAGCCTGTAGGATCGGCCAAAACTGTCACCACGGCAGAGCTCTTCGAATGTCTGGCTATGGAAGCGATTCCAGGCACCCAACTAGCTGTTCTTCCATGGCCTAGTACTCTTCATCCATATTCAGTGACAGAGTGCCCATCATGGCCAGGGACTCTTCAGGTCTGAAGCAACTCGCTCGATGCAGTGAAGACTTCTCTTGCAGAGCCTTCTCTCAGTCTTCAGGCGCTGATGCACGACAACGCCACAACCTCAGCCCTACCCAAGTCACCACCCACTTCTCCCCCACGCCTGTTTCGAAACTCTTCCCTTCATCAGAGTAACACCACCTGTCCTCTCTCCCTGCCCTCATCCTCCTCCAACACCTCCCACTCACCACTAGCGCGTATACCTCAGCCGCAGCATCTCAACAAGGTCTTCCCTGCAAAACCTCAAGCCGATTCTCCCAAGCCCACCAATAACATAATTCTTCGCGGCAAAGTCGATTGCCCGCCAAGTCGTATACGGCACAATTAAGAGTGCGAAGGATCAACAACAATGATGAGCTGTCATGTCGTTTGTCGCGCTAGGACGCAGGTGACATCGTGACATCTCACCATTGATGACTTGGATTGCCACGTTGTTCAGATGTACGCTACGAGTGGTCTAGAACCGCCGACGGGGTCGCGTGATTGATTGTCATGCTGATCGTATGTCTTTCGTGTTTGGCAGAAGAATTGCTGATGTCAGGTACGAGCACTTGCAGCTCGTCACGAGCTTGATATGGGGAAAGGGTTGGAGAGTTGTGTGTCGCGCTGGCAGTCATGCTTCGCACTGCCGCGGAGATCGATGTACTGCAGATTAGATTGCACAACAGATACTCAGAAATCAATCGTCCTGCTATCGCCAATAGTCAGAAGAGAGCAGATCAGATTCCATTACCCAATTGCTGCTACTACGACCTACTTCCTTCTTGCATGAACGCTTACTCGCTCGCTGCTGTTCGCTGCCCGTCTGTCGCCTGATCTTGCTGTGTCATCGTCCTGGGTATCCTTCTACACCAGATCTACCTTGCGGTATTGCAACTGCTCTTGTCCCATTGCAAAGTGAAACACAATTGCCTCCTAGAATGTGTGCAACTCAAATAGCTGTTGAGACAATTTCAGACCTGATCAGAGACTCCTGAAAGAGAGAAGAGAGCTGACCCATTATCACCAAAGCCAAAGCATCGTCCATTGCTTTCCAGCATTATCCTGCCATTCGGTGTCACTCATCAGCTGTACCCTGTGTGAATGCACACCCGTATCGCCCATGGTGTCATTCCAGTCACTTTGCCTGCCTGCTGCAACTGTCTCTTCCGCTGCTGTTGGTATCGCTGTCATTACTTCCTCCTCTGAGAACTCTTGGGCCCGCGTTCGCTCCGGTGAATCCCACGCGGTCCCGCGCCTATGCCATGATGTTGGTGACCACTGCTGCCGCTGCTGCTGATGTGCTTGTTGCTGCCTGAGCCGGTCTTGTGACTGCTGCTCTTGTGATGCGATGATTGCGCGCTGCTGTGATGGTGGCTGTGGCGGGGACCGCGGATCTGAGAAAAAGATTGCTGGACTACTGCTTGCTCGACTGGGGATAGTTGCTGACGATGAGGATGATGTGGCTGTAAGATCGCTTGCTGCTGTAAAGGGAAGTTCGTATTGATGGGCGTGAAGGCTACCTGGCCTCGTCCTACACTGCTGGAGGATCCGGGTCTGTGGTATTGAATGGTCGATTGTGGGTGCATCTGAGGTGATACGTGTGTCATGTATGTGCTTGCCATCATGCCATTCGTGGTATATGGCGGCGCTGTCACGACCGGAAAAGGAGCAGCGGTGACTTGACTGACGGGTATCATTGGTGAGGGAATATTCGGCGTGGTGGGATTGGATGTGTGAGAGGTGTTGGCACTGCCTGCCATGTTCCAGCCCAGCGGCGCAAAAGCCATCGGGTCGAAAGACTGCAGGCCTGTGTCTTCGAGGAGGAACATACCAGTATTGCCCATGACGGAATCATTCTGGAAATCTGTCATGGATGCTGTGTCAATCTCAAGCTGGGGGTGGTATGCAGATGCGCCTCGTGCGGCTGCTTGTTGTTGCTTTCGCTGATTTTGTCGCTCGTGTAGCACCGAGAGGCCTAGGGAAATTCGTGCAACAGCCAGATCAGCCAGCTTGTGCACCCCCTTCTTGTCCAATTCGTGAAAGACCGCAAAGGCCTGATTTACAAGCCAAAGATTATTCTCGTTGTCTGTCTCGAGTGCGTCGAGAATGAGTATCATGCAAGCATTGAAGCACTGCTGGCCCATGGTCCAGCATATGAGCACTTGTGGTCTTCGATAGTGGAAGAACATGAACGCGTTGATAAGCGCAATTGACGAATTGATCACCAGCGATCTTCCTCGCAGTGGTGCAGGATGAAGTGGCTGATCGCCGTACATCGAGCTGGTCATGATTGGTTGTGGGCGTGGTGGAGGTAGCATCGAGCCCGGTGATGATGATTCAGTGTGTGCACCTTGTGTTTTTTCTAGCCGTTGTCGATTTAGCAGAATGAGGAAAGATTGAACTTTGGCGTACAGCACTGAAGGATGTTAGCTGAACTCACCCTAGATGCTGTTCAATACTTACTCGCCGACATGACTTCCAGCGGCCAGTCCGGTAACGAAGTTTCCTGCTGCAACCATGTTTCATTGAATTGCAGAGCTTCGGGCATCGTGTCCCAAAGCCCAAGAAGTTTGTCCGTATACTCATCTATCCTGCCCACGTTCATCATGCCATCACTGCTGAGGATCTGTCGCGCGAGAATGGTAAAGTGATCGACGAACTCGTTCAGTCGCAGAATGGTCGGGTTCGTCGTAAGTGGTTCTGGTGGCTGGCAGTCTCCAATGCCTGAAATTCCCAGTGGTCGTCCGAGTGTGACCGAATACTGTTGATCCATGTGCAGCATCCACCACCACAGCGTTCGTCTAATCATGCTCTCTCTGAGCGGAGGTGTTGCGTCGAGGGCCTTTGGATCTCGATGGAGGCCAATCGAATGCGCGAGCCGGATAGTCGTCCCGAACAGAGTCCATGCATCGAGGAATCGGCCGCTGTTTGTGAGATATGGTCCGATCATGACGAGTGTCTGTATCGCAAGAAGGGTGGGCGTATTCATGAAGGACGCCAGGCGAAGGGCCTGCATCGCCGCTGCGACTGTTTCGTAATCAGCTTGCGCCGCAAGAAGAGTGAGCACTTGATGAACGTACTGTAAACATCGCTTCTCCTCCTGGACTCGTCCACAGCCCCTTCAGCCCACTCGCCATGGCGGTCATACACTCCCATCTGCATCGCTGTCGCTACCATGGCGAATATGAGTGCGAGCATGTCTGGGTGTGCCTCGGCGTTGTCCTCTGTCCGCTCCAAGAAGCGGCTGACTTCGCGTCTGGTGAGTAGATCTGGTGTCTGTGGGAAGTAGCACGATTGCGCGCGCTTCTCGAACATGTCAAGGCAGCTGTAGACTTCGTCAGGCGATGCGAGGAGGTCGCGGGCCATGTCTTTGGCGCCGCTGCCACCTCCCCACAGGTTCATGAAGGGATAGATTGACTGCTGGCCATCGTGCGTGTAGATGTCCTTCCCTCGAGGGATGGTGTGAGTGAGCGACTGTGTTCCGAGTTGTAAGTTGGCGAACTATGTGAGGGGTTAGCATGCGAAAATTTGATCGAGCTCAAGGGTGATTCGCACATCTGCGACGATATTCGTGAGCCCTGGAGTTCCGAAGTAGAGGTTGTCCACCCTGTCGCCAGTTCGGAATCGTCGTTGTCGTGATGCTGCCGCTCTCGCGGAGCCCTTGGAGACCTTTCGATCCGATGAGTCTTCGTCGTCCTCATCTTCACCGGATTGCGTGAGGCGGGCAGCTTGGAGTTTCTCCTTCAGCCGTTGGTTCTCAGCTCGCAGCTTTCGGATCTCGTACGACTGCTGGATGGGACTGTAGTCGTTACCCTCGCCGACGACGAACTCGCACTCCTTGGGATGGCCTCGTGCGCAGCAGGCAGAGCACGGCTTTGTTCGATCGCACTACAACGCATCCCGCGTTAGCAACAAAGTTTGTTCGTTGAAGTGAGGCTTCACCGCACCTTGACCTTGCGTTCTCGACACTTTGTACACGAGAGCAGCTGTCGCGACTGTGGCTTCTTCTGTCGGTCCCCGGAACCACTGCGTTGCAGCTGGGTAGACGGTGCTTGAGCCGGAGCGGGCGCCGTGGGGCCGTAACCAGCCCAGGACGAAGACGAGCTCATTCTAGGATGAGCAGAGAGAGTGATGAACGACGAAGAGCATCTCGTCCCAGCTGTCAGGTAAGTGTGCGGACCACGATCAAGATAAGCGAGCGCCGCACAACAGACTGTCTAAACCACGGCGGTGGGACGTGGTGCCCGGGCGCGAACATATAGCATCATCAAGGGCCGTGTGCAGTGATGGACGACTAGATCAAGTAGGGTGCGTCCGACTGCGACGACTATTCCAGACCAGCTCCACAGTTGGGCTGGCTAGGGGCGTTGTTGACAGGACGCTGAGAGGTTCCCAGTCCGAGCAGCTGGAACAACCTCATTTGAGGAGGTGTGGCTTCACAAGTGCGTGCGAATGCGTCGAAGGGTGTCTACTGGAGGAGGACCCAGGCAGGCAGGGCCGTCGCCTGTCCTGGTCGGGCGCTGCGATATAATCAATCGCATGGCGCCGCAAGCGAACGCGGATGAAGAGCCGGGCAGGCTGTGGGCCAGACTAAAGCGCTGCTTCATTGACCCGCCGTAGCACGAGGCCAATACCATCGATAGGCACGAAAAAAGCCCTCGATCCGCGTGTGACCGGGGTCGAGTTGCTCTGCCAGATGCGGGCGGACGGTAGCGGCGAGCAGGCCTGCGCGGCGAGGGGGAGTTGTCTGCAGCAGCCAGCGCGCTGAGGAGGTCGAGGAGGACAGTACTGGAGGCCTTTCGGTGCATTCTCATTGCTCGGTGCCTCGACGTCGCATCCCAGAGCAGATCAATCCAGCTGGCTGGGCCCGACTGTGCTTGTCCCTGCAACACGGTGGCCCCCGGACGATCTCATTCGCACGCCCGGCGACTGCATCTGTGGCGTGCTGCACGGTGGCCAGATGATTGAGCGGGCGATAGCATGCGCGTAATCGTCACGAACCAGGTCTGGCGGGCTTGGGGACGTGGGATCGATATGTGTGATGGGTCCTTCAGGCACGGCCAAGCTGAAGACGCAGTAGCTGCTGCAGACGCCGGGGCCACTTCATCTGGACGATGCTATGAATACCGCCGCAGCTGCTGATCGTCGTCGTCGTCTCTGCTGCAGGCCCAAGCCCCTTCACTCCTCCCCCCAGGCGCCCGCTTGGCGAGCAGAGCTGTGCTGTACTGTCCAGTACCGGCCACCGGGTGCACGCCGGCTGGGGGTTACGCAGGATGGATCTGGAGACCCCCGTGACAAATCGCACGACCGCCATGCGAACGGCATGCGTACTGAATGCGCACGCCCGCGCATGCGACTTTGCCGAAGCGGTGGGAGTGAATGACGCACGGGAGGAACAGCTCTTCGTACGGTCGCCGGCACGTCGTCCTCCACGATTGTGCCATGTCTGCATCCGAACCGCGCGGGCGGCACAGCACAGCGCATCCTGATCACCCTGCCGATGATGGGCGAGCATTCAGGGCGGTGGAGGCGCGGCAGTGGAGTCGATCGAGTTGGCCCTCCGCAAGCAGTAATCGCGTCCTGCTGCCCGGCCAAATTGCAGGCGTTAGTTAGCGAAAGGAGACGGTTACACATTGGCGCCGCGAGTGTGCTGAATGGGCAGGCAGAGCAGGGCATGTCGTCCTGCGCATCCTCCCGGCGTGGAGCCATTGCAGTGAGGCGCTCCAGTCGTCGGCCTGTCCATCGTTCGCGAGCACACGTCCCGGCCTGCTGGCCCTGGATCATCCCAGAGACCAGAGTCGGGGCGGGCGGTCGACGACATTGTTGCGCCTTCAGGACCTGGTGATCGCCACTAGACAGCGCTGGTGTCGTCGTATTTGCAGGGGCAGCGCGACATGCCCAACTGTAACCACTGTGCCGGGACGCCCTGCTGAGCCCACGCCGCACGCCCGCTCATTTGCCAGAGCGGCAATATTCACTTCAGCTCTCGCACGCCTTGCATGAGATGAATAACTTTGAATGCCCATGTTTCTGAGGCGGACTATCACGTTTGCCAGAAGTATGGCAACGGCGACGGCGGGTCTGGGCGAACGCTTCCCAAACGGACTTGGCGCCGACGACGGCGAGGTGGTAAAGTCTTCCCTGTCCTCATCTCCATACCTCGCTTTCTGGTCTAGCGTTCACCATTCCATCGTGCACGTCTACGCATCCCCTTGTCGAGCCCAATAATATCAACAGTGCCTCGACTGCAGGCCTGCTACGCAATCTCCTCTTTGAGCAACGCTGGGCTGGGCAGGGCGGCAGAGTGAGGCGTGGGATGCTGCAGCAGGCGCATGACAATGTGGAGCCTTCCCCCATCCATTATCGGCAACTCCATTTTCTCATCATGATGAACCCAGAAACAGCTACAGACTCTGCCATCGCCAGAAGTGAATGCCTCCCAGATGCAATGGCTTTTCCCTGCCACACGCGATCTTGCAGCGAGTTCGCATGATGAACTTCGCACACGCCGATGGTGGCAGACAAGCCACGCTCGATTGACGAGGTGCTGTGTTCCCGCCATGTACTCACCCTCCTTTCGGCGCAGCTACGCAAACCGATACTCACGCCGCAGTGGTGTCGACATGGCGAGCAGCATGTGACAAACGACATTGGCAAGATCCAAAGACCGAGCATTCGGTAAGACATGCAGTGACAAACTGCATACCAGCATACACCCGCCCTCGCCATCCTTCTCCCCATCCGAATCCTCCTCGACCCGACATTCTGGCCCTCCTCCTTCCCAGATCTGCAACTCAGCCGCCACGCCGAAGCACGATATGGCAATTCGCGTGGTAT
This sequence comes from Cercospora cf. flagellaris, assembly GCA_005356885.1. Lineage (NCBI taxonomy): Eukaryota > Fungi > Ascomycota > Dothideomycetes > Mycosphaerellales > Mycosphaerellaceae > Cercospora > Cercospora cf. flagellaris. The sequence continues at coordinate 1,458,783 of RJLU01000002.1, forward strand.
CTGATGATCAGATCTCTGCTCATGCTCCAAGCTGCAGCTATCCGCCTGCAAGCCATTGTGCAGCTGTGTGCATGAAAAGGCAAAGCGCCTTCTTCCTTTCGGCGCCAAGCTGCAGCAGGATTGCCTATAACTCGCCAGACGGATCTCAATGCGGCCAGCAAGATCTCGGCATGCCGAAAGGGTGGCGCCTATGAACCAGCGTCTATCTCAAATGCGCAGGTTCGGCGCATGAACCATCAATAGCTCGTGGCTCATCTCACATGCACAAAGCATGCCTCCTCTCGCTAAGAAGACCTATCTTCAGCAAACACATAAATGCCTTCTTCAGACTGATTACTGAACAGATTCTTTCGTCGCCTCTGGCCATACACCTTCAATGACCTCCAGCAAGCATCCATAAGCCATAACCACACGAACGATTCGGCTTGCCGAAGAGCAACGCCAACATCGGCTACATGCGAACGCCTCGAACCAAGCCTGCCCAACAGTGGCAGTAGCAGACAATCTTAGGCTTTCCACTCAAGCTGTCTGTAGAGCAATTTCTGCTCCCTGCGAAATGGGACAGAATAGATAAAGCAATACACAACAATCTTTCACCTTCTTCTCATCTTGTGACCTGATTTCAACATCTCACATTCTCAGACGAATCACGTGCTCCGAATCAGACAAATTTGGAACCGAAACAAATTCATCTTGATGATCTTCAATAATCTTCAAGATCGAGATGACCAAACAATGCCGATCGAACCGAACCATGAACAAAGCATAACAAGGTTCATGCTTGCGAGCTTCCTCGATTGACAAGTCCCCTTGCCATGTGATCGACAAATGTATTTGCTGGCAGATATGCCGCGTCGGCAGACGGCACCCAGAGCAATCAAGATCCAGAGCAAATCAGATTGCGTAGTATGCCTTGGAGATAGGTGAGATGGTAAGCGTACGTTGTTACCTTCTGTCTGATATAACATTACGAAATGACTTGGATATCTGTCTCTCGACACAGATACCTGCATAATAAGGAAACATCCAAGTGAAAGCTTGTCGTGTATCACTGCTGCCTGCTCCGTCCACAGACAGTTGGAGTCAGCAAAGCAGCGAATGGTGGAGATGTGCTCCATATCTTGCCTCTCCGAACGACTCCAATGTCATGCCCAATTCCCATCATCACCCATACTCCCTTCCCTTCCATACCATACCCTCCCAATCTGTCGAAGACGAATTGTCATAAGAAAAGTTCCACACACGCTGTCCAACCAGAAAATACCCGAAAGAAAGTCATCACATTTCCATCTTCTTCCCTCACCTAGGCAAACCTCTCCTCCCCTCTGGCAGCGCCAAAAGCGCAAACCAACCACCAACAACCGGCCGTGCCCTGAACATCGTACCAGAAGGATAATCTCCCGAATCAACATCAAACAAATCCGTAACAGGCCCAGCCGTAGGCGTCTCATTAATGAACTTGACCAGATCACTCAAAAACATATCTCGTGTCTCATCACTCGCAATGGCCGCGACGAACATTTCCCAGTCATTCTTGCTCCTCCTCGCACGTGTATCCAATGGTACTCCGAAACGTGCTTGGACAGTGGGGTAGAAATCGCTTTGCTGTTCGTAGATCTCCTTAGGGACGAGGTCGGCGTCCAAGAGGGCATCGCCATAGAGGTTGTAGAGAAGCCCCCAGGACTCCTCGTCGCCGTAGCTGAGAGAGGTGCGAGGTGGATTAGCGTTGGGCAAGTTGCCGAGATCTTGCCATTGCTGGATCCAGTCTCGGGACTGCTCGTCGTACTCTTGGGCCTCGGTGGAGCGTCCAGTGAGGTTAGCGATGATGGAAGCGGCCTTCAAGCCAATGATGCCTTTCAAAGCGAGGTTGGTCTGATTGGCGAGTGGGCCAGCGAAGTCGTCTGCACGAGGTCAGTATGTGAATGCAACAGAAGAAGGAGCTCGAGGGCATACCTGTGGAGATCTGGTTAAATGGGATGACCGAGTTGTTGGTGATGAGCCACTGGCCCCATTTGTGCAGCGCATCCCAGTGCGCATTCAGGTAATCGATATTATTCGTGCGCTGAGCATATGCGAGAGTCATGATGAGCATGTTGCCGCACTCTTCGAGAGGCTGCAGAGCTGCAATACCATCTGGATGTCCAGTGGCATTTGGGTAATGATCGCCGAGATCATGAATGGCGTAGTCCTGTGGCCACAGACCAGGTGCCTCCATATTGATGAAGAGAGGGTCCAGGATTAACTTCATCCAGTCTGGGTTCAGGTACATCAAGATTGGGTGGAAGGGGAAGACAACATCGACAGTCTGGAAGTTGCCGTTTGAGCTGATCTCCTTCAAGAAGAGGTAGTTCTCGTCCTGCGTGCCGGCGAGTTGCACAGATGCAAACGCTTGGCGCACCGCGAGAGACGTGATCGTAGCATAGTCGGCTCCGCCTACAGCACGTGCGTCTCGGTCAACCTGAGCATCTAGACCGGCACTCGATGCTGATGCATCTTGGTAGTCGTAGTACATGGTTGCGACAGCGCTAAGCTCGTCGTCGCCATAAACTGCACGCCAGTACGCAGGCATGGACTGGATCTGGTTTACACCAGTGGCGAATTGCACGCTGTTCTGCTGCAAAAGGTTGATCGTGAAAAGTGTCTCCACATTCTGATTGCCAACAGATCCGAGATCTTTGGCGAAGGCGAAGACTGGAAAAGCTTGATTGATGGGTCGGAAATTCGTGTCGTCGGTGTTGGCCAGCGCGCCATCGTCAGTGAACTTCTTGCGCACGTCGACATCGGCTCCAGATTGGTGAGTGAGCTGCTCGGAATCCTCAGTAGTATAGTACCAGTTGCCCCAGGCAGCCTGATCGGAATCCTCAGAGAACTCCTGTTGCACTTGTCTCCAGACTTTGTGATATGCGATGTTGGCATTGCCAGCAGCAGCTCCCATGCCTCTGGCAGTGCCACGGCTCCACTCAGCGACCTTGCTACGATCGCCCGATGTCCACTCGGCGCTGATATCAGTGTAGATAGAGACATCGTGCTCTCCGCCGTCCGAAGACTGCACGTTGACCGACATGTACCTGTGACGAGTCAGAGGCTGAACGAGGTGGGGTTACTGACCTTACTTACGACACTGGCAGACCCTGTCTCTCCTTGTTTGTTGGAGATACCGGAGATAGAAAAGTAATGTTCATCGAAACCTTGCCTTCGATGTCCATGGTGAAAGTGCTTCTTGTGGAAGTGTATTCAAATGCTGTCTGTGTCACAACCGTAGGTAATGGGTCTGGTTTTCCCCTGCTTAAGTCAGTAATGCTACAGCAATGGCTACAAGTCGAAGCACTCACATCCATGTATAAGTCTCGCCATCGACTCGAATTAAGCCGGCCCAGCCATTGATCTGGCCTGCCCAAAAGGTGGGCCATTGGCCTGCGAGGTAGCCTCCATTACCGCCATTGGAGCCAGCAGCCTGCCATGTGCTGAGGTATGGCGTGCGGACGGCCAGTGGAATCGCAGGTGGTCTAGCTGGTGTGAAGCTTGACTGTGCACATATTAATGGAATTAGTACCGCTATGCTGTATAGAAGTGAATACATGTTGACAAAGAAGAACGAGTGACTGTAGAACGGACGACCAAGCCATGGAGAAAAACGGCGGGGCTCGACATTTTATTCTAGACCCCTCCCAGTGAAGAGGTCAACGGGTGTGCCGTGAAATGATGAAGGACGGGTCCGGGCTCTCCACAATGCAGTTGCGATGCGACTTGGCAATGAACGAGAGCATCCTGACCACGTCAATATGAAAACTGGGACCAGTCATGTTCGATTCTTGGAATTCACAACGTAACAGGCATACCATGCCCTGCGATGTTGTGCGGCTCTGCGGGCAATTGTGCGCGGCGAGTGGATCAGGCGACCCGGAATGACATGCTTGGTATGTCTGTTCGACAGAGATTCGGAGTGTTACAGAGACATCGTTTCGTGGTATGGCGTTGCAGATCCCTTTGAAGTGTGCCGCATGTCTCGACCATGCGCTTCCGGAACACTCTTGACACGCTCTCGGACATTAACTCGCGGCATCTGGAGGTCGGGAGGCGAAAGGCAACGGAGGAGGCACGGTGGAACCTGGAGAGTCAGCAGTGCGGCCGTATAGTCCGCCAAGGGAGTCAGAAGACACAACAGGCAATAGCTCTCTGCATTGCGGTATAGAAGTGTTGCTGTCGATCCCACCCCGGCTGGAAGACCACGAGACGTCGGGCAGGTGGGCATCACACAACATGGCGCGTGGCCGGAGCGAGTGCTGCTGGCCATGTCCACGTTCTCCCGTGCGACTCTGCGCGCTGCATGTGGAGAGCAGCCGTGGTCGACGGTGGTGTTGGCTGTGCTCCGCCGCGGCCGCTCACCATCACGCGGCGCTGCGCTGCTGGTTCCGAAGAGGACGAGTCGAACGGTCGAGGAGCGTGCAATTTGGGCAGAGTTTGGACGCTTTTGGTGGGCGACCCCGGATCGTGCTATTGTGAGTGGACGAAGGGAACGAGTGTCAGGATGTTACAGTTGGCAGACTCTGCGGCCCTGCCAGTTTCACAGCAGGGCATCCATCGCCGTCATGAAGAAGTTAGTCACGAGTGGCAGTGGACTGCTGTTGCTGCTGCTTGGTTGCTTTCGGCACGGGGAAAATCGACGCCGAGTTGGCACTGGATTGGGGGTCAATACTTCTTCACCAAAGCTTGGCCAGAGCAGTGGACACACCAGCACCTCACACTCGTCTGCCATCGCATTGCCCGCACACCGCACGATCATTCACTTCTGCTGCGATTCCAAGCTGCTCACACCCATATTCAGCGACGTGCACCATCCGGTTTGCGCCATGTCAGACGTCGGCAAGCTCGATAGCGAGGCACTGCGCTGCTTGCAGGCCTATCTACCAACCGATGCCGGCTCTACTCGCGCAGATGAAACCGCATCGACATCATCACCACCAGCGCAACCTGCTGCCAGCACCGCAAATCCAAAGAAAGGCCTGCCATTCGTCACTTTGACCTACGCAGCCTCACTCGACAGCATGATCGCGCTCGCTCCCGGCGCTCGAACAACTCTGTCAGGCCCCGAGACCAAGGCCATGACCCATTACCTCCGTCTGCACCATGATGCGATCCTCGTCGGTGCCAACACTGCTGCAGTCGATGACCCCGGCCTGAATTGTCGCTACCCCGAAGCCACTCTTCTCGACCAGCCGCGCCCCATCATCGTCGACCCCAATGGCCGCTGGAAGGGCATCGGCAAGAAAGCATATCGGCTCGCAGCGGAAGGCGAGGGCAAAGCTCCATGGGTCGTCACGACCAGCAGGACCTTCGAGAAAAAGAGCAGACTGCACGACATCGAGGGTGATTATGTGATTGTGGACGAGCAAGACTCCAATGGAGCAATCGATTGGGAGGGCATTTTGCGTACTTTGTTTGTGAGAGGCATCGCCAGCGTGATGATCGAAGGTGGAGCGACAGTGATCAACTCACTGCTCGCGCGTCCCGAGCTCGTGGACGCCATCATCATCACCATAGCACCGACCTTTTTAGGTCAGGGAGGCGTGGCTGTCTCGCCCGCTCCAACAACTGCTCCCAACAGTGGAGAACGCATCAACGCGGCATGGCTGGATCAGCCGCTGTGGAAACAATTTGGCAACGATGTGGTGCTGTGCGCTCGCTTGCGCAAGTAAGGTAGGAAAAGTTACGTGGAGTATTTTCTGTTCTGACTCTGTCTCTCGTTCATCTCATCCGTGCTTCTGAGAATCACTGACCATCTAGGGCATTGCGTGGGCAGACTAAGCAACACAGGTAGGACTGAAGACGACGGAGAGTCCAGGAAATCGCCGCGTATCTCTCCCAGCACGAACGATTCGAAGCCATGCTGGAGCGAGACGAGCCAGATCGAACGAGCGGCATCGCACTCAACGATCAAACGACATCCATGCTGGCTCTGAACCGGAGAATGCTTGCATGCCAGCAGCGTGAAGATGGCATGATCGTCAAGCGCGATAGACAAGCAGAGTTGGCGGAGAAAGAGATGGCACGTGCAACAGGTGTTGAGAAGTACCTTGATGGCATTCGCCTGTGATACAAAACCACCGGCCATCCGGCAGACTTCACGCCTAGACTCTCGGATCGCTTTGCTTTCGAGAAGCACTTCGCTGCCCGCCGCGGCATCGTGACATTTTCGAAGCAACACCACATTGCGTCACAGGTACAAGAATTACCCCTCCACAGCCTCCACGACTCGCTCCTCCACACCCTATCCGACCCACCCGCAATATGTCACGGATGCTGGTATGAGACAGCATGGCAGACGACACCCGATCTCCACACTGCAGCACACCTTCACGATAATAATGAGCGAGTGCGGGGAGAAGAGCATGGCGAGCCGATGCACAAGAGGGAATATGCATTGCAGACGCCTCGAGCGTCACATGCACAGCTGCACACACACGTCACGGCTCATGCCTAGACTGATCGACGGCCTCCGCCGAGCACCAGTCTCGGCGCTGTGCCATTGGCTATAGCATGACAAAAGTTTGGCGTTGATGTCAAAGGCCGGACGCTCGGCGACTCTCCCGCCAGCAACGAGTGGTGGAGTGGAAAGAGCATATAAACATGTGGATCCGCAGGAGCCCGCAAGCTTGACGCAAGGATTATTCTATCTACCAGATTCCGCTGGAGAGCCGGACAAGCAGCCAATATGGGTTTCGTTGATAAGATCAAGGGCAAGCTATCTTCATCCTCTACGGATAAGAGAGCTAGCACCATCTCACCCACCACACCTGCCAATCCAGCTTCTGCTCCTCCCGCCAACAACGCTACCACATACGCGTCCGAGCCTGTCGCTGAAGACGACCCTCCACGAAGCAAGTCTATCGAAACAGGAACCGGCGGCAGAATGACTACATACACCGGAGTCTGCCACTGCAAGCACCATGAGTGGACTGTCGAGCTCACTCCAGACCAGAGCAAGCATATTCTGTGGTACGTTCTGCAAAGTTGAAAAACGGGGTCAGAGAGAGGGAAGAGTCGTGCTAAGAAACTCGTTATAGCCACTGCGACACCTGCAAGATCCTCGGAGGAGGCGCATACACAATGAACCAGATCATTCCCAAATCTGCTCTCAATATCACCAAGGGCGGCGAGCCGAGCAAGTATACCTATTACGGGGACAGCGGGAAGGTAAGCTGTTTTTTTTTTCTCTTGATATATCTTTCAAATCGTCTTGAATCTGACCCTTTTCCTAACCTGACAACAGGCTGTCAACTGCTACTATTGCCCACATTGCACCACCCATATCTACCACCACCAAGAAGTGATGGGTCCAGATACGATTGTCGCCCGCACAGGTTTGTTGAAGGAAGGAAGAGATAAGTTCCCTGTCGGGGCGGAGATTTTTGGAAAGGCAAAGATGAGCTGGGAGCCGAAGATTGCCGAGACTTTTGAGACTCTGCCGCCTGAGTAGCTGAGCGGTTCCCAGGCTGGATGGGATGCTCGGTAGATGGTGATGTGAACGCCAGACAACATTGCATAGGAGAGAAAAGTCCCGAAAGAATGAAATTCAGTTCGAAAATGTTCAAAGTCGTCCTGGATCATCGTTTCCGGTCCCCTGGCGTCCGAATCTTGTGACCCGTGCCAGCAGCGTTGCTTTTATGGTCTTTCGCAGATACGCATACAAGACGATGGGCGAATCTTGTAGTTGGAGGATAGTCATGAGTTAAATATCTGGATCATTATATACAGTTCCACTCAGAAATCTCGAAAAGAGAAAGGAAATGCGGTCCCAATTCCATACCCTCAAGTGCCCCATAAAATGCGGTCTCCAGTCCACGCTTCTCAGACTTGAAGATATCCATGCAGTCCATCCATAACATCAAAAGAAAATTCTGTCGGATCTCGTCTCTGTTGTTGTTCGAACCCTCTCTGTCGTGAGGCTTGGGCGCTCTCAACTCATTATCGTATCCCCATTGTGAAAATTCGCCGCATCAAATCGATCCATTTGCTCTTGCCGACCCATTTCCTCCCATCTCTTTCCAGCCTCTTCAAAAAGCTTGATCATGACCTCACAGACCCTTATCCGCTCTTCCACAACATCTGGTGCAATTTGCATGACTTCTGGACTCTTCTCCCAGAACGCGAGGCGTTTCTTCGCGATGTCGAGTGGAAGTCCCATTTTCCCGTCGTCCATCGTGCCGGAAATAAAAGGATTGGCGTTCTCGTTCAGTAGAGTTTCGACGACTTGCTCGGAGCCTGGGTAGCCTCCTTGAGAAGCTGCGATGCCGAGGGGTGAGCCGAATTTCTCATCCCGTTGGTTCACTGAGGCGCCGTTACGGATGAGGATGGAGATGACATCGGCTTTACACATCCATGCTGCACTGTTGATGGGGTAAGTGCATAAGCCACCCTGCTGGTTGACCTCTGCGCCGTGCGCGAGAAGAGCTTTGACTTTATTGCTGCCTTTGCTGAAGGTGACGGAGTTGAGGTGGCAGACATTGCAGGCGCCTTGTATGTCTTCTGTTAGACGGTGCGCAACTGTGAGAGACTGCACCTCTGTGTGGGACCAAAGTGCGGCGGTAGTGAGGGTCCCGGAGGCGCGGTAGAGGGTGGCAGGGTCGGCGCCGGAGCAGAGAAGTTCGTTGGCTTTCTTGAGATTTCCACGGGTAATGGCTTGTTGGAGAGCTTTGTCGTAGGTGGCGGTGATTTTGGGGAAATGAGAAGAGGAAGCGTTGGCGCCTGTGCGGCCCATGATGGTGTTTTTGACAGAAGAACCCACTTCGCGTATTGACATGTTCTTGAGCCTTTTCTGTAGCCCATCGATGTCCATTTTGCCATTGGTCGTGTCGCAGGGGGCGGAGGCGTAGGTGTTGACCGAGACAGCAAAGCTGCGGAAGGATGTGATGGAGTTCCGATTGCTTCGCATAAGAGCTTCTGCCGACCAGCGGTTCTTGCTCCGTTTTTGACGATCAGCAACGAGTTGATTGATCTGTGAAATATAGGCCTGAAGTTGCGCTTGCTCCCAATTGCGGAGCTGATATGTAAGGCGAGCACAGTCCGAGTCGTGAAGTCTGTCAAGGCCTTCCACCCGTATGGGAGGGTGATGACCTGTGCAGGGCTGGCTGTGAGGGAATTTGAATCCGCAATGTCCTTTCTTCGCAGCATCCAGGTGTCTCTGTAAGTCTTCCTCATGATCAAACCCAATCTGACACTTCTTGCATTTGTGATTGCCTTTGAAATTCTCCAGATGCGTCCGTAAGTGATCTAGGAGCATATCGTCGTCGCCAAACACTCGCCCGCACGGCATGCATATGTGAGGCTCGTAGCCTTCGACATCGGGTTCGTCCATGATCATGTTGGCCAGAATGCGAGCTTGCGAATGCTGACCCTTGGTATCATTTGTGCTCTTCGACGTAGCTGTGCTTGGTCGACTAGGCTGTGAGCTGTCTTTGCGCAAGTGCCGTTGATCCTGTAGGTCTTCGCTCGAATGTCGTCGGGTGACTTGCTTGAGATCTCGCGGTGGCGTTGGCGTGAAAATGCGTTGGTCCTCGTCGCCTTGCCATATCTTGACAGGTAGAGACTGATCAGAGTTGACCTCAGTCTTGATCGACGGAACAGAGTCTCTACTGCTGTTGCTGCTCTTGGAAAGGCTGGGCGTCGATCCGTCTCTGGCAAGGCTGAAGTCACCATAAGACTTGGCACCTCGCAAATGCGGCGGTTGGAGCAGCATGTCGTCCGGCATCATCATGTTCGTGATGGGTCCGGTCCAAGATGCCTGCGGCTTGAGTGTTCTGGCGTCGTCTGACATGGGGCTGCCGTCGGAACGACATGAGGACACGTCGACGGCCGTGGCGCCTGTGGCCTCGCCGTGCTGTTCGCGCCGATGCCGCTGGAGGTCGTGATTCCGACCAAAAGACCTGCCACATTTCACGCAAAGATGTCGTTTGTCCGGCTGGAGGCCTAGTCGTCTCCGGTGCATGTCAGTATGTCGATGCCGGGCCAGAGCGCGCTTCTCGGTGTACGTGGTCCCGCACGCCTCACATTCGTAGTTGACGCGCGCGCGCTTGTTCGGTGGCAAAGTGGCATCTTGAGAGTGCTCGCTGCTGTCGCTGAAGGGCGACGACTCCTGCTTGGGGTGCACCATGGCGCGTCGATTGTTTTCCTCTCGTATCATGCCAAGCCTAGTGCCGTCATCCACGGGCGAGCGTAGGTGTGCCGGCGGTGCGCCGTAATAGTCCATGAGGTATGGAGTCGCGGTGTGTGGCAGCAGAGAGTTGGTCCAAGTGTGCACCGCACACAGAACCAATATCGGCTATAGGGTCTATAGCGGCTCCCTGCTCCCTTTAGAAGAGAGTCTGGTGGTCCTAAGGTCGCCTGCCACTGCAAGGTACGTACGCCCGAAGTCAAATTGACGTGCAGACGGATGATATACTTCGCAGCGCAGCCGAGCGGCGGGCGGCCGGCGTGGATATGCTATGCTGTCGCGGTGAGGGACCCCTGGCCACGGATTGGGCGACTATGGACGGTGTGTCGTGCTTCAGGAATTGTCAACCTGCGGAGCGAGCAAGCATGAGCGCAGGCAGCACGCGCGCGTGGTGGTGAGCGGCCTCCGACCAGGCGGGTGGCGACTGTGGAGGGAGGAAATGATGAGCTGCTCGATCCAATGGCGAATGCGAGACGTCTGCTAAGGAGCGGGCGATCCCTGCAATGCGGTGGTGTGTCGTCAGGCTGTCAGAGGCAAGAGTTTGGAGCAGTGAACTATGCAGAGGGGACGACTGTGCGTTTCACGACGCCGAACCCTGCATGGGCAGCTTGTGCGGCTGCGAGGGATCGACAGTTCCAAAGCCTGGAACCGTAAGGACCGACACGCTTTCGCAGTCGCTAGCCCGCCGCGGCGCCAGATGACCTCCATTACTCATCTGCGCCGAAATCTGTCGGCTCGCCGAGTCGTGGCCTCCGGCTCTGAACTGAACATCGATGCACCTGAAACGTGTGCTGCGCGTGCGCTGCCGTGCTCGTCCAATGCCGTCAGCCAACAGGAGCAATAGCCACGGTTCGGCGGGCTCCGGATGTGCCAAAAGGAACGGCTGTGCCGACTGTATCAGGAAGTAAAACTGCCTCTCAGTATCTGGCCATCATGCGCTGCAGCCTCGCCTACAGTACACCTGCGTTGCGCTCTGCTATTTCCAGATCTTAAAAGCTCTTTCTCCTCGGACACGGTTGACGATGCCTCCAAATGCCTGCTTTCGAGTACTTTCCTACTGGTTGTGGCATGCTCGCTTGTAAGCTCATTCCTGCTCGAATGGGCTGCAGGTGTGGCACAGCATGTTTCACCTCGACCTTCGAACACACCATCTTGGCACCCTGGAACTTCACCGACTCCGTCTGATAGACTCGACGGTGGCTAAGGCGAGGCCTGGAGTCCTAACTGAGCTGCTTCGAAGCCCAACATACCCGGCCGGAATCTTGCCTGGAGGCTGGTGGTCAACTGTATTGGGGCACGGACCGTCCTGACCAGCATCCGCTGCTTTCACTGTCAAAGCTGAGGTCTGATGACTTGCATTGTTGACGATCGCCACACTGATCTCACGCCGCAGCAGCTGTGGCTAAACATGTCCAGCACGCTGGAACATCAAGTCTCAGGATGTATACAGGACCTGCACATCAGCCTCTACCCAACCAGGGGCATGCATAGCTGCAAGATATTTTCTGCTCGCTCCACCCGAATGGCTGTGCTAAGCTTCGACTTGACAGCTGTTTAAGCGAGGGTATAGCACATAAGAACAGGCCTCAAATTGTCATCATCCGCCAATGCAGGTTCTGCCTTGATTCCAGTGTTGCAGCTTGCGGCTTCGATCGTTCACGGAACACATGGTCCGAGACCTGTGCGCGACTCGCCCACAGACCAGCGCGTGCACAGGCAGCAATGTCCATGTGTGGAAGCATTTTCCAAAGCTCTCATGCCTGTCCCGCGATGCAGACAAAGAAGCAAGCTGACAGTTCTTCAGACGTGTGTATCGAGCTCATGAAGACTGGCTATCGTCGGCTAGTTTTCCAGCTAAGAATACGAAATCTCGGTGTAAGGTCCGAAGTACGACGGAAGATGCGTTATATGCACGTAGTTGCCACTTGCCACAATAAGACGTGTCGTTGCATTTGGCTTCAAAACCAGCGACAAACTTGAATGAGAAAGCAAGCTGACAGTTTCTCGTACACGTTGGAGGAGAGTGCTGATCTCAGCGGGCGAGTTCGACTGGAGTAGAGAACGCTATTGGGCTGCATTCTACCTTGTCTGCATGCCCCATGAAACGGTGTCGGGCGTATTTCCAAAAGCCAGCTAGGTGGTATGGCAATCGGTGCGATCTCCGGCTCTGCGCCTGTAAGGCATCGCGGAAGCATCTCCAGTCGGTAGATCCGGTGATTTCGTCGCAGGCGAGCTATCGTAGTTGTTGCACTGATGCTGAGCGAGCATCAGTGGGGTCGAAGTCGTCGGACGCGCCTGGATGTTGAAATTCAGAGTCGAGTGTGCGAAGTGTCGCGACCGTGAAGGCGGAATGGGGCTATTTCTGTTCGGTGAAGCAGTCGCACGTTCTGACAATTCCTCGATTGGAGCCAGCAAGTTGGCAGCGCAGCATTTGTCGTTCTTGCCAAAGCATAGCTGGCAGGAGACGGGGTGGAGAAACTAGAAAACCACCATACAAATGGTCGCCTCCAGACACGGGGTCCGGAAGCAGTGCAGTCAGAACGACCCATGGTTTTGGCGGCTATTTCACGGTTCACGAGGTCTTCGGCCTGAGGAACGACCGCATCCGGATTTTATGTTGTGAGGAGCCTCATGTGTCCATCGAACGTGATTGCCAAACACTCATCAGCTGAGCGGCGCTGGCACACGATGGCCATCTCGACGCAGCAAACGAGCATAGACAACAGCATACCATATCCCATAGGCGAGAAGATTGAGAGTAAATCGCGCGCATAATCCTGCAGTTTGACGTGCTGTTTATTGGTTCAGTTCATTAATCTATAAACATCGTCGTGCTTGGCAAATGACGTCCTGGTGGGCAGCTGCGAGGCAGTGAGACCTGATCCTGGCTGACTTGTTCTTGTCCATGCGATGTTTCCCTGTGACAAGTCTTCCGCAACCACAGCAACCTCACTCTTCATGCGCTGCCTTATTCTGAGGTAGACGTCGCCAACCTCCTTCTCTACCACTACCACCGACAACGACACCCTCTCCCACCACTGCCGATTCTTTTCAGACCAGCACCAGGCAACCCCCGCGATCATGGTGCTCGGTCATGGTCATAGGAAGAACTCGGTGACAGGGAGCAGTCGGGGCTCGATTGAGGGAGAGCGCAGCGACACTGAGGGCGCCGATGGCGACCAGACCGTCGTCAGCGAAGAACAGGGCAATGTCCTCACTCACATCATATCACAGCTGCGGCCTGGAGCCGACCTGTCCCGCGTCACGCTGCCTACGTTCATCCTCGAGCCGCGATCGATGCTGGAGCGTATCACGAACTTCATGGCACATCCCGAGACCCTTCTGCACCTGCCCACCATCGACGACCCAGTTGAGCGGTTTGCGGCAGTCACCAAATTCTACCTCTCCGGCTGGCACATCAAGCCACCCGGTGTGAAGAAGCCTCTGAACCCCATTCTTGGTGAGGTCTTCACGGGATACTGGGACTACCCTGATGGGACCAAGGGGTACTATATCAGCGAGCAGACGAGCCACCACCCTCCCAAGAGCTCATACTTTTTCATGGCACCCGAACATAACATCCGGATCGATGGAACGCTCAAGCCACGTAGCAAGTTCTTGGGCAACAGTGTGGGTAGCTTCATGGAGGGCATCGCGGTGATGCGCTTCTTGAATCGAGGCGAGAGATACTTCATCACTCAGCCCAACATGTATGCACGAGGCATCCTTTTCGGCAAGATGAAGTACGAGCTGGGAGATCATGCGATCGTTAGGAGCCCAGAGTTGGATTTGGAGGCAGACATTGAATTCAAGGTCAAGGGATGGGTCGGCGGAGGATACAACGCAATCGCGGGGTTCATCAAGAAGAGCAGCACGGGCAAAAATTTGTTCGAGCTGAGCGGGCACTGGAACGAGAAGATGTACATCAAGGACCTTGCCACAGGAAAGAAGAGCGAATTCTTCGACGCAACCACGGCCAAGCCGAGCATTCCGAAGGCTCGGCCTCTCGAAGAGCAGGCACCGCGAGAGTCGCAGAGGCTGTGGCACGCAACAACACAAGCTATCAAGAAAGCCGATCAAAAGACGGCAACGGATGAGAAGAGCAAGATCGAGGACGAACAGCGGCGGGAGGCAGCGGAGAGAGGAGACACGCCGTGGCAGCCGAAGCTCTTCCGCGCAGTACCGCCTGGTGATGAGGAGAACCTGGACTGGATCATCGATGCAGAAGTTGACCATAGCGCACCCGTCCAGAAGCAGGTCGAACAGATCCTGGCCATTGCCCCGGTACTGCCTGGACAGAAGCACAGCGAGGCGTTCGACGAGGCCGAAAAGCTCCCTTCTCAACAAGGGAAGACATTGCCGCCACAGAATGGAGCGCAGCAAGAGAAGAACGATCTCATCGACTTTGGGCAGAACGACGGAGCAAATGACAGCGGAGCCGCAGCTCTTCAACAAGCAGAGCGGCAACCCACAAACGCATCCGCAGAGTCTGCTCCTGCGCGGGCGGAGGCTGTGGGCAGCTCGGGAGCTGGTCAATTGCAAGAACCACTTGTGCCGACACAGAGTACCCCTGCTGCTGGTGTTGCAACGCAGCCTCTCGACTATCGAAATCCGACACGTCCCGGCAAGGCCCCGAGCGGAGATGAGCTGCGGAGGCAGGACAGCATAGGCGGGGAGGATGTCTTCCATGATGCAGAGTCATGAGAGGGCTAGAGTATTTTGCGGAAACGAACTTTCTGGGGCGTATGGACTTCTATGACGATGACAATGGACCACGGGCTTCGTTTCTCCCAACTAGATTGCAGTTCCAACACGACATGCAGTACGCGGATGGGACCAAGCACTGGGCATGGTCATGAAGCGGGAGCACGCAGCACATACAGCGGGCCTTTCTTCCTTCCTTTATCTTCCTTCCATTCAGGACCGTTGCAGCGGAGCGGTGTAGGGCAGCGAGGGGCAGATAGAAAAAGGCAAACGGATCGGGGTGTTTTGCAACGAATAGCATGAGCACAGTAGTCACGGGCATTTTGCGATGCACCAATTCCGAAGCGTTTCTTCAACAGAGCCATTGCGCTTCGTTTAATCATGACGGACAATTCCATGTCCCTTTTCTTTGGATTCAGACGTGCTGTAGTGAGATTTCACCTCCCAGAATGAAGGTGCCTCAGGATATGAGCTCGCGTCAGTTTCGTGAAGCGGCGCTCGGCCAACCTGCCTTTTGAGCTGCAGCTTGGACAGCTCGCTCGCATGTGAAAGTTGGAGATGAGATCAATGCCTCGTGAAGTTCACAATTAACCACTGCAAAATCCCAGACCGCATCTCTGGCCTTGTGGAGATATTCTTCCGATTTCTATCACGTGCTGAAGCGCTGGCTGATCCCGCCTCGCCTCACGCTTCACCGCGCCTGACGCTCGAAAGCTGCATCTCCCCGCGCAAACGGCTTCCCTTCACTTCAGTGGCTGGCGCAAGTCGCGCATTAGTCGCATAGCAAAATGTCCACCGATCCTCGACGGCGACCTCCTCCGCCTCCGCCACCGCCCGAACCCGCCGCACCCACCATGGACGCCGCCCGCGATCCGCAAACCGCAGACGAAGCCGCGAGCCGGCAACAGGCCATCACAGACCAAATTACCACAGGCGGTGGCCCTCCGCGACCAACTCCGTCGCCGGTATCTGTGTCAGGACAGCAAGAGCAGACATCAGAGGCCAGCCAAGCGCAGAACACCGGGAACAGCTTCAAGCTCCGCTTTTGCACCGTCTGCGCCAGTAACAACAATCGCTCGATGGAAGCCCACCTCCGCCTGACCACAGCACCCTCCCCATATCCTACTATCAGCTTCGGAACTGGCAGTCTCGTTCGCCTGCCCGGACCCTCTATCAGCCAACCCAATGTCTACCAGTTCAATTCCACCAGCTACTCCGCCATGTACGAGGAGCTCAAGGAAAAGGACAAACGCCTCTATTCCGCCAACGGCATTCTGCCCATGCTCGAGCGCAACAAAAATGTCAAATGGGGGCCCGAACGCTGGCAAGATTGGAGACCTGGCGTTCCGCGCGTGGGCAAACGATTGATCAATGGTGCGTACACGGGTGATGATGTAGAGTGGTCACAGGATAAGGGCGCTCAGGGCACAGAAGCGGGAACGGTGGATGTGGTGATAACGTGTGAAGATCGGTGTTGGGAAGCAGTGGTGGATGATTTGCTCAACAGAGGCTCGCCTTTGAATCGTCCTGTGCATGTCTTCAACGTGGACATTAAAGATAACCATGAGGAGGCATTGGTGGGAGGTGGAGCGATCCTGGAGTTGGCAGACAAGCTGAATGAGGCGGCGAGAGAAGAGAGAGGGGATCTGGTCAGGAACGGTGGCAGTGCGGCAGCTTTTGACCAAGGGAGTGCAGGCGCAAGAGCAGGATTTGATGAGAGGGTTCCAGACATTTTGGCTGAGTGGCAGGAGAGGTGGCCACAATTGCCGGCGTTGTGGACATTGGCGTGGTTATGAAGCGAATAAGATGGGCGCTTCTATGGCGAGGAGGGAGTGCTTTCTCCAGCATGGCATGCCTGATCATTGCGTTACTGCGCGAACACCGGCGTTCGAGCTGCAGTGACAGCTTTGTACTGTGCGCAAGCATACGCAATCAGGAGAGGCACACGATGAGCACAATGTGTCACTACTGGTCGGCTCACAAGTATCGGCCTCAATTTTTGATGCTCGAGGCAGATGTCTGCGTTACCGACGAGCTCACTCGAGAGTTGGCAAAGTCGTCTGCGAGCGGCTGAGTCGCATTGGTAAGTACACATAGGTACCGCACCCGGTCCACATCCCTTTGTAGCCAAATCACGCAGGCCTTGTTGTGGCATTGTATCGAAGACGAGGAGTAGCAGCGTGAGGGGGACTCATCTCCCTAGACTGGCAAAGGAGACGGATTGCGCTTATTGTGAGAGACGCCGTAGGGCAATCATTCAGGTGAGGTTCAGCGTGTCACTGCAGATTGGCATGCCAATCTTCTCAGTGCCGATGTATACATCGAATATTAGGCATTTACTCTGCAGCATACCAGGCCCGTCTGCTCTTGCGATCTCTGCTCTGCATACGGTCCTGAGCTCCGAGTCTTGTTCAAGAATGTTTCATTCTGAAAAGAGAGGAGCTGCTTCATGCCATATCGGGCTCATCTAACGTTACACTCGAGATGCAACGTTAGCTATAGTCTATACAATGTTTAGTCCCGTTCTCCATCACCATCGATACGAAAAATAGCTGTTCCTAGATTTTGACGCTAGCATCGTCAAGATCGGGCCCGATGCGTGGCAATGGATCCGATCTGCAGGAACCACGATCTCATCTCCATGAGCTCGGGCCATGCTGACGTCTTCCAATCCTCTCCGCCGAAACAACGATCTAGATTTCTTTGTTTTGAAATGTTCTCCTGTGCAACATCTAGCACGCGATGACCGCGTGGCTCGACAAATACTAGGAAAGGTGAATGAGACTCGCAACGAGAGCACTCCAAGCTGGACTCTTCGCTCGACCAGCAGCTATACTCGTCCAGCAAGCAAGAAGATCTCACGCTGTCACGAAAATGCCTTCCATTAAACGTAGAGCGACATCGCCTGTGCGCCCCACAGGTCCTTCCCCAAGCAAGAAAAAGATCAAGACCGAAGATCGAGACGATGGCATTCCCCTCGCCGAAAAACATGGCATTATCCAACGTGACTTTTACCCACCCGAAATGAGCAACGAACGATGCGCACAATACAACAATAACGAGATTCCGCGCCCAATCGAAGTTCTCAACACCGCTCTTTCGTCTACCAAGTCTGCCCGCGAGAAGATCCCACCTGGCTCATCCGTTGTCCACTGGTTCAAGCGAGATCTCCGACAATCAGATAATCGCTCACTAGAAGCAGCGAGTAAATTCGCCAAGAAGCATGGCATTCATCTGATCTGCATGTTTATTGTTTCGCCGGAAGATTACCAGGCGCATCTGACAAGTCGTGCACGCGTGGACTTTGACTTCAGGAACTTGGAGGTGTTGAAACAGGAATTGGCAGAGAAGGACATTCCTTTATTTGTGGAGACTGTTGAGAAGAGGATGGATGTGTTGAGATTTGTGTTGGGTAAGTGTGAGACTTGGGGCGCGAAGCATCTGTTTTGCAACATCGAGTATGAGGTGGATGAGTTGAGGAGGGAGGCGAAGTTGGTGAAGAAGGGTTTGGAGAAGGGAGTGAGTGTCGAGTGCTTACACGATGATGTGGTCGTTCCGCCCGGATCACTGAAGACGGGAGGTGGGAAGCAGTATAGTGTTTATTCGCCTTGGTATCGAGCTTGGGTGAAACATGTGCATGAGCATCCGTATCTGTTGAGGGAGAGTGAGCCGCCCGCAGCGAACGATAAAAGCGCAAGGGAGAAGTTCAAGGATGTCTTTGAGAGCGCAATTCCCCCTACGCCAGCGAACAAGGCCCTCGCGGAAGAAGACAGGAAACGACTGGCATCACTCTACCCTCCCGGCGAACACGAAGCACACGAACGTCTAGGTCGCTTCATCGAACAAAAAGTCACCGCATACAAAGACGAACGCAACCTCCCCGCCGCGCAATCCACCTCCAACCTCTCCGTCCACTTCTCCGCCGGCACACTCTCCGTTCGCACCGCCATCCGCGCCGCCCGCACAGCAAACAGCACTCCCAAACTCGATCTCGGCAACGAAGGCATCAAAACCTGGATCTCCGAAATCGCCTGGCGCGACTTCTACAAACACGTCCTCGCCCATTGGCCCTACATCTGCATGTCCAAACCCTTCAAATACGAATACTCTGACGTAGAATGGGAATACGACGATGCTCTCTTCGAGAAATGGACTTCTGGCATGACCGGTTTCCCGATTGTCGACGCTGCAATGCGTCAATGCAAAGAAATGAGCTGGATGCATAATCGCTGCCGCATGATCGTCGCTTCATTCCTCGCCAAAGATCTCTTGCTCGATTGGCGACAAGGGGAGAAGTACTTTATGGAGACTTTGATCGATGGTGATTTTGCGAGTAATAATGGTGGATGGGGGTTCAGTGCTTCGACAGGTGTGGATCCACAGCCTTACTTTCGGATCTTTAATCCGCTGTTGCAGAGTGAGAAGTTTGACCCGGAGGGCGAGTATATCAGGAAGTGGGTGCCGGAGTTGAGGGATATTAAGGGTAAGGCGGTGCATGAGCCTTATGCCAGGGGCGCGGCGAAGGAGGCGAAGAAGAATGGTTATCCGGAGCCTTGTGTGGAGCATGCGAAGGCCAGGGCGAGGGCGCTGGAGAGGTATAAGAGTGGATTGGGGAGGGGAACTGCGAATGTTGGAGGAGGGGTGCATAATTGATCTGGTGAAGTTGCAGAGAACAGATGTTGATAATTGAGCAAGAAGCTGCTAAGCGAATTTTCTCGATGGTAAGAACGAGTTAACTTTATGCTTCTTTGAATTTTCGAACCTCTATCGAACATCGACCTCTATTGAACGTCTGCGATCGAAGACCTACTCCTTAGCTGCCTTCTCGGGTCACAAGGCCCCCTTCCTTTATGCGTTCGAGTGAGAAACGTGTTGAAGTTCTCCAGACATCTCATCGCCTAGACGTGCCATCATCTGGCTTCCAAAACGCTGAACTCGTGTCAAGCGTCAGGACTCGCGAGCGCCTCGCATACGGACTCAGTGCTCAAGTGGCTGGGGTTTATCTGGAGATGTCGTTGAAGTAGAATTGCGGCAACGCAGCATGACGAGACTCAGCCTTGCTGTCACTACACAATGGACTTCTGAAAGAACAGGGAGGCAAGCCCAGGAGGAGATGATATTGACAATCTCAATGGACTCTCTTGTCGCTCCAGG
Source organism: Cercospora cf. flagellaris (assembly GCA_005356885.1). NCBI lineage: Eukaryota > Fungi > Ascomycota > Dothideomycetes > Mycosphaerellales > Mycosphaerellaceae > Cercospora > Cercospora cf. flagellaris. The sequence goes on from RJLU01000002.1 coordinate 1,478,851, forward strand.
AGGTCCGGCCTGGTCGCCTCAACCAGTGTTATGAGGACGCCAGTGGCAGCAGGAGGTTCAGAGAACGAACGGCACAGCTCTCGAAATCAGGAGAAATGTCCAGCCTTCCAACATGAATAACGGCCTAGAGGTCAATCCTTGTGATTGATGTAAAGCTGTTCCTCGATATGTGACCCAGCAAACCCTCCTCTTATGCCAGCAGCCTCCAGCGATTGCGTGAGGGCTAAATGTAGCACGTGTTTGCAGTGGCATTTGGCGAGATTGGACTATTGTATCTGGCTATGGACCGGAAGTGGTGGCTGTGTGGAATTTTGATGGACGTCGAATCTGCTCAGTGGGCCGTGTCCTTCGTGGACAGTTGCTGTTTCAGTGCGGCGAGGTTGGCGCGCTGCTGGCATTTGCTGCGTCCTGGGCGGCATGTCAGCAACTCGCGTTGGGTAATCATTGCTGGTGGGCAAGCCCTGGGCCTGTCTGGCGCAGCGCGAACAGGAGGAAGCACTGCGTGCAGAAGGCTTTGCCGCTTTTGAGACAGCGCTTCGGTTGTGTGTATGCAAAGTAGGATCGGCGTGTCTGGCAATTTGGACGCACGACTCTCAGCCGTCCAGGAGTTCATTGTGGTGATGGTGATGTGGGTGGAGAAGGGACCCAGCTCAATGAGGGCAGCTGTCGACAGAAAGGCATGCTTTGCTGGGCTTGCCTTACCATATAAGCCGCTCACACATTGCGATGTTGTCAGGGGTGCGGCCCACCATCAAGATATCGCTCGCTGAGAGGTAATAGTTCTGTACAGCGAACATTGCGCAATGGTGTGGTGCACGTAGAACCTTTGGCACCGTGACTTAGACCTCTGCTTGCCGTTGAGCGCCTTGGGAAGTGGTGCGGGCTGCAGCTGCATTCAATACATGAATCGAGAAGACCTGGCTTTCAAAATATGCCTAAGTACCCCGGATTCCGGTTTGAGATTTATATATCTCAGATACCTAGCAGCAACCAATGCGAGTACCGGAGATGGGTTGCCGCGCCCTGCCTTCGAGAAAGCAGTGTTAGTGCAGTCGGTTAACATCCAACAGACCTGTCATATCAAACAAGGCGCCCCTCCCTTGTCACATAGAACACCGAGTTCATCTTTTTTGCTTCCCGGACCGAGATTCATATGTGGACCGCGATGATTTTTTTGCTCTATGCCACGGTGCTGGAAAGTGTTTGGTTCGATATGCTCGTCTTTTTGCCTTGTGATCTGCCTTTAAAGCTGGCTGTTGACGCTGAGGGTCGGAGTTACGGAGGTGATGTGGTACTGATCGTTCAAAATTCATGACCACAACACTACCAACACCATCACATCCAACGCAGCAACTTCTGTTTTGCGTCCACAGTCTCTCTGACAGTGCATTGAACGATGGCACCGCATGCGCAGACTCTGATCTGAATTGCAGCTCGCGGTTCCGTGAGACGCGGCATCAGTCCATCAATCGATGAAAGTCCACGGCCGGATCGAGGACAACATGTGCTGGCAAACACTCTGTCCATCCCTCCGACAGAACGCCAGACAGTGGCACCGAGTGCGCTCACTCCAACTTGAAACGCAGCTGAAAGTTCCATGGAAACAGCTCATCAACGGTGAGAGTCCTCGGCCACGCTGGCGAACACCACCAGAACCACCGGTTTGAGCGCAGCAACTTCTCCTCTGCACTGAGAGTCTCTCTGACGACAACACACTGAACAGTGGCATGGCGTGCGCGCATGCAGATCTGAACGGCAGCTCGCAATTCCACGAGGAAGGCGACATCAGCCCACGGATCGATGGAAGTCCTGCGCCGCTCTCGCGGACGACATGGGCAGACAAACCACTTGGAGACCTGCGTACTGAGCGCAGCAACTTCTCTTTTGCACTGACAGCCTCTCTGACGATAGCAAACTGGACAGTGGCAGCGCATACGCGAATGCAGACTTGAGCGGCAGCTCGCGATTCCATGAGAAAGGCAACATCAGTCCCGCGATCGATGAAAACCCTCCGCCGCCATTGCGGACAACGTGCGCTAGCGAACCACACAAAGACCAGGGGATTGAGCGCAGCAACTTCTCCTTCACGTCGAGGGGCTCTCGAAGAGCACACTGAGCCATGCCACCGCATGCGCATACCCCAACCTGAGCCACAGCTCGAGCTTTCGCGAGAACGGGTCCGCAATCCAGCATGAACGAAGGTCTTCTGCCACTATCGCGACTCTGCCGAGCAACAAACGACCGTAAGCAACATGGACATGGCTATCGCCGGTGGCCCCACAACCCATCGTCCCCGACAGCATTAGGGGCATTGGCAGTATTGGAAGAAGGAGAGCGGATACTGCGTGACTTAAGTTGAGTGCGGTGATGGCAATCTGGCTCTTCTGACGACTCGCCTGGGGCTGAGCTTGACGACGCGTCTTAATGTCCTGGTGTAAACCGAATCTTCTACCAGGATCGACCGGACAGGAGCATTCGCCGTCCAACGGACCCGACTCTTTCCCTTCAAACGCGACCCGTGTCTGCTCCGGCGCCGGATCCAGCCCATTGTAGGCGAGAACAGATCGAATTTGCAACGATGCTAACTTGGTACAGTGTCTGACTGACCCCGATCACCATCTTCCACCCGCTTCGGCCGGAAAGGCATCAGAGATCCTGACAGGCACGTTGCTTCCACCCCACCGAACGTGAAATCGATGGCGCCTAGAATCGAAGCCAACGCGCAACCTCCAGCGAGTCGCATTCAATCTTGCCTCAAGCATAGATCGTCTGCTCAACGAGTTGGTCCCGTAGGAGTCGGGCAAGAGGTCGTGAAGCGTCCGTGAAAGAGCAGAGACACTGAACGCAGAGGCACATCTTTGGGTTATTTGGATATGATAGGTCCAGTCATCGGGAAGTTCAGGACTCTGGCCGCAGATACAATGTACAAGCCGTTAATCTCTCAGCTCAAGGTGGACACGCCTGGTGACCGACGCCTCTCGGTCGTTCCTAGTGCGGAAGACACTACGCATACTGCTAGCTTCGGGACCGTACGTGAGAGCTAGGACAGCGGCTTCATTTATCATGCTATGCTTCGTCGAATACAATTCTTGGAAGCCTGCATCTTCGGCCCATTCGTTGCAGGGACGTCCATAATCTGCACCTCCATCCAGTTGCATTTCCACGCCGGCTATGCTATCGAGAACGCGGGCATCTTCTCAACCAGGATCGGAGGGCGCGAGGGCCTTCGAGAACAAGATGGCCCCTACGAAAGCCATGATAGAAGATGATGCGCTGAACGCACATTGTATGGGAACAAGTTTCACATTCGAAAAGAAGGGAGGAAGTCAGATGCGCTTGGCGCAAATGTGGATACCCTGCCACGGTCTTGCCTGAAAGAGGGAAGCCGCCAGAGCTTCGCGCTGGCGTCAAGGAAGCTTCGCAGTCGTCATGGCCGCTTGGTATGGCGAAGATGCGCAATAGCTTCGGCCAAGCTATAGCGCAATCGTTGGCCGTGCTTCGGCCAGCATGAGGATATATTGAACCAGCGTGAGTCTTCCTATCAGCCGCTGCATATCTATACTGACCATGGCGGAGCGCGACCTAGAGAAGCGGTCCATGATGGCGGGCGAACGTACGCCGCTCATTCAGACCGTGCCAGTAGCTGAAGAGAGAGATCGCTATCCCCATGCAAGGGTAGGTTTGAAAGCGCCAAAAGATGCCCTGAACCTTGGCTGATTAAAACCAACAGGTGCGGCGTATCTGTACCACGGTCATAAGCTCCGTCATCCTCCTAGCCGCGCTCGTGTTCCTGGGCATCGCTGTCACGGGCAACGGAGACATACTCACTGGCAAGCCTCGAACACAACCCGAGCACTTCGCGACCGCCGAACTCCCGCATCCAGCATGGCCTCAATCGCACGGCCTTGGCTATAAAGAGTTGAAGAGGGTGCTGCTTGAGACACCGGACGCAAAGAAGGCACGAGAATGGAGCCAATACTACACTGCGGGGCCACATCTGGCAGGGAAGAACGAAAGCCAGGCACAGTGGACCAAAGACCTGTGGAAGCAGTTTGGAGTTGATCATGCAGAGGTCGTCTCCTACGATGTCTACATCAACTACCCGCTGGACCACAGATTGGCGTTACTGAAGGACGGCGAGGTCGCATTCGAGGCTACGCTAGAGGAAGATGTTCTCGAGGAAGATCCAACCACAAACCTCACGCACAGAGTACCGGTCTTCCACGGTTACTCAGCAGACGGCGACGTGACAGGACAATTTGTCTTTGCCAACTACGGCACGTGGGATGATTATGAGGATCTGATCAATGCTGGCATCGATCTGAAAGGCAAGATTATCATCGCGAAGTACGGCCGCAACTTCAGAGGCCTCAAGGTCGCTCGTGCTTCACAGTTGGGTGCCATTGGCGTCGTCATGTACAGTGACCCCGGCGACGATGGCGAAATTACAGAAGAGAATGGCTACAAGACTTATCCCGAGGGCCCCGCTAGGAACCCAAGCAGCGTCCAACGAGGCAGTGTGCAATATTTGTCTTTTGCGCCTGGAGACCCGACTACGATCGGATATCCCTCAAAGCCTGGTGTGCCTCGCCAGTCTGTCGAGGGTCACATCCCGGACATTCCATCGATCCCAGTTTCGTACAAGGAGGCGCTGCCGATCTTGAAGGCGCTCAATGGACATGGACCCAAAGCCTCTTCTTTCTCAAAGTACTGGCAAGGAGGTGGTCTTGGCTACAAAGGTGTCGACTACAACATTGGTCCCTCACCGGAGTCGCTCACGATCAACCTGGTCAACAGGCAAGATTATGTGACGACTCCCTTGTGGAATGCCATTGGTGTCATCAATGGTACCGTCTCAGATGAAGTCGTTGTGATTGGCAACCACCGGGATGCCTGGATTGCTGGCGGTGCGGGAGATCCCAACTCTGGCTCTGCTGCTCTTAACGAGGTCATCCGTTCCTTTGGCAAAGCCCTCGAAGCTGGCTGGAGACCACATCGAACGATCGTGTTCGCGTCATGGGATGGCGAGGAGTATGGCTTGATCGGTTCTACTGAGTGGGTCGAAGAGTATCTGCCATGGCTCTCGGCAAGTACTGTTGCATACATTAATGTTGATGTTGGTGCTCAAGGACCCAACTTCAAAGCCTCCGCGGCACCTGTGCTCAACAAGGCCATTTACGAAGTGACAAGTCAAGTGCAGTCGCCAAACCAAACCGTCAAAGGCACGACTGTCCGGGACACTTGGAATGGCCATATCTCCACTATGGGCTCCGGTAGCGACTTCACGGCATTCCAAGACTTTGCAGGCATCTCTTCCATTGATATTGGTTTTGGAAATGGCCCGAATGATGCCGTATACCACTACCACAGCAACTACGATAGCTTCTATTGGATGGACAATTATGGGGATCCTGGCTTCAAGTATCATATCACGATCGCGAAGATCATCAGCTTGCTCGCAGCGAAGCTTGTTGAAGAGCCAATCGTGCAGTTCAATGCTACGGATTACGCCACAGGAGTGCAAAAGTATCTCGACAGCGTGAAGAAGGTTGCAGGGGAGCAGAAGTGGGACTTCTCGACGGTCAAGGATGCCTTCAAGCAACTCGACGAAGCTGCATCATACTTTCACGACGCCTCTGTCGAATTTGACGCTTCCGCTACGCGCCTGGAAGAACACTTGAGCGATGCGACGATCTCAGACAAGAGAAAGAAGGCCATCTATCAAGCGGTCAAGAAGACGAACAAAAAGTACAAGTTCTTGGATCGTCAATTCTTGCATGCTGGTGGGTTGGACCAGAGGAGTTGGTTCAAGCATGTGGTGTTCGCGCCCGGCAGATGGACCGGATATGCAGGGGCTACGTTCCCGGGACTTGTGGAGTCTCTGGAAGATCACGACGAGAAGAACTTGCAAAAGTGGGTGGGCATCATTGCGGCGCGCATCTATGCTGCTGCGGAATTGCTGCTCGAGAAGTAGCATCAGATATGTAGAGAACGTATCCATTCGCAAGTCGGTGCGGCTGCGTCGTGACCGTGCCGCTACATTGACTTTCAGCCAACCTCGACGCGCCTGTCCCATTCCAAAGCAAGTGCTGTGTGAAGTAGATCGTGACAATGCTAGTCTTCATGATCAACCTGCGCGCCCTGAATTGCAGTATCGCTTGCCCATCGACAGCATTCGCGGAGGATGGATGATGGATTGAGGCGGGAACTCGAGTTTCCCTGGCTGAAGTGAAGATACTCGCGCGTTTGCTCTCGGCAGCTGCAGCATTTCCGTCGTTGCACGAACACCTCGCGAGTCTTCTGTCATTGACCGTCTCTCACTGCACAACGACGACACAACCATCATTCCAGTCTTCGCCCGTCGCGCCATCTCATCACACAACCACCATTCAGTCTTTGCCCGCACGACGACAAAACCACCAATTCAGTCTTTGCCCGTCACGGCATCTCATAACAAAACCGCCATACCAGTCTTTGCCCGCCGCGCCATCTCATAACACACCAAGGCACGACCGTCTCAACCACAACACACCAAGGCAAGACCGGCGCGCACCACGAAACTCCTCTCGCCATCATCGCCGTCGTCCATACCACTACCGCCAACCCATCGTCACCACCAAAACCACTTCCACCCTCGACATGGCCTTTCTTCTCTACGGCAACGCAACCGACCCTTTCGTCGGCTTAAACGTCAGCGAAGGCGAACAATTGATCCACACCCTTCGCACCGTCGCCGGATCCTACCAACTCCTCCCCGGCCCCAACATCGAATACGAAGACCTGCGCGACATCATCGAGTGGAGCGCCTGGATCTACCAGGGCCGCGGCGCCCTTAAGATGGCCAAGGTCCTGCGGGACACATTGTGGCGGAGGAAGCTCTGCGGAGCGGAGGAAGACATGTGGTTCCGCTTCACGCTGGAGAAGTAAGTAGATCGATTCAATGATCAATTGGCGAAGGATATTAGGCTGACAACGTGTGTTTCTCTGATTTAGGTGGCTGATCCACGGCGCCGGGACTGCAAACGGCCTGTCGTGGACAGAGCGCGACAGATTGGCGGAGAAGATGGACGAGCTGTACGCCACCACGGCGTGATTTTGGCGTTGTTTCTTGCTGTTTGTTTGTTTCTGCGAAGCGTCTATCGGCTACGGCCACAAAAGTTCAAATGCAAGCGGATCGCTTTTCTCCGTGACATTGAGACAATACCCTCCTCTTCTCATTTCTCCGATGGACGACAAAGAGCTGAGCCCAGCGATTTGAATCTCAGTCACTGAGTGGGTCATGTCGTGGGCTGGAGAGCGAAATGACGCAGTGACACACTTACAGAGGCTCTGACATTTTGGCTGTATCCCAGGTACCCATAAACGCTTGGCCGAGAGAAATCTTTCCGCGGACACATCGGAGTCTGCGACAATGACTGTGTCAATCTCGTTCACACCATCATTCTCAACAAAACAAGCAAGCTGAATGCCACTAGATGTGCAACCGCTCCGTAACAGTAGGTCTTCCGATATGTAGAGCAGGCGTTGCCAACTGACCGCTCTCAGAAGAACTTGCCACCTCTAAGCCATCGAATATCCAATCGTTCGCCGGCATCGAGGCAAGCTGCGTGAAGAGCAAGCGTTGCAATATGATCTACCTCTGCGGACAATTGAGCATTCGAGCCATTGGAAGTCGAAACGCCCCAGGATCGCCGCGGTGCCACTGAATGGAAGCATGCGGTGCTGTCCCCATTCTCCATTGAAAGGCCAAGATGCGAGCCACTGGGTACACAGAATTGCCCTGAGCGAATGAGAATGCTCTGGCGGAAGCAGGACCTGTTCAACATCTTTCTCTGTGGAACGCCCCAATCGTGAGCCATTAGGCATGAAAAATTGCCTCGAGCGCATGCGAATCGTCCAACGGAAGCAAGTGCTCTGTATAATCACTCTCTGCGGAAAGTCCAGGCTGCGAGCCACTAGGCATACAGAAACTCCCGGACCACGCGAGGAACATCCAATGGAAACTGGTGCTGTCTGATAGCCTTCTCTGTGGGACGCGCCAGCTGTGAGCCATTAGGCCTGGAGAAGTACTCCGAACGCATACGAATCATCCAGCGGAAGCAGATGCCATCTACCACCACTCTCTGCGCCAAATCCAGGTTGCGAGCCACTAGGCATGAAGAAACGCCCCGAGCACACGCGAGCCATCCAACAGAAGCAGTCCTTGGGGGCGGGCTCACCCACAAACACTGCTCGTACACTTGAAAGCAGTAGCAAAAAACAGCATTCCCACCCACTGATTACATCTCGTTTCCCACTCCGGATTTGTAATATTCTTCTCGGGAACACAATCCCCGACATGCGCTCCATCCTTATCGTTCACCGTATACCCTCCATCATTTCCTACTTTGACGAAATCCAGCTGTCCAGATCCACAAATTCCCGCAGCAGAGCTCACGAAAAGATCACCAGCGAAAGGTGCCATGGTTCCGTTGTGGATGTAGTTGTTGTCTTCGGCGTGGATGAGATGCGAGCAGGTGAAGGGAGCTTCTTTGGTGGTGTTTGAGATATTCGAGAGAACCTTGGGCCCCCGAGCGCAGCGCTTGAGTGGGAAGGCGCCCATGCAAACGGATGTGTTGGAGACGAAGAAGTCGGCTGCAATTGGAGTGGCGAAGAGGAATGTCAGCAGTGCTGCTGCTGTGCACAGTGGGGATCGCATCTTTTCGGTGGGGGTTCTTGAATTTTTGGAGGCTGCAACTCGCTTGGAACTGAGATGAAGATGACTTTTTTCAACAGGTGTGTCGTATTCAGGTTCTCTCGATTTTGTCCTGCTCGTAGTTCAACTTGAGTGTGACGATGGAACCACGCTTCAACAGCAAACGGACCTTCCGCTTCTACAAAGTGGCGGCCAGAGCGCCATACAAGTAGTCACCCACTCACCGCAATCCTATCATGCCACCCCACCCCGGGCAAGACATAGCTCCCCAATAGAAAGAGCTGCCATAAGCCAGGCTGCATGTCGAAGACAGCACTAAGACCTGCATAATGGTGTTCGTGGAGGCGCAAGATTGATTCCTTGAAAGTCTAAATTGTCAGCCTTGCCAGCTCAGCCTTGCACCAGCTCATTGAGACATTCGATTATTACGCTGTGAAATGTCTTTCATGGTCGTGGAACAGGGAACGAGACATTCTTGCAGTGTTGTGCGCAGCGTATGCGGCATGGGTGGCCATTGCGATTGTATCTTGCACACATTCAGGTCTGTTGCTGTGTGCCGACCGCATCACGCGAATGCGTGCGCCAAAGTATCTCCATCCTACGAGGCTACGCCAGACGCCTCTTTCCAGAAGCAGAGCTCTCAGCCCCGAGGTCCAGATCCATTGCAGACCTCTCGTCGAATGGAAGGACAGCACATTATTGCTGCTACTATTTCAGGAAAGACGGCATATCGAGGTCGACGCCAATTCCATGTCTTGATAGCGAGTGTGGTGTTTGCAAGTAATGATGATGAAACCAGGAAGACGTGGAGACAGAAAGAGTGAAGTGTCGCTGGCAGGCCCAGGCTCCTGGGTCGCGGGTCGCAGCTCACGGGCAAAAGCGGTGGGACATTGTGGTTGCGCAGGCGGGCCGTGGTTCCTCTACACTGGGACCAGGATATCCTTGAACACAAGGTTCGTAAGAGATGGCAAAGGGCAATTGCTTTGGAAGATGATGCACGCTCTTAAATGACGACCCATCACGATCAGCCGCGAAGATTTCGTTCCATGTTCTACTGTGGACATCTGCCCTCAGCCGCGTTGACATCCGAAGCATTTGTCTGCTCGGCCGAAGTCCTTCTGTCTCGATCCAGAAATACCAACTACGTTCTACATCTGCAACTTCTTTACTGTAGAGCATGTTGGCTGCCAAAGCCAATGCTTCGCATGACGGCTTCTGTACAGGAACGCCAAAGCTGACTGATGCGCTGACCAATATCCCACCTGCGCGGTTCTCACATTGCCGCGACGCGTGATAATCGAGGTGCAGTCTGCGATAGAGGAGCACCTTGTTGCTCGGCCGAGAGTGAATGCTGTGACACAGGATCAAGAAGCGTCTGATCTCAGTGCTTGTCAGCATGTTTGAAGAGCTTGAATTGCTCGGGGTGACATGCGGGTGCACATATACCTTACTCTCAGTCGTGCTCCCGGACGTTGTCTTCATTCAACCCATCGTTGACTTTCGCGGCATCCCGACTCACATCGTCTCTGCCGATATGCGCAAATTCTTATTGTTGACTGCACTAGCAAGTTTGCATGGCCTAGGTTCCGCGCAGGAGACAATCAACCGTACTTTGACCCAAGGCTGGGGCACTGTGTCTTCGCAAAGGAGATACATCAATGCTACGCAAGCACAGGCTGTGATTGAGGCTGGTGTGAAGCAGTCTATGTCCATTGGGTACTGTCGTCCTGTACTCGCGCCGTGTCGTGGTCGTAAGCTGATTCCTACTTACACAGAGTACCGAACAACATTGCTGTTCTCGATCCTTCGGCGCAACTGGTCGCCTTCCTACGAATGGACAATGCCTTCTTGAGCAGCATAGATATCAGCGTCAAGAAAGCCAAGACTGTGTCATTGTTCAATGGGCTTTACCCCTCGAGTGTCCTGTACAATGTTTCTGAGCCAGGTGGCGATATTTATGGCATTGAGCAGACGAATGGCGGACTAGTTGTCTTTGGGGGCGGCCAGCCAATTGTTGACCTTGAGGGCTATTGGATTGGCTCGGTGGGAGTTAGTGGAGGCACGAATGAGCAAGATGTTGATGTCTCTGTTGCAGCCGCTGGGAGTGTCGGCGTAAGGAGCGCTTGAGTGGTTGATGGTGCAGTTTTCTCGGCACGCTAGGACTTTGGTATGAAGGGAGAATAGCGCGAAGGCTGTGGCTGTGAAGGCATACCTTATTAGACAGCTCCAAGGCCCGATTCTGGTCGAGCGGGGAAATTGGCGTACACTTTCATGAGCCTTTCAACGCCATACTGCCAATGATGAAAGCTTCAGCTTCCTTCCCCAGCTGCAGTGCTTCGCCTTTCTTGGGCGCATCTAGACGATAGATCTTGCGAATCCTGGCGGGATCGTGCATGGTGGCTAGGCTCTCGTCTGAGAGTGTCGTGGGCTTGCCTTGAACGTTTTGCACGAGATGCTCCTCAATGGTGGACCTTTCGCCGCCAACTTTGATAGCAACGATGTTACTGCTGCTGTCCTGTACGCCGAATCTGCGGAACGACTCTCCGATCTGGCAGAGTGAATGTGAGCATGCTTGATGTGATAGCATAGGACATAATCTAAGTCAACTATTGCCCCACTTACGTTGTTGTTTGGTGACATGGCAAAGACTATTTCCGAATGCACATTGTGACTCTTCATGCGGCCCTCGAGCTGGTCGTTAATGGCTCTCCAGCACGCCGAGAGTACGTGAGTCCTTGAGAGCAGCACCGACGCATCGAGGAAAGCATATTGAAAGTCGGTATTGCCGTCGAGGAGCTGCTGGCGCAGGAATGAGGCGTTTTGCACGTCGGTGAATAGGACCACGTGCAGCGGGTGGTTGGGCAAGTGAGGCAGCTGTATGGTCTCCATGTTGGAGTGCTGCAGGCTGGATTGGAAGGGCAAGAGTCTCGATGCGGGCGGTGCTCTGGACGGCATGAACTGGTTGTGGGATAAGGTGCGGCTCGCGTGCGCAGAGGAAGTTGCGATTCCAATCAATCGTGAGGGCCACACGGCAGAGCTCCCATTTGGGCCCTAGCGCAACGAGTGCTGAGCGATCTGGACCGGCGCCCGTCGAGCTCGCAGCGTGTTGTTTTTGGCGGCCAGAATCGACGCCGCGCCGTAATGGGCACGCAGCAGGCAAGAAAGCGGCGCAGAGGAGGATGGGCTACGTCTTGGGAGGGCGAGTCGGGGCAGCATAAGCATAGCAGATCATATCCACCCCGACTGCTGCGTCTCTGCAACGCACAATTTGGCTCGGGCATCTCTGGCTCCGCGTTGTGAAAGGGCTCGCTTCCCTATACGAGGTTTCGAACCACGCCCATAGATCGGCAACTTCCACCGCGCCCGGAGCATGTCTTCGTCGAGCACGCTCAAGCGGCCGGGAGACTCCGACGACGGTGGCAGTGGAGTGGGCAGCAGTGGCAGCAACTCGCACAGCACGCCGCAGCCTGCCAGCAAAATCCCGCGGACGGAGGGCCACTCCAATGGCACCGGCAGCAGCACCACGTCCACGGCTACGACTAATCACGCCGCCCTGAACGGCACTGGCCACCAGCATGACGACTTTGCGGCCGCGTCCAGCGCTGCTGCTCCGCCCAGTAGTTCCAAGAAGAAGTCGGCGGGTTCATCGCGGACAGGCCAGGCCTGCGACCGCTGTAAGGTATGCGACCACTCTCACCCGTGTGACTTTGAGTCTATCGCCGTGCTCGTCGGATGATATATATTGATCCATGCTGCGTCCACCAGGTGCGTAAGATTCGCTGCGATGCGCGCCCCGGAGGCTGCTCGCCATGCATCCAGAACAACACCGAATGCAAGACGACCGATCGCATCACGGGTCGCGCGACATCGCGTGGCCACACCGAGAACCTCGAACATGAGAATACTACGATGAAGATGTACATTGTCGAGCTGCAACAGCAACTGCGGGACGGTGGGCTAGAGCCCAAGGCAGCGCCGTCGGCACAGAATTCATACGGACAGTATTGGGGCCAGCAGGCAGAGTGGACGGGGTCATATCCAGGACAGAACGCGCTGTCGGTCAGTCCGCAGATACGCAACGAGCGCCAGACTCCCCAGGGCTCCCTCCTGCCCGACTTCCGCTCAGGATGCATTGGCGACAACTATCTGGGCGTCTCGTCGGAGAACAGCTGGCTGAGTCCCATCGAGGGCACATCGCTCGCCCTGTTCGGCACCAAGATCGATCTGGCTGAGTTCATGCCCGCCGACTCGGATCCTGCCTTCAGTGCCATGTCCTATCGCACATTCCTCAGTCACGCATTCGGGCGACACCAGGTCTTCCGACCAGAACTTCCCGCCTATGAGCAGTGCAAAGTGTATGCCGAATGGTACTTCCGATCGATAGGACAATTCATCCCGGTCCTGCACAAACCCGACTTCATCGCGCTTCTCTACAAGATCCACCATGAGCACTATCAGCCCAAGCCGGCCGAGAATGTCATGGTACACATGGTCCTGGCCACGCTCAACTTCCAGTTCGCGGCGCGCAATTCCAACGAGCAAGCGCGTCAGGACTCCATGAGCCACTACCACTACGCGTGCAGTCTCATTCCCGACCTCATCACAGGCCACACTCTTGCAGACATTCAAGCGCTGGCTTTGATCTGCTCCCAGCTGCGGAATCAGCCCAAACCAGGCGCCGCGTGGATGTTCACGAATCTCGTACTGGGCTTGGCTGTGGAATCTGGTCTCCATCGCTCTGCCAAAGCGTGGCCGAACTCAGGCGTGGACCAGGATCCACATCATCTGGAGATGCGAAAGCGAACATTCTGGTCACTGCTAATCTTCCACGTGCACATCAGTGGAAAGCTGGGCCGCCCGATGCCATTGCGCTTAGAGGACTTTGACATCGAAATGCCGGAGGCAATCCCTGACAATCTGCCTGAGGAGAACTCGACCAAATGGAAAGACTGTTCCTTTCGCGCGGCGATTGAGGGTTTCAAGCTTCTGAGAATCATGTTGCAGGTCTACTCCACTATCTACTCGATAAAATCGACTGGACAGTACGAGATGAACGTGCGTCACCTGGAAAAGGAGTTGGAAACATTTCATGATCAGCTTCCGCCTGAGTTCCGTGGAGGACCACAGACACGAGACGAAGATCGCGTGTCTGCGTACTATCTGGACATGGGCGTCGCAGAGTGCCAACTTCTCCTCCATCATCCAGCACTGTGCCGGTCGGCATCAGCGCAATTTATGACGAGCAATCTCGATACCTGCTTGCACTGGAGTAAGAAGCTGCTGCACGTTGCGACTGCTCTGAAGACGCTGAATTCGTTGGACACGACCTGGTACTCCACCACAAACTTCTTGGCGGCCATCTTCACCACACTTTTCGCGCACACTGAGCGCAGGGAACAGATGACTACAGCAGATCTGCAGAGTTTGCGACAAGATATGGATGCATGGATGGAGATTATGGCAGAAGTGGCGAATCTTTTGGGTAAGTATGCGCGCTGAGCTTCTGGAGACATGTACTAACGCGTTGCCAGGCCTGAGCTCGCGGCTACAAGCTGCAATTCGCACAATTATCGACTTCTCCCTTGGTAACATCCAGCGGCATCTCGCAGCCAAGACAGCTTCAGCGGCACTGCCAACCACGTCTTCTCCTACCGAGCCACATGCCCAAGCATATACGAACGGCTATAGCGAACAGCAGCGGTACACAAATGGACACAGCAGCGAAGATCGGAGCAGCACAGCGAGCCGAGCTTATGCCAACGCACATGCACATGCAGACCAAAGCCACACTTACTCACAATCTGGCCAATACACGTACCCGTCCGCGCATGAGAACGGCGTGTACCCACAAGCGAGCATTAACGGCTACAGTCAATCAGCCTATGCGGAAGACAGCAAGCCGAATATTGAAGACCAGCTCCTTCAAGCAACGTCCATAGCACAGCAAGCACAACAGGTCAATTCAAACAACTTCATGGCAGCATACCAAGCGGCCAGCACAGCAGAGACAAATGGTTACCACCAAACGCCGACCACAGCAGGAATGAACGATCAAACATACCCACAAGCTGGACCGGCAGCATGGAGACACTTTGCGGACTCGATTCCGAACTTAGGCGGCCATGAGTATATGAATTCTGCTGCTAGTCTTATGGCTCTCGGCGGGGGAAAACACACAGATGGGACGGACATGGTCGCAGCAGCTCAGATGAGCCATATGCATCTGCCTCACGCTGATGGCGTGCAGGCTCCTTGGCCTTTACTACATTACACCGGCGGAAACAATGGACACGGCTAATGAAGCTGTGGCGGCGTTCTGCAGTACGATTTCGGATTGTGAAGTTGTGGACGGAGTTTTCGGGATGATGAAGCATTTCCCGCGGAGGAGTCTTTTTTTCGAATGCTTTTTTGTTGTATACCCCATGAGAAACGAAGGCGGGCAATAAGGCAGGCGTGACACGTATTCAGAGGGAAGCCGCAGAGATACCAATTTCACGTTCATCGAGCCGATCGAACGTTTTCGGATGCTGACCCAATTGTTCATCGATCTTCTTCCACTACCCTGCACGACACGTGTATGTTGTGCCGTTTTGCCATGCTAGCTTGATATCCTTGGCACCGATCTCGTTTCTCCACTTCTCGAGACTTGTCTCTCGTCAGCCTGTATCCTTGCTGTCCTATTTTCGCCGTATACAAATGCGATCGCGCATCGAAGACCACGTGCAGGCTGGCAGCGTGCACAGTGGCGTTTCTACGAGAGTTCAGGAGTGTGATGGCGTCCACGAAAGGCGTCTGGCCCGTTGCAACGCTCGAGCGGAACACTTCGATGCCGTCGCCTTGGCATAAGCGTGGTCTCCATGCAGAAAGTGACCGCTGCTTTTTTACAGTTCAGACGCCAACTGTGACGACGAGCACGTTCCTGCACGTGCAACTCGTAGATCACCCAATCGAAGCTCGGTAGGAGGTCTGGTGGCAGCCGTCCAGCTATAACGGCTGAGAAACACCTCACGCATGCTCCGGTTCTGCCCGTTCCCATATCACTGTTTCGTAATTCGCCAAGTCGCAAGCGTAAATGCCAAGTGTAGCTTCCGAGGGGCAGGACCGTACGAGGAGAGCGGCCGCAATGAAGATCTGGAGAAGGGCCAGAGTTTGTGGCGGCTTCTCTCGATTTTTGGGGCGACCTCACCGCACGCATGCCAGCACACCGACCTCGACATTCATTGGAACGGGGAAGAAGGGACGCCCATGCGTCGTTCATAAGCACCGATCACTGGCCTAGTCGACAGCACTGCATGGACGGACCACAGGACAAGAGAATTATTGCAAGAGTCTTTCTTGGCCTTTCGTCAGCTGCGACCTGAATGAACCATCGCGCACTCTTAAGTGAAAGTTAAAGGAACTGGTACGCCAAGGACGTCAGATTCCTTTCAATTCGTTCCTCGCACAAAGGACGCCATCCTCACCAGCAGCACCTCGCGGTGGAAGCATCACACGAAGCGAGAGCGCCATCACAATGTCGACCTGCGGCTCCGGAACGCGTGCAGAGGACTACAACCTCTCTCTGCACGTGGGCGCCCTCTTCATCATCCTGGCAGTGTCCGCTGGAGCATGTGCACTGCCAATCGTGGCATTGAGAGTGCCTCAATTGCGAATCCCAGCTAAAGCGCATTTTGGCTTCCGCCATTTCGGTACTGGAGTACTCATCGCGACGGCGTTTGTGCATTTGATTCCAACTGCATTCATATCATTGATCGACCCATGTCTGCCACCATTCTTCAATGAGGACTACCCTGCGTTGGCGGGCGCGATTGCGCTCGCGGCAGTGTTCATGATCACGATTGCAGAGATGATTTTCAGTCCGGGGAGATCGCTGTGTTCTGGGCCCGCGCATGATGATCTTTCAGAACCAGCGCAACTTGATCGAGACGGAGGCGCGAATGTTGCGAACGGCGCAGCAGAAGCGACAGGGAGGCATTCTTTGGCCAATGATGAGATCACACCAGGTGAGCCAGCGAACTACAAACCAGACATCGTTCTAGGAGTTGACAGCAGGCCAGCTGAAAGTACCCCACAATTTGGACGATCACGCTCTGGGCGATCTCATAGTGTTATGAAGACTGTGGGCAGACGCAGCAGTCTGATGTTCAACGAGAATACTCTTCAACTTACTGGAGAAAACAAGCGAGGACGCAGTATCGACGACGTTGAAGATCGTCGCCCCAGCGAAGATAGCATGACCCTCGCTGAAGAGAAAGAAGCTGCCCAGCAACGGCACAAACTGCTGATGCAATGCGTACTTCTCGAATGCGGAATTCTATTTCACAGTAAGTCTGGACTGTAAAGCACACAGGGCATCCTGGCATCGCAAGTGACTTTCGCTAACCTGACCTTTAGGCATCTTTATCGGCCTCGCTCTCGCCGTTGCCGTAGGAAGTGAACAAGTGATCCTCCTCATAGCCATCGCCTTCCATCAAACCTTCGAAGGCCTCGCCCTGGGCTCTCGCATCGCGGCTGTAGGCTGGAAACCCCGCGCTCTCCAACCCTGGTTCATGGCCCTCGCGTACGGCTGCACCACGCCTCTAGGCCAAGCCATCGGCATCGCAACCCGGAATCTCTACGATCCAGATTCTGCGACAGGTCTAGTGGTCGTGGGAACATTCAATGCGTTCTCAGCGGGTCTACTGACTTACACAAGCCTGGTGGATTTGCTGAGCGAGGACTTCTTGAGCGACCATAGCTGGAGGACGTTGAGAGGACGCAGGAGAGTCGGTGCGATGTGTCTGGTTGGATTTGGGGCTTTCTGCATGAGTTTGATTGGCGCATGGGCATGAGCGTTTTGTGTGTTTCAGGTCCTGCTGTATGAGAGGAGCAACTCAGACAAGTTGCTCTGAGATGACCGAATGTCCATGTCTTCAAAAGTGTTGCACAAGTGATCCTTCGAAGCTTTCAGATGATTTCTTGGCCACGATTCCCAAGCGTGAAAGATGCTGAGAGTTGCACGTGTCCCCGCTATCTTGGTAGGTAGTTCTGGCACATGCTTGTGACCTGTTCAAGAAACAGCTCCGTTCGAGACTTTGGCAGCTCGTCTCTGCCTGAACATTCCTCGTTTCGCCGCTGGCCATAGCCGCACCTTTGTCTCTTCCCTCCGCGGCTGGCCATTCAACAAGTTCTTGCAGACCGCTCGCAGCCTCCTATACACCGTCCACAGCCATCCGCTCCACGATTGCTCACCTCGACTTTTCCATATCGGTTGCCAAGTCGCTGGTTTCAGCCCCATCTTGAGTTGCAGCTGCAGCCTTCTTTTGCCCTTCTCAGCTTCTGCATTTCCAAGCAACTGTGCTGTGCCCTCTGCCTTCTCTCGCTCATACTTCTCTACCACGCCTTTCACCACGTCCTCGTCAACTGCCCATCTGCCGCTGACTCCCCTTCCCGTTTCTCTCCATACCAGATCGGCAATCTCAACTTTCCCTCCCGTTTCTCGCTTCACCACATCCTGCCACCTTAACCCAAAAAGCAAGAGAGCCATCAGAGCATACGCGGCGTCATTCCCAGCATTGTGAACTCCTACCAATCTAGCGCCAACACCATCGACCGACCCGTCATGTTTTGTTGATCGATACTTCTTCTCGATGCCCAACCTGTACGCAATTGCGGCTAGCTTGAGAGATTCGTATTTCATCCCTTGCACCTTCGTGTGCCTCGCCAAATGATAGGTGTCGAAGATTTGATAGCCTTTCCCGATTACAGAGTCTAGATCCAGTTGAAAACAAGGGTCTTCCTTTAATTGTCTGATGTCGGAGTCAATGGACTGTCCGACGAGGACGACCCGAGACTTCGGATATCTCGTGGCTGGAGGCATGAAAGATTCAAGAGTGTTGATCAGGAAGTCCTTGGCATGGGAGACGTGCATGTAGCGAGACTCGCCAAAGAGCGAGGTCGAATTGCGTGGGTTGTAGTAAGAAGCGGCGGAGGTAACGATGTGGACTGCCATGTCGCTCTGTCAGCGCTGCAATGCCGTTCTCACCTCACATCCATGAGGGAGAACAGTAAAATGGCACACATAGGAAACTCAACAAGAGAAGTATCATACCATGCCCCATCTTTTCTCCCCAACCTCTTGCCCACGCCCCCGGATCCACATCATTGATGTCTGCAACCTTCATCCACGCGAGCCCGATCTCCGTGATCCTATCTATGGACCCTCGTCGTTCCCACTCCAAGTCCAACGACACGAGTGTGACATGCTTCTTCACCTGAGTCGTCGAAGAAGCCTCCAACCCTAGAATGTGTTGCAATTGCACACCGTTCCCATAGTTGTCAGGGAAGTAGTCTTTGAGTCGCGCAAGTGCACGACGCTGACGACGTTCGAGTAGGTGCTCGGCGCGCCGTTCTTTGTCGATAGCATGACCGGACTGAAGCGGTATCTTCGGCTTCACGATAGGACCTTGCGGAGAGGCGATCGTGATCCGAGGAACTTGGGGCAAGGATGGTCTTGCCGCGGCTCGATTGCGTGAACATATTGCTGAGATACTCTGCCGTAATTGACTAATCGGCACCACAGGCAATGCTCTACTTCCTCTCCCAGCAAGAATTGGCTGCTTTCTCGTCGAGTCGACATTCGCCACTTGCAATTTGTTCTTGACCTCAGCGGGAGTCACAGTTTGTCCGGCACCCAAAATCGAAGCGCTGATGAAATCGTTCGCTGCATTGTTTGACGCAAGCAGCGGACGTGTGTTCTTCTCTTGAGCTGCCCGGAGCCCAGCAGTCCTCAGTCGCTTGAGTTGCAGTTTGTTCTTGAGTGAGTTGACCATGCTATCCGAAACGGCTCAGTTCTTCTTGCATTCGCCATGCTGTATTTTCAATGGCAATGAGTCGCGAACATGATCTGGGGAGATGAGAAAGGAAGAAGTGCTCAAATGTTGTGATGGGACTGGATGGTCTCAATGTCATCGGGAAAGCCCAAGTTCGCCGCCCTTGCAGTGGAAAGCGAGACCGAGACCACATCTATAGGCTATCTCGTACGCTTCAAAGTGGACAATCGTTACTGTTTTGTACTTTGAGTGCTCTGAAATTGTTCTCTTGTTACATTGACCTATACTGACACATCATGGTAAAGGAAAGCTGGCTGTACATCCATCAACCAAAACGGAGAGACAGCCAATCATCCCATCACATCCCTAGGAGAGAAAACCCGCTAAATGCAGCACAACTCAACTACAATACTTTTGAAGAGCGAAGAGTCTTCATCCATGCGTTCCCTGCATTCTTCCTACTCCTTCTTACCGCCGAACCATCCCAGCGCACCAGACTTCATCTCCTTCATCTGTGCCTCTTGCGCTTTCTTCAACTCTTCGGCCTCCTCCTTCAACCACTGCTCTCCGTGCTCGCGGATCTGCTTCTCCAAATGCTCGTATTGTCGCTGACCTTGCTCGCGGATTTGGTCGCTCAGCATCTTGCCTTGTCGCAGGCCTTCAGCGACACTTTGCCCATCAGCCAAGACCATGCCGCCTCCCATTCCAGTTCCGCCTTGCACGCCGAGACCGGAAGCGATAGAGCCCAGAGAGAATTTAGGCTTCCGTTTTCGTTCCTCAGCGAGTTGAGCTTGGAACTTTTCGCGAGCAATTTGCTCTCTTCGAGCGAACTCTTCTGGAATCGATTGACCTTCGAATGATTTCAGGACTTGACGGACATCGTCTGTACCCATAGTTGCGACATATTCGAGGAAAGGAATGAGCGCGACGAGGTCCTTCGTGTGGGGATCTTTTGGATCGCCACTCCACTTGGGAATGATGATGGCGTTTTCTGGCTGGTTTTTGACGTGCGGTGCGTGGGTGTCTACGATGATCGTCTTCTTCAGGTCCCGGTTCAGGTACGACAAGTCTTTGACATATTCGCCCTTCTCGTACTTGGTAGCCTCACGACCCAGCGGCCACATAATGAAGTGGTATGGGTCCAGCTTGGCCACGATGGGGTCGGCCATGGCGCGTGGAGCAGATGTGAACAGGACAAGCTCGTAGTACTGCGACAGGTAGCGGATGAAGTAATCGATGCCCGGGCGCTTGGCTGTGCGATATCCGTGCTTGGTGTCCCATGTGGTATGGATCATGAGATCTTCCAAGGACATGACCAGAGTGAAGGGAGGCCGTTGCGATTCCGGAACATCAGGAAGAAGTTTTGGGAAGGCAGGCTCCGTGTAATGGCCGACCTGGCTGCCGAGTCTCCCACGCATCCGGTTCCAGATCTTTTGCGGTGCCCAGCCTGATGCATCGTCCGCCTCGAGACCCTGAGGAATTTCCTCCTGGGAGCTGAAAGGGCGTCCGAGGTAGAAGCCAGTGAGGACTGTTCCAAGTACAAAGGAAGCGTACAGGTAGTTCATGAGCAAGGCACGTCTTCGGTCAAGCGAAGTCTCATATGCCTTGCGATCGTACTGCCGCTCGCCTTCTTCGCCATCGTCTCGTGACCTACGCGGGCCTTCTGATGTCAAATCCAGCTTGTCCTCCTGTGACTCTGCAGCATCTTGCTCTCTCGCCCGTGCCTTGGCTTGACCGAATTCTAGATCGAATGTGCTCGGAATACCGTGGCGCAAGTCTGGTAGCGGGCCGGTCTGCTGCGGCGGCGTCTCCGGTGGAGGTACAGTGTTCTCTGAGGCAGCCACCTTCTCCTGTGCTTGTTCTCGAATGGATCCTGCTACGGGCTCGTCTATGTCTTCTCTCTGCGCCACGGGCTCTTGCTCTTGCGCTGCAGCGGCCTGCGCCTGCTCGATGGGAACCTCCTGGGCGATCTCCTCCCAGCTCTTTCCTGCAGCGCGCAGTTCCTGCACTCTTTGGACCTGTTGTGGAGTGAGCGGAGCGGCGGTGGGTGTCATGTCCTTCAGTATTTGCTGTTGCTCCGGTGGAAGTTGTTGCACGAACTTGGCAATGTCTCCAATACCCTTGCCCTCCTGGAACATCTGCAGAATCTTTTGCGTTGGATCTTGCCCTCCCAATGGCGACTGTATGGAAGCTTCGTCGGTTGTCCTTGCGCCTTCTACTGGCGAAGAAGCAGCATGCCCGACACCCGCAGCAGCTGCAGATGCTGCTCCCTCTCCGCTGGGTGTAGCAGCGGCGGGCTTACCGAAGTTGATACCATCTTTCGGCTTCCACGTCTGATCCTTAGGAGCCGCAGTTCCTGGCGACGTCTGTCGTGCTTGGCCTGTCGCGGGCGTGAAGCCTTTTGGGGGCGGAGGTCTGGCAGGTCTACTCCCCGATGGCGGCGGAGGCGGGCGTGATGGCTTCGATGCGTATGTGCGGATGCGCAAGGCCGAGGGCGATATTGTCAATGCGCCATGTCGAATGTGTGCCGGTTTCGAGGCCCGCAGAGCTGCTCGAGGCAGCATTTTGATCCGGTAGCCGCTGATGCTTCTATCGCACGCAGCTATCTCCAATCAAGGGAAGCTGAGACTGAAGCTGAATTTGTGCAATGGGAAATGGGAAGCGACAGTGGATGGATGGATGTTCTACAGTATAGGTATGTCCATGCGGGAGATGTTTCTTGCTGCACGCGGCGGCTTTCCCGCGGTGCTTCGGCCGGGCGATGATGTCGTTTTGTGAACACCTGGCGCACCACACACCACTCTCTTCCCCTCCCGTCACTTCTCACGCCTCTTGGACGACAGGACACGAGTGCATTCTTGCTGCTCCATATTATGCCGCACAACGGGACCGGCTCGTGACGACGGCGACATCCCCACCACCGCCACCACCCTCCTCCCCGCCGATACAGCAGCCAAATGACGGCTGATGCGGTGGACTGCATTCCGGCCACTTCCCTCGGCCTCGCACGCGACCGGCACGACGACATGGCCGATGCTGCTCGCCGTGCTGCTATGCGCCTGGTGCGCCGTAGTCGCCAATGGCATGACCGATGACCAAGTCTCACACCTCCGCCGCGACACTCAAAGTTTGTTCTATCATGGCTTTGACAATTATATGCGCCATGCTTTCCCCGAGGATGAGCTGCGACCCATTTCATGTCGTCCGCAGACTCGCAATCGCCACGATCCTCGCGACATCGGTCTCAACGACGTCCTTGGCAACTACAGCCTGACTCTGATCGATTCTCTATCCACTCTGGCCATCCTCGCTTCCGGCCCACAGGACAAGAAAGACAAGCACAGCCCGCTGCGTGACTTCCAGGACGGAGTCAAGAGCCTGGTAGAACTATATGGAGACGGCACTGAGTCGGGAAGGTGCGGCACACGAGCATGTGGCTTCGATCTCGACAGCAAGGTCCAGGTGTTCGAAACCAACATTCGAGGCGTGGGTGGCTTGTTGTCTGCCCACCTTTTCGCACAAGGCGACCTGCCCATCACAGGATACAAACCAGTCTGGAAAGCTGGCAGACATGCCGGCATCAAGTGGAAGAACGGTCTCAGATATAATGGTCAGCTGCTCCGCCTGGCTCAGGATCTCGCCGAGCGACTTCTTCCCGCTTTCAGTACGCCCACCGACATTCCTTATCCGAGAGTGAATCTGCGCCATGGAATCCCCTTCTACCAAGACGC
This sequence comes from Cercospora cf. flagellaris, assembly GCA_005356885.1. NCBI lineage: Eukaryota > Fungi > Ascomycota > Dothideomycetes > Mycosphaerellales > Mycosphaerellaceae > Cercospora > Cercospora cf. flagellaris. Next base: position 1,502,088 of record RJLU01000002.1, read on the forward strand.
AGAGTCGGGCTTCTGCCGTGCTGACGGCACCTCCACCGATCCACGTGAGATTACCGAGAATTGCTCAGCGGGCGCCGGCAGTCTGGTCCTAGAGTTTACTGCCCTCAGTCGCATGACGGGAGACCCACGCTTCGAGGATGCAGCGAAGAAAGCGTTCTGGGCGATTTGGGATCGGAGATCCAGCATCAATCTGCTCGGCAATGGTATTGATGCCGAGACCGGCCAGTGGACTCGCCCTGCGCTTTCTGGCATCGGAGCTGGCATTGACTCGTTCTTCGAATACTCTCTCAAATCTCATATCCTGCTCTCGAATTTACCCTATGACCCACGCAACTACTCGACTGAGTCGCCGGAGAGCTTCCTGCGCGTGTGGCAGCAAGCTCACGCGAGTGTGAAACGTCACATCTATAGAAGTCCACGCATGGTGAAGCATCCATTCTACGCCCAAGTCGATCCAGATACGGGTGGTGATCGCCACAACTGGGTGGACAACCTCTCTGCCTACTATCCGGGGCTACTTGTGCTCGCCGGCGAGCTCGATGAGGCCATCGAGTCGCACTTGCTGTGGAGTGCATTGTGGACCAAGTTCGGCGCACTTCCTGAACGCTGGCCGGTCGGGACCAACTATCTCGAACCGCATTTCAAGCACTGGGCAGGACGTCCGGAGTTCATCGAGAGCACTTTTCATCTCCATCAAGCCACCAAAGATCCCTACTATCTCCACGTGGGTGAAATGACACTGCGCAACATCAGGATGCGATGCTGGACCAAGTGCGGTTGGGCGGACCTTGGCGATGTGAGAACGGGCGAACAACGAGACCGCATGGAAAGCTTCTTTCTCGGGGAGACCGCCAAATATCTGTATCTGCTTTTCACGGCAGATCATCCTCTCAACAGACTTGACTCACCCGTGGTCTTCACGACCGAGGGCCACCCTCTCATCATTCCAAATGGTGTGAGAGTTTCTGAGCAGGAGAGTCCATTCAAGGTTGCCAACAGACGCGATGAACGGGCGATATCCGCGCCAGCGCCCACATGCGCTGTGGCACCGACCTCATTGCCACTTACTGTCAGCAACACAGCAAACAGGGGAGATTTGTTTCACGCCGCAGCACTCGCTCAACTTCACACGGAGCGTATTCCACCCAGCCATCAATCTTCTCGCTTGGAGCGTCCCTCGAAAAATAGCCCAGGCATTTCATTGGCAGATGTACAAAGCCCCACCAATTACACTTTCCATCCATGGACTCTGCCCCAATCTCTCGTCCCGGCAAAAGGCCTGTCGTTGCCCATCATCAATCCGATTGTCAGTACCTTGACCTTCCCTGCCTTAGGCAGCTCTGCTGAAGTGGACAAGGGACAGATGCCTTTCAACGCCGTGCAGAAGGTCGAACTCGGAGTTCTCATCAACTCCCTCTCCAACATGCGCATCGGCATGGTCCAGCAGCCAAGGAGTGTGCTGCTACCTGATGGTCATGGTGTGCTCGTAGAAAGCATCATGGGTGACGAGTATCGGATCAACACCATTGGCAACTTCGCTCTTGGCAAAGATGAAAGAGTGCTATTGACGAGTACGGCACTAAAAGATGTCAGCCCTGCGGATCCTCACTTTACGAGACAGCGGGACCTGGAGATGATCGACCTCATTGTCGACGTGCCGACCTGGGTTGACGACAGGGACGCGATGGACGTGGAGCTATCAGAAAATGGCACCCTAGATGCACTGTGGGATGAGCTTGACAATATGTTGAATAAGCTCCTCCCAGGATCTGGCTCTGACTACAAGCTGTCCGACAAGCTTCGTGGAAATACAAGGACTAACGGCGTACCTTCAGTGTTGAGGTACGCAATTCCCGCCATTCTACCTACGGGACCAGGAGCAATCGCCCCAGAGTCTGAGATGGACGTGGATGTCATCACTACCACCCTTGGTAATTTGCCGCAAAAGTCTGTATTCTTCCTCGATGACACTCTGTGCGACAACAGACTGCCTATCAATGTAGCCCGGCAGTATCAGGTTCTCGTTGTTATGCGAGGTGGATGCTCCTTCAACGACAAGCTCGCTAACATACCCTCATTCGTGCCCTCCCCCGACGCACTACAGCTGGTCATCGTCGTGAGTGGGCTGACTGCCAACGAGAACGATATCGGCCATCAGGGTGAACATGGTCTGATCAGACCTCTGCTCGACCAGGTTCAGCGCATGCCTTCTGGCATAGTTCGCCCGCACCCCATAGCAATGTGCATGCTAGACGGGACAACCGTGCCAACGATACCGCGCAACAGGGCCGCTGCTATTGACGATGGAAAGGAGCTCGACGCTCTTGCATTGCTCGATCTTGTTGCTACTGGGAAAGGTACCTTCAACGATCACGGACAATTCCAGAGCCTTCCTGCTAGCAACGGGAAAGGCGACTCGGGCGGGGGCATTGGAGTGAAGAGGCGATACTGGTTCGAGAGTCTTGGCGTACCAATTGGCAATTTGATGATGTTGTAGCTTGACGATCTCGTATGGCCTTCTGGGAAGTCCAGAGACTCGTATGGGACTGAAGGGAGTGATATTTGAGAGCTTGCAATATTCATGAGCGCATTGAGAACAGAACCTCGTGGCTGATCTATTCGATCTTACACGACTGCAGATACAGGAATAGAGATGGATCAGAGCTAAGTGATCCTCACTTGTACATATCTTGCAAGGAGTCCCAGATGGACACAAACTATCCGCGTCTCCCATGGCCACACAGCAGGTGACTAGCAGATGTGCTGGGAGTGTCAGAAAAGCAAGTTCTTTCTTCGGACAGAGAATAGGCGCTTCACGAGTGACAAAGCTCATCGTGCTTGTCACCTGAGCACTCCACACTCCGCACACTCCGAATCCGCTTCGCTCCAGATTGATCGGCCCATAGCTCTCTGTCAGCATCTCGTTTGGACTCCCGACAGCAATGCCGAAACCGCCGCTTTGGTAGTTTGTGGCCGACCGAGCGAGCGGCTCTCGCAAGCTCCGTTTAGCTTTCTGCCAAGTCTCGTGGCTTCAACGCCTCTTGCTCAAAGTACGCTTTACGCCTCGGCTTGCCTTGCGGTGAGTCAAGCTTCCTTCAAGCGCAAAAATAAGAGTGCAAACTTTGTAGCTTCTTGCAACGTTGTGATACTTTGCCTGGTGCATGGAGTCGTCATTGAAAGCATAGAAGGAATGTAATGGGAGTCTAGAACGTGTGAGAGTGGTAACACGACAGTAGGTGAGGGGAGGGGGATCGGTAGCTACTTGGCATGCATGTGGTCGACAGCGGAAGCAGGAAGGACATGACGGGTCTTGACGGACATTCGTCTGTATGCACCCCAGAGGATCTACGATGCTACGATGTGTCCGGGGGCCTCCGGGTGCTTCGTGACCTATTGTGGCAAGTTCTCCTTGCGTAAGGGAATCTTGGCGGTTTGTATCGTGTTCCTAAATGAGTAGGTGGACGAGAGCCTCAACCATTCCCGCAGGCATGCCAACAGATATCATGTAACGCCTCAGTGGACTTCAGTTGTGACTAGCAGATGTCGAATCGCATCGTGTCGTATTTCTCGGAACCGAGAATCGATTGGCAGTCTGTCTCCACGTGGCAAATCTGCAGTGCAACGTGCTTCGCAACCACCACATGGGCGTGTCCACACTTTCTTCATTCGTTCTGTGATTGCCCTTGGCTCGGGTAGTTCTTGGCGAGCAGGGGCAGGGTGACAGGTTCTCCGCGATTCCCCTCATTCGTTTCTCCACACATTCTGTTAGCCCTGAGTCGTGTTTCTCTTCAACCCCAATCCCCAAGTTCTGCTAATGTTGCTTGTTGTGCACAGGCGAGGCCCGGCAGATCATTCTGCCTGCGCGGTCATCATTGTACCAGTTACGAGCAGATGCGAGCTGTCGTGCAGCTCACTACTTACACCTCTCGCGTGCAGCTGTCGCCCACCAGCCGCCCGCCGCCGCCTGTCAGCAAGCCTACGGCGCCACATTCGCACTTGTCCTCTCGCCTATTATGCACGCCTTGCGCTCGCGTGGCCAGCGAGCCAAGCACGGGCATCTTACCAGGATCTGTTGGGGAAGTGTCTCACTTTCTGGGCATTCCTCCTTTCAACTGGTGCTTCCACCGAGGCTTGTTGTGCATCACAGATTTGGGAATCGGGATACACAAAGATTCGTAGATTCCCCACCATTTTCCTGTTTCCTGTTCTCCAGCTTCGCTCGCGGCCTGTTTCTCTATCATATTTGGGGTTGTTATCTTCACCTCTATCTTGAGCAGCTGAAGCTTTTGTCAGCAGCATAGCTTGAGCCACCTACCTTTTAGCTGGAAGCAATTCAAGGCCAAATCAAGCGCTCTTGTGCACCGGCACAGTACAGTTCCAACATGACTACGCAACGCCCATCCTCGTCCCCAAGCAATAGCAATCACATCAACGAGAAAGATGGCCTTTACGGCATTCAGCTCGAAAATGCCCCCAGCGATGACCACGAGAAGCAACAGATCATCAACGAGAAAAATGCGCGACTACGAGAGATCGAGAGCGAATTCACTCCTGAGGAGCAGAGAAAGATCATACACAGAATCGATCGCCGCCTCATCATCACAGTTGGTGTCATGTACTGTGTCAGTTTGATGGATCGCACGAATCTGTCGGCGGCGGCTATTGCGGGCATGACGACGGATCTGGTATGTTGTCGAAGTGGAGTCATCGTACTGCGGGGAAGAGGGACTATTTGCTGACGTTTGTGCTGTGTGATTGCTTCAGGTTCTCGTGGGATTTCGATATGTAAGTTGTTGAGGCGATGCCATTGGGAAAGAGAATGAGGAATCTGACTTCGGCATAGTCTATTATCACCCTAGTGTTCTTCATCAGCTATGTTATTTTCCAGCCACCGGCGACTGTTCTTTGCAAAAAGATTGGGCCAAAGAATTTTCTGGGAGCTATCTGTTTCCTTTGGGGATGTAAGTGTCATCTGCTCTTGGGAGGGAGCGAGCAAACCGCCTGCGGAGACAGAGATTAGGAAGATATTAGAATTAATGCTGACTGTCAGTTAGGTGTCATGATCGGGATGGGTTTCGCACCAGCCTGGGATGTTCTGGCAGGTCTGCGAGTCGTGTTAGGATTGTTTGAAGCTGGTCAGTGTCCAAGACTCAATTTTCGAATTACATGTCTGACAATCTTCATCCAGGCTTCTTCCCTGCTTGCGTGTATCTGCTGAGCACGTGGTACGTGCGATGTAAGTTCATACTCTGATTCCAGCTTCATGAGTAGTGTATTGACTCCATGGTTGCCAGATGAAATGGGCAAGAGATACTCATTCTTCTACCTCATTGGCATGTTCGCTTCGGCAGCTTCCGGTATCTTGGCCTATGGGTTGATGCAGATGGCAGGGTAAGTAAACATCAAGTCGGATTGCATAGGTTGGCGCTGACAAAGAAAATAGCTTGGCCGATCTCAATGGATGGAGATGGATCGTAAGTCCCCAGTGCTCGGTTTTCTTCGCCATCTGAGCTTTACTGACATTCTTCGTAGTTTATCATGGAAGGCATTCTCACTGTCATAATTGCCGTCGTTGGCTGGTTCTTCCTTGTGCCTTTCCCAGACGACCACCCGGAAAAGAGCTGGAACTTCCTCAACGAGCGTGAAGTGGCCTGGGTCATCGCCCGCGTCGAAGCCGATCGTGCGGACACTGTGACCGAACCGTTCAACCTGGTCAAGTTCCTCAAGCCTGCCTCTGATCCCAAGGTTTGGGGCTTTGCAATGATCTTCTGTTGCCTCACCACCATCACCGTAAGTTCGAGCACCAGTCATTCTTCGAGCTGTCACTAACGCTTTATCTAGTACGCCCTCGCATACTTCCTGCCCATCATCCTCCGCAATGGAATGGGCTTCTCGGTGGGCGAGGCGCAATGTCTTGTCACCCCACCTTACGCTTTTGCCGGCATTGTGATGTTGATATGTGGCTGGGCAGGCGACAAGTACAAGATGCGTGGACCTATCCTCTGTGCTAACGCCGTCTTGTGCATCATTGGCCTCGCTCTTATCGGTTGGACCAAGGTCTTGGGAGTCCGATATTTCGGCGTCTTCTTGACCTGTGCCGGCGCGAATGCAAACATCCCTATCTGCATGAGCTATCAGGGAAACAACATCAGAGGCCAATGGAAGCGAGCTTTCTGTTCTGCGACTCTCGTCGGATTTGGTGGTATTGGAGGTATTGCAGGCTCACTCGTGTTCCGCACACAAGACGCGCCAGCATATCTGCCTGGTCTATGGGCTTGTATGACGGCCTGCTTGATCATCATCGTGACTGTCGGACTTCTGGATACGTGGTTTGTCTTCCAGAACAAGAAGGCTGATCGAGGAGAGGTGATCCTGGAAGGGGAGGTAAGTGATTCAGCTGAATTTTAGACCTTGTGAATTCTCATACTAACATTCATGCTTGCAGTCTACGTTCCGATATACCATCTGAGCAAGGATCTCCGAACGAAATTTGACGAAGATGATGACAAATGAGACAAAAGTGTACAGTCTTGTCTATACTTATGAGATATGCAGAAATGAATACGTACTGCTGCATTCCCAGCTCCGTCCACCTCGTTCAATCTGCAATCATCGGATTTGGCCTTTGAGCTCCGGTCCTGGGCGTTTGTGGGCAACGATCTGTCGAGGAGCTGCAACGACCCGCAATATCTGCTCCACGTCTGCGGGTCAGACTGGGATTCAGACTTCATCTTGAGACTCCAGGCCTACGATGTCGAGTTTGCTCACGGCCTTCAAAAGACTGACTTGTGCGTAGTTCCATCGCTAAGCAGAACACGAAACTGCCTCCGTGAAATCACTCCATCTTCGGATCCTTCGATACATTATCCAAGAATCCTTCCAAATCAAATGCCAGAAGATATTTCTCCACCAGCGGCAATGGCTCTTTCGCAAAGTTTCGAAGCCAAGAGAGCCGGGCACTCCACGCGGGACCCCAGGAAACGATGTGGAGGACATCTTGGTATATCGATGCCAATGCGACTCTTGAGCCAGCCAAGCTGGGATGCCCAGATGCGGCGAGAAAGACTTGCCATTTGAAGCCGGTACGTGTCGGCGCGAAGCGCGATGATCCCAAAGTTCAATGATTATGAATGTTGAGGTGAGCAGAACTGAGAGCGAGTATCCAGGGCCATTGTCACCCTTGATCATGGCCATTGAACATCGATTTGGCCAGCAGACCATGCGTTCAGCCTCCAGAGTCTTCACTGCAACCTCGAAAGTTCCACCATCTGCTGTGCGTGTTCCAACCAAAGCGGCCAAGATCGACTTGCTTGTCCAATTTCTAGCTTCTGGGCGTCACCTTCCATTCGTGGAGTAACTCCATTCCTAACTTCTTGGCTTCCCTCGCCCAGAATCGCCAATGCGATGTCCAAGACCAGGTTTAGCCAAAAGGTTTACTAGAGAAGTGCATTGCAATTGGTGCAAACATGCCAAATAAGCTCTTTCTGGGATGCAAAACGCACGCCACCAAGCTGCACATGGGCAGCGCATGTGAGTGCGGCAAGGGGAGCTGGTATGGACCCATTGTTGGGGCCGATAGATTGTTTTGATTAGCTCCTTGCTTTGCTAACGGGCATTGACGAGGTTGATCTTCGCCTCGTGTGGTATAAGATATAGTTACCCACGACCCACGCTGCTTCTCCTCGTAGGTTTTGCATGCAGGTCCGCTTTTCCTTCTGCTAGGACATTTGCTGTGACTGCAGGTTTGGGTACACCATTGGGGTGTCTTGCAACGATGAAGATCCCAAAGACGTATAACACCTACTTCGTGGCCTTCGTGGCCACGGTAGGTGGTATGTTGTTTGGCTTCGATATCTCGTCTATGAGGTCAGTTGAATAATACGTGGCATCCGTTTGTCGGAGGTACACGAATGCATGCTGACTCTTAGGACACAGTGCAATCATTGGAACGAATCAGTACAAAGACTACTTTAACAACCCAGCTGGAATTATACAAGGAGCGATCGGATCTGCTCTCGCTGCCGGATCCGTTGTCGGCTCAATCATCGCTGGTCCCATATCTGACTGGCTTGGACGAAAGAATGCCATTTTCGTGGCTGCCCTTTTCTGGTTGGCCGGAACAGCTGTGCAGACTGCCACCAATGGCTTCGGCTCCCTCGTCGCTGGCCGTGTCATTAACGGTATCACTGTTGGTATCACCTCTTCACAAGTCCCGGTATACTTGGCCGAGATTGCAAGGAAGGAAAAGCGTGGATCTTTGATTATTATTCAGCAACTGGCAATTGGTAAGCTCAGCATGGATATTGTGACACAAGAGTTGTATGGCTGACATTGGACGACTCGCAGAATGGGGTATCCTCATCATGTACTTCATCGGCTACGGCTGTAGCTTCATTCCTGGAGACGCCTCTTTCCGCATTGCCTGGAGCATGCAATTCGTCCCATGCGTGTTCCTCCTAGCTGGTCTGCCATTCCTGCCTGAGAGTCCTCGTTGGCTCGCCAAGAAGGATCGGGGGGCAGAAGCTATCCATGTTTTGTCGAAGATTCAAGCAGGAGGCAACAAGGATGATCCGCTCGTGGTCGCCGAGTGGGAAGAAATTACTGCGACTCTCGCTGCTGAACGTGCCGCTGCGAAGGGCTGGAGGAAATTCGTCTACAATGGCATGTGGAAGAGAACGTTGGCAGGATTCACTGTTCAGATGTGGCAGCAGAACAGCGGCGCCAACGTCATGACTGTAAGTGGCGCCCATGACAAGCTTCGATACTCAACTGACATTCTCGCAGTACTATGTCGTGTACATCTTCCAGATGGCCGGCTTGACTGGAAATATCAACCTCATCGCCTCCGGAGTCCAGTATGCACTCTTCATCGTCTTCACCACAGTGATGTTCTTCTACATCGACAAGACTGGCCGTCGACCACTTCTCATCTACGGTGCTCTGGCCATGGGTTTCTGCCATTTCGTCGTTGGGGGAATCTTGTCTTCTGCAGAATACGTTCCAGGAGGTGTCGACAACAACCCCAATGTATTGATCCGTGTCACTGGTCCAAAGGCAAACACGGTTATCGCATTCTGCTACCTCCTCATCATCATCTACGCTCTTACGCTCGCGCCAGTTTGCTGGATCTACGCCGCTGAGGTCTGGTCGTTGGAGACTCGTGCCACAGGTATGGGTATCGCATCGCTCGGAAACTGGCTCTTCAACTTTGCCCTTGGCCTCTACATTCCACCTGGTTTTATCAACATTCGATGGGGCATGTTCATCGTGTTTGGTGCTATGTGCGTCTTGGCTGCACTGCAATTTTTCTTCACATACCCGGAGACGGCAAACAAGTCACTGGAGGAGATCGAGGAGATGTTTGCGCCTGGAGGACCGAAGCCATGGCACACCAAACCTGGAGAGTCGAAGCTTGATATGTTGATCAATGAGGCTGCTGAGAAGCGTTTGACGATGGCGGATGCGCAGGACACTGACATGAACGCAAAGAGGCTGGGCAGTGTTCATTCTGAGAGTGTGCGGGCTGAGAAGGTCTAGAGTGCGTTGTTTAACCGACATTCGAGCTGTACACTGAAAGATGTCCCAGACGTCGAGCTAGAAGAGCATTGGCATATGTCTACAGCCCAAACGTCATCTGCGATTGCCTTCCGACAATTATATCACTCGTCGTATTCGCTAGACGTTGTATGCATACTACTCAGGTAGAATCATGAGGCAATGAAGACTCAACGTGGATGTCCGTGACAGTGCACTGTCGCTGCGAGAGAATTGTGAGGCCTGGTCGGGTGCATACGTAGCGTGAACAGTTGCCATGCGAGAGTGAAGTCTGAAGTCTGAAGTCTGTGCCGGGTGTTCGCGCCTGAGGCAACCGGAGGCATTGACATCGGCGTCACGAGTGGACGTGGCAAGGACGCGGCACATTGTACGCGACACCCCAGCACCGACAACACCGTCGCCGCCACGCTGTCTCTCCGCTGCATCCGCCGCACACATGCTCGTCTCGTCAGCGAGACGATGGCGCAGAGCCCCGTAGTCATCCCCTCGTCCTCGCCGCCGCCCTTTCGTCTGCCCTCCGAAACGCCGCCCCAGCCAGCCCGCCCCACCGAGTCCTCCTCTCCCGGCCTGCCAAGTCCGTCCTCGTTCTTCCCCAAGTCAGCAGCTGGTCTGCAGGAGAAGGCCAAGGCAACGAATGATGTGACAGGCAATAGCAGGGGCTTTCAAAGCGCGGCGAATCTGTTAAAGTCGAACTACTTTCAAGATCATGCCGCTCTCGACAAGACGTCAACATCGGCGAGACCCCACAAGCCCAAGATCGCTTCTCAGGCATGCAGTGGACCAGGCGTGTCCGACAGCGTCGGTAAGGTCGCGAAGGGTCCCGGGGAGGCGAGAGCGCTGTCCGCGAAGACACCTCGTGGCGTAGTAGCCAGGAGCCCATTACAATCGTTCGCCCATCGACGGCCCGCGAGAGAACGACAGAGAGGTCCGAGTCCTGCGAGAGGTTCCTGCAGCCTTGCAGTATCTGGCACAGAACAATACAAGCAACGATTAAGGACGCCAAGCATTTCTCTCTCCGTGTATAGCTTCGATGGCGGGATCCAAGAGGATTCGCACGAGTTGCCTTTTGCAAGAGAAGTGGCCCAGCCCCTGCTGCAAGGTCTGAACAAGGATACTGATGCGCCCGATGACCACGGATCTACTCAGCAGTACAAGGCTGACGTGCGTTTGGATTCAATTGAGACGATCAAGCAGCCACGCAAACGTTCTGCGAAGACGTCCGAGGCTACCGCTGCGCCGTCGAAGAAAGCGCACGCTAAACGTGCCCCCAAATCCAAGTCTGGCGGCGACGTACCCAGTAGACAGTCGCGGAAGCCCTTGGCCAAGTCAGCATCCTTTGTACTGAACTCAGATGACCTTGCCTCGACACAATTCGCAGGTCTCAATGCCACGCAGGTGCAGGGCCGCAGACCTCCTGAATTGGATAAATCCAAAACCGAGAAGTTACCCACAGAAAAGCCAAAGCGAGCACCGAAGAAACCCAAGAAGGCAGTGCAGCCAAGTGGTGACCCCGGTACTGGCCTTGATAAACGCACGGACAGTATGACTGGTAGAGAATCTACTTATTTCGCCAAACCTGCTATAGCTGCCGATGATTCGGCAATCGAACTGGACGTACCAGTCGCGGATCCAATATTGTCTGAGGAACCGGCTAATCAGCCAGCACAAGCACACCGCCGCAGACGCAGCTGGACTCCAGTGAAAGACACTTTGCCACATCCGCGTGGGGGCGAGACGAGTCCGGTACTGACGAACGTAGAAGGCCGCGAAGGACATGCTACTTCGCTCACTGCAATTCTGGGCGATCTCGCATACTCCAGAAAAGATCTACCCGTCCCTCAGCGGGCTGCATCTGGAGAGAGCCTGCTCAAAAGACGCAAGATCGAGCTCGCCGATGAGGCAACAGTCGTGTCAAGGGCTAGGAAAGATAATGAAGTTGTGAAAGATGCCCCGGCGGAGAAGACAAAGAAAAGCAAGGTGCCCAAGAAGAAAGCACAGACGATTACCGAGCTCGCCACCAAAGCCTACCGACCTGAGGATATCCCACAAGCTGCGCAGGCTACAGTCTCGTCCTTTTTTGCGGCAACCGGACACGGCGATGCGGGTCTTGCTGTAACGATTACGGCAGATAATGCGAAGCGGCCAGCTGTGTCGTCGAAAAAGCCTCGCAAACCACGATCGAAGAGGTTGGAAGGTGGAGCCCCGCCAATCGATCAGCCGAAGAAAACTGTCAAGTCAAAGGCGAAAGTGAAAGTCCGGTTTAATGAGGATGAGTTGTATGGCGAGCTTTATGCTCCCGAGCAAGCACGACTTGGGGAAGAACGCCAGAATTTCCTATTTGGCACATCGAGCCAGCTGGGCACCGAGGACTCGCCAACATTCGTTCGACAGATGCAGCGTGCGCTGCAGGAATCAGAAATAGCTGCAACTGAAGGGGATGTTGGGAGTCCTTCGCGAAGGAGCTCCATCAGGGTCCCAACCGCGCCGCATGGGACCTCCTTGTCTTGCGGTCAGGCGATGCGCGATCTGTGGCGCTCCGCCGCAAGGAACTTCGAGGACGACCTACTGCCTGCAGAGGCACGGCCAGCCAGGATACGCAAGGCATCTACCTCGGAAACACTGGCGGAAGCTCGCTCGGCCACCAAGCTCGAAGCTGATCTGCAAGCGATGCACGCGAACAATGAATCGACTGTAAACAATGACCCAACGTTACTGCAGAGGACCAATTCTAGAAATGAAAGTGAATTAGGCGAGAGGCAGCACGACTTTGTTGATTTGTGCTGTACATCACCCATTGATTCGCCGGACATAGCGCATGTGGTGGACGATCGATCGAAGCACGAGTCTGGGCCCAGTGCTACGCGGACCACCATTGATCAAGCGCCTGGATCTGATGATTGGAAGGTGCTTGGCTCCAGCCCAGAGTCTCCACGCTCCAAACAGAGATTCACATCAGAAGCGCCGGTCCTGAGATTGCCACCCCAGCTCAAACGAGCAGCGACCTCGCCCTTTCGGGACCGGACAGCTCTGCAAGCACTAGACGTTAATACCTCACCGCGTAGAGCCCTTCTCCATACTGGACTGGCAACGACAACTCGGGATCCAGTGCACAAAAAGCCACGTGGTAGGCCTCGAAAGGACACAGGAAAGGATGAAGGCGTTCAAAGATCGTCTAAGCAGGGATTGGACACGGCAACCAGAGTCACACCCGGCCAGGCTAAGCAGACAAAGATGTTCTCAGCGTCGCAACCTATCTGCAGTTCGGATTTCGTCAACATAGATGAGATCTCAGACCCCGACGCCCCGATTACGCCTTCACCACCTCGGCGGCGAGCTACCTCCAGCCCACCAACCGCGCGGCCTCTGGATCTGAAAGCGGTTGCTTCCCCTTCGGTCATTGCAAGAGCGAACTCGAAAGTATTGGAGCCGAAGGACACCGAAAGTGCAGTAACGGGTTGGTCAAAGCTGAAGCCAGAGGATGCTTCTTGGACGAACGTCGTGCCGGAGCTCTTTCCACAAATCACAGCGACTATCAAGTCTACCGCACCAAGTACCGATCTCGCACATCCGACGTGGTACGAGAAGATACTGCTCTACGATCCGATTGTCTTGGAAGACCTGACCGAGTGGCTGAATGACAGAGGGCTTCGAGTGAAGAGCAGAAGATTAAAGCTGAAACCAAAAGCTAAAGGGCGCAAAAGGAAGCAGGATCAACATGCCTTGGATAAGGATGACACTACGGCTGCGGAAGACGAATATGAACTTATCCAGGAGCCATTGAAGCCTTGGATGGTTCAAAAGTGGTGTGAAGATAAGAGCGTCTGCTGTCTTTGGAAAGAAGGCTTGCGAGGAGGCGTTAGAACCAGGTACTGATCAATGAGATTCCGTGATCAAGGCAATCTATGGCAGAGGTGCTTCGACACCCGTCGATCCACAGCACTTGTCGCTTTGCGCCTGGAAGAGTACGATTTTGAGGACTTCGCCGTGCCAGCTGATGTGCATACAGCCAGTGCGCGGCCCCCTCCGATAGCGAGATTGAGGAGGGCGGCGTTAAAGCTTGAATCCGGATGCAAGTCACTGATCGCCCTGTCGACAAGTGCCTTGTTCCGCCTGCAGCAAGTGTCACCCCTGCACAGTGCGAATGTTGCCTGAGGTTTAGAGGCCGCGGCACAGTCGGCGCGAATGAACCGGCGGACAAGACCCCAGATCAGGTCAAGCCGAAGCCCACCCTGTGATATCTCGCAAATGGACTGAGATCATTGGTCCACTTTCTTATCTTTGCCGCGTGTCCTGGTTCTCACAAAGACCGAATTCGACACGCGAGCCGACACAGCGTGGCGCGCACGCGACCCGATCTACAGTACTCGAATTAAAGCTCGAAGCCAAGACTACCAAGCAAGGCTTGACTATCCAGATGAACAACGCAACAATTCAGTCTCGTTGGACTCTCAAGTTGCATGATTCAGACCGCTTGTATTGCTGTCCGAGACAGTCATTCTTGTCTTCGTCAGCGGCCCGTCTTCTGAAGTTTGTATACTTCAGCTCTCTGGGAGAGAGGTGTCTGCCGCAAGTTCGTTATCAGAAGTGGGCTCCAGGAACCGATACGGGAAGATACTCGGCGATATGTGGCGCCGAACATCTGTCGCGCGTGCAGGTGCGCGAGGTTGAAGTATCTGTCGCACCTCGATCCGGTGTCACTCGGTTCCTTCTTTCTCTTCAAGCTTCCTCCATCTTGTGGACTCCCAGAACCTTTTGCTGGCATTTGCTTGCCAGGCCGGAGTAAACTTCTTCGTGAAGCCGGACCACCCGAACTTGCAGCTACACATTCTCAAGTCACCATTTACTTGGCCGACGTTTTGAATGTGCTAGCAAAATGGCATACCAATACGATCAAGATGTGGAGAAAACAGGAGGCATCGTTGGAACAGGCAGTTCGCACAGCAGTGCGCAGAAGAGGCCGAGCAATCAGTATGAAGACGGAGCCGTGCCGGGCGAGAGTTTTGAATATGGCAATGGCTGGTATGCGAAAGTACAGCGCTTTGCAGGAAAATTGAACGTCGAACAACGTGGTATCGAACGAGTGCCCGAGGACGAACGAACGGATGATGGTTTCAAGGCGTTGTTGAATGTCTCGACGATGGTACGCATACCATGATTCTTCAAGAAATGCCTTGAACAGGCAATGAAGAAGCACTAGTATCTGACGATTGTGCTACAGTGGCTGTCGGCAAATATGGTTGTCTCGTCTTTTGCCATTGGTATCCTGGCCAAGTCGTTGTTCTTCCTTGGAGTCGCAGATGCAATGCTTGTTTGCATCTTCTTCAACCTCATCGGAATCACTCCAGTCTGCTTTTTCTCCACCTTTGGACCGAAATTTGGTCTCCGACAAATGGTGCTTTCGAGATTTTGGTTCGGCTGGTGGGGTGTCAAGCTCATCGCCGTGTTCAACGTGCTCGCATGCATAGGATGGTCCTCAGTCAACTCGATTGTTGGAGCGCAACTCATCAATACGGTCAATCCCTCTGTTCCTGGCTTCGCTGGAATTCTCATCATTGCGTTCTGCACTTTCATCGTGTGTACATTCGGCTACAAGGTTGTCCACGCTTACGAGTTCTACTCTTGGATTCCTGCAACAATCATCTTTCTCATTGTTCTTGGACTCTTCGCGCACAGCGGCGACTTCGTGGACATTCCGTGGGAGACCGGCAAATCCGAGATCGGAAACGTCCTCTCCTTTGGCGCGACAGTCTATGGCTTCGCAACAGGTTGGACATCTTACGCAGCAGACTACACCGTCTACCAACCCTCTACTCAATCCCGCCGCAAAGTTTTCTTCTGGACTTGGCTCGGTTTGATCGTCCCCCTCCTCTTCACCGAGCTCCTCGCAATCGCCATCATGAGCGCAACATCCCTCAACAACGGCGACAACCGCTACGCCTCCGGCTACGAAACCTCAGGAACTGGCGGTCTCCTCGGCGCAGTTTTAATCTTCCACACAGGCACCTTTGGAAAATTCTGCCTTGTCGTTTTGGCATTATCGATCATCGCCAACAACTGTCCAAACATCTACTCCGTCGCCCTCACAGTCCAAGTCCTATCCCGCTACGCCCAGCGCGTCCCCCGTTTCATCTGGACGGGTGTTGGAACAGGTGTATATATCGCGATCGCCATTCCGGGATACAGCCACTTCGAAACCGTGTTGGAGAATTTCATGAACTTCATTGGATACTGGCTCGCCATCTACGAAGGCATCTCGTTGACGGAGCATTTCGTCTTCAAGCGAGGATTTGGAGGTTACGTTCCTGAATTCTACGATCGTCCGGAGAAATTGCCGCCGGGGTTCGCGGCTGTGGCAGCTTTTGCTTGTGGAGTGGCGGGTATGGTGACGGGAATGTCTCAGACGTGGTGGGTAGGCCCTATTGCATTGCATGCGGGCGAGGCTCCGTATGGAGGGGATGTTGGTTTCGAGCTGGGCTTTGCTTTTGCTGCTGCGTCCTATTTGGTCTTGAGGCCTGTCGAATTGAAGTTCTTTGGAAGGTAGTACCCGGCAACGATGGCATTGCTGGCAGGACTGTATTATCAGATAGGTCCAATGATGACCAAGACGACGTTATGAATCACTCGCGCTTCAAAATCTCTCCTCCCCCACACTTCAACCTCAACATACCGCAATCTGAAACAGCGATCGAACAGATGAACATTTCCACGTCCACTTCATACCAGATAATATGTAAAATACAATCGACACTAAGTCTTTACATATTAAGATTTCCCGCTCCCGATTTTGCAATCCTACTTTCAAGATCAACCGTAATCGCCATATCAGTGTGACTCTCGCCTCTTGTCGTAGATATCCATCCCGGTCTGTATCCAAAGGATTTTCTTTCCTCATCTAATATGAGACTCGAAGCGAAACCCATCACCCAGCTACTCATAAGCAGCATCCATTCGAAATAAGAGACGATCCGAGAAGTCCATGTAAAGACGAGCGGTGTGTGAAGTGCGTTCATCGCACAAGGTCGTCGATAGAAATATGCGTGAGCAGTTCGGCCCTCCAAAACGTGGGCCGCGTTGTTGCAATCCGATTCCCCATGTGTTGCCAACGCCGTAAGTAAAACAAGAAAATGTAGAGACCTCCAAAGATGTTACGCAATAAACATTATGCTTCCAGGGAAGGGCACGGGGAAAGAGAGTCGCTCATCCTTTCTCTTTCTCCTTCCTCCTTGCAGTTGGGTAGCCAAAGTTGGCCGGGTACCGAGACTACCGGTACGGATCGTAATCGCTCCCACTACTGGCGATGGAGGCCTTGTGTGCATGGCCATTTGCTGTGGGTGGGTGTGGCCCGCCATTGGCCGATGGAGCTTTGCTGTCGACTTGCGGAGGGTGGTCGTCAGTGGTGCCGTCACCCCATTTGCCGGCCCAGCCAAACCAGCCTCCATTGCCTTTCTTGCCAGTCGGAGTGCCTTCGGTCTGTGCAGGTTGTGCAGAATCGCCTCGAGGTCCGAATTGTGGCACAGGGATCGTCAGGCTCTTACCATCGACTGGCGACGCACCATCGTCGTAGAAAGAGTTCAGCTCATCCACGGCATCCAAATCTTGGAACTCGCTCTTAGACGAAGGACGAATGCGGACAGATTTTATGAGCTCCACCACGGCAGCGGTACAATTGCTCGCCGCGGCATCCAGCAGTGCAACAGGCGAAAGGCCATGCGCTGCAGCGTGTTGTTTCGTAGCAGTAATGAGACTGTTCGCTGTGCCATTGACTCTGGCCTTGAGTTTGCCAACGCTAAGAGTCGGTGCGCTGGATCCTGGAGAGAGTGGTGAAGGCGCGGGAGAAGGATAGCCTTCATCACGCACAGCAGAAGTTATAGCCTGGATGCTGACCACGACCTGCTTAACACTTTCCAGCATGTCGTCGGTGCTGTGCTGACGTGCCACCTTGAGCAGCTCATCTACCGCCAACTGGAAGCTTGCGACATCCGTATCGCGGACCAGACCGCCTTCCGAGATGAGACCTTCTTGACGAACCAGACTGCCTGTATCGAGACCCGCATTTAGACCGAGCCCCATTGTCGAAGCGCGGAGGTGTTTGTTCTGGGCCTTGACCTTAGCATATCGTTGCCTCCAGCTCTCGTTGTCCTTCTGCAGTTGCGCGATCTGTGCAGCCATCTTCTCTTCTTGCTCGACAGCCTCGTCGTGCTGTCTGCTGAGCTCGCGCATTTCCCTCAAGTACACCATGGCTTGGTCCTGGACTTCCTGATTGAGTTTCTGTTGTTTGCGGAGCTCTTCCTGCATTTCAGCCATTTGCTTCTCGTGCTCGGCGGAGCTCAGCTGGCTTCTGTTGTTCGACAATTGGTGTCGAAGTTCGTCAAGCTCCACCTGCAGCTGGTGTAATGCTGCCGTATCTTCAGCACCCTCTCGTAGCTGGAGTTGAAGCTTTCCGTTCTCGTCACTCTTGGCTGCGAGCTGTTCCTGGAGATCTTCAATCTGCTCTTGAAAGTCCTGCAGATTGCGATCATGTTGATCGCGAATCTCGTCGTCGTCCCGGGATCTCGACTTCAGCTCAGAGATTTCCTGCTGGAGCGCATCGTTGAGAGTCTGCGCCTCGGCGTGTTTCTGCTCCAGTCCTACTCGTGCCGTGGCCCATTCGCCGCGCTCGGCCTCTATGTCTGCAGTCTTCGCCAACTCTTCGTCCTTGATCGCTAACTTGCTCTCGAGCGCTTCCAATTTCTCTTTTAGTTCTGCAATCTCCTCTGCTTGAGCTTTCATGCGATCTCTGTCTTCCGCGCTCGTCGCCTTGCTATAACGATCGCTGATGCCTGGGGAGACATGATCCAGTCCGAACTCGTCATCGTCCATATCGTCGTCTTCCACCATTGTGCTCTTATTGGGCACAATCGTATTGCTTGCGAACTGCTTGGGCAGAGGCCGTCCCAAGGACGCTGCTTCACTCGGTCTGCGCTGGCCGGGTGCCATTGGGCCATTGGGACCCGCAATATACGGCGCCCCTTGAGAAGCGCCTCTCGGCGGTGGAGGGCCGCCCATGCCCATTCCGTAGCCGGGTCCTGGCGGCCGCATCCCATTGATTGTGGGTGCCCGACTTCGACTGCTGACGTTGCTAGCGCCGCTCATCGGGCGTGAAATGTCTCCGCCAACGAATCTCGGTATGCGTCGTTCAAGCTCGTAGAATACATCAGTTGCGAGCTGGCGGAAGCGTTCCGGGGGTAGCGTGCTGAGCTTCTGTCGCGCCTGGTTCCGTTTCGGGTGGAAATTCTGCTTCGGCAGCAGGAACCTAGGCACGTTCTCCACGCGTTGTAGCCTTTCATCTTCCCTTCGAACCAGCTCATCGTAGACATCGGTACTGAGCTCCATGAATTGCGTGACACTCAGTCGCAATAGCTTGTCCCGCGCTCTATTCGGTCTCACGTTGCCCTTTTCGTCCTGCAAACTGTCGGCCAAGTACGCCTTGAGTGCACCATAGTGTCTCGCCAATGCCTCTTCGCTGCCCGGTGCTATCTGACTCCTGCTGCTGTCTCGATTCGGCGGCCTCGGGAGACCCATGCGCCCATCATTGGACATTCCTACGGAGCTCGCAGAAGAGGGCGGTCTCATGCTCGAGCCGCTCGCGGAGGGACGCGACACGTCGGTCGAGCTGCTCGGATGTTGCGAAGAAGGTGGCGAGGACTGCAGAGGTCGGGCCGCGCCATAGGGTCCTCCGCTACCATAAGGCCCGTCGCTGGGATTCCCCAATGTCGTTGCACCAAGGCTGCTGTACTGGCCGACGAAGGACGAGTCGTTGCTGCTCATCGAGAGCGGTGACATGGGCGGGCGCTGCATCGTGGGCGAAAGGAAGGAGAGAGTGTGCAGAGCCGCGGCTCAGGGGAGGTGGTGGAGTAGCAGTCGCGGCTGTCGACCATGCGGTGGGCGATGGGTGGGAGTAGACTTCCGAGTCTCGAGGGAGTAAGGACGCTGCACTGCCCAGCACCACTGCCGGATGAATCGTGTGCAGCGCTGGGACGGTGTTGCGCGGTGGGCGCACTTGCACTTGTCGAGCAGGTGTTCGCCGGGAATTAGACCCGGTCGTGGATGCAAGGGGCTTCCCTGGGATCAAAATCTCGAAGTCCCGTTTCGGAGTGTGTATATCGAGTGCCTTTGCTCAGGAGCAGCGGGGTGTGTCAGCCGGTCTTTGGTTTATTCTTCTTCTTTGTTGCAGTTCCAGTGCGAGCCAGCCGCGCTTACGTCGAGGAGTGTGGAGATGGGCAACGCCCCGCGTGACGGAGGAGAGGAGAGGCCGTAGGGACAGGCTGTGCGGGAGGGTGCAGCAATATCGTCGGCGTCACACAGCCATTCGTCGTGCACGCCCCGGATGTGTGAAGTGCTCGCTGCTGCAGGCAGTGTCGTCCTGTGCGTAGGAGAAGGGCGTCGCAAGCGCCCCGGGCGTCGGGCGGCGGAAGGGTGGTGGTGGTCGGTGCCCCCTTTGCGGCGGATGTTTGGCGGCGGCCACAAGAGCAACGGCGCTTCGAGCACACCATGCCCTCTTGGGCCCACCCTCCGGCCACTCAGGCCTCGCGCTGCTGCCAAGGCGCCACACGATCTGCAGGAACAGCGGAAGAAAGGCGTTAGCGCCGCATGCCGCCGTCGGTTGAGCCGCGAAGCAAAATCGCGATCTCCCATTCACAGATTACCATCGCATTGCCCTCGTCCACGCGGCGCAGCATGCCCAGCGTTGCTCGCATGCGCCGCTTGTTATTCGCACGAAACCGACCAAGAATCGCGTGGCCTGCAAAATTTGCTGGGGCGCGCAGGCTAGTTCTGGGCACTGCTCATCCTTGCAAGAGTCTGGATTTCGCAATCAACCGACGACCAGGGAAGAGCCTGTGCCGCCGCCTGACGCGAGCTTTTCGCGATCCTGAGATCTACTTCCGCTGAAGAGTGCAGGTCGTGTCAGTATATCGTGGGCAGTGATCCGTTGCTTGTACAACTATTCACTTGTTCGTAGCAACACCTGTGATCCTCACCGCCTGGAAACAGACCCTAGACACGTATTGCTGACTGTCATAGGCACAGTCACGATCACATCTATTCTGGAATCCTTCGAGCCCGGGACACCCGATTTACCGTAATTGTCATACGCGTACCACCGCGTCATGGCCGGTGGACGGCAAGATGCTGCTGCGATCCTCGACGTCGACAGAAGAACAAGTACAGAACATACACGAGTCGCTGGAACGACGCAATCAACTTCAACAAGCTCAGGACCTGAATCGCGAGCCGATACGCCACAACGACAACTCGCGTTTTGGAACGTCAACGTGCCGCCACCCCAGCATACCCGAGAGTGTCCGGTCTATCTGCAATACGCTCTCGAGAATGCCAAGGATCAAGGCATCCTCAGTACACCGGATGCACTATATCGACGTCAATCGTGGGAAGATGTTTGCTCGTTCGTGAAGAACAATCGTCTGGACTTGTTCCAGAGAGTGCCGAGCGAGTTACGCCTGTACCGGGAGTACTGCCATCAGCTTGTCGAGAGGTATGGCAGCGTCATGGAGTTTGTGATGAAGGAGCGGCTTGGGTGGACGAATCTCACGCCTTCTGGTCCGCCCTTTTCCAATCCAGGTAAGCACTCGCTCGCTCTCCAGCAGCTTTACCAACTCGCTAAATCAAGCCCACGTCCTCCAGACGACTACATGATCCTTTACAATGATTGGCCTTACGGCATCGATGCACGTTGCGTCCACCTTGTAGTTTGGACCAAATTCTCACTCCCACCTGATCCTACGTCGGAAATCGGTGACTTGTCTCCAGAGACTCGGTCCATGATTCAACATTTTGTTGATAAGACGTTTGGCACAAAGGACGTGATCTGGTTCCTCAACTGGGCGAGTCTGAAAAGTATACATTCGGTCGAGCATTTTCATGTTCTGTTGTACGATCCCGATCCGCAATTTATCGAGCGAATCACGAATGGCGATGTGCCATTGAAGGACAAGGTGAAAGAACAGAGGGCAGACTGAGTCCCGCTGCCCTCGTCTTGCTGCGTATCCCAGGAGCTATTCATAAGGGCATTTGGCTACGCTCACGAGCTCTGCCGCGTGACTGTAGGAACAATGACTGGACCTAGTCCCGGCATGTATCCCACTAATCTGTTAACGATATCGCGAAATGGCATGAACCACGAACACCCTCTGGCGCGGATGACAGCATCCGGCATGACGCTCGATCTCAGAGCAGCAGCCTCATCAGACGAGCACTTACTCTGCTCGCTAAATGAAGGTCGCAAAAGCTCATATAAGCGCTGTTTGCATCAAGACCAGCGCCGCAAGCACGAAAGGCACCCATACGTTGTTCACGCACATGCCCTTCGTGTCATTGCGTGGCTTGCAGCTGCCATCAAGCTTGCGTGCGCGTGCAGGAGAATCACAGATAGTGGTAGAGCAGATCAACAGGCTAGAATGCTGACCTGAGATGCACTCGGGTTACGAACATCGTCCACCTCTGACACCCTTCGTCCAACACGTGAGCGCTCGTCAACATTACACAGCAGCGAAAATGTCTGTGAAACACATGCCAGAATGTCACTTCCGCTTTGTGTGCGCAGGTACGCAGATCCATATCTCATCGTGAGCCCATCGCCTGGGAACACATCCCAGATGGCACAGCCACTTGTACCCATGTGACGCAAAATCCCCGGCAAGCAGACAATTGTGCTGCCTATGCCACTGCCACGAATTGCGTGGCCTTGCGCAGCTGTGCAGATTCAGACTGACCAGCCCGCGTGTTCAACCCATGAGGTGCAAAGAATGCTCAATCACACGCAAGACCATACAAGCCTCACATCGTACGAGTCGGCCAAGATTTCGACTGCTCTGCTGCGCCATTCGTGATGTCCAGAGCGCCACAATAGCTTCCCTGCTCACATCATCGCGACAGCAGTACGTGTGTACCTGGATGCACATGTGAACTGATGAGCAAACTGTCACCTTAATCCTTCATCCGATCAACATTTCATTCACTCCAGATCGCGAATTTCCTCAACTCCATCACCGACCGAGTGCCTCATTTTACCACGAAACCTCCGCTCCACAAATTCCCAGAATCTGACTTTTGCGGAGTGCAGCCGCGATAGGTGGCCAGCGAGCTCGCGAATCCTGATTGGCGCGGCGGTCCTCCAACAGCTCCTTTTTGCCTCGACCCAGAGGACGACCGAATTTGGGCTAAAGATTCTTGGGCCGACAGGCGGTCTGGCAAAGGGAAAATCGCGTCTGTTTTTGGCGTGGCCCAAGCTGCGTTGACCGCTGCTTGAAGAGCGATAGCGCGCGAAACTAGGCGTGGAAAGTGTTGAGGGGGAACGGCGGACAGACCCTTTTCCAACTAGAGCCACTGGCTCCTACTTTGCGAAGTTGGCAGTCTCATTTCTCTTTGTCCTGCGATCAACTCGCCACGACGACACCGAAGCAAGGCACGACTGGTGACGTCGAACAGCCGCGAGCCTGATTTCTGGGTTTTGTGCCTGTGTGCGACGACAGGGATTCTGCAGACAGCATCGGTTTTTTATTTTGGGGCAAAAGGTGGTTCGATAATCTTTTGTGGCCAATCGTCGTACAGGAACAGCCATTGGTCGCAAATTCAAGAAAACTGCCAAACACCCCCACGATAACGAGCGATTGCCCAAAACAAGGCAATTGTGAGCAGGAGAAAGAGCAGAGAGGGAGGACAAGAGCAATGGGACTTGTGCCTGCCGCTTGAGACTTGAACCTCGTTGGTCGGCAGGAACAATACTTACCACCTTTGTGGCCAGCCATTGGGACGAATCCTCGACTCGACACCTGAACCACCGTCATTCAACCGCCGCTCCACGCCCCCCGAAGCTCGGAGCATATTGCAACTCGCACCATACGTATACCCTCCTCCCGCCCAGCTTCCCACCTGGTCGCGAAACGAAACGTAGCAGAGCTCCTTGCCTGCTGAGCGTGCTGGCAGCATAGCGGCTCCCACGCAACACCGCTTCAACATGCTCGGCAACCTAATACCTACGCGTTGGCGTAGGAATTACGATATCACCGACCCGAACAAACCAGGCAAATACCATGCCGCGATCACGCCATACCTGCAAACAGTGTCGCTGAAGGCATGCACACACCCTATCCGAACAATCGCCTTGGTGGCGGTGCTGGGCAGCGCATTTTATGTCAATTTGCTCGAGACAGGTTTCTTCCGACCACAGGCTGCGGTGAATAAGGTGGATTTCGATGCGCTCTCGGTAGGGAGCAGAAGATTGCATTTGGGACAGGACACAGCGTGGAAATGGCAATTGGAGGAGAATGGGAGTAAGAAGACATTTCGCGCGGGCGAGAAAGAGCTTGCTTTGATCACATTGGATTTCCTGGATGCGGGCAACAACTCGCCGAATGCTGTGCCTCCACCGCAAGACTTTGATGTCGAAGGCGTGGATCTCAACATGGTGCCGTCGAGCGCGAACATCCTGTCTGGTTCGGACAGCACACTGGCTTTTTCGCTTCCTCTCGAGCAGGCTGCGCCATTCTTGGAGAATATCAAGGAGATTGCTTCAGAGGGCGGCTGGGGAGTCGATCCAGATGCGCCTAGCGATGATGAAGGCGAGCAGAAGAAATGGCTCATGGCAGTGTCCAAGACATCGACGACGTCTGGCGGCGGCATGGCTGAGTGGGCGCAGAACTCGTGGAACGCTTTCCTCGACTTGCTCAAGAACGCGGAGACTTTGGATATCATCATCATGGCGCTCGGGTATATCTCCATGTACCTGACCTTCATCAGTCTGTTCTTGAGCATGCGACGATTGGGCTCGAATTTCTGGCTGGGAACCACCACACTTTTCTCCTCCGCTTTCGCCTTTTTGTTCGGCTTGCTGGTCACCCTCAAACTCGGCGTTCCCGAGAATGTTGTGCTGCTGTCTGAGGGTATCCCATTCTTGGTTGTCACTGTGGGATTCGAGAAGCCCATTATGCTTACTCAGGCTGTCCTGTCTGCCTCCGTGCAAGCCAAGAACGGCAATGGAAATGGCGAAGGTCTTGCCATTCAGAATGCTGTTCAGCAGGCGGTTCGTGACCGCGGCTGTGAGATTGTTCGCGACTATGCCATCGAGATTGCGATCCTCTGCGCCGGTGCCGCTTCGGGTATTCAAGGTGGATTACGACAATTCTGCTTCCTTGCAGCTTGGACGCTTTTCTTTGACTGCGTTCTGCTCTTCACCTTTTACACGTCGATTCTGACTATCAAATTGGAGATCAACCGCATCAAACGCCACGTCACACTCCGCAAGGCATTGGAAGAAGATGGTGTAAGCCGCAGGGTCGCCGAGAAGGTGGCATCGAGCAACGAGTGGCCGACTGGCGACAGCGTTGGCGAGGTTGGCAACAACTGGATCAACATCTTTGGGAGAAGAGCTCGTGACAGCAGCATTCCTCGCTTCAAGGTGCTCATGGTTACTGGCTTCATCGTGATCAATGTTGCCAACCTCTGCACTATGCCTTTCCGCGGGCATGGCCACAACACTCCGGTTTCTACCGCCGGTCTCTCAAGTGTGGTGACTTCGCCTCCTCTGGATCCGTTCAAGGTCGCAGGAACCGGCCTCGACTTCCTGTACCAGCAAGCATCTAAGGGCAAGCAGCCGCTTAGTGTCACGGTTTTCAATCCGATCAAGTACGAGTTACAATATCCTTCGCTACATTACGCTTCGCCTGGCGACGCAGACTGGACGAACCTGAATGGCGATCTGCAGCAAGGTCTTTTCCACGCTCTTGGCGGTAGAGTCGTTGAGAGCTTGTTAAAGAGCTTTGAGGATCCCGTCCTCAGCAAGTGGATCATTTCTCTTCTCGCAATTAGCTTGGTGCTCAACGGCTATCTGTTCAACGCTGCTCGATGGACCATCAAGGAGCCTGGCCACGACGAGGCTGCTGGACAGACTGCCGCTTCCACTGACGCGCCCAAGACTAACGGTCATGCAATCCCACCGATCAAGACGCAGCCCGCCGAGGACATTCCTCCACCTGTCGCACCGGAAGCACTTGATGGATCACGAAAGCGCACACGGGAAGAATGCGAAGCTCTGGTTGCCGCCAAGCAGGCGCCTCAGCTGGACGATGCCGAGCTTGTCGACCTTGCTGTTCGCGGTAAGATCCCTGGATACGCATTGGAGAAGACTCTAGGCGACAAGACCCGTGCTGTCAAGATCCGACGAGGATTGATTTCGCGTACGCCGGCGACTGCTGATCTGACATCGAAACTGGAGAAGTCTAAACTGCCATACGAGAACTTTGACTATGACCGCGTCCACGGCGCATGCTGCGAGAACGTTGTTGGATATCTGCCTCTGCCTCTTGGTGTTGCTGGCCCTATCACTATCGATGGCAAGAGCTATTTCCTACCCATGGCTACCACTGAAGGCGTGCTGGTCGCCAGTACGAGCAGAGGTGCAAAGGCTATCAACGCGGGTGGCGGTGCTGTGACCGTTCTCACCGGCGATGGCATGACACGAGGGCCTTGCATTGGATTCGAAACACTTGCACGAGCAGCAGCGGCCAAGGTCTGGCTCGACAGCGCAGAGGGACAAAAGGTGATGAAAGATGCGTTTAACTCAACGTCACGATTCGCTCGCTTGCAATCTCTCAAGACTTCGATCGCTGGCACGTACGTCTACGTTCGCTTCAAGACGACAACTGGCGACGCCATGGGCATGAACATGATTTCAAAGGGTGTCGAGAAGGCACTCAGTGTCATGTCAACAGAAGCGGGATTCACTGACATGGCCATCATTTCCGTCTCTGGCAACTTTTGCACAGACAAGAAGCCTGCTGCGATCAACTGGATTGATGGGCGAGGCAAGTCTGTCGTTGCTGAAGCTATAATTCCAGGCGACGTGGTGCGAACCGTGCTCAAGTCCAATGTGGACGCTCTTGTTGAGTTGAACATCAGCAAGAACTTGATCGGCTCTGCCATGGCGGGTAGCATCGGTGGTTTCAATGCCCACGCGGCAAACATTGTTACCGCAATATTCTTGGCCACTGGTCAAGATCCGGCGCAGAACGTGGAAAGTAGTAATTGCATTACTGTCATGAAGAAGTAAGTCTATTCTGGATGTGACACTCAGCCAACTACATACTGACATATACCTCTTCACAGCTTGAACGGAAACCTCCAAATTTCTGTTTCCATGCCTTCCATCGAAGTCGGCACAATCGGTGGCGGCACAGTGCTCGAACCCCAAGCCGCCATGCTCGATCTCCTCGGCG
This sequence comes from Cercospora cf. flagellaris, assembly GCA_005356885.1. Classification (NCBI taxonomy): domain Eukaryota; kingdom Fungi; phylum Ascomycota; class Dothideomycetes; order Mycosphaerellales; family Mycosphaerellaceae; genus Cercospora; species Cercospora cf. flagellaris. Next base: position 1,528,913 of record RJLU01000002.1, read on the forward strand.
TCCGAGGCGCACATCCTACCACACCTGGAGCCAACGCACAACAACTCGCCCGTGTCATCGCCGCTGGTGTCCTGGCCGGTGAGCTTTCACTTTGCTCAGCACTCGCCGCCGGCCACTTGGTTCAGGCACACATGGCGCACAACCGCTCGGCCGCACCCACGAGGGCGCCTAGCCCGCAAAGGACGCCAGTCACCCCGGCCTTGTCGATCACTAAAATGGATGGGCAGTCGAAGAGGTAGCGCAAGGAAGACAGTATTCTGATTGACTGCGACAGCAAGAATGAGAGTTGAAGCATCCAGAGTGGCAAAACTCAACATGCATGTAATGTTTGTAGCCACGGAGAGAGACGCCATTACAATTGACATACTGCATTTCTGGAAGCACGAGGACAAAGGGACAAAATGGCGGAAACAGATTACTTCGCCTCAAGGCAGCAGCATAATCGCATTGGAATGCGATGAAGATGTGTATATATTCATAAGAATTTTTCTATTCGGCAGAGAAATGATCATACAACAACAGTAAGCAGGGAAGATCGGTCGGGCGATCCTATTCTTCCTTTGCAGTGGTCAGTAGATGGATAACAGATGCCTAAGCGGCCAAAGAAGAGAGCCGGTAAAATCACATGAGCTCATTGGCTCACCAGTGCCTACCAAATTCATTTGAACTGTTCAATCGTCTGTGCATATCTTGGTCAGGCGTACTGCCTCAGTGGTAGGGTGGTAGCAAAGCGGCAGAGGCTTGTCAGTGCGGACCAAACGCCGATTGCAGAGTGTGATATTCGAGGAAATATCTCAGTAGACGTCCAGATGTATCAGAGATGAGTTCGTTCATCTATGAGCATCTGGAAACTTCCGAGTGAGGTCAAACAGAGTACGCGGCACAGCAATCAGACAAGGTATCTATTCAGCTTGGTGAGAATTGCGGCAAGACTGACCCAGTATGTATAGGTAGGATACGACGACGTTCGTAGCAGCATGACGGATCGAAAGGAAAGGCTGGCATCATCACTATGAGGAGTCAAGTGACAGAGCAATTCGAAACTCAATTCATGTCACTCAACAAGTGATGGGATAAACGTCAAACACTTTCTTTGATCGTACAGTACGTGTCGCCGACATGCCATCCGACAAGAAAGTGAGTGTCTCTATGCGATTTGCTCATCGTCACCAGTCAACCTGTCCGCACACGTCGTCGAGCCGTCGCAGACTGTCCCATTCTCAACAACCACCGCCTCATCCCTCCAGTTGCTGAACTCGAGGCAGCCTTCACTCTTGGTCAAAACTTGCTTCTCAAGCTGCTCGCCTTCGTGAGCCCTGGCACGCATGGACTCGCTCTGGACCGCAGATATCTTCGCGACCTCAAGAGGGTTGGTGAAAATGACTTGGCTACTCCTCAGATCTCGAAAGCGATCCGCCGGCGGCACCAGTATTACCGGCAGGATTCTCAGTTGCCGTGCCCTGTCGCGTTCTCGCACTCGCAGAGCGTCCCGATGCAGAACTCAGCTTCAACCCCGTGCTTCTGTGAAGCTCTTCTTCTTCTTCCTGATGCCCTAGATCCCCCATCGCCGCCTCCTTGCCGCTGCGCTGATGAAGAAGACGAAGAAGCAGCACTCTGAGTCAGCTGCTCACTGCCATTGGACCCGCTGCCAGTTGGAGTTGGATTAGCACCAATATCACCTCCTGCGCCTCCAGCGTTGCCACCGATATTCGACTCTGTCGCACAACCGTAGAGTCTCGGCTTCTATAGTAACCGGACAACTTTTCGGAGAGTAGTGATCTCGTGGCGAGCGAGAAGTCTGTCAGTTGAGAGCCGATTACCAGCGTAGCGTGCAGTAGGGTAGATAGAGTGCGAGCTGGTGAGCTCTCCTATGTCAGAACGGATGTGGAGACCCAAAGCCTCGGAAATGGCGCGATTTGCCAATACCGAGCTGGCAGGTTTGCTTAAGGAAGTGTGTGAAGCGTTCTATTTTGTTGCGGAGCCCTGTTTGCTAGCCAAGGAGCCCTGTATGATAGTTCAGTGATTTGGTATCGTAAGGTCAAATTCAGAATGCTTACCGGCATACCTCCACGCCTTGACAGCGGCCTTCGTCGTAGCTGTGATTCTCGAGCCCGTGATCTGGCTGCGAACAGCGGCCAGTGTGCTCAGGGTAGCCGCGGTACAGGCTCTCGTCGTCCAGCTTCTCGATGCGGGTCAGAGCAGTGCACACAGCGGCGCCGGCGTACTTCCAGTGGAGGCACAGCTTAGCGACGCCCCTCCGGCGGTGCCCATACCCACCGCCGGAGAGCAAGATATGTCGTGTGAAGACACAGTAGCGGGCCCAGGATCCTCCTTCTGTGCGGTACATTATCCCCATTGTTGCGAACAACCAGATCCTGCAGCTCCGACTCGATGAACGCCATGATCGCCTCCACATGCTTCGGGACCAAGTCCCTGCCGTCCTCGCGAGACAATGTCACGTCAAACTTCGTCGACACCAATTTCCGACCGAACGTGCTCGACGTGGGATAGGCGTCGATGGAGAAGACTTCCAAAGTCTTGTTCACCCACTTGCGCTCAACCTTCTTTCCAAGCATCGTGCTCTCCGTTTCAATGTACCGCAAAGGGATTTGGAGACAGCAGCACAGCTTCAAATCCTTCCAATTCGATGCGCGGTGGCCCGACCACGGAAGTGGTGTGTGCATCATGAAGGGGAGTTTCACACCTGTGATGGCTGAGACGCGCTCGTCCCACCACAGACAGCACATCGTTCCGGGGGAAGCCATTGCGTCGACGCCCCTCCAGCGGTGTCCATAGCCACCGCTGGAGAGCAAAATCGGACGTTTGGAGCTCTTTCTCAACTCCGAGCAGTGTCGCTTTCACTCCCTCCTTTATCTTCTCGGCTTTCTCCTTGATGTCGTCCATGACCCAGAGGCGTTGGCACTGCAGCTTGGCCCGGTGCTACTCTCATCGTTAGCGAGTGTGTACTGTGGGGAGCGAAATGGGGCGGCGACGTGAGGAAGGTGTCGGGTGAAGCACTGGGCTTGTTGTGTCCTGATGCACGTTTGTTGGTTGTGGTGCACTGGTTGGAGCGTGGGCCACCGAGAGGCAGGCACGATGGATCGAGTGAAGGTGTGAGTGTCGATGTGCATCGACTCATCCAACGAAGGACACGCCGTGAAAGGGTGCAATTAGTCATGGCAATGCTTTGATGTTGTGATGTCTTGCTGGCTTCTTGTGCGTCGAAGCCGTAGGCGCCATCGACGGTGACGGGGCGGTGTGACGGCTCTCTGGGTGACGGTGCAGCGGTGGTAACGATGACAACTTCTGTGAGGAGTTAGCCGCTGAGTCTCTGAAGGCTCTGAAGTTCCTATGATGGATGCGGTCGAGGTTGAGAGTCACTGACTGACCGTCACTCGTCGCTCGCTGCTGTTTGACAACGAAGGCGTCCCCGAAGGCGATAACGATGTGCAGACAGATGACGGCGATGTGAGTTGAACGATGGGTGACGGAGTGATACTTACACCTGCATGTCTCTGATGGCGGGCGATGGACGTGGTGGTGTTGGTGTGGTGGGTGGTGGTGTCGAAGTGGAAGCAGAGGATCAAGCCTTGTTGTGAGCCAGAAGCCCCGGTTGCCTAGCCGCAGCACAGCTCGACAGTAGACCTTCTGCTTGAACTCATTGGTTGTTTCCAGCTCTCCGTTCCAAACTTGCTGCTCTTTACGAAACCCATGCTGTTCACTCCTTCAAGAGGCGCTCAAAGTGACTGCCACTTCACTTGTACAGTGCCAAACTAATCTTTGCCAGGAGCTTCTCTTGTCCAGTGGCTGGGTGTGCGTTCGTGAGATGGAGCTGCTGCTTCGCTGCTCGGATGCCTCTAGGGTTGACCAGCACGTTCTATGCTATCGCTACAGATTCCCGAATGGCCGCACTACTCACAAGAACAACGCCTGTGGTCGACGTTCGCCCTATCTCTCAATTGCACGGACGATTGCCTTCCATGCTGATCGTGTCAAAGAGCTAGTTTCTCCACTCGACGACCTACCAGCAGTTCCTCCCTCGTACCACCGCATTCCATGTCGCGGGGCCCTACGAGACCCGCCCTTGCACCAAATTCGACAGCTCAACGATCTTCATCGTCGGGCGCCGCCATCGCTGCTTATAAGCCCAGCTCATTTTCCGTTCGAAGCGGCCTCCAATTTGCCCTGCGGCGCCCGTTTCTACTCACGATGGCCGCATCCATAAGAGCGCAGCAACCACGTCCAGCACATGACCAACAGCGCCGCCATAGCAGTCGCTGCTGTGGGCGGAGAAGAGAAGGTCAGGCACGGATATCTTGTCTCAGCACCATAAAGGCGATACCGTCTCGTCCTCAATTCTCATCATCTATATGTCGTCAGCAGCCATCTTCATATCGGCAACAGGACGGCGCTAGTGGAAAAGAAAATACTGCAGCAGACTACAAGAGGTGGGCATTGCATACCGTGTGTGCTGTTCTACCACACGCGCCAATGACAAATAGAAGCTCAATATCAAGGACATCTCTCATAATCTCCTTCATCCCTTTGCAATCTTCACCTTATTCTTTGGTAAAGCTCGACACTCAGGGCACAACCACTCCCCACTCGGTTCCTCCGTGACTCCGACACACTTGTAATGAAACCACTGATATGGGCAATTATCGTTGTCACATCCCACCATATCTCCAAAAGACACTTTCTGACATATGCAATAGATGGTATCGTCGCCATCATCCTCCTCGGCCTCTCCTGTGCCGTCAAGCCCAGCAGGAGCATTTGACGCGGCATTGGAGGCGTAGGAGACCTCTGATTCAGCGTCAGAGTCGATGGAGGCATGACTGGAAGGTGTGGCGCGGTCGCGAGCGAGTTGACGATGGCGACTGCTCTTTTTGTTATGGCTGGGACGAGAACGGCCGCCAGAAGATTTCTTGTTGTGCGGAGGAGGGGCTTTCCGATTGCCCGGCACAGCGACTGGTTGTGTGCCTTTCTTGTTGGCAGAGGGGCGCGTAGGCTGGACGGAGCCTGCGCGGGAAGAGTTGGCTGCACCAGCGGGGACAGGTGTGCCGGCTTTGGGCGTGCCGGGACCAAGAGAACCCTGCCGAAGATTTGAGCTGGCGACTGGAAGAGTCCCGAGCGAAGCATTGAGGCGGCGACGCTTTGTCCCGTCGTGACTGCCCTCACGCTGAGATCGCGAAGCAGTCACAGGTGTGACGGCGCCAGAGGCAGAAGCACTGCGCGCGCCACCAGCAGCGTTTTGCGCCATACGAAGCTGAGCAGCATTGGCAAAATTGGGAGCTCCGCCGACGGATCCGATGTTACCAGACACGGCCTGAAGAGGTCCAGAGCTCGAAGCAGGGGCGGCTGCAGGTGTTCCAACAGCAGTCGCGGCACCGCTCCCAGTGAGCAAACTCGGTCCTCCCCATCCCTCGGGGAACTGTTCAGTCTGCGCCAGACCTTTCAAGCCCAGGTCAAGCCGCCTGATCTGCCGGTCCAGGACAATTTGTGCCTTCTCAGACAGCCCCAACTTCTCGGCCTGCAGAATCTCGCATTTGTCGTAGCAGTCGTTGATGGTTTTGGAGAATGCTTCTTCCTTGGGATTCAGCACATGGCCGCCGTTGACTCGTACCCATTTCTGCAGTTGAGCGTCGCGCTTGATGATTTCGTCCTTGAATGCGGCGATCTGTAGATCCTTGGCCTGAACTTCCTCGAGCAAGTGGCAGATTTCGGCGGGAATGTTGGCAATATCGTGCGTGAACTGTTCGAGCACCGAGGCGGCATCCTCCGGCTGCGCCAGAGCGGCCATTTTCAGCGCGCTCGATCCGCAAGTAGTCTGGTTGAATGTACGCGACGCGCAAAGTAGTTTTTCAAGGCCTGGCGATGCGAAGCGAAGGAGTGGGACGGTTGTCGATGGAAAGTGTTGTCACATGCGAAACGCGCAGTGGCAAGCGGTCGAACCTTGTTCCACTGCAGCGGCGCCTCCCGCAGAGCCGCAAGCACCCATGCTGCAGATCGCGGCTTCACTTGCATTGCATTTCATGTATCCGACAGCATCTCCACTGCGAACAGTATCTAACCACAGCGGCATGAGACGCCTATGGCTCCGTCGCCGTACTACGCCGCCTTCCCCGGCAACGGCGGGTACAGCCCCCGACCGACCAACGAATCGGTAGTGCAGGAATACACTTCACCTCAGTCGACCTCTTCAACGCCGGCCCGTACGCCCGAATATCGTGTCAATGGACATCATGCCGGCGCAGCATGTGGGCACTACGATATGCCGCCCACGCCCGACTATGCGCGAGAGAATGAGGAGACGGAGTTCGAGGAAATGACCAACGCCAAGATCATGAATCTGGTCGAGAAGCATGGGATCAAGCGGCCACAGGGCACGCGCGTCTCATATCACTACAACAGCGGCGTGGAGGATATGCATTTTGGTAGAACACATCCCATGAAGCCCTGGCGGCTGACGTTGACGAAGCATCTCGTCCTGGCATTCGGCCTACAGCACACCATGGACACGTACGAAGCCATCTCTGCCGGCAAGGACGAAGTCTGCAAATTCCACGACCCCGATTACGTCGATTTTCTCTCCAAAGTGTCGCCCGAGACGTTTAATGACCTCTGCCAGGAGCCCCGCTTTCGTAAGAAGATTCCTCCAAAGCACGAGGGAGACACGGTCGAGCTCGGCCCCTACAATCTTAGTACGAGTCCAGGTGCCGACTGTCCGGTCTTCGACGGGATGTCCACGTATTTATTTCTGTATACTGGAGCCACACTCATGGCCACCTCCCAGCTGACATCAAACAACTCCGATATTGCCATCAACTGGTCCGGAGGGTTGCATCACGCACACAAAGGCGAAGCCTCTGGGTTTTGCTACATCAATGACATTGTCCTATCCATCCTCGACTTATTGCGAAAGTACGCTCGTGTTTTGTACATCGACATCGACGTGCATCATGGTGATGGCGTCGAGGAAGCGTTCCAGCGACATCCACGAGTCATGACACTGTCCTACCACCGCTACGGACCATATGATGAGACGGGACATAAGTTCTTCCCCGGAACAGGTGATCTGACAGATGTCGGTCTCAAAGGCACACCCGGCGAGCGATTCGCCATGAATGTGCCCATTCCTTCTGGTATCGATGATCGCCAGTACAGCAAGCTCTTCGAATCTATCACTGGCTCCACCGTCGAAGCTTTCAACCCAGGTGCCATTGTGCTCCAATGCGGTGCCGACAGTTTGGGCGGCGATCGTCTTGGCCAGTTCAACATCAACATCAAGCAGCACGGCGAATGCGTCAACTTCGTCAAATCTCTCGGTAGACCTCTCCTTCTACTCGGCGGCGGCGGATACACAGCACGCAACGTCGCCCGAGCTTGGACCCACGAAACTGCACTCTGCACACAAAACACCCTGCCAGACAAGATTCCACTCGACTGCGTGCCCAGACCTCAAGCTTTTCAGGGAAGAGCTCACGGCGATGGGAAGATGTACCCCAGCTTCGAACGACTGCACAAAAATGAGTGCAAGGACTCGGATCTCGAGTATCAAATCAAGATGTTGCAGGAGAATTTGAAGTACGTGAGAAACAGTCCGTGGGTCAAGCTGGATCAGTTGCCGACGAATAGTCGGATGGAGGAGATTATGGAGGAGTGTGACAGGAAGCTAGCACAGAGGAAGAGGAAGACTTTGGAGAGAAACCCGGCGGGTAGGGGCGAGTATTGAACGAATTCATGAGGATCTTTGACGATCGTTCTACACGGAGTTCGACTACTGCGAGATGAATCGATACGCACATAACATAAGACGGTCGGCGTCCTTGGCGCTTAGAGGATAGGGAGATGCCAGGTCGTCTATTGGCTCTGCTTTGATTGGAATGAAACGAAATGATAGGTCTTCGAACTCGTACATATGTTCGTTTTTGCATTGTTCCTCAACCTGTTGCTCTCTCGTTCCCTTGCAGTTATGGTGCATTCTCCAGAGTGTGCTTGAGAAAGCTGGGGCACCAGTCAATGTCCAGCGACCTTAGGCTCACTTGTGTGAATTGCAGGCTTTTGTTGATAGTCGATGACACAATGTAATTGGTATAATTTCTCCAGCCATGATGACAGTGGGAAGACTGCTTTCAGGTGGTCACGCTGTCGCGTTGCGGGTTTGAGCATAGCTTTAGATTCGACCGAGATATTGGACATGGGAGCAACCTTGTCATCATCAATGCGATCACCCTTTTGCTGATAGAGTCTTCTGCATCATGAATTCCTATTTGAAATAGTGATGCTCCGTAATGTGGTTGGGATCAAAGCAATTCGCCAGCATGTTCATCGCGTCCGAGGAGTCGCTGTACTCTTTCGTTCCTGCTTAGTTAATATTGCATGTTGGACAAGACAGCGCTGTGTAGGTGTGAAGGTCCTCATGTTGAAAGCGACTGTACCCGCTGCCAGGTGAGCTGCGGGTTCGCATGCGCTCAGCCCCTCAGTTTTGCCCTGCGGTCCCCCGTGCTATTCCACGTGCATCTTCTTCCGTTCGCTTGATTTCGCATCCGGACCCTCAATCTTTCATCCTTCTCATCTTAATACCACATTTCCAAACTCCTGATCCACTCGACACCTGCGTAGGAGGCGCATATAGTGTCATCATTTAACGCCCATGGCCACCACTCGTCCGTCACACATGTTTTGCCGCGAGATCTCGCTGCGAGGACAATGTTCAGGCCCCTGCCTCCATAATGAGCAAATTTTCTCAGCACCTTTGCACATCCTGCCAGGTCGCCTGGGCTGATGAAATGTGTTTGGAATGTCCGGGATGATCCACTTGAATCGTTGCTGGTGTGCATTTTTCGCCAGCGATGGATTGATCTCACTTCTCAGCTCCAGAACGAATTTTGTTTGCGGCATCGTTGCCTTTCTGAAGCTCAATGATTCAAAAGTTGTCCGCCAATTTGGAGCGCAGAAGCTGATTACGATCAGATTTGGCGGGCTGCTTGGCTTCCCTCGCTCTACTTCTCCAGGTTATTTTCGTTCTCGTAAAGAACCTGGGTGTGACTCTGTAATCAAATAGCTGGAGCTTAGGATTGGAGCTGCTAGCTTGATGCCCTTGCTGCTGATGATCGATTGATGGGCAATGTAGAAGAGCGGACGTGTAGCAGACAATCGTTTCGATGAAAATCGCTTAACCGACGACGAAATGGGGAAAAGGCTCATGTGATTCTGGCCAATTATGGGCTTCCAGCGGGTCTCAGCTGAACTCTTTTGCAACGTCGGATCTGGCGTTGCGTCTTGGTTGGCATTGCTCTTCGCCGAGGACTGGAATAGCACAGCTGCATGGACATCACTTGACTGAGTCTCCAGTGCCATTGGACCTCGATGTTCAAGCCGTTTTTGTACATGCCGGCTTTCGGTCGTCACTTCCATTGAGAAGCAGGTGCTGGGAAGTCATGTCTCTTGTCATTCCTGCTCTTGCTTCCATTTGATCATCTTGCCCCGCCACTTTGCTACTTGTTCGTCAACAGGCATTGTCCGGAACCACCACGAGGAGGTGTAGAGTTGGTCTTCGATTCCGTATAAGAGAGGGATCCTAATCCTCTCGAATACCGACTGCACGGATACGGGGCACGATACAGTCATTGATTTAGACGCCACGGCGCCTGCTCCCATGGCTGAGACTTCCTGAAGCTTGCTATCGCTGGCCATGGTACTTGTCAAGGGTTGGGAGAAGAGCGGCCGCATTCTGCCAGCAGAAGCGACGCACTCGTGTCGAACCAGTTCACTCAAAGCCACAGCTGAGCGCCGAAAGATGACTCTGACAGTAGCTCGAGCAGATCTGCGAGGTATTTCCATGCCTGGCCGTGTCCATCCGTACCGATCTCCAGAAGACTTTGAGCTATGCAGGCGCTCTCTGCGCAAAAGTTGTTCATGCAACTGTGCCGGCTGAACATGGCGTGACACATCTCGTGCAGCAGCGTCTGAGCGAAGTGCTCTGATAAGAGGCCCGTCACTCCGGAAGGGAAAGGATCTATCCACATCATTGTGCCCGTACCATAGCCAGTGGTCGCTCCAAAGGCATTGTGATTGGTCCCCAACGTCGTTTCCAGGTACAGGGGTCGAAGTGCAGCTGTCCCAGAAAGAATCGCTGGCTCATCAACTCTCGACCTTCTCGCAGCAGGTCCAGCAGGTTGTTTGTCGTCCAGTTGCCTCTGTTGTCCACCAAGACCGAGAGATCGTCCATCCAGTGCTGCAAGGCGGTGTCACTCAGCACGTCCAGTGCACTGGCAACAAATGCCATCAGGTGCATTGGCTGGTGTGCACTCGGCACCAAAGGCAGAGAAAAGGCCTGATGAGGCATTGTGGCGGAGCTTGCTTCGAAGAAGTGGTGCTGGTGATAGCGACAATGTCTCTTGGTCAAGTGGCAGTCATCAAGTGCAGCCACGCGAAGCTCTTCAGTGCGACATCCTTAACTTGCATAACGCTCAGACCACTGACAAACAGCTCATCGTCACCGATTACGCACGGAACATAGATACTACTGGCTCTCGATCGGGTTGCAAGCCTCTTGCGGCTGGAATAGATGCTTGTAGCTGAATAGATATGCGGATACATAGGAACGTATACTCGAAGTCGTCCATTCCCCTATTTCTCAACGGTTCGAGTCCTGGCAACAGATGTCTACTCTTGAAGCTGCTGGAATCCACGTTCTTAACTTCAGCATTCACGCCACACCCTTTTCAATACAGTTTCGACACGTGTGGAAAAACGCCCGAGTAATTGTACCTCCTGCCCTCCACAATTCGATCGAGCTGACAGCAGCCGATTTCCTCTCAACGAGCATTGAGAGCTTCTACGCCTGTCCGTGATGTGAAAACTGATGCATTGGTACGAGTTCTGTGACCAAGTGGATATTCAGCATGGATGTAATTGCGCGGCGACGAGATGTAAAGCATTTTCGACGCTGCATGACTTTAGTTCGCTTTGAGCAAAAAGACTGCGAGTACAAGTTCAAGAACGCCCAAACGCTACTTATGCCAACTCGTCGTGTCAGAGATCTCTCAGCCACGATTGCCCAAGCTGGACAATCCTGCCATAGTTCTGAGCCTGCCATTGACGTTACTGCATCGTTTCGCAGCTAGACGCCGAAGGTGACAGGCACCATGCAGCGCCTAGTATATGCATCATGAGTGGACTTGTTGACTGACCGCAACCAGGCCTCGTTCAATGAAAAAGCATGTGGACCGAATTGGGATCCTGGATCCTTCCGCTCTTGCCCCTGCGCTGGACGAGTGAAGGAGCAGCGGATCCAAGTCCTGACCCTCTTGAGCCTTCCTATACTACCGCACATAAAGAAGCTCTTGCGTGGGTGTAATGTCCCTGGCGGTTTTGCTCTCCAACTTTCAGCCTGAATGTCTTCGCGCTCCATGAATGGATACCTGTGGCATTCCCAAGACACCCAAGCACTCTGCTGCGCCCGCCAAAGGCCACTCACTTGTGACGGCCCAAATTGCCATTGTTGCCCGGAGGGGGCTTTCGCTGTCTTGCTTCTCTTTCCCGAATCCTGTTGAGGTCGGATTGCGTTTCTCGAGGGCGCGCTGGGCAGATAGGTTGTCTTCGGTGGGAGACGGCCGGGAGTGATCGCGTAGGTAGCTGTGATCGAACAACGAACGGACTGCGCCGGTGTCCGATGGCGCGGCATGGAGGTGTGATTGCTTTGGAGTGGATTCGTCGGTCGAACTCGCGATTCGCGCGGTCGAAGGTACTGGTAGATGCTCGTTGGGGCAGCGGCATTGACTACTCGTCGTCCATACTCTTCGCCGGGGCGAAGGAGCGGCGAAAGCACCCGCTAGAATCTTGTCAGCGTCGGATCGAGTAAAAGCGTGGGGGCTGGCTCGCTGCCGCTGCTGCTGATGATTACCAGTGGAGCAACCATTTTACCTGTATTGATGCCTCGCGACTGAGCTTCACCGCCGATGGAGCGGCGCAGCGACACCCAAGACGTCTCCCAGGACTGCCTCGCTGATCAGAGTCACTGGTCTCATGGTTTTTATCGGCCTCGCGGTCTGAACATCACCGCCTTCGTGATCCTTCCCACGACATCTGACTTCCACAGCCAGCAACACTTTGACCGGAGAATCACGTTGAAGGCATTGTACAACAGCACGAAATAGAGAGCGACAAGTATCAAGAGGATGAGGCACATTCAGTTTCATTGAGGAAAGTACAAAGAGGCTATTTGAGTGATGGTATGTACGCATTAATCACGTTGAGTAACGACCACTGACAAGTCGCACTCGTTGATCAGGCGAATTTGTTGTGCAGATCGCTTTCACGTGGCAACTTCCATTGAGGGGGCAGAGGGAAGCTAGGTTAGAAGGCGAATCTGTGAGAGTCATACAAGGATAGGTGAAGCCAATGTGAAGCGACCGCGACGGATGAGAAAGGAAAGAAGAAGAGAGGAAGAAACAGTGGGAGAGGAAGGCATTTATAGTGCGTGCCAAGCCCTGGAATCAACACCACGCTAATGAGCACGCACGTGAGTGAGTCGTTGCGACGCGAGTGCTGCCTTGAGAGTGTTCCTGAGGCGCTCAATGTTCTGTTGATCCGGCAGTCGCGCTAGCGAGGGGCTGGACTACAAATATCTGCCCCTCACCCTCCAAATTCTCTTCCTTTCTCTTTCATGGTCGAGAGCATGCCCTCAGAGACTTGTCCATCAATGACATTTCTCTAAGATGCCCCTGACCTGAGATTAATGTGGCACCGGCTAATGACAGGTGTTGGCGTGGTTCATCATCAGCGTCGACACCGCCAGAGGCCAGAGGCTTGACCTCTGCGACCTCTGCGTTGTTGCCTACATTCCTTCGTTCAGTGTGCATTTCCAATGCCTCTCTCACCACTCAGTTTAGGGTCTTTCCACCGTGCTGTTTGTGCATTGTTCTGTCTCCATCCGCTTGTCTGTTGCCGCCGCTGTGTGACGGTCGCATCGGTTGGGCTGTTTGCCAGCATCTCAACATTGGAATCGCTTCTGTCACGTCCGCAGCCTTCTGTTCATCCAGTACATTGCGATGAGTGAGCTTGTCAGTACAGGTATCTTGAGGCGCGTCGCTTTTCCATCCACTGCCACCGTCACTGAAAGGCAACCTCGAGCCAGCCCAGAGTGCGGCAGCGATCTCAAACGAGCCACACATTTGGCGCTGTCAGAACAGTCGTTGCAGTCACGGCTGGCTGGCATCTTCCTGGCACCTAGAGGCCGCAAACTTTTCAACTATAGGAGAGACCCGATTGGCAAGCCAGCAGCACTCCTCAGGTGTCTCAATCAACACGTTAAGCCAGGTAGGCCACAACTCTCAGCGACTGATCACTCCCCAGGTCCGACGATGTCTCTGACGAAAAGTGCTGACAGTAGAGAGCTCCTGCCGCACTTTTTCGCCGAAGAACATCCTGCCCTCAGCGCAGTTCGCGAGGCAGAAGACGCCCTGTCAGTACGATGTGAGAACGAACGGTAAACAAGCAAGAGACGGAAGCGGCTTTCGGCAGAAACAAGAGGAGATGGAGGCACCGAGAAAGCGCGCAGATGAGACTACGGACGGAAATTATGGGACCAGGTGGTACGAGCGCGTCGGGGCCGTTGGCCAGAGGACAAAGGTCGACTGGAATTGTAGGCTGAGTCTGGCAGCATGTACTGCCAACACAGCGCAGCTCGCAGCAGCGTTGGGGGCTCAGTCTCCGGTCCTTGCTTGACATATCTCTTCGAAGCTCGCCGTACAGCTGCGTTACAATAGACAGGGTGATCTGAAGATCAACTACAGTGCGTAGCGTTTTAAGGCTGAGCCCCATCCGACTCTGCCGATCCTTGCTCCTGCTCTGAAGGGGGTGATGCAACGAAGACTGCAAGCGTGGCACAACTGCATCAATAGCATGCGTCTGTTACGAATCGCACCATCTTGCGATACTCACATCAATCAGGATGCTTGCCAGCTAACATCGATCAAATTTAGCATCTTCACCTGAGCGCACTCGATCTCATCCTTTACGTCCGTCCAATTTGTGATCTCGTCGCTACTCGCAAGCCGTGAACGATCAAAAATCTAAGCAAGCACCTCACGTCACGTATCACCAGACCGACGATTGTAGGATGACCGGAAAATGGCGGAGGCTGGGCTTGGGCCTAGCGGCCTTGTGCACAGACCACTCGGCATTGCTTTCAAAACTTGAAGCTTCGTGCGCAGTCTTCTTTTTTCTTCTTGCACCAACTCGGATCGCCGCAACAGATTCCGTCTAGAAGTCACTTCTGGGCGTGTCTGGTCACTGGCGTACAGCAAATACGGCAGTTTTACAGTTGACTCTGCAAGATTGGAGCACATGTCTTCAGAGTGTTTTCGCTGCCAGACATTTTTTCACGAAGCCTTCTTTGCTCGCAAACGGTACATACGTGATTCATTTCCCGCGCCAAATCGCTTGCTCTGTCACCAGCACTGACAGGAGACATGCCCTGCCACTTCGATGCCGCACCAGAGACAGCTCAACTCCTTCTCCCTCGTCTTCGGTGGGCGCTTCACGCACACACATGGCGCCATCTTCAGTTGCCGGCGGGAAAGCCTTCCCTTGAGCGCTTGAATTGTTACGCGTTGACCATTGAGACTGGCACTCGGGCAAATTTCGACGGTCGAGCAGGCCGCGAAGACGCTGAGCGGACGAATGTACTCCTTCGCGTCAGGCCGCCGCGGGTCCTCACTCTGGAGCGCTGATAATCTGCAGGACGCGTGCAAGTCTTCCAATGCTAACGATGATCGCAGAAGCGTATCGGCTCGATGGTACACAAGTTGCAGCTAAGCTCATGCGTCCTCAGCAACTCCCTCCGCCCGAGACCTGCTTTTGGCCTTTCAGGAGTGCCATCCACCAGATCGCCGGGATATGAACTTGAGCAGTCACTTCATGAACGAATAGGGCACCTCGTTTCACTACAATCGGCGTTGTCCTGCTCGTCAGCCTTGTCAAGTGGTGTCACAGCCAATGACCCAACGCACGCGCTTGCGATCGCTCTGGCAGATTACGGTTCTCGTCAGAGTCCCGGTCGAGGGTATAGGAAAAGAGCAAGGAAAGAGAATCGAAGAATCGAGCGGTCGTAGTGCTGGACGTCTGAGCCGTTGGCCACTGCCACAGGCGCAAAGCAGCTTTGGCGGAAGGTGTCTGTTTTCTGCATTGCAGCGGCACCATATTCCTGGTCGAGAGGCTCTGGCAGTCACGGGTTAGATTACAGCTTCTACACCGTGCGAGCGGTGTCCAAGGACCTCGTTTCCTAGCAGAGGTCTTGAGTATTCGAAAACTTCCCTTGTTGACGGCATCTTGACTTCTCACACTTTGTATGTAGCGTTTCAAGACATGCACTTGTCACTAGCTTTGTAATGATCAACGGCAGACGACTCTAGCTGATCCAAACCTCCAGACCGCCCTTCGCAGATCTCACCAAGCTCCTACCCTGCTCTTGTAGTCAGTCGAATCTCCGCATCATTTCGCTATGCTCTGCCAGCAGCTCATACCCGACGACTGCAACCTCAATGCACGACTGTGACCGCGCCATCTTGATTGCTCTTAGTAATCGATCAGGTTCTCAACCATCGAATCCGCTGCCGCCGCTTCCTGTTGCTGTCCTTTCGGCTCACAGCCAGAACATGCCGCAAACAGGCCGGACGCCAAAGGGTACTACCATGGCTCCTTTACTTTCCGCTTGGTCATACAACGACGAGTTAGCACTGTGGCACCGAAGGGGGAATGAGCATAACTACAAGCGAAGGTGCGAGCATATGCTCGCGAGATCCTTACGTCTACACCCCGGGCACGAGTTGGAGGGAGGTCAGGATAATGTGGCATGAACAAGGAGTCCCGAGTTTCAGCTCAGCGACGGCCGTCTTCCTCATTGTGTCGATCTAGGCACGTCCAGGATGTAAAATTTTCCTTCTTGCGACGGCAAACAGCATCAATGGTTATCATCCATCAACTTGGGCCAGTCACGGCGGAAAGGGGTTAGCGAACCAACGTTTATCAGGCGTCTATATGATGAGCAGTTGAGAAGGTGCTTCACGCCATCATCACCACCTGTACTCTAATCACCCCAATGGTGCAGCAGTTCTCATGGTGGGACATTAAAGGTGCTTGTCACCACAATATTTTCAGGAGCTCGAAGACTTACACTCTTGGATCGGCAGGCTCTCCATCGGTCTTCTTGACAAGACGTAGCTACACAAAACACATCTTGCAGACACTCCTGGGGTCAAGTCACTCGTAGAGCTGACTAGAAGGTACGCGCTTTACTCTGTCCGCTACTCGTTTCGAGAGCAAAGTAATTGCAGCTGGAGAGGCATTCATGTTATAACCATAGGCAAGAAAGAATACGAAAGCGAGTGACAAGATAGTATTACACGCATTGATCCTAGTTTTAATACCTCCATGACGCTACAGCCACTTCTATTTATGCTCTTCCCGTGCACATAGTATTCCCTCGTCATTCCACCGCGAGAAGAATGTTGGGTCAAGAAAGATGCACCGTGTCTGGCCGTAGTGCTCTGTTCGAGCTCCGATTTCTCTTGAGGTTCTCGAAGGGTCTAGCGTCTCCGCCTCTTTCTACATCGATGAAGCAACTCTTCTGCCCGTTGCCGCGGTAGAGAACCAATCTGCCTGTTCAATGATGCCTGCCTCGTGTGCGGTTGCTGCGGTATACGTGGTCGCTCAAAAGGACTGTTTGTCGACTGTGGGAATATGAGAGAGCTCAGATCTCAGAGTTGCTGTTGCGTGAACTCAAGCATGTCGCATCGCTGAAAAACTAGAGGAGTACGCGGTCGGGGATTTCGAAGGTTGTATAACGTTTGACAAGCTGCGACTGTTCAGTGAATGCTTTGGAAGCTGGAAAGTAGTAGCAGGCAGTAGAGCACCAGCTGCGCCAGCTGCACTTGATCGTTGGCTTATCCTTACCTCGTTCGCGCGGTCAGAAACCGTGAGCCCAGTACCAGCTGAGGACTCCACAGAACCAGAGGCTACCGCTTGTCACTTGGGCGTCCTTGGAGCATAGGTGGATGGCTTCGGCAACCGCCGTAGAAGCGCACCTGTTGAAGCGCTGTCGAAGTGCCCGTGGAGTAACAGGAGATCTAGCACAGACGCCAATGATCGGTCACTCCACGATAGGCAAGCACGCCATGCCCGGGACAAGTATCTGCTCAATTCATTGAAATGGCGAATTCAGCAGACACTTGTCCCGGTCACGGTGTACTCGCCCATCGTCGAGTAGCCAAATGTCCGCGTCTTTCTTCCCTTTGCCCGCCTTGTCCACCTTCGTCTTTGTAGGTCGATCGCCACACATCTCGCGGTTGAAAGAAGTACCAGGAAGGCCCTGGTGGATGGCGCATCCGAGGATAGCGCCAGAGCCAAGGGTGGTCGGAGGATGCGCGTCGTGGGTCGTGGTGTTGCTGCTCAATCGCTTTCCAGCGCAGCCTTTCCTTCAGTGACGAGGTTTAGTACCACGTTCGCGAATGCTGCTGTCACATAGATACCTCTTCGTCCTGTGGTGTTTCCTTATGCCCATGATGGTTATGCTGATCATTCTTTGCGTCTTTGGCGTTTTGTGCATGATTTTGCTTGCGAGCAAAGGGTGTGCAGCTGAGCAAGCCGCAAGCTGTTTGGCAAATCCGTCCCCAACAAACAACTTCAGTGCAGAACCATGCCATGGAGTCCCGCGCCGACCGCATCTGCGAGCCATTGGATGCATCCCAAGTCATCTCGAATCCGCACACGCCTGATGGAGTGCCCTGACCGCACGAAAGTCTCGCTGAACCCACCGCTTGAGGAAGACCTCCGCCCATCTAACGCTCCCGAGGCCTCTGCAACACCTAGACCACCACTTGAGACGTTCTGGCCGCTATTACGGCACTACCTGAGTGCAATTGAAAGCTCTGGAATGGTCCACCACGGTGGAGGACACTGTTCGAGCATTTACGGGACCAGCGCACCGCCAAGCAGTGACAAAAACGACCGTCGAGACGGCAGGAGCGAGACACACTGTGATCCTCGGCGGAGGTTGGCACAACATAGACGGAGAAGAGATGGGTGACAACAAGGATAAGGCAATGGAGTCCGTTGCAGGCGGACGTCCATCCAACAACATCCCATCTGCGGAGTTCGAAGGCAACAGCAAGCTTTTCGAATGGTCTCTCGCGAGCCATTGGCCTCCCCAGTGGACCAGACGGCGAGGCTGAGTGAGAGCCCTTGATTCTGGGAAGCGCTATGTCCCTTCTCCGAGACCGTGAAGCAGTTGGTGTCCGTAGCACTCAACTCAACTCGCCCTATCAGTCCTGACGTGGATCTCTCCAACGTGGGCAACGCCGTAACAACTTCGATGACTCCCGCCGTCTTTAAGTCTCGACCGCCACACAGTACGCGCGAGCCCGATCGGTCTGCAGCAGTGTTCTACGTGGCCCTTTTCTGACAGCACAAAGGGAACTTTGACCAAGACTCTCACACGTGGGCGACAGCAGTGGGATATGGTACCAGCCGGGGGTACAGGCGCCAGTGGCACTCAAGAGTCATTGAGAGGGTAGAGCACAACCGCGAACGAAAGGGACCATACGGTACTTCCGGACGAATGCCTCCTCGATGCTTTTGGAACGGAGCAGAGGCTCCTCGCAGCCACCACAACGCCCGGTACGGCGGAGCACGACTGACGAGATATGCCTCCGTGCGCAGAAGCAATTGTTTGATGCTGCAAAGAACGTCTGCCGAGATGACCTGCAGCAAGTCCGGGCTACTCTGCAGGAAGGTAAAAGAGCAGGGTACTCCTTCGCCAGGTATCAAGGCTCGCCCTGCTTGAAGCAGTGACTCCCACATTCTTGGTGCTTGTCGATCTTCGCTCAAGGCCGGGACATGTTCAAGTTCGCAACGCACCTCCGAGAAGCAAGGACAAGGACTCTGCCGTGTCGCCCAGAGCAAAAGAGAAAGAGCAAGGTTGGAACTGAGAGCGTCACAGGACGCCGAAGGAAGAACAGAAGCAAGGTCATGCACAAATCCAAGAGATACCCAAGAAGATAGCCAGTCAAGAGGCGGCTCATCGAAATCCATTTGAGGTGCAGACTGCTCAATTCGCGTTCACAACATATCTGGTTCTCCATGTGGACAGCAACACATCTTGGAGTTGCATATTGCAAAACGTTGTACATCGACTCTCCTTCATCGAGCCCTTTGGCATGGCTCTGCAATTTTTCAGAAACGAACATGTCGTCTCTCTCCTGCCAATACTGGCCTTCAAGAAGGTCCGTTCCGACCCCGAATGCAACTGCTTGAAGTAGAATTCGCAGCGCCGACTCTTATATCTTGCGTGATGATTCGTTGGCATCCCAAGACCTCAGAGACAATTCCACAACTGGCATCATCAAGCCCCAACCCACCGAAGCTCCATGGTCTGCCTCTGGCCCCATTTGCTGTTGGCCGTCCCGGCCAATCGGTTCAGACATGACCGAAAGCATCAATTCTTCGAAGTCCTCCTTGTTTCCAATCCTCCTGATTCGCAGAGAAGCAGAGCTGGGCAAGATTGCACACCAGCACAGCTCATTGTCAGATATTTAACACTTCCTGGTCCTACACCTCCATCGCTGGCTGAGCAGGTCAAACAAAGCTGGGCAAAGTTGCACACCAGCACAGCCCACCGCCATACCTCCATCCAACACTCAACAGCCCGCCTGATCCCAAGTCTGCCACTGGCTAAGCAGGTCAAACAAAGCTGGGCAAGGTTGCTCACCAGCACAGTCGATCGCCAGACCTCCAACACTCCGTGACCCTCTTGATTCCAAGTCCCGCAACTTGCTGAGCAGATCGAGCGGAACTGGGCAAAAATGCACACCAGCGTAGCCCATCGGCCGTCCTCCAAGTGTACAGCACCGTCACAAAACAGCAGATGACGACATTCTTCCAAGACACGGAGGAAACCTGCATCGTGTCTAGACCCCCAAGAGAGCCCCTCATATCCAGTTCACACCTTTCGACAAAACCTCCAGTAAGCTTGTCCATAACACTCTGTGCGCCAGAATCGTTCTTGCGTTGCTCCATGAAGCTCCAAATGGCAACACCACCAAACTTTCACCCATGTATACCACTGGCGCACGGCAATGGAAGGAGTACGAGAGCACATTCCAATCACAACCGGCCATCTTTTCACATCATCGGCTTGCAATATCTGCGTGGCTTGCTTGTCGTGCAGGTCTTGCTTGTCGTTCAGGTCGTGCAGGTCGTTCAGGTCGTGCAGGTCGTGCATTTCTTGAGTGTCTTCTTGTCTTGCTTGTGGCATAAAGCCATCGGTAATCTTGATCAACTTGGATGCCTTCGATCCGTGTCTGTTAAGCGCTGCCTGTCAGCGGGCCAAAAAGCTCTCCGCTATGACAAGCAAAAGGTATGGTGTCGATGCTGAAGCAACACTCTCAGGACAAATCCAGCCACGAAGGCTAGGTCAACTGGGGTTCGTGCAAGGACTGCAAAAAAGAATGGCAGGACAGAAGATCACGTCGACTGCCGTGGAAGAGAGGAAAAAGTCAAGGAAAAGGGACTGTGTTCGACATACTTTGAGCTTTTGCCTTGGGCTCTCTGGGGAAGCGTGGGATATACACAGCATTCCCAGGCCGGCATACGAGATAAGAGGATGGAGGAGCCACACAAATGAGCCTTCGACTCTATCCACTGCAGGACAAGAGACTTCCAAGAGAAGTACTTCAAGTTGCAGCTTCAAAAGCTTCAGACTCAGACTCAATCAAGTCCGGCAAACGCGACTTACGAGACTTCCAAGAGAAGTACAAGGCGCAGCCTGCGGGTCATGAGAGTCTTTGTAGGCGAATGTCCGGGTGTTTCCGGAATGGCTGCGAGTACCACGCAGCTGAAGGTGTCGATAATACGAAAAGAATAACCCGAACAGGATGGAGACGCTGCTTGAGGAGCACATGGCTCTCGCTCAAGGCCGTCGATCCTCGGCCTCAAAGATTTTCAGTCGTATTGCGAAGTCCGTTTTGATGTCCGGATGAGAGTACTGCTGTTGATGCAGGACCTGAGTCTCACTGCTCGTGTCTGCAGCAAGGGAAAAGAAGAGTTGTCGCGATCTCACACGGGCCATAGCTCACCGCTGCCAAAGACAAAAGAGAAGAAGAGTGATCTTGGTCTTACGCGGGCCCATGGCTCGCCGCGGCCAAAGACAGATGCCAAAGCTGCCGGGCCTGAGAGGCACACCGGCAGGAAGCAAGGTGCAAGATGAAGAAATGTTGGAGCACAGAGTATGGCCCTCGCCGGCGAGACGCTCACGGCGGGCAAAGGACTTATGCCGGCATACGCACACGACCGCCTGAAAAGCAAATGCAGGGTGGTAAACTGGACTTGCACTGGCCATAAGGCTCGCAGATGCCAGCTGAAAGCAAAGATGAAAGACCAAGATGAAGACTGGACTTACACTGGCCGAACAGCTCAC
Source organism: Cercospora cf. flagellaris (assembly GCA_005356885.1). Taxonomy (NCBI): domain Eukaryota; kingdom Fungi; phylum Ascomycota; class Dothideomycetes; order Mycosphaerellales; family Mycosphaerellaceae; genus Cercospora; species Cercospora cf. flagellaris. The sequence goes on from RJLU01000002.1 coordinate 1,550,394, forward strand.
AGCTGCCAGCCAAAAGACAGAGAAGAAATTGTGAAGAAGAACGACGACCCACCACCATCCCCACCACCAGCCGAAGGCCAATGGATGGGGGATAGCAGTGTCCACGCGGTACTGCACAGCTGTCGTCCTTCTCGTGCATCTTCTGAGGTTCCGCGAGCAGGGCGGAAGTGCCAGTCACGTGAGCTTGTCCATGATCGCAATCCAGCACTTGGGAAGATCGTGCCCTGCTAAACCCGGCTCTTATGATTGCTGCTCAGTCAATTGACATGAGTATTGGTGTTGTGGCCAGATTGTCACTGCCGAGTGCAGCCTTGTCCTACTCTTACTCAAGTTCACTCCCGCTTTTGCAGTTGGGGGAGAGTCGTGAAGGGTCCCGCGTACTCATGAGCGAAGACCATGTCGTTGCCTGCGCGTGGAAGACTGTCGAAGCGCTTCGGCGTTGTCGCGTTGCTCGAGGTCAATGGTCTTTGATCGAGGGTGGTGTTTTCGGCTCGAGGGTTCGTCGCGATGTGGAGGCATGATTGCTGTACGTTGGGCGTTCTCGGTGGTCAAGCTACAGCGAGAGAAGTCCGGAGGCCTTCTCGCAATGTGTCGAGGAGGTGTTGTCGAAGGCCTGCCAAATTGTTCACGGCGGACAGCCGAGGTTACTATTTTCTGTCAAGTCAGTGTCGGTCAGCGCCAGTGGATGTACAGTGTGCCGCCTCATTCTGACGGTTGTGGCAGCCGCTGTGGAGGCATAAGCAGGTGTTGCTGCTGCTGCGGTAAGGTGTGGTGGTGGAGGGAGGGGAGAAGAAGCTGCGACGAAGCCGGAAGCGCTTCCCTCCACCGGCCATATCTCCACCACCCGATGCCGAAGACATGTGCAAGACACACGCTGAGCACCAGATGGCTTCATAGATGGAGCGCGGCGGTGTTTGGATGGTCAGCGGAGGGTGTTGATGATGTGGTGAGGTGGTGTTGGTGCGTTGGAGTGAGTTGGAGCGGAGCTGGAAGCTCGACTTCGGCGAAGAAGTTTGCCCTCCAGCCCCATATCTCCACCACAACACGTCGCCAACACACGAGCATCACACGCGCAGCATCGCCAGAGCTTGCAGATGCAGCGCGAAGTGAGCGCCATGGTTTGCGAGTGTTGTGCGCGGTGTGATGGGGCTGGATGGTGGTGGTTGAGTGAGCTGGAAGCCGGCTGGAAGCTGTCAGATCGAGGCAGATTTCCTTCGCCGCCTCACTGCTCGGCCGCCAGGCGACGCGAAGACATGAACGCAACACGATGAGCATCGGGGATACTCATCGATGCAGCGCCGCACGTGTTTGACGGTTCGGAGGCGTCGTGGGTGGTGTTGTAGGGCGATGAAGCTGATGATGGTGGTGAACTGGCGGGCTGGCGAACAACACGAAGGGCTCACAGCAACGCCAAGCCCCACTCATATCTTTGCCCTCCGACGCCGGCATTGGCACGACAACGCCAATGTGGCAGCAACAGAACTTTGCGAAGGGTAAATCGAATCTCAGGATGCCGCGCGAGGTCTTCCGGGGGCTTGAGCGCATCAGTGGGGCGAGATGCGAGCCTGCGGGCCAAATGCAATAACAACTTCACATTCCACGGAGCAGCATCACAACAAAGTCCCTCGGGCATGCCACAACAGCTCATTGCCCAGCTGGGAGTGCACCCACTCAGTACCACCACCGCTACCTAATCCGATACGCTAGCATCGTGGCGCCCACGAGCTTTGCTGGTTCTGACTGTCTCTGTGCAGACAGCAGCACTACAATGGCCGCAGCACCACGATAGCCAGCAGCTTCAGAGCCTCCTCCGAGTGTACATGACAACCCACGGCACCATAGAAGAGGCTGCCTTGTGATTTCCCGATTCAAGGACATCCTCGTAATCGCCACCTTGCCGCACACAAAAAGCCCAGCATCTTGATTTCAACGGCCACCGAACCGCACGCGAGACAACCAGCCAGACCATTCAAATCTGAAAGCCACTGCATCAAGCTCTTCTTCAGGACGACGCAAGAGTCTCCAGGCCTTGAGCTTGCCCCAGCGGAAAGATGAGCGCAAGGCGGTTCCTTCTCGGCACTGCTGAGAAGCTGGCGATAGACATGTTCATGGGTTCGCCTACACTCCTGCGCAAAGACTGCCCAGAAATGGCTTTCGAGGGCGACCAAATGCGGCGGCGTCAGGAAAGAGTAAGTTCGAGAAAACATGGCCACTGGCGAAAGCCACGCCGCAAGGGAAGGAATATTGTGCTCGTGGCTACATTGACGAAGTCAGAGCACAATTCGCGCTCGACGCTGTCGTTGAGAACAGATCGAGACGGAAGGTGAGAGAATATGAAATACCGTGGGGCCTTGCTCCAGCCGGCAGTAGAGAGACGCTGAAACGAACATCATAATGGTGGCAACTTGTGTAAAGGGTGGCGGATATTGGGCGCACTTTTCTGGTCGAAGGCATGCCAAAGCCTTGTGGTGTGCCTACAGTAACCCTCTTTCACTATTTCCTCTCAAGACTCAGCACTCGATGCTCTGACTATATCGAGCAGTACGCATCATCATACCGCAATCGAATCGCCGAAAGATATTACGCGGCATCAGGGCTCATCAGTGATCCGCCCTCCACCCTCCTCTTATCCCAGTCCCGGTTCAAGCGGCTTTCCACCGCGCTCCGCCGCCTCTCGGACTCCACCCACGCCGTCACGCTAGCTCCATCTCTCTGCGCACCTCCGAGCGCTCAACGCGCGTCGAATACATTACAGCATAGAATCGCCAGGATTCTACAGGAAACGAGACACCCCACAATACCTCCCCATCTGTGCTCTTGCACAAGCGCCGCTTACCTTCGGCCTTTTGACAACAAACCAGATGGCATCTCAAACACCGGATTTTGGGAGCAGGGGGCAAGAGATCCCATACACCGGACACGTAGCGTGGAAGAAAGCATGATGATAAGCATAGTCTGTCTGCTTATCAAGACAAAATGACGGGATAGCAGGGTTCCGTCAACGCTTCGGTGAAACGCAGAACATCTTCAAAGGATACATTCCTTGCTCAAAACAACAAGCATATTCCCAGTTTGTAGAGACCTCGACACAGCAGAATAGCGATGAACGATTCCGCCGGCCTTCCAGATTCCACACTCCACAAATTCCAATCTCCAAGAAGGACCGAACATCACAAAAACAATACGTAAGCTCAAATGTGCAAAGACTCCATAAATGAGGCGAGACAAACTGTCACGTTCACAGCAAGAGCAAGGAATAGAATGCAACAAAGCTTGTCGGAGATCAAGTCCGAAGCTGAGCGGACGAGAAATTTTGGCAAGGGTGTGTGGAGACATGCCTGTCGGGAATGGAGTGCGAGGCTCTACCGTGCGCCACCAACCACCGAACAAGGCAACTTTTTTTCCGGTTCCTGCGTGGTCGCATGCATGCATGCATGCCATGTGCCTTTTCTGGCCGGGAGAATGAGATAAGGTTGATAGATACAGGAAAAATATGGAATCTGTGTGAACACTACTGTATTTCCTATAGGTGAGGAAGTTTGGGAAATGGGTGTTGTAGTGTACAGTATCGTTGCAAGCAGTATAAGTCGAATTGTGACGCTGCGCAGTGGTATTCTGAAGGCCTGGCAAATAATAGATGATTCTTAATAGCATTTGCTCCAATCTACTCCGTGAAGAGTTGCGCTACACGCGATGCTTCTAATAACCCCTTTTGACCCGAAACTCCTCGCTCAAAAAACTCATTTCATCATTCCACCAGCGCCAAACTTGCTATGCCCATGCTCATGCTTCACGCGATTCTTGCCACGCTGGCTAATCAAACAAAATACAACCTCATTTCATCATATCATGAACGGTCCTCCGCGCCGAGAAGAGACTTAACGTCTAGGCCAGACCGAGTGTAGCCTTGCACCTCCTCATCAACTCCGCCTGCATGGCCACTCTCGTCTCTCCAGTCCTGCTCGCTGCATCCTTGTTCTCTGCTGCACGTCGCAAGAGGTAATTCAGAGCTTCCTGCATGGTGCCCCACACAGTCAACTTGAACACCTTCTCCTGGACAGCATTCGGGTCATCCTTTGCTGCTTTGGCATTGGCCAAAAGCTTGCAGGAGACCTCGTCCGCCATACCTTGAAGCTGAGCGTAGACGAGTGGCGTCAGCTCCTGTCCGGATCGGGCTTGCTGTTGTCGGAGAGCTTGGGCCTTCTCGACAGTGTTGGCATTGTGCGAGGCGACGACGACGTTGATGTTGGGGAAGAGTATCTGGCCTACGGTCGCTGGGCGCAGGAACGAATCGTAGGAACGGTTGATGAGTGCCACAGTTGCAGAGTCGTAGGCGTGGTGTGTGTCTTGGATTGTGTCGTGAATCAGGTGGCGAGGCTCAGATGCGAGATAAGCGCCGCGGACGAGCTTAGCTCCGAGAGTGAAGCCTTCGGCCTTCGCAATTTCGAGGTGCTTGCTCAGAGTCTCTGGCGCTTGCTTCAAGTACATCTGGTAGGTGGTGTAGATGGTGCTCTTGCCTTTGGTGTTGTACTCGCGTTGCATCAGGAGAGACCAGTTGTGGAAGCCTTGAAGATTCCAGGTCTCCTCGGCAGATGGAAGGAGGCCAATGTTCTTGGCTTCTGCGGCTTTGCTGACAGCGTGCATAGCAGCTGCCATATCAGATGAGGGGTCTTGCTCCTTTGCCATGCGGTTCATGGCTGCGCTACCCATCCCACTCCACTTGAGACCCAGGAAGTCGCCGGGAGCAGCCATCTCGATAGTATCAAGCATGCCCTTCTTCCAGTATGCGATATCTTCGGCCTCGTCATGACCAGCCTCATCTTTGAGCACTTCGCGAGCGTTCTCGAGAATGACACCCGAGTATCCCTGAGCGCGAAGCTCGTTGCATCGCTTCGAGATCTGCTCCTTGTCCGCACCAGCGCAGAACTGCTTGTAGAAGGTCTCCCAGAGGATGATGCGCATGACTGGGTTCTTCTCGAGATCAAAGAGTGGGTTCTTGGACTCGAGCATTTTCCGGAGCAGGTTCGTCGACGCGCCCAGCAGGGCAGGGGATGAGGACATCGTGGTGATGAGATATGATCGCAAAACTTCTGGCAATGTGAGGCATGACAAAGGCGCTGTCGACGCTACGTTCGACTGTGCGTTGTACGATGTTGGGATGGTCTCTGATTGTGGAATGCTTGGAATGGCGACGCCGTTGTTCTCGTGGGAAGTCGAGTGTAGTCGTCGTCGTCCACTGTGCTGTGCTCGAATTTGTGTCGTCGCCGCCCTGCACGCGCCTGTGGCTGTCCGTGATCGGGAGATCATGTTGGTTGCTGCCAGAGCGCGGGAGCTCTTGATGGTGGCAGACATATTTTGTTTTTGTCGCTCTAGTGCTCGCTAGTGTATTTTGATGGTTGGGTGAATAGGTCTGCCGATGTCGTGGAGCAAAATACAATAAGAGCGTGGAAGGCGAGATGAAGGACAAAGAGAGTTCTGGTACCTACCGCCGTTCACCTGATATACGCTTGCCATTCTTGCTGACTTGTGATCGTGACCAGCCAGGCAAAAGCACGATCCAGGATTGAGAAAACGGTTACCTTCGGCTTCCATGGGACCGTCATCTCGCCGCGCCACGACCGATCGATAAGGCTGTTACCCCACATTGACGCCGTCCCATCAAAGTGCCGTTAGGAAGCCTCCCCGAAGTCGGAAGCTGAGACTAGCACCGCTTTCATGTCGTCACAAAAACGGGAATCCGCGGAGATTTTGGCAAGGTTGCGGAGCCCTGCCAACCTCACCTCTTCGGTATTGGAGGCCGTTTTTGCAATCTCTGTCCTGTATATATTGGCATGCGGTAGGCCTGGGCTCGAAAATGCGCGCGATAGAAAGCGAGGGTCTACAAATCGTCTTCGATGGACTTTGTTGCCAGCTTGCCCTTTCGGCATTGCTCGGAGATGAGTCTTGGCGCTCCGGCGGACGGATACCGAGCATGGGGACTCGACACAAACTTGCGGTCTGGCCAGCAATACTCGGCGATGATGGCAAGCACAGTGGAAGCCATTCATATGCTATCATCTTGCTTGCATTGGGTGTGGGCTGGGAGACTGATGGACAGACGAGGACATCCTTCCAGGGCACGGCAGAAGAATCCAGCCATACGATTACAGTAGTCCCGAGGCATACGGCAGCCACGCGAGACACTTTCGGCGGCCGATCGTGGTCGAGATACTACTGTCGTACTGCTTCATGAAGTGGCCTCCGAAGCATGAGTGGAGAGGTGGCCTCGTGGTGCACAGGCTGGATGCACCAGATTTCGGCTTCCTACCTGCAGGTTGAGCTCCCAGAAGATCCAGGCCTCATAGACTAGGACGTTGTAGGATGAGAGAGCCCTTGCTCTTCGCTTGCCTCTCAGGACTTTCAATATGATATTCCCATCGTCCACCATCGCTCTACCGCATAATGAGCAGCCGGTCAGTGGCAGATACCAAAGCATCACCTTGAGATGCAAAGGTCTCTTGCAACGTGGAGGAGCGCAAGCGGTGCAAGCGCGAGACCCATTACCCCAGGCACCGATGCAACGAGGTGCAATGTGCTTCTGGCCTTTCTTGCGAGCCTGTTGAATACCCTTATTTCTCCCTCGTTGATGTTACGATGGATATGCTCTGGAACAATCGTTCGTACAGTGGCGCTAGCCGAGCTCCTGAACATACTGAAGACCCAGACCTGTCACAAGTTCGGCCAAAGACCAGGCGTTATGCTTCGATATCTCGATCCTCGCCAACGATTCCACACCCCTTCGAATTGGAGAGACAATAATCAAGCTAGCAACGACTCGTAGGCGTCTCGAATCCCTCGATTGGGAGCGCGCGGCGTATGAGAGTTCGGGAGGCTCTGTGAGTCGTCGATCGTAGCAAGCACGGCTGTTGATCGAGCATTGAAGCCATCGAGGAGCCGTTTCCGGTTCTGCGAGATCGAGTGCGATATCTGTTAGTCGAGCATCGATCATACTGGCTGAACGTGATCGTAGACTGTACTGTCATGTGTCAGCTATCCATCGGGCGAAAGTCCAAGGCCTCGGACTCACGGTCCCGCACAGCAACTCCAAATGGGAGTCACTACATTGCAAAACGGCTTGCTGTGCAGCGTCACGAATGCCCAGAAGCGAGTCCAGTTGTATCAGCTTCTAGCAATGCCGTACAGGAGTTCCTGTTGAATATGCACATCTCCACGCACTGTTGCTGTCGAAACTGACAGAGCTGTTTGTGTTGCGGCGGGATGGCGGGAACTAGCCCACCCCTGTCGATTGACTTGATCAATGTCAGTGACGGAAACTCGACTTCGACACGACGGACCCGGAGAACAGCACGCACACGACATCGCCAGCAAGATGTCTTCACGCCCTGTCACTCCCGTCCGCTCGCCCAAGAAGCGCAAGGCCTCCGCCTCGCTCTCGCACTCGCCCTCGCCGCCATCAGACTCGCCCTTCCTGCCGCCGCCTCGCTTTCCTGGCCGCAGAGATTGGGCACCACCACCACCACCACCGCAAGCTCCGCCTCCGCCTCCGCCTCCGCCATCGTTCTCTCCTCCTCCGCCTCCGTCACCAGCTCCCGCCCCGCCAGAGACGCCTCTCCCTCCTCGGCCGCGGCTGCAGGTTGATGCCGACTGGAGCGAGTACGACTCCCGCCTTTTTTTCTCGGATGGATACGAATACATTTTCACCGACGAAAAACTTTTGACAAAAGCGCTCACATATTGTGGCGCTTCCTTCGGTGCCAGATGGCCCAACCAAGCCCTCGCCATCGTCGGCGATAAAGAGGCGAGCGCCGTCCTGGGTCTTGAGTTTGACACTCAAAACGAACTGCAGCAGGTGGCAGTCAGTAAGTGACGATCTTCATCTCTCAGTCATCTTTTCTTCCAGTGTTTCTCTATCTCCTTTCAATCTTTCCCTGTTTCCATATTCAGTCGCAAGCCAACGAATGCCACGCTTCGAAGCGCAGACGACAACGATTCCTCGGAAGTACTGATGCCGCTGCCTCCTCAAGGCATTCAACTTGCATCTGTTTCTCTTTTCATATAGCACTGAAAGCCAACGGGTGAAGCAATCTGGAGAACGGCTGACGATGCTTCGTCGGAGTTCCGATGCCCGTTGCTTCTCGACACGCAAACCATTTCTCTCTTTCTCAGTCTATTTCTCTTTCCACCTCTACGTGAAAGCCAACAGGTGGAACACTCCAGTGGACAGCTCCAAACGCTTCTTTGGAGAGTGAACGCCCTTTCCCAACTCAATATGTTCGAGTAAAAACTCACATCCTTATAATCGGCCTGCTTCTCCGTTCCGCATTGACTAACGACGCCCTTCTATCTACAGGCGACTGGCAAGACTTCCACGGGAAGGCCCTCGCGACAGACAGATTTTTGGCCTATTCGGCAGATAAGAATGGCCTCACTGACCTCATGGTGAGGTTCCACACCGCGAAGGGCTACCAGGCCCCTCCCCCTTGCGAGAAAGAGAAGTCGACGACCATGGAGGCACTCATTGGCGCGATCTTCAAAGACAGCAGGGGGAGGGACTGGACCGCGGTGGAGGAAGTGATGAGTCGCCTCGGGGTTTACTGGCCAAAACCCCACGAGCTAGTCGATTTCGAAAATTGGCTGCTTGAGCTGAGGCGCCGGAGGGTGATACCGTGGCCGTGAGGGAGAGGAGGAGGGTGAGAGAGGGGTGGATTCTGGCGTTTGGCGTTTGACGTTTCTGTTTTGTGGGGTTTTTTCGCGAATTTGTACGGGGATGGGTAAAGCAGCCTGGATATAGTGTTATCCAGGTGCCTGAACCGTGCAGCCTTCTACGCGGGGTCATCGTGTCGAGGCAGCTTTGCTTGGGCACGGAGGCTCCAGCGGAAGTGCAAGTTGTATATTAGATTGCTTCACGTTTGCGTGTTCTTCGGGAGCAGGGCTGAATGGAAGGCCAGGTGAAGGGAAAGGCAGTGCGAGCCGGCAACCTTGACGACTTGGAGATACCGTCAGCATGGCATTGCTTCAAGCGCACTCTCGGGCAGAAGGGGTGAAAAGGAGGCCAGCTAAAGCGAGAAGCATTGCAAACCAACCACCTCGAAGATCCGGAGTCATCATGAGCATGGCATTACTTCGACCGCAGTCTCGGCCAAGGGGAACGGAGAGAAGCCCAGCTGAAGCGGGAAGCATTGCAAGCCAACGACCTCGAAGATCTGGAGTCGCGATGAGCACGACATTGCTCCAATCGTGATCTCTGGCAGAAGAATTGGTTCGAAGGCCAGGTAAAGGACGAAGCATCACGATCCAACAAGCTTAACAACCTGGAGATACCATGAGCGTGGCATTACTTCAAGCGTATTCTCGGAGGTTGGAGTCGCATGGCAGGCCAGGTGGAGGGAAGAGCATCGTGGCCTAACAAGCTGGATGAGCTGGAGATACCGTGAACATAACGTTGCTTCAAGCGAGTTTTCGGCCAATGGAGCTCCATGGAAGGTATCGTGAAGGGAGAAGCATTGCAAGCCAACAAGCGGGATAATCTGGGGATACTGCGAGCAGAACCTTGCTCTAAGCGAGTTTTCGGCGGGATGGCTTCCATGAAAGGCATCATGAAGGGAAAAGCATTGGAAGCCAACGACCTCCATGATATGGAGATACCTTGAGCATGTCGTTGATTCAGACGGTTCGGCACCGCGATATCGCCGCAGAAGCCATCCCCAACGGCATTGAGCCCAAAATCCAACCGGAACGATGCCCCAGGTTCGTCCTTTCAGCAGTCCGCGAAGCTGTTCTCGGTCACGAGATGATCAAGGAAGCCAATCAATCGACACAACAGTCAAGTTTCAGCTTCACAATCTCTGCGAGATATGGCGCTTCCTACACGAATCATACGCAACGTCGGACCTTGAAACGGTTCAGAGAAGCCTTTCTCAGCCGTGGGAAGACAAGGAGAGCCAACCGATGAACACGATCTTCGGGTTTTAGTCTTGCGGCCGCGGCGAGGCATCCATTTCTCTGCCAGGACTCTGCAAAAAGGCAGTCCTTTGAGCATCCGCAGGTCCCCTTCTCAGTCACGAAGCGATACGAAGTGCCAATCGACCAAGGCAAACCTCAAATCTTGTGTTTGCAGTTCTTACGAGTGATCCTGTTCTCTGACGAAATGACTCAGAGCATCAATCTTCCAAGGGTTCAGAAGAGGTATTCTCAGTGGCAAGATGACGATGAGTGCCAACTGATTCACGCAATGATTGAACTTCCACTTTGAAACACTGGCGAGAGATCAAGTTCTTGACTCAAAGATTTGCAGCATCGTTTCTCTCAGCCTGCGGCCATCTCAGACCAACAGAATCTCTTCTCAATCGCAGGACGGCACTGGATGCCCACGAACCAACTTTTCCCCCGAACTGTGGCTTTGCAATCCTGGCGGGAATCAATCCGATTAAAGGCATATGCGCAATTACGACTTCAAGCAGTCATGAGTCCAGAGTATCCAATCTCTTCTCAAGCGCAAGATACTGAAGCAGGCCATCCGATCGCCATATCCCACGGTTTCCAGCTTTGTGGATCTAGCGAAAGTACAGTCTACGACCGCAGCCAGATGCAGAATCAGCATTTCCAGCTGTGAGGTCCTGGCAGCCTCAGACCATTTCTCATACTCAAGACTTTAAAGGAAGTACGTCAATCGGGAAGTACCTCGATTTCCAGCTTTGCGTTCCTGGCGAGAGAATCAATCTTCACGGCAGTCAGGCACAGGATCAGCACTTCCAGCTACGATGAATTCGCAGCATCAAGCCTTCTCTACAACACGAGGTGCCGAAAGGGGCCAAAAAGTCAACATTCGGCAACCCATAGCTTCTCAGTTCTAGCGAGAGCCCTTTTCGACTAGAAACTACACGCAGTACCGGCCTTTCCGGTACTGCGGAGCTGCTGAGAGGACCTGCCTCTATATCGGACAATCGATATAGTAGTACTTGTCACCGAAGCAGAAGAGGAGAGAGCCAGAGTGGGAGACGGAGTTTGATACCGTCAATTCACGAGAAGATCGCACCTGAGGATGTCATCTTCGTTGAGAGACAGGCCGAACATCGCAATTTTAACAGCCATCAGCATTCACCAGACCAGTATCCGCGATACTGAAGTCAATCGAAGAAGATACAAGAAGGCGATGCATAGAGACGCGATTCTTCATGGCTTGCTTGGAGGAGTCGAAGATACATCTCGCGGCACATTATGATAGCAAAGGTCTCGGCACCGCTCAAGCTGAAATTTAGCATCGATTCCTGCTGTTTGTGATTTATTACCAAGTATTGTTAGCAAATCTCCAAACAATTCGCCTCTCAACGTTCCGACTTGACATCGATCAGTGCGCTAACGTAGGCATCTTTTTGTCGCTTCTGCACCTTGATCTCGTTCTTGCCCATTGAGAGACAAGTGAAGTAGCAAGCTTGAGCTGAACGGCCTTGCGGTGATACCTGCCCAAGCTCGCGATCAGTTGCATATAACACAGCGCTACGACGAGTGCGAACGCTGTTCTCAACTGGCAGGTACGTTGCTGAGGCATTGAATATTGTCGCGCACCATCGATCCGGATAGCGTAGGTGATAGAGAGCCGTGTAGCGGCATCGTCTGTCACGGTGAATTCTTCACATTCGCTATTGCCATGCTGCAAGGCATAGCTCACAACAGCAGCATCGTCACACCGCATGCAAGTTTCACTTCTGGCTGTGCCGCTCCGCTCCCCTGTTGTTTTCCGCCGCTCGCTTCACCACCACGCCAACGGCAGTCCATCCGGCGGCAGCAACAGCAACAGCAACAACAACAATGGCACTCATCGTGCACGTCTGGGAGCAGAATCGTCGGGAGACGTTGGCTCTCCGCCTCGAGTAAGTCACTGATTTGTTAATCTATAGCATGGCGCGCTGACATGAGTGCCCTGTGCAGGCCCACCACACCACCAGCCGAGTTGGCGTAAGTTTTCACCTCGCCCTTGACTCTGTCCCTCGGATCGTATTCGCGCCTCGAAGAGCAGAAGCCGTAGCATTAGAGCCTCGATCCGCAGGTCAGAGACTGCAGAACTTTGAGGACTTGGTCATAATCAGTGCCTCAGCCTGCTCTCTCTGTCCAGGCGTGTTTGTCAAAGCGCGGCCATTGTCAACCAGCACAACCACTCGCCAGCCCATATTGAGCGAGAAACGGTGAATGAGCCATGCTAACGTTCGCTCAGACCCACCCTCACCCCCTCCTCCTCCGCCACCTCTCTGATTTCTCTGTAAGTTCCGAGCCAACCTACCTGCACCCAACCTAGCCAATGCTGACAGTGAGCTAGCGGAGAGCCAGATGACCTCCCCAGGGCGGCAATGCCGCACTGGATCCACGCAATCATGCACCTCCTCCGCCCGCTAGATGTTGTGAGACCTGCTCCAGGCGTCCATGTGGATGTCCTGGGAACGGACGGTATTGATCTATACACAAGTACCGTCTGCGAGGCTGGATCGACGTCTTTGTGGATTGTGGGAGGTTGCATCCCGGATCCAGCGATGCCGGAACGCCGCCCTTGGGGCATCGCCATCCTTGGCCAGAGGGAGTGGCCGGTCATCGAGGGGCCGGATTAGGTAAGTTCTCATCACTTCTTGCAGGGAGAGCATGGAGAGAGTGTGTTTCTGGATCGAGGACGAGGACTGAGACATCTGGATGCCACATGGACCCGAATACTTCCGAGCTTCACTGCTGGAGACATATGGCCAGAGTATGCTGAAAATTCGAACTACTATGGTGTGCTTGATCTTGCCGTCAATTCTGGCCGATCGTGACTCAGGATTGTTGGGCCATTTCGTAGCATCGGAAGTCCGTTCAAGGAGCTGACTGAGAGAAGATTAGTACACGTAGAGACGGCCAGCCTCTACTTGTTATCTCGAACACTGTATCAAGAGCAGGCGCACTGAGAGGAAGGGTGCTGGGCCTTTCATTCTGTAGCAAGGGACAGAGAGAATTTTTGCAGCATCCGGTGTCTCGATTCAAGATCTCAACACAGCGCGAACGACAGGCCGCACGACTGAGAAGCGGAAGGAACACAAGGCCAGAAGCTGGAAAGAATGTCTCAGTCTTCCGATCCACTCCCGCTCAGCAGGCCAGCCGGAATAGGGTATATCAGAAGCTCGTCTTGAACCTGGACTGGATTCAAGCATCTCAGTGGCCATGTCTCCTGGCAAAGGCCGCTGTGCCATGCTCACAGAAACCACGACGGCGTTTCTGAGCTGACCAATTCTGCTGGAAGCGAAGCTGATCTCGTTCGGTCCTTGGGATCATGGTCACGTTGCGTTCTTGGCCATCGGGATACTCTCTCTCTCTTCATGCTCTCCTGCTTGAATCGATCATTGCCATTATGAGGAAGAAGTGGAGGCAATTGCTAACGAAAGTGTAGGCGAAAGTTCACCAAACCCAGCACGCACGGAAAGTGGGTCCGGTTCCCGCCGATGGGAACCTCGGCTCGCGTGTGTCTGCGCTCACTCATCTCCCAAACATTGACACGACACGACTCATATCGGGCGCTCTCTATGCTATCGCCGATGCTCCGTTCATGGCAGACTTTGCGGCAGCGCAGAAGCGCATTCAGGAACGCCGTTTGGCGCGAGCAGAAGCGCTGACCGCTGCCGAAAGCGCACAGCGCGAAGTACGAGCTGCCCAGTTGACACAACTCCCACCGACACTACGGACATATGCATTCGACTTGATTTCCTTTTGGGACAACATACGATCTCCTTATGGCACGCGACCGGCATTTCGCGTGGGCCAAGTCGACGCCGAACTCCTCGACGAAGCATTGCTGGGATTGTTGAAGAAACAGGCGGGGGAAGGATTGAAATACTTTGGCGCACATCTCAAAGATGACTACGATTTGGAGATTACTGCTGCGCTTCGCGCCGTCATGTGGAAGCTGAGCATCTACGATCACGGACAGTCGTACGGAGCGAGCTTGCAGGGCCTGAAATACATTGACGCACGCGGAAACCCGGATCCCAATTTCACACGCAAGGAAGCGACGACTTGGCAGAGAGTGGTGTATGGTCTTCTGACAGTGGGTGGACGCTATGGCTGGAGCAGATGGGAAGACCGGCTCAGTTCACTGGAAAATGGCTACGACGAACCTTCACCACTGATCCGACGACTTTCCCGACTCACCACATTCGCGAGCACATCTCACAACATCGCCGCATTCTGCTCATTTCTCGTCTTCCTCTACAATGGTCACTACCGAACACTTACCGACCGTCTCCTCCGACTCCGTCTCGTTCCCGCATCCAATCAAACCTCTCGCGAAGTCTCCTTCGAATTCCTCAATCGCCAATTAGTCTGGCACGCATTTACCGAATTCCTCCTCTTCATTCTCCCATTGGTTGGCATATCGCGTTGGAAGCGCTGGCTAGCACGAGCATGGAAGAAGACCAAGAGCACGACGAAGCAGATCTTTAGCACAAAACCCACGTACGATGGAGAGGATGAGGAGGATGACATACCGAAAGGCGAACTGGCCTATTTACCAGAGCGGACATGCGCGATATGCTACCAAGATCAGAATCCTACAGGAGGACAGTCGGAGCAGGAGATCATGGCCAGTAGCGCAGCTGCAAATAGCGGCATTATTGGAAGTTCCACCACCGATATCACGAATCCTTACGAAGCGGACCCTTGCGGCTGTGTCTATTGTTTCGTCTGCCTGGCCCAACGCATCGAGGCGGAAGAAGGTGAAGGTTTCATTTGTTTGCGATGTGGAGAAACGGTCAAGGAATGCAGACCATGGAATGGAGACGTATTGATCGAGAAGAGGTCAAGGAGATTAACACAGAGCACAGGAGCGGCAGAGAGTCGGCCGCCTAGCAGGAGGAAAAGTGTAATGTTTGATCTCGACAACGAGAAGCAGGAGGAGGAAGAAGAGGAGGAGAACGAGATTCCGCTGAGCACCGTGGAACCTATGCCATTGGAAGAGAGTCAGGCTTGGAGTGAAGTTAATGGACACGACGATGGCGAGGATGAGGAAGAAGGAGATGACAGTGGGAGCGAGGACATCAATTACGATGATGAGGATGAGTGAAGATACCCGACAATGCATCATGTTCCTCTTCTTTTCCAGCCGTCTTGCAAGGCATTGTGGGTTCAGAGAGTGTGTTCTGCCACAGATCAGATTCTGGGGGAGCGTCAGCTAATGGTTGCAGGTGTGCGAAGACACAAGTCCCTGCATTCCCATTCAAAGCCACGACGCGGAGGCGTACAGGTCTACGACCCTTGATTGAAACCTACTGGGCCTTGGGAACGAGTCGACAATCTGGCGCTGTCTCTACACGGAAGACGCTTCCTCCAGGCCCTTCCCTTGTGCTCCAGATGAGCCACAGCTGGACTGGATTTCGCCAGAGACGTCAACAGATCGTACTGCAGCTCCGATCGATGATAGCACGCGGTGACTTCCGAGCTGCAGCCAGACCTCAGAGCTCAAAGCTGCACACACGGCCCAGATCTGTGGCCTCCTCAGCATAATCAACTATCGCGGCACTGAGAGCTGGAGTGCATCACGTGCATGCGCGGTTGTTCCGTGGATTCACGGACGCGCTTGCCGCTTGACATCACGATGATCCACAATGCATGTGCGAAGCTTGACGGAGCTTTGGTAGGTAACACTGCATCATAGTCTGGACTGCTTATTCGAGATGAAAGGTTGTTCAAGATACCCTGCAACCCTGGCCTTCCCGCCGAAATCTTCAGTTCAATCACGACATACCTCTCGCCCGACACTATCTCTGGCAACATCGACATGACGTCCACAAACGGCATCAACGGACAACATGCTGAAATTCAGAAGCTCGCCATGATCGGCTGCGGAGCCATGGGCGGCGGCATGGCTCTCCTCTTCGCTGAGCATGGCTGTGATGTTGTCCTCCGAGATCCTTCCAACGAAGCCATGGACAAAGTTTTGGACGCAGCGAAGAAAGACAACGTCGGCAACAAGATCTCCAAGTCTCAGAGTGACGAGGAAATGTGCAAGGCTTTTGGAGATCAGAGGAAGGTCTTCGTTTGGTCTTTGCCTCACGGTTATGTTGGCGACACAGTGCTCGATGGATTGATGCCCTACCTTCGAAAAGACGATATTATCATCGACTGTGCCAATGAGCACTGGCAGAATACGGAGCGTCGAATCGCCAAGAGCGCCCCCAAAGGTATCCGCTATGTAGGCTGCGGCGTCAGCGGAGGCTACCAAGCCGCACGTCGAGGCCCTTCCATGTGTCCCGGCACAGATACCTCCACCTTTGACATTGTCCTACCACTGCTACAAAAGGTTGCTGCCAAGGCTCCCGATGGAACGCCATGTGTTGCTCGCATTGGAACTGGTGGTGCAGGTCACTACTGTAAGATGATCCACAATGGGATCGAGCACGGCATGATGTCCGCCATATGCGAGACCTGGAGCCTCATGACGAAAGGCCTCGACTTGTCTCAGGATGAGATTGGCGATATATTTGCCCAATGGAACAAATCTGGTGAACTCCAAGGCACGTTTCTGATCCGCATTGGAGCAGAAATTTGCAAGACCAAGAATGAGAAAGGCGAACGTGTGCTCGATACTGTAGAAGACAAAGTCGTGCAAGACGTATGTGGCGAAGAAGGAACGGGCATCTGGTCAAACACGCACGCTGTGGACTTACATATTCCCGCACCCACCCTGACGACTGCTCATTATCTCCGTCTCGCCTCGGCGGATTTGCACCAACGCCGTGTTGTCAACAAGACCTTTGGCGGGGATTTCCCTCCTCAAGCCCTCAAATCCGTCAAGGACAGGAAAGCTTTCCTCGAAGACCTCCGACTCGCGACCTACGGCGCTTGCCTTGCATCTTACTGCCAAGGCATGAACATCATCGCAACAGCGGACAAGGAGAATCACTTCAACATCGACTACCACTCTCTCATCCAAATCTGGCGTGCAGGATGCATCATCCAAGCCGACTACATCTCCTCCAAACTCCTTTTACCACATTACAAGACATACTCCTCAGTCTCTTCCATCTCCAACCATCAAGAGATGAATCCTCTCTCCGTCCCCTCTGTCGCTGCCGATCTGAAGAAGACCTTCGCGCCGCTCAAGAGAGTCATCCTTGCTGCGACTGAGAACGACCACGTTGTCCCTGCACTGAGCTCAACACTGGAGTATCTGAAGATGATGACGAGCGTAGATTTGCCGACGAGCTTCCAGGAGGCGGAGCTGGATTACTTTGGGCGACACATGTTTGATATTAAGGGAAAGGATGAGGAGGGCTTGCCGACGATTGGAAAGCATCATTACGAGTGGAAGGCAGCTTAGAATTTAGCACTTTGCTCTTGCGGCTTAAACGCTAGATAGCAACTAATCAAAAGTAATGTATCGCGATTTGTTCGACGTTCCTGGAGCCTTGCTGAGCATTCATTTAGTGTCGTAATAGCGGCCTACACGCTGTGCTTGTAGATGTTCGCGACGAGTACTTGTAAGACGGTCGTATCCTTCGAGTGTTCCATTGAACGCCTTTTATCAGTTTCTCCTGATCGTGCTTGAAAACGTGGGTGGCAGTCCGAAGGTTTGAGGCTTGACTTGCTAGACATTGGTATTTTTGAGAAAAGCCATAATTCGACAGATTTCACATACTGCAACGCTGGCTTGACCACATGAGTCACAACTTCTCATGTATTCTTCTGTATCTAACTAGGCACTGTAACATTTACATGGACATGTACCGAGCCAAGATGACGACGTCGTCGTCGTCCCAGGACTAAAGTTCGAAGAAACCCTAAGGACTTGCCGAAGATTGCCCGAACCCTCGCTGTGAAGCCGTGAGACTTGAACAAGCGGCAAGCAGAACAGATGCACAGAAGAAGTCGTTATGCACATATATGAACAATGCGATCGCGATATACACAAAGATTAGCAAAGAAATCACCACCAGCGCCATGCTTTTTTCCTGCCACGAATGTAAACGCTTTTGAATCAACAGACCCCCACGCCTTTGTCTCGCCGTACATGCCAGATATCATGAACACGGTCTCAGATTACATCCTCTTCTCAAGATCAAGTACCTCCATAAGTAGCGCCATTGCCGTTCTGATGGCAATTGCTATTAACCTCTCCGCCCCTTCGTCCCCGCAATAACCCCTCTCTTTCCTCCTCCGCCTTCCTCCCTTCAGCTTCTTCGTCCTCCTTCCTCAGAACCACACTCTGCCAACCCACATATCCCACAAGCGCAACGCCGACCACTGCCGCAGCACCCAAGAGGATCGCATTCACCGGCCGCGGATCGTTTCCAAACTTCACATGCGTCAAAGCATCCAGCCCGGCTTGCGAGAAGTTGCAAAGTCCAGCGAGACAGATAATCAATCCATAAACCTTGCCAAAAGTCTGGAAGCCAAAGACTTTTGCACTGTAATCCGACACAGCGGTGTAGTACAAAGGCCGATAGATAACGAACAAGATCACGTTCGCGTATGCTGCCCACATTTCCGGTATGAGACCGAAGATTCCGATTGTCGTGGCGATAGTCACGAGCAGTCCGAGGACGAAGGTAGTTGACGTGTGATCGAGGACGTAGCCAATGAAGGGGACAGATACCACTCCGCCGAGAGGAAGTGCGACATCAAAGAAGTTGTTAACCTGGACGGCTTTGGCGGGCGAATGGAACATTTCGGTGTACTGAGTGCGGATTGTGGCGACGAAGTAATTGATACGCAGCATTTGGAGGACGGTAAAGAGCGTGATCAGAATCCACCATGGAGAGAGGATTTGTTCGAGGACGGTGGCGTGGTGCATCGCGCCGAAGACGCCTGAGGTGCGGGCTTTGGCTTCTTCTTGCTGGGTCTTTTGTTCGGCTGTCTTCGAGCCCAGGAGGGTTTCGATCTCTGTTGCGGCGGCTTCGCGATTGGAGCGACGGGTGGTCTGGATATCGAGGCGGGTTTCGTGGTCGGAGATGTCGGAGTCGGAGTCGTGGATGTCTGCTGCAGCAGGCTCCTCCGCTTGTTCGACCAGCTCGCCAACGGTCTTGTAAGACTTGCCTGGCATGATTGTGAACTGGGAGACCAGAATTAGGATCGGAACAGCCAAGTAGATGAGAAAGAATCTCTTGGTGTTAAACGAGCCATCCGTGTGTTGGAAGAGGAGGCGGTAGACAAGGAAGACCGCGCTGCTCGTGTCGAAGGCGCCAGTGAGGAGGGCAAGGATGAGTCCCGAGTGCTGTGGGAAGGTATTGCTGAGCTGGAAGGACGAGATGAAGACGAATGGTCCTCCTAAAGCCAGGAACAGGTAGCCGGGAATGTATGCATCGAATGCATGATATAGGTCTGATGCAAATGCAAGGAACAGTGCTCCGACGAACAGGAAGACACAGCCAATGATACTCGCCACGCGTGGACCAAATCGATCAAGAATTGTCCCTACTGGAAGAGCACACACGTTGGTGCTCACAGCGGCTACCGTGAACATCAAGTTCAGCCGAATCTCTTGTCCATAGCATACGCCATCTCCTTTTCGTAGCTCGGCTTCTGTGCACTGGTCTTTGTATACCCCCTCTTCGATGAACACAGGCTTGATCGCCGCGAAGCCAAAGACGATGCCGGCAGCGAACAAGCAGTACACCACAGCCACAGCCACTTGTGCTATCCTCTTCCCTTTGCTGACCTCGACTGCCGCTACCGGAGGATCATATTGCACTGCCGGATCTGTCCATTCGCCGACAGGATTGAAGGTGAGCTTTCGTCTTTCGGATCCCGTAGGAGATTGTGTTCGCCATCGACTCAAGTCCTCGAAGGAGGAGCGACGCTCGTAAAGCGCCATGGCAGTAGGTCAGCCTCGGAGGCGGAGGCACTAGGGCGGTATATGTGATGCGCCTGTCTCACTTCTCCGGCTAGCTTCTCTTCCTGTTCCTGAATGCAATGCACCTCGTGATGTGCCCCGCTGCGTGCAGCTACGCTGGGATGACGCGACCAACTGCCTGGCGTACCGTAGTGTGCCCGAGCGTGCAGGATTCGTATGTGCTGTACAAGCTGTAGTGGTGAGGGTGAGTACAAAGACCGCCGTCAGTCACGGCACAAAGGAAGATTGAAGAGAAAAGACATGGGCAGCCAGCACGATAAGAACGGGTTCTGCTGGGTCATGCGAACCGATAAGCGCCTGGTCGCCTACCTGCATTGCTTGGGGCTGGTCTAAATTGCCGAGCAGCTGGACCAGCCTCTGCTCGAGGTCGCCGAGAGTGGCTACGATGGAGATGGATGCGAAGAGAGGTGGAGTGGAGTGGAGGAAAGGGAAAATTTGTGGTCAAACGTGCCCTGGCAACTGTCGTGGAACACTGTCGGGTTTGGCCGAGCAGGCGAGCTTCGTCAACCTTCCGCGCCCAGCTCGGGCTCTCCTCCACAGCAACAACCAAAATGAAGGACTGCAGGACACCACCATTACGCGATTGTACCACCAGGCTGACCGCAATATACTACATACGGAAAGTCCATTGATGATGGCAGCTTCCTTCAGGATCTGCGTATGTGCTGTGCATGAAGAGCTGGCAATGGAGCTACTTCCGACACAGTAGTGGAGGCAAGGATCTTCGTGTGCCATCGATGCAGCGCAGCCAGTGGACATGGTGAGGAAGAAGACGTGCTTGCAATCATCTGATCTTATATATTCCCACAAGTCACTACTTCATAATTCCAGTACATTGGCTTGCACCTGCTCCATTCTACCATGTACGTGGCTTCCCTCCAGATCGACGGAAGCGTCCATCGATAGTGCTAAGTGCACGAGCATGCGACGAAATCCCACGATTCCGAACAAAACCGTATATACCTCTGATCATGGCACTGCCTCACGTGTCATAACTTGCAACATCGCCAGACGAAAAGCTCGAAAGCGTCGGTGCTTCTCTCTTGCTGACACACAGAAGGTGCAGCTGCCATCGTTGGGTCAGCTGAAGAAGTGGACTGCAGACCATCGCAGGCAAATTCCTTTGTCTGAGCATGGGCTTCACCTGAACGATCAAATAGCTCTTTTCACCATTGCTCGCCGCCACGTTCCTATGCTTCCTTCCAAACTCGTATCGTAGAATGTGATGCGCTGTCACAGCCACAGGCTGCCGCTACTGTCGTTGTCGAGCCCCTAAAATTGCCAAAAAGACACTTCACCTACCGTACTGACTTCACCTTGTATAGACGACCATGCCCATAGCATCCAAAAGACAACATCCGCCCGCAAGACTGAAGAGAACATGAGCTCAATGCACAGCAGAAGCTTAGCATCATACAGACATCCCGTGCAAAAGTAAAAAGATTGTCAACTTCTGAGAAGTCGTAGAGGGTGTATTGTTGACTGAGATGGATATTAGCTGCTGATCAGACAGTTCAGAAGGCAGAAGAAGCACTCACCGAGGGTGGGACTCGAACCCACGCGCTGCTTGCAGTTAGCAAGCTGTGTCTCGTCAAGCAGTCCATGTTGGAGTCGCTTACGAATTACCCACTAGTAATGTAGGGTGTACACTTCGGCACTCTTTTCAGAGCCTGAAACTAGCGCCATAACCACTCGGCCACCTCGCCTGGTTGATTTTATGCAAGGTGCAAGAGCCAAACTGTAGAAGACGGCTCAAACTTGAGCAGAATCGGAAATTTCGAAGGTGGAGCCAAATTGTAGAGGGGCCGAGAGTGAGACGATTCCTGCCTCGGGGCTCTCACACCTCAAGCACTCTGGGAGGACAACAATAGCATGCTTTGGAGAAAGATCTAATGCAAAGGCAAGCTCAATATCTCATCTTTCACTTTTGTTGGCTGACCATTGCAGGATGTTCATTCTACTTTCTTTCGCATGGACCTGGAGCCGGGAACGGAGACCGGCCTCCGAACCCTCCGAGACGCCGTTGCCCTTTCCACTTGCATCAACTCCCCTCCCCTTCCCTCCAGTCGAACACATTGCACGGCGCCATCTCAACAGGAAACGCTCAGACATTCGACAGCGAAACTGTGACAGGCCGTCTCTTCATCGCGACAGTGCGGTGCTCTTAAGAAGCTCTTGATAATGGCACGCGTCAAAGCTGGCTGGCCTGCAGTCTCCACAATCGCCTTATACGAGGTCGGATGAGCTGAAATATGCTAGCCTCCTGCGCTTCTTGCTCCGTCCACGATAACACACTCGGCGGAGATAAGTGCTGATGGCATCCACTGACGAGAACAAGCAGCCCACTCTTGAGGCACAACAGCTTGCCACTGACATTTGGCTCATCACGACCAGCCAACAAAACAGAGAAGACCTCTTTCGGAAAGCTGTTACTGCTCTTGCTCATAGTCAGGAGGAAGCGTCACTTATCGTAAAGAACCTCACTCGAATAGCGCCTGACCTTGCAGCCGGCTTCAGCCTCCGTACACCGGCCCAGATCTATGAAACGCCTTTCAGAGTGATCTGCGCACACGACGATGGCATCTTCCCATTCGCTCCAGGCCAGCCTGTGAGACAGTACTTGGCTGTGAGCTACTGCTGGCGACATGAGGACAATGTTTGGCCAGATGACGGATCTGTCACTTATTCGCCGTGGCCTTTCAGTAAGCCCTTTGTTGACGCCATACTGGACGAGAGGGGAGTGGACAGCGAACATGGGAGAAACATCGCATACCGACGAGAATGCATCTTCGTAGATGCCATATGCATCGAACAGACAAACGAGGACGAGAAGCAGCGCAGCATCGCCATGATGGATGTCATCTACAAGAGTTCCCGCAAGCTTATCATTCTGCTCGAAGATGTACTGTTTACGGACGAGGAAATGGCAATCGTCAACTGTATCGGCCATGACCAGATTGTCTCAGGCGTCCAAGGACTTGGTCATACAGTCAAAGATACAGATCTACCGCTCCTGACTCGTGTCTGGCGCAAATTCGAGGCATCACGATGGTGGGGAAGATCCTGGTGCTGGCATGAGTTCGAGGTGAACGAGCCATGGGACGATCTGCGATGCAGCTTCTATGCTCATTGTGCTACATTTGTTGTGCGAAACCCGACTCACGGCACGTTTAAGGTCAGGTGGCTGCAACTACTATTCATACGCGCCATAGCCGCTGGCCGTACCATCACAGAAGAAGTTCACAGCACGGGAGATTTGAGGGGCGATTCTCGCTGGTCCATCGCGGACAATCGCATCTCACGCCATGGAGATGGACAGCACCGCCGTGCAGGTAGTAGAAGATCTAGCATCATGGCCCGCCTGTATGTCATCAACGACACCCGGTCCACTCTTACCACAGACCTTATCCAGATTGCTCTCAACCTCAGCGGTCTGGCTCTATGCTACACCGGCAGGGCGCAATTGACACGAGAGGAGGTAGCCTTCATGATTACAACCCTAGCCTTATCTGCTGGCGAAAAGGGTCCTTTGACACTCATGAGAAATAAGATGCTGACGATAGAGGGCGAAGAATCCTGGCTCTCTGCACAAATTGCCGAATTCGACTTCAGCGTCCCGAGCTTCGTGCTCGACGGAATTACTGGTATCCACTCGGTCACACCAAAAGCGATCGAACTTGACCTCCTCTTCTTTGAGAGCCCGTCAGTGTCAGTCTCGTCTAAGGAAGTGCAGTGGACCTTCGAAATCTTCCCCGAGAACCCTATTGCGACTACACCTCCAACATATCGAGACGGCTTATTGCGCTCGATGCAGGCGTACGACGACAAATTGTGGGACACTCCTCGACGTACCTTCCTCGCGCAAGCGTGCAACTGTGGTCTCGATTTCATCGTCCGGCTCTGGAAGCAGCTGGAACGTGAAGTAGTGCACGAATCATACAACCAGGCCATGTTCCATCGATTCGAATCGAATGAAATGCTGAGACCTCACGCGGAGCGCTTGGTGGAACTTCTGGCAAGCAACGCAAAGCAGGCTGGGAAGGAACACCCGCTGTTTGAAGTTGTACTGCTCTTCCTCACGTGGCTCACGGATCCCAGGTCAATCTACTACATTTCTGCGTTTTGTCTACGTATTCCTTGCGCGAAGGACGACTATGCAATCGCGAGCGGCGTCATGCTGCGCACTATGGGAGGTATTGAGGCAGACAAGCTCCGACTGGCTATACCTACTGATCTGATTGGAACGAGCTGTCAAATGTTCAAAGTATGGGTCTTACAACCAAGAGATGAAAGTGATTATGGTGAGCACAGGATCGTTGGCAAGATGCTCCTCCTTGGGGAACCTGCTCTCGTGCCAAATGAAATGCTTCGACTGGCGAGACGACAAGTGGTTACGGCTTGAAGTCAGTGACCATGAGAGGAAGTTTGCGTGTCCATGGAACGTCGCACAGAGCTTGACAGCTCCGCACACAGCTCATGGTCGACTGTGGTGCATGGAGCATGCCAAGGCCTTCGCGTGCATACGACTCCAGACTTGGAACTTCACAACAACCAGTATCTATCGATCAGGATATCCAGATGCATCACGACGAGTACCGGACTGATGTCCTGAGCAAGTATATGGGCGACACTGTTGACATATGTATGCGGGCACACATTTCGTCTGTGCGTCCACGTTTCCGAAATAAGCTTCGGCGCTTGCGCAAGACTGCCGTCGACCAATCACAGCGCGGTAATTCGCGACACATCTACGAGGTGAAACACAAGCAAGCGTGCTATTGTTCGACACACGAAAAGAAGACATTTCACAAGCGGCAACATCAACTGCCTTCATTGGCCCACGACGCACACTGACCACTTCACGATGCTGAAAATATGGCCGCAACCCGGTCCTTCGACTCCATACGTTTCTCTTCCTTGCGCGATGCTCTCACGCAAGCGCGTCGACCTGCCCGCGACACTCTATTCTCGACTGTGCTAGACCGCATCTTGGCCGACCAGAACTTCACGCGGCAGCCGTCAGTGCGCTATGCGCCATCCGATGCCTTCTCGTCGTCTTGGACTCCGTTTCGCCTCAATTTACCAAGATCCACACGTCGGCGCGACCAGAGCACAGTCGCACATCTCGAGACACTCGCACGTGACGCGTCGTGAATACGCCCTTACGCCTCAAAAGAGAAGTAGAGTCGCCAGTGAAGTTTCTTTGACCTCCTCCCCGTGTCGATAGCGCGTCACTTTCTCTGCACAATGGCTGGCCTTCTTTCTTGTACATAGCCTTCTCATTGTTGCGACGCCCTATTGTTCCGCACCTTTCTTTCACCTTCGACAATAGCGCCGGCCGCCTCCATTGTTGCGTTCCTGGTATAAGATTATTGTCCCCCGCCCGCATCATTCCACCCGTCGTGCACTTTAGCAGATTCGAAGTCCGCTCTTCACTATCCTTCACTACAACAAGCGGCATACAATTCGGCAGGCCCGATCTCTCAAGTGTCACCAACCTTCCTTCACGACAACCACAGAACACTACAAAAGTGAGCGCACCGCAATCTCGAAGCCGGACTTCCTTCGTCGCACTACCACCTCACAAGCAAACACCCACAGACACAAACATGCAGCTTCGATCCTCTACCACCAGCTGCTCGACACCTCTCAACATGCTCTTCGCACTCTTGGCGCTCGCCATCCTCTCTCCCCTCGCGGCAGCCCACTCCTGGGTGGAAGAATACCAGGTCATCTCCGACAATGGTACCTTTACTGGCCCACGCGGCTACTCACGAGGCTATGTCTCGAGAACAGACCCTACCTACAACGGCTTCTCTTTGATGTGGATGCTTCCTTCGCTGGAGGCCCGCAACTCTGATGGTACAGTCCGCAACCGAATTGACGACACCGACTTGGTCTGCCACCCGGCGCAAAGGACATCAAACTACACGACCACATTCCCCAAGCTCAAGGTCTCTCCTGGTGACTACGTTGCCATGAAGTACCTCGAAAATGGCCACGTCTCCCTTCCATGGAACATTACCGGCAAGCCGTATGGCGGTGGTTCTGTCTTCGTCTTTGGCACCACCAAGCCTTCCGCTGAAGAGAAGATTGGAGATGTCATGCAGTGGACCAGAGACGGCAAGGGTGGCAACGGCAATGGCTGGTTGATGGCTGCACAAAACTTTGACGATGGCAGATGCCACCAGATCAACTGCGGCAGCATCTCCCAGGAGCGACAAATCCTCCAACCTAATCACGTCGCCGGCCAGCCAACTTCCACAGTTGAGTCTTGGTGCGAGAACGATGTCCTCATCCCAGAGAACGTCGCTCCTGGCACATTGACAACCTACTGGGTCTGGGATTTCGGCACTGAATCCAACCGCGACTGCAACACTCCCGCCGGCAAAGACGAGTACTACACCACCTGTGCCGACTTTGACGTTGTTGAAAAGTCTGAAATGGTCAAGATGGCTGCCGCAGAGCCCGCAGGAGAAGCCCCAGTTGCTGAGTCCAACCCTCAGACTGCTGCCGTCTCCAACTACAAGAACCGCACTGCCTACATGACCGCACCTTCATACGTGCCTGCAGACAAGAACAGCAAGCGAGATGCTACTGCAAACATCGACACTGCATTCGTCAGCTCCTGCAACGCCCAGGCCACGGTCATCTCAGCCAATAGCCTTGGGCTCTGGCCAGAGGTCTATGTTCCAAACACTTGTCAAGTCATCAGCTCCTTTGGTACAGCAGCTGCGAGCGCTTGGTCCAAGACCTGGGATGAAGCTGCAGCAAGTTACACCAGCGGAGCGAAGGATGCTTGGGCGGCTGCTTTTCAGGCTGCTGACATGCCAGTGCCAAGTCGAGCCCCTTGGAGCCAGCCACCAAACACTGGTGCTGCTCCTGCTCCAACTGATGCGCCGTCCGCATACGGAGGCGGATCTATAGCAGCTACAACCTCTGCGGCTGACGCTGATGCTACTTCTGCTCCTGGACAGCTCACGACCATTGTCACAGTCGTCACTCTGACTTCCACAATGCCAGTCAGCCAAGCCACTTCCCCTTCGGCCTACGCATCCTCGGCAGCATCCGCATCGAACTCTGCTGCCGCCTCCTCAGCGCCATCAGCCTACTCCCCTCCATCTTCCGCTGCAGCTTCCTCGCCAGCAGCCTACTCCACCTCTACTTCCGCAGCGACAAACCCCGTCGCCATCCCAACCCTCAAAACCGTCTCCGGTTACGCTGCCCCCGCGGCTTCCTCTTCGACCGACGCAGCTCCTGCTGTCCCCACAGTCGCCGCCAACGGCACAGTCTACCAAAGACGTGACCTGACCTCTGGTGGTGTACGAAGATCTCACTCAAGAAACTTCTTTCCCGCTGGGGGTCACTAGGCGTGGCTTGTTCCGCGCTGGGAAGTAGCAATCTTGAGAGGTCTAGGATTTGGATAAGTACCTAGGTCAGATTTGGTTATGAATGAATGAGAGAAAGATAGGATGAATTGAGAAATTGTTGATCCCCAGAAAAATTGAAAGTTTTGTGTTTTAGCGTTTCGCATCAAAATTTGCATCTCGAGGGTCTTGGAGCATGGCATGGCATGGCATGGAGTTTGTATTTTGGGCCGGAGGCGTTCTGCTTTCTTGCGCACCAAATCTAGAAAGATACCCCAACAGCTCACGCAATATCAGCAGGATCTGATCGTGATTGATAGATAGAAGCGAAGAAAAGTCGCATCCAGTCAATGCAAATTGAAATTAGTTGTCTTCATAGCTTTTTTTTGGACACTCTCATCATTGACATGTCAAGCATCGCGCGTGAACACTGTGATCGATTGCCGTGTAACGTTAATTCATACTCGTTTCGACGGCAGTCGAAGAACTATCTGGAGCTGTATCCCCAGAGCAGAGAGACTCTGCTTCTCATGCCATGACTCGAAGCGCCTGAGCTATGCGTATAGTACAGCGTGACTTCTCTTCACGATGCTCTCACAAATCCTCATCTACTTCCATGCCTCCGTCTGCTTGGCCACTCCCATTCGCGCCATTTGCACCCTTGGCACCATTCAACCTCGCACTGCCCAAGCCCTCTGCTGTCGCATTTGGCACGCTGGCCTCCTTGTCGATCATCTGTCGACTCACCGATACAATGTTGTCCTCAATCAACTCTTGCCCAACTGTCTCGATGTGCTTCTTCGGATCCACCTTGCCCACATACCGCGTCCGTAGTTGGTCCTTAGTCAACTCCGTCTCTTCCTTGACGCGCTTCTCGTAGCCTTCAGCAAGCGAGACCAATTTCTTCAGATTCGCCTCGTTGCGTGTGCCTTCCGCCGCGAAATCGGGCATGGTGAGAGCTTCCGTCCAGACGGTCTTGTGTAGGTTCATGAGCATGGCCTCTTCGAGGGCAGTCTTGCGATAGCCGATGCCAATGCTGTAGTAGTGGCGGTTCAAGCCATGGATGAGGGCTTGAATGGAAGGTTTGTTGAGGTGGCCCAAGTTGGAGGTGGTCTGGCGAGGCTCTTGCCCGAGCATGAGGGTTTGTGGGTTGATGAGGCGGAAGGCATCGATGACGACTTTGCCTTTGACGGACTGGATGGGGTCGATGACAACGGCGACGGCGCGAGGCGTGAGTTGTTCGAAGGATTGCTGAGTGTTGATATCGACAGACGAGAGCCAGCAGCCGAAGCCAGGATGTGAGTGGTACCAACCGACGACGGTTTCAGGTCTGTGAGTGAAGTGTCAGTGACAGAACATGTCTGAATAGCATGTGCTGAACTACGCACCTCCCTGTCTGGCGCAACATGTCCATCATTTTGGTCTGGAAGACGGGATCGACCGCCTCGACCGACACGCCTGTTCCTGACTGCGGCATGGCGAAGACATCCACCACGCGTACTGTGTAGTCGTCGACGAATTCTCCCAGCATCAGCCCCATAACTTCCATAGGCACACCAGCTCGTCCATGCCGCAGCATCTTGAGCAGCGCCAGTGATGAAATGTAGACCGTCTCCGCGTTGTCGATGATGTTAGTATCCTGAGCGGGACCTCCGCCGCCGCCGCCCATGCCCTGGGCAGCGGCGAGCATGCGCGATAACCGGTCCATGGTGGGGAGTGTGCGAGAGTAGTGATGTGCTGGCGCACGGGTGGAAACAGTTGCGGTGGCGGAACTTCAGCTGCAATGGGTGTGATTGGATGTGTTGGCTGAGCGGTACGGGGCTATCAGCGATGAGGAGCGGAGTGGACGAGGATGGCGGTGATGGCGGCGTGGTGGAGATGTTTGGCGAGTTGTCCGCAGGCAGATGGACGACGCGACATCACCAGCAGCAGCAGTGGCAGCAGTGAGAGCTTCGGAGATCGGCCTCGGCTAACCTTCCCCGGTTGCACCTGCATATTACATAGCTCGCCCAAGCATCTATCGCATGCTCCCACGAACATCGACCTCGACACAACACTCCCACACCCATTTACTGCGCAGATATACCCAACGCACCATCCGCTACGACGAACCGCGACGGAAACATACCCATCGTACTGGTCCGCCGCACCTAGCGCACCGCAGCCATGCCTATCGGCGCAGGAGGGTATACACCTCTGGACGCGCCTGGCACTGGAACAAATGCTGCTCCCTCGCAGCCCAAGAAAGTCGCATACTTCTACGACAGCGACGTCGGCAACTACGCTTACAATGCTGGCCATCCCATGAAACCGCATCGCATTCGAATGGCACACTCGTTGATTATGAACTACGGGCTGTACAAGAAACTGGAGATCTATCGTGCGAAGCCCGCAAGCAAGTACGAGATGACCCAGTTTCATACCGACGAGTATGTCGACTTCCTGCAACGCGTCACCCCCGACAACATGGACAACTTTATGAAAGAACAAGGCCGATACAATGTGGGTGACGACTGTCCCGTTTTCGATGGCTTGTTCGAATTTTGTGGCATCAGTGCAGGAGGAAGCATGGAGGGTGCTGCACGATTGAATCGGCAAAAGTGCGATGTCGCTGTCAACTGGGCTGGAGGTCTGCATCACGCCAAGAAGAGTGAAGCTTCGGGCTTCTGCTACGTGAATGGTGAGTTTAGAGACGCCCGACCACACAAGCGACGATATGCTGACTTCCTGCAGACATTGTCCTCGGAATTCTCGAACTCCTGCGATTTCACGAGCGCGTTCTCTACATTGATATCGACGTGCATCATGGCGACGGTGTCGAAGAAGCCTTTTACTCCACCGATCGCGTAATGACGGTCTCTTTCCACAAGTACGGCGAATACTTCCCTGGTACCGGCGAACTTAGGGACATTGGTGTAGGCCAGGGCAAGCACTACTCGGTCAATTTCCCGCTTCGAGATGGTATTGACGACACGAGCTACAAGGGCATCTTCGAACCAACCATTGGCTGGGTCATGGAATACTACAGACCGACTGCCGTTGTCCTTCAGTGTGGCGGTGACTCGTTATCCGGCGACAGGCTAGGATGCTTCAACCTGAGCATGCGAGGACATGCAAACTGTGTCAACTTCGTCAAGAGCTTCAACCTTCCCACACTCGTCCTTGGTGGAGGTGGTTACACGATGCGCAATGTCGCACGGACGTGGGCTTACGAGACTGGACAACTGGTGGGTGTCGAAATGGGACCTGACCTTCCGTTCACGGACTACTACGAGTACTATAGTCCGGATTTTGAGCTGGATGTCAAGCCCAGTAACATGGACAATGCCAATTCGCACGAGTATCTTGAGAAGATCAAGCAGCAAGTACTTGAGAACTTGAAGCGCACAACACAGCATGCGCCCAGTGTGCAAATGCACGACGTACCTCGAGAGCCCCTCGGCATGCACAGTTCCGGACCCGACGGGGAGCCTGAGACATTTGATGAGCGGGAAGCACGAGAGGACGACGAAGAAGCAGACGCCGAGGAGAGCAAGGATCGCAGATGGAATCAACGCGCATACGACAAGCACACCACAAACGATCTGGACGATGAAGACTCCGAAGACGAGGACCTGAACTTCGCAAATGGCCTTCGCAAGCCTCCCGCTGCGAGGAGAATCGGCATCATGGATACACAAAACGTGCATGCTCCGGTAGACGACAGCGGCGCCAACACGCCTGCAGATGATGATGCGCGCAGTGTCAACGGAGACGGCAACGACGAAGAAGATGGTGCTGAAGAAGCCATGCAGGTCGACGGCGCCGCTGATGTCGCGGCGGCAAATGCCACTGTTGCAGAAGCAATCCTCGCTGACAAGGCCAAATCTCCTACACCAGGGGCACTCACCAGCGCACCACAGCCCAAAGTCGAGCAGACGTCAAATCAATCCGAAGTCGGCGCAGAGGACGCTGGAGATGAAGCGGACGATGAAATGGCTGACGCTCCTCCTGCTCCTGCCGCTGTCAGTGCTGCCGTCCCACAAGTCACGACCCCTCCCCGCTCACCTGCTGCTGCTACTGGTGCGCCCATTACCGCGGATACCGTAGGGGACGAAAAGGAAGATGTCGAGATGAAGGACGACGCGCCGGAGCCTGAGAAGCTGGCCGAGAAGGAGGAAGCGAAGCAGGAACGAGAAGCAGACGACGCAAAAGCTGAAGCGACAACACAGATCGCCACGAGTGATGCCCCGCCCGCGGCTTAGGAGAGGGGCGGACGTGGTCACCGCGGCATTCGAGGGAGCCCGCGAGGCAGACCGAGAGGCAGCAGATCTAGAGGCAGATCGCGGAAGAGCCGTTGATAGATCCAATGAGCCCATGGATTGGCGCGGCTGGCAAGTGCCTGAGTCAAGAGGCCTTCAAGCTTGAGGAAGCCTTTCTAGCGCGTGAGAAATTCCCGCGAACGAGATACCTCAGGTCCATTGGCCGTTCAGTCCACCGCTGGGCCATCTGACGAGATCTTCTTGGCTCACAATGTCCAAGACACGGCATTCCGGCAGCCCGAGACGACAGTGCTGCATATTTACGAAGCTCAGAACAGGCCTTCACGGGGCTTTGGTGAGATGATTATTGGCATTAGCGTTGGCGTTCGTTGTTTCTCTGTTCTTGTTTTGATCATGGAATATGAAGCAAGTGTAAGCAAACAGAGACCTCGAAGACTGAAAGAGTCTGAGGATTGACAGCAGAATCGAATAGATAATATCTTTCGTTTGAAGATGATACTTGGAGTCTACTACGAAGTGTGTAAGGCTGTAGGCTACCCATTCAGCTTGATTTTCTGCCGTGCATGATACACTCGGCTTCGTGGAGCCACAAATTCACCATGAGCTTGGAGTATCTTGTCGCAGTGTGCGATTGTGCCATGGAAGGTTCTGGCCTGAGGCGAACAGTCGGCTGACTAACCGACTCGGGCCATCGATTTCGCGACCTTAAGCTCGCCGACTCTGCGCGACAACGACCGCGCCATCACCATCACCACCACCGCGCTCAGAAACACACTCTCGACGCACACTTCACACACCGAGAAACACATCGCGATCGCAGCCTCCACCGCCCACCATGGCGAACTATCTCGCCTCCATCTTCGGCACAGAACAAGACAAAGTCAACTGCAGTTTCTACTACAAAATCGGCGCCTGCCGCCACGGCGACCGCTGCTCGCGCAAACACGTCAAACCCAGCTACTCGCAAACGATCCTCCTCCCCAACCTCTACCAAAACCCCGCCTACGACAACAAATCGCGCATGAATCCACAACAACTCCAAAACCACTTCGATGCCTTCTACGAAGATTTCTGGTGCGAGATGTGCAAGTACGGCGAAATCGAAGAGGTGGTAGTCTGCGATAACAATAATGACCATTTGATCGGGAATGTGTATGCGCGGTTCAAGTATGAGGACTCGGCGCAAAAGGCTTGCGATGCGTTGAATAGTCGGTGGTATGCGGCGAGGCCGATTTATTGTGAGTTGAGTCCTGTTACGGATTTTAGGGAGGCTTGTTGTAGGCTCAATTCGGGAGAGGGGTGTGTGAGAGGGGGGTTCTGCAATTTTATTCATCGGAAGGAGCCCAGTCCGGAGTTGGAGAGGGAGTTGGAGTTGGCGACGAAGAAGTGGTTGAGGGAGAGAGGACGGGATGAGAGGTCTGTTACGAGGAGTCCTTCGCCGGAGCCGACCAGGCCGAGATATTAGGTGGCTACGGAGGGTTTGGCGGAGAGTGAAGGAGAAGAGCAACACCGAGGAAAGCTTGCAGCTGCTTAAGGTCAGCACATTGAGACCGCGCCAGGTCTTCACTTGGACGTATACTGGTGGCGCATACAAAGTCGCGATGACGAGACCGCCTCTGCGGATTAGTCGTTTCGTACTCAAACGTGAAGGCACGACATCAGAGAGACTTCGAGAGCGAGTGGCCACTAGAGGGGCAGGCGCTCGCACTACCAAACATGCGACATGAGACTGCATGCGAGAATTTACTAGAGGCATTCATTGTACACTATCAAAAATTCTCAGCGAGAATCGTCATTCAATCCACTTCCTCTTCTTGTTTCTTCTTCAACAGCCAAATCACCACCATCACTATCGCCGCCACGAATATCGCGAAGATCAGCCAAAACCCATAGCAGAACCATGTTCGTCGTGAGGATTTGCGTTGCTGGCGGGCGAGCCAGGTGGATCTGCGTTGTGTCAATATCGATGTGCTGGTATGTGAAGGGAAGGTGCTGGCGTACTGTGCTTGTTGCTTGGAAGCGGGATCTTGTGCTGATGCTACGGCTTGAGCTTCTTCGTCTTGGTGTACGGCTACGGAGAATCGTTTCCAGAATGCGGGATCCCGGGGAACGGCCATTGTTGATCTGTGAGATGCGGAGTCGTTGTGCGTTACTGATCGCGAGCTGGGGCTTGCGTGGTGCCCGGCAGAAAAGGTCGGAGAGTCTTGCTCCTCAAGTGCTATTTCGTTATGATCTGCTTGTATGTGTCGTTCTTTCGTCGTCTCTGTGTACGTCGTTGCTGTTTAGATGTGTGTTGGCGACAACACAATATTCTGCTGCTCTCTTTGGTGGGGTCTCAAATGCCGGTATGCAGAATCTCTGGAATGTGCGAAAAAGGACTCAATATTGATGCGACCTCGCTTATTGTATTCTTTTGAAACTTGGTGGCTTGATGTATAACACACAGAACTGCAATACTTGTTTCGTGGAAAACGGTGTCTCGACCAATGGAGAAGCAGAGACCAAAGATGTGTGAACCTGTAACGACAGTAGTAGAAACGATCAAGCAGAGCAGAGAAGAGAGAATTGAGCAGCACAGAACCGACAGGAATGCAAGCAATGCTTCACACCCAAAATGAAAATAGAGAACATGAATGATCAGCAACAGCAGCAGAATGGTCTGGAACAGCTGGGAGTAAGTAGCGCTTCCTTCGAATAGGAAGGAGACACACGCAAGTCCGCTGCAACTTTCTCGCAAAGGCTTCACTATCCTTTGCCGAAACCGTCACACGGTGGCGCTCGAGGAAGCATTCCCGTTGGTCGCAGACTTGATACGAAAAAAGGATGTTGCGCGTTAAAGAAAGCACAAACGGGAGCAGGTGAGGCGCTAGAATAGATGGAAGCTTGCATGAAATCCACTGTTGAGGCGTGACAAGACGCATAGAAGAAATTGTCCAAGCCGGCTTCGCGTTTGCTTGGAACGAGGAGCAGCGAATGAATTGTCTGGAAGAGGGTCTTGGTGCTGCTTTTGTTGCTGTTTGGGAAAGGGAGGAGTGGAGTGCTTTCGGAGATTTGGCTGCGGCTGGCCGGGAATGATGGCGAGCGGGCCGTTGGGGCGGGAGGAAGCTTGTGAGACGTCGCAGATGCTTTCTGTGAAACTGCACTTCAGTCTGGACATCGATTTCATACAATCTCGCTCACTCCAGGCACTGTGCTTGATCAATCGCTCTTGATCTGATCTCTCGCTGCCTTTCTGGCCTCAATTCAGGCGGAGAGAGCCGTGGGACAGCCTTCACAGCAGAATACCTTTTTGGACCTCCTCATGTACTTCCAGCCGGTCCTAGGGGGTCATAGGTTGCCCGTATCTACCCAGAGTGCCTTTCATATCACGAGTTGAACAGAGCGAAATCTTCAAAAGCTCATGCAATGAGCAGCCAAGTCAACACAATCTAGCCTCACTCAACCCGTTCTCCTCAAGCGGGATTTGCTCCATCTCCAACCATGGTGCCTCTCAGAGTCGGCTCAAACCAGAGAAAATTGTCGAATAGCCATGCGGCAAACGACTAAGACAGAAATACCTCGCACATCTCTGCTCATCCAGCATAACAAACTCTCGCCCCTCTTGACGCCCTTTGGCTCTGCAGCCTGTCCCCCATCAGAGCAACCTGTCAAAACAGGCATAACCCAAGCGCTAGGTCGACGACTTCCTCAGACGTCTCAATCAATCAATTATAACGAATTCCTACTCATTTCCACGTTGATTGGCTCCGACCTCAACCGTTCAGCGGAGCGACACATGATATCTGCCGTGCTACAAACCACCATGTCAAAACTTCGTGTACGTCTCCAGCGATGCTGAATCACTGATCACACACCTATTTCCACCCTCATTGGCTTTCAAAGGTTCTCGAATCCAGAGAAAGCTAGGTGAGTTGCACTACATAATACCATAGCTTTTTATTCACTTTTTCAATTGAGGTATGCTTCTCGACGTCTCCATCCAACAGAATCCGACGATTTCGCGCCTATTTCCACACCCAGTGCCTTCCAAGGCGCTATTCCGCAGGAGAAACAGAAGAGAAGCGCACAATTATGGCATCACAGTCATTCTTTCGTTCACCCAACTGAGGGTCTCAACTGAGGGGTATCACATGCTCGCTCAAAAAACACTAAACAACTAAACTTTTTCTCTGCCGGTAGAACGTCTCTAGGCAGTCGCGTCTCTGCTGCTGCGTCCACCCCTCCACCACCAGCGCAAACTCCGCGACGTCATCGTACCCGAACTGAGCGGCCATGCTGCAAAACTGACGCCGTCTCACTTCCTCCGGCGGCTGGAACCGGTACTTCACTTTCACTTCCTCACTTGCGTCCACCTCGCCGTCTCCATTTCCCTCGTAAACTCTGTCATTCCTCATCTCCCTATCTGCCGGCACCGTAGTCTGTGAATGCTGGGAGCGAGCGAAAGCGAACTCGTTGATGTAATCCGGATCATCCGCGCCTTTCTGTGCTCTGCTCGACAACTTCGTCTCGATCTTACTCGTGCCAATGACCTCCGCGTTTTCATGGGTATATGCAACGCCAGCCGAAGCCAAAATTGCTTGTACGGGGTCGCGCTTCTTCGCCGTTTCTTGTGCGAGTTTGCGCTTTCGGCCTGGTTCGTCAATGATCTCGGCGGCGAGGGCGTGGATCGCGGCGTCTTCTTGGTCTGGGTTGAGTTCGTCTCCTTCGTCTTCTTGGCTGACTTCGAGGTCTAGTCCAGCAACTTCGACGCCTGCCCTGCTTTCGGCGATGTTGGTTTTGTTGACGATGTCTCGGAGGACAACGTTGGTCTGATTTGGTGCGAAGAGGTTTGCTAGGCCGAAGATCTCGCCTTTCTGGTCTTTCTGATCCTGGACACCTTTGAAGTAGCGACGCTCGATGGAAGCATTGTATCCGATGGCGGCTTGTTGCTGCTTGTAGATCTGGCGGGCGTATACAATCTCCTCCACTGTACCAGCAGAGACAAGGCGGAAGACTTCGACATCGCGGGTCTGACCGATACGGTATGCTCTGTCCTGGGCTTGAAGGTCGTACGCGGGGTTCCAGTTCGGGTCAACGACAACGACCTTGTTCGCGCTTGTGATATTCAGTCCGACGCCTCCAGCCTTGGTTGAGATGAGGAATGCGAACTGGCTTGGGTCGGAGTTGAAATCATCTACTGCCTTTTGTCGTTCTGCGTAGGACATGGTGCCGTTCAAGAAGCAGAGGTTGTAGTCGGTCTTGAACTTCAGTAACAAATCCAGCATTCGAAGCAGTCTGACCGAGTGAGAGAAGATTAGAACCTTGTCGCCGTTTTCATACCATAGTTTCATCAACTTCTTCAGGACGTTCCACTTTCCACAAAACTCAGGCTTTGCAAGGTAGGCCAGATTATCTCTGTTCCTGTACCATTCTTCCCAGCTGTCCGGGAGTGCGATCTTGAGCTTCTCCAAATCCTTCTCGAGTCGTTCAGCGTCAGATTCAGCCTTTGGTACCATCAATGCAACGTGGTTCGCGAGCTTCTGTAATGTGACAAGCGCTGGGAAGACATGGTGTTGCCACTCCCCGAATCCTTCGATATATCTTCTGCAGCACCAGCCTTGCTTCTTGCCCGAGCCACAAAAGCAGGGTTCAGAGGCGTCTCGAATGGCATGCACAAGTTCGGAGTCGGTGAAGTTTTGGTAGGCGGTGACTTGTGTTTCGGTGAGAGGGCAGAATACAACGCGGTCGCTCTTTTTTGGCAGCTGATGTGCGATCAAGGCCTTGGTGCGGCGCTTGAAGAAGTTGGGAAGGAGGTTTTGCGAGAGCTGTGTTGCTATTCGTCGAGCCTTGGCGAGTTGTGATAGGGTTGCATCGTGGCTTTGGCCCATCTTCAGTGGTACGCATATCGTGCTCTTCCAGTTTCCGATCGAGCTGACGCAGCCAGGATTTGCCCAATTGAGAAGTGTCCACAGCTCTTCGTACTTGTTTTGTATTGCGGTGCCGCTCAGTCCAATACGGCAGAGGGCGTTGATGTTGCTCATCGCTTTGGTGTTTTGTGATGTGCGCTCTTTGATGGTGTGGCACTCGTCTGCGATCACACAGTCCCATGGCACGCAGTTGATGGCGCTCTCATCCCGCTTGTACGTGTCGTATGTTGTGATCATTATCTCCAGCATTCCTGCTTCTGCTGCTGCCAGTGCTGCTTCCTTCTCGTTGCCGTGGTATGTGTAGATGAGCCAGTAGCCCCAGCGGTCGAACTCTGCCTTCCAGTTTTCAATGAGTGTGCCCGGGCACACAATCAGCACGCGTGGGTACCACCCACCCGGGGATTTTTTTCTGAATTTTCTCATTCTTTTGCTGTCTCGTTCGTCTCCGGTTTTGCCGAAGGCGGCTGTGAGAAAGGAAATGACCTGTATGGTCTTTCCGAGACCCATATCGTCGCCGAGAAGCGCGCCTTCCTGGTTTTCGAACTTTTTGTAGAGCCACTTCACTCCGTCGATCTGGTATGGTTTCAAATATTGGGCGATCGAAGCGGGGATGTGACTCTGTTTGCCGAGCCTGATTTTTTCGAATGGCCGGGGAGGCGTGACGCCCGGCAGGCTCGGTTTGGCCTCGAGACGCTCATCTGGAGCAGTGTCAGTTTCGTCGTGTTTCGGAGGCAATCGCAGCCCCATATCGCCGCCGTTTCTATGCTGGGTGGCCATGTCGTTGCGCCGCTTTTTGAGGTAGTCGGGCAGGAGGTCCTCAGGCCTCTCGTCTTCGTCATCGGTTTCGTCGAGGAACTGGCGCGGGCGGCGGGCGGACTGCAATCTTCGCTTCCCCACGAGCGACGCTGTCTTACGGCGAGCGGGCTTAGGCGGTGGAGGTGCGGTGGCGGCGGCAGCTTTCTTGATTCGCTTCTTCTTCCGCTCATCGCCGCTGTCGTCGAGATCGCTGAAGTGCGCGCGCTGTGCGTCCGGCTGGGCGGAGAAGAGGCTCGGACGCGACGACATGGCGAGGGAGGTGGGAGTGCAAGTGTTGGTGAAGGAGGGGAAGGGTGAGTACTCTGCAGAACATGTCAAGTCAGTCGGTTGAACTTTCAAAGCGGGGCAAGTGAATGGAAGACGTGTCGCGCGATTTAAGCTTTGTGCCAAGGCAGCTAGCGTGTTTTCTCGCGTAGAGTGGGAAGGAGGATTCGAGCAAGCAAGCATCTCCGACCAGAACCGGAGTCCATCAATGATCCATCGGCAGTGTCTTGGCTTTGGCTTTGTCTAGTCCAGTCCAGTCCAGTCCAGTCCAGAGCAGATCAGAGAGTAGGACGATGATATGCTGGTCGGCGTGACGTCGAGCTCGTTGAGCCTTTTCCGGGATCTGGGATGCCTGGATTTCGAGACCCCAAGACAGCACCTTTCGAGAAGAACAATACGCTGTTCCAGTGTCCTCTAGAACATCTCTGGTGCTACATCGTAGCTTTGTCGCCTGCTGATACGATCTGTGGTCCGCCGAGAACATTTGCCGATAGAGAAGAGGCATACGACATGCCAGGGATTTGCGACATCCGAACGTAGCAGTAAAGATCCGTATTGGTGTCATGGAAACCACGAATCGGTCGATGGAGTAGCAGAGCGTCGAGGAGTATGAGACAAGCATCGAGGCGGATTGGCTTCTGCGTGCTTATGTACCCGGCTGTCTCTTAATGATTGCCAACCATCGCCATGGAATCACCTCATCGATTGGCTCAGAGACGCATGCAGAGCTCGAGGGATCGGCGAGAGAAGCCCAGCCGGGTCTGAACCAATGCGACGGCTGGCTGTGCTTCCAGATCCCAGTTGTGACCGCGACCATGGCTTGCTGCAGATCGTTGGCCGTGACAAGCACCTAGGAGTGGAACCAGTGTCGGATCATAGCATGGCGAATCGACTATGTGCTGGAGTTGAGGCTGCTTCCAAGGAGCCAGTATTATTTCGTGGCATGCCTTGCTCCCAGTTGTTGGCTTCGGGCAGTCCTCAGTTGTGAGAGCACGCAGTGAGAGACAACTGTAGCTTGGCTCTCTTGCACTGCCATCAACGCCTTCCCAGGACCCCGAATGGCCCGTTGGGAGACTCCTTCCACAGACGATGGCTCCAAGAAGAGCCGATGCGCTGAGCGATGAAGCAGCCAAATGGTGGCTACGCGATGTGCTCCAGGCTCAAAACGAGCGGTCTCTGTTGCATGAATATAAGATATTGGAATGCTGTCGTGCCCTTGAGTGGCCTGCTATCGGCTCGAAGTCAGGACCCACGGCTCAGCAGTGGAGAAGTCTGGTGTGGTCGAATCTTGCCTGGCTTCCAGAAATGTTCCTCATCCAGATGGCTCTCTGAAGGCATTGGACTTCTGGCTGCGGGGATGGTTCCACGATCGATGGCACACAATGCACTTCCTCGATTGGAACCGCTCAATTGCTGATGCCCGTCTCCAGAAGTCTTCGCCTTTGCTTGAAGGAGTAGGCCTTCCATCTCTTGCCTCTGCGTCTCTTCTGACACCGGAGACATTTGATGGATATGATCTGTTCCAGGGTTCCGGTTCTTCAACTAGTGGCTCAGATTTTCCTTCGTTGCCTCTGCATGGCCTCGGGATACGGAGACACTCGATCCATGGCGCTGCTTCCGTGTGGCTGTCTCTTTCTCCACTGGCTCTGATCCTCGGTTTGTTGCCTCTCATGGCCCTTGGAACGTGGAGATGCTTGCTTGCTCGAAGGATGGAAGTGCTACAGTGATCAATTGGGAAGTGAAACGAGGGTACATACTACTGTCTCTCCCACAGCTGCCTGACGGCAGGGTGCCAGCGGACGGCGGGGTGCCAGTGCCACTGGGCACCCCGGTTGCGAGGCCCGGTCGGCGTCGGCGGTGGTGGCGGAGGTGGGGTCGGCGGAGGTGGTGGCGGCGCGCAGTGGGGGCACCACACCCACGACAAAATGCGGTGCGGGGACCGCCGCGACCGGTGGGCGCGCCCCGAAGGGCAATGTTCGGCGCCCCAGCGCTCGTGTTCGAGGGAGTTTCCTCCCCGGTACTGACAAGCGCCGGTGGCGCCAGGCCTCGAGGCCAGCATGGTGCCGCAGCCGGCGCAGAGGACTTCATGTTGTGTGATTACACACACTGTCATATTGGTCAGCATTGGTGGGCACGGCATGTTACCAAATAGCAGAGCAACGAGAGTTAAGCAGAAGAAGGATCTCAGCACCCAGAAGCCAGCAGAGTGTCGCTCCAGTCAGCAGGGAAATTCAAATCCGACCCAGGGGGCTAATTGATGCCATTGGTGACTGT
Organism: Cercospora cf. flagellaris; assembly: GCA_005356885.1. Classification (NCBI taxonomy): domain Eukaryota; kingdom Fungi; phylum Ascomycota; class Dothideomycetes; order Mycosphaerellales; family Mycosphaerellaceae; genus Cercospora; species Cercospora cf. flagellaris. Next base: position 1,591,147 of record RJLU01000002.1, read on the forward strand.
TATGCAGGCGGAGAGAGTGGAAACGGGGCTTCGCAAGCCCGTTCAGCTGTGCCAGCCTGGGTTGGTGTCTCTCCGTCCCGCTGTTTGTCGATCGGGACCATCTCAGTACGCGTTGGCGTCCAGATGGACCATTCGACGGAGGTTTTCAAGTGTCCTGGACTTCGGCGGCAGCACTTTTCCGACCTATCTCCAGTCGCTCGAAATGTCACTCGGGCTTTGCGTGGACAGAGATCGGAGGCTCCTTGCCTCTGCACAATTGCCACTGCAGAGAGGCAGCAAGGTAATACTTTGCTTCGAGTGGTTGACTGGAATGAACCGTCTGGAGCCCCGGTGCCGACCTTGGTGCTCGCAATTTCAGAGAAGGCAGTGAGGTCGACGAATGCCTCCACCGCGAGCGATCAACAGCTTGACAGAGGTCATCGCACGCGTTGGCGCAGGCGGCGCAGTCGAGTCGAAAACCTTTTGAGTCCGTTGAGGTCCAGTTCCGGTGAGGTCGCAGTTCTTGCTGGTGCCTCCAGGTCCAGGTCGTGTTCGTTGTCACGGCCTCGTGACATCTGCTGGCTTGATCCTTCTCTTTCTGCTGAGCAGTGCGGATAATTGAAATTACTTACTCCTTCGGCGGCGGTGGAGGTGGTGGTGGTGGTGGTGGTGGGTTACTGCTGACAAGTGCGAGTTAGTTTACTGATTGATTGTCACGAGCTCGAGTTGTTCGAGCCATCACTGAAGCGGCACCGACGTTGCTGAGCACGCAGAAACAGTGGTTTGAACAGTGCTCACGTCGGCTGGGCCTCCGCGAGACTGTCGCCGCTCTGAGAAATCGAGTCTGGTGCTCGCGGCTGGGGATGGACTTACAAAAGCGTCGTGTGTGTAAAGCGTGCTGAGAAGCACGTCAGCAGGTATGTCGTTGTTGCGATAGGGTCGTCACTTACAGCTGTGTGTGCGTGTCGTTGTCAAAGTCAGGGGAGCAAGCAAAGTGCAGCGGAAGTAAACAGCTTGATGCCAAGCCTGCACCTACTCAGGGACGTGATGGTCACAAACGTCGACACGTACAGCTTCACTTTTGAACGATCAGGACGGATTGCACTGCTAGCAGGTGCTCTGCAAACTTGTTCATGGACGGCGGCATCGTTCGCGGATTGAGCAAGATGAGAAACAGAGACTGGGCCATTGGAGGGCCCATTGGCATCGCAGTAAACGTACTTCGTGTGCTTCTCACGGCAAGGAACCTCTTCAAATTGAGGACAAACATTCATTCGATCGAGCTATTTATTGTGAACGGTGTTGCTGCGTAGCATTGACAGCTCGAAATATGATCAAAATTCGATCGCATCGACCTCTACAATTGACAACCCATGATTTGGCAACGAGCTCCACTCACTTCCAAATTGCTGAAGTCTCCCATAATGATCGCACATAGACGACCTAATCTTCATCACCAAACTCAGGCACTCTTGGCAGCCCTCGGGCCGACAAAATGTGGGCCCGCCGACGCGCGAAACACGCGGTGAAGACTGCATCTCGAATCCTACGACGCTTCCTTCGTGCAACTTACTTTTCATACCACATCAGGCAACAGCGTGGCCCCCACAACTTCCACCATGATACACTAGAGATTCAGATACTGGAGATGCTCGACGCAGACAGTGGCCGCCATGTCTCAGCAAGTTTTGGCCAATGTGGCGACATCCCAGGCAAGGGCATTCGGGCATTACAGTAACGACATCTGCTTCAAGACTGTCTGGAGAGTGGAAGATGCCAGATTTGAGCAATGCTTCTTACCTGTTGTGGCGGCTGTGCCTGTTCTCGTCGCGGCCGTGATCCTGCTTGGACAGATACTGAAGCTGGTCTTCACTTCCTACGGGTTCCGGCGACCGAGATGGCTGACTCCGTTTGTCCAAGAGAACATTGAGCCGGAGGTGGAAACAGAACTCGTGAAGAGACGGCAATGGACTTCGACCTCGATCCTGCTTTTGAGCCTGAGTGCCGCTGGCCTGGCAGTCCATTTAGCGGATGCAATTGCAGCACTGCTGCGGAGCGGATCACGATTTGACAACAGCAACGCTCAGCTTGCTGCGCTTCAAGCGTTGTCATGGATGATCGCTGTTCTTCAAGTTTGCATATTCCGACCTCGAACAGTGCCATTTGCGGTGTTTACGATACTGACGACCAACCTCATCTCGGAATCGATCTTGCTCGAAAACGCCCTGAGGAACAACGACCGCGCACCATTCCTGGCCGCTGGCGTTGCAATTAACGCCCTCGCATTTGTTGTCCTCGTACTGATGCCATTCCGGGATCCGCTTCTCCCATCGAAGGAGATCAGCCAGCCATTCACATCGCCGACGTCAACGTTGCGCAGCACGGAAGAGAAGCTGAACATCTGGCTATTCGCGACGGTGAGATGGCTCGCACCCATGCTAGATGTCGGCGGCAAACGCCAAATGGAACAAGAAGATGTGTGGAGTCTGCCTTACGAATTTCAGCACGCCCGTCTGCACGAGAACTTCAGGCTTCTGCGAGGCACGGTCATCCGCCGCCTACTGACTGCGAACGGCATCGACCTCATTATTGTTTCTGTCCTTGGCTTTGTCGATCAGTTCCTGGACTATGCGAACCCGTTCTTCCTGCAACTGATCCTGAGCTCGATGCAACACCCAGAACGCCCGAAGCGGGTGGCATTGACATACGCTGGCTTGTCATTGGTGGCCAGATTACTTTCTGCGCAATTCGATGTTTTGCGTCTGTGGTACGGCCGGAGATGCTATGAAAGGTCGCGTGGCGAAATGATCACTATGCTGTACGAGAAGACGCTGGGAAGAAAGATGGCATTCAAGCCAGAGGAGAAGAAGGAGTCGGTACACAATGGCACAGTGAACGGGCATGCAAATGATGAGATAACGCCGAAGCCCAGAGGAAGGTGGTGGAACAATCTCATGAAGCCGCTTCGCAGTTTGCTCCAGAAGAACAAGGCGCCGCCGCCAGTGAAGGAGCCTGCGTCGATGGGCAGGATCCTCAATCTCATGCGCAATGATGTCTACGAAGTGGCTCAACGATTCTGGGAATTCGACATGCTTCTTCGGAAGCCCGTGGCGATCATTCTTTCCGTCACTCTTGTGGTCAATTATCTGGGCTGGGCATCAATGATGGCCGTTGGTCTGGTAATTCTGGCACAAGTCATGAACGCCCTCCTTGCTCGTATCTTGGTGCATTATGAAAAGAAACGCCGTTTTGCGACAGACGCGAAACTGCAGATTGTATCTCAATTCGTCGAGGCCATCAGACACTTGCGATGGTACGGATGGCAAGACACTTGGCTTGACCAGGCTTTGACTGCACGACATAAGGAGCTCATGTTGCGCGTCACTGCCAATGCCTGGAATGTGCTCATCAGCTTTGTGAACACCCTGTCATACGATCTGGTGCCCGTTGTCGCCTTCTTCACGTATACCGTCATCGCGGGCAAGCCTTTGACAGTGGATATCGCGTTCCCTTCTATTCAGCTATTCAGCATGATGACCAGCCAGCTGCGTGATCTCCCTGGCCTGATCGTTGCACTTATCAATGCCTGGGTTGCAGTGCAGCGCATTGAGGATTTCATGGCAGAGCCAGACTTGCAGGAGATGGCAACAGAAGCACTAATTGGAGATCAGCTGGCATTGGATCATGCGTCCTTTGCGTGGCCGGGTGCTACTGAAGCAGTGCTCAAAGAGATCAACATTTCATTTCCCGAAGGCATGACCGTCGTCTTTGGAGAGGTAGCTTCTGGCAAGACAGCTCTTCTACAAGCACTGTTGGGCGAGCTAGACCTGCACGAAGGTCAACTTATCCGTCCACCAGAGCCGATTGGATATTGCGCCCAGACACCGTGGCTACAAAGCATGAGTATACGAGAGAATATTCTTTTCTCCGCACCATATGAAGTTGACCGGTACCGAGCTGTGCTGGACGCTTGTGCTCTGACTCCCGACCTCGCAGATTTCAAGGCAGGAGATTTGTCATTGATTGGAGAAAACGGTATAGGTTTGTCTGGAGGACAGAGGGCTAGAGTCGCACTTGCCAGAGCGATCTACAGCAAAACTAAGATCTTGCTGATGGACGATCCACTCGCAGCACTGGACCAGCAGACGGCGGAATCGATCGTCCGGCAGTGCTTCAATGGACCGCTGGTCAAGGGACGCACAATCGTGCTTGTCACGCACCGCACAGATCTCGTCCTCGGCATTGCAGATCAGCTTCTCAAAATTGAGCATGGAAAAGCTTCAGTAATGGATCACGATGCGGCCGAGTTCGCACAGCCTGCCACGTACGAGGCGCAAGGCGATCTGACAGAGGAGCAGGAGCGGGCGAGAAAGGCTGTCGAAGCCGCCATTCCTGAAAAGTTCATCGAAGATGAGCACCGGGAGCATGGCGGCGTCAAAGCTTCTGTCTATTGGGAGTACATCAAGGCCGGAAACTTTTGGCTGTGGGCACTGACTATCTGCATTCTCGCCACCTATCGCTGCTTTGCACTGCTGGAGACGTGGTTCATAAAGTCATGGGCAGAAGCATACGGCACCCAAGCCAAGGCGGAAATGTTCGTGTACACAGCAGACGTCGGATACCATACTTCTGATATTTTCGACGGTCTGCCACCTCCGGAGACCAACATCAAGCCCTGGCTGATTGGCTTTGCACTACTTGCAATTGGTCAGTCACTATCGTACGTTGCTTCTCAAGCGTCGCTCATGGTGATTGTTTACGTGGCGGCCAAGAATATGTTCCGCGATGTCATGCAGAAGGTCGCTTATGCTACTTTCCGCTTTTACGACACAACGCCAGTCGGACGACTGATGAACCGAATGACTTCTGATATTGGCGTCATCGACGGCGGAATCAGTGTGCAGTTCTCTGCAATTTCCTGGATGCTCATCAGCTGGATCTCTTCCGTGGTGGTCATCGCGTCGATAACGCCGGCCTTCCTCGTCTTCACATTGATTTTGGCCGTACTCTTCGTGCTCATATACCGGCGCTTCATCCCAACGTCGCAGAATTTGCGTCGTCTCGAAATGGTGTCGTTGACGCCGCTCATGTCGAACTTCGGAGAACTTCTCAACGGACTGGCCACTGTTCGTGCATTTGCCGCTCAGACACGTTTTCAAAACCGTGTCATTCTCGTTGTCGACACCTTCCAAAAGATGGACCACTTCTACTGGTCCACACAAGCCTGGCTCATGTACAGATACGACATATTGACTTCCTTAGCAACATTCATGCTCTTTGTTCTTGCGCTCGCAACGGACCTGTCCCCGGGCCTCACTGCATTCGCTCTGCTCTCTGCGCAGCGGTTCGTTATGACTACGAACGGGCTCTGCCGACAGTACGGACAACTTCAGATGGAATTCGTGTCTGTCGAGCGAGTCGTCGAGCTGCTGCACCTGGAGCAGGAATCGAAGGGTTCTATCAGCCCGCCAGCCTGGTGGCCATCGTTCAAAGGCGATATCGTCTTCAAGGACGTGCTCATCAAATATGCGCCGCATCTGGACCCAGCTTTGGCAAGCATATCATTTACCGTCAAAGGAGGGTCGAAAACTGCAATCATTGGACGCACAGGATCGGGCAAGAGTACTCTGGCGCTTTCTTTGCTTGCTACCATCCTACCCGAAGTTGGCCGAATTTCCATCGATGAGGTCGACCTTGCTGAAGTCGATAAGCAGCTACTTCGTACGCGGATCACGTTCCTGGCGCAGGATCCTGTTCTGTTCCCTGGGACGATGCGTATGAACCTCGACCCTGTCAACCAGCATACCGACGAAGAATGCGAACTCGTGCTGAATCGTGTCTGCGCGAAACAAGATTGGAACCTTGACACGAACATCGAAGCTGGCGGCAAGAACCTCAGCCAAGGTCAGCGTCAACTGGTCGGTCTGGCCAGGGCTGTGCTTCGACGCAGCGCTATCATCATTCTCGACGAAGCTACTGCATCGATCGACCGCGATACTGCGATGCAAATTCAACAGGTCATGCATGAAGAGATGAAGGAGTCTACTGTGATCACAATTGCTCATCGCTTGGAGGCCGTGAGAAATGCGGACTATTGCATTGTGCTTGGGAAGGGCAAGATCTTGGAGCAGGGTCCGGCGGAGGAGATGTTGAGAGAGCATAAGAATGATATGATCGATGAGATAGACGAAGAACGTGATGAATAGATCAATTACCAATAGAAAAATGCATGCGTTGTGTTCTTAGACAATGCTGGAACACTCTGCTGTAGCAACGAATGGGGCAGAGCGAATCGAGATTCGACAGTCGCAAGATTCCTAATACGTCGTGCAGGAATAGCCGAGCTTACTGAGTTTCCCGGACGGTGCAGAAAGGCTAAAGTGACGAACTGCAGCGCTAGCCGAAGACCCGTTCTGACTGGACCTGTCGAGCTTCACATAACCCCATTCGCAGCATCGTCCCAGTACCCTTCGACAAACATACGAACGCGCCCGAATCGCCCATGTTCACATCTTCGTAACTCCGCAGAAGTCAGCTGTCAGCGCCGACGGTCACGATCGATCGAGTGAAGGCAGAAGGAGAGGGAAGCGACGGACAGATATCTTGCGCTCATCGAGTGGACGTCGCCCAACGGCAGCGACCTACGTGGGCTCATGGACTGCTCGCGCACGCCAGCAGTAGTCCAGCATGAGAGCGTTCACGGGGAATGGAAAGCGTGTGGAAGGTGCTGGACCAGAGCAAATACTCGTTGTTACATACAATGAATCGTCGGTGCCAAGGCATAGAGGCACTGCGCGTCTCTAAGAAAGATGAGAATCGAGTCTGGTGCAGCACGGGAAAGGCGAAGGACTGCTAGATGCATGGTACTCTTCTTTCATCAGGGGTTTGCTTGCAGAGGGTCGATGGCCGTAGTGACCGAGACGCTATCCATTCCCGCCTCCACTGGCTCACCTGCACTTGAATCACACAAAGAGTTCATACCATTGGGCACCCTGATGTGCGCAGCTGAAGCAGAAACAGAAGGTCGAATGTAACTTCAGGTCGTCCTCTCGTCCCCCAATCAACCATAAGTTAAGTACATGAGCCGGGTGTGAGATCGAGATGGGCTCGCTCCTGGCATGACTTCGAAATGCCACCGTTCAAATGCTGAGTAAGAGAGAAAGCGCGCGCGCGATAGCTTGTCCCGGTAGCACTTCATTTAATGCATCGATCTGGTGGCTGGAAAAGCAGCTAGATTGAGCAATGCTGCAGGACTTGCGTCAAGTGGTCACGGCGTTGCAGCGTTTGTCGAAGTGCAGCACTGCAGGGATCAAATCTCAAGCATTTATTTTGCTCTGCGTCCCAATTGCCCGTCCACCTCAATCACTGATTTGACGGATAGCAGAATTCGATTGAGTGACAGGACACCACCACCACACTTTCACCACGCACTCTACCCGTCTTCACTCGCGCGTCTGCCTTCCTTCACTACCATCGAATCGCCTGACACCCCGAATGGCTCTCACCAACGGAAACGGAGTGTGGCCTGCGCCATTGCTCGACGATACACATCACGCACAAGTCCAGAACGTCGACATCCACACTGGCACTATCGCATTCGACAACGGGGTGAAATACCAATTCCGCAACCGAAATTTGCTGAGAATGGCCATCACTGTCAAGTACACTCCGTCCAACGTGGCATCAGGCGAGCCAATGCCTATCAACAACATCTGCATCGCGCGAACAGGTGACGGGGTCTTGTCTGGCATTTTGAGGAAAGGATGGGCAAGACAAGGTTTCCCTCACGGTATGTGGATTCAGCGCTCGGCGCGCTTCACCTCATCAAATCAACTAACAAAGTGGAAGACGAGTACAAGATCGAATTTGGAATGAACATGAACTCCTACCAGACATACTACTGCGACGCCATCGAATTGACCCCTTTCCTGCACGTTCCCGGCGTGCGTCCGGGAAGCATCGCCGCAATGGAATTCTGGGCATCATGGGACGGCAGAAAAGCCAAGGCCACCTCGATCGAGGCCATGATAGCGGCAGTCGAACTCGACTCGGAGAGTGAAGCAGTGACGAAGGTGGTGATGAGACATATGGGCTTCTATTGGCCAGAGAATTTCTACCAGGCCAACACTATGCAAGCTGCCATAGGTACGCTGCGCGGTCTCGGCATCATTGGCAAGCGGGAAGAGTGATGGAGATAACTTTGCATCGACTCTCTGAGCGCCACACATTCTGCTTGGCACTCTTTATCGATGTCTCAATAAGATGCTTCTGCTTACACTTTCTGAGCTTCACTTATCTCTTCGGTGTCATTTGCTTGCTCAATAAGTGAATCAAAGAATACACTTTGACTCTCTAAGCTGAACACGCATTGTCTACCACTCTTGTCTAATACCTCTAGGACTTGGACCGAAAGATTCTGCGAGCGCCTCATGTTTCTAGCTAGTCAGGCAACTGAACAACAAGCTTCGCTTGAACTCTCTGAGTTTTACACGTCTTGCTTGCCAATGCAAGTCCATATTTGAGTGGGATACCTTTCCTCTTATCCTCTGAGTTTCAGTCATCTTGTCAGTGTTGTTGACTAACCACAAGTGAATCAAAGAATTTACTTACTATTCTCCAAGCTTTCCGGAAATTCTCTGCCACCTTTGGTCGATATCTCTTGGACTCGGTGCTGACAACCTTGATGAACTTTCATGGTGCTGTGTACTTACACAAATTAGTCGACCCCTTCACCTCCGTGCTCTGTCCTTGGACCATTTTGCTTGCCACTCCTGGTCCGTGTCTTTGAGACTCGAAGCGCAAGGATTTTGCGAGCTGGTTGATGGGTTGAACTTTGCGAACGCAATTTCTGTTCGCTGTATTGGTACATTGGCATGCATTCCGCTCAACGAACGCGCAGTGGAACCAATGCGTACGAATATTGCCAGCGTCTAGAGCTTTTCGCTTCATGGAGCCATATAATTATGTTACACTTGTAAACATGGCTAGATTGATGCTGTTGGGAGGATATATTGTAGAAGACATAAAGACAGCACTTCCCCCGAATCACAGTACCTTCCGCAGCACAAATCGTTATAATCAGGATGCTCCCACCGCTGAATCCCTTTGACCGATTCGTGACCGCTACGTCTGCCAATCTGGACGGACGTTCTACTTTGTGAGCACGATTCGGAAGCCGAGAGGCGCTAGTAGGAGCAAGGGCTTGCTAGAAGCTCCAAATTCGCCCATAGTCTTCCACGTTCTTGCCCGAATATATTGCAACCCAGCTCCGAGTCGCACCGCCGAAATGCCCTTACCGCCACCGCCGATCACGAAACTCCATCCTGAGCTATGCGATGACATTATTGATCAAATACCGCTTCGAAAAGATCGACTGAACGCATGGGCAGCATTCAACTTGACCGTTGAAGCGCACCCAGTACAATGGCGCGCCTTCGATTTCGAGAAGGTCACTCAAGACTTGAGAATTACGATCCTCAACAGTTCCTCTCTATCCCATCTACTCGCAGCTGAGATGGGCATCGGTAATCTGGCGGTACGCGAGGCTGTGATGCGGCCCACTCTTACGAGCCCCTTTGCCGGTCTGCGTCGATTCACGTACGGCCGACTGCTTAAGAAAGTCAACTCGACCAATCCCCAATGGATGGTACAGGGCCAGCCATTCTCGGCAGCGTCAGTCGGAGACGAGAAGATGGCGGACATTCTGCGCGTCCGAAATTGGTGTCTCTTCGGCATCCCATTCCGCGGTCAAATAGAGACCCAGAAGCAGCGATTGGGCAGGATGGAGGGATACAGGCTCTTCCTGAGTAAGATCGCGTCAGATCCAAAGTACGGCGGAGATGCCTGTCAGGAATGCCTCTCACCAGTCGCCAACAATCTCCAACAAGCTCGAGGTACCAAGTTCTGTGAGACACATCGAGCCGTCTTCTGCGAGGAATATCGTGTGAACCTCATCGATTTCGAGCGCGCATTTTCTGCACCTCAAGGCAAGATGGCGTGGTCTAGCTCTGCGCAATATTGGATGGAGAAACCACTACTGGGTCATGTGTCCCCGAGAACTCAGGACGCGCAGTACACCATATCGAAAGACGACGCGGATACGATTTCTTGGTGTCTGGCGGATATGACGTGGCAGGACTTCCGGATGCAGACACTAGACAGACACTGGAACCGTATCAAAGCTAGGTCATTGACGACCAGATACTGGATCTGCAGTGAAACTATCTTCCGGCTGCACTACTGGACGTTGTGCGTAAAGAGCTCGGAACGCAGGGTATGGGAGCCCAAAGTACTTGGTGGCTGCATTCCACGAATGGACGTCAATTTGATGAAGATGCTGGTGAACACTCCAAAGACAAGAACAGAGTACATGACGCTACACAAGTTCATGCAGCAATTGTATGCCCGCCATATCTCCATGTTCTCCGAAGTCGAAGGCAGAGCTCCGAATGAGATCCAAGAAAATGCTCTCATAGATGCAATGGCCGGAGACTATCTGAATGACCAGTTGCTCAAGTACAGCAGGATTTGTGAGTCGATCGAGTGTCACTTTTTGCGGGATATATGCTGACCAGCTTGACAGCTGATTTGAGACTTTTTCGAGACTTTGACATCAAAGTATATCGACCATACGAGCCTGTCGCCTTCTATCATCCCGATAACCGCCCAGCTCCCCCTTCTATCATGTGCCAGCCATCCATGTCAGTCAAAATGGACGCATTCACCTGCACCATCAAAGAGGCAGAGCACTTGGCGTCCAAAGTCCACGCCTGTAGCCTTGAACAGGTGCTTCAGCTTCCACAACATACCCGTTGGCACAACCTGGGCATCTACGTTACGAAAATCGCCGCGGTGGAGCACATTCGGAGCTCGTTCTCGATGGATACGTTGGATATATATGCGTGTTTGCAAGCCATAATCTTGGGTACAGTTCCATCGTCCACTGGCAACACACCACTTCCAGCCATCCCAGGTCTGGTATTTATGCCTAGCATGGCAGCCGCCGCAGGAATCGTGGGATTCGCGGGAATCCTTGGATCGATCGATGGTTTCTTGCGCGCGCAGACTTCATCACCACTCCTGCCAGACTTTACAGAGATCAGAGACATCGCAGACGTCTCCCTGGCGTTGCTAGATGACATCGTGTCCCATCACTTGCCGCGCAGCTTATTTTCGCTCAAGGATATCACGATGGAAGCATTCGAACACTGGAAGAAGGACAAAGATGTCTACATCATTGCTGACCCCGCCTCGCGGATGGTGGGAGCCATGTCTCCGCTTCAACAGGGAATTGGACCGTACCGGTGTGGACAACGAATTCGCCCAAACATATCATGGGCAGATCGTTACTCGCTGCTTACAAGCAAAGGGTTCTCGGCTGGTCACGGTGCTCAATTTCCAAGCACCGTGCTATTCGCTTGTCGAGGTCGAAAGGCGTTGAAGCCACCAACTCAGCAGTCGGAAGCTTTGGTCGCCGCAATCACGAGGCACACTTTCTGGGTGGACGATAATGCAGCGGCAGCGTTTATTTCCCTAATCAGTCACTCATATGGAGGCCGGCTGCCAAAAGCTTGGGGTAGAGTGATCTGGTTCGAGCTGGAAGAAGCATCAGCGTAGGAGAAGGGGACAATCTGAGCAATTACAGCACACGCTGGTAGTTCTAGCGGCGGCTAATAGCTCCATATCATTGAATGTGGTTATACGAGACTCTTGGGGTCACGTAGAGGCATTGAAAATAGGTGAGATGGAATAGCGATAGTTTATCAAACGTTCGATGTTCACACTGTGAGAGGAAATGAAATGGCTCAACACCAAGCTTTTCGCTTCTGAAATTGCTGTGACGCTACATTCGTGCCAGCGAGACATTTATTGGTCCCAAACCCTACCATAGACATGAGATGCGCAATATCGGCAAGTGGAGCGTATGGAAAGTCAAAGTGGGACCTCCTGATGTGGATTTTGTTTTGGGTTTTGGGTTCACTGCCAACTTGCAGGTGCAGTACTGGTCGACGTCTCAATCGTCTCCAACGGACGCTTCACGTTCTCACGACCATCACGTCTGGGTCGAGTGCCTTAATTCGATGCTATTCAGGCGAGGTTGAACCGACGAATAGCGAGGAAAGCGACCTCGGGCTCGATTTGACCGTCTGTGATGGAGCCCGACATCGGCATTGATCTATTTCTCGAATGCATCGATCTGTCCTGCTTGACCGTCGATGGAACCTGAAGGGCATTCCGCAACCTCAACATCGTGAAAATGACGAAATTTATCCAGATGTGTCCATTCCCTTTCATCCAGCCTTGCATCTTTCCACTCCCGTAGCACCGGGAGACAACGTCAATGCGGTTACCTGCAATGCCTCTGCGCGGGCAGCGCGATAAAGAAGCAGAGAAGGTCAGCGGAATTGATTGTCAACAAATATTGTGTGGTTGCAGGCTCACCTCTAAACAGAACATCATTCCGCATTGCACCCGCGCATCTGTTGTCCACCATCTTGAGCCTTCGATCCTCCGCAACGCGCGTACGTCTTGAGAAAGGCGGTTCATGCTCGTCTTCGCTTCCCTGAATTGGTGTACAGGTACTGAGCCCTCTACACTTACGCCAAAGTGCGAGCATGGTCGTGAGGGTTATTTTTTATAGTGGTTTGCTTCCACTTTTGTGTCCAGGGCTTTTTTTACGTGGTTTTGCGTCCACGGTTTTGTGAATATGCTTTTTTCAACTGGTTTTGCTTCCAGCGGTCGTCAAAGGTGCCTTCTTCTTGGGCAGCGAACCCGTAAGCCTTGTGGTGGTCTTTCTGGCGGAGGCCAGAGGGAATGTGGTGGTGGAGGTGGTGGTGGTGGTGCGGCGGCGGGGGCGGAGCTCTCTGGCTCAGAGCCAGAACCAGTTGACGGCGAGTTCCGCCTCGAACGGGGCGTGCGAGAACGCCCAAAAGAGGTCCTCTGGCGAGAGCCAGGAGGCGAGTACGTCCTCCATAGGGACGCTCAGTGGGCTAGGCCCACTGGCGAGGGTGTTGCCGTCGGCGCTCAAGAAGAAGACGCGCGAGAAGGTGATGGCTTCGCCATAGTGTTCGCCTGTGATGATTTGATCAGCTCCATGTCATCTTGATCTTCAATGGCTCGATTGCACTTACTGGGGCCGAGAACGCCGAAGACAAAACAGCCACTGCGGTGCAGCAAAGCACCGCGCATGCACGGCTGCTCGCTGATAAAGCGGCGCCAGACCGCGTTCTCTTCTGTCGATGGCTGTGCCATCTTGTCGTCGGCTTTCTTGGTTCTGTGGGCTTGGTGATGGCGAGAGTGTTGGAGTGATGGTGGTGCGTGTGCAGCAGTCTGTCCTGATGTGCGTGCAGTGGTCGAAGTTCTGCTGCGAATTGCTTCAACTCAAAACACACTCGCTTAGGGGCGACAGGGATTCTCACAGCAAACGCACTACAGATCGGCTGCACATCGATCTAAAACGCTGAGGCAAGGGAATGGCAGTCAAGGCAGTCAAGGCAGTCAGGAAAGTATCAAGTTTTCGTCTCCGCACAGCGGCCATGGCAATGGCGACTGAGTGATGAAAAAGTTTGCGATTTGCAGTGTGTTCCAAAAATTCCCACCCGTCGAGATAAACCTCAGGGAGGTAGACCTCATTGGGCAGAGCCACGTTGCTCCGAGGAGCGTTGTGTCAGGGAGCGTCAGGAGAACCATCATCCGCTCGACCTGTTCTTGAACCTGTTAATACCCGCCAAATTAGCGGGGTTCACAAGTGATGGAGAAAAAAGTTCAGAAAAGAGGGGGGAAGGGCTCTTAAGTAGTCGAGCCATCGGCGGCCGGCGCTTGCCTAGATCAATGGTCGTTTGAGCCAATGAGAGCGCGTAGAACGTCCTGGGAATCAGCTCGCTAGCGCGGTTCGGATTTCGAAGTTCGTTGGTGAACTTGACCCTCAATCTGTTCGGACTTTGGGGGTCGCCAGCGCGTTTGATGACCACTGGTACCTCTACACACCGCGCACAACTTCGTATGCGTGTTATTTGTGATCAATGGCCGTCAGAGAGTGTTGCAGATACCGTGCACCTACAATGTGCGATCGCGTTGTGTCAAATGTGGTCAGTCTGGGCTTTGAGCGCCTTGATCGTGAACTGTCCAATTCTGGCACCAACACTTGATGCACTGAAAACGCCAGTAAGATGATAGCAATAATCTTCCAACGATCCTCGGGTCAAATGGAGTCGATCTTGTCACTGTTCGCGCTGCCGGCTGCAACTCGCGAGCTGAGCTTTGCTGGGCCACCGAAGTCACGACAAACACGAAGCCCTCGGGGCCGTTCTGACCGTCACAAGCTTGCGAACTCACACAGAACACAGACAGAATGTTGTAACGAACCCATGTGTCCTTAGCATTCCTCGAGGCAGCCGCTCCTCCAGTTCTGCACGCGCTGACAGCTTTGACGCAGACCTTGAGTTCTGGGCTCCAAGACAAAGATTTCCGCACCACGCCTAAAAACGACCATGAGAAACGCGATTTGAACCGCCCAGTTGGCTCCAACAGACGGTGCCGCTCATCCACGAGTCGCGCTGCAACGCCTTCACCACACCACGCCAGACATTCATCAACGCCGCATCGAGACCCGTCAAGCGAGACAAGCCGCCATTCGAGAAACGGCACGCCAAAGAAGAGTTCCACTTCGAGACCGAGATCTGAGTTGAAGAACCTTGTGCACACACAGTCAGCTTCAGCTCCGTCACTCGCCCCTGACGAGTTGAGACCAGCACTGCATTTGCGCTCAGTCGGGCAGGGGCAGCGAGAAGGCACAAGCAAGAGCGGGACTGAACGATGAGGACACTGCAAAGCTCTGGAAAGAAAGAGACTCAGGGGAACCCGTCAACGATAGGGCAGGTGTTGCTGGGTGATCAGCAGACCGGAGCTCATCCTATTGCGATCATGCTGCAAGTCGAGCTTCGTGGAAATTGAGGTCGGGACCATGGTAGGACGCGAGGACGGAAGAATGCAACAAGAAGGCATTTTGACCATGGACACGGAAGAAAGATCAGGCCTAAGAGACGTTGAACAAATATGGTGAAGCAGCGCTTTGCTGGATGGGATTTGCTGAGATCTGGTCGAAGAGCCGGGGCCGCAGACTGTTAACTCGCTTGCGAGTGGCGCCTATGCACGGAGAGGGAAGTGAGATCCAGATGTTGCGAGTACTTCGCTGTTTCATATCGATGTATCACGCAGAGCTATCTATGGCTCAGAGCTTGGAGGCGTAGGAGGGACCGGCACTGTCGAGCTGCCCATAGACACCATATTGCGCCCCATTAGTAGTATCTGTACACTCAAAGATGCAATACAAGGTTGGGATCGAACTCATCGAGGCGCATGAAGAAGGCGCAACCTCGCAAAGGTTCTCAGCCGTGCTAAGACGCATCGACCCTCAGCTCTCTGGCAAGACCGTCGTCCTTTGGCCATCACAGGCTTCCCGCTCGCAGTAATATTCCTGCTGAAGCAATGGGACGACACATGTGCCCTCAGCAGAGCCATGAGAACGCCAGGGGCTGGGAGTCGAATCGAGAGTGAAGATGGAGAGTACATGAGCGCAGGTCTGAAGTCAACAAGATACTTCCATGCTGGAGCGCGATGACCGCTCGAAAGCCTTGGGTCAGAAAGTGTTCGTCTTGTTCGCCGCTGCCAACGATTATCCTGCAGTAAGGAAGAACAAGTTGGCATTAAGGTTACTGGCAAACGGTACAGCAGTTGTTGTGCGGGCTGTTGTATCGTCGCGGATTTGTCCTCCATAATTCGGCACCGCAATCCTTGTAGTTGATGACATCGCCCTCTCGACACGCCGCATTGGCTATCTTGTTCCTCCAAAGTCCCGCACCCACTGTCTGTTTCTTCATCCGATCTCTTTCTCTGCCATGCTCTTCGGAGTTCACGGATCCTCGAATTTATCGAGCTGTAAATTCTAGCGATGTGGAATACCTTGCAGAAATGAAGTGCAGCGAGTGTCGGAGCTGAAGCAGACAAGGAATAGGGATGCACAAGTTGCACGAACGAAGGTCACTATCTTCTCTCCAGGGTCACTGAAGCAAGTGCAGCGGATGGTGCTTGACCGGCACTTGGTCGCTTGTGCGGGAGCTAGTGGATGTCCACGAGTAGCTGCATTAGGCTGGCAGGGGTAGATCACGTAGGCTCTGCTTGCTTTTGGCTTTGGGTCTTACGGTAGGTCATCATCAACGCAACGGATCACATGCGGCATCTCGTTACGTGTCGAAGATGGCACGATCTTCGTGCGCTGCTGTTCGTCTCAAAGAACGCAACGAAAGACTCGAATCACGATGCCGTGGCATTTCTCCAGACACGTTCTTCCTCTGTGAAGCTGGGCCGCATCGAGCGACTTTTCGCCGCCAGGAGCACAACAGAACGATCTGATTTCCCTGACATTCTTTCCACGAATCTCCAGCGAATGGTCTAGACAACTTGGCCGGCCAGCGCAGAAAGAACTTGAACTCCTCCAATCTCAAGCAGCATTTTTCAAGCAGCATTCTTTCAGCAACGTCCGTCGCGAGCAGGTGCATTCAGAAGCCAGCTGGCGCGCACTTGCCTGCGACACACACTCCATGAGCTGCGGCTGACCCCATAGACGGTCGACATTTGTTCAGAGTTCAGGCATTTTCGGCAACCGCTGAAGCGCGGCGGATTGAATCGACCATGAGCAGGAAGAGATGCAGACGCACACCCAACTGCGCGATAATGTCTGCCCTACATGCCGCAATGGAAAATGCGTTAGACCTGGCCAGGTCCACCCAGCTAGCGTTTACGGGATTGCAGCCTCGGCGACGACAAGAGGCTTGAGTCCGAAATTCTTCCTGCTGCCCTGCGGAGAAGTTGCGGCCATTCGACCAGCATCAAGATCACGGTAGGACTGTCGTACTGCGTGCAGACCTTCACTGCCCACAGGTGGAGGTGGCTTCGTCTGTCAGCCCTAGGTCTCGCTGATGGACTACCGTTTCCTCCTTGGAACCCCAGTATACTCTTGCGAAGGAGCAACGAACTTTGCTCCAAGCTAGCTACGTGCTGACATGCTCTGCATCTCCACCTGCAGCATACACCTACTGTAGAAGCCCGAGATGTACGTGGTAGGTGGAGCCAAACTCTGCGGTAGAGGACAACAATCGATGGAGGAATGCTCGGATAAGGTACGAGAAGTGCATGCAGCAGATGAAGTGCATTTTGAGTTGCCAGTACCAAGTGGATCCGAACTGCACAGCTCGAATCGTCATCATGCTTGTCCTCATTTCCGGTCCAAGGCCCGACCACCGGGTGGGCACGTGGTTCCCCTCTGTCTTTTCATCACAGCTCGGCAAGATTTGTTGCTCAGCACATCGTGCCACAGCAAACAAGCTCTGGTCAGGATTATATATCTCAGACGGTGCGGGTGGCATTTGAGAATCAGTGTGGCATGCCACGGGCGACGCGCTGTCAAGCTTAGCCAGATCGGAATACGACGGATACGACCATTGCGACTCAAGACCCGCGGCGCGGTAGAAGCCTCCGAAATGCCCGATGAGCGACATTGGATGCTTCGTCAGTGCAGTGACGATGAACTTTGGAAGGCGGTGTTGTGCAAGCTATCACAAGGCTGCACCGATGGTCAAGGCTGGAGGTACTTGGTCGGTTTTTGACTTCGCGTCAGGTACGAGCAGAGTGGTGCACAGCGAGCTTGGCACCTTATCTGGTTCATGGCACAGGCAACGCCAATCATTTGCATCATAGCGCCCGCGGCAGCCACCATCCGAGCTGGAAAGCCACTCTTGTGAAAGCATTTATGCATGGAAGTTGCACATATGCTAACCCTAATTGGTCGGCCTGCGTTTGAAACAGCATTAGCCCCATACTGTGCCCTTGCAACTCGTCCCTTTGGCGTATGACGATCCCATACGAGAAGTACGAGGTGGATTCTGACATCTTGTCACCACCTCTGCATGCCACCGTATACTTATACAAGCACTGCCGTGGCTGACTGTGGACGCTGAGAGTATTGTTCCTCCCGTGAGCCTCACCCGCCATGCTGCAGGACACTATTTCAACTTCGCAGCTTGCCTTTTCGGCAGGCTCTTTGCTTATTGCTTATTCATTCTTCTCAATTGTAGTGCTCCCCTTGATCTCAACACGAGGGAAATTTCTGAGCTCGCAAACATGGATCGGCATCAAGAAGCAATGGTTTGCCCACTATCGAGCTGGATTTGCTGCAGTGAAGAATACGCATTACATGGTCAGAGAAGGGGCCAATAAGGTTGCTATATCTCGTCCTAGTTGGAAAGAAGCCGAATGCTGACATCAGGAAAGTGTCTCAAGCGGGGCAAGCCATTCGTCTTGCCGCAATTCAGCGCAGAGCCATATGTCATCCTCCCAGCCCACACTCTGCAAGAAGTGATGAACCACAGAGACGACGAAGTGGATCCACACACCCTCAACAACGAAGGAATTGCGCATTCGTACACCATCGGCACGGCTTTCGTTGACGGACCTCACTTCGATGTCGTCAGACGCCAACTCACCCGCAAGCTTCCGACCTTGACGAACGATGTCTACGATGAGCTAGTGCAGGCCATGCACGACCAATGGCCGGTTAACAGCACCGACTATGTTTCTATCAAAGCATATGATTCTTGTATGAAGATCGTGAGCAGAGCTGCCAACAGAGTATTCTGCGGGAGCAAGCTCTGCCGGATACCTGAGTTTCTGGATTACTCCCGAATATATTCTGTATCAGTGTTCAAGGCCGGAGGCATCATGAAGCTATTTCCGAAATGGGCGAAGCCCCTAGTGGCGCCTATCTTGACAAGAGACGTTCACAACTACAGGGAGAAGTGCAAGCGTATTGCTGTCCCAGAAATTCGGGAACGTCTAAACCACTTGCAATCAGAGACCAAAGACCCAAACTACGTGGAACCGAACGATGCGCTGCAATGGCTACTCAGAGAGTCGATCGAATTGGGCAAGAAGGATGCGTTCAACCTGGATGAGGATGTGATCGTGCGCCGGCTGCTGCTGTTAAACATGGTTGCAATTCACACCACAAGTCTCGTCACCACCAACACGCTGCTCGACATCTATGGATCCCCTGATGCCGATAACTACGTCGCTGGTCTTCGCGAGGAATGTGAAAGGGTTTTGGCCGAATTTGGCGGTGTCTGGACGAAAGACGCCGTAAATAAGCTCATTCGTGTGGACTCTGCGATTCGAGAGACAATGCGCTACACCGCACTTGCGGACATCAATCTGAAACGTTTGATCACCGCTCCAAATGGCATTACGCTGAGTAATGGCATGCATATCCCATACGGCACACGCGTCGCCTGGTCATCGTACGACGTCCACCAAGGCCAAGAGCGATATCCCGAACGACCTCACGAGTACGATGCGTTCCGGTTCTCGCGGCCCAGAGAAGACTATCTTGAGCGTGTCAAAGCGGGCGAGGACCCTGAGCGATTGCAGCGCGTGCTCGAGCAGAAGAACACAGCTCTCATTGCTGTCGGCAACGATTGGATGTCTTTCGGTCACGGCAGGCATGCTTGTCCTGGCAGATTCTTCGCTTCGCAGGAGATGAAATTGATGATTGCACATGTTGTCATGAACTATGACATTAAATGCGAAGGGGGCAGGCCAGCCAACGTGCTCATCAATGGATCTTGCGTACCGAGCCCGACTGCTGAGTTGCAGATCAAGCTGAGATCGTGAGTAGATATAGACGTCAAAATCGACAGACTTGTACGCATTTGATTTCAAGCACTCTAATGACACTTGCACCCGTTGTCGCGCAGCTTGTTCAGATCTGATGGCATCGACGGAAGCCTGAACTGCGAGTGACGGGTAGGCGGAGACAAGCTGGAAATGGCCAAGTCCGTCGCCTCTGTGTCCTCAATTTCGTCTCGCTCCTTGCAAACCGTCGCTATCGTCGACGCGTTGGCGCTGAGCGCAACCTGAACCTGGAGTGACTGGAAGCGTTTGACAAAAGCGAGCGAATAATGCACAATGCCGTTCCTAACCTCTCAGTATCTCGAGTTGCACTCAGCTGTTGGATGCCATCGCTATGGTCCACATGTTGGCATTCGATGCCCCCTGAACTCGGAGCAAACGGAATTCTTGGTGGACGCTCGACTGGTATTGAACATTACGTACCCCAATTATCTATGATCTCGGTTCGATTTAAGTCTGGCGGCCTATGTCTACTGCGCACGCGTTGGCACTGATATCAACATGAGGTCAGAGTTGACAATGGATCTCCAGACAACCAAATCATATCGGGCATTGTCTCCGAGTCTTCTGTATACCTTTTATTCATGAGTGCCGTTTCTGTTGCACACCCATTGACATTAAATGCAACCTGAACACAGAGCTCTGTGTGACATAGAACGATCAATCGAACTTGATTAACTTCTAGCTATTGTGTTCTCGGATACTATGTGCTTCTCTTGATCTCAACCACAGCATTCTGCTGCTGACGAATACCTGTTCGCATTCACCACAGTTTGGTCGTGGAGTGAATGAAGCAGTCGAGGGGATCTTGAACAACATTGGATAATATTCATTCCCTGTCCTTCGTGTCCCTTGTTTAAGTAAAATGATGGATCCTGTTGCTGTCGGACATCCGTTGGCATTGGACGTGTGAATTTACTCGGAGCGAATGAGACATTAAAGACTCTCGAACACTACTGATAACGGTGATTCTATGTATTTGAACACGTGTCGGCGTTTTAATCATCCCGATCTGGAGAGAAAACGTTGGATAGACAAAAGGTGAATGAAAGTGAAGTTTGTTGTATGGCATGTCCCATCGACCGGAGCGCCAATGGTCCTCCCTAAACTCCCCCACCCCTCACTTCTTCATCACTGTCTCCTCCACTTCCTTCACCTTGCTCGCGAAATCTGGCAGGAAGTCGAATTCTTTGGCGGCCTCGTCCATCACTTCCACCAATTGCTTCTTCTCTTGCTTCAGCTGGTCGTTCTCGCTTTCCAGCTCCTTCACTCGCTCGAGCAGTTTCTGCTCGTTGGCTTGGTAGCCCAAAGCCTGGTTGACGCGCTCGTTTCTGCTGTTTTGCTCATTGATTTGAGCGACTTGGAGGCGGTGGTTGAGGCTTGCGATGGTGTTGTCTCTCTGTTGAGCTGTTAGCAGTGAGTAGGTGACAAAGGGGCAGGTGAATGGCATACCTCGACAGCTCTGTTGGTGAGCCACTCGATCATCAGCTCCTGCTGCTCGTTCTTCTTCTGTAGCTCGGTGCTGTTCGCCGACATTGTGGTAGTGCTGTGCGGTGGCTTGGTGGTGGTGGTTTGTGGAAGAGTTTGGGCCGGCGAGCAGAAGAGAAAAGGCGCCACGTGCAGTTGCTGTTGCTGTTGCGGTGATGGTGATGTGTGGCAGAGCGTTGTTGCGGAAGAAATTGTTTGTGCTGAGCGACTTCATAGAAGCTATGACCACTAGCCGCGGAGGCAACACTGCCAGAAATACGCCACAATACATTGTTTGGTGGCTCATTTTACCGTTACTTGCAGCACGCGGGAGGAGGGTACTAGAACAACATGCCATTGAATGCCTTTCACGCTTCTACCGAGCGTTCAGAACGCTGACGCTACCAGAGCTGATTGTATATCTCGTGGGGCGTATCACTTCAATTGGAGGCATATGAAGGGGAGAGGACGTGAAAGTTGTACGAAACACCCTATGTGTTGATTGTAGCCATTCCAGCTTCCTTACAGCTACCCTGTGGTCAATATGCTACTTGAACCGATCGATACGGATCGATCAATGGATTGCAGATATGAACGGCGGATCGCCCATGGCTACCCGCGTGCTCCGTGACACTTTTGAAGCCGTCATCTTGCTTCTTCCATTATCCATTGCAATCTGTGCGACCTCCAATTAAATCTCGTCATCCTTCTTGTCCCAGTACGATCAGGTAGGTTTCCTTGCCCAAATATCTTGGCGCCTATCTCGGTTTCGATACCAAAATTTACACCTTCGCTGCAGATGTCTACTTCCTTGGCTTGTTCTCAGGCATCCAAGCAGATGCGAATTTCGTGCACGGAGGAGGATCCTCACTGCCGTCTCCAGTTGTGACGACCCGTGTGGAAGTACCAGCGAGACTCTTGTGACGGTAGTCGGGCGCCTGCTGCGTCTGCTTGTCAGCCCGTCAGGCCTTGATTGCCTGGTGCAACTGCGTGTCGTCCATCGTGATCGAGTTCGATTCTGCGTCTCCTCGAATGGGTGTCTCAGTGCGTTGCCGTAAGACGGCTCAGAGGATCTGAGTCTCCGTCTGCTCCATGTTTCCCAATCCCACGACAGCTCAGGAGGGCGAATCTTCAGAAAGCCTCTCGTGGACGCAGTTTGACATCTTGTGTGCTCCGGATCGATGCAGGGTGGGCAGGGACGACTTCACGTTTCGAAGTATTGTATGCGAGCTTGATCGAGTGGCTCATGATGCGAGCGAAGATCTGGCCTCGATGAAGCGCAGAGAGGGGCTTGTTGAGCAGGGCGGGCCTCGTGGGCAATCACTGTCGTTATTTAGAGGGCGCGGCGTCTTTCTCATCTGCGGAGCGGGATCAATTGGCGAAGTCGAATGGGCCACGCTCGATCTTGTCGTCGAAATCGATTGTGAGGTCATAATCTGCAGCTTCAGACAGCGCCTTAACGCTCGACTTGCTTAAGCGTTGCGGCGGCCAAGCTCGATAGAACTCTGCCACATCAACGCCGCTTGATACCGCACGCTCTTAACAAACGAACTCGACACATTGCACGTTGAAAGAGCATTGTCTATCGATTCAGGCGTTATCGACGAGCCGAACATCACGAATCAACACCATCGAGATTCGCAGCAGATTCGATCTTCTTTCAACAGATTCCAAAGCAATCACAGCAAACCTTGTGAGATATTTCTGGCGACCGCGATCGACCTTTCCAGCACAACCGAACATCATGGAGCCAACCGACGACAAGAAGTTGCAGGAAACCTACGCCCATGAAGTTGCAGAAGCCGAAAAACGTCTAGTTTTCGAGCGAGAGCGCAGCCTAGACAATGCTGAAGAGGTGGATGGCGTCTGGCGCGAGCGTCTGGCTCCAGGGGCTGAGCTTGAACGATTGAAACAACAATGGAAGGAGCAAGGACTCCCTGGACCAAGCCTGAACAACACTCCATTCAGGTCGGTAGA
This sequence comes from Cercospora cf. flagellaris, assembly GCA_005356885.1. Classification (NCBI taxonomy): domain Eukaryota; kingdom Fungi; phylum Ascomycota; class Dothideomycetes; order Mycosphaerellales; family Mycosphaerellaceae; genus Cercospora; species Cercospora cf. flagellaris. The sequence continues at coordinate 1,614,310 of RJLU01000002.1, forward strand.
CCTTGCAGCGGACACAATGGCCAATACATACGCATTTCCGCCTCCTATGCCGCCGATGGCTCCAGCTCCCTCTCTACTCACGCCATATTGGCCACAACCAGCGATGCCTCATCCTCACTCTCTGCCTCGCTTTCCATTCGAGCCAACAGGTAGCCCCTACCAAGCTGGTGGCTATTTGCAAGAATTTGGAGCAGTCCCTGAAGAGGCCGCTCGCCGCCATCGACTCAACCCTCGAGCGGCACCATTTGTCCCCTCCTCGCCTCCGCCAAAGATCGATCGCCAGAAGCAACGCCGAGACAGCGAGCAGACTTTCTACACGGCTTCCGAGGCGGCCGCCTCAAATGACAGCTTCCATACCGCGTTGGAACCAACAATTGTGAGCGAGGGAGATGAGGTGGCTGGGAAGAGCGGAGGTGATCAGAGGCAGTAGGGGCTTTCGGGGCTCTGTCTCTGGATTAGGAATGCTAGTGGAGGCATGGGGTATAGATACGCGGGGGTAGTTCATTGGTGCGAACAAGCAGAGACAATGGCCATCATTTGAAGTTATACTCATACACTCCTGCATTTCATGTCTGAAACGACTTATGCGTGCAGAAAGTAGTCGCTCGAAGCCAGCTCCATCTCTGGTCCACCATGAAAATCCGAGCCATGGAAGTCAAAGAAGTCCCTGGCCTGGTCGACCAGCCTCGGTGGAGCTCTGAAAGACAGATTCCATTCTTCTGCCCTCCAAGTGAAGAACAAATCGTCCCAATGATACTCCTTCTTGATGACCGGGATCTTTTTCTGCAAGATCTGGTAGAAGAAATGGTCCACCTTCTTCAAGAACTCTTCCGCATCGGCGCCTGAGGTCACATGTCCTGCAGCGAGTGTGACTCTTCTCGGCACAATCTGCCAACCTTCGTCTCCAAGGCTTTCAGCCTCTGCCTTTGCCCTTCTCTCAGCTTTCGCATTTTCAGCCCTTGCCAGTACCAACAATTTCCGTAGGCTCGCCACCCACTCGATGAGATTAGCATTGGATGGGAAGACAATACTCGCTCCTCCGCTTGAGGTACCTTCAACAGGCCTGTGCCCTTCAGTTGCCTCATTTGACCCTATTTCCTCGTACATCATATCGCCCACATACAACCACATCTCCTCCCGATCGTACCATGCTAGCGAGTCTGGCGTATGACCAGGTATCAAGATGAATGTCACCTTCAAGTCCAGTTTCACAAACAAGTTCCGCTTCGGGTTGTTGATTTCGATATATAGCTGATCGAATGCTTGAGCCCATTTCGTGACGTAGTAGAACGGGACAGGCTTGTTGATGAATTTGAAAAGGGAATGAGCGTCGAAATCTTCGGATTCGATGAAGTCTCTCCCCCATGACGAGGCGATGATCTGAGGCGGTCTCTGGTTGTCCGGTGGCCCAGCCGGTGGGAGGAACTGTGTGACGCCGCCAATGTGGTCGTAATGGCAATGTGTGAAGATTATGATGTAGTGCAGGCCGGCATTCGGGTTCAGTGGCTTGTTGTCATTGGAGGCGACGGCAAAGTTCTCGAGGTAGTCGCGCAGGTGGATGAATCTGCTGTTCTTGTGTCGAGCATCGGGCTCATCGCAGCCCGTGTCTGTGAGGATGAGTACTGGAGCTGTTGGTGGAAGTTTGACATAGATGAATGGTCGCTCGCCGTAGGCATCGTGCTCTTGGATGAGGAACGTCGTGCTGTTGAGCTTGATGGTGGAGAATGATGATGTTGCCATGTTCCGTCGTGTTGCGCCGGTCGGCAATCTTCGATTGCAAGAGTATTACATTGTCTTGCCTTGGGGATGTCAGCGTGGTTCTCCACTGCGGAGAAGTGGAGAGGGAAGCGTAAATGTGCAGGACGCTCTCATTGGCAGAGAACCCATGTCGGCTTGTTGTGCGCTAGTTAATGTCCATTAAATTTCACACCCTGCCGGAATGCGCACCGTGGTCGTTCGATGACGAACTCCTGGACTGGGTGCTTCGATCCTTCACTTCTAACTCGCCTTTCCTTGGAGACTCTAGACAGCCGTAAGCAGCATCGTTTCAAAACCACTATGTCGCCTTGACTTCGCGCGCACTGTTCTTATTCGCGAAGAACAAGAAAGCCAGGCGGGCCATCGCAAAGCACATGATGGGAAGTCTATTGGCAGAAGACCCATGTCGGTTGCCTTCGCGCTAGCGAATGTTCGCAAAGCTGAGACCACTTGTGAGGGCTGAAGTGTGTGCATTTCCTTCCGACTTCAGATTGTCTGCAGAAGTTGCAGTCTTACAGGCAACGTCGACACGACACGCCAAATCATCTCTTCAGTGACCATCGAGCCTTACGCTGAGGGTCGTGTCTTCTTTCCAGTATCGACGTGACCGCGACCTCCCGCTCTCATCGCAGGGAACGAAGATGATGAAGCAGATGGCAGCAAGTGAGCGTCCATACACCAACCAGAGGCGTCGCACAAATACTCGTGGCTGAGAGCAGACCTGCGCCCATACCTCGTACGTTTCCAGACCGTTAGAGGCTCCGCAGAGCAGTGAAGAGCGCCCGGCCAATGTATTTCTAGTGTGCATCAAGATTCCCAACTACCTGCGGACGCCACATCAGAGCTAGACTACGGCAGTCTCCTCACAGTACTGTTTTCGGGCAAGCCAGCTCCTCCTTTCTCCAACAAAGCCCAGCCACTTTGACGAGTGCTTCGCACAGCACGCTGGAGGCGTAGAGCGACTTCATGCACATTCGGCTACCACTCACATGGACCATCGCACGATTTCGGCCGTTGGCTTGCCAAGCTGGCGCATAACAGCTCGCAGCCTTCTGCGGACGTATTTCGACGCTCCAAAATCGCCTTCTCGTTCGAGACTTGCTGTAGCGGCGCCTCCGAGTGATGACTTCGATGGCAGCATACCTTCAACGCCGTGAGCTAAAGTTGATCTCACGAGCATAGTACAAACAAAAGTCTGGACAGCAGCTTGATCTTGGGATCTACACTTGCTCAGCGCTCTTGTGCAACAGTCTGCATGCAACCGGCCGCGTGATTGACACGCTGACAGTCACATTGACACAAAGTTTGGCTCTAGAACTTGCAGCAACCGGATGAAGCAAGTCGGATGCACTTTTCTGAGGTGGTGCAAGCGCATCCGCCCTACTCGGCCCCTCCGCACGTTCCGTGTAACGCCATTGTATTGTGTCCAAGCATGCGCGGTGGTCGAGGGACGCTCTCGATCCTCTTCGCTTACAACGGCGGGCAGCGCCATGGACTACGCGCTACCTGCTCGCCGCAAGCACTTGCGGCGATGCCAGTTGACAAGAACATCATGAGACTGTCCGCTGCTCTCTTGGCATTGGTCGGCGTTGTGCCATGCATACGGACGCCACGAGCTATGGACCACATACTCTTCTCTTGTGTATTGGTCAGGCCGTTCGCGAGACATATGTAAGAAGACACGATCCCCTGGCAGTACAACATACGCACACAGTCAAACTTACAGGATCACTCATCATTCAAACAAAACATCTGCTACCATCGTGGCAGACGCACGCAAAGTTATTGATCAACCGACGAGCCTCCGGCCAATCCCACACAACCACCCCGGCCTTGAGAGCGGCACAATAGCCTTGTACAACGACCCACATTGGAACTGTGAAAAGCATGTTCTTCACATACAAGACTACGCCAAGGGCGAGCGCCACACCATCCCTCCACAATTCAATGACAAGGCAACGTGGATCGCTTGAATTTGCCTGTAGGAACTGTCGTGACGCTGGCGGATCATTACAAACCGCGAGACAGTGGCAGATCTGTGGGCAATCTGGATGATAAGCAAGAGTACAGCGAGAGACACGCCGAACATTCATGCTGATTGCATTGCAACAGGCATGGGCAGCTCTGTCGATCTCGTCGGCACTGGTCAAAGCCAAGGCACCGATCTTCGCGACTGCGAAATGAACGACAAGATCGCCAGTTGGGTTTGGCGCGAAGTCGATCTCAAACTCGGAGCCATTGAGCTACTCGAACACCCAAACTTCTCTGGCCCACGCGTGACCTTATTCCTGAGCGAATGGGAAGCGGGCAAGCTTCACAATCTACCAGGCTGGCACATCAACGACATCATGAGCTCCATACGCTGGAAAGGACTGCTGGACAGGCAATGCGTGATGATGTGGGAGCATCCAACGACGGCGGAAATTCCTACGCGCAAACATCAAAGGCTGGGGCAACACCAAAGACGTGGCGAACATGTCTGATGTCCACTTCAACGACTGCGTGAGCTGCTTCCAATGGGACCCCATCCTCCCAGTGAAAGAAATCATTCAACCAATCAAGATTACCCCAACTGGGGGTCAGGCGCAGCAGGTTGGCGACGCTCTCGTCTACGACAACACAACTGGCACTGAGCAGTCAATCTCATTCGAGGTCAAGAGGACCCTCAGTCAAACACTAACAGTCTCAACAAGCGAGACGCATGTCAGAGGCATAACACGAGGACTGAACATCAGCGCCGGCATCGAAGAAATCGGCCTCGGTTTGGAGTACACTCTTGAGTTGTCCTTTGAATATACGAAGGAGAACAGGACCGAAGCGAGCAATACCGATTCCATCGAGGTCACAATCAATCATCCAGTCAAGGCTCCTCCGGGCGGCATCACAGAGGCGAAATTGGAAGTCTCGCTGAGCAAGATCCCAGAAACGTTTTATACTACCACGGCTACACGGTGGTACGACCAGGAATTGAGTGGCAGTGTTGGCGATAATTCGTCTCAGGGCGGAGGAAAGTACAAGCGCGAAGAACAGATCGTGGTGCAGGTGGCGGGAGGTCTGGTCAGCTCGAAGAATGTTGTTACGAAATTTAAGCCACACCAGTCTTGATGTTGTCAAATTCGAGGGAAACAGGGAGAAGTCGTCGGAGATTCGCAGTAATTCACGGAAATTCAGAAGTCTTACTAATTTCTGTCCATGTTCTGCTCTAGAGCATCATCACTGCCCAACCAGCCGTAATAGCGACAGAAATCCAAGCAAATTGATTCGCCCCAAAGATCAATCCTGCAGCACCATTCTCAGATCCCGAACCTGAACCTGAGCCAGAATCTGTTCCATTGCCATCGCCATTACCGCCACTTCCGCCGCCCTCTGTCTCATTGCTCCTTGGCCAACAATACCTCTCCAGACATCCCGTGCAAACTTCTGGAAGGTCCGCAGCTTCGACACTCTTGTGTACGATAGCACAAGCAAGACAAGCAGCCCACTCCTGCGCTTCAGTTGAATTTTGCTGGCTTTGTGTCACCATAGCGACGCCTCCTTCAAAAGTCGCGTTGACCTGCTCGGCCGTTTGTTGGAATCCAGTAGGAGCCTCGCCCAGTTCGCTGTTGGGCAGATAGATCAACGTTGCAGTGTCATTATCATTGCATCCATAAAATTGAGCGCGAGATGAGAGGTTTGCTGCGACGAATTCCGAAGGCGTGGGCACTTGCGGCATCCTTGTGAGGTTCTTTTCCTGTGCCGAAGTGTAGGTGTTGTAAAGCCATGTGCCGTTTGTGATATTGCCTGGTTGTTGAGTTGCGGCATCGACGAGGACAATCACATCGATATTGCGCTCAGGCTGGAGGAAGGGAAAGACGGGAATGGCTTGTCCGCTGTCGCCGCCGTCTGTGCCGAAAAGGTCTTGTTGGTCTCGGATTGGGCCTGCTTCGGAGCTTTGATAGAAGGGGTTGGGAACGATGCCGTAGGGGTTGACAAGAGAGACGCCTGAGAAAGCAGTGTTGACAGTGCCTGCGAGAGAGCTGAGCGAGTCGGTGCTCTCGTTGCCAGTTGAGCAGGTATTATCCTGTGAGGGAATGTCAGACGACCTATACCGATCGATGTGGATGATGTACTTACAATGAGGATGTTTGACGAGATAGCAGTGATGAAGCCAGTGTTGTCGAAGCCAGTGGTGCATTGGCTCGAGTTCCCTGCCACGGAGCCCATGTACTGGGTAGGGTAGAAAGCATCGACGTTGCTATCCCATGAACCAAACTCCAATGGCGCAACCTCCCAAATGGCACTGGTCTCATTCGGAGAGCACATGCCAGCAGCTACATTCGCTTGCGTGATTGTGATGATCGGATATGGAGCGGAATGGTCCTGGAAGCTCGACTGAGAGGTGACGTTGGACCAGTGAAGGCCATTGCCACCTGTCGCAGAGATGAAGTTGTACGAAATGACTTTTCCGTAGATATCAATGAGTGATGCAGGATATCCTGCTGCAGTCTTGTTTCCAACATCGGCGCGCTGTGTCCATTGTCAGTGTGCGCTTTGAGATGTCTCTCGCATGTAACAGCTTACGATCGCGTCAGCATTCGTGAGAGGCGCAGAGAAGATGTTCTGATAGCTCTCCTCTAACAGCTCGTCCCGCAGTGTAGACACTTGAGCAAAATTGTTCGACATGATCCCACTCAAAGTCAAAGATCCTCCAGACAGCGCCGACACATATGTCATGCCTTGCAGCAGGCCAGCCACGGGAGAATCACTGCTTTCGCGGCCATCCAGACCATAGACTGCTCCAGCAGTTGTCAGTCCAGCCTTGGTTCCGCCACCACTCAGCGCCAGCGCAAGCTTTGGGAGTCTGTCCGAGGAGAAGCCATCCAAGGTCCTGCCCAGCCATGATGAAAGATCTTCGGATGCTTTTGTCAATCTCTCTTGCGCGTAGCTTTCTTCATCTGGGTTGAGAGAGTCTGCGACTCGAATGGAAGCGGACGATGGACAAGACGTCGACGTCGGAACGTACGGATTGTCAGAACCTGCTTGCCGCTTCCATGGCAGAGAGAAGGCACTCGCTGACGCGACGCTCAAGGCGAACACTGCTGGCAGATCTGTACGCATACTGGGCAATGGTCGTCAGGCTGAACAACAAAAGACCGCGTTTCCATCAGGCGAGCGGGCTCCACATTGTATAAGAAGCTCGCGTGCCTGCGCTCGTGCTCCCGAGGTGCAGTGGGACTAGACCGCATAACGGTCGACTAGCCTGATGAAGGCGCTCCATATTTCAGCCCTTCCAGGCTTGCTCTCGGTCAGCATCATCAGCACCTTACCGGAGCTTGCTAGTGGTTATTCCTGGGACCCCGAATACTCCGGACTTGCAGCTCCAGTCATCGGCAGACATTCTTTGCACAGCCTGTTCGTCCGACGACAAGGCAGGATTGCAGAAGGATGCCGTCGGCAGCGGTTGATGTGTTGGTGGTTACCAGTGGCGCAGTGGGGTACAGCCGGAAGCCAGTCTTTCTTTCCACAATTCTTTTAGCGCATCTCGATGCGTCGTCAGCGAGATGAGCACGTGGAAGGCGGCTGCCCACGACTGACTCGCGAAGCTGCGCGATCTGACCAGGCCGTGACATGACGTTCCGATCTTGTTGACGAGCCAGGTTGAAGCGTACTGGAATAGCAGACTGCATCCGCTCCGCTGCAGGCCAGAAGGCAGATCGGTTGGAGGTTTGCGCGGCCATTGGCACGGCTTGCACGGAAGCTAAACGATGACCGTATGCAAGAGGACTCGAGATGCATGGAGCATGCGGCCGGCGGCCGCTTTCCATCGGGGTCTACATAACTCCGACACAGGTCTCTTCCCTCTCCCATACGATCAATTTGACTCTACTGCTTCTTGGAAACACACTGTCATCACCAGAGACGCCATTCGGGCTCCATCAGAATGCTGACCGGGATAGATCGTGCTCCCGCAGCCCACCCTGCCCGACCGCTCACTCCGCAATCCTCCCTCCTCCCGTCAAGAAGCGGTCTCCACGACAGCGAGTCTGCGTCTCCCACGAAGTGCAGACTGACCTGCCCGTCGCTTCGCTTCACTGCGCACCTGCCACTATAAGACAATCATGGAAATACCGTAGTGAAGTTGAACAACGCCTGTCTCACATGGCCTGGCTTCTTGCGGAAGAGCATGTCTCATGGACACGAATGTGTAGGCACTATATATCTGTAAGTCAGCAGGTCTGAAGCTATTCGTCTGCACAGTTGTCTTGCTCTCTCCGCGCGAGACCTGACCCTACTGTGCATTTGCCTGCAGCCTATAGACATGCACCTGCATAGTTTCAACGGTAGGTGAGCTATGGCTGCAGGATGAAGTCGCGCTTCCGGCGCCCTTGAGCAAACAGTGATTTCTGAGTACGATCGCTTCATCGTGCGCTTACCTACCCCACACAATCGATATGGAAACCGCTCAGAAAACAGCAAGACGGCTCAGCCGCCAGATGGGCATGAGGAAAAGCCCGGACACAGAAGAATGGGTGGAGGCAGTGCATGGCAGTCTCTGGAGACTGACCACCTACGACGGCGCCAGAACGGATTCTCTACCGCGATCCAGAATCGACAAGATCTTGGAGAGCGTGAAGGCGACATACACCGCAATTAAGAATTCGGATGCCATGCTTCGGCTTCGCGAGCGACTACTCCAGGCACCAGAGCGCAAAATGGACCACATTGACACGGAGCTGTTGAGCGGAGTCTTGCGACGGATCCTGTTCCAGCCAATCGAAAGCGCCGGAGGTTGCTGGAAGACTGTACAGAATACTGTGGCGAACGCCAAAATGACACATTTCGAGCTGGATCGGATCTATGCCTCCGGCTGTCCAGTATTGTCGATCCTATACTCGAAATATGCGGACCGAGAAGACGATATGGGCGCGTTAATGGCCCCAAAAGCAGCCGTTACCTTTCTCGTTGGACGCAACGACAGCCTACCAGCGTTCGGCAGCACTTCTTGGTACATCGTTGACATTAGTTGCTCCAAAGCTGGCAAGAAGAAGAAGCCACTGAGAATGAAGCTGAAGATCGGCATCAGGCATGAAGCCATCCAGAAGTATCTGGTGGATGCCGCGTGCGTGGAGAACTTGAGCATATTATGCCAGACGCCGCATCTCATTCATTCGGACTGCGTTGGGAAAGAATAGCAGCGATAGCGGCATAGCACGAGTGGATTTGAGCGTTTTCTGCAGCGACATGGCTGGTGGCCATACGCAAAGCTTTCTACTTCATGAATACCATACGTCGGATTAGCATTGGAACAAATGATTTATGTCTTCAGCCAATTTTTTGGCCAAGGCAATGCTTCACGTGAGCCGCCAGACCTCGGCTCGAGTTCGCGTGCGATTGCCGGCAGTTCGCGTCGTTGACAGCGTGAACGCCGACATGCCTGCCCTGCTCGACGCCCCCGTCCACTTTCCCTTCCGCCATTTGAATTTGTTCAAGACACATACGCATGAATCATGGAGAACTATCGCACTGTAACGCACAAGATACCGGCAGCACATCTGCGAGAATTCCCGCGAGCCACAGCACAATCAGAAGAAGATGTGCTGCACTTCGTCGTCAAGCAATATATCCCTCTCGACAACCCCAATCCTCAGCCTGGAGATGTCACGATAATCGCCGCTCATGCCGTCGGCTTCAACAAGGAACTGTACGAGCCTCTATGGGAAGATCTTGCCGCACAAGCGAAACGCCAAGGCTGGCGCATTCGAAGCATTTGGATGTCAGACGTAGCATGGCATGCCGAAAGCTATGCATTGAACGAAGACCTGATAGGCAATGATCCTGGCTGGTATGATCATTCGCGCGATCTGGCCAACTTGATCAATATCAAGCGAGCGGAGATGCCCAGACCTATCATTGGCCTTGGACACAGCATGGGTGGCAACCAAATGTAGGTCCCGAGATCTGACACACGTGAACCCAGCCCTAACAGCATACAGCACCAAGCTTGCTATGGACCATGCTTCTCTTTTCACGACCCTGATCCTGATCGACCCCGTCATCCAAATGAGATCAGCCGAGATCTCCAAAGAACAACCACGAGCCAGCGCAGCAGTAGCTTCGACATATCGCAGACAAATCTGGCCTTCACGAGAAGAAGCTACAAAATCATTCCTCAAGTCCGCTTTCTACAAAATCTGGGACCGACGCGTGCTGGACCGATGGGTATCGCACGGCCTACGAGAGTGCCCCAACGCAGATTTTCCCGACGCAGAGCCGGGACAAGTCAGTCTCGCAACGCCAGCAGCGCAAGAGGTTTGGTCTTTCCTGAGGACAAATTACGAAGGTTATGGTGTGGATGGCAAACCCATTGATCGCTTCACGCATCCCGACCTCGATCCCACATTACCCGATCAGAAGCCATATTACCGTTCAGAGCCTATCTTCACATATCGTCGACTTCCTGAACTCCGGCCCAGCGTTCTATACATCTTTGGCGAGCTATCAGATGTCTGTCCTCCAAAAGTTGCGCGGGACAAGGTTTCCAAGACTGGAATCGGCGCAGGAGGAAGCGGTGGAGAGAAGGAAGGGAGAGTCAAGGGAGTCATGTTTGAGAAGATCGGGCATTTGATTGCAATGGAGACGCCTGGGCGGACAGCCGAAACCATGGCGGATTGGGTTGGCAAAGAAATGGTGATATATAAGGAGCAGAGGAAAAGGTTGGAGGAGTGGTGGGCTAAGCCTTCGAACGAGAAGCGCTCAATTGATGCGAAGTGGATTGCTGAGATGGGCGGGCCGCCGAAGCGCAAGAATGGAAATGGAGGTGAAAAGGCGAAGATCTGAGCTGTGTGCTGTGAGTGGATTTATGTGCATCTGACGAGGTCGGTTCGCATCCGGAATTTAAGGCGCGATGAGCATGCAGCTACATTTGAGATAAAAACGCCAGATACATTTTCAGCATAGCAATGTAGCAATGTACATACTTACCTCGCGATGCACGTCCCAACACCGAAATGTTTCCACAACAGCCGCTTCTCCAAAACACCCATCCCTTCACCAAGCAATCAAATAATCGCCGGCTGCGGCTCCCCAGGCTTCGCCTCATAAGAAATCCTCCCACTGGGCAGAAAGAAAAACGCCACACCCTTCCCTCCTCTCGCCCTAGGATAATGATGCGTTCCAGGCCCCGGACTCGTCCACCCCTTCCCCATCCAAAATCCCTCTGGCAAACCCTCCAACTCAAAAGTCTCATCAATCGGTACCACGCAGTTGATCTCCCCATAAGGGTGTTTATGATATTGTCCCGAGTATTCTTTTTCAGAATCAAAGTATACGGCAGTCAAGCTCATCCAGAGATTCTCAGCTGAAGGGAGCATAATTTTGCCGCGACGGTATTTGGCGCCGTCGATTTCGTGGGTGGCGATCCAACCTTCGGTGAGGCCTTGTTTGATGAGGGTGCAGAAGTCTTCGTAGTAGGGGTTGCCGGGGCCGTAGTTTTCGTTGAGGTGGGTTTCGAGGATTTTGCCCGGGGTGCTGTGCAATCATCAATGTAAGTGGAAAGCGTTGATAGGAGGACGTGTGTGGCCTTACAGGTTTTGAATCTCTTTCATGAATTCTAAAGACCGAGCTGCGAGTTTCTGAGCAGTAGGATGAGTGATGAGGTCGACTCCTTCTGGTGAGCCGTCGTGGCCTGGTTTGGTATCGAGGTTAGACATTGACTCGTTCTTAATGTGTCTGTATCTCAGCAGTAAGAAGCACTCGCATGCATACATATATGTCTTGACAAAGCATGCCACAAACTCGCTGTTTCACCTACCGACTTTGCATTCTCCGCAATGTGCCGGATTGGAAGTCATTTTCGTTGTCTTTCGCTGTACCTCGCTGTACCTGTCAGGCTTGCTACTCGATCGACGCTCGCCGTGGTATATCCAAGAAGATGTGGTATTTGGGCAACGAGTGGTGGGGTCTCCAGAATCCATGTACGTCAGCGGCCAGTGCCGTTCATGGTTGCCGGCTGATGTGCAGCTACGCATTTCGGGCTCGAATCCAAAGTCTGTTTGCGAGCGCACAATCATGCAGTGATTCTGCTTCTGCTTACATATGTCTTTCAATTTTCTAGCCATGTCCGCACTCAATGGCACCGAGAGCCGCAGAACGCTGGAGAAAACGGACAGGAATGGGACGACTCTGCTTCGAGATCACTCTCGATCTGCCTATCGCATCCGTACCTGTAGGCTTTGAGCCCTGCAAAATGCTCAGAGAAGACAGGGTTTTGCAAAGAGTAATCAGTGTGACAAAATTTCAATTGCAATGATGGGTATACCTATTTTACAAGCAGTTTCTCCCCAAAACAACCCAATCCTATGCGCCCTGATTGGCCGCTGCCACGGCACCCAGACCTGTTCCACCAAACGGAGAGTCGACGTTGTCCATCGGAGCATCAGAGTGACCATTTTCATCGTCGTCATCTTCGATCTCGATTGGCTCCGATTTGCTCTTCTCCGCGGTGCCATTGTTACCTGCAGGTCCGGCGCCATGGCTGCTGCTTTGTGGGCGGAGTTGGTTCGCTGGCGATTCTGCTGGTGTGCCATCTCCAATGGCATCCTCTTCTCCCATGCCGTTGACTTCCGGCCAAATGCGTTCCCAAAGAAAGACAACCTGTTGAAAAACTCCTTCGCACCGAAGAAGCTGCTCACGCCCACTTCCTGTAGTCTCGGCATTGGCGAGTTCATCAACGATCGCTCTGCATGCTTCGACGAACTTTGCAAACTCGCGTGAGGTCCAGTTGGGGATGAGTGCTTCTTGTAGTGCGGATATGTGTTGATCGTTGTTGCCGGCGCCGCCATTGGCGCGGAAAGGGGTTGGTTCGCCGCCGTAATTGACGCCGCTGCCGGTGAGGTACGATGGGACGGAGTAGTTGGAAGCAGGGACGTTGGATGCGAAAGTCGATGCGTATTGCCAAGAAGCGCAGTAGCACTGTGCATGTCAGTAATATGGTGATAAGCTGCAAAGTAGAAATGACCTACGTGTTCAGTAGCCCAAAGTGCTACCATTCCTTCCAGTAGGGAGCTGCGAGATTCCGCCGAAGACGTCAGGAGGTCGACGTATGCCTTGGTGATGGGCAGAGGGGGCTCGTTGTCCGTGTGAATGCCGTATTTGCGCTTCGTGTTCTCGATGAAGTCGATCTCCTTGCGGAGATTAGATACCGTCGAGATTAGCAAATCGAGAGCGCGGAACTGGGTAGACTGTTTGCTGTCGGGCACGTCTGGTAGGCGCACTTTGCCGATCAGGTTGCCAATGAATGCTATCATCGCGCGTGAGATGTGCCCGTTCTGCCCGAGCCAGTGCGAAAGCGCCGGGGCCGACAGAGTTCCGCAGCCCGCGTGGCTCAGGAACTGCAGCTGGGTCGCTTTGGTGAACTTCTCCGGCCACTTGTTGAGCAGATGGTTGACCAGGGATGGGTTCGGGCGCTGCGGGGGCCTCAGATGATTCACGGCGCCGTTCGATGGGCGGTTGCCAACGAGAAGGTTCGGGTTCGGCCTGCTGCCCCTCCAGATATCTGCTCCAGTCGCTGAGTTGTTGTATGGAGTCGGTCCTGGTGCCGACGGTGCGAGTTCGAGCTCGCCTGAATCGACTGCGTGCTGGCCCTCCGGAGAGTTGAGGAAGTCCTGGCAGAGCGCCAGGTGCTCCACCTGTCTCGTCGTGTTCTTTGCGCGGACGAAGCCGCAGCTTTTGCATCGCACGCGCATGCACTTTTGCCTGGTCAGCATGTTGTTTTTCCACCAGAGCGTCGACGTTTTCTTGAGGTTCTTGTTCCTCTGGCACTCTCGAGAGCCGGGACGGAGCCCAGCTCATTTCGATGTGCCTGGAGTTTGGCCTGTACTTTGCGGGCCTCTTGAAAGGCTTGAAAAGCTTGAAAGACTTGAAAGACTTGAAAGGCTTCCAGCCGCAAAGAAATGATTGTCGACTTACTTTCTGCCCGCTGGTGTCGTCCCAGAATTCGTCGAAGTACTGTTGGTTCGAATTGTCAGCTTGCGATCGATGTGCATCTGTCACTACGCTGCTCGTCACCTTGGTGGTGTCCAAGCCCCTCGTACGCGCGACGGGCGTTGCGAACTGTTGTGGTGCATATGGACTGCTGTGATAACCGTGAGCGGCACTGTGAAGCTCTGTTAGACACTGTAATGTTGCGCGTGGATACGATACCAAGGCAGACCCTGGCCCGTGCAAGATTTCGGTAAAACTTACTCGCCGTCCATTGCGTGCCAGCCGCCCATGTCGGAGTCGCGCTTGTTGTACTTATTAGGGGGCGCTAAATCCTGTCCGTTTCCTGCTGCTCGCCACTGCGCGTACTGCGTGCAATTCAGGAGATGGGCTTTCTTGCGGTTGAGTGTCTTGATGGAGCCTGTCCAGTTGCGGCAGTGGATGCATTGCACTGTCTCGCCCTGGTGCTCACTTTCGACGGGCTCAAATTGCGCGTGAGTGTAATTGTCCGGTGGTCGCGGCATGGTCGTGTCGGGAGGGCAGGTGCGCAAACGATGAGTTCAAGACTGAGTGCAACGACCAAGTGAATGCTATGAGCGCGGCAGTCGTATTGCTGCGATCGCGTCTCAAAGCGTTCGCGATCCAATGCTGATGACAACGCGTCGATGTCGGATGGACTGGCGGTGATTATGTCGAGATTTTGGAAAGGATACTGCGACGGGCAAGCTCAAAATGAGCTGATTTGGCGCCGGCCAAGCCTGCCGCCTGGCAAAACATGCGGGACTATTAAGAACACACCCGTCAGGCGGGGTCCTATATCGGCATGCTTATTACGCAACCTGAAACCTCACATTGACCGTTACGTTGGCTACGAAGACGAACATTTGATGGAGAAACACGCACATACGCTTTGAGAGTCAGCATACCGAACGCACTGACCGGTAATAGCACCTTCTGTGCACGCGAGCATCTTCTTGCCGCACGCCAGGACCTCGAACGCAGCCGGCAGCGACATTGACCGTAGCTTCATACCGGAGAAATGATATCAGGGCAGGAGGGACGTGAGGAAAGCACCATGTCACACCGCGGAAGCAGCGATACCCTGCTCTACCACATCGCTTCACTTTCATGCAGATGCGCGCATACGAGTGTACCGGTTTCAAAAAGACACTTGCTTGTGTAGTTGAACACCATAAACTGACTGTTTGCATGATCATGGTGCCGGAGACATCATATCTCTGACTGCACCGCATATCACAGATGCTGCGTTCCTGCATTCTCTTTGGCCTCGTCTGCTGTGGCTTCCCGTCACCGACACGCGTCAGTCGCTGCTCGGCGTGGACGCCAGCCAATGTCTCCGTTGTCTATAGAACGCGCGATACCCCTGGCAAAACGAACAATCAACTATGTCAAAATACAGAGCTTTGCCAGCCGAGCCAGATATGCCTACTGTACGTGTGATCGAAAGGGCTCGCCGCACCATGGCAGATTTGTCTTCACATCGCGGATTCCCTTGTTCATGCTCAGCACTTCAAGTCGTCGTAGCGGATCTGCTCCGCACGAGTCATCAGTATCGTTTTGCAGGCGTGCATGAACTGTAGCACGAGCATTCACATCAGGCCGGACGGATCTCGTCGAACAATCCAAGGGTTGCAACGCCAGACACCTGTGAAGTGCAAGAGAGCGGAAACTGGCGACCAGGCGGGACGTCTGTGGTATCTCACCAAAGCTGGCAGTGGCATTGCTGGTGTCTCCGTTGGCTTCGCGTCCACAGCGCAGCATGTGGAAGTCGAGACATCGTAGCAGACTCGAACGGAGGCCCGCCTCCTTTGATATAACACTTCTCTGGCGCGATTCTAATCGCCTTTCGTTCTCTTGGCTTGAAACGATGGCACTGCTAGCCTGTTGTTCGAGGAAGCCCAGAACGATGATGCTGCGCACCAATGGTGTTTTCGTGGTCTTTCCGGTCTAGCAAGTGAAGCAGCGCCCGTTGCGTGAACTGTTTGCTGTCTCGAACTAGCTGCAGCAGCGCGAAGCAGGTGCCTGTTGGTAAGTTGCCCTCGTGAACACAGCAATCGATCCCAACACACATACCATCTCCACAACAGCAACAACAACAACAACACCACCAGTACGTATGTCGCCAGAAATCCTGACCTTGGTGATTCGCGGAGACCATTTACTAATGCTTTGGAACAGAAAAATGAACTTCATCCACCGCGCCGCCGCCCGCTGCTTCGCCGTGCTCTTCGTGAGCGCAGATCTCGGCCGCCGCGCCGAAAAGGCCATCGTGCCAAAAAGTATGTAATGCTTCTGAATATCCACCGGAAGTCCGAAAGGAGCGGAGTCGCTGATCATGGGCGCAGTCACCACAATGCTGCAAGAGAAGAATGCCGAGAAGGGGAAGAAGGAGAAGAAGATGTGAGTGCTCCCCTGCATCGATGGGCCTTTCTCTGAAAGTCGGTTCACTGACAGTGCTTCTTTGTGTAGGGAGAAGAGCGAGATGCTCGAGCGCGCGTTCTACGAGATGATGGTTTAGCAATTGTATAAATATCACAAAATGCAAGACTTCACTTACCTGCAGTCCACGCCTTTCGACTTTCTCCGTTAGCCGGTAGCATTGCATGGCAGCAGGACACGATCTCACCTGTTCGCAGCTGCGCGGAGCTCCTCAGAATAGGGCGCATGCAAGCTTGACTTACAGGATGCATCGCTTCGCAAACGACATACGAAGTGTTGCACGAATAGCTCACCGCGGCCGGAAGGCCAATCGAGCTCACGTCCACAGCCACACCTGTCTCTCAACGACAATGCTCGTAAGAGCCATCCAGGCGTCAGACTGTATGGAATACACAGGCTGTGCATCCAGGAGAACAAAGAAAGAATACCAGAATCACACAGTCATCTCCAACAACCACGCCAGTTCTAGGCCAGTTGGGATCACTACCGGCTCCACGCGCATGCTCGAATGTCGTGCGAAGTGCAGTTGTGAATGTCGCACAGCATCTCCATCACCTGCATAGATGGCGTTCCAATATGTGACAGCGAGGACCGGGAAAACTGACTCGTAGCGCCACAGCTCTTTGCTGTCACAATGGTCACCGTAAGTCCATAGGCCACGAGCAGCTGCAGCAGATGCCGTAGTCTCACACAAGCAGAAGTCACTGGCGGATGTTGCGCATATTGGTGGTGGCAGGAAATTCCTGTTGGCTCTGCGGTTGAGAGCTTTATCGGCACGATTGGGAGCGCGCATGCGCCAGAAGTGGGCTCTGCACTGAGAACACTCCACCCCACATTCGCCTAGAACTGCTAGTCGATGGGTTATCGGCGGGCCCGTCTGGCGTAGCTTTGGTCCTGCAGAGAAGTTTTCTGGAAGGGGGACCCTGGCCGTGGATTTGTGAGTCGACGAAAGTCGTGACAGGATGTCTCGGAGACGAGGTTCTTTGTCGTGATCAGACTGGCGGTTTGACTGGATGAAAGGTGTGCAACAGGTCTCAGGGAAACGAGAGCGAGGGAGAAAGACGGGAGGGACTGCAATGGACAGTTCGGAGGGCAGCAGCGAAAGTATAAGATAAAAATGGAGCATGGTCCAATCACAATATGCGCGCAAAACTTCCGCCGCTGGGTTCATGCCACTCCAACACGTGCACCGCGAGCTTGACCGCCAGTCGTCGAACTCTTCACCTGCGCAACAAAGAGCTGGACGCAGCACAGCAATGCGGCGTGCTACCAGAGTGCCTCGTACGGCAGCAGACTCGTGATGACAGCTCGATCACATCGTTCCGCAGCCCTGTCGAACTCCCGCGGATTGTTTCTGCCCAGACAAAGGATCGCCGCAAGCTCCGCCAACCTGATCGGGCAAAGCAGACGTCGATTGGAAATTATTTTTCTTGTCGTGCCACCTCAGCTCTGTGCTTGGTGTTGCTGCTGCTGCGCGCTGCCGAACGAGCAGACTCGCGTCGCCGGCCGAAGCGTAAGTGATGAGCCATCATCCCACCACAAACTCCACCAACGAAGCACGCAACCCTCCGCGCCAACACAATCGGTGCGAGAGACAATTTTCCCGCGTCCTGTGCCTCTTGCGTATGCCTGACTCTTGTGCCTATCTGCTGGATCTGACAATCTCTTCCCACCAATCCCCCCATCCCACTTACGCATCACATAACTCCCTCATCCTCCGCCCACTCCCTCCTGCCGCCCTTCTTCTTCTTTTCTTCTCCTCGCCATGTCTGGCGCACCCCCCTCTTCCCACGTCAACGCAACCCACGCCGCTCAGCAGACCCCGGGCAACACCACCAACAACGCTGCCGACGTAGCTTCGACCTCCGCCCATCCACCTCCCAACGCGCCCGACCCGACAACGAGCAACAATGCCGCCCAAGGAGGACTCTCCACCACCGCTGCCTCCAGTTCCACCGAACTCGCCAGTCTTAAAGTAACCCTCAAGTCCTCCCTCCGCCAATTCCCCGATTTCCCCTCTCCCGGGATTCTCTTCGAAGATATCATGCCACTCTTCAGCAATCCTTCTCACCACAACTCCCTCATCACCGCACTCGAGCTGCAATTCCGCGAAAAGTTTGGCGCAAACCACGGCATCGATGTGATCGTCGGTCTCGAGAGTCGCGGATTCTTGTTCGGTCCTACGCTGGCAATGAGACTAGGCGCGGGATTCGTTCCTGTGAGAAAGCAAGGCAAATTGCCTGGGGAGTGTGTGACAGAGGGATACCAGAAAGAGTACGGGACAGATTGGTTTCAGATGCAGAAAGATGCGATCTCGCCAGGACAGAAAGTGGTGATTGTCGATGATATTATTGCTACAGGTGAGTTTTGGTCATATTGCAGGTCAATGAGGATATTGTGCTAACGGCATTCGTGAAACAGGCGGCAGCGCTGCAGCAGCAGGAAACCTCGTACAGCAAATTGGAGGCCAATTGGTCGGATATGTCTTCATTATGGAGTTGGACTTTTTGAAGGGCAGGGATAAATTGAATGCACCGGTGCACACTCTGCTTAGCGGTCAGGATGAGGCGTTGCAGAGCTCAAAGTAAGATCCTTTTGGCAGGCTGCGGGCCGTGTTTCGGTCGAGCCATACAGCGAGAACAAGATGCGGAAGGGAAGGAGGGCTGTCACAAGCAGTCGCAAGATCCTTCCGAACATGAGAAACGAAGAACAAGATTTACGCCCTGCGCGTGAGATCACTTTGTGGATGTAATAGAGCAGAAAGCTGGTCGACGATGGGCATGGCTCGAATGAGTCGCAGGTGGACTCAACACACACCATCATATGCTATGCTATGCTATGCTATGGAGCAAGGCAGACTGGTTGACAGTGTTGCTTGCCATATACAGCTTCGCACCTTCGCAGAATTAATCAGTGGCCATTGCAAGCCACTATTTCAAGCAAGTCCTTGCTGCTTCGGGAGCCGTTTCCTTAAAAACCACAATGAGCTTGCAAAAGCAACAGGAATCCACCGATGCTGATAGCTGACGTGTATGAGAACTTGCAACTGCTGCACCGGTGTCTTTAGGCGACGGGCGTGTCTGATAACAGACGTCCATAGCGATGCATATGTGTGGGCTTGGGGATGCCATTTGCGTCGCTCGCGGCAAAAGCGATTGCTGTTGCTATGCAAGATTATTGTTCGAAGGAAAAACTCGGGTGGGTTATACGGTGCACAACCATTGGAAATCTCATCTTCATAAAACAGTTAGTCGCCGTGTTCTGTTCTGGCCAATAGCCCCCTGTGCGTTACGTTGTCCGGCCGTGACCCCCGGGCCTGTGGAGTCGTTCAGCATCTTCCTCCTTCCCCCTATCACTAATGTCCTGATACCAATCTCTTTCCGGCATGAAGCGCTCCGGCAGTATGCCTTAGCATAGACGACCGGTCTTAATTGCAGACTGCATGATAGCTCGATGGTCCTGGAGCTTCCATGCCGCTTGAGTGCTCTCTGCCTTGGTGGTCACATCCTGCCCCTCAGCAGTGCAAAGGAAGATACCCCAGAGTGTTCCCATGTACAATGCTTCCGATGCTTCGACCGAGGGGTCGATGAGCAGCCTCGCCCAAGTAGCAGAGAATCAATCCCCATCACTCCCTGCCCTGGTCTTGATTCGCATCGCTGCAGTGCGCAGAAGCTCGATTCCACCGCCGCCGCGACTTAGGATAGTCGAACTCGTTGTCCGATCGATCGTTCGCAGGGAGGAGGCGCGCTTAACGTTGCAGAAGCGAAGGTATGCTCGGAGTCTGATGAGGTGCATTGTAAGTCCTCAGTGTCCATGCCAAATCCAGGAGTGTCTTGGAGATGCGATTTCTCGATGCTGTTCGCTTTCTGTGCGAATCGTCAGTCTGAACGGCAGTCACAGGATCGTTCTATGGCACATGAGTCGGAGCTCCAATATCATTTGACAAGGTGACTGAGCTGATCTGGTCTAGCAAAGGAGGCTCTGGAGGTCACATTGTGGTCAGACTGTAGACCTATGCCGACGAACGGTGGAAGCCCCGTTCTTGTGCACAGAGAAGGCAATACCAAGGTCAGAAAATGAGGTGCCGACTTCATCTTCGACATGTTCTTTCTCTGGCAGACCTGTACTTGGCCTCCGCGGGCAGGGTGTAATGTGGTATGGAGAACAACAATCTGTGCAGTGGCTCATGTATCCATCTCACACTCCCATTTGCGCGAACGGAGTTCCCTATTGCTCTTGACTGCTTTCGCTCTGCCCCAATGTTGCCCTCAGCTTCCATGATGCCATGAACCATCGTCGCCCTCCAATGCCACCGCTCGCTGTGCTCTTGCTCGTACTCGTGCCGGCAAGGAGGGAGAGGATGACTGAGGTCGGACGACCAGCGGTCAGAAAGTTGCGGCGCTGACTTCAACCATGGCAAGTGAGATTGTTGAGCTCGGCGTGCGTGCAAGAGCGGTGGTTTGGCGGTCAAAACTGAGGGCAGTCGGGGCGCGCATGTGAATGGCAACCACGTTCCGTATGCTGCAGTGAACGATGGTATGCAGGCACGAGCGATGTCAGCGAGTTTTGAACCACCAAATCATCACTGTCTGCGTGTTCGTAAACCTGCGAGAGGCGTGCAGTACACTCTGTGGTCGGTCTTCTCACTGAAGGAAGCGGTCGCCAAGGCAAGTCTGCGCGGGAGCTACCGCCCTGCCCTGCCCCGTCCACTTTCCAGCCGCCAACTTGCGACGCTGCCTGCCCTCGACATCATCACCACCATCGTCCTCACATCCAGTCCACCATCTGCATCACTGCGCCGGTGGACTCATATCACTCGCGGCGAGCGCCGCCTCCCCTTTCACTTCATTCACCCCTACTGCATCGCACTGTGCGCCCCTGCGCAGCACAGCCGTCACGATGCCCAAGCGCAAGCGTATGGAATCGCTCGAGTCGGTGCTGGCCCGTCCGGCCTGCTACTACTGCGACCGCGACTTCGATGACCTGAAGATCTTGATTGACCATCAGAAAGCTCGTCACTTCCTGTGCCAGGCGGGCAATTGCAACCGCAAGCTGGGCACCATCGGCGGACTGCGCATCCACATGCACCAAGTGCACAAGGAAGAGCTGCAAGAAGT
The DNA here is from genome assembly GCA_005356885.1 of Cercospora cf. flagellaris. Classification (NCBI taxonomy): domain Eukaryota; kingdom Fungi; phylum Ascomycota; class Dothideomycetes; order Mycosphaerellales; family Mycosphaerellaceae; genus Cercospora; species Cercospora cf. flagellaris. The sequence continues at coordinate 1,635,603 of RJLU01000002.1, forward strand.
GCCGAATGCCATGGAAGGCCGCAACAACCTCGCTCTTGAGATCTTCGGCGAGCTTGGTGCTCCCGAAGAGTGGAAAGAGGCGCGCACTGCAAGCGTCACACAGTACTACCAGGGCCTGGCCCGCAAGCACTACCTCGAGACCGGCAACCCGCTCCCTGGCCAGATCCCGCCAGAGGAAGCCTCCAAGCCCAAGCGCCCACGTCTCGAGGACGAGATCGCGTCGGGCAGCCTCAAGGCCCAAGTGCAAGCACGCAAAGCTGCTCGCGAGGCTGAGAGGGCCAAGGCCGCCGCCGCTGCCGCTGCTGGTGGAAGCCTCTCGACTCCTCCAAACGGCACAATGGCAACTCCACCATCCAACATTACCGCTGCTGCGATGCCATTTCACCCAGCTCCCTTCGGCGCTGCCCCAACTCCTGCATCGCTGCCGCAGGGAAGCTCACCAATGAACTTCACGACTCCAGCCGTCAACTCAGTCATCTCTCCACCACCTGGACAGTTCCTGGCACCTGGCTATGGTCTTCCTCCTACGCCGGTACCATCCAGCAGTGGTTACCAGTTCCCGCCACAGAGCTCTCACCTACTCCCGCCGCCCCACCAACCTGTGCCCCAGCCTGTCGTCGATGAGGCGGCTCAGAAGGCTGCGCTGCAAACCAATGAGTTCTTGGCCTCTTTGGGCGCTTCACAGCAAGGTGACATTGCTCCAGCTGCATCCGCACCAACCACCCCTCAGCCGCAAGCCATCGCTAAGCCGAAATCCGTCGCCAAGGACGAGGACTTGAAGTTCAGCGATAAAGTTTGCAGCTGGGAAGAGAAGCGGTATCGTGCTTTGGGATATGGTCTTAACACTGACGCCGCCGCGGGAATGCCCACTGTTGGAGCGCCAACCGACAACGCGACTGGCACTGTCGACCAAATTTCTGTATAGTATCCAGGAGATCCGGTCTGCTGTTTCACTGCCAAGTCTTCTGCTCCGGCTGCTGTGGGAGTGCCAATCAACGATGCTTCACATGGCAATAAGTACAAATTCAACGGCAAGAACCCGCCACAAGGAAATGAAGAGGTCGCTGAGTTTCTGGCGGATCTCAGGGCCACCGGAGGTCTCATGTGCATTGGCATCCTGCCCATCAGCTTCAGTGATCCTGTCGTTCCGGCTTCATCACACTTCCGACCAATCGAGGAATGGCCGCAAGAGGAAATCCAGAGTCTTGCTGAGCTCCTCCAGAGCGCCAAGGCCGCCAACGAAGGCTGCTGATCCGATCCCTTGTCGTTGCGTCAGCAGCCCCGTCGCGAGAACGCCGACTCAACACCCCTCTGAGCAATCAGCTAAGTTGCAGCGACCCGACATGACGACTCATCACCCAAGGCTGACACAACAACCACGAAGGCTCCCACTTGGAGACATGAGACCACGCGGCCTCGAAATTCGATGGAAGTTGGAGAACAATGGCAGGCGCAAGGTTGACCAGCTAAGTCTAAGCTTGCTTTCACATGGCTGCCACTGACACGGAGTGATACTCACTGACGGCACAACATCACGGTGCACGCAGCCCTCCTGTGCGGGCACGTAAAATTCCCAAAATACACAAAAAAAGCACAGCGCGATTGAACCGCGCAAGGTATGCGGCTCATACACAGGGACACGGCACGGTTTTCGCTCGAGCGATGGAAGAACAGTACCCCGGACTTGCTCTCATGTACTCCACGAGATGCTGCTGTCTTGCCACACATTGTGGCAAAGACCGGGAGCAGAGTGGCTTTTTGTAAGTGTGTTACCGCCATGAGCAATCAAAGGTAACTGCAGCAAGCAGAAGCGTGAGTGGCTTTCATTAGTTCAGAAAATCCAGAAAATACCAAATGCAGTAACAACTTGGAAAATTCGCTCTCATTTCGACGTGATGTATCTGTCTACTTGTTGATGTTCACTGCGGCCATCTTCAACTCCACGTTCTCTCTCTCCAGCTGCTCCATCTTCTGCTTCAGCTCGTTGATTTCTGGCAGGGCGGCTTTGATTAGCATGATGATTTCAGAAGCAAGCGCTTTTCCGACATGAAGCAGATGTCACAGGCATGTCAGGGGGGAGAGACTTACGGGCGAAGTTCTGCTCGTCGGTCTGCTTCTTCTGCTCAATGAGCTCGTTGATGGCTATCAGGGCGGCTTTGATTAGCATGATGAAATCAGAAGCAAGCGATACCTCTGCATTGAGCGGACGTCACAAGGGCCAATGGGAAGAAACTTACTGCCGTCCTTCTGCTCGCTCTCCGCCTGGTAGTGGCTGGCCCAGGCACTGGTGCGGACCAGCTCGTCCTGCACCATTTGGTATTGGCCGCGGAGGGCCTCGTTCTCGATGCGGAGCTGCGCGAGCTCACGCACGTCGCGCTCGCGGTCTCGGCGGCTGCTCATTGTTGTGGTTGTTGGTGGGTTGGTGGTGCGGAGCGCGGAGAGGAGAGAGGAGAGAGGCGCGAGAGTGGTGGTGTGGTGATGGAGGTGCCGGGGGCTCTCTTCTGGTGGTGTGGTGGTGGTGGTGCAGCGATCTCTCTTCTTGTGGTGGTGGTGGTTGTTGCTGCTGCTGATGAGATCGTTCTGGGGAGGGGAACGAAGAAAAGAGCGGGGGACGGCGAATTTGTTGGCGTGTGGGTGCTCATGCAGGCCAGGGAGCTAGTGGCGGACGGAAGCATGGATGATGTGAAGTGAAGCGTAAGTTGAAGCGAGGAGAGACCACGAGTTTGAAGCACACGACTGCACACGCTTGCTCCCTGGACAACGGGCATAGTCTATGCTCATCGGGGCCAAGAAGGGATGGCAATGACATCGATCGTGGACGGTGGAGCACCGCATAGGTATGATATGGGCAGCGAAGCTGATATTTGTGAGTCTTGGCTGATCGCAGAGCAGAGCAAACGAACTCGGTACGCCGCCCGATAAGCATCCCTCCGCATCGAGCAATGTTCCTGGGGCCTTCAGTAGCGATACATACAAGCAACCCTCTTGAGTTCAATGGCAGAATCGACGCGCGATCGACAGCAACGACTTGACGAACGCAGCTATGGCGAGCGATAATCATCACCGAATGACAGACTACCTTATGCCACCCTGGACGCCCACGAGCAACACCAATCCACGGTTATCGATGCTCGAACACTCTGACGGACGTCGTTCAGGATATGCAATTGGCAAGCTCTAGCTGCGCTCGACGGATATTGGAACAGCGGCATTTACTTAAACAGAGCTGAGAAGGTCCATCGACGTGCCAGCTCCTTTGGCATCAGCGGAGGAGCGTCGACAGGCTCTACGGGAAGAGGGATCAGGCATATCGAGCACAGAGCGAAGTTTTGTAGGGGATTTGATATGAACGCGAGCGGTGCGCGACGAAGCGAGTCACAAAGGGGCAAGACTTGGACAGACACACTACGGCTGGCCTCTGAGGGAACAGGTACCTGATCAATCTTTCGATGTGATGTTCCATACACACTAGAATTACCAGCTCACGAGCTTTGAATTAGCTAGCAATAATAAAGCGAGTTGAAGCCAGGGCCATATTCAGTTACATACAGAAGCGTCGCTATGCAACGGATGACTCATCATATTGAAGGATCTGGGCAGGCAGCAGAGGCTGTAGGAAAAGCGGCTACAAGGTATATGATCCTAGTACGTTTCTTTATATCCACTGACAACCTTCTTTGTAACTTCTTGAACAGATAGTCCAGTCGCATCACAATCTCCTGTTTCGACGGAGGCCATGAGAACGACAAGATCCACATCTCAGGTGCCAAACAACGAGGCCTCGAAAGGCCCTGTTGCAGCGGCAGCGCCGAGTAGGACGATGAGTATCCCGAGGCACAGGCAAGCCAGCGTTTACCCAGCGTATCTCGATGAGTCTCAGATGGAGGGGAAGATTCGTCGTCTGTCGAAAGCCGACCAGCAGACTCTCCGCCTCAAACAAATGAAGCTTCGCCAGGCCGATGCGCAGATTCCTCAATTCATCGGATCCAATAATACGATATCACCAATGCTTGCCGAAGCTGCCGCCGCAACCCTCCTCTTCGTCTGGGAGGGCTCGTCCACAGCTTTCTGTATCTCCCCAACGGGTCTGCTCTTAACTTGTGCACACTGCATAGGCGAAACCCCGGCCGAATATGCTCGCACCAAGAACCAAGCCCGTTGGCTTCTCTTCGCTTCTGGCAACCCAGTCCAGGCAAAGCCCGTAGCTTTCGATTTGGGACGCGATCTGGCGTTGTTGCAGATCACGGCCGCTCCATCATCCTTCAGATCAAAAGTCTTCCCGTACGTCCGACTCTCTACTTCGCCTCCCAAACCTCGAGCTCCGCTGCTGTGCATTGGAAGCCCCGGGTCAGAAGACCTCGAAGTTGTCGATGCCTCTGAGGGCGTCGTCAAAACGGGCTACGATGTGTTGCACATCAGTGATGGAAGGTTTCGAGGTCTGAATCGTTCGCAAGACATCCAGGATAGTTCGGAAATTGGCGCGTTGAAACACGATTGCTGGACGTATTGGGGACATTCAGGTGCGCCGTTGATCAATGCCAACACTGGAGGATTGGTTGGTGTCCATTCGAGCTGGGACGATGAAACTGGCATGCGGAGAGGTGTGGCTTGGGAGGCTGTAAAGGCATTCCTGAAGGGAGGGTGTCAAGTGGTGGAAATGGAGATTCTCCCCACTGCGGTAAGCCAGTCTCGACGAGCAGGCGGCAGTTCAGACGATCCCATCATGCTTTGATCCAGAGGACCTCGGCTGGAAATGGACAAATTCGATTTTCGTTGGCGGCGATGGAGGCGTACTAGTCTTTTTCATGCGCAAATATTCTTCCAGTTTGTCGATCCCGTGGTGTCTGATTATGTGCTTCTTCAGATTATCGATTCGAGCTAAATTGTGCTCGGTGGGTGGACAATAAGGACAGGGGACGCCATTGCCGCCATGCAGTGCGGATCTTTCGTGTCTGTTTCTATCGCTGAGTCGGCGAAATCTTTTATTGCAGCCTGGTTTTTCGCAGGGGAAGACAATGTTGCTGTGCACTCTCTGGTGGGACCTGGACGAACGTCAGCAAGATTATCAGTTGGAGACAAAGCTGCCGCACATACTTCAGCTCAAACGCGCTTTTGAATGATAGTTTCTCGCAGCCTGGTTCAGAGCAGGTAAACGCTTTGTGAGCCGACTTCGCTTTCCTGCCAATACCTCCCGCCTTGGGCGCCAATCTTCGTACTGAATCTGGGGCTTTCGATGCTCTCTGTTGGACGCGGGTTATCACTGGCCTACACACGATCATATCGCGTGCAGGTGTAGGAGATGCCTCGATGGTAGGACTGCGGTCCCTGCTGATTGAACGCCCGTCTATACCTTGTCTAGCATATCCGCTGACAATGCGCCTCGCAAGGGGATGGGTGCGTACTGATCCCTTTGGCGTTACCGGCTGTACCTCAGATATTGGCCCTTCTGTCTGCCTCTTGTTGTGCTCGCTTCGACGACTGCCATACAAGATGTCCACTTGATCAACACAGGCCATCGACATCTGCTGCTCTTCCACCACGGATTCATCCATTGTACTGCTGCCAGGCGAATAAGAAAGGCCTGGGTCATCGTCTGAGCAAGGCGTAGCCGTGCGAGATGTCCCTTTAGAGGCCCGTTTTAATAAGGCTGGAGATGTTTCACTCGAGCCTTGTGGTAAGGCTGACGGAGGCTCCGACCCGAGACGAACTTGCCCAAAACCTAGAGACTCGCAGCCTGGATCGATGTCACCAGGCCCAACCTCCTTGGCCGTTGAGTCAATCATGTCGTTGTTGCCGTCTCCTTCAGCCTTGTCCAGAAGCACAGGTTCCATCTTTCCAAAGCCTTCTTCTGCCAGATAATCCCGAGGGACATCATAGTCAACGAAGTCTGCCATCTTGAGACCAGCAGAGCCGTCGGCGCGAGGCTTAGACGTTGCGCGTGCAGCCCGGCACAGCCTTGCTGCCTTCCGGCAAGGCTGTATGTCGCTCGCAGCGCTAGTATCGAATCGATTTTGTCGACCTTGAAGCTTGGGTAGGGTACGATGAAGTGGATACGGTCTTCGCAAGCAACACGATGTTGTACATGTGTGGACCTCGAAAGCACAGATGGCGACAGGCACCCACCAGCGGTATGTAGCTGAATGTTCAGCTGCCGAGCCAGTGTCATCGGCAGACTCACTGACCGGGCGGTAAGGTTGGAGGGTGACCAATCGCGTCTTTGGCTCGGCCTTCTGCTGTTTCCATTGCCAATAAAGATGCCAAGATTGGGTGACATGTATACTTACTTGTGTTTCATATCACGTCCCGTCACATGGGTGAATGATTATTCGCTCTATTCTCATCGTCAACTCCATGACTGTCTGCCCCAGGCAGAAATAGATTGCTCGAAAGTCTCGAACAGCTTCATGCAGCATTCTACGCTAGTCCCGTTAGCCATGAGCCATGACGAGACCAGGCAGCCGCTACAGCTTTTATCGATAAGCAGATGTCAACAAAAGTGAATCCTTCGGCGATTAGCTCCTGTACCACTTGTAGAAACTTTGACAGTATAGTCCTGTAGTTTTGCTTCTCTGCTTCTCTTATTTGAGCATCGTTGTCAGCATGGCTTCGCAAGCATCGCCGTCCGAACCTGCCCCGCCACGTCGATCAGCTCGAAATCGCCACACAGTATCGGAGAACCACAAACCTACGGAGACTCGTCCACGAGCTCGACGAAAAGCATCATCTTCACGAAGAAAGCCGCCGCAGCCCATCGAAGACGATGAAGCCCCAAGGCCGCAAGAAACCATCAACGAAGATGATCTCTGCCCAATCTGCCAAGTCCTCTTATGGCGCCCAGTAACGACACAATGCTCCCATACAATGTGTGAATCCTGCATGGCACACTGGGCCGACGTCTCCGTCAACTCCCAAATGAAAATCGTCGACGTAGACGAAGAACCCCAAACATTCGATGCTGTCTCCGGGATCGAAGCAAAGTGCCCAATGTGCAGGACGCAAACCACAGCATCATACAACCCAAATCTTGCAGCTCGCCTGGGCAGAGACTATCCCGCGACAACACGAGAGCGTAGCGTAGAAGAAGCGGATAGCCTGGGCGAACAAGGCAGTATCCAGACTCTGACAGTGTATGTTGGGAACCGCCATCGATACATCGCCGATTCGGAGACGGCAAATTGCCACGAGTGGACGTTCTTCGTCAAACCCAGTCGGACGGATATCATCGAGGAGGTCCAACTCGTCCTTCATCCCACTTTTCGCCCGAATCGCGTAATCCGACAACGCGCGCCGTATGAAGTTAAACGCCTCGGGTGGGGGACGTTCGCTGTGACAGCATATGTGATATTGAAGGCAGGGTATACATGGGTTTCGTCGGAAGCGGAGAATAGTCCAGATGGGGCAGAGAAGGGAATGTTGCCGCTGGAATGGATGTTGGATTTTGAAGGCTTTGGCGGAAAGGGTAGTATGGGCGGTGTGAGATTGAAGGTGAAGAATGATAGGGAGTGGGATGGAAGTGTGAGTAGTGAGGAAGAGAGGGACACGAGGGAATGGGAGCGGGTTGTGAGGAGCTATCAGAGGGACGGCATTTATGAGCCGCCGCCGGAGGAATGAAGGACAAGGGTCTGATTTGGACCTGGGGGTAACAATTCAGCAGCCAGTATGAGCATAGAAGTTCTGCGCTGGTGCTAGATGTAGTGCAGCTCGAAACTCGAGTCGACGACCAGTTCTCGCCTCAACGGGCTGCCTTCTTGCACCTTTTCGTGAGGCTCAGACCAGAGTCCATACCTCTTCGATCCCTCAGCCAGCTGCTCTGGCAAACCAACAGCTTGCAGCTCCGCGATGGCCGCCTCCAATTCCCTTGTGGCCTTGGACACGTTCGCCACGAGTGCGCCAGTCTTGCACTTCCGGAAATTCTGAATGGCCTCGCTCAGTCGCGCTCGCGGTCCCTTCAGCGCTCGGTCAATAATACAAGTCCTGCAGTCGGTCTCCATAGAGAGGTAGATGACCGGCTTGTTCCTGCCATGGCAAGCAGTCACTGGCGCTTTCGCAATCGCATTAGGGATCTGAGTGACTCCACGGCAGTGACTGAGGCCGATTATATCCCAATGGCCGCATGCGTATTCCAGGCATCGGTTGTTGCACATTGCCAGCCAGTTGTGGTGTTGATGTTTGATTCATGTGAAATCTCCAGAAGACACCCAAGTGCAAGTGAGCAGCTTGCTTATTCCGCGCCGAAGTGAATGTCTCCAGCCATGGCTTTCGAGCGCAATCTTGACAGCATTCACTGAGGGTGTTCGGTGTGCTGATATGTTTGCCTCCAAGAAACCTTGCAACTGGTCGGGAAGGGTCGGGTATGAGAATTGTTTGCGGAAGGTTTGTACACTCTATGGTACAGCGCCTATCGTAGGCTTCTTGAAGTCTCGCGAATGTGCCGGAAGGAGGCCTCAAGTATGAGGTTCACTTGTGCCATATTTGAAGACTGGTCCGGGGAAGTGTTCGCGAAGGAAGTCTTTTCCGTATTCGGCATGTCCAATCTCTGGCGGGCAAATCTCAGTTCTGTTATCAGTGTGATACTCTTTGCGACTCCTATCAGTGACGATGGGACACGTGAAGTCAATGGAAACAATCTGATACGAATGCATCCAGAAGAGTCGGGCCAGGCCGTTGCGACAACCTTCGCATGCTTTGCACTACGCACAGTGCCTCCACGCGACTCCCCGGGAGTTTGCAGGATCATGCTGGCCGGACGGCCACTCTGTGAAGCCCATAGGACGTCTATACCACAGGATGGGGCTATGGAATCGCGTCCGGTGCTGCTCGTGGTGTAATTGTTGTTGGCATGCTGAACGATCGGATGACCTCTACTGTACTCTGTCATCAACATCCGCAGAACGTGATAGTGCCCTTACAATGGAAAAGGTGATGTTGGGCCTGGTCCAACCGACATACCCACTCATGCCTATGCGACGTGGGACGGTGTCGCCCACGCTTTCCTATGGTGGGCTGACAGGAAGGTATGAGTGTGGGTAGGCGGGAAGGTGAGTACTTCTTCACGGCAGTACGAACCGGCTCAAGCGGCAAGACGTCGTATGGCTGCTACCCCGTGCCATTTGCCAATGGAAGCGTGATGTTCTTGAGTCACATTGGACATCGAGCACTGTCTAGACCAGGACTCCGATGGACACAGTCACACAGGATTGACAGGGCGCAGAGTCCCTCCAGTTTCACGCTTACCACGCACCGGAATCGCCAAGGCCAAGCCCGTCAACTTAACCAGGCTCTCTGCTTCCCCTCCCGATATCGTCCAACTCTCATTGTTGCCGATATCGCTGATCACTCGAGTCCTCGACTTCGGCGAAGTGAGCCCAATGTCCTGGCACAACAACGCCCCCTTCGACCCACCAGCACACCTCGCGGCTGGGCTGGTGTCGCCGCAGCAAGTGAGCTCGCCGACGACCACGCTGACCCCGGACGGCGCAGCGGGCCCCGACCGCAAGCGCAAGCGAACATTGACAGCGCAAGAGCATGGGGATGGAGAGCACACCCTAGTTGGCGGGGCGGAAGATGGCAGAGCTTCGAGCAGTGGCACGCTGGCGCATAGTCCTGGCCAAAATGGCAACAAACCGCGTCATCAGCCCGGCGTGAAGAGAGCGTGCAACGACTGTCGACAGCAGAAGGTGAGCTTGATACGAGGAAACAGTGGGGAAGGCCATGCTAACTGGTACTCGTGACAGCTTCGTTGCAACGTCGTCGCTGGACCTGGCGAACAGTATAAACCGTGCGATCGATGCGTCAAGCATGGCCTCCATTGCAGCATCGATGACGGCTTTAAGCGACTCGGAAAGCGGGCAGCGCATGAGGAGATGGTCAAGGAGCTGGACAGATGCAAGCAAAAGCTAGCGCGATACGAACAGTTGGGCATGTTTCTGCCAGAAGAAACTCCAGGCTCAGCATACAATGGCAGCTACCAGCCCTCTCCCGATGGAGGTGCTCCGGCCGCGGTCATGGGCAACACTGGATACGGGCTGGGCGCGAGCGAGGCTGCTGCATCGAGGAGCTTGCTCGATTTGAGCCAAGGATACCGCGAGCTCGTTCCTACGACCATGTCCTCCATCACTCCAGGAACGTCGCTCACCACGCTCGGCGGCAACACCTTGACGGAGCAGCAACTCACCGACCTGTACCAGATATACTTTGAGTCATACCATCCCTTCATGCCGGTGCTCAATGCCGACCTGAGCTACAAGGCCTACTACGATGAGCATCCGCTCCTGCACTGGACGATCGTCGCCATTGCGGCACGACGACAAGAATTCAAGCCAGGTCTGTTCATGGAGCTTCAGCGTCCGTTGGAGGAGTTGCTCTGGACCACGTTATCACAAGTACCACAGTCGTATCACGTCACCAAAGCTCTGGCACTGCTGTGCACGTGGCCACTACCTACTTCGTCAACCAGCCAAGAGCCGACAATGATGCTGTGCGGCATTATGTTCCAGCTCGCTATGCAACATGGCTTGCATCGGCCTTCCCACGCACAAGACTTCAGTCGGTTCCGCGTCGACCTGCGGGATGAAGATGTGGCGGATCGACTTAACACCTGGGCCGCTGTGAACATCGTCGCCCAGAATGTCAGTACCGGCAATGGGCAACCTCCGCTCGCGCGCTGGGCCTGGTTCACATATGGTCTACATCTGGGCCGCATGAAGCCTGAGCTTCACACCCGATGTCAGATCGAGAAGTTCAACGATACCGTCACGCGAACGTTGTATACCATGCAACGTGACCACATCGTCGAGGTTGACCAAGCTCAACGCGGTCTGCAGATCGACATGTATGCTCGTGAGTTGGGCGAACTCGAGGTGACTGTGTTGTCTACAGGCAAGCAGAATCAATCGCGCAAAGGTAAGCTTGTTGCTGGTATCCTCAAGTCCATTACTAACAGCCCAAGTAGCACTTGAAGTCCTCTTCCTCAAAGCCGCCGCGTTGCATCTTCGCCTTACCGCCTTCTTCGACAAGCCCAGCCAGCCGAACTACCACGTCGATCTAAGAAACCTCTACATCGCAGCCTCGGCCCTCCTCGAGCATGTTAGTGCCATGAGCACGAGTGAGTTCGCCTTCGTGCCGAGATACATTGAGCAGATGATGCTTGCTGCTTCGGTCACTCTCCTGAAGATCCTACACTCGTTCTACGCCAAACATGTGGACAACACCTATGGCAAGACACTCTTCACCCGTGCAGTCGCTGCACTACGGAAGCTCAGCGTACGCAGCAATGACTTACCCCAGCGGCTTGCAGAAGTCATGGCTCAGCTCTGGATCTCGAGCGGCTCAGGCGAACAAGACGTCTTCAAGACCGATCCCGCCCTGGACAGCGACGACGACACGCTAGCTCTCAAGGTGCGGTGCAGGTCTTCGTTGTCAGTCCTGTACGATGCCATTTGGCGCTGGCGAGAACGCGCTGGACAAGCTGGGCGCGAGAACCTGGTCAACGATATTCAAAACCCTACACGCCTTCCCGACACCAGTCGCAACACTCCGCAGCCACCAAATGGGGCCACTCACAACGCTCTTGCCGACGTTCACCTCACTCAGCCAAGCACCGGTCTGCAGCTGGGGCAAGCAAGCGACCTTGACGCATTGAATTGGGATCAGTCATTCGGCCCCAATGCTGTCTTTGACCCACTCTCTTGGGCGCTGGATGGCAACATCATGGGCTTGACTAACCCGATGTTTGAGCCCAACGGCGCTCTGAGTATGCCTGGATATCCAGGTTAGCAACCTGGCCATTACGAGGATACGCTTCAGCCCCCATACTATTATCAGTGATAGCACAGCTACGTGGACTACTGATGAATGACTTTTCACTGCAATTTCTGCAAGCGACGGCGCTGGTTTAGATCGTGTGGTTGGTTCGGTGGTTGGTTCTTGGCGGCGGTGGGTTTCATTTCTTGTACGGCAAATCCTGGTCATGAGCATAGAATTTACATTGTTCGACGAGTCGATGTTGGAAGACGGACGCACTGAGAGGTGTCACACTTTGTCATGTTGCGGCTACTGCTGTCACGGATGTCTTGAGGGGAGAACACGTAGCCATGATGAATCGCAAAACTGTTCAAATGTCAGGGCTCTTCTGGTCTCCGGAATCGTTCCAGCCGGTTGGAGACGGGAGGTCATGGAGCGGTTGCTTGTTTGGGCAAGCTGTCAAGTTGTGCGTGTGTCGCCTGTGTGCACGTATTCGCGCGAATCCCTTCCTTCGCTTTTGGCACCGGATGTCTTCAACGGCGTGCCAGAGCGGTGGTACTGCGGAGTCGGGCTCGTGCATCTGGCTCACAATGAGCTCTTCCGGCCGTTGAACATGTCCCGATGATATGCAGGTGGCTTGAGCTGGCCCCTTCTGTTGGAGGTGGCAATGGTCTTGTCTTGGATCAATGCGCTCCATAGGGTCGCAGTTCCTTGTTGCAATAGACACTCCAGGCGAACACTTCACCGACACAACGACACCGGCGGACGCTGAGCCTTTTGAAGTTGAGTTTATGGCACGACTCATGGCGGCTCGCGAAATCTTACTCAGCGGGCGGAACAAGGTGCAGCCTCATTAGACGCCCGGCACTGTGACGGCAATGCTTCTTCAAGCTAACTCGTCACGGCGATAGAGTGTCTGGTCAGGTTTGTGATGCTGTGATGACCACAGTCAAAGAGTCGTGACATTTTGTTCAGACTCGCTGTTGACGCGGAGACATCTCCAGGTCATCGTATCACCGATTTGCATTGCGGAAAGCGTTTCTGGGCAGCTGATATCATGAGGACGAGGACGAGGACGAGGACGAAATTACATGAAGGGCCTGATTGTGCATCTTTGCGAGGATCTCATTGTAAGTCATCCCGCAGAACAAGAGCGCTGTGATTGAAGTACTTGAACTTTCTCCCTAACAAGCCGCTCTCAGCACGGGACGTTGAGTCAGAGGCATCAAGAGTAAATGTCAATAGGCTTTACCATCTTGGAGAGTAGCCTGCAGGTAATAGCAAACGGTCTCGCATGAGCGGTCTACGCATGAAACATGAGATACTCACATGCAGCTCAAGAGGCGACTTCTGGATGGCACCTTTCATCGTTCCGTTTTCTTCGCAACAAACAACGACTGGTGGCGACAGTGAGAATCGCACGATCATCATCTCAAAGGCAGAGATATCTTATCGACACGTCAAACCGAATCACGGCATGGGGAGTACACAAATAGGCTGAACTTGCACTCGCACGCGCTGCAGCACCATCGCCATCCTTCTCTTGACGCAACTCCACCAGAAGACAACCTCGGAGAAGAACACATAAGATGCCTCGCCTTTCATCGTCTTCGTCATTTCGATTCCGGCCCGGTTCTTCCGCGGCAACCACAGCGTCCTCGACATGCGTGCCGAACGACAACCTACCAGGGAAAGCACACGGGTTATTACTCCTACCACCACCGCCTCAGCCTCCGAGCGCGTCCTCCCTCGCCTTCGCCTATAAGCCGGCTCTGAGAGCCGTCCTACCACAGATTCGTGGCCATGGACCTGATGCAGCTCTCGACATTGCACTGCCCTTGAGCCAACCGATAGTCGACTACCCGAAATTGGGCGAATCCACCCGGGCAGAGCAGTTCAGCGCAGTCGCCGCCTTGGTCAATGGAATCTACGAGCTGGCCAAAACAACTTGCATTGAACATGGCATACCAGATTGTGGAGTCAACGCGGTCGACGTTCGTGTACTGCTTGTTCGATATGATCCGGACGCAAAACCCACATTAGGCCTCGATTCGCCGCAGGTTGAGGGACACTTCGATGTCATCACGGATCTTGCCTCACTTGTCAGATCGCATCGACACTGGACCCAGCTGTTTGTGCCGAATACAGAACCAGCAGCACAGATGTTCAAGCAATTCCGCGCCATTGCTACCGCGTCCCTGGGATCGAGCATCTCTCGCGCCCAGATACTTTGTACGAGACCTGTTGTCGTTCCCGGAGGCCTCGTGATTAATCGTCCTTCGACCTCGGGTGGTAGGCAGCAGCACGAGGATCTTGAGCCAGACCGGCCTTATCATCGCATCGTGGCCATAGGCAACTTCAACAAGCTGGATGGCACAACGAAAGCTCTACTCACGATGTCTGCTTTTTTGCTCGGCGAGGAAGATGAGAGGTCGGCAAGCTCGTCGAAGGCATCCAGTCCTGTCTCGTCACCATCCGACAGTCTACGTCCTTTTGCAGCATGGGATGACAACAAATCGCTCGCAGACAGCACAAAATCTCGCCCGCGAAGTCCACGCCCACGACGAGCAAAGCATGTCCGACAGCTCGTGCTCCGAGCAGACTCGTCGCTTCCTTCATCAAACTCGTCCTCCCCCATAGCTTCCACCTTTGCGAGCAGCAAGTTCCTGCGCCAACGCAACCGCAACCGAATTGGAGGCAGGAAGCCAACAACGAAAGAATCTACCACACGCGCTGGAGCGGAATTCTGGTATGATCGCGTCATATCTTTCCTCGAAGCGATTGGAAACTGTGATCATACGACCGAACCCGAGAGTCTTTTGGCTTCAGACGATACCTCTTCACCTCCACCTCTCAGAGCAGCAGAACGAACGCGTCCGCCATTGGGCCTCGTGCACGCGAAACAGGACGGCAGTCATCATCTCGAGTCTTTCGCGCGGACGAACAGTATCGTGACGAAGAATGGCAGGCGAAGAGCGGTCACATTTGAGGTCGTGGATGAGGTGAGCAGTGGAGCTATTGGTACTGGGGAAGAGAGGGAGATTGGCTTAGAGGGCGAAGGTGTTGTCAGGTTCGGGACAAGTTATAATAAGAAGAGCAGTGGGAGAGCGAGGAGTGATAGTGCTGTCTCTGGGCTTGTGAAGGGATTTACAAATCTGTTGGGTGGAAGAGCGAAAGAGGAGAAGCAGAGATTGGGTGATGGAGGGCTGGAGATCTTGCTGGCAAGGTCTTGACGATACTGTGAGCGAGATCGTTGTCCTGATGGATATTCTGATGGAATCGACTGAATCATGCGACTCAATAGGCATCTTGCAATACCATCCGCAGTCAGATCAACGAAAGAGCGGCAAGCCCGCCAGAGTGGTTGTGCCAGACGCATGACAGTGGGTCTGTGCTACGCTGCCTGCAAAACAAGACAAGGATTCGGGCGTTTGCACCCACAGCTCATCCTCCAGATACTTTGGTTTCTTTCTGGTTCGGCACTTTGGTTGTGGTGTCAATGAACGAAAGCTAGACAAGAGGAAGAAGTAGGACGAAGGAGTCCTGCGACCAGGAATCCACCAGCGAAGGACTCGGAGATCGACCAACAAGTGCCAACAGCTGTCATAAATGTCTGTCACTCGCATGGTGCGAGGCGCTCGTCCAGGGCTCACCATGTTCACTCGTAGCACCGGGGAATCGCTTGAAGTTCTTGGGATTCAACAGCAGCTCGACTTCAAGGCCCTCAACCCCTTGCAGAACTTGGAGAAAAGGAAGAAACACGTCGTCGAGCTACCTGATTCACACTCACTGCATGTGTTTGCACATCCAATCATCATAGAACGCCGACAGTACTTCAAATATCCTACAGGAGACCCGTACGACGGGAGACGAGCCTTGAGGCGCACATGGAACTTTCAGGTTACTGCCACCAATCCTGCCCAGACACGAAAAGCGCTGCTCAAATCGCGACCCGAAGACTGGTCATACCAGGAGGTTGCAGCCTCCGCGGGCGACGCATGCCGAACTTCACGCCCTGTCGACACCATCGATGCTTTGAAGCATGTGCTGGGTCTGGAGAACCACAATGAGACATCTTTCTTGCGCCAGAAATTCAAAGACTTAAAAGGCCGCAGCGACATCTTTGCAGACCTTGAGCGCACACGATCGATCTTTGATGTATCACTATCGGGCGACGCGGAACAGTTAGTCCAGATCATTATGGATACTTGGACAGCGTATCTGGGTCAACGACAGACTGACTTCTACTACTGTACAGCTGTGCTGCGGTCCTGTTGCTCACTTCGAGGTGTTCCTGCTGTCAAGCAAGATGTGTTGGGCATCATCGGAGGCGAGACGACGCTGCTCTCGCGAGCCCCAGAACTTCTACAACGTATCGAATTCGCTGATGACGAATTGAAGCGGTTCATTGACTGGAAGAAGAAGTATACCAAGCGCCGAAATGCATTCCTTCGCGAGAGCCGCGAGAATACAAGGCGATTCTGGAGGAGGATGAGACGTTGAGCCTCCGGAGGTTGGAATCGAGCAAAATGGATTGAGGTCTGCCTGTCTATTCTTCCGGAGCTTCCCAGCAATGGCCAGAACGTGCCAATCTGGAGCGAGGGCCGTTATCCGACTTGCGAGACATCGAGAACACTCCAGGAATAGAATATCAAGCGTGGACTTAACAACAATGACAGGTCCAAAAAGAAAAAACAGATGAACATCGGGCTGGACATAACAGACAGGTGAGCGAAGTATGCTACGCCCTAATATCTTTTGGATGAATCGGGTGTTGCGTACATCAGCCAATAGGACCACTCGGAACATGCTTAAGTGAGAGACCACAGTAAGCATGGGAATTTGTGTTGCTTCTCCTCCACTCGAACCGCTCGCAGTTCACAACGTAGTACAGTAGCAAGGCTTCATAGCCAGGTGGCTAGACAACCAAATCAATTCCAACAGTCGCCCAGTATGCTCAATGACAGAACATTTCCATCTTCGCGTCAAGACTAACACCAAGAGCCAAGCCGGTCCGAGATATCCCTTGGCAAGTTGGCACGCCTTGTTTGCATGGCCAGCGTGCTAAGAGAGTTTCACCTTTGAGCCACCGCGGGCTTGACTTCATGACTGAAAGCCCGTGTCCAAGACTGAAAGTCTTGTGAGCTTAGAAAAATGATCACATCCGCAAGACGCCCAGCTTCTCGTATCGCACAAGGACAAGCCTCCAAACGGAAGCTGGCTATATGACTCTGGTGAGATCCCAAGACAACTCTCATGGCAATTATTTTGCAGACATGATGTCGTGACGATGGAGCTCTTCCTCATACTGCTGCTGGCTGGCGTGACCACGGCACAAAATAATAAGTTAGTGAAAAAGCCATGTCCATCCATCTTCGAATCTTACTGACTATGTCCAGCATCACTGCTTCACAAGGCACAAAGTACTCACAACCATACTCAAACAACACCCTCCTCTCAATAACCTTCCGCGACCCATCCAAAGACCTCAACAATGGCAAATACTGCACCTACGACCCATCCGGCGCAGGCGACAATTTCAACATCCAAATCACCTCCTTCCCTACAACCAACCCAAACAGTACATCAATCTGCTTCGGACCCGGCTCCCTCTTCCCGATAGACAACTCCACAACCTCGCTAATCAACAGCACACCCACAAACCTCACAACCCTCTATCCAGGCTTAAATTACACTCTCCTCTCGCCAGATAACTTCAACAGATCAGCCGATTACTCCCAACTCATGTATCAACAAGGCCAAGCTATGAGTACTTCGAGGGATGAAGCGTTTATGGGACCTTTGGTTTTCCAAGTTTATAGTTCGGAGGATTGTAGTGGTGAGGTAGGACAATCTACGAGTTGGAGGTTTAGTTGCGAGAATACGAAGCCTACGTGTGAGACCACGCCGTTTCGGTTGAGGAGTTTTTCAGTAAGGAGGACGACGGCGATGGAGAGGGAGGAGGATCGGCCGGGAGAGTGTAAGGATGAGGTTTGGAGGAATGACGCGGCCAATGCAAGGTCTGGCAGGAGCTCTGGAGTGGCGATTTTGGTGGCGGTGGGTGTGACGAATATTGTAGCGCTGATATGATGAATGCGACGGAGTTTGAGGTACTGGCGTTCTGAATGCCGTGAATGACGGCTAGGATGGTGAACAGTCGCTGCGAGAAGCGTGAAGATTGTGAGCACGGGAAGCTCGGGGCATCGTGCTCGTAATATTTGCAATGCTGTCTCGTGCTACGGAGAAGACGCGAAAAGCCGGAAGGCAATTTTCGATGCATCGATAGAGCGCGATGGGCCAAAGTATGATACACAACTGTATAACCAGTGCCATGGGTCTGCTGTATACACCTAAGTCTGTCAATCTCAGAGGCATTCATCTCACAGGTCTCTCGCACATTTGGGCCCCAAAAACCTGTCGTTGTGGCGTGGCAGGTGGTGACCAGAAGGATATGCTATCAGTTGGCGACTCTGTTCTGTTCCTCCGTCGTGCAAAGCTCTCACTCTTGGCTCTGGATTCCTTGAGGTATGCACCAGGCGACGCTACAAGTGTCTGTTCGCTACTCATCGACCAGCGAGATCGCCCCTCGATGAGATCTTCCCACCAGCCGCTTTCCAGAAGGCCAAGCACTTGTATTGTGTCGTCATCTGTACGGAAATTGTCGAAGCGCTGTGAGAGCCTCGGAGTGGACTTTGCTGGCGGCGCGGGCAGGCTGCGAATCGAATATCGTTCCATTGTTGCTTTCATCTCGAACTCGGGGGTCAAAGGCCATTGCTGATGAGAGTCGCGCCTCTCTGGGCGCACAGACTGCACGTAATGCCGAGAAGTGGTTGAATCGCCGGATGTCCGTCGTTGGGTCCGGAGTGGAGAAGTGTTGCCCGTGCAAGGCTTGGGTATCTTGGGGGTTCGATCTTGGTCAGAGGAATCGTCACTCTCATCTCGCGGCTCATTGTTGATCGCCTCGCGCAGCTCTCTAATCCTGTTGTCGTAGATGTCGGCAATCGCATCGAGTCTCGCAGCATCCTCCTCGCAAGAAACGCGCTTCTTCGCCTTGCTAAGTAGTTCCCTGGCGCCTCGATATGAGGACAAGGCTCCTCTGAAGTTCCCGTCTTCGTCCCGCTGAACGGCGATCTGTGCTTTCTCGAGCGCTCGGGCGAGCGTGAGGCCCTTGTGGCCAGACTTAGTGCTCGTGCGAGGTTTTGACATTGCAGCTTCCCGAAGCTAATGGTCCTGCGTCGACGTGAAAAGATTTGGGTTAAGGTTTCGAAAGAGATCAGCCCAGGTGAAGTTAACGAAAGGATGCGAACGCTTCTGACGAGCGTAATGACAGGTTCGGCCAAACCTATGCCATGCGTTGTCAGTGGGTGGTGAGAGTGGGTCGCTATGCAGGATCATTCGCCTGGGAGGTGGACCCGAATTGGAGAAGGGGTTTAAGCGCTCCTGCATGAATTCATTGGAAAGTGTGGACAAGTTCGCGTATTTTCTGCAGAACACTGCAGCTCGGCTATGTCTTCCCAACGCGTACGACATGTGTCCAGATTGCTGCTGGCCACACTCAGCACACCGCTTTATGTGCAGCATATGAGCTGGAGCATGTGATAGGGCGGTGTGCTGAAAAGAAGTCGTTTACTTCTTCCATGGCAATATAACCCGGTATGCACAATGGTCTGATGGATTCCGTCTTGTCCAGGATGTTCTCATGACCCACGATAGGTCGTGTAGCTCCACGGCCCAAGCAGCAAGGGCACATGATAATGCTCCTCGCCCCTCTCAGCCGCAAATCGCAGCTCGACTTGCGGCCAAAAAGTGTTTCCCTTGCCGTAAAATGCCTCCGTATCAAATGTCAAGCTCCAGATCAGCTGCTCGCCCTCTCGGAGCCCTGCCTTTGCCGCTTTGACCACCTCGTTGAGATCTGCTGAAGCACGCCATGCTGTTACTCGTCCATCGTCATTTGTCTTCGCCGTCCAATGCGCCGTCGTGGCGTGTTCTGGCGAGACGAGCTTCAGCTTGACATCGATGCCCGCGCCAGGCTTGCCGGTGACGGTGTTGAGGACGTGGCAGGTGATGAACGGTCGTTCAGGCATGGTGGAAGTTGCGAGGTGTTGTGAGAGTGTGAGTAGTCGAGCTGAGGCGGTGCTATGCTGCGCAGGCATGAGCAAAGGTGAGCAGCAATGGTTCGGGCATGGCTGTGAGCTTCATATATTTGTGTCTATCATGATGGCAGCGTGAGAGAGGGACGACTCGTGGCCGGCTCCGTCCGAGACGCCAAGACACCCGCTGCTCCTTTCCCGCTGCCATTCTGCCACCTGACAGCATTGCAATCGCGAGCGATTTTGCGTGCACCCGGAATCTTTGCCATCACTCGAGTCGGAAGCTGGACGATTGGACGCTTCGAAGACATACGCACATTTCTAGGTGAAGCAGAAGTGTGAAAGAATTGTGTCATGCAAATTTTGAGAGCAGGCTCCTCTCCTTGCCCAAAATGTCAATTAATATTGCTACAGAAGCTAGGCGATGCACATAGACTCATGCATTGCAAGTTGGAGTTCTCCGAAAGCCCGATTTCTGTCCGACTCTACTATATTCTCGCCCAAGGTTTGAGGACGCCTGCGCCCAAGCCTTGTACACTCTACTTCTGCATCTTCTCCTTCAGGATCTTCAAAGCCGCCGAAGCAATATCTCTTGCAGGCGGCCTCCTCGACATGTCGCTGGCAGTAAGGAGCCGGACGAGCGCGTTTAATTCGCGGCTATACGCCCTACCGCAGAGATTCTCTCGCGAATGTCCCCTCATGCTGGGATTGTATACCAGGCGGCAGAGGCAGAAGATCGTCAGACCAAGCGTCCAAATGTCGGTCTTCGTACCGTAAGACCTTTTACCTTGACCCTCTGGTGGATACCACGCAGGAGTGCCGCATGGTTGCTCTCGCTCTTGCTCTCGCCCGTTTTGAATTTCCTTCAAGGACACCGCACACCCAAAGTCGCCGACAACGACACGAGGGAGCCCAGCGAAGCCACCTGCGCGACTTACGAATTTCGCGCCAGGAGGGTCGCCATTCCGCCTCGGCTTTCTCAAGTCTGGCCTCGGGGGTCGACCCACAACACCTCTGTCACCTCGCAGCCCGTTGAACATGTCTCTCAGTCCTCGACGTGGTCCACCGCCGGGCATGGGCACCGGCATTGGCCTAGGGGAGAACATGTTCTGGGGAGGTGGTCCACCCATTCCAGGGAAGCCTGCTGGTCCGCGTGGTATTGGAGATGCAGGTATGTCATCGCCGTCCCAAAATCCTCTCACTGGACGCCCGTTGCCCGGGACGAAACCGCCCCAGGCAGGTGGCGGGCCGAATGCCATTGCTGTTGATGATATGTGTGAGTAAATTTGCGAAGGCTCGAGGTCTTTTTCTGTCTTGAGCAAGGATGTGGTTTTGCTATCTCGATGTTGGTCTGTTGTTCGTGCCTTTCGACCAGAGCTGTTGGTGTTTTTGATTTAGTAAGTCATGTCAAAGGAGTATGATGGTACTTATAAAAGCGGTACTGATAACACAGAGACGCCTTCACTGACGAAGATCAATCACTTTCGACTCAGTGAATAATCATGCTATCCTGGTGGTCCGACAACAAAGACGTTTTGTATACAACAGAGATCGGATCCTCACTGGGCTTTGTGAAGGCAGGACAGGGCCATTGTGCCCCATCCGCAGCAAGGCTCTGGACTCGATTGGCGACCACATGCAATCTTGGACCTATTCTCATGCCAGCTTTCCATGGAGAATAGTGTGTTCGCAGGAGACCCAGTCTATGAAGGATTACCTTTCCCTGGGAGTGATTGCGCGGATCCCGTGAAGTGGCCATCTTCCACTTAACAGCCATGTCGATGGGGTGATGTTTCAACTGCGCACACCGAATTGCGTATCGCTTCCCAAAGCGAAGGAAGGAAAGCATCGAGAGCCTGATTTCAAGAAGAGCTTGCCAAGCAATGATTCGAGATTTTGGAAGAGTCGAGACTCAGTCGTAGACGAGTAAGTATATATTTTTTTTTGGAGGAACTGATATTGATCGTGTGTGGGTATATGATCTGGAAAATGCTGCTGAGAACTTGGTCAGGCGCTCGAATTTGAACGATATGTCCACGATTCCATGAGCAATTGTCTTCCAGTTGCTGCGATGCAAAGATTTAGGCGATTCTCGCAAACAAAGAACTTCCGATCTGTGCGAGACAAGCACAATGCACGTGTAAGGGAAGCGCCGCCCACTAAAGTCAGTATGTGAGATGCTGTCTCCAGTAGCCCACATGGGAATTATTTCTTCGATGATAGCTAAGCCAAGCAAGGGCAATGAAAGTCTACGCCAAGACGACTTTTCGTGGGTGAGCAACTCCACTCCAGCCCCACTCTGGCCAGTCTATACGCTCCCATGTGCTACGGCATAGAAGTCTCCCGAGAGCGTTCAGAGACGACTTGTGTCGTGTCTTAACATAAGACTACTGCAACACAGACGGAAAATTATCCGATCATCGGTAAAAGCTCCGCAAAGGGCTTGACGTGCCTTATGCACTCCACAAAAATACTCCAACCTACTGCGCGGGGCAGCGAAGACGAAGTGGATCACGTCCCGCAAACAGAAAGTTTCCGGTGTCACAGCTTCACGGGTTGTGGTTTTCGGTAGATGAACTTGCTCGGAGGGCTTACCAATTTTTGAGACTGTGGAGGGCCATAAATTGGGCACAGTTGCCGTCTTGCAGGATGCAGTCACAAGCAGTACTCGCCACCATGCGCCATACCTCATCGATCGCCAGCACGCTGGCTGCAGCACAAGTCGTTGCTTCGTCATCTCTCGCTGCTCGTTGCAACAGCACCTCATTCGCCAATCTTGACGTGTTCGGTGCTCAAGTCCTCAGCGTCGAAGCAATTCCATTGGACAACTACACAGCTTTCATTGCCGCTGATGGGGAAACTCCTGCAACGACCTATCCAGGCGTGAACGTTTGCAACCTCACCATCACCTACACGCATCCTGGCCGAGATGATACGATCAACGTCAATGCCTGGCTGCCGCTCGACAATTGGAATGGACGATTCGTGGCTTCCGGCGGTGGCGGCTGGCGTACAGGTGTTCCATCTGATTCACTTGCCCCGATTGCATCCCAGGGCTTTGCAACAGCTTCTACAGATGGTGGTCACCCGATCTATGAGCAGAACGCAGCACCGTGGGCGCTGGACAGTCCTGGGAACGTCAACCTCAATTTGTTCCAAGACTTTGCATCGATAGCGCTGAATGACTTGGGTTTGTTCGGAAAGCAAGCTACTCAGCTCTTCTATCAGAAAGCAGCTGACTACTCTTATTGGAATGGTTGTAGCACCGGAGGAAGACAAGGATTGATGGTGGCCCAGCGATATCCTGATATTTTTGATGGAATTCTCGCAATTGCTCCTGCCATCAATTGGGGCTATTTCCTCCCAGCAGAGTTCTGGCCGCAGCACTTCATGAACCGTCTCGGGTACTACCCCAGTCCCGATGAGCTCGAAGCAATCACGGCCGCTGCTGTCGAAGCTTGTGATGAGCTGGATGGAGTCAAGGATGGAATCATCTCGGCACCTGATGAATGCCACTTCGATGCTGAAACACTCGTTGGCCAGACATATTCACCACGCAACGGCACACAGCGAACGATCACCTCCGAAGCTGCACAGATAGCCAACGCCGCTTGGACTGGTCCTCGCAGCCCCAATGGTCGATACGACTGGTACGGCCTTTCGCACGGAACGAATCTCACTCTCGGACTCGTAGCGACCGAATGCAAGAATGAAAGTGCAAGTTCTTGCGTCGGCAAACCTTTCAGCATCGTTGAAGAATGGTTCAAATTATTCGTCATGAGAGATTCCGACTTCGAAATCTCCAATATCACAGATCAGCAATACTTTGCTCTGATTCACAAGTCCGTGCAGGAATACGACAGCATCATTGGAACTTCTGACCCTGATCTGGAACCTTTTAAACGCTATGGCGGAAAGATGATAACATGGCATGGGCTGTCGGATGAGTTGATATTTCCAAACGGAACAGTGGATTACTACCAGCGAGTTCTGGAGCTGGATCCGAAAGCTTCGGATTTTTATCGATACTTTGAGGCACCGGGTGTGCAGCACTGTCGCGGTGGACCTGGTCCTCTGCCTTCTGGTGCTTTGGACGCTTTGATCAGCTGGGTTGAAAATGGAACTGCACCTGAGACGCTTTTGGCTAGCAAGACCAGTGCGCAGGGAGGGACTACGATCGAGAGGGAGCTTTGTGCTTGGCCGAAGAAGCAGACTTACGTGGGAGGAGATCCAAATATGAAGGGAAGTTTTGAGTGTGTCTAAATAGTGATATAAGCTATTCCAGTGGTGTTGAAGACATTTTATTGCCATCCAGCCGCGAAACCTGCATACATGTTCCCTTTGGGGTTCGCAAAATCGCATTCCTCCCAACTTGGCGGCATGAACTTCAAATTACCAGTTGCGCTCTGTATGGTCTCCCAGAGCCTGCTTGGCGTAGGGCGCTCTTCCGGATTATGCTTTAGACACTCTAAGACCAATCTCTGCAGCGGGAGGGGATAGGTTTCACCAAGCTTCCCTGCAAAATTTGGCTCAGAGATATCACATCTGTACGCCGGCATCGACTCGTCATCAGTGTCGCGGTTCATCATTGTCATGATCACGAGGCCGACAGACCACACATCGGATTTTATCGTCACAGTGTGATACTCTTGATGGTCATCGACATGTTTCTCGTTTTCTGGTCGCCAGCAGTCATGGACCTCCTGTATCTCTGTCAATCGTCGGGCATAGATGGCATTCGAGCCGAAATTAGACGTACCGGTGCCATGTACTCTATCGTGCCAGCGCCCGGCGCGTGAGCTCTCGGATCTGATGTCCATATTCCCAGGCCAAAGTCACCTAATCTGTTGTCGTTGTTAGATCAGAACTCATGATACAAGAGGCTACGTACTTCGCTGTGGGTATCTGTCGCCATAGATCGTTCCGAGCCGCCGTGAACATTACTGTCTGGAGTTAGATATGCTGAAGCTGACTCTTGTTCCTTGAATCTTACTGTTGTCGGGTTTGATATCACGATGATACATCGACCTACGCTGATGAGGAGCATCCCGAGCCGGAATACTTCCTCGCTCCATGAGAAGCAGCACCGTAGCCAAAGCCTCAAAGACAGACCAAATAGCACGAGTGGAAATTGGCCTGTTGGCGCTCTCGTGCTCTTCGATTTTCCTTTTCAGGTCTCCGTACTGGCAATATTCCTATGACTTATTAGTGCTACAACACCCAGCTGGCCATTGTCTTCGCGCACCATATAGAGACGAAACATCACGATCCTCTCATAGAGCCCGTAATCGCGGTGCTTTACCACATTTTCGGCACCTAGGTCGTTGAGTGCTCTTGCTAATGCGTATTCCGTGGGTATTCTATCATGGATTGGGTCTTCCCATTTTGTTGGAGATATCCATGCATGCCCCGGCTCCAGGTACAGCTCCTTGACTGCCACGCGATCGATTATGTCCATATTCTGGTTGCGTTTGGTCCAGACATGAACTGCTGCATGATTTCCTTCTCCAATCGCGGTTGCGTGCTTTGTCCAAGTTCCCATTCCGCTGAAGGCCTGACTGAAAATAGTTTGCTGAACATCATCGAAGCCAGCAGTCGTGAGGTGTCTCTTTGGAGGGGGTTCTGAGTAAGGAAGATAAGCTGGATAGTTCGCGGTCACCCTCTCCATCATGGTACTGAAGCTAGCGTCCAGGACAGCTTTTTCATGAAATGGAGCAGCTGCAATGGCGGCGTCCCAAGCAGCTTTGACGCGATTGACTCGATTTTGATTGATTTTCGTCATGAGTTGCTCACAATATGCTTGGGGCGACATAGTGGCTGACAACGGCCCCGTGATGAAGAAGCTGCCATGCTCCTCCAGGTCGTACTCGAGCCTCTCCTTTAGTCCGCGAAATCGATCAAGCGTTCGAACATCAGCTCCTCTAGACGATAGTTGGCGCTCCATGTCGGGCCAGAGAGCGTCGAATTGATCCCGGGCTGTGAGGTCGCGGTGATATCTCCAATTCATCAATACATTGTTACCAAGCGCATCAATCGCATTGGCTGCATGGTGCCAACCAGCGGCACGCATTTTCCGTGGTGTATTCGTCCAATTTCGGTGCCAGCACCTCTCTTCGAGGGTTTGAACTGCTGCTGACAGGTTGGCAAGGTAGTTTGCCGGGACCATGTTTGCAGATACCGGCGGGAATTGAAGGTAGACATCGTGATCGGATGCTATATTTTGTGTTCTATTGTAGAGGTCACCGACTACAACTCGAGAAAAACCTCGAGAGATGAGCTGCTCAGCAATGCTATACCATGATCTCATATATACTGCGCGTGCACTGTTCCCTTGAATGTTGTTGTCTCCGATGGCCTGGGTATGCATGTGTGCATGAGAGGGTGGATTAGATTGGAACGCCATTATTTCGATGGAGACCCCGGAACTTCGGTATATCCTGAGTCGAATTCTGCGTTGCAAATATGTTGAGTACTTGTGTGGAGAACATCGTAGAGGCAATGGAAACTGGACAGCTTCTTTGTCTTTGAAATTATCAGTAACAGACCAACTTCCGCTTCCGGCGAAGAAAGGAAGGCAGTGAGCTCAACCACCTGTCCCCAGTCGTTTCAGGCCAGACGCACCTCAATCTCTCTGGAAAGTCATCTTAGAATACACATCCGCAGGATTGCGATACAAAATAATTTCATCATCCTGCCTTTCCCGCCTCTTCAACGACTCCTCATCCATTTGCGGATCCTTGTAGTTAACCTCTCTCTGAATTCTTTTCCACACTTCCTGACAAGAAGGCCGGTCATCTGGCCAGAATTTAAGGCACTCATGCACAAGATCGATCAGATTTTGGGAATAATGCACTTCAAGCTCTGGCTCTAATTGCGGTGGCGCAAAATCGTCGAGTGTCACTACATCGACATTGTTATCATTTTCGAGTCTCATGAGACTCAGCATGATACGAGCCACACACCATAGATCGGCTTTTGCTGAGATCTCCGTGTTTCTGTACCAGTCGCTGACTGGCGGGTAGTCGTAGGATTCTGGGGCCATATATCCATGAGTTCCGACGCCCTGGGCTTCGGATCTGGGATCGTCGGCGTGGATTGATAGACCAAAATCGCCCACTTTGGCGATAGGTATTTCATGCCAGACGGTGGTAGAAGGCTTGGCCATGAAAATGTTGGCGGGTTTCAGGTCGCGATGGAAGAATGGCCGATGAGTGACTGCAAATCGGCTGCTAGGCAGCTTACCATCGCTCATCATACACAATGCAGCTACTAGTGCTTCAAAAATGGCCCAGAGCATTCGAGTGGGAATGTATCTGGGGGCCGTCAGCGGTGTGAGGTGGATGAGGAAGGAACTTTACTTACTTTGCATAGGGCCGGCCATTTTCGTCAACGAGATCGCTATATTTCAATCCAGCATACTCATCGATAAGATCTTCGAGGTCACCATGTGGGCAGTATTCTGCGTAAAGACGGTGCATCGCGTGGGTATCGTATATACCGTACCCGTCGACCCGAAGGATGGTATCACCACCTCGCTTGCTGGACGCAGATCTAGCTAAGACGTATTCCAAAGGTACTCGGTCAAGAGAATCGCCAAACCACAGCCTTAAGTCATCCCATCCCGAACGTAAGGAAGCGGCGTAAGTCTCCTTGACGACTTTCCGATCGACGATGCGTAGATCAGGCCCGTAGCAAACCCAGAGACTGGCGTTACCAAAACTGCCACGACCCAGTTGGCACTTGTAGTGCCAATTTCCTTGGATCTCGCTCCTTTCCTGATCAAATCCTAGCGATTGTGCAAGACCTTCCCACTTTTTCACCTTCTGATCCCATGACGGGAGTCTCTGCTCGCGTGGTCCATACGGAATCTCCCCTCCTCGGACTGCGCGTTCCATTGTGTTAAGTTCGCCCTCAAGTTGCCTGCGCTCGAGCTCATCCTGTCGGTCCTCAGCATCACTTATGGCCTGAGCCCATTCACCACGGATGTTCTGGAGCTCACGGTTGCGATATTTTCGAATGTCGTGCAGCAGTAGCTCACAGTAACCTCCAGCACTGCTAAGAGGGACTGCCAGTCGAGGAACGAAATCTCTGGTCATGTCATCCTCGGACCATTTGCGCAAGTCATTGAACCTGGCCTTGGTCTTCGGATTTGGATTGAGAGCGTCGAATTCCTTCGTCACAGCCTCCCATGCCACTTCCTGGAAAATTTCAAAGGCTGTTGTCTCGGGTTTGCGGCTTCCGTCTTGTGCCCAGAGCACAAATGCGTCGTCGCATCGTCTCTCGAAATCCGCAGCACGTTGCTGGCCGTAGAATAGATCAAGTTCCATCTTCAATTCTTCTTGATACTCGGTTCGGAAGTGATGGCATGCGAACATCCTCCAAACAGCTTCGCTGACAACTTTGTGTACTGCGACGTGCCCAGCGTCTGGAGAAATTCCTGGAACATCGATTTCGCTACCCTGGTCCACAAGATCGTAGGCAACATTTGTAAGGTCTATCGTATCTCTTATGGTATCTGCAGGTGCTCCTAAGTTCGTCAAAATGTCCAGGACTTCAGTCATATACTGCCAAATCGTCTGCCTTGGATCGATGGGCGCTGCATCGTCTACTTTGTTCGCTGTCGACTCGCGACGGATGAAGTCAGACGAGGTGCGCTTCCTCGAGATCCGCCTTGTTGGGTCCGCAGCACCAGCTGAAGGTCTGGCACCAACTGATGGTAAGAACCGTGGCTCTATCGTAGGCCTAGCGTCTGGTCGTCCTTGACCGACATCCTCCGGAGCTCTCGGCGTAGTGTTCAAGCCAGTGCGGGCTGCCGCACGAGCTGTACCAGACGAGTTTTCGCTTCGCGCACGCCTGGGCGCTTTGGACCTATGGCGGTCTTGGTCACCATTACCGCTATCGTTTTGACTGCGGTGCCTCTTGCGACCACGCTTCTTGTCGTTCTCTCCTTGCATCACTGAGCAGCGTAAATGGGTATCCAGGCGGATGACTCCAGCTTGTGGCTGATTGGGTGAGTGAAGCGATTTGTGTAGGCAGACCTGGAATGAGCGACAATTTGTTGCTTTGGCCAGCTCTTTGGGTATCGTTGCAGCGGGTGTCGCAGCTAGCTCGGCAGATTCTGCTGCTCCGAAGTGACTCCTTGTCGTGTAATCTCGACTGCTCGTCAGATGTAGAAAAGTGTGTGTACTTGGTCCATGACATGATCTGACTGTCGCGAATCAAAACGATTGATTGTTCAGATCTTTCTTTGTCCCACGTATCTCCGCATCGGGCGCGAGAGGACGACAAAGAATGCCCGCTGATTCTCTTGACTTACCGATCTGGCTGATCTCATTGCTGGATTTTTGTGCCATATGTATAGCGCATGTCATACTGCATTCGTGCCTGATGTTCCATTCGGAGAAGGATGCTCAAGTGAAGCAATATTGACATTTGCGCAAAGTGGAGTAATATCGACATAGTATCGACAGGACATCACACACGTTCCCTGCTCTAGTGTATCAACGCATAAAGGCTACGCATTGTCGGCAAGTGTTCATTGTTGTCGTGGTTGTGGGAAGTCTGCTCCTGGACCGCGCCCATCTCCCACCGCCATCTGGTGGGCGCCAAGATGTCCAGCACAGTTCTGAATGGCATCGTTCAATGCCATGCGATGGAAATAGGTGTGAGCGGGTTCCAGTTCGATGCAGAGCGTGGTTTGCTCAATCGAAATCGAAGTCAAGCGGCAAGCAGGCGCCAATTGACCGGGATAGCCCCACTTTCCCGAGTGAAGTCGGCGTTGCCATCCTCCGATACGCTTGCTTGTGCAGCATCATCCCATATTCAGCCAGCTATGCGCCGCCATCAAACGCTCACGAGCTTTTGACGCTTCGTAGATCAATAATCACGGACCAGGAGCCCACGAAACATATGCGGCCCCCACGACCAACGCTTCGATCGGATCCTGCGCTCCAACGAAACGATCGCCGACGGCATCGAGCCCTCGAGCACCAATACGTTCTAATTCACTTTCGACTATGCCACGCCTAGCTGCGACGTGCCGACGAGACCTCCCATGCACACTTCCTCAGCGCCGGCCTGTCGCAAACCTACTTTTGATGATTACCGGGTATAATAAGACAATGTCTATACAGGAGGAGAAAGACGGAGACACACGCCTGGCGTCCTCCAACCCTGAAACGGCGTTGTGGAGGCGAGAAAGCTCTGAAGAGATGGTCTTCCATCCTACATCGATCAGGAACAGCTGGATAACGGGCTCAATGATTGTTTGGACATCATACTGACCGCAAGTCACATGCTATAGAGTTTGATATCTCATGGCGGGGAACGAGCACGCCATCTGCACTACTGCGCATCCTTGCTCAAGCTGCACGGCAAACTACTCTGACATCAACGCCCTCGGCCATCAGCATCCGTCGTTATTGGCCGCGAATGGTGGCCGCAGGCACTGCAGCGTGGGCAAAGCATCGCCAGCGTCAAATCTTCGCAAAGCTCGTCAGACGCGCCGCCAATGATGAGCTGCTCAACAGATCGGCACAGCATGCGCTTCCGTAGGTCCAGTGTCTTTTTCATATTTTGCTCAGGTTCCCAGACTTACCAGCATCGGTTCGCTTCATCCTGCATCTGTAGCGTAGTCAAGCACCTGGTAGCTGGTCTCCGCAGCTGCAACTTATTACCATTGTGGTGGATTCTCTGTTTGTTCTACTCTTCCCGATCACATTGCCACAGCTACCATGCCTTCTACCTACAACTCCTCCCCTTTCCTCTCCCTCCGCCCCGATTCAGAATGCGGGCGGACCAAAGCACAGGGTGGCAGGAGCTTCTCTAGCTTGAGCGGACACGCCACGCCGAATGGCCACGGCAATGGCGCCAACGCTCACACAAACGGCTACTCCAATGGCTACTCCAATGGCTACTCAACCGGCAACGGCACTCGGTCACCAGCAGGACCCTCACAGGACGAATTCCTGCGGCTCGATGCTCCTCAGCAAGACCTTCTCCTCCTCCACGGACCACGCCAAAAGTACAAGCTCGAAAAGAGTAGCAGTATACCAGAGCTACAGGGTGATCGCGAGATCTTGATTCAAGTCCTTGCCATTGGCTTGAACCCTGTCGATTGGAAGGGAGCAGACTATGGCTTCAGCCAGCCCAGCTATCCATGGGTCAATGGTCGCGACTTTGCCGGCATCGTCGTTAGAGCGCCACGAAACAACAGCCGAATCCAGCAAGGCGACGTCGTTTTTGGTCCCTCGACAGACTATCGAGACGTGAGGAAGGCAGCTTATCAAGAGTACGTGGTTACAACAGACTACAATGTCACAAGGATACCACAAGGCGTGAGCGTCAAGGAGGGTGCTGCTTTGGGGGTGGCCTACGTTGCTGCAATCACTGCACTTGGTGTGAGCTTCGGACTTGATCTTTCCAACCTCAGGAACGCTCCTCGGGGTCCAGATCTCCTCCAGCTCACCCGCCAGCTCGATCCTCGCAATGTCCCAGATGACATCCGCGATGAGATCTTCTCGGGCATTCCCGTCAATGAACGACCACAACCCGGCGAGTGGCTTGCGATCTGGGGTGCCAACAGCATGACCGGACAGATTGCGCTGCAGATTGCGAAGCACGCTGGTCTCAAAGTTGCCTGTATTGCTGATTTGGCACACGGAGGCCAAAGGCTTTCCACTCTTGGAGCAGACTTCATGGTTGACAAGTACGACGACAAGCGCGCAATCGACATCTTGAAGGCCGTTTCTGGTGGCAAGCTGCGGTTCGGCATCGATTGCAATGGCAAAGACTCAGCAACTTCCTTGCAAGAAGCTCTCACCCAATCCGATACCGGCGCGCGTTCACACTTGCTGGGTCTGAACGGATTGCCAAAGTCTGTGGGCAGAGGCGTTGTGCATCACAAGCTCCCCATCAAGGTCTTCCACGAGGCGCCAATCGTTGGCGAGGCCATTTCAGTATGGCTGGAAGATCTACTCGTGCACAAGAGCCTCCAATTGCCTGAGGTTGAGATTGCACAAGGTGGTCTTGCGGGTATCAATGATGCTCTGGACCGAATGCGCACTGGAAAGATTGGCGGAAAACGCGTTGTTGTGCCTGTTGGCGAGGAGGGCAAGTCTGGTCCAGGCACGCCACTCAGCAATGGCGCTGTTCCAAATGGCATCGGTGCAACAGCGACTGAGAACCAGTCACTTGAGTACGCAGATTCTCTCAACTCCGATCCGAACCGCGTCAGATTCGCATATTGGGTGCCAAACGTGTCTGGCGGTCTTGTCATCTCAAAGATCAAGCAAAACACGCATTGGGGTCTGAAGTCGAACGTTACATACGCCAAAACCGCCGAGCGTGTCGGCTTCGAGTACGCCCTCTCGCAGATCCGCTTCATGGCCGGATATGGCGCAGAGTACCAGCACGAGCCGGTGTCCATGTCGCAGGCCCTGCTTCACGAGACCCAGAGGCTTAAACTTATTATTGCACTTTTGCCCGGACCTTGGAATCCAGCTGTTGCTTCCAAGATCATCGCTTCTATCGATCAGTACAGTGAAGGCCGAGCTTGTGTCAACATTGTTTCTGGTTGGTTCAAGGCAGAGGTGAGTAGTACATGCAGTTCTGTTCACGTTGCAGCTAATTGATCGTTCTACAGTTCACGGCCATTGGTCAATGGTGGCTCGATCACGCCGAGCGATACCGCCGTTCCAACGAGTTCATTCGATGCCTCAAGGGCATCTGGACCAACGACACCTTCACCTTCAAGGGCGACTTCTACCAATTCCACGACTTTCCACTGAAGCCAAAGCCGCTCAACCTGCCAGGCCGCCCACATCCTGAGATCTTCCAAGGCGGCAACTCCGATGATGCGAAAGAGAACGCAGGCAGTGTCTCTGATTACTACTTCATGAACGGCAACACACTCGAAGGCTTCCAGGCACAGATTGGTGACGTCAAAGAGCGGGCTAAGAAGAACAACCGTGAAGGACAAGTCGGTTTTGCGCTCAACGCCTTCGTCATTTGCAGAGAGACTGAAGAGGAAGCTATTCGCGTTCTGCAAGAGATCCAAGGCAAGGCTGATCCAGAGGCTGTTGAGGGTTTCAGACAACAGGTGCAGAACGCCGGTGCCTCGACTGGCAACAAGTCGGGCATGTGGGCAAACAGCAAGTTTGAAGATCTGGTGCAATACAACGATGGCTTCAAGACCAAGCTGATCGGCACGAAGGAGCAAATCGCAGACCGTATTGTGCTGTTGAAGAGCTTGGGTGTCAACATCATCCTGACAGCTTTCCTGCACTACGATACGGAGATTGAGCAATTCGGTCGCGAGGTCCTGCCACTCGTCAGAGAGTTGGAGAGGCAGGGTCGTGGCAAGGATACGGCAGATGAGATCAGAAGGACGGGGGATGTGTACAAGGCGAAGGAGAAGAAGTAAGCGGGATCATTCTCCTCCTTCTTGTTGCTTGTTGCAGTGGCTTGCAGTGCTCGCCTGATCTATGAAAGTTGTCTTGTTTTGATTGAAATGTAGTCTAATTTGGTGCGATTCAGTAGTTCCTCCAATGCGGAATTTGTGTCGACGCGTCCCCTTCCATCTTCATTGACAGAAGCTTCGAAAGTCGTGCCTGTCACGGAGGTAATAAGTGCTGCTGTGGACCTGGAGCCGGAAATAGAAAACAAATTCTCGTCGACTGCCGACCTGGTAAAACTTACAGCTTCGGAGCCTGTGTCACAACCAGTACAGCCGCCATCGACACAAGAGCACGCCAGGCAAGAAATGCAAGAGCTCGAAGAGCAAGTCGTGACATGTGAGGAACGGTGGTTCGCGCCAGAAGGCGCCTCGAAAGCAGAACACTTCTATGGACCTTCTCATGATCAAAGAAAGCCAGATGAATTGGAACTTGGCTTCCAGATATCAGAGCCCATGGGAACCCCAGAAGATTTCGCTCGGGAAGGTTCTACAAATGCTAAACGACCTCCTCCTGAAGTCTTCACGGCCGAAACGGTTGTGGATGAGAACTTCTTTCGACAGAACCTTCCTGAGATCCCGAGCAATTCCAGTGCGGGAGCTTTCCGGATCTTAGATGGGAATATTGATTCGAGAGTCAATTCTCCTGTTGGAAGCGTCAATGGTGATGAAGATGGCGATGAAGGGGATGAAGATGACGTGGAAAGGCAACCTAGTGCTAACGGGGACCACAATTCTGCGCCACCGCACACAACTGCTACGGAGGCGGAGCCTGAAGGGGAATCCGAATCACTTGTCAACAGCTCAAAAGACGATCAAGATGAGGATCAAAAGCACAACTCAAGACAAGACGATATTGAAGAGGATCAAGACCAGCCATCTCCAACTACGCCTGCTGCCAAAAACGTGAAAGTCACTGCAGCAACAAAGACGGATATCGAGGAACGCTCCGTATCACCCAGTGAGAGGAGAACAAGCCTCAACATCAGAAGCTTGCAGTCCCCGAGCGAGAGACCGATCAGCCCAAAGAGTGAGCGGTATAACGATAAGCATGGCTTACTCCGGAGGATGAGAAATAGTCTGAGGAAGAGCAGTCGTGATGAGAGGACATAATGCTCTGGCACTGATACGCTGTCACTTGGTGGTTCAGCGAAGGATGGCGCACGGGAGTCAACAAGACCTGACGACCTTGTTGACAACATGCGGTTTTCGTTCTTGGCACCTTTCAATGCTTTGTTACCGTGGTTCCAGGAGCAGCACGTGTCAGCCACGAGAGCAATTCTTTGTCTGTGGTAGATTAATGTCTATTCTTGGCGAACAACGAAGCAGTACATATATCGAAACTGCCAGTGACAGCCATGCTGCACACCTCAGCACGAGTTTTCATATTTTCATTTTTATTCTTCATTTCGTATACTCTCTCTTCCAGGCCTGGTGCCATTATACGCTTGACACGAACGATTGTTATACTCATTCCATACCAATACACACGAAAGAAGAACGAATACGACAGCCATACACTAATTCATAGCATTGCCATTCAAAATGCGTACATCAAATCTCCTATACGTCCTGCCCGCTCTCGTGCAAACAACCTACGCAGCACCAGCAGGCATTTACTCATCCCTCATAACCCGCAATAACGACCCCGACACCTTCAAAATCCACATCTACAACAACTGCCCCTGGACCAAACAATTCGCCCTCTACCAAATCACCCCCTCCTTCGGCATGAACGAAATGTCCAAGCCCCTCAACATCCCCTCCAAAAAGTCCTCCATCATCGACGCACCCTACAAAGCCCTCGGCATGCGCCTCTCCGGCCACGCCGAATGGGGAACTGGTGGCCAATGGAAAGCTCAAGCACTTTTCGAATTTGGTTATGCTGCTATGGAATATGGCGGAGCTTCGCTTGCTGGGAGCGCGTATGATGCTTCTGTTATGAAGGGTTCGGATGCGGATATTGGAGTTGCGATTTACCCGATTGATAATGGGAAGGGGAGTAAGAGTTGTGAGAGTAAGAGTTGTTCGCCGTGGAATTGTCCTGCTGATCAGGGATGGACGGAGCCGGAGCAGATTAATATTGGGAGCCCGGCTGATACTGTTTGTTATAAAGGGAAGACGGATTTTAAGGTGGTATACTGTCCTTGAGAGTATGGCAGGCTAAAGCTGGCTTGAGCGTGGGCGAAGTAATTGTTAGTGTCTATTAAACTTCTCTTGATGAGAAGAACATAGATTTTCAAATTTTTGTCAGCACGCTACTGCATTCATGCAATATTCTCATCCTGAATCACCCGGCCCTGTTCCACTATATCCCTTTAGGCTCTCGCAGGGGACGTTGTTCTTCTCTATGAATGCGTTGTCCATTCTATAACCCCAAGCCTTCAATGTTGTCTTCTGCGGATAATATGGTGGTTCGACTTGAAGTTCTCCTTGAACCGGCACTGGTGCAAACTGTCCTTGTGTGACACTTGTATTGTAGAGCGTGATGTAGTTATCACAGACGGGCAGTCCAGAGCCAAAGGCCGGTTGATTCGTGATGTTGACGAACAGCTTCTGACTGTATGGAATGCTCGCGACAGATCTAAAATGTGAATCAAAGGTTGGCTCGGAGCCGAGGACCTTTGATTCCGGTACAGCGTAGCCTGACAGGTATGTAGAGCCAGTCTTATCGTTTGCGTATCCATCGCATGGAGGATCAAAGGTGGCGGTAATCGTCTTTCCATAAGCGGTAGAGCCGATTATGGCAACTGGGTTGGATACGCTGATAAGCTGCGGTGCTGTGTACCGGAAGCACGAGTAGCCATCGTTGAGTCTGTCAACGAATGGAAAGCGGAGTGCCATGCGCTGGACACTGGTCAATACAAAATTCTTTCAAGCACCCAAGTGTTCATTTCTTACCTGAAAGTCTGGTATCTTTATGCCGAAGCTCTGCACGTCGTGATCCAGCAAGCCCTCGAATTCTGCAGGGTACATGTCCTTGGGGAACCCTGGAATGAGTTTTTCGTACGCCTCTCGGAGGATGCCATATTGAGCCGGAATCACGCTTCGGGCAACGTCGTACGGTATTGGCACGATGGCTGATGTGCCATTGATAGTCCCAGTGACTTCTGTTGGGCGGTCTTTGGCAATGGGATTGGGCTGTGATTGAGTCTTGCAGAGTAACCCGGGAAGTGCTGTTGTGCTACTTAGAATGGCAGCGGCCAACAGTACGCTTCGTAGTACCGTCATGTTGGCACTGACTTAATGGTACTCAGGGCCGCGACTGTAGGGACTCAAAACCAGTCAAGAGATGCGGGAAGACTCTTCTCTCGCACTCGCGTTGTCGCACTCGCATCAAGGCCCATATTTGAGTTTTGCATCGCGTCAGTGGCAGCTTTGTGCGTCCAATAGTACGAGCATGCAATATACGAGAGCGGTGGTGAGGCGAAATCTTCTGTGACCATCGTGCAACGAGTTGACATCCATCATTGATGATATGTCCATGTTGGCATGGAGCATGGAAGCAGCTACGATGCTGTAGGCAGTTTGCTGCGGTTGGCCTTGGCCCGGATCCTTCGTCGCTCCTTTCAAGCAAGCATTTTGGTCATCGGCAAATTCCGATCACTTCCCACAAAATCTACGCAGCTATGCTGGCTACACTCCCAGCATAATACGCTCGTGCCTAGGGCATAGCGAGGCAGCTGCAACAGCTCATTGAGCACAGCAGGTCGGCTGTTCCCGTTTTTCGGCGAAATTTTGACCTCCGATCACCTCCGCCGGCCACCTCGAAATCATTGAGTCTTGATATTGTAGCTGCCCCGCACACCATCCATCAATTCATGGGGTCTGTTGGCCCAATGGTAAGGCGTCTGACTACGATTCCACGTTATCAGGAGATTCTGGGTTCGGTACGTTGTAAACTGATCGATTGTGACCATGAATTTCAACTAACAGTCATCCAGATCCCCAGGCAGACCTTCCAACAAGTCTCATCTTTTTGCATATCAAAAGTAACAGCTCTGTCTTTTTGAGCTCACTACGTCTGCTGGTTGACGAGATATCTGCATTCGAAGTTGAGGTGAAATTTTTTCTTCTTGGCACTCTCACTTGCCTCCAGCCTTTGTGAGGGTCCGTTCCAGACCAGCGACTGCTCCGTCTGCTAACGAAGCTCTGACAGTAATTGAAACTGCCCCGCAAGCATTCGAGAGATAGCATTGTCCATTTTCCAAAGCGTAACGTTTGAAAGATATCGAACACGGACACGTCGGCTCCCATTTCAGGCGCAATGTCCATTGTATGGCTTCCTGCGCGCACTTACATTTATTTTTGCTGCAGCAGATTGAAGGATTCGGCACAAGATTACCATCTCAGAACGCGAAAGTCGTTTCAAAGGTCCAAATCTGGCACCAACGCCACCTGTGGCCTGTCCGTTCAGCTCGACACATACCATGTATCGATGAGTCTCGATCATCCGCCGCACACTGCCACAGATGCTCAAGCTCAGCTACTTCCTCGCCGCTCGACGATGCAATTAACGATCTCTTAACATATATTCTCGATAGCGAGTTTCTCGCCAATCCTCTTGGTGTCACAGTTAGGCGGTCAGTGTTCGCCCAGTCGTATTTGATATGAGAAATCAATTCCCGACTGTACACATTCAATGCACAGGCACTTCAGGAAAGTCGAAGCCTTGGTTACCATATTCCGAAACCTAGATACGCCCAGTTTTCATCGGCCGAGTTCGACCTGAAACTTTGACCCACAAGAAGACGACATGCTCCTATGATCTTCCTACACTTCGCACGACTTCAAGTTTCATGCTTCGAGACACGGCAGAGAACAATATCGGAAGCTGTCTCCGCACTCAGTGCCTCTCCTCTCCTCCCCGTGGGGTGAAACCCCAAATGCCATGCCTTGGCGTGCATAGCGCTCTTGGCCACAGGCTCAGCGACGACTGGTCTTCGTCCCTCTTCCCATAACTGCTCTAACGATGCTCTTGGCCATCATCAAGGTTTACCCCCTGTCAATATGCCCTGTCGGCGAAGCTACGGCATCAGAAAAAAACATCGGATCATGGGAGCCGGGGATGTTCGTTGCAGCATTATTCCGAATCCGAAGTGCACTCACTGTCATGTTTTAAAGAGTGGTATGAGGCTCGAGAAGAGGCCATAGCCATCTTATTCATCGTTCACACTTCTGAATCGAACTTGTCAAGATGGCTGGAGGCTCTTTATTCCTGAGCAATGATGCGAAGAAGGACCCCAGCGAGATCTTCAATGGCCGCCTACTCTATCTTTTGGTAGCAGTAGCGTGGGCTGGAATGTTCTACGGCTTCGATCAAGGCAACATCGGCGGTATCATGGAACTTCCATCTTTCGAACGGTCTTTCGGCTTGGTCGACGATACTCAGCAGCAACGCGACGACAAGAAGGGCACCATCGCAGCCATGCTCGCAGCAGGTGGATCTCTTGGGGCTCTGATGGCTGCTCCATCCTCGGATTACCTGGGACGGAAATGGTCGGTCTTCACTTACGGGCTTGTCTTCATGCTCGGAGCTGCACTACAGATGGTACCGAATTTTGACGTCTTGCTTGCTGGAAGATTCATTGGTGGCTTGGGCGTCGGCAGTTGCAGCATGCTAGTATCGCAGTTCCTGTCAGAGAATGCTCCACGATCGGTCCGAGGCTCAATGGTATGCACGTATAACCTCTGCATCATTGTGGCCTTGATGATTGCCTTTTGGGTCAATTACGGAGTTTCCTTGTGGTCTGGACCCAATATCGAATATAACACTTCCCAATGGCAAACTGCGATGTCCATTCAGCTTATTCCCGGCGGATTCATGTGCTTGATGGTGCCATTTCTCCTCGAGACGCCGCGGTACCTGATTCGTATTGGGAAGAACGAAAGAGGGCTTGCCAATCTCAGCAAGCTCAGAGGTCTTCCTGCCGATCATCCTTATGTTCAACTCGAATACAATGAGACGTACAACCAGATCGCAGCGGAGCAGGAAATTCATGCTGGCAACAGCTACTGGCAAATCCTGAAGGACATCTTCACGATTCCGAGTAACTTTCAGAGATTTGTCCTCGCTGTTATGCTCTTCTTGTTCCACAAGCTGACCGGAACTGACTCGCTCAATGTAAGAGAAACGATTTAGTAACTTCGTTCGGCTTACTGACATGTCATAGTACTTCGCCCCTCGCATCTTCCAGATCATCGGCGTCAGTGACGGCAACTCACTTCTCACGACGGGCGTGTACGGTGTCGTCAAGTTTGTCACCACTATCTTCTACGTTGGCTACCTCGTCGAACATGTTGGACGCCGTCTACCCCTCATCGTGGGTGCGACCATCCAGGCTTCTTGCATGCTCTACCTGGCACTTTACGTCAGATTCGGCCCTGACCCAGAGACTGTTACTGGCGGTACTCCCGCTGGAGGCATCGTTGGCATCATTGCTATCTACCTCTATGCTTTCGGATGGTCGTTCGGACACTCAGTCGCATGCTATGTGGTTGCTGCAGAGATATTTCCTGCTCGTATCGTAAGCCATCAAACGACCGTTTTATTTTGATTCGATCTGTTACTGACTACTATCCAGCGCTCGTTCTGCATGTCCTTCTGCTTCTTCACAAATTGGATCGTGAACTATGGTAAGATCGCTTCACATGTGTTTACAATTGTCTACTGACAGCTGAGTCAGGCATCACGCGTGCAACGCCAAACATGATCACAACGATGGGCTGGGGCATCTTCCTGATGTACGCGATCTTGACCTACCTCGGGGTCGGCTTCGTATGGCTGTGCTTGCCAGAAACCAAGGTAGGCAGAGGTCTCTTCCTTCTAACTTGATCCACCACAATTACTGACAGACCTACAGGGCAGATCCATCGAATCCATGGATGACCTCTTCCAACATCCTCTGTGGATGATGTGGAAATTTGCGTACCCAAAAGAAGAGGATAAGGTGCGAAGAGACGTTCAGGATACTATGATGGAGAAAGCAATGGATATCGAAGAGTCACATGCCGATGCTAAGGGCTCGGTCGCGAAGGTAACGGAGAGAGTGGAGAGGACATGATTGTTAACGTGGAGTTTGTCGCAGAGCTCATGTCGTGGTTAGACGGTGGTAGCTAGCCATTTAGCACCCTCTACATGATTGGATCTCGTCTGGCATGCTGAATCACGGCATAGCACCTGTGAAATGATTGCCCAGTTTGCCTTGCTGAACAAGAGGACATTGATATCTCAGGACTTAGTTTTGCTCCGGAGGAGTAAGAGGCACGCCAGCAGCCACGGCGTTGGCGGACGCAGGGTCTGTGCAAGAACCGTCCCAGCAAAAGTTGACCACTTTAGCATCCTGGACGATGCAGTCATGATCGAACAAGCAGAGACCTGGCTGTCTGTTGGCATTACCCTGTACAGCATCCGCGCAAATGTTGCCCTCGCCGCAGTAGAGCCCATTTGGGCAATCCAAATCGTACCAGCATTTAACCTTCGCCGGTTAGAGTCTGCGGATACAATATGAATGGCTGCACTCACCTGCTCGGCCAGAGTTGGGGTTGCTGAGATTGTGGCAATTGCCAGAGCGATGATTGCGTTGAATTGCATCTTGTTTTCTTGGTAAAGATTCGATGCTTCAAAGGAGTCAGTAGGAAGCTGAAACTCGGATGTAAAGAGACGGTACGAACAGTGATGTCGTATGTGTACAGATGCTTTGTGATGGTGATTTACTGGAAAGTAGAAAGTGACGCTTCGAAAGAGTCATATAAATCTATCCTGTGTCTCAGTCTACCACGGATCCTTGGCACGTACGCGCAAGGCACAACAGCGATTAGACTGTTTCATGTGCAAAATACGGGAGCGATCGACACACTATCTCACAGCGAGATCATTATTACGACTTTGAGCCGCTTTGACATACCGCCATCAGCTACAAGGACGAGCAATACGAGAAAATGCCAAGCAGCGGACTGAAAGAATAGGGAGAAAATCCACAACACACCAATCCTAGAACAACGAAGTTGACGCCGTCAGGTCAATTGTGCTAGGGTGCATACCTTCCACCACTGCTATGCCAGGTACATCTTTCCATTTCATGCACTTGCGCAAGATGAACATTATCGAGATTGCTATATATAAGCTCGAAAACATAGATGTTCACTCATCTTGTGGTTTCTCACTTATTTTACTGCGTCTATAAGACCAGTTGTAGTCCACTGGTCTTCAGCCCAAAGCTAGTACAATTAGCTTGTGTTAGATCGAGAAGTAGCTTTGTGCACGGGTGGAAAGCCAAAATCTCCCATTTTAGAAAACTTTGTAGGATGAATCGGGACTGCGGCCGCATCATGAAACACGTGGTGGAGTTCTAAGGGTTGCTATTTCTGCTCCTCGCACAAACCACGTTAGACGCGTCCCCCGAGGCTGAGCTCGTTGTGCGATATGGAGATTCTGGCCTTCAGGCAGCTTCGTACGTAATGCCTGGTTTCGTTTCAGTGCTGGGCAGAACATAAGTCAAAGGGCTTCTTGTTTTGCTGAGAAGCATCGCAGATCCGGTGATGCAGATGGTCTGATGGTAAGCGACATTATCTCCTCTATCGGAACATCAACGGACAGATCAACTCAGCTTGGCTTCCAGAAGCTATCAGGAGAAGCTTGTTTGGTTTGCTCACGGGTTAGGCTTGCACATAGTGACGGCAAACCTTAGGACCGAAGACATGCCCGGCTCGGAGACGGATGATGTCTGGCCGCGCAAGGAATCGGAAACGATCACGGACCGATTCTCTCCATCCAAATCGGCATTCGAATACGTTAGGCGCACTGCTACCATAGACTGTCATGGAGAGTTGCCATCTGCATCTTTGAAAAGCATAAGTTGACGATAGGTAAAGCCACGTTCAATTCTGAAAGCCAGCTTCAAGTACTCAGCTCAAGCCACGACGCCCCTCGAAACAGCAGCATCGGCTTCACCTCGCAGACGAAAGTGCACGCCGAGAGCCACCAATAGTAAAGAAGATCTTGAGCAGACGTCGCCGAGTTTTCAAGAGCATGGTCAATCGAGAGAGCTCGGGTCTGACGGGGCTGATCACATGCCAGAGAATGCAGTCTCAGAAGGCATCTCACTGTACCGCCCCCTCATTGCAGATCCATTAATCTTCACAATGGTTATATGCCGAGGAATAGGTCCATTTCGGGCCTTTCGATACCTCACGAAACGGAGAGGCTCCCATGTCTTTAGTCTTTCTCAGCTGAACAGGCTGTTGGTCCGCTCTCGCGCGAATCGAATGCCTTGGGATCCGGCATCCGCTATCCAGAAGCTTGCTGTACGTCGGTTATTCCGTCGCAACAAGAATGCAACGAGTTCTCCACGAGTGCGTATCGAAGAACCGTGGAGAGTTCGATGGCCTGCACTTGCTGGCAAAGTGAGATACGTACTGATGACCATGCTCAAATATCAAGCCTCAGGAAGTTCCATACTTGCCGCACTTCGGGTGTCCATCAATATGCACTGGAATGCGCATTCGTCGTGCTGAAGTCTTACGAGACTAAGCCTAGTTCAGTGGCAGGCTATTCAGAGACGCCTTGATCCATGGACACGTTCATCCATATTCGCCAGTGCAATGGACCTGTTGTCACAATGAAGGCAACCCGAACTGCTCAAGACAGACCTCGGAAGGCTTCCTCCGACGGTAATCAAAAAGTCGGGATGCCCGCCGAGCTCTCTATCCACCAAACCAAAGGTCCACCGATGCCAGGAAGAAGGCCGGCACCAGCCTCGCCGCGCGGGATTGCTCTAGTAATCCGCATTGGCTCACTTTATTCTGACATCGTCTCGTTGCTCTGAAATGCTCTCTGGTCGGACAGACATCTGATCCATCCCAGAGCTTTAGCGAAG
Source organism: Cercospora cf. flagellaris (assembly GCA_005356885.1). Lineage (NCBI taxonomy): Eukaryota > Fungi > Ascomycota > Dothideomycetes > Mycosphaerellales > Mycosphaerellaceae > Cercospora > Cercospora cf. flagellaris. The sequence goes on from RJLU01000002.1 coordinate 1,678,766, forward strand.
ATGCCACACTTCCAGCAATCATCTTCCACAACCTCACCCGCCGTACCAGCCGGCGTCTGGTGTCCCGTCATCTCATTATACAAAGACACACCTCGCCAAGAAATCGACCTCGAAGCAAGCTACACATACTTCTGCCACCTTATCAAAGGCGGCGTAAATGGCCTCGTCCTCCAAGGCTCCACAGCCGAAGCAGCATTACTATCTCGGGAAGAGAGGATAGAAATCACTCGTACAGCTCGAAAAGCAGCAACTGATCTCGGTGTCCCGGATTTTCCTTTGGCTGCTGGAATCAGCGGACAATCGACGAACGAATCCATACGACTAGCGGAAGATGCTGCTGCGGCTGGAGCAGATTTTGTACTTTTGTTGCCTCCAAGTTATTGGCCCAAGGCGGTAACAAATGAGGTGATTGTGGACTTTTACCGAGAGGTGGCAGATCATTCGAGGATTCCGATTATCTGTTACAACTTTCCAGGCGTGACATCAGGCATTGACCTTAGCGTCGACATTCTTTCGCAACTAGCGCCACACCCCAACATCGTTGGCGTGAAACTCACATGTGCGAATGCCGGCAAAGTTACCTCACTCACTGCGAAGTTCAAGCCCTCAGAATTCGCAGTCTTTTCTGGACAATCAGATTGGCTTCTTCCCTGCTTGATCGGCGGCGGCATTGGCTGTGTGACGGGAATTGGCAATGTATTCCCAAAATCGGTGTCGAAGCTCTATTCGCTATGGCAAGAAGGCAAGATCGAGGAAGCGAGAGAGCTCCAAGGGAAAGTCGCGCTGGCAGAGGGAGCTTGCAAGAAAGGTCTTGCGGCAACCAAATTTGGCACGGCGTATTTTGCTGGTCCGGTAGCTGGTCTCTCGAACCATGCATCATTCAGTACAAGAAAGCCTTATCAGCCAGCCGGAAAAGCACTGCAAGCGTCAACGATCGCCACGATGCAACCTTTGGCTGAGCTCGAGCAATCTCTTCCCGATGTGATCTCTCGGCCTCCATCAGCTTCTAAGCTCAGCAATGGAGCGAACGGGCATTCTGTCGGGCAGGAATCTGTACGAAGCCATTTTACACTGAACACAGGTGCCAAAATTCCTGCTGTCGGATTCGGTACTTGGAAAGCTGCACCTGGCGATGCAGCAAAAGCTGTCAAAGAAGCGTTTGCAGCAGGATATCGCCACTTCGACTGCGCACCTCTGTACTTCAACGAGGCTGAGATCGGCGAAGTTTTCAAGAGTGCCCCAATTCCTCGATCAGAATTCTTCGTCACAACAAAACTTTGGTCTTCAGATCACCAGCGCGTGCAGCAAGCACTAGACAAATCACTCCGAGATCTCGGACTGGACTATGTCGATCTCTACCTCATGCACTGGCCTATCACGCTGAGTCCAGACACAGGAGCAGAGTACGGAAAAGAAGATCGGAAGGTTCACGTCGACGGCTGGGACTTCCGAGATACTTGGAGGGAAATGGAGAAGTTGCTAGAAACTGGCAAAGTCCGTGCGATTGGCGTTGCGAACTTCTCGACCGTAAATCTCGAAAAGCTGCTTCAAACAGCAAAGGTCGTGCCAGCTGTCAACCAGACGGAGATCCAACCTCTGCTTCCACAGGATAAATTACATGCCTTCTGTTTGTCGAAGGGCATTCACCAAACAGCTTTCGGGCCCTTAGGTGGCACTGGTAGCACTTTGCACGAAGAGCCAGTCATTGTGCAAATTGCGGAGAAGAGAGGGGTTGCAACTGGCAATGTAATGCTTTCCTGGGGCATCGCGAAGGGTTGGTCCGTGATTCCCAAGTCCATCAGTCCGAAGCGAATCGCTGCGAACCTGAAGGACAACTTTGTGCCAAGCCCAGCCGAGATGCAGGCTATCGACGAGCTGGCAAGGAAGCAAGGCAAGCGCTTTAACCGACCAGATTGGGGGGCAATCATCTTTCATGATGACGTCGATGCAGATGTAGCGTAGAGGAGACTGCCTCAAGTCGTATAGTGAAACTGAGTATCAGGAAACGTCATATCTCCAAAGCCAGCGTACAAGAAGTCTTCAGGCAACCCGTTTGCAGCTTGAAGATCGAACACTGTGCCGTGAATATTGTTCCCATTAGCATTTGCCGCGGCCAGATCTGCCCTGCTTGCCAGGAGTTCTTGGTTGTGTGCGAAGGGACTTTCGGTCAAGATCGAGGTTATCCCCAAAGCAGCTGCGCATTCGTTCAACTTCCTTGTCAATCCGGCGGTCATGCGCGAGATCGGATGTGAAGGTAATGCTGGTGTGCGAGCGAACACTGCGAGCGCAGCACTGATGCGCCGAAATTCCCCTTCCACATCGATGCCGAGTTGCTGTCCATACTTCAGGCAAATCCCCATCAGGAACTGTCCGGCGAAGGAGATCATGACATGGAAGTATATTGGCATGCCGTTTAGATGGTTGCGAAAGGATTCGTCTTCGGCAATCATCGTAAAGATTGTAATTGCAGCGTCGCGTGCTGTAGTCGCGGCGGTGAGAAAGTGTGTCGGGATTGGGTCGTTCTCGATCCCGCGAAAGACATGATGACCGAGGTAGAGTTTGGCAAATTGCCAGTGAACGGTGAGGCCAGACAGAGGGAAAGATCCAATATGCTTATCAGGTTCTACAGAATGCTGGTCAGTAACGTGGTCTCCTGAAGTAGAAAAGTGTGAACACGCACCGAATATGGAAGACCATCTGGCATACCAAGCATCCAGTTCTCGAGCGAAGTGTGCTAATTGCACAGTCAAGGTCCTTGACACAGGCTTGATAGACTCGCTTCCGAAGACGTCTCTGACCTGGCCCATGATTACCAGCAAGCAGACTTGGGACATGACCCGAACGTCTTGGGCTGTGACAGGCTCTCCGCCTGCGATAAAGAGCTCTCTGTTCTCAACGGCTTCCTTTTCCTGTCGCAGAATCCGATCCCTATTATGCAATATGGATAAGTGTTGGTCGCAGATGTAAAGCAAGTACCAAAGGCGGACTCTTTCTCTGATCTCAGTGATGTCCACCACTGAGCCCGGCGAGGTGGCTGCCAGCAGTGCTGGTTCCGTGAGTCTCAGAAAATTCCGGTGGAGCTTGAGATCTTTGGCCCTGCGGATGGCATCATTGAGCAAAATTCGCGATGCATCTGGCAGCCAGAATGCTCCAATACACAACGCTTCCACGAACTTCAAGTCTCGTTTTTCGAACAGCGAGCTCGAGATGATTGATCTGTACTCTCGATTGCAAATTTCGAACAGATGCTTGTTAGTAGGATCGTGAAACGCAGCAACGGTGCACATCGCGGCCAAGAGGGCTGGTGATGCTCGACGAACGTGCGTCGCATCCTTGTATCCGCCTGTGATTCCGTACACGAACGGGTCCAGATGCTCAAGGTACTTTTGCACCAATGTCTCGGCGTCTTCAAGAGAGATCAGGCCTTTGCTGATCATGTCAACTCGCTCGCTTCCTCTGCGACGAAGCCTGCGAGGGCTATTTACACCCAACGAAGGCTCTTGTGTGCTTGTCAAGTACATGTCCATTGGGGCGTGGGCTGTAGAAGGCGATGCCGGTGGCGACAGCTCACATGTGTCTTCTGGATCATCATCTTCTTCCCCAGTCCTGGGAGCGGCTCGGGCACCTGCATCGTTCTGCTGCTCTGTCGCCAAAGGTCTCGGCAGTTCGAGATTCAGATGTTGGCATATCTTCTCCAGCGTGGCATGGATATTGGCCAGGTCTTTGCCCATCAGACCGACCTGCTTGGCGTCCGCCATAGGGTGACGCACCGCGGTATGGAGAACACAGGTAATACCGCGTCTTTGGCACCGCGAACACGGCGGCTCTTCATTGATCATGTCGCACTTGATTTTCTGTCTTCTGCATGCAGTGCATGCCGCTGCCAGGCGCTTGCTCGGCTCTGGCCGCTCATCGTCCAGGTTCGCAATCTCGCTGTGCTTGCGCTTTGCGTTTGACGACATCTTGGACACGTCTTGCCTCCATCCGATGGAACAGCACGGAGTCTGGTGTTGGCGAGGCGAGGTCGATTGAGATGTCGCGATGTATTCTCTCGGCCTTGGAAGTGGAGAGAAGTGCGGAGGTGTTCTGCCGAACTTCAGCCACACACTCCTGCCTGCTCTATTGGGTTTACTGTAGGGAAACATGTCAAATCCCGAAAGGTCCTCTCATTCGTCACTCTATCACGATCAATTCTATGGATAAGAAGCATTAATCACTACATCTACAATCTCGCCGTTGGCTTCCATTTGATCCAAGGATGGCTGTCCGATTCACGGATCAAAGGCTCCAGCATCGATGTATTCACCATGCCCGGAGAAGCCTCATCGATGTCCGTGATGCCACTTAGCTTCATCGACGTCTCGAGCTCGTCTTTCACGATATCGATCAGGTGTTCCACACCCTCCTGTCCGTAGCACAAGCTATATAGCCATGGCCTCCCGATCCCAACAGCCGTGGCACCCAGTGCTACAGCCTTGAGAACGTCTGTGCCGCGAGTGAAGCCCCCATCGACGTAGACCTCCAATTTCTGGAACACGTCCGGACAACACTTGTGCATCTCAAGCAGGGTCACCATCGCAGGTTGTGTCGTGTCGAGAGATCTCCCGCCGTGATTGCTGAGCAAGATTGCCTCCACGCCATAGTCCGCTGCTTTCTGTGCATCGCTCGCAGTCTGAATGCCTTTCAAGACAACCGGGAGTCCAGAGACTCGCCTTATCCAAGCGAGATCCTCCCAGTTCAGCGACGCATCAATGTATTTTGCCATCACTCGACCCAGACCTCCTCCTTTCTTGTCATTCGTAGCCACTGCACCACTGATAGCTGCCGCAACGTTCTCTGCTGCTATCCGCTCATCCGCTTCGCGCTTGCCTGGTACAGGAGCATCGACGGTGACCACGACAGCTTTGACGCCAAGTTCTCGAGCGTGCTGCAGCAGTTGCTCGGTCTTGTGTCGTTCAGAGTTGACATACAGTTGCAGCCAAAAGTGTTGGCCGGGTGAGCCTGCGGAGACGATGTCGGCGAGCGGGTAGGAAGCGTTGCTTGATACCTGCAAGAACTCTGTTAGCCTCATTCAAGATGGCAGATTGTGTTCACGACATACAATCTGGACAATCCCTTGATTACCACAGGCTCTCGCTACAGCGATCTCGCCCTCCGGATGCGCTAATTTGGCCATCGCAGCTGGACTGAAGAACACTGGTATGCTGGATTCGTGGCCGAGGATCTTGCGCTTCGTCTTCACCTGCCTTACATCGCGAAGGACGCGTGGGCGCAGCAACAACCTTCGATGGCACATGAGATTGGCCTTATGTGAGACAAGATCGGTAGCTGCAGACGAGTAGAAAGCCCATGTTTTGGGTGCCAAAGCGTTGCGAGCGACATCTTCGAAATCGTGCACAGAGATCAAGCTGTAAAGGTCTGGTTTCTCGCTAGCTTCTGGTAATAGTTGATTGACTCGTTCGAGAGAGTGCTCTTCCCGTGGGGCGATGGTGTTGGTATCCGGGTTCATTCCTTCTCTCTTTTGTTCACGCACGTCCTCGAAGGATATCGGAGACCTGCTCATGGCTGCTGCGAGAAGCTGGTATTGTGGGCGGAAATGTGGGATGCGGAAAGTGCTCGAGTGAAGGACTGATGAAATGTAGCCTCCTGCCTACCTGACTGTCCGTTTTACACTGCTCTTACATTTTGCTCGTGGCATCATACGGGCTCTGGGCCAAAAGCCGATGTCGAAAGGTCACAGCTCTGGACGCAGCGGTCGAATTGTTGTGCATCGTCGGTCGGAGGCATGCCGCATACCGGAGGGCTCTTTCCGATGGATCCTGCTCGCGTCGGCAACGCAGCGATGGGGATCTCGCAGCAACGAGAATGGCGGATGTGCAGAGCATACATCATGACGCTGTAGCTGTGTGTAGTATGAGGGCAATAGACTGCGACAATGGGCGATATCGAGATGAGTGTACAGGAGGAAGTTCGTGCTGTGTCTAAAGCAGAAGTGTTGGCTCGTCTCCCGCCGCTGCCAGCATCGGCAACCTCGACACGAGTGCCATCACAACAGCCGGTCGTTGTAGTCGTCGATGATGACCCCACCGGCACTCAAACCTGTCACAATGTCAACGTGTTGACCGTCTGGGACGAGGACACCCTCCGCCGCGAGTTCCAGTCCCACTGCGCCGGCTTCTTTATCCTCTCGAATTCACGCGCTCTGCCGCCCATCAAAGCGCGTCAGCTCATCCGAGAAATATGCCAGGCCGTCAAGAATGCCGCCGCCAGCGCCGGAAAGGAGTTTGAGATCGTCTTGAGAGGCGATTCGACATTGCGAGGCCACTTTCCGGACGAACCTGAAGCCGCAGAGGAAGTGCTCGGCGAAGCAGATGTCTGGATTCTCGCGCCATTCTTCGAACAAGGCGGACGCTTGACCATTGATGATGTGCATTATGTCGCCAGCCCGGACGGACAGCTCATTCCTGCAGCGCAAACGCCTTTTGCCAGAGATGCGACATTTGGTTATACGCAGTCCAACTTGCGAGACTACATTCGAGAGAAGTCCAAGGGCGCGACATCGGCAGAGCGCATTCACTCAATTTCGCTCCACGATATTCGGGTAGGAGGCGCTGATGCGGTAGAGGCCAAACTACTCTCAGTCGGACGACGCTCAGTGGTCATCGTCAATGCTGTGGTCACTGCGGATCTGGACATATTCGTTTCAGGGCTGCTTCGAGCTCGTGCAACCGGAAGGACATTCATCTATCGCACTGGCGCAGCATTTGTATCATCGCGCCTGGGAATCCAGCAAATCCCGCCATTGAAGCCTCAAGAGCTCAATATGGACCTATCACCATCTGCGCCTGGCGGCCTGATCATAGCTGGTTCTTACGTGCCCAAGACTACTGAGCAGCTCGACTCTCTGATAAAAGGCCGAGGTGCCAAACTGATTACCATAGAGCTCGATGCCGCCGCCCTGCTAAATGAGTCGGAGTCGACCTCTGCTGTTGTGCTCGCGGCCGCCAATAAAGCTGGCGATCATATCGCTCGGGGGCAGGACGTGCTTCTCATGACCAGCCGCAAGCTGATCACTGGCTGTGATGAACTCTCCAGCTTGAAGATAGGCAACGTGGTCGCAGCAGCTTTCGTATCCTTCCTTCGCTTTTTGATTTCACGACCACGATACATCATTGCCAAGGGTGGCATTACCAGCTCCGATGCAGCCACCACTGGGCTCATGTTCAAGCGTGCCAAGATCTGTGGTCAAGCTGCGCCTGGAGTGCCCCTCTGGCAATGCGCTGAACGGACATGCAAATTTCCTGACCTTCCGTACGTCGTATTTCCTGGAAACGTTGGTGAGCGGGATACACTTCGGGATCTGGTAGCAGGTTGGGCGAAACCGGAGCAGGGTGACAGTAGACCGCCGCCGATGCAGTATCAAAGACTGGGGAATAGTGGCCTCAAGGTCTCGCGCTTAATTCTGGGTTGCATGACATTTGGTAATCCGGACTGGGAAGGCAGTCCTTGGGTCCTGCCTGAGGAAGAGGCTCTGCCGCTCTTGAAACAAGCGTATGACTCTGGCATCAATACCTGGGAAACCGCGAACACCTACTCGAACGGCTGGTCGGAAACAATCATTGGAAAAGCTCTGAAGAAATACAACATTCCACGCAGCAAGGTCGTGATCATGACAAAACTCTACTACCCGGTCCTTGAAGATGAGCCAAACTGCCGGCCTCAGCCAGCAGTCAATGATGGGCCTCTAGTCAATCAAATGGGACTTAGCCGCAAGCACATATTTGATGCGGTGGAAGGCTCTCTGCGACGTCTCGGCACGTCCTACATCGACGTCTTGCAGCTGCATCGCCTTGATGTGGACACAAGCCCAGAAGAGGTCATGCGGGCCCTTCATGATCTGGTGCAGATGGGCAAAATTCACTACCTAGGGGCCTCAAGCATGTACTGCTGGCAATTCGCTCGCTTGCATTACACAGCGAAAATGAACAACTGGACAACCTTCACCAGTATGTCTGGGCTGTACAATCTGCTCTACCGCGAAGAGGAGCGGGAGATGATACGATTCTGTCAGGCAGAAGGGATAGGCCTCATTCCGTGGTCTCCACTTGCAAGGGGTTTGTTGAGTCGACCGCAATCAGCACAGACGGACCGAAGTGCAAAAGACGCGAAGACGAAAAAGTGGTTTCAAGGTGATCAAAACTCAAGTATTGTCAACAGAGTTGAAGCAATGGCCAGAGAAAAGGGCTGCACAATGTCAGATCTGGCGCTGGCATGGCTTTTACACAAGGGGCCCTGTCCGATAGTCGGGCTGAACAGTATCTCGCGCATCAAAGCCGCTTCTGAGGCCCTGAGTGTGAGGTTAACCGCGACAGACATGAAGCACCTTGAAGAGCTCTATCAGCCACTGGCAGTGCAGGCTATGTAATGAAGCGAAAGATCCAACTTCAACTCGCCATATCCTTGGCTTTCCTTCCCATCTATTAGGCGCAGACTTTCCACGCAGCTGAGGATTTCGACTGCGGACCTGTGACTTCCGTGACCGGGAAGAGGCTCCGCGCTAGAGTCGGAAGTGGTTTCGCGTGCCCAAGGCTGGATTACTCCGGTTCCAGCGACTGGATCGGAGCAGACTGAAGCTTGTGTACCGGAGTTGGTCAGTATACGAAACCGAACTGGCGATTCATCCACACGTGTATCCGCCAAGTCATCACGACATCAAGATATAGTATCGCTCTCATCTGTTAACATAAACGACAATCAGCTACGCGTACTCTCAACACTGCCAGGGTCTTCAAAGAGCAACAATGGCCGAACACATACTGATTACTGGCGCCGGCGGGTTCATCGGACAAGCTCTTGCCACTTCGCTCCTCGAAGATGAAAACGTTCGAAGGCTCATCCTGACAGACGTGCTTCCGCCAAAGATTCCGACCAAAAGCGCGCCCGTCGATATTTCAACCTTTGCTGCCGACCTGACTGACCCGGAAACATGCTCGCGACTGATCACGCCCGAGGTCACCACGATTTATTTGCTACACGGGATTATGTCAGGCCAAGCCGAAGCAGATCTGGAACTCGGACTACGTGTCAATATCGACTCTATGCGATTCATCACAGATGCGATCCGCAAACAGCAAGATCAACGCTCTAAACCCATCCGAGTGGTCTTCCCATCCAGTCTCGCTGTGTTCGGGCCCGCCAAGGAGAATGAAGTCGTGACAGAGAATACAATGCCTCTGCCGCAATCCTCGTACGGAGCAGAGAAATCCATTACAGAAATTCTTCTGAACGACTTTTCTCGACGCGGGCTGCTCGACGCGCGGATCGTGCGGTTGCCGACCATTATTGTGCGGCCTGGAAAGCCCACAGGTGCTGCCTCTTCCTTCTTCTCTGGCATCATTCGCGAGCCGCTTAGTGGGGAGAGAAGTACACTTCCTGTAAGCAGAGACCTCAAGGCTTGGGTCTGTTCATCCCGTACTGTAATACGGAATCTGGTCAAAGCGAAGAACATTCCCGAGACGAAGTTTCAAGGAGCAAGTCGGGTTGTCAATTTGCCTGGAAAGACAATCTCGATAGAGGAGATGTTGAACGGCCTTCGCGTTGTTGGTGGAGACAAGGCTGTGGACCTGGTGCAAGAACGGCACGATGAGAAGGTTTCTAGCATTGTTGGTTCATGGCCGGCGAACTTCGATACCGCGAGAGCGAAGGAGTTGGGTTTTGATGAAGATGTGGAGCTGGAACAAGCTTTTAGAGATTATATCGAAGACTATATGCCTAAAGCCAACGGCGGGAAATAGTGGTGCTCTAAACAGTGCTGCGTGGCACAAGAGTATTCAAGGCCAAGCTGGCCAGCTGAGAGCGGTCCATATGATTGGAGACAGATGAGACTCTTTCACGAATTGAAGGCAGCGAATTGGCAAAGCCAGCCAGCGACCAGTGGCCCGATGGAAGACATCACCGCCGAGAGTCTTTTGGAGACGAAAAGTGGCGTGGAGGATAGGCGGCTCTGGTCAGAAGTGTTGAGCTGCTTGTGACGGCGCGTTGTGGTTGCCCTTCTTGACAGTGAGTCCGTAGTTGCAGCTTTGTTCAACACGAGCCTTCCACAACCGAACCACATTCGCTCTCACTTGCACAAGGCAGCAGGCAGCAACACAGAGAACAAATCAACCAACGTTTCTCACTTCCATCAGCAAGAGTACTGTCTCTTCACTCATCAACCACTGCCAACTCACCAACTCACCAACAAACCCAGGACTCTGCGTTGTGCAGCGTAGCTAAGGCGCTCCGTCTCGACAAGCGATGTAGTTGTGGGGTCAAGTTCGCGAGAGAGCTCGCAATTTGTGCATTTCCCGGGTTTCCATTTTGCTGTCCGCAACTAGAACGGCATGGGAGCTCTCCTCTCGTCCAGCGACAAAATATGCACGCCTTGCAATGAGGAGAAACGTGTGTGTGCATTCCAGCAACAAGATTGGTTCACAGACTTGCCAGAAGTCGTCCAACTTGCATCGATGTGCCAAACAAACCCAATCGTCGATGGAAACATACCCACCAAAACTGCGTATCTGACATGCCCGTTTGGCCCGACTCACAACCGGGCGTGGGCAGCTGCGGTGGATCGCGCAGAAGGGTACATGAGCGCATACCGACACAAAGACCCAGAGACAGTGTGCAAATAGCGTTGCTTGGCGATCGCGACTTCATGTACATGTGTGGGCTTCGGGCATTCGGAATCGTTCGCCGCTTGGGGTACCATGGTCCTTTCCGACGTGACGCTGTCGAGCATTGGCTTGACGAAGTCGGCTGCCTTGATGGATACGTTCTTTCGCCGCTGAGCGACCTTTACCCCGACGTCAGGTACTCGGATTATGCCGGCATCAGTGGCAAGGTTGTCGTGCTTCCACCTAGCCACAAATGTCCACGGGATGGTTGCAACGCCTGCCACAGTGAGTTCCAGGTCCGTTTCGTCCCTCAAGTCTGGCTCGGACGACTTACTGGCGAAATGCTTGCGAGGCTCAGCATCAGTGGCAAGCCAGAATACTCGTATTTGGACAGTCAAACCTCCTGCATCAACCCATTGCATGCTCTATACGAGCTAAGGATTACAAATGCCGCCCGGACGCAATGCACTCGTGTGGGAAATTGCCGCGGTCATGGAAATCAGCCTGATTGCCTCATGCAGTACGCTTTCGAGCTCGACTTTGAAGAGAGCCACCACGAGATGGTCGAGCAATATAGCAGAGACATTCTCATTCCTGCTGTGTGTCCCGAAGACGGCTGCAATGCAGAGATCGTTCGGCCCAAGATGCTCGATCATTTTGTCTAGGTCCACAACATCAAGCCGCCCAAAAGCCTTGCGAATGCTGCCTGTCACGTCGACTGTCCAGACCCGGTATGTGCTTTTCACTGGCACTTAAACTCCATGGGCAACAATGGGGGACGAAACAGGTGTTGGGAGGCAATGATGCAAGAGCCGGAAGTCATGATGCATTTTGCCATGTTTTTTTTTTCTTTTTGAAAAGGAACTCGGTAAATGCGGCGCCGGCTGGAATCATCACCTCATGAGCGGCTCACGCAAGAACCACGGCTTCTTCGATGTTGCGAGTCAATATCGGGTTGAGCCGACTGACTGCATCCCCTGTTCCCCCTCACCAACGGAGTGAACGAGTTTCTCGAGCATATCATGCTGGAACGAGGTGTTCTGACCGACCTCAATCTTTTCTTCAAGAACATGCACTTCACTGCAGCCACAAGAAACTACCAAGACTACAAGTTGCCATTCAACAAAGCTGTGCGCAAGAGATCAGAAGCGCTTGTGAACTCTCGCTCAGGGGCCGGGGGAAAAATTCAAGTGCTGGAAGATGAGGAGAGCGAAGGAGATGATGCAGACCCGGATGCCATGGGCGTCGCGGCAGCGGGCGACCCCAATCACGAGAAGTAGGACTGTGGATGGACATGCGTCTCATCACAAAGAGCGTTCGTGTGTCAAGGCATCGATGTGAGCATACGGGTACATAGTAAATCGCGAGCAACCATTTGGACTTCATCAGCATGACCAATTCCAATAACGCTTAGGGCCCGTCGAATCCACGTTGAAAGGAGTCGGAGCAAACAAGCTAAGGTGGAGCCGATTAAAAGCCATGAGGCGAATGACTGGGGCTACTCCTTGCTGAAGCGTAGAGATCGCGCCTTCATGTCCCTTGCGCAAGAGCCACACGAGTGATCATCTAATAGACGGAAGGTGAATTGCAGCGAGTTGTTCGCCAGCGATGCGTGTCTGGGTTTGGCGCCACACTCTGATGTTTAGAGGTAACTCACGTCCGGCAATGGCTTATGGTTTTACCTTGACGGCGATGAGGCGAGCAATGAGCAGTCGATAGGCACACGTAGACTCACTGCAACGGACGAAACAATGATCTAAACGAGTCACGATGCGAAGGCCACAAGTCCGCTGCAGGTGATTCGATATTGGCCGCTGGTCAAAAGTTACCCTTTTCAGAATCCGCTTGTCCTTCCGCGATGCCAACGAAGCTTAATGGCATAAGCTGGAGCAGTACTTACTTGGTGACCAGCATTGAAGCGTGAGCCACCATGATCAACAATCCATCATCGAATAATCTACCTACAAGCTGTTCACAACCTCTGGGTTCAGCTGCACATATTTTATCCCTTGCCTCCAAAACGTAAAAGCAATGTGCACCACTCCATCCTCGCCCAACACCATACTCGGATAGCTCAATTCTCGATTGAGCTTCTGTTCACTGTTGTTCGTCATGCAATATCCATCACCCTCCTCCAAGATTCTGTGCTTCCACGATTTTCCGTCGTCGTCACTCCATCCGAGACACAAAGGAGCTCTTGGCGCGCCCCAGAATGCCTCTTTGCCGGCATGTTTGCTTGCTTGGTTCGATCGAACATCGTCTGCAGCTGCGATATCGTCATACAATCCTTCTCTTCGACCTTGTGCATTGAGGCGGGAGGAGTGGTTGTAGACGGCGAGCACTCGTCCTGATGGCAGGACGTCGAAGCAGATTCCAGCGTTTGGGTTGGGCAGCGTTGTTGGAACGGGCTCAGACCAATCGATACCGTTCGAAGAAATCGCTTTGTAGATAAAATCGGCCCATCTACTGCGGAACAAGGCAACATAGCTTTTATCCTTGAGTTGCTTGATCTCCATGTGTACTGCGCCAAAGCTGTTGGGCACTTCTTTCTCGGTCCAGGTCTTGCCTTGGTCCTGGGAGACGCGGATGGCTGATATATCATCGTTGCCGACCCATCGTTCGCCTGGTTCCGAACGACATCTGAACGTTGGCACGACCCACGAGCCATTCTCGAGAATGACGACAGGCTGTCGAATAAATGTTCCAGGTTCGGTAAAGAGCGCCTCTGGCTCGCTCCATGTATAGCCATTATCAAGCGAGACTTGCTTCTTGACGAAAGCGGAGTCTTGATCACCAAGGTGTTGGGATGTGTACAGCAACCAGACCTCGCCAGATGGAGTCTGGAACAAAACAGGATTCTGCTCACTTCTCGTGGTATCGAATGTGACTTTCCTGGCTTTCGTCCAGGACGTTGAGCTTATTGATCGACGAGAGAGATAAATGCTTATGTCTGGTTTGCCTTCTTGTGTGCCTCCAAACCAAGCGCAGAGCATCTCGCCATTATCCAGGATCAAGAGATTGGAAGCGTGGCATTGCGGTGTCGCTGCCGGAATGAAGCATTCTGTGTGTTGTACCGGATGCGACTTCGGTGTTAGAACGAAGTTCTCAAAATCGGGTGCTGGTTCCTCGAATATTGCTGCCATCTTGGTTGCCTGTTCAATGAAGCAGAGGTACTCGACACTGAGTTATCGGATAGCTTGAGTGAGGACGTTGGTAACCAGGGTCGACGTTAACTTTCACTTTCACCAGCACCGATCAGTGTGAATAGTGTGCTCGGCGACCTTCAGCCGCCCGGGGGAGAGTCGATTGTCTCGAAGCCGCTTCTCGGTCCATGCCGTACGTACTCGGAACCTCCTCTCCGACACAAAACCCACGTGGAGGTCTCTCCACACTTCGCCTAACACACGTTGTGGGGTAACCTGGAGTTGCGGAGTGACTGTTTCCGCGTGTTTATATCTTGGCCTGGCGCCCTTGGGGTCTCTAAGCTTTTCTTGGGCGCATCTGCCACGGATTCCCAAGCACACGAAGACTTGGCTTGAGTGCTCGACAAGATGGCTGGCGGAACGAGCATTTGGGCCAGCAAAGAGGCCAGGACTGATCCAAAAGCAATCTTCAACGGCCGACTCCTCTACCTCTTAGTGACGCTCGCGTGGGCGGGCTGCTTCTATGGCTTCGATTCGGGAAATATAGGCGGGATCCTTACGCTGCCTTCATTCGAGAATGCATTCGGACTCAGCGGGCTATCTCAAGAGGCGGTCGATGCAAAAAGCGTATGCTTCCAGTCGTGCTTGTATTCAGAATTGCGCTGATATCTCCTCAGGGAACCATCGCTGCTATGCTTGCAGCAGGAGTGAGTTGGCCAAGGGCATCAACCATGGGTAGCAAAACTGACCTCCGTTGTAGGGCTCTGCTGGAGCGCTTTGCGCCTGGCCTACATCTGATTTCCTGGGTCGCAAATGGTCCGTTTTCCTCTGGGGCATCGTCTTTCTCATCGGTGCTGTCATGCAAATGATCGCCGACTATGACGTGCTCCTAGCCGGACGGTTCATCGGTGGTATGGGCGTCGGAGCGAGTTCGATGTTAAGGTGCGTTTAGTCGCTAGAAGGCTTCTTCAATGCGCGAAAACTTGTCTCCGTTATCGTCGTACCTGCCGCTGACCACTTTTGAAAGTCCGCAATTTCTGGCTGAAAACGCACCGAAAAGCGTCCGTGGGTCCATGACAGCAACGTACAACCTCATGATCGTCTTCTCGCTTGCCTTAGCGTTTTGGATAAACTACTCTGTCAGCTTGTGGCACAATGCAGAGCATAATGATACACAGTGGAGACTCGCGATGGGTATCCAGCTGATTCCAGGAGCACTCATGTGTCTTATGATCCCATTCATTCCAGAAACACCTCGCTACTTGATCAACCGCGGGAAGTCTGAACAAGGGCTGAAGAACCTGACAGCTTTGCGGAAGCTGCCTGCCGACCATCCATATGTCCAGACAGAATACCAGGAGATCGAAGCACAAGTGCGCTTCGAGCAAGAGGTATCCAGCGCCCGGCGTTTTCCAAGGTATTCAATCCCAAGCTAATATGCTGCAGGCTCACCAAGGACACAACGTTTGGACTATCATCCAGGACATATATGGCAATAGGGCAAACGCCCAACGTTTTTTCCTTGCCGTCTCGCTGTTCCTTTTCCACAAGTTCACTGGAACCGACAGTTTGAATTGTACGTATGAGGACTCTCCTTTCCCCGGACACGTTGAGATTTTCGAGAGAGTATCCGCTGATGCAGTTGTGCCTGACTCCAGATTACGCTCCTTCCATATTCAAGCTTATTGGGGTGAAGGGCAACAGCAATACACTGCTAACCACCGTAAGTTGTGCTCCGTATATGGTCTCTCAACGAGTAGCTCACCGGTTTCCAGGGTGTGTACGGGATTGTGAAGTTCGTTACCACAATCTTTTATGTGGCATATCTCGTCGAGTAAGTCGTACCGTTGTCGTAGATAGAAGCTAAGCAATACTGACATTGAATCAGTCGCATCGGTCGCCGACTGCCGCTCATAATAGGTGCAAGCCTTCAGGCCACTGCAATGTTGTACCTGGCATTGTACATAAAGTACGCAGGCGGCAACGCCAGTGAGGACGCCGTCGGAGGCACGCCGGCAGGTGGAATTGTCGGCATCGTCTTCATTTACATCTATGCCTTTGGCTGGAGTTTCGGCCACTCTGTTGCATGCTACGTCGTTGCGGCGGAGATCTTCCCGACGAGGATCAGATCTTTCTGCATGTCCTTTTGCTTCTTCATTAACTGGATAGTGGACTATGGCATCACAAAGGCTACTCCAGTGATGCTGTCCGAGATGGGCTGGTAAGTACTTCCTTACGCAGGCATAAATATCCAGAAGAACTGACAAGGCGCGCAGGGGGACCTTCCTTCTCTACTCCATGTTGACTTACGGCGGAGTGGTGTTCATATTCTTCTGCCTCCCGGAGATGAAGGGTCGTTCAATAGAGTCGATGGACGATCTCTTTTCGAGACCTCTGTACACCATGTGGCGGCATGCTTACCCAACGGAGGAAGAAAAGATCCGGCACGACGTTCAAGACATGATCCATGCTGGCAAGCTGGAGCGTGGCGACTCCACTGTCGACAAGGGTGGAGCTGCAGTCCACATAGAAACCGCATCAGATCGATAGATGGTATAGAGCCTCCCAATTCCAAGCGCAGTATCTCTGGCGTTTCTGACAAGAGTGTTTGTTACCAGGCGTGCGTGAGGACCTAAGCCCGGCAACTCTGTCCTGGCTGTTCTGCAGAGTTCGTGCCTTTTTGGACTGGAAGATTCATAATCACGGCACGAGCTTTTTGCAGCCGTGCTCGCAGTCGCCCGTCTAAGCTGCCGCACCATCCGTATGTGCACTCGCTGGCTCACCTCCTGAAGGACATTTGAGCGCAAGATCAGCATTCCGCGCACGCGGGACATGGTCGTTTAGTAGCCTCGTGGCGACGACCTGTGATGCGGGGAGATGCAGCTCGAATGCAGTGCGCCTGCGCGACCATCCTGGTGAAGCCGAAAGAGGTGCGATCGTTGTGAAGACGTGCCGTGAATTCCAGGTCTTCCAGATTCGCAGATTTGCCCACCAATGAGAGCCAAGCGGCAGCCCCCAAATTGCTTCTACCCCTCGCGCCTTTGGGGGCAATATGGGTCTTCTTCTGCAGTCTCAGTGTCGTACAGGCCCCGGGGCAGATCAAGCAATCCAGCAGGTCTGGAGCGCCGGCTCGCAGTATATGAAAGGCTCATGATGCCGACTCTTCTGGACGTCGCTCCACCTCCACCTCCCACCCTATCGTGGTCAGCATGTTGCCAAAAACTCTGCTCCTAGTGCTGCAAGCACTGAGTGTCACCGCGACCTGGACAGCGTACAAGGAGTACCTCGATAGCCTGCCAAAGAAGCTTTCCAAGAGACCAAGTCCAAGCCCACGACCGAAGATCAGCTTCGATAGCGTGCAGCCTTATCGACCTCTGCCGAGCGCTGGCAAAAGAAAAAAGACTTGCTATGTCAAGAGTCACGATGACCTGAAGACGGATGATTCGCAATATATTCTAGACGCGCTGAAAAAGTGCAATCATGGAGGACATGTGGTGTTTCCCCAAGGAACGACCTACGTCATCGGGCAGGCGTTGGACTTGACATTTTTGGATCAAGTCGACCTCGGTGCGTTTCAGCGATCTTTGCTCTGCTGATAGACTGCATTCATGCTGACTGTTGCATGCCATTAGATATCCAAGGCTACATACAGTTCACCAATGACACCGACTACTGGCAAGCACAATCCTTCAAGCAAGTCTTCCAAAATGCCACCACATTTTTCGAACTCGGAGGTCAGGATGTCTTCGTCTATGGTGGAGGCATGCTCGATGGCAACGGACAGGTTTGGTACGATCTGTACGCAGCAGATCCTCTTATCCTCAGGCCGATCATTTTCGGCACCGTTGGACTGAATTCCGGCATCATCTCCAATCTTAATTTGAGATATTCTCCGCAGTGGTACAATTTCGTGGCGAACAGCACGGATGTTGTATTTGATGGTCTTACGATCAGCGGGTATAGCCAGAGCTCGCAAGAGGCGAAGAATACCGATGGGTGGGATACGTATGTCAGAATCATTCAGTCGAACTTTTCCAGCAGCTAACATTTGGCCAGGTACCGCTCTTCCAACGTCGTCATTCAGAATTCCGTTATAAACAACGGAGACGATTGCGTGTCCTTTAAACCCAACAGCACCGAGATTCTGGTCCAAAATCTGTACTGTAATGGCTCTCACGGCATCTCAGTCGGCTCCCTTGGCCAATACACCGGAGAAGTCGATATTGTGGAAGACATCATGGTCGCCAACATCAGCATGTACAACGCATCAGACGGAGCTCGTATCAAAGTCTGGCCTGGTGCTTCTGCAGCCATGTCCGTTGATCTCCAAGGCGGCGGAGGTCTTGGCCGTGTCAACAGAGTCACGTACAAGGACATGTACATTGAGAACGTCGACTACGCCGTTGAGGTTACACAATGCTACGGGCAGAAGAATCTGACTCTGTGCAATGCTTTCCCGAGCAACCTCACCATCTCTGGGATCGACATCAGCGGCATACACGGAAAGACAAGCAAGAAATACAACCCATATAGCGGATATGTGGTTTGCAGCTCGCCGAATGTGTGCAGCAATATCGGCTTGACAGATATAGATGTTGTGTCGCCGGCTGGAGCGAAGAATTCGTTCCGATGCGGGAATGTGGATGAGAGTCTCCTGCAAGGAATCAATTGTACAGAGCTGAGCTTTTAAGAAAGCGGTCTATGAGAGACTCCAATTCTCGATGTTAGTCTTCGTCCGAGGATATGGTTAGCATTGGATTAGTCCCAGCTAAAAATGCCTCCTGTAAATGTACAACTTCGTTTACAGTCCTTGCTTACAACTCCAGGTGTCTGCACCTGATGCGTAACACTGTTGCTCTGCTTCTCGCCTCTGGGGTTCTGCCTGGGGCCGTATGCCGGACCTTCCATCGCATCACAAGCCGTCCTGGTGACTTGAGCGCGCTCTACTCATCACTATCTTGAGTCTTGAATTTTTCCTTTCAATTTGGTTGAGGCATGTTCAGGTCGATGAACTTCTTGCCATCTTCACTCGCGAGCGGCGCAGTCGCTTGATCAATGACCTCTCCGGAGCCTGATAAGATCTCTGGCTTAATATTCGCTGTTACATGAGGTGTTCTGATTGTCAACACTCACTAGCAAGAATACCCAGCTGGCGCTTGGAAGGGGTGGCCTTGTCTGGCTCTGGGAAGGTCGATAGTAGTTCGGGTACCGGACGCGTGCCTGCAAAAGGTCAGTCGGTGTACAAACACTCACCTTTTACTTTGATTGGGCCCTCTATCAGTCTGAACACATCACAGTATCGAGCTTTGGGGCTCATTACACTATAGTTCGCTGCACTGTGAGTTCAACGGCGGTCGTGAAAGCACTTACGTGGAGTTTCGATCGAAGGCTTGAATGCGGCTGGCTTCGCGGAATCTGGTACGGCTTCATCCACAGCGTGTGCGCTCCTGACCCTCAACTTGACTGTCCCATTATACTCGCGGGTCAGCGCTCTGCGCTGCTGAGAGAAGCGCCATACAGCATTGCAGTACTCACTATTGTAGCCAGTTTCGACAAAACCAGGAACGCCTGTGGGAAGAGCGAATACGAGAGAAGCGCATAGCGCAAAGAAAGTAAGGAGATTGCTGGTCTTCATGATGAGCACAATTCGAATGAGTGACTGTGGTAAGAATGCGAGAACAAAAATGGAAAATAGAGATGTGACAATGTTTCTGCGGAGCGGCAGCCAGGTCTTATATGTATAATGCAAGGGGCTGGTCGTCCTTTACCATGGTGAACATCTTTGTTGGGGTAATGCCAAAAAGCTGGTTCGGCAGCTTCGGGGAGAGAATTGTGCCGCCGGACGGGCACATTGAAGCACATCGCGATTATACAGGCCTCGCTCCTCTTGCATTACTGCTGCTCGGGAAACTCGATTTCCGTCATCCATTTGGTGTTGATTTGATGATGATAGAGCTGCAGCAGCAATCTCGGGAGCCGTTCAATGTCTTGGAGTCAAAACCGATTTGTATGCAGTGTAGGAAGAGCCTGCAAGATGCCGTGCCGACCCAAGTTCTGCTTGTGATGTGACCTTCAATACTTTGAGGCATTACTTTCTTGCGATACGATGGAAGTGGAGGTCTTCACATGATGAGAGATGAAGGATGAACAAGTGAAGTGTAAAGCACGTCCATCCCTTGCGCCTGCCGGCTCCGAAATTCCTGCCTAAGGCGGGAACTATTCTTCGGCAAGCCAATCCCCCTGAACCATGCGAATCCATACCAAAAGACCAGAGTTCCGCAGCTGAGGCGCTTCTTGTGACCATGACAAGAATGCCGTTTCAATGTCCGCTCTTTTCCTTCGCGTGCACCGCTTGCTTCTGCTTCCTACCTTGATTGCGACATTATACCTTTACTTCTATCCCATTGTCCACCAATGCAGCTTTCCCAGCAACGCCAGCACCGGCCAGCCAGCGCCCTTTCGACTTCTCGCATTCGGTGATCCGCAGTTGGAGGGCGATACCAGTTTGCCTGATCATGGACACACAGAACTCTTCCCCAGCATACGACGCATCATCGACAGTATACAGAAGCATGGCATCGGACAGGCTACGACCAGTTTGAGTAGTGAGAGCAGGAGACTGTGGCATGAGGATTTGCCGACGGCTTTTAGGACATATCATAAGAAGTTGGATCTTTGGGGCAATGATCGTTATTTGGCGCATATCTACAGGACTATCAAAAGGGATACAGACCCGACCCATGTCGTAGTGCTGGGAGATTTATTGGGCAGTCAATGGATAAGTGACGACGAGTTTGGACGAAGAGCAGAACGCTTTTGGAATGTCGTCTTCACAGGCGCGGTGAAAGTGCCCAGTCATGTTGCAGAATTCAAAGATTCTCCCGCAGAGGCGCTAGGCAAGGACAAGAGCTGGAAGAACAGGATCATTGCCGTGGCAGGCAATCACGACATTGGCTATGCCGGCGATATCGATTTCGAACGCATCGAGCGTTTCGAGAAAGCATTCGGTCGTGTCAACTACGAAATTCCCTTCTTCCTCAACGATACCTCTACCGTGGACACCACAACCGGGAAACCCTCCACTCCCAACCTGCGACTCATGATCCTCAACTCCATGAACCTCGACGAGCCCGCATCCAATTATGATCTCCATCAAGACAGCAACAATCATCTGAATCAGCGTCTCTACTGGGAAATTCCGCAGGACCCTACAACGGCCACCATCCTCCTCACGCACATCCCTCTCTATAAACCGGCTGGGATCTGCACAGACGGGCCATTTTTCGACTACTTCCCTCAAGAGCACGACTCGTTCTTCTCCGGCGGCATCAAAGAGCAAAACCATCTCAGCGAAGCCGTCAGCACCAGACTTTTGGAAGGCATTGTAGGACCCGAACGCACCAGGAAATCCATCATTCTCAATGGTCACGATCATGCGGGTTGCGATACGTACCATTCGCGAACCATTATTGAGGACATTCCGCCTCCGCCTGAACCGCGACCCAACATGGAATATGAGGACGGGGAGAGCGAGAACGACGATGGCGAAGCAGGCTCTCGACCAGAACGCAAACCCCGTGAAGCTCGGGATGAATCTCCACGCCCGCCACCTTATGTGCCTGAGAAATGGATGATTCAGAAATATCCGGATGCCAAGAAAAGTAGGATGAAGAATGCGAATCTGACGGGCGTGCGAGAGGTCACAGTGAGGAGTATGATGGGCGAATTTGGCGGCAATGCAGGTCTGCTGAGTGCATGGTGGGATCAGGAGAAGCAGGAGTGGAAGTTTGAGTATGAGAGTTGCCAGGCTGGTGTGCAGCACATTTGGTGGGCTGTGCACGTGGCGGATCTGATCACGCTTGGATTAGGCGCGTTTGGTGCATTGCTGGCTGTTGTTGGTGGAGGAGCAGGTGGGCAAGGCAAGGCCGCTGCAGGCAAAAAGAAGAAGAATAAGAAGAAGGGAAAGAAGAAGGAGCAGTGAGATTGCGTGCAAACATGAACACCGGCGTTGCGATGACCATACCGTATGTACATATAGACACAGCCTAATGCATATCTGGAACATGTTGATGATAACCACTTTGCGACAGATTCGGCCTCGCGTTGCAAATTTCCATCAATGAATGCGCCAAGTCGGTGGCAAGCTTGCAGCCACTTTGTATTGGAATAGACTGTTGCCGCTCACTACTTCACTGAACTGGTGCTTGCGTTGACCCTTCCCTCAGCACCTCATCAATAGTTCGTACAAAATACTCCGGAGCACTAATGAACGGGCAATGCGAAGTATCCATCTTCGCGATCCTCATTTCATAATCCTCTGCCATTTTAATTTGCCACTCCAGCGGGTTTGCTTTGTCTTTCGTAGTCACTACGTGGGTCAAATCACATTTCCGCCAAGCTTCGGAGCTGAGAACGGGCGTCTCGATGACTTTTTGAAATGTGAGGGCTTCGACGAATGGTCGTGCGTCTTCTCTGCTCATATCATCATATAATTGATAGCCGTCGTCGCACCAGAAGTACCCAGCGTCCAGGTCGAGTCGGAGGAAGCCGCCTTGAGCCAGATGAGCTACGATGGGCGTCCAGTCGAGGACTGAGGCGAGGTATATGATTCGGAGGCGTTCAGTCGCTGAAGAATGTGTGGCGAGAGCGCGATTGACTGCTTCTGTGCCGAGGAAGCCAGAAGCTGAGTGGAAGATGACTGCAACGCGCTGATGAGGGCGCTCCAGTTGAGTCGTGATCGCTTGTGAGATCTTGGAGATGTTTTGTTCTAGTGTGCTGCCGCTGTCGCCTGCCGCTGCCAGTGGGAGAGGCACAATGTCGTAGCCAGCATCTTTGAAGAATGGGATTGATGGCTGGCAGTGGAAGTCAACGTGCCAGGCGCCAGGAACGAGGATGATACTCCAGTGGTGTGGATCGTGGGGCATGTTCAAAGCTATTAGTGCGCGTGAAAAAGACTTGCAAAGCTCGAGCAACAGCGCGATGGCAAATGGGAGCTGGACTGGCGTTGCTGTCGGGACGCTCATCCAAAGCCTTTCAGTCGCCGACTGTCAGGACTCCCGCAGCCAGGCATGAGCAAGCACAGCACGAGGAGGACGTCTCTCCAGCGATGATGTTGAGATTTCAGAGCGAGATTTGTCCGGAAGTTTGTTGGCTGCAGTGTTGCTGTCCTGGTCTCGATCTCTCGTAAGCCGCGTGCTTGCTTCTAGATTCACATACGATTGCCAAAGTGGTGACGATATGTTAGAAGAGAATGAATTGAAAGGTGCCCGTCAACGAAGCTCGTGCTCTTCCCGATACGGTCAATGCTGGGGATGTGCGTTGATGGTTGGCATTATTGTCGAGGCGATGGTATCCTTGACGACCAGCACGCCAGCTGCGTACAATATGGAAAAGCAGTCCCGCAGGTGAGCGAGTGGGACGACGGCGTTCGAGAGCCATTCTTGTTGCAGGGCGAATTGAATCATGATGGGCTGTGCAGATGAGTGCTTTGGAAGTGTGCAGTGTTATATGGCCATGGCTTCGGAACCCGTGGCTGACGTGGGCTGGTTATATCGCTGCAGAGCTGTACGGGAGACTACATGGGAGGCGGGCAATGTTCTGCTCAGGTGAGTGCATGATTGTTCTCTTCATGAGTGGGCGAGAAGGAGGCTCTGACTTTCCGACGTGCAGGAGTTTGGCAAGTCTCGCGGGGACCAGGGTCGACACTGCCGCCGCTCGCCATCTGCCGCGTCGCCCAAACAGGCAGCGAGCGGAGTTTCCTCCTGAGCGCAGTTGTACAGGAAGACATGTAGTGGCTGCGCGCGTGAAGCGGACCACGGCGCCGAGGAGAGCAGCGCCACACGTCCAGCTGGTGTGTACAAGACGGCACGCGGAGGGATGATTGTCGCGCAGGAGATGAAGATGTTGCGCGCACTAGGCGACTGTTAAGCTTCCAGGGGCTCCAGCGACCACCGACCACTCGTTTTGGCGCGGGCCTGTGATTGACCTGTGTTTCACCACCACCGCCGCTCCACTGCCCTTCTGCTTCGTGCTGTGTTTCGCCAACGCGTGTGCGTGTAGACGGTCTCCATTCATTCGGCCGCTGCACCAACCCACTCATTCCACCTTTCCTTCGTTCTTTGTTCGTGCACAGCCGGCGGCATTGAAGCAGACGACGGGGAGGGCCATTGATATTGCATTATCGACATACGCCTGCTAATCACATAGCGCGAACCACATCCTTGCACGCGGCACGGGGCTCTGCTGGTCCAGAGCTCATACCCATACACAGAGGAGATCGGAGGAGGATAGCGGAGAAGAGAACAGCCAACGAACACAACACGTCCTCAGTCCGCGAGGAGGAGGAGGATGGAGAGCACAACGGCGGCAGCGGAAAAGGTGCCCGCCGTGCCCACCACCGCCGCCGGAGATGAGCAGGAGGCTGCGCTTGCAACGGCTGGACCAACACTTGCAGCAACAATAGCACCTCCCAAGCAGGATGTGCAGGACAATGAGGAGCAGCAGGAGGGGGAGGATTCGGACGAGGGAGAGAGTGACATCGACGAGCACAGCCGGCCAGGCAGCCCGCACAGCATCACCGTGTCAATAGCGAGCAGCATTGACAGCGACAGCGTGTCCACGCCAACCCAGGAGCTCGCCAAACCCGTCTTCATCGAGACCGTCACGCTGCACCACGAGCCCCTGGACGATCGTGCTTTGTCAACTTCTCCTCAGCCCGAGACGCCCACGGGCCCGCGAACGCCGACGACGCCCCATGATCCGACGCGCGACTCCATGGCTAGCTTCGCCCTGTCTGACACCAGCATGGACTGGAACAACCTGAGCACCGACACCATCGACGACGTGCTGGCCACGCCAAGAGTCAATGGCTCTCGCCGACACCTGCGCAAAGTCAGCAGCCTCGACATCCTGCAGAACAAGTTTGCCGACCTAGACAGGCCCAGCACACTCTTTGACACCGACAAGGACGACGACTCTGCCGCCGCTCCGCCCATGTCTGCCATCGAGCTCGGCCAGACAGACAAAGACCTGCAGGGCTGGCAGCAGAGGGAGCACCAGCACGAGCAACCCGTGGCACGTCGAGCGAGCAATGCCACCATTGACACCATCGACATGCTGGACCAGCCCTCCCTCACCCCGGTCACGCCGATGAGCAGGACCAGCAGCATTGGCACACGCGACTCTGACAGCTCAGGGAGTGTGCAGGTGGATTGGCAAAAACTTGACAAGAATGAAGAGCAGGAGAAAGAGGACAAAGCGACACAGGAGGGCGCCGAGGACGATGCAACCGCATTCCTGCTGGCGCGACTCGAGCAGGAGAATGCAAAGTTCGCCGCAGACCCCAAGGCTTCCGCGAGCAAGCCTATACGCCGGAAGACGCGAGCCTACAGTCGACCTCCAAGCATGGCGCAGCTGAAGAAGCTCGTTTCTGCGAGCGATGCGCCTTCAATCCGATATAGCCTCGCGTCCGATACTGGGTTTCCGCCTTCGCCTCAAGAAACACCACCCATGACGGAGCTGGAGTTCTGGGTCGCACTCGTGCAGGACTACCCAAGCACTGCTGCCCGCCTGCCCACATTAACCACATCGAAGATCAGATCGGGCGTGCCACCGCCGTTGCGAGGCGTGGTATGGTCGTCCATGGCAGGCGCAAGAGATCGCGATCTGGAAGATGCGTACGAGCGGCTCTTGCACGAGAAGAGCTCCTACGAAGGCATAATCAATAAAGACGTGGGGCGCAGCTTTCCTGGAGTCGAACTGTTCCGTGACGCAGATGGCGAAGGCCAGAAGATGCTAGGGCGAGTGTTGAAGTGCTTCTCGCTTCACGACAAGGACATTGGCTATTGCCAGGGCCTAGGCTTCTTGGTAGGACCGCTGCTCATGAATATGGGCGAGCGGGATGCCTTTTGTGTGCTTGTTCGGTGAGTGTGTCCGCATGGTGCGCGCGCCTGCTGGCTTCGCTAACTTCACTTTAGGCTCATGGACCACTTCTCACTGCGTGCTTCGTTCCTGCCATCTCTTTCGGGCCTGCATATGCGCATTTACCAATTCTCCGCTCTTTTGAAACAGCATCACCCCAAACTCCAAGAACACCTGGCCAAGCATGGCATCGAGCCAGCGTACTTGTCCCAGTGGTTCTTGTCATGCTTTGCCGTCTCCTGTCCGCTGAGCATGCTTTTCCGCATTTACGATGTCATCTTCGCCGAGGGCGCCAACGAGACCGTTATGAGAGTGGCGCTTGCTCTGATGAGGCGACACGAGGAGCGAATGCTTGCCACGGAGGAATTCGAGGAAGTTATGAGCCTGCTGCTGGGACGTGAGATGTGGGACTGCTATGGCGGTGACGCGGACGAGCTGGTAGACGACTTCACCTCTCTCGGAGACATTGTTACCCACGCACGGCTCGCGGAACTGGAGAAAGAGTTTGAGAAGCAGTCCGCTGAAGCCGTGGGCCAGAGTGCTGGCTTCTTGCCCACTGTGCAGGCCGCAGCATCAGGATTCTTGGGACGACTCTGGGCTCCTGGCCACGCTTCCACCCCCAGCAAGCCTGTCACCAATCATACGCACAACGCAAGCACCACCACATTGTCACCTGAGACGGCTGACAGGGCTCAGGCACGGCCTGGCTTCTTCGGCAGACCTGGGTCATTCCTGAGGCGCACTCCGAGCAAACAAGACCTGACAGACGCACATGATAGCTCCAGCAGCGGCGACAGTGCTTCTACTAATGGCTCAAGCGCCGTCAGTCTGGCTTCCACAATCATCACAGAGCCAGATCCTCGTAATGACGTTCGGGAAAGCGTAGCTGACAATATGAGCACGAAATCCAAAGCAGATTCGCTGTACCCACAGACCTCATCTATGTTGGTCTCCCAGCAGCGTGACTTGCAGGCCCAGATCGAGGATCTGCTTTTGGCCATGGGCGAGATGCAACGCGAACAAGCACAGCTCGCGGCTATGCTGCAGAAGGAGCGAGAGGATCGGAGCGAGGATCACAGAATAATGAGGCAGATGGTCACCAAACTTCGCAAGGACAAGGAAGATCGAAGAAGAACAATGCCGCCTCCACCCAAGAAGCTATCTCCACTGGAAGTGCCACTACCCAACAGTCGGCCGCTGAGCGTCGGAGACTGGACCGAAGTGCAAATTGAAGGAGTCGAGAGCGCGACACCAGAAAAGGACGAGATGGAGGATCTTGTTCAGCAAGCACAAGAGCGACTGCAGACCAATGTCCGGTTTTCTGTGGGCTTGGAAACCAAAGCGCACCTGCGAAGCATGCTTGCCCGGACTCGCGAGCAGTTAGCCGCAGCTGAAGCGCAAGCACAAGATCTTGCCTTGCGGCTCGAAGCATCGCAGACTGCGATTTCTGCCGTACAGGACGAGAGCGACGATCTGCGAGCGGAGGTGAAGGAGTTGAGGATCAGGGTGGCTGATGAGTTCAAGTCGCGGCAGAAACTCGAACACAAAATCAGCGAGCTCAGCGCTCAAGCACGATCCATCGAGCGCAAGGAACGAATGGTGAGGGCGGAGAGCTTGCAACAGGTGCCAACCTTGGGCAACTCTTCCGACGTTCGCAGCAGGACTGCCAGCTCTCACAGCGTGCCAGGTGGACTTCGCGAGCTAAAACTTGGCCGACGCGAGTCCAGCTCATCTGTACAGAGTGTGCGACATTCAATCATGCGCAACACGTCGCCAATCGCAACAGACCTCGCTGCTCCGACTTTGCGAACGGAGCTTGCATCACCAGAAGGCTCAACCGGTGCTTCACCCTCGGATGTGATCTCTCCTGCTACAGATGCATCTGCTGGCGAACAACTGAGTGCACCGGCAGCTCGACGAGGCTTCTCGAAACGAACATCGTCACTTGCCACGCAAGATGTCTTTGCCACGAGACAACACGAGGCTGTGCCTGAAGAAGCGCTGCTGGTCGAGCTAGTCAATGCAAAGACAGCTGAGGCACAAGCTTTACAAGAACTCGACGAAGTCAAGAAGGCACTCTCCGTCTCGAAACGAAAGCAAGAAGAGATGATGGCCCGCATGCAAGCAGAGATTGACGCTGCAAAGGCCGAAGCCAAACTCGCGGCCGACAAAGCTGAAGCATCTAGCAAAGTTGGTGAGCAAGATACCACAGGCACATCTACGCTGGCCGCCGCAACGCAGATCTTCTCGTTGCCGACCACGCCTTTCAGCAATCCTCTAGCTAGCGTGGCGTCCTCTGGAAAGAACACGCCCGCGAGCACAACACCGTCTGACGAGAAGTCCGACGAACTTCACGTGGCCAAGAAGCCAGAAGCCCCTACACCAGGTGGCTGGTTCTGGCAGCGGCGAACAGCATCCAAGAGCTCCAATGTGAGCCCGGCTGCGGAAGAGCCGAAGTGATTTGTTTCTCGAAGGCAGACATGCCTGATAAACCTTTCTACTTTCAGCTTCGAAGAAATGTAATGTCTTGATGTGGAAAATTTTTGGGACTTTTTTGGGCGTGCCATGACGAATGGCTTTGTGCATAGTAGGCGAAGAGGCAGTCGCTGAACCAACTTCAGTTTGAGCTGTTAGTGTGTAGCATAGTGTATGAACCAACAAGACGTGTTGTATCGTGAGATCCTTCTGCGAGCTGTTAAAGGTGTTTCCATCTAGGTGCCAGTTTCCACGCATCCAGATCGAGGGTGCATCATAATGTGTACGCGATGGCACAGACAGTTTGACACGACAAGAACATGGAAGACGCCTTTACAGATTTGTGAAATGATGCAGCGAGGCAGCAAAGGTGGAAGAGACTATTGTATTTAGGTCAATATATGGCAAGAGATGCTGGTGTCATTCATTCATCGCTGAATAGGCAAGAGTATCCTCAGAGCCTAACTTTTCGAGGCGAAGAATTGGAATTGTAACGGAGAGCCGCTAAGGCGCGCAACTCACAACGGTTGTCCCCTTCCCTCACTCACTCACTCACTCACTGCCACACGCAAACCATCCCGCTCCGGTCTGCACTAATCACCATTCCAAACGGTCTCTCCAGCATTTTCACGTCCGTGATAAGATCCAAATGCCCTCTCATCAGATTCTGACTCGCCAATCGAATCGTCTCATACCTCCCGGCAGCCTTGTTCGCCGAAGACCCAGCAACCTTCTTCCCTGGAGGTGAGTTGACCACGCTGGCGCTCACAGTGGCATCAGGAGGTTTCTCAGATAAGAGGCGGCAATCCATACTCAGCTGACTGAAAGTGTAGACAGGCTTCTCATCAGGGGAGGAAGCACCGCAGATGAGACGGCAGCCTTCTAAACGGTCAGTATCCCAGAATCGAACTTTGCCATCGGGGCCGCCAGTGATCGCATACGAATGCTGAACATCCGGATCCTTGACAGAAGGTTGTGCTCCGAAGAACGAGACAGTATGATGGACTGCTTTCGTGCTGCTCTCGGCTGCGACCCGGCCGAGCAGGCCATCTCGCTCGTCCTCCACATTCTTGAGTTCGTAGTCTCGAATGTTATTTCGTTCCTCTCCACCAGGAAACGAGGGCCGAATTACTTCTAGACATATGCCCTTCTCCGCATCCCAAACGGTGATCTCGCCAGGACCTGTCCCTCCTGTCACACAGAACCTATTACGTTTTGAGGATCGCCGGCTGGGATGTAGTTGCAAGCGAGTTATGGGCGTTGCGTTGGGGAAGGTCCATGATCGAAGCCTGCAATGGAATCGTATGTCCCACAGATCTAGCACTCCTAGCGACGTGCCCACAATCAGCCAGTCATGTTTGCGACCCATGCAGAAAGAGGTTGGCGTTCCATGATGCGGCGGATTTTGCAGATCGAACACGATAGACATGTATCGCAGGTCGATGGCCAGTATGCGCCCCAGATCTGTAGCGAGTACTAATGTGCTCGCCGACTCGCCTCGGAAGTGCTCGGAGAAGACCGCATGCTCTCCAGCGGCGTTTGTCGTCGGCACTTGCCACTCTCTGATGATGCGAAGCTTGCCATATCGAGTGGACTTGTCTTGTGACTCGTGGACATCCACTCTCACAACGTGCACTGAGCCGTCAGAGCCTGCGCAGACAAATGAGTGAGTTGCGTCGACAAAACAGAGACTGGTAACGGTAACGCCAGGCCCGAGCTTGTAGGACTGCCGTGAGCGATAGGTCACGTTTCGTTCGAGTCGCGAGGTATCCCAGACTCTGATTGATCCGTCTTCTGACGCAGTCAAGAAGAAGACGTGATCTGGTGCGACGGCGATGTGTGTCACTTTCGCAGTGTGCTCGCCAAGCACCGCCACCAATCTGCCCTGCGGCCTCCATGGCCCTGTGCTTGGGTGATTTGCGTTCATCGGAATCACGCCGTTGACGGGTTGTACAAAGGGACCGAAGTCTGCCGCATCGATAGGGAAATTGTCCACGTAGACTGCATCGAGGAGTTTCAAGACTGTCGGGTCGTTTCCAGTGTAAGTGTGGCCTAGCCGCTGACTCGCTGTTCTCTCCAACGCTTTTCGTCTCTCTGAGACCTCTGGCACAGGTGAAGCCCGGCGACTCGACGACTGCGGTCGGTCTAACTTGCCATGCGCTGTCGTATCATTAGTTGCCACCGCAGGTTGAGCTTTCCCTGCACCGCCAAGAAGGCCAGCCGCATTGCCCTTTTGTCGCAAAGCATGGTCCACGTTGCCCAGTAACCCGATCCCAGAATTTGGAGAAGACGAAAGACTGCCTGACTGATTGTGCTTCAATCCGGATAGGCGTCGCGTGGCCTCAGGTATCGACACTGGAGCCTGTGTTTGTGCGTCTGTTCTACTGTCCTCAACAGAACTGCTCTCCGGCGCTACCACCTGCTTGCCCTCAGCTTTGGATGCCTCTTCTATAGCTTCGGCGATCGTTCGATTCTGTTTCTCAACCTTTTGCTCATACGCCTTGAGGTCTGTGTCAAATATGACGGTCCGAGGCTGAACTCCGAGTCTAGACAAGCTGATGAGTTGGTCGTATATGGTGTCCTTCTCATCATAGTCGCCTCGGTTGGCGCGTTGAGCAGACCTCCACAAATACTCGCGGAATGCCAGAATTTTCATCTCATCCTCGCTCCTCATTCCTGCATTACGCAGCCGTCCTAACCATTGTTCGTCCTCATCGGTCTTGGGTATTTTTGCCAGTGCCTTCGGACCAAGCTCGGCTACTGATGATTGTGGCGGCATTTGACCTGTTGCGGCGTAGGAAAGTTGCTTCGAGTCTCTTGCGGTCTTCCAGAACAGGCTTTTATCAACTTTGCCCGCCCACTGCGCAGCAAGGTCAAGTACAGTCCTGGGAATAGGCTTCTTCAGAGCATCCAGTAGTTCCGACTCTGAAAGCGTTCCAACAGGTACCTTCAAGTATGGCTGAATCAATGGCGCAACAAGAATTCGTATATCAGCGAGCGATAAGTAGGTCGTCGCTGCTGCAACGAAGTGCGAAGCCGCTTCCTTGATCCAGATATTCGGATGCATCTCGAAGCGCGCAACAGTGTCGATCAGCTCCCAAGTCTTTGCACGTTGCAACAAGCCGACCTCGGCCATGGTTGCCAGAGACCGGAGCGCCTGCTCAACGACAAATTCCTGCGGGTCAGTCAAGGCTTGAAGCATAAGTGGCAGCACGAAGTTCTCCACGTTGGCACTGCCGATGTACACTGCAATGCCGACTATGGTTTTGAAGAAGGCGCATTTGAGCAGCCAGTCTTGGTCGTTCAAGTAGGTGTTTAGATGACTCAGGATGACATCGGCGGATCTAGCTTCACCGAAGAACACGCATAGACTCGGAACAGATGTCAAAAATGCTCTTCGAACTGAGTTGTCTGTGTCTGTGAGAAAGACTTTGGTCTGGGCTTCGAATTGCTCATGCAGAGCCGTGCGTGCTGTGTCGTACGCATCCGCGCTAGTGACAGGATCTGCGCCCATATCGTCTCTCTCGGTTGAAGGAAGTGAGCCTCCTACTCTTAGCGCTTGCGTGACATCCAGGAAGCGCGAAGCGGTTTCAGCAAGGCTTGCCAGGCAAGCTGCGTATGTCGCTCGAACAAGTGGAGTATGTAAGAAGCCATTGCTCTTTACGAACATCTGCAACCTGGGAAAGATGTATTGTGTAAAGAGAGAAGAGTTGATAGGGGCGACTACTCTGACCAGGGCCAGAAGTTGCGTCATCGTCCGGAGGCCAGCAACTTGAACCATCTCGCTGAAATCATCCAGTAAAGGCATCAGGTATGGCAAGATCCTATCCAATTTGGCTTCATCAGGCACGTGCTCGGCGAACGCCAGCAGGAGCTCACAAGCTCGCATTTTTGAGGCTGCTCGAGCCGAGCTCCGCATTGAGGCTGTTATCACATTCAGCAAGATGAACGTACCATTGTCTCCTTCTTCCATATCAGCGGCGTGAGCAGAGTGGCGGCTGTTTGGTAAATCGACCTGAAGAGGGAAAAGGCCGCGAAGATAGGAAGCTTGCGGCGCCACAAGCTCCGGCAGTGTGGCATCCCCATATCCGAGTGACACTGATAGCATCTCGAAGTCTTCGTAGATCTTGTCGATCCGCGCGTCAGCTTCACCATTGTTGAAATCGTCGGAGGGTATCGGCTTGTGCCCAAAGCCAGGATTTGTAATTTCTCGCATCAACGTGTGAAAGTGGTTGTAGAAATACAACGGAAACACCTTTCCCTTGTACTCCTCGAGGTAGTCATCTGCATGCCAACGATCGGACGGATCTAGCTTGATCATGCTAGTGATCATGGCACGCACTTGATCGTCGTCTATTTTGCTGAGCAATGATACGGTCGGGTCGTATTCGCCTCGCTTGTACCTGTACATCTGAGTGAGAGTGAAAGTTGAGGATTCAGTGAAGAGCTCAGCCAGAACACAGCCAAGGCTGAAGACGTCCATGTTCCACTGTACGACATCGTCGTCTTGTGGCCGCTGACCAGGCATGAAGAAGCGTTCCGGGGCAAGATTGCATATACGACGTCCCGAGGTGTCGTAGTAAAATGTGAAGTCCGCAGGGTTGTCCTCGGGCAGATAGACGGGCTTGAAAGACGACGCAAAATCGGTCAAGTAGACCCATCCCCAAGACGTGACCAGCACGTTCTCGGACTTGATGTCGCCATGGTAGACTCCCCGATCATGACAGTCTTTGACAGCGCAGAGGAGCTGATAAGCGATCCATTTCTTCTCGACGTCTTCCAAGAAAGGGCGAATGCTGACGCGATCGTAGAGGGACGTGTGGATGAATTGGCGGACCAGCACTCCGATGGTGTTCGTCTCTCGAATCCTGGCATAGGACAGGACATTGGGGATATCCCTCAATAGCCTTCGTTCTTGCTTTAGGGCTTTGGCATACTTGGCGAACGAGACTTTGGAATCGACCTTGTTGCACACCTTCACGACAACCACACCAGTGTGATGTCGGGCCCGGACAGTGCGGAGGAAGCGCGGCCCTCCTAGTGGCTTCTCAAAGGTCAAGTCGGATAATTCCGATGTCTCTATGACACTGGGACCCGCCGGCAGCGTGATCGATGAGTTTCCTTGTCCCATGCTTTAAGGCTCTGGCACCGCCGAGTGACGTGGGAAGTGTCGTGGTTCTTGCTGAAAGCGACTGCCGGACATGTTGGTTCTGGATGAGAAGACGAGACGCGGCAAACCAAGGTCGCAAACAATTCTCAGTATGTGCAACTGCAGATCTCCGTGTGTTGATGTTTGATGGCGGTCATGTCGGCGCCTGATGCGTCCGCGTGTGGGAGCACGCGATGAAGTGACACAGACGTGAGATTCGTGACCACGACTTCTGGCTATCACAAGCGAGATTGCTTATCGCCCCTCGATGCCCGTCGCGGTGGAAGAATTTCTTGCGAATCGGAGTCAATACAACAACACTCACTCATCCTACCAAATTCCTAATAAATACAATTTCAGCCAACATGGCCACGACCAACGGCGTCACCAATGGCGACCTACCTGCGGCTCCTCACAAAACGTTTGACACCATCCTCGTCCTCGACTTCGGGTCGCAATACACGCATCTCATCACGCGTCGGCTTAGAGAGCTCAATGTCTACTCAGAAATGCTGCCGTGCACGCAAAAGCTGAAAGACCTCGACTTCAAGCCAAAAGGCATCATCCTCTCTGGCGGACCATACTCTGTCTACGCCCCTGACGCTCCACACGTTGACGACGCCATCTTCGATCTCGACGTTCCCATTCTCGGCATCTGCTATGGCCTGCAGGAGCTCGCCTGGCACTTTGGAAAGGGCGTTGCTGCAGGCGAAAAGAGAGAATATGGCAAGGCCACACTGCAATTGCAGAAGCATGCAGACAAAAACTCCCATATCGATCAACTTTTCGAAGGGTTAGAGAATGAGGTGGTTTGGATGTCGCACGGCGACAAAGTGTCGAAGCTGCCCGACAATTTCCACACCATTGCCAGCACTGCCAACGCACCATTCGCCGGCATTGCACACGACACAAAGCACCTCTACGGTATTCAATTCCATCCAGAAGTATCGCACACCCCCAAGGGTATTACATTGATCCAGAACTTTGCTGTGGGAATCTGTAAAGCGCAGACCAACTGGACGATGGGCGCATTTGTGGATCAGGAAGTTGCCCGAATCAGGAGCCTGGTCGGAGACAAGCAGCAGGTCATCGGTGCTGTCAGTGGAGGCGTCGACTCTACTGTAGCCGCCAAGCTGATGCAAACTGCGATCGGTGATCGCTTCCACGCAGTCATGGTTGACAATGGCTGCTTGCGCTTGAACGAGGCCAAGGAAGTCGAAGCGACTCTCAAGGAAGGTCTCAAGGTCAACTTGACAGTCATCGATGCCAAGGATCGTTTCCTCGGAAAGCTCTCCGGTGTCTCAGATCCAGAGAGGAAGCGCAAGATTATTGGCAACGAGTTCATCGAGATCTTCCAGGAGGAAGCAAAGAAGATCGCTGCCGCCGCCGAGAACACGGAACGTGCTGGCAAAGTCGAATGGTTCTTGCAAGGCACTCTGTACCCGGACGTCATCGAGTCTATCTCGTTCAAGGGACCTAGTGCCACGATCAAGACACACCACAACGTTGGCGGTCTTCCTGAGAAGATGGATCTCAAGCTCATCGAGCCTCTTCGTGAACTATTCAAGGATGAAGTCCGCGCTCTTGGTACCGAACTCGGTATTCCAGAGAATCTAGTCTGGCGACATCCCTTCCCTGGTCCTGGCCTCGCAATCCGCATCATTGGTGAAGTCACCCCTGATCGAATTCGCATCGCTCAAGAGGCGGACAAGATCTGGATTGAGGAGATCAGGAAGGCTGGCTTTTACCGGGAGATCTCCCAAGCGTACGCTGCAGTTCTCGGCGTCAAGTCCGTGGCTGTGGTTGGTGATCAGAGATTACATGGCGAGATTGTCCATTTGCGGGCCGTGCAAACCACCGATTTCATGACCGCCAACGTCTTCACGGGGGCGCCGATGGACTGGTTCGCGAGCGTCAGCGATCGCATTGCCAATGAGGTGCAAGGCGTGGCGAGAGTGGTGTACGAGACGACCAGCAAGCCTCCTGCTACGATCGAACTGGAGTAGGGAAAGATGGGTATATTGACCTGGTAGAGAACCTAGCGAGGCGTTTGGGCGATGAAAATATGATGCATTAGAGCAAGGATACATAGACCGAAGGACAAGGCTACGATCCAATGATACCCCAGGAATGAATTTTAATTTGATCAGATGTGTCTGCAGTCCCTCTCAATACCGAGGTACGGCCTTTGCAAGATTAATGGTTTGTGTACTGTATTCTGGTGGCTATGATATTAGGCGTTGACGGACAGGCTGTTCTCATAAGCCAATCGGCAGCAGCCGGTGCTAACTGACGTTCACATGTACGCACTCTCTTCTTGTACGTACGCTGTGTACGCACGCTCACTGGTACGCACGCTGCACACGCCAAGATTTCCTCTTCAGCTTCACATGTTCTTGTATCGCGAAGAGACCACTTTTTCGATGCACAAGTCAGCCTGGCCATAAGAATTGCGCCTCAAACGATGTAAGATATTCGACGCCCACGGGGCTGGCCGTGTGCCTCCAGGTCACGACCATCCAAACTGCTCCGGCTGCTGCCCAAGATGTCATAGTCAGCATGGCATCCATATATTGAGACGACATTTCACGATGAAGATGTCGTGCTGTGATGCAGTCGACTCCACCAGTGAGAGCCGTGCTCAGCGGGCGTTCCTGAACATCCAAGCCATTTCTGTGGATCATGACGACAAATTGTGATGTCACCTCCAGGTGAAAGTTCCACGGTTTTAATAGCAGTCTCGTGCTCCATTCCACTGCTCTGCATCTTTGCTCACACACCACGAATTCGAACGTCGAAAGCTTCTTCCAACACATATCGCATCTCCTCGATCACCACACATCACAATGTCTTCTCAATCCAACGTTGGTGACCGCCGCACATACGAGGCTGGCGACCAGGTACGCATTACCCCACCACCCCTCCTTCATGAGACTGGTTCACTGACTTGGTTCTGCAGAGGAACTACAAGGACTCCGAGCTTCGCGAGGCCGACCGCTACAACGAGGGCAAGGAGAACTCGCACAAGCCAAACGACCCAAAGGATGAGCGCTCCATCGCCAACCGCCTAGCGAACGAGGAGAAGAAGGAGAAGGAGTCAGAGGGTGAGAAGGACCAGGAGACTCTGGAGAGCAAGATTGATTCAACGAAGCCAGTAAGTCAACACGTACACGGCTGCTTCACTAAAGCACGCCAATACTAACACAATCTCTTCCTACCAGGCCATCAACCACGGCAACGAGCCATCAAAGGGCGCTAAGATTGACCAAGAACTCAAGGAGGAAGAGGAGGCCGAGCTCAAGAAGAAGGGCAACTTCGGTCCAGCTGCTGCGAACTAGATTGTTCACGGACCCACTCCCAGCACTTTACTACAATTCAGCATTGGCGTAAGGAAACAAGGCATTGGACTACCTTCTGCGCTCGACACTAGCGCTTTACGATTAGATGTGTAGATGACAGCTTCACTCGAGCATGAGCATAAGAAATGCTTGCAGGCACATGACTTGCCCTCGATGTAATACAAGACATTTGATTCTTGTCAAGACATTACCAATTCGTTTTTTTCCTCTCTTGTGTCATGGCTTGCGTGCCTACACTTTTCACAGCTGACCAGATTCTGTGCCTTCGAAAAATTGTAGCTTTTCGCTACTTCGACCGACGTTCCAACGCCCACAAACTTGCAGCCTTCGCTCACTCAAATTCGCAAAATGTCGAGCGAAACCATCAGGTGAGAAAGTGTTCGATCGACTCTCAACAACATCACATCTCCTATATCTCACCTCTCACCTTCTCCCTTTCCGACCAACATCCACCCCATCAACCTCCAACAACTCCACAAACTTTCTCGGTATGCACACAACCGCAAACCACTCCTCACTGTCTCTCCGATGATTCCACCAATCCAATCCCTGCGTCGCACAATCCGTCGAGAAAACAACACACTCCCAGCCCGGTGATCTCAAGATTGGAAATCTGATCTTCTCGGCTTCTCCTGCAATGCTTCTACCATCGTTGCCGCTCACTCCAGCAACTTCCACATATTCCCATTCAAATTTACTCAGGTCGATTTTGTACGTCCGGACATCACTTCGGCGTTTTTTGTATAATCTTCTGCGATGTTCTGAGGAGGCCCAGGTGGATGATGTGGTTGTTGATATCAGGAAGGGCCGGGATGGAGCTCCATATTCTTCTTCCGAAGTGTTTGATGAGGAGGATGACAAAGAAGATGATGATGAGAGTAAGATTTGCTCGCTTGGCGAAGTGAAATGTCGGTCAAGTGTCGCAGTAGAAATGATGTCCTCCCAAGAAGCTCCTGTATGAGTTCCCGTGTCAAAATCCCCCGAAGATGAATCGGCTCGAATGTGTGATGTACTGTCCGTGACGCGGTAGAGGTATTGCGGATTCTGAGGTGGAGGAATCGTATGTGTGATCGGCATGTTTGGTTGACTTGGCTGCAAGAGGGTTGAAAGAGGAGAAGAAGGAAAGCACTTCTCTGCTGATGAGTAGCACCAGCTGAAGTCTCCAATGGGCCTTCACCTACCCAAGCCGCTTCTCACTCCTCCCCGACATAACTCCCCGGCTGAACAGCCCATTGGACACTTTACATCCGAATGTGGCATTCCAGTCACACGACAACGACAAGGCTCATCGTGAGCTCAAAGCTCTATAAGCCTACAAGATTCAAACGAGCGTTATCAAACTTCTGGAATTGCCGGAGACAACATCATGATGATTCCCGGGACTGCTCGGCAATGGTGATGCTATCCTGGTATCTGGGAACTTGTCGTCAGTGCTTTAGGACACCGCTCCGATACATTCTGGCGTTGTGACTGGTCCCGATAAGGAAGCTTGGATTTGGGGAGAGGGAGATGCTAGCGGTGTTGGTTCTCTCGCGAGACCCCCGTGTTCTAGCTTTGCGGATCTGTTTCCGCTTTCTGGGACACCCTGGTCGGAGAAGTGGCGGGCCTTGCTCTCGGCCGGTGCTGCTGGTGATGCCGATGACGATCGGGCCGAGTTCAATGTTTCGGGAGAACAGTGGTGCTCGTACTGTCAAAAGTGAGATGAGTACAAAGTCGAGGATGTCCTGTTCAGAGTTTCAGATCAGGCCGGGACTCAGTGGTTGTCGTGCTTGCCCTATCGCGATAGACTTCATGTCATTGTTCTGTCATGGTCTCTTGCACTCTTCCGCGCCCTGCCAATACCCCTCCCAATTGAATTTGAAGCATTCGTCGCCCCAGCTCCACCAACCAGCGACGAGATGTCTGGCAAAGACTTCTAGGACATTTCCGTTCGTCCCGACCAATGTCTCGATCATCTTCTTCAAGCATGGTTTCCTCGAATGCAAGTCTGGCACAGCTATCATGACTCTGCGCGTGATATTTCCAGCCTCTGCCGTACCTGTGACTTTCTTCTTGCCAACGAGAAGAACCTCATAAGGCTTCTTTCGATTCCACATACCTTCAAGTGGCGTGACAGGCTCTCCATGTACTGTAGTCTTCAACCAAATCCACTCTTCACATAAATCAACACCCCAATGCTCAAACAGACCTCCAGGACCAAGTACCAAGGCCCGTATGGCAGCTTTATTCGTGACCCAAACGCCCACATAACCTGTTTCCGAAAGTAATTGTGATAGATTCATGTTCAACAGTAAATCTGAAATATCTTGCAAAGTCGAAATCGTTGCATATGAAGTTCCTGGAGTCTTGTGTGTCCGCTTCACTGAACGATTCGGCCAAGGTGGATCCAGGAGAATGAAGTCGAACTTGAGCTTTCGCTGCTCGACCATGTCGTGGAACACTTCAGTATTTGAAAAATTTGCCAGAAAGAAAGTCGCATCCGCTGGTATGCGGAACCCATAGTCTGTGGAACTGGCAGTGTTCAAATCATGATGCGTCAAAATCATCGTGCCAGCGTTTCTGCTGTAGTTCCATAGATGGGACCCAGGCTCGTATTCGCCGTCTTCGATGCCTTCATCTCTTCCAAAGCGGACGTCCGGAGGTGTGAGACATGGCTGTGTTATGTTCCGGAGAATAATTGTGGGCAATTCGCTGCTCTGATTATCGGCAAAGACATCACTTGCCTTACGCTTGGCATTGCGCACATCTCGGGACGAGAGGAAAGGTCGCTCTTGGCACCAATCATCTTTGTGGCAAGACCGAACCTCGTCTAGAGCTCGCTGGAGCAAAGTATGGTATTCTTGGTGCAGAAGATCGTCCGCGGCATTGCTTGCAAGGCTTTTGGCAGTTCTTGTATTGTTGCATTTCTGAGCTGGAAAAGGCGCCTCCAACGCTGCCACTGACAGCAAGAAATCTGTGCAGGGTTCCTCTTTTGTGCTTTGCGCTGCTGCAATTGATCGCGGGATATCAATCAGGATAATGGTATTCTCAGCATTCTGCCAGAGAATGTCAGACGCCATTATGCCATCTCCAGAGACACATGTACTGATTGGGACACTGCAATTGGAGACATCCTCCTGCCATGGTGCGGTCGTGCTTGCTGATGTGAGGCGTACTGGGTTGGGAAGGCAAGAGGAAGGAATTCGCTCCCAGACAAAATTGGCAGCTGGATGGTGATTATGCAGAGTTATTGACTTTGTTATCTACATTTCACGTCCTCCTCCAGGTTACAACATGCTCTACATCCACCACGTCAACACCACGATCGCCATAGCGCCAGCCCATCCAGCATTTCCTCTCAATCTCGCTCCATTCCCTGAATACGCAAAGTCTCGACGTTTGTCTCCCCAACCTAGGTTCAATCTTGTGGTAGCGTCACCCACCAAGAAGCTCTTCACGCTGAACGCAGCGACGTTGCATTGACCATCGCTGACGCAGCTATATGCATACCACGGCCGGGTGTTCTGCCCTTCAGGAGCAGAAATCTCGATGGCGTTCTCGCAGTTCTGCCCAGAGTACAGCTGAAACAGTCGAGCTGCCGTGTTGTCTGGCAGATCGTTCTCTTCACTGCCTTGTGAGCGCGACACCGGAAAGCTTTGCTGATAATAGACATGACTGTAGTTTGCCGCGGGGTCGAAAGCTTCTCGGTTCGACAGGACATAATGCACGACGGAAGGATCGCCCGACGTTGTGAAGCCTGTGGGTACTGTGAACGTGTTGTTTCCGCTATCTGAGCCTCGGAAGACTTCGTCGAGATTGAAGCAATGATTCAAGATAGGAACTCCAGCAGTCGTAAACGTTATCGCTCCGATTTCTGACGCATTAGACGGAGATGCGCAGCTTTCCCTGATAGCTGGCGAAGAAGCGATTGTCAGGTTCGATGACTGTGCTTGCCCGGAAGAAAAGAGACGAGAACCGACCACAGCGCTAAGCCTCGAAGAATATGTATCGCGAGTGGTGAACTGCGAGTCGGTGGGTTGATCAAGACTGAATCCTGGAGGTCGGGTCTGAAAGTTCACTGGTACAATGTTTGGAGATGTACAGAATAGATTGCCAGAGGAGAGAGAACTTTGAATATGGCCACTTCGCCAAGATGCTGGTCATGCTTTTTTAGCTGGCGGATTGATATGCATGATCGAAAATATCGCGCGATCAAGAGCGAAGCGCTTCCTATCGATGCATGTGATCCTGTTTTACCGCTTCAGTGAGTGCTACGCCCTCCGGGTCACCGCTTGCCTGGGAATGCGGAGCACATCTGCAATGAATGCATAGGCAAACCACGAGCACAACCAACGGGCGGGCACCACTTGGAGTGCGAAACTCTATCACGACCATGCCGCCCAGAGTCTTTGGGGTTTGGTCGCTCATTACCATATACAGCAGGCCAGCGCGCTTGGCTCTGGGGAATCAAAGTAGACGTCTAACCTACCTTGACCCTAGCGTCTGTGCCGCAATATTGCAGCAATTGCCAACAGGACCGCTTTTTGAGAGGTTCAAGGAACGTGATGTGACGTAGAGACCCATGGTCAAGAAGACTGTTGCCAATTTGGTCGTCGCGGGGATATGCAGAGATTGGTATCCAGGAATGCTTCTCGAATAACTCCAGAACGTGAAGATCATTGGCACCCGTGGACGCGAAAGTCCAACACCAGAATTCTTGAGGCCACAGGCCAAGGCCTGAATCAAGAGAGGTTGCATGCACTGCGTTTGGCATGCGTTGTACCACGAGCCTCACGGGCACTTCGATGTCAGGCAGAAGCAAGTAGCATCCAGGAATGTAGATAGTCCTGGCGGACAATCCCCAAGTTCACTCGTTCTCATCAGTCCCAGAATAAGTCACCAACATCTTCCATCTCTTTCCCGGCTCTACACGCTGATCCGTAGGAGCGTAGCCATGGCATTGGCGCTGAACACGCTTGGTGCCATCGCCTCCGACGATGTAGAGTGATGGCCGCAGGCAGCAGCCTCGTGAACGAAGGAGGACCAGATCAGTGGGTGGATGGGAAGAATCGATGGAGGCGAGTGGTCTGTCTTTACGGTGTATTTTCAGTGTGCTGGTGGGCAAAGGTTAGGGAGGCAATGTTGTGTATTGTGCACCAATCAATGCGATGTAATGTAAGCCCGGAAACGGAGCAACGTGTAAGCGTCGCTTCCGAGACAAAATGCAGGTGATGAGATGCGGCTCTTCCGCGCACGCGGCCTCGGTTCAAGCTTTCGGCTTTGAGATCGTCATTGTCGTCTGCCGCACTGCCGTCCGGTTATCGCACTGCACTATTGCCAGCGACCTCTTGTGCCCATACCTACCATTCCGCACATATCTCACCTTCGCCGCGACCTCAAACACAGCAAGACCATCGAAACTCCTGTCATGGCCCGGGCATAAATCAACACAATTCAGCCACCGGAAATAGCGTTTGATCCGATGTCGCCAGCACGATCGCCCTGATATCCTGTACTTCCCGAGCACGACGACGAACAACATACCACCAAACGCTGATCGATGACCACACTGGCCTCTGGGCAGCATGCCAGCCATGTCGCAACGCCGTCGACCCACGAACCACATACGATGAAACCGAATGTCCCAGGAGTGTGCCCCACGGACGAGGAAACGATCATCCCGAGACAAGCACCCGAAGGGCAGCGAAAGATACCAAAACAAAGCTGGGAATATGTCGTACGGTCTGGCGTCGCCGGTGGACTGGCAGCATGCGCGGCCAAGACGGTCGTAGCGCCTCTCGATCGCGTTAAGATCCTCTTCCAGGCCAACAATCCAAGATTCGAGAAGTACATTGGGTCGTGGAGTGGCGCTGCGAAGGCGATTCGAGACATCCATGCTTCAAGCGGAGTGGGAGGACTTTTCAGAGGGCACTCGGCAACACTTCTACGTATTTTCCCCTATGGCGGGATCAAGTTCCTGGCCTATGAGCAGATACGCGCAGTGGTGATACCTACAAAAGCGCACGAGACGCCACAACGAAGATTTGCAGCAGGAAGTCTGGCCGGGATATGTTCCGTCTTCTGCACGTATCCTTTGGAAGTGATACGCGTACGACTCGCTTTTGAAACGAAGTCCAGCAATCGTGTCACAGTAAGGCAGATATGCAGAAAGATATACCTAGAGCGCCCGCCTGAACCGGTGCCCACAAATACCGCCACAATGCCAAAACCGGTGGCAGCAACAGTAGAAGCAACACAAGCTGCAATCCGGACTGCCACACCCGCGAGTGGGCTGAGCAACTTCTTCAGAGGATTCACACCCACCCTCTGGGGCATGATTCCCTATGCTGGAGCCTCCTTCCTCACACACGATGCAGCAGGCGACTTTATGCGAATACCAGCACTCGCGCCTTACACAGTTCTCCCTCGCAACGAACGATCAGAAAAGCAGCTCGCACCTGGGAAACCTCCTCCTTTACGAGCATGGGCAGAATTATCTACGGGAGCCTTTGCAGGTTTCGTCAGCCAGACAGTGTCATATCCTCTTGAAGTCATTCGAAGGCGAATGCAAGTCGGAGGAGTGGTCGGTGACGGGCATCGACTGACGATGATTGAAGTCGCGAGGAGCATACAAGCAGACAAGGGCTTCAAAGGCTTCTTTGTGGGACTTGGAATTGGATATGTGAAGGTGATACCCATGGTCGCAACAAGCTTTTATGTTTACGAGAGGATGAAGACATACTTTGGCATCTGAGAGGGACACAGCAGCGGAAGGCCGGCCCATGAACTGTATATATCACGATGATGGAGAGTAGAGGGTTCGGTATACCAAAGCTTTCGATACTACCGAAAGCTGAACATGAAGTGACACCGAGGTCGAGATTGCGGAGGCCTTCAAGAAAATTACTTGAGTGCCAGTACAAGACAGTGCATAAGACATCAGATGAGTCGCTTTTAACAACATCTATTCAAATCTTCGAAAGCGTCTCTGCGTGCCTGTCATTTACGTCTGTCTATTGTTGATCTCTCTTTGCTCACTAGACTACCCGCTGCAAATATGCACTTATGACCACACAGAGCATCCGAGACCGCAACCCGGCCACTAGGCAATTCCTATACTGACCATACGCTGATACGGGCCCAGACCATGATCGTAAAGAGTCAATTTCACCGTGTCGAGACCTCTGCTTCGGGCCACGAATGTAAAGATGAGGTTGTTCTTGTCGTCTTGGGCATCAATCAAAACGACTCTTCCCTCGGCGGAGTCTGTAACACAACGCAGCAGTCGATTAGCAAAGGCATCTCAACGATGAGCAGTCGACAAGTGTGCTTGTACGTACTGATCGTGTAGCCATACCAGGCATATTCTGGAGTACGGTAATCGGCCTACGGGGATCACGTTGATTAGCCAAAGATTTGTGCGCAGAATTTTGGAGATGTAAATGAACGGCGGACTTGCCTTGACAGTCATGGTGAACTGCTCGCCCAAGTGGACAGTGGGCGGGAGGAG
This sequence comes from Cercospora cf. flagellaris, assembly GCA_005356885.1. Taxonomy (NCBI): domain Eukaryota; kingdom Fungi; phylum Ascomycota; class Dothideomycetes; order Mycosphaerellales; family Mycosphaerellaceae; genus Cercospora; species Cercospora cf. flagellaris. The sequence continues at coordinate 1,722,955 of RJLU01000002.1, forward strand.
AATGGTGGCCTTTTCCAAAGTCTCTTTTATGGGAATCTTGAGCAGTACTATGTCTGTTCCATCGTTACGCAGCACTTTCAAGGCTCTCTCCACTCTGTTGCAAACCTGTTGCAGTATCTCAATCGATGGACTTTGGCTGACAATTGCTGTCATAGCCCATGCGCGTGGGTCGGCAAGGAGTCGCATGGCAAGGCCATCTCGAGACATTGCCGCGGTGTCCCACTGACCCATGGGATTGAGTCCGTAGCGCTCTACCAGCTGCGTCCATGCATCTGTGAAGCGTTTCACAGGCGTAATCGGAGACGTCGTCGAATAATTTTCTCGTGGATACGTCCAGACGTATATCATGACCAAGACCGGGTCACTCAGAAATTCGGTCTTGTACTGAAATGTCCAGGAGGTGCAGGGAACGTCCGCCGGTCTTTGTTTCATAGCCTCAGAGTTTGGCAAGAGCATAGTACTGATTATTGGTGGCTCCAAGGTGCCAATGGAAAGACTATTCTTGCCTCCGCGAGCGTTCTTAGGCGGCGGAAACTTTTCCTGCATTCTTGCCTGAAGTGGCTTCATGCGGCTCTTCTCGTTATTATCAGATAGTGTTTGAGCTCCAGCAAATTGGCTGACCCGCGGCATCAGACCTGACAAGACGGTCGTGTCGGTTCGTATGTCCATAACAGTACCCGACCTGGTCCTGGTACCATTTGACGTAGCCTTCTTGCGCTTCACTTCATCCTTGTAGATATCGTGAATATACGGGTCCTGGGCGATGCATTCGTTCGGATAGTCGATAATTCTCATGTCGCCCGTCACAGGACCACAAGTGCTGAGAATGCTTGTCAGTACGGCCCAATATGTGTTTTTTCGAACGCTGTTCACGGACCTGTCCAAGGCATATGTGCCTCCCGACTTGTCTATGGTCAGGAACATGTGGTTTGCAAAGGCGGAACGTCTGCCCTCCTCTGTATCTTTCTGATCACATATCAGTCGTACAGTGCCATCGCTCTTGCGCCACTTCGGTAGAGCATAGAATGGGTTGTTCATTTCCAATCGGTCTCCGATCAACCGTGTGGTTTTCATCCAGCTATGAGGGTCAGTCGGAGTGAACGCACACTGCAAGCTCAACATCGCGACCTACCCATATGGCTCTAAAAACACTGGTTTCACCGTCCCGTAACCCGTCCCCAAAGGTATGATTGACTCTCCCAACCGGGCAAGATCGTAGCAGTTGACTGCGTATTTTATGCGATCGTCAGGACGATATGATAGTCCTGTCTAGCTTGATATGAGCATTTCAGCTTACGTTGATATCTTGAACCGTACTCACAAGATCAGACAGAAATAATTCCATCATCAGCGAACCCTCACTGATGTACTTTCCTCCGCGCCCGAACACATTGTATGTCAGGCGACGATCGCGGAACAAAGCTTTGATCACGCATGCTGGCCAGTCATCCGCGTCGAGCGGTCGATCCGGATCCCGGTCAGAATCTTGCTGCGGATTCAGCCATTTCGGAATGAAGGCATCGAAACGCAGCAGGTCCAGCGGTATGCCATCACGTACGTAGTATGGTGGGGGATTGGCGTGCAGCACATAAATTTCGATCTCGAACGTGCTGGATGCCAGCTCGATGCCGGAATCGTCCTCGACTCGGGCGGTAGCAGATTTCCGGCCTGTGCCCCCAAACTTCCACGGGAATCCTCTATCCTTGCCACCAACGATCGGTGCCTTGAGTTGGAGAGGTGGGAGCGTCTGTTGGGGTAAGTTGGTCGTCTCGAAAGAAATGGTTTCCGAGATCTCCCGGCCCTCGCCGATGATCTTGCAACGCAGACGCCGCTGCGCAGCGGTCTTCGGTGTCGTATACTGGATAGTCACGCTGAGACGTGCGTTTGCCTGCCCTTGATACGCTATCGGTACCACGGGTGTTGGTGGAGCTTTTCCGAGTACAAAATGTTCGACTGGACTTGTGGTGAAGTGACATCTTCGCAAGTCGCCAACATGTTCGAATAGCGGAATGTCAGTTGGCGGAGATGTGATCGAGTAGATCTCCAGGGACGACATGTTATGCTGAGAAAGGTCCGGAATCTGATTGTGTCTTCACAGTGAGGTCGACTCCGCGGGCTTTCCAGTACATTAATCTGGTTCAGCACTCCCCATGTGCAGTGGCGCCTGCATGTTTTCGGCCGCGTTCCTCGTTCGTTCAGTATCGTGGGAGTGCAGTCTTGGTAGTGGGGAAGACAAGCCATTTCTGGACGCGATTCAGCGCCATAGCGCGCGCCACTCCAGCTGAGACGGTGCGGTGCACGTTTGCTTTAACCATTTCCGGATATTGACATTACTGCTCAAGCAGCAGCAGCTCGTAGTTCTGCAAATTGCCTCAGATTGCGAATCGGCAACAAGACAATTTCAGCAATGGTGCCTTCTGTGGATAATCGCACAACGTCGCGACCGTTCAACTCCTGGTCGGCATTGCTCAGACCCGTCTTCTGCCGAAGCCGCGCAGACAGTAGTTTACCGGCCTCATCATATACCATGGCAGTGTCGCGTATTCGTTCGTATTGTGAATGTTGTGAGGTCGTGGCTGCGAAGTGCTGAGACTCAGCCTTGTCCCATAGTGAATCGAACGCCTCAAGAGCAATGTCGCATCCCGCAGCTGCAGCTTTCTCTACTGATGCGATAGTTTTGTCGACTCCGACCCCCAGCAGATGGCCTTCGATCTTGACATTGAAATCCTCCAGCTTTGCGGAGTCGTGAGAATTGTATGAGAGAAACAGCCCGTTGTCAGCGCCAATAATCATGCTTGCGACGTAGAAGTCGCCGTATGCATGCAGGAAATGGTCCAGGCCGCCGACTCGTCGTAGCATGGTGGTCGCCTCAAGGGAAAGCTGTGGCACATGTCTCATGCGAATGGTGCCAACGCGTAGAGATGTACGCGTAGATAGTTTGGCTGACTATTTCGCGTTCAGCTCAGGCTTGCGTGGGATGAGGACAAGTGCACACACATCACCATTCTCGGAGACGGACTTGGTGTAAGAGCCGTGCGCGGAGCCGCCAACAATGGCGTTCCCAATTGAGCCTCGGAATCGCAAGTCAATGTGTTCTGTAGAGTGCCTGCTCTGGCTGCTTGAAGCCTGAACGCAACTTCCGCTCGCATCTTGGTCCGCGTGGAAGATGGCGATGTCTTCGGTGTCTGAGAACGGAGACGACGGCTTGAATGTCAAGGTCTGAGAATCGAAGCCGCAGCCCAGGAACATGGCGCGACTGTGCCATGGCACATGCACTGGAAGGCCATCGGAGGCATGGGGATGTCGGAGGATGGATTCTTGCATTTGTGACAGGTATGTGCGTGCTTGCCTTTGGAGGCACAGAGCGTGAAGGGAGGGCATCACAACACACGCCAAGGACCGGAGTCGTAATTGCCGTAATCGACGCACCAGCTCGTCTTCTGCATGCACGGACAGAGTTCCGCATATCCTCTTCCACCTCCACGCGTTGTTGTTGTGGCTGGCTGAAGCAGTCACCAACAGCTCGAAAGATGAACGGCGTCGCCGGTCACCGCCTGCAGTGCATGGCCAAGCGCATTGGCATTTGGGCTAATAGCACGCCTGGCGCTGCACGAGGTCCGTCATGAAGCCCAGCAATCTCTCCACCAGTGCAAGTACTGTCGCTGTTCTTTGTTCCCTCTGTGATCACAATCATCACCTTTCCATACGCCGGCAATGACGAGCATACTGGTTCCGTACGAGAATGCCATGCGCTTGGGCATGGGGTGCGTGCAGCCCATTCTTCCACCTCGCCTCATGATGTTAACCAAATCTAGATTCAACACTTACACACACGCATTGTGTATCAACGATGCGGTCCAGAAGCCTGGAGGTCAAAAGGCCACGGAAGATGATCTCAAAGCTAAAGAGGACTTCAGTACCGTCTCGCAGAAAGTCGTATGTCGCAAAACCGATGTTTTCTGCAAACGTCCAGGCTAATCGTTCAGACATATTCTTCGAAATATGTAGACAAAGTGTCGGACGTCATGAGCTCTTTAAATATTAGCGGTTCGTAGAGGACACTGGTGACATGTTTCTCCAAACGCTCACAAAACCCGAGGCTCTCTAGAGATCAAGCTGCAGTCGATCGGCGCCGGCGGGCAGGCGAAAGCGAGTATGACATGTTGCCTCGCTTCCATACATTATTGTCAGCTGACCATGCACAGGCTTCGTGTGAGACCGTTGACCAGATTCAATATGATGATATCCACTGACCCAGCTTAAAGCGATACTGACAAATTCAAGGACAGCGATCTCAATTGCCTCGTCCAGGTAAAAGTCATGAACTCAAAGTTGATTGCAGACGACGTGACCGAGTTCACGCCAATTGAAAACGTTGTTCCAAGCCAATTTACTGAAGTCTATGGCGACAGCTTCATCTCTGGGTTTATCGAAGGCGGCGAGCTCAATGGGCTCGTGTCCATCAAGCTCAAAGATCGTTCGAAAGCCCGAGACCTGCAAGCCGAGCTCAAGATCAATGCTCCATTCGCTGGCGGTGCTATCGACGTGAGTGGCGAAGGCAGCGTGGCAATGAAAAACAACGAATCGAGCGTCCAAGGCGAGAGGACAATCAGCGTGTCTTGGTTGGGAGGTGGGGATATCAAGGGTCAGAGTGCCACCGACTGGACTATCGATGCGCTAAAAGATGCTGCATTCAACTTCCCCTCACGAGTCGCGCAGACTCCGCAGAGGACCTAGTGAGTTGATCACGAGCAGGAGGATACGAGTACGCTACTGATTAGCACAGCGCCATCGTCACGAAATACACGGCTCTGCGAAGCTTCCAGGAGAAGACGGTTCGCGGAACACCGCTCGACTATGAGAATGCTGGCGTGTATACAAGCACGCTTCTCGAAGCATATCTTGAGTACAAGTCTATCTTAAAAGACTTGCAAATGATGAGCTGGGACCTGGAACACAAGCTGATCGAATTGGAGAAGAGGACCGAGACTGCCGCGCAAGCGACCTATCGGGCGAGCCTGAAAACTAGCTATGACAAACTCAAGACGAGCTACGACACAAGGAAGGCCAGCTTCACTGCGATGCAGGAGAAGAAGCCGGCGGAAGCTGACCATGATGCCCTGGTCAAGTACCAAAGAGAACTAGCAGCCGAGGAGCGCAAACTTCTAGAGCCTCTTGAGCCTAACGAGGTCAAAATCTACGATCCGGATCTCTACGGGCTGGACAAAGCGCACACGGACTGCCGCTTCGAGATGATCAAAATCGTGCGAGAGGTCGACGCAGTCACTTTCGATCCCAAAGTCGCCATCGATCCCGATCGGAAGCACGTCTTTCTCAGCCCTGCGATCTTCCGACTGCTTGTGCCAAAGGCTGTAACGCCAAAAGCAAATCAAGTGGCGCCTGAAGGGGCATGGAGAACCAGTCCGATCAAAACTCAAGACACCCAGCAATACAGCGCCGAGTACACTGAGATTGGCGTTTCGATAAGCAAAACAACGCGTACCAACACCTTAGCGCTGCATCCCGTATGGCATGGCTCGCGAATCCAGCTGCTGCACGCAGGCACGCGCAAAGTGCTCGACTTTGGCGGAGCAGGTGGCATGACATGGCTCTATCATACTCTGCTTCACAGTCACGAGAATCAGACCATGACACTCGAATGTGAGAACCTGCCTCGCTTGAACGATCCGCTCGCCATTAATAGCTGGATGTTACGGACGAAGATCGGTGAGTGCTTTTTGTAGGATTTTGTCGTTTCGCTTTTGCGATTTTGCTGACTTCGTTGCTACACAGGCGCCCTCGAGATGAACCATGTTGCCAGCGATGAAAGATTGTTGTCTCGCGTGCTCAATCCGAAAGCAGATGACAAGGCCAGCCTGCAGCGCTGGTATATCAGCAAGTCACCGATTGATCCGCTTTGTGTTCGGTGAGTCCAGCGAAGGAATCTTGTGATGATTTGTGGGCTGACCAAGTCATCTTAGTATTACGTCCGCTGCCTGGCCTAATTCATTCCTCCAGGCGTATGGTTCTGGATTGTAAGTATTCTGACATGTTAGCTGTGAGATCAGAGTACAGCTGACAGAAAGTGCAGGACTGAAATCAGACTCTTGCCGTTGCCTGCGGACGAGAGATTGTGCGATTTTCAGCTGTTGTCGGTCGCTTGAACTCGCGCAGACGTTACTTGGCCCAGAATTGAGCGGACGATCGCCAACATAGGGAACCAGTTATGGCTTCAACAAGAGGGCATCGCCTCCGTGATCAGGTTCTGCGTCGGAAGTAGAGATGTAGGATGTGTCAGTAGCTCATACGTCCGAAGACTCGACGAGGAGTTCAGTCAGACATCACCGTGCCTACAGGAGAGGTTGCATTGGAGGCAAGAGCGAGCACATGGAGCAAAACCGCTAAAAATAGATGCCAAGACTTCAAAAGAGGTTTTCACCCACCACCTATACTTTTCACTTCATCGACCCATATCTCGATCAAAAATGATCCGATTGACACGATTTCTTCAGCTGCGTGCTCTCCTGGACAGCAAAAAGCGATGAGGCGGGTGGGATTCGAACCCACGAGGCAAAGCCACTGCGGAGAATGCTTAGATAAACCTAAACGCAGCTCCATAACCACTCGGACACCACCCCAAATGGTTGAAAGTATGTGCCGAGAGATCTCCGGAACGTTTATGAAGTCTTAACAAATAGAGAGAAGCTGGAAGAGCCAGGCAGAAGAGCTTCTTTGGTTCCATGGGAAAACTGAACTCAGAAAGAGCTCAGCACGCGAGCTGTTGGAAGGAAAGCGGGAGTGACTTCAACCACGATTTTCAGGGACGCAACACAGACACTACCACACACCTGGACCTTGCTCTTAACAGGCAAACGCTCAACCGATTGGCATCTCGTGGCTGTGAAGAGTGCCTGTTAAGACTTGATAACTATAACTCGGCAATTGTACAGGCTCGCTACATTCAATGGCAACTGGTAGACTTTGCCACGTCTGAGTTGGTCCACGTGCAGCAATGCAGTGAGCACATGTCACACCTCAACGCAGCAGCACCTTGCAAGATGCAGTGCTGGAGCAAGACTAAAGTTGTGATAGACTAGTCATGCTCGTCGTCATTCGGTTCAGGGTGCAGAGAGTTTACAGCGTACGTTCACGTGCGGTTGTAACGTTGAGAGTTTGATAGACATTACGCTCGTGCTATTTCATCTACTGACTTGACAGGCACATCGTCGTCACACACATGATGTAGAAGGCAAGACTTGGACGCATTACACAGGGCAAAGAGCGACGGGAAACGACGGAAGTGGTGCGACTACAGTGAAGCTCTCGACCTTCCTTCCGTCAGGGTACAGATGTGTACAAAGTGGCAGTACCTCTCCGTCCAGGACCCTGGTGACGCCAGCACGGCTTCCAACATGCAGCCTCGTGCGTGGTTCAGGGCGGCAGATCAAACGTCCAAGAAATGCCATCTCACCTGCACCATCCCACTCGCCGCAGTCTGAGGTGAGCATCCTATTTCCCCAGATTTGAGGAAGATTGCATACTCAAGGGGCTGGCAGTCGTCGCCATCGGCTGCCATCTGGATGTGCGCAGAGGCTGGTCGGGGTGCGACGGCGTGCACGCAGACCAAAAGAGCGGTGACTGCCACGCGCGCCGTGCTAAGACCAGCCAGCACCAAGTTAGCTGCATGCAGCCTAGTCATGATGCACTGCCATTCGACGGGCGCTTCCATGCGCGCGTGCAGCAGCAGCGGCATCGTGCTCGTTCGGACCTGAGGCAGCGCGCGCCTACAGCAGCACACCCCGGGCGAGCCGATGTCCGCAGCTGGCCGACAGGGCGCTGTTTCGCACAGCGACTGGCGGCACTGCCGACGAGACGCTGGCGCACGTCGCGATGGGGAGGGCATAGCGTGCTGGGCACGGAGCAGGCCTGGCGGTGGAGGGGTCTCACGCAGCGCCGTCCACACCGCGCGCGCCCATTCTTCGCTCGACAGTTGTTGGGCTGCGCCGAGATGCAGACAGTCCTTGTTGCGATGAACGCACTGCTGGGCCTAAAGTTATCGCAAGGCAGAGATCGTCGTCGTCGAGGCCCGCGAGTTGGACGGTGACCTGCAGCAGTGTGGAGCTTCGCGAATTGCGCAGCCCATCACATTGGACGGCGACGGTGGCGATGCGTGGAACTAGGCGTGCGCTAGACTGGGAACAGCATAGCATGGGTGGTGGGCGTGCATGGGCTGTTGGCCTTCACACCACTTGATGAAACCAGCCTTCCCACTCGACTCTTCCCGACCCAGCCCTTGACTACCACTCTGCCACTGCCACCACGACCCGACTCCATCTGCCTCTCTGCACCGCGCACTGTACCTATACCACCTTTCGCACGCTTTCGACACCCCCAACGCAGCTTCATTCTTCGCTCCAGCGATCGCATTCCGGAAACGGCGGATTCGACTTTTGCCACCGGACCCTCGACACACCAAACGCACGCTCGGACTCTGTTTTGCCCGTCCCTATTGCTGCCAACTCAATCTCCGGCGCAGCTCCTACAACAACAACAACAGCACTCCGCCACTCCATTCATCCCTCAGCATCACTCGACAACATGGCTAGCTATCACTACGGGATGCCGACCTACCACCAGACCACCGCCACCCACACACAGAACCACCACGGTCACCACGGTCGCAGTCGTCGGGGACCGAGAGTGTCATCGCAGAATGCGCACCGACAATACAAGGCACAGCGCAGTCTCAAGGAGGAGGCACCGCAAGTGCAGACATACAGCGAGTACCTGCGTGTGCTAGAGGCCGCACGAGGCTTCGAATTCGACGATGACGAGGTCTTTTGCCCGTTCAACCTCCTGACCGAGGATGATGTAAGTCTTCGGACTCCATGTCATCTCCGAGCCCAGCTAACACCCCTTTGCAGCTGCAATCAATTCACTCTTCATCGGCGTCGGACAGAGGCTCGCTGTCCTCGGGCTCGCCTTCCGGCTCACCGCTGCAGACGCAGGTGCAGCCCACACCCTCGCTGCTGCTGCCTACCCTCCCACAGTCATACACCCCAGTGAACTACCACCAGGCGCAATCTAAGCTTCACCAACCCATGGCGCAGCGCAGCCGCAATGCGATCCCTATTGTGGACCCATCCACGCGCTCTGCGTCGAGTGTCTCGCCAGGCCGACAAGTGCAGCAGCAGTACCAGCGCCGCTGGTAAGCGGCTTGCCGTACTGCTACGGTAATGCTTCTCCAAGCGTTCTGCGTTGTCGGGCTGGCGAGCCTCTCCGCTCCAACACACGGTGTGCGACCGTGTGTTGGCACAATACTTTCTCCAATTCCTCGACTCCAGCGATACCTTGTACAAACTACTACGGCTACTTAGATTGAAAGTGGAAGCCCGGTTCTTCCCTTTTGCTCCCCATCTTGGACAACGGCGTTACAGCAGCAAGCATTATGAAGTACGACTCTCGCATCAACGGCAACGGCATCTTCTTCTTCAATTGGACCATATAAAACAACACTTTTTTGACATTTGGCGCGCGAAAGCAAAGCGAAACGATGAATACACGGATCTGGATATCACGCGGACGGCTGGCTATTTTCCACATCATCGTCAACAATCTCCTCCCCAACCAAGCATATTGTCTCGGGAAACACGTTTGGGTGTTCGGAATCTCTTCTTCCCCTGTTCATCTTGATCTTTGTTTTGAACCTCTTTTTGTTTTGGGACAACTCTGGCAAGGTGTTGTCACCTTTTTGCGGTACGGGAAAGCGGTGGGCGAAACTTGAGAAGACTGTCACGAAAAACAGCAAGCGAAGCGCGGGAAAATTATCCAATATACCTCTTTGCATCATATCATGAATAAATCAGCTCTTGTTTTAGGAGGCGGAGTAGAAATGGAAATCTGGTGGTGGTGGGAAATACGGCCTAGTTGACAACTATCACACGCAGAACGGCGATTTCTGGTGTTGAGTTGTGGCCTGTCTTGCTTGGATTGTTTTGCGAAAGCGCGCATGGTGTTACTGTGAGCGAAACTCCCGGGAAAGAGATATGAGATATACCATCGTTGTTCTACTGTTCACATGTATTCATTTTTCTTCTGTCACTTTTGAGCAATGCATGCCATCTACTACCAGGCGATGAACTACCTGCGACGACAAGGCTGTACGCGACAACCTCTGCACTTCCTATTCCGGCCCACACAACCGGAGCTTCGGTGTATAGGTTTTGGGTCAAAAGACCAGCTGACTTACTACTCTACCGACTGACCAAATGGGTCGAGCCTCGGAGTATGCGCTGGCACTAACTTACCAACGCCACGGCCGTACCTGATTAGCGCTTCACACAGGTCGCACTTTTCCCGACACCCCCGTGAGGAAAGTTACCAGACATAGTGTTACTCCGAAAGAAGGGCCACTTGTGGTTGTGCCTTTGGTAGGAGACAGCTGGTCCCTCACGCGATATCGTGAGATGTGAGAGACGATGACGATGGATGAGCCTCCGCGGATGTAGATCTGGAGATGTGTCATGTATGGGGCTCGGGCTGTGCATTTGTGCTTTGTTTGGCGTGAGAGAGATTGATGACGACATTGAGAGGAAGGTGTTTTTGTCGGGTTGTTGATGAGGATGAAGACGCCAAGGCATATCGTGGTGATGCGCGATGCGTGACTTCGTAGATTGAGGTTGTAGGTGAGTTGGTGGTTCATTCCGTGCAGCGAAGGTTCGCTGGGATGCGAAGAGGTCTTCGAGGCAGCTGCATCCTAGACCTTCTTACCTTCTACCACAGCTTGCAATATTCCACAGCTTGCGATGTTTGGAGGAAGGACACCAGTCTCGCAGCAATATTGTTCATATTCCTCTTCTCATTGAACAAGAGTACTCAGACGTGGAAGACATCTGCAATTGCTCTGAAGTCCCTCTCGCGGTGCTTGAATTGTGCCACGCAGGATGAGGGCCCGAATGGACATTTCCATACACGTTCACTGAGGCAGCACCACCACAATCACAACGAGTGAAGAAGTGGACAAGCTAGCTCGTCGCGCAATGGCTCTCTGACAATCTTCTGCCAACTTCATCGCTGAGGCCGAAGCACAGCGGATGCCGGTCAAGATGGTGAGAATCTGTGTCTGAGAGCTCACTCACGAAGCATTGAGCAGAGCACCCGCACGAGCATTGAGCAAGCTGAGCTCGACTGCATCTCTGGATTCCGGCCCTCGGCACCAACCTGAAGCTCATCTGATTCATGTTCTCCCGCTCGAGAGATCCAGAACGAACAACTCACGTTTCTAGATATGCACCTGAAGGCACTCAAGCCGGCTTTCGCAGCATTCCGCACACCAACAGAGAATGGATCACCATCGGCAGAATCGTGCCCCAGCACCGGAGAATTGAAGTTGTGCAAATTTGTGTACAATTTGCAAAACGGTCGGTCGCTTCTGCTTGAGTCAGTGTTTTGCGACGAGTCGTCTTCATACAGCCCCTGCAGGTCCGGATTTAGCTACTGAGCTATGGCGAATCCTCCACGAGGCGTATAGCAACGTCGGCTGCATTCTTACAAAAACACGCGGTGTATCCAGATCGCGAGACAAGCGAACAGTAATGCCATCGGCCACATTCGAAATGAACAGCTTCAAAGCAAAGATCCAAAGACTTGGCAAAGGAAGGCTGTAGGTTGTTCTCTCCACAACTCTGCGAAGAAGTCTATGCATACCATTCCTGCCGTTCGCAGTTCCACGTGCAGTTCGGATATATACCTGAAACTCCAAGAAAAAAGCTTCTTGCCTCGAGCACTTGCATGCCATGCATGAAAATACGACCAGATCAAACAGTAGTCTTGCCCACGAATTACTCAATCCGGAAAGCCTTGGTCTGACAAGCACCGAGTCAGGCAAGACGCACCAGTTCAAACAGGAGTCGCACCGCAATTCTGGCCGCAATGGGACACGACTAGGACCTCATGGTATTTGCGGACATGTTTGGCGTTGCTGCAAGAGGAATGAGGACGGAGGCGAGCTGCAAGCCATCGCCGCCGCCACTAACTGCTGCTGACTTCGAGCTCGCAACGGTCAATAGGCTATAGCTCAGGCCGTGATGTAAAGCTATATAATGGGTGAGTCGATGCTACTGCTGGACTCTTTCATTCTCATCCCATTCAGCAACATCAGTCGAGCAGACTTACATTCGTTCTCAGTTATCTTGCGTCGACATCAATCAACTTCGATTCTACTTCACTTTCGACTTCAAACTTCCAGCCAAGATGCAGTACAAGTTCACTTTCATCCAGCTTGCGCTGGCAACCAGCGTTCTCGCTGCTCCTATGCCTGCTGCAGAGCCAACCTTCGGCCATGGATACGGTAGCGGATACGGTGGTGGATACGGTGGCGGTAGCGTCGGTGGCAAGGGTGAGTGGTCATTCTTGTCAAAAGACAAAAAGTGGAACATGGTAACTGACTAAGAGCAGGCGGAATCAACGCTGGAGTTGGTGTCAACCTTGGAGGCTTGGGTGGCCTCGGTATGTTGATACGCTGCCGTCTCCGCTTGTGCGCAACTGACAGAGTCTAGGTGCCGGTCTTGGTCTTGGTCTGGGAGGCAAGGGTGGGGTCGGGGCTGGGGCCAACGTCAACATCGGGGCTTCACTTGGGTCTATCATTGGGGGTCTGCTGGGCGGCATCCGAGGTGGTGGTTATGGAAATGTTGGCGGTGGTGGCTATGGATCTGGATCTGGATCCGGTTATATTGGTGGTGGTGGCTATGGATCCGCTGGGGGACAGGTGGGAGGCTATACCGGTGGTCAAGGAGGCGGAAAGGGAACAGCGAGCGGCAGTGTTGGAGCTGGAGCTGGAGCTGGAGCTGGAGCTGGGGCTGGGGCTGGATCAAAGCCCCCTAGCTACGGCGGCAGCCAAGGCGGCAACGGTGGCAACACCGAGACGAGCCCTACCCCAGGCGAAGACGACGGTGATGACAAGGACGACGGTTCTGACGACGGAAGCCCCCAGCCACCACCATCGTACGGCTCCAACCCACCAAAGACAAGCCCAAGCGCACCAAAGGGCTACTAGATCACGAACTTGACGGAAAAGCTGTAATATAATGTAGCTGAAAAGCATGACAATCCTTTGTACAACCTCAATACATTTGATGAACGAACCTGACTTCTATATGTACTGGTTCTACCACACTTCTTCTATGCTTTGTGAACGCCGGCTTCTTCAACGTACACAACACTACGTTCCTTCTCTCCCATCTTATCATCGATGCTGATATCAATATCCCTTTGATACACAGCAACCTCATCAACGTCTCCGAAAATGGCCGCAACTTCTTCGAGTGGCTTGCCCTTGGTATCTGGAAACCAGAACCACATGATGACACTGCCGATAGTTCCAGGAATGATGAAGCACAAGTAGAATGTCCAACCAATGGTCTCGAAAGCAGTCGGAGCAGCCTGCAACCACATGATGTTCATCAGCGAGATCATAGCCACACCAGCGGACATGCCTTTGGCACGAAGATGACTTGGCCAGATTTCTGAAATGTAGGTGAATTGAAGGCCGTCGAGACACCAGTCATATGGAATCTCGAAGATGAAGAGCATTGCTACAGCTGCTTGAAGTGCCGCGGAGTTGTTTGATGGGACGAATTCGGCGATGAGCGCTGCTTCGATGATGAGGGTGACCATACAGCCGAAGACTCCGATGGCGAGGAACTTGGCTCGATTGAAGTGGTCGACCAAGAGGGACGCCATGGCATTGAGACCCACGGCCAATGTGAGCCAGGCTGCAGGGTACAACAATTGCTTGGTCTCAGAGAAACCGAGATTTCTGTAGAGTGTGGGACCGTAGTTGTTGATGACGAGCACACCGGAGCATTGAATGAAACCGGTGGTGCCGATCGTCAACCACAAACGCTTGCGAAGAGATGGCTTGCGGAAGATGTGCATCCAGCTGTCGTCGAGTGTGCGGTCGAGCGTGAGCTGCTTCTGGATTTGAACGTACTCGGCTCGAGCAAAGGAGTGTGAAGGATCTGATGGGTCGTCGTGCAGGCGGAAGAGAATGTTCTTCGCTTCCTCGCCGCGGTCTTTCATGCACAACCAACGAGCTGCATCGATGTTAGCTTGGGTCAAGCGATCTGAAACGGAGAACTTACGACTCTCAGGCACCCAGTACAGTCCACTAAGCAACATCAGCGGCCAGAGACACTGGAAAAGAATCGGGACACGCCAGGTCCAGTTTCCGCCCTCTTTCCAGTGGTAGAAGCCGAAGCCGATCCACGATTGAATGAAGTAACCGAACACGAGTGAGATGGCGTGCACGTTGACGAGAGCGCCTCGCAAGTAAGGAGGTACCACTTCGGACATCCAGATTGGCACGGCGGCAAGGATCATGAATGCGCTGGCTCCGGCGATGAAGCGGAAAATCAGAAATACAATAATGTGGGTACTTCCTGCAAGTGCAGCGCCCGAGATGAGAGCAAGTAAAGCGCTCTGTCTGTTGTTAGCTTATATCGGAAAGATTGCCTCGGACGGACATACCACTCCCAAGCCAGCCTTTCTGCCCCATCTATCAGTGAATAGAGGAAGTGTCAGAGTGCCGATGACACCTCCAGCTTGGAAGAGGCCATTTGTAGCGGCGATGAGTTGGGTGCCGTTGGGACGAGTTGCGAGCTGGAAATATGCGATGAAGGTGGGTTGACCTGTAGCGAGTCAGCTTGATTCGAAATGGTACTCTGACTGTGGAGGATGTACCGAGAGTTGAGCCAATGATACTGGCAGTGTAACCATATACCATGCTGCCGATGGAGACAAAGAGCAACATCCATATGTTGTAGGCATTGAGCTTTCGATTGCTTCCCTCCTCTCCAGTGGAGAAGATGCGTGAGACCCAACCCATGATGATAGTCTGTTGATGTAGGAGAAATTGGAAATGGAAAGATCAAACACCTTACCTCGAGCTGGCCAGCAGTCATTGTCTTATAGTGATACCAGTCCCAGCGACAGACAGCGACCCGGCAATCTTCGTGCGGAGTTCTCGGTAATATTTTGACACGAGGAGGTCGTCGTAAGAAAAGTCAAGCATTTTTGCATGTGTAGCGAAGCCTCGTGCCAGCCGCGTGGCATGCTTGCATGCTCAGACAAGGCCAGTAGGAACACAGTCGCCAATGGTGGCCAATACTTGCCTGGAGGTCTCTTTGAACTTGGCCAATGGCACGACATGCGGGCATTTCACCGCAGCAGGCGAGACCATGTGGCAGCTTCACATGCAGGCGATAGTCGCTTCGACCCCGCGAGGTGGCGTTTCAATGTGTACCCCGGCTCTTGGGAGGAGGATTGAAGCTGTCGGCAGTATTGTTTTGATCATGTCCACAAGATGAGCACTTCTTCCTTTTACACGGCCACGGAAGATTCACCGTGGCAGCAAACGGCTTTGCTCGTTGCTGAGTGCTGCTGCGTCGAGGACTTGGATAAAAAAGCTCGTGGAGTTTCCCCGAGGGTTGAGTCGTGCAGTCGAGTCGCTAGCAGCGTGTCGAAAAGTCGAGAGATCAGCCACATCCAAGTTTGAGGATAAGTTTATGCGGCGGCGTATGACTTCAAAACAAGTCGAGCCTTTGCCGATAGAGCGATGGAAATGCGTTCGTAGCCTGGTGATACGAGTCTTCCTCATGAATGAAAGACTTACTTTTGACGCCCTTCTATCATGTGCAGCGCTGCCACGAGAACACATTGGCACCTGTACATTCCATTGCCAGAGATATTTCCTTGTCTGCTGGGAGCAGCTTCCCGGTTACTGTAGTCTTCTCACGGCAATAATCCTGTCGGAGCGGGGTGCGTCGAATGGTGGCGTTCTCGCTGGACTCCAATCACTCATCGGTGTGACTAGCACTACAATGACACGGCAGTTGCTGAGAGGTGTCAATGATACCAGACTTGGGCTTAAGGCATCCCAGGTAGGTCTCTTTTGTTTTGAGCGGCTTGTGATGTGCACGTCAAGTCAAGGAAGCAGCCGCAACGGACAAGTTGCCGTCGGCGCTCGGCCATAGCTCTATCCGGCGGGGAACAATGAGTCTTTATATTTTGTCAGATTTCTCCAGGCAACATAATTCAACCAATCATTGGTTCCAACCACTCGGTTGTCAGTACCACCAGTTGCACACCGCACTGAGCTTCGACTAATGCCCATCCCAGGTATAGTGTAGCGGTTATCACATCGGATTCTGATTCATCAGAACTTTCCGGGAACCCGTGAGTAAACTTGCAATTCTTGGTCTCTGAACACCATCTAACATGTGTTTAGCGGTTCGGTATGTCTCAATCAGGTCCAGTTCAAAAGCCCGCAGTGCCTAATAGCAATGCAGATTCCGGGTACGACCTTAAGCAATCAATCTTTTTGCCAAGGTGTTTGATAATTTTGCCCTGCGAAGCCAACTTCTCTGCTTACAAGCGAGCAGGCAAGAATGTCTTTTTGGCAATGCAATGCCTGGTACTCAGTACATTGTAACCGAATTTAGCTTAGCACCATTCGAACATCTCACTTAGGATAAGTTTTGCCGTTTCGCTACTGGACTGCTCAAGCCTCCTTCTAACAACATACTTTTCTTCAAATGACAAAGTTTATCTCGTGAACGCTTCTCGTGAGTGGATGAGTGGAGAAGCATATTTGCTGATACAGCAGATTCATATACAACAAAACCAGTGCAGCCATATTCGGATGGCGAGAACTCGCTGCCTCTCTGACAATTAGACAATTACTGCTTCTTAGTCGCGTCGTGCAAATCTTCAAGAAATCCCCATTGACCCTTCTCCTTCCAGCCTTTGGCCCTCCAATCGTTAGCCTCAACTGGCAAATATTGCAGCACATTGAACAGACTCTGATCGTGCGCGGCAATGACAAACACCTCCGGCTTCGCGTCGAATTCCTGAATAGCTGCAATGGTATCTCTGGCAGCTTGGATGTCTATCGCTATGGAAGTACCATTCTCATGTTCGACAATGGTCTGGAATGGAACCTGATCGAAAGTCGACTCGAAATTTCCAAATGCAGCATGATATCTCTCGGGGACATCTGCTGCCTTGGTCACAGGATGAATCGGCTGAAGCGCAGACGCGGTGCACGTACATGTGTGAAGAGCCACGGAATCCGGAAGTGGTGCTCCAATGTGTGGTCTCAGTTGCGAAGTGTGATGGAAAGAGTCTGCGGCCATGTAGATGAAGCTGTCATTCGTCGTTCGTGCGAGAGCATTCATATGTCCAATGGCATGGCCAGGAGCGAGCAAGAAGTAAAAGCTTCCATCGCCAAAGTAGTCCAGTGCTTTGAGATTACCAATTTTGAGATCAAAGTCGTCGGTCTTGAGTTCTTTGACTTCTCGTCCGGCAAATTCCCGGGCTAGAATCGGAGAGCTCTCGACATCTGGCCATCCTGGAAAGTAAGCCTCCTTGACACCAGGCCCCACGATGAGTTCTGTTGTAGAAGGAAACAGTGAAGGCCTTCCAACGTGATCGAGGTGTGCATGACTATCAATCCGCGTCAGCGAACATGCGACGACAGTCACAGAGGACGAAATACGTACCTCCATATCACGCCCTCGATACTATTCAGGTCGACGCCTCCTTCGATCAGGATATCGCTCACATATTTCTTCGATTCCATCATGCCATCCTCGCCTTTCATCGCTTGCACCCGTTGATATACATTGGGAGGAAAGTCTTTCTCGAGATCGACTGGAATTCCAAGATCAAAGACGAACTTTCGCTCTGTTCCTTGTCCGTTCGTGTGTATGATTAGGAAGGAGTACGCGGGTGCGCGCAACTTGTCCAGTCCGGGGATCGCAGGACCAGCAAACAGGCTCAGTGGAATAGAAGACCGCATTGTCGTGTCAATGATAGAGACCTTGACAGTCGAGGTCGACTGTGGGATTTCCCACATTCCTTTGGACGCCATGATCAAGAAGTGCGTGCTGTGTTTCCGCTGCAAGTTTTGGGCACTCGTGGTTGTCC
Source organism: Cercospora cf. flagellaris (assembly GCA_005356885.1). Taxonomy (NCBI): domain Eukaryota; kingdom Fungi; phylum Ascomycota; class Dothideomycetes; order Mycosphaerellales; family Mycosphaerellaceae; genus Cercospora; species Cercospora cf. flagellaris. The sequence continues at coordinate 1,740,940 of RJLU01000002.1, forward strand.
GACAAAGTTTGATGCTTGTGCCTACAGCTCCATGACGGCGATCTCTTTATCATAGTGGAACTTTGTGGCAAGAGAGGATCCACACATTTGTCAGCAGGTACAAGCGAGGACAACAACTGCCTTGTTTGAGAACGTCTATCTAGCTCTGTTGCCAGTGGGAGGAGGCAGTCGCTACTGTATACAAAGATTTGCTTGGTCAGCATCAGCGTCACCTCAATTGTCATGTTCACTGTCAAAAGTATTATTTGTTCTCTGTCACCTGTCGAGACACGGATCGGCATTATCATCATCTTCAATGTCGGCGCTTGTCGTGCCTTCCTCACACATGCCAGCCCTCTGCCGGCTAGTCGGTCTCGGCCATGCCCTTCACTGAGAGGAGCATCGACGAAGTGGCAATTGTGCTGCATCGACAGTGGTGCAACAGATCCTGGGTATCAGCACGGCCATGCGCCACAAGAGAGAAGAATTCTCGTTGCCTGTCAAAACGCACTCGAGACTCAAACAAAATCTGCCGAATAAGAGAAGCCTCGGAACTCCTCTTGCATAGCTTGCGATAGCACTGCAGGGTACATGTTAGCTTGTCTTCGTTGTGATGAGTGTTCGAATCTCAACGTACCACTCTGTACCGGCGTCAGGACTGGAGTAACACTAGTAAACTCCGAGTCGAAATTGCTGGTATCCGCTCTGCTCTTCACAGTCGGCAGGAAAGGTGCAGGGACCCGCTTGTAGTAGACATCTTCCCAATTAACGTTCCTAAAGAAGGCATGGGACATGATCTCCTGGGCATCGGTTGGTCCAGAGCCAAGTCGCAGTTCCGGCTCTCGTGTCAAGAGCTTTTGAAGTATCGAGACACTGTCTCTCGGCATATGAATCGGATAGAGCGGTTCGTCTGCCAGAATTGCGTCGTAGATTTCGTCCTCGTCCTCGCCGCGGAACGGCGATTGCTGGAGGAGCATTTGATAGATGAGGACACCGAATGCCCACCAATCCACAGCACGACCATATTTCTTGTCCAAAAGGATCTCAGGAGCCATAAATTCCGGGGTACCGCAGAATGTGCTTGTCGTTGAGCCATACCACATGTCTTCCTTGCACAGACCGTAATCTGCAATCTTGATGTGCCCATCAAGAGTAAGCAGAATGTTGTCCAGCTTCAGATCACGGTAAATGACGCCATTCTCGTGGAAATACTTCAGCGCCAGGCAAACCTCTGCAGCATAGAATTGTGCTCTTTTCGTGCCAAACTGTCCACGTTGGATGTGCAACATCAAATCTCCTCCACTAATGTATTCCATGACGAAGTAGATGCGAGTCTCCGTTTGGAAACAAGCGTGCAGATTCAGCAAGAACGGGTGGCGTTCCTTGTTCGCAATCAAGAACACGCGCTTTTCCGAGCGGGTGCTTTCCACTTCGTCATTTTCGATGATGAACTCCTTCTTTAGAACTTTGATGGCATAAAGCTGTTTCGTCGTCTTCGTCTCCGCGAGCATCACCTTTCCAAAGTTACCCTTGCCCAAAACAGCGAGGAAGTTGAAGTGATCGAGACCAATACGACGTCCAGTACCTGCAGTGTTGGCAGGAGGAGCTGGCTTGCGCTGTTCGACCACGGGCTCGGTAATTGAGACATTCGGAGCGGGCACTGCAGCCGGCGATTGCGGTCGTCCTTGTGCAGTCGCGGGTGGCGGGCCCTGCGACATTGGTTGCGGAGGATAATTCTTGGCAGGTGGCTGAGGCGGCGGCGATACCGTTTGCTGATAAGGAGGTCCGGAAGAGTACCCAGCGACAGCAGCATAGTCAGCAGGATTGTATGTGGACTGCTGCTGCCCAGGCTGAGGCGCAATACGCTTGCTCTCTGCGTAGCCATCGGCATACCCACCTGATCCCCGTTGCTGTTGAGTATATGGATCCGTCGTGCCTCGGTCGTACGGTGGACGGTCGTTGCCGGAAGTTCGCTTGCCAGCCAAGGCAACGGAAGCTGCTGCAGCGGCTGCGGCGGCAGAAGATTGCGAAGACTGTGTGCGATGAGCAGGAGGACGGTGGCCGGATTCTGGAGAAGAAGGTGTCTGGCCACCGCCCATCGCAGCTTTTCCAGCGTCCGCAGCACCAGGAGGCGGTCCGAAGGAGGAAGTCCTGGGTGGCTGCTCATAGGAGTCGGACATGCGGTCTTTGCCGTACGAGAACCTGTCTTGTAGCCTGTCTTGCTCTTTCTGTGAGACTTGGTCTTGGTGTCCAGGCGCAAGCGCATAGCTTGAAGATTGTGGCGGCGGCGTGGGCCTACCGCTTGTTTGTACGCCGGGAGGTCTCAGCTTTGTGCTATTGGCGAGCATACGGCTGTTCTTCGTCTTCTTCAATTCAGCCAGGATCTGATTGGCGCTTTCCATGCTCATGCCGCAGAAGTCTGGCACAAAGTGTACGCAATTCGCGTGACTCGTCAGCTTGCACTCGGTGCACCTTCTCGCCTGCCGCCTTCCTATAGGTAGCATATATCCGCAATGGCAGCACCAGTTGGCACCCATGTTCGAGAAGGCATCAAAGCGATGTGGAATGCGATGATTGATCTTCTCCTCATCCGGATCAGTCTCGGCGTTGGATTTGCTAATACACTTGGTGACCACTTTCTGGTAACATTTCTGGTGGCATGTGTACTTGCAGTCAGCGCATTGCATGCCAGCGGTATACTTCAAAAAGTCGCCGCACAGCGCGCATCGCATGATGTTGTAGAATGTTTGCACGATGAACTTGTGGCCGTATTGCTCCACAATGTCTTCCTTCTTCTGACGGACAGCGCCCTTACGGTTGAGACCAACATCGAATGGACGGCGGTCCTTGACCTGCTTGATGAAGCTGAGGGTCAAGTGAATCTTGCCGACGGGCTCGAGCGTGAACCAGGCATCGATGTAGACCGGTCCAGTCTGAGGTGCAAGCCCAGAACCCGCTGGACCGCCAGCCGCAGCAGCAATCGATCCACCACCAGGCGCGTTCGTCCCATGTGATGAGTTCGGCGGTGGCGAGAACTGCATGTCAGGTCTTGCCAGCGAGCCGTCCATCTGGTCAGCAGTCTTCCAGCCTGCCTGATTGAACTCTGTTTCAATCCTCTTCCTTCGAATCTCATCGACAAGATCAGACAAGCGGATCCAGAGAAGGCCAATGGGTATGGGATGGTCACCACTTGATTTGTCGTACACGGTGAATTCAATCTCGTTGGCCTTGTCTACGTCGAATTCGTGATTTTCGTCGGTCCATCGATCGGTCTTGGTAGCTTTCGTTCTGCCCTTGAGCACGTCTTCCACCTTCATGACGACAAAGGTATCCGGGCCTCTACTAAATCGTCCAGATGCGGCGTGATCCACATTGTCGATGGCGTGAATTCTGACAGACATGTGGCCGGTGAGAGGTTTTCGCTGGCTGGGAGTGTCTAGGCTATCGTCGTCGGCAGCATCGGCGCCATTCTCGACATCCACATGCAGGTCCTCATATCTTCGTAGTGCTCTCGTCAACAACTGAATCTTTTGGTTGCTCTCCATTCTTCGGAGCTCTGCCTCACCCCTGCTCTTACGATCGCCTTCCATTTGATACAGCTTGACCATCTTCTCGATACCATCCTTATATTGCTTCTCCACGGAAAGTTTGAATTCGAGCTGGGACAACATGAGCTGTATGCGGGGACCTAGGTGGGGTGTTTCGTATTTGATGAGATCTGCCAATGTTAGTCGTTTTCCCATCAGCCCACATCGTCGCCTTACCAAGCTTGCTGTAGTTAGGTCGTGCCCGTGGAGTCCTCTCGCCGGGTCCAGGCGGGGCATAAGGCGCTCGCGGCGGCATTAGACCGGGTGCTCCGCCCATGCTATATCCACCCGGACCTGGGTCGCCATAGTCTGCACCTCCGCCGTAGCCCTGCTCATTCCTGTATCCTGAGCCCGTTGAGTCTCCGCGGCCATGGGAAGGAGCCTGTGAACCGCCGTTTCCTGAGACCGAAAGATTGCTCATGCTCGACCCAATGTTACGATCGCGCAGATCACTAAGCTTCTGCTCAAAGTATTGAATGTTTCGCCTGGCCTCTCTGATCTCCGAATCTGCCTTTGACACGACCTGGGCATTGCCTGTGGCCTGTCGCATCTGCGTGGCCGCCTGGATCAGCTTCTTCTCGCGCTCGATCCGGCGGTAGATCTCTTGCGTGGCCGCGCCATCTTCCATGGCTGCGGTGGGTGAAGCCCGACTCGGGCGGGCGGGAGGGCTGCTGCCTCTCGGGAGGTATGGGCTCGTATATCTGGAGGTGTTGGTGGTGCTGCACAGCGGCTGAAGTCGAGGTGTCGGCTGTCAGGCAACGGCACGTGCAGCTCGAGAGGATGTGGCCCGGCTGTCCGAGGAAAGACTCGCGGCTCAGCTGTCGCCGTGCTGCAGGGCAGGCGGGCGTGTTTGTGCAGTGTGGAAGAAGAACGAACGCGCAGCCAGGCGGGCGTGACGCGGCGGCGGGTTGGCGGCGGGAGGTGCCTGTGCTGTGGTGTGCCAGGTGAGGTGGGAGAAACAGGACAGAAATGCGACCCCTCGTGGAAGCTTCTTCCCAGCGCGCAGGACCACAATCAGGCCGGCCGCACCAGATGAGGTCGTCGGTCGGCGGGGTTCGGCACGGCAGGCACAATGGCACAGGTGCAATAGGTATAGAGCAATGCGAATTGTTGCTGATGGCACGAGATAATGTGCTCCCAAGCCTGCCCGCGCTTCGTCCGTGCCCTCAGAATACGTCAACGGATCAGCGTGTCAATAATGCGCAGCCACGCACTAGTGGCAATGGCCTGTTCTCTCCTTTTGCCTGCATGAACTGTCGATAAGTGCAGTAGAGAGCGTGAGAGGACAAAGGAAGTGCTCCGGCGCTGCGGACGATGGAGCGGCGCGGCAAGAGGGAGAGCAGTGGAAGGACGAGCAGAGAGGAGAGACAATGCGAGCGTGGGGCAAATTTCTGCCGGTAAACAAACTTGCTGCCCAACAGACTATCCCATCACGTAGATGAAATGTGGTGACACCGCCACGATCAAGTCTGCGACTTCAGCGCGCAGACCACCTATCATCGCTGCGTTTCAGGCGGGCTGCTACACAGCTACAGCATGGCGTTGAAACACGACTTGCCATGGCTGCCAGGAATTCGGCGGCATCTGGCAGGTTTATTCATCAGACGTGGTTGAGAATCGTGCGGTTGTGGCGTTTGGCATTCCCACATGTCGTTGCCGTGACTCTGTGGTCTATACAGTACATGTCCTCAACACGGGCCGGAGTGATGCAAACAATGCTATTCTGGACAACTCTGCTGAAGAAGATGCTCAGACTGGACAATGCCGCCGCCGATCGCTTTAGCTCCGCTCGGAGCGGCCGTGTCTTTTTGTGGAGAAATACGAATCATCATGCTAAGTACCACCTTCCACTGCTTGACCAGAGGCCAATCGTCGAAACACTCAGGTTGCGTTTTCGAGTCCATTCTGTCAACGCCCGTCACGTCCTCACCTAGATCAAGCTCGCTCAACACCAAGCGTATTTCATATTTTCCACCCAGTCAACATCTTTCCAATTCCCGTCGTACCATCGTAGGCTCGGTATGCTCTCTGACTGGCGTTCCATTACCGAGACATCTTCATCAATCTGTTTGGCAGCGGCTAATGCAAGGCTGGTGGGATTCCACAACATGACCTCTTTCATCCCCCATCGCTCCGCTTCTGTCTGTGCAACGGCCATTACCTTCGCAATTGACTGTTTGATCTCTGCGACCTTGCTAGATTCCAGACCTGGCAATTGCTTCCGCCCTTCGACAGCAGCGTTTATGGCATCAACGCCTTCCGTGGTAGCCGCGGACAGATCCGCTCCAAGCTGATCGTCTTCTATCACAAGGCGTAGGATGTGCAAGGTGTTTGGATCGTGGCCTTGAGGATCCGCCCATACGCGTGTCCAATAAGCCCAAACAGAGCCGACTCTGGCACCTCTGATAGTAGGCGATTTTTTGAGCAGTTCTTTGGAAACAAAGTCCTCTCGAGCGTGATGCCAGGCTACAGTTCGCTGATCTGGAAGGATCGAGACAGTCGTCCGGCCGTTGTTGCCGCGTGCCTGGAGACGGCTGCGCATCAATTTTTCGTCGATCATGCAGGCTTCCGCTAGGTCTTGGCTCTTGAGAAGCTGCACCCCTGCGCCTAACGGCTGCTCGCGTGCCGGGAGAGTGATGTGAAGTGACGCATATGGGTGCCATCCTTTCGCGGCGTAGAACTGCTTCCCGATGTCTGACCAGAGAGCACTGAAGACGTGCTGCTTGTCATTGTCCACTTTCCAGTGCCTCAACTTGTCGCCCAGCTCCGCCATCATTCTGCCAGCGTACCCTCTGCCCCGATATTCCGGTAGACAAAAGACGGAGCACACGCCGTGGCAGATTGCATCGTCCACCTTGCCGTTCTTCGAGACCAAAGCTCGCTTCTTGATTGTTTCACAGCCAGTGAGAACATGGCGATCTGCCGCAGAGCCTGGCTGCCAAACCAGTACCCACGTGGTGAGACCGCCATCTCGTGTGAGTTCCTGGTTTGCCAGGTGTTGCTCGCGAAGCAGATACGGCTCGAGCTCGAGTGCCGCCTTCCATTCGATGCTGTTCGCGCGGGAGAGTTCTTCGATTTCGGCTGGAGTGGCCGTGGTGAGATAGATCTCGGACGAGTCCTTCGGTGGAAGGCCAATGCTGCCCATGATGATGTGCTGTATCTGTCTAGGTGAGGTGGTCAAGGTTGAATCGTGCGTTACTGAGGATCAAGAATGAACGTGCAGGGCGCAAGAGGAGAGATAGATATTGAACTTAATGAAGCGTGCTACCGGCCGAAGATGCGCCCTTCGTCGTAGACATCGCCAATACCTGCGGTTAGGGGACGAGGTCGATGAGCACCTGCCGGATCGCGAGCGCGCTTGATCCGGCGTACGAGGCAGTCGCATGCTCTTATGTTATAGCCCGAACATAAGCGGTCAGAGGGTTTGCGGTGTGCCCAGTCCATCCTGGATGTGCATGTGGTCGGGAGGCCATGATGTGGTTGGTTTGCAGGAGCGCGCTCATCTGACACTTTCCATGTCCTTCTCGTGACTCCGAACACGCCGCCAACACGCCGATCAGCGGCGCCCGCGATAACATGAACGATGCGAGATCCACCACGCGTCTTCCCATTCTGATATGTCTCGTCAATGCTTGCCATTGCTGTGCGACCATGCCAAGCAGGCGACGAGGGCGGCTATCTGGCGGTCGTGATGGGCGAGCATGCAGAGTACCTTGCAGTGAGACCGGATGCGCACAGAAGTTCAAGCTCTGCTCTCTCATCTCCGCCTGGAACCTCATCTCCTTGCAGTATGCTGCCTGCCTTCGAACCAGCGCGAACGCCGCCGTCGCAACGCTGCACATGTCTCGCGGAGCTGAGGTGAGAGATGCGCCTGCCTTCACTTGCTCTGCGCGCGCTTTCCTGTGCCGGTGAAGGGCGCGCGAGGCTGCCACCCACCACTTAACCACGGTCACTTCCTGGACTGCCTCCAAACTTTGTCAACAGCCGTACCATCTCTCACCCCGACCACCAGTCGCTGTCATTGCAACCATTGCTGTCGCCTTCGTTTACATCCATACAGCAGCACGAGCCAAGCCGGAAAGCTCGACTTCACCTTCGTGCTAGTAACAGATCAGGTCGGCCCCACACAAACGCTCGCACATTTCCAACACATATCGGCAAGCCGCAACAGCCGGTGCTGTGACCTACTCCAGCGCGCGGATTCCGACTTGTCATGGCCGCCGCGAGAGCATCGTCACAAGTAATTGACCTTGTCAGCAGCAGCGAAGATGAAGATGACCTCCAGATCTTAGACCGCCCGCCAAGATCTGTGCCCGCCACAGCCTTTGGAAACCCGGATCCTCAAGACCTGCCGGAATTTGAGCCTGGAGACGCCTACGTCGCACGCCTAGAAGACTACGGCATGGGTGCTGCTCCTGGCTCCTTTCCGAACGGGATCGAGGATGACCAGATATTCCCTTAGGACCCAGCAGAACAGGAGAGGCCACGAGACGGAGGCGAATACCAGTACTTCGGGGACGAGCTGGTGTGGATTCCAGATGATTCTCCTCCTCCGTCTCCGGTCAGGCAGGCGTCTCCCCCTGCGCAGGAGGGCGCGAATATGCGAGATTTCGACTACGAAAACGCATTCCCACCACTTGCAACCGCGCCGGTTTACAACAGCGACACATGTTTACAGCGGGTCTTGGAAGTGTTTCCGGATGTCAGGTACGCCATCAACGTGCACTGCTCGAGTCCTATTCGACTGCCCAAATGCCTCATGCTTCCGTGTCTTGCTAATCTCTTCCCAGCCACGAACATGTCCTTTCACTGTATGCAGAACTTGGACAGCAGCAGCCACCCATACTTGGTCCCGATATCTACGAGAACATCGTTATGAAGCTTGCTGAGGCGGACAACTACCCCAAACAGGGCAAGGGCAAGCAACCCGCGGCTAAGCGCAAGGCCGAGAGCGAACTCCAGAACGATGACTTCAAGCGGTGGGAGGGTCCGGACAGACGAGCTCCTCTTAAGATGCTGAATCGGCCAGTGGCCTCGGCGCTGAAGGCAGATTTTCCCGATGTTCCTATGAAGATCATCGCCGAGCAACTGTCTCAGCACCGTCAGCACCTGTTCCAGACCTATGTTGCGCTCGCAGCAATGAGAGACGCGAAAGACTCTGGTTGGACCGGACGTCCGTCAGCCATGGCTAGCGCCGATATAATCGTTCTGAACACTGGGGTTCCTGAGCTCTACGATGAGTTACAAGCTGCTCGCAAGCGGGTCAGTGCTGTCAGAGCCGAGCGCACGATTGAGCAAGCGAGACGTCGAGCCGAGGAAGAGAACCTGAGGCGAGCGGTCGAAGCTGGTGAGACTGCGGAATGTCAGGCGTGTTTTGACGACCTTCCCATGAACCGACAGATTCATTGCAATGGCGCCGAAGCTCATTTCACCTGCTTTGACTGCATTACCACGTATATCAAGTCAGAAGTCGGCCAATCTCGCTGCGGTGTCATGTGCACGGCTGGCTGCGGCTCCGGCTACCCACATGCCCAGCTCCATCTCCTTGAAGACAAGCAGCTCCTGGAGAAGCTTGAACAACTACAACAGGAGAAGGACATTCGCGATGCCGAGCTCGACGATCTGTCCGAGTGCCCCTTTTGCGACTACAAAGCCATTCTACCACCCATCGAGGAGGACTTCGAATTCAGATGTCTAAATCCAGACTGCGAGAAGGTCAGCTGTCGTCGATGCAAGGCAGCCTCACACATCCCGAAATCCTGCGAGGAACATGCCAAGGATCACAAGCTCAACAGCAGGCACAAGATCGAGGAGGCGATGACCGCAGCATTGGTGAGAAAGTGCAACAAGTGCAGTAAACCCTTCATCAAGGATTTCGGCTGCAACAAGATGGTACGTACTCCATTCTCAGTGTGCATATCTTCTACTAACAATGCTTAGTCCTGCTCGTCGTGCGGTAACCTACAGTGCTACGTCTGCTCGGAGACAGTCAAAGACTACAATCACTTTGATCAAAATGCGCCAGGTGCACGAAACGTCAATCCTGCCGGGCCTTCATCCAAGCGCTGCCCTCTGTACGATAATGTCGAAGAGCGACATGAACGAGAAATCAAGGAAGCCGAAGAAAAAGCTCGGGCAGAGGCGTTGGAGGCAAATCCAGGTGAGTCTGATGATGCATGAGTGCTGCACACATGCAGGAGGAGTGCTAACATTCATATAGACATCACGGAAGAGGACTTAAAGATCAAGGAATCCGATGCGGTACGGAAGGCTACTCAGGCCAAGATCGGCCAACAAGGCGGCGTCCGCGGACCTCCTGGTTTTCCCGGCGGTGACTACGGTTTGTTCAATCTCGGAGCTGGCCTTGACATTGATGCTGACCTGGACGACGAGGGCGATGATGTGCCGGAACTGCGAATCCGAGCAGCGCAACGTAGGCTCCGTGCTCGGGCAGTTCGGGCGATGATGGTTGGCGGAGCGGCGCGAGCAAATCGTGTCAGAGCTTTGCAGGCACAAGCTGGTGCCGTAGGACTTCCAGACCCAGTCGGTGGAGCCAACGCAGCGCTGGACAATGCGAGAGGACCTCTTGGTCATGGACTTGGTGGACACATTGCAGGCCATGAAGCTCAAGCACACCTAGCCCGTCCACAGCCAGTATATCAAGGTCTTGCGCATCCTCATCCTTTACAAGCACCACAATTGGGAATGCCAAATATGGTCGGTTATATGCCAGTCTACGGGATACCGAGACCAGACGTTGGCCAGCTCGCTCAGCAAGCTCCCGTGCTACCTCCAGGCAATGCAGCACCCCACAGGTACGGCAACGCGCCTCACGGCTTACAGGCAGCCGCTGCTGATCGACATTTGGAACGTGACCATGGCCCTGGGTACGTGTTAGGAGCCCGAAACAATGGTTTGGGAGGACAACAAGGCCTCTTTGATGCATTCGTGGAAGATCCATTCGGCGGCGGTGATGCGGACCCGTTCGGTTTTGGCAGAATTATCCAGGGCGACCGGGCTCCGCCACGATTTCCCGAGATGCTGGCTCCTGGACAACCTCGCAACCATGAACTAGGTCGCAATGCTCAGCCAGAACTTCGTGAGCAGCATGATGCTCTTGCGTATCGAACTGCAAGAGAGGCGCAGCGGAATGCGTTGCAAAATATGGAAGATCGAGCGGGTGGGAATGGAACAGTTTACGAACTGGACTACGCAGATCCAAGACGCAGACGGCGTGGAGTGTTTCCTGGTGCACCGAACGCTGGATAGACGCAATTTGCTTACAGTGGCTGTGGTGGAAGACATTGTCGTTTATCGTGTTTCATACCTGCGTTCTGAGCGTTCTTTCGCTTCTTCGGAGCATTTTAGCGAGGCGTTTGTTCTTTATCTGGCAAGCTTTCCTGGCTTCAGTAGTATAAGATATTCACATTGGAAGCGATGTTCGATGCTAAGGTATCTCAAATTCGTTCCATCATGTTCTTGAAATCGTAAAAAGGCTGGAAGGCTGCCTCGGAGTGATGCCTCAGGCCACAATGATGCTCGTCATACTGTGTTCATCAAATCCTGGTACGCGGAGATCGGCAAGCGAGACTCGAAATACTGGCAACAACCATCACACAAAGGAGCACGCGAGCACTTACGTCTCCACACAATGCACGCGTACCGCTGGCCACAATGAACCAAGAACTGAGCCGGCAGTCGAGTCTGACTTCATTCCCGGACCCGGACCTAAGCACAGTTGCAAGTTTGCAGGGTACCAGCATCGAACCCAGGGCGGATCATTTAGTAGAAGCTTCAGATCTGGAACAAGATGCTCCTGGATCCGAGCGAAATGCAACGTCTACAACGACCCGGGAACGCGCGCTTAGTGAGCCTTTAAGTGAATTGCTGGATGGCGGTGGCCACCCTTCCATGTTCGATACGCAGGAACTGGATCTAGGCAGTCCCCAGAACTTGGCAATCGCGAGTAAAGACAGTATTCAGAGAGTGGTGCGGCATAGGGGCGCTATTGAACTAGTGCGGCATTTGAGTAGACTACTGGCGGAGAGAGATGCGCATGTCACTGCTTTGACGAGACTGGCAGAGGAGTACAAGGTGCCCAAGGAGCGCATTGCCGAGACTGCGGATCAAGTGAAGCAAGCCGAGAAACGACGAAGAAGCCTTGCAAAGGCGGCATCCGAGGAGCTGGTGCAAAGGAACGGGAGTGTGACTAGCAAGGCGCCCAGTATTGCGGAAGAGCTGCCAGAGGCCAACGGAAACGCTACGATTAGAGGTCTGACGAGATTCTTTGGTGGCAACGGTAAAGGAACTACGAAGAAGAAGGAAAGCGCTGTCGCCTCGCTGCAAAGCTCATCATCTTCGAGGTCAAGTTCAGTACAGCCGTCAGCTGCGAGGACTGGCAAGCCTCCGAGGCCGCGATCTATTGACGTTCAAAGTCTGAACAGCGTGGCAAGTGGAGACAGTATGGGGTGGGCTACCAGTCTGTTCGGCGGGATGAGTGCTGCCGGTGGCACAATCAAGGGCTTGGGAGGAAGTGGCAACCGCCGTGCTTCAGAACGCGAACCTAGGGAGCCCGTGGAGATGAGCACACGACATGATGAGAGAACACTGCCGCCCACTCTTTCGAAGAATTTGCTTTCACAGCCAGCTCCCACTCCCCACGATGCCGAATGGAATCGATTCCTAAATCGCATCCAGCGCTCTCGAGAGCAAGCCGGCGAAGAGGCAAGCTCGGGCGAGCTGATAGGAGCGTCGCGCTTTGGCAACGAGGGCTCGACTGGAAAGCAGAAGCAAGAAATGCTGACTAAACTTGTACTGGGAGGAATTCCTATGCGGTTTCGGCACGCGATCTGGATGGAGCTTTCCAACACGCAGTCTGTTGTCCAGCCTGATGCTTACGAGCTGTATCTGAATGCAGATACTGAGAACTCCGATCCTACTGAGGTGGATGCCATACTAAAGGATGTTCCACGAACATTGACGAGCAAGTACGACTATTACGCAGAAAAGGGCTATGACCGCTTACGTCGCCTTCTGATCGCGTTCGTGTCCAAATATCCGGGCCTAGGCTATACACAAGGACTCAACATGATTGCCGGGTACCTTCTACTGGCGATACCAGACGAAAGTGACGCCTTCTGGATGCTCTGCAACATGGTCGATTCCTTCTTCCCAGTGGATTACTTTAGCAAAGCAACCGCCATGTCGATCCCCATCGCTGACAACATTGTCTTACGATCATATGTCAAAGAACAGCTTCCGAAATTGGCCGCAAAAATGGACATCCTCGACATCGCGCCCGAACATACCGTGCCACTTTCCTGGTTCTTGACAGCTTTCACCTCGGTTCTTCCAGAATCTGTTCTACTCAGAATATGGGACGTCTGGCTGTGTGTTCCCGGTCAGAAGACGTTCATCTTCAACGTCGCTTTGACATTACTTGCGATTCATCAGAAAGGCCTCATGGATTGTGAAGATCAGAGTGAGTTTTGGGCGTATATGAGTAACAAAATTAAAGTGTCTGAGGAGCCGGAGAAGGTCAATGAATTGATCAAGAGTGCTTTCGTCATGAGGAAGAGGTTAGAGCTGGTGGAGCAGAGGAGAGCTGCGGAGGTCAAGAAAAGTATGAGAAGGACAGCGAGCACGGAAGCATTGTATAGTCCAGATGGAGAGGCGGCGCATGGTGGGGCATTGTCTTCGACTTGATCACACTTAAGAAAGGTGCAGTTGGTGTTTCTGGGCGTCGTTGGCGGCATGGTCGGACGGCTTCTTCGCCTCCTTTGAAGATACCCTCTTAACGTACATGACACATTGAGAAATCACAATGAGTGTTTTTGAAACTTTGATGATGTGATAGCATTGCCTGTATTTCTTGGATCTACGTGCAATTTCACTGCGTTCTGAGTTCATCTCTCGTCTCTCTCATGCTCACCATGTGTGACCAGCAAACCATCCCCGTACCAGACACTCCCCAACGCTATCGCTCAGAAAAGTCGCGGAATGCAAAAAGCAACTAGTAAGAACGTCCAAACATGACCCACTGTTCAGCCTTTTGACCACACTTGGGGTTGATGCAAAGAGTGCCCTCTGCAATTGGCTCTGGCTGGTCGTGAGGGATACAGAGCGATTTGGCTCCCATGGAAGGAGCACGAGCATCGACTTCCTGGCCTTCAATGTTACCTTTGGAATCTTCCTTGATTTGGTCCTCGCATGGGCCGCCGAGACAGTGTGGGACGAGAAGCACATTCTTGTCGTTGAGCGTTGGCACAAAGTCCTTCCATTCGCGGATGACCTTGCGGTGCGAAGCGTACTCGTCTGAAGCCTTCTTGAACATGTCTGCTTGGATTTGTTCGAGAAGGGCAGGGACGTCTTTAGCGAGGTTTGGAATTTCGATTGTGCCTTTGCCTTCTTGGTCACGGCGGGAGGTTGTGACGACGTGGTTTGCAGAGTCTTTTGGTCCGAATTCGAGGCGAAGGGGAACGCCCTTTAGTTCCCAGTCGTTGAACTTGTAGCCTGGAGAGTAGCCTTCGCGCATGTCACTCTCCACGCGCACGCCAGCGTCTTCGAGAATTGTGCGAAGACCCTCGACCTCATCGTAGAGCTTCTTGCGATCGTCGTCCGTGGTCTTGGCTGTGATGCCCACTGGGACGATGACGACCTGCACTTCGGCGACACGTGGTGGGATGACCAGACCCTTGTTGTCACCATGCACGAGAACCATCACACCGATGGATCGAGTTGTGAATCCCCAGCTGTTCTGCCAGACGTGCACCTTGTTGCGGGTCGCTCCTGCTGCGACCTCCTGGTGTGGATCCTCTACGGTGATATCAAACATCTTTGCGAAATGTTGTCCAAGACAGTGGGATGTGGCAGCCTGGATACCACGACCAACAGCTGGGATGAAACCTTCAATGGTCTTTGTGTAGTACGCGCCTGGGAACTGCTCGTTCTTGGTCTTCTGCCCCTTGACGACTGGCACGGCAAGCAGATCTTCGTAGATTTGCGCGTAATAGTCGAGAATCTGCATGACTTCGGTACCCGCCTCTTGCTCTGTCAAATGCGCAGTGTGTCCTTCCTGCCACAAGAACTCGCGAGATCGTAGGAAGGGAACGGCGTGCTTGAACTCCCATCGCACCACATTATTCCACTGGTTCATTTTGAGCGGCAAATCGCGATGTGATCGAATTTTCTTGCTGTAGAAGCTGTACATGGCCGTCTCAGATGTAGGACGCACAGCCAATCTCTTCTCCAGCTTCGACTTTCCGCCCTCCGTCACCCAAGCGACTTCGGCAGCGAAGCCCTCGATGTGGTCCTTTTCACGCTGCAAGTTGGCTTCCGAGATGAAGAGTGGGAAATAGCAGTTCTTGACGCCCATCTTGCGAATGCGCTCGTTGAAGTAGTCCTGGATGAACTCCCATATCCGGTACGAGGCAGGCTGGTAGATGTAGCAACCTGGGACATCGGTGAAGTCGAGCATGTCGCCCTTGAGGATGACCTGCTGATACCATTCCGACAGGTCGCCGGTCTTTGGTTCAGTGATTCCAATCAATTCGGGGCCGTCGGTCTTCTTCTTCGCCTGGCCCTGGCCTTGTGGTGGCTTGTCCTTCTTCTCCTTGGGCTTCTTGCCCACAGTTTGGTCCTTGCGCTCCTTCTCTTGCTTCTTAGGCTTGTCGGTTGGTGCAGCTCCAGTAGATGCGTCGGCACTGGCGTTGGCTACGCTGCTGCCTTCGACTTTGAGATCTTCCATCTTGGCCTCGATGCCGTTGCCAGCCATTGGCGGTGTTGCTGGGCTTTATGCGTTCCTGAAGTGGGTTTCGTGACTCACTTGGCGATGTGAGCAGCTGGGCAGGTGGTCGTCGACTCGTCGCGGAGCTTGAAAGGCGTGGGGCGGAGCGGTGTCTAGACAGAGGCGGAGGCGGCGGTGTCGCAATGGCAGTGCCCGCAGCAGTGTTTCGACTCACAATTCGAACACAAATGCAGGGCCCCTGTTTCTGCAGCGCGGGGGAGAACGAGACGCGCGCTCTGAGCAGCTTCTGTCGCGTGCGATCCGCCCGCCACAATCACATTTCCCTTGGCAATGCTCCTACGTGTTCATCCTCACGTCCTCACGTCCTCGCGACTTCAACTCCGACGGACCTCCAGTGACGGCAATAGCTACAGTCGCGAGATCAGACATTGATGGACCGCTGAATCGAGCATCTTGAAAGAAATTGAATTGTTGACGTAGACTACAGATTGCACCGCTTATCTATTCGATGCTATACTCGATGCTACTGAAATCATTGCAGTAGATTTCTTCGAACTTGTAATCGTTGATGTGCTGTCATTGACCTTGGATGCTGGACCGGAGCTCATCGGACCACGAGCCCTTCTTCGCCGAGCCCTTGGGACCACTGGAGCACCCTCCCACGCTGTACTCTCTGGCAACTGTTCGCCCTTCATCAGCAAGCTCAAGCAGCCAAGCTGTGCTCCATCGCCCACAGTGCTGCCGGGAAGGCACACTGAATATGGTTTCAGACACGCACGAGCTCCGATGTGGACGTGTCCGACTTTCATGACGCGATCTTCGAAAAGATGCGTCTGAGCACCGCAGTGCTCTCCGACCATTGCCTCATCTCCAATACTGACGCAGTCATATTCTGTAATGTCACTGTTGAGTAGAGTGACCCGCGAGCCGATTTTGACGCCCATCAATCGGAAACACCAGGCCAGATAGGGCGTGCCCACCAGCAGACTTGCAAGTAAGGGCTCAGTGACCGTCTCCCACGTGCTGGTCACAGCTTCGCTCAGCCAGACATTGAGCGACCAGAGAGGCCATTCTGCATCACGGTAGCGGCCGATCAGGATCCATTTTAGCAGCGCAACGAAGAGTAGCGAAGGCAGTGCGAAGAACGCAAAGTAGAAGAGGGGCAGCATGAGCAAGGTGTGCACCGCACCGATCAGGTGGTATCCAGCGTATGCAAGTTGCAGCGAGAATCCAAGCCCAAAGACTATGAGAGCGCGAGGGGCGATTATTCGGAGGCCTTCTATAGTCAATCGAGCTGCAATGCGTCCTTTGGATGGACTGAAGAGCAAATTGTCATCGTGGCCTTCGGCTTTTTGGCGAGCTGGCATTCGAACAGGCGGAGAGCCAAAGCAAGAGGTCCCACTCTTGAGCGGAGCGTCTGCTGGTGGTGCAATGGACAGCACACCCACGAGAGTGTCGGATGCGAGCGTCGTCCCTTGTGGTAACAGCGAGGCATTCCCAGCAAAGGCGCGACTTTCCAATTTGGTCTTCTTCAGCGTGAGCTTATTGCCTTTTACCTCGGTGTCGCCCATGAGAACGGAGTCCGCAACGAAAGCCTCATCCCCGATCTCCAAGAGTTCGAATGACAGTCCTCGGGCAGTAGAGATCTCTGATCGTCTGCCAATCTTGACTCCCAGGATTCTGAGAAAGGGAACGATGTAGAGTGTTGCGAAGACGGGATGAAGAATGTTGAGGGCGAGGTCCATCAGTCGGTCGATGAACCACTTGCGCAAGTACCAGGAGCTGTGGATCCTGTAAGTTCCCTCTCGGAGGCGTCCCAGGAAAATGCGTCGGAATATGATGAATTGGGCGAAGACGAGGCACTGATACGCCAGCGTTACAGGAATCGATAGCACCGCCACTTGACCCCAGGCTCCTAACGATCTCAGGTCGAGCAGGTCGAATAGCAACAGACCTGGTATTTGCGGCACAAGATACAGCAGAGGCAATACCAGGCCTGCGACGATCACGTTGCCCAGGAGCATTGCGGTTGCACGAACCGAGGACGGCCGGGTTGATCTTCCGAGAGCAGCGTCTGCCTCTTTCACTTGTCTTTCCAGTCGTGCGGGAGATCCGTGGAAGCGTTGAAAAGATGGTACGTGCATGCCATCAGGAAGCATCGAGAGTGCGCCCAGCTCGCCGGCCTCTCCGATTGTGGCACCGCCTTCGATGACCGAGTTGGACCCGACGATAGCATCGTTGGAAATCGAGATCTTTTTAAGGACGAGCATTCCTCTCTCCACCACGCTGACTGCCAGAACCACATCGGCACCAATGACCACATCGTCTCCGATTTCCACCAGATCGCAGGCAGCGCCGATGGCGACGGCACCCAGATGGCAGTGTTGGCCGACTCTGGCACCGAGCGCTCGAAGCACAAAAGGATACATGGCGCTATCGGCCAAAATCTTGGTATTGATGAGGCCGACGAGGCGTTCAGCTGTCCACCAGCGGAAGTAATACCAGCCATAGAGTGGATATTCTCCTTCTCTTGCCTTGCCCAGGATGAGCCATTTCCCTACGATGGCCAGCAGAGTCAGGCATATTGGAAGGGTCACATAAACGCCATATGCGGAGAGAATACCCCAATGCACGTATCCGCTCAAGACAAGATAGTCAAACAACAAATACGGGACCAGGATTTCGATGGATGCAACGAAGAAGAGGAACAGCAGCGGCAAGATTTGAGCCAGACCGCAGAGAATGAACAGCCGCTGTGAGACCTGGTTGTGAGATCCAGTCTCCGCACCGGTGTCGATGTGGTCATGCAAATCGTCCTCCTTGCTACTAGCGTCCCCGCATGCTTGATCGAAGCGTGCAACAATTTTGGCTGGAGTGCGACCTTCGTAGATATCTGGCAGGCCAATCGATGCAAACGGCATGGAGATGTCGTCTTCTGTACATGCCTTCCGCAAACGCGAGACCAACATTGCTGCCAACAGTGAGTGCCCACCGAGGTCGTCAAAGAAGTCGGCTTCGGATTCGATTGGTCCGGCCTGAGGAAACAAAGTGGTTAGATTGGTCAACAGGATGCCTAGAGGTGTGTTCCGGTCATAGTCCGCAACGATTACGGTCTCAAATTCTGCTGATACAGCTTCCCTTCGGCGGGCTGACAGGTCATGCAGCGCCTTTGCATTAATTTTCCCACTCGGCAGTCGTGGAAGCTCGTCTGCCTGCAGGAAGGCAACCTCGTCAGGCCGCATGTATGAAGGCAAGCGCTGTGAGCATAGCTGGATGATCGAGCTCGTTTGTGCCTTTGCGCCATTTTGAAGGACGACGAATGCTTCCAATTGAGCTGCTTCGGTATCTGGGTTTGCCAATATAACAGCCGCGGCCTGTACGTCGGGATGACTGGAAATCGTCGACTCGATCTCTCCGAGCTCGACGCGAAAGCCACGGTATTTGACTTGTGTATCGATGCGGCCGAGAAAGGCTATGTTCGAATCCGGCTGTAGTTTGACGCGATCTCCGGTACGGTATAACCGCTCTCCAGGGAAAAGAGGATGGGAGATGAACTTTTGTGCTGTGAGTTCAGCCCGACCGACGTAGCCAAGACCAACACATGGTCCTCCTATTGCAAGTTCGCCCTCGGCGCCAGCTTTGAGCTCGAGAGGCTCCAGGGATGCTGCTGCGCCATCTTCAGATATTGGGAGGAAGCAGGCATGATAGGATGGCAACGGTTTGCCGATTGTCACAGGTACTCCGGGCTGAAGCTCCGCCCACGTACATGTTACAGTTGTTTCGGTCGGGCCGTAGGTGTTGACGATGCGAAGACCAGGCCGTGCGAGCCGGTCAACCAGTGCTGGAGGACAGGCCTCTCCGCCGAGGTTGATGAGGCGGATACAAGATGGCAACAAAGAGTAGCCTCCACTGCCTTGCGATACTAGCATTATACTGATCAGTGTGGGCACAGCATTGACAACTGAGACTCCACGTTTTTCCCAAACGGCCGGTAAGTCCGTTACATCTCGGCATTCGTCCCGCGTGCCGATGGCTAGGTGACCGCCGCCAGCGATGGTGACCCACATCTCTTCCTATATCCAGGTTAGCATCGCCAAGTTGAGAGCGGCGTTCAGACTGACAATAAACATGTCAAATGCTGGACTGAAGCCGTTCCAAACCACATCATCGAGACTCGTCTGCAGAACTTCTCGTTCAGCGAGCGAGAAGGTCAGGGCAGCAGAATGCGGGATCGCAATGCCCTTGGGCGTTCCCGTCGTTCCCGATGTGTATATCAGATATGCGGCGTCGTGTGGCTGTGGACCATGGAGTTCTGAAGTCGCGTCCTCCGCTGGTGTCGTCAACTCTTCGAAAGATCGAACGGACAGACTGTCTCCTACTCGTTGCTGCACCTCGAGGGCACGCTCAACATGAACTAGGTCACAGATGATTGCGCAGGCGGATGCATCGAGAGCGCATGTGGCGACGCGCTCGACGGGCACATCGGGGTCGAGGGGCAGCCACGTGGCACCGGAGTATGTCGTAGCGAGTATGCTGAGTATCAAGTCCAGGCCTTTCTCAAGCCAGATGGCGACAACAGGGGCCTGTGACCCGGGCCTGCATGAACAAAGCGAAGCGATCTGGACAGCCAGAGATGCTGCAATGGTGTGTGCGTCGCCATATGTTACCTGCTTCAGCTGTTGGTCGATTTGACAAGAGAAAGCGATTCTGTCGGGTTGCGTCGTGGCGCGATGCTGGAAAAGCTGAGGGAGTGTCGTTACGCCAGCAGGAGGAGAAGGTGCAATATCGAGAGGGGTGTCACCCGTGAGGACTCGCTTGTCAGCGGAGTCAATAAGAAAGGTCATTGCAACACAAGGGCCGACAGCAAGGTAAGCGACGGGTGAGAGATGGCCAGGGCACCTGTGGTATTTCTACTCCTTCTCCTGTTCATTTAGCTCTCCAGACGAAACGAGGACGCGCATTCTGAATAGAGTTTCCGGGCTACCATTACATTTAGGCGCACTGCACGTACATACCAGTACCGTGTAGGTTGGGCTAGACACAGCCAGCGCCAAGAGCTTCATTCATCGTCGCTATGGCCCTTGGTGAAAGACCATCAGCTATGGGGAGTCGATGACCACTACATGGCGATTGCTGAATGCCATGCCAGTCATTTGAGCATCCGTTCTGCATCATCTCACTTGACAATACATCGGATGCATGTTCTTGCGAAGTGCTTCGTACTAGGGGTCTTGAAAGATTGGACGAGGCCGCGTAAGAGTCTCGTACGGAAATACGACAGGTGCCGAGTAGGCTGAGGCTGAGTTGAAAGTCTGACACGCCAGGACGCGTGGTCAGTCTTTTATTGGTCCGTGTGCGTTGTTTTCAGGACGATGCTCCCACTACCACTGACTTGGTTTGGATCTGAGCGGGCCGGTCCTGCCGAGAGATGCAAGATCGAGGGTTAAAGCTTGTCAATGCTTGGTGCTGCTTGCTCCCCTCGTCGAAAGTGAAATCTCCCTGAAGAAAAATTTGGTGCATGAATATCGACCGCAACTCTCGCGCCAGTGTTCCCGCAGTCTGCGTCAGCGCGTAATTCTGACGCTGCAAAGCTCTTTTATATGTTTTTCGACGATGACACGATATCAGACGGCGCTTCTTCCACGCCAGGACGAGTGCAAGAGATGGCGGTAGCAATTCAGTAAGGCTCAAGCGCTGACAAGTCACTGCAGGGCCACGACCACAGCAATGAGCAATGGTCGAATATGGTCGCTGAGTGGAGCCATGTGGCGAGGCTGTGCTGTGGTCGGCTGGGCAAGCACGACTCTTGCCGAGTGCGGGCGAGCTGCAATTTGGTCATGTTCGTTTGACCTAGCAGCTCAAGTTGACCAGCGCAGTCACGGGCGATTGCTCGTAGCGACGCCGTGCGCGTGCTGGACGTTGGCAGGCCCAGTGGGTAGACTGCAGATGCGTTGCTTGGTGGGAGCAGGCTCTTGTATGGCCTGCAGACAAGTCTTGGCGTCCCACGACTTTCATCGACATCGGCGCCGGTCCAGGCGTCAGGGTCTTCTCCACAGGCGGCGCCACATGTACATGCACATGCACATTTGCAGGTACCGGAAACTCGGACTGTCGTGAGCGGGGCCAGAGTGAGCAGGACGGGGCGGGGCGGGGAGCTGGGAAGTTGTGGGATGGGGCAGCGACGGGATGGTGCCAAGGAGGGGCGGTCGTCAGTGGCCAGGGCGGAGGGCGGGGGGCGGAGGGCGGAGTGCAAAGGGCGGGAGCGGGATCTGGATGCCAGCGTGTCGTAGCGCGCCACGAGGTGGCAAAACCCTCTTTTCACCACGCCCGCCGCACCGCACCGCACCACACGCCGCCGTGCGACGATGAGGCACTGAAGGTGCGCACCTCACCTCGCGCAGGAGCAGCAATGCCCGCTCCGCCCGCTGGCGGCACCGCGAAGCAGCGCAAGCGGATCGAGGCTCGCCGCGAGCGCGAGTTCTACACCTACTACGACTCCGTCCTCGCCCACGTCGGAGTGCAGCCCAAGTTCTGCGACCTCAACGAGCCCCAGGCCGCCGCCGACCACGTCCCCAGCGCCTCGTGCGACACGACGCTGACGAGCTTCACGCAGCTCGCCGCCTTGCGCCTGGCGGCCAAGCGGTCCATGCTCTTCTTCTTCGATGCTGCATTCGCCTATGTCATCGCCGAATCCACGCGCACCCTCTCCCTCGCCGACGACGCCGTGCATGCTCCCGAGGATGCGCTGTGGCTGGGCTTCGCCAAGATCCCGCGAGGCTTGTCCGTGTGCGAGGTCACCGTCGACCTGCCGTCGAACCAAGGCTCGAATGCGCAGGAGCCGGGCACGGCCGCCGTGGCCCACATCATCAACAACCTGACCGAGGACACGCGCTTCTGCAACCAGCCCTACGTGCACAATGGGCCCAAGGCACGCTTCTACGCCGGCGTGCCCATCACCACCGCCCGAGGCATCAATATCGGAGCCCTCTGTGTTCTGGACGATCGACCGCGTGATGGACTCGACGCTTCCCAGGTCGACTTCCTCCGTTCCATGGCCACGTCGGTAATGTCACATCTCGAGTTGGTATAGCCATCACCCCTTCGTGTGAGCAGCGGACGCCCACTGACGAGGAGCGGCAGGTGAAAGCGAAACAAGACAACCAACGCAGTCACAGCATGACTTCTGCCCTCGGTGCCTTTATGGACGGCACGTCAGAACCCGCCGACTGGTGGCACCGTGGTGCGCGCCATCCTGCATCACATCCAAACGCGCATCTCCGCCAACAAATCGACGCGCGGTCTGGAGTACACGGAGATCCTCCCTCGAAAAACGGGCCCCGTGCATCTCGAAGAGGAGAGACTGTCGTACGGCAGGATCCCCCCAACGATGAATCCAGCTCCGACGGATTGGCCACCTTTGGCAAATCCCTAGTGGTCAACGGATTGCCTGCGCGAATAGCGGCGACAATGGCTCGTGCAGCTGGACTGCTTCAAACTGCACTGACCGCTGACGCTGTAATCTTTCTGGATGTCATCTCTCGTGTAGGGTCCATCAGTGGTGCTCAAGGTCTAGCGCGAAACGGAACCGAGACGGATACCTCTTATACGTCTGATGTTGCCGATGCCGCCCACCAAGGTAACCAAAAGTCACAGAATGCTCTTGCATCGCAGGCTGTTCCGTCACACAGCGCCGTGTTGGGCGCAGCGTTCTCACATACCGGCGATGCTAATACAAAGGACGAAAAGTCTCGGGCACAAGTCAACTTTCCAGACCAAGTCTTGAGGGGCCTTCTGCGTCGCTATCCCTATGGTCAAATCTGGCATTTCAACGCCGATGGTGATGCTTCAGACGACGAAGGCTACTCCTCCGAGGAGCTCTCTTCCATCACTAGCACTACTGAGTCTGCCGAGTCAGACATAGGAACTGGACAAACCCCAGCTGGCAAACGTGCTGCCAAAAAGCTACGCGCTCGAGTCAAAAGCGGGCGCATAATTCAAGAAATTTTCCCCGGCGTTCGAAGTTTCATGATCATTGGCATTTGGAGACCTGCAGAAGAACGCTGGTTTGGGGCCGCGGTGGTCTTGAGCTACTCCCCCACTCGAATCTTCTCGTACAGCAGTGAGCTGAGCTACATGGCAGCATTCTGTGACGTCGTGCTTGCGCAGATTGCAAGCCTGGAAGCTCAAGAACTTGGCCGGTCCAAAAAGGAGTTCATATCGTCAATCTCCCACGAGCTGAGATCGCCACTTCATGGTATTCTGGGCAGCTCCGAATATTTGCTTGAACAAGAAGACGACCCCACGAAGTTGGAAATGGCTCGCTCCGTCAACTCGTGTGGCACTACCCTTTTAGATATTGTAAGTTCACTCACGAGGCTTGAAGCATAGCGTGGCACCGGCCTGGCTGTTAACCCTCTGGCGCAGATCAATGACCTGCTTGAGTACTCGGGCTTAAACCAGAAAACTGCAAAACGAAAAAAGTCTCCCCATGCTCAGGCAATGGACAAAACCTCAGCGACCGCGCCTGCTGTCATGGTGAGCACGTTGACTGAAGACGCTGTCGACACTGCCTATTTGAGCTTTGAGCATCAGAATACGGGGTATCACGGTCTCACTGACCAGGTAGGAAACGGGCCACCAGTCTTGATCTTGAACATCGAGGCAGCTGAGAGCTCAGAATGGCTTTTCCCCATGCCCAGTGCTCAATGGAAGAGGATTTGCTTGAATCTTGTGACCAATGCTTTAAAATACACGCCAAAAGGCTACGTCAGTGTGACTTTACGCAAAGATTGCCAATCAGAGGCAGCAGAGGACCACAAACGATACATCACGCTTATTGTAGGTGGCTAGCTTTGTGATCTAGAGATCTGGCTGACTTAGTGCTCACAACAGGTTGAGGATTCCGGCATCGGTATGTCGCAAGAATTTCAAGACAGAGACTTGTTCTCGGCATTCAGGCAAGAAGATAGTCTTGCACCTGGCACAGGGCTTGTAAGTCCCTGTACTTGTCTGAAAGTGAAATGAATCGGGAAATTGACCTCATTCAGGGTCTAAATCTGGTTGCCAACATTGTGAAGTCAATGGACGGTACAGTGCGCGTGCAGAGCGAAGCAGGTGTCGGCACAACTGTCACGGTTTCTATACCGTTTGTGCATTGCACTCCAACTCCGTCACCAGAGTCACGACCAGGTTCGCCACCATTATCTCGCCATTTTTGGACTGTTGACTTCGTAGGGTTTGATGCCCGCAGAGCAGATGCAGACGTGCAGTCACCGGAGGCTGAGGCCAACATTCGATTTTTACAAAGTCTGAGGCACTATTGCAGCGAACTTGGCTTGGACGTGCAGTCCGTCGGAGATGCACATGGGCACCGATCGACTTTCAACATTGTATGGCAGCCAGCACTGGACTTTGCATATCCAGCTTACAGTGCCGGTTCACGGTCCCATCCCTTACCAGGTTCAAGATTGCAGGCTCCGGCAATCGTCATGTGTAAGAGTCGCACGTCTGCTATCCGACTGCAATCTAGCCGTTCTGCGATTGCTCTGCCGGATAAAATGAGTTTTCTTTGGCCGCCAATAAGCTCTGCAAAGCTCAGTACCGCCATTTCAACTTTGAGTAGGTTCCAACACCTATATGTTACACCCCATATTGAACATGGACATCAGCTGATTATCGAGCAGTCATGTCGTCTGCAGGAACACAGCGGGAACCCATGTTCTCAGGTCACAGCGGCACCAGGTCTAACTCCATCCAGATAGACCCTTTACCAGAGCACAGCCGTACACGCGCGCACACCAGTGGATCTCTATCCTCAGACCATGCGCAAGAAAACGCGGGAGAGCCGCAAGGATCCGCAGATCCCAAACCATTTCCTGAACAGGGACGGATGCTGGCGCAGCGGCCGCAGCTGACAAGGAGCGGGAGCGAACCAGCGACAACGTCAACGTCAACAACAGCACTCACAGGCAACCTCAGGGCGTCGTTTCCCATCCCGCAGCGTCCACACGACCATGTAGCGCCGGTCGCAACATCCGGGCTGACTAACATCTCCCTTTTGCTGGTGGACGACAACGCCATCAACCTCCGTATTCTCGAGGCCTTTGCAAAAAAGGGCGGGCATGCTTACAGAAAAGCGTGCAACGGTCAGGAGGCCGTAGACTTGTATCGCAACGCCGCAATCGGAGGGCCTGGTGAATCGCGGAAAGGTACCTCTACCAGCGCAAGCGACCCGCACGTGGACATGACGACGATGAGAAAGCCCGAAATCATACTCATGGACATAAACATGCCAATCATGGACGGATTCGAAGCAACACGAGCGATACGTAATTTTGAACAATTCGCAAAGGTACCGAGAGCTACCATTATTGCTGTCACTGGTTTAGGGGATACAAATGCACAAGACGAAGCGTTCGCATGTGGCATGGATCTCTTTTTGACTAAGCCCTTGCGCATGAAAGACTTACTTGAAGTGTTTGCAAGCTTGGACTTGTGATATACATTTAGAGTTTACGAAAACGACAGACACGGAAATCAGCATCAAGAACACGAATTGAATTTTGACTATTGTCTATTGCGTCGAGCGTCTATTTGACTTTTCGTCTCTTGCTTAACACAGATGAATTCTCTCGGATGGCAGAGCACCAAAAACAACATCCGATGAAGAAAGGTCACGATTACAGGTGGGTGCAAGCCCTGGTTTTTCTGCTTCTCTGTTCAAGGGCCAGGCTCAACTCTAGGGATCTTTCATGTTTACTCAGTTCCGAGTCAGCTAAACCGCAGACCAATGATAGGGTCAATTTGAATCGCATGTGGCTCAGTGTCGAAGACTTCGATTTCGAAGAGCAAGCTCGGTGAAACCACACTGCAACACGAGGGAGCTTTCACGACTGCATAGGGCAAGGCGTTCCGCTCATCAATCCATCCACTGCTTCATCGCCATGTCACCTTCCCTGGATCAGCCCAAGATGGTAGCGATCTTTCCTATTCAGCTCCGTCTCATCACCTTTTTAGTGCGAGAGACTTGTGCCAAGTCCTGCTAAGAAGGCATAAGCTCAAGGCGTCCAGTGCTCAGATGCGGCAGAATTGGGGGCAGATCTGCAACTACTTCCCCAGAGAGGAAAGCCGGGGAGGTTTGATATGCTGAGAGCCGACGATCTGAATTGTGATTGCTGCTGGCCTTATGTTCAGCTGAAGGCGCTGTAGGTTGAGGATGCATAGTTCGATGTAACGACGGCATTGAGATGAAGATGGTATGCGCGAGGAAGGGAGGCCTGACTGGACGCCTGTTGGGTGAAGAGAGCAGTATAAGAGGCTGCTGGTGTAACGATGCTAGAATCGGTTCTTCGCAAAGCATACAATTCGAAAGATCTTCATCATCTACCACAGTCGTCCATTACCTGATTTGAAAATGCAGTTGATTCTCCTCGCTACCCTTGCGGCTTCTGCCCTTGCCTCTCCCATTGTCGAAAGAGGACCGACTCACAATGGTAGGACTGTCCACCACGTTCTCCAAACTCTTGATCTGACGACATTGTGCTAGGCGTCGCGACTTTCTTCTACCAAAACGGCAACGCAGGATCCTGCGGCGAATACCACAAAGACAGCGACTACATCGTAGCCATCAGCGATAAGTCTCCATTCACATACAATGGTACACTCCAGCGACAGCTTCTCTATATCTTGACAGCGAGCTAATTCTTCGTAGCACACTGCGGTCAAACGGTCACCATCAAGAACACTGGTGGCGGTGATAATAACTATGGCGTTGGAAAGACGTGAGTTGACTCTTGAGGAGATATATAAATGCCCGAACAACGTTGATGTTGACCACTCATTCGCAGTATCACCGCCAGAGTCGTAGACACATGCCCAACTTGCAACAAGGACCATCTCGATTTGTCCACGGGCGCTTTCAAGGCGTTGACAGGAGGCCAGCTGGATCCTCCAGGGCAGTTCAATATTCAGGTACGTGATGTGATCAATTGAATGCTGGTCAGTAGACTAATTAGTGAATGCAGTGGCACCTCAACTAGATGTTTGAGCTGGGACTAGAGAGGGAAAGATGGTAGATGTATCGATGTCGATCATGGTTCGTTGCTAGGATATGTACTCAGTGCTATCGAGAGTGCCTGCTTCGACGTTTTCATTTCCGTTAAGCCATGTTCAGCTTCCACATCCTTACGTCTTGGCCGGATGTGCATGACGTGGTTCGATTCACTTGACAAATTTAATGAAATGATTTGGCAAATCTCCGCTCTCGCCTCCAGCATCGACGAATGCGAAGAGTTCTTCCTCCTCGGCATCAGAAAGACCTGTCAAATCCTGAACATTTCCCGTTAGCGCTCAGTAACATGTTGAAGTCAGCAACTTTTACTCACAAGCGAAACACCATCCGCAAAAGTCAGCTCATCCGGCTTCTGACATTCCTCCTCATTCTGCTCCGCAACATCACGCCTCGCGAGTGATTGATCATACCATCTGGTACCACTGGCACCTCCGGGTCCTTCTCCAACACACCTGCTGCCTCTAACGAATTGAGTGAAGCTGCCACATGTCGAACTTCCGCCGCTGGGAAGATAGATGAAGACTTCATCAGTGCTGCGGGCAGTTGGGCCAGTCAAGCGTGTGCTATCAAAGCGACGAGAATTGGAGCCGCAGCAGACGCCGGAGTTGATTTGCTGTGAAAGCAGTCAGGTTTGTGATCGATGGGATGAGAACTTGATGAGGTAGTAAGAAAGACAAACATTGCATGAGATCGATGAGCCAGTGCAACCACTGCCTTGGAACTGGCTGATGACGCGCCATGTAGTTTGGGCCTCCGCAGCTGGGGCAAAGGAGGCCAGAGTGAGTATCGTGGTGAGAATGGTGGACAGCATGTTGACTGATGATCTGGGAAATTGTTTGCAGTATGGAATGCCATCTCTGCCCTGCTCCAGAAGCCATGTTATATACCCATCTCGTTGATGCCAATTCCCGCAGGCCATTGGCATTTCGACTCTTATTCTTGAAGCAGACAAGATTGTCCATGCCACGCTTGGATTTTGACCCGCGTCAGGTGTTAGCCGCTGCTGTTAATCTTGTCTTGCAGTAGCATCATCACGTATTTCTGGTCGGTGAGCAGCAGATAGCGGCATAGATCTGTTCTGATGCCTCAGTAGCAACTGCTTGGCAGGTTGTTAGTGTCGACGTGAAGTTCGAAGAGCTCGTTTATCTTGCAGACGATCTCTTGGCTATTCGCTTAGCGGATGTTGGTACGCAGAGCTAGGTCCGTAAGTAGCAGTTGTCTGCTGTATGCCCAGACTATAGCGGACTTGGGTGCGAAGGCCAATGCGGGGACAGCTCACGCGTGCCTCGCGTGGCTGTTTGAATACTTGGCGGGCATTTGTTGCGAGCCGTCAGGCATGCAAGTTGTTAGTGCAAGGCGATCGACAGGTAGTAGAATGCAGATCGGACTCCACTCCAGGTAGGGCAAGATTCATGGAACTCAGAGCACTGCGGATTGGCTTCCTCATGCCGTGGGAGGGAGTGGGGTGCAGGAGACCAGCATCAGCGTCGCTTCCAGGCACGCGCAGTCCACGACAGAAAGGTTCTCGCTATAAACGAACTTGCCTGGAATGTCGGCAGTGAGGATACAGGAACTGTTCAAGTCGTGTCTGCCATTAGTGTACAAGGCCTCCGTAATATACACCCCTCACATCGACCATCTTCTTCCCCCGTGCTTTTGCGACATCCTCCGGTAGTCGCTGATTCGTGAGAGCCTCGAAGGCTGCTTTGACGACGTTCATCTTGTTTCGTGAACGTGGCGTGCGGGCAGCAAGATCTGAGATTCCAGCAGCCCTGGCCAGTTCAAAAATGAGATGTTGGCAGCGGTTCCCGAATCCTGGTCACGGATGTCAGCAGAGACGTCAAGAAGAGACAGGGATTCATCAATGGCTTGCCTGGTGGTCGTGCACTCAATTTAACAACACTCGCTCCCACTTTGCCCTCAACCTCACCGTATATCGTCCTCTCCTCATAGCGCGGGATGGGCTTCATATTGCGAATGGCGTTCATCATGGCCTGCCGTCTCCCATCTTCATCTTCCGCAGCCTTCCCCTCTCCAATGCCCAGCATGCCGTTCTGATTTCCGGCAATGGTCAAAAAGTACAAACTCTGGATCTTGCCCATGCGCGTCTGGTTCACCACGCGATGGCTGACCAGATTCTTGACGCGTATTTTTCGAATCTCGTCCCTGCTCAGGCCTGTCTGTTGTGACAATCTCAACATATGCGGATCTGTCTCTTCCTGATCCTCCTTCCGCCCCTTGTCCTTTTTCGATTTGGCATTGCTCAATGCGGCGCCGAGAGTGCTTTGCTGCCCTTCGCGCATTTCTAAGCTGTTCATCTCCTTCAGCTGGCCCGTTGTAGCATCAACGACCGGTCGCACAGTAGCAAAGTCATCAATGTAGTCCAGACGCATGGGATCAGTGCGGAAGCGTCCCTGTTGGAGCAGGTCCTCGGAGGAAATCGCCTTTTCTCCAGCCTCGATGGCCTCCATTTGCTCCGGAGTATATTTCAGAGCAAGTAGCTTCTTCTCGCGAGCAGTGTAGGGCCGTAGACGGTCGCGGATGGCATCTGCTTCAGGTTGTTGGGCGGGAGAGCGACGGAGGTTGTTGCGAATGCGGCGCTGGTGCGAGGGCGAGGTACTAAAGGCGCGGCGGGAATTCGTGTTGGCAGCATCAAGAGAGACGTTTTTCAGCCTGCACGAGAGGCACTGATAGGCCTTGGACGTCGACATGTTGTGCGATGCCGGACTATGTGGGAGCGTGTTCCTCGAGGAGATGGATGCTGATTGCGGAGACGAGTCTTGGCTTTCCCGAACGAGACGATGATGGATGATGGAAGAGAAGTGGCCAGTGCCATTCCCAACGCAATACAATGGCATTGACAACGAGAAGCGCAACGACGGCGGTGTGCAGCAGCTGCAGGCAATGGGTCTTGCGATCATTCATCGCGAGCATTGGCGGCACGGCAGCAGCACCACGCCTCCAGCGACGCACATTCGCCGCATCGACGACGAGATTGAGAGAGGACCATGCCTTGAACGATATTAACTCGGGGTTCTCGTCTGCCCCCAGGCGACGACTTCTTGATAATGACACGACTCAAACATCGACTCCATCGATGGCTAGGAGTCGGGAGCAAGTGGAAGAGTACGAAGTCACGGGCGAGCAACTACTGGAGATGCAGGAATTGGAGGAAGCCATTGCCAAGGAGCAAGCACAAGCGAAGGCACAGCGGAGGGTGGAGAGGGCGGAGAGGGCGACCAAAGAAGACAGTGAGGACATCGTACGAAGTGCAGCACCCGAACAGACGGAGCATGTCCCCTGGTATCTCCAAGTCCAGTCGCCTCTTCCACCCACAGAGTCCAGCTTGTCTGCTCGCCAACGGATACCAGACCTCCCATACCACCCTCCTAGCCTCCTCGAGCCGCTTCTGCAGCAGGTCTCGGTCGACCTGGGCATGGACGACCTTACACTTCTCGATCTGCGCGAGCTAGATCCTCCGCCAGCCCTAGGTGCCAATCTCTTTATGCTTATAGGAACAGCGCGCTCGGAAAAGCATCTACATGTTTCCGCAGACAAACTCTGCAGATGGTTGCGCTCGAATCATAATCTCACACCCTTCGCAGATGGCCTGCTTGGACGACAGGAGCTCAAAGTCAAGCTTCGACGAAGAGCGAAGCGAGCTCGGTTGATGAGTGCAGTGGGCGCGAAGGGCACGAACGATACAGAGCTCGACGAAGGCATCAGGACAGGTTGGGTTTGCGTCAATATTGGCAGGATCGAAGGAGGAGAGTTGCACAAGACAGAAGCTGAGATTGAAGCAGAGAGCAAGATTGTAGGGTTTGGAACAAGGACAACTGGCTGTCATATTGTTGTGCAATTGATGACAGAAGAGAAGCGAGGAGAGCTAGACTTGGAGAAACTTTGGACAGGCATGTTAAACAGAAGTCGCAAAGCGAAAGAAGAATTGTTCAGGAACGAGGAAGAAGAGCCGACCATTGCCGAAGAGGCACAGACTACACAAAACCATGAAGACACGGAGAGGAAAGCGGTGGGTGATACTGTGCTGTTTTCGCCACCGCATGTGGGATCTCGCGAAACACACCAAGAGGCTCGGATATGATAAGACGACAAGGTTCGACCCAAGGCGGACAATGGGTTTTCTCAGTTTCCTACCCACTCGCTGCTACCCTAATCAACTCACTCCTGCAGTTTCAACTCGTCCAGCCAAGAAGCTATCTCTCGATTCACTTTCCGCGGCTCGTCCTGGAATACCCAATGTCCCGCTTTCGGAAAAGTGACCAGACGTGCTCCGCCGGGGAAAACCTTTGGAATGCCGTCTACCATCTTTGGGATGAAGTATTCGTCCTCCACGCCCCAAAGGATCAGCGACGGTACTGAGTACGACGCATTTTGCAATGGAGATGTCTGACCATATGGCGGCGCAGGATAGTTCTTCTTGTAATATGCCATCATGCCGTTTATTGGAGATGCGGTTAGATATTCTTCGATCTCCTTACGACGCGCAGGATCTCTGATGAATTTGGCCTTATCCACCACTTCTTTGTCGTCGCCGATCTGGTACCTCTGGAAGTGGATTGTGTACTCGGAGGCCTTCTGTTGCTCGGGATCGAAATTGACTAATTCCTGGAACCGTGGAAGTATAGGTGGGTTCATCAGAAGTAGACCGGAAACAAGTTCTGGTTTCGAAAGTGCTAGAATCTGGACTGCTCCTGCGCCGAAGTCGTGGCCACCGAGAATGACTTTTCGGGCGTTGAAATGCATGATGAGGGTGACAAGGTCCCCTACGACGTTTGGCAACGCATATGCGTCATCGTCTTCCGGCACATCGCTTGGTGGAAATCCGCGAAGTGTTGGTGTCACAACGGTGTAATGCTTCGACAATTCTGGAACTTGGTTGTAGAAGGTGTCTGAGTTGTCTGGAAAGCCATGGACGAGCAGTAGAAGAGGACCGGAGCCAGCTGCGCGGTAGTGCGTGCGAACGCCATTGTTTTCGACGAACCCCTCCCAAGGCTGACAAGATTGCGCGTTGGTGGCTGACATGGTAGACAAGATAAAAATGGCGAACGCCAGTATGCGAAACATGATTATTGTATGTATAGCAGTAGCAAGGGTGAGTCGAGGTAAATAAACTACATCCTGGTCCGTCGTTTGTTTTGGCATGCTAGCTTCCTTTTCTGGCAATACTGATTACTCAACATACTGGACGGGACGATCTTGCGCTATATGGTCGACAAAAGACGATCTTGTACTATCTGGTCGACAAAAGTACGCTAAACAGAAGGGTTTAGTGATCAGTACGGCCGTACAACGCTGTGTTCCTCCGTTGTCCAGAATATGGAGAACATCTCCAGAAAAATGCGAGACAATTGTTAAGCAGACTGTGAAGGCACAATGAACTGTCGTCATTGTCTCAACATCTATAGAGCTCTAATGGTCAGATTTTGGTATGTGGACGACTAATCATGACCTTGGCAGGGACAGCTATGCCAAAGCTAACGCACGCAAATGCACAACATATAGCTTCCACCCCAGTCTCTTCGCACACAAGTTTGACTAGGATACCTGCATTTACAACAGCATTCGACACTATCACAACATGGGTTCAGATCTTAAGTTGATCTTTGTGGTGGGAGGCACCGGCGCTCAGGGCCTTCCCATCGTAAACAGTGCGTGCAAACAGCGCATTGATTTGATTGAAAGCGATATTGACCCTTAGTCTAGCACTGTCAGCCAGCGGCCGTTACGCCGTGCGAGTCCTCACACGCAACAAAAACTCCGAACGCGCCAAGAAGCTAGCTCAACTGCCAAACGTCGAGCTCTTCGAGGGTCAGCAGACCAGCCAGAAAGATCTACATGCGGGCTTCAAGGGAGCTTGGGGAGCATGGGTCAACACCGATGGTTTCACAATCGGAGAGAAGAACGAATTGTTCTACGGCTGCCGAGCATACGAGATTGCTCGGGACGAGGGTGTCAAGCACTACATTTACGCGGCGACTGACTTCGCGTTGAAGGATACGAACTGGGACGAGACGTATCACTGGGGTCACAACGATGCCAAAGGCCGAGTGTTGGACTACATTTCTGCCCAGGGCCAGAATGGAGCGATGACCAGCTCATCGGTGATAACTGGACCTTACATGGACATGCTTTACGATGGCATGTTTGTGCCTCAGGAGCAGGAAGACGGCTCTCTCGTGTGGGCCAACCCAGCGGGTAAGAATTATCATAACGCCACCACGACGGATTGCAGACTAGCTGACGATAAACTTTTGATACCCAGAGGACGGCAAAATTCCGTTGATCGCTGTCGAGGATGGTGGTCCCTATGCGCTCTGGATGTTTGACAACGTTAGAGAATCAGCAGGTCTCTTCCTCAAAGTCGCAACCGACGAAGTCAGTTTCGCAGACATTGCCAAGACATTCACAAAAGTGACCGGCAGACCCGCAAAACACGTCCAAGTGCCCCTTGCAGACTTTCTCGCCAAAGCCGAGCCTTACCCTAACGCACCCGCTAACTTCGCCGCTGGACCTAACGTTCCTCGCGATGAGTCCATGATGACTTTCATTGAGAACTTCACACCTTGGTGGAAGTTTTGGGGCCAGGGAAAGGCTGTAAAGCGAGACTTTGCGCTTTTGGATAAGATTCACCCTAACAGGCTCAAGTCGTTGGAAGAGTGGATGAAGAGACATAATTACGATGGGAAGCCGAAATCCATATTGAAAGGAGCGAAGGATTTGAGGGATATGGCGGCTGCGATGCAGGCGGCACAGAAGCAGGAGTAGATTCATGAACGCCGCGAAAAGCGTGTTGATGTATCATAAAATTACTTCAGATCGACAGCAATGGAACAAAGTCAGATTGCTCGCAGTGAGATAAGTAGACTTAGCCTGCGGAAGAAATAATCCTTCTCAGTCTGCCCTTTCACTTCGAGACAAGGGTCTTGGAAACAAAAAGTCGTTTTGCGAACTCTCATAAATTTTGCGCAAAATTCTGGAGATCCTCTTATTTGTTTGCTTCCTCGGTGATTTCTAGGTCACGTAGAAAGCCGCAGCTCGTGGCCGCAACCCAGCAGTCCGCCTACATCTATCAAGATGGAGCCATCAAGCGCAGAACTCAACAGTTGGACTGATTCTTGTCTCTGTCTTGTACCCACGCTTCGTCCCCGTGACTTCCAATGCCAATTGAAACGTCGTGGCGTTGTGCTTTCTAGTCGTCGGATCGTATTGAAGCGTCTCGCTCGACACCGCAGAGACTATATCGCGAGGATCGCCCGTCGGCTGGCCATTGATCAACCACTGTGCCTCGAGCTTGACACCAGGATCCCATCGTCCTGCAGTCGCCTCAGCGAAACGCCTGCCATAACCACGGACTTTCGTTGTGATTGTGGGCGCAGCTTGCCTGTCGAGTGCAGCTTGATGCCCCGCGCGTGCAACGACCTCTTCCCACAAGTTGCCTCTCGCAGAAGCGTCAGTAGAAGGAAGTGGTGTCTTTCCGTCAGGTGCAATGTCCTTGCTAGATTCAACGACGAGTTCCAGGAAATCCCACCTGTCTCTTCGTTGATACTGGCCTCCATGAGTTGCCTTCTCGATGTAAGTGAAGTTAGCCCACCCTAAACCGCCCTTGGACTCGACACTCTTCTGGAACTCCATGACGCCTTCGTTCAGGAAGTAATTGTCCCAAGTGCCAACATAAACGAAAAGTCGATTACGTAGTACCTCACCCAGATTCTTCTCGTTGTCCCAGTTGCTTGTCACATAATTAGACAGGTCCATTGGCTTCCAGTATTCAACTGCCTGTTTGAAAGCAAAGTCAGTACATCCTGTGCCGGATCTAGAACATGACTTCAACTCACCTCTGGGTAGATCTCGCCAGTAACCTTGTCCCAAGGTTCAAGGGGGTACCCATTCAGTCCTTGCGCACCGAAAACAGCGTTCCAAACGTCCCATTGCAAGAATGAGCGAGAAGAAGTACCTTGAGTCAGCTCCCAATGATTCTCCTGCGCTACAGTGGTGGTATCAATCAAAGTTCCATTGACTACCGTGCGAATTGAGTATATCGCGCTTCCATTCGGTCTCGTGTATGCATTCTGGTATTCGTACAGTCGAATGTCTTGGTGCTGATGGAAATCTAGAGAGTCCGGATAAGATGAGAAGCAGATACCGTAGACATCAGGTCGGAATATGACATTCGCGATGGAGATCCAGCCACCAGTAGAACCTCCTGATTGGATGCGCCCGTATGGGGCAGCTATAGTGTTGTAAAGTCTGTCAATCTCAGGTATCAGCTCATCATTGATCGCATCACCCCAGGGACCAATGTTGGCCGTGTTCACCCCATATGAGTCGTCGTAGAATGGAGTTTCGTGGCGGATTGTGACGAGGATGAGTTTCGGGGTTGGTCGTCCTGCTGTGCCGTTGGCCCCGGAAATCGTTCCTTGGTTCCATGTATTTGCAAATGCGCTGTCATCACTGTCTCCACCGACCCAATGGGATTGTTCGTAAAGGACGGGATATCGAGTGTCGGTGTCGTTTGCATCGTATCCGAAAGGTAGCCTGACATTTGCGCCAACGAAGCTGTTTGCCAATTTCCAAGTCAGCGAATAATCAATATCAATGGCAAGATTACTCTTCAAGAAGGCGGGTAAATCCTCAGTTCAATCGCAATGGCACTCACATATCTCTGTTCCAAAAATTGCTAAGCACATCGCTCCGGATCTTAATGTGCTTCAGGAGCTCTGTGTCTTCATAGTTGCCTTGAGAGCATCCTCCAATTTCAGTGCCATTAAACTGGATAGGTGGCACCACGCTGTCGAAGTTAAGCTGAATGGTCTGGTTGCTGCCTGATACTGTAACATTGGTCGGTGATGTGGTGAGACTGCCAGGCCCAGCAAGAGGTAGCGCTCCATCGCCACACGGGAATCGAACGCTGACTTGCGAACCATCGCTGCGTGTTACCGTCTCGTATTGATTAAGAAGAGCCTGGATCGTGTAGTCACCGGATGGAACTTCGCTCAAAGATACATCGGGCCATCCATATACGCCAAAGTCTGTGTTGTTGTTGCTTCCTCCGAGAAGAGTGATTGTGTCTCCGGTTGTAAAGTTGTAGACATTTTTGCCGAAGAACAAGTCGGAAGACGAGGTTACGTCGGTATCTTCAAGAGGATCTGTGCCTGCCGGCGAGAATAGCAGAACAATTCTGCCATTGGTGCTTCCATTGAGGATTCCTTCAGATGACGAAATCTCGATTTTCAGGCGGGCTCTTTCTTCTTGTGCGAATGCCTGTGTTCCGAAGCTGGCCGCTGTAAGCAGGGCAGTCGCAGTACGCCACAGAGGGGCCATGGTGTAAGACTGTGCAGCTCCACGTGGGTGCGAGGACCAGAGATGGAGAAAAGAAGGTCAGTGAAACACAAAAAGTCTGAGATTCGGCAGAGGCTTGTCGTGGCGAACAAGGCGTCCCGCCATGCTTGTTTTCCACATGGCATTGTCATTCTATCAATCTAGGCGAACCAATGCGAGGACTGGTCGCGGCCGCAAGTCACGATATGCAATCGAAGAGCGAGCCGACCTGCCTACACGCGTTAGTTCGCAGAAGCGAAGCGTGCTTCGGGCCGTGCATCATGTATGATGACGATGCGATGAATGTCTGAAGGGAAATAACGACGCGATGCTTGCACTGCAGATGGGCGAAGAGCGGGAGGTGGAGTCGCGATCGGCAAAACGCCAAGACATCTGGACAATCTGTGGAGACACTAGAGTGGCGTGTATTCCTCTTCGTGTTATCGTGAAGATGTTGGTAATCTGCTTGACATGCGAGTCGTGCCAGACCAGAACACTAAGTTCGCCCTGCTCATTGTCTTCCTGGACCTACTCATCATGCACGGCATGTGTTTCTTCCAGAACATGTTTGCAGCTATGAGCTAGAGTGCGCTCGAAATCACCTGGGTTGTTACAGCGGCTATAGCCCAACTCTGCGATGCGAACGCCTTCTTTTGCCATGTCTAGGAAGTCTGGGTCGATACAGCAGCCCAAGACCATACAGGCGCGGGCACGGATCAGTAGTGGAAGGTCGGCGTTCACTATCAACATGCGTGCGGTACTCTCGGCGTACTCATTCCGGTCTTCGCGATGCGCCTTGAACATAGCTTCATCGAAGGCATAGTATGCTTTGATCGTGTTGCTCGTCAAGACACTGTCGATGGTAGAGTCTTCCGACATCGTATAATACAGATCACAAGCGGTGCTGTAGGCCAGGCTCTGGGAGCGTGTAGGTCAAGACAATGCGCTGTTGAGTAGAGGAGCTGGCGTGTGAGTAGTTGGTTGAATGCTTTGAAATGGGCGATGTCTTGTGATGGGTGGCAGTTCGGACGTCTCGGGTCCTCTGGCTTGAGGAAGAGACCGCTTGGATATCATACAGAGCGATGAGCACTCCTGATGACTGCAAGGGATGTTCTGTTAGGATCGATCTTGTAATACAAGATTGGAGTTGGGGGTGTTCGAGCCTTGATGAGCGGAAAATTGGCTCCACAATTTTCGGTGGTCCGTGCTCAGGATATGCCACACCGCACTTCCGAGGCTAAAGTGTGTCAGCAGTCAGACGCATTCCAGACAGTCTTTGGAAGTGCTGGAAAGCCCTACTGATTGCCTGTGTCGAGATATCGATGGTATATGCCCGCCCGAAGGCCTCAGGGGTGAACTCTGGGTAAGAAAGAAAAATCTCAGCCTTGTATTATTGTAAGAATCATGCTTCCCATGCAATCCAAGGCTTTCGTGGTGTAGTTGTACGCTCCAAACCCGTCCTTATTTGGGTATAACAACCGCTAACATGGTATCAGGGTTATCACGTCAGTCTAACACACTGAAGGTCTCGAGTTCAAGTCTCGACGAAAGTACATTGCATTGCACATGCGAATGTGACCATGGCTGTTCGCCCAGCCATTCTTTTGCTCTTCTGCCCGGCATTAGCCTCTCTTTTTGCCGCACAGTTCCGACACTGTGCATGGCTGAAATCTGCTCTCTGAGCGCGCAGCCCTGAGACCACTTTTTGCTGGCCACGCACTCTATTATGCAGACCTCTGCTACAAATAAATATCATGGAGGCACAGACCTTTAGAATTTGCAAAATTGTCCACACAATACGATAAGAACGTGAAACTCACAACTCTCCTGTGAACAAGGTTGGGTCTGTCCGTCAAATGCTCGACCGAGCATGAAAAGCTCCCGGTAGCACGCAACAGATGAAATCGGAGTGAGAGGCGCATAATGGGTCTCTCCGTGAAGATAGGATCTTGCGAGCCAACGTGTACAGAAATTAGCCCCTAGCATCTGCACGAATTTGGAGCGAGCGATTGTGGCCCGAGTCTACATTGCTTTCGCACATCAATGGACGACAGCAGAGCTGGAAGTGCAAAACGGTGCTCGCACTCATGCGACCAGTAGCATTCGCTGCTCAAAAGACCCAGATAGGCATTGTCTGGACGGATTGCATTAGCCTGGATTCTTCAGTCAGCGTGTATCGCTCAATACGGCACCCAACACGCTCAATTCCTGCGACATGATTTTCGGTGCAGGATACTGCAGTATGCGCACGATATTTGGTTGTACATGAGTTTCCTGCAGCAGAAGGTCTTGGTGGAAATCGAGCCTCATTCCTACTCCACTATTCCAGTTCCGCAGATCAGCTAATACTTCCCCTCAGTGCTGGCGACTAGTATTGATCATATATGAGGGCAATTACGCCTTCGCTGGTACTTGATTCTGCAGCGACTCATCATCTGACTCTCAAGATGCGTTCATTTTCGTCAACCTGGCCTCTCTGGCTAGGTTCTCTGGCTCACGCGGCAGCCGAGCAAAATGACACGCCCACAGTTTCACAAAGTACTGTCACCGGCGTCGCTGGCCCGATCGGACAAAATGCAACACCTCTGCCGAATATCACAAATCCATACGTTAAGCCTGCCAAGCCAAATGGACTGGATACGGAACAGCCAAACATGATATTATTCATGCCCGATCAGCTCAGATACGATGCTGTTGGCGCCTTTGGAAGCCAAGTAGCAAAGACCCCAAACATCGATGCATTTGCGGCCGAGGGTACGAAATTCACCAACGTCTTTCTGCAAGCATCAACATGCTCTCAATCTCGATGCTCCATGTTTACTGGACAGTATCCGCACGTCTCCGGCCATCGCAGTCTGCTGAATCTGCTGAAGCCACACGAGCCGAACGTGTTCCGTTCGTTACGTGAGGGAGGCTATCATGTGGCATATCTCTCTCCAAGAGGCGATTTCTATGCCGAGAACGCGACTGAACTCGGGATCAACGAATATGGCTTCCTCACGGAGTTGACTCTCCCCGAGTTCACCAGGGAAAGCTTCAAGGGGGACCAAAATGACATTTGGAATCGCCTGTTCTACTTGGGCAAGCGCAACGAAACAGAAGCGATCGACTATGATGCTGCGATGATCAGAGGCGCCTTGAATTGGCTAGAAAATCCACCTCAGGAGCCTTGGGTCTTGTTTCTCCCGCTTCTGTTTCCCCACTGTCCTTTCGCAGTAGAGGAGCCATGGTTTTCTCTTCACAACCGCAGCCAAATACCGATCCCACCGAAACCCGAAGAGCTCATTGGGCATAGTCCACGATTTTATCAGGCTATCAGAGATCAGCATGGCCTCGAGAGGGCGACAGACGAGGTCTGGCGCGAGGTCCTTGCCACATATCACGGTAGGCAGCACACAGCCAAAGGTACTTAGAATGTTTGTGTAATGACTGAATCTCAATCAGGAATGGTCAGTCGCGTCGATCATCAGTTCGGCCTTGTTGTGAACAAGACTAAAGACCTTGGCCTCTGGAACAAAACTGTGACATTCTTCTTCACCGACCATGGCGAGTTTCTTGGAGACTACGAGCTCATTGAGAAATGGCCCTCGGGCGTCTCCGACAATCTCGTACACGAGCCCCTCATCGTGGGTGGTGGCGGACTGCCTCAGGGTGTGGTCTATGAAGAAATGGCGGAGATGACAGATCTGGTCCCAACCATGCTTCAGCTCGGCACCGTGAACGAGACGTACGCGCACTACGGTCTTTCATTGGTCGATGCCATTCATGCTGCAGGACGAGGCGAGGTCATTCATCATCGTAACTTCTCCTACACAGAAGGTGGATTCCTCTTGAGCGATGAACCGGTCCTCGAACAAAGCCCATTCCCTTACGACATCAAGGCCGCATTACAACACAACGACACCGCGCTCGTGGGCCAGGCTCTCGCTGTGAGAAACAGAGAGTGGACGTACGTCTATCGTTTGTACGAAGAAGATGAGCTGTACTCTCGGTCGAACGATCCTCATGAGCTGCACAATCTGGCTGCTGAACCAGAATATCAGCGTACTCGTGATTTGTTCAGGCAGGAAGCTCTCAGGTTTCTCTTCAGCACACCAGCTACGATGACATGGTATGAAGACGAGCGGAAGCCGGAAGTGGAGTTACCCAGCCCGTACGAGCAGTACATTGAGAGGTGCAAGGGCGATTGCGAGTTTGATAGCAGTTGGCCAACGGTGCTAGATGCCAAAGAAGAGCTTTGAACTGACGAGGAAAAGATTAATGCTTGCACAAACATGAATTAGACTAAAAACATGGACTTTACATCTATTGCGCATCAAGACTGTCAATATTCTCCAAAGCAATCCTGAAAATCTCTCCGGCCTTTTCCAGGTATTCTTGATCACACAACGTGGACTTCGCTATGATATGGTATTCAAGCTTTCCATCGTCGTGGGGCACGCCAGCGATGACCACCGTGTCTGATCTGTAGACTTCGTTGGTAGCTGCTCGCAGCCCATGCATGATGAAAGCTTGATCAGAATCGGTGCCATTACCGTCTTCCTCCGGCCCTCCAGCTCTGGCGCCATTTTGGTACAGCGTTAAGACTCCAAATTCGCCAGTATCAGCAGGCCAAGTCTCACACTGTTCCGCTATATCCTCGGAATGGACGGTTTCGGAAGCAAGGCCATCAATGTACTGGCGATGCACTTGGCTGAGGACTTCTTCAACGATTTCCCGGTTGTGGAATACGGCGTCCGGGTTCGAGGTTCGCACGCGTACAGGCAAGTAAGTCAGACAATTGAACACTATGTTGCGCAGTTGAGCCGGTAGTGCGGCTCGTCCAGAGCTAAGACGGCCAAACAGAACGTCCTCGGAGCCGTTCATCTGAGCAAGTGTCAATGCACAGGCAGCCGTGAAATCTGTCGCTGGAGTGCGGCCGATGTGCTTGGACTTCTGGATAAGCTGTACAGTCCTTGTGTGGTGCAGCGTTGCGACAGGCTTGTCACTTTGGACAAGAGCCATATCGGGCTGCAGATAAGTCATCGACGATCCTTTGAGCATCGAATTCCAATATTCTTTATCCAATTTTGTTGATTGCTGGAGTGCGATGAGGCTTGATACACTGGGCTGATTTTCCAGCAACTCGCCTTGGTAAATTTTGTGCAGAGCACTTGCCACTCGTGGGAGTGATGCGCCATCATATTGCGCGTGCCACAGTCGTATAGCCAGGCGACGTGAACCGCGGCAGTCTTCGAGTAGAATAAATCGAGTGAAAGTCTTCCCAAGGAAGGACTGAAGATCATCCTCATCACCAGTGAAAGCTGTCTTCGACCACTCAACGACAGAGAATGTCGATGGGACCTGTATCTTTTCAACTTTGACTTGCGGATCGCTCAACAGTATCTGGTAGAGCCGACCCTGTACTTCTGCAAACATTATGCGCAGCACTTCAAGATATTTGACCAGTTCGACACAGCTGTCAAGCAGTCGCTCGGTCTCGATCGATGGGTCGGGGTCGATATAGAACCAGTGTATTCCGGTGGGGCCTCCCTCAATGGAGCCATCCAAATATTCTCTCTGAGAGCGTGTGATTGGCATGATGTCTTCGACAGTGCCTGATGTAGCAGGGATCTGTCGTTGTAATTCACTGCGGAGATTGTCCAGATCGTGGGCTCCCACTAGACTGAACGGAGTCGGCGATGTGATTGATTGCTCCGAAGCTGTCCCTAAGGTTTCCGCAAGCTCAGACAACAGCGGTTTGGTGAAAATGTCCATTACTGCCATTTCGACACCCTCTCGCTGGCACAGATTGGCTAGCCTCATGGCTTGGATGGAATCCCCACCAAGTGCCATGAAACTATCATTCGCGGAGATTTTGTTTTGTGGTATGTCTAACACAACGGACCATAGTTTTCGCAGACGCACCTCCATCGCGGTCTCAGGTGGTCGGCGGGTTCCCGCAGTAGCAGTTGGA
Source organism: Cercospora cf. flagellaris (assembly GCA_005356885.1). Taxonomy (NCBI): domain Eukaryota; kingdom Fungi; phylum Ascomycota; class Dothideomycetes; order Mycosphaerellales; family Mycosphaerellaceae; genus Cercospora; species Cercospora cf. flagellaris. The sequence goes on from RJLU01000002.1 coordinate 1,783,617, forward strand.
TCGATTATCAATTTTTCAACATGTTCCATAGCTCGGAGTCGTCTTCGGTCGATCTTGCCTGTTGTTGTTCGAGGCATGTCTTGCAGCGCCACATACCGAGCAGGCACCATGTAAAGCGGCAACGTAGCCTTCAGACGGTCATGAACACCACCTTGGACCAAGCGGGCGAGTCGTCCTGCGAGCTCGCCCACGCTCAGGTCCTCGGATCCAGCAAACTTGAGGAATGCCACCAAGACGTCACGAGTCCCGGCTGACTTGATGATTTCGGCCACAACTTGCAGATCCTGATTGGACCGGCCGTCTACTTGCTTTAAGATGTTGTTCTCCACATCCGCGAGCTCTAGACGCTGGCCTCTGAGCTTAACTTGGCCATCTTTCCTTCCGTGGAATGTGATTGATCCGTCTTCAGCGTAAGATACGATATCTCCAGTCCTATACAATCTTTCCTTGTTGGTAGCGCAGAGACCAGGAAACTGCTCCCGCAGCCACTTTGGCGCGGCCACGAATGCCTTCTTGGTTTGTGCTTCGTCGTTCAGATAACCCTGGCCAACAAGAGGACCTTGGAGCCAGAGTTCGCCCACGGATCCGATAGCGACCAAACGTGAGGTCTCTGGCGAGACAATCCATGTCCTACAGCCAAGGCCGAAACCGAGACCTTGATGTCCTTGCTCCTGTTTGGCAAACATCACTCCTGTGGAAAGTCAGCATGGATCTCATTTGCACATCGCACTACAGAAATAGCCACAAATACTTACCAATCGTAGCTTCACTAGGACCATAAGCAATCCGTACCCTTGTCAGCTTCAAGAAGCGGTCAACAAGACGCTGTGGGACGGCTTCTCCACCAAGCTCGATGAAGTTGAGACGTTGAACGGTCTCATCGCTGAATGTCTCCGCGAATGTTGGACTGAAGGTACCTTGTGTGACCTGCAGCCTTCGCATTGCACCTTCTGCATCATTCTTTCGATCCCATTCCGAGGGAATGCAGACGCAGCCACCGGCTGCCAATGTCAGAAAATTGAAAGCCCATGTGGAATCGAACGCATATGACGCGAAGTCAAGAACGCGAGAATGGAGACCAAGTTCGAGGAAGTTCGACTGCAAGCGGCTCATGCTAGCCAGGTTTGCGTGGGTGATTACCACTCCTTTTGGCTCGCCGGTGCTGCCGGATGTGAAAACCACATAGAGCGGGCTCTGTGGATCGACGAAAGGCATCGGAACGGCACTGGACTGCATGTTGTCAAATAAGTCCTGATCCACGGGAATGACAGCGGCTTGGTCATCTGAGCGTATGCGTGCAGCGACTTCTGCGCTGCTCGTCGAGCACAGGATGGCCACCAATGGACTTGATTTGCGGACCATCACCTTGAGTCGCTCTTCGGGCTGAGTTACATCCATGGCACATGTACCAGCGCCAGTCTGCATAATAGCCAGACATGCAACGGGAAACCAAAGCGATTTTTCGAACAGAATTGGTACGATCGTGCCGGGACCGATGCCAACACTAAGCAAATGTTGAGCAAGGCGTTGCGAGTACTCAAGCAGCTTCCGGTAGGTCAATTCGCCGTCATGTGAACAGACTGCTGGCGCATTCGGATGCTCGTGAGCGATGGCTGCGATCAACTCGTGCATCGGGACGTTGGCGGGCTCGATGGAAATTCGAGAGTTCCACTTGGCAATGTCCATCAAATCACGTTCACTGACCAAGTCTAAATCAGTGATCGAGCATTCAATATTTGTTGCATCGCAGAGTTGATGTATAATGTGCTCGAATTGGCTTGCGATCCTTCTTGCGCTGGCTGTCGAGACAACATTTGAGTCCACACCGAAAGTTATGTTGATATGACCATTGTTCAGCTGGCAGACAACGGCCAGAGCATAGGTACTGAATGCAGCCGGAACCGGAGTGCGGTCATCATCAGTGCTTGATGTTGCGTCTTCGACGAATAGGCTATCTGCGGCAGCTTGTTCTTCATCGGCAGCTGGTTGCACCACAAGGAGCGATTGGAAACGACAGGCTTCCTCTGCTTCTGGACTTGCCTTTTGAATGTACTGCAGCCCACTTTGCTCGTACGGCGTCATATCGACGGCTTGCAGTTGAGTTTGCTCGAGCAAAGATCGCAAATTTAAGCTCTTCTCTTCTGATCCCGTTGTCAATCGCACTCTGATGGGCACAGTAGCGATGGTAGGACCAGCAATCTTCGCTAAATCAGAACCAGTCGCTTGTCGACCGGACGTGATGACGCCAAAGACTGCCTCAATATTGTTAGTCCGTTGTGTGACAAGTAATGCCCATGCAGTTTTCAACAATGTCGACATGGTAAAGCCGGCGGGAGGCCCGCCTTGAAGTTTGATCTCCTGTTCAAAAGCAGTATCTGCTAGAGGCTGATATTTCGGGTGAGGCAAGACAGGGAACGACGATGCCTCGAGGCCAGCGAACTCCTTCTGCCAGAACTTTTGGGAGTTCTCGGGCGAGATGGAGCGAACTTGTTTGATGAAAGAAGAGAGAGGCATCAGTACCGAGGCTGTTCCTTGGTAATATGCTTGTCGAAGCGAGGTCATAACCAGGTCCACAGTTGGCTCGTCATAAAGTGCGTGGTGAATTCTCCAGTGCCAGGCCACGCCTCCAAAGCGCTGGTCAGTGTGCAGCGCGACTTCGCTGAGGGGAACCCCCAGCACGCGAGTTGAGCTCTGTGCCTCTGGCTGTGCCTCGCCTTCCTTCCACTTTGACGTGTCTCGGACCACACATTGCACAATCCCGCATCCTTCAAGGTCAAGGAAACGGGTTCTCAAGACAGGCGTAGCTTCTTCCACCATCTTCCAAGCGTGCTTGAACCTATCGAGATCAATTGTGGGATTCAGCTTTTGAACGAAATCTGCCGTATAGGCTCCATGCCGGCGGGCTGCCAAAGCAAGCAGACCTTCCTGTAGGGGCGTGCAAGGGTATATGTCCTCCACATCTGCTGGACAGAGTCCCATTGCAGTAGCTGCAGAATTGCGAACACGGTCGAGATCTAATTGGCGTGCTTGCAAGAGACTGAAAGGTTTTGGAGCATGCACTGACTCCGTAATGTGGCTTTTGATCTGCTTTGCCAGGTCCTCCAAGACGGGATGCTTGAATACATCTGCCCCTACGAGTGAACGTCCCGACTGCCGTATCGCGGACACGAGCTTCATGGCTTTGATAGAGTCGCCTCCGAGCAGGAAGAAGTTGTCGACTGTCGTAATGGGCCTGGAAACCTTTAATGTAGATTTCCACAAAGCTTGCAAGATTCGCTCTGCAGGTGAAGACGGCATGCGCTGATTGCCCGTGCTTGATCGTGACGGATCGAAGAACTCCGCTATCTTCTTAGTGCTGGCGAGCTTACGAAGTGCTCTGCGGTCTGCTTTTCCAGTTGTTGTCCGAGGCATAGCTTTGAGGAGTAAGTACGCCACAGGCACCATGTAAGAAGCAGCATGAGCAGCGACCCTGGCATGTGCACTGCGTAGAACGGACTGAGCGTCAGTTCCGATTCTGCTCCCGAGTGCAACGAAGGCCACGAGCAATGGACTTTCCACGTCTTCCAGTGAGACGAGATCAGCGATAACACTGATCGGTTCAGCAACAGCTCCACGCCCATCTAGGCTGACCCTAATCTCTCGGGTCACGATCGATTCAATCTCGCTCAGCTCGACTCTTTGACCTCTAATTTTCACCTGCACATCTTTCCTTCCCACGTAGATCAAATGCCCATTTTGTGCGTACCGAACAAGATCGCCTGATCTATACAGCCGGCCTCGGCGACCACATGAGGCAAACGGGCCTGGTCCACCCGCTGTGAGCCATTTGGGATCCTCTATGAAAGCAGCAGCCGTCTTAGCAGGATCATTCATGTAGCCAGGTGATACGAGCGGGCCTTCGATCCAAAGCTCGCCGATGCACCCTTTTCCTACGAGGCGGTCGGAGGTGATTGGGTCCACAAGCCATGCACACATTCCAGTTGGTGGACCAATGCCAATGTCACCACGGTCTTTCTTGGCATATGCGACTCCCAATGTCGCTTCACTCGGTCCGTACGCTACACGTACTCTGGCAGGCATTCGCTTGATCAATGCGTCACTGACCATCTCACCACCCATCTCAATGTATCGCAAGCCTTTCACGACTTCCAGATCTAGTGTTTCGGCGACAAGTGGTGTCAGAGTCGCAGATGTGACTTTGAGGTCGACCATGGCTTGGGAGAGGTGGTTTTGTCGCTGATCGTCAGATGGCACGCACACGCACGATCCCTGTGCGACTGCCATAACGTTGCTTTGCCAGGTGACATCGAACGCGTAGGATGCGAAGTCCAGTAGTCGTGCCCCAGGTTTGCTAATCTCTAGTGCATCGGCCTGCAGGTAGATTGCGCTGGCAACATTCTCATGTGTAATGGTCACACCCTTTGGCTCACCAGTGCTACCAGATGTGAACACGAGGAAAAGTGGATCAGAGGGCTGCACATCCGAGTCGACAGGTTCGCATTCTGGCAATTCTTGAAGATGTGCCTCATCCACGATAACAACTTCCGCTCCCGGCTCCAACAAAGACCGAGCAAGATCAGCCGCTCGTGCTGAAGCAAGTACAACTTTGGGCTGCACCTGGCCGACAATCTTTCGAAGTCTCTCTTTTGGTTGTGTGATGTCGTTTCCAGCAGATGCTCCTCCAGCCTTCATAACAGCCCACATAGCAACGGTCATCCACATCGACTTTTCGAAGTACAAGGGAACCAGGGTAGCTCTTCGTACACCAAGACGAGACAGGTGGCCTGAAAGTCGTGTAGACAACTGGTCCAGTAGCGCAAAAGTGAGAGTACCATCCCAAGAGCAAACCACTTGAGCTCCCGGCTGTCTTTGAACAGTTTCGGCAAAGATGTCATGTACACAGACGCTCACAGCCTTCGGAACCTCCCGATTCCAATTCCAGATCTCCTGGAGGTCATTTTCACTTGCTAGATTCAAGCGTCCGACCTTATCATGTTCGGACCCCGGTGTACATATCAGACGCAGGATATGTTCCAGTTGTCGTGCAATGTTCTCTGCCTCAACAGGGCTGACAATCTGGCTGTCGCTGAATAGTGTCAGCTGAAGGCTCTGTGGTCTGTCCTGATCGATGACCAAAGTGAGGGCGTGAGTGGCGAAAGCATCATCGTTATTTGCCCCATTCAGATCGAGCGGCAAATCCGACATGTCGAAGAGTGCGTCAGCATCACTCTCAGCGTATTCATTGTGAGATGTGGGGGCATTGATCACCATCAATGATTGGAAGTTGCAGGCCTCCTCGGCCTCTGCAGTCAAGGTGCGCACTCGTTGAAGGCCGGCCTGCTCAAAAGGAATCATGTCTGTCGCTTGGCGCTGTATCTGCTCAAGCGACTGCTTCAAGCTCGAATCATAATCAAGTGATATTCGCACAGGGACAGTCGCTAGCGTCGGGCCGGCACAAGATTCGATGCCACTGACCGGAGCTTGACGGCCGGTCACTACCGCGCCAAAAACAGTATCTGTACGACCAGTGAGCTGGGTCAATAGAAGTGCCCACGCTCCACGCAGGCAGGTAGCCAGCGTCAGGCCTTGCGGTGCAGGTCTCAAATTATCGATCCTATGCTTGACATTGGAGTCAACTCTTGGAACGTACTCGCGTGTGGGAAGAGGCGGATATCTTGCCGCGTCGAGGCCAATAAATTGCTGTGACCAGAATTCCGCTTCTTGCGGAGTCTCTGACACACCGGCAACATGTTTGATGAAGCCTTGGAAAGGTGTCAAAGGCCGTATCTCGCGACCCTCATAGGCATCTCTCAAGGCGCCCATGAGTAGTTGCATTGAGTGCCCATCGTACACAGAGTGGTGTAGTGACCATGTGAAGTATGTGCTTTTGTTGTCAGGTGATGGAGTCAGCGTGACGTGGCTCAGTGGTGTGCCTGTACCCATGGAGACGTTACCAGGCCGTTCGTTCCAGAGCACAGGCTCGTCCACAATCGCTTGCACTGGACCGTCCTGCTCGGACATGTGGACAATTCTGGCTCTAAGGATGGAGGCGGACGCAAAGAGTTTTTCATATGCTCGCTTGAATCGCTGAAGATCGATTCCTGATCGAAGCTCGAAAGTCGTCTGCCAGATGTAATCGCCATCATGTCGAGAGGTCAACGCAAGCAGCCCTGCTTGCAGACTTGTGCAAGGAAACACGTCCACAACTTGTTCCGAAGAGACATTGCAAAGTCCGGCAACTTGGTGTCGGATCGCATCAGTATCATACTGTCCAAGTAGCGAGAATGGTTCTATTGTCTGCTCGATTGACTGGTCATCCAATCGCGCGGTTGTAGCAAGGTCGCGCAGAGTGGGCTGGTTGAAGATGTCTGCAACATTTAGAACGATGCCCTCTTGTCGTGCCAGCGCGACTAATCGCATTGAGAGCACACTGTCACCACCCAGTTGGAGAAAGCCGCTCTGAGCAGATATACTCTTGGGTGGAATGTCAAGGATGTCCGACATGAGCCTTTGTATTTGTCGTTCGAGTTGTGTTGTTGGTTCTTGATAGACTGCAGCTTTTGTGTTTTGATCGTTTATGAGTTGCCCAAATAGCAACTCGCTTCCAACAGCTTGTAATGACAGTCTGTCAATCTTTGCAGTAGCTGTAGTGGGCAAGTCTGAGAGCGGGATGAACCCGACAGGCACCATGTAAGATGGCACACTTGCGTTCATTCGGGCTGCAATAGATTCTGTCATATGCACCACTGAATCTCGTAGTTCCTGTTCACTCAACGTACGAGCATTTCGAGGGACGATGAAAGCCACTAGACTAGGCCTTTGACGATCTTTGGGAGTGATCATCTCGGCTACCACTTGCACTTTCTCCAGATCTTCCTGGGACTCGTAGACGAGCTGCTGAAGCACGTGGAATCGCACTTCGTCCAGTTCCATTCGCTGGCCACGGTGCTTCACTTGTGTGTCAATGCGTTCCACGAATTGGATCGATCCGTCCTGGTTGTACTTGACAAGGTCTCCGGTCTTGTACAGGCGTCCTTGTTGTCCGGCGTTCACATACCACGCTGGGTCTTCGATGAAGCTCTCTGATGTCTTGATAGGGTCATTGAGATACCCTTTGGTGACTAGCGGGCCGGAGATCCACAGCTCGCCGACTGCGCCAACCGGTGAAAGCTTTCCAGTGACTGGGTCGACAACGAAAGTGCCTGCTGCCACTCCGCGACCGATGCCTTGATCACCCTCTTCCCTCTTCGCAAATGCCACGCCAACTGTGCACTCACTGGGCCCGTAGGCGATCCAGACCCTCGTGTATTTCTGTAGCCGCTTGACAAGTGCTTCGGGTACGAATTCGCCACCCAGTTTGATGTACCTCAAGCTTCTTAGCACATCGTGATCTTTGATCGTGTCTGCCATCGTAGGCGTGAAGGTTGCGCTGTTCACGTGCATGTTTTTCATAAACCCTGCAATGTCGTTCTTTCGCTGGGACTCTGAGGGCACGCAGACGACGCCTCCTGTGCACAAGACTCCCATGTTCGTTAGCCAGCAAACATCGAATGCATATGATGCAAAGTCAAGCACCCGAGTTGTCGGCCCGTACTCCAATCGGGCTCGGTACTGGTATTCTATGCCAGTGGCAAGGTTTGCGTGCGAGATACAGCAGCCCTTAGGAATTCCAGTGCTACCACTGGTGAATTGAATGAAGATTGTGCTTTCCGGGTCGACGCAAGGGAGACTGGCAGGCGTTGAACCGATCTTCATGTTCAAAATTCGTGTCGCGTCAATAGGAATAACGGAATCTTCCAACGATCTCAGAGCCTCTGGTCCCAGAACTTGTGCAGCCATTTCAGTTGCCGATACAGAGCAGAGTATAATGCGCGCATTGACCTGGGCTGCAATAGTGGCCAGACGCTGCACAGGCTGGGAGATATCCATTGTGACAGCCGCAGCGCCAGCTTTGCTCACTGCAAGCATAGCCACCGGCATCCACCTACTCTTCTCAAAAAGCAGTGGAACAGCACTAATGCTTGACCCGACACCACGGGCGACAAGGTATCGTGCCAAGTGAGTTGAGATCTCGTCGAGCTCTCGATACTTGAACTGCCCATCCCATGCTGCTACCGCATCGGCATCCGGTTGAAGTTCAACTGTTCGCTGGAAGATCTCATGAACAGGCGTCATTATTGGCTCTGGGATGTCAGAATTCCACTGCCATATATCTCGTAGGTCTCTATCACTGATCACATCAAGATCGCGGAGGTTGGTGCTTGCGAGCTTTGAGTCCGTCAACAGACCCATGATGTGTTGTAGCTGGTCCAACATGCGCTCCATGATCTCAACACTCACCACAGACGAATCGAAATATGACCTGATCTTGATTGTGGACGAAGAGCTGGCCTCGAATTCCAACATTAGAGCTGCTGTAGTTCTCTCGTCGTGATGTGTCCCCGACACGCCATAAAGTTTTGGGGTGGACGTGCCGTTTGTGACTGCGACGTGGCGGTCGCCGTTCATGCCATGGCCGTTGCTAAAGGTCCCATTGCTCAACGTCCTATGGCTCAAGGTCTTATTGCTCATGACTCCGTTGCCTTGCAGCTGACTTTCGCGCGGAGACTTGCAGACGATAAGAGTGTGCAAACGGAGAGCATCGTCATTACCAGAGACAAGGTTTCGGAGATATAATGGGTCCAGAGCGTTGCTCTCACGTATCAACGCTGTGTTCTTGTGGACTTGCTCCAAAAGGTCTTCCACTGATGTTTTATCCGAAGATAAAGTCACTTGCATTGGTAAAGCAGCTCGATGAGCTGGAGGCCTCGCATTCGAACCATGCCTTTCGTCTTCTTGCAACAAGTCAAACAGTGCTTGATCTGAGCCAGTGTACTTGGCTTGAAGTAGACCCCAGGCGGCATGCACGTGGACATCTAGTGAGTGTTTTCGACTGGCCAGCGGTAGAACGATCTTCTTGGTACATTCTTGGTCGAGCAATGGCTTATAGTTGGGCGATGGCAGTACTGGAAATGTTGACGCTTCCGAATCTCTGTGCTGATCCTGCAAGAAGGCATCTAATTTGTCCTGCGAGATGCCGGTTGTGTACTGGAAGAAGTTATGACGAATGGAGGCATTCGACCCTTGAGGGTCTTCAAGAACGAATTTTATCGCTTCGCGGAGCCTTGCGACAACATGTGACGCGGATTGCATGCTGAACTTGTTCTCTCTGAAAGCAAAGCTGATGACAGTCGAAGAGCCGCGAAGCTCCATTGCAATGCCGAAGTCGAATTCTTGCTCGTCCGAAGCATCACACTCTTGGAACTGAGTCCCGGTCGAGTGACTTGCTGCGTCGCCGTTGAGGTTCGGCGAGCTGATCGATGATCCAGCGTCGTACACTGTGATGGATGAATTGAACAAGCTTCCTTTACCAACGCTTCGCTGTACTTCTGCCAACGACACATGCTGATGCTCCAGGTGGCTGATCGTGTCTTCACTGATCGACTGGATCAAATCCTCTACACCCTTGCCGGTTTTGAGAGGCACACGGCTGATGAGCATATTGATCAAAGGGCCTACAGCTTGATCGACATGATCTACAGGCATGTCTCGTCCGGACGCCAAAAAGCCAAAGCATGCCTCGTCGCTGCGGGTGTAGTACGTTATTACCAGTGCCCAGACAAGCTGTATGAAAGCTGCTCTAGTGACACCTCTGGCGCGGCAGAAATCATAGATGGCCGTATCACCGCCATAAGGAACTTCCACGGTATGTGTCTTAGCATCGTCCAGTGAGCCATCGGCGTCCTCGGTAGGGAAGTGGCAAGGCTGGACGTCGGCCAAATAGTTGCTCCAATATTGGATCCGATTCTCCGTCTTGGTAGATTCGATGTAGTCGATCAAGTCGCGGAATCGCGGCGATGGAGGCAGTCGAATTTCACGGTAGGCTGTGTCAAGTTGATCTAAGAGGACGCCGACTGAAGCGGCATCTATCAGAGCATGATTTATGTCCAGACGACAGGCACAATCCCCATCTTCACTTGTGGCAATCGTTACACACACTTCTGGCTGGCCGGGCTGGAATTCAGGTCTTGCAAAGTGATGCGATAGCCACTGTACAGGTGGGATATCCTCAGTCTCCACTACTTGAACTTGATTTGAAGACTCCGGGAAACGTCGTACGGCTTGTGAGAACCCTCCACTCTGTTCATCGTCCAGAAAAACTGTTGCAAATATGGAGTGATGTGCGAGAACGGTTTGCCACGCACGTTCGAGTTTGAAGGTTGATATACGTTCCGCTCCTCTGGCTTTGCATGTCCAGACTGAATGCGTGAGGTAACTCGCAGCACCTGTTTTCTTACTGAACAGCATCCCTTCTTGCATTGGCGTGCATCTGTAGACATCAGAAACGTCTTGAGTTGTGAGACCTATTGCAGCGAGGGACCGTTCTTGCTGAAGCGTCGGTTTCCACAAAGCATGATTCTTCTTAGTACCAGCGGATGCACTTTTCGAAACGCCATGAGTGGCCTTACCAGACTTGACAATGTTCTGGATTGTTCTTAGTCTCAGCATATCCACAACAGAGACCTCTATCCCTCTTGACCGTGCTCGCGAGACGACTTGCATCGCCGTAATAGAATCGCCGCCCAGCGTCGTGAAGTGGGCGTCGGTCGATACAGTGTCGGGTTTCCGCTGCAGCACCTCAGCCCAGACGTCTCGCAGACCTCTCTCGATCTCAGAGGTGGGCTCGATTACAGTACTATGCACATTGTTCTTTGCCAAGCTGTCGCCCATACGAGCTTCACCTTGTGCGCGGAGCACTCGTCGATTGATCTTTCCACTTGGCGACAACGGTACTTCGTCCAGAGTTAAAAAGGCTACTGGGATCATGAACTCTGGTATGTGCTCCGCGAGCAGTGTGACCAGAGTATCGCTCTTCACAAGCTCCACGGTCGCCGCCGATGGTCGCACAAAAAATGCTATCAATGCTTTCTGCACCACTTCAACGATGACATTCACGGATGCTGTTGAGTTGTTCTGGTATTCCCGGACAACTCGTTGAATATTTCGTTCGACGTCGCCGAGTTCGACACGTTGACCGCGGATCTTGACCATGCTGTCTTTCCTCCCGACATAGTTTAAAGATCCGTCAGGAGAATACCGCACCAAATCGCCAGTACGATAAAGTCGACCTTGCCGACCTCGACGATTTCTGGTGCCATCGACTAACCATTCTGGATCGCGGATGAAATTTTCCTCTGTCTTCGTATGGTCGTTGAGATAGCCACGTCCCACAAGGGCACCTTCGATGTAGAGTTCGCCAGTAGCACCAACAGGTGCCAGTTGATTTGGTTTATCGACGCTGACCACCCATGTCGCGCAGCCGAGGCCTACGCCAAGACCTGGCTTTCCACTTCTTTTGGTGAAGGGACGAGTCAATTCGGTAGCTGTTGCTGTCACAGTGCACTCGGCCGGTCCATATGAGTCAATGATGCGTGCAGAAGAGTTCTCGAGATACTCAATATCTGCATAATTCAGAGCCTCGCCGCTCAGGTTGATTGTCGACACATGTGAGAAGTCTACTGCACGTACGTGAGCAGGCGTTATCTCGGCATAATTGACACGATACTGCTTGGAGAACTCTGCCAGGTCATCCATTCTTTGCTTAGCAGAAGGTGTACATAGACATGCGCCAGCAGTGAGAGCCATGAGCAAATTCTCCCAAAAGACATCGAATGCTGGAGAGGCGAAGTCCAGTATGCGTGAAGTCTCGCTTATGCCGAGGAATGCTCGCTGGTGTGCTATCGCATGGAGAAAATTGCCATGTTCGATAATCACTCCCTTTGGTAAGCCAGTGCTACCACTGGTGAAGGAGACGTACAGAGCGTTTGACGACTGGGCCTGAGGCAGGCGTTCCATCTTTTCAAGCGGTTCCGCCGGCTCAGAGTTTGTAGTCGTTGGCTCATCGTCGACGCTTAGCACTGTACCACCGTTGCCTGCGATGGAACGAGCAAGCTCTGCTGTACCTGCAGACGCCAAGACCAGTGGCGCTGCAACTTGACCGACAATGGTAGTAAGTCTGTCCAATGGCTGGCTGATGTCGAGCGCACAGCAGACGCCGCCAGCCTTCATTACTGAAACAGCGGCAACGGTCATCCAGATGCCCTTTTCCAAACACAGCGGGACAATCACCTCTGGGCCCACATTGTATGTCTTGGCGATGCAATATGCCCATTTTGTCGATAGCTTGTCCAGTTGAGCATAAGTGAGTGTGCCGTCCCAGCTTTCGATTGCTGGCGATTCGGGCTGACGCTCCACAGTCAGCTGGATCAGCTGATGTACGGTCTCAGCCTCCGCCATGTCTGTCACCGGAACGGAAGCGTTCCAGGACCAAATGTCTTGAAGGTCTTGTGGGCTAGCGATATGCAACGAAGTAACGCTCGTTTCATGGTTCTCGAGAGCACATAATTGACGCACAATGTGCTCAAGCTGGTCGCCCATGCGCTCGGCTTGCCTGACAGGCAACATTGCCGAGTCGAAGCTCAGTGTGACTCGAGCTCCGTTTTCAGCGTCCAGATAGCAATGTATCAGCAGTCCATAGGAGTTGAAGACTGCTGTGTCTAAAGCCTCTTCGTACGCCTCCGAGACGAAGATGGGCGTGGAGTCATCCACTTGCTCTGCAGGTTCGACGAGCAAGAGCGTCTGGAACTCGCATGCTCGTTGCGCATCATCGCTGACAAGACGAATGTTTTGCAAGCCCAATTGTTCAGCCTCTGCCAGTGCCAGTGAATCGTGCTGGACGCGTGTGAGGAGCCGCCGGACTTGTTCGCCATGCTCAAAGTCAACCACCGCTCGAGTTGGAGCAGTGGCAAGGGTGGGCGCGATCATCGACTCAACACCATCGACCGGTACAGCACGACCAGACGTCGTGACGCCGTAGACCACGTCTGCTGAGCCAGTGTATTCTGCCAGTAACAAATGCAGAGCTGTTCTGATCACTGTCGCTGCAGTAAAACCACTGCCTGCGGGCCAAGGTATACCTTGCATACGATGCACAACTTCGTGATCGGCACGAGGTTGGTATGAGGGAAAGGGCAAAGGCGGGTAAACGTGAGCTTCCAAGCCAGAAAGATGTTTTTGCCATGCATATTTCGCCTCCTCCCTGCTTATTTGCTGCACACGACGAACGAATGCTTGGAATTCTGGTGGAGAAGGACCGGCGTCCAGATGTTCGTAAGCGTATCTCAGCCTAGCAAGCATTAGGGGAAGGCTGATCCCGTCGAAGAGAGCGTGATGCATTGTCCATTGGAAATTGGTCCCTTTCTGGTCCTTCAGAATGCAGAAGCTGGCCAAAGGTGACCCTAGCCCCATCGAGGGAATAGTAGTCGTTGTCCCTAAAACCCAAGCTGTAGCACTGGACTCTTTGACTATGACTTGCACCAGGCCCTCTCCTCTCAAGTCTATGATCCGCGTGCGCAGGATAGGCAGAGCAGCGAAGACAAGTTCCCAGGCCTGTTTGAAACGGGCTACATCGATGTCGGCGCGCAACTGATAGGTCTGCCGTCCAATGTAGTCCTCTGCTCGCTGTGCAGTCAGAGCCATGAGCCCTGCCTGCAAGGCTGTGCATGGGAAAATGTCCTCGATTGCGTCAACATTCAACTCACACTGACGAGCAGCTTCCTCGCAAGCACCTTCGCGGTCAAGAAGCTGTAGCAAGCTGAAGGGAGCCACTGGCTCCGTTGGTTTCGAGACAGTGGCAGGTCCCTCCCTAGCATTGCGCTGATCAAGAAATTCAGCTAGATCACATATTCGTGAATGCGCAAACACTTCAGCGACCGATATCGCCTCGCCTCTTTTCCGTGCTGCAGCTGTCAATCGAACGGCGAGCACTGAATCGCCACCTAGGCGGAGAAAATCATCTTCCGCTGCGATTTCGTCTGTTCCAAGATCCAGAATATCTGCGATGAGGCTATGTAACAAGATCTCGGTCTTGGATGCCGGAGATCGTCGACTCGTCTGATCCGATGACCAGAACGCCGCTATCTCCCGCAAGGTCAGTTCGGTGATCTTCTGCGTCAATACGGCTCGGTTTCTCTTCCCTGTGTAGGTGAGCGGCAGTTGGCGCAACGGTATGTAGCCCTTGGGTACCATATAAGCTGGTATTCGAGTTCTGAGCTTGTCGTCAACACCGTCTGTAGCTTTCGATAGTTCCAAGCGCAATTCTGTGTCGTCTAGGTTCGCAGCCCCGGGCAGCACGACGTAGACAATGAGAGTGGGGATTTCATGGCCTTTAGGTGTGGCCACCATGGCTGCTACGTGCAGTCCCTCTTCACTACAAGCCTGACTCAAGACGGCACGCACATGGTGTTCGACTTCGCCCAATTCGACTCTTTGACCGCGCAACTTGACTTGCCAATCGCGTCGGCCCTGTATTCGGAGACTTCCGTCGGGAGCATACTTCGCCAGATCGCCCATTCGATACAGTCGTCCCCTTCGACCAGGTACTTTGCCGCCATCGCCGGCGAGGAGGAAAGGGGGATCCTCAACGAAGGCCTTCGCAGTCTGTGTCTCATCACGAAGATAGCCACGACTCACCAGAGGTCCTTCAAGCCAGATCTCACCACTTTCCCCAATCGGCGCAAGAATAAATTGGCCGTCCTCGTCCTCGTTCACCAGCCACGTCACAACGCCACTGCCGTAGCCGATGTTGTCAGGGGTCTCAGGATTCAGTGCTGCTGTCTGGAGAGATCCACACTCTGAAGCTCCATACGTATTTCGATATCTCTGAGAAGGGTGTATCCGCGATAGAAGTTTCGGTGAGGCACGTTCGCCTATGGTTTCAATGCCTTTGAGCATATGTAGAGCCTCGTCGTCCAGCAAGTCGGCCACTGTAGGTGTGATATTCGCAAAATTTGCACGGAACCGTTTGATAGCTGCTGAAGGGTCCTGCCTCCTGTCCTCTTCCGATGGCACGCAAAGACAACCTCCTGCGTGCCAGCAGAAGAGGACATTGTACCATGTCATGTCCCAGGAATAACCGGCGTAATCAAAGACTCTAGACGATGTTGACATGGCCGTGGGCTCGGCTTGGATATGCAGCTCGGTGTACAGGCTGCGGTGTTCGACGACGACAGCCTTGGGTCGGCCTGTAGAACCGGATGTGAAGGATACCCACAGTGCATTCTCTCCCGTCGCTGTGGTTTTCTGCGAGTTGTCCTGCCCGGTAGCACGAAGCTCGGGATCTAGGCGATCTCCATCGATGCTACAAATGATGGCATTTGTGGCCAGCTTTTCAGCGGTTGACCAAGCGCCATCTGAGGCCAAGACAACATGTGGACGGACTTGGTCCATCATTAGTCCCAATCGTTCGTCTGGCTGCGTAATGTCCATGACTACTGTCACGCCGCCGGAACGCATCACGCCCAGCATTGCCACAGAGACCCATTTGCTCTTCTCAGAAAGTAAAGAGATGTGCACCTCTGGGCCGACGCCCAGCGATCTCAGGTGGGTCGCCCATCTTTGCGAGTAGCGATCCAGCTCACCATAAGTCATGGAGCCATCCCATGCTTCGATTGCAGGCGCGTTCGGTTGCCTTCTTGCGACTTCAAGTATTAAATCGTGAACGACGCCGTTTAGTGTCTCTGGGACTGTGGCGTTCCACTGCCATATCTGTTTCAAATCGCGGTCGCTGATGGTGCCCATTTCTCTGGCGGAGGTGTAGAAGGAAGGTGCTTGGCAGCCATCGTGCGTTATGGGACGCTCTGCTTATACACAAACGAGCCTGCCATCATACGGCTAACGAGGCTTGCAGTAGCTGGACTCCCGGCACTTTTGCCAGCCACGGCCGGCTCGGAGACCCCCATTTCTCAACCATTCTTGGCTTTGAGTAGTCCGGTAAAAGTGATTGTATGACAATTCGCACGGCCCACGCGTTCCAGCTCATCCCACGTGGCGCTCAGGCATGATCGCGTAGCAGAAAAGCTTCCTCTTCGTCGACAGATCCTGGTTGCACACGCTGAACTGCTGCATATTCCAGTGGCGAGCATGCTGTCTGCGAAAAACGTGGCGCAAGCTCGTCATGCCCGCTTGAACGCAAAGTGACGCTGGCGTGGGAGGAATTGAGGAGGAAGAGGGAATAAAGTTATCAGCTTCGAGAATCTTATCTGATCTGAGCCTAGCTTTTCGGAATGCAATACTTGGCCGTCCGGTAGCGTTATCACGCTGACAAGCTGAGATTATGCCCACTGCCCCGAATAGGAAGGGAAGGTGCTCGCGTGAAATCCAAGCCTCTGGCTATTTCCTTCTGATATCGGTATTCGTCGTCTGGCTTTTATCGCGTTCTCGTGATTGCGTAGGGTGTTTTGCGATTCCACTGCCTCTAGTTGGAAGTTGTAGTTGACCCGACTAGTCCCAATATTGTCAGGAAGCACCCTTTCCGAATCCGAGCGGCACTGAGAAAGAGGCCTCTTGCCCAGAATCCGTTCGACGCACAGTCGAATATCTCAGAACTCTGCTGGCTCTTCCGACAACATGCTCGTGTACCGTCTTTCGCAAGCTCGCAGCCCCGAACACTTCCGTTCGCACGCCGTCCTTTCTCGCCTGGAGCCAAGTGTGGGATGCTGCTCGGCTACAACATTTATGGTAAAGTAGCGACATCAATGGCCGAATAGAGCTTTGTAATGGCTGAATATCAGCTGGCCAGTTCTCAATCAGATTCCTCGGATCTGATTAAATTCTCTCAACAAGCTCGGCGAGGGACCTTGGGACCAAACTACTGCACCTTGGAGCATCCAACCACAGCGAGCAGCAGCATAGATTTATGCTTTTGACTACCTTGGCGCCGCCACTGCATCAGCGCGGTTCGGCTAAGACTATTGCGCATCAGTTCGGCCCAGCATGCGGCTTTTTCACAAAGGCACGATGTCGCTTGCGAGGTCGGCGTGCCCTCGTCTCACATGCGATGGACACGATCAGGCGGCTTCCAATTGTTCCGGTGTTGTCAAGCTAAGCGAGGGCTATACTGTGACACGTTGTTCGCCTCGTCGCAGGAGCTACGGCCTGGGACTTCGTGGTTCTTGGGGATAAGTCTCAAATCGGAGCGACAACTCATGTCTGTCTTTGCAGTAGACTCCGGCCATATATTTAGGTGGAAGTTATGCCGAATCATGGAGACTTGAGCAGGGTACGCTACTTTTCCATACGTCTGAAGTATACCTGGAAACTGACATGCACAGCGTGCTCGAGCATTGCTGGGCTGGAGACCTTCATACGCACCGATTGTCAGCTTTGTGCAGCTGCTGAACGCTGCCGAACCAAGTCGACAAGATGTCGTGCTTATGTGGGCAGGCACCATAACCGCGATCCTGGGTGGTATGCCATTTCCGATTCTTGGACTCTTATACGGAAAGGTCGTGGATGAACTAGCAGATTGCTCTGCGGACGCCGGGACGGACTCGAATTCTTCTGATCAATGGCTCTCTGTGCAGAACAAGGTGCTCGGCATGTTTGCAGTGGCTCTATGCAATTTTACGATGATATATGCGGTATGTACGAGGCCTCTACGAATCAGAAATATGCAATGTCAGGCGCTTATTTATTTCAGTACAACGGATGCTGGGGCCTCTTTGGAGAACGCCTCACATACCGCATTCGCTTCGCCTACATGCGGGCACTGCTGAGACAGGAGCCGGCCTTCTTTCACAGTCTACCGTCTGGAGAAATGGCAACCAGGCTAGACACCGACATTCAGAATATTCAAACTGGCACAGGCGAGAAGGTGGCTCATTACATCTCCACCATATCTTACTTTATCACAGCCTATGCAGTTGCTTTCTCCCAGGACGCCGCCTTGACATGGAAGTTGGCAGCACTCGTTCCTGTCTACGTACTTTACGCGCAGTACACTGGCAAACTTCTCGAACGCTTTTCGACACAGGTCGCGAATGGAGTCAGCTCTGCAACAAGTTTGGCATCTGAAAGCCTTCAAAACATCCCTCTTGTACATGCATTCAGTGCCGGCAAGAAGCTGGAAGACTTGTTCAGTCAACGTCTGCAAGCAGTCGCGAGCGCTGTGACCAAGAAGACCGTGACTGCCGCAGGGCAGATGGCGTTCCTGTACACGGCAACGTACATCTCAAATGCGCTGGCTTTCTGGCAGGGCAGCGTGCATATGGCGGCAGCAAGAAACGGTGCAAATGGTAGCAGTGTTGGCCGGATTTATACGGTGCTGGCTTGCGTTCTTGATGCATCACTCATGTTTGCAAGCCTATCGCACTACCTGACCTACTTCATTGGAGCCAGGACCTCGTTTGACAACCTCGTTCCCGTGATGCAGCGGGATACTGCCATAGATGGAATGGCAGAGACGACTGGGTTGCCACTCACCTCCAGCAAAGGCCGTTTCGAGCTCAAAGGGGTTGCATTCGCGTATCCTAGTCGCCCGGATACGCAAGTCCTGAACCATGTGTCTCTCGAATTGCCAGCAGGAAAGGTCACTGCGCTGGTCGGTCTCTCAGGGAGTGGTAAGTCAACGATAGCCACACTCTTGAATCGAATATACGACCCGGCAACCGGACATCTCGAGCTGGATGGTGTCGACTTGCGGCAATGGAATGTCAAGGATCTGCGACATCATATTTCGGTCGTGGAACAAGAGCCTACTCTCATGAATCGTTCAATCCTCGAGAATGTTGCATATGGCTTGGCTGGTAGCCTTGAGTGGCCACCTGGCGCAGTCGAGCAACTAGCAGCAAATATGCGAAGCACAGGTCGACCCGCAGAGGAAGCAGCAGGAGACTCTCGAGTTTTGGCTGAAGTGGTCCGACGAGTGATAAAGGCGCTGAAGCAGGCTCAAGCCTATTCTTTTGTGGAGCGCCTGGAGCATGGGATAGCTACGAAAGTCGGTACGCGTGGCCTGCACCTTAGTGGAGGGCAGAGGCAGCGCATAGCTATAGCAAGAGCGTGAGTCGATGCCTCCACGTTGTTTTTGAAGGAATGCGCTAACAGAAGCCTTGCGATTACAGACTCGCCCGCAATGCCCCAGTGCTCGTGTTAGATGAGGCAACATCGGCTCTCGATACTGCTACCGAAGTTGCAATACTGCAGAGTCTTTCGCAGTCCATGCCGGATAGGACGATCGTTTTGATCGCGCATCGATTGTCGTCCATCAAACATGTGGACAAGGTCATCGTCATGCGTCATGGAGACGTTGTGGAAGAAGGTGGCTACAAGGAGCTTCTTGACAGCAATGGCCATTTTACTCGCATGGTAGAGATGCAGGCGCTACAAAACCATGTCGAGCAAAAGTCTGGGAAAGATTTCTCCACAATCGATGCCTCCACAGCTGGCGCAGCCACAACTGAGCGCAATGCAAAAGAAAGTCCAGGATATCACGATAGCATCAAGCCTGATGATCTGCGAGACACCTCTCCCGGATCACCCGCAGAAGGTGAAGTAAATGACGACCTGGAAGACTTGCCACTACTCGACTCCGAGCTAAAGGACAGCTATGAAGATGCAGGCGATACGATGCAGAAGGTCGATGCAGGAAAGGCCCCATATCGAAAAGTGTTTGGCCGAATTTATGAGGACACACGTGCGCTGCGCATCCTCATATACATAGGGATAGCCACTGCAACTTTTGTTGGTAAGCCCACCCTCGTAGTCAGCTGCCGAGATCACGGCAATGCTTTCCAGAACGTCTATGCTGACAGTGGCAGGGCTCACCTGGTCTATCGAAGCAGTCATGTTCGGACAAGCTATCGGAGCTCTCACAGTCTGCGGTCTCTCCGCTGAACGCATTATCGCGAGTGGACAGAACGTTGGAATAGCCTTTCTGATTCTGGCGGTTCTGAGCTTTGGCACCACTGTCGGCTCTTCTTACTGCTTTGGTAACGTGTCGGAGTACCTCTTGAACCGGGTTCGGATTCTCTCTCTCCGGAGTCTGTTACAACAGGACGTTGAATGGCATGAAGATAAAGGACGTACGCCAAGCAGTCTGCTGTCCTACATTAGTGCAGATGCCTCGAGTCTTGGGAACATCACAGGAAATCTTCTTGGAGTTTCCATTGGCGTCATCGTCAGCTTGATTGTCGGCCCAGTATTGGCCCACATCATCGCCTGGAAAATTGCTATTGTCATTCTTGCAATCATTCCCGTCCTGGTTGGTGCTGGCATTGCTCGCGTATCTGTGCTTACAAAGTTCCAAGACAAGCATCGAGAAGCATTCGACGCATCTGTCGGAATCGCCACAGAAGCTGTGGGTGCCATCAACACAGTGGCAGCATTCGGCCTTGAAGAAGAGATGCTTGCATCGTATCAACGGGCATTGAATGAACCCTACGCTGCAACAGTCCGTCTGGTAATCATTGGAAACTGTTTTCTGGCACTCGGCTACAGCATCCCAAATGCGTTGAACGGTATAGCCTACTGGTGGGGATCGAAATTGATTATTGCCGGCGAATATGATCAAGCACAGTTCCAGACTGTGCTGCCAGCTATGCTTGTTGGAGCGGTCGGCTGTGGTCAGCTCTTCAATTTACTTTCCGATGTAGCTCGAGCAACTTCATCTGGAGCTCGAGTGTTCAGTCTCATCGACTTGCTGCCCAAGAGCCATCAGCGAGTACAATTGGACATACAATCGCACGATAATGGCAACAGTAGCCGGCTCAGAGAACAAGATGAGGACGATACTGGTGATCTGCCAGACAAATCCGATCTGGACATCGAGGCCATCCCACTGATGCCCATCAATGAGAAAGAAGGGGACGACACGGACAAGCCCCGGTCCATAGGCGGCGCACGTGTCTCGATGACTGATGTCTCCTTCGCATATCCAAGCAGACCCTCCACCATCGTCCTCAAAGACATCAACATCAACATTCAACCTGGTCAACTAGCCGCCTTCGTTGGCCCCTCGGGCAGCGGCAAATCCACAATCTTCGGCCTCCTAGAACGCTTCTACCGACCGACCACGGGTTCCGTTGTTATCGGCCATGAAGACATCAGCAAGTCTGACAACACAGCATTTCGAAGAAGTATCTCTCTTGTGCCCCAAACGAACATGCTCTTCGATGCAAACGTAGCCTTCAATCTCGACCTGGGCTCGAGCAGCGAATCCTCAGTCAGTCAAGCAAGACTGGAAGAAGCTGCTCGTCGTGCAAATATCCACGACACAATCATGGGCCTTCCACAGCAGTACGATACCCCTTGCGGTACCAATGGTAACGACTTCAGCGGTGGCCAACGACAACGACTCTCGCTCGCGAGAGCTCTAGTTCGTGATCCTTCACTACTTCTGCTCGATGAGCCAACTTCTGCTCTCGACAGCGAATCCGAAGCCCGATGGCAAGAAACATTGCAGGAGATCCGAGGCGAAGCGACGATTCTGATCATCGCACATCGGTTGCATACAATTCAGATGGCAGATGTCATCTTCTTGATACACGATGGGCGTTGTGAAGATAGAGGGACACATCAAGAGCTGATGCAGCGGAATGAAAGGTACAGGACGAATGTGATGCAGCAGGTGTTAGATTGACCACCTTGAAGAGTTTGATCTTCGGGTCATATCGGTATCTAGCCATATCGCACCTGTTCTGTGCCTTCTCTGAACCAATCTTCACCAGCCGCTTCCCCCTCATCTGCATAGTTTATAATAGTGCTCTTCGTCGTAGTGTAAGCGTGGTATGCAGCGACACCGTTCTCGCTTCCGACGCCAGAACTTCCTATCCCGCCCCATGGACTACTTGGGTCGTTGCGATGATGTGTGTTGATCCAACAGATGCCTGACTCAATTCGGTCGGACAAGCGATGTGCTTCCGAAAGGTCTTTGGTCCAGATGGCAGCTCCTAGACCGAATTCGCTGTCGTTCGCCAGTGCAATTGCCTGGTCTTCAGACTCGTACGAGGTAATGACGATGACTGGTCCAAATGCTTCCTCTTGCCAGATCCTGTGACTCTGAATCGCTGTGTCTTGTCGGTGGACAAGCACAGTTGGTGGGTAGAAGTAGCCTGCAGAAAGATCAAACCCATCCAGTGAAGAACTGCCGGACATTCGTTGTCCTCCAACAGCAACCTCTAGGCCAGTGCGCTTTGCATCTTCCACTAACCCGCTGACATGATTCAGTTGTTTCTCCGAGATAACAGGGCCCATCATCGACTCAGGATTCGAGGGCGCTCCTATTCTCCGATGTATTGATTGGGCTTTGGCCGCGATCTTCTCCACAAATGAATCAAAGATGCTCGAATGCACAATGATTCTAGTGGCCGCGACACAAGTCTGTCCACTTGCGATAAACGAACCGAATGCGACACCGTTGACAGCCAGCTCCAGATTCGCATTGCTTGTCACGATTACAGGTGCTTTGCCCCCCAGCTCAGCAGTGAAATGTGCCAAGTTGCCACCTGCAATGGCACCTATTGCTCTGCCAGACGGCGTGCCGCCGGTCACATCAACCTTTCTCACAAGGGGATGAGACACCAGAGCTTTGCCAGTGGTGGCCCCGTACCCATTCAGCACAGTGAAGACGCCATCGGGCACACCAGCTTCTTTCAATAGTTTGCCGAGCTTCAGTGAAGTCAATGGTGTCAGCTCAGAAGGCTTCAGGATAATGCAATTTCCAGCTGCCAGAGCAGGCGCGATCTTCTTAACAGCGATCAGTAGTGGATGGTTGAAAGGCGTGATCTGAACGACAACACCCAGCGGGCGTCTGTCGACCCAGTTGTGTAGCTTGCCAGTTGTCGGCAGGACTGGTCGTTCTTCCGTCCTGATCAGTGCGGCATAATACTTGAACCACTTCACTGTGACCAGATCAGCGAAGTTCAAGGAAGTGCGAGATGGAATACTCACCCAGAGACGGGACCTGAGCTTTCATTTCTCTTATCGCCCGGCCAGTCTGGAGCACCTCAAGAGCAATCAGATCAGTCAAGTTGGCAGCCAGCAGTTCCGCAGCCTTCTCCAGCACATCGGCGCGCTGAAGCCTTTCCCATCTAGACCACACGCCGGACCGAAAGGTTTTGTGTGCTGTCTCCACAGCATAATTCACATCGCTGACGCTTGCAGAATGGCAGCTGGAATGCAATAAGCGTCCGCGGGTCAATACCCCAGCGTGGGAACGTACTGTGCGAATATTGTTCCGGTCGATGGATCTTCCACAGGAATCAGCTCTCCGCTGCCTTCATGCTCCTGCCCACCAATCCACAGCTTTTCGGCATGAGATGACATTGTCGATCTGCAGGTTGGGTCTTTATGGTGATGCTAACAGTCGGAATCGCCACAACAGCTGCTTGGGTTTGCGACCTGATCCGTGTCAAGAAATGGTCAATCACTTCTTGAGGTTGCTGCTAGCTGGTGGGTGGCCTATCTTCCAGATAGGCGAAGTCCGTAAGCACCATTCTCGCAGAACATCACATAGGCGCCACGTCGGCAGCAACGTGTAAAATGAGAATGAGCTCACTTCTGCGCCCATTCAATTGCGATGTCGTCCTTGAAAAGAAATGCGGAAGCCGTTCAGCGACTGGTGGTTGCCGTTGCCGTTTCCGCCAAGACTGTGGCCGGTGCCGAGGCAGGACCGATTTGGCAATGGATTTCGGGCCCCTGTATCGTACTGACAACTTCACCTCAACATCGACATGCCTTTATGTACAGTACGGCAGAGCCGCCGGTAACATCAAGAAGCGTGAGAGTCTTGTTCAAATGCTATCTAGAGGAGCATAAACAATTTCAACCCGCATAGAGCCTTGAACAAGCACCAAGCACCGATATTTCTGGCCAAAATGGCAGACATAAGGGACCCCGATGTTGAACTCCAGGGCTGGGAAGACAAGACACTACCTTCGACACTGGATGATCTTGCAGAAGAAGAAGATCCTTTGGCCCCCTCCAACAGCCTGGCTGCTACACAGCAACCGGACAAGACAATAGACAAGAAGAAAAACACTGCCTACCTTGACGGTCTTCGTGGCCTCGCTGCACTTCTCGTCTACATATACCATCATGTGAGCTGGTATTTCGGACCCACAGACGACCTCATCAACGGCTGGGGAGCCAATGGAAACCACTACTTCTTCCAACTCCCCTTCATCCGACTCATCCTCACAGGTGGCAATGCCGGCGTAGTAATCTTCTTCGTCCTCTCTGGCTACGTCCTCAGCATCTCGCCCCTCCGACACCTCCGCGAAGCCAGCAAAGGAAACCAAAACCACCAAACAATCTACCGCTCCCTCCTCTCCAGCGTAATCCGCCGCCCCATCCGCCTCTACCTCCCCGTCATAGGCGTAAGTCTCGGCTTCGTCATCGCCTTGCACCTCCCCTTCGGCCTCGCCCCCAAACTCGCCTGGCCCGCACCCCAACCTACCCTCTGGCTCGAACTCAAATCCTGGCTCTACGAACTGTCTATCGCCCTCCAACCCTCCACAAAACCCGACGTCCTCGCCCACTGGTTCGTCTACGACCCACCAGTCTACACCATCCCCGTCGAACTCGTCGGCAGTCTCCTTATCTTCTCCATGCTCGCCTTCTCCGTCCCCGTCACAATGCGCATGCGAGCAATCGTCTACGCATTCATGTACTTGGCTTTCCTCCTCATGTACCAATGGGCCATGGCGCTTTTCATGGCCGGAATGCTTCTCGCAATCAACGACCTCAAAGAACCCGGTCCAAGCACATTCGGCAGATTCCAACTTTCCGCTCGCGGGAAAACTATCATCCATCACTTCACGTTCTTCGCAGGATGGTATCTTCTCTGCCAGACAGCCGGAATGCGAGATACTCAAGTCTCCTCCGATACGCCTGGCTGGTGGCTCCTCACCAAACTCATCCCACCGATCTACTATGACGATCCAGATAAAGAATACTGGCGTTGGTGGCACGCATGGGGAGCATTTATGGTTGTGTATGGTGTTCTGCGACTCTCCTGGCTGCAGAAGTTCTTCTCGACAAGACCATTGAAATATCTTGGCAAAATTAGTTTTGCTTTATATCTGGTTCACGGACCTTTGATGTGGACTGTCGGAGATCGGATTTATCGACTATTTGGACATATTACTATGCCTGAGATGACCACCATGTGGGATGAAATGCTGCCGATACCGGAATTTGGTATTCATGGGTTCACGACGAGATTCTTGGCATCGCAGGCATTGATCTTGCCCATCACGTTCGCCTTCGGGCATCTCGGGACCAAGCTGTTCGACGAGCCGAGTGTAAGGCTCGGACGATGGGTCGTTGATAGGATGAACGTCGAGAAGAAACGATGATGTAAACCTTGTACAGCGCACAGAAAATAGAAGAAAATGTAATTGTATATCGCTTCGCATATCTACAACCAAGCGACCGCTCACACGAAATGCCCAACATTGCCGCTCGTTGATTCACATCTAAGTCGTCATCCAAACAAATGAAGAGAAGAGTATTCATCACCTCTTCCCATCCCTCCCCAACCTCTCCGCATCATCCTCCACCAACTCATACGCCGGTCGATACCTCACCACATCTTCGGCACCCTCAGTCTTAACCGCCAGTGCCGGGTTCGGGTGCGTATCATCCGTCCCACCCAGACTCGTATACCCCATATCATACAGCTCACAATACTCGACTCCGACCTCTTTGATAAAACTCCAGATATCCGCGTAATGCCAATCAATCACCGGATGTATCCTTACAAACGCTGGCCAGCCTCCGTCCGTCGGGTCAAAGAACGTCAGCTTTGCGCCATGAGGATCGGTCCGGCGAGTTCCGACGAAAATGGCTTGGACGGAGGGCGTGTCTGCGAGATATGAGGCGAAGGCTTCGCGCATGGGTTTATGGTATTGCGAGAGGGAGAGGTGGTATTTGGTTGCGGAGGAGTGGACGAAGGTTGTTACGGCGGGGAAAGGGTTGGGTGTGACAATGTAGACAGACCGGAGGGTCGGAGGGAGAGATATTGAGGACTTCGTTGAGTGGGTGTGGAGGGCGGCGAGGTAGAGGATCAGGAGGACGAGGCAGTCTTTGCCGCCGTTGTAGCTGAAAGAGAGGTGGTCGAGGCTGTGCGCGATTGTAAGTCTGGTGCTGTAATGCGGTCTTTTGCCAGAACGTACGTGAACTTCTCTAATGCCTCTTCAATCACGCCCAGCGACTCCCTCGTCATGCGCTGCACCTGCTCTATCCTCTCACTCCTCGGCTTTCGCTCCAGAAATTCGTATACCCGATCATGTACGTTCCGACATGCTTCGGCCAAGTCTCGATACACATCGTCTTTATCGTTCTTCACCTGCGTCGTCTTGACCGGCTGCACGACGTGTCCATTGCTCATCTTGCCATGTACGTTGTTGTTGCTCGTGACGGAGGATGACGCTTCATCTCCGGTATATACGCTGGGCATTCCCGGCTGCGGCTGTGAACGCTGCTGATGCTGCTGTTGGCATGCAGAGAAGCGTCCCTTCTGGCTGGCACTTGCGGCGCGGGCTCGATGGGAACGAAGGATGTTATCGGAAGACCATTTCCCCACTGCCGAGCGAAGAGAAGTGAGCATTGAAAGTGTGAGTGTTGCTGTAGGGTGACGGAGGTGATGCCTCTCCAGGGTCCAGAAAGCCGAGATTGATCAACCTGGTTTAGTTCTAGCGGGGCTGGCGGGGTCGCTGAGACGGTAATCCTCGAG
Source organism: Cercospora cf. flagellaris (assembly GCA_005356885.1). Classification (NCBI taxonomy): domain Eukaryota; kingdom Fungi; phylum Ascomycota; class Dothideomycetes; order Mycosphaerellales; family Mycosphaerellaceae; genus Cercospora; species Cercospora cf. flagellaris. The sequence goes on from RJLU01000002.1 coordinate 1,810,228, forward strand.
AAGGTCGTGGAAGAGAAGAGAGTCCTGGAGACTTGAGCGGACTATCGTCGATGGTATGTACCGAGGAGAGGAAAGCCGACATATGTTTGGGCTCGGCAGCATCGTGAGACGTAAAAAGTCCGCGGCGTACGACGACGGCTGACTTGCTGTGCTCGGCTCGTGCATCGATTACCGAACCACACAGTGGCGTCGGATATGTCGACCAAGTCAACCTCGCATACTCGTGTACCCAGACGAAATGATCCAATGAGCCGGCGAAGGCCGATTCTACAAACATTGAGAAGCTGTAATACACATCATGTCCATGCTGCTCTGTACAAAATAACCCCGCTGCAATCATCCGAAACAAACCTCTTAAACGACCACTTAATCCACCGCATTTCTCCTGGCCGCCTCTTCGCTCGCTTTTTCGTAATTCGTCTTTGCAATGTAGAGCCCCTCTAGCACCGAAACAATCGCTAGTCCAACAGCAGGTCCAATCCAAATGCCAACCAGGTCCCAATGCAGCCCGAACCCCAACGCAAAACTGATAGGCAAAGCGATAATGTAGTAAGCGAACAAATTGATGTACCCACCAATTGCCTGTTTCCCAAGTCCTCTCAAGATACCGTTGCATTGCGCAGCGGTGGAGTCAACGAGCTGGAAAGCAGCATTGACAGGCAGAGTCGCGGCAGCGAGAGCGACAACTGCCGCATCTTCCGAGAAGAGAAGAGGGATGAAGTTGCGAAGCGAAGTCAATGCGATCATGTTAAAAAGGCCAATGAAGACTCCAAGGACAAACGCAACTCTGGTAGTGACTTTTGCTGCATCAGGTAGTCCCGCTCCGATCAGATTGGCCGTACGCGTAGAAGCTGCAATGCTCAATGGGAAAGGCAACTGGTAGGTGAGGACAGACACTGCCTGCAAAACAGTGTTGGCGGCCAAGTGCGCGGACGAAATGCGAGCGGACGCCAGCGTGATGATTTCGAAAGCGAGGAACTCGGCCAGAACCATGATCAGACCTGGAAGTGCAAGTCGGATCATGGGTCCCCAGTTGACCCAAGCTTTGCGTGTGAAGCCTGGCCAGCACTCCATTCCGCCCACGAAGCGGACATACAAGAATAGCAGCATGGGCATGAGGCATTCGGTGATAGCGACGGCAATCGGGCAGCCAATGAATCCCCATTCGAAGCGCCAAACAAAGAGCCAATGCATGAAAACATTCAAAGGAGCAGCAATGAGGAGGACGTAAAGATTGGCGTCGAACCGGCCTTGTGCTTGGACATATCGCTTCGCAGCTTCGAACGTCGCGTAGCCTGGAGCGCCAATGATTAGAACCTTGAGGTAATTTCCAGCCAGGTTGGCAATGTCCTGATCGGGCACAATGGCACCAAGGATTCTGTCTGCGAAGAACCAGAAAATACCAATTGGGATGGTGATTGCCCAAAGGAAGTAGACCATACGCTGGAATTGGAGACCGACCAACTTCTTCTTTCCAGATCCATAAGCCTGCGCACAGAGCGTGTCGAGAGAGGTTGTGAGACCATGATACACGCTGTAGCCAGTGATATTGGCAGTCATGGAGCCGAGAGAAACGGCGCCGAGTTCGTTCCTTCCAATATGTCCCACTGTGAACACAGATGTGAGCGTGAGAGATTGCTGCAGAATGAATGTCAAGATCAATGGTGCAGAGTACCGCACCAGTGTCTTGGTCTCACGTTGCCAAGTCGTGTGGATCTGACCGTTCTCGACAGCCTCCTCCCATTTCTTCGAGATGTTCTCTGGAGTATCCTCGCCTCCGTATGGCAGAGTCGGATCACGACCATTCGCGAGGAGGCCTGTAGATTCTGTAGCGTGTCCATCTATTAATCGATCCGCGTCACCGCTCTTCCGCCTGAAGCTCACATGGCTGAGCATCTTCCTGAGTGTACCTCCATTCTCATGAGCATCACTTTCGCGTCTTCGGGGATGCTTGGGTGGGATGATATGGTTATCTCTGAGCAAGCTCCTCTCTTCCCCAATCGCCGCTTCGTAGTCTTGTGCTAACGGCACACGCGCTTCGGGCAGTTGTGTGCCGAGAAATGGTCTCGGCGCGGGTGCAGCGATCGATGGACGCCTGTAGTATCCTGCCATTGAGTGAGGGCCTAGCCCAGGAATATCTCCCGTGAGCGTCCTGCTGAGCGCCGAATCATCTTCGCCGTCGACCGCCTCATCGTCGAAGTCCGTCTCTTCGAGGTCTCGTATGATCGACTCTTCCGCAATGGCGGCAATGTGCGACTGTGATCGGAAGGATGTGCCAAAGCTGCGGGACATTGGCTGCCCAGAGGGCGAGCTACTGCGATTGTTAGGAATTGATCTGGACATTCTGCCCACCGTTCCTGGATTGTGTGCTGAGTTCTGTCGTTATCTACTGTCGTTACTGTGCCAAATGAAAGTTGGAATCTATGATCGTGTGGCGGTTGTTCGGTAAAGGTGAGATCCCGGTAGACGACTGCGAGCTGCAAGCAAGAGCGCACGCCAATGCGTGGGAGATGCTGTGCCGATCCTCGCGATCGACAGATCCAATGCTCCGTTGGAGCTCCGGACGTTGTCTGCGTGCAGGTGGCGACCGGCTGTGCCAAATCACGCCAGATTGCAGCGGGACGGAGTTGCCACGAGGGCGGTCAGAGATAGAGGAGGTGGAGGGAGAGGAGCAGAAGAGGTGAGGAAAAGCAAGATTGCACAGTTACTATACCTCGAGCACGATGGAGCGCGGGTGGAGCTCGTGAGTGACTAAGATCAACGTGCAGTAGTGGAACTTCGATAACGCAACTGCTTTTCGGTCGAGGTGGCTCGGCAGGCGCGGTGCTCGAAGCTGGTCGTCTCTTCGATGGTCTGTGTCACTGCTCAATACGGAAATTACACCCGGTTTGAATGGTCACGCAGCGCTACAATATGTCCGCGCCCCCAGCGAATGCCGCGCATGGCTGACACTAACACGATACGTATAAGTGGTACAACTAGCCGGCGTCCATATGGCAGTCACTTCGACTAGTGCTCAACACACCCAACGACTACCTAGTTCTTCTTCCGCGAAGGCCTTGCATTCTTGTCTTTCCTCTTCTCCTGCAATTTCCTCAGCTTCCTCACATCGTCCACGCCTCTGAGCTCGTTCTTCCCCTTGCCCTCTGCAAATCTGCCAACTCTCTTCTCCCTCGCCTCCGCGACACGCTTCTTCCTGACATGGTAATCATCGCGGTACTTGTCCGCCTCCTTCGGAGCACGCTCTTGCTTATGCTTGAACCTGCCTCCTTGCCCGCCAGAATTCTGATTTACGAAATGCGAGTTTGACTTCTCCATTTCTCCGACCCGAGGAAGCCTCTCGACGCGGTTGTCCTTCCTCCATCGATCGAAGCGACCAGACTTGAACGAAGCAGCGATCTTCAGCCCAGATTCGCCTCGGATCATCTTAGCACCCTTGGAGCCGTCGTCATCATTGGCACGTTGCACATATTTCTTGCTCTTCTTGTCCCAGCGCAGACCTGCTCCAGCTTTGTTGGCCACTTTGAAGCTGCTGTCTTCGTCTCCGTTGAGATCCATTGTTGCATTCCTAGCTTGGTCCAAGAAGTGATTCGAAGCATTGATTCCTCCCGAATGCACTCCATATCCCTTGTCCTCAGCCATGTTGATGGTGGACGGAGTGTAAGACATGAAGAATTCATCGTCTTGGCCGGACGCTGCCTTCTTGTCCTTCTTGGCTTGCCGTTTTGATGTGCCAGGCTCGGAGGGTGCAGTAAAGGTGAGCTCAAGCTCAGAGTCCGATGCAAGTTCCATCTCTGGCCCATTAGGTTGAGTCAATATCAGCTCATCCTCGTCAGAATCTTCAGCAGCTCCAGATTTGGCGACGGTCACTTCATCTTCGGATTCCTCTTCCTTCGCCAGTGCCTTCTTCGCCTTCTGCGCTTCAATGTTTGCTCTCCGTTTCCTCATCACCTCAGCGGCAGCATCTTTTGCATCGCCACGTTTTCCAACCTCGAAAACAGTCTCTACAGGTCGGAAGCTCGATACTCTTGCCAACATGTCCAGTCTCTCTTGCTCAAGATCAGCAGTCTCATCGGCTTCGAATAGCATGTTGGTGGCACCAGACTCCTGACTTTGGGCAATTTGCTTTGCACGCTTCACGCTCTCGGCCGACGCTGAGTTTCGTGTCCTCAAATACTGCTTCTCTCCCTTTGCCGCGACGTCACGCATTGATTGAAGATCAATTTCCTCGTCCACCACCTTCGCAGCCTCTTCGGTATATCTTTCCAGTGCATCTCGGCGGAAATTTCCGACAACGACTGCATTTTGGAACATGCCTGGCTCTTTGACAGTGCGACCCATGATCAACTTGCGGCTGAGAAAGAGTTGCAGATCAAGCAGATAGGGCATGTCTGGCTGCGTGATCAGGCTATAACTCCAGCCTTCTTTCCCTGCTCTTGCTGTTCGCCCAACACGATGCACGAAGATCTTTGGCTGTGAGGGAAAATCGTAGTTGATGACATTGGCCAGCAATGGCACGTCCAGACCACGGGCTGCCACATCGGTGACGACCAAGATGTTAGTCACTCCTGATCGAAAGTCTTGCACTTGCATCTTTCGTGCCGTTTGATCCAGAGAGCCATATACGTAAGATGTTGCATAACCCCAGGCCTTCAAGAAGTTGGCGATGTACTCGACGTGATGCTTCGTCGACGTAAACACGACAGTTGAATGTGGCGACGTAGTCTCGTTAGCAGCAGGGCCATCAGCACCTCTCTTTCTCTTCTTGTCGCCTTTCTTGCCGTCCTTGCCCGCATTGGCTGATTTCGTCGATCCAGTAGGCATTTTGATGACATCTTGCAGAATGTGTAGCAAAGCGCCCTCTTTTTCGGCGCGCTTCACAGTAAAGAATGCACTTTGCAACCCAGGAGCAATCTTGCTCTCCGCGTCCAATCTCACCAACTTCGGATCTTGCAAACCAGCTCTTGCGAACTCTACCAAGCTCTTGGGCAGCGTTGCTGAGAACAGCAGTGTTTGTCTCGATGCCGGAAGAGAATGCATGATTTCGGTCAACTGTGCAGCAAAACCCATCTCGAACAACCGGTCAGCCTCATCAAACACGACATATCTCACAGAGCTCAAGTCAAGTCCCATTTCGACCTTCACATGTTCAAATCGGCCAGGTGTGGCGATGATGATGTCCGGATTTGCAGCCATGGATCCAAAATTGTCTTCTATACCATCTCCTCCTACCAGTAACACTGTCCTCAGGTCCGTGCCTCTTCCCATCTCTTTGACGACCTTCAAAGTCTGTAGAGCCAATTCTCTCGACGGACTAAGAATCATAGCTCTCGCTCCATACTTCGCAGAATGTGTCTTCAGCTTCTCGATCATGGGGATCACAAAAGCGGCTGTCTTTCCTGATCCTGTCCTCGCCATGCCCACCACATCCTGACCGTCTATTATTAGAGGAATAGTCTTTCTCTGGATCGGCGTAGGCACGTTGAAGCCTTTTCTCGTGATTGCTTTGAGCAGATGCGTGTTCAGTCCCATGGTCTGGAATGCGCCCGCCTTTTTCGCAGTCTTGCTGTCATTTTTGCGGTTCGCTTTGGACTGTGTCGCAGCGATGAATGCGTCGTCGCTATCGGAGGCATCTTCTATGGCTGGTGGCCGTTGTGAAAATGGAGACGCTTCGCGGGTGGCTTCGTTGTCGCTAGTGTCCGAGAGAAGGTCGGTCTCACCGCCAAAGAGCGACTTGGAGATATCGAATTCATTCTCCGAGAACGCTGGCGATGCGGCGCGAACCATGTTGAGGGTGGAAGGCGGACTGGGTGCAGACCTGCTGCAGTCTCGTGTTGGACAAGTCGAGGCTGTCAACTTTTCGGCAAGCTCTGTGCGATCCCTGCTATCGCTATGCACGATAAGCCACTAGCGTGGTTTTGCTCTCGCTTCTGGCGCAGAGCACCCCCGAGTTCTCCGATCACCGTCGACATTGGCACACAACTGCTTCTCCAGCACAGCGCGAAGCAACCCACGAACTGGACAAGATGGTCTCATCACTTTTCGGCGCGCTGTTGCGCCTGCCCTCGACTACCCGCACCTGTCTCAGCACCCTCATAACTCCGGCTACGACTCTCGCGACGCGCTCCTTCTCGACCACGATCCAACGACAAGCAACGTACAATCAGGTCATTCGAGGCTGCAGAGTTGGGCAAAAAGCACGGAAGCCTACATCTCCTCAGCTTGCCAACACAAAGTGTCCCGAGATGAAAGGCGTTTGCCTACGTGTGGGTGTCACAAAACCCAAGAAGCCCAATTCGGGAGAGAGAAAGGTTGCGAGGGTGCGGTTGAGCAGTGGCAACGTGATCACAGCATACATTCCTGGTGAAGGTGCGTATCTTGACAAGGCCGTAGTCTGGATGCGCTGCTAATGCAAGACTCAGGTCATAACATCCAACAGCATTCCGTCGTCCTTGTGAGAGGTGGGAGATCACAAGATTGTCCTGGAGTGAAATATCATCTTGTGAGAGGCGCAATGGACTTGGTATGTTGCCCTCGAAATGATATCCATAGAGTGCTCCGCTCACTGTCATGCAGGGTGGTGTGGGAAACCGAGTCACCAGCAGGTCCAAATATGGTACCAAGAAACCCAAGGCGGCAGCAGTATAAGATCACGGAGGCACAAACGAGTCAATCTTCCCATGCGGACACCACTCGCGCTCTGCGTAAGATCGGTTCGCGGCCAAAAGTGCCTGCGCGTAGACCGGTTCCGCTCGATCGTCTGCCAGGCTCCTGAGCTGAGCCTAGGCGGAAACTTCATCCAGTCAAACCGTGCGCCCGCCTGTCGCACTCTCAGCCCATCTTTCGTGTTACCATTCATGCAGCACTTATGTGGTTGCACGCCTGTGCGCTGAAACGTTCACGACGGCCAGAGCTGACATGGCACCGAGCATCGCCAAGACGGCTTCCGAGACAGCACAGCTGATCAACTCCAAGTCTGGCGTCCAACCTGCTGTTTATGTCGTGCAATACGAGCATTGGCACCACGATGGCATAGCACAAACGAATAGGCTCTTCCTCCTCTACTGGACCTACCGCGCCGACTCGCATTCGCATGAGGATTGCTGCAGCACGAGAATAGCATCGATCCTTTGACGTAACACAAGAAATGCGCTGAGGCCATTCACTATGTACATATAGAAGAGCGATGGTCTACAAGCTCACAAAAGTGCAGAAAGCAAAGTATCATATCGAGGATTCACTCTGCTGAAACACGCGGAACAGCATAAACTACAATGTATTCTCCAGCTACATTTGCCTTCTGTGTCTTGACAGTGGCCAGCGTCGCGTATCGCAGCACTTCTATCTCACGGTGTTGACTTCACCCGTCTGACAGGCTATAGCTTCGCAAACAATACTCCGTGCTTCCGCAGCACAACTACCGTTCCTCACCCAGCATTCAGCTGCACCCCTTTCGAAGGAATGTGCCCTAAGATCATTTGCGTCGACGAGGCAAGGCCAAAAGTCACCGTCACCGTTGCCAACAACTACGAGGAATTGGTCACCAAATGTGGAAATGTGCCTACTGTAAGTTCCTCTTCTGGCCATGACCAAAGTACGAAAAGGCATGGAGCATGCTGAGAACACAAACAATGCGGTAGGCTGACGCAAGTCTTGTCGCAGGTGACTAGCTATGGCGGCAAGTGCACGACTGACTGTGGTCCGATCACCTGCCCGACTTTGACTGTTACGAAAACTGCAGAGACTAAAGAGAAGTGCTGTACGGAGAAGAAGTTGTAAACGAGCATCAGTGAAGTTGAAATGGAGATATGATGGCGATAAGCCACACTAGGCATTTGTGTTGTGTCATTGCACAATAAATATTCAGACTCGGTCATGTACTCATGATTCCCTATGTGCATCATATTGAAATCTGATATGCGTGCTGGATGTGGTTGCGAATTTGCTCTCACGACCAAGTTCAAAATTCGAGGCAAAAGTATCGCCACCAGGGGCGCCGACCACTCTCTCGTTCAACAAAATTAAAATGAAATGAAACAACAGACGATAGCAGTACAAATACATGCCATGTAGCAAAACAAAAAGACGTCACTCATCCTACAACCTTCCCGCTCCATCCCGCCATACAGACAAGGCTATTCCAGCGCCGCCACTTCATGGCCTGAGGTTCTCTGCCCGATTGCTCGGCTGAAGGTTTCCTCAGAAGCTTAGGGTCGCAACGCAGCAATCGCTCGTTCCCGAAGCGAGTGGGCGACCACCACCAAGTTCGAACTGGGGCCTCACTGATGGATTTTGGAAGGGATGGAGGCAAGAAGAAGATGAACTTCGTCGATTGAGCCATTACAGCTGACTAAGCATGAATGTAAACTGAATATGAACATCACATCTTGGCAGGCAAGCACAGCCGGGTGCCGCGCCATGAAGTTGCGTTGCAACATCGCGAACATCACCCTTCAGCCTTGCAGAGCAAGAGCCAATGTCTCCTGCGACTTGCGAATGCATCTCGGCCACCCCCAGATCCCGAACGCCTCTTTGTTCAGCCATTCCGCTCCACCACCGAATCCCCCAGCCGAAACATCCACTTCCCGATCCCGACCAGCCAGGCGACTCACGACCCGAAACCTCCAATCCATTCTCCACCACTTCCATTCTCCGCAAAAGGCGGGACAAATTTCTCCGCCGCAGATCAACGCTTCGGAAGTCCAGAAAATCGGTTCCAGAACACATTAGAGTCAAAATCACCGAACAAAGCAAATCCTCCGCATAGCTCCAAGCAATAGTCCGCGACAACGACTTCGCGGTACCGAAGAGAACATCAACTCCAAGCGTGAATTTACGGTGTGCGAAGCGATACGCGAAAGTACAGACTATCATGTAGCCCTGCAGTAAGCAGCAGCTGTAGCTGCACGGCCGGACCGCCGCTCCTGTTCGCCTATCGAGTGGCTAATGCACGACATACATGACATGAACACAAGAGCAGGTAGTCAAAGTTGATGAATATTGTGTCGTCGTACACTTTCGCGCGAGGGGAGATTGAGCGGGAAGTGAGTAAATGCTGCCGCACAAATGTCTGTTGAGTGAGATTCGTGATGAATTGCGAGTTGCACGCGGGAAACGTGGCGTGACAGAGACTGAAGATACTGCCACGCGGCAGGCACGCGGGATGTTAGAGATGGCGGTGACGAATGTGATGAAACATTGTAGACAAGAGACAAGTACTGTATACAAGTAGTCCGAAGAGAATGATGATGAGAGAGCCGTGTCATCAAGGTACTTCTGAACAAGCCCCAACGAGATGTCGTCCCGGTCCAAAACGAGTAAACCGGCGTCAAAAAAACGGGTCAGTTCTTGTGAACGTGGGATGTATGTAGTCGACGAGTTCCAGGGGAAGGCTCGGCAATATGGCAGTGAATGTGATGAGGGTCTTGCATGCGGAACTCGCAATGTCAGGATCCGCATACAATCCGACGTATCAAGGGACCAGACAGGGACTGTAGAGATGTGGTTGACTTGGTCGATATGCCTTGGCTTCCACTAGCCAGACCCTGATGTCATTCGAGAAGAAGTTAGACAAGAGGTTGATCCTCGGATCATCAGCCCATGAAAGTAGTTCTGGACCTCCTGCTCAATTGACGCGTCGTCGAATGACGTGCAGCATGGAGTTTCATCGTGATAGGGAGTCGCAGGCTCGAGAAGCAAAGCGATGTGCCTGGATATGTATGTCGTTATGCCAGTGTATGTATGTCTGGACCGATATCCTCCAGTTTACCGTGACGACTTGCATTTGGCAATGCTAACATTCAATGACCGCATCCTTCTCGCAGAGACTGCTGCTTGTAGTCGTTCATACAAGGCATCCAGAACTGGTAGGTGTCGGCGGAATTCCGTTTCGTCCGCCATCTCTTGCTTGCCGCAGACATCCCTTGTTAACCTTCTTTGCTGCTGGCGTCACCGGGTGTTAAGGGGTGTCGAGATCGTCTTCAAGCACCGCTACCCTTTCGCAAAAGTGGATATTGGTTGGCAGTCACCAAACAGACGAGCCATGGAGAAGGCAACCCGGTGAAGTTGATGTACGCTACGACGTTGACGTCGAACGCCCAGATCATCTGTTCTCTACGCGTCTACGCACAGGCTAGTGCACACCCCTGCGAAGATCCATCTGCATTGTGTCAACAAAAAAATGATGTCAGCTTCTCATTTTTTCGAAAAGTACTCTTCGCTTATCTCTTTGCAGAGTTCTTCACCTGTACATGTGAGACATTGGGTGGACTGGTGACGTCTTGATGGATCTCAATGTCGAATTCGGGATTCCGACTGTGAAGAGAGCTGAACAAGCGCCTGGCGAGTGAAGAAGTGCGTCATGAAACATGGTTGGGTTGTGCAGTTTGGCAGGCTTAGGCGAAAGGTGTCCGTCTCGCAATTGAGACCTGATGCATACGCATGTTCGCGAACACCACGACCGAGAAGATCGTGGTTGTCTTGCTTTTACGAAATGTGGACATTGTGACTGGAAGCAGGAACGAAGTTATCGTGCTCGGGATACTGCCACCTGCGGATGTTGCGGTCCGCGGGGTCAGACAGAACCATCTGCAGAGAAGCAGTACGGGATGAAGTCCGAAATGTCGACGTTGACAGTTGCTTGGATATCCAGGTTGATGAAATCATAGCGGTGCAATTGCGGACATGTGTTTCATCTCTTCGTGCTCGTTTTTTGAGGCGCGGAGATGCTCTTTGTTGCCGGAGACCGTCAACGAGCTCGTATTTCGACTTACCATAAACGGCAAAGCAAATGACAGCTGTTGTAATGGTATGCTTGGCTTGATCAACGCTATGAGCGCAGACCAGCAGTTGCCAGCAAGTGTCTCCTGGGAAGATCAATGTCTCAGATGCTAGACAGGCGTGTCTAGACTGCTGCGCTCCTCGCTGGTCTCGTCAGGTGAGCGATCGTGGTCAGTAAGTCGGATTGTGTTGCTCGAAGGCCACAATTCGACTCAAGCATTGCTCAATGGTCTATCTCGTGAAAGGGCAGTTCATGACGCACGGCTTGTCTGTGAGCGTATGTACGGGCCTATACACGGTACTGTATACCGAAGTGGTGGAATCAGCAGGTCGAAGATTGCGATGTATCGCCAATGCGCATCCCTGAACAACCAATTTCTCAACAGACAATCGTAGACGACAGATGTCGTTAAATTCCCTTGACCGCCATGAGCGGTGAGGTCATGGACAAACTCGCCGGGCTCAATATTTTGAGCTGGTCGCAATTTTGCCTGAATGTCGGACGGATAAACCTCGTTGTTGTCGCTGGTCGGTGGTGGGCAGTGGGACCGCAGTTTGAGATGAGGTAGAGATGCCACGCTGCGGTCCAGGATGGGATTGATGTCAACTACCTGGGCGTTCAAGTCGAGGCTGGCGAGATCGTGAAGACCGGAGTCCGGTGCTGTGTCATCCAGGCAGGCTGGATGCGTTGCTGCACCTCAGGCCACTGCATGAAATATGGTCAGCCCTAGGAAGATTGTCCTGCCAGCTGGATTCGGCAATGCCGATCAGGCAAACGCCGTCAGGGTTCGGACCCGTGTCTGGTGGGTAAATACCCCACCACGCCCAAGTATGGGGAATCCTGCCGACCGACAAGCGTGGCATTTCAATCGCCGCCAGCCGGAGGAGCTGGTGCGAGGTGGAAGAAAACACAACAGCGCTGGCGGAGAACATGGTCCGCCGTTCGCTTTCCGCTCGCTTGGGCGGCAGTCGGACGATCGAGCGATCGAAGGAGGCAAAGGTACGTAGAAGAGTACATAGTTGCGACGATGGCCGGTATCGATGAGGCAGAGAGTCGGTAAGTCCGGCGAAACAAACCTGTCTCGTCGGTATCTGGGGTGGTGGGCTATTTCCATGACGCATGGGCGTGGCACTGTGCGATACCGTACTGCCCTGTCATCCATACGCAGGAATCATCAGCAAAGATGTAATCCCCCAACATCCGCCGTGCTAAATCGGTCAGCAGCGCGAGCCCTATGTCGCCCAAAGAGGAGGCAGGACTGGAGGGTGGTGTAGAATCGCAGGCGTGCTGCGGAAAGGCAGCTTCGTATCGCGGGCAGTGGCCGCGTTGCTGCAACGCCCGAGAGGAGCAACGGACCGCTCGTGCTTGGGGGTATTCCTGTACACTGCAGCAAGATTTCGGGAGAGCAGTGCGGTGGTGCGCGTGTAAGGAAGCAGGAAGCCTGCCACTCGCTTCTCCACGCGCTCCAAGACTGCCTACCCCATGCGGAAGGCGCCCTAACGCCATAGACTTTCCTGATTTCGCCGAACATGTGAAAGAGCGAGAGCCCTCGGCGCCGTGCGCGGCAATCGTGTGGGAATAGAGCGGTGCTGCGGTGCGATGGAAGAGTCATCATCGCCTCGCGTTGCGCGCTGCATCCAGTGCGGTCTGCGGGCTCGTACGTATCGCATGTCGCGTGTATTGGTCGTCCAGGAGGCGATGCGGATCACAGCCTGTCAACGCACGCAACGCGCGATGATGCAGGAGACTGGCTCACCGAGATTATTCGGCAGCGCGCCCGTCACAGGCGAATCGTCGGAAAGCGGTGTTTGCGCCATGCTCGGAAGTGGGCAGAACGCCCCGGTCGCAATTCCTCCATGCATGGCTGAAGGAAAAAAGGCTGTTTGCCCTCCTCCACAACTTGCCGCGGAATTTTCGGCTGATGCCTCTTGACCGCCGTCATGTCCACCGCCGCGGCTGCGTGCTGGCAGAAGCGAAACGAGGGTGACGCGAGAATCTACCTCCGGTGACTGACTTTTCTGCCTGCTCCTGCTCGTGTGCCAGTCAGGTTGATATATCATCACCGCCTCTGTGCCAGTCCGCATTCCCCGTGGATGCAACTCGACCATCACACGGCTTTGTCATTCCTCACCCTCCGCCACACCCTCTGACCGACCAATCCCGTCTACCATATTTAGCACCTGAATGCAGTCATCCAACTCTTATATGTACTGCCTGCTATCCGCCAGACATCGCCACTACCATTCACCTACATAACAACGACTCAACTGGAAGACAGACACATCAACAACATGTCTTCGTACACATCGAGTGCCTCGAGTCGAGGCTCCACGCCTTCGGGCTCACCGACGCGTGCAATGTCGATCGCGTCGCGTACTTCGACATCAACACACCGACCCAGCTTCTCGTGTAGCGCATCAACAACAACAAATCTCGCCGACCCCTATGGATCATGTGTGGGATACGCGTCGAGGCGATCAACCGATCGACCCAGCGCGTACATCAGCGACGCCGACCTGTTTGGGGACGACTCCGATGAGGCTTGGCTGTCTGAACCTCCACCTCCGCCACGACAAGCCGAAGCCTGGCTGGCACGACCACTTTTGCCACCAGTCGTGGCCGTGAAGCCGCGAAGCTGCAGGACGGAGCCCAAGAAGAAGCGTCGCAGCAGCTCTGGCACGAGCAAGAAGGAGTGAGGCGGACTGGTCATCACGAATCCGCACATGATCCACCAACCTTGGCAGCGTGACTTGACGCTCCCCACCTGGACTTCAGCATGGCATATGACTGCCTCGCAATCAGGAACTACCTTACCAAAGCTCGGTCTCAGTAAAGTTGGTGCTCGGCCTCACATTACACCTCCACAGTCAACACGAGACCGAAGAATATCGACATCGGCCAGAACACGCGACGTGACAGCCGTTGAGCGTTGCTCCTTGTGACAGCCCATCACATATTGGCCGAGATGCAGCAGTGAGTGCCATGGACGGCACATTGAATCGACAGCTCGGCATGGACGCCACCTACCAGACGCCACAGCTGTTGATATGTCGACGCACAAGCGTCGACATCGATAGGAGGTGTGATGGGCAAGCGATCGGACGTCGAGGCCTTGACCGTGACGACGGGACGGACAGAATCTGCAGCTCAGGGTTCCATTCATGGAAGGAGAGGCGATGCGGAAGTTGGGATTTTGAACTGCGCCAAGAAGGCGGCAGACGGCATTTTTTGATTGGATTTAAGCGACGATACCCATATAGCGACTGTGATTGAAATTGAATACTTGCATCATCTGCACTGATTCTACACCCGCCTCAATATAGTGACTCCAGGTGATTGTGTAAATGTGGCGTCGGTGCCTGGACGTGCGACGCTCTCGACACATGGAAAGGTCGTCGGGCAGCAACCTCCCGTTCTTCACCGTCGGACGACATGATGAACTGCTGCAACGCTGCCCAGGAACTGCAGAAGCACGAGGCTCACGGGAAACACGACATCACGCATCCTGGTCAGGCTGGAGCGCAAAGGACCAGCCATTCGAATATATACTCGATTTCTGCGCTCGTGATGCTCATTGCGGTGCGGCTTGGCGGTGCGACTGGTGATTGAATGCAGAAAGGTGCAGTCCGATGCAAGGACTATTACCCACAACCATCGTCCTGGGCCCAGATGCGTTGTACGGGACCCGGCCTGCGCAGATGCGACCTCACCGCTCGTGGAGCTGGCAGCGCGCGTGACGAGCTGACGGCCGTCGTTCTGTGGTTCTTCGCGCTGCGCTCCCAGAGATCGAGGCAGGAAGAAGCTGCGATTCAGGTTCGCGCGCGAGGGCGCTCATGACGAGTCTAATAGCCTCTCGATCAGGTCCGCTGTTGGTCGACTTAGTCACGAGCGGCATCTCGAATGACAGCGCGGGACAGGTTTAGGCTGTGAAGGTGGCTTTCTCGAAGCGCCCACTGCAGCCAATCATTGGGAAGATGCTCACTGCCCACACCCAATCACACCCCGTAGCCAGGGTATCTCGCACTGCATCTCCTCTTCGCTCTGCTCGCCATCCGCTGAAATGGAGTCTTTTCATGCACGCTTGAGCCGGCCAGCACATGAAACAGGCCCTTTCTGCGTGGAAGCCCTCGAGAACTGGCCCACTTTACCTGGCCCGCGACGGGCCTCACTGGCCACGGATGGCTTCAATGGCGTTCGTACGCCTGGACGAATCGTATACCACTGCTCGCCTTTCACTTCTTCATAGGCCCTCTGCCCCAGCCTTTCACACTGCTCGTCTAGCCGCTTTCTCTCCAACCCTCCCTGCATTCGGCGATCCTCACGGCTCGTAGTATTGGCCCTTTCACGCTGCAGCGCGGCCATCTCAACCATCTACGCGCCGAGCTCTCTGTTGGCTACACCTCAGATTACGTCGGGCGTGCCTGTCTCCTACTTCCTCCCGCATAGTCTGTACTCGCTCCATCTGCTCGCACCTGCAGCCCGTGGTTCTGCGCCCTCTCACTACTCACCCAGAAGCGCGGTTACATGCAGCGTGCGCGCTGCAACGCCAACCAGGGTCCCGAACGCGGCAGTGCGTGCTAAGCGCACGAGAGCTGCGAGAGAGCATCGGTGGCCGCACAAGGGACACAGGTGTGACTTCACTTGATTTAGCGCGCATGTCTGGGTACGTCGACTCGCTTCTCCCTCTTCGTTACAAAGTGTTTCATCTGCTCGGTGCCTCGTGGGGGATTCGCGACCTGCTTTGAGACCTACACCACTCCGTCCAGGCCATGAAATTGCCTGCAGAAGAACCCCCGACTAACTCCAAGACATACAGCAACGCAAAATGTCCACTGGTCAACTGTCGCGGCAGAGGTCTCACTCGACCAGGTCTTCCACTTCCAAGCATTCGGGCGCAGTGAGACAAACGCCTCCACCTTCGAGCCTCACGCCGGAGAATAGAGATACAGAGTTCGAGCCATGTGCTGCGACAGCGTCGTTTCTGCTGTATGCTCAGAGAAGTCAGATCCTCGTCCTCCATCATGACACCTTGACGATCGAAAGGCGGTTCGCATTACACCGGGAAGATGTGCTATGGATTGCTGTCGACAACGTGAGCGACAGAGCCTCGGGTCGGCTCGCTGTGAGCTTCGACGTGGGCAAGACTGCCATAGTCTGGGACATCTTGAGCGGAGGCGAAGTCGCACGATTCTCTGCGTATGAGCACATGCGAGTCGCGAGCTTTATGCGCAATGGCAACATCGCTTTCGGTAAGAAACGTTTTGGCGCTTTTGATGATCGCAGCTGATGTGCTGCAGCAAACGATCAAGGCAACATCATCCTTTTCGAGCCCTCCACTTCCGAACATGTCTCGGCGCGAACGATATTCGATCCAATTACAGCCATCGCTCCGGCTGCTGACTGCCGAACATTCGCTATCGGATATCTCAATGGCTCGATACTCATTGCAACATTGCAGCCTTCTTTCACGATACTGCACACGCTGAACACGACTCGATCACCCGCACGAATCACCGATCTCGCCTGGCATGGATCTTCTTCTAAGCAAAAGACAGACATGCTTGCAACACAGACTGCAGATGGTGATCTGCGAGTATGGAGCGTCCCAAAAGGGCAGCACGGAGAGGTTCCAAACATTATTCGGGTGCTCCAACGAGCAGAGGTGCCGCAACGAGGTCCTTGCTGGTTTGCGTGGTCAAAGAATGGTCGCATAGTGCAATACGCAGATGGGTGAGTAGAAAGGAAGAACACAAAGAGGACTTCTGTGAGAAGCTGCTATTGCTCTTTTCAGTGCTGACTAGCTTGCGTAGTGAGACGCGATCCTGGGATGTGCGCACCAAGAAGGTGACATACGAGATCATCCCGACTTGCGACGGCGTCACTGGCATCACCAACTATGGACCTTCAGCAACATTATTCGCACTGGGCCGAAATCATTCGGTCTACCAGTACGACATTAACCCCAGCTCGACTCCAATGCAGGTAGCCAATGCACAGCATGCACCTGCGAACACGCCTCCGACACCACCTACAATGCTCGAAGAACGCAAGAATCCTTACGCCGAGTCCTCGAGATCTTTGAGCATAGATCAGCAGATTCCTCTCACGTTTACCGATGGCGAAAGCAGCGCAGATGAGAGCGCGGCAATGTCACCTTTACAGAAGATTGCCAAAGAAATGGACTCGCTCGATGCTTTGGAATCAGAGATTCGCGACAAGGTCATGCCTCTCAGTCCGCACTCTAGCAGGGCATCTTCGGTGAGCTCGAAAAGCTCGGGGCGAAGGAGAGAGCGTAAATACCTCTACGATCGACCCGACTCCTCCAGAGCTTCTTCCGATGCAGGTTACGATGGCACCGAGTTTTCATTTGGCCCGCCGCCAAAAGCTGGCCACGAGAGCATGTCTATCCGATCAGTGGCATCATCACTACCTTCTGCCTCAGGAGCGCGCCATACAAGACGGTCTTCGAATTTGCGAAAGGAGATTTTGCGAAGTCCGGAAGAGTCCAAAGAAACCGCACTCGTGGACCTATTCCCCACAATTAAAGCTCGACTACGAGAAGTCGCGTTTCGGACACCACATTACGGCAATGCTGCGCGAACTCCAGATCTGTTGCTTTCCGAAATGCTCAGTGTCGTGTTTGGATGGAACGACGACGTACAAAGTCTCATCCGAGACGAGATGTCACGACATCGGCCCGGTTCCGCTGCAGCCGTGTTACTTGCGAAATGGCTGGGTGACATGGGTGCCGACAGTATGGCCTCGATGATTGGCTCTGAATCCATGACTTCTTCGGACTGGATGCTGCTCGCGTTGAGCTCGATTGGCGCAGACTCGCAAAAGAAGGTAGGCGAGGCTTTTGTCCAACGATTGCTGGAGAAGGGCGATATCCACCCTGCTGTTGCGATCTTGCTGGGCCTGGGTGAGCATAACGATGCCATTGAGGTCTATGTTTCACAGCAATACTGGCTTGAAGCAGTACTCCTGACTTGCCTCACATCGCCTTCCGACTGGCAACGGATATCTTACCTCATTCGCAAGTGGGGTGAAGTAGCAGTCACGACTGGATCACCAGAGTTGGCTGTGCGCTGCTTCTCATGCACAAGTGTAGAGACTTCAGAGCCATGGTTTTCACCGCGAGCTCAAGATGCTGTCTACGCTGCTCAGCAAGAGCGCTTCATGCAACCGCTGAGCGCTGGCGGCATGACTAGCCCTCCACTCTCGCCACCTTCGCGATCTGGGTCTGGACGGCTTACTGCAAAAAACGCCTCACTCAAGCTGATTACATCGTTCGGGGACTCGGGTGCGCCTGCAGCGGGAAATGATGGGACTGCCAAACCGCTTCATACGGCACTTGGCGTGACGCCAATCGCGCAGTCGGCTCTGTCACCTGGAGGCATGGCGCCTTGGAAAGCAACGAGGAACATGCGCGAACCTTCCACAGCAAGGACCGCGACGCCGGGCGGATATCAAGGCCGGAAGCGACTTCCATCACGGGACGACATCGCTCGAGCGAAGCAAGAGGCTGCTGAGATGGCAACTCCTTTGACTGCAGCACGAGACAAGAGCTCCAGGGCACCGAGTCTCGCACGTCGGGATCCATCTCAAGAGCCCGCGACTGCACTTCGACACGGACATTACGATGCCAGTAGACGAGCTCCTGATGGAAGCGAAGACCACCTGCCTTCCCCTGCCCAGGGTGTTTTCACTCGGCTCAGAGCGGAGTCTCGTACATCGAACCGCTCTCGCGAACGCAAACCTGGTGCATTGCAAGTCGAGATCGTGGACACCGCTTACACTGACGCTCTTTCGCCAGGACCCAGCACTGATGCAAGCAGTCGCAGCCGACAGGGAGCTTTCAGCCCCGTTACTGACGGCAGCGTGAAGAGTGGGAGAGGCCGAGCAATCGATGCCTATATCAGCAGTGTGGAAGAGGCACGTCTCACCGCTCGCGAAGAGCGTGCATCCTCGAGAGCGCAGAGCAAACACCGAAACCAAAGCCGGAAGCGCGGTGAGAGCCGTTCAGGCAAGTCACGCAGTCGCATGCGAGATCAATCCGAAGGTCCACGCTACATCAAACCTGCAAAGAGGTCGCCTTCATCGCCAGTGCCAATGTCACCTGAGGAGATAGCTCAAGCCAATGCTGGAGCACAAAGAGTTGAGCCGGAGCCTGCAACCACAGATGACGAGAACTTTTACAAGATGAATGTCACCTCGCCAACCGACTCGCATCGCAGTGGACGCACGAACCGCAGATCAGCTGAGAGGCCAGTGAATCGCGCAGAAAGTAAAGCTGCTCTGATCGGTGGCCTGGCGCCTCTACAGCTCGGAGGCGACCGAGGTAGGAGCCAGAATCGCGAGATTGAGCCTCCACTTAGGTCGCCGTCGTTGCCGACATTGTCCTCGAGACGCTTTGGCGACACTGAAGATGAGTCCAAGAGTGAGGCACAAGGCTTCCGCATGCGTTCTCACAGCATCAGCCGTCAACCAGCTGAAGACCTGCAGTCACGTAGATTGGCGAACCGCGCTCACCCAGAGCGATCCAGCAGCCGCAGACCCAGCGTACAAGGTGAACAAATCATCGTCAACTCCTCTGACATGTCTGGCACTAGCGCTCCAGGAGGCGTTCCGTTAAATGCATCCGAGTCCTCAGCATCCGTGAGTGGACAGCCTCGTGCTCGGACGATGACCAGGAAACAAATTGCCGCACAGGAGCTCGAGGCAAGACGACGTTCGCTGGCAAGGAGACCTTCCGCCCCTGCGATCCCATTGCCTGGGGACTTGCTGTCTGCTGGTCGGCCGCCAATGCCACCTCGACATCACACGGATCTCGGTGAGAGTCCAACATCGTTCAATGCGCCATTTTCAAGAAGCCACACTGTGGATCCCGATGCTATGGCACGTTACAACAACCAGAGCAAGATTACAGGAACGTCTACTCCGTCTGCTCCTATTGGACTCCCGGCGACCCCTCGTGCGATGAGGCACCCGCGCTATATGAGCAGCGATCCCAGCGAACGGGATGGCGAGCCTCCAGTGCCCAAGATTCCTGGGCAGTACAGTGAACTGTCATCTCTGGGCAGCAGTCTCAGTCAGGTCACCGGCTCGGCATTGAGTCAGATGTCTTCCTCCGATCGACACCAGTCACAAATCTCTTCTCAGCAGCCCTCGACATTGTCCGAAGTCAGCGACTCTGTGGGACCACTTCTACCAGCGACAGTATTTGGTCAAAAAGGGCAATCTGTGCCTTCACGCTCTGCTTCCGCCCCGCCAGAGAAGCAAGCGTTTGTGCACCCACTTTACAAGCCAGCACTACCTTCCTCAAATCGGCGACTGTCAAATACGCAAAGTCATGTCCGTAAAATTTCTCCTCCAGACGTGGGCATCAGAATGGACGAACAGCCTACTAGTATCGATGCTGCACTCTATGAGGATGATCAGGTCATTATCATTCCTGAGTCAGACGGTCCCGTGCCACCGATGCTAGCGGAACTACAACATCTTGCGGGTCCCCCCATACCTCCTCCGCCGCCGACCATGTACCACCATCAGCATCAACGCAGTGGCTCTGGAGTCATCAACATCGCCATTGATGGACAAGGCAGCGACACTCAGGGGCAGTCTTTGCCAATGCCCATGGAACGCGCCCAGACAGCTTCGCCTTCACAGCATCGCAAGAACGCGCCAAGCGGCAGCTGGATGCGTGGCTTTGGCGACCGAATGCGGAGCAGCTCTAAGTCTCGCACCAGGTCACCTCCTGTGGGAGGCCCAGCACCCTACGAGACTGTTCTTCCACCGATGCCAGGCTATGCAGGCCACATGAGGCGTGAGAGCTTTTCTCAGCGTGCACAAAGCCCTTACGAACAGGCTATGGCAGCCCAGAGTCAAGGACAAATTCCGATTCCACCACCGCCTCCTCCAGCACCGATGCATGGCCAGGACAGCAGTAAGCTGAACGAGACCACGATCCCTCCCTTCGCATTGCCCTCCCGCAGCCAGAGCTCGAGCGGATATCGCCATCCGAAGGAGATTCGAGCGAACATGCCTCCCGATACACTCCAGCAAGGTGTCTATCATGGCAACGGAGGCATGATCTAGATCCTGTTCTTCCCGCCGGAGAAATTTCTACGAATACCATCACTATACATACATCACGACCTTAACGACTCTTCATCTTTTCATCATACCCATAAAGGCACACATCGGCACAGACTGGACCTGAATCGACGACCACATAAAACAACAAGCATTATCTCGGCATATCCACCAGAGGACATAATCTATCGACATGCCACATCTGCATCACCTACAAGCATCGAAGAGAAATTATTTTGCACAAGCGACGGAGCAGTTTGCGATGCGGATTCCAGCCGTCTTTTTTGATTATTTGATATTCTGCATCTTAGCCAGCGTATTGCTTTTTGTGACTTTTCCTTCACACTTTGCTCTTCAGTACCATCATTACTACACTATCATCTTCATTGTACAGCGAAAAGGAAGAAAGACGACAAACTCTTACATTTCTATGCCACCATTATTCGCGTGTCCTTGTCTTTTCCTGTGTTTGCGATGCATGTACTTACAGCAAGCGATCTGATTCAAACAAGCGAAGCAACACTTTTTACTGGCGGAAATCAACGAGCAAGAGAAAGAGAGAACCCTGGACATGGATATGAGAAGCCAAAAATAGGGCTTGGGCGGCAGACCAATGGAAAGAAGATAGAACCCCGAGGGGATTCGCCTCACGGCACGAAATGGGACGGGAAGGCAGGCATGGTATTCTTACTAGGGCGGTCAATGGCGAACAGGACTGGATTGGATAGGCGGTGGGTGGAGGGGTTAGTTTTCTTCAACGACAGGAACAAGAGGCGGACAGACCGACACGCCACGTCACGATCAATAAATTGAACGGAATTTCTATTCGTGCGAGGGGAAGTGACGGGGTCTCATTGAGGTAGTCCAGTGAATGAATAACTTGGAGAGTCGTATCATCACGCTACAGATCAGCCAGGGAACTGTCGCACGACGTATCTTGTGAGAAGCTTTATTGGTCTTTGAGTACTGCAATGCTTCTCACGGCAAAGAATTGAGTGCGCAAGCAGGAAAAGTGAGGCGGCATCTCATTCTATTCTCATCTGTGCAACTCGTATAGGCATCCATGCGCTGTCCATTGGGTATCTAGACTCTAGACTACAAAATGTGATAAGGCTACAGTAGTTCACAATATTTCCCTACTCGGTACCACAGAAGACTGCAACCTGCTCACAGTACCTGCGTTCGTGTAGCTTTTGCCAATTCTAGTCCGGAGCTGCAACATATGCATGCAGAGTGCACATGCCGATGCATCTGCTATCGCATATGCATTGTCGCTAGTCGGCTGCAACAATCACTAATATTGAAACATTTCTTCCGAAGCGGCAGGGCCAACCAAGAATTCGGAAGGCTTGCACGCGCTTACTTGCGAGATCCGGGGGAGTGGTTCGGTGTGTGGAAAATGATGCAGAGTATAGCACGGCACATGAAGTATTGCGCATTGCAGGAACGTGTGACGAACTATACGGAAGCCTTCCCGGCTGGCTCGTCAGGCGAGGTGATGTAGGACACGTCCATCATTAGCCTGGCGTACCTGCCTGTTATCTCCTTCTCGTACGTGTGGCAGCACAGCTGTGGTCTATACGCCAAGCGTCCACGTGAGAAGTAATCACTCACCATTGCCGTCATACCATTGTTTGCCAGCTCCGCGACGACTTCCTGGCAAGATTCACGAACGGACTTATCGCTGGTTCGGGCGCAATCGAAAGTGAAGAAACCTTTGAGAGCACAGCAGCTGAGGAGCCAGGGCTTATCCTCTCGGAATCTCACACCGTGCCGAAGTTCCTTCCTTTCCATGAAATCGCCAAACTTGAAGTCTGCTTCTCGAGGAGACCGTCTAATTGTGACCCGTATGCATGCGAGGTTTTGCAAGTGAGGTCCAAGTTCTTCGAGGATGTGCTGCAGGTCGAAAATTGGCGCCTCAGAAGCCATATCGAGGTGCTGGAGCTGTGGAGGGAGTATGGCTAAAGGTGTCTGGCCTGGCATCCATGGTTCTCCGCCTGTCAGAAGCTGGTCAACAATGTTGAGGTACTGCAAGTTCACGAGGTCTCCAAGATAAGGCATAACAGGCTGGGCTTGGTTATAATTTTTGGTGCTTATTCGAAGCGCATGAAGTGTGGCGGCATGCTGCTTGATACTTCTGGAAAGCTCACGGATGTCTATTTGCTTTCTTCGAAAGCGCCAAGCGACTGATAGCGATTCGAGTCCCATGCACGAGTCGAGCAATGTAGCCAAGTGTCCGGTGCTGACGGCCAAGTGATTGAAGCTTAGCTTTTTGACCATCGATCGCGATCGAGGAGTAGCGGGAGGGAGCGCAGTCGAGGAAAGGGGATTATTCACCGATAGACTTTGAATTGTCGGCAGGCTATGGAGCAGGTTGCTTGTCCAGTCGAAAGATATCCCTGGCAGCGCAGCTCCTCCCAACACGATGCTTTCGATATGTCTGCACGATTTTGCGTTCTGGCGAGATAGGACTGCAGCCAGAAGAGGGCATGCGAGTCCACAGTCCCGACACGGGCGGTTCGGATATTCTGGTAAGACGAAGTTCAGCTCGACTTTTCTCAGGTTCGTTGCGAAAGCTAGCAGCAGGGCGATCCCGGCAGTGTGGCAACCAGCAAGTAGAGTTGGACACAAGTCCTCTAAGCCGATACACGTTCGATAGGGAGCACTTGCAGTCTCGAATAACGCGTAGTCTTGGGCTGATAAAGCGTCTGGACCCAGGCGATCGACTCGACCAGTCATGGATAGGATATGTTTCCGCAGACGTGGCTGCTCGCACATTGTCCGTAAGAAGAGCCTCCAGGTATTCATGTTGCCATCTTGACCAGCCGCTATCTCACGATAGAGATGGGACTCATTGGCATTTCGTAGAGTCCGGGAGACACAGGAGACATCGCGGAATATCTGAGCCCGATTTCGTCTTTCACATCCAGCCAAGCTCTTGTCCACTTCGTCCAGGACGTTGCTAAGCAACTCTGCAGGTAGATTTTCGAGTGAACTGGCCATTTTGTAGATGCCAAATAGCTTTTACAGAGAGTTGCAAGCTGTGGAGGGTGCGGCCACCTCCAGATTTGAATCTTGTACCCCGAATTTCTGCAAGGAGTTCAGTACTAACTAACTAGCGGTGTTCGCTAAGGATACGTCACGTGTGCATGTCCACCACGTCCCTCCTGCTAATCTTCAATTCGTCGCAAATAATTTGAAGTGTCCCTCCATCCATACTCTCCGGGTATCATGCGCCTAATCAATGCCGTCGTGTGATTTACACACCTCGTACAACTCATGAAGTCGCTTACTACGCAGAAATCAAGAGCCACTGTCGCCTTTGGTTGACGCTGCGGCCGGCGCAGGAGAGGCAACAGCGCCTCCGCCTCTGCCGCCGCGGCCCCCTCCTCGACCGCCTCTGAACCCGCCTCTATTCCCTCCATTGTTGTTGGCACCGCGATCTTTCCATTCCAGGATCTCAACACTGCCATTAGCGACCGGGACTTTCTTTGCTGCAAAGGCTTTCTTGAGCCCCTCTGGGTCTTTGAAGAGAGCAATAGCGGTACCCTTCCTAGGGTCGATGGTTACATTGGTCACTTCACCGTATTGTGACAGTGCTTGCTGGATAAGTATCTCTGTCATTCCTTGGCTGGGGTTGGCATGCTTCAGGTAGGCTTTCATGGTGGATGCCGCGGGATTCGGCTGCTGTTGGCCTTGTTGTTTGGCCTGCGGCTGTGACTTGGGTGCCGTTGGCGGCGCAGGTGCAGATTTCTGCGGTTGTTCCTTTGGAGCAGTAGGAACTGACTGTGCGTTGGTTGAGTTTGGAGTGGCATTCCTATTTGCGGCCGGCATTGCCTTCGATCGGATGCCCGCGAGGTCCTTCTGCAGCATCTTCTTGATGCCTGATGCTGCATTAGTGGCTGCACGTGGAGCACTTGTCCCATTCGCCTTACCATCTGCGTTACCGCGTTGCCGTGGCGCTTTTGGCGGAGTTTGTTGTGCTGGTGTCTGTGCCGTGGCCGCAGGAGCTGGAGCGGGCGTTGATGCAGCAGCTTTCGAAGGCGTGCCATTCTGTGCTTTGGTGTTTTGTGCTGGTTGTGCCCCCTTCTTGCCTCTAGCTGGAGTGTTCCCCTTCGGTTGCGCCTGTTGCGGGGAGGCCGGGCGCTGTTGGGCCTGTTGCTGCTTACTCGCAACCTGCTTGTTCACTGCCTTGACGGCCTCTTTGGCCGCCTGCTCTACCTTCTGCTGTTGTGGCTGATGGTTCTTGCCCTCTTTGGTAGGCTTCTCCACAGGCGCATCAGCCTTACTTTCGGTGCGTGTATGGTTCTTGCCATCCTTCTTGTCCGCTTTTGTTTCAGCTGCTTTGGCTTTATTTGCCTTCTTCTCCCGCAGAGCTTCTATTAGCGGCGTACTCGTCACCGCAGGCTTCTCGATCTTCTCTGTCTCTGCGTTCACATTATCGAGCGCAGGTGGGCGCGCGATAGGCTGTGTCTCGGCTTCGAGGAATGCAATAAACTCCGGGTCCTGATCGATTGTACCTTGTCGATTGTCTGTTCGCAACTTCGTGTTGATTGTCGTTCGCTGATTTGGCGCGAACCCCAGTGTCGGCGGAAGATGCTTAATATCCGGGTTCTTGTACGTCCCCGCCTTATCGTGGAAGGTGACAGCCAGGAAACGAGCCTCAAAGGCAGACACAGCAGCCTCATTGACCACATGGACGTAGCAGCGGCTCTGCTCGGGCACTTTGCCCAGCGACTGCTTGACCTTTCCTTGCCGGTATTCTCGCCAATCCACCTTGCCATTGCCCAACTTCCACTCGTCTCCCAGAATTTCTTCAAACTCGGACAGCGTAAGGCCGGGTGGCAGTCGTCGGA
Organism: Cercospora cf. flagellaris; assembly: GCA_005356885.1. Taxonomy (NCBI): domain Eukaryota; kingdom Fungi; phylum Ascomycota; class Dothideomycetes; order Mycosphaerellales; family Mycosphaerellaceae; genus Cercospora; species Cercospora cf. flagellaris. The sequence continues at coordinate 1,835,959 of RJLU01000002.1, forward strand.
CTTCGAGCTTCAGGCGCGGGGCGGGTCCTTTGGCGCTGGCTGCTGCGCGGGTGGCGGCGTTGACGGGCAACACGCCCTTGGCGCCTTCGTTCTTAGCCAGCACCTTGGGCGGCATCATGGGAGGTTGTTGAATGGAAGTGGAAGATGTGTGGCCCACGAATGTTTGCGAAGTGCAGATCGGCAATGACTTCACGAGGGAGCTGCGACCGCCAAGATTTGAGCAAGCAAGCGCGTTCTCACATTCACCTTCGCAGCAACTACGACAAGATACTGACACTCCCAGCCACTTTAAAATACTGAACTTCTTCTCAGTTAATGACGATCCGACACGTGCTCATGCGTCTCGTGCAACCGAGTTCATCATGGCGGAACACACAGCCGGTGACCAAGGGTGACCCTCACCATTCCATTTCAAGAACAATGCACTCTCGACATTTGTCGGGTACCTCGAAGATGTCCAAGCATTCACTCAATAAGCTCAAAGCGACGTGGTTCTTCCTCGGCCTCGGTGATCCCCCACATCACGACAGCTAACCCTCGACTTGCAACGAATGGTCCACTCTGTCCACTGGCTCTCGATCCTTGACTGGTGATGCTGCCAGAATTGTTCTGATGATGCTGTTACAATCACGGTCTTTGGCACCTTCTCCAAAACCCACCACTGTACCGATACGGTCGTATACACCACCGCCGGCATCGATTGGAACTGCAATGATCTAACGAACAGCACGGTCCAGTTCATGCAAACATCGTGGGTCCTGCTGTTCGCGACATACTGTGAGCGCCGTGGAACCTAGCTCGGATGACTGCGGAGCCTGGCGTATCAACTCTCACATAGCACATTCCGCGTGCCATATACTCAAACTCAGCGAAACCCGAGTGGTCTCCACGGCTAAGACGATTCGATCGTCGTCTGTCTCCTCCCCACGCTCGGTACTCTGAGGTGGAGGTAACAGACAGTCGAAATTGATGCCTTTATCGATTCCAACGTACTGTCCGTTATGCTGTGCTCGACGTGGGGACGACAAGCGTGCATTGCGCAGGGACTTATCAATGCGTGCACAAGCTTGTAAAAAGCGTATGTTGGTGGCAGATAAGGCACTCCGAGCAGGACTTCCTCGATATGATGTTCAAGTGCCGCTTCAGAGCTTACTTTCAGAGCTCTGATAATGGCAACGAGGATGTCGTCTTCATGACCATGGCCTGGCCAGAGATAGCACAATGGTCCTGGGAGAGGACAACGCGAAGGACCACGACTTGGATACCCTTCAAGAAGCCTGCTTGTCCCGTCTTCCGGATGAGGCATGCTTCTCATAAAAGTCGTATAAGCCAGTCCTCCTTCTACTTTGGCGATATCCAAACATGTGCCGTTCGGCAGATACGCACTTGCAACACTAATCTGAAATTAGCATCGACGGACTTCTGGCCATCAAGACCTTCCTGACTCACTCATATCCATTGGTCAGCGAGAATGCGACGCCATAGTGCTCAATTACAGAACTTGCACCCAGTGCTTTTGCTGAATACAACATGCAGAGCATCAACGTGGTCATTATGCGGCTCATGGCTGAATGTAGGTGTCAAGACTAGGCGTTGCTGCGATGCAACTTCGCGGTCTGGGTCTGCGCTATCGACCACAAGTACAGGTGCAATTGAGATATAGTGTAAAAGCTGGCAGCGACTTTCGAGCGGCTAACACATGATAGGTATGAGTCGCGCCTGTGCCACATGATTGCATTGCAGCACTTTACGCCGCACAGGCCGCCGGGGCTTAGACTTCACTCATGGCTGACAGCGGGCTTGGCATTAGCTTCATTGTTCAGTGACGGTCAATGTGCCGGACTTGAGCTCATGCGATGCTCGTGAAGGCCTCCGGAATGTGCAATATCACATGAAAATCAGCAATCTGACATTCAGGAGAACAGTGATGTGCATCTTCTGCTTTGCGCCCTCGAACGAAAACGCCTCTGCGAGATGCATCAAAAGCGTTGAGTGTACAGGCTACGGCACGACAAGACTATGGAGCATTGGAAGTTGATGCTATTATCTGGCTGCTTGCCAGCATTGTCGAATGATTGTGACTGCGAATGGCCAGCTGGACAGGTCGCCCGGGCTGGCGATTGCTGAACCGCCGCATACCGGTCGACTGTGGTCATGACCATTGGGAAATGCGTACAGCATCAGCAGGCTCGAGCAAACGTGTCGCTGGCCTCCCGACACATAGTATGCGCTTCCTCGATTTATCAGTCCTGTTCTTCTGCATCACGTACCAACATTCATGAATATCACTAGTTGCCCCTTTGGGATATATGACAGCAAGGTTGGTTCCACTCAGCATCGTACCATAGCCAGCAGCAGTCGCCACGCACAAGGTTATCACTCAAAGTCGACAAAGATGTCGGAAGACTACTCCAGCTATCTCGATTCGTGGGACTGGGATCAGAGCGACGCCACGCAGTGGCAACACATATTCGACGAACAAGCACGCGAAGGTCGGGAAACAGACACACAAGCAGGCGATGGCATCAGTGCACATGGATCGGTTGCTCAGGTCGGTACGGCCACACATATGGAGAGTGGAATTGCGCATGGCTTCGGCCAAGCACTCCTTGACCCGGCGCTTTTCCTCAGCAGCTCAGACGTGGCCTTGCCGTCCGTCGAGCAGCATGAATCAGGACCAAGCGACCATGTCGTAACGGAATCTTCGACAGAACATGCACAACAACAGGCACGTGCCGACTACAGAGCAAGTGTGCCAGAAAACCCCGCATACAACTTGTCGGCCAATGTATACGGGTACGTCGAATGGTCGAGCAATGTCAATACCCATGGTCGAGACACTATCTCCGCTACGCCCGTCGCGGTGCCACAAGGAGATGGCCGCACGGCCAACATGCAAAATCGCGAAGGGACAAACAACGGGAATGGAGTCGAGAGCACCGCACAAGATCCAGATCAGCTTCAGCAGATCATAGATCCCGCATTCTTCCAGCAAGATCTGCGCAACTTCATGCCCGCGGACTATAATCAGAATGCTGTCCCGCACGCGCAAGCCAACGATCATGGCGTGGTGGATTGGCTGAATATGCCCACCCAGTCTGCTGGAGAGTACCACTACGATGCATTGCGCCAAAGCCAACCCTATCCGCAAGGCTACCATTTCGTCAACACGGCGACCACACAGTTGCCCGATCATAGTCTTCACCTCGCATACCGCAATCAGTCTCTCTCTAATGAGCCTCCGCGGCGTGGACATGATCCATCCTTCAGCCCGGAGGCAGCTTACAGCACTGACATCTTCAGTCCGACACCAGGACCGTCCGAGTTCTCTCCAGAGCCAGAGCCAAAATCCCGGCGAGCACGATCTACGACCACGAAAAATCCCAACACCATCGTCATGAAGACCTCTGTCAACTGCGTGGCACCCGGCTGCGGGCGACCCTTCCGCAATCGCACTCACGTCCTCGATCTCTGCAATCGCTGCGCGCGCAAACACGATCGCCGCACAGCAGAAGCACAACCCAATCTCCTCGACCCCGGCGTCCCAGACATAGCCGCCGCTCGTGCTCTCATCTACCCACCTCAACCGGGCCGGGGTCCACCCGTTTCCCAAGACGAACTCGCCCACATTCTCGCTCACGAAGACGACTACATCCAACGGCTCCTCGATGCTGTCAACTTTGTGGTCCCTGGTGGCGAGGGCGGCAACTCCAAAGCCCCTGGCCTCAGCTGGGAAACCCGACAGCAGATCACCTTCAACCAAAAACTCCGCATGGAAGGCACCTCTCACAAAGGCGCCGAAGGCCTCTATCGCCGCTCCCTCATCACAGCTCGACTCCGGGCCCTCTTCCTCGAGCTCCATCAATTCCACACCGGCGCTCAAGAATCCTTCTATGCCATCGGCGGCAACAACGCTGGCTATAATGCAGACACGTCAATGACATTTCAAGAACGCTTTGAATCCGTAAGAGAGTTCTTGCGTACGAATAAGCGAATGGTGATGGATGTGATCGAGGGTAGAGGTGTGAAGAGTATTGTGGCGAATCCTAAGGGGTATAACAAGCGGAAAGTGAGTAATAATGCTTGTAATGAAGACAAGAAGGAGATTATGGGGATGGGGAAGGAGAGGATGGGGAGTGTGGGGTTGGGAGGGGTTGATGGGAAGGGGAAGAAGAAGAGGAGACGTGGGGTGGAGGATAAGGGGGAAGATGCTGGTGGGAGGGGGCCGAAGAGGGTTACGAGGAGTGGTGCGGCTACTGCGGAGAATGCTGAAGCTGCCGTGAGGGCTGAGGAGGCGCCGTTTGAGACGCGGTTGAGGGAGGCTTTGACTGCTGGTGATTTGGGGTGGGATGTTTCGGGCGTGGGAGAGGGTCCGAGTGCTTTTCGGTGATTTCTGCATTTCTTGATTTCTTGCCTTCTTGAATATTGCTCAGCGCAGCGCGGCGATGTTGAGATTTGGGTGATTTTTTGTTTGGCTGATTTCTGTGTGGAGATACCCTTTTGCCTTTGAGGATTTTTGTGGCATTGCATCGAATTTGGGCGGTTTTCATGAATTTCAGCCAGCTTCGCACTCATGTCTGACAGATTTTCCTACGCCCTAGGCAGCATATTTTGTATTGATCACATGTTGTTCTAGCTCTGGAGTTGGAACTTGTAGAGGAGATGAATGTTCGGCCATCCGCTAAAACACAGCCTATTCTAGAAGGATCCCCGGTTTCAGTGAGATTCGCCTCATCGTTCAAAGACTGCATCCTCTTGATAGTTACTTAGGAACCAGTCGGAACGCGTTGGAAGGATGACATTGGAATGCTGTTACCACAATGTGGGCTTCGGAGAATGAAGTAGTCGCATATGCTGTAGGATCAATTAGCTCGGATGGAGCGAGTCGCAGCTCATAACATTGCATGTGAGGGGCAAATGGCCGAATTGAACAGTACCCTTTTACGGCTCTGAACATCTGTAATCTTGCAAAGTAGCGACAAATCTTGCGTACGGCGACTTTATCTCATGCGATCGAACTCTCCACAAGAGTGAGGATTCCCAGAGCACACGCTATGGCAACGACAATCGACGTCGAGCACATCAAGACATTGCGCTGGAGCACCACAACAACTTATACTCCTTCTAATATCATCACGTACAATGTCGCGCTCGGAGCCTCAGGAAGTGATCTCTCGCTGTGCTTCGAAGGACATCCATCTTTCCACGCTCTGCCTACCTTTGGCACACTTCCCGTGATAGCGATCATGGGCAGAGTTACGCAGTCAATGTTCGAATTCCTGCCCAATTTTCAAGCACACAACCACGTTCACAGCGAGCACTACCTCGAAACACGGGGAGATTTTTCCACACAAGGAACGACCACTCTCGAGACTACAGCTCAGATCATCGATATTGTCGATCGTCGCTCCGGCGTAACGGTCTGCGTTGGTATCACGACCAGCGATGCCGAGACAGGAAAAGACATCTGCTACAACGAATGGACATCATTCGTCATGAAAGTCCCCGGAGCAGGCGCAGCTTCCAAGCTCATTCCACGAGGCGTTAGAACGGCATCGTATCCAGCGCCATCGCGGGCTCCAGACGAAGGAAGAGAGTACAAAACCTCAGTCGAGCAAAGCGCATTGTATCGCGCAGCGTCAGGAGATTTGAACCCTTTGCATATTGATCCTGCAGTCGCAAGGGCAGGTGGCTTCCCGGGTCCGATTTTGACGGGAACGTGTACGATTGGGATGGGAGTCAAAGCTGTGATTGATACATTTGCGGGTGGGGATCAAAAGAGGTTTCGGAGTGTAAAGTTGAGGTTGAGTAGGCCTGTGTTTCCTGGCGAGGTGGTGAGGACGGAGATGTGGAGGGAGGATGGGGGAAGAAGGATTGTGTATAGGCAGGTTGCTGGGAAGGAGGGAAGGATCGTCATTAGTAATGCCGCGGTGAAATTGGATGCTATAGCCGAGAAGTCAAAGCTTTCGTGATAGAGGAGTGGTGTTATGCTCGTTCTCTTCGCAGGCCAGAATGCTTCGAACTTGGCATATGTATGTAGCCGGGAAGAAAGCGGAAGGGAAAATGGACGGCCCAGGATTCTCCACACTGTGGCAGACCCTGGTTAGGGCAGTGGTCCTTGCTCGTGCATGATTGACAGTTGATTTTCAATGGAAGTTTTTCAATGTTTGGAGGTGTTGTAGATCTGCTGCAGGCTCGCGAAAGAAGCCATTGGTCATGGTAGAGGATGATGTGCTCGTCGCCCGCACAAATGGGCCGTGATGGAGCAAATGTCGGCGTCAGAGACACGAGGCCTCGAACCGTGTCTGTAGTCCGCGCATCGGGTGGCGCTCATTGTTCTTCATATGCCGCCGTGAGAAGAAACACGTGACGGCGAGCACGCCATTCGCATTGTCCAATCACGGCGCCCACATTGCTAAAACGCCCCACTCTGCTTTGCGTGAGAGTAGGCTCAATGGAGCAGCCGAGCGCGGTGTCGATGAAGTTTTGTCAACTTTCTGAGAGCCGATCCCGCAGTGGCCTTGGATGACCAGTCCGCCACTCTGCGCGAAGTCGTCTCCTACATCTGCCCCAGAAAGAAATGCAGTAACACTCGTTCCTTCTCCAGAGATATCAATTAACGGAGAAGTCGCCATGGCTACTATTGTGACTGCCGGCGAAGCAGGTACGTAACTGCTGCTGCACGAGCGACGCACCTCCGGGCGACCGCCCGACGATCTGCTGGCGAGCCGACGACGTGGAAATATATTCCAGACACGCGTGCTGACTGACATGTGAATAGTCGCTCGTGTCGCCTACCTCTCCTCCGACGCCATTGTCTCCGTCCAGCCCTCGCTCGCCGCCGACTCGGAGTTCTCCAAATTCCTCAAACAGTACGCGAGCAAAAAGGCCACCTCACTCGTGAGCGAGGCACCCGAGGTCATTTCAGTGCGACACAACAATGATCCGCTCCTCGATGTATACTCGCGCGTGCGCAGTGGCAAGCTCACCACTGTCACCACCAGCAGCGATGTGTTGGTGAAGAGCATTCCACACTTGTACCGGTTAGCACAGTATCCCGTGGTGATACACGTGAACCTACATCCAAGCGGATACCCAGATTATGCGGATATCACGAGCGTGAGAAATGCAGGGTTCACCTTCCTGCAGAGTACCACACTGCAAGAGGCGCAGGATCTGGCCTTGACTGCGCACGCTTTGGCAATCCGCTCAGGTAAGGGTGTAGTGCATTTCTTCGATGCTGCGAACAGCAAGCAAGACCAGCCCATTGCACCCGAGGACCGCAGCCTTGTCGAAGAGACATTGAACCTTGATCTTGTCAGGACATTGCAGAGCACAAAGAGCGACGAGACTGGCGTGTACGTCAGTGAAGGCCTTGCACCCAAGGTGGAGGGACTTCAACTTGCTGGCAAGACAGCGGCACCAGCAGCGAATCCTGCATCTGCCGAGGGCACTCCCGCAAAAGAGCAGTCATCTGCATCTTCGTCGGCTTCCTCAGAGCGCAAGGGCAGCAGCGCTGGTATTTCTGAGGCCGAGTCCGCCACGACGGTAGACTCACAGCCGAAATCTCCGAGCTCAGAGGACGTGGACACAATTTGCACCAGCATCTGGTCACAGATCAAGGCTAAGACCGGCCGGTCATACAGCGCCTTCAACTACACTGGTCCTGCAAACGCCGAGAACGCGCTCTTCTTGTTCGGCAGCGATCCAGGACTTTTCAGCGCAGAATTCGATGCAGCCAGTCCTTCGGACTTCTTCTCCAGTGTCGGTCTTATCACGCCGGTCCTGTACCGGCCGTGGCTTACGGAGCGTTTGACTGAGAGCCTACCAAAGAGCATCAAGAAGATCGCGGTGCTTGAGCAAATCAAGAGGAAGACAACGAAATGGGGCCCAATTCTGCTCGATCTGCTCATGTCTCTCAAGGCCAGCTCACAGGGTGCTTCGCCACTGATTGTGGGCTATCAATTGGGTTACATTGAGTACTCGACAGTGACACAAGCACTCAGCGGTATCTTCCAAAATTTGACCTCAAAGGCCCCAATCCAGAATTTGAAGATTGGTGCGCACGACGCCCCTTCGAAGACCGAGGTTGCCACCAAGCAGCCAGCGTTGGAAAACGCGTATATGAAGATTCTGGATCAGGTTTTCGGCGAGCGATTGTACATTGCCAATGCGCTGAAGTCCAGCAACGCCGGCATCAACCAGACCATCAAGGCTAGCCCAGAATTTGGATTCGGTTCGTTGCTCGCCAGGAAGGAGCACCGCCAGCGCTTCGTTGGTGAAGTGCAGGAAGCTCTGAAGTCAAGAAGCTTCGCCACAGATGCCCCATTGAAGTGGCTATCGCAGTGGTCGTTGGTCGCAGAGGAGCCAGAAAAGGCCAACAAGGTCGCCCCCGAGGTTCTCGCCCGCCTTTCCAACGATGGCTCGCCAGCCGCCTACCAACTTCTCAGTTCGAAGGGGCTGTTCTACAAGGAGTCTCAATGGCTCGTTGGAAGCGACGCCTGGAGCTACGATCTCGGCAACAGCGGTGTGCACCACGTCCTCGCAAGCGGCGAGAATGTGAACATGCTCATCATCGACTCCACCCCCTACAGCGATCGTGCAGCTGCTGATGCAGCACGTAGAAAGAAGGATATTGGTCTGTACGCCATGAACTTCGGCAATGCTTACGTTGCCAGCACTGCGGTTTACAGCAGCTACACGCAAGTCCTACAAGCGATGATGGAAGCCGAGGCCTTCAATGGCCCATCGGTCGTCCTTGCATACCTCCCATACAGCCACGAAAACGACAGCCCACTCAATGCTCTGCAGGAGACGAAGAAGGCGGTTGACGTTGGATACTGGCCACTCTACAGATGGGATCCGAAGGCTGAGGAAAGAGGCGATGAGACATTCAAGCTTGACTCTGAGCGCATAAAGGAGGAGCTCAAGGAGTTCTTGAAGAGGGACAACTACATGACTCAACTCATGAAGAGGCATCCGGAATTCCATGCCAACCTGTCAGAGTCGTACGGCACAGAGGTGCGCAAGGTGCAGATGCGCAAGGCCAAGGACGCATACGAGGTCCTCCTCGAGGGATTGCAGGGCGCTCCCATGACTGTCCTCTTCGCTTCAGATGGTGGCAATGCCGAGAACCTTGCAAAGCGTCTTGCCAACCGCGGCAAAGCAAGAGGCTTGAAAACCATGTTCATGGCTATGGATGACTATCCAGTTGAGGATCTGGGACGAGAGGAGAACGTCATTCTCATCACGTCCACTGCTGGTCAAGGTGAATTCCCACAGAACGGACGCAACTTCTGGGAAGCCGTCAAGAACTCGACAGACCTTGATCTGGCCAACGTCAAATACAGCACATTTGCACTCGGTGACTCGCACTACTGGCCCCGAAAAGAAGACAAACACTACTACAACAAGCCCGGAAAGGACTTGCACGCTCGTCTCGCCGCTCTGGGTGCGCAGGAGTTGGTTGCATGTGGTCTTGGTGATGATCAAGACCCAGACGGGTACCAAACCGGCTACCAGGAGTGGGAGCCAAAACTCTGGGACACCCTGGGCGTTGGTAATGTCGAGGGACTCCCAGAGGAGCCACCGCCAATGACCAACGAAGACATCAAGATCGGGTCCAACTTCTTGCGTGGAACCATCGTTGAAGGCCTCGAGGACCGATCAACTGGAGCTATCAGTGCGGCCGATCAGCAGCTTACCAAGTTCCATGGCACCTACATGCAGGACGACCGTGATCTTCGTGACGAGCGTAAGGCACAAGGGCTGGAGCCTGCGTACAGCTTTATGATTCGTTGCAGATTGGCGGGTGGTGTGGCCACTGCTCAGCAGTGGGTGCAAATGGACGACATTGCCAATAGCTTGGGCAACGAGACCATGAAGCTCACTACACGCCAGACCTTCCAGTTCCACGGAATTGTCAAGGCCAAGCTGAAGCCAGCCATGCAAGCTATCAACCGGGCACTCATGACGACCATCGCTGCTTGCGGTGACATCAACCGTAATGTCATGTGCTCCTCGCTCCCTACTAAGAGCACTCTTCACGGGCAAGCCCACGCTGTTGCAAAGAGGATCTCCGACCATCTCCTTCCCGGTGCGGCTTCTATCGCTTACCACGAGATCTGGTTGAAGGGTATGGATGGCGAGAAGGACCTCAAGCTTGCTGGTGATGCTGTGCAAGATCTCGAGCCGTTGTATGGACCCACTTACCTGCCACGTAAGTTCAAGATCACAATCGCTGTGCCGCCTCACAACGACACCGACGTCTATGCACACGATATTGGTCTCATCGCAATCCAAGGCGAGGATGGCCAGCTTGCTGGTTTCAACATTCTTGCCGGTGGTGGTATGGGTGCAACACACAATATGAAGAAGACCTACCCACAGGTCGGCCGCATGTTCGGTTACGTACCAGCAGAGGAGGCCCACATTGCTTGCGAGAAGATCATGCTCATTCAACGCGACAATGGTGATCGCAAAAACCGCAAGCAAGCTCGTCTGAAGTATACCATCGATCGTCTTGGTGTGGACTTCTTCAAGAGTGAAGTCGAACGTATCTGGGGCCGCAAGTTCGAAGAGCCACGGCCTTTCAAGTTTGAGAGCAACGTTGACACATTTGGCTGGCTGAAGGATGAACGAGGGCTGAACCACTTCACTCTCTTCATTGAGAACGGACGTATCGAAGATACTGCCGATTTTAAGATGAAGACTGGTCTTCGTGAGATTGCTCAGGTTCACACGGGCGAGTTCCGCCTTACTGGCAATCAGCACTTGATCTTGTCGAATGTCGCAGATGCCGATTTGCCTCAGATGAAGGAACTGTTGGCCAAGTACAAGCTTGACAACGTAAACTTCTCTGGTCTGCGACTGAGCTCTTCTGCTTGTGTGGCCTTCCCAACTTGTGGTCTGGCCATGGCTGAATCTGAGCGCTACCTTCCCGAACTCATCACTAAGCTTGAGGGCGCCCTCGAGGAGAACGGTCTTCGACAAGAGAGCATTGTCATGCGTATGACTGGTTGCCCCAACGGTTGCGCTCGTCCTTGGCTGGCGGAAGTTGCTTTCGTCGGCAAGGCCTATGGTGCTTACAACATGTACCTTGGAGGTGGCTACCACGGCAACAGACTGAATAAGCTGTACCGAAGCTCAATCAAGGAGGAGGAAATTCTGGCGATCCTGAAGCCGATGTTGAAGCAATATGCTTTGGAGAGGAATGAGGGTGAGAGGTTCGGTGACTTTGTCATCCGAAAGGGTATCATTGTTGCGACGAACGGCGGGCAGGACTTCCACGAGAACGTAAGTGATGACGTCTGACCATAATTTGTTGACCAAAAGCTGACAAACTTCCCAGACTGCTGAACTGGAAGAGGATGACGAATAGATGGGCTGGCATGTGATTGCAGATGGTATGCGGATCTGTTCTGGTATTTGAGCGACGCAGGTTGTCCGTCCTGCTGCCAGAGATTTCACTTGCATAGCGAGGCGTTCAAGGCGCTTGTTGTTCGCCAGGAGCATGGCATTGCGTCTTTTTCACGAAATGAAAGCGGAAAAGCAAGCAACGATTTGTAGCCGTATGCATACATGAATTATTCATCGATGTTCTGTGTTTGAAAAGAAGATATGATCCCACAAAGTCTGGGAGACATCGATGTGACAATGCGCTAACTTTCAAGGCTTTCCTTCGCGTGCTACTATCTCACGATTGAGGGCCGAGATTTCCCTCCAGTCTTGCTCAACTCGTGACTAACTAGGCCTCTGATGTGGAAAACCTTTGTGCTTAGGGCAAGCCAGGTTCGCCATCTTCGGGGAAGCGACAGAAACCCTCCCTGTTTTCCCCAGTCGTACTACAAACTCCACTGCAGCATGGAATGTAATCGACAGCCAGTGAGCAGGGCGTACCTCCCGCGGAGCAACAAACGGGTTGCGAACCACCAAATGGTAACTGGCAAGTCGTAGGTACACCTAGCTCGGTATCGCAGCAGCTGTCTTTTCCTGGACAGCAGCGGCCTCTGCGACTTACACATGTAGCCGGTGGAGTAGTGAATGCTGAACATGTTGGAGGAGGGAGGATTTTCTCCGGAACAACGGCCTTCTCCTTCTTTGCTGGAGTCTGTTCTTATGCAGGTGTTGCCGCAGCATGCGCCGGGGTCGCTCAGTCACTTTGCGATCACTCTCACGAACTTGGTTCTCAGAGTTCGTGAGAGTGATCGCAAAGTAAGTGTAGTGCCCAGTTTCCGTTTTGCTGTCCGCAACTAGCAGGCCTTTGATGAAAACCGCCGCTCAACTCCACAGCATATTGAGCCAGCACAAGCTGCTACATCTGCGACCCCGGATGCCTGTGAAGGCGAGATGTACGGATCCGTTATCACGATGATAGATCTGGGGAAGGTCAAGATTCGTCTCGCCCCACAGCCAAGTGCAGTCGGTGCGGGCCATGCTACTGTGCCGCCTTCAGCGAAGCATTGTGAGAGACAGATCCGATGTGAAGCATGTACGCAAAGAGGTTGCGACGGAAGCCACGGCTGAATCAGATTGGTATTGTAACTTCTTCTTCTCTCAAATGAATACTGAAGAGGCGCACAATCCGCACGCTGAACAGGGGGGTGCCAGTACCAGCACATTTTCTCGTGCAAGGTGCAATGACGCGTGCGGCGATGCTTGAGTGTGCCAACGACTGTGCCACCACGGTGATAGGAATACCGGTAGACCGAGCAGTCTGATGAGGCGAAGTGCAGTGCGGCGATAAACGAGTGAAGAGCTTCGGTGTTCGGTGGCAATTGCCGCGAACAGTGGACAGGAACAAATCCATGTCTGCCATGTCTTGGCGCGTGGGACGTGCTTGCTTCAGATGTCCGGCTCATCCTTTCCTACATATTCGTCTCGCGAACTGCACAGTTTTCCAGTTTTGTTCACTGCCATCATGGACACTCTGTACTTTCACGCAGATGACATTAGGAGAACACAGCAATCGCCGTCGGTTACTGATGAATTGGCACAGAACATTACTGCCTTGGCCATACGTAGGCAGCACAACGCCCAGCATGCGCCGCGCCACCGTTCCTGAGGGGAATAACAACGCGGTATGCCTTTTGTGGCATGCCCATCCAGAAACCTGCAGAGACTCGAGCAGTCGAAGACTGCTTCAAGACTTTCTGTGAAGCACGACGGATAAACTCCCAGCTTGGAAATTCGGGCTGCTGAAGGCTGTGCTCGTCGTCGAAGCATGGGACTACTATGGGCTTTTCCACCTTTGACATCAATGGTCGTGCACCCGTAAGAGCGTTGCGGCTGTTCCAATGTGCTCCTTCTGTCCGCGGTCGCTCAGGAGGTCAAGACTTGTGGCGTGCCATGAGACTTGGCCGGCCACTTCAGAGGCAGGATGATCTTTCTCGCGACTTGGTTGAGCCTCCTCCCGCGTCTAGCAGACGACATGTGCAACAGTGCACCAGAGAAATCGGCAATAGATCCACCGTTTCCATACACCGCGCCACTAGCAACCTGGGGGGCCCGCGATGTTGACATGCATCGTCTGTCAGGCCTTGCCGTATATAATGTAGGTCTACCATATCAGACTTCGACCGTCCAGAACCGTTCGCGTCTCTCCTTGCTTTTGAATACGCGCAACTCTCGAAAAGATGACCACACGCCACGAGCAAGCAGAGATATCAGAAAAGCCGGCCACAAGTCCAGTGCCATCATACAATGACACTGTTACTGAGAAGCCGGATCCAGCGACCGCAGCACTAGCAGTACCGCCCACCGACAATGCTGAGCTACAGTCATTCTATACAGAGTTCGCAACAAAAGATGCAGAATGGCGCAAATCCTTTGAAAAGGCGCTGGTGTGGAAAATCGACATTCGTTTGTTGCCTCTGCTGGTCATCATGTATCTCAACAACTTTCTCGACAGATCTGCACTTGCCCAAGCTCGGCTTGGGACATTGGAGGAAGATCTCAACATGACTGGAACGGACTTCAACTTGGTGGGTAAATTCAGCGACGAACGACCAGGCGTGTTCACTGATCTCTTACCGGCTCACAGGCAACATCAATTCTCTTCGTCGGCTACTTGACCATGCAACTGCCCAGTAATCTGCTTATCACGCGTGTACGACCCTCGTGGTATCTGGGCATTGTCATGGCCGTCTGGGGCGTTATATGTGCTCTGGCGGCAGTGGTACAGAACTTTACCGGACTTCTTGTCATCAGGATATTCCTCGGAATTGCAGAGGCTCCTTTCTTTCCGGGAGCAATCTTCTTGATGAGCTGTTGGTATAATAGAGCAGAGTTGACTGCGCGAGTTGCATGGTTCTACAGCGGAGTTTCACTCGCGAACATGTTTGGAGGCCTCATTGGAGCTGGAGTGCTTGGGAACATGGAAGGCGCCTTGGGCATCGCTGGATGGCGTTGGTAAGAGTCATCAGATCTTGCAGGCAAGAGTCATGATTAACCTGGCCTACAGGCTCTTCATTATCTCGGGTGCGATTACGGTGTTCTTTGCCATCATTTGCATATTTATCTTGCCCGACTTCCCGGCAACAACAAAATGGTTGACACCCGAAGAGAAGGCGTTCTCCCAGTGGCGCATGGCTCTTGACGCCAGTGAGGACGACGATAACGAATCGACCTCACTCTGGACCGGACTGAAGCTGGCCTGCTTAGATTACCGGCTATACATCTTCCTCTTACTCCAGCACATGTCAACACTGGTCAGTGGAGATCTACTCGCTCCCTGTCTAATTGCTGACTCCTTGGACAGAGCATGACGTTTCAATACTTTTTCCCTTCGATCATCCAAACTCTTGGTTTCGGAAACATAGCGACACTGCTCATTACGGTATGAGAGAATCGTGTCAACTGCTTTTGAGGTGACTGACAGCATCTAGGCACCGGTTTGGTTCGTGGCCTTTCTTGCCTCTGTCATCACGACGTGGACAGCAGCTCGTACTGGAGATCGACACATCCATATCATTTGTCTGCTCTTAGTCTCATGCGTTGGAAATGCCATCGTGACCGGCACTCTGAACACTGGTGCCAGATTCTTCGCAATGTTTTTGGTAAGCGCTGATGCTGCATAGTTTCCAGTGAAGAGGACTAATCACAATTGCAGATGCCGCTTGGAGCCGTGCCAGCCTTCACCATTATCGTGGCGTGGGTAGCCAACTCATTCATTCGCCCGACAGTCAAGAGATCCGCGGCAATCGCGATATGTAACACCATGGGCAATGCTGCAACGATCTATGGTGCATACATGTATCCTGCAAGCGATGGTCCACGGTATATTCCAGGTGGCGCTTCTACGGCCATCATCTGCTTGATTGTGGCGCTGCTCGCTTTCATCTTGAGACTCGTGCATATCAAGGAGAATAAGAAGCTTGAACAGATTGAGAGCGAGGGAGCTGTTAATCTTGCCGAGGGAGAACGTCGAGGACAGGGATTCCGGTATGTATACTGATGGCCTGATGGTACGAAGTCTCGGACACAATGTACGATCGACGAACAGTACAATCAACCTCTCCACGTCAATCTCCGTCCTTTTGGTCTTGCGTATTCCTATACAACAAGAATACCAGATGAGCTGTGCAAGTTGGAAGTAAGCTGAAAAGAGCATTCGGCAACCGGGGGCGTTCCGGCATCTCGCGCCGTGCCTCCCCGATGCTGTTAAAGTTCACGCTACGCTACGCTACGCTACGCTACGCCTGAGCACGAGGCAATCGCGTTATCAAGCAGGCCCCCACCTTAATGGCCACGGGTCGTAGATGTTGAACCTCAGTATCGGTCAGCTGCCATCCTACACCTACTCCTACGTATCTGGCGATCAGTACACATCACCTTTTCTTAGACATCTTGTGCCTCGCTACAATCATGGGCAGCGCAGAATCCGTCCCCGTCGTGCCTCAAGCACGCACTGCACCTCGTCGTGAGCGACGCGTCCCACGCGAAGCTATCATAGAGAGCTTCGATGAGAAGTTCGATGCTCTGAAGATCGATCACGCACACAGCAGCTCCGTAGAAAGAATCATTTTCCCCTCTCACGGCAACTCCGAACACGTAGACGCAGCTGCGACCCGCGACTATGTCCTCAAAGTTCTCAAAGATCCCAAGAACAGACTTGGACTTTCGGCTCTTTCAGCGAATAACCCAGCGTCCATCTTGGAGAAGCCGTCGACTTTGATCAGAGACACACAGTACTTTAACGTTAAAATCCCGCATGAGGGCTCGCCGGTAGGCACAAAATGTGGTTGCTATGAAGGTGCATGTGCTGATCGGTGTAGGTGACGAATCAACGGAGTAGTGGACGATGCTGGATTTTTGCTGCAACAAACGTTTTTCGAGTTGCAATTCAGCAAAAATACAATATTAAGAGCTTCGAGCTGTCACAGGCATATCTCTTCTTCCACGATAAAGTGGAGAAGGCAAATTACTTCTTGGAATCGATCTTGGACACAGTCGATGAGGATGTCGATAGTCGACTTATTGGGGCTTTGAATGCGAGCCCTGTCGGCGATGGCGGACAATGGTATGCAACCGCAAGACATTTCCATATATTTGGCGAGACTCGTGCTGACACTTGCTCGATACTAGGGATATGATTGTCAATCTGGTCAGCAAGTACGGCATTGTACCTCAGACTCTGTACCCGGATTCTTGGAATGCCCAGAACAGCTCAATCATGGATCGCACACTGACCACAAAGCTTCGGGAAGACGGCCTGCGCCTGCGAGCTCTGAAGGCTCGTTCTGCGTCTCCGGCCAAGATTGCGGAAGCCAAAGAGAAGATGATGCAGGATGTCGTTCGAATACTCACCCTTTGCCTTGGACCTCCTCCGGCAACGGACGAAAGGTTTACTTGGGAGTTCTATGATGCCAACAACAATTTCAAGACAGTAACCCTGACGCCTCAGGAGTTCGCTGATACCACCCATGTCAAGAGATTTATCTCTCTGGTCAACGATCCACGAAATGAGTACAACCGTCTCCTCACAGTCGATCATTTGGGCAATGTGTGGGATGGAAGACCCATCACATACGTCAACGTCGACATCAATACCCTCAAGAAGGCCTGCGTGGCTATGTTGAAGAAAGGCTTGCCCATCTTCTTTGGCTCTGACGTCGGCAAGCAATCTGATTCTCGTGCGGGTATCATGGATACTGATTTGGTCGACTACGAACTCGGCTTCAACGTCAAACTTGGTCTGTCCAAGGCCGAGCGACTGCTCACTGGCGAGAGCGCTATGACACACGCCATGGTGCTTACTGCTGTACATCTAGACGAGAACAACGAACCTGTCCGCTGGCGAGTGGAGAACAGCTGGTCGGAAACTGCTGGTACGGATGGATATTTTGTCATGTCGGACAAGTGGCTCGATGAATTCGTGTATCAGGCTGTTGTCGACCCCAGTGTATTGGACAAGAGTGTTAGGGACGTTCTAAAGCAGGAGCCAAAAGTTCTTCCACTTTGGGACCCAATGGGTGCTTTGGCATAGAAGTGGTACGCACACAGGCGTGCAAGACTTGTGGCATTTGTTCTTTGCCGCTCTCGTCTTCATCGTGCAATACCACCTGACAGGTCTTACCATATAGATATGATGAATAAATGCAACGACGATATTCTCCGATGGTCGCTTTTTGCTCCCTGCGTAGACTTTTCGTTCACGCTCTCCAACTCATATGAAGCCGACTCTGATTGAATGCATATGCCCTAGGCAAGTAGTCCTTGCCATTGCACGATAGAGTTGGCTTAGCCATTTTTTATTTTATTTTTTGAGTAAAGACGCACTGCCAGCGTTAGGCTCATGATAGAACATCCCAGGCTCGCATCTGCATGGTATGACTTGGCAGTAGCAAATGCGGAAGAGCTCTTCCCTATTGAAGCCGGTGCTACATGGCTAATCAAGAGCGTGATGCCTCCATGCTTCTACACACGAAGCACTTCGATATGAGATTGGAACATGCAAAAGCCACGCGACCTCCCATCCGATGGTCACTTGATGTCAATCACGCTCAATCTGGTAACCGCATACCAGATGACATGCGGGACGACCACAGGTTGAAGCCGTCTATGTATCAGGAACAGCTTGTCCAGGCGGTGCAACGAAGCCAGATCGCCGGATGCTCCATGAACAAGACAAGCTGAGGCGGCAGATTGGAAGCTTGGTCGTGAGACAAGTGCTTCTGGAAGACATCTGGATTTTCCAGAAAGACGCCTGCCAAGTTTGAAGCGAGATCTCCTGTTCGAGCAATTGCATAGTATATAGCTCAGTAACGCTCGGCACAGTCGAGCCGCTCCATGCAGAGGTTAATGCTATACTGTAGCCTACTGTCACTAGCTTGGTCTGAGGCGCATCTTACGAAAAGAGATGTTGCGTCGTCATCATCGTAATTGATCATCGCTCTGACGTGCCGTGAATTACATGGTATGCCATGAGCGACGTGAAAGGATGTCGGCGTTCCAGCAATTCGCATGTCGTACGAAAGCGCTCTGATTCCTTCCAGTGCTGTGAATGTCTTGTTGGTAAATGGCATCATCATTGCTACGTCAAAATGCTGGTCAGCGACTGGTTGTGAATGTTCTGGAGTAGTCACTTTTTTCTATACCGCTGAACCTTGACTAGAGGCCGATACCGTCGGCAAGCGTCGGCAGCGGAGAAAGGAATGCCTGCAAAGGAATGATGATGAAGTGGTCATGCTCGAGACGGTTTCTGCTGCCAGATCATCGTGTACTTCCTCGCTCTGTGCTTGATCTTCGGCACCGCTGCTTCGGTTTTGTGACTCTAACAAGCGCTGCTCGGCAAGCTTGTTGTCGAGGCGACATGCTCGCACTGAGTCTTGTCGGCATTTGCGTGCCAGTTTTGGGGAGCTGTGGTACGACGGCTCATGGCGAGGTAGACCTTGCGAGAAGAAACTCAGTTGCTTCACGGTTCCTGCATGGGCGTCGTGGACTCCCAGTAGTTGGACGCGTCTCGCAGCCAATGAGAATGACCATTTATAGGGACATACTAGGGTAGCACAGAAAGTTGCTCTTGCCGGTGGAGTGACATGGACGATTGGTAAAGCCACCCCTTCAGCACAATCGAATGACCGCTACATTCTGCAATCATCTTGCCTCAATCGGTAATGCGGCCAGATAAATGCTAGGTTGGCTGACCGGGTACGTGCGATGAAGTTTTTTCTCTTTCAAAGCTCTGTGTACCGACTAGGTGGACATCTGAAAGCGGGCACGATCAGGCTAATCTGAAAGCCCGATCAATAAACTGTATCGCACGTACGTTTACTCGTTGCTATCGTATGAGCATAAGCCGCGATGCTGCCATGGGTTCGTGCATAATGTCGGCCAATGACAAGTCCACAGCACCTTGAGGTAGATGGTGGAAAGGAATAGGCTTCCAGAGATTAATGGCTCCAGTCAGTGCCATAGCCCTGGGAGAGATGGATCGCGTGGAGGGAAGGGCGTTGAAACATGACAGGTAGCGGAGCGAGTCGCGAATTTAGGTAGGAAGTAATAAGGACGACTGATAGCTGTCGGGTATCGCGGACCACGCAAGGCTGGGCGCCACGGCGGACATGCTCATATCGCGACCAGGCAGGAGGCAGGAGCGGTGAATGCGTCCCATGTGAAGCAGATCACGCTGGAATCAGCGCAGTCGGTAGCACTTCAGGGAGGTGCAGAGGTCGGCTATGGTCTTCCCACCAGTGCGAGGACGCAGTTGTGACGATCTGGCAGAAGGGCGGCCTCGCGCCGAACTAGCCGTGCAGCGAAACCGACAGCTGGGTTCTCTCGTTCAGACAGCGATTTGCGGACAGTGCTCATAGAGCGGTAGCGTGCCATGCGGTGAGTTGGGGGGCAATGATGATGCAAAACAACGTGCTGCCAAAGCTTGTCTCACATTCCGACGTCTAAGGAGAGGCGCTGTGCTTAGCTCGCAGCATGGAGAGCCTCCGGACGTTGTGCCGCGAATTTTCGTGGCCGTCGGAGATGGAAGCGGGCGCTGGAACAGGGTGGAAGGACGAGCTTTGCAGAGCCGTTGTATCCCAGATCTGCAGTCATGAGCGCCCGGGCAGGCAGGAATTGTGGTCTGGGAGGAGCGCTTCGGGCAAGATGGGCGGCGATCGGAGAGCTGATCATATACCAGCACGCGGCGCCGAGTGGGAAGAGGCAGTCAGTCCCACCCCAGCAAATGCAGGGTCTGTGGTGTGTGTGCCCATACTTTCGTCCTTCTCGCGAGCAGGCGCGAGAAGATGGGCACGCGTGATTTGCTGCCTGGCAGCACACACTCGCGGAGGGTGTGTCGACTGTGCTGGCGAGTGGCAGCGAATGGCAAAGCGCCGAACCCAAGGCAACGGCGCAGTATCATGGTGGTGCATGCCGGTGGGAGGCACGGTGCTAGTCACTCAATAGCGGCCGGCAGCGAGTCTGACTGAATCATCGGCCCATGCCATAAAATGCCAGAAGTCCTCATGAAGATCCTCACGAATGGGAAATGTGCCAGTGGAGGAATCCTGGAGCATGACGTAGCAGCAGACCAGGTGAAACGGCGCTCGTGACTCGCGCGCCGAGGCTGCGCGCCGGGGGTGCAACAGACGGCGGCGGCGATGGCGGGCAGGATGCAGTATGGGAGGAGAGTCCTCGCAGGGTGGCCGCCTCGCACTGAGGTGCGGGAGAGGCGCTGGAGGAGGGGGGCGGCAAGATCAAGCAGCGCAGCGCAGCGCATCGCATCCTGCACGGCGGTGGGCTGTCCCTCATCACCAGCGCCTGCAAGCACGATCCATCCGCCGACCCGCCTGCAATAAGCTTGAACCGATTTGCGTTCAGGACATATGTCATCACTTTTGTCGTGCACAAGGCTCCCCTAGCCGTAGCTCCATAGTGGAGGTGTCCATCCTGCCTAGCACGCTGTGTTGGTTTCGGCGCAACTTCTCTAGCCCACCCGTCCTCTTGCCGCTTGACGAGGGTGCGCCTTAATTACTATAGCGGACCCTGCTGCAAGCCTCCTGCGTGCTCGCAGCTCACACACGCACTTCACTTCGACGCAGCACACGCATACCGTCTGCGAAAGGCCACCACCTGCCGCCACGCCACGCGCCCGAGTGTGTATGCCGCTATTGGACCTCACCTGAGCTGCCAGCAACACCGCAGCCAGCATTTGGCTATGACATCAGCCCTGCCCTCAATCGGCGAGCCGTCGCTGAACACCGACCGCGTGTCTTCGCCCATGTCGTCGCCCGAGTCGAGCGCCGCCGTCAGCGAGGACGACACCATATCCGCTGCCCGAATAGGCCGACCCAAGATTGGGAGTCGTAAAAGTAGTGGCACCATGATCGTATCACGGGAGTCTGCAACCACCGTCGTCGAGCCCGACTTTGACGAGAACGATGTGCGCACCATGTCGCCACGGCGGAATAGCGAAGAGGTTGACAAGCTGAGCGAGGAAGCGCGCAAAGATCTTATCGAGCAGGCCAAGCTGCTGCAAATGAGTTTGCAGGCCATCGTGGATCGTGTGGAGGCGGTCAAGAGCGAACATGAAAAGCTCGAAGGCGGAAACAAGTTCCTGCAATCGTACGTGCCGCGCACTTCAACCCACAAATTTCGCAAGTACACTGACCCGGTCTTAGATACATCGGCGAGCTCATGCAAACATCCAAAATCACATCATCGGCGCCCCCGAAGTCCAAAAAGGGCAAAGGACGGGCGTGAGCATCATCGCATTGCATTGTAACAACATCTATCTCTAGCTGCACCGGAGTTCGCAGCATTCAGCATAGCGTGGAACGTCGATTCGACGACATCGGAAAGGGGAATTGCATCACAATCGCTTAATCGGCGGTTGCATCGACGGCGCATGAGGCGTTTTACACGTCGGAGCACTCAAGTGCATCACCACAACACCACCTCAGCAGGTTGGCGCATCTTACTCACCGAGCGCACTATTTAAGCTGGAATGTACACCAGCACACCCTGCCCCGCCGGACACTACTGCAGCTGCACGGCAATGAAGCGTTCAAGCGCCAAATATCTCTGCCGAAGGATCGAGGTTCTACTTGGCACGTCTTTCTTTCAAGGCGGTGGCGACTGATCTCCTGGAGCATTCGCCAGCCCTGTGAGAAGCCATCGACCCGGAGTAATGGCCAAAACGGAGGTGGGACAACCCCACTGCAGGTTTAAGGGAAGGGAGGAATGGGCAATAGGTAGAGGAGGATAAGGCGTGGAGGGAATCTGCTAAATTCACCTATCCTACGCGTAGGCTTTGCCACCTACACTCTCGTCAAAAGCCATCAACTCCTTGAGTCCGCATGTTTCAAAGAGCGCAGCAGGTCCCATCTTCTGATCCACCGGCGGCTGCCCAGTCTCTTTCAGCGATTGTAGTGCTTTTCTCATCGCCGGCACGACAGCTTCCATGCCCAAGCACGGCCAAATGACGATTCGGAAGCCCATCTTGTTCGCTTCGTCATTGCTGACCTGCGGCGTCCTACCACCTTGTACCATATTTAGCAGCACAGGAACCTTAGGCAGACGCTCAATGACCTGCTTGGCTTCGTCCAGGTCTTGAATAGCCTCAAAGAAGAGACCATCAACACCAATCTTGACCGCCTCGGTCAAACGCTCAATTGCTTCCTCGAAACCCCCATTTCCTTCTGTGTCCTTACCAGCTCGCGCATCCGTTCGTGCAATAATCATAATGTCATCACGAGACTCATCCCTCGCCCTGCATGCTGCCCTCAGGCGGTTGTAGTATACCTCCCGGCTCACGAGAAGTTTCCCGCTCAGATGCCCGCATCGCTTCTCCTGCACCTGATCTTCAATATGCAGCCCCGCAACGCCAGATCTCGCATAACCCTGCACTGTCCTTGCGATATTGATGGGACCTCCATAACCGGTGTCCGCGTCAGCAATCACTGGAACTGTCGGATCAATGGATGCAATCATGGCCGCGTTTTGGTGCATGTCGTTGAATGTAGCCATGCCCAAGTCCGCCATTCCGAGCCGTGACATTGATGTCCCCGCGCCAGTCATGTAGAGACATTCGAAGCCGGTGGAAAGAGCAAGACGTGCGGTGATCCCATCGTATACTCCGGGTGCGACAACTGTTTTGCTCGGATCGCATAGCATTTGGCGCAGACGCGCAGCGCCTGAGATGCCTGTGGGTTTCTTGTCTTCGTTGGTGGCGTGACCTGCCAGCAATGTCTGGTGTGCGGCCATCTTGGTACGGTTGTGTTGCAGATTTGGTTCCGGGGTGGTGGGAATTCTGCTGCGGTTTCAAAACGTGTGGTTTGGTTGTTTTATACTTGTTCTGTTTCGTGTCTCTGTGACAATTCGTCACTATTGCATTGGCCTACTTTTCGTTACTTATCTCCGTTTGACCTCATCTGGTGCCTCACCTTGCAGGCATGTTCTTTTGAAGGTCTTGCTCCGATTCTCGGAGCTCCACAAGATCGTTCTCTTCCTTCCAGCAGATCGTCGTCTTGCTTCTCGCAAAGTCCGAATCATTTGTTCTCTCTGCTGCCGCTCTGCCAGAAGACACGACGTACACTGTAGGGCAGTCGCCGTGAACCGAGAACGAGAAAGTCTGGGGCGGTGCGACTAGTGACGCGCGAGGAGTGGCCTTCACATGCGAACTTCCGGGACTTCCCCAGACACTCAGGACAAGGTTTGCGATCGAGCCGCGGCATCTCTGTACGAGTGAAGTCATGTGCGGGAGGTTCATATGCTTGAAATAAGCGTCGGTGTCCGCATCATTTGATAGATTTCAGCATTTCTCTTGTCCATTTTCGTCAAAGACTGTTCATTGTTTGCTACTGAAGCAGCTTCAGCATCTCGCTTCACAGTAACTTTCTCTACCACAACAACTGACAAAATGGGTCTCAAGGACGGTATGTTGCAGCTTCTTCCAGAGACCTAACTGCAGACCGCAGTTACTGACGGGCTTGACAGATGCATTCCCCTCCTCCGAGGCTTTCGATGCCATCGCAGCCGCCCTTTCCGACCCAAAGGAGAAGAAGGACGCAGTCAAGCAAGGCAACGCCATCTTCGCTTTCAACCTGAAGAACGCACAAGGACAAGAGAAGGCATGGCATCTTGACTTGAAGGAGAGCGGAAACGTTGGCGAAGGACTAGCTCCAAGCGGGAAGAAGGCTGATGGTGAGCACTATTGGATGCCTCGCTCTGAAGATCTGGACGGACACTGACATGGGCTACAGTCACACTCAACCTCTCCGACGAGAACTTTGGCAAGCTTGTTTCGGGCAAGGCCAACGCACAGAAGCTGTTCATGAGTGGCAAGCTGAAGGTCAAGGGAGCGGTCATGAAGGCCACCAAGATGGAGCCCATTCTCAAGAAGGCTCAGAACAAGGCGAAGCTCTAGATGCTAAATAATGGGATGGCGTTTTTGGGACACGTAAATGATACACCTATCTCGCAAAGCAGTCCGCGCGACATGCTGCGACATGTATTTCAGAAGAGACATTATGTTTCCGTAAGCTGCTTTCCATGCCGCCATGTGCTCACCCCATCTCCATCTTGTCTCAATAGCAAGACTTAGCCTACGCATACAGTAATCTACAGCGCCCACTTTGCATGCAACCTGCCATAAAACTGCAAAGTGAGCTCGACTTTGTTCGCCATCCCAACTGCACCTGCTGGCCGCTCAATGCACGACCGTTTCACATGCTGAAACGCGGATGCGGATCGCACGCGACCTTCAACGCGACCTTCACTACTAGCAGATCTTTCCGCGCCTGTGCTCGACTGAGCGCATCACTCTTGACGCGTGCAACTTGCATTGTCATCAAGACGTTCCTTTCGCTCGCCATCTTACCTGAGAGACGCGTGTGTTGGCATTGCATAGAGCTTGTCCTCGGCACTTTTCGAGCCAATCACGTGTTGACGACTTTCAGTGAACGGCCGTGCGTGCGCCCGGCTGATTTGAACTTCCTTCCTTTCTGTGTTTGGCGAGGAACGGACTTTGCGGGCGACTCTTCAACTTCACTTCCAACATTTGAGCACTGCACCGCCGCACAACAACGCGTTTGCCACACCCCTCCGAGCGCGTTTAACACCTTTCACCCGCGCATGGCACACCTTTCCCTTCACATCGACTTCAGTGCGACCGCGATTGTACATACCACGACTCCGAACACGACACGGTGACGATACTCGAGAAGATTGCGCATAACTGCATCGAACCCGCATAAACCTCATCACCTCGCATCGCGCAGGCCCCACACCCGTCGAGTCGCGCCGCGGACGCGCGCATACTATGAGCAAGCGCGGCGCTGGGAACTGGGGCGGCGACGAAGAACGCTACGGCGGAGCATCAGGAGCAGACATGGAAGGGGCCGACAAGCCCACGCAGGCCACAGCGGCGCAGCTGGCGAGAAGAAAGTGAGTTTCTTTCTATCGTTGCTATTGTTTCTCTGTTTTCGCGCAGCGTATTGTCGCTGCATGGGTCGGATATGGGTTGGCTCTGTGGTGCGCGAGATTTTGGAAGCTATTGTCAGTGACAATGCGCGAGAGTGGCTGGTGGTGGGTTGACCTTCATCACAATAGCATTCTCAGGATGCTATTGTTGATATGGAGAGAGATATCCTCGCCCACCTCCGCCATTCGAGCGAGTTCCACTTACGACTGTACGATTCCTTTCTCCGCCTTACAAAACACCACAAAGGCACCCTGTCTGCAGCTGGTCTGCAGTCTACCTACCTCCTCAACATGAGGAACGGAGTCGTTCCCTTCTGCATGAATGGTGTTGTCCATGGCATCGCACCGCCTCCCACACCAGAGGACAAAGATTGGCTGAAGAAGGGAGATGACCTGGCCAAGGCATTCTCACTTCTCCAAGTCTTTGGTCCGAACGACCTCCGAGGCGTCGAATTCGATGTTGAGCAGTATTGTCCGGTGTACCTTGATACTGACCTCTATAGGTTGTTGAAGCCAAAAGCTCGCGCGGGCTCGGAGCGTGGTCGTAGCGACTCTCCGGCAGTCCAGCCACAGGTCAACCCATTCAATGCGCCGACAGCGAACCCGTTCACATCAACAAGCTTCAATTTCACTGCAAGCCAGCCCCAACAGTCGAACGGCACCGCATACCAGTTTGGCCAGTCCACGCCGGCTTCCGCGAATCCACCGCAACAAAACGGCACGAACAATCCTTTCTCGCAATCATCAGCGCCCACATTCGGCGGGTTCGGAGCGTCGACACCTCAGACAAAACCACAGCAGAACGGGTTCAACGCCTCGACATCGCTCTTTAACCAACCGTCGCAGCAAAACAGCACGCCGAGCTTCGGTGGATTTGGGCAGAGTCAGCCATCTCAGCAGAACGGCACGACGACTCCTGCAACGAGCTTTGGTGGTTTCAGCAACGCGTCGCAGCCGAGCAATCAAGGCGGTGCAGGCATGAATGCCAACGTCTTCAACGCTTTCGGCAAGCAGCAAGAGAACAACAACCAGTCATCAAATACATTCCCTGGCTTCGGCCAGAAGCCTCAAGAGAATGGTACGCCTGCGCCCGGTAGCTTCAATGGCTTCGGACAGCAAACACAAGAGAACGGCAGCAGCAGAGCAAGTACACCAGCATTTGGCGGTCTCTTTGGACAAAAAGCACCAGAGCAGAACGACAAGCCCGCCAGCGACTTGTTCGGGCAGAAAGCATCAGACACCAACACTAAGCCTGCAAATCCTTTCAACGGCTTTAATGGTTTCGGGCAACAAAAATCAACGGAAAGCAGCAACAAATCGCTGTTCCCAGCTACACAAGCTCCGGAGCAGACGCCGAAGCCCGCCGCGACCACCAATATATTTGGTCAGCCACCCTCTTCGCAGGCCGCAGCGCCATCCACAGGACTTTTCGGTTCGACTACAGCAAGCAGCACGACTGCGCCGGGCACTGGACTTTTTGGCGCCAACCCACCGAGCAGCACGACTGCGCCAGGCACTGGACTTTTTGGGTCCAACCCATCAAGCAGTGCAGCTGCATCGAGCACTGGGCTGTTTGGCTCGAAGCCAGCCACAACTGGACCTACCAAGAGCGGCGCGAGCATATTTGACAACCTCCCAAAGAAGGACACGAGCAGCTTGAAGATCAACTTCTCCTCTGCAGACCCATCGCAGGTCTATCACGGCGAAGACGATGACGATGAAAATCAAGCCGCAAGCCCAGAGAAAGACGCCGAGCAGCAAGCACCACCGATGAACATCTTTGGCAACCTAGGTCAGTCGCAGCAGACTCCAAAGCCCACGTCAAACATCTTTGCGGCATCCTCACAGACACCCTCTCTATTTGGCAGCACCGCTGGCCAGAAGGATGCGAACACGAGCACGGTTGGCGCTACCCCTCAGAAATCGTTGTTCCCCAGTTCGACACCCGCTGCCACACCGGCTGTGTCAAGTACGCCCGCAACACAACCACCTCGCTCACTCTTCGACCGCATCAACAAGCCGGCGGCCGAAGAGACGCCAAAGGCTCCACTTTTCAGCGCAACACCGGCATCAACGTCCACTGTGAAGTCGCTCTTCCCTGCTGCGACCCCAGCGGCGACATTCACATCAGCTGCCACTCCTTCGCTCTTCCAGAAGCCGTTGACGCCCGCCGAGGATGAAACCCCCAAAGCGGCGCCGCCAAAGAACATTTTTGCGCCATCGGCCGCAGCGCCTTCGACACCAGCGAAGGCGCCTTCAGCACCAACAGCGCTCTTCAAGGCTCCACCAGCTACAGCACCTGTTACACGCGCAGCAGCGCCACCTGCCAACTCTGCGTCTGCGAGCTCGAGTAACAACACCGCGCCTTCGAAATTATCAGATTCGCAACAGGCAAGCATGAAAGCTCTCAATGAGGGCGTGCTCGCTCACCTGAGAACTCAGCGGCCAGATGTCGACTGGAGTCCCATCTACAGATATGCATTGCAGATGGCCGCGCAGATCGCTGGTCGACCAGCTCCGTCAGACGCCGAGCTCAATCCCACGCCAACGGTCCAGCCCTCTTTTGCGCCTACAAGCGGCGCATTCACTACTGGTCCTGCCAAGTCTACGACCACGGCCTCGAACGCAGCACCGTCGCAGTCAGCTCTGTTTGCGCAAACGCCAAAGGCCGCTTCAGCATCATCCTCGATCGCCCAAGTCCCAGCCACAGCACCTTCAAAGAAGCGCCTCTTTGAAGAAGATACCGATGAGCGAGTGCCTGCAACAGAGAAGCGAAGCAAGCCGAACGAGACGCCTTCATATCCAAAGCTCCCAGACACCGCAAGCAATACAGCCAAGCTTTTCGCGTCTACTCTTGACAAGCCTGCCGTATCTGATGCTGCGAAGTCTACGTCGTCCTCTGGCTTCACCCCGGCTACGAAATCATTGTTCTCCGCATCTGGCTCGACACCCAGTGCCACTCCGGCTACCGGTGGCTTCAAACCAACTTTCGGCAACTCATCAGCTTCGACTACTGCTAGCACCGGGGGTTTCAAGCCCACCATGCCCGCTGGCAGTGCTGGCAGTAGCTTCCTCTCCTCTTTCGGCGCATTGGCAAAGAAGCAAGAAGAGGCAGACCGTCAGAAGCGCAAAGACAACGACTTTGACAGCGATGAGGAGACCGAAGAGCAATGGGCGCAGCGTGACAAGGCTGAACAGGAAGAGAAGCGACGTAAGTTTGAGGAGGCCGCCAAGAAAGCACCATCCTTCTCGATCGGAGCTGCAACGCCCAAGCCTGCGACAGCTGAGGCAGCAGAGAAGGCTCAAGGCACTGGCGACAAGACCTGGAAGCCTGAGTCACCACTGAAATTCAACAACGGCGCCACTACCACTACCACGCCAGCCGCTGCTCCGCCGAAATTTGGCAATCTGTTTGGCTCCTCCACTGCCAATGATGCCAGCAGCAAGCTGTCCGCCCCTGCTACATCGCTCGACGCATCGCGTGCCACTACTCCAGGAGCTACCACTGATGGCGAAGCTGCTACTACCACGAACGGCGACAAGGCAGCAGCAGCAGCAGACGATGGAGAGCCCAGCGACGAGCCTAATCAGCCACAGGCATCAGACGAGATCAATGACCTTCAGCCAGCAGAGCGTGAGGCTAACGACGTGTTACTCGAAGTCGAAGATGTTCGCACTTCCAAGATGGAGAAAGATGAGGAAAGCGGCAAGCAAATATGGAAGCCAAAGACGCGAGGCAGATTCTTCATACTCAAGGACAAGAGCACCGGCAAGATCCGTATGCTCTCGCGCACTGGTGCTGGCAGAACGGTCCTCAACCACTTCGCCAACAAAGAAGCTACATTCAAGGTACACCCTAAGAAGGCAACCATGATCGTCGCTTCCATGTTTGTCGACCACCTACACACCAACCCACCTGGACCAGGCCAGTGGATGTTCAGCACTCCCGACCAGGATGACGCTGCAAAGATCGCCAAGATCTTGACAGATGGCACACCAAAGTAGACATTTGGTAAGACCACTGTCGACACAAGGCAAAGCCGACCGCGACGAGGTTCACGGCACGTGCTTTCTACAACGAATTCCCGATTGATTGATTGATTACCTGTACGATACACCGCGGTTTCATGGCACGAGCAAAAAGCGTTGGACCGCAACAAAATGGAGACTGGCATTGACAGATGTACTGCTTTGGAATGCATGGCGAGGATTTGTCTGATAGACAATTGCGTAAGTATAGCATTTGCAATGGCGCTGGGTGACTTGTTTATATGGGCTGAGGAGGAGGTTTTGAGAAGGCACAGCAACCAGCCATGCGGCGTGCGTTCCATGGCGTTCTCACGACAGAGTTGTCGTAATGTGTGTGTGGGTGGCGGACTTCGAGGTTCATTGCGCGCAACGAGATACTCGAGGTAGATGTATACCATTCATGAGGCATGATGTGCCTGTTACATTCGTCTTTCTTCCCCATTTTGCTTCCATTGAAAAAGTTTGATGGGAATCAGATGTCTCATGATTCAGATTTCCCATGTTTAGTTGGTGGGCTACTGCGTGTAGACTTTGACTTAATGTTGGCGGAGCACTTGAAACGGGACATGAAGGTCGGAGCATTTATTGTAAGCCATGACAGTGTTTGCGATCATTGAAATTATTTCTGCTTTTTGTACATTTGCAACATCCTTTCGTAAGCAGCTCAAACGCCACCGGCACTTTTGCACTCGCAAAACGCGGAAACCCCTTCGTCCATTTCGCCTTCTCTCTCATCCTATTCCACTGTGGCGTCTTATATTCTTACACTTCATCCTCGTGGTGCCAGCCAGAAGAGAAGGGAAAGTTCTTCGTAACTCAAGACAACTGATGCGCATCACCATCAGACGAGATCGGCGACAAAGCAACCGAAGCTCTTTGCGCGCTCGGAGTCCTAGACAATTGATTCGAAGCAGGAGGACTAATAGTATCCGAATCGTCGCTCACACGTTTCTTATGTCCTTGCGGATCGACGGCACTGAATCTTGCACTATTGATGGTGCTTGCGGGACTCTCGGTCTCGTTGATGGCAGATTGTCGTCTGGAATGTGGTTCCATCATGGTGAAGCCTTCTTCTTGTTGGGAATAGCGTGATGAGGCGGCTTTGCTGACGCGGCGGTCACGTTTGTTGCTGAAGTTTCCGAGGAAGGATGTGGGTTGGAGGGAGGCTCGCCAGCTTGAGGGCGGGGAGACAGCGGAGTAGCGGGTTGTGTTGCCGGTGCCGCCTAATGAGTGACGGAAGGTGCTGGAGATTGCTGATTGCCGGAGTTCGTTTGTCTCGCGTGGTGGAAGCTCAGTTGTTGAGGTGTGAGTTGGCTGTTTCGATGCTTGTTCCAGGGTGGCTTGGGTCAAAGGTAATGGGCTGGGCGAGTCGAGCTCCACTGGGCTGTTCATGGCGCTGTCCCTCCGAGCTGGATGTATAGCTGCTGGCTTCTCGACTTCATAGATTGGGCTTGTTGTATCTTCGAGCTCGTGGTGGAAGCTCGTATCCCCCAGTTCGTGCCTATCTTTGTGATCCTTCTCTGATGAAGCGTGTTCCTTCTGACCCGTCTCTGCTTCGCCAAACAAGCGTGATCCTCGGAAAGCATTCTTGCGGCGCAGAAAGTCCTGCAACATGGAGGGATGAGTTTTGTCTGGCTCTTGGCCGTTTCTATTTCGCCTTCGCCGCTCAGTCGTCCAGATGAAGTAGATGAGGCCGCCAAGAAGAAAGACCACAGGCACAATTACGCCAATTGCGATTTCGCCATGGGTATCAAGACCGCCATGCCCCGGGTTGCCATCGCCGTCTGCCTCTCGCCGCACTGATCGGAATATCACGCCCATCGTCGACTCGCAGTGCAGCAGTGCGGACGTGCGGATTGTATTCGGTCAAGACTCACAACAATCGAACCACTTTGTGCGAGATGCAACAGCTTGTAGGATGAATGCGACGAGAAGTGCCCCTTAGGTGCCATGTAAGTTCTTGCGTTTTCAATAAACCGTAATGTGTCTGTGTGCCTGTTCAGTCTCATGTGTCATGCGCGGTGTCTTTCAGGTACAGTTTTTAGGTTCGCTGGGTTCAAGCACGCCGCCAGTGCAGTCGGATGCAGAAGTCAGGCGAATCACAATTGATCCTGCCGGTGCAGAAAGTCTTATAGGTAAGTCTCATGGCCCGCATTGGGTTGAATAATGCTTCCTCGTGCCGCGCATAGTAGGAGTGATTACAGCCGTTGCGGTACTGGTGGCTATTACCGCGGTGCTGGAGACCCGTTGAACAAAATCCGACCTTCGACGGATGTTTCTGTGGCAGCTTCAAGGACCAGGGAAGATATTCCGAGGAGTCAGCTCCGCAATGCCTCGATACGTTCAGCGAGCATTGTTTATGGCAATCGTTTTACCATCAGCGGATCTGCGGCGTCATGCTCACATGTGAATACTACCACGACACGAGGCGTGATGTAGATTGGGTACTGCAGCATTTCCAGTCAAGCGGAGTCAAGCTGTGCTGTGAGTAATGGGCTCAGGGGTGCCTTCCATGAGCAGATGTGGTTCGACTCATGCACAGGAGATGCGGCAAGGGTCCGCAAGCCAAATAGATTGTACCTGAACTCTAACCAGTCAACCGGTGGAGCAACCTCCAAGATGTCTTGGGATGAGTGATGAAAGAAGAAGCTTGCCTTTCACTCAGAAGCGATCACATTGCTTGTTGTGCTTCGCGCTTTGCTCAGATTTATTATGTGATCTCGACCAGAATTGACTGCTCGCAGATCCACGGCTTTACAGCCGGTTTCCAAAAGGAAACGGCAATGTTCCCTCCTCCAGAATCATGCGTAAGAGCGCACGCATGTGGAGTGCAAGAACTCGGAACAGTCGTGCTCGTGGCTCTGATCTCTCACTAATGAAGTCGTGCAGTAGGCGCCGATCACCTGAAGGTTTCGAAACATGGAAAGTGAGGCAGTATGCGCATTGTAAGTTCACAGAGTTGGTAGAGATATGCAGGCATGTCAATCACTGCATGTAGCATTGAGTTATATTCCGTTCGGCTGGCTCAAAGGTGCCCTTGAATAGTCGCTCTGATTCCGTCCTGCGGCTTTGGACTTGCAGTAGTGCTGCAGTCATGCCTAAAGTCCGTTTACAGCGGCATCTAAAACTGACCTAGTTCCCGTGCGTAATGCCGCTACAGCGACGTTTCCGCTGGTCGGCGGCTGCTTCTGAGAACATACACCGAGTCCGAGGCCCTTCTACGCCCACGGTGTCTTAGTGGTACCAAGCCAGCCATTAGTATGCGATGCTCCATGATGTTGTCGTCTCTGGTCCTCCTAATGTACTTCCAAAAATTTGGGTGTCCGTATTCCCATTGATAGAGCCGCTGCAGTTCGCTCTGGCAGGGCATGTGGTAGCCATGCCTTCGCTGATCAGTGAGAAAGCCGCAGTTCCGTCCCAGATTTCCTGGCAGTTGAAGCAACTCAGGCATGCGACCTTCGATAGCTTTGGCGAGAGATTGCCAGGCGCGGCCGTGTCCTCCGGGGCCGATCCCAGAATGATGAGAAAGTCCGCAGTTGCTGATGGCGCAGTTACGATGCTTGACGTCCCACGGATAGCAAGTGTATCTCGAAAGGAAGCAGTGTATCATTTCGTGCAGTAATACTTGGAAGTACATCGCTTGTGCTGACCACAAGGAGTGGTGCGAAGCGTCGAACGAGATGAGTTCCGGTTGATTAGGAGCATAGGATGGCCATGACTTGCCTATAGACCCACCATTGTTGATTGTGCCAGTTTGCACCAACTGTAGGCGAGATGCTGGCAGCTGTCCCAGGAAGAAGAGCTCATTGAAGATCTCTGCGGCTTCTTGTAAAATCTGTCGGGGCATACGTTGGAATGAGTGCTGATAGCTTCTCCTCAGGTTGTGCCATCGAGACAGTGCTTGCTGCTGCGTCTGCTGTAGGGTGACCGTGGCGAACGACGTGGCTGCCCAGGTCGCAAGATGAAAGGCATCATGCCCTCTGTACGATAGACCCGCGAAGATGCTGAAAACCGGCAGAGAAATTGCGCACGCTGGCAGCTTGGGCTCGCAATCGGTGCATATACAGCCACGCAATGATATTCGGAGTTCTGCTAGCTTGCGCTGCTTCTCGCGGTACACGCGTTTCTCAGAGTATGGCTTTGTGACAACGAGGGAGGGCATCTTCGTGTGAGGTATGGGTTGTGCAGCCAAAGAGCTAGAAGGATTGCGTGGCGTGCACTAGTGCTGAGTGCAACTCTGAAGGAGAGCGAACGATGTGATTCATAGAGTTGGTGGCCTGTCCTCATATTCTGGGCCGAATGTCCTCAGATTCAGGCTCAACACCGCCACGAATGGTTCTTGCTGGTGCTCCTTCGCTCAACTGATGCCTTCCGCGTCCTCCGTCAGACGAATGGTCATTACCGCAATGATCTTAGTAAGTGAGTTGTGCCTGCCGTTCATACGTGGCACGAGCGACTTCACGGTACGAAGATTTCAGACTTCTCTGCGGCCTCATTTGGCTGGCCATGCAAGTGAGGTCCGGCCAAAGATACCTGGATGGCTTAACACTCCTTCAAGCCAGTACTAATGGAGCGTGCTGCATCCTGCGCGAGGTATGCTGGCATACTGGATAAGTTCTGGACAAAGGTGCGACTGGGCCGATCATGATTGCTGCCTTCAAACTTCATCCGGGCAGCGCTTCGTCTCTAAACGCGGCTTTACCCTCTGCCGGCGCATCGTACAGCTCCTTCAGACTTTTGCGGCGCGACGGTCCCGTTCGTTCCTGCGATCTTTGGCGTTCCATGACCCTCCACGGCTTATCCTCCTTTTTCCAATTGATGCAACTCAGACCCGGCAATGGCACCGTCCGTGCTAGGTCGGTCTGTGGCACACTCTTGCTGTCGAGCTTGAAGTAACCGTGATAGTGTCCCATATCGATCTGATCGCGGAAATGGGCGCGTGCTGGGTTCGCCTGGATTTCGAAGACGCGAGATTCGAGCAGAGGCAGCGGTGGTGGTTGGAAGGGAATCTGCACGGGGCGCGCTGGTGGGTTGGGAAGAGTGGCCATAGGCGTGTAGCTGGTGCGCGTCGACATGGCTCTCGTCTGTCCGAGGCCCCATGCTCCGCCTGATCGCGGTGGCAGGACTTTGCGTGCTGTGGCATCAGTGGCCGACTGTGCTGGCTGTGGGCGAGCGGCAGACTCGGGCTCAAAGTCTTCCACTTGCTCTTTCACGGGCGCTCTTCCCATGCGGAAGCGAATGGGGCACTTTTTGATACAGTGAGAAGCGGCGTCTTCGCTCTTGAAGATGACGAGGGTCGCATTGGGCATGGGCAAGGCATCGTATTTCAGGTTCCGGAAATACTCGACCTCTCCAAACTGCGAGATCAGGCGCAGGATCTCGCGCGACTCGCCCAGGTTGGATGGGCGTGGAGTGATGCGGAGATGGAGCGCCCGGCCCGCCGTCGACCTTGCCAGCGATGCCATCTGGACGATGCTGTGTCAAGAGGAACAAAGAGAGCGGAGGTGGAGGAGGAGAGCGGAGGTTGCAGCGATGTGATAGGTCGGTTGGGCGGACTACTGCCTGGTACGCTAGCTGATGCTTGTGGTTGACAGCCAACAACCACGACTCGCCGACTTCACTCCTTCGCGCTCAGACGTTTCTATCATTCGATCTGGATGACTACCACTTCTCCCGGTACGCAGACTACAGGCATAATCATGGAAAAGCGACATCGAGCCCTTTCCTTGCTCACGCATCCTGGCCAAGTATGCTCGTTCCAATTTTTAGAGCCAGAGCATATACGGTGGCCAACGGATGCCCAGGTGGGAGAAATGGAAAGATGCTGGCATCGACCACTCTGAGACTATCGACTCCATTGACTGTAGCCTGCGGATCCACGACTGCCATAGCATCTTCGCGGGATCCCATCTTACACGTCCCACTGGCGTGCCACATCTGGATGCTGTTCGTGCGAATATACTCCAAGATTTGTCCGTCATCAGAGACGGCTTGCTTTCCAGGGTAGTACTCTTCACCCAAAGTAACATTCGCCATCTGGTTCCATATCTCGCGCACGCGTCTGAAAGACATGACTGCTAGTTCCACATCCACCGGATCGTGCAGGTAGCATGGATTGATCTTCAGCGGATCTGCAGGATTCGAGCTCTGAAGACGAACATCGCCTCGAGAAAGAGATCCTTGCAGGGCAGCACTTATCGTGGCGTAATTGAAGCCATCCTTGGGGTCTGCTGTCGCGTAGTTGCGATTGTCTCCGGAAAAGCCATTTTCAACAAGATATTCCACGTGTGGCCAGTCATCGCTGAGCTCATGCGCAAGTCTTTGGCGCGCAGATGGCGTGAGCACATCGTCGGAGAACCTCTCGAAGGCCACAAAAGCAGGTCCGTTGGTCAGCGGGCCGGTTTGGTTGTTCAGATAGTCGCTGACAGCTGCGGCAGCATATACGGGCGAATTGATCATGGCTGAGGATGTTTCCACGTTCACGCGGTGGGCTACGCCTACGTAAGTCTTGTCGTGCAGGTTCTTGCCCACACCCGGCACGTGTTGCACGATCGGAATGTTGTGCTTTCGCAACTCCTGCTCTGGTCCAATGCCTGAGAGCCTGGCAGATGGTCAGTGAACCGAAGCCTTAAGATAGAAGCTGTCTGCTCTCACATGAGGAGCTGAGGAGAGTTGAACGCTCCTGCTGATAGAATGATCTCCTTGCGAGCTGACAGATGATAGCTCCGGCCTTCCGTCACAACGACGACAGCAGTTGCCCTCTTTCGCGAATCAAACAATATCCGCTGTGCAAGTGCGCGCGTATAGGCTTTGATCGAGGTTCTATCTGCGGCAGCCTCCCAGAAGCTGGTTTGAGAAGAGCTGCGATGTGCAGTCACTGGATCAATGGTACCCGGCACCCAACCTGAGCCTTGCAGGGCGCCCGAGCTGAACCCAGCTTCAGACCTGGGCAGACCGATACCTTCGAACGCCAACGCTGCCCACGAGCCGAGCGGCACCGCCCAATTTGGCCAAGATATCTGCAACGGTCCAGGACGATCGGTGGCATATGCCTCGACATCGTATTGCACTGTGCCATTCGTCGGCCAACGCTTTCGAGTGTCCGGAGCCGTGAGATTGGAGCTCTGTTGGAAGAACGGAAGCAGGTTGTGGTACTCATATGTGGCGTCTCCCACCCTGGCGGCCCATTCGTTGTAGCTGCCTTTTGTGCCCCTAACAAAACGGCAGGTGTCAGCAAGTATATCACAAGTTCGGGCATGGCTTCCGCCAATCACCTCATGAACGCGCCATGCGCTCTCGCACTACTCCCTCCCATCGTCTTGCCGCGTGCATAGTAGAGTCGACGATCGCTAAGGCCCTGTGGGTTGTATCAACACACGCCTCCAACAAGCCCGGGGATCAGAATCTTGCTCACAGCTTGTGGCTCCGTCACGTAGTCCCAATCGATCAATGGCGCTACATCATCCGGATCCCAACCAATGTGCTGATGTGGAGTTAGTGCTGGAATGACGCTGCCGTTTCCATTGTCAAGCTGATAGAAACTGCCAGCTTCAACAACAGCGACCGATGCCGACGAGCCTGTCGCGAGCTTCCATGCAACAGCTAGGCCGGCAGTACCACCTCCAATGACGCTTCAAATGATGTATCAGCATACTATCGGGATTCCAGGCCAAAGGTGTGAAGTACACATAATCGTATGTCGCATTAACAAACGGCACGCCGAAGGAGTTACCTGAAAAGTGACTATGCTGGGCAGTCTTTCCGGTATACTGTCTCCGCCGGGGCGAGGCCTTTCCGCTGTTCTCGAACCGGATGACAGCTATTGCCGCGAGAGTGACCAGGACAGTAATGAGTAACTGATACGCCATGAATCAACGACTGCTGAAATGCCGGTTCAGACAATTTTGCTCCAGGAGAGCGCATTTACATCTTTGCGATGCCAGAGGTCCTCGGAAGCGCCATTGACGTTGTTATGCAACCTCCGTCTTTGGCATCGTTTTCGTCAGCGCTGTTGTGCGGCCACACTATCTACGACCACAGCTTAAGAGTGGCTTCGATACAAAGTAGTGCACACTTCCGAGCAAGTCCGTATCGTAATCACTCCTTGGCATGATACGACCTGAAGGCAGAAGTGCGTACCAATGCATTGACCAAATCGGGCAATTCTACACTGCAAGATGGTATGGCACTTGGCGAAGACCTATCATTGTTAACAAGAAAGGCAAGAGCAAGATAATATCGCGTGTGGTATTCTGCTCAGACTCCTGGTGCAGTTTCAGCTATTCCCAAGATCATGAACGCAAGAGTCATCGTGGTAGGAGCAGGCTGGTATGGGTGCCACATAGCCATTGAATTGGCAAGAACCGGGTACGGAGTCACACTTATTGAGAGAGAATCTCGCATACTCTCCCGCTGCTCAGGGACTTTTGGCATTCGATTACATCGCGGGCCGCATTATCCACGATCACCAGCAACTCGCCGGGAGTGCCGGCGGACTTTTCAGCGTTTCCTCGATGAGTACCCGGAGCTTGTTGTCTGGCACGCGGAGTCGATATATGCGTATGGCCTGGAGGACGCCAAAGGTCAGCAATCGAAAGTGTCGTTGGAAGACTTCGAACAAGTTTGCTTAGAGACACCCGAAGCTCGGCAGCTGAATCCCAATCAAATGGCGAGGTTTCGCGATATTGCGACAGCATATGAGCTCAGCGAGCCCAGCATCGCCATCGGAGAAAAGCTGCGATCAACTCTGAGCGCGAAGCTGGCTCAGTTCAGTGTTGAGCTCATTACCAATGCAGACATACAACGCATAGACGAACGAAAGGGACACGCGCTTGTGACGTGGCAGTGTCCAGACTGCAACATTTTGATGACGAGAAGCGCGGACTTTGCTATCGATGCCACAGGCTATCAGGCGTTCCCTGAACACGAGACAATCAAGCGCACTCTGGGACTGAGCATCGTCTACCAAGCATGCGTTGCGTTCGAATCCAGGGACAAGTCACCCGGCAGTCGCCCTATGTCATTCATTGTGATGGATGGTTGGTACCCGTGTCTGATGCCTCACATCGGAGATAACAAGGATGGCGAGGATGAAATACCCAATCGCTATATCCTCACACATGGTTGTTGCACGATATTGGGCTCATATGAAAGTCCGCAGAAGGCGCAGGCGGACGTGGAGAACGTCGAGTCGACCTCGGCCATAAACGAGCTGAAGGCAGCTGCTGAAGCGGAAATGTGTAGACTTTGGCCAGACTTTGCACACCGCTTCGTCTATGAGGGCTGGAAAGGACAGGTCTTAGCCAAACCTCGCGTGGAAACCGACTTTCGTAGTTCATTGACCTTTGCAAAGGGACGTGTGGTACATGTTGTACCCGGCAAGATTAGCAACGTTTTCAATGCAGCGGATGAGACTTTGCAGCTGCTGGAATTCGCAACACAAGGACATGGGCATGTTGTCAGTCTCGATGCAGGTATCGCAGTGGTCAACTCGAGCTCGCTGATTACGGAGAAGGCCGAGCTGCAGAAGCCGTCTGACAAGATGAGTGCTAGAGCGACGTATAACCTGCAGACTCTTCATGAAATGCCGTAGGCTACGCGGTAAAGAACTCGATTAGCGTAGATGCTGTCAGAGCTAGGGATTCCATCACTGCATCGCACAAAGGAGGGATCAGCATAGCATAGATAGAGCGCATGCTCTCGACTACTTCCGACAGGACATGCTCGGATCGAGGCCACGTTACGTATGACCACTACTCGGACAGATCGAAATGCAGATCTCTTACAAGTGGTTACGACACATCGGAAGAAGCTCTGCGGGTGGCTGCAAGAACCACGGGGAGCTACCAACTATGCTCTTCACACTTGCATATGCCGCCCCACCTGCATTTGCTGATTCCGGAGACCAAGTACAAAACGTTTCAATAAGATCGAGAAATACCTCTCCTGTCTAATAACTTCGTCATATTCCAGCTTCCATACATCAGCCGAATTCAACACACCCATGTCCAGCCAACAACCCAAGACCCACAGTCTGCCTTCTTCATGGAGCTCACACGTCAACAAAGGAAGTTACAAGATCGTCGAAAGAATCACAACACCACCTTGCACAGAGCTAGTCAAAATGACCCGTAGATTGAAGGCTCTCGATCCCACCACGTCGTACATCTTCGACAATGGCGCCGGAACAGGCATTCTAACAACCCAACTCAAAGCCCACGACCCGAAGCTCAAAATCTTCGCCACAGATATCAGTCCTGGCATGATTCAATCCCTGCAAACCACCGCCTCAGAGCACAACTGGTCCGACATCGACACAGCTGTAGCAGATAGCCAAGACCTGACTTCTGTATCTCTGACCTCGACAACAAAAAAAGAAGAAAGCACACAAGGACTGCCGGGAACAATAAGCCTTGCAAATTCCGCCTTCACCCACACTTTCTCAACTTTCATGATTGGAAGCGTGGAACAGCCTCATCTCGCCATAGCAGAAATGTATCGCGTCACAGCACCCAACGGTATCCTCGCCCTCGGTGCGTGGGCAGGAGCAACCTGGGGCGCAATTTGGCAAAAAGCGGTGCGTCTTGCACTCGGTGATGATAATTACGTTGCTCCGCGGATCGTACACAAGGATTGGAGCGATATTGATGATGTGATCCGGGGTGTCGAAGCAGCGGGTTGGAAAGTGCAGGAATCGAAGATCGAAAAGGCGCCTTGGGGATGGAAGAATGCGGAAGGGGTCGATGAGTACATTTTCGAGGGTGGGAATCCGATTGTGAATCTTTTGATGGAGGGGTTCGAGGGCGAAAAGTTGATGGCTTGTCGAGATAGCTTTATGCGTGTGATGAAGGAGGAGTATGATGAGGGCAGAGACCTGTGCGAGACGGCGATTTTGTTGACTGCGATCAAGAAGTGAGGTCTTGAAAAACGCCGATAGGATCTTTCAATGGCTGGATAAATGATTTTGCGACGAATGAAGGAAAACACTGGGAAGTTGCTTTGAGCCGGCATCAACCGGCATAAATTCGTCCAGCACCTTCATGTCCTTCTGCGATACGATTACTGCCAGTTGATCTGACCTCCCCAACCAGAAGCAACTTCTCTCACCAAAGCCTCCCGGACCAGCTTCACGACTTCCTCTTCCCTGCCTTCGATACCACCTTGTACAATCCCTTGCCTCCAATCCCAAGCGCGCGTGATCTTCTCACCTTTCTTTGGGTCGAGGGCAACGCTCTCAGCCAGTAGCTCCCAGCTGGAACCGACACTCTTGCTCAAATCTTCCTTGCCGTTTCGCTTTGCTTTGCCCTTCTTTCCAAATGGTCCCGTTCCAGTGTTCACCTCATCTCGATACGCTCCCAAGCTGGCCGACAATAATGATTCTGAGTTCTCTCGTATACGTCCCGGTGCAGCCACGAAATCCTCAAGAATCGCAAGCAGCGAGAAGATTTGCTGTTGCGCGAAGATGCGTTTGTCCTGGCCCAAGAAGGGTAATGCCTCGCCAAACAATGCAAGAAGTCCTTCGACAGGGATCACTGTCTCCGCCTCCGGGTCGAAAAGTCCTCCTGGTATGCAGTCGGCTGCACTTCTAAGGACAGCGAAGAGTGAAGCAGCGGCTTGGCGTCGGCGCTCGAGACTGTGCAATGGTC
Organism: Cercospora cf. flagellaris; assembly: GCA_005356885.1. NCBI lineage: Eukaryota > Fungi > Ascomycota > Dothideomycetes > Mycosphaerellales > Mycosphaerellaceae > Cercospora > Cercospora cf. flagellaris. Next base: position 1,877,046 of record RJLU01000002.1, read on the forward strand.
GGTCCGAGGCGGCAAGGATGTCTTGGTCACGCAGGTCGTAGAACTTGCGAAGAGTGGCGTACCCACTGAGATGGGAGGCCAATAGTTCTGCAGCTTCCATGTCGGAATGCCCTAGGTCTGTTAGGGCAGTGCGGTTCTTGCTGAGCAGAGAGCTCAACTTGGCATCCATGTTCTTCGAGGTAGGCATAGCTGTAGAATGCAGCAAAGAGAGCGAAGTCAGTAGTGAAATTGTGTCCTTGAGCTTGTCCTTCGCGTGCGCTCGTGCATAATAGATCAATGCAGGTCCGTAGGACTGTGTGTTCTCAGCCAGATTGTCTGCGTAGCGTTCGGCAATGTTTCGACGTTGTTCCGTCTGCCCAAGTTCGTCACAGACGTCAAGCACTTTGTCGACTGTGTCTTCATTGGTGAGTTGTAAGCGATCCAAAAGCTCGCCAATTCTGGTGTTAGCGGTCGAAATTGAATCGAGGCGATTGAGAAGTGAAACTGCAAGTTCCCAGCCTTCCTTCTCGCCAACCTATCCACAAATCAGTATACGCATGCCTGGATTGTAAGAAACGACTCACCTTGCTCTTGCCAGAAAGCAAGTCAGCGTACTCGGCAAGCAGGCCATCTCTGTCTATTTCGTCCTTGCCTTTATCAGGGGCTCCGTACGATAACACAAGTAGGTCTTCCTTAGAGAGCCCTCCTTGACCCAACGCGCCACCTCTACTGCTGGGACGAGCAAGAGGAAGCCAGCCACCCAGAGCAGCAATCTCCGCCACCGCTACAGCAACAGGCATGCTGAAAATTCGCAGCATTTTGATAACACTGTCGACTTGCTCCTCCATAATGCAAGCCAAGCCAAGTTGTACATCGTCAGTGGTGTCTGGCTGGAAGACTGCATCCGGCACCTGTCGTCCATGATCGTCTTCGACCACCTGATCTTGCACTCTCAGATATGCATCTGCTAGTCTCCTACGGTAGGCCGCCAATGGTGCGACATCTACCTCACGTGCCCGATGTTGTGCTCGCTTGATTTGGTTCTGGTTCACACTTGCGTCCAAGTCGGACTCATCTGAGCCATCCCACCAGATGGTCAAGTACAGCGCTCCCTCGAGCCATTCTTGTGCTGTCATCAGAATCTGATCCGGCTGACCCAGGACGAGACCATAGAGCAACCTGAGGTTCTCGTAGATGGTCCAAGGCACCTTGCTAGACGCTTTGCGACTCGCGGTGGACATGTTCAAGCTAGACGCCAGACTTCGTTGAAACAGATTCTGCCCATTCAAAGAGTCGCCCAGATCCTCGCCTTCGGCAAACTCTTCAAGATCGTCCAGGGAAGACCTTACACGCTGTCTGAAGACAGCCCATTCCATGCTCTTCACATCCCAATTGTTGTACCTCGAGCCAGGGCACTCGTCCAGTACACGGATACAATCCTCCATGACAGCGACAATGTTGTCCAGCTGTCTCCCATGATACCCAGGCTCGCTCGATCCATCATCGAGTGCGCTATCCGCGTGCTCCCAACCCGCATCCTTCAACAGTCTGATAACACGACCAGTGTGCCCGCGTAGGAGATTGGCAAAGACCACGTCCCAGAATGATTCGTGGGCAGACGGAGAGGGCTCGTTGAGGTGGATCGCATCGTAGTCGTCTGGGAATGGCCGATGCCACGTCTCGAGCCAATCTAGGAGCGCTCGTGGAACCGAAGTGTTATGCGAAGGCGGCGGCAGCGAGCCGTTTCGTAATCGTCCAGGTTGCTGCTTTGGACTGTTTGTGTGAGGATGATGCAATTGCAAGAGTAGACTGGCAAGATAGTTGGCTTTAGTGAAGCCCTCCTTCGACTGAGGACCAATGGCTCCCGTCTTGGTCTTGACGTCGCTGTGCTGTTTCCACGTCTTTGACAATTCTGCCGCTGCCTCTACCAGCGCAACATCTCCCTCCACGTCTCTGCGCCGGGCTTTGACATCCAGACCTGACACGATGCGCTCACTCTGAAGAATCAATACCTCCGGTTCATTCAGCTGAGCGGGTCTGCTGTTATTCGTCCTGTTGCGCGCGACTTCCGCAATGCCGCTATTCTCGCGCACCGCTCCATAGGCATCGCGCTTGAGACCTCGCGGCGGTGTCGGTGCTGCTGGTCTCTCGCCTCTGCCCGACCACGCGGACTGGTGGAAGTTGTACTCATCATCATCCTCGCCCATGGCATCTTCATCGCTGTATTCGTCGTCGTTATCAGGCACGGCAAAATCGGGCTTTTTGCGCGCATATCTATTGGGGCTCTTGGTCGGGTTGTAGGAGCTCCTTCCAAACCGCGAGCTTCGTGGTGGCTCGCCAGCGGGAGTGGTGGATTTCCCAGTGTTCTCGAGCCATGTCGGAGGCGGTCCGGCCGGAGTCGTTGACTGATAAGTGCGAACTGACCGTCCTGGCGTACTAGGCGGTCCAAAGCCCGACATACTGGCCAGCGGTTGTGGTTGTTGTGGTTGGAGTGATGTGTTGATCGTCCGCCAGCGAAACGCGGAAGAAAGTCGCGAGCACAAGCGCGTCGGCTGGCGCCAACACTTCGCCAATGCCGACCTCCTCCCTTTCACCTTTCACTTGCCATCAACAAACAAGGCTAGGTCTCCTCGATCAATTCGATGATGACGAGAGCAGTGTCACTTGGTCTGACTGCTCATGCTGTCAACTCAAGCGCGCACAAAACTGCCGACCCGCCATTGGCAGACAACGAGCTGAAAGAGGATCGAGTTCAAAGCCAATCCCCATTTTGCCCGCTTGCCAGGTCGGTTTATGTTTACAATGCTCAAGTACTGATTCTCTAGCATTACACGATGATGGTCTGGATCACGCAAGGTACTCCAGATCTTGATCCGGCGCTCCAAATGCTGCCCAAAGGCACAATTATCTCGTGGAAGCGATTGAAGAACTCGCGACTTTGCAATCGACGACATTCCGCGGTGCTCTCTTCGAGCCATCACACCACAAGGCAACCAAGAATCATTCTGCTCGACGAGTGAAGCTTCGCGTCAACCTCGAGCTGCCTAGTCGGTATGTTGTCTCTTGTCTTGGCATGCACACATGCGTGCACGTATGCTAGACCCGCGCTTGATTGCAACGATACTCAGCTTGCTCTTGATCTTAGGTCGGCGTAGTCATATCAGAATGGACTAACAAGACTCCAAATAACATGACCAAACTCAAGAACTGTGAAGTCGCGCGCACTCCATACAAGCCACATTTGCTATTTCAATCTCAATGCAAGCATATTCCTCAATCCTCGTTCCTTGATGAACTTCTTCGCCCGAGGTGCTCTCACGACTCCGATCTCCACACACTCTTCTCATCTCTCTCACGACTCATCACATTCCATACCCATCAATCTGGTCACCTCCCGCTCTAACACCCACTCCTCTCCATCCCGCCCATCCCACGCAACCGCTTTAAACAACAGCCGCGCTTGTTTACCCGCCCGCGCTTCCCACCAAATCCCCATGCGCGCGCATGGATAAAACTGCAAGCACCGCACTCGGAACCAGAGGAGATAAGCAAGTTCCGCACCTGCATCGCTCTCGACGCTGCGAAACACTCAATACATCCTAGTTCGCGAAGGATTTTACTTGCAGAAATTTGTCAATCATCTGGACGAGAAGGTGCAATGCTAGACGATGTATCGCAAAGGAGCCGACATCTGCAGGATGCCGCACCGCTTTTCATTTTCCAGTGTGAAGAGGGAATTTTCCTTTCTTCCGGTGATGATTGCTGTCGTCGTGTGATGCGGAAATTGAGGTGCGGGGACACGACATCAGGTACAGTACGCAGCAAGCAAACAATCATCTTATGCGATGCCGTGTCCTGGCAGGTGTAGTCGATGTGATCAGCGTACATATCGGTGAGGAGAGATATGATGGTCGCGAGCGGCAGTTAAAATCGGAGCCGAATAGTGTGAGACGCAGGTCGTGACATCGTGTCGAAGAGCAGACGAAGAAACATCGTTGCGAATAGTATGCTGCGCACGTGTGTTTTTATTGTCCTCACATGAAGACTCATCATTATTAGGGAATGTCTATCTAAGCGTCGTCACTCCTCTCCCGTTCATACGTGCGCAAGATCAAGAGTTCAACATCCCTCGTGGGCTCTTCCCCACGATTTTGCAAGATGCCTCTCTGCGTCGCATTGTCTATCGTTACAGAGGCCCTTCACTGGGTCACACTTGAATACAGAAAAGCCGAAAATACTAAACTACCGTGTCGTGAATGCAGTTCAAACAATGTTCTTCCAATGCAGTACGCTGATGTCGCTCGCTGATGTTCCAAAGCACAATTTCATAAGTGTCGCTACCCTTGCGGGTTGTGGTGAGACCTCTATTCCCACATTTCCCCTTGATGCTTGTGTCCCCCTCTTTCAAAATGCCGATGTAAAAGTTGCGACCGAAAATCGTGGCAGGTGTTGCTTATTGGAATACCGACAGATAATCAGTACCCCGCAGGTAGCACGCCCGATGCTACTTTTGCCAGCTCGTAGAAGGATTTGATGCCGCGGAAATGTAATGGGTGTAGGTGAAGCAGTCCGCTACAGCCAAGACTCGTTGGCTCGTCTTGACGTGCGTATTGAAGATGATGATCTCGATCGTAGGCTGCAAGTGGCAATTGCACTGTGAGGTCGGCCTGGACAAATGGCAAGACGGCAATGCAGTTGCAGGAGGCAGCTTAGGATGAAGAGCATACGCAATGCGCAATGAAGTCGATGTGGGCTGTTATCGGAGCAAAGTCCAGCGCTTTGCATAAGCCTCTGCCACATGCTCAGTAGCGTGCGTTAAGGTTTGAGACCGACATTCGATGTGCGGTAGTCGCATGCTGCTGCTGATCATTTGACGAGCGACGGCGCAACTGGTCCACACTAGCGGCGTGTTGGGGTTGTGGGTGACGAAGCTGTGGATAGCCTTGCTGGTATGAGGTGGCGGAGGCGGCTTCGTTCGCGACCTGCTTGGTGTGCTGACTAGGAGTAGAGCGGCCGGAAGCTTCGACTCCTCCGCTGAAGCTGTACAGACTGGCTGGAGCCCCTTGTGAGGTCGACGGGCGCCGCGAATCGTCCGCGTCGCTCGAAGTCGACAGGGAGTTCACTGAGTTTCCAGTGCTGTATCGAACATTGGCGGGTGGCAGCATCTATGCACTGCCACTTCCAGAACTTGCAGTAGGGCCGGAGAAACTCTCTGAAATGGCACGCCCATTTGTTGGAGATGGTTCAGGGCTAGTTGATGGAGCACTGAATTGATACCCGAGGATCGGTGCTGTGTTTTGGGCAGAGTCTGCAACGGTTGACGACATGCCGGGAAGACCGTGCAACGCCGAGGTGGAAACACCACTGACAGAAGTGTTGCGAGACGCCCCAGGGCTTGCCATCGACCATGACATACTATTGCGACTGTAAATGCCTCCGACATGAGCTCGGCGCGGCGGCTCTGTGAAGGATGTCAACGGTCGTATCTGAGGCACTTCTGTTGATGAATATGTAGCCTGCTGTGGTGCGTAGGGGACGGGGAGTCGTCGCTCCTGTACGGTCTGTGTTGGCAGTGAGGAATGCAATGAGCTCATGTTCAATGGAGTTTCGGCCGTGACACTTGGTAGCCGAGCCATCGGAGTATTGGCTGGGTAGCCTGGCGCAGTATGCAGATTGCCAAAACTGTATGCTGCCGCAGGTTCGTAGTAGATATTGGCACTGACTGAAGGGGCTGACAGTGAGCCTGTTGTATACGGACGAAATTTCTCTGCGCTGTAGCTGCTCGCAATTGACTCGTGTCTAGGAAGTGCGGACGAAGCGTAGGTGTAGTCCTCTACAGGTGATGTATTGTAGGAGTCGTAGTCAGGGTACGCAGTGCGTGTATGTAGTATTGGCAGAGAAGGGCGCTGAAGGCCAACCTGTGTTGTGTTGCTACCATTATAGAGGTTCGAAGTCGCTTCAACGGGATAGGAAGTCGTCGTTGGGGTCACATTCGGGATACTGGTGCTACTGGCCGGAATGACCTCAAATTGAGGCAATGGCACTTCTCTGCTGCCCACCTGTGAAATGTCAGCTTGCATGAAGTCACACCGTCACTCTATGAGCACCTTACTCTGTTGAACGTGCAGGAAGCCTTGTCAGCCTGGGCTGATCGACAAGCTGAGCAGCCAGTACCATCGCCAGGATCACCGGTGCATTTGATCTTGCGTCGGCGGCACCTGGAACACTGCAGGATTGTCAACTTGACGAGCTTCACATGTGAGCGTAGTCACTCACTGCGACTTGAATTCGCCTTCGCGAATTGCCAGGAAGCGCGCTCTCCGGACCATGCTCGTTTATCAACGTACCCGCGCTTGAGCGGCCGAGATAATCAGAACGTAGCTCGTGCTGCGGTTCGTAATAGCCATGATCGTAAGCGCCAGGTCGCCCATAGTGGCCGGGAGTGACCGGAGCTCTGTAAGGGGGACGGCCAAGAGAGTCGAATTCTCCTGCGTAGTAGGACTGCGTCATCATCATCTTGTGCGCGCCACTCTCAACTCCTGGCGGTCGAGCTGGTGACGAAGAGCAGAGAAGAGCACATGCGAATTCAAATCATCATCGAAACCGGTCAGGAGTGTATCGGCATCGATAGAGAGGCCAAAGGTGAATGCGAGGAGGCAGTCGGCTCTCGGACGCTGGCCGCAGCTGCAGAGGATGATGAGTTAGTCGTAGCTGCGCTGCGCAGGGATGGACAGCAAACAGCCCAGACTGTCGCAATAGGAAGTGGAGTCGGATGTTGTTTGCGTTAGACAAAGTGACATGGGAGGACGTCCAACCAAGGCCAGCGAAGGCGACAAGTCAGCAGCGTCCTTGATCAGGGACAGAGCGACTGGGCTTACAGATCGCTGTCGAAGGCGCACCGGCCATTGCTTTTGTAGCCGTGCAACTCCTCGTCATTCCTTCGTGATCGTACGGTGATGTTTTGTTACAGAGTCCACGGCTGGTTCCAGCTGCGCGGTTGCCTGCATAACCGGGCGATCGCCACCAGTGGTCTAGAAGATACCCCGGCAGCAAATGCATTTTTATTACAAGCACTACATCGGTTGAGATGTATATGTTATGGCTGAAGTTGTTGGGCGTCGAAGCAGCTTCATGTTACACGGAGTGGCGAGCGGAGAGCTGTGAGCTAGTTGACAATGCTCGACAATCTGGATCCACAACTAAGCCGACGTATACTAGAATGTCAGCCAGACTGGCTCTGAGACATCAATCTTGCAGCCTTCGGCCTGAAAGAGTTAGGCGGCGTCGTCCGTGTTGCAGCTGATGATCTGCCATCCCATGCGGAGAGCGCTGGTAACTACAGCTCGATTGAAATGGCTTCACCTGGCACGTGTGCATAGCAACTGAGGAGTGTGGTCAAACGTGTCGCTCCAGCCTTGACCATGTTGTTTGCTCATCAAACATGCCCACGCACAGCGCGCACAGCATGACAAAGCACAGGACGTGCCTCCGGTGTTCTGCGCCAGCTTACTGCTGCTGCACCCCCACACGGGCGAGATGGCGGGCGGACGATCAGTCGCGATGGGAGGAATTGACTGGCTCGTCTCTTGTGTAATAGATGTCAACTGCACGGTATGTCACAGTCTGCGGTCATCTCCGTGATGCAAGGGCCCTTGTCGTAGCCGGCTTCTCTCGATGAATGGCGCAACCAGAATGCATGAAGCCGGGAAATGTTACCTACCATCGCACGAGCAGGGTGACTTTTGTGACATGAGCGGCACCGGGATGCGCCCTCTCCCGATCCGCGGCAAGCGCAGCAGACCTTCTTTCGTCCACGGTGTAACCTGTGTGGCCAGAGCCAGACGGGGAGGCGCATTGATGTGGCGACGGCGAGCGATCCTACGCAAGATCACCGTTTCGAGGTGAATGTGAGACCATTTCCTCAATGGTCGCGAGCAACAGGCTTTCCAGGCTGCGCGCGAACTTCACAGGGGTTGGCCGTGTCGCTGTGCTCGTGTGTGGTGCGCAAGGCCGTGAGAGAACCGCCGATGAAGCTCGCTTTGCCTGTGCAGTGCCTGCTTGTGAAGAGAGATGGAACGGCGGGAGGGTACCTGCAGAAGGACGGGGGAGCAGCAGTCGGCATCGCAGCACGGGCTCATGATCAAGCCAAGAGGCGGCGCTGGACTGAACATGTTGTCGGCCAGGCTGGGCGGGGTGGCGCGTGGGCTGGAGCGGAAACAGTCACACGCGCAGGCTGTCGCGCCCGTGTTGACGTGTGCAGGACAGGCAGGCAGCATGGGTATCTGAAGTGCATCGTGAGAGCGTTACCGACGCTGAGTGATGCAGACCGGAGGTGAGGTTCTGCTGGAGGGGCCAATCGATTGTCGCCAAGACCGGCCGTGAAGACCGGGGCAGCAGCGCTCCACCACCACGGCAGCTTCTTCGCGCGGCTCGCGCGCATCACGACTTCCGCTTCAGGCTTCCACCACCACCACCACCCCACTTCTCGCCAGCCGCCAGTGCACGTCCTCAGGCGCCATGGCGGTCATCTTCGAGACGAGCGCCGGCGACATCACCGTCGACCTGTTCGTCGATGATGCGCCCACATGCTGTGAGAAGTGAGTCTGCAGAAATGCCGCATATCCTCCTCACCCGCGCTGATCAAGTTGCTAAGACACTTCTGCGCAGCTTCCTGAAACTCTGCAAAATCAAGTATTACAACTACTCACCAATCTACAATGTCCAGCCGAACTTCTCCTTCCAGAGCGGTGACCCCATCGGCCCAGAGTCAAAAGAGAGTGACGGCGGATCGGCGATATGGGCGCTTCCCGATGGCACCACGAAGCGTGCGTCCAGGCCCGAACGCGCCACCTTCAAGCCTGAATTCTCCAAAAGAAGAAAGCACAAAGAGCGGGGCACGCTGAGCATGGCTACCACGCCTTCGAAGCTGAACCCGGATGAGCGACTCGCAGGGAGTCAATTCATCATCACACTGGCGGATGGGCTGGAGGAGTTAGATGGCAAAGCAGCAGTCTTTGGCGAGGTTGTGGAGGGCTTCGATGCGCTTGAAAAGATCAATACCGCATTCCTGGACTCGACAGGAAGGCCTCTGCAGGACATCAGGATACTCCATACCGTAGTTCTCGACGATCCTTACGATGATCCCCCCGGCCTCGTCGAGCCACCGGAGAGCCCTCTGCCATCAGCTGAACAGCGAGCGACTGTGAGGATCGCGCACGATGAAGTTCTAAAGGACGACACAGATCCGGAACAGATGGAAAAGCTACGGAGAGAACGCGAGGCGCGCGCACAAGCTCTGACTCTGGAACTGATAGGAGATCTTCCCTTTGCGGATGTCACACCTCCAGAGCAAATTCTGTTCGTATGCAAGCTCAATCCAGTCACACGCGACGAAGACCTCGAGCTCATCTTCTCTCGCTTCGGCAAGATCCTGTCGTGCGAGGTCATCCGCGATAAGAAGACGGGGGACAGTTTGCAGTACGCCTTCATCGAGTTTGCGAACAAGGAAGACTGCGAGCGGGCGTACTTCAAAATGCAAGGAGTACTCATTGACGATCACCGCATTCACGTGGACTTTTCGCAGAGTGTTTCCAAGATCGCGGATGAGTGGCGAAGCAACACAAACTCCAAAACAGCCAGATCTCGTGGTGGGTTTGGCGGCATTGACAGCTTGCAGAAGCGCAAGCAATATCGTGACGGTGGGAGAGAGGGCGGCAGCGGTCGACATTACGATTATGTATTCGACAAGCACGACAAATCCAGGCGAGATGGCGACCGTGATAGCACAAGACGAAGATCTCGAAGTCGCAGTCCCAAACGACATGAGAGGCACGAAGGAAGACGGGATCGGCCTCGCGATGAACGGAGAAGGTCACGCAGTCGTGACCGATATCACGATAGGTCTAGACGATAGCCAGATATATTATCAAAAGCCTTCGTGGAATTGCATCGAATTCGTCTACCCCAAGGGCCGACATCAGATGTGCTCAGCATTCGGGAAGCATTCACCTACGCTGTTCACCAAGTTGCACGTGTCGGATGAGATGCATGTGCAGGTGAACAATGAAAGCAAGTGCGTCACCTCTGTATCAACTGCCACTTCCGGCGCAAGAACATCGAGCAACAATCTCTTTGTCCCAACCTCGACTATCTCAGCGCAGCGATAGCACCGAGTACATCCTCCTCATCATTCTCTTCCGATCAAGGGCTACCGCAAAACCCTCCATCCTCACCGAAACGAACACCAAATCCTGCACCATGTCTGAGGCCAAAGTCCTAGTCTACCATCACCAGCCACGCGGCGAGCCGATTGTCTCCAAGGGACTAGACACGATGCAACACAGCGAGCTCGATGCTGCTCTGAAGAAAGGTGCGATTGATTGTTCGAGTTAACGAGTTGTCACTGTACTAACTGCGACCGCAGAATCCGGGTCTCTCCAGCTGAGCAAGAAGGCGATTCCTTCTGGTGCTACGCACGTGGAAGTCACGCCACGCGATCTCCTTAGCAAGGTAAGATATTTCATGAACTTGCAGTCAATGTCCAGTGCTGATGGAATATAGGAACAGCAGGGGGCTCGCTCTCCAAAGCCAAACGATGACTCGAGTATTGCTTCCGTGCGCTTGCCAGCGTCTGTCTTCTTGAGTCGGTCGACCGTGGGAGGCTACGAGGAGCTGTACATCATTTCCCGAAAGCAGGAGTAGCTGCATGTTCTACATGTTTTGGACGAGGTTTGAAGTAGCAAGAGGGGCCGCGGAGCATTGAAATCACGCTTTCATTGTTGAAAAGTATGGAAATTGCCTCCCGAAACGCTATCAACCTTGTGATGCAAGACCCACCAGAAGAACCGAAAGAAGCTCATGATACTATCCCGCAATGCCCCTACGCACTCGCAAAAAACGGGTATCACCACTGTCCAACGCTCGCTGGTCGCTTTGACGCAGAATAGAAGCAACGTATGAAAAGAAACTCTTCCAATCAACCCTTTTCCTTACTCATGCACTGTCGAAGTCCCAGCTCAGCTTGAGCTGTTCTGTTTACTCCGCTGGGTCGTGATACGTGAAGACCTCGTCTCCTGCGATGCCAGGCGCACGCCAGTAGCTCACTCCAGCCTCCTCGTCGTAAGTGTCGAAGGAGTTGGCAAGTCTCTTGCCACCTCCGCCTGGCAAGTCGACGACGAAAGAAGGCATCATGAACCCGGCGATCGTGCCTCGAATGTGCTTCTCAAGATTGAGGATCGTTGAGAGTGGTGTGCGAAGATCCTCGACTCCGCGAACCATGTCTGATTGATAGACGTAGTAGGGTTGGATGTTGAGGTCGGCGAGTTTGCGAATCAATGTCGACATGGTGCGGAGGTCGTCATTGACGCCTTTGAGGAGGACGGATTGGTTGCGGACAGTAACGCCTTTCTCGAAGAGGTATCGAGCGGCGCGTTCGGTGGCCCAGGTGATTTCGCGAGGATGGTTGAAGTGGGTATGCATGGCGACCTGCTTTCCGATCGATCGACCAAGGTTGCTGATGTTGATGAACGTGTCGGTCCAGCCATCGCTGCGATCAATGATTCTCATCGGGCAGACTGCGAGTCCTTTGGTGGCGAAGCGGATGCGTTGTACGTGGGGGATCTGCAACAGGCGCTTTCCGACCAGTTGTAGTTGCTCTGGTTGTAGGTAGTAGGAGTCGCCGCCAGATACGACTACGTCTTGAACTGCCGGTGTTGACTCGATGTACTCGAACATCGCTTCCCAGCGCTTTCGAGTCGGCTTCTGAGATGCTTTGATGACGGACTCGGTGTTGTTGCCGACAGCGTAGGATCGAGTGCAGAATCGGCAATAGACAGGGCAGACTGAGGTCGCTTTACACTAGGTCAGCGGTGATGGTAGAGGAAGCTCAAGATGATTACCAAGAAATAGGACCTTGTCAGGATATCGATGGACAAGACCAGGCACAGGAGAGTCATCCGTCTCGTGTAGCGAATCGAGCTCCAGGGCCGGGTGGTCTTCCTTGATGGTCGACTGTAGTGGTATGAACTGACGGCGAATAGGATCTTCGAGTGGGTTGTGCCAGTCGGCGACGCTCAGCATGTGTGGTGTCAGGCGAACGGACATGGGCGCCGCTTTCATGCCTCCTTCCACATCTGCGAGGAAGTCATGGCGAGTCTTGATCTGTGACCAGACCGAGTTGACGCCGGCTGATTGTGGTATGCGTTCCGGCAGGACTGCTTCGAGGAATCTGAGCAGCTTGTCCTTCCTGTCGATCGTGTGGCTTGTCTGAAGTCATCATTCATCAGCACATCGCACACAATACGCCCAGGCAGCGCGGCGGTGACTTACCTGCCAGCGGTAGCTGAGGAATTCTTCTTGCGAGACGTCCTTCCACGCTTCGATGTGTTGCCAATAGGCATAGCCGTGCTTTCTCGCGAGGGGCGATTCGACCGACGGTGTTGTCTTTTTTGCGAAGATCTCGGGTGGTGGAAGGATGTGTTCGTAGCTCTTGCTGGCGACGTTGGTTTGGGTGACGATCGTTCGAGGTTGGCGAAGAAGTGTCGTCGCCGTCAACACCTTGGGCCGCGCCCTCCCCAACAGACTCATTGTCTATATTAGGTCAATTGGATATGTGTAGGTAGGTAGTTAAGAAACGAGGCTCGGTCTGTGAAGTTCGAGCTTTGACTGTTGAAAGTTGCGGCAAAACCGCGGGCTGGAAGTCACGAGCCGCAAGTGAAAGAGAAGCTTCAAACAACCAGCTGTATCACAGGCTTAGTTTGGATTCTTGCCTGAATGTGATCGCGGACCACCTCATTGTGCATGGACAACAATCGCATGTGGCGAGTGAGGAAATCGAGCAATGACCTGTCGGCGGGCCCCTAATGTACTTGGGGTTCCCATCCAGTCCCAGTAGCAGGTACGTGCAGCGGCCACAGGCTGATATCATCGACGGGTGGGTCTGCGAGCATGGAGCCCTCTCGAAGCTTTTCGATGTGGGTATGGAGGTACAAGACGCTGCATTGAGCGCATGCCATGGCTCGAACTTTCTGTTCTAGCTCTTTCTGTGTCACCAAAAGCTGAAGGCATTGGAGGGTTACGAAAGACGAGTGATCGACAAAGAAGCTGCTTGCTCGAGCACGGGCGTCTCGGAAAGAACAAGCGCTCCCATACTTACAAGACCACCACAAACGCCGGCACGCACTTGGGGCATAGCGCGTGCAATCATTGCATCTGTTCATCGTGCACTGTCGATTCAAGGCTGAAGCGTAAAGTTCAAGCAAGGCGAGGAAGGGCAAGGATAGCGCCAAATTTGCCTCTGCGGGCACCGAGCTTCCGAACGCCTTGCAGCGTCGCCCACATGTGCTAAGCATCATCTGAACTGCAGTTTACAGTACAGCCGCGGGAGTGCGTCGTGCTGGGATCGTGCTGCCAGACGACAGCCACCGGCTCTGCCCCAGATCTATTGCTCGCACTATAGGCGCAAGCTAGATGAGCGAACAGATATGCGACTCGCTTAACCCATATGCCCTCAGGCATGCTCCGCAGTTGGAACGCTGCCGCTTGTCAGGCCACAGCCTTCCATCTGCATCGGACTGCAGGTTCTGCATTAGTCACACGTTCTCGCTCGGCCTGCATGTGGTTGGAATTGACGACGGCGCGCAGTATCATGTGCCGCAGGGGCGAGTGTGAAATGTGGCTGTAAGCGAACCGCCGTCGTTGAGTGGTCCAGCGTGGATGACGTTTGCAGCGAAGTGACGGTGTACAATAGCATCACCTCACATGCGTCCATAGCTTCGCCAGGGCGCTCACGGCTAACCAGAGCTCGCCGTGCTTGGCTTGCGATGGGGCAGATCGCTACTGTTGTGGGCCAATGCAAGCCCCGGATCCGCCCAAGTTTGTCGAGGGCGGCAAGGTGTATGTGTCCTAAGCGGTACGCGAGAGCGCCTCTGTGCTGCACGTACGGATGTCCTGGCCGCTCAAGAGGAACAACCAGACGCAGGCCGCGGTTCCATTGTGAGCGCGTGCATAAAGTTCATGCGCTGGCCTTGGTGGGAGACAGCAGTAGCGGCGACTGGCGCTTGTCAGAAGAGCCTAGTCTCAGTGGCTCATCCCTTCGCTTCGCCGACCAATAGCAGCAAGCTGCCGTCGTCTTCGCAGAAGGTCTGAGGGTCAGAACACCAGAAAACAAGCATATTGCGCAGCTTCGCTATATTAATTTAGTGTGCATATAGCGCGGCTTCAAACGTCGGCCGACGCTCGCGTATAATAACGACGCTATATATATAAAATCTAAGTAATACGTTCGTTGCGTAATAGCGTAAATAGTCGATTCCGAGATTCTTAGAATTCTAGTACGATACGTCGTCGCAAAGTCGTAGAAAAACGCGTATATATAAAAAAGTCCTCGTATATAAAATACTACTCTACTCTAGATTCTCGCTCTAATTTTTTCGTTTTAATTTTATAAATTATATAAGTACCTCCTCTTTAAAGGAAAGTCTATTAGAAGTTATATAAAGAGGGGTTATAGTTACTATAGAGTACTATAGACGACGAAAAAACGATAGAATTTACTAGTAAATTTAAAGTTTTCCTAAGAAACTTATCGTTCCTCGACTCTCTAAAAAATGTTGCCTATTCTACGCCGGCAGCGTAGTATAAAATTAATCTAAGTCGGCTAAAGTACGTAGATCGGTATCGTCGAATTTTTAGCGGTAGGCTCGTCGTTTTATCGCGATATTCGGATATCGTATCGATAGACAAAGGAAGAGGAATTCGAAGCTGCGACGTATCTGCAAATTGCGACGAAGCCGCCCTTAGACTGCGCACGGCGCAGCTACCAAAGGGGTTTAGCGGTGGCCGTGCAAGTCTGACAACTGAGACTAAGAAGAGCCGCAGAGGATAGACAGCATCATGAGGTGTGCCAGCTGCAGGCAACGCGGCAAAGTTCGAAAGGCGCGACATCGGCCTTGGTGGTGGTAGCGCAGTCCGTCTGCTGCAGGCCAATTGTCAGCAACTTCCTGCTGCAGTATTTATCGACACGTCAAGCGTGAAGGATGGCGTCTGCTTCCTGATCCAGACTCTTGTGCTCCCGGCATTCAGATCGGCCGCCATGCTGAAGTGCCGTGGATACGCCAGGTCTCACTTGCGCCGAATGGAGCAGCTGAAGCGACGCCCACCGCGGCTTTCTGAGATGCATCCAGCGTGGAGTGCTGCACATTATTGCAGTGCAGTCTACCGCTGGACGACGGAACTTTCGGCCCTACCGCGCGCGCGCGTCGTAGCTCCGCCATCCCCGAGCGGACTCTGAGCAAGACGTGGCTGTGCCTTGGTGGGGTTTCCAATGGACATTCTACGCGATTCTGAAGAAAGGTTGCACTGCATGAAGTTCTGGGAGAACATCAAGCGTCAGTGTGTATGATATCGCTGAGCAGGGCAATACATCATCGCCGCCCCGCTTTGCTCTCCCCGATGAAGCTGCTGCGGAAAACCGTATCCTCGGTGCCAGCCTCAAACCCTCTCGCACTTACAAGTCCATGGATCTGGGTGGCGTGACCGAGGCTTGAAGCAAAGTTCTGAGCCCTATCGAGCAGAGTTTCGAGCTGCAATGTTTATCCGTGCGGGAGACCGGAAGACTATGCACACGGGTGTATGCTTTTCTTTTGACAGTCATGAAAGTGTATGCTCGGGCAGAAAAATCACGAACTTCCTTTGCGGTGGTGTGAGCAGTGAGCAGCGACGCTCGTGAAAGGTGTCGTCGAAAAGTGGCCTAGCGCCTTCACCGTGCTTGGCAATGGCCAGTGCAGTTCCACGTCCACTCGTATCGACGTATCGACCATTACCTATATCGTTCTCATTGATGAGCCATCGGACCAGCCCAATGCGCACTGCAAGACCTTCATCGGGCCCTGTGTGCCCCACACACATCTGCTCGAGCAGGGTGATGAGAGGATGTGATCATGCACGACTAGCGCCTCTGAGCCATGCTGTGGAACAGGTAGACGGTCCCCACAACCTCAACCAGGAATACGACTTGACAATAACCTATACACGATCTCAATAATGACCAGGAATCAATCCTGCCGAACATCCGCATCCCATGCATGAGACTGGGGTATTAGACGAGCACACATGCCCCTTAAGTAACGCCCTCGCTGCCGCTATATCCATACCCAAGACCTTTCATCATTCGTTATCCATAATTGCAAGAAATGGAACTTCTCAGTCGAAGCCTCCTGGCATCTTCTCTTTCGCCTCCGGTACTGTTGTTCCACGCTTCTCATCTTGCTCGGTGGTGATAGGCGAGACGGCGTGATCCTTGTCCAGCTCCTTCTGGACACCACGCAGACTCACTGCCTCAAGCTTTGTGGCTGTCATTATCTCCGCCCCCACCTCAGAGATGGGGCTGACGGGATCCGCGCTGCGCACCAACTCCTCCGCGCTTTCCTCTTGAGGACTCCCCACATCAATATCAGCCACGGTTCCGTCTGTACGTGCGGGCAGGCTTTGCACGGCAGCAGTGGCTGGAAACTTTTCCGGCGAAGGAGTGCGAGACAATGGGGACTGATCGACCGCGACATTGCGTCCTGGGTTCCGTGGAGGCAGCTTAGGCGGTAAACGTTTGGGAACATTGACGATGCGCGCCTTGGACAAGGTCTGCGATGTGACAGGCTGCACGGATTGAACGGAGTGCACGACCGGTTGCTCGATGATCTGTACATCGTCATAATGATCGTCTTCGTGGTCAGAGACGTCGTGAGGAGCATCCGATGTCGCGGGTGGTGTATGAGGAGGAGTGGTGTAGCCATTCGCAGTGCTGATGTTGACAGGCGCGTCTTGTGCGTGTGGTGTTGCGAGAACTTCATGCTCTGGCACGTCTTGCATAGTCGACGTGTTCAGGTTCGAAATGCTGCCTTTGCTACTATGCTGACTGTGGCCGCCTATGCTTCTCCTGCTTGGTGACGGGGGAACGTCTACGGCGGGTTCTGTCTGTGTCGATGTGTCTGCCATTACGACAAGCGAGCGCCTCCGATCCAAACTATTCCTCAGAGAGCTCGGTGTCTTCGGTTCCGCGCTGAACGCACTCGACCGCCAGCTACTACGTCGGCTCGTTGAGCGTGCGCTCAAGTCTTGGCTTTGCCGAGTGTATATCGGATATATGGGAGATGTCGGGGCCGGGTTGAAAGAAAACTGCTCCCAAGAAGCTCTCTTGTGCGTACCAGCCTCCTTGAGAGTCATGCCTTCTTTCTCCAGTGCCAGCACGCCATACGGGTCCGGATCATCCATCTTCGGAACACCAAATGAAGTCCCATCATCGATCTCGTAGTCGCCTGGCGCCGCTTCTGTCGGTATCAAACTGTCGTCGATGTCAGTATCGCCTTGCGCAGCCTTGATGGTCTCCAGTAGTCTCCTGATTTCGTAAGGAGCATGGCGGACTTTCCCGGCGAGGATTTCAGCTACTGGAAGCTTTTGTCCGTAGAATCGTTCATTCTCGTCCATTCGTTCAATGACAATTGTGCCATCGATCTGTACTCCAGCGTAAAAGCCGCGACTTTTGAGATATGTGTAGACCGGAGCTTGGTGCTTGTGAACAGAAGTTTCCAAAGTCCCACCAGCGCCGAAAGGGCCCGCGACTGCGGAGATCTCGCCTCCTAGTGTGCACCGTACTTTGGTGAAGGCATCGAGCGCTCGTTGCGAGTTGATCACCACGACGCAGTCGTAGATGTCGACGCCCACGAGGAAGCCCAGCCCCGCGGTGTGAAGCATGATGCCAGACGGTGGGCTCCAGGTACCATCTTCTTTCCTCGCGATCAATATGCCTGAGCCACCTGCGCCGCTGATCCACAAACCCGTCCTCATGGTAGTGAAGATGGCGAGTCCTTTGGCATTGCGAATCACATGTTCGGGTATCTTTTGCAACACTTTCTGCTTCTGTTTCGGCCCATCACCCGGCTCCACTTCCTCTTCTGCGTAAAAGCCATCCTCTGCGTACCGTTAGCCTGCGGATGCCACGCATTCATGTCTCAACTCACTGCAGAAGCTCTTCAATATCCGCGCAGCCTTGTCGCACTCCTTGTCTAACGTTGTCGGCCAGAACGCCTCTGAGCCGAGTCGATTGCTCAGCCGATTGATAGGTGGTCCGAGTCTATCTAGCGCAGCGTAGGCCTTGTCGAAGGATGCTTTGGAGCCGGTTTTCACTCGCTGCCACATGGCACAGGTGCCGCTCTGCTCTTGTTGCAGCGCGCTCCTCGAGTCAGCATTCGCAGGTGCAGGTGTGGGGAGGAGGAGGGTAGAAGTAGAGGCAGTCCGAGGGCTCGGGTGTGGGTGTGCTGATCTGTGGGAAAAGCAGCTGCGCAGCACCTGTCGATCACTGAGCCAGCCGTGTTTGTGTGCTTGTCTCGAAGCTACCGAACCACGGCGCAATTGTCCAGTCCAACGTTTCCAGCAGGCAATCTTCCAGCGCAGGCAGCACAGCAGGTCGTGACCTTTGTGCTGATTGTCCGCTCACCTCATCCACCACGCAGCGCAGCGGAAGGCCGGACGCAGGCGAAGAAGGTACGTCACAGCAGTCAGTAGTAGTCGGCAGGCACGGCTGGCGCTAGTCGGGGTCTAGTGCCTGTGTCGATCCACGAGTCCTGTGCTTCACACGCCTGACACCTCGCCTCGACGAGCGCGACACCGTCTGTACGCGTCTTCTTGTACCACCGTCAGTCACATCACCTCCTCCGCGCTGACCCATGGCCACCACGTCTCCTCATCACCTCATCTAGCCGGGCAACAAAATATTAGGTCATCAGCGGCGAACGTGTCATTCGACACAGGCTATTTTTGACGCAGAGTTCGCACAGCCGCCACCCGCCGAAGACAGCGCGTCGCTCATCCGGTACCGCGATGTTGGGCAACACCTGTTTGGCAGCTCTGCACCTGCATCTGTCAAAGCCTATACCATTGTTGGCTGCTCGGACATGAGGTGGAGTCAACGTGCGCGGCCCACGCCTTAACACGCCGGGATCCTCACGAATCTTCGCGTATCCGAGTACGGCTTGCGCACTTCCAAAATGAAACGCCTTTCCTCTCCCAGCCAGCCAAAAGAGCTAAGTCCTGGCGAAGCCCACAGCCGTTGCCTAGACTCGTAAGCAGAAACGACGCTCCAAGGACCTTTTTCGTTTGCCACGCCGGTTATGGCAGACCCCCGTATCGTCCTCGTACCAGGAAACGCCTTGTCGGAGCAGACATGGTGGGCAGCGTTGCACCTCACCATCAATGCGGCCTTCCAGAATAAGAGTCATTCTGCATTTCCGCCCACATGGACACGTCTGCCATTGGACACGGATATTGCAGCGGAGAGACTGGCTGGTGAACTTGGATCTGAGGGTGCCCTTGCAGTCGCCCTTTTGGAGAACAATCCTGTCGCGTGCGCAGGAGTGGTGCCTTTCCGTGGTCCAAACTGGATTGACGACGCGAACGCCGCAAGCGGTAGTAATGAAGGTGCCAGTGCTCGAAATGTTGCCGCGGAGGAGCACGTAAGCAATGAAGATCACAAATCTTCAGTGGTCGAAGATTGGGAGCTGTGTTGCGTCTGCGTACATCCTACCCATCGCCGCACTGGTCTGAGCCCTCTAGTTATCAAGGCAATCGAGAATCTGGTCAAGCAACGAGGGGCAGTCCGTCTCAACACTGTGTACTCGACAGCAGAAACGGGCGATTATTGGCTGCGTCTCGGCTTCAAGACTGTCCCTGGAGCGGGAGGAGTCCTCGGAAAAGGATTCACTGTAGAGCCAGGCTTGCCCGGACTCCTAGCCGATATCCATTTCACCCTAGGCTGCAAAAACCTCACGCCATGAAGGGTGATAGGCTCAGTTCGCACAAAAGTTTTCTGATTCACACCAAAGCGCAGAGTAAGTAGACTGTGTTTTCTATCATCAATCTTGAACCCAATGATGACCAACGCTGGGGCCATATGACAGGTCAACCGCTTTTCAGGTTGATCATGCTTTCACGCCAGCTTTAAACAAAATCTTCTCGACTTTCTGAAAAGAGGACATTGGATCACTGCGTGCTGGGAGGGAATCTGTGTTCGACTGCTTACAAAGTGTACAGGCGTTCAGCGACACTATATCCAGATCAAAACCTTGCTGCGCTGTTTGCGCCATCGTTGCGAGCTTTCGGCCTGCGATCGTTTGACAAGCGAGGACAATGCCGTGTGCTTATGCAGTTGTACGAGTCATGCCAATACCACATATGGGATGCATGATGTCAATGCACCATATTTGCAGGGATACGACATATACACAAACCTCCGCACGACAGCTGAGCTCGCTGCACTGATGCAGAAGGGAAGAGTCTATTTGCAGTCGCGAATTATTCTGCGGCATACGCATTCTTGTCATTCGAAGCGCGGCGCGTGCACTCCTTGTCGACCATTCAATCCAGCACAATTTATGCACACGACAATACCAAGAAAGGCCATGATGAGGTTTCAACCGATTGCACTTAGCCGGCGCATCTGCATGAGCTTGTCAAGACTACACCTGTGGCGCTTTACTTTCTGTCCACTCGAGTCAAATACGCCCACAGATTGCGCTCACAGCGGCGATTGGATTCGAGTTCTTGTTCCTTGCGACTTCCACAGCTCTATATATGCCGAAGCTATTATCTATAGCATCGAATATAGGGTATCGGCAGACTCATCGCTGCTTTCGCACATGGCCAGCTATGGATCTGCTTGTCCATGATCATAGATGACAGCCGTAGCTGTTGTACTTCACTTGTGGACGTCGCTTGCCAAGGTCAGCTCAGCTTTCTCCCACGGTTTGTGCTCTGCTTTCTCGTTAAGATGAGAGGCTCATTATCTTTTCTCTCATTAATTCTTTCCTGCACGAGCTGGATCACGCATGTGAGCGCGATTGATACTCGCCAGAACGATGGATTGTCGACCTGCGTGGTACGCGTCGCACCGGAAGTACATCACATATGGAAAATGAATTGACACGTCTGCAGCAAAGATGCCACGACGTTATACTGCCAGTTTATGACTGTGCTTCAAACACGAACCTATGCTTTTGTGTTTCCAATGACCTGCAAGACATGCTCGATGTATGCGTCGCAACCAATTGCACAATCGCTCAACAGCTGGGTATTCAGATCCTTGGATAGCTTTGAAACTTGCTGACGTGCGTAGAATCGCAAGCGTTCAACGCAAGAACCTGCGACACATCACAAATAAACCGATCTGTCGCGATCAAGATCTTGTCATGGACGATGTTCGGTTTCGCGACAGCCTTATTTTTGGGGCGATTGGCCTCACGTATGACAAGCCAAGGCAGATTCCATGTCGACGACTGGATGATGTTCTCCTGCTATGCTGCTCTTGTTGGCTCAACAATATGCATTCATCTTGCCACAGCCAATGGGCTCGGTGCAGAGAGCTATCAGTTCAGCATCGATCAGCTGAATGAGTTCGCCAAGGTAAGAGAACTGTCCGGACACATACTCGTTTTGCGACTGTTGTTAATGTTCACAGCTGTTCTATGCCTTCACATTACTGGAACACTTCATTTTGTTCGGCACGAAAGTCGCTTTGGTCTTACTCTACCTCCAAATTCTTCCCCCGCCTGCTGTCAGCACCGCATATCGATCGCTGTGCTGGGCATTCATCGGTCTACTCAGCTTGACATTCGTCGCCACCGAATTGGCGACAGTATTCCAATGTACTCCGATTGCCTCGATCTGGAACTCAGTCCACGGCGGACCAGGTCAATGTCTCAATAGAGGGACCCTGCAGCGAGCGTCGAGCGCTTTAGACCTGATCTACAGCGTCGCCCTCCTCTTCCTCCCGGTCCCGCCTCTCCTCGCAGCAAAGCTATCCCAGGCCCAGAATGTCGGACTCACCTGCATCTACATCACCGGACTGGCTGTCATTACTTGTACCTTAGGCCGCACAATCGTCTCTCCGACGATACCGACGCCTACTTCTCCACCAGCCACGCTCGCATCCTCACTCATTCAACCAACAATCTGGACAATCCTCCAAATCAACCTCAGCATCATCCTCATCTGCCTCCCCCCTCTCTCCAACCTCCTCACCTATCTCCCCCTCCGCCTAAAAAGAACCAGCATTCTCCCACACAACGACAACAACTCCGCAGAAGAAATCCTCACCGAGGAAGACAGGAGACGTTCAGGCCTAACACATCAACAACAACAAATGCAAACCACAACACTAGAAATCCCGAATCAAAGTTTCGGTGCTCATAGAGCTTCACTTCGTAAAGAAGAGGAGGATAAGATCAATAATGAGTCCCCGGGGTTGCATGTAGGAGTGGGAGATTCGACTGTGACGTTTCAGCATAGTATCCCGAAGGAGACCACGAGAGACAAATTTGTGTATAAAGATGCGGAGGGGAGGATGCATGAGGTGGAGTTGATTGATCGGCCGGCTTTGGTGGTTGAGGAAGAGGAAACTGAAAGTGATGGGGTGGTGGAGGAGGAGGAGAAAGTTGGGAATGAGGGGGTGGTTATGGATGAGAAATTTAGGGACGGGGAGATGGTGTGAAGGCGCTCTTCAGGTTGGGTTTTATGACGATGATGGTGTATGATAGTTAACGATTGATGACTGTGCGAGCGAGGGGCCAGTGATTGAGCTTGGAAAAAGTGCTGGACATGGCTGTGTCGTGTTGTATAAATGCTTGTTCGCCATGTCCTTGCGTTCTTGTGAGAAATTATGACGTAAAATGTGGCACCTTTGTATTCAATTCAAGCTCTTCTGCTACTACCTCATTGAAAGGCAGTCTTGATTCATTCAATGTCGTCAAGTCATCTATCATGCAATATATTGATAGCCTCAGTAGCAGAGCTTCTACCGAGGACCAGGGGGTCGCCCTCTGCGGCCACGTACACTATTCTTCCCGTTCCTGTCAAGACACGTGGATCCGTTCTTCTGCATCATACGCCGTCTACCAACATCAGGAGGATCCGGTGGAGCAGCTCGCGTTGGAGGTGGAACTTCCTACTGATCCTCCGGCTTTCGATTCGTGCTCTCAAAACTTTCCGGTTCCAGGTACGACCACTCCGGCACTTCGCGAATCTTCTTCCACATTTCCTTCTCCAGCTTATTGGCAGCTTTGGCATATGGTGTTGTTTCGGCGTTGTAGCGTTTGCAATTCCGCACGATGAGTAGGACGTCTTTGACGAAATCTTCCACGGTCTCGTATTGGTCCTTGTCCAGCTTTTGTTCCATGCTGCTGAGGTCCATGGGTTCTTTGATGACTTCGTAGTAATCGTGAACTTCCTCGCCGTTGACAGGCTGGAGGAAAGGCCATGCTGAGCTGCTTGTTTGCAGGGCTGAGAGCAGGCCAAGTAGAAGGCTGTGTGAAGGATTCCGCCGAGGTTGGCGTGCGAGTGCGTCCATGTCGGGTGACCAGCCTGTCGCTTTGATTGCATCAATGGATAGTGGATCAATCTCAGGTAAAGGCTGGCCAGGTTTGATGTTCCTCCAAGCCTTGGGCGGTTGGTGAACCTCATAGCTCTTGGATACTGCTCGGATCTTTGCGTGAACGGCAGCTTTCTGTTTCAGCAACATTCGCCCTGATTCGAGATAGCGAATTTTGGGCAGCATGGAACACTGCATTATGGTACCTCCCTCGTAATCCTTGATGTATCCCATCCATTTGGGCTTGTCCAATGTGATCTCTTTTGTAAATCCTTGTTTCTTGAAGTAGCCAATCGCATAGTTGTCGGCGTAGGTCAGGAAATGCATGACATCGCTCGTGGCCTTGACGTAGTCTTTGAGATGGCTCATGAGATGTGCGCCGTATCCTTTCACCTGCTGATCAGAGCTGATGGCGCAGAAAACAATCTCGGCGAACTGCCTGCCCTTGAAGGGCCGATATGTGATGCCGCCCACCACTTCTCCAGGAAGGCCGCTGGCCTCTGCGAATGAGCCAGCTGGAGGGCGCTTCACGATCGCTATGCTCAGGTGGGTTCGGTCGTAGACGAGTCGTGCAATGTAGTCTTTGGGCATTTTTGGGAGCTGCTTCTGGAAGATGCATTTGAGGCCGGTGAGGATGATGTGCGACGAGGGCTTGCCGTCGTTGTTGACGACATAGAAGGAGATGTCGCCATTGCGCTCCTCGACGACTGCGGGCTTCTCGGGGTATGCGGCGTGGTTGATCGTGAAGGTTGCGTTGTCCTCGTCCTCGTCGTGCTCCTCTTCGTGCGACGCCGGCGGAGGCGACACAGACGGCTTGATGCGCTTAGCATCATGACCGTTGATCCCCTCCTCAGCCTTGCGCTTCTCCTCCTTCACGCTGGCCATGCTCATTATCTTATGCGGCTATCAGTACTGTGTCCTCGGAGTGTCGCAAGTGCTGGCGCGTCGAGCTGCAATCGGCGGAGAAGTGGCCGATCCCTGCCGCCAGTCATGTGAAAGCAGCTGGCACGCCTTCACCTCTGCACTCAACCAGTTCAGTTCACTCAAATCAGGCATCACGCACTGACTCACATGCACGCGGATGCGATGTGAGATTGTGAACAGGACAAATTGATCTCTGCGAGTGCTACACCCTTTGGACGTCTCGGTGGAAGGGCAATCATGAGCGGATCAGGCAGCGCCTTTACTGATACAGGTTTCAACTGTTGATTGCTACCATTCTATGCTCATGTTCCTCCTCAGCACTGTACAGAACCAGACCCCGAGCGCCAAAGCTTGTCCCTGCTATGCTCAAAATACACTGATAAAGTTGTTAATCCTGTCCTTCTGGTTTTGCGCAATGCACTCCGAAATCCATGTGATATTCCGGATTTCCTGTCAAGACTGTCAGTAGGTTCTTCACTAACGTGATGTCTTTCTGAAGATGAACTCACCTGTTCTCTCAGCTTGACCCAAGCATACACGACTGCATGCGTGAATTGGTACGTAAAGGCCAACTTCGCAATCTCCATCTCCTTTTGGTAGAATAGATCTTCCAGACTCTTTCCCTCATCGCCTCCGATACCGCCTGACTGGTTGCCCAGAGAGTTGCCGCCCATTCCCGTCTGATCGAGCATGGTTCGGTAGTCAGAGACGCCATCGACTGCTATCCGCACGCCCTCCACGTCGTCCGCTCTGCTCAGCATCAAAGTGCCCTCGGGATGCAATCGGCCAAAGTTGGGGTATAGCTTCTTTCTGTCCTGCTTCGAAAGTTCTGTCCCGAACGAGTTGATTGTGATGTTTATTGATCTCCTGTCCGCCTCGAATTCCAGCACTTCGCTCATCACTCCCGCTGTGGGCGTACCACTAATCCCTGGTTCCTCGTTCACAAATCTGTAGAAGTCTTCGAGGTAGTTCTTGTACAGTGTGTTTCGGATGATCTCGATGTTCAGCTCATCGAGATCCTGGTGGCTGATGCTGCCTTTGAAGTAAGGCGCCAGCGGAGTTTCGATCAAGACTGAGTTGTACAGCTCTTCGATGTTCGTGGCCACACACAACACCGGCATCGTCTCAAACCAGCCCAGAGGATGGCAGCGCTCCAGCAATTCCTTTGTATCGCGTTCGTGTAGAGTGCCGGTGATGAGAAGCGCCACGTTGTCAATCATGTAGGCATATGTCAGGTACTCCATGAACTTCGCGAGGCTCCCCGTGGCCTGGGCCTGGACGTAGCGGAACTCGGCGACGAGCTTGTCGAGCGTTTTATCGGCGAGAGCGGATGTGGATGGGTTCGGTGGGAGGGAGGCGAGGTAGTCGCCGTATGCAGGTCCGAGTTGTAGTTTGACATCTGGCGCGCTCTCAGTGTTTGTTTCGCCTGCACTACTGGCAGTCTCTTCCACGACATACCGTCGATATTCTCGCATTGTGTCAAGTTGCCGTAGTTCTGGCCGGTGAGCAGTGCGCTCCGGTAGCCACGCACGATGCCCTCGACGTAGCCGTTGGTCGCATTCTGTATAGAAGCCGCCACCGTCAGTTACAGCTCGCCGGCGGAGATGATGGATATGGCCACACTCACGTAAAACATTCCTTCAGCCATGATTGCGGTATTCGAGGTCTTTTGCGGAAGTGGTGGTGCACGAGGTTACTGATGTGTGCAGCTAAGTAGAGGTGCGAGCGTCAAAGAGCTCGGGCCTGCTGGCCGACGATCGACACAGCGTCTGTGCAGCCACTCGCGCACAAGAGACTGAACATAAGACAGAGAAACATTACATGCATATTCGAATGAGTAATTGTAGTCATAAAATCGTATTCCGTTGATGTTATAGTACACTTTGTAGCAGCAGCAGATAGTAACACAGCATATCCCGCAGGCTCAGCCCCAGTAGAGCCGCGTGAATAACGAACGCGAAGCAGATCTCAGCAAAATGGCCCCAACTCCAGCGCTCGAGCGCGAGTCGACTTTTGATGGACTTTACCGCCCAATTCGAATGGTTTTATTGAAGCACATGGTTTGTATCGGTCGAAAGCAAGTGATGCAGTAAGTTGAAGCTCGTCTCCAGCCACGCGCGATCAGTCCAGCTCCATCGCGTGAGCTGCACAGCTGTTTGGTTGACTGTAGGCTTGCAAGTTGTCAACCATGGCGGTGGTGACTTCATTCTGGTCGGCGGTGATCGGATCTGTTTCAGCTCTGATGCACCCTCCTGGGGCCGCGAGATGAAGAGCTGGCAGCATCTGGAGGCGCGCAATGAGTTGGCTTGGATCAGTGGTCACCAAACGAGCCTCGGTCAGGTCTTCAGAGAAGATGTAGTACTCGTGCTGTCCGTTGTAGGCATTCAGAGCTGCCACGAGATATCCGGGGATCGAGCTGTTCTCAAACCAGATGGAGACATCTTTGAGTTGTGGGTAATGGTTGCTGATCCATTTCGAGTACGCTCTCTGGTTGATTTGACGACTCTCGCTTGAATCCATGCGCGTCCAGCTGATACCCAAACGACGAGTGGCTTCATCGATCAGTGGCTCATTGGTCGCTTCTCTCATGGTCGACGGAAGAACCAGCTGAGCCAAATCGTCTGAACCAGCGGCACTAGGGCCCATGCGCTGTGATTTGCGGGATGTCACGCTGGGACGCTTCGAATGCGCCAGAGCGAACGGTCGACGTGCGGCGTCGAACTCCTCTTGCAACACGTTTGACATCGACTCGGCTGCTTGGACGTACCCTGGGTCCTCCGGGTAGAGTATTTGCATGCCTGGACCGTAGATTGGCTTGCCTCGTGGCTTGACTGGGCCGCCGTCATTGCCAGGAGTGACAGTCGAACCGTCTTCGAGGTGTTCTTCCTCCTCGTCGTCTTGCGAGAAGATGTCGCCGCGAGACCGCTTGCGACCTGCGATCGAGCCTGGAGTTGTGGCATTTGATTTGAATGCGTTCGCGTTCGCCAGGCCCATGGGGCTAATGCCATTGAGCATGTGGGCATTGCTATCTTGCTGCTGGACGTAGTGGCTATTGGCGAAGTACGAATTGGGTGCCGAAGGCGGCAGCACAACCGTTGGTGAGTCGGAGAAACTGTTCGACATCGTGATAGCGGGTGACAGGGCGCTACTGCAATGTTTGGTCGAGAAACACGACTGTGGGTCAGTATCAAATGAAATCAGTTGCTTATCCTGCGCCTGTAACCTGTGCACAAGGTCTGCTAGAGCCGGTGAGCCTCCTATGATGCCGGATCGTGAGGGTAGTCGCGGGAGTCGATGGTTTGAATGTGGATCGAGAAGTGAGGTGAGAAGCTCAAGCCGTTGCAGACGTGAAGTGAAGGCAGCTGATTGGCGTGATCGGGCGACGGTGAGGTGAGATAGTCGCGGATGAAGAGATGTTGAGGTCTTGAGTAGTTCGTGATGGTCGCACACCAACTGGTGGTGTTGCGTCGTGTCGCGTAGGAGATTTCGCAGTGACGGCTTGGTAGAGCGATGTTGGAAAGAGGAACTAAAAGAGCATTGAGCTGGAAACGAAGAACACATGCGACGCGGTTGGCCAATTGGGTCAGCGATCGGCCTCTCAGTCTGCAACCCCGGATTATTGCGTAACTAGCACCGCGCCTCTCGTGATAAGGAGCCTCCACGCGGCGCGGATCAGCACGGAAACATTGACGGCGTAGTCACCTGTCCACCTGCACATAGCTGCTGAACAACGTCCGCGGACAGCTGTTTATCGTATTAAGGTATGGCGAATCACGACTCAGGTACTCCCATCCCACGTGCGGCGCAAAGCAGAGCTAAAGACCTGGCAAACACACAAGCTCTCTGCCAGGGAAAGGCGGTCTCCAAGTGGGCGGCAGAGACAGAGGGCTCGAGATGATTACACCTCACATCGGGCTATCGTCGGCAGGCAGCAAAACAGGGCGGCTGGCACCCCAGCAACCAACAACGTCAACTGATCTCACCACAGAACTTCGGTCGAAGCCTGACGAATGTGCTCCACCTCTGTCGTTCCCATCACGATAGCCTGACGCTTCTTCTCAATCAACCTGGACAAAGCAGCGTGAACGGCAGAGTCCCTAGGACCGACGAATACAGATGCAGTGAAAGATGTCGACGAAGTTGTCTTACTGCCACGAAATCTGCAGAGAATCAGCGAACAGGTTCTCGACCGTGGAGCTACCTGAAGTCTGAACAATAAGAGGCATGATGAAAGGCCCTCGATTTCTGGAAGTGGTGAAAGTCAAGTTCGTATGCAACGCGAGAGACCTCGCAGTAGAAGGTGAGTTTTTTTTTTTTTTGGGAGGCCCGAAGGCAGCTCCGTCGCAGCAAGAACGGATGTATCGCAGTCAGTGCATTTTCTGGTAAAAGTATTCGATGACGGCCTTGATGATACGCGAATCTCCGTCACTCCCACTCCCACCACTCCCACCACGGACCTGGGCACTCACACCCCAGCGCGATAGCAACCACCTTCATTGCAGACCTCTACTCGCATTGATACGCATCTCTCGCCAACATGGAAGATACGCTCTTCGTTCCCGATTCCCCGAGTGAAGGTGTCAAGTCGGATGGACCACAGGTCGTACGTGCACACATCACTCTCCCACTCTGCAAATTAACAAAAAACATAAGTGACCACGAAGATCAAGTGATGACGAAATGGTCTCACGACAAAGGTTGCATCGAAGGGAATTTAAGAGAACTCACCTGGTTTTCAAATTACTACTACAACATGGTCGCAGACGAAGCAGTGCCCCGCTGCACACCAGAGGAAAAGCGTGCCTCCTTGGAGGACGGGCTTCCGAGAGCACAGCCGACCTGCTCTCAATAATTCGCCAGCAGAGCGTTCCTACAAGATGTAACTTCCCATATAAAGTACCGGTAGCAAACTCATTCCGGATCCAGCATTAGAAGACGCCTTCCACTCGGATTGGAACCGTTCTGTCATGGCCGAGATTGCATCAAGGTCAGAATAGAGTTGTCCAAGATGATCCGCGACGTCCGCCTGATCTTCTTGCGTGATGGTCACGACGACGTTCTTCCGGATGAGTTTTCCTCACCATCTGGGTGTCTATTTACTGTCAAACTATGCTTGGAGTCAAGCTACCCGAGCACAAAGCGCAAAGACAGTACGTCTCTGGCGCTGTATTGGGCTACATACTCGGGAGATCGAGACGACACAATCTTCTGCTTGTACACATGGCCCATAATCACTACCACGGCGAAACGGACGCCGAACTATGACGACGCCGTCCAAAGATGGGGCGATGCCGCGACTTCACGCATGGCGGAGTTTGCCGCATGGTGTCGATCTGTCTGCACAGCACCAGTGAAACTTGCCGCAGGAGCGTACCAGATCAAGGAGATGGTCGGAAATGCAAGGGAGGTCATTGTTGCGGCTAACGTTCCTCCATACTCGAAGGCAGAGCTTCCAGTCAACTTCACTATCCACCAGCGCGAGCATGGGTATCAACTAGAAGTCCCGCTTCCGCACGCCCAGCAAGCCGAGTCTAGTACAGGACAGTCGCCCAACGCAATGCGGGCCCTCGACTTTGCAACGAGCAATGCAAACAGTGGCATCACGATCAGTGCCAGTACCAGCATCCCGAGCATCACGGACAGTGCCAGTTCGAGCATCGCAAGCGTCGCGAGCACTGCCAGCACCGACATCACGGGCAGTGCGAGCACTGTCAACACCACGGTTCCCGATCCTGTCACACGCGAGCTGCTCTACCCATGCTCTCGCCATGGCGATTTAGGCTGTCCGAGGAGGTTTGCCTACGTGATCTTTGCCAGCAAGCACGCAGCAGATCAGCATTTGTTCCAGACTGCCGACGGTCGATTCCATTGCCCCGTGAGTGATTACTGCAACTGCGACGAAATCTTTGACACCAAGAAGGCTGCCGTGAAACACATGGAGACTCATGACGAGGTGCGCACTCCTTGTCCGTTCAAGGAGATGTGTGGCTGTACGCGTACATTCCTCAACTCGTAATCGGCAGACGCTTGCAAGGAATTGCACATCCAATTGGCAGATGGCAGCTTTTTCTGTAAATTGCGCACGTCCCTCGGATGTCAAGAGACCTTCGCCCTGAACAGAGAGCGCCTTGCGCACCATGACACTCATCCAGAGCACCGCCCACATCGATGCTCAGTGCCTGGATGTGGCAAGCGATACGGGATACCACAATCCCTCGCGAACCACATGCAAAAGAGACATGCTGGCAGACTTAACTGAATAAGAGCACCAGCGCTCGAGCCATCCTCACTACAAACATGGATGCAAGGAAGAGGGACGCGATTTGAGGTTCGCGAGCAAGACTGAGAGGACAAAGCATATACGCAAGGACCACGGCGGGTCCCAATGATGAGCAGGAGACGCCAGCGAGCAATCGGTACATCTTTAGCTTATTGTACTACTTATATTGCTGGCACGGAGATGGTGGAGGAGGTGATAGTGAGTACGTTGCTTCACGAAAGCACAAGCAGACCGTGTTGACTCAATAGCTCCACTCTGACATAGCTGTGGCGAATTAAATCTACGAGGGCATTGCTGAGCTTGATAACTATCGAAGAGCGCGAGGATTCAAAAAGTGGCTCCTCGTATCTTTCCCTTATCGCAACACATCCAGGGCATGATATCTCTGGGCACTTCTCATTTCGCCGGGATTCAGTTGCACTGGATCGTCTCCGCTTTGCTGTCGCCCACAGACTCTAATCGTCGAACCCCTCGAAGTCCTCCTCAGCCTTCGCATTCTGTGCTCTGACTTTACTGATCAAGGCCTCCAGCTCTCGCTCTTTCGCTTTATCAGCTTCGCTCATCTTCGAATGAGTCTCCGCCTTTCTTCTGACTTCTTTCCTCTCCCTCCTCTCCTCCCGCACAGCTTTGGCGCCCTTCTGCTTCGTCCAAGCTTTCTCTTTCCTCTGCTTCGCCGCAGCAAGTTTTCCTCGGAGTTGGGAGGAAAGCAAAGGCTTCTCCCCGCGAGCACGAGCTTCATTGTCTGCTTGTCGTTGTGCTTCGTGGACTTTATCGGCATATGCTACGTCGTTGAGGTCAAAATCTGTAGGCAGGTCGAGGCCATGCGCTCTATCTGTGACTGCTTCCGGGAAATGGCGTTTCAGTTCTGGCATTTTTGGCCAACGAAGGAGACCCCATGCCTTTCCAGCTTCGACCCAGTCTAGTCTTCGCACGCTGAAAATGTCTGTGGGCAAGGTCTTGCTGTATGCCTGGATCCAGCTAACGAATGCTTTTTGTGAGCGATCGTGCAGTTCTCGTTTCTGTGTCAACACTTTGCGGATCGCATCGATAGTTTCTTTGGCATCGCTATCGGACAAATTGGGTGGGTTAGGATACGGCTCGAGCGGTGTGCCCTGCAGACTGAGATATTTGACATAATCTTCTTCACCACCCTCGCTCAGAAACGTGATTGCCATGCCGCGCTTTCCGGCTCGACCAGAGCGGCCACATCGATGTATAAAGTCTTTCGGTTGCTTCGGTGGGTCGAGCTGGACCACCAGATCAATATCTGAGATGTCGATTCCTCGAGCTAGGACGTCCGTGGTAAGCAGAATGGCTGGCGACACTGAGTCGCGAAAGCGCTGCAGGTTCTTCATCCTTATTGCAGCCTTGTGGTCGCCATGTAGGGGATATACCGACATTCCAAGAAGTGGTTGCAAAATGTGATTCCAGTAATCAACACCAGCTCGAGTCGAAACGTATAATATCGCCTTTTCTGCTTTGCTTCGCTCCAGAATGTGTTTGAGATGCGGTATGCGTAGCGACTGCTTAGTCACCAGGTGATACAGCTTCAGACTCTCAGGTGTTCGCTTGTCTAGTGCACCACTCTTGCTCCGCACTTTCGCGCTGATTTTAAAAGGATATCGCATGCCGACTCGAACGAGCTCATCCACTGCTTCCGAGACAGATGCACTGAATAGCCCTGTCCGCCGCTCCTTTGGCACAATCTCGAGTATTCGCTGCAGATCTGATTGAAAGTTCGGGTCGAGTAAGCGATCTGCTTCATCCAGCACCAGGAGGTCGAACCAATGTCGCTTTATGATAACTTTTGAAGATTGCAAAACTTCCACGAGTCGCTTCGGCGTTCCAATGAGGATGTTCGCATTTAGTTGCGAAAATGTTGCAAGGTCTTCTGCTAGCTTCGTCCTGCCTCCGACAAGCAACTGCGGTACAGCATAAGGACCCGGTGGCACCTGCTCAACCTCAACATCTTCCATTTCTTCATCTTCGCTGTCCACTTCAGGTTTTGCCGCTTGCTTCAGATAGGCCGCGGAAGGTTTGTGAAAGTCCAGGAGGCCGATGAGCACGTCGTAGATTTGGCTGGCCAACTCTTTGGTAGGCGCGACGACTATTGATCGCACATAACCTCGCTTATTTGGTTCTTCGGCTTTCAATATTCGCTCCACAAGAGGAATGAGAAAACTGAGTGTCTTGCCACTTCCTGTGACTGCCTCGACGACCAGATCCTTGTTACCCATGAGGAGCGGAATCGCCATCGCTTGTACTGGAGTGGTTCGGGCAAAACCCATGCCGGTGGTGAAGTCGAGGATCCATTGCGAGAGTTCGGGTGTCAGAGCTTCGAAAGATTTGGGCTGCTTCTTTTCTGTCGCAGTATCTTGCGCCATGTTGATATAGGATCGAAATGGTCTTCAAAGCCACTTCATGGAATCTTGTGCTAGATTTTTGGCGGGCGAATCAAAGTTTACATGTGCCCGAAATGGCTTAGCGGGAAGTCCGTGTCACGTGCCAATGAACATCGGCGACGACGACAGGCTCTTCGATCTTGATCTGGGAACCTCAAAACAGATTTTGCATGCATAGACTAAAGTTTCGCAAAGGGAGTGGCCACTGGTGCAAAAAGTTCTCTCCCGCCCTTGGCACAAGTTCCAAGGCTGCCACCATGACTTGCTAACGGCGAAAAGCGTGGCAGCCACGTCCTGGCAACGATGGCCAAAAACTTTCGCTTGCTCAACGCTGGGCCGCTGACACGTTGCACAAAGTCTGTGTCTATGGGTGTGCGTAAAGATCAATGCTGTGATCATACTGCGTCTTTGCGCCAAATCGGTGTCGCTGATCTCACTACCCTTCTGCCCCCTACAGTCGCTTCGGTCGAAGAAGTACGAGTCGTACAAAACGTCTGTGGCTGCTCAACTCGGGTAGCACGGCACAAGTCAAATTGGTGCAAGGTCAGGACATTTCATGATATACAATTCTGGGGTATCATTAGAAGACGATCGCTATCGCTAAGTATGCAATGGAGATTCCACAACGCGTGCTACCGTTTCGCTCGCGAAGACAACTCAACTTGGCTGTACCAAGCTGCTCCACATAATGTGATGAGCATGCCGAGTGCGTTGAGAGCACCGACTTGAACATGAAACAGGACAATTCCCAGCAGAATAGTGAGCGCTTGCTTCACATTCCCGCACACTGTGATCGTGAGGGCACCCGTCATTTTGTTGGCCTGGAATCCAACTATGTTTAGGAAAAACGCAGTGATTGCGTTGAGGAACAGTGCAGCGCCGAAGGTACTCGAGAATTGGCCTTCGGCGTATGCTATCCGGAACTGGTCTGCTTCGCCGGTAAGATAGGCGTATACCACGCACTGGATCGCCGCCAAGGGTGACATCCGCAGGAGGACCTCGAGTGCAGAAAGCTTCAAAGATCCGGTCATGAGTCTGTTGGTAGCTACTGTCTTTATTGCCGCCTGGGAATTGTTAGTCCGGAACATGAAGCATTATCAGATTCCAACTCACCAAGACTACGCCCAAGAGTGTCATTGTAAATCCAGCAAGCGTGCAGTAGTAATCGCCAACAGTCGCAAGGGCCACGCCGGAAATAAGCGGAATCATGGTGAGATAAGTCTGACTAGAATACGTCCTGGCGTATGCAAACCGGTAAATGAGAATGGTCATGACAGGTGTCGTGGATCGCATAATCTGGTGAAATGGCACCGATACCATTGCCAGAGAAACGTTCGATATCGCAATGTTAACGGTAAACAGTAAGGAGAAGGCCACGAGGGTCAGGTTTTCCCGCGTGCCGAGTGTTGAGAGCTTGAGAAGGCCGAAGCCCAGCATGGCGAAGCATCCTATCGAAGTCGCCGTACAGTGAACGGCCGTCAAAAGCCATGGAAAACGAGCCTGTGATCATGTCAGCGTGAGAGCCCAAGTATTGGTGCGGATCCCTACGCACCGTGCCCAGCACAGACTTGTTTGACAAAGTCAAGAACAAGTTGAGAAAAAAGTACGCTGCGAGGAACAGCAGCTTGGAGCGGGCCGGCACATGATGTTCTGCAGCTACAGTCTGCTCTGACTGTGCTTCAATGTCCCGGCCCTCTTTGAGTGCAGCAATGGTTGATGTGGTGGAAGAACTCGCACTCGATTCTGTGCTCGATCGGAGGTCTCGGAACGGCTCGTGCGGTAGGTCGTATTGCTGCTTCTCCTCGTCTCCGGATCCGAGGCCGCCCATCCTGCTCTGGGGTTTGTTGTCTGGTGGTCAGAGAGAATTCGTCGTCGGGCAAGCCTGGCAGGAGAGGTGAAGTGCAGATGGGCCACGCGAGATGAGACGCGCTCCTATCTATAAGCATCTGAAGGATGGCCAGAAAGGTCAAAGTTTGGCGCTATAGGCTGACGAACAGCAGGGCTGGCGCAGCCCGTAAGCCACATTGGCGTTCTCATTTCGCGTCTCGGCAGCTGGCCCATCCTGCACGCGAACAGGAAACAGCACTGCAACATCGAGGTCCGGACACGACGACGCCCGTATCCCGGCAAAACGGCATGCCAGCCCATGAGCGAGGACTGGATTGCGCAAGCAGCAACGAGGAAGGAAAGTCAATACAGGCAGTGAGTCGCGTGTCGCGTGTCCGCACTGTCGAGGCAAGAACGTCGGCCTTCGCAGCGCAAAAAGCGCCGAGGCCACGCTGCAGTAGCGCCCAGGTCTTGCCTGATCGAATACAGCGACTCCTTTCCTGCCGCGCGACCACGGCTCGTTGGACACCGCACAATCACCGCAGCCAGACATGCCACCTCGATCCCGTCCTTCTTTGTTCTCCTGCAGCCCGCCCCTCCCCCTGGGCGCCAAACCGACGTGATGGTGCTACCCCACGTCCCACAATCCACAATGGTCCTGCAGAGCCACAGACGACGGATTGATATGCTGCTTTGTCCTTCGACTGGACATCAGCGGCGGACATAGGCGCCCACGACTACGTCCGATTGCCGACGTTCAGGCTAGACGAGAGTACTCTGGAGTCTGACGCGTAGCAGATGGTATACGCGTCTTCACTTCCCATCTAGAGGTAAGTGGCACTGCGAGTGCTACCGGACTTCACAAGAGGCATAGTCCAACGCTTTATCAGGATGGGACGCCCAGTCCCGCTGAAACCAGGTGCCATTCTACCCCTTTAGCGCCGTCCCGATGGCATTCTGGCCTCACTGTGAATCTTTGGTTCTGTTGACTCGACCTCTGATGGGATAATTATACGCATGGCCAACGACGTCATATTGGAGTCGGGCGACTCTGCCAAATGAATGCCGCATCCTGTCTCGGGGAGACCAAGGGTTTCATGATTTGAGGTATTCGGAGCAGCGGGAGACCCTCGACCTGGTGAGCCTTCCTGTACTGTCGATCGTTGAGCATGCTGCCGGACTCTGTCCTTCGTGCCATGTTAAAATGATTGCTGACACAGACATGTGATATAGTTCCAAAACAAGAATTTGCACAAACCTTGCGCTTATTAGAAACGACTTGGGCAAAAAGGTGCGTCTTGAACAGATCACGAAGGCATTCAATTCTGGTCAAGGACGAAACCTTGCTCCTCGATTGCGACTTGTTCGGGTTTTATGTTCAGAGATCTCAAGCTGTGAAGACTGACAAACAGCCGACCGCCTGCCTATGTAAGCCACTCTTCATCGTGTCGTGTCGTTCGTAATGATTGTACACCTTCGCTGACACCTACCAGCGAAATACACTATTGACCGCTCATCTCGAAGTTGCGCATGCTGAATTGATTTGGCTCCTGCGCCAACTGAGAATCCCGGGTACTCAGGTTGAGCAGCCAGCGTGCGGCTTGCTCGTCAGCTTCCGTGAATTTCTTCCCCGATGGCCCAGTGGCTGTCTTCGACTTCTTGGTGCTACGGGTAACACGAGAACTCCTTCCTCGACGTGTCGGTGGCGGAGACAGCGGGAGATCCGCATCGTCACTTTCGCTGGATGCGCTGAGGACCGCTTCGGGTTCTTCATCTGGAAGGTCGTCTGATGAGTCGTCTACATCGCTGTGTCGACGCTTCAAGGCTTGCTTGGCTTGCGTGTGAGCAGGCTCCACAGGTTTTTGCTCCGGCATGCTGCGTAGAGGTTCTGCGGCACGCCATGGCGCTGGCGGGGCATAGCGTGGCTCCATTAGCAGCGAGTCTGAGAGCGACTCCTCAGGCCCGGCATATGGTTGCTGATAGACGTCGTTATGCCTCTTGTTGATGCTGGTCCACCCTGGACTGTCTTGGTATTCGTAGCTCGTGGACTTTGGCGACAGTGCCGGAGATTCATTGCCTGGGCCGGCATAGGTACAGGAAGGCCCATGGGACCTGTGCGCGTTGGGACCAAAGGGAGAATCTGTGTGGAAGCGTATGTGGCCGCCTCGTGGCTGCGGCGCCGGCATTGGCTGGCGGAATTCTTCTGGTTGACTTCGTGGAGCAGGCTGTCCATAGTGATGGCTTGTTACAGGTACCGGCATGATCCTCTGTCCGTAATTGTCTGGGCGCCAGCCTTCGGCCTCACGGGCAGCGCAACGAACGACCTCAGGATCGATCTTGAAGCTTCCGAAGCCTGGCTCTCCTGGTCTGAGACACTCGTTGATGAACGTAGGACCGAACACTGGCGTCAGTGCCCAGCGAATGTTGTAGCAGAAGGTGAGGCAGACCGCTCGAGCACAAGCATATGGTATCCAGTACCCCTGAGCTACCAATGCGCCTCCTGTGATCGAGTGCGCGAGTTCTTTCAAGCCAGCGTTGGTAGACAGCGCCTTTGCGGGTGTGGTCTATACTCATGTCAGATTCTGCCACCCGATGAGAATGGCATCGCCTACCTTGGTATGTTGTAAGGCCTTGAAGAAGGGAGTGATTCTGACAAGACCGATCCGGTAGTCCCACATGACGACATGCTCCTTGCGATTTGGGTCGTTGGGAACGATGAAGGTATACTGGAAGACTGCCTCAAAAGTCAGCCTATTCTCCATATCCGCAGGATCTTCTGCCTTCTTTTACCTTCGAATGCATCTCGGCCAGTTTTTGTCAAGAACTCCTTCTTCTCACTCGAATATGGTATGCGTCGAGCGTAGTCCTCGATCCGACCATCTTCGCCTCGACCACTTGGATAAAGATGGAAGTTGAGGTGCTGCTGGGCAAGTTCCTGACGCTGGTGAGGAGCGAGGCACTCGAATTCTTCGCTGCATTCCGAAGCTGGGTAGTTGATTTCTCCCTGGGGTCGGTTTCGAATGAACATGGCAGCATCTTTGACGAGCTTCTGGCGTTTTGGCGACGGGGTAAGCGGTGTCTCTGGTCGAGGAGTGCCTCCTTGGGAATAGGTGCATGAGCTGTACGCTGGCGTTGGCGGAGCGGTGTTGCCGTAGTGCTCATGGTATCTGTGGCCGCCTGCTGGATTGAGCAGCGAGTCTATCGTCAACATGGTGGCGGTGGTATCGTTCTGCATGTTGGCTCCGATGAGCGACGGGAAGTCGTGATGGCCAAGGGGACCTCCTCGAGATGATGAGTCGACAGTAGGTGACCGCATGTGCGAGTAGGAGGACGACGGCATGCTCAAATGCAATGTGGCAGGATGACGAGCAGCAGACAAGAGCACCAACCTTGATGCAAAGGCTAGCGAAGCGGTGAAGAACAGGTCCCAGGGGCGAGGACGAGGCGCTTTCAATGGTAAGTGCATCAATCTGTGTCGATATGCTAGATCCCTGACGGCGAGCCTTCTGGCTGCATCGGCTGCATTGACCTACGATGATCTCAGTGACCGCGCCCCACCATGTCTGACTCCCGGCGAGAGATCAAAGCGGAATCAAGCAAGCGACTAGTGCGAGAACGAGGTCTGGCTGTAACAGTGCAGTTTGCAGTTGCGCCGAATGTAACAAGGGGCCGATCGTTAGCGCATCATCTACGCTTTCTCGAAACTAGGCAGATCAATCTGTCCGATGGCCGTGGCTTTGACAAGTTTGCGGTGAGGGACAAAGCATAGGTCTCAGATGTGCTTGCCCACTGGTCTATGCAATGCTCATGCACGTCGTCGTTTGTGCCGATGGCGGGCGCGAGAGACTCTGGACGCAACGCAACTGGTCGAGATCGTACATTGCCCAATGCTCCCGCTGGATCTCTTTCAGTCGATATGGCGACAATGCTAATTG
Source organism: Cercospora cf. flagellaris (assembly GCA_005356885.1). Classification (NCBI taxonomy): domain Eukaryota; kingdom Fungi; phylum Ascomycota; class Dothideomycetes; order Mycosphaerellales; family Mycosphaerellaceae; genus Cercospora; species Cercospora cf. flagellaris. Next base: position 1,915,803 of record RJLU01000002.1, read on the forward strand.
CGTGGCAATGAAGGCTCTTGCCCTTGTGCTTCTTTGATCAGGGGCGTTTGTTGCTTTTGATTTGAGCAAACATGATGGCCGTCGCTCGAGGCTGGTTCGCAAAGCCATATCGATTGTGCTCGAGCCTCCTTCTGGCATCAAGAAACTGCGCAATGGTCTCGGGCCAAGCTTGCGGGCGTGCTGAGTCCTCTTGGAGTGGCTGACAGCCTTCGACTGTTGTCTCATGCCCTGCGGGGCGGAGGATAGCATATTAGGACGCCACGCCTGGAGGACGTACCGAGCTCTCGGGTTCATCGATCAGGCGGTCGGGAAACGTATGTGTTCTGTTACTGTCACTTTCCGCAAGCTACATCCAATCACTGCAAGCAAAGTCGAACTCTCTCCCTTATTTCGGAGCCGGCCAGCCACTAGTATGTCAGAGAAATGACGGCGGCAGTCATCCTACGGTATTGCAGCTTCTTGCATACATGGACATACATACTCGGAAACGGAAGCTCGGTGTTTGGGCTTGCAGTAGCACTGGAACGTCGTCAATGGTGACAGCCGTCCACCAGCTGAAGCACAGAACAAGGCGTTGATTGTCAAATATTCTTTCTCCTCGAGACTACGCAATCGCTCGAATCCTCCAGTCTCTCGCCTCCAGATTGTCGCTGTGGCAGCAACGGAAGAACAAGACAAGGCTGGCACGAGGCTTCTGTTTGGTCTCTCATTTCCGCCTGCCGTGCTTCCGTATGGGCACGACGACGATGACGGCAACGAGGCCAGAGCCCGTACTACGTGCATGTCTTTTGAGACATCAGGCACGCCAGGACGCCAAGAAGCTACTATCTGAGACCGACAGCTGTCGCTATGCTGGGCTTGGGTGAGCATATGCAGTTACGACCGCCGGAGTGCTCTGCGGTGAGCGAGAACGCCAGGTCCCGGCGGAGTTGTCATGCGAGCACCCGAGTGAGGTGCCCATCTCCCACCTGCCACCCAAACCGCGACCGCTGTTCTGTGTTACATTCGACGCGCGAGCAGCAATGAACGCGGGCTCGTGCGGCAAGTGGTCATCCGTCTGCTGTGTCACCAAACCATCTATGACCCACTTCCGCTTGGCTTGCGAGGCAGAGAGCTGCGTGTGACTTCTCAAACCGGACCTTGATTCAAAGTCTGGAAAGTCGAAAAAAGTTGAAAATAAAATACTTTGTCGTATGACATTATATATACAACTCATTGAATCATCACAAGCTGTAGTCTGGTCTCTATCACTCTTGCTCTGCTCTATCATCTCACTTTTCGCTAACGCCACGCTAAAATATCAATGCAATTATTCCTGATCAGCTTTCTCATCCTTCTTTCCGCCGAGTTTGTGTGCAATGGGCTTCTTGATCGCATTCACCAGTTTGCCCAGACCACCGAAGAGCTGGCTCATACCGAACGACCAGCCCTTGATGCGTACTGACCAGATGAAGAAGTAGACCAGGAACCAGTTAGTGAAGACGAACACCAAGAAGATTCCGAAGTCTCTCCATTTCTGCGATGCTTCGATGTTGAGTGTTGAGAGGTATTGGTTGCCGGTAGAGTATGGACAGAGCATGCATCCAGAGGTGGCGTCTGGATTCAGTAGATAGCCACCAGAGGATGTCGCGAAGGCACCAGCATATTGCGAGCAGGTCTGGCCGGGAGGCGAGTCGAATACTGCGGTCTCTGATTCGGCACATTGGATTTGGGCGCCGTTGAGGGTGGCGGCGAGGACGCCTCCGATCCACCATGTGGATGGGTTGACCCTGAATTGAGAGTCAGTGGCAAGGTCGGAGACTCGGGGGATGAGAATAAGACTTACCAGTACATCCAGTACCGCCAGAAGACAGGCAGCGATGAGTAAGGACGGACCACACCGTTGAACAGCGAGAAGACGACGAAGAAGAAAGGCAGAACGTTCGAGATGACAGTGAATGAAGGTGCGAAGGCACAAATCCACTGTCCCCATGAGGCTTGGAACAGGAAAAAGAGCATGGTCTGCAAGAGTTAGCTAGAGTCAGCATCGAGCGTGGGACAAAACTCACCATTAAGAAGACGTAACCCGACACCGGAGCCTCGGTAGGCAATCCAGTAGGGAAATACCATAGAACCCAGTAGACCAAGCCGCCGATGATGGCAGGTGGAATCTCCGCGACCACTTGAGCTGTGCAGAATGCGAACCAGCCATAGATTCTAGACGGATACTCGCGAGCTTGCCAGAGTGCCATGTTCGTGAAAAACTTTGGCACAACAGCGTTAACGATTGTGGGTGGGATGACGATGATCAAAAAGCTTGTGAACATGCGATTCTGCATGTCCTGGATCGTGTTTCCGAGTTGCCAGAAAGTGAAGCCGTTGAAGATTCCGATGACGACCGAGACGAAGAGCTTGCCATAGAGGTACGAGGGATCTCGCCAGTACTGCTTGAAGGTGCGCTTCAGAAGTTCGGCACACTGGACTGCAACAGGCGCTGCGAACTCTTTCTCCTGCTCCTTACGTTTGGATTCCGGCTGGGTCTTGCTGCGCGTAAGCTTGAGACCTTCGATCTCCTCGATGACATCTTTGGCCTGCTGACTGTTGCGCCACTCCTCGTTCCAGTTGATCTTCTTGCCATTCTTGCCTTGCGCTGGACGAGCGGCGGTCTCGAGAATGAACTCAGCGACGTTCTTGTTGGGTGGGCAATCAACACCTCGCTCGCTGAAGTACTTGATGACATCCTTGCCGTTCTCGCCAACAGGTCCGAAGTAGAAAGTGTTGCCACCTGGGTTGAGCGCGAGGATCATGTCGAATTGCTGGATGAGCACGGAGGATGGCTGATGGATGGTACAGACGATCGCTTGTCCGGCATGAGCCAGTTTCTTCAAGAAGCGAACGATAGAGTAAGCGCTTTGTGAGTCAAGGCCAGAAGTTGGCTCGTCCAGGAACAGCAGAAGAGACGGTTTGGCAGCCAGTTCGACTCCAATGGTAAGACGCTTTCGCTGCTCGACGCCCAAGCTGCTGATTATCGCATCTTGCAGGTCATTCAGCTCAAGAAGATCGATGATCTTGTCCACGTAGGCGATCTTCTCTGCTCGTGGGACGCTGGCTTCTTGTCGCAAGATCGCAGAGAATTCCAGCGCTTCCCGAATGGTAGCCGTGCCATCGTGAAGATCACCTTGGAGACAGAAACCAGTGTTACGCTGAAATGCGCCATCCAGCGGTCGACCGTCAACGAACATCTCGCCGGAGACGACACCCATGGACTGTCGTTGCGCCAGGGTATTCAAAAGAGTCGTCTTGCCTGCTCCACTTGCTCCCATCAAGGCGACCATCACACCAGGCTTTGCATATCCATTGACCTTGTTGAGAAGCTTCTTCTCGCCTCCCAGATATGGAACAGTATATTCCACATCGCGCCACGTGAAGATGCTCTCCGATTTGGTGATTTGCTCGAGTGCTTCGCTTTCTTTTTCCGAGTCACCAGATTCTCCCATTCCACTCTCCTTCTTGGTGGAGCTGTCGCTGTCATCGGCATGTCCACCTTTCTCCTCGTCCGCTGGAGCGGCTTGCTTGACCTGCTTCTTTGCGCGCTTTGACTTTTTGAAGGTCAACGCGCCACCACCGCCACCGGAGAAATCGAACAACTCCGTGGCGACGAGGGTAAGGATTATGTAGAGCACTGTGAAAGCGATCACGACTCCGAAGTTGCGCCAGAGATTGGAGCGTGAGTAGTTGTATTGCGTCGCGAGGTATGCGGAGCCCTCGACTTGTTGCGCATTGACTGCCGCGCCAGCAAGAGGACAGCCCTGGAACGCAGGGTCAACACCAGGGCCTTGAGGAACGAGTTGGCTTGGAGCACATTCCATGGTTCTGCCAGCAAATTCGTTGGTGAGCACAGCTTCGAAGGAGTATGATATCGGGTTGATGTGGTAGAGCCATCCGAACCAGATATATTCTGAGAGCAGCTGTGTCTTCGGTATCACGTAGCCGGTATAGATGACAAGCAGGTTCAGTGCGATTCCGGAGAAGCGAACAGCCGTATCGATTTCCGGAGACACCGAGGCGAAGAGACGATAGAGCGCTGTAAGCATTATCGTCGTGATGTAAACGAAGAGCATGTAGATGAAGAATCTGCCCGCGTCGATGGTCAGGTTCGTCATGAAGTACATCAGAATTCCGAACACAACGACCTGGACCAGGATCACCGGCAGGTCAGCGACAACACGAGCCATGGTGACCGCGCTGGGCCGGTAGTATGCATAATCCTTGTGCCGAGCGACCACAGCGCGTCCAGAAACGGCCTTCATCAGCTCAGTGAGCTGCAGCCAACCAAGGAAGAGAATCGAGAAGAACAGGGTGCCACCGCGAGAGAAAGCGCCCTCGGTATCCTCTGGTTGTCCATAGAAAAGAGATCCAACGATGAGGCCGTTGGAAACAATGATGAAGAGTTTGGTGTAAAGTGTTGTCATGTCTCCCCACAGAAGCCAGAACTCGCGCTTCACACAGGCTTGCACCTGTCTGATGAAGCTCACCGTGTATGGGCTCTTCTTGCGCACATGCTTGGACTTGCCGGTCTGAACAGCATTTTCGAATCGCTCGGTGTCTTCGTAGTCTGTTTCCTTGAGGTAGTTCTCGTAGTCTCGCAAATCCTCCTGAGCGCGCTGGTATGCGGGCGAAGACCTGAACGCCTTTTCAAGCTCTTCGGGAGTCTTCGGAGCACGATCGGCATGACCTTCGCGGAAACGGCGCTCCACTGGATCGGTGACGGACGTGAGGAAGTCGGCAGTCGTCTGACGATCGGGACACTCGAATCCGAGGTCAATGAAGTACTGTTTGGCTTCGGAGGCAGGCCCCATGAAGATTTCGCGACCCTGATCGATCACCAGAACTTTGTCCATCAACTCATAAATTCCCTCGCCGGCTTGATAAAGTGTCACCAAGGTCGTGCGGTTTGTGACGTCGGTCATAATACGAAGGGAGCGAGCATAATCCAAGGCGGTTGAGGCATCCAAGCCTCTCGTTGAATTGTCCCAGCATGTCACTGTGCTCTTGGATGCCAGAGTCTCGGCGATGGACACTCGCTTACGTTCACCACCACTCACGCCCCGGGTATATTCGTCTCCGACGAGTGTGTACTTGGTGTGGGTGATGCCAAACATGCGCATCAGTGCGTTGGCGATCATCGGAATGTCCTCCTTCGCCTTCTTCTTTGTTTTGTTGTAAAGTGCGAAAGTGAAGGTCTGCCACACATTGAGGGATGCAAAATGGACATCGTCTTCCGGGTTGTAGTTCACCTCACCGCGATACATTTTCTTCTGCTTGTCTGCGGCTATGCCGCCATACGAGACCTCTCCTGAAACTTCGGCGTATGTCTCCCTGTTGTTGCTGATCGCTTTCAGGAAGGTTGTGCATCCAGCTCCGGGACGACCAAGAACAAGCATCATCTCACCATCGCGTACGCACCCGCTGAAGTCGTTGATCAGTGTTCGAGTCTCGCCCGTTCGTCGAGCCAGCGCTGGAACGAATCGACAGATGATGTGCCACAGATCTGGCCCAAAGGTTCCCAAGATCGCATCAGGTACGGTCCGGACAAACGTCGAAGTTGCACCGACACCCTTCACAGTCAAGTTCTTGTAGATGACGCCGACCTTCTTCTGTGGCTTGCCATCTTCTCGACGCTCGAAATGGCCATCTCGCATGAACTTCTCAAGCTCAAAGTCGTCTTCTTCTTCGTCCTCGTCCTGGTCTGGTCCAGCTTCGACATCTTCCGGGGCTTCTTGTGCGGTATGTTGGCGCGACGGCACACGATTGTCGGCTTGAGTCGATAATGTACGAAGAGAGTCCGGACGACGACTGAAGTTGGACTTTCTGCTCCGGGCGCTGGCCTTGGTGTTGACGCGCGACAATGCATTGCCATCTCTATGCGTATCCTTCGATCGGGTGCGAGACACTGCCGTCAGGTTCCTTCTAAGAGCCTCGAAGTCTTGCATAGCACCCTCGGTGGTCCAGCCGCCCACATCGGCTTCGCAATAAAGTCAGCGAAAACAATTCCATCAAGAGAGCGGATTGCTTACTTTCTCCCCAAGTGCCGTCCTGCCCTCTACTTTCTTCGACCTCCTCGGTCGGATGAAGAGGCTCGTGCATCCGCCCAGCATTTGTATGTTGGTCGCCGCGATGCCATTGATTAGCAGATTGTGATGAATTGTTGAGCTTGCGCTCATCGACACTCGAGCCCCTACAAGCAATTGAACGCAAGTTAGCAAGTGTCTCAGACGCGTCTCGGCATTTCCTATTGCATCGAGCGGCGACACTCACCACATCGTGTGCGAACGGAATCGAGCTCTGAGCAGAGCTACCCTGTCGATATCTGGGGTGTCTCTGACGATGAAGTCTCGTTCACGATCCAATCGCGAGGCCGAGACTGGGCTGTTGTTTCGCGTCCTTCAAAGGCGGTTCTCAAGCGCAAGGCGTGCAAACAGTGCCCACGCACGTCAGGCCAGTCTTGCTCTGCTCGCGCAGAAGGGTAATGAGGAGCGAAGGTCGGTTTGCGAGAGGAAAGGGAAAGTGAACGAGACAAAAAAGAAGGTTGCCCAGCAGGCCGACGGCGACTAGAGAAGCCTCCATCCCTCATAGTGAGGTTGTGGCATCGGACGTAGCGGCGTTTAGGCTTACAAAAGACTGTGAGACGAAATCGTCATGAGGCGAAAGGCAAGAAGCGAAAGTGCGGGCCGATGAGCGAATCTTCGAGCCTTCCTTCCCACGCGCTTCAACACGAACGCGGCCGCGGAGCTGAGATGCGGTGTTCACTGTTCAGCACATTGTTGATCACGACGGCATTCCTGCAACGGCATGCCGCATATACATACGTGTAATCTTCGCCATGGAAACGAAGCACAGTGTCTATTAGACAAGGATCCCTCTTCTGGCCCGATCCAATACCGACAATGCGGTGAACGAATCTGTGAGCGCGGTCTCTTTCCCCAGGTCAGATCTTTATTAATCAGCCTGCGAAAACACGACAGCAGTCCAGTTCAGGTCCATACTGCACGATAACAACTGCCCAACGCCGTCTCGGAACTCCGTTTCTGCTCGATCCTGCCTGCCATCGGAGCACTCTTAGCGCCAAATCTTAAAAACTTTATTCGCAAGCCACAGTGACGATGTGCTTTCCCACTCTGCAACACGCCTCGCGGGCTGCGATCCGTCCCCCACTGACACTTCTGCGCTCACCAAACTTCTCGACATGACTTGGCACGATATCCTCTCACCAAAGACATGACTCAAATTGGCGATTTTGTCAGCAAGATCCCTGTTCGAGCATCTATCTGCCAAGCACCACATGCATCCACATGCGCGGCCGCACAGGCCGCACCTTCTTTCTTCAGCGCGGCAGTCATCATGCAGCGCGACGCAGCTGGCTATCCCCTGTTGTGTAATGCTACGTTTCATGTGGCCATTGTTCGCCCTTCGCGAGACTTCCACAGGTCATGACTACGTGTGACATTGGCCTCCAATCCACTTGAACACAGGAGAAAGATTTCCGAGGCCCTAGCAAGAAAGATTTCTGTGGACACGCTGATGTCGTCTCCGGTCCCGAAAAGTGGGAAACCGCTGATCTTACTGCCACATCAATGCTGTTGTACTCTTTTCGTCTTGCTCCGTAAGCAAAACTACTCAGCGGCCCACATGAGTGGAGGAATGGACGAAGCATACCCCAAGCTGCTGGGAACGCCATTCGGAGTCTTGGCTGAAGCGGTCTCGCATCACTATCCGGGCAGTTGAAAACGTCTCCACGCGCGGACAAGCAGATTGATAAGCAGAGCGACTCCTCAGCTTGAGCCTTCTCCTGAAAGACCCACGTCTGTTCAACCCCGATCGTAGCTTTTAACTCCGACAACTGCCATCTTCCGGCCCGCCAAGAACTCCTAGGACACGCTCGCAAAGGCCTAAGTCCGCGGCTCTATGGGCCTACGTGACTGCGTTCCCACCGCCTCTCGACCAATATGCACAACGCGGTCGCTGAAAAGCCTCAAGCATTCTGGCCAGTACAACGAATGGCGTAACTCTAATCTTTTCTGTCGTGCTGACCTTCCTCCGCGGCTTCTGCGAGTGTTCCATAGAGTACGTCGTATTGCTCAACAGCCGTCTCAAAGGCCAAATGCCGTGTCCGAAATCACTGCAGATTATCAAAGACGCATGTTCCTCTTCCTCTTGCGCCGAAGCCCAAACCACGGCTGAGGTACACGCTGCGACATTGTGCTTTCTCGTGCGCAGTGAACTGTGTCAATCATGTCGACTGACGAGTCGTTTTCTTTATGAGGCGCGTACTGATCTCCACATTGGCCGTGGACAGCCTACCCCGTTCATCTCTTGACGCACAGGTCGCTTCGAATTACCCACTTCTCACCCTCTGTCACTTCTCGTCCCTCATGCAACAGACAGTCGTTACCGTGTCGATGGAGCAATACCATTCCGACTTCGAGATTCGCAACTACCGGAGGGGGAGCTGCTTCGCGTTTGCTCGCCGACTCGGGATAAAATACAGTCTCGCCACCTTTGCAACCAGTTGCAGTTGAGGTCAAGTACAACAGTAACGTCCAAGTCGTCTTGGCTGGTACCGGTGCATCAGAGTCTGCAGAAGGGAAAGAGATATTATTGCTCTCGTCGTCTGCAAATCGTCAGCAGGAATTCACATACTGAACTGACGTCGTGCAGTATTGACGGCTAAGAACTCACAATGCTGATCAAAAAACTGTCCTTTCGAATACCGATAAATTCGAATATTTGAATTGAGTCCAATCACTTCACCACCCCAAAGTTCATCGCCTTGCTGCTCTTCTTCCACAGCATAATTCGTCACCAATTTCTTCAACCCCGTGCCAGACCAAAGCTGCTCAGCGAAAACAGGATCATTGATTTGAAAGCGATCATTGACGCGCACGGCCTCTCCTTTCTTAGGCTTTCCCGGCGTGGTCGCCAATGGCAGGGTTGACAGAAATGAGACATAATTTTTGCAAAGAGTACTTGTCCAGAAGCGAGGAATTGTCAAAATTTGGTTTTCTAGAAGAGTTTCGATGGACAAGTCTGCTGCGGGTAGGAGTGGTTTGAAAGGTGGCCAGTCTGGCCTTATGGATTCTTTCGGAGGTTGAGTGTTTGTAGCCGTACTTGTGGTTTTCTTCGCGCTCTTCGATTTCGGGGCCATCGCGAAGTTGGCATTGGCATATCGGTGTGGAGGAGGAAAAGTGACCGAGATGGGATGTGAAATCGGTTAGCTCTGACGTAATCGCGAGACTCGAGCACTCGACACCAGACGGCTTCTTCGAGGTTTCTCGCTCATAGTCTGAGTCGGCAGTTGTCATGGAACTTTCAAGTCAGAACAAGCTCATCCTCAAAATCGATCGCATGTAATAAATTGATCTTTCTGCCAGATCTCTTATGTAGATGATATACTAGAGCGAAAGATGGCACCACTTCCCCGGCTTGGCTTCCCATCAACGCACCCCGCAAACGAGGGGAATGATTCTGGAGACGGCGCACGGCAGAACATCGTTGGACGTGAGTCGAGAATGTGCATACGGGCGGTAGTCCCAAAGTTGATACTTAGCCGGAATGCATCTACAAGTAGTCGTACTTGCCCACGCAGGAAGTGGTTGTTCTTAACTTCCTGTGCTTGTTTGGGCAAGGCACACAAAACAGAAAAATCACAATCGCCACGATGGTAGGTGTACGTTCGGTGCTCGTTGCAGGAGCACTGATGTGCTCTGCTGTGCAAGCTTCGCCTTCTCGCCACTATGATACAGCACCTACCGTTTCTGTAAAGAATGGATCCTACTATGGAGTGTACAACCCAACTTACAACACGGAACACTTCTTGGGAATGCCATTTGCGCAACCGCCTGTTGGAGATCTTCGCTTCCGGGTACCACAGCCTCTCAACACATCCTGGAGCGATTCCAAGAACGCGACCGAATATGGCTACGAGTGCATCGGCTACGGTCGCGATACCTGGTCGCAGGGGAACTATGTCAGCGAAGACTGCCTGACACTGAATGTTGTTCGTTCTCGTGGAAGCCATAAAAGCGGAAAGCTGCCAGTTCTTGTCTGGATCCATGGTGGAGGTCACACGATGGGTGGCGCTGCAGATCGCCGCTACAACCAGTCGTTCATTGTTCAGCAGGCTGCTGAGACTGATATGCCGATCATTGCGGTATCGATCAATTACAGGCTCAGCGCTTGGGGGTTCTTGTTTGGCAAGGAGGTCCAGGAGAGCGGTCTTGCCATGCTCGGCTATCGCGATCAACGACTGGCTCTTCGCTGGGTTCAGGAGAATATCGAAGCTTTTGGAGGCGACCCAGCTCGTGTTACCATTCAAGGAGAGTCTGCCGGAGGAACGTCAGTCGGAGCACAGGTGGTTGCATATGGCGGCAGAGACGAAGGCCTCTTTTCCCAGGCGATTGCGCAATCTGGCTTTTCAAGTGCCCTTGTGCCATATCCAAGCGTTGCAACATGGGAAACAGTCATCGCAAACATTTCTGCTGCCGTCGGCTGTCAGGGAAATTCCAGTGTGCTAGATTGCCTTCGAAAAGTTCCGACGGAAGAGCTCAATGCAGTCATCAACTCGACCACCACAAGTGGTGCTGCGTATGGCGTAGTCATCGATGGAGACTTCATTGAAGGAGATCCCAACACTCAGCTGGACCAAGGACAATTCCCACGCGTTCCGCTTCTCATTGGCTGTAATACCGACGAGGGTGCCAGTTTCAGCTCGAGTGTGAACACGACAGCTGAGTTCCTGGCCTACATTGCCGGAATGGGGTATGACAACGCCACCGTCCAGGACTTTGCCATACTCTACCCCGATATCCCAGAAATTGGAATTCCAGCTACCATTTCCGGAAGGCCAGACGCCAGCATCGGATTGCAGTACAAACGCTCCAATGCTATCGTGGGTGACATGCGACAACACGCAAAGCGACGCTTCACAGCTCAGAGCTGGGCAAAAGCTGGCGTAGATGTTTACTCGTACCGCTTCAACGTGCTAGCCAATGGCGTACCATACATCCAGGGTAGTCCGCATTTTCAGGAAGTCGCATTCGTCTTCTACAACACAGAAGGTCTGGGGTATCCGCAGAGTGGCAACCCGAATCCACTGGGCGGGAGTGAGCGCGAGAAATATCTAGCACTCGCCTTGCAGATGACTAGATCGTGGATTAGCTTTGTCAACTTTGGAAATCCGAACAGGCAGCTAGGAGGTAAGTGGTGCAGTTATGAGTGGAGAAGGTATCAACTGACAAACTCGACAGTGAAAGCGGAGCACTGGCCAGTCTATACCCTTGAGGAGCAGAGGAATTTCGTCTTCGAGCAAAACGTGACATCGCATGTGGAGCCAGATTTTTACAGAGCCGAGGGAATCCAGTACATGAACAGGCTGGCTTTGGCGAGGCAAGGCAGCAATTGTACAGGCTTCGTCGCATGCGGTGCAAGCGATCTGAGTTGAGCCAACGGGCATCCTGCTTGCAATCAATCGACAGCCCAGATGTATGAACTAGCGCGAACAGCCAATAAATACTCTCGCCCTTATTTGAAGCGAGACGAAGTAAGCGAAAACAAACGTCGAGATCACTCCCTAGGTGCGGACAGCAAAAAGGAAACAAAAGAATACCCTTACTTTGCGATCTCTCTCGCGAAACGGATTCCGTAGCTGCCTCGCTTGTCGAGACAGAGCGCCTTAGCCGCACTGCATAAGGCGGAGATACGGGAACCGAAAGGGCACTCGAATGCCCCAGTCAGAGGAGTACGGAGTTTCAATCCTGGTTCCTGTTTTGCTTTCCGGCAGTAGACTCCTCCCAGATGCGGCTTCAATGGGAGGTCGCAGAAACGTGGTTCTCGTGTTGGCGCCGCTCTCGGTGCTTTGCACTGGTTGTCTCTCTGATCTTTGGGGGCCGCGTTTAGCTCTGGTTTTCATTGCACGGTGCTCGAACCAGTGTCGCCCGTCGTCTTGGCATTGCCTGTAGTGCTCGAGGTGGGAGTGCTACCGGTACTCGTGGTGCTCGCGGTGCTCTCGTCGGGAGTCAGTGTCGCAGTCGAAGCTTGCGATGCGCTGTCTTGATGCTCTTGTGCCACACGTTGGATCGCGTTGCTCACAGTGTCGCTCCTTGCGACTTCTGTAGATTCGAGACCACCCAGGCGGTTCAGAGCGTCGCCATATGGCGGGGATCGAAGCATCAGTCCAGCGCGCAACCAGTTGTTGGCCCGAATAACTACACCGGTAGCGTCAACGACTGTGAAGCGTCTGGTTCTCTTTGTGATGGCGTGAGCGACGTCGAGTACGAAATCAAGGGCTATCTTCTCGTCCGCTTGCTGGTTGAGGTTGAAGGACCACTTTTGTCCGTGGGGTAGTGGAACTCCGAGTTGGTATCGGTCAAGGTGTTGGAGGATGGCGAGATTGACCGGGAACTCATCAGAGGTCCTGATTGACGATACCTTGGCGATGGCAACGAACTCCACGGCGCTGGCGATCATGTCCTTCTGGAGCTCGCTGCCTGCTACTATGCTCACCGGCGCGACGCAAGTCGAACGGCACCATGCCGTGAACTGGTCGATGCGCGACACCACTTGCTCCCCCCATCTCCTCACGGCGTCCGCGTGTTTTGCGAAGCGTCCTGCTGTGGGCGTGACGATTGGCCATCCATCGAAGAAGAATATGCTCTCATCCAGGTCCCCTGTGTAAGCTGCGAACATGAATTGAAGAGCTGGGCTGTTATTCCGCTTCGTACTTGGATATGTTGATTCGAAGCACAGGCTGGAAGTGAGGGGGCAGCCGGATGGTGGAAACCACTCTCTCAAAGGAATATCTTCGCGTCCTGTGCGAAAGAGAACGAAGTGGACCTCCTGGACCATCTTACAGAATTCCATGCGCACTTTTGGAACAATCAACACCATCGCTGAATGGCCATGCCTGGAACGGATCTCCGAGCTGAGGGATTGTTGTATGTGGAAATTCACAGCACTAAGGCACTGTCTGTTGTGCGATATCGGACAGTAGTTTGGATGTTGTATCTGGAAGCCCGTCCAGTACGAAATCAAGCTTGTCTTGTAGGTCCGAGCGATGTAGGTCTTCGCGGGTTGTCATCTGCCGGTCAGACTGGGACAGCCAAGAGAACCTGGCATGCTCGGTGTTGGCAGAACCCTTCTGTTGGGAGGCGTGATCGTCGGGTCCCTAGATCTTTGCTTTAGCAATGTGGCAGCACGTGCGGATAGGAGTACACGTACAGCAGGCTCCCTCTCCAATGAGCCCCGCAGCACAGGATCGAGCAGGTTAGGATTCATCTGCTCGTCTCCAGAGCCGCCGATGCCTGGCATCGACTTTGATGCCGGTCCGGGCTGTGATTTCCTCGTCACCAGCACGTACAGCGGAACCTCGACTTCCTCGCCTGTTCACTCAGCCAAAATCCATGAATCTTCCAAGGCTCTACGTGACATGATTGACGACACCATCTCGTCTGTAAGTGTCCGTCCGAGCGCAAGAGACTCTTCACCCATATTCTGAGCAGGAGCAGGGAAGATTCGACAAAGTCGCGGCCTTGGACAAAGGCCCGCGTATCGTTGAGGCGACTCTGCAGTACATCTGCAATGGGAGACAGGACGACTGCTATACGTTTGATCTTGCGGGAATGGAGATGTTCTCTGAAAGTCCCAACCTGCTTCTCTTCCATTTGGAGGTCGCTCGCGTTGCGTTCGAAGTCGGAATCTACGTGCTCCGGTATTCAGGCCTATTCTCGACTGGTGCTTTAAGTGCTGACTATCCAAACAGTTCTATCGGCGAGAGCCGCTTCGTTGCGGATCTGCAGACGTCCTGGCAGCCACGCAGTTTTGTGTATGTCCTGCGCTATATCTTCGCTCCGACACCATTTCCCAACTTGCACAGCTACCGTCGTCAAAGCGGCTGTGTTCAGCTTGGTCGAGAGCAAGCGCAAGGACATGGTCTTGCGGACTACAGAGGTAGAGCACATCGCCATAGCCTTGAAGCATGTCCCTGGCTTTGCCTACGAGATGTATATCCGTACTATCCTCGATCGATGGTGAATGGAGTTTTGAAGCACTTGAGCAGCTTGACAAGTGCGTCGGAGAAAGGGCTCAGTGTCATATTCTCGTCGCAGACCTCCCTTCGGATGGGCAGAGTGTTTGGTGAGATCTTGAGACGGAGCAGCGTGGTGAAATCGCTCAAAATCAGCACCATCAAGGCGCGGTGCAACCATCGAACTTGAATCGCTGCCATTCAAGTCGATCTAGCAACCTCTAAGGAAGCAGATATGGAAACCGCGTTCCATTTTCTGTGCCAGCCTTACGCTTTCAGTCTCGGAGAACAGCCGGTACCCACTCCTTGGCCTACGTGCCTGGAAGGAAGCGGTTGTTGTAACCGCGTGTGATCATCAGCTGTGACGACCTCCGACCTCTCAGTCTCGAAGAACAGCCGGTGGCCACTCTTGCAACTGCACCATATGTGGCACCTCCCCTTCTACTATCCAGAAAACATGACCGAGACGGCTTGAATCTTCCATTCTACTGTGCCTTACGGCGCTTCTCATGTCGCTATCCCGCGAGATGTGCCGAGCAGCATTGCCACCATCAATATGCTGGATATGGTAGTTGTCCCAATAAGCAGGCTTCGTCTCGTCCACCAGGCGTTGAAGCTTGACGAAAGACAGGTCAACGGGTACAAGTTTCTTCTTGCTTGCGGTTGTGTTGACCATCTCCTGAACTGGGCTCTTCTTCACCAATTCGTCAGCCTCGTCTATGGCTCCTCCGTCAAGCTTGATCTTCGCCCAAATGAGATGCTTCGCGAAAGCTAGAGCTGGGGCGCTGCGCTTCGATGGACTGGGAGCGGTATTCTTGATCTCTGGTGGCGTCCATAACTTCACGATGAGCTTCACGATCTCCGCGTCCTCGGTTTCCAGGTTGCACCAGTTTGGCTTCTGCTGCATGTTTCTGGCTTGCTCGAGAATCATCTTCCCCATAATGTAGCATCGCCCTAGGTGATAAAGCCGGATACCCGTAGGCGGCTCATCTGGGAATCAGGTTCGAGCATTCTATCAGCATGGTAGGGCGGTACGTACACGGCCGACCGTAGAACTGATTAGCTATTTCACAGTCCGCCAGCATATCTTCCTTTGTCGACCCTAGCGAAAATTCGGACGCACAAGTGCCCTCCGTGAGCGAGAATGCATCTGGCACGTCTCGCGAGATGTTCCCTAAGAGTCCCATATCCACCTCTTCCACTTGGATGTCTCTCGTATTGTACTCGAACTCGGTGTCTACCAGCTCCGGTATGTGGGCTTCTTCGACTCGTGCTTCACTGACGGACCAGATATGTTGATATCGCGAAACTTCAATGAATGCACTCGCTCGTACTCGAAGCGAGGCGAAATAGGCGACAGGAAACACCGACTCCTTCCAGACGGAATGTAGACAGCGCACAGGCCCACTCCTATGTCCCGGAGTTTCACCGAATCCGGCGGCTGTGGAGACCATGTACGGCTTGGTAGCAGTTGTTTGGGAACTTAAGCAAGAAGGCGGACGGGTTGCTTCCTGACCGTAAAGTTTCGATTCATCTTTGACACTCGTTCAGATCGACCATCTTGCTGCTGCCTTTCGTTTGTGTTGTCTTCTTTCAACGACAATCACTCTGCCGGTTGAGCACGCCGCCATACCAAAACACTCCAGGCACTGAAGGCCACTACAACATCAAGCCATGGCGATGGATCCCATGGTCACGGTGCTTGTCGTCATTGTCGCTGCTGCCGCTGCTGTGGTTCTCGGATGGGCAACGACTCGCTTCTTCATCGCCCGACCTCCAACTCGAGATACCGAGAATGCTAGCAACGAGCCCAGCCAAGCGCAGTACATGCGAGAAGTGCGTCTGCGGAACACTGAAATGCTCGCCAGGCAATATGGCTACGGACCACGCGATCTGGTAAGTGAACTTGGTGGAAACTCCTGCTCAGCAGACACTGAGATTCCGGCGTCAGGGCCAGATGCGGGCTACCTCTTACACGGATCGCACTGATTGAAGATACCGTCCACGAGGATGCATGTCCTTCACTTTGCCCGTTGCAGTGCATGCTCCCAGGCTGACAAACCTTCCAGGAGCGCAGCAGACAACTCATATCGGATGATCGCTCAGTACCTTGACCCGAGCACCGGTCTCGACATCGACGAAATAACGAGTGATACGAATATCATACCGACCAGCAGGTTTGTTCACACGTATGCCAAAAACGTGCACGCGCTGCTCCTCGGGCGGGAGGACGGAGTCATCAATGTATGGGTCACCACTATAACCGCATGATGACGAGCCGACACGTGGTGGAGGCAGACCGAGCCCTTCTTCTTCAATCGTTATCAGTCGGGCCAGAACTTCGCCAACCGACTGAGCGGACCACATAGATTCTTTCGATGGCGCTCGGGATAAAAGAGACAGGGCTTTGCGTCGTACGGATGGGACACGGCATTTTCCAGCGACGAAGGCCAAGGCAGGAACAGTGCCGACCTCGAACGTGAATGTTGAGCGTTCGCTCTTGGCGAGAAAGATTTCGGATAATCGCAGGATCTCCTCGAAACTTTGCGTCCAGTTGTCAAAGGCACTTTCATCGTCTATTGGACAGGCTTGCAACCATGTAATAGCGAAATGGTAGTGCATCAACAACGAAGCTGCAACCTCGTCCTCTTCAGAGTGAATACGTTTGAAAGTCTCGTGCCAGCGTTTCAGTCTCGAAAGCAATATCAGTCGTCTATCATGGATAGCTTGGTCATCACACGGGAAATGTCGATCGCCCAGTTTCATGGTAGATCTTTGTTGAGCGGTAATGTCGCCGTGCTCCCACGCAAGGTCGTACAGATCTTCCGAGACCCCTCCAAGTACCGCCCGATAATCATGCTGCTGGTCTTCGCGCTGGATATTGCCATCATCTTCATTTGGTTCGTACAGATCTGCAGACCATGTGCCCATATTTGTAGTATAACCATTTTCAGGCAGTTCATAAGGCCTCGGAGGTGGCGGAGGCAAATCATCGAACTCGTAGTCATCAAGCGTGTTGTTGGCAAACGCCGGGATGCCGCCCGAAGTGCCTCGGGAGAGTGCCTCTCTACGGTGGCAATTGGCGAGTCTCAGCGTTGCATGACTCTCGCCGAGCAGACGAAACAACATGTTGCGCGCCTCCGCGATATTGGAGAACGCTCCGGCATCGCGAGGAGATTTACCAGCCCATTCCTCCACATCATGCTCAGCGGGATGGCCCATCAGAGCACCAGAAACAGCAAGTCGAGCAAATATTTGCCTGATGGCATGGTACAGAGAGCAACTCATGCCTTCGGGGCAGCTGGAGAACTGTCGCATGAGTGTCGCACCCGTGATGAACAGGCTGACGCCGCCAAATATGTTGTCCCTGATAATCTCGATGCAGATGAAGAGAGTGCAGGTAAGCATGGCCAGGAGCGGAGTGGCGCTGCCATCGTGCATTTTCTTTTGGAATTGAGAAATGGCTCGATTGTAATGCTTCAGGGCTTTGACGTGCTCGCGTTCGATGGGCCGCTGTAACAATGACGGGTGCACGCCATTGGTGCTGTTGTGTGCATCCGCAGTCAGGTGGAAGCTTTTCATGAACTGGGGGTGCTCGTATAATGTCGATAGAGCCAACAATGAGTCCATGACAAGAGGCTCTTGATGAGCAATCTGGACTACATGACCGCACCAGAAATCCTTGTCTAGGTTTTGAGCAAGTCGCGGAGCAGTATGGCTCAAGAAATAGCTGAATGTCCGCATTTCATCGTTGCTCAGATTCAAGTTGTTGGCAAGGGATCCCTGAATCAGACTTGTGCTGTCCTCGCTGCATTGTCTTGAAGTCGTTACGGCTCCGGCGTAGCCACATTGGCGGCCTGTTGAAGTACAATTACGGCATGGAGTCGCCTTGTCGCATCTGATATGCCTCGTCTTGCAAGTCAGACACCCGCCTCTTGATTTCTTCAAACCCAGTCGTCCTCGGCGTTTCCGGGCTTCCTGGAGATTCGCTTCCACGGCGGCTCGCCATGTCAGGTCGATGGCTGAAGACATTGCTCAAAGAACGCGCAGGGCACGTGTGAGGATTGCATGTTGTTGGGCAGGTCGGGTGTAACATGTGCGTGGACACGCATGTAATTCCTTCGCTCCTTCCGCAGCTTTGATGGGTCGCGTCGCGTCCAAGAACAGTCGCGTGCAGAAGTCGTGGCCGACAATTCGTGCTCTTCTTTCTCTCATGCTGACGGCGGCGATGCTGTCCATCCTGCAGCCACAATCATCTACGCGATGGGGCATCCTCTGCCTGCAGATGCAAGATCAGAGAGCTGATGGAGTGGGCAGCGTATCGGCATCAGCCCAAGCAGGAATACCCCGGCGGAGACGTGCTGATGCTGCTCGCGCAGCAGTCTTGAAGCTCAGATGAAGCTTTCTTCAGACACTGCTGAGCTCGGCGCAAACCGGGCAGCTGATCATGAGCCAACGAAGCCATCGAAGGTCTTGTTCGTGAGCGCAAGAGCGGCGAAGCAAGAGCAGAGAAGGAGACTTCCTGCTTTCTGACTCTCACCCCCCGCTGGCCAGGCGCGATTGGCAAAAGCTGGCACGTTTCTGACCACATCCGGACGATCGGAATGGCATATGCTTTCTGCACACTTGCACGGCGTCTGGCCTCAGCAAGCTCTAGCAGCCCGTCGTTAAACCATGCACGGCATCTTGACCCACACTACCGCCGCCGCTCAGCCTGTAGGCCTCGGCCTTGAGCATCTCCGTGAAATAGCAGCTCTCTCCCTTCCTGCTTTTTACCTCTTTCAACATTACCTCACGTATTCAACTGATCATCCAGAGACACACACCAACAGCCTATGGAATTCGTAGCTGAGTTCTTCAGCCTTCTACTCAAGGCAATTCGTTAACCGGATTGACCTAATCAATGTTACCTATCAATTTCAGCAACAGCGTACAACAAAGAAAGAAGCCGCATCAGACAGAAACGATCAAGAACGAGTCGAAACATTCCTCACAACAAGGCCTCACGATGACTCAAGGATCAGTCATCAGCCCCGCCAACGGCACTGCCAATGGTGTTACCAATGGCGCCAAGAAGCCATTCGAAAAGGACTCCCGTTTGAGTACTCAGTCCGCCTATCACCTTGCCGTCAACGGCCTCGAAGACTTGGTCGCATTCGAAGACACTCCAGCAGGACTCTGCATCGTTTCCAAGGTGGACTTGCCAGCGGGAGCTCACTTTGCCTACCTGACCAGCCACCAACCCCAACCATCGGCTACTTGGAAGACCATCCAGACTTCAGCAACCACTCATACCGATCCACAGAGCGCGTTGCTGTACATGAACCACTCTTGCGCTCCGTCTCTGGAAGTGCATACCTACGCACCTGATGAGAATGGCAATTATCCTCAAGCTCCGCTGCAAGGAGAACTGAACGGAGAAATTGCTCATTTGAACAAGAGTGTTGGACTGGCCGGCGAGGTCAGAGTCGCGAGAGATCGTGCTGTGAAGAAAGGTGATAGCTTGACCTTCTTCTACCCTTCCACTGAATGGAAGTTCGATCGTTCGTTCGACTGTCTGTGCGGAGCCGGCGAGGGCGTCTGCGTCGGCAAAGTGGAAGGTGCCCATGCCATTCCTGAGAAAGATCTAGGACGCTGGTTCTTCAACGACCACATTTTGCAATTGGCGAAGAAGAGAGATGCAAAGTAGGAGCATCGTTGCCTCTTGCGTTTGGTACACAATTGGACGAAGCAAATGGATTTGGAATGGATTACTGTTTGATAGTCAGACTTCAACACTGACACACGCTCGTTACACACAAAGAACTGGCGAACTTCAACATAGCTTAGGCGATATATAAATGAATGGAAGTGCCCAAGCCAATCCATGAAGTCGCGACAGACTTCAACACTTCGCCATATCAGGAAGTCAAGTCCCGAATGCATGACCACTCACGACTCTTTCACGTGCCACCACAGTCCTGCATCGCAGTCTCTCTCCAACTCAAGCACCAGCAGCAATAGCCTTCACAACCCCACTCTCAACATCCAGCCTCTTAAATCCCCCTTCAACCTTCACCACCTCCTGCAACATCACCATCCTCTTCTGATCCCCCACAGGATCCCTCTGCTCCTTCTCAGCCTCCCACCCCTCCACAAACCGATTCGTATAATTCATCTCAAACCCCTCCTCCAAGACCCCCAACCTCTTCCCATACCTCGTAACTTTGATCCAATCCCTCTCCACATTCCTCAAATCACTCGAAAAATACGCAAAACTCCTCTCAAAAATCTTTCGATTCAATTCCGTTCCCATGACAGGTTTGAAATCCACGTATTCTTTCCATGCTTGTTCTGGATTCTCCAGGACGAAATCCGTAGCGCGTTTGACTGCTTTCATGAATGATTGAACCTTCTCCGGATTGGCAGAGATGAAATCCGAGTTTCCGATGTAGAGAATCGAACAGAAACAACAACAACCCAATTCAGCGAGTTCATCAATGCGAAGCATTTGAACATCATCCTTCGAACGACCTTGCTCAGCAAGCCACTCTTCCAATTCGACCATTTGGACATTTTCCAATCCAATGCCCGCATCAATCTCCCCTTTAATAATAGCTTTGGAGACGTTCATGCCGCAACGGACGGCAGTATAATCGGAAGGTTTCATTCCATAATGGGAGGTAAGTTCGTCGATTTGGATTTTACCGAATTCGCCCACGTAGCCGATTTTCTTGCCTTTGAGGGTGTGAAAGTCTGGAGTGATGCCGGAGGATTTGAGGTAGACGACGCCGGTGAAAGGTTCGTTGAGGAGGGAGCCGATGGAGAGGACGGGGAAGTTGCGGGCTTTGGCTGCGAGGGTGTGGATCATGGCTTTGAAGCCTAGGTCGACTTTGCCGGAGCCGATGATTTCGGTTACGTCCTGGATATGCGTTAATGGAATTGCTTGAGTAGAGAGGAGGAGGGTTTTCGCACGCTTGGATCGTTTGGCTCCAAAAGGGCGACTTTGATATTCTCATCCTTGAAGAAGCCCTTGGCTTGGGCGAGATACAATGGGGCATGGTATGGCGTAGTGTGCCTTCTATCCATTAGTCTCTTCAACTCTACACCTAATTACGAGGAAGCCTAAAAACTACCAGTTGGTGAGGAACGTGATCTTATCAGTAGACATCTTGATCGTCGTTCACGTCGGTAGTGGTGATAATGCTGCTTTAGTCAATACACATGGCTCTCTGACGAAGCAGAGAAAGGGGGTTCAAAATAGAAGCATGTCCCTCAGACGCAGGAATTATCCTGTTCAGGTTCGTACGGTATGATCTCAGATCAAACGTCCGCCATATCGCATTCTTTGCAGAATGTGACAGGCAAAGACAATTTGAACACCCGCATGCATCTTTGTGATGATGTGTAGCTGTACGGTACCTTGATCATAATTCGCAACCCATTCAGGCATTCTTGCGGCAGACGCAACTTCCATTTCGTCGATTGTCGTACCGGTTAGGCTTGTTGGCAATGTGAGTCGTAAGCAACGAGATTCTGTGAGCTGGTGAGAAAGAGAAAGAGTATGTCCTGATGATGACTCCCTCTTTTCAATCTTACGACGTGCTGCGGCGGGGTTGGAGCTAGGCACTCGTTTCGACACACTGCAGCTCCACCAGAGGTGTTACAGTTTCTCCTAGAGCAGCTAGAACAGGGTAGCTCTGGAACCAGCGGAGTTGTTGAGATGCATTGTGAGAAATAGCGGGACAGATGTGTCGTTGACAGGAGAGGAAGTGTTAGCGATAATGAATTATATGCATGTGTATTTCGTTGCGCATCGTCACTCATAAGCATGTCTCTCATATACCCTCATCAATCAAAATTGCCGCAGAAAGAAGAGACGTCGTTCGTTTAATCATCCTCCACGATGACGGGCAGGCTGTCGAAAACAACCTGATTGAACTCGTAATGCACCATAAAGCCGCTCTGCAGCAGGCGTTTGAGGGCATTGAGTCGCTGCAGCTTCCACCATTTATCAATGGTCATCTTGCCTCCGCCGTGTATAGTGACTTTCAGTCTCGATCCATATTCCCGGCCATCCTGATCGAGTGCTGTGCTGTATCGAGGCCCTCTGGTGGGCTTCTCTACTGTAGCGAGAATATCGTTAAACTCTAAATGCAACTGCTTGCGATCTTTCTTCGAGACACGCTTTGAAGAGGCCTTCGAGATCTTCTCCAAGATCTGCTCGAGGTTGTGCTGTTGTCGGTAGACTGTGTAGCGGTTGATCATCCGTGGGCCTTTGGCACCATCCTCCTCATCCGATTCCGGTTCATCATCTGATTCGGCCTCGGTGTAGCTCTTCTCGTACAAGAGGGCAATGTTGATGCCAGCGGCAATCTGCACGCCCACATCGCTGCTCTCGAGCTGGTCGACGAATGTGTCCATGGCTGGCTCTGTCATTTCCTCCATGTCGTCCATTTGGGTGCACAAGAAGCCCCATTCTTCGAGGGCTGCCACCACGACGTCGCCGTTATCCGCCTCATCGATTACTGCACCATCCGTCGACGCAATGTCCAGAAACAGATCCATGATCTCCTCCGTCTCTTCGAGTGTAGCTCCGCCGTAGAAAGTTGCCACACTCAGCGCGTGGATAGCAGCGCTCTTTGCATTCGGGTATTGTGAGTCATTGATGGTCCGCTTGAAGGCATCTGCCACCGAATCGTAGATAGTTTCGGAGGGCTCGGTAATGATGATCAGTGCCAAAGCCTTGAGGCCCAATACCACTTCACGCTCACTCTGACCCGCTTTCACGCTCTTCAAGAGAGCGGCCACGACTTCGTCAGCGCGTGGCTGCAGCTGCTGTTGCGCAAAGTGACGGGTCAGGATCAGATTGAAGCCGCTCATGTCGTTCTCGCGGCCTTCGGTGGAGCTACGTTTGCGGTCGGTGATGGCGTTGATGCGATCCTCCAGTACAGCAATCCAGGCATCAGAGCCGTCGTCGTACTCGAGAGGCGGGGCGACGAGCGCATCGATGCTTCGAGTGCTCCACTCAGTGTCGTCGCTAAAAGCGTCTTCGTCGTCGGAGCCTTCCCTACTGGCGATGCGCGATCCGCGCGGAGACGGCGCGGCGCTACCGCTCCTGCTGAGCGGAGGAGTGCTTTCCTTTGAGCGAGCAGCCTTGGAGACTGTCTTGCCGCTCTCCAGCGCCTGTTTCAGCATATTCCGTTCCCGCATTTCGGCGGTTGTTCTGCTCGTGGGCACAGGTCTGCTCGTGGACACAGGGGTGCGTGGAAAGGAGGATTTCGATGCGGAGATGCCTTGTATGTCCTGGCTTCAGGTGTTAGGTTGTGGTATGCGGATATAGGCGGCGGAGGAATTATTGTATCGGCGGGTGCGAGTGGTCTTCGGTGGTGGTCTGCAGCAGGATAGCTTCCATATGGAAATTCGTGCGGGTGGGCTGCGGCGGGCGCGTGCAGAGAGAAGTGGAGTGAGGAAGGAGGGAGGGAGCGGGTGCTGGCGTTGGCGACAATATGACTACGACCTGATTATTGTGCGAGGCGGTCAGGCGGCGCGAATATTCGACGCGTGCGCTCGCGCTCCTCTTTCAGTCCCGAGGCGTTGTCGTGCTCCACCCACATCATCCCTGCCAACTTCGCTCCCACATGCGCCTTTTCCGATGAAATCATCCGCAACGCCATTCGTCCATCCTCCTCCACCCTCTGCTGCCTTGCTGAAAGACAGCATGGCGCAAAATGAGCAGATGTCACCGGTCCTGCGTCAGACAGAGCAGACGCAGCAAGTGTCCGGTATCGACATGCGTGTCTTGGGCAACGTGCGGAGTCTCCTGTATGCCCATAGCTGCTGTCTCACGCGAAGACGGCGGGCTCCAATACATGCATGGTAAGGGACGTGATATATGCTCTTCTGCAGTATGGCTTCTTGTGCTCTTCAGATCCCTCTCTCCTCAGATCAGAGCACAACAGTCCCAGACGTTCATCGACAGCAATCAGAACACCATCCGACATGCAGAGCCAGAGCCCCCAATTCCCGAAAGCCCCACTCGGCAACCACATCCCGCTCTTCGCCATCCTCATCAGCGTGTGCCTCATCGGACTTGCCATCGCTCACTTTTGCATCCACAAGAAGGCGCCAAAGCAGAAAGCGTCCCCAGCACTTCCCTCCCGATGCAGCGACGACCACGACCCGCATAACCCTCCCAAGCCTCCGCTCATCAAGGCACTTTCAAGTTGCCGGGTCGAGGCGACGACATATGATGCCGACGACGAGCTCGACTCTGATGATGACCTCTTTTCGCCTCTCAACTTGTCAGCGGACGAAGCGCCTTCATACAAATCTGGTGAAATAGCCAAGCTAAGTGGACTGTCCACGACTTCGGAAAACATCATCAACTCTGCCACTGAAGACTTCCGAGCTTCCCCAAATCTAATCTTCGCCGCTGCTGTTCTGGAACCTGGCGCAGTGCTATTCTCATCCTCATCCTCAGCGCCATGCCCCGCACAGATCAATGCGGCGGCTTTCTCAAACAACGCTCATCTATCGCATAGCCAGTCATCCCAGAACAGCCATGCCACTCCTCGGCTTCATGGCGCCACCTACCTTCCTCAATGCACCGCGTCGCTACTCAAGAGTTCCACAAACCAAGGTGTGCTCTCTGTCGCCGCCCAGCACAATGAGTACAAGAATGTGTCGGGCGAAGCAGCTTTTCATTGAAACTTTGCTCCTGCCGCGCTTATCTTGGCGCTCGAAGTTCAACATCCCAGTCGGACACGAAAAGTATCAAGCATTCATCCTGTCAGTCTTCGTACTTTGGTTGTCCACAGGAACGATGTACCTGACATCTCTCGTGGCCCCAATTTTGACAAGTACGACAGCGTACCTTCGTCTCTTATCTATTCCTTCCCCTTTCTTTTGTTTGGCAAATCACGTTGTTGGTGAATGGCGGCGCTCGTCTTCGGATTCGCTCTCTGCAATTGGCGACCGTCGGACGTCATCCGGTTCATCAGTGAAAGTGAGGAGCCGAAATGTACTGATGAACTCAAACCGGGCGGGGAGCAAACTCATCGCATGGGCCAGAGTGTGAAGATCCAAGTTGATGACCTCCATTGGCTACTCTACTCAACAAGGTTGTGCATTGGCTCATTTTACGAAGTTTGCTCGCGGACTGCCCTACTCGCATGTCTTCTGTCTCGCAAGGGCTGGCCAGCGAGGCGTGGGATTCTGCCCTGCACCACTGCATGTAATGTGAGCATCATGCTCGCCTCATGCTTACCCAAATCATGAAGAGCCTGGCAATAACACTAGGTTGTTTGCGGTCACGACATTGGCAACCTGTTCAAGGGATGAGCTGATACTACTGTAGCTTTTCCAGGCATGATCACGACTCTCTTCTGCACATTCTTTCTGCGTGTTCATTCTGTGCTTTCATTCTGTACATTCATTCTATCCGTTCGCTCCACACATTCGCGCCACACATTCGTTTTCTACTCATCATACCAGTTGCATCAACTCCTTGGACTCCGCTATTTTTGACAGATAATCGGCAAACTTCTTCGTTCTGGTAGCAGCTACTCATCTCGGTGAGCCAGTCAGCATGCTGCTCACTGTATTTCTGGCGTTCGCCGGCACAGCCAGTGCCAAAGTAATGGAGTCACTACGCCAAACACCTGATGGCTGGCGTCAAATTGGGGAGGCACAAAATCACGACCGGATACACTTGCGGATCGCGATGTCGGCCCCAAATCCGGGTTTGTTCGAGCAGACTTTATATTCCATTTCAGATCCAGCACATCCCAGCTATGCTCAATACCTGAAGCGCGATGAGCTCAAGGCCATGTTGAGACCGAATGAAAAGGCGACGGAAGCGGTACTGGCCTGGCTCGTCAAGGGTGGAGTTGATCACAGCGCGATCGCGCAAGATGGAGAGTGGATTAACTTTGTTTGTACCGTTGGTGTTGCGAACGATTTGCTAGATACCTCGTTCGGCGTGTTCGAAGATGTTGATGGGCAGAAGCTCCTTCGCACTCTCAAGTACTCAGTGCCGGACAATGTCTGCGAGTACGTCAAACATCGATAGCTTGACACTGTGATGAAGCATGCTAACTACCTCCAGTCATATCGACATGGTACAACCTACTACTCGGTTCTCGGTGATGCAAGCCATGCGCAGCACAATATACCAAGCAGAGCAAGTCGGCGATGATCATCCATACACGCCTCCTGCAGACCCTAAGGACATCAAAGCCGTTTGTGATGGCAAACATGTGACCCCAGACTGCCTGCGAGCACTTTACAAGATACCGGATGACCCCCAGATCGACAATGCCACAAGCGGATACATGGCTTTTGCCAATTTTCTAGAACAACACCCGCGCTTCGATGATTTGAGCAAATTCACTGAAGACTATTTCCCACGCGCCAACGGTGTCCGATTCACCTGGGACACAATCAACGGAGCACCTCCACTCGAAACTGTACAAACCTCCAACGTCAGCAGTTCCGAAGCTAACTTGGACCTACAATACATTCTCGCCACCGGCTGGCCCTTGAACATCCACTCCTACAACGTCGGCGGCCTTGGCAAACTCGTCCCAGACCTCGACCAACCCACTCAAGCAGTCAACCAAAACGAACCCTACCTCGACTGGCTCAACTACGTTCTCTCACAGACCGATCAAGAACTCCCCCACACCATCTCCATCTCCTACGGCGAAAACGAACAAAGCATCCCAGAACCCTACCGCCGCAAAGTCTGCGACCTCTTCGGCCAACTCGGCGCTCGCGGCGTCAGCGTCCTAGTCGCCTCAGGCGACAGCGGAGTCGGAAGCGCCTGCCTCACAAACGACGGGACAAACACCACCCGTTTCATGCCTCTCTTCCCAGCTTCATGTCCGTACGTCACAGCCGTAGGTGGAACCTGGAAAATCGATCCTGAAGAAGCGATAGATTTTTCCTCTGGAGGTTTCAGCGATACATGGCCTGCACCAGAATACCAAAAAGACGCAGTAGCAAAATATCTGCGATTCGTAGGAGATTCCTGGCAAGGCCTCTACAACCCCTCCGGACGCGGCTATCCCGACGTCGCAGCACAAGCATATCAATACAAAGTCTTCGATCAAGGCAACGAAACAAACATTTCAGGCGCTTCAGCTTCTGCGCCTGCTTTCGCGGGGATCATTGCTTTGTTAAATGCGAAGAGACTCCAAGCGGGGAAGAGTACATTAGGATTCTTGAATCCTTGGATTTATGGTCAGGCGTTTCAAGCTTTGACGGATGTTGTGAAGGGTGGAAGTAGTGGTTGTACGGGAATTGATAAGGTTACGGGATTGGATACGCCGTTTGTGGAGGGGGCTTCGTGGAAGGCTGTGGAGGGGTGGGATGCGGTTACGGGGTGGGGGACGCCGGATTATGAGAAGTTGTTGGAGCTTGCGATGGCGTTATAAGGTGACTTGTGGAGAGGGTGTAGTCATCTTGGGATTTAGATTGCATTTGCATTGCATGAGTGAGATTTGAATATTGCGGATTATGCCCGAGACTCAACTCCACCAATAGACAATCATGCCGAGCATCACTGGGAGACTTCGTGAGAGATATGTCCAGCCAGACATGCGACTGCTCCTGGCTGACGAAGATGACGAAGCGGAGCTTTCCGAACCAGGTCCACTGTCCGGTCTTACCGTTGCAGCCAAAGGTGCTGTCGTGGTTGAAGACAAAGCACTCCAAACGTGCTCCTCTTCGTTCCCTCGACTGGTACTCTGTGGAACCGTTTCTGTCTTCCCATCAACGACGATGTATGTTCCTCCAGATTCCAGGCTCAACGTAGTCCCATGAACTGTAATCGCAGAACCTCCTGGAATTAAAGTCCGGCCATCGACGACGTATCTGCCATCAGCATTCGCGGTGTACATCGTCGACCCAACAGTAATCGAGGCGACTGCTCCATTGGGCTGTAGATTCGTCGTTCTGCCATTGACGACAACCTGTGCACCATTGCTCGCGAGGCTCACTGTCGTGTTGCCTCCATCGAGCACAATGGGAGCACCTCCGGATTGTAATGTCTGGCCTTCGATCACAAATCGTGAGGAGAGGTTGGCTGTGAAGACCGCCGACCCGATGGTCAGCTTTGGTGCAGGCGTTATTTGTGCGGCTGCCACTTGAGTCTTTGTCTGCCCATTAATGATTAGTGCTTGCGCATTTGGCGCGAGGCTGATCGTTGAGCCTGCAATGATGATCCGAGAGCCCGGTGCAAGTGTCTTTCCCCGGATGATGTACTCAGATTCTGAATTGGCCGTGATGAACTGTGTACCTAGTGTGAAGGATGGAGGTAGATGGTGGTTCGCCAGCGCTGGTGCCGGGCTCGGAGACAGCTGAAGGGTAGAGACCTTATCGTTGACTTGAAGGATTATCGTGGAGTCTGACTTATGCAGAGCGACAGTAGTCGCTAAAGGTCCAGAGCCTAGCGTTAGAGCAGAGCCAAGAGCAAGCGTCTGACTACCAACAATCACAGCTGATGCTTGAGGTTGAAGAGTGACAGAGTTGAAGATGATCGGTGTCGGTGAAGGCGGCAAGACACTTTTTTGTGGTTGTAGCTGCGGACCATGACCATGAAGTGAGGTATCATCAGGAGCTTGTGAAGTCGGCAATGCCGGCTCGCCCACCCCATGACTCTCAGCAGGCGGGTCGGGGCTGCCGGCGACAATCGATATCGTAGGAGCCGGCGCCACGACCAACGTATGATGCGGCAACAGAGGCGTAGGTAGCACTTGAAATTGAGTACCAATATCAGTCAGCGTGGTCGTCGTTGTAGCCAAGAGATACGACTGCGTGGTTCCAACAGAGATGTGGGTTCGTGGGATCCCGCCACCTCTAATGCCGCAGAGATCTGCCGTGCACATAGGCGCATCCGTCACAGCAGCGGGGAAGGGAAACTGCAGCTGTTCATTCGGAATGTTGTAGCGGTTGTCTCTGAAAAGGTAGGTCAGAGTATATTTGAGTCCTTGAGAATCATCAATTTCGGCGGCTGTATTCGGTGCCGGAGATACTATCGGAGTCGGAGGAGTGGCGGACACAAAATTGTACCAGCAGCATGTGGAGCCATCGCTTTCGGAGGGCGTTAGGACAGCCCATGTGACGCGGGCATCAATAGTGTTATAGGCTGTCGGATATGCCCTACGGAGATGTTAACACAAGGCTGGATATAGGAGTGCTCTCTTACAAGGTGATTTCCCTTCCACTCAAGTCTGTCGCTGTTGCTGTGACAGTTCCATCGGAGTTGGTGTCCGTTCTCGTCCACAGCTCTACCGATTTGTTGCGGTACTCGGAGTTGAAGATTGTGGTAGTCGAAGCAGTAGAGGCTGCCGGGTCAAAGCCGACGAAAACTGTGCCAATAGTGACGAAATCGACAGCAGAGTTTATCCCGCGCCATGTGGCCAATGTCCAGACATATCTGCGGTGTGTTGCATAAGGTGCGATATATCTCGAGTCTGCCGACGATGTAGTCTCTGCGCCGTCGCTCGTAACAGTGCTCAGCGTCGTGTTGAAATCTGAGTGTTTCGGATCAGCACCAGATCTATCTTGGATATCATTACTACTGTACTTACACTGTGAGGAGGTACATCTGCATGTGAATGTGAACAGACCCCAGAGCAGAAGGCTTCGAGGACGCATCGTGGACCTGACGCTGCTTGACTTGCCCTGTAAGGTGCTGATCGCGGATGATGCTGTCTCAAGAGCAGTGCGACTGATGGCGATCCTACAAGTCTAATACCTTTGTTCACGCCACTCAGGGCGAGCAAGCCAAGCAGCGCCCATGGTCACGAAGGATTGCATAGCACGTGTAGGGGCGACCGGAAATTCGCGAGCATCATGCTGTGCCTTACTTTGCGCACCGCGGTCGAGAGGAAGTTGCAGTACTGGCTGACAGGGCACATTAGGTGACTGGCCAAAGTCGATCTAACCTTGAATTCGCCACGCAGAAGCATGCAAGCTGTGAGAGACGACAAATCGCCAGTAGGAAACCGTTGCTCAGGATGAGAGAAGCTCTCGGGACAAGACTGCATAGGAGCTTGTCTTGAAAATAATCGTACCCGCGATGGGATTGGCCAAATGCCGTGGGTTGCGGCCTCAGATGGATTGTGGCGAAGCGTTTCAGCTGAAAGCCACAAAGGAAACACGCCATTTGCGGACTAGCGTAGTTGTCAGCTCTACACATCTTAGAGTTCATCGAGGACGATATTCAGGCCGAGGGGCATGGTACAGGGCCATGCATCCTTCATCGCGGACTTCACCTCTTTCAAAGCCTAGTCGCATTCGGGAGTCTCCTATGTGAAGTTCCATCATTACAAGTCTGTCGTTCACGCTCGATCGCAAAAGCCAACTTGCTCGAACAACCAACAAACGTTCGACATCATGGTGATCTGCAGAGTCGCAACAATAATTTGTGTCTCCATCATCGCAGTACTCGGCAAGTCTGTCCCAGAGCCGTTGAGCATCAGCCCCAGCTTTTCCTGGGACGGCGCAGATGGTCGATGGTCAAGTTTCAACCTCCAAGTCGGCACTCCACCTCAGCTTCTGCGCGTCCTACCGAGCACATCAGCCAATGCAGGAAGCGCGCCTTGGGTCATCGTAGAACCGGGCTGCAGCAAAGTCAATCCTTCGCTCGAGAAATGCGAAGATCTCAGGGGAGGCTTGTTCGAAAGCAACAAGTCTTCTTCGTGGTCCACAGAAGGACTAGAGAATGGTGTCGACGGAGTAATTTACAACCTACCTGCGGATGAGGAACTTCAGATTGGACGAGATGGCAATGGCTCGTATGGTTATGATACCGTCAGTCTCGGCATACCTGGATCTGGCCTACCGTCTTTGCAGCATCAGCTCGTTGCTGGCGTCTGGGACGACAAATACTTCGTGGGTCAACTGGGATTGAGCCCGCTTCCGACGAACTTCTCCAACCTGCAAGATCCCCAATTGAGTGTGCTGGGCGCACTGGTCAATCAGTCGCTGGTTCCATCGTCTTCGTTAGTCTTTCAGATCTGTGATATTCGGCAGGTGCTAACAGGTGCATGCAGATGGGCCTACACAGCCGGCGCATACTATCGTGACGTGTTCGGAAGCCTCATCTTTGGCGGCTACGACGAGACCCGCTTCCAGAAAAACAACCAGACTTTCGCCTTCGATTCCATGGTATCGCGCGATTTGACTGTCAGCTTGAGATCGATCACATACGACACCGCTGGTGCGTCACCACTGCTGACGAGTAGTGTCGACATCTTCATCGATTCTCTCGTGACGGAAATTTGGTTACCAGTCGAAACCTGCAATGCGTTCCAGCAGCAGTTTAA
The DNA here is from genome assembly GCA_005356885.1 of Cercospora cf. flagellaris. Classification (NCBI taxonomy): domain Eukaryota; kingdom Fungi; phylum Ascomycota; class Dothideomycetes; order Mycosphaerellales; family Mycosphaerellaceae; genus Cercospora; species Cercospora cf. flagellaris. The sequence goes on from RJLU01000002.1 coordinate 1,947,177, forward strand.
TCTGACTTGGAATTCTCAAGGCCAGCTGTACCTGATCGACGAAGTTGCGCATGCTGCCCTCGTAGCTCAAAATCCAAGCTTCACATTTACAATGAGCCAGTCAGGTGTGTTCAACACCTCTATCCATTGGATAATCGGACTGACTGTGGCCAGGATCCGACTCGGGTGCCACCGTTGATATCGTCCTCCCATATGCAGCACTCGATCAGGTGCTCTCAGAGCCAATTGTCAGCAATACTACGCGATGGTTTCCGATCAAGCAAGCGCAAAATGCAAGTCAGCTGTTTCTTGGGCGAACCTTCTTGCAGGAAGCATATGTTATTGCTGATTATGATCGTCGGACCTTTTCCGTCTCCCAGGCATTGTTCCCGGACTCATCGGTAAAGCAGCGCCTGACAGCGATATACCGTCCGCCATCAGAAGGCGACGCTGGCACCCACATCACCACAGCGAAACTTGCAGGACTTATCGCGTTAGCAGTCGTTGTATCAGTCCTTTGTGTCGTCGCATTGCTCTGGTGCCTCAGAAGATCTCGAAAGATGAGTCGTGAAAATGAAGGTGATTCCACCAATGCGAAGGAGCCGAGCTCATCGTCGGCCTCACATTGTGAGGTTGACGCAAGCGAGTACCAGATATACGAGGTCGATTCCAGACAGCGGATGCCGGAATTGCAGAATGGAGAGGATTTCTGTCGGCATGAGCTGGAAACCAGAGAAGTCGCACAGGAGCTCCATGGTAGTGCGGCTAGATTCAGTTGGCAGTAAAAATCACCAGTTGCGCTCAGCCGTCAGTCAGTCGGACAACCGCATCAGAGCTTTGCACCTTGCACAGCGAGGTGGTTGCATATTGTCGAAGGCAAACCGCAGCCAGAGAGTCGAAGTCAAGTGGCGTCTGACTTCATCTGGCGCGGCGGACGTCCACGGCAGTTGTTGAGCGATAGCTTTGGGCTGACAGCACACAGCACTTCCATTGGCGCGACTGTGGATGACATTTGGCCGTGGATGCGAAACTGAGATGTCGATGGAGGTAGCAAAAGGAAGGGAAGTGACACATCGGAGGTCTCGAATGCACAGGCTTGGCATTCGGCCTCGTTTCGAGGTTCGGTTTCCTGCTGTCTCCATCTTGCACCGGCAACCGACATCATTCTTATCAACAACATTCATCATGAAAACAGCACAGTCGTGAGAGCGGGCAGCTTCTCACAAGACTCCGCCAGATGGGAGTAGATTTCAAGGTGGAGGCCAAGCCACCAGAACAGGACGGCACCACGTCGACACTCCTTCTTTCCCTCTGGACCTTGTCAACATTGCTATGGAGTATCTTCACCGAGCCTTACAAGACCATCGCAGCCCGGACACTGCTTTTCCAGCCTCTTTGGATATTTCGCATATGGAGAAGTGACTTGACTTGGAGGCAAGACCTCGGACTGTTTCTTGCCCTACACAACATCTATGGACTTTGGTGGACACGGTCATGGACTCTGCCCAGCATTCAAGGACTGATAAGGATCGACTGGAACAATCGGGAAACGCAGATCTATTTCGGGATTTTCGCACTTCTGGCCATTTGTGGTGCTGCTGCTGGATCTATTGTATTCCGTGAGCAGCAGCTGCAATCCAGGCCGTCAAGTCATTCCGTGCGGAGTCAGCGGATCGATGAAGCTCTTCTCCCACCATCGATAATACCAAGTCGCACGACCCATTCTCGGATGTTCCCCAAAAAGCATTCCTTCTCATACAGCTATCTGTTTGTTGGAGTTCCTGTTGGATTCACAGGCCGGATTGGCTCGGTCTTGTCCGTTGACAGTGGGAAAGCCGGGTGGTTTGATGTCCGTGCTGCGGACTACCTGCATCGGAGTGGCGAAGACCAGCATACACTGTCCGAGAAGTTGCGTCGATTTCTGCATACCAAAGGTGTGACAAGTAGAGACTATGCATTCGCTTATCTGGTTACCGCGCCGCGATTGCTGTCCTACTCGTTCAATCCTGCTTCATTCTACTACATATATGACTCCTATGCTAGCCTGAAGTATATGGTGATCGAGGTCAACAATACGTTTGATGAACGGCGCTTGTACCTGTTAAGGTCTGACGCTACTGCTAAGACGGAGGGCGATGATGCGGAGGAGCGCACAACGAAGCTTTTCACAGACTCGTGGGAGAAGGACTTTCACGTCTCGCCTTTCAACAGCCGGAAAGGGTCATACTCGCTGCGCGCCATTGATCCTCTGGCAGCATATGAAGAGACCGGCCACATCAAGATCGACAATACCATTGTGCTAAAATCCTCAAAAGAACACGCCAAGATTGTAGCGCGCGTGTTCTCGGAGGGCAATCCTGAGGACCCAGAAAAGATCACTTCTTGGCAACTTACCAAGTTCATCGCGGTGTGGTGGTGGGTAGGCCTTGCCACATTTCCGCGCATTGTCTGGGAAGCAGCAAAACTCTTCTTCCGACGGAAGCTCCACGTGTGGTTCAGACCAGAGGTCGTTGGTACCACCAGTATCGGCCGAGCATACACTTCTGAAGAGAAAGTTCTTGAGCAGATATTCCGAGACTTCCTGACACAAAGCGTCGAGCACGCCGAGCGGCCGCTACGGGTCATCTACGAGCCCGCACATTATCATGACGAGGAAATTGTGCTATACTCAACAAATTTCACGTACAAAGAAGATCACGACAGTACGCTAACTCTGAAAGTCATCTCACCGGCGTTTTATAGCCGTTTCCTTCACTATGCTCATGCCAAGGAGGCTTTCGATCGGGAATGTCTGTTCACAGACGAGAAGAATCGAACGGTAACTATAGATGGAACACCGGCTCTACCTGACCTGCTCCACGCCATGAAACACGCTTCACAATTCACGACCGAAGACACGCCTCGGATTGGCTTCCTCGAGAGCATACGATGGAAACTTCTCCGTCGCCTCCGCTGTCCAGCACCTGCAGCCGCCTACCCGGAAACTCCACGCAAGTCATCCGACGAAGAATACACAATCTCGGACATTCGATCTTTCCACTTCTCCGAAATGGATCAGTATGTGCGGCAATCGAGCCACGCAGCACAATACAGACGAATTGTCCTCAAAATCTTCTTAGCAGAAAGATTCGCAATAGGTATACCAGGGCTCATAGCACTATGGGATATCACATTACGAAGCTTTTTAATTCTGGCATCAATGTGGTATTGCGACAATTCAGCAGTTTGGGATATCCTACGAGCTCGACCCTTTCATCGCGAGGATTTCTGGATCAGCGGATTTGCGCTTCTGCTTGCGAATAGCGTACATTTCTGGAGTCTGATCAAAGGATGACGGAGCGTCAGCCTACTCAACAGAAGCTCCTTGCTGCATCGCTGGCTGCGATGTACATAGACATCCTCCAGTAGACAAAACATCTTAGACTCTGAGCTGGCAACAGTCTTTAGCCGCCAAGACACTGAGTTCCATCTTGTTCAGTCCACAGCTCCTTCACCTCATGCTTTACACCTTTCAAAACCTCACTTTGCGCTCGATTTCCTGCGTCTCTTGACTGCCTCTTTCGCATTTGGTCCCGCCGCTTCTCTCTCCTGCTTCTGTCCTCTCGTCATGCGGCGTGGACTCATACCGCCCGTGACCCCCTTTCGCGAATTCGTGTCAAGGATGTCTTTCAGCTCGTGCGCGCCCATTGTTCTTCTAGTGCGAGCAGCAGATTTCTTTGGTTCGCTGGCACCTTCGCGGGCAATTGCCTTGTCATCTTGCGCACCCTTTGCTTCTGGACGCACTGAGCTTTTATTGGACGGTGCTTCACTGGCCTCCTGTTTCGAGGTTGCGTCTGAAGCTGGTGGAGCAGTCTGGGAATTGGATGATTCGTCGCTCGTGGCAACAAGATTGCCGCGGCGATTCTTCTGTGGAAGAGGCATGGCAACCAGCAAAGATTTGCGACGGGCGCCATCTTCCGTCGCTTCGTATTGAGCGGCTTTTGGACTGCGAACCTCTGCTTCGTGTGCGGATCGCGAAGAATCTGATTCTGGCTGGCCTTCTGCCATTTCTGCATCTGCCGCAGACAAAGTCGCACCAGAAGCCAGCTCGTCCATCTTTGCAAAGCGAGGGGGCGATATGGAGGACGCGCTTGGGCTCCCAGCAAGGGTCGCGGGCGAGACAATTGCTCCTTCAGCCTCAGCCTCTTTCGCCTTCTTCGCTGGTCGACGAGTGGCCAAGGGCGACGCTGAAGCATCTCGCTTCGATTTGGCGTTGGCCTTGTCTCGGGCGAGAGAGAATGGCACGGCGCCCGGTGTACTGAGTGGCGAGTTTTGCTGCGTCTCTTCATCGCGCATCTCCGCTTGGAGGTCGCTACGGTTGCTGCTGGACGGCGGAATCGGGCTGTGGCTTGGACCAGGAGTGTTCTTCACGGACGCAAAGAGGTCCATCGGTATAGTGGGCGAAGAAGCCTTGGGAGTCTGGCCGGTGAGCGCCATCGCAGCGCTTTTTGCAATGTTCGCTGCGTGACTATCGTCGTTGTTGCAAGCTGGTGATTCGTTGTGGTGCTCATCTTTGTTGGCGTTTGATTTCTCTAGGACTGGCTCGAAGCCCGCGGCGGCTTCGATGCCTTCCATTGCTTCAAGATCCGGCAGTAAAGTGCTGAACTCGTCGTCTGCAGTTGTGTGCAGCTCCTCTCCGCCTTCGTCAAGTACATGATCTGCACTTGTGTGCTCGCGCTCAGTCGCTGGCTCCGGAGTGCGATAGTAGCGATCGATTTCTTCGAGTCCATCCTCGTAGGTTAGTGGCATCAATGCCGATTCCGCGAACTGTTCGCGCTCCATTTGTGGTTGTTGTTGTCCATGTCAGTGAGCGCGTGTTTCTGAATGGGTACTGTTGCTTATAGTAGAAGGGCAGTGAAATAACCCGCCCTTCACCTGCAGCGGCTACATTAGCGTCACCAGCAGTTGCGCGCGTGAAGTGCAGCTCGCTCAACGGCTAGACATCTCATCTGTCTTCACGGTCTGGCCACTGTAGAGCGCAAATTGCTGCATTGTGCGAGATGTGATTTTTCGGGCTGTGTCATTGAGCTGCTGCTGTTGGAGGTCTATGTCATCGAAGTGCTGCACAACACTGCAGTCTGCTTGTGCTCCACACCGAGGCCGTGAATTTTGTCGCCGCGATACTCCTCCTTCCCAGAGCCAATGTCTGATGACAACCCAGCCGCACTGCACTTGCGTACTGTCCCAGGACCATCTGGCGTACTATTCCGATCTCGTGCACGCTGTACTTGTTGGGCTTCTGGTACCGTATCCGCTCAATCGTGCAAATCATGCAGTAATCGCAATGCCACTCTCTAAGCTCCGAAACTCGTTCAAAACGGAATGGCGTGGCCGATCGCTTGAGATGTGTCTGCTGGCGCTCCGAGCATTCCTGCAGTCGTCAGTCTTGCCTGCGGTGTTCCTTGCCCTCAACTTTCACCCACGTTTGCCCATGTCTGTCGCACAACAGCAGCACAATATGGCAGCTGGCCAGCATACGATCTATCACAGCCTCAGCCATTCTTTCCAGATATACCACGTTCTATGCTCTTACTGCCATGCACACTCCAATGATAAATCCTAGGGTCGGTCCCACCACTCTGGTCGATAGAGGTCAGCGGCGGGTGTCGCAACATTGGCTAGCGAGGATACCTACTTGACTTTGCACGGGTTCTGGTCTGTACCGCATTGTATACAGAGGGGTAATGGCACGAAGCCGCAATCCATTGTCGTAAAATCGGTGGATGCTAAGCTGATCGTGGTAAACTCAGTAGGATCGGAAACTGGTGGTGTGAAGGTGAACTAAGCTTTCGTGATTACAGTGCTTGCCTGTGTCGTTGCGACAGAGGTCAGAAGCAAGAGAAGAGCGAGACTTGCCAGTGTCTGACGCGTTGCCTAGCTCTAGTGAGACAGCGCAAGCTGGTGCATCTGCGATCGCTGCAAGTTTGTGAAGCGAAAACGTGCAGCAGTCGCGTCCAATCGAGAGAAGTGATGTCAGCAGCGGACCTGAGTCCGATCCTGGTGAGCCATTTCAAATCCTGCCCCTGCTTGATGACAGACATCACTTCGTTCTTCTTGAAAGGCCTACAAAGTAATGCAAGACTCTACAAGGCGGGCATCATGAAGATGGGAGCATAACACCGCCGCAAAATGCCCTGACCGCCCGCGCCCGACCGCAGAAGACCCAGTATGGAGACCGAAGATGCACGATGCCTCAAACTTCACGGCCGTAGCACAGTATGCGCGAAGAATCCACGTGGGGAGCCGGCAAAAGTTTGAACAAGCAAAGCGACTTCAGCCAAAAGAGAAGACAGTCTTATCTCTGCAGCGTCGAGTAGATGGTAAAGGGAGAAATGGAAGCACGCCGTTAGCGACAGCATATGGCTGATGACTATTCACCCTCGGCCATAGAAATGGATTGCTCAGCATGCCGTTGAGGATTCACGCACACGCATTAAGACTGTGCCAGCTGCTCCAATCGCCATATTCCAAGACCGGCGCGTACCTCCCGACCACATTAGTGATGAGTGATCAGGAAATCCTCACATTTCAGCCAAGTCCGAGCTCGAAGCGAAAGCGAAATATGCCCGTGATGTCAGCCCTGTCAGTGAAGAAGCATTATAAGTGCAACGCTGAGAGCATTTCAACAGTGAGTCCAGCACTTCGTCGACGGCCTGGCCACAATTGGTCTGCGATGAAGACTTGGTATAGCCCTCGTGTTTCCACATCTGGGGTCGAAGGGACACTACGCTATCAATGCACTAGCGCCATGCAGCCGCCCTCGGCACCAACGTCGCGTGGCGCACAGCTCCACCGCAATCGCGGCTCCGTGTTGTGGTACATATTCGTACGTAGGGCGCTGTAAGTGAATGATCACGCAATGCTCAGTTCACTAGTCCGCGCGAAAGTCGCACATAAGTGAGCATAGGAGCCGCTGGCCACGTTGGCTAGACTCAACTTGCCGTGCAACGATAACAACAGTACACAATGACGAGCACAGCCTACAAGTCGCACGAGTATACGGAGAAGCCTGCTCCGCCCGAATCAGATATCGAGTCAGCTCTGGAAGCGCACGAAATGGGCAGCACGGACGATGGCACAGAGGGCGCTGAGCTCGACGCTCGAGAGAAATCGAAGCCCGCCGACGCCGAACGTCCACCGCTTACACGAGTTGTCACTGCGCAAGACTGGTCAGGGCCTGATGACCCCGAAAATCCTCTCAATGTAAGCAGTGTGATCAGGAACTGTCTTTATTGCCTCGACAGAGCTCCTCCCGGTTGTGCTTGATCCGCCATGAATGCTTCATCTCGCACGTTCTTTGCTTCGGAACCCTGCTGACATAGTGTCTAGTGGAGTCTGCTGAAGAAGGCCTGTCACTTCTGGCCTGTCGCTTTTCTCGGTTTTGCAGTGACGGCAGCCTCATCTATTATCACCCCTGCGAATCGAGACCTACAAGTCTACTTCGGAGTCTCGAGGACGGTTGCCATACTACCGCTTACGCTGTATGTCATTGGCCTTGGGCTCGGACCTACCATTGCTGCACCTGTTTCGGAGATGTATGGGCGGTCAATCGTTTACAAGGTCACTCTTCCGGTGTGCATACTCTTTCTCGTCGGCTCAGGGCTCTCGAAATCTTTCGTCAGTCTCTGTGTGACTAGAATTCTGGCTGGAATTGCTGGAGGCCCGGTACTGGCTGTCGGTGCGGGCACGAATGCCGACACGTTCCTGCCAAAAGATCGCGCATTCTCTTCATCGCTGTTCATCATGATGCCCTTTTTGGGCCCTGGGCGTAAGTCACTTCACTCATGTTGCGAACACTCTCGAATCCCGGAAAAGGCGCTAACATCTCGCTAGTGGGACCCATCATTGGTGGTTTCGCTGCGCAGTATCGAGGCTGGCAGTGGACGATCTGGTGCATGATCATTATCCTCGGCGTCGCCTATCTCACCTGTCTGCCAATGCACGAAACTTACAAGAAGACGATACTGCAGAAACGCGCCAAGAAACTGGGACTGAAACCTCCACCAGGACCAAATGTGTTCAGCATTGGATACGCCAAAACGCTTCTGATGATGACGATTGGGCGACCCGTCACGATGATCTTTACAGAATCGATCGTGTTCCTTTTCGGCGTTTACAACTCTTTCGCATTCGCCATCCTTTTCTCGTTCTTCGCTGCATTTCCATACACATTCACCACCGTCTACAACTTCAATACATGGCAGAATGGCTTGGTGTTTGGCTCAGTGGGCGTTGGCGTGATTGCTGGCGTTGCTGTCAGCATCACCTGTGACAGAATGATTTACTTGAAGAAGCACAAAGTAGCAGCGGCTCAAGGCAAAGCCATGTTACCGCCAGAGGAACGTTTATACTCAGGCATGATCGGTGCATTCGCATTGCCAATTGGGTAAGATTGGTCTCCAGAACTCCTCTACGATAGTCTTTCACTAACACGAAACGCAGACTCTTCTGGTTCGCCTGGACTGCTCGCAGCGACGTCCACTGGATCGTGCCAATACTTTCCGGAATACCATTCGCACTCGGCAACATGGCTTTATTCCTGTCATCGGTCTTGTATCTGATGGATGTCTACGGCCCGATGAATGGCGCAAGCGCAATGGCAGCCAATGGCCTTATGCGATACACGACAGGGGCAGTCTTTCCACTTTTCGCAGTCCAGTATGTCCTCCAATACCCCATGTTGAAGTAATATGAGCTAACTGTGGACAGGATGTACGAACGTTTGGGAATTGACTGGGCGACATCACTCCTTGGCTTCATTTGCGTTGCCATGTTGCCCATCCCGTTCGTCTTCTACAAATACGGTCCACAGATCCGGAAACGAAGCCGCTACAACACAGCATGATTTTGTTGATGAGATTAGGAAACACTCAACACAAATTGTGCCTCACGGAAAGAGCAGCTCGACAGCCTCGCCTGCATCGGTTGCAAATCCATCACATCAAGCGAAAGAGAAAATCATGACAAGTGTCAGACATGAAGTCAAATCGAATAGACACGGCTCACCATTGGTATTATCGTTCTTTATGGTTCCCCGTCATGTCAGAGGATGCGCGATTCATGGCAACTCACTCTTTCGGATTCGCTCTTCAGTGCTGCATGGACCAGGGTACCTCGACAACATACAGAGCCTGGACTCGTGTCTGCGATGAGCTCTGGTGATCGGAGAAAATTCGCGGTTGATCTGTCGAGCACATTGCTTGCGCCTCTCAAAGGCTATCAACCGGACTTTTCGTGGCATAACACGAAACTGCCGCATCTCAGTCGCAAAACAATTTGAACTCCCCAGCTTGCTGCATCGATCCAATCTTGGAAAGCTTTGTCGAAGAGACTGCAATCAGCACCGCCACATCATTATCACCCTTGCAACTGAGCGGACCACGATACATCTATACCGGTGGCAAAGCACTGCAGCTCCAATTCCGACATTTCCCCTGCGTAGCGTATGCGGCTCTTCGCACAGTCTTCATCGGATCGACACAGTTGATGCGCAGACCTTGGGCGTGGAGATCCCTGCGAGCATGCTGGAGCTGCTTCACACTCGTGACACAGGGCAATGTCGCAGTAATTGGTGATTTCAAGAGTGGACAGCTCCCTGCTGAACTGCGGACCACATCGCAGACAGAGCGTATGCGGCTCTGGCAATGGACTTTGCGCGCACGGCGATCATTCGGCCTTCCACATTGACATCAAGCTGGTTTGACTTGGCCATGTGACTTGTGGCGAATCTAGACAGAAGCTATTTCGAGCATCAAAATCATGGTCGCTTGCGCGTCTTGCTCTAGACTCATTTCATCAGACTAACATACAGCTCGCGTTCCAGCCGCGATCGTCTTACGGCTAGCACAACTTTGACTGCAGTCCACTGATGGCAAAATATTTCTCAAACCCAACCCTTCTCCTCGAACCTGTCATCGTTTCACAGTACGATTCGCCACCGAATCCAAATTTCCACCCAACACAGGAATTTACCTCACAGTGGCAGCGCGAACGTGCACCATAGCATCCGTCTCATAAGCTCAGCGGACCCTTCCCCATCCCCAAGTTGGCCAGAAAGCTAACAACCATAAAGTCACCCAAGAGAGAGGATCTGCCGTTCCTGTCATATGGTTTCTTGAGTCGGAGCCGCAAGTAGCTTTTCGGCCCTGAGTGGAGCTGCTTGATGATCGTCGGTCCCTGCCTGTAGTCGATGGTCGATGCAAGATACCTAAAGCATCCGGGTGACGCCACTTTTTTCTGTTGGAGGTGTTTGCTCCATTCTCTCCCTTACCTTGGGGATCGGATCGGCGGAGGGTCCTTTCTTTTCTTGTTGTTGGTTGTTCCACGCCGTTTGTGACGTCTTGTCCTGTCCCTTCGTTACGGTGGAGAATTGGCCGCTGCCTCTTTCGGACCCCTCTTCCTTCGGTTCTACGATACTGGCTGCTCATGTCGCTGTGCCGCTGCTTACCTAACTCGATAACGGTTGGAACTCCTGGATGATACTACCCTACGGCTCTGCTCACGGCACAAGACCAACATGATTGTGCCAAAGGAAGTACAAGAAGGACTGCAACGTCTAACAGCGAAAGTTGTCGTCAAACCAATACCCGCCGTACAGAACACGAGATCGTTCCCAGGACCCAGAGCAGGACTAGTAGCCGTCGGTAAGGCAGCGGGATATCATACAGACGTACAAGCTGCAAGACACTAACGTTGGCCGGCAGGCGTCCTATTCACATTAGTCGGCATCTTCGCAATCACATGTCGGGTCCTGACTCTCGTACAACGGCGGCGAAAGATCGGCTACGATGACTACGCGATGTTCGCGGCCTTTGGCTGCGCGACCGGATTCACAATAGCAGTCTTCGTCTCTGTTCGGTGGGGCGTCGGACTAGAACTAGGCGATGTTCCTGTCAATTGGGCAACGAAAGCCATCCAGGTAAGATGCAGCTCGATGTCGTTGCCATCCTGGCTAAGCTGACGCTTCTCGTAGGCAATATACACCGACGAGATCTTCTACTACATGACAATATTCTGCATCAAGCTGTCATTGATGTTCTTGTACCTGAGGCTTGCTGCCGAACTGCGAGGGTGGTTCTTCTACGCCAGCGTGGGACTTCTGGTGCTCCTAATATTGCATTTCATCACAACGATAGCTGTCGTTGCGACGCAGTGTATACCCATCCATAAGTACTGGAAGCCGAGCACTCCTGGCACATGTATTGATATTACGGCCTTTTTCTACTGTAAGTCGACTGAATGTACCCGCGTGAACACTGGGTCCTGACAGTCAGCAGCTACAAGTATCTTTACGATAATCACAGACTTGATCATGATCATGCTTCCCATCCCGATAATTTGGCGTATCCCACGAGATAGGCGCCAAAAGATAGCCATCTTGTCCGCGTTCCTTGTGGCTGGAGGCGGAACTCTGGCAAGCTGCATTCGACTTTACTCGATCAAGATTTTCACGCAATCTCGACAGCCCATGCGGGATGCTGCCGTCATTAGCCTATGGTCGTTCGTGGAGATCAATCTAGGCATCCTATGCGCTTCTTCTGCAGTGATCAAGCCCATCTTCTCGAAAACTCGTGCTCCTTCACTCGAGAAGGAAGGTGCAAGACGATTGCGATCCGCTGCTGGCAACCGCGGCACAATAGGCACTCCCAGACACAAACCTCGAACGACCATATCCCGCGACCTCAAAGACTTCGGTCGATGGTCACAGTCACAAGCTAGCACAGCGGTGACTTCGCCAGTGGGAGTCATATCCAAGAAAGATAGCGAAGAAGGAATGGAGCTTGTCGGGAAATGCGAAGAGAGCCCTGAACGACACAGTGTACGTCTTCCCGAGCCTCCGTCGTTCCATCAGAAGACGCCTCGAGGCCGACGATCTCAACTTATGCTGGATGCTGCGGGTCATCAACCGAGCCCTCGAAGTATGCACGCCATGATGTCGCCTGAGCCATCAAATGATCCGGTGTTGCTGAGAATGCACGAGGAGCAGGCGCGGCTTCGGCAGGCGTTTCCTCAATACTTTCCCCAGGCCTCCAGTCATGCTGCCATGAAGCAGGGGCAGCCCATTGCAGGCTGGTAACGGCTGCTGTTGACGGCCGAAATCCATTGTCAAGAGATGTTTGCCTCGCGGCAATTGGTAATTGAGATGTCGGGTGGATGAGTGATGCGAATCTATACGATGTGTGCAAATCAGCGACAGTAGCAAAAGTCAAGTAGTACAGTATGCCATAATATCAAAGATTTCTTCAAGATGTGCCTTCTTCACGCATTTGGTCTGAGTCCACTGTTCACGGAATCATGTCGCGGTGAGTAGATGGAGCGATCGAGCTGCAAGGTCTGTGGCGCAGAGTTGCTTAGTAAGTCGAAGGTCGATATCTCCTCCAGTTCAGCTGTTTGGAAACTTGTTGCGATGCGTGCGCAGGACTAGACTTGAGGAAAATCGAGGAGATTGGAGAAGTTGACAGAGTCTAGAAAAATTGACAGAGTCTAGAAAAGTTGACAGAGTTCTCGTTTGAGAGGCCATACACTAGTGGCGGCCGGTCCCGGGCGAATTGGAACGTCATTTCATCGACGACATCATTGAGATCACTTAATTCGTTATTGCAGAACACGGAACGATCTCAAAACCGACAAGACCCCTCAGTCGTGCGATTGCGGGTCATTGCGAATCGAAAACAATCGTGAACAGCAATTGCGGGTCTTAGTAGCTCGCTTGAAAACACTTTCAAATGGCGAAAATTCAGACACACCAAACAAGAGATCATGCCAACACGAAGGAAACAGACGCATAGACAGTGTCGACTATAAAAGTGATCGAATCGAGTCGAAAGACCGTTAGCTGGAACGTTGTACGGGCTGTGTTTCTCATTCGCGATTCTTGGCAGGCTGCAACCAAAATTCGAAAAATTTGGAATCGCACTACTCAGGCCCCAAGCACATCGCACATACAAGTCCAGCTATGATAAAGCAGACGAATATACACATTGTTTCATGAGATTGCCGGATCGTTGAGTAGAGGGAAGGGGTTCGCCTCCAGGACCAGAAATTTGCGTTTTTCGTCTCAGCCCGTTACCCAGCTACTCCAGTACCATGCCTCTGCCAAAAAGAACATTATATCCTTTCAATTAAAGCAAAAGAGATGTCGCTTCTGTGGATCGAACACAGTACCTCCAGATACCGCACAGAATGCTTAGGACAGAAGTGAACTTCAGTCTGGCGCTCTCCCAAGTGAGCTAAAGCGACCCATTTGATCGGCTGCTTCTTTGTTTTATACAATATGTATGTCGCACGCTTGGCCCGCACAGTAAGCTCAAGTTGCTTAGCTAACTGCTGCAAACATTCTACGGTCGTTCTGCTTATGGTGTTTTGATTTTGCATGAAGTGAACGAGAATTTCAGCGGCTTGGCACGGTCAACGATACCTCCAATGCTTACACCAGCAGACACATTGAACATTGGTAAACAAAGTTCACAGATATATTTTGATGCTGATTCGAATGGCATAGGGGCTGCAAACACCATTCTTGAATAGTGACTGTCAAGGTAGGAATTCGTGCCCTGATCTCATGCATCAATGTATTCTGGTTGCCCGGACTGCCATAAGAATATTTGACACCACTCTGCGTCTATCAACACTGCATACCGCTGTTCACTGCAATCTCAAGCCCCGGAATGACTTAGTATACGATGCGTGTAGACTTCGAACCGGAGGGATCGTTCGTCAATCGGCATGCGAGACAAACCGAAAAGGTCAAAAAGTGCATAAAGCTACTCTATTCTGCGAACGCCAACAATATTGGATAATTTGTCCTCGATCCTCATCAACATCTCCTCTGTCCTCGCAGTTGCGCCTCCATACTGATGAACAAGCATGCTCAAGCCACCAACCTGCCTAGCTATCCGCCTGATTTGTACTCGGCTCAGAGTCGCGAACAGGTCTTGAGCTTGTGACTTCTTCTTCAGCCAGGCGAACCTGCATGCAAAGCCGAATTTGCGGTATTGTGTCCTCTGCGCCCAGTAAGTTTCCGCATCATCCTCTTCATCCTCTTGCTGCTGCGCTCTGCGCCTTCCTCGACTGCCTGTTCTAGACCTTGCTCTATCGCCTTTCTCGGTTGTAGGTGATGCGTATGCCGAATGCTCGTAGTAAGGACTAATGGAGCTGTTTTTCCTTCGCCTTCGCTGCCGTTCGTGCTTGTCGAAATTCGCGATCCCGTCGCTGCCAGGTTCGAGGAAAGGTCGCTCAATATCCTGAAACTGACGCATCAGATACTTGACAGTATCGCCCATTGTCTTCAGAGTCGCATCGTCGAGCTCCATTCCGAGTAAAGTATCTCCACCATTCTGCCTCACTTGTTTGTGATACTTTTTACATTGTTTTCGCATGGTGCGGATACTAGCTCTTTCCTCGAGAAGTTCTGTGCGTATGTTCGTCAGGTAGGCATGGACTTCATGGGGCGCCTGCCCCATGGTCTCGAAATTGGTCCATAGCACTTTCAGCCATGTTGTCAAGGTGAACACGAAGGACACGATCCCAATGATTCCGGAGATGAAAGCGAACGGCGCATATCGTGTCGTGGAGAGGATGATGCCCATGTCCAAATCATTTTGCACGATACGCACACGGGTCGCCAGCAATGGTCATCGAATGTACAACTTCGCTTGTCGAGAGTCGTTCTGATGACATTGGTTTGTTTACTCCAGCTGCATCCCGCAGCTTCCCGGCAAGGATCACTTAAAGTTCCAACATTTGTGGAAGAGACACAGGAAAGCCCTCCTTCAAATAATTCCCGATCACATCATGAGTGTGCAAGATCTTGTCGAGTGACACCTTTTGACTACATCTCTGGTGTAAACTGTGCAATTCATTACTTGACACGTCCAAGATGCTACATGTACATCGACATCATAGTGACGCGCCAAGCGCTCCACTACATGTATGCAGACATCGCATTGTCCATATTGGTTCCGCAATAAATTGGTCAAGACCTCCGATGAGCAAAATGGGCCTTGGCAAGAGTCAGGAAAAGACCTCGACTGTCGATCGATCCCCCATCCGCTCACGCGAAGACTGTGCCGCCATACTGCATACTGTGGTTGTTGCTCAATTGAGCAAAGTCCGCGGCGCACGCGAGACATAGATACTCTTGGCTCCAAGAAGTTATCCGGCTTAACCAGGTCGGTGATACTGGTCGACCTTGAGCTGAGGAAGATGCTCGATATCATCGAGCCCTTCGTCGACTTTGACGCAAGGAAAGCATGGCTTCTATGGCAACCTACGAGCTGACCAGGAATGATGGCAATGTCCAAGTTTCTCTAGATTCTTTGAACTGCGAAGACTTTCCTGGCAACCCTATTCTTCCCACCGGCACCAATGGAGCTTGCGGGCTTCGGTCCACGAACAGGACGGCTCTCGAGGCTTGCTGCCAACCTGGATCAGAAGTGCAGGAGCATCTGGGATGCTTTTTGTACTACGAATATCCCGAGCTCAATGCATCCGTAGCGGCGAGCTTTGGGTCTTACATTTCTGGAACTGGCAATCAGACAACCAACGAAGATACTGACCAGTTCAATGGGCAGCAGCGAGCAACAGATGCTTTCTGTCAGTACGGGACCAGACTGACAATTAACGCAACGGCGACATCGACTTCAGCAGCCCGACACATCCAGCCTCCAAGAACCTCGAATGTACTGCTCGGACTTCTACTTCTAACCATGTTCTGGCTTCCGGTTTCTGCAGACCATTTTGATTCACAAGCGATGTCTTTCACCGGCTTGCATCGGCGACAGTCGGAAGGGTGCGAATTTCAACAAATATCGAGCAGTATCTTAGCGGGACAAGAAGTGCCAATCAGTGGTCCCAGCTCTTGTGGTGCTGGCGGGGGCAGTGAAGTAGTTTGTGGACTTGACTTCCTCATCGGAGACACTTTGACGACTAGTAACCGAACCATCAATGGTACTTTAGCAGTCAGCTCCGAGTACGACGATTTCTTCAGGATGCTCAGCCAAACTACTTCAAGGCCATTCCCAGCTGCGAGCTCTGTGAGAAGCAATTTTGTGGCTGTCCTGCCTGTCGGCCAGAATGCGCTGCTCTACTGGATTGCGTTGCTGGTACGGCAATAGCCAGAAGATGTGAAAATGGAGAGATCGCTGATATGATCTAGTACTGTGTCCAAGGCATGGCAAGCGGCTGTGCTGGAGCGATCGCTAGTGACGAGCCCACGATACTAGAAGCGTGTGCACCGCTGGTTGAAAATGAACATGATGGAGAAGCTTTCACGCAAGGGAGCTTCCGGGTTCAGGTGTGTTTTCGTAGTCGATGTTCCGTCAACAGTACGGAAAGAATGCTGACCTAGTTTTGCCGCAGTATATTGGTTAGTGTCATCGCGTGAAGACCTTGGCTAACAGCGTCCTGGCTTCCAGAGACGTCAGGAGGATTCGCGTGATAGTCCTTGAAATTGTACCTATCGGCGGAGCGTCTTTTGTTCGTAGTCCTCTAGCACAAAGTTCAGTCTATGACACACTTAGTCCAGTATTCAAGGAGATCGGTCAGAGGAGATGGTTTCGAGTGTACATGTTACCAAGACGGCACTGATGCGAGTCTAGGAGGTAAGTCGATGATAGGTAGACATCGGAAAGTGGAAGCGTGAGAAGGAAGGTGACGCTGCCAAGACGAAAACGCGTCTCCCAAAACGCGTGCTCATCGCCTGGACATCGTTCCCTCAGCAAAATGCCGCAAATATGTCGTCGCCACTACCATCCAAGCGACGCAAGCTCAATGACGCCGCTGAAAAGCTCAGAAAACCGTTCGTCTCGCCAATGAGGTCTAGGAAGCCTGTTCAGCCGCCGACGAATTCTCCGCTCGTGAACAACGTGAACAAGACCGTTGGTGCCGTGACCGCCTACACTCCGAGTACTCTTGCGCACACGATCCAGTTGCCACTTTCTGTGTTGTCGACTGAGCTCGCGCCGCCGGTCTCCGTGAAGCGAACGACACTCACAACGCCTCAAAGGCGCACGATCCTGCCTCAGACATCGCGAAGCAAGAATGCGGATCCTGAAGAACGTACGATACAAAAGGCGAATTCGGCTCTCGAGCTACAGATACGACGGGTACAGAATGAGCTTGATATTCTAAAGCAGGCAGAGACGCTCTCAAATTCCACGACAGACGCCGATCTGGAGGAGTTGCGAGAGAAATGGCGCCTGGCATCACAATACGCAGCGGAGGAACTTTTCGGCACCGTGAAAGAGAGGGTCTGCCGCATGGGCGGCGTTGCTGCTTGGCGAGAGATGGAAAAGAAGAAGCATGACCGTTCACATGGTCTTGGAGATTTCGCTGAGCCCGAGATGGTAGATGACGATGCAGATTGCGAATTTGACTCGCAGGGCGAGGAACTGCCTGAAGACGAGCAGGAGTACCGCAAGAAGCTCAAGCGAAAAGCACGGCAAGAGGCAATGGAAGCGATGGATGAGCCGGACGAACCAAGACAGCCGGCCAGCGTCAAGAACGAAGTCTGGCAGGAGCCTGGCAAGGACGATGATGTGAGTGTTTTGACTTGTTTCACACAGCGCTTATTCTTATGGTGATTTTCTGCAGACATTCACGATGGATATGATGTTACGATCACTCAACATAGACTTGAGCGTGATCGGCTACGACAAACAGCTGCAGAAGTGGACTTGACGAAGACCGCTTCAGTCAGTCTCGTGGCTCTGACGAGAATATGGTTTGCTAACGACGGATACGACGATATGATTGCTTTGAGATACCCCGGTGTTCGCATCACAAGGTGCTGGAAGAAAGGCATGTGCAGGCAGGTACAATTTCATACCGCGTCAAAATTGACGCGTGTCGTCATCAATTCGACTCGGCTTCTCTCCACCTCAGCTACGTGATCGAAGCTGTCACAGCTGTTCTCTCCATTATTGTTCTTCACATGCTGCTGACCCATACAGTTCTGCTCACGTTGTCTTCAGCAATAGTGCCATACCGGACTACTATGCCACGTACTGACGCTGAAGTACTGTGCTCCATCACCACAACGACGGAATAATCGTAAATATGGACAGCCACGCAGGTGGCTTCATGCTATCACCACCAGCCTCGTCAACCGTCTCCTCCAACATCAACACCTGCCTTCCACACCCTAGGGGCTCTCCTCTTCGTCCCGGGGGCTCCAAAGAGAGCGCCTTTATTCGCTATGTCGACCAACAAATGCTTCACATTCAGCGACGATTCGCGAAACGCACATCCCCTCAGACCAACCAGCTCTCAGACGTTGATCGCGACAAAGCAGATTCATGGGGAGACGTCAAAGGCTATGCGTCCATGAAGGAAGCTTGTAAAGAAGTAGAAGAGCTACTGAATGTCATTTGGATCAGTGGGACACCAAGTCTGCAAGTGCCGTATTTGATCAGCTTGGCTTTGATGATGGGAAATATTATACAGGCGATGCCGCCTACCCCGAAGAGCTTGTTTAGGACACTAGGAAAGTTGGACCATGCGTTTGCGAGTCTGTTGCAAGGGAGAGATGTTGATACCGGCGAACGGCTGCCGGGGTTTGTCGGGGAGAGGGGTGTGAGCGGGACGCAGAAGGTGAGGATTAGGAGTTTGGTGGAGAGGACGAGAGTTCACGTTGTGGAGGCTTTTAGAAAAGGCGAGTTTGAGTACGAGGAGCCTGAAGAGGAGGAAGAAAGGGAGGCTGATCGCATGGACACGGATACTGATGGCGAATTGGTGTTGGAGAATGCTGAGAATGATGGCCTCGACGATGAGGAGGACAACGACTTCAACTTGCAGATTGCGAGGGTTTACGATGCTACGATGGTAGAGTTGGGAGACAGCCTCGAGCAGCCCTCCATTGGCCTCATCACCGAGAGCAGAGGATGAAATGGCGAGCTGGACGAGAGGTCCTTCGCAATTTTGCGGCAACGACCCAATCAATTCCTTCTTAGATGACGGGAACCGAACACTCATGGCGTACTTCGCACGGAGCTGTTGACTCTCAGACGGCATGAATGTGAGGTGAAGCTGAAAATGGCACGGCCTTCGAGATGTGATCTCCTCGACAACTGAACAAATGGGCCGCAGACTGATTCTTCATTCACGCTCGGCATCGAAAGACGCGTGGACAGTTCGCGGAGGTGGTGTCGTCGTGAAGCACGCTAGTCAAACGGCTGCAGGCAAACAGAGAATGTGCGCGATGGCTCCTGACGGAACCACGAGCGCTTAACTTGACGGGACTCACTCGGCCTGTCCACTTGCTCGATCAGATCTTCTGTCGGCGCACACAGTCGAGTCGATCATCACCATGATGCGCTTCAATGCGGCTGGCGTTCAAGCCACTCTGTCGACAGCCGACCTGGATGCCTCTCTGTCGAGGTCTGTCACGCTGACGATGGGAAAAGAGCAAGCAATCGATGATCAACGAGTGGAGGCACATCTCGCGGCTGGCGATGCTTTACCTACCGCCCCCATTGGTGCCGATGGCAGCACCAAGGGAGTACTGCAGTACCTTGGTGAAAACGAAGACATCCCTTTCCTGATGGCTGAATCTGGAGAGAAGAGCGAATACGCAGTTCTGGCGCCGCCAAAGCCTCGCGCGCTGCGCCTTACCGTGGAGACCAATGACCGCTCCCACCATTGCAGGAATCAAACTGCAGCAACCGATCTGAAGATAGAAGTCTTTGTGAACGGCGCGCTTTCGGACGTCTTCTACTTGAATCCCAAGAAGACCGGTACGACGCACAAATATGCCATCAATGGCACTCGAATCCATCGACAGATAGAGAAGCCGTGGATCTATCAGCCTTCAGCAGCACTAAGTTCGAGCAAGTTGAATGCATCGGAACGTTGGGGAGGCGCGTCGGTAATGCTGAAGCATGAGGGCCGCACTCGTGGCAGCAACAAATGGGGCGATTTCTCGCCTTCTGGAGCATTCCTGACCGCGCTCGCGGACCTTACGCTACCGGAGAGACTTCGAGACAGTCAGCACATAGGCCTCATTGACGTGATCATCGTGTCTGGGAAGGGAGGTAAGGACGGGCCCTCTCACGGATACATAGCACGGCCCACGCGTCTGAGAAACGACAACTACCGAAATGATGTCCCTCCCGGAGCTGGGTCTCGGCCACAGACCCCAAATCACATGAGCAGACCGACGATGTCTGACTTGCAGAGCAAGGGCGCAGATTGGGACTCTGACGCGAGACAAGACTCCGTGGCTGAAGACTCATCGTCTCCACTGCCCTCGAAGCATGCGAGAAGTATGCTTAGATTTTCCAATGCAGTCGGACACGCACATCCTCAGCATCCGCTCGTATCAGATGACCCATTTACAGAGAAGTGCGCTGCGGATGAGTCTCCAGCGACAGCTGCTCGGGGTCCAGCCGAGCTGCCCTCGACTTCGTCAGATGTTCCTCTTGCTACCCGGCAGCAGGCAAAATCGAAAACCAAGCACACTACCCAGCCTCAAGAGGGCAAGTTGACCACGACGGAGGCAAAAGCAAAAGAATTCGCTGATGCGCATGGTATTGCGTTTCAAAGAGACGTGGTGATAGATGGAATCAAGAACCGGAGAGGAAAAGACATTGGTTCTCGAACGATCACGCAGCGTATAGGTGATATCCAAAAGATGACACCTAAGAACCAAGGAGCTGCAATCAGCAAGCTGAAGGAGGAACTTGGTCAACGGGATTCTGATCGTCCTGGGCAGAGCTCTCCCGTCGGGCCTCTTCGAACCCGATCACAATCTTCTGTCAAGCACGGAACTCCTCGTGGCCCTGCCTCATCCACGGCGTCCTCCACTCCAGCCCCGGCGCATCTCGCCGAGCAGCAGACATTCTCGTCTATCACTGAAGCCCGCACTGCAATGGCTTTGGACAATGGTGCCGATCCTGGCGGAAGGCTCATCGCACGTATCGCATCTCTTTCTCCGCATCCGCCGCGCACCAAGAAGCAGACACCACTAGCAAACGAGGGATCCGGAGTGTCAACACCAATTTCGACGCCCCGTCCAATTCAGCCTATTCATAAACCGGAAACTCCAAAGGCGAAGACACCTCCGCCTCCAGATTCTGTCAAACGCTCTTCACGCAAACCGGGCAAGCTCGACGATCAGACTCCCGAAGAAGCACTTGCGAACTTTAAAGTGCCCGACTTGTGCAAGGACTGCACTGTTAGTTTTGCCGAGGGCAATGCTCAGCGACAAATCCAAAAGACAAGGCCGGGCTTTTTCGACGAGGATGAAGTTGTCGTAGGCATGCGATTTGTTGTTGTGTAGGTAGCTACAGCGCATTCTCAGCTGCTTGCGCGAGCTCGCAAGCACACAGTAGTCTTATGACAATACGTTCGAAGCATGTGGTACACCAAATGCCGCATATGCAATCATTGATTGAAAACATAGAAAGCAATCAGTATGTCTGATGCTCCTTCACTTTCGCCCAAAGACTCTCATCATTCTCCACCTTGACCTCCTTGCTCGTGTCCAATTCATTGTAGCGTCTGAGATCCATTTCGCGATCCAAAAGTGGAATCACATATTTGTCAAAGGTCTGCCAGTATGGGTTCTCCAAGTGGTACCTGTGAAACGAGATCCAGTTGTCAGCTGTCTTATCTCCCAAACAACAGAAACACGAGTCAATTCAGTTTCGTGAGTCTAATTGCGATACATACTTCTGTGAGCTCTCATGAGCATATCGTTCAACAATCGTGAAAGATTGTGGATCTTTGTGGTCTTGCATGACGAACCTAAAAGATTGATACCATCAGATACGCGAGCGAAGATGAAAGTAAGCAGGTAGAAACACACCATCCCAAAGTTTCTTTATCCTTCGAATAGACCTGACTAGCCTCTTGCAATTTCGCAATCAACTTCTGGATGTTCTCCTCGCCAGCTTTGGCGTGCAAGTGGACGACGAGAGTGTAGACCATTTTCGCAGCGGATTTCTGGATTTACGTATGATAGGTGGAGAGAGTGTCGTTCAGAGAGCCTTGCGTTGGAGACGAGTTTGTATTATAACGGGCACTTTCCTCGCTGACTTGCACAGCCTTTTGACGTTGGAAAGAGGTAGGCAGTGGCGTCAGTCCAGAACTCTGCCGGAGTCGGGCCTTCCTCTGCGTCGTGGAGCTATTGTGGAGTGCTGGCTTTGTAGCTTTCGCGTCGAACCCATGTTTTTGTTTGTTTTATGCTGTCAATCTGTTCGGCGAATTTGAGTGATGTGCATATGAGCATTGCAGTGTGAGGAGCTCCACGACTCGGAATGTTTTGGTTCACACGTTGCATTGCGATTCGAGCAGAGACTGTGCACAATTGACAGGTTGAAAATAGTATGCCATGAAGCTCTATCTATCTGTACATAGTCCTTTCGCTCCGCGTCAAGTATTCATTTAGAACTTGAAGACTTGCTCCTTCGCGTAACCGAGCTCCTTTAAGATACCAGCAAGCTCGCCTTGATCTTGCGGGCTCTTCTTTGGCCCAGAAATGGCCTTGTACAGCCCAGGAGGACCGCAGACGAACACCTTGACGTTCTCTTCGCTCGGTGCTGGCAGGACAGTCTTGAGCAGGTCCTTGGTGATGAATCCCTTGCCCTGCTTCCATCCCTGAGGAGGCTTGTCCAGTACGTAGAAGGCGCGGAATCGTTGAGGGAACTCTTGCTCCAGCTGTTCGAACTCTTTCTTCAGGAGGATATCCTCCTCCGTCACGTTGCCGAAAACAAGTGTGACTTTGGTCTTGTCCTGTGGGTTCTTGAAAATTCCTCGTGCGAGCTGGTACATGGGTGTGACACCGGTACCACCAGCGATGAGTGCAACGTGGTCGTGCTTGTTTGTCTCCCATGGGTACTTTGGAATTGGGCCCTTGATCTCGAGTCTCTGCCCAGGTTCCATGTTGTGCAGGTGTGTTGACATTGGACCACCTTGGTACTTCTTCACAATCAAATCCATGTGCCCGCGTTCGCCCTCGTCGCTGACTGGGGTGTAAGGCCTAATTGTTGGCTTCTCATCCTCTGGTCCCTTGTATTTGGTGATCAGAGCGCTGGTCACTGGCAGTCCGCTGACAGCGTCTGGGTTGTCGAAGGCAAAGATGAACTTCTTGGTGTTGTGGTTGATCTCCTCGACCTTATCCAGTTTCAGGCTGATGAAGCCCTGGTCTGCAAGGACTTAGCACATGCCATTATCTTTTATATCGGCATGTCCGCGCTTACCTCCACCGATGAAGACCTTGTCTGGAGGCCCTCCTTGTGCTGGGGTCTTATTCTCATAAGCCGGCGCGGTGTTCTCCTTCGCCACTGTCACAGGATCTTTTGTTCCCGCGAAGGCATAGTATCCTCCTCCTAGTGCCGCAGCGCCGACTGCACCGAGAAGAAGTCCATTGCTTCCCCCACTCTTTGGTGCTTCGGAGGCATATCGTCGAACATGCTGCAGCAGAGCGCGTGTCAGCGATTGCGTTGGCCATTTGCGTTCGGAGTCCCGTTCGATTGAATTACCTGTGAGAGCTGCGCCGCTGGGCGAAAGAGGCGTGATGAAAACATTGTGAGTTGATTGACGATACAGCAATCGCAGATGTCGCAAGCAAAAGCTGAGTGAGCTGGACTGGAGATTCCCGGAGACCAATGCCCGATTATGCCGACGTCATTGCGAGTTGCTTTGTTTCCCGACTGCCAAGACATCCTCAGGTCGAACTTCAATTACATGCTAACGAAGTGCTACTTCTTTGCCCAGCCTAGTGGCCAGGGTGAACTGTCGAGAACATTTAGTTGTTTGGAACGATCTCCGTCTTTGGCTTCACTCGTTACTCCTGTCTAGGTCGTTCCAACCACTATTCTTACACACCTGATCTCAGCCAGGATCTCGTTCTTTGGCATTTTTATGGCATCACTCACGCCGTTTTTTGCGCCGTCCTAGTCGCTGAACTCCAAAGCGAAACGACAACGCTACTCAATGCCTCTATAATGTCGTGCGAGCCGACCCAAATGCTCTTTCCTGCTTATGCTGACTTTCTGAATTCCATAATCTATTCGACCCCTTGATCCACATCCGATCTCGTAGTACCAGTATAATTTCTCGAGCTTTATCGAATGCTGATGCCGCTGCGATTCGTGAACATGCGCGTTGCCACATTCATGGCTGCCAACTCCTGGAAGAGGAGCTTAGCCGCGTATGGAATGATGATCTGCGCAATCTTGGTCTTGTTCTTGCAAGGGCGGCATTCGAACTGCTGCTTCTTGATAGACGCAATCGGTGTCATCAGACCACAGATCTCGCAAATGTGGACGCGGAAGGCGTCTGAGACGTCGAGAAGACGCTCCTTCAAGAAAGCCGAAGCACCGTGGGCAATCATACAATCGCGTTCCATCTCTCCGAAACGAAGTCCACCATCTCGAGCACGACCTTCCACAGGCTGGCGTGTGAGAATCTGCAGTGGACCACGTGCTCGGGCATGAATCTTGTCGTCCACCATGTGTCGCAGGCGTTGGTAGTAGGTAGGGCCAAGGAACACTTGCGCGTTCAGCTTCTTGCCTGTGTGTCCATTGTACATGACTTCGAATCCACGCTGCTGGAAGCCGTGCGAAGCCAGAATTGCCGATACAGACGAGACTGTAACATCTGTGAAGGGCGTGGCATCACCTTCCTGACCCTGCAAGGCGCCAACCTTGGAAAGCAGACACTCGATCAAGTGAGCAATGGTCATACGACTGGGAATAGCGTGGGGGTTGATGATGATGTCGGGCGTGAGACCGTCCGCGCTGAAAGGCATGTCTTCCTGTCGGTAAGTGATACCAATCGTACCCTTCTGTCCGTGACGGGAAGCAAACTTATCACCAATTTGTGGGACCTTTGTCACTCTCGTCCTCACCTTGACGAAGCGCAAACCTTCGGTGTTCGTCGTGATGAGCACTTGGTCCACGAGACCGTTCTCAGTAGAACGCAGAGGTGTACTGACGTCGCGCTTGACGTGTAACTTTGTTCGCTGACCCAGCTCTTCTGCGTCCGGAGGCATAGGCGCAGTCTTGCCGATAATGATATCATCTCCTGATACACGAGCGCCGGGTGCCACGATTCCATCCTCGTCAAGCTTGTCATACGAGCCTTGCTTCATGCGCATGGTGTCGGCGCGCGTGGGCTTCTCAAACGCTTCGACCACAGCCATGCCCACGCGCTTCTCCTGGTCCATGTATGCACGGAAGAAAAGCGACCGGAATAGGCCACGGTCAATGCTGCTCTGATTCATGATGACGGAATCTTCCTGGTTGTAACCCGAATAGCAAGCGATGGCAACAATAGCGTTCTGACCTGCAGGCAGATCTCGGAAGCGCAGGAACTCCATGCTTCTGGTCGTCGCCAATGGCTTCTGTGGGTAATATAGCACATTGGCCATCGTGTCCATGCGTACATTGTAGTTGGTGAGCGTTACACCCATGGCTTGCTTGCCCATGGCAGATTGCTGCGTATTCATTAGCGAAGTTTCTTCTGCGATTTTCAAACAGTCCGCAACTTACATATGTGTTTCTGGGCGACTGGTTGTGATCAGGGAAAGGAATGATACTGGCACAGATGCCCAGAATCATGGCCGGGTGAATCTCACAGTGCGTCCACATCCGCACAGAAGCGTTTGGCTTGGGCTTGATACGTCGATGTGGATCGTCTCTGGCCTCCTCCCATTGTATTCCGTTGCGCATGTTCTTGTGCTCTTCGAGATCGTCAGGCGTCATGATAATCATTGCAGTCTCCTCCTCCTCTGCATCAAGGTACTCGACCACGCCTGCGTCCACAAGACCCTTCCAACCAAAGATAGAATTATCGCGCTCTTCTTCGCTGACGCCCTCCAAATTTGCGAGAATCTCTTGGTCGAGCGCCAGTTTCTCGAGCTGCTCTTGCTTCAGTACGAGGCTTCCTCGGTTGGGACTCTTGGGGTCGTTGTCAACGACGAAGAGCGGACGACAGACACGCCCTGCGTCGGTGAAAATTCTGATCTCGCGCTCTCGGACATCGCGAATGATTGTGACCTCGAAACTCAGGAGGCCCTTGCGCCTCAATGCTCGCAGGGTGTCTGCAAGCTGTCCCGCGTTGCGATGCACACCGACCCATGTTCCGTTGAGCATAATCTTCGTTGCTCGTGGGTTCATAACCGGATCATATTCTTCGAGCAGATCCATACCACGCTGTCGCATGAAATCAATGAGTGGTGCGCCAGGAGTACCCACAGAAACGTAGCACATGAGCGACAAGTTCTTGACCAAACCACAAGCTTGTCCTTCAGGCGTCTCCGCAGGACATACAAGTCCCCAATGCGTGTTGTGCAGCTGGCGAGGCTTTGCAATCTTGCCGTCACGACCAATCGGGGTGTTCGTTCTCCGCAAATGACTGAGCGTAGAGGCATATGTGTAGCGATTAAGCACCTGACTGACACCGGCCTTGGAAGAAGAAGCTTTCTTCTGGTCTCCCCAGTTTCCAGTCGCAAGACAGTATCGTAACCCAGACGTTAAGATATTCGTCTTGACCGCCAGTGTGATGTTGAATTCTCGATTCATCTCGACACAACGGTGGAGATACTGCTTCATTTCTTTGACGAGCTGTTGGAACTTCAGGCGGAACACTTGCGCCATGAGTGGACCTGCCAGATCAAGGCGCTTCTTGCCAAAGTGATCACGGTCGTCCTCTTCTGTGCGGCCGAGTGCGCACTGGAGCATTCGATTGACCATGTAGCCAAGGAAGAACGCTTTCTTCGTCTCGCTACCCTCCTCTTGAGAGATGTGCGGGAGGAACTCCTTCTGCATGATGTCTTTCGCGTATCGTATTCGCTTGTCCTTCGTGCCTTGTTGCTGGCCACGACGACCAATGAAGTCGAGAGCGACATCACGTTCTTGGATAACAAAAGCTTCTTCTAAGCATGGCTTAAGCATTTCCAACATCTGAGTATCGTTCTTATCCACAATGTGGTTAAGGATATCCTCGTCAGAAACGATACCGAGAGCGCGGAAAACGATGCCAATCGGGATCTCAGTCTTGATCAGTGGTAGCGTCATCTTGATCGTCTTGCCTGATACTGCCGAATGTGCGGATTGATTGTACAGCTTCACCGACACTGAACTGATCAAACGTGTGCCCTTTTCGGTAGCACTTCGCAGCTCAGCAGTGACTGGAGTGTTTGTACCCTTCTTCTTGAAGACCTGAACGATGTTGGCCGCACTGCGCTCTTGTGCAATCAACACTTTTTCCGAGCCGTTGATGATAAAGTAGCCTCCTTGATCGAAAGGACACTCCTGCAGAGCATAAAGTTCCGCCTCGCTACGATTCCGCAAACCACACATCTTTGACTTCAGCATCACAGGCAACTTGCCGACGAAAACCTGTGGCTTGAACTCGGGCGGGTTCTCCAAGTCGTCCTCCCAAGCATTCTCTGTCGTTACGCCATCCCAGTCCGGAGAGTCTAACCACGTTGTGCCATCTTCGCTCAGTCGGCCGCCTAGAGATCGCTCGCGACAGACTTGCATCTTCTTTGTCATATCGACGAAAACCGGAGCGGCGTAAGTCAGATTTCGCAGTCGCGCCTCGTGGGGGAACAGTTTTCGCGTTGTGCCGTCGCCTTCTGTCATGGATGCTGGCGCGATGGACAACATGCCAAGCTCGATAATGTACCGCCGCTTCACGATAGGCATGTTGCTCTCATCGTGTTCCTCCCCCGGAATGTTCTGATCGATGACAATGTTCGGTGTCTCGGACACGATTTCCTGCATCGTGGACATTGCGAATTCATCGAAAGAGTCCAATTGCTGCGATACCAGGCCTTTCGCATCGAAGAACGAATGAATCACGGACCAACAGTCCTCTGCCGTGATGGCGTTCGCATCATACGTCTCTTCGCCATCCTCCGCCATCGCCATCATGGCATCTCCGTCCGCGTACGACATTTTGACTGAGTCTCTTTTAACCACCTGCTCGCCGCAGCTGCCAAACCGCCTCGATTGTCTCCGCTCTCCAACGACAAAAGCGCGCCGCTGCGCTTACCTTTCGATTCCCCCGATGGGGTAGCCGTCACCAGGTGGCGTGGCGAGGTACGCGCAGCGCAGAACACGCGCCTTCGAGGAAATCTCTGTGGAAGTGCCGCGCCTGGTGATTCGTAGCTTCGTGCTTTCGATGTCTTATCGGCGATTCGGACGCGATCGTGAACGCGACGGGCGGATGAGGAAGAGGGGTTGGCGGCGAGGTGGTGGTGAGGAGGAGTGGGCCTCCGACAGAATGTCAACTCGAGATGCATGCGGCTCTTCGCCGCGCTCGGGTATGACTAAGCACCATGCACAGGCCACCAGCGGTCCTTTCACATTCACACGCTTGACAAAGAACACACTGTGCTATTCTGAAGCTTATGAGCACCTTCATTGCATAACTACTTCGCATCTCGACGGCTACGCAGCTACAATCTCGATTTGCCTCCTTGATCCAGTTGCTTCAGCGCTTTCTGATAGTTCTTCACTAACTGTCTCACGGCCAGGTCCAACTATGCAACAGTTAGCAAGATTCACGACACTCAGTTACGTGCCATCAAGTGAAAGGCAAACACTCACCATAACATCCTCGCTACCTCCCGGAATCCTCGAGCCGAACACGTCGCGGTAGATCTTCGCAACCAGTTCTCCTTGTCCCGTTTCAGTAAACCCATTGCCGCCGAAGAGCAACACTCCGCATTGTGCACATTCATTGAGCACCATTCCAGCCTTAGCCTTCGCAAGCGCTGTCAAACCGCCGAGCCTTGTGTCTGCCTGACTCTTTGGAAGGTGATCCATTTGCCACAAGAATTCATTCAGCCAAGACTGCAGCGTCTCCAACTCTGCGCCAGCTCTTGCCAATCTGTTGCGTACAACGGGTTGCTCCACGAGTGCCTTACCGAAAGCCTCGCGCTTCATCACATATGCCATCGCGGTGGACAAGGCTACGCGAGCTTGTCGCGTGACGCCGATTGCGATGAGAAGACGTTCGTGGTTACTGTTGCAGGGTCAGCAATGATCTCCTTCTCAACGTGGTGGAAGACTGACAAGTTGTTCATCACGTAGAACATGCCCTTTCCTTCCTCACCCAGAAGATTCTCCACTGGAACCTTGACATCTTCCAGCTCGATAAAAGTCGTTCCACCAGTCTTGCTGCCAGTAACAGTAAGCCTCCTCATATCCACGCCCTCTGTCTTTAAAGGCACGACCAAAAGACTCAGACCTCCAGCTCCTTTCCCTCCTGTCCTCACAGCCATGGTAGCATAATCAGACCAGATGGCGTTCGTAATCCACTTCTTTGTGCCGTTGACGATATAATGCTTCCCATCCTTCGTCTTCTTCGCCGTAGTGGTAATATTTGCAACGTCACTACCGGCATCTGGCTCCGTAATCGCAATACAAGTCCTCAACTTTCCTGTCAAGAAATCTGGCAAGAAACGCTCTTGCAACTGTCTCGAACCGTACTTGATAATAGGTGGAATAGCATACGCAAAACCAGCAGTCAAACCACTCGAAGGACCTCCCAGACCAGATCTGTGAATCTCGTCAATCCAAATCCCAGTATGTGTATAATCCCAATCTTCTACAGGTGTGCCGAGAATATCTTTGATGCCCACTTTGTGTAGCCACTCAACTGGGAGAGGTGATGGGAGGTTGGGAAGGAGCATGTTGTATTGATTGAATTTTGCGAAAAGGTCTGTTGGGAGGCTGCCAGCGGTTTCCCATTCCATGCAGTGTGGGAGGAAGTGTTCCTCGAACCATGCTCGAACAGCTTTTTGGAATTTGCGATGTTTCTCTGAGAAGAATGGCGAAGGGAGACCGAGGAGCCACGGAGGATCGCTGAAGGGGACTTGGAGGAGAGGGTCGCTGTTTTCGACGGAGGTGGAAATTGTCGCGGATGCCGCCATGTTGTGCTGATGAAGCGTGATGTTTCGATTCGGTCAGTGCTGCTGCGAGCTAGACGAGTTCGATTGAATTGGTTGTGAAATAGTAGCCTTTCGTTAGTGCAAGGAACTGGTCTGGCCAGAGTACTGTGAAAGAAAAGAGATGATCCTACCAGTAGCCGAGAAGCTGCTACAAATGTATCCTGCGTGCAGATGTATAGACGCAGGTTATGATCCGCTTACAGACGAAACCCGAGGTCATCTTGGGCGAAGCTCACAGTGGAATCTGGGGTCGAGCTCAAGGGTCCGTCAATAGAGCCGACTCGGCAATGCCATGTCATACTTTGTACAATGGAATCACACTACAGAGCCATGTTGCCAGGGCAGAATTACATGGTGATATCATAGAGCTATCGTAGGCAATTGCCTTGGCTTGGAACCTCACTCGACGTTCTCTCGAGTCTCTGCACCATGGAGTAGTGGAGGTACTGTCTGCCACGCTTTCAGCGGCAAATGCGGGACTTTCGCTGGAGCAACCGATTTGTGCGGCAAAGACCGCCGCTACTCCTTGTACCTCTGAATTGCTAATGAGCCATTGATTTTCTTGGCTGGGCATTCTCGATGCCTCCACTCACAACTCCATCCGACGAGCTGGTATGACTGCCGATCAAGCAGTGAGTCGGTACTCGGTCTCTCGGTATGCTCAAGTATCGCTGGTCGCGATTACTCAACTCGAAGCTGGAGACCAAACAAGATCCAATCGAGCTGGGCCAACGGTGAAATGATCCTTGGTCTTAGTGAGCAGACGGGTGCCTGTAGGGAGCAAGAAGCGTCAGCGGGTACTTCGATACGAACTTGAAGAGTCTAGCGAGGGCTTACCATCCTCGCCTGGGGCAAAAGCAACGTCATACTTGAGCAACAGCTGCGTGGTTAGGATACGAAGTTGCATACGAGCCACTGCGCGATGTTAGCAATCTCGTTCATGTCAAAGCATACATGATCCGGCTACACATACGATTCCGACCAATGCAGTTGTAGTGACCCATCGAGAAAGGCGCAAAAGCGTCAGCGTGCTTGATCATTTCCGGCTTGGAGTACCATCGCTCCGGCACAAACTCGTTGGCATTAATGTAGATGTCCTCACTGCGGCCGATGGAGTACTGCGGTGCTGCGAAGTCAACTCCTCCCGGAATGTAGACATCGCCGACTTGCAGTCCCTCAGATGGTGTCTCGCGTGAGAGCCCAGAAGGCACCGGTGGATGCAATCTCAAGGTTTCATTGATCGCTCCATTGAGGTGATGGCAGTTCTGAATGTCCTTATCCTTCCAGTCGCCTTTTGCCAATGGCCTCAGCTCTTCACGAAGCTTCTTGACCTGCTCGGGGTCCTTAGCTAAATGATAGAAGAGGTAGGTAAGTGTGCCTGCTGTTGTATCGGATCCTGCAACGATGATCAGGCGAGAATCTGCCTGAAACATTGGATCAGCCTCAGGATGCTTCTCGTTAGCATATGGCTTGAGGAGCCAACTGGTGATGTCCTTGCGCTCGGCTTTCTCGTCATTTTGCACCCTCCATGTGAGCTCATCGGTGCAGAATTTCATGAACTTGTCTGTCACGAGTTAGTGACGGGACATCTACTTCGCTTCCTTTCTTCGATACATACAATGTCCGTTTGCCGCGCCAGGAATAGCAAGCAAAACTCTGAACACCCAGGTGGGAAACTTGAAGCCCGCCATCTTCATACCTTCCGTGAGGAGATCGAGAGACCAGTGCCTCTTGCCTGATTCGAGCATCTGGTAGTCCTTTCCGAACGCCAGAATTCCCATGACGGAGAAGCTCCATAGATTGAAAAGTGTAGTCATGTCCAGTGCTTGACCCTGCCTCTCGGCTATCATGGAGTTCAGCTTGTCGTTGAAGCCTTGAACTAAAGGTTCATACTCGCGAATGGCTTTGTCTGAGAAAGCTGGTGCCCAGACGCGGCGACGACGGTCATGCAGAGCCTTGTCGCGAGTGGTGTGCATACTGTCGTGTGGGCGAGATCCATCATACCATGAGCTCTTGATTACTTTGGTACCTGGACCAAATGCCGGAGTCATGATCTGCGGGTCGATGACACTCAACGTGTTAGGTCCAATCCGAACGTATTTGCCATATTTCTTGTGAAGGTCATCGATCACGTAATACGCGTCCAGCTTGCGAAGGTTGAAAGTGAGCCACAGTCCTCCGATTCGAGCTCGGAATGGTCCTGGGAATCTTCTCAGAGGGTGGAAGAAGATGCGATAGACGATAAGGCTCGAATATAGGCCGATGAGCCAGCTGGTGGCCAGTGCAGCTGTCGTATAAATTGCTTCATTGGTTGAAGCACCATGGTAAGACTTCAAGTAAAGGGCAGCGCCGATGCAGGAAGCAAAGAAGGCCTGGATGTACTTGACAGGATACATATGGTGGTCTCCTATCCGGAAATAGAGGACATGACTGGCGACACCTGCAGCTGCAGCCAGAAGTAAAGGTTTCGACATGGTGACCTGGTGGGCATAGACCGGCGACGAGGTGTTCCTAGTGATTGACCAAATTGTGAAGGACTGTGCGGTCCTCAGATCCTCTTTGTATACGTGCTCCGCTGCAATATGTCCAGAAGTTCAGCTGTCGTTCGGTTCGAGTCGTGGAACTCGACGATGTGGTACTGGCCAATCGTGGGCTGTGTAAAGCGCTAAGTTGCGGGGCCGCCGTCACATATGAACTCGAGAAGTGGGGATTGAAATGCTTTGGTTGTTGCGAGCAGTCCACGACAACGATTGCGCCTGGCAAGATGTGATTACGCAGCAATCCTGACGGAATGTTAAAGTGGAGTTGGTGTGATGTTGAAAGTGCGGCTGATGTTAAGCGACCTTCCAGTAGCTCCTGCATTCACAGGCCGTTCTGGATTTTGTCACATGATTGCGGAGCTACGATGGTTCACAACTCCGTTCTTAGCTATGGTATAGGTATAGCTATGTAACGGCCGTATGGCAGATGCCTGGTTTCGAAGCGCACGCGCACGTGCAGGCCAAAGGTTGCTGCCATCCAGCCGCACCAACATCCCAACACCAACAGCTTTCCGACCCTTCGTCCGTAACGAGCTTTACATTGGACGTCCGTGCGCCGATGTAGCAACGGTAACATTCGAGACCTCTTTGTACATGTGAACCAGTTTCTGAGTTGGTCACACAAACGTCGAGTCAACATCCTCGTCTAGGAACTGGCTGCCCTTGAAGAATGTTACCGGAACAGCTTGAGGCAGTCGAATGAGACGTTCACACCAAACTGGAAGAATTACCTTTGATCGCCAGTAGCGGAAGTGATAATTGTCTTGGCTGCTCTGATGCCGCTCCGATGGATCTACAACGCGACGGATGCTCGTCTTCTCTAGGACTAGGGCAGAAGCATGCTCCTGCACGTCAAGCTTACAGCCAGGAGCCAGATCCTTCCTGCAAGATGGAAGCGGTCTCATTGTCCGGCAATCCGCAGGGCTAGGCAACAAACTTTTCTGATGTGACCTGCGATTGTGAGCGGCAGCGGCCATATATTGCAGTCCGTCGGCGTGTTCGGGTCGCCTGCTTGGCACATTGCATATGTGAAGGTCCGGAAGTGAGGGGATTTTTCCGCCGACATGAAGTTTGCATCGCACTCGATTGCATTTCGGTGTTCCTTCTTCAGTCTCGAGATGAATGCTTCAGGGATAGGCTACGTAGCTTGAGGGCACCGCAACACCCTGGAACGACGTAGACAGTCCAGAGGGGCCGATACGGTTTTCTAAGGTAGTCATATGCCGGCCTTGGCTCCATGATGCCGAGTTCCTTCCCAACGTTTCGTCTGCACCACGTCGTGTCTAAATGTAGACTCTCTTAGCATCTCTTGGATGGCACTCTTGGGGACAATAAGGACACTTCATCCTGCTCTTGCCCTTGCTATGCTGATCCAAACTCTCTTTAGCTAGTACATGTCCACAAGGTAGCATCATCGGTGGGTTCGCATCAGTCGCCTGGTCCTTGCTAACAGGACAGACGAAGATGCTGTGGAAGGCATAGCCAGGTGGCAGGGGAGTCTCCACTGGTAGCTCGTTGACACTGGACCATTGCCCTCTTGTTTGCGCCATCACGCGCTCAAACTTCTCAAACACGGGAAGGGCAATACCGCCAGCTGTGACGGCTGTGTATAGTGGCGACTGCGATGAGAGTCCTAGCATGCCGCAGAACTCCCGAGTAAAGGACACGGATGCTTCTTCGAATGCGGACTGATTGTGGAATAATGCGTTGAAGGGAGAGTCCTCCAGATTGGGACTGAAAGCAAGAGAGGCACTAAGCGACGAGGTTTCCCGACTGTAACGCTCGCCAAAGGTGGGGAAGACATTGCGGGCGTATTCCAGCGCTCGCACCGGACCAGCGAGATAGTCTGGTTCACCATCCGTCATTTCGTCGGATTTCGAATGATAGAGCTCCACAAACTTCAACCTGCTCAGTTCAAATTCGAGGTTCGAACCACGGTGTTCTAGTTCATGGCTGTGGTGATGCGCCCAATCTATCGCCGGCTCGAGGTTGTGCTGATTACGCAGGGCATCGAGAATGTGATACATGTCTGCGAATTTCTGCTGTAACCCACTCCGTTCTCCTTCTGTTTCCAGCCTGTCTTCACTGCTATCTTGCATCGTTTCGTCGGCGAGATCTTCGATCCAGTCCATTCCCGCGGCATGATTGAATTCTGTCCTTGTTGCTTCCGTTCCTGCCGGCGGATGCTCTTTCACCTCTCTCACGAAGGTCTTTGCAACATCGAACTTGCCCTCGCGCAACAGATGCATGGCGATGGCACGGTTGATAAGATGCGGCTGGCTGGTCAGTGCATCGCTAGCGTTTGTGGGCAATGCCGTGCTCTTGAATTTGTCTTTCAGCGCCTTTGAGTATTGGTTGATGCCTTTATTAACCTCCTTCAGATCCTCCTCGATCTTGCTGAAGGACTGCTTCACGGGAGTGGAGAGCTTCGCCAGATGAAGCACTGCCTTGTCCGGGGTGTCGGCGACGGCATCTCGTGTGGCTTGCAGCAAATCGATCAGCTTCTGCACATCGTCGATTGCCTTGGAGAGATTGCCCTTCTTCTCCTGCTGCTCGTGAGCTGCTAGAATGAGGTCCATGATGGCGAGGTGGAAGCTCCGGCGATGGGAATGGATATCGGTGGTGATCTCCTTCAGCTGCTAAGAAGAATTAGAACGTTGTTTTGCGATCTGAGTACATCGTCCACGATCGCGATCACGGCTGTCTGGGCGATGTTTGCAGCATGTGACACGGTGGAAGGTGGAGATGAAGATGAAGCAGTGGACGGCAGGTCGCATCATGCTTCGGCTGCTGCACAACTGCCCCGTCACGGGGCGCACGCTGACCTCTGCTTTCCTCTCCTGGAACCCGCAACACCGACTGCACGTTGTCATGTCCCGCCCGACACCAATATAACTCGTCCTGACAGAAAGGTTCACAACATCTCCCTGACTGTAGAATCGTAGTCAGTGTCCTGGACATCCTGGAACGGGTCGAGGCCCGGCGGAAGGCCCCATGCGTGAAGCCATGAGCAGCGCCTGGTGACACGACTTCGTGGCATCACAGCGGCATAGCCAACAGCCATGACTACCAAGCACAATCAAGAAGGATTCAAGCACAGGCCGCCACCTCTGTTGACCTCACTCAGCGCTGGCACTCAAGATGGCACCCCAACTTCGCCTGTGCCATACACGCCGACCCAGCTCGACAGGCAGGATGCCAAGACTGGACAGCAACGCTTTGTCTTGACCGATCCTGTTGCCTTTCGCTATCTTGAAGCCGATCCGTCGACCACCTTGATCGAACGACGTACGGACCTTCAAGGCTATGAGTGCTACATTGTGGAGCAATGGACGACATCGCGTATGCATCCCACGTACATGATCACAACATTCACTGGGGATCCCACGCATGTCGTCAAGGTTGGCGTTCTAGGGCTGCCGGTAGACGAATCCACCTGGTCACCTCGATTGCGGGTCTATTTCAAAGCACTGAACCAGTACCATGCACGACGCCGCGAAACCCCACTGGGAATCTTGATGGTCACTAGCCTCGCCGGGTTTCCATCATCGCTGGCCGTTATTCCCGTTCCAGATGGTGACGTGGGCAAACACAGATTCGACTTCTTCGTCAACGAAGACTTGAAAAGACTGGGCTGTTCGGGACGTGTTGGCCTGTCACTGTCGCAGCCAGCTCCATCCACAGTCGTCAAGTTCCACCAGCTCTATCGAACCAGCGAGAAGAATGACATCTACAGATCGGTCATTGAGATCATCAAACTATGTCAGACTGCACTCACTTTATTGGATAAGCTCGAGATTGATTATGCGGATGGCTTGCTGTGCGATGTGACTGAGCGTGCAATACGTGACTGGTGGGTCGAATTCGGAAGTGATCATTATAATATCGAGCCGCACGACGGCATTCTGGGCCCGACCACTGTTGCCGGGCTCCTTGGTATGCTTATGGGCGCAAGAAACCGGCTGCATGCCATGGGTGCTCCAGTACCCAAGGATCCATTCGATGTCGATGCCATGAAGAAAGCCATCAGCGCCTTCCAAAAGCAGCAGCGATTTCCGAGAACGCGTCGGCTGGACCGACGAACGATGGACAGGTTGCACAAGGCGACACAAAAAGCGGCTGACAAGGTGCAGTGGACCATGCCCAGAGCCGTCAAATCAACAGTGGCTGAACTGAGTGGAAAAGGTGGAGATCTCATCCAAGATGGCATTGGACGTCGCGACAGAGCAGGCATAGCCGAGATCGAGACTGTCGACATAGATCGCTTCGTGCAACTTGTTTACAGCGATCGCTGCAAATGGCTATGGCTCGGCAAGCCATTGAAGAAACGTAAAGTAAGCGACGAGGCTGAAAGAAACATACATGATGCACAGGAGCAACCCGGATTCAGCAAATCGCTTGTCTTCAAAGCTGACGAGCAAGGCGGTTTCACCTGGACAGCGGGTCGCAAAAGCACCGTGGATGGGAGCGAGCCACAGAGACGTGAGACTGAACTTGAACAGTACGGTGACTCTCGAGTGCCCTCTCCTATCGACGAAGGTGATGAAAGCGACAAAGATGCGAAACCATCGGTTTTCAAGCGGGCGACTAGTGTCAAGCATGATGCCAAGAGCGGCTTTAGCAAGGTGAAGGACGTTGTCGGATTTCGCAGTCATAAACCCAAGCCGTCAGTAGATGAGCCTGTGCCCACTTCACCAGCAGACCTCAAGCCTAGCAAAAGGCCCTCCGTTGGAAGATCACACACTAGCCCCGTTAGCAGCCCTAATAGCCCACATGCCTCCGAGAAGGATCCGTCGCGGAATTTCTCTGTCAACGCTGCAGCCGATCAGAGCAGCCGACTGAATGTTGCTCTCAAAAGTGAAGACCCAACCGGCAGGAACCGGTCGACCTCACTTCTGTCTGGCACTCAAGTCGCCTCGCAAGAAAGCCTACGACCGCCAATCTACGCTACTTTGAGCAAAACTTCGACAGTCGGCGACAGCGACCAGCATATGAGGAGAAACAACTCAAGCACTACAGTCGATACCGCTGATGTCCCTTCAGTTGCTGGCTCGGTGTACAACGGCGTAGAATTGAACGAGGCTCTGCCGACAGGACCGGAGACTGCATTTGACGTGTCTCAGTTGCTGCAGCGGACCGTCTCATACTCGCACTACGTGACGACTGAATTGCAGACGCGTAGCGAGTATTCTTATCCCCGGCAAATGAGCTTTAGCTTGGCGGAGGACAGTGTTCTCACTTGGGAATCTGTTCATGGGGACGATTACGACCCATTTGCGTCCACAGCAGCACAGATGGCTGAGCAGCAGCAGATGACGAAAGAGTCCAAAAGGCTTCGTGCTCTGATCACAGTGCTCCAAACGCAAACTGTCGGCTGGACCCAGAGTCAACTTAAAAAGATGCATAAGTTTCTCGACCAAATTGATCGTGATCAAGAAGCTCTCGATCAGATGTATTTGCCTCGCCAGCAGAATGTTCGCGAGCTACAGACGCACACCGAAGGCATGCTCCGAGAAGAGAAAGACCGCCTAGAAGAAGGGAACAAAGAGATCGAGACGCTAGTCGCAAAACTTGAGTACGAAGTTGATGCGTTGAAGACCAAGGTAGAGGATGTCCGAGTAGCTGTAGACGACTACGAAAAAGGAGTAGTGCGGATTGAGGAGAGGGTTGGTGATTTGGAGAAAGAAGCTGAGAACAGCAGTGGCTGGGCTTGCACTGTACAATAACGTGTAGACTTAATATAGCGTGTCATATAGAATTAGATCCCGTACCCATATTGTCCCTCCTCGTTGCTGCTGCTGCCACTGCCACTGCCACTCTTCAAAATAGCTGCCTGAGGTCGTTCAACGGAAGCCTTCCGCGTAAAAGACGCGAGCTCTCCACTTCAGCAAGTTTACGCGCTCGTCTTTCTTGCAGCTTCACAATCGACATCGACAACATTTCTGCGCTCCGGCGCCCAAACCAGCACTGACATGCGTCTCCGTCTGCGGATCGAGCGCAACGAGCTGCCGCCGGTGCAGGTCCTGCACGCAATACCGCCAACGCAACAATCGCAAACGATTTCGCAATTCCTCCAGTCGATCAATGCTCTTTTCCCTCTGGAGTCAACTACCTGGGACATTTCGGATTACACCGTCCTAGTCGGTGGCTACGAAGCTACGCATTACACCGAGGTAGGCCAAGCCTTCAAGGACGAAGATGAGGTCGTGATCAAACCGCTTGGTTTTGCGGAGCTGCGGGCTAGGACTTTGAGTGGACGTGATCAGATTAGCGAGGATGGGAGACATCTGTTGGACGGTGTGCCGTTCGGACGACCTATGTTGAAGAGACCCAGACGTCCGGACGTTGTTATCCCGGCGAGGAAGAGGCAGAAGGCGGATGAGGTTACGGATGCACAGGCGCTGGTGCGTTTGGACGGTGATGATGAGGAAGATGATGAGGAAGATGATGAAGACTTTGAGGAAGCAGAAGTTGAAGAGGATAGTGAAGGCGACGACGACGAAAACGACGAGAACGACGCGGACGACAGCAGCGACAGCAGCGACAGCGATTCATCCGCCGAAGACAGCAGCTCGGATGGCAGTGGCAGTTCGAGTGATGACAGCAGCGATAGTGATAGCAGCAGCAGCAGCAGTGAGAGCGAAAGTGAGGCGTCCTGGGATGGTTTAGAGGGGAAAGCGAGCACCGTGAAGGCAGCACCGAAAACGAACGGCACCGCTGCGCCCCAGCCTGAACAGCAACAGAACCTGCCACACCAAGGAAAGTCGCGGACGAAGGAGAGAAACGATCGCAAGCGAGACTCGAGAAGACTCAAGCATCTCAAGGAGGCGGGCTTGCTACCACAGAACGCAACTCTGCAGGATATGCAGAAATGGCAGAAAGAAAAAGGCCTGGATGACGAAAGCGTCACGTTGGCTGGCCAGAAGGCCAAAATGGAGTCTGGGCGGCAGAGACTTCTCGAACAGATCGCGTCAGGCGGCGTTGACATTGCCAGCCCAGTACCGGCTTCTAGAGAAGATGATGAGCCGCCAGAAGAGCAATCAAGTCGTCCAGTCGCGACAGCCACAGGCATCATGGATGAGGCGACAAGCAGCGATGCAGCCAGCACGCAGATCATTACGGAAGCACAGCAGGCGGCGGAAGCGACACCACTGAAAGCGAAGACCAAGCGAGAAGCAGACACTGATGCAGATCAATCCCCAGCATCAAAACGCGCACGTTTGGACACTAGAAGCATGAACCGTCTTGTATTTGGTTCACTTGGCCTTCGTACGCCAAAGACCCAGGAAGAGCGCGACGCGCTTCAGAAGAAGCTGTCTACGCGTCCCACGCGCGCAGGCGCTGCTACGGCTCCTGCTGAGGCAGTGACAGAGCCGACACCTCAAGCTGACGAAGCCCCGGATTCATGGCGCGAGAAAGTCGTGCTCACTGCAGTGGAGTGCGTAGATGAGAACATCACGCTCTCCGAGCCGCCCTTCCCTTTCCAACAACGGTGGGACCCACAGTACCAATTCAGTGTAAAGCAGCGAAAGCGGTCAAGAGCCAGAAAGTCCCATGCACAAACCAATGGCGAGTTCATCGAGACGTATGACAAATACAATCAGAACGGTGGAGGAGATGCACTGGACTACGATGACCCAAAAGACGACCAGGAAGGTGATGATTCGTATTGGGAAGAAGGCGCGCTGCTGGACAACGGCGACGAAGTGGAGGACTCGGACGACGAGTTCCCTCCGTTGCCGGCTGATCACGCATCGCTGCCCAGTCTTGTCGAAGCTGACGCTAAGGTCGGAGACTTCGTCACATACCAGGAGCTTGCGGTGTCTGCCGCCACGGGCTGGGAACCCAAGGTTGTGGCACAGATCGCGAAGCTCGAAGCGAAGACGGATGATGGTTTTTGGACCCTGATGCTCAGACAGAGCCGACCCAAGGAATACGATGAGAACGGAAATCGCATTTACACCAAGTTCGAGATGGAAGACTTCAGCGACGACGGCAACGAGACCGATTCCAAGACTTTATCATGGGTGGAGCTGCAGAATCCAAAGCTCCTGCTGCGGTCTGTCGACACAAAGGCATCCTAGGAAGAAGCTAATAGCGTACGAGCACGAGGTATAAGACGTATCCCCATGGCTAGCGCAGCATCAGCAGTCGGCAAGTCAGAGCATTCTATCGCGAAATTGGAAAAGGACCGCAATACACTGAAATTGTCGAAGTGGAACCGCGAGAGAAGCAAGATCGCTCGATCCATGACTCGCGACAACATGTGCGTCGTGGCTACGAAGAACCCAGGTAAGGTGCACCGTCCTTCTTGCAAACCGCAACTTCTATTCTATGGTCAGCGGTTCTTGTCTTGCGAGTAGGCATCGGTTCCTGCAGACGTTCGTACCCGCTGTAAAGCATCACCAGAATGCCGGACGTATACATGCAATGAACACGGACGAGAGTCTAGACCGGAGAGTGACGACAGCTCGCGTATCTGGAGACCTGTTCGATTTGTGGCTGCGCGCTATGCAGGTCTGTCCTTGAGCAATCTGCATCCTATCACGAAGACAGTCAACTTACCATGGCTATTGTGCGTGCTAAACTGTCGAATAGTCAGTCGGTGGCTCATATCTTCAATGTTGAACCTCCTCCAGCAGGATAGGTCGTCAAGCGTAAGTAGCTGCAGATAATGTCACTATTGCTTGATGCATTGTTTACTGCTAGCATCCAGGCCAGCTTCAACACTGCCGTAGATAACGTGCTGTGAAAGGTCTCATCGGCCCGTGATATTGCCTAGCGACTACCCGATGGTACATTCACATTTCCGAAAATCCTGAAGACCGCTCGCTAAATTCGTTGCTCGCTCCACAATCTCAAAATCAACCGCCCTTTGCGGTGTCCCGTTTGAACTCATGCATGCTGGAAATTCTAGCGAATCGCCCTTTCTGTGAGCACTACGCTCGTCAGTGCATCAAAACGGACGTAGGAATTTCCATCGCCAGCGAGCGGCGAAACAGACTAGCTCCATTGATTACTAGCTCGTGTTGAGCGACCATTTCACTTCGTCTCTTCTCACGTCCTTACTCTTGCACCAGAACAACATTTGCTCAATAACATCCCAATAATAATCAGCATGGCAGACTGGGGCACCAAATCCATCGGCGCAGCCTTCACAACTTTCCACTCACGTCCAAACGCAGACATCGACCCCTCAAAAGTAACCCTGCCGAAGCCCTTCGTTGTCTGCATCGTGGGCGCGTCTCGTGGCATTGGCGCAGGCGTCGCTACAGCATACGCTAAAGCAGGCTGTACAGCTCTCATCCTCGCCTCCCGTCGTCTTTCAGGCCTCGAAGAAACTGCCGCAGCCTGCAAAGCCCTCAACCCCAAAGTCGAAATCGAAATTATATCCTGCGACATCACATCTTCAGCTTCTGTATCTTCTCTCGCGGAAAAGGCACTTTCTCGATTTGGCCGTTTGGACGCAGTGATTGTTAACAGCGGCTACTCTGGACCGGTCAGATTACGGATAACAGAAACAGATCCAGAGACGTTCCTCAATGCGACAAATGTGAACTACGTTGGAACATTCTACTGTGCCAAATTTCTCATACCATTACTGCTCAATACTTCAGACGGCGCGAAGATCTTCATCGGCGTCTCCTCTCTCGCGTCAATTATTGTGCGAGGTCCAATTGCGAATACACAGTATTGCGTATCGAAATGCGCGCAGTTGAAGCTGTTGGAACACATTCACGAGCAGTACTCGGATCAAGGATTGAGTTCTTTTGCGGTGCATCCGGGGTCGGTGCTCAGCGAGATGGCCGATGAGACGGTGCCGGAGGAATTCAGGCCGTTCTTGACAGATAGCCCAGAGCTGTGTGGAGCCTTTTGTGTGTGGTTGACGAAGGAGGATAGGAAGTGGCTTAGTGGGAGGTTATTGAATGCGAAATGGGATGTCAAGGAACTGGAGGCGAAGAGGGAGGAAATTGTGGCGAAGGATGCACTCAAGTTGCAATTGAGTCTGCCGTAGCAAATCTTTGGCTGCATCAATGGGTATCTGAAGCTGATGCTCGGCGACCTCGTGAGCTGATTTGACGCTTCGCGTCTCGCTCAATGCTCTGCAACGGTGTTCAATAGCCACCCCAGGAGGGTACGCTGTACCCGACCTGGTTGTACATCTGAGTCTGTTGTGCTGCAAAAGCAGCCTCGCGTTGCGCATGCTGCTGTTCCTCTTTCTTCTTCTTGAGCTGCACGAGATTTCCCTTCAGCCCACGCAAGTAGCGTCTCGCTTCGTTGACCAGGTGTTCTGGCTCATTTGAGTACTTGAGGGCTTCCAGCATAGCACGAACCTATTGCCGTGTCAGGAATGTACGGCGAACACGTCACAACGCCGAAACTTACCTGTGTCTCTGACTGAATGTGTGGGCACACGCGAGCATGACCGTAGTGAGCCATGCCACACAGATTGCAGAACTCCACACCAGCAAGTTTGAGGGGGCAGCTGCCAACTGGGTGATAGCGGCCACAGGCTTTGCATGTGATCCCAGGTGGCTCGACTTTGTGCGACTTTTCGCCGGATATGCTGGACTCTCCGTTCGTTGCTGCGAGTGCATTTGCTGTTGGATCCGTGGAAGTCGAGGCATTTGGTGGAGGTACAATGACACGCTTGAATGTGGGATAGTCTGCGACATATCGTTTTAGTTTATGTTCTCCTTTTGTGCTTCTTTCACGGGTGATTTCGGAGTGTTGGGCACAACCTCGTCATCACTGATGACAACGACCTCGGGTTCAGACATCTTCATGAGTGAAGCAGATGTCTTCGTGGCCTTGGAAGACTTCTTGCCTGTTGAAGGCAAAGACCTCTTCTTTGGCGTATGGTTCGGTGTCAACGGATTGGGGCCACCTTTGCCGTTCGGCACAGACTTCTTCAGCATTGGCTTCTTTGGCGCCCCGGCAGCCTTTTGCGATTGCGCTCTGGCTGCCCTCGAGTTGCTGAGGGAAGTTTTCTGGCCTTTCTTGGCAGCGGGGGTAGGTTTTTGAGATGCAACCTTGGGCTTCCCAGTAGCCTTTGACTGCACTTTCGATGGAGTGGCAGCTGTTTTGTGTGCCATGTTTGCGGTTTTGGAAGGGGTCTTACCTTTTGACATTTTGCCTGCAGAGGGTTTAGTACGCGGTGCCTCCAGGTCCAGCAACTCACCGTTCTCCATATCCTCACCTGGTTCATCAGCATCATCGTCACTTTCGTCGGCCTGGAAATCGGTGTCGCTATCGCCTCCGGTGTCTTTCTTTTTGCGACGCTTGACGGGTGTCAGGTCCACAGCTTCCGCATCAGCGCCCTCACCAGCGTAATCGATACGCTCACGAGCACGACGTCCACGCCCGAATGCTTCAGCTTTCGCGGTCGCTTCCTCTGCAGCAATACGTTCGCGTTCTTTGAGAATGTTCGCCCACACACCAGGATCTGGAACGGAGTCTTCGGCCTCATTGACTGCATCCTGTAGGGACGCGTCGCCGTTCGCCCACACACGTGCAAAGGAAAACTGGGTTTCTGCGGTCTTGTCTTCGCCGGTCTTCGTGTCTTCCATGTGCGAACAATCGATCAGCCTATCAACGGCCATTGAGTCGTATACGATGTCTTGTTCGCCATCGTCCTCGAACAGCTCGCTTGCACCGTGGCGAAGAACAGACACCAAATCAGTTTGCTCAGCGTCATCGGCGTCCATTTCTTGAATCAGCACATGATCGAGCGCAAGCTTCTTGCGACCGATCTGCATGATGCGCTCTTCCGCACTGGCACGAGTCACTATCTGGAAACACAAGACCTTCTTCTGCTGACCAATTCGGTGGGCACGCGACAGTGCTTGAATGTCTTGGTGAGGATTGAAATCGGGATCGAGGATGATGACGGTATCTGCCGTAGCCAGATTGATACCCACACCGCCTGCACGGGTCGAGAGCAAGAAGGCAAATAATGGCGAGTCGGGTGCATTGAACTCATCAATCCGCTTTTGCTTGTTCAGCGAGCTGATTTGACCATCGAGGCGCTGGTATCGCAACTGCATGCCGTCCATAAAGTCCTCGACACAGTCAAGCATCTCGAGAAACTGACTGAATATAAGCACTCGGTGCCCGCGTTCTTTGAGCTTCGGAAGTATGAGCTCCAGTAATTTGAGCTTTGAGCTTGCATCCACCAGATTTCGATGTGAAGCTGCCATATCCACATGGCGATCCTCGATGCTCTTGTTGTACACGAACGGATGACACAAGCACTTTCGCAACTGCATGAGGATGTTGCTCAAGCTTGCTCGCTCTCCTTGCTTCAAA
Source organism: Cercospora cf. flagellaris (assembly GCA_005356885.1). Classification (NCBI taxonomy): domain Eukaryota; kingdom Fungi; phylum Ascomycota; class Dothideomycetes; order Mycosphaerellales; family Mycosphaerellaceae; genus Cercospora; species Cercospora cf. flagellaris. Next base: position 1,991,949 of record RJLU01000002.1, read on the forward strand.
TTGGCATCGGCGCTGAAGATAGCCTTCATCAAGTCGGGATTCTTCGCAAGAATGCTTCGGTACAGCTTCTTCTGCACAATACTCATGCTGACTGGGACAATGACCTGAGCCATGGGCGGCAGGAATGTCAATACCTGTGCCTTTGTGCGTCGCAAGAAGAATGGTTTGATCATGTCGTGCAGTTTGGCGATCTTCTCTTGATCAAGCTCAGCGAACTCTTCTTCGAGAGCGGCTGCGTCAAACGTATCGTCTAAGAAATGGAGTAGGTTGAACAGCTCGCGCTGATTGTTCTGTAGTGGCGTGCCGGTAAGGAGAACCTTGAAGGGACATTTCAGCGCACCCAGTGCGCTGTAGAGCTGATTCTTGTCATTCTTTAGACGCTGACCCTCATCGACAATGAGACCTTGCCATTGCACGCCCTTGAAGAACTTTCGGCAGTTGTCGTCTGCGGCAGCATCGTAACTGGTAACAACGACGTGGCACCGGAGATCTTTGGCGCCATCAGGATATAGTTCATGCTTCATAGCGAGATCTCTGCTCTCCCGCGTGCCGTAGAAGGCCACTACGCGCAGGCTTGGTGCCCATCGCTTGATCTCTCGTCGCCAATTCGGACAGGTCGAGTTGGGCACAACTACCAGGAAGGGGTAGCAATTGTGCTCTTGGACCAACGTGGCTAGGAACCCGATGATTTGAATTGTCTTTCCAAGGCCCATTTCATCTGCAAGAATGGCATTCTTTTGGGTGAACCACTTGTAGTAAAGCCAGTTCATGCCCTGGATCTGATACTCCATCAACTTGCCGCCCTCGAGTGTTTCGGGCTGTGAAGTCTTCTCAAGAGTGCGGAAATCTTCCTTGCGGACTTTCTCTAGTCGTGTCTTGAGCGCGTTGAGTTTCGGTTGTCGTACGTAGCGTCCAGCCACCCAGTCGTTGTAGGCAATCACGAAATCAGTCCATCTATCGCCATCGTCTGGGCCCGGAGGTGTCTCCCACACTGCGTCTTCGTATGTGAGACCTTTGTACTTGATGAGGGCCTTGTCTACCTCCCGAATGCGAGCTTTGTCGATCTCTTGGGTGCTAATGTCCACAATGCTGGTGAATTTGACGTCGAGGACGATATCGGTGCGCAGATAATCTTCTGGTATAGCGTCTTCTGTGCGCATCTTTGGATGTTGCGTGTCTTCGCGTTTCATGAATGCTTTGCGCGTGTTGTAAGGCGTTACACCCCACACCCAAGGGCCCGGCATCCATTTCGCCCGGAAATATGACATGCCGTCCCATCGGACCAAGTACACCTTATCTTCTTCCTCAAGTCCGTCGAAACCGCGCTCTGGGTCGTAGAGGTCCTCATCTATAGGCTTCCAGGCAATGAGTCCTGAGACCTTGGCAGGCATTTCTACGCAGTCTTTACACTTCCAGTCTCGACTGTATTCGCGGAATCGTTGCTCAGGATCAGCTTCCAGCTCCATCATGTCATAGTCGGCTCGAGAAGGCAGGTGCTCGTAGTGATACGCCCGAAAGCAATTCGTGCAACGGAACATGACGGTGTCGACGTTGTTGATCTTCTCCGGTGGAACATCGTATATTGGATCCACGCCATCGTTCTCCTCCCGGTCTCGCTGCTCTTGAGTTGGAGACTTGCGTGGTCTGAATGGACGACATGCTGCACCGTGCTGTCTGCAATCTTGACATTTACCCTGATCTGGAGCTGCTGGATCTTTCTTTCGGGGAAAAGCCACGCAGCGACGGCACTGCAAGACAAAATCGTCCTCGTCGACTTTAGTGACCAAGTGCTCGCGATTGGTTCGGTGACCCAGGCACTGCTTGTGATATACCAGAGAACATCCTTGACAACAGATGAGCTTCGCGAAATTCGAGCCTTCTCCGCACACATCGCAATACTGCGAATGTCGCATGCGGAACTCGTTGTTACGTGGCAGATCTTTGAAGACTTCACGAACACCAACCGACTTGGGTTTGGAAGGCTGCTTAGGCTCCTCGGACTCTGATCGGTAGATGTCGTCAACTTCAACCTCGGTCATGCCACCGACATGTCTCGTGGCGCGTGAACTGTGGCGAGCTCCTTCACGAACTATTTTAGCTTTCTTCGCTGGTGGTCCAGGACGGCCACGCTTGCGCCGACGTGTCCCGGGCAGGTCGGACGCGAGGAGATTGTCGCTGTCATCGTCTTCGTGGTCCTCCTCACTGACTGCAGTAGATTGACGGCGAGTGCGCATACTACGGCCATTGGCAGATCGGCCGGATTTGCGAAGTCCAGCGCGACTGGGACGCTGCAGCTCATCTTCTGAGTAGTCGTCTTCCTCGTCTTCGTCTTCAGGCTCGCCTGTATCCACGTATTGCGATATGTCTTGCTGTTTGCGCTTGCGGCCGCGAAGTAGGCGAGAAGCTTGCGTCTCATCCTCAGAACGCTCTTCGTCACTGTCGATTACGTTGTCAACGGTGCTCACGAAACCATCATTGTTTCGTTTGCCAGCGTTCGCACGCGATGAAGACATCCTGCCACCGCGAGTGTTCCGACCTGTGCGAAAGCCGCCTCGACTTGGTGCCGGCTGCTCAACAGGCGGGCCGACCTCGTTGAATTCTGCGATAGCCTCTTCACCGTTGTCGTAGTCGAGCAGGTCGTTGAAAGGCACCTGTTCTCAATGGGTCAGAATGCATGCGCTTGCGGTGGATGATTGAATGTTGATGTCGAGGTCGAGGTTGACGAGCACAAAGCAGGCGCCTTTTATGGTCATGCAAAAGTTAAGTGAAGGCGAGTTGAGGGCTTACATGTGACAGTCGCCACACACCATGACAACGAGCCAGGTGGTAGGCGGATTCACAGTGCCAGCTCGCTCGTGAAAGCTGAAAAGGGCATCTGACTTACGAAGTCATCATAAAAGTTGCCGAACTGGACCTTGTAAAGCACCGTTCCATCTTCATAGGAGTGTTCGCTCAGAACCTTCCGAACGTGTTCTGCGCCGTGCCGCAAATCATCGTAATCACGAATTTTCCTGGCTTCTCTTCTTGACACCTCCACCACCAATTTTGAGGGACTTCTGGATCGTCCAGATCCATACGCCCTCCCTTTGCCCTTTGCGCGCTTCGGAGTCTCGTTCTCTACGAACAGTGTGTCAGCCTCCGGAGATGCGTCGGAATCCACAGGATTTATCGAACTCGGTCCGGATGAGCGATGCGACGGGGCATTGATTGGTTTGAAGCCGAGAGAAGGCGGGGGCGGCGAGGGCGAAGTGGTCGTTCGGCGGCGTTTGCGAGGAGACTCTTCGTTGAACACTTCTGGCGACGAGCTGTCCCGTACTTGAACGACAGCAGCAGACTTGGAGCTTCCCACGACCATGGGCGCGACGGGAGCTGGTGGGGGAGGGGCAGGACGCGGTGCCTTGAGTGTTCCTGTGCCCAACTTCCAGTCGGCCAAGTCGACGGCCGTGTCGCTGTCATCGTCGGAGCCGGCTTGGGCGTCGTATTGGAAAGACATGTCGATGTTGTCGCCTGTTCAACTTCAAGGCGTATTCCAATCTTTGAGAGATGTCGACATGGCACGCGCCGAGAAGACGTGCAAGTGCTGTGCTAAGACCACCAACATGGACGCGACGTGATGGAAGTTCGTCCGGGGGTCGCGACTCGGGCCGATTTTGGCCGGCAGGGACTGAACCCTTCTCCTAAGTAGGGATCTACCACGACATCCAATTCATGTCTTCATCGTTGCTTCGCATGCGCGTCTGTTCTCCGCGCAGATTGCCGGTTGTCCAGACTTCAAGACAGCGAGCATGGGTGTCGACGACTTCTGCCATCAATCGCGGTCTTCGTGCCACGAAAGATGATGGCCGAGAATACAGAGGAGGCAAAGACTGGTCTACGAGAGCTCGAGCCTCAGCGCGCGACGCCCGAGATTCACGAATTCCCAAGCCTCCACCCGAGGACCGGAGACGCCTGAGTGCTTACACTGGACATCAAACTGGAGCTCGGAATGCATATGCAGGCCGCAGTAAAACGCCTCGAGATGCCCGCCCCGCGATCTCTGCATCTCGAGACCGCGGTGGCCGCACACCAAGCCAAGCATTCAATCCTGGTCGACGAGAGCGAGCTGAAATGACAGCAGCGCGGTCCAGCACATCTGATGGAAATTCTACAAGGTTCTCAGTAATTGAAGCATCACGATCTAGAGCGGAGTCCGATCTTGGCTTTCGAGGGCAGCCCAATTCTCGAGCACAGCCCAAACCTGCTGAAGGTCTATTGAGATCGATCAAGAATGCGTGTCGTCAGATCCATTTCTTGCAGCAACAGCAAGAAGCTGGAGAGAGCCATAGCGTGGATGAGCTCATAAGGGACGCAAGATCGTCTCTCAAAGCAGTGAACTCTTACATTACCTCAGGTTCATTTCAGGAAGAAGAACCAGCAGAAGCTGTTGTCTCTCTTTTCCGCAAAAAGGCCAGGGCTGGAACGTTCTTGGCAGGTGAAATGCCTGATGGCGAAAAGAGTGTCATCTACGTGACCAAAGACGGTGTCATCGATCTGGCAGTAGGCAAGACTGCACCAGTGCGAACCAAACCCAGAGATGCAAGACCTACTATTGCGCGGGAGCCAGATAACTCTAGGCACGATCGCCGCGAAACACGAGGCACTGATCGATCAGTTCGTGCAAAACGACCGGCCAATGAGGATGAAGAGGTGCCAGTCTCGATACCGTACACCACGGCAGCAAGCGAATTTCTCTATGGCTACAATAGCGTCCTCGCGGCGCTCAAAGCACAGCGTCGGAAGCTGTATAAATTGTACATTCACCCCAAGATTTTCGATGCAGACATTGGAGCCCAAGGCACGGAGTCTGGAGACAAGCCAGGCAGCGAACTGGTAGCGCTTGCGAAACAGGCAGGCATTCCCTTCCGCAATGAATTTAAGACTGCGATGCTAGACAAGATGTCAGATGGTCGCCCGCACAATGGGGTCATCTTAGAGGCATCGAAACTACCTGCAGTGCCAGTAACTGGCCTTCGCAAACCGGAGTCTAGCAAAGGCTTGATTCCGATCGAATTGAGCTCACAGACGGCCGAAGACGCAAAGATCAATGGCAGCCCCAGAGTCATCAACGCTCTGAGCGGCGGCTGGCGTCATCCTTTCATCGTCATGCTCGATGGCATTACTGATCCTGGTAACGTGGGCAACATCATCCGCACCTGTCATTTCTATGGCGTCGATGCTGTCGCGGTCGCCACCAATACCTGCGCAAACTTGTCATCTGCTGTGTTAGCAAAAGCCTCGGCTGGAGCTTGCGAAGCTATGCGACTACTTTCTGTATCGCAGCCCTCGAATTTCGTACACGACTCTTCAAAATACCGATGGAAAGTCTATGCTGCAGTGGCACCCACTGGCAAGGCGGACTTCTCTGGACAATTCCTCAGTACGTCCCGCGTGTCTGCTGACAGTCCATTGGCGAAGCACCCATGTATTCTGATGCTCGGAGCGGAAGGCGAAGGCTTGAGACAGAATCTGCGCAATCGTGCTGACTACTTCGTGTCCATTGAGGGTGGCCGGAGAGCTGACGGTGTGCCAGATGTCGGTGTCGACAGCATGAATGTTGGCGTAGCGACTGGTGTGCTGTTGGAAGCATTCTTGCGAAAGCCATCAAGCGCACCCGACAATGTTGCGACTGCGGACGATTTGTAAGATAACAAACGGGTGGCTACAGAGTTGCAGCCATAAACTTGTACATTACGGTATTGCATGGCCATGCCTCTATAGATAATGAAGTCCATTCTCTACGCCTTCCCGTGCGTAGCACAAGCCCCACCCGTACCTGCCAAGTCTGCTATCTGCGTGTGGAAGGGCGCGCAAGAGCTCTCTTGAGCTGTCTTTGACGCTTCCAAAGCTTCCACATCTCGTTCTGCAGCGGTCCTTTGCGATACATCACACAACAAGACTACGACCATCAATCCCAAAGTGCCCAAATGTCCACTGACGAGATCATCCTCTATGACCTGCCTAGTAGAGGCACGCCCAAATGCTGGAGCTTGAATCCTTGGAAAGGTAGGTGTTGCACTGCCACATGAACAACGTTCATCATGCCAGCAATTAACCAGAGCTCCAGCCCGCCTCGCCCTCAACTTCAAGAACATCCCCTACACGACCGAATGGATCGAATACCCAGACGTAGCACCCACTCTCAAGTCCTTCGGCATCCCACCAAACTCACCCAGCGTGAACCCCAATGCCGAATACTCTATCCCGGCAATCAAGCTTTCAGGAAACAAGTATATCATGGACTCCTTGGCAATCGCCCACGAGCTCGAACGCATCTACCCAGAGCCCTCCTTGAAGTTCGCAAACAACAACTACGCCGCTCGCGTCCAAACAGCAGTAGCGAGCCTCTGGACCTCACTACAAGCGATCGCTATCCCTCGCGTTCCAGAGATGATCCTCAATCCCAAGAGTGCAGAGTATTTCAACACGACGCGTGAGAAACGTTTCGGGATGCCACTTACTGAGCTTGCGAAGAGTGAGCAGACGGGTGAGCAGGCCTGGACGAACGTGGAGAAAAATTTGGGTCCTATCAAAGCTCTGCTTGAGGAGGACCAGGGCAGGTTTGTGCAGGGAGGTGATGAGCCTAGTTTTGCGGATTTCATTCTCGCTGGTGCGTTTAGGCTTTTGGAGATTGTGGACAAGGAGGGGGATTTGTTTGGGAGGATCATGAAGTATGATGGGGCTTTGAGGGAGCATTATGAGGCTTGTAAGCCTTGGTTGAAGAGAGATGATTGAGAGCCAGTGCCGATTTGCGCAAGACGATCTCGTTGGCGGGAGAGGACTTGAGATGGGGTTTGTGGTTCCGCATTATGCTGTAGGTGTCCGGAAACGCTGTCGATAGGTATCACATTTGACGAATCGACAACGCGTTGATGTCTGTTCTCGGAGGCCAAGTACGATAAGAGCCATCATTCCCTGATGATATCCGCAAACCCTCAGCAGGATGTGAAGCACATCAGCATGTTTGAACCGTGCAGGTTTGCCATCATCATTGCGCACGATTTTCGGCGAAGCCCGGAAGGAGAGTGCTGCTTACTCTTACGCGTCTACACGCGTTCTGCAATGTGACAACAAACTTCAAATTTTCACGCACACGTCACGACGCTTTCTGTCATGCTTGCAAGTATGCTTCAAGAATTGGACCATGGAAGAAAAAATAGTCTTCGCGAGCAACGAGCATGACCTGGCTCCGGCAGTGGCACGAAATATGCCGCATTTTCCGCCTACCTCTTCCACCTGAGAGTCGTTGTATTTGTCGGATACAGAGCCCATCACTATGACTTTCGCCAGGAAATGGACCATATTTGAGCCTGCAGTCCGCTTGACCCTGCTCGAAAGATGTTCACCCGCCGAAGACTGATAGCATACAAGGATCTGATGTGAGTTTGAGCTTGAGGCATAACACCTGATAAGTGGCACATTCACCTTGGGGATGGATCGTGCTATCCAGTACGTCTGTCATTTGATGGAAAGCTCGAGCGAAGTGTATTGCAAAGACGCGACATAACATGGGGCAAGGGAGGGCCTTGCGATGTTCTCATGCACGAACAAGCAAGCATGATCTGCTCCGGATCCAGTCCTATCATGCTGAGTCCGGGACAGCACCCAGACAGCCAACGAGGCTGTTGGTAGCCACAGTAGCTCGATCAGGCTCCGAGCATATTGTGAAACTGGTCCGAGAGGCAGTACACTGCAGCCCAACGCACAGGGTCTCTGGAGACTCGACAGCACTCTATAGCGTGTAGAGCGTGTCTTCGCGCACTGCCAATGGCGGGGAACGGTCTTTAGCTTTCTATGCTTGGAACAACTCCATGAACTTGCATTGAGAGTTCAGACAGCGAGATTCACATGCACGGCCTTTGTCTGCGTGTATGCATCTAGAGCGTACGACCCAAGCTCTCGGCCAATGCCCGAAGACTTGAAGCCTCCAAATGGAATTCCATAATGCGAGTCTCCGCTCGAATTGATCCATACCATGCCGGCTCTAAGCTTTCGCGCTACCTTGTGGGCTCGCGAGATCTTTTCGGTGAAGAGTGCTGCAGCGAGTCCATACGAAGTGTTGTTCGCCTTCGCAACCGCATCAGCATCATCTTTGAACTTGCTGATCGTCACTACTGGGCCGAATATCTCTTCGCGGATGATCGTTGAATCTTCGGAAGCCTTCAACAGATTAGCCGTACTCGAACCCACGAGTTAGGGGTAGCTCACATCGACAAAGACCGTTGGCTGGACGAAGTACCCATTCCGATCGATTTTGGCACCTCCTGTCACCGCCCTGGCTCCTTCCTGCTTGCCTTGTTCGAGATAATTAAGCACCTTGTCGAATTGTGCTCGGGAGACTTGTGGTCCGTGGTTGACTCCAGCCTCAAAAGGCGCTCCGACTTTTGCATTCTGCTCTGTGTGCTGCACAAAGGCTTTTGTGAATTCCTCATATCGGCTTTCGTGCACGTAGATTCTGGATGTCGATGTACAAACCTGGCCCGAGTTGTCCATAATTCCAGTATGCGCCCACTGGATGGCATTGTCCATCTCAGCATCCTCGAAGACGATTAGAGGAGATTTACCACCACACTCAAGAGTGACATGCTTCAGGTTCGCAGCCGCAGATCGCATAATGGATTTCCCTGTGGCTGTGCTGCCGGTGAAGGCAATCTTGTCCACTCTGTCGTGCTCTGCCAGAGTTTTGCCAGTGACCGAGCCTAGTCCTGGGATGATGTTCACGACGCCTTTCGGGATTCCGGCCTCTTTCACCAATTTGCCAAAGTACATGGCTGATAGCGGAGTCTGTTCTGCAGGCTTCAAGACCACCACATTTCCGCAGGCTAGTGCTGGAGCAACCTTCCAGGCAAGCATCATGATTGGGAAGTTCCACGGAATAATCTGAGCACACACACCCAGTGGCTCTTGGATTGTGTAACAACTGTGAAAGCATCAGCATCTACTCTACTGCGTTGATTGGTCTCCAGCTCACAGTTTGTCTGGCGAGGTATCGATCTGCTTGCCGTCAATCTTGTCAGCCCAGCCAGCATAATACTCAAAGACGTTGACAGTCTCATCCAAATCCCCGGCGAGCGCTGCTTCGTAAGGCTTTCCTAGGTCGTAAGCATCGATGGCAGCTAGGAGATTCCTCTCGCGGTCCAAGATAGATGCGAGTTTGAAGAGGATTGTAGAGCGCTCCTTTGGGGTCAGATCCGACCAAGGTCCGTTGTCGAATGCCTCTCTGGCAGCTTCGACCGCAGTGTCCACATCTTTGGGCGAAGCACCTCGCACACTCAGAATTGGCTTGTCGCAGGCAGGATCCACGACTTCGAATTCGTCGCCCGTTCCTTGCACGAACTCATTGTTGATGAACAAGCCAATTGGTTGTTCGTACGTGCTGCCATTCGGCAGATTGATTGTTGTGGAAGACATTATAAACTCGGATGCGCCTCGAATCGTCACGTCTGACACTCTTTCATCGCATCACAGCTCAGTGATAAGTTGGCGATTACGGGCCCGTAGTACACGAATCGCGCTAGGCAAGGACGTTGCCATTTGCGGTATGCGGGAGGGCAGCCGAAGTCGAAGCTCTGAGCTTGAGCTTGTCGAAAGCTTGCCGTATCTCCACCTGTCTGATCGTCTGTCAGAAGCCTCGAAACGACGCGCGAGGTGTGCTTACCCCACTTCTGGAGTCGGCGACAGGCCGAACCTTCGACGACAGGGCAAAATGAAATGACTTCGCCAGTCTCGATGCCAACAACGGCAAGTATTTGACCAAACGCCTGTAACGTTTGATACAGCTGCAGAATGGGGCCGAGGGTCGTGGACGGATCGTGCTGGCCCTGTCGGAAGCGGAGACTGAAGTGCGACCTGAGACGTCCCACGTGCACAAAGTGCTTACTCGCTGGAGGAGCATGCGACTACTCGCAGAAGCAGCTGCAGTGGGTGGGAGGCGCTGCCTTTCGTGGTCGGCTGAAGTCCATGGGCGCTGCTCTGGAAGGGCACGCTTTGCACTCGACGATCGGATCTCCTGTGCATGACTCCGAACCACTTTCGACACTTCCAGCATCTCCTCCGTCACCTTCGCCGTTTCTCCCGCAATCGTTAGTCCTCTATTTCAGGAATGCTGTATGGCCAAGACTACAGTTGTCGGAGCAACTTATATCGCTGGACGAGGAGATGCTAATGCACGAGCCTGTTTTGACAGAAGCAATCCTGGCTGTTTCGCAAGCGCATCATCACTTGCTGTATTCCAATAAAGCGAGTTGTGTAGCGGGCTCTGGTGTTCAAACTCAAGAGCAGGCACGGCAGGTCGCTTTGACGAAATTCCGCAGTCGCATCGAATGTGGTGTGGATTCGGTCGATGAAGCTCGTCAACTGTTTCAGGTTGTCTGCATGTTCTGTATCCTCGACGGCATGATTGCACCCGATCTCCAAAACAATGCCTCGGAGTCGCATCTCAAGGGAGGCTCGTCAATCTTGTCCACGTGGAATACCATTCCATCGCAGATGCTTCTGGCAGGTGGCTTGCAGACACATCTTCTGAGCGTGTTTGCCACAGTCGATCTGGTCCGCTCCTTGCTAAGTGGCGATAAACCATTCTTCGAGCCTACGATGTGGTCCATGTTTGCAGGTGTCCATGCATGGTGGGGAAAGTTATCTTGCGGCGATTGTTTCCTCAAGGTTCTCAAAGTCTACTCGGAGGTTGCTTTCCTTGGAAACATCGTTCACGATTACTTACCGGAAGACGTCGGATACCGACTGGCCGAGAGGTGCGTGCCAGATATCCTCGTATCGCTGGTTGGGCAAGCAGCACGATCACATGGCCCGGACTTCACGCTTCCCGGGCACTGGGATTCGTTTTGCACATTGTACGAAACAAGCGCGATCATTTACGTGTATCGCGCGTTACAAGGTAGAAGCGTAGACGATGCCGCAGTGCAACTTGTCGTCCGACAAGCAGTTTCGACGCTTCTCGATCAGCCACTGCCCGGGATGATGACCCATTGTCTGATATTCCCATTACTTGTTGTCGGATCGCATTGTCTATACGCTCAGGATCGAAAGGCAGTGTCGGATTCTCTATCCAAATCAACTTCGTACCTGGCCTTCGGAAATTTGGTCCTGATGGCAGATTTGCTAAGAGACACCTGGAGTCGACCGAAGATCGAACTGAATTGGTGGGACATGTTCAAATCAATTTCACAAAACGTCTTCCTGTTCTGATGGCGTGACGTTGACAGTGCTCGGGCAAAAAAGAGTTCAAGGCTCCTGCATTAGCTTTGGATGAACGCATTGCACAAGATACATGCTACTCCAAGCCTGGCTGGCTCCACATGCGTTTCCCAGTAGCGACCCCCGCCTTCATATCAGCCACATGCTAGCCAGAAACGGCAGTCATCTGGACAAGATCTGCAGATACCACTCCACGAACCTTTATGTTATTCAAGAGAGCTGGCTTGATATGTCTTTCGCGAGGTGCATCGACACACTCCCGTTGTCATCTCACCACTTCAACAATGTCGACAAACGAGGCGTCCTCCGTCAGCATCGACGATCGAAAGCAAGAAGGCATACTTGAAGTGCAGTATTCGCATAACGGAACAACTGTCGACCATGTCGAGAAAGAGGATGCCGGTCTCGTCGCGCTGGGTTACACGCCAGTGTTGACGAGAAACAGGACTTTGTCTGCTGTTCTTTTCCAGTCGATTGCCATCAGTGAGTCTCTCAATTGCAGGTTGATTGTGCGGAACAGCAGCTGACCCATACGTCTTCACATCAACAGTTGCTGTCCCTTTCGGAGAAGGGACCGCACTGAACTCTGCAATCATCGGAGGCGGCCAGTTGCCGTACTTCGTCGGCTGGATTATGGTGTCGGTCCTCGATCAAGCTGTGGTAATGAGTCTCGCAGAGGTATGTGTTGCGGCGCCGGAAGTTGTGCTCGGTTGTGATTATGTAACTGATGCACTATCATCAACACAGCTCGCATCAAAATTCCCGACCGCTGGCGGACCACAATTCTGTAAGGGCTTGTCTCATGCTCAAGGTGCCAGATCGTCGCTGACTTCTGATGTGACATTTAGGGGTGCACCAATTGATGCCTGCTGGTCGGGCGCGCACTACGCTCTCGTTCATGACAGGCTGGATCTGGCTCGTGGGCAACTGGACCATTGCCCTGTCAGTCAATTTTGGATTCGCCTCACTTATTGCAGGGACTGTCACAATGTATCATCCAGATTGGGCGGCAACTGACTGGCAGCTGCTTCTGATGTTTTACGCCATCTGCATTGCAGTCTTCTGCATCTGTGCCTTCGGCAACCGGTTCCTGCCATACGTCGATACAATAGCGGCTGGCTGGAACCTTCTCTGCATCACGGTCGTATTCATTGGGCTATCTGCGACCGCGAAAGAGGGACGACACAGCGCTGCGTATGCACTGGCGCACTACAACAATACGCTCAGTGGCTGGGGCTCCTGGAGCTTTGCCATTGGTCTGCTTCCTGCTGCATATACTTATGCAGCGATGGGAATGATATCGAGCATGGCAGAAGAAGTTCACGAACCCGAGCGAATGCTGCCTAAGGCTATGTGTCTGAGCGTCCCTCTTTCTGCCATTATGGGACTCTTCTTCATTCTGCCAATCTGTTTCACTCTGCCACCGCTCGAGGACGTACTTAACGCACCGGCTGCCCAGGGCCTTCCCTACGTTTTCAATCATGTGATGGGGAGTCCTGGAGGCGGCCTTGGGCTCATGTTCTTTGTGTTGGGAGTTGCTGTGTTCTGCTCGGTCTCCATCACTACCACAGCATCGCGTTGCACATGGGCTTTCGCGAGGTGGGTACGAGGTCTACATTTCGCTGCTATGGTGCTAACGCTCGCCGCACAGGGACCATGCCATTCCTTTCTCTGGTCTGTGGTCCAGGCTTGACTTGGGCGACACGCCCGTGATGGCTCTACTACTCACGACGGTTGTTCAAATGCTGCTAGGCCTAATCAATCTCGGCTCAACGAGTGCTTTCACGGCATTCGCCTCTGTGGGAGTGATTGGACTTGCAGCTGCTTATGCCCTGCCAGTCGCTGTGAGCATGCTCGAAGGTCGAAAAGCTGTATCGACAGCTCGATTCCGGTTTCCTCCTGTCGTCGGCTGGCTTGTCAATGGAGTCATGGTCGTCTGGATTGCCTTCCAGATGATACTATTCTCGATGCCAACGACTTTACCGGTTACAGCGACAAGCATGAACTATGCCAGTGTTGTGTTCGTGGGCTTTTTCGTCCTCAGCACAGCTTACTATTTACTGTGGGCTCGCAAGGGTACGTGTCGCCTTCTGCATGTTCGTAGTTGTGTCCTAACTATTCGCAGTTTATGAGGGACCCCCCATCACGCACGGCCTGTGAGGCAGAACGCATTATGCGTGGCTCGTGGGAGGGGCCGGAATCTTGCATCGTACACGCCCATTGTTCTTGTGAGAGTCGATACGCACAGACGAACACCCACCAAGTTCGTCTCCGTATGTCTCGATCAATCTGTCAACAAAGGCTCGCCACTCATGAGGTCGTTCAAATTCATCCCTGGGGATGCTGTGACCAAGACACTGCGCGGTACAGGATATTGACGTGCTTTGAATTGATATGAGGGCACAAGAAAGATGTATTGTGCTGCAGCTACAAGAAAGATCTCATAATCAATGCGAGCATTGATGTTCTGCGGAGGCTTTAAGTCCATTCTGTTTTCGCGCTTCTCAGACCATGGGACACCACTGTGCAAGCTCATTACGACGGGAACGATGTTTTGAGATGAAAGGCTTTCGCTCCAGTCCACTGCTGCTTCCACGAGCCGTGATCATCCGAATCGTATGGCTAGCGAGATAAGGGTATGTACCAGAAGTGATAGCGTTAAATTCAGAGTCCATGCAGGTCGTGCACACTACTGGAAACTCAAAATGCTGCCTTTTCTATTGCCTATTTCGGTCAAGCATCGACCCAACAACAAGCCCCTTCCATGCTGATCCTGAGGGGAAGTCCATGGCCGGGCAAAGACCAAAAGGTTGAAAAGCAAAGACGTTGTTCAGGACATATAATGTACTCGAATAGCGGCAGCTGTTGTTCTGAAGCAACACATCGCGGGATTGAAGCAGCGTCCAGTAAGGCTTTTCCAAGACCAAAATGCAACTCCTCTCGATACTCGTCGCCATTCCTCTCGCACTCGGATACACAACTTCTCCTACAGCGACTGAGCCTTGCCTGTCAGAACCCGAGGCCGCCAACATCGCACGACGCTGGTTTTCCATTTTCCAGACGGATTCTCAGGGCAATGGGACTGGCGCAGCACTTGTTGATGTCACCTTAGCCCCCGAGTTTCAATACACCGACGAAGGAGCCACATTTGGAGACCCAACTCCATTGTACACCAATCGAAGTGCAGTGTACGATTCCGTTTCGAGCTCAGGATACAGCGGTGCATTGGTTACGGATGTCCAGTATGATGTACTATACGTTTTCTCCAGCTGCTCGGTCATCGGGACTAGATGGCAGGGTAATTCCAAGAGTGCCAAAGCGGACAATGTGTAAGCTTCAGACATCTTCATGACCTCTGCGTTTATGCGTGGGTTTCGCTGATTTTAATTGATCGGAATTGTAGAACCGTGCCGGTTGGAACCACTATTCGATATCTGGGCACAGATTACTTGCAAGTGGACCTGGCTACTCGATTGATATACAATGCTACTTCGTCGTCGGATCTCTTGAATTACTACAAGCAGTTGGGTGACTCTAGTGTGCTGGCAGACTAGCAAAGGCACATCTCCTTCATGTAACTGGGAACTACAGACGGTGCTAATTAGCAGTATGCGTCTCGTTGCACTTACTATTCGGAAACAGAATTCGGAATGCTGCATGGCCAGGTTGAAAAAGCATCAGTCATTCCCACAACTACCGCATCCTCCAGATCTAATTGGCTTCTTTTGGCAGATTTCGTTGGGCCGTCGAGAGCTAACAGACGAAGGTGCTGCATAATGTCAACTAGCAAAGTGAACGAGCAGAAAACAGAAGATGCGCAATTGAAATATACTAAAGCGTTGTTTGAGTCATGAGGTTGAAGAAAATTATCAATGACAAGAATGGAGAAGTGGAAGTACGCTTAAGGCTTGGCAGACATGAAGTCCGAACATCACCTGCACGATTTCTTGTACAGCATGGCTTCCGATCTACCAAAAAGCATTGAAACATCTCTTGGACGCGAAGAGTTGAGAGTAGTTAGCATCGTTCCATGTTAGACTTGAAACAGAGCTACATATTGAGCAACTTACAAGCGCTTCCATCCAATCAGCTCCGAAATGGTCTAGTGGCTAGGATTTGTCGCTCTCATTAGAACATGTTCTAACGAGCTCCCGACAAGGCCGGGGTTCAATTCCCCGTTTCGTTAGTATTCACTCCTTCCAGTACGTGTCAGAATATCAGCTAACAATCACCAGGGAAATCAATTGGTGATATACATACCTTCTTTTTTTGTTTTTGTCATGATCAAAGCCTGCAAAAGCGGTTCAGTACAGCGTCGAGGAGGAGGGCTCCGTACATTTTTTGAGTGTGCAATATGCCCTTGGAACTCAAAGCTGTCTCTGCGTTTTGTCCCGGATATGGCACCGAAAGACTACGACTGGATCTCAGCTCAGGTAGGCTATAGAGAACACATTCCGTCGTCGGTCATTCTTGGCTGATCGTGATGGCGATGATGACAAAGAAGCGTCGTTGAAGGCTCACTCAGTCTGGCGTAGTTGCCTACAGGTTGGCGATGCAGCAGCCTTTTGACTATGAAATTCTTCTCGGCGGCGAGGCTGTTTGAAGACTTCCTATGGTGTCCCCGAAGCCCGGCATTTCTCTTGTAACCTAGCCATCATGGTATGTTATGGTCTTCTGCTCGGGTGGGAGAAAGTGTGCGATCGCGGTCCGGCATGCCGTTTGCATAGGTTTCCATGGCTGCTCTCCGGCAGAGCCGTGGCCCCGAATACAATAATTCAGATCGAATTCCAATCACTGGAAGAGCTACTCCGAGGCCGGCGAACCATTAGGCGGGGTTGTAAGGATTAGTCGCAGTGAAATGGCGGAGACACGGCCGCATTCGCGATCGGCTGAAGTCGATGAGCCTTGGCATGCTGCTGACTAACAGCGCAATTCTCGTCCCGTCCTGGCATTGCAAACCTCCATGATCCAGAACGACACAGCACTTTGACAACGTATGATGCGCCATATCTCGCATCACGAGTCCATCGAAAGTGCACTGGAGCCTCGATGGCAGCCGATTGACTATTTCCTCTCTGCGACCCTAACCAGGATCCGCAAACTAGTCCACAAGCTACTTCCTCCTCCACCTTCCAAGCTTTGCAACGACGCGGCTCAACGTCGGTGGCCCTCGTTACGGCCTCTACAATGTGGAAAGACAGTGCGGAGTGCAACGCAGCTACCGGATATGCTAGTCGGCAGATGTCAGGCGAACCAACTCTGTGATGATTCCATGATGGTCTTGGGAATGAGGTGCTTTCAGTGGATCCGAGTAGTAATCTGACGATGCGCGATAGCCGCATATGTAGTTCCCAAAAGTCCTCAGCTCTCAAAGCACTGCACTTCCAAGGCAAGCAAATATGAAGGGTGTTGTTTCCGCAGCTGGAGCTCTGCTCTCGCTGGCGTCGACAGCTCACTGCATTGGCTACACCAATGTTTCTGAGGTGCCGCTGTATGGGCAGAGCCCGCCAGTCTACCCTACACGTGAGTAACACTGCTATAAGCTCCATTCCCCAGCTGACAACTAGCAGCCGAAGGCAATGGAGGCTCAAATTCAAAATGGCAAGCCGCATATGTCAAAGCCCGCTCCACCGTGGACCAGCTCACACTCGAAGAGAAAGTGAACATGACTCGAGGACACACTGGCTTGTGCGTTGGAAACACGCCCAATATCACTCGTCTCGGAATTCCAGCGCTCTGCTTTGCGGATGCTCCAGACGGTATCAGAGGGCAAGAATTCGTATCTGCCTTTCCAGCACAGCTGACTGTTGGCGCCACTTTCGACAAACGCCTGATGTACGAATACGGCAAAGCTCTCGGAGAGGAGTATCGCGGTAAAGGCATACATGTAGCTTTGCTTCCTGTGGCAGGCCCTCTGGGTCGTGTCGCACGTGGTGGGCGGAACTGGGTGAGATCGAGCAATCGGCCTTGCAAATCCATGACTGACGATGATAATAGGAAGGGTTTGGTGCAGACCCATACTTATCTTCTGTTGGCATGCGCGAGGTCACCACTGGTCTGCAGGGTCAAGGTGTGATCTCTCAGATGAAGCATTGGCTGCTCAACGAGCAGGAATGGAGGCGTAACCCTGGAAGCATGGGCGAGTCCATCTCCAGCAATGCTGACGACCGGACTATCCACGAGCTCTACGCGTTTCCATTCATGGATGCCGTCCATGCTGGTGCTGCTTCGGCCATGTGCTCTGTACGACGTATCGCCGCCGTGCTGATTACAATTACGCTAATCCAAAGGCAGTATCAACGCATCAACAATTCCTACGGCTGCCAGAACTCCAAGCTCCTCAACGGCATCCTTAAAGGTGAGCAAAAATCCCGAATCGAAATGCAGTCTCTAGCTGGCTCAGGACACAAATAAACTGATCAATTGCTTAATCAGGCGAGCTTAACTTCCAGGGATTCGTTACGTCCGATTGGGCTGCGCAGCATGCTGGAGTCGCCAGTGCAAATGCTGGTCTGGATCTGGTGATGCCTGATGGCGGATACTGGGGCGACAACCTCACGCAAGGTACTTGCTCTTTTAGGAGCCGATGTATGCCAGATGCATCTGCTGACTTCTCCTTTTAGCTGTCACAAATGGTTCAGTTACTGAGACACGGCTTAACGACATGGTTACCCGAATTTTGGCTGCTTGGTACCATCTCGGACAGGACGCGGGATACCCAGAGATTGGCGTGTATCCATACGACCAGCAACACCCTATCATCGACGTTCGCGACGATCACGCATCCTTGATTCGTGAAATTGGCGCTGCTGGTACCGTGCTTGTCAAGAACAAGGATAACGCTCTGCCATTGAAGAATCCAAGATTCTTGAACATCTACGGATACGATGCGAAAGCACCAGACTCGCCTTGGACAACGCCTTCTCGGTTTGGAGGAGGTTACGACGTCAATTTCGGCTGGGAAACCTTCAACGGGACCTTGATTACTGGTGGCGGTAGCGGAGGCTCTAGTGTAAGTCGTTCCTTACCCGCTGTCTCCTCGCAGTGGTCACACTTGTGCCACCATTACGGAAGCATTGTAAATCACATGAGAGACTTATACTAATGCTCAATTCCAGCCTTCATATTTCATATCACCATTCGACGCTATCCAGCGCCGAGTCATCGCAGACAGAGGCACTGTTCGCTGGGACTTCGCAAGTGTCAACCCAACAGTTTACGCCAATGCTGATGCCTGCCTGGTGTTCATCAATGCATACTCCTCAGAGGCCTTCGACCGTACCACGCTCAAGGACGAGTTCTCAGACAACCTTGTGAAGAATGTCGCTCGCAACTGTACGAACACCATTGTTGTACTCCACAGTGTCGGCATCAGAGTCATCGACGAATGGGTAAACAACGAGAACGTCACAGCCATCATATATGCACTGCTTCCTGGAGAAGAGGCTGGAAACTCCATTGCAGACGTGCTTTATGGAGACGTCTCGCCTTCAGGCCGCCTACCCTTCACAGTCGCCAAGAATGAGAGCGACTACGGCAATCTACTCAACTCGACGATTGGCTCAGGACCATTCCCGCAGGAAAACTTCACGGAAGGTCTATACATTGATTACCGTTATTTTGATCAGAAGAGCATTGAGCCTGAGCTCGAATTTGGTTTCGGACTCTCGTACAGCACCTTCGAATACTCAGATCTGAGCATCACCCCGGTCAGCAACACTACGCAGGAATGGCCAACACCAGACACGCCGATTCCACAAGGCGGACATCCGGAGCTCTGGGAGACACTATTCCACATCACAGTCCAAATCACGAATACAGGAGACGTCGCTGCAGCAGAAGTGCCACAGTTGTATGTTTCTATCCCAACGGCACCCAAGTGGCAACTGAGAGGCTTCGATCGCGTGCATCTGGAACCAGAGCAGAGCAAGACCGCAATCTTCAAAGTTACAAGAAAAGACCTTTCGGTATGGAATGTTGTTCACCAGCAATGGCAGCTTCAGCAAGGCCCATATGATCTCTTTGTTGGCTCTAGCAGTCGCAAGCCACTACTGGAAGGCTCACTTGAGATCTGAGGTATATCACACGAGAAATGCAAAGACTAGGCAGAGGCAATCGCTCCTGCCGCCCGCAGTGAAGACAGACAGAAACGAAGACTGTTAGTAGGATTAGCCCTCGAACTGTACTGTTACATGCTTGCCAGTTTCGCGCTTCTCGCGAACCTCCATGCAGACTGTCAACGGTACCTTCACTTCAATTCGTCAGTCTGTGCGCTTCGGTTCACTAAAATTTCCAATTCGGGTGTGTTCTTACACCCTTGCCCCACTACTCAAGCTCACCAACCTCACTTTGACTTCATTTCTCCATCTCGACATCTTCCATTTTACATTCCTGCGACATTCGCCACGAAGCGACCAACCACGATAACATAAGTCCGACTGACGCAGTGGCGGAAACAAGAAGCCATATGGCCACGCCAGAAGAAGATGCAGCACGTTTCGAGACTCTGGCTCTCTTCATCCTCCAGCAGCTCGAGAAGCCGGTGCCAAACGACTGCCTGCACCTCTGCGGCTACAGTACAATCGCCATAATTGCAACCAGGCCGGATGATGTGCTACAGCTGGCGAAGGATTATCTGCATGCCTGGCCCTATGAGAATGTACCCGCATGCTGGCGTCGCCTGTACGAAGATGCCAGTCTCCACCTTGCTGTGAAGCTACTGCGCGAACAAGCAAGTCAATCACGGAAATCTGGCAACGCCGTCTCATTGCCCAGCGCCAATCCTGCGAAACGCACCAAAATTACGCTTGGCGTGGCGCTGAAAGACCAAAATTGGCTTAAGCCATTCTGCAACATCTTGGATCGAGCAGTTATCATCTCCGGCGCTCCAGGGCGCAAGGCCTTGATCGACGATGTCCTTCGACAGCTCGAGCTCTTCATGGTATCAGAATGGACAGACATCGAACCTCAGAGACTTCCAACACCACGACCTCGCCCTTTGGACACAGATTGTCCCATCATGCGAATGACCAGAGGCTTCGAATTCGAAGAGTTTCAAATGCACCTCGAAACGACAGGAGCACCAGTCATTATGCCTGATACATTTGAACGTTGGCCGGCTCGCAGACTTTGGGACGATGTGAATTACCTCAAGTTCAAAACTTTAGGCGGCAATAGGATCGTACCAGTCGAGATAGGCAGCAGCTACACGGAGAGTGAGTGGTCTCAGAAGATCATGACTTTCGCAGAGTTTGCAGAAAGATACCTCGTGCCCGAACGGCCAGGAGAAATCGGCTACCTAGCACAACACGACTTATTCGAGCAGATTCCAAGTTTAAAGAACGATATCAGTATCCCCGACTACTGCTGGACAAATCCTCCACAACCAGAAGGCGCAGCAGCAGACACCGCAGGACTCAAGACAGTCAAACAGCTCGATGCACCACTTCTCAATGCATGGCTTGGCCCAGCTGGAACCAAAACTCCACTACACACCGACCCGTATCACAACATCCTCTCCCAAGTAGTAGGCTACAAATATGTTCGTTTGTATTCTCCGGAGTATACGAAATGCATGTACCCCTGTGGGGTGGATGACGCTGGAATCAACATGAATAACACTTCACAAGTCGACATGATTCATTTCAGGCCTGAGTTGAAGAGCGGCGAAGTGCAGTATGATGCAGCTCTACGCGAGCAGGTTCGGAAATTTCCTCTCTTCGGCAAAGCGAAGTATCAAGAAGCGATACTTGGACCGGGAGAGTGCTTGTATATTCCACTTGGATGGTGGCATTATGTGGAAAGCATTACGGCGAGCTTCTCGGTTTCTTTTTGGTGGAATTGAGCGGGTGCAGTTTCATCAGGACCAGATTTACGATGGGGATGCGAGGAAACATGTGAAGGTGAAGAGAGCGTGTCACAAACACAGGATCATCTGAACAATTGGGTCCTTCTCAAACTACCTCAAAATCACTCTACCAGGCACGTGTAATCTAGAATTGTCTCGCGCGCTTCGATCTCTTCCTCAACTGAGGCCCAAACTTGAACATCACAAAAGCGATCAAGCTCAAAATCGTGCCCACAATAGATAGCAATAACCCAGCATACTGACTTCCAACATTGTGGAAGAACTGACTCGCGAATAGTGGCGACACAGCACCAAGCGTATTCCTCATGAATCCCTGCCCAGCAATTGCCGAAGACGAATTCTCGCCATAACAATCCGCAGTGTACGAATACGTGCTTTCGAACACGAAGTAGATACCAAATGCGATAGGCGCAAGAGCGATTGTGGGAGCAATCCAGTGAATATAGCCGTATTGGGTGAATGAGTATATGAAGAGGCCGATCGGGAACCAGACTGCCCCGAACATGGCACCATATAAGCGGCTTTCAGGCGTAGCGATTCGATCTGGATCGTTCATGATCTTCTCATACTTTCGCATTTGCAAGTGATGTGCAGCCCAGCCGAGTGTGGTTCCAATGGCCAAGCTGATGTACGGTAATCCGGAAACGCCTTCGTTCCAGCCGCGCTTTTCGGTGAAAGTGATCGGAATGACAGACAGGAAGAGGAAGACGACGAACCAGCAGAAAGCGATCCAGAGGCCGAATGCGAAGACCACAGGCTCCGTTGCCAACATTTTGAATGCTTTAACCGATGATGCCTTCAGCATACTCTGCAAAGATGGAGTTTCGATCTCATCTGGGCCAACGTAGCGGTCGTCGCCTGTCGCCTTGCGGAGCTGTCTTGCCCTTCTCTGCAGAAACACGCCACCACGGGTTTCTGGGAAGAAGATGACGATGCAGATCAAGAGTGGGATGGTGCTCAGTCCTTGGATACCCTCAACCCATCTCCATCCCAAATGTTGATCGATGAAGCCAGCGTAGACCGGAGCGAAAACAGTACCGAAAATGGCGATAAAGGCGAACATTGCCATTGGTCTGCTGCGTTGTCGTGGCAAGTACATGTCATCGAAAGTACCACCGACCAGAATCGTGCCCACGCATCCGAATAGACCCAGGAAAGCTCTCATTACCAAGATCGTGGCCATGTTCTGTCCCAAGGATAGGCCAATGAAACAGAGCGAGAAGCAGAAGTATGCACCGGCATACACAATCTTGCGACCGACAAGCTCGCAAAATGGAGCGAGGAAGAGGGGCGCAATCGCACAGACGAAGTTGAAGAGGAACAACCCGAGCTGTCCAATTTCTGTCGAGACGCCGAACTCCGCGGTCATGCTGTTGACTGTCGAGCTGTAGCAGGTTGTCGAAAGTCCGATCGAGAGGGTCATCAGGTTGAGCATCGTTGTGACGGCACGTTTGTACCATGGATTCCAGTTGAAAGGGTTGACAGGGTCGAATGAAGCGTACTGAAGTACGATGAACTCTTTGCCATCCACGTCGACCAGCTCAGTCAAGGTCAGAGGCATGTCAATGTCGACCACCTGAAGCGGGCCATGATTGTCGTGCAGTCCAGATTCCTTGCTCTCTTCCACATAGCGGCCTCCTACCACTCTCCCAGCTCTTGTTGTCACATTCTCTTCTTGACCGACTTCAGGCTTTTGCTGGACTTCTGATCGAGTATCTGGTGTGTTTGTATATGGAGTGGAGATTTTGTCGGTGTACCTGCTCCACAAACTCGCATTTCGAGAAGGCCCCTCCATGATGGGCTATTATGCGGAGGTAAAGGCAATGCTTTGATGATGGTTCGAAAAGAGAAGCAGAGAATGAGACGATCAGCCTACCTTTTGTGCTACTCACGAAATACGGCTCCTTCAAATTCTTTTGTGACCACAATGCCACATGGTCACGAATCCGACCGCACTGATGTTGAGGATGATCTCATGTGGATCGAATGGAAGAGGTCCGCAAACTGACCGTGAAGTGACCGAAAGTGAAGGCGCCATCTCACCACCATCCGGCGTCCCGCGATGTTGGAAGCAATAGCGAATATGTTCACTATTCTCATGCTGACTGAGTTCTTCGCTGGCAATAATTGGCCAGGTATGTTGATCCACACAGTGATTCTAAGCACGCAGATGACGGCGGACGTCATTGCAGAAAAGTCTTCGAGACGCCAAAGAATGATAACGATTCTGTCGTGGCGCCGCCGAAGCACATTGGTCTTGTCAGATTTTGGCGTGGTTCCACAAGGAGCGGCCCGCAGCTTGCATAAGTATGTTCCCTGTTCAATTGATGTCAGCTTTCAGCAGAGACCACTCTCTTCAATCAATATGGTGTTCTCGTTGCCCGGACATCCTGCTGTTGAGAGCTCGAATGCTGCACGCGAAATTGGCTCGCGGAGGGCCCATTTTCCTCAATGATCCAGCACGATAGAGGCTGCGGTCTTAAAGCGCGTGAACTCCTCGAGTGCATCGTAGCGCAAACTCTGAATTGCCACTTCTGAAAATATACGCTGGCTCGGATCATAGTTCCTGTCCACAGCCTCCTAGCTCTTTTGAGTGTCGCAACATGACGTTGGAGCTGGAATCGCCGAATAGAGACCGCGTGGATACTGATGCCATAAGCCAGAGGCGCCGTCGCGAAGGCACATGGTCTCTGGGCAGACGCATAGTACTGCCTTCCCGTCCTTCGACCCGGCCACGAGGTTCGTGCGCAAGCGCCCGATGGGCCACAGCACAGCTCGCCCTTCTGTACTCCGGAAGGAGAATCTGTTTCGCATCCGCAGAATGGAGATCCCGCTGATCCACCGCGCAATGGAGAAGACGCCTTCCCGAAGCATGCTCGGAATATACAACACTCTTTTGGAGCATGACCATCGCTGCAGTTGAGAGGTGGGCACCCGCTTCCTCATTCGCGTGCTATTTTCCCATCTCACTTGGCACGTTCTCTGACCGCCAAAGAAGGTACCCGGACATGTGCGTCGCGAACGAGGATCGTGGGGCATTGGTGGATGCTCGGAACTGATAAGGCCATCTTCCTCCTGGCCTATGGGATGCTTCGAGACGCTAAGTTCGAGGACGGATGAGATGCGTGGCGCTAGAAGAATCGTGCATTGAGGATAGCCATGCGCTTCCTGAAATTGCGTCCGTCCTTGTGGATATGCGAGGCGTTCAGTTCAGCTTGTCGTATCCTCAGTTGACAAGCGTCTGGCCATCTCCAGGTGATCCATCGTAGCTTCCTATCACGCCCACCACGGTCTGTGGTCATTCGGTGTGCTTTAGTATGGCGGTTCGGTCGTTCCTGGCGGCATGGCTGTGTGCAATCAAGATCAAAACCACTGCCCTGAAACATCTGCCCATGGCGCGCAAAATGGGAAGCAGAACGAGGGCGAACAAGAAGACCTCGAAAGCATGGAGATCTGGACCAAAGACCATCGGGTATGTGGAGAGAAATGGCAACCTCGGATAAGGTTCTTTCCCCGTCACGAGGCTCCAACAGCGATTTTAGCCGGCAACTGGAGAAGAACTTTACACAATCCAATGCAACCTCACTCCGCACATTCGTACGAAGCCCAATCATCGACATCTCCTCCGCCATATTTCGCAACTGCCGGCCACACGCACAGTTTCCTCGTCACATTTGTTCCCGAAGGCGGAGACGTGCTGAGGAATTGTGTTGGCGGCTCTACCCCGTCGGATTCCACCCACTTGACGAGCGGAGCGATGAACGAGTATGTCGCGGGCACGTTGGGATGCCCGGGGTTTGCTCCGCAATGCCCGCCGCCAGGTATCATGACCAAACGGTAGAAGTCGTCGACGCTTCCGTCCATAGCACCCTCGACCTGCTTGAGGTGCTCAATGGGCCAAGTCCCTGCGTTGTACTGATCTGCCCAGCCTTGGGAAGTGAGCAGTTTACCCTTCCGACTCTTGAAGGCAGAAAGGTCCGGCGTGATGGAGTCGATGAGCCTTCCTGCTCTCTCGTCCACGATGTCAACATCGGAAGCCCAGTTGAAGGTGGCATTGTCGTAGCTCTGGTCATCAAAGACGAGATTCTTCAAGATCGGCACGCTGAAGTCCCTCGACAAATTGGCCTGTTGCATCGCCCATCCAATTTCGCTGCCAAAGTCGAAGCCTGGATAGACTTGTGCACCTGTGTCTGCACGCTTCGGTCCAGCATAAATTGCTTTCACAGTTTCAATCTTAGCTTCGGTCAAGCAAGTCGAGTTGGAAAACGACTGGCAGGCCAGGCTGTTGACATCGAATGTGCATGTGAGCGGGTTTTCGATCAACCGATCAGCCACACCATCGATCTCATCGCAGGCGTCCAGGACAGCACCAGTGATGAAGTCCAGCTCATCTTGGGCTAGAGCAGTCTCTGGCGTCTGACCCCTCGTTAGCGAGTGCTCTGGAGATTCAGCCATCCAGATACTTACGGCAGCATGCTGAGCATTCCAAAGAAAGCTCAGCGCAAGATGACTATACCAATTTCCAGGACATCCCGCATAAATTCCATCGAATAACTCCGGATGGAACTGAGCCAACGCAAACCCTTGCGCTCCTCCAGTACTGCAACCATAATAGTACGACTTATTCGGCTGCTTGGCGTAATACTTCTCGACCAAGGCCTGGGCAGCAGGGGTGAATAAGCTTATTGCATCGTGAATCCAGGCTTGTACTTGTTCCTTGTCATGGAGATATGGCAGATAGCCTGTGATATTCTGGTTGTCTGCTGCGAGATGCCCTGCATCACCTCCTGCGACTGCCATGCCCAGCCCATTATTGAGCTGGGTCAGCATGCCGCTGACATCAATAGTGCCCGCCATTCCTCCATTTCCTATGGCTATGAATCGGTCTTCGTAAGTATCTGGGAGCCAGGTAGAGAAATGGAGGCTATTGTGGTTGTTGCCATATGAGATGACGGCATTAACCTCGCAGAATCCGACTTGATTGAGCGTCCCGTTGTTACCACCAGTGGCATTTCGACTACCTTCCGCATAGTACGTCGCATTTAGGAATGTTCCGTGATACCGCTTCAGGTCGATCGATGCGAGGTCCGAGCATTTTACTTGAGGCTTGAGTGAGGAGGCAAATGTCAGCGGCAAACCCGCAATCAGAACATTGAGCAAAAACATCTTTGCGAAGTCTAAAAGAGCACTGGCGCAGGGAAAGCCAACGTAGACCCATGTTATGAGAAAGACCAAATGTAGCCGGCCTGCCGAATATCGGACAACTCGAAGCATTTCGCGATGTTTAGCCTGCGGGGCTAGACGTGGGGATGAATGTGGAGGCCACCGGGCACTGGTCTCAGTCGTCGCTCATCAAGCAATCAGAGACACCTTGTGTAAAGCGAGATTGGCAGTAAGTCCGACTCAACTGTTGCGCGTTATTGCGCCCTTAGTGAGGACGTTCTCGAGCTACTGAAAACCCTGCCTACTCTTCGGAATCATATGATAGACCACGATATCACATCAACCAAGCACTGCCTCCAATGCTGCTGCAACTCTACCACTGATTTTGTCAAACTTGGCAATTTGCAAGGACTCTCATCTCATTGGGGTTGAGGTAGTATGAATCTCACCATGGAGCACAAGTTGACCCAGCTTTGCCCTCGAAGAACAAGTAGTTCGCAATATGATGAACCCAGCGTTGGCATTCGGTTTCTTTGTATGTCTCTCAGTCGTTGTCCAAGATGGCCATACGACCGAGTGCGTTTTGACCCTTTCATAAGCATCAAGGTCGCCGATCCGAGAGGACACCCAGGACAGGGCAGATAGTGACCAGGGTGATCGTACTTGGGCAACATCTCATCAGAGATATGACTTGACACGTAGTGGATGTACAGTTCGGGCCAGCAAAGCAAAGGGTCACATCCCCGGTGATGGCATGCATAGGGTGTTTCGATGATTCGATTGTACTCGAACTCCGGCTGATAGAGTACAGGATCGTCATCTCGCAGCGGATTGCGTGGCTGAGGGAAGAAACAATCATCTATGTCTCGGTGGCCTGAGCAACGGCCATTGCTGGAGCAGTTTTTGCGATCGAGATTGGTTTTCCAGTTTTCGATGACATAGTGTAGGACATGCATGCATCCGGCATCACCCATGAGATGAGAGACTGTGGGCCGGTTGAGATATTTGTTGCCATTGAGTGACCAGTTCTGGGCAAAAGTGTCGATTTCGTCTACCGTCAAGCGATGCAATCCAATTTGCATGACATACTCCGCCCGGAAGGCCACATGTGACTTGTTGTAAGCTCGGCAAGATACAGTAGGTGGTAGAATAGGACAAAGATAAATGATCTTGTTCGACCCGACCTTAACGCGGACACCAGGCGACAGAGCGACATGGTCGTCAATTGTCTCCCAGAAGCGTATCATGTCATCAACAACACAGGGTCCATGATACCCCATCATCCAAGAGAACTCCCATGCTCGAAGAGTGCATGTGAAGATAAAACCGGGCTCACGCATCAGTGCTGCGTAACAATGAGGCTTCGGTGTCTCATCTTCTCCCCTGAAGTCCAGTGAGTTCCAGGTGCTCATTGCTTTGTCCAAAGAATCCTTCCACTCTTGCTGGAAGAGTGGATGTGGAGGAGGAAGGTTGGATACCTCAAGGTCGGCATTAAACGAAGGCAGCTGCTTGAATTTCCGCTCTGCAAACAGAATTTGCTCGTCGTGCGACATTTGAGAGACCCTACTGTCCGACATCCAGCGGTGAGGGGCGACTGTTGAAGCGGCCTTGGGGGGATTCCTGCTTTGTACCGCATGAGCATCAAGCAGTGGAGGAGTGATGGTGGCCAGAGGTTGTCTCCTTCACCGCTAGCATCGAGTGAAGAGAGGCTGATGACTTCTTGTCCCTCTTGTCCCTCTTGTCCCTCTTGTCCCTCTTGGTCTACCGCTTCTTCGTCGCTTTGAGCATCGTGTTCAGAGTGATGAGAGAGATTGGTGACCTCTTCACGATAAGCATCGTTTCCGGAAGAGCTGGTGAGCACTACTGCGTTGCTTCTTTCACTGTCGTGCTCGCTGTCGTTCTCGCTGTCGTCCTCGCCTTCAATGTCAGAAGAGTTTGGCGATTCAGAGACGTCTTCTCCGGAATTTGGCCTTGCAAAGGATTGTATTTTCCAGGTGACGTGGTTCTTGTCGTGACGCTCTTGGGTGACAATCTCCAGTTTGTCCACCATTCACTCGGGGACCAGAGCCCCTCTGCGGCGCGAGTGAGGTATGGTGCCATGTTTCCCCACTCCTTGAGGCTCAAACGGTCAGACTTTCGCAGTTTCTTGTTCAGTCGTTTCCGTGTTGCTGACATTTCGTTCATATCCCAATCTTCAGGAATGACGTTCTGAGTCGCCCAAAACACTCGCCGCGGAAAGTCTGTGAGGTCGTTCAATGTATAGTGTCGCTCACGCCACCCATACCTGCCGAAGCATTCTTCGGTCTTGGGTTGTGCACCAGCTGGCACGAAGTCGGGGTCGTCACTTGGAGTATAGTCTTTACGCTGACTTCCTGTGGATGGAGGGCCCATTGGCACGTTGCTGTTCTCTGCAACCTCTTCTTCACGCAGAGCATTGTCGATCTTGCTGGCGTTAGGAACTTCATGGAGTGCTTCTGTTCAGTCCCAGAGAGGAATTAGACTGGTCAATGTTTCAATCCTCTGTTATGCTCGCTATGCAATACTAAATAGTCATGATCTCATGAATGGCAATTTCCTCTATTGAGGCTTGCTGACCTCCAACAGCGCCTTGCCAAAGTTCTTGCCCTCCAGCATACCAACGAAGCCTTCAGGAGCGTTGTCAATGCCCTCGGTGACGTGGAGCTTGACCTTGAACGAGCCGTCGTGGATCCATTGCTGCACGTTCTTCTGGTGGTCTGCCCAGTACTTCGGGCCGAAGTCTGGGTCTGCGACGATGAAGCCTCGAATCTAGAATGGCGTCAGTGAGATGTCTCAATTTCACAAGTGGCTTGCAACATGACTTACGGTTAATCTCTTTGCGACGACTTGCATCAAGTTCTTTACGCCATAATGCTGTTCCGGCTTGAGGTTATATTGCGAGATCATTCCGCAAGCGACAATGCGTCCGAACTGCTTCAGGTGCGCGATGGCGGCCTCGAGTTGCTCGCCACCCACATTCTCGTAGTAGATGTCGATCCCATCTGGTGCAAGACGCTGGAGTGCTTCGAGTGGCTTTTCGCTCTTGTAGTTGAATCCAGCATCGAAGCCGAGCTCCTTAGTGATGTACTCTAGCTTGTCATCACTGCCGACAGAGCCGATCACAGTCAGCCCTTCGTGTTTCGCGAGCTGACCAACAAGCTGGCCTACGGCTCCGGAGGCTGCTGAGATGAAGATTGTTTGTCCCTTCTTTGGCTGGCCGATCTCGTACAGAGAGCTGTAAGCTGTGAGACCAGGCATCCCGAGTGGTCCAACGAAGTTCTTAGGGTCGAGGTTGAACGGGTTGTCGATCACCTTGTAGCCTTTGGCCTCCTCGGCGCTGACGACAGTGTACTCCTGTGTTGCTGCATAGCTGTAGTGGACCAGTTGGCCGGGCTTGAAGTTCTCGTTGTCGGACTTGATTACGCTGCTGATAGCCGCGTTGACGATTGGCTTGCCCTTCTCGAACGGTGGAGAGTAGGACTTAACGTCTGGCTTCCTCATGCGGCCACGCTGATATGGATCGAAAGAGACATAGTGGACTACACAGGATCAGTACTTTGACCCGCCCATAATTGTTCCGCTTAAGCTGGACGTGCTCACCTTTGGCAGTGAAGCCGCCTTGTGGTGGTTGCTGCTCAACGTCGAACTCTGTGCTCTCGACGGTGAGGTCCTTGCCAGGCTTGGGCAACCCGTCTGGGTAGTCAGCAAAGATGAACTGCTTGTTCTGAACCATTTTGGGCGATTGTAGTGAGGCGTTGATGTGTTGGTGTTTATCGAAGATCAATTCCAGTAAAGCGGGACACAAGTGAGGGAAGCGACGTTTATTATAAGTAGCCAAGGCAGCACCTACGCGGAGGCATCTAGCTTACAAACCTGTCAATGTCTCTAGGTACGCTGGGTCGCTTTACGGCCGTGTTACGTAGCCAGACACGCCAGAGAAGGTTCCTGCAACAATTTCGTGAGGGCCTTCGGAGCAGGGTCGGCATGATCATTGATCACTCGGCCAATGAGCCTCGGATGTGTTGCTCAACGAGGAAGAACACCGGGTCTGGCGACACGAGTCGACCACGAAATCTCGGAGACGAATCGCTGTGCTAGCGGTTGCGCCGTGGACGGTATCTGCACAAGAAAATGCCCCTCCTCGGCCGCGTGCTCAGAAAGAACAGCGCTCCGAGCACTGGGCAATGGCCGACGTTCGACGAGACATTATTTCGGCGTGCCACTCCAAGCAGTCAGCACTCCGTAGAGCGTTTCACAGCACTTCTGCTGCCTCAGACTGGGAGCCATTGGACAGCGAAAAGCTCTCATTTCTGATGTCAGAAAGTAAACAATGACGATAATGCGGATGAGATGATGAAGATGACACCCTTTCCTTGAGCCTCAACGCGCCAGTCCCACCTTCTTGGCTGACCTCAGCCCTACAGAATCGATAGCGCTGTGACTGTCACCATAGCTCTGCCCTCCACATCACACTCCAACATGGCCGACGAGAAAACACCGCTGGATCTTCCGCCCGCCTACGATGGCACAGGCGGCGTTGCAGTTCCCACCGCCCAACTGCCACAACGCCCTGGTGGCGGGCCGCGGGCGCCGCTCCCATTGAATCTGCCCGCGCTGAACATGATCCGTGGCAAGCGTGTGATCCTCGCATCTGCCTCTCCTCGCCGCAGACAGCTCCTCGCACAGGTAGGTCCATCTCTCCTGGACTTTCATTCCTCCCCCTCCAAACACCATCGTACATCATGCACGACATTCTTCTCAAAACCAAGCTGAGCGAATCTCTAAAAAGTCTCCACCCCCATAGATCGGCCTCAGCAACCTCGAGATCATCCCCGCAACCGTCCCCGAAGACAAAGACAAAGGTCTCGGTCCCTTCGAATACGTCCTCGAAACCGCTTCGCAAAAATGCATGAACGTCTACGAAGCGACCATCGACGATGGGAAAGAGAAGGGCGGTGAGCCAGCTTTGGTGATCGCAGCAGACACTGTAGTCGCAAGCCATTTTGGCGAAATCCTCGAGAAGCCGAAGAACGAGAAAGATCACTTCCAGACACTCAAGATGTTGAGAGATCAGAATAATGGTTGGCATAAGGTCTACACAGCGGTGGTGTGTATGGCGCCATTGGAGAGCTTGATGGATCCGGGTTATGCGATTGAGACGCATGTGGAGGAGACGCAGGTCAAGTTTGATCAGAGTGTTACTGACGATTTGATCATGTCGTATGTGAGGACGAGAGAGGGTGCGGATAAGGCTGGTGGGTATGGGATCCAGGGTGTGGGGAGCATTCTCGTGGAGAAGATTGATGGGACGTTTGACAACGTTGTTGGGCTACCATTGAGAGCTACGCTGCAATGCATTGAGAAGGTGGTAGTGGAGCCCGGTGTGCCTGAGGAAGTGGACGAGGCTTTGTAGAGTCGAGGAACAGATCTCGTGAATACGCGGTAGAGAGACCGCACCGCGAGTTACGATAGATTGTGGACCTGGCGCATTACTGAACATAGACTGTTAGCTGACTCGGCTATGGAAGGAGTACAGAACCTTCAATTGTTTCCAAACATTTCAGGCGGTCCGAGAATAGGAAACTGAGACGAAGCTTGACATAGTTGTAACGATTGTAGTGGAGAGGTCTTCCATCGGCTTAGGGCCTCTTCATATACACAAAATGCCGCCTCCACATGCTACGGCCTTCTCCTCCACCACCACCATTTCCTCAACTCCCCAAGTCGTTAATGAGTACCAAGAGACAATATGCGAAGTGAAGGGCTCGTCATAATACACGCATGCCGTACTCGCCACCAAACTCCTGCGCTAGAAATCGCTTTTTCATACTTGTACATTTTCGTTTTGTGTTCTGTTGGTCATTGCCCTGCAGCGACTACTGTTGGTCGCTGAAGTCGGGATCGGGAACGTCGTGCGAGGCGGACCAATGCTACACTGCAAGCTCGCGGTCCTTTGCCATTCCTTCCAGGACAGCCTGGACGCCTCCTTCGCGGAGTCTGGCGAGGACAACTGACATGCCCTTCTGTGCCTTGGGCTGGCTCTTTTCGGTGCGTTGCATACCGATGCTTTCAATAGCCGTGCGCACCGCTCCAGAAGTCCAGTTTTGGAAGAATCCAGGCTTGACAGGCTCTTCATCGCCTGCTCCAGTCACGGATGTCGCATTCGCCTGCTGGCCCCATCGTTCTCTTCTCTTCCGGATTTGCTCTCCAATCCTGCTCTTCAGTGTCACGCTGACATCGACATCCGTTCGCTCCTCGTTCGCTCCGGTGACGGAAAGCGGTTCCGGCCTGCGATATGTATGCTTCTCAATGACTGAGAGCACATTGTTCCAATCCAGATTGCGGCTGTCGGTAGCCATCCATCCTTCCTTCACATCAATCACGCTCTTTTCCAAGATAAAACTCTGTGTGCTGCCGTCGTCATTCGCTCCCAGTGCGCTTTTTGGCAGGAGTTTGAGTACAGCCGTGGGTAGCCGGCTGCGCTTCAGGTGCAGTCGAACCGTCGTCAGACGGCCAGTCTCGGGGTCAAAATGGCGCTCGATCGTGTCGGTCGATGCGACATGGCGCGAGTAGGGATTGGGATATCGCAAGAAGTATGCAAGGGAGACGGCGCTGAAGCCGTAGTCGTAGGTATAACTGTTGCTGTAGAATTTGACCATGGTCACACGTGCCGTCGTCTGCGAACGCCGCCCATCACCGAGCAGTGTGCAGATATGGATGGGACAGTGGGCGATGCGCGACTGGTGATGGTGGCGGACGTTGGTGAATGATGATGAAGGGAGCTGCCAACTCCGCACGAGACTGTTTGCTGATTCCAGCCGCTTCTTCGCTTCGGCTCCAACCCGTGCCGCGCGGAGCCACGGCCGGTCACCCCACCACGCCCGCGACAAGTCATTCGACTCATGCCGTGACATCGCTGCTCGCCGATTCCAGAGCTCGAGAGAAATTCCGCATCGATCGACTGATATTACGGGACAACGCACCACACCGCTGGCCATGTCTCAGGATCAGGCTGTCGGCGCACCGCCCGCCGTGGCAGAGGTCAAGGATGAGATCAAGCCTGCCTCGCAGAAGATCGATCCATACAATGTCGCGGGTGAAGTGGACGAGTCTGGCAATGTGAAAGCCATTGACTATGATCGCCTCATCCAGGAATTTGGCGTGCAACCCTTGACTGAGGAGCACCTCAAGAGATTCGAGCAGGTCACCGGCAAACCAGCTCATCGACTGATGCGACGGAAATTGTTCTTCTCACATCGCGACTTCGACAAGATCTTGGACGTATACGAAAAGTATGGCACCTTCATGCTCTATACCGGTCGAGGACCCTCGAGTGGAAGCATGCACTTGGGACACACTGTGCCATTCCTGTTCACGAAAGAGTTGCAAGAGATTTTCGATGTGCCACTTGTCATCATGTTGACAGACGATGAGAAGTATCTGTATACACGCCAAAAGAATGATGGAGTACAAAAGAAGGGAGCTGAGGTGGAAGACTTCATGGAGTTTGCACATGAGAACATCAAGGATATTATTGCTCTTGGGTTCGATCCCAAGAAGACCTTCATCTATACCGACTACGAGTTCGTAGGAGGCCATTTCTATTGGAATGCCTCGGAATTCGAGTCACTCGTGACGAACAACCAGGCGTTCGGTGCTTTTGGTTTCGGTGGCAGCACGAGTGTCGGATTGACATCATATCTTGCCAAACAATGTGTTGCAGCGTTCCCGTCCTCATATCCAGAACTCTTTGGCTACAAGGACTATCGATACCCTGATCTCGACCTTGCTGGCAAGCGGCGGCACAAGGCGCTGTCCAAGATACCAACACTCATTCCGTGCGCCATCGACCAAGAACCATACTTCCGTGTGCTACGAGATCGCTGCGAACGCATGACGAATCCTCATCCGAAGACGACGCTCATCCTCTCGAAATTCTTGACTGCACTACAAGGCCCAGGTGGTAAAATGAGTGCTTCAGACAAGAACTCTGCCATCTTCATGTCGGACAAGCCGAACGAGATCAAAAACAAGATTAACAAACATGCATTTTCAGGAGGACGAGAAACGAAGGAAGAGCATGAAAAGTATGGCGGCAACCCAGATGTCGATGTCGCCTGGACATATCTGTCATACTTCTTGGAGTCCGACGAGGAGCTCGAAGAATTGGCCAACCAGTACCGTGCTGGCAAGCTCATGACTGGCGACATGAAGAAACGCTGCATAGCAGAATTGCAAAAGTTCGTCACCGACTTCCAAGAACGAAGAAGCAAGATCGATGACACCGTGATGCGCGAGTTTACAAGATTACGAAAGCTCGAATTCAATGGCAACCCGAATCCCACCCATCCGCAGGGCGAATCAGAGGCCAATGGGGACGCAAAGGGCGAGGAGAAAGTTGTGCGTGAAGACGGCAAGTTGACTAAGGGTGAAAGGAAAGCTCTCAAGATCGCACAGCAGAAGGCTGAGAAGGAGCGATTACGGCAAGAAAAGGAGAGCGGTCAAGCACCTGCACAGAAGAGCACTGATGATGCCCTATCAAGTGAAGCTGACAAGCTGAGGTTGGCCGAGGGGGATGTCTCAAAATCATAAAATTAGATGTACGATACTGGAGCGTTCATAGTGAAACGCGACTACAATCGGCGAAGGTGCCGCGTTGAACCCATCTCGAAGGGTTAAAGTCGCTGCACAGAGTCTCGAGTAGAGTGTCAGGAGCATCAGGTCCAACATCATCGTGCTCCCTCCAGAGCGCATTCAAAGCATGGGTTTGCTCTGAAGCACTTTCAGCTTTGCATGTGCAGTGCTTGGTACGCGTGGGTTTTACGACGTCGCCTGGATTAGAATCACTTTGACAAGAACAGAACGACTAGAGATGTCTGAAGGGCAACCCGTCGTGCTTGGCTGATCGCGAGGAACAGTATGACTCCAATCGAAAGGTGAACCTTCGGAGAATTTCTCTGCCGAGAAGCATCATATCATAACTATATACAATCTGAAAGAAGGATCCTATTCATAAATTCATTTCACACACCCAATCATCTAAGCCTTATACGTGTGCATAACATGAGCGTTGCAGTAAGCCTTAAGGCCCTCCTTGCCCCACTCACCACCAATACCAGACTCCTTGTGCCCAGCAAAGAAGGCCTGAGGTGTAGGCTTCTCCCACGAGTTGATGAAAACGGAACCAGCTTCAAGACGCTTACCAATTTCCTCAGCATGCTTGACATCCTTGCCCCACACGCAAGCACCGAGACCAGCATTGCTGGCGTTGGCGCGCTTGATGACTTCCTCCTCGTCTTCCCATGGCTGAGTGGGGACGATAGGGCCGAAAGGCTCTTCTTGAATGATTTTGCTGTCGTTTGGTGGGTTGTCGATGATGGTGGGTTGGATGAAGAAACCTTTGCCGGCTTGGACTTCCTCGCTTCCGACGGCGAATTTGTAGCCTTGCTTCTTGGTATCTTCGAAGTAGGTCTTGACTTTCTCGTATTGCATTGCGTTTTGGATGGGGCCGAGGAAGGCGCCTTCGGATGGGGCTCCGACGGTCAAGGTCTTGGTGAAGGAGACCATCTCAGAGAGCATCTCGTCGTAGATGTCCTTGTGGATGTAGATACGCTTGGTGGCAACGCATACTTGGCCGGAGTTCTGGAAGGCACCCATGACAAGTTCTGGGGCGACCTTCTTGACGTCGACGTCTGGGAGGACGATGGAGGCATCGTTGCCGCCGAGCTCGAGGGTGACGCGCTTGAGGGTTGCGGCGCAGGCTTGCATGATCTTCTTGCCTGTGGCGATGGAGCCAGTGAAGGAGATCTTGGCAATGTCTGGGTGGGCTGTGAGCATTGGGCCCAGGTAGTCATCGCCACCGATGGCCTGGAGGACACCAGGTGGAAGGACCTCTTGTGCGATCTCGACGACCTTCAAGGTGGTGTATGGGGTGAATGGCGATGGCTTGACAATGATCGTGTTACCAGTAAGGAGGGCTGGGATGATCTTTCCGAGGGAAAGAATGATTGGGAAGTTCCTGCCATGTTGTCAGCTTATGCCTGAAGCGAATTATGCCAGTCTTGCACTTACCATGGGCAGATAGCACCAACAACGCCGAGCGGGGTGTAGCGAGTGGTGATGACCTTCTGGTCGTCCTCCATGCTCTCCTCTGGGATATCCAGGGTGCTGTGGTGGCCGAACCAACCCTCAACGCCGCCCTTAGTCTCCATCTCGGCAATTTGTTTCTGTATCACATCAGCGTGTTATCCATGACTCTCGCCCACCGACATCGATCTTACAGGCTTGCCAGTCTCTGTGCAGAGCAGCTCGGTCATCTCGTCGGAGTGAGCGAGGAGGGCATCCTTGAACTTGTTGAGCAGTCCCTTCCTCTGCTCAAGAGTTGTAGTCTTGTATGTCTCAAAGGCCTTCTTCGCAGCGGCGACAGCCTCATCGACGTCCTTCTGACCTCCAATTGGCACTGGCCATAGCTTCTCGCCAGTCGATGGGTTAGTGCCGTGGTGTTGATCTTTGGCACTTCGCTTCTCGCCGTTGATGATGTTGTAGAACTCGTCAAACTTGACGGTGCTAACCTTGGAAGGAGACATGATTGCTGTGATTGTAAATTGTTCTATGGGGTATCACTTGAGCAAAAGAAAAGACAGAACGAGAGGTTACTGTAAAGCTTGGGCTGCAGACTCTTATAGTCGGCAGATGGGTGGACCTTGGTAACCGTGGCTACAGTAGCACGCTCGCAGCACTTCGCCTCCTTCGTGGATGGAGGGCCTTGGCCGCCATAGAACAAGCGGCAGACGAGGTGAGGGGCACGACGAGTCGTAGGGCAATTCTACGGCCCCGCCATCTGCTTGTGTCGACTTCCCGAAGCCTGGACCCGCTGCGAGCCCTGCGTCACTCCACACAAACACCAACACGAGTCGTGCGTGTCAGTCCTCTGGCGCGCCCGACTTGGGATTTGGAGCGTCAATCCTTCTCTACGCCGATCCTGGGCTGAAGACTTTGTAATCAGCCATGATTCTTGATGTCATGAGGCTGTCGCAGCACGAGTATCGCGACAACTCGATAACAGCTGCTCAAAATGCATAGACTTTCTCGCGCACCAACACACGTGTCGTACACGTTCGCAGCACGATCCGTGAGGCGTCGTCCCAAACAGGGAATTGCCGCAAGCTATGCCCAGCTGGTGGTTGGCATCAAAGAAGTCGACCGACATGTTCCGACTCTCATCTTGTGTGCTGTGCTCCTGCGTCGTGTACAAGCTGACTCTCTCTCTTCTCAGCACACCAGCATAAGGTACTGCTCAGAGCTTCGATAGGCATTGGCATACGTTGCATATGCTTGGCACCTTCGTAGACGCGGGTCCTAGGCCCACTATGTCACCGAGGAAGTCAGTAAGGAGAAACGACAAGGATGATGGTCAACACCTATGCCTGATCTGGCAACAAAGGCTAATTCGTCGAGCGAGGAGAGCACGAGGCACATCGTTTACGAGTAGTGAGACGCCTGTCAGCTTCTCGCAAGGAAGAAACTGTTTCCTTTCATGTTCGTCAGCCGTCGTGGAACTGTGCGTCGTTCGTACGTAGCTGACGAGATACTGGAGGCCTTGATAGCAAAGCATGCAGATGCAGATGCAGGATGCAGATTGTGACTGGCGGACATATCTCGGGTATAAAGAAGGAGCTGTACGACATTCGGCGCTTTGGGCCTCACCTCCGTGGCCTCCTGCTGCTGCCTCGAACGGACGGAGGCTGTTGGCTCGGGAGGAATCCTTTACGGGCGGTCCTTCTACGTGGTGTCTTCAAGACACAGAGGTACTTGGCAAGCAGTTGCAACAGCGATAGATGCGCATGTGGCAGGCGCAAAGTAGTGATGGTATGTATAAACAAAGTTGCTATTCAACATCTACCTATACCGAGCGTAGAAGACGAGGGATCTCACTCATCCCGCTCACGCTCATCACGATCCTCGTCGGTAGTGATACTCAAGCCGCTAAGACTAGGCGTCTCGTTGCCCTTCTTCTCCTTCTTGTCTTTCGAGCTTCCGAGCTTCAGCACGTTGCTCCAGTTCCTACCGCTGCCTCGAGCCTGCTCTTTGCTTTCTCGACCCGAAGTCTCTTTGCTTTCGCGAGCGCTGCTAATACTGGCGTTCAGCGAATTAGCGCCATCTTCTTCATCCTCGGCGGGGACACTGGTAGGCGTGTTCGTGTCGAGCTTGGATTTGTTACGCTGGAACTTGGGAATCCCGAAGCCTCCTGATGATGACTTGCGCGAGAGCTTCTGCATGAACGATTCCTTGCCACCGGAGCTGCCATTGAGAAGCGGTGAGGGCGCCGCTTCGGAGACGTAGGAAGGCGTTCGAATGAGGTCAACAGAGTTCCGACCAGATTCGGCGACAGAGGACTCGGCAGTCGTAATACTGCGAGTGTCTCGAGACTTGCGGCTGTTGGGTGGCGAGAAATCTTCCTCATTTTCACCCTGCGCAAGGTTCGGAGTGTTGGATGCAGATCCAGCGTTCGAGGAACCCTCGCCTTTCGACTTCGTGAGTTTCATGCTAGAAAGGAACGACTTGAAGTCTTTAGCTGCAGGGTTGAGCTTTGCGGCGTCGTTGGCAGGCGCCTTTTCTGCCTTCTTCGAACCCGGCGGTGGCCTACTGCCAATCGGACCCAAATCGGACACTCGAGAGTCGTCGAACTGGTCATCGTCCTCATCTTCGGTGATATCGTCAGGGGGACCGCTGCCGCCGTACTGTGCGGAAGGGCGGCGCGAAGGATGACGAGACCCGAAGATTCGAGACTGCTGAGGATGACTTTGATTCCAACCTGAGCCGAAAGCGAGCGGGCTGCTTCTATTACCACTTGCGGCGTCTCCTGAGGGCCAGTTGTCCACTCCCCACCGGCTGCTGTCGAAGGAAGGTCTCGGTAGCTCGCTCGAATGCGTAGAGCCAGGTCGAGGGGACGTTGCACGTTTAGAAAACCTTGGCCAACCACTTCCCTCATTTCTGAACAGTCCAAGCGTACGGCTGCGGCGTGAGTTTGCCGGCATTGAGGGTGCATCAAAAGAGATGTCACCGAATGGAGGGCCGCTCAGCATGGAACCAGATATACTACTATTCCTCTTGCGCGTGTCCAAGTCGATTCCCGGTATGCCACCGTCTTGGCGAGGCATCGAATTGGACTTGCTGAGAGCTGGACCCTCGTCGCCTGACGATGTTTTGGCTCGCTGCTTGATACCAAACATACCACTGAACCGACTCCCAGCCCCGCCACCACTAGTGGCACGGTTCGAGCGATTTGAGCGTATGGAACGAACGTCAGAGTCCATGATGCGCTCTACACCTTCAGGGGACCCGATCAGGTTCTGTGCGCTCGCTCGAGGGCTAGCAAACACACT
This sequence comes from Cercospora cf. flagellaris, assembly GCA_005356885.1. Taxonomy (NCBI): domain Eukaryota; kingdom Fungi; phylum Ascomycota; class Dothideomycetes; order Mycosphaerellales; family Mycosphaerellaceae; genus Cercospora; species Cercospora cf. flagellaris. Next base: position 2,031,633 of record RJLU01000002.1, read on the forward strand.
CGCAGGTCTACTACTCCTTCCAGAAGCTGGCGATGCCGGCCCGGGATCGTACGCGGCCTGGTTCTGTGCCACTGTAGCAGTAATTCCAGGTAAGCCGGGGAGTGCGCCGAGGCCTGGCAGAATCATTTCTGTTCGCTTAGTGTCTCCTTCGCCGAAAAGATCTGCAGGTAAATATTCTGCGCCAGCGCCTGGGCTCATGGGGGCGCCGCCGGTCAGCTTCTCCCGGTCCTCGTCGGACATGGCAATTCCGTCCGTGGGACCGGCCAGGCTCGTGCCGTTCTGAATATTAAAAAATGCTGGCACTGTCGGGAACAACGAAGCTGCGGCTGATGCTCCTGGCTGGAAAGGCGCCGATGTGATGGGAAAATTGGCCATGCGCGGGCTCTCCGATTGACTGACTCCGCTTTGTGCTCTGCGACTCCGATTGCTGTCACCCCTGCGCAATGGTCTTTCCTGCGTAGCAGGAGGCGATGCGTACTGCTGTGCGGCTTCTTCCTGCCGTCTCTTGGCGCGGAGCTGTTCCAGATAGGCTTGCTGATCTGCGTGCATACGCTTGGCCTGTTCCAGTTTCGTGTGGGTGGTGGCATACTGGTGCTGCAGGCTCTGGTAAGTGATCTCCCACAACCTCTTCTCTTCAGCGTCCTGCTGAAACTGCTGCACGAGATTTGGCTCTTGCTCAGTCAGGTTCGGCGAACTATTCTTCATGACACGCTCCAATTTCTTGATCTCGCTGCTCTTCTCCTTCACTTCGTCATCGAGGGCTTTCACAGCGGCTGCTTCTACAACCTGCTTCGCACGTAATTCTTCTGCGTCTTGTTCCGCTTGCTGCAAGTACTCTTCTTTCTCCTTGATGAGTCTTTCCATGTCAAATCTCATCTTGGCGGCTTCTTCGTCCCAGCGAATCATGTCATCCTTCAATTTTTGCCGCTCCTGCTTCTTTTGCTGAAGAATTCGTTCGTGTTTCGTTCGATCATTTTGCGCGATGGTGTTTTGTCGCTCCAATGTATTGACCTCTTTCTTGAGGTTGCGGCTGGCTCTGTCACGTTCCAATGACTCCGCCTTGAGCTCGTCTCTCTCCTTGGCTAGCTCGTCTTTCTGTCTCGATTCTTCCTCTTCTTCCTCTTTAGCCTGTCTCTCCGCCTCGTCTGTCTCCCTTCGAATGGCGTCGAGCTTCTCGGTCAGCCGCGTGATCGTTTCCGCGCCCTCTGGAGGCTCGTTGTCGTCCGGTGGAGGATCGTGTTTTTGGAGATCGAGGGCAGATGGCGAAGCTCTTCGACTCTTTACACTTCTGCTTGGTCCCAAACCAGTGCTATTCTCGCGGGTCATCGGCACGGCATCGGGTAGGGCAGGCGCGACATCCTTCAGTGCACGATACGGCTGAGCGTGAATAGCAACTTGCGGCCCATCATATTCGCCTTCATCATCGAGGAAGGGTGCAAAGAAGTCGGCCGAGGCGTGCTGCTTGGTGCGGAAGCGAATGGGCTGGCTCTTGGAGGCAAAGTCCATGTTGTTCACCAGTGAGACTCGCACAACGTAGAAACAGCCTGGCTGCAGGCCCATAATCAATGCTCCTGACTCTTTAACCGATAGCGATGCAACGACATCTCCATTGACCATGATCTCGAAGCGGTGTGTGGTTTTGTTCATGCGAAGTGGGCTCTCAGGCAATTGCCAATGAATGATGGCACCGTCTGCTTTAACTCCGGCCAGGTCTACAACGGGTGCGGAGGGAATATCGAAGCCCAGCAGACCGGCGAGGTCTTCGAGAGGGCGATTTACGACCTGGTATGCGCGCCAGAACAGCCTACACGAAGCACATCAGGAATTTGATCGGAGCGGGGTTGGCGAGCGCGGCGCATACCATGACATGGCCATGAAGACCACGAATGGCTTGAAGTAGACGGCGGCCGGCACCGCCATAGAGTTGACGAGCGTGTGGCCCATAGCGATCAAATAAGGAGCGTAATTGGCGTCGGTCGAGAGAGCATCTGCAAACACTGCTACCCAGCCAGCGGCCTGATGGGGCGCCTTCGGTCCGGCCATGGTGGGCGAGGGTAGCAGTAGCAGCAGGCCAGCATCGAGTGAGCGAGGAGCAGCGAAGGAGGTACCAACAATGCCAAAAGCAGCGCCAATGCGCATTCAATATGCAAAAAGACACAGAGTCACGACGAGGCGCTTTGCTTCGGCAGGCGTCCAAGTCGGCAGCAGCAGGGCAGGCGGGCCAAGCAGCGGCAAAGCGTGAAGAAAGCTTGGGTGACGGGCGAGTAGTCAGCAGGAAACGGCCATGTGCGCCGCGAACCAGGGCCGGCCGAGGGATGAAGCATGTGCTGCGTCTCAACGCATGGGAGGTACTGTGGTACTGTTGTTGATTGCAATTGCGTCCTCCTCCTCCCTGCTGCAACAGCATATACACCTCTTCCACCCGCTCGTACAGTCCTTCGCTTCGTATTCCTGCCCCCGCGGCCTGCTGCAGCATCCTCGGATCGGCCTTTTTGTGTCCGGTCATCTGACGTGTGGCATCGCGATCGCATCTGAGCCGGACTGTCGCCGGTCTTGTCCAGCTGCCCCATCCCATCCCAATAAACCGCCGCAGAGTGCGAGAACGGGAACGACGTCAGGCCCAAGTCGCCCAGAACAAAACGCCCAGCGCGCCGCATACCCAGCTCCGCAGTGCAGTGCTCCTCCTCCTCCTCCAGCGCAACCTTCAATAGCCCCCGTTGCGCCTCCGGTTTGATTGCAACCAAACGTCTAGACTCTCACACTTCTTTCACGTACTCACCACCGCACCACCTCCGATGTCCTCCTGAGAACTGCACACCTGGCGAGCACGCTGAAGTCCGCGCTCGATCACCATGCAATACGTGCGATCAATCACCGGCTCCGTGTCCAGCACCTGGAACTCCATCAACCCTGCCACCCTCTCAGGCGCAATCGATGTCGTAGTGGTCGAACAGGAAGATGGGTCGCTGGCATGCAGTCCCTTTCACATTCGCTTTGGGAAGTTCTCTCTTCTGCGACCCTCGGAAAAGAAGGTTGAGTTCAAGGTCAATGGCAGCAAAGTCGATTTTCCCATGAAGTTGGGCGTTGGAGGCGAGGCCTTCTTCGTCTTTGAGACACATGAGGATGTCCCTGAGGCGTTGCAGACTTCTCCTCTGGTATCTCCTGCTGCGAGTCCAGAGCTGAAAGCGAGCCCTCCTCAGGCACCATCTTTGCAAGAACCGGACATGTTCGACTTGGAGAAGACTGCTCTGGGCATGCCGCAAGACGGACCCTCTCGAGGCAAAGGGCACAGCAGGAGCACGACAGAAGGCATTCCGATCTTGCAGCGCAGGCCGAACAGCGACCTGGGGAATCTCACACCATTGTCGAGCACACCCAACGATCAGCAGCTGCGACCACGGCCCGTATCTGGTGACTTCTCCGCCTTCCATCCAACCCTCGATCGAACATCCTCGGACAGCGCCCTCACTGCAGCTCGAGCTGCCATTAACGAATCGCTCGAACGCTCCGAAGTCATTCTGTCTGCCGATTCACAACGAGCGCCCAGTCCGCAGGGCAGGACAGCAGATGGCACAGGCACTACCTCTCCCGAGTATGCGGAAGCGAAAGAGCGTGCGATGGTCTTGTCCAAGAAGCTATGGCAGTCGAACATCAGTAATCAGGTCACAGAGACGGGCGATTTGATGCTTGACATGAGCAGCTATGGCAGTGGAAATGCTGAGGCGTTGCAGGCCGAAGGCATTGCTCGACAACTTCTCTCCGAAGAGCTGGACGGTCCTTACGATATTGGCTCGCTCATTGGTGCTGATGAGAAAGGTAACATCTGGATATACAGCAGCGAGGAGGCGAAAGATGCTGCGAACAAGCGTGCAGCTGCAGCAGGTATGGGAAGCTACAATCCGACTGCATACGCTTCGACAGATGCCATCTCAGATCCGGGCTATCACTCCGATGATGCTCGTAGCGTGGACTCGAAATCAGGATATGCAGATTCCCACATCAGGCGTGATTCCGACAGCGCAGTAGGCATGGGCTCGCAGCCATCTTCCCCCACCGCTGGCGACCCAAATAAGAATTACGCCAAAACGCTCCGTCTAACGTCAGATCAACTCAAGGGCATGGATCTTAAACCTGGCGCGAACACCATGGCTTTCACCGTTAATCGTGCCACATGTCAAGCGACTCTTTGGTACTGGAGGCACGATGTGCCGATTGTGATATCTGACATTGACGGCACCATTACCAAGTCGGACGTGCTGGGCCATGTGCTCAATACTATCGGCCGCGATTGGACACATCAGGGTGTGGCCAAGCTGTACACCGAGATCGCTGCCAACGGGTACAACTTTTTGTACTTGACAAGTAGGAGTGTTGGTCAAGCAGACACAACAAGAGCCTATCTCAAGGGTGTCGTTCAGGAAGGCTATAAGCTTCCTCCTGGCCCGGTCATCCTGAGTCCAGATCGCACGATCGCCGCTTTACGAAGAGAGGTATACCTGCGCAAGCCTGAAATATTCAAGATGGCGTGTTTGCGTGATATCATGTCGTTGTTTTCGGGTCATGGTGGGGCGCAAAATACGACTGAAAATGCCTTGGAAGCAGGTCTCAAGCCCATGAACGAGGCAGACATGCCTGGGGGTCTCGGAACTGGACGAGGCAAATCTGGGTCGCCATTTTATGCCGGATTTGGCAATCGACTCACAGACGCGCTGAGCTATCGTTCGGTCAACATTCCATCGACACGAATCTTCACGATCAATAGCAACTCTGAGGTCAGTTTGGACCTACTCTCGCTGAATCACTACAAAACTGCCTACAATAGCATGCGGGAGATTGTCGATCACTACTTCCCGCCCGTGGGATTGCTTGTCAAAGGTGGAGGTGAGGAATTCACGGACTTCAACTATTGGCGCGAGAGGCCCCTGGACATACATGATTTCACGGATTCTGAGGATGAAGATGAGCCCATCAACAATGCGATGGCAAAGCTGCAGCCTGCTATCACGAGGGGAAGTCAAAGCGTGCTTAGTGAGGACGAGGCTGGAGACGACATGATGGACTCTTATCTGTCTGACCCGGATGGACGTCCCAGTCTTGATCAATCAATCGTCTCTGCGCTTGACCGAGACGAGGAATACTACACGAATGATGAAATGACGCAATCCATGCTTGAAGAGGAGGAGGATGGTGACGATGAGGATGAGTACGAGGACGATACAGACGATCGAGCAGATGAGGAAGAGTACGAAGTGGAAAATTCTCGCGATGGTGCCCGGTCACCTGTGACGCCACATATGAGCCCGAAGAGTGAGAATGTACGAACACCACGGAAACTGAGCGACGAAGAGTTGCCGTTGCGCAGGAAAGACCGGACGGAGGATGTTGAGACAGGTCTCGGCATATCACAACTGAATACTGACACGGCAAAACATTCACCTCGGAAGCGATAGAGGAGCTTTGGTTTTGTGTGATCACGACATTTGAGGTGTTGGACATTTGCATTGGACAGGCGCATTTTGAGGAAAGGCAGTCGTTGATGAGTTGCTGCGTTCGAGCGGTCATTATTCTTTCGCAAAACGGGCGAGATGTATATCAGATGCAGTCATGACCCAGACGATGGCATGGCATAGCATTCAGAAGTATTGTGTTACTAGGACGAACACTTGTAGCTGATAAAGGTACGCGTCTTACATGTCGCGTGTTTGTGATGCGTAGTGCGATTTTCGAGTTGTATCTCTAGACACGTGCTTCTGTTGAATGAGAGCAGCAGATTTCCCTCATTCGAGCATTCACTGTCTTTCCCGATAAGCATGTGATGTTGTGTCGTTTCTGTGAAAGAGGGTGAGTGGTGAAAGTTTAGCCTTGCACGCGCTGATCCCTGCGCCTGCGCCTGCGCCTGCGCCTGCGCCTGCGCCTGCGCCTCGAGTCCGTGCATCATCAAAGCGCGTTAGTCGCGACGCAATCACCAACCATCTGCAGCCTTACCTTATAACCACTTCGACTACTTGGACTGCCACGTCTCGCCGCAGAACACGCTGCACAACCCATGATACGGCGCTGTACTCTAGCCAAACGCACACCTGTCGCGGTCGCCTGCTGCCGCTGGATGTGAGCGCACCACTGTTTGCCACGAGCCGCCAGCCGATCCTACATCCCGGTGCCGGTGCGCAGCAAGTGATCACTGTGTAACACACGCTAGCTGGTTTGCTGAACCGATAACGCACCTTTGAAGCCGCCAAGAAGCGCAAAAGCGCTGTGCCTCTTGCCTTCTGCGGCTCCACAAAATGGACCTCAATGCTGAATACGATGTGCTGCTGGATGACATCGAGTTCAAGGACGTGCTGATAGATTCGCTCGACCGGGACGACGAAGAATTTGAAGTGAGGCTGCAGGAACTTGAGGACCAGAAAGCCGAGCTCGAGACAAAGAAAGCCCAACTCGAAGCACGCATCGCCGAAAACTCGCGCCCGCAAAACCAGCCGAACGGACACACTTCTCAGAATCATCACGACATGGACGCCGACGAACGTGGTTTCTGGAATAGCGCCATCGGCGGCCGACCAGCGAGCAATCACGGCAGTAATGGGAATGCGTTCATCAATCCCTTCAGCTCGGATGGTGCAGTGCCTCCCGCCGTCACCGGTTCTGGATCGAAGCGTCCGCGGCCGCAGTCCTCATACTTGCAAGTTGGTGAGAGCGCGTACAAGCGACAGACACCTGATGTGTCGAATGCTGCAACTCCGACGTCGTCCGAAGGCTCCTACGAGTTCGTACCGCGAGATCCTGTGCGCGAGCCAGAGCATAACCGCTTGTTCATGCGCCACCAGCAAGCCGAGGATGCCGCGAGGAAGCAACGAGAAGCTCTGTTGCGCGATGAGGAATTTGCTCGCGCTCTGAGCCAACAGAACAATGCGCACGCCTCTTCGTCCAGACCCAACGTTCAGACCACGATAGATTTTGGTGGGAACTACCGGCGACCGGCTCCGCAGCCCACCGCAGAATCACCGTCTTCGCAACGAATGAATCAAAATCGTGGATACGGCGCGGCCACACCGCATTCGCAGGCTTATGGTCGGCCTCAAGTCAAAGCTGAGCCTGCCACATTCGGAATTCAGCAACAACTGCCGCAGCGCCCGCGACAGTCGAGCGAAGTGGTGGATCTAACGGGCGATAGCGACGATGAGTTAGAGGAGATTGCGCCTGCTAGATTCACGCCGAGCGATAGGCAGCCCGCACCTTTCAGAACCGGCCCATCAGTCCCAACTTACCAGATGCCTGGCGCGTTCCCCAATACCCCTAATAATGGTATACGGCCGGCTCCGGGGCCTGCTGCGTACGGCAATGGTGCGAATAATCTGCATGATCCAAACATGTGGATGCGGCTTCAAAACGCCATGCAAAATCAAGCCTCAGCTTTTCGCAATCAGCTTCGCGACGTGGGGAATCTGGTGTATGGCGCAAGCAGTTCACATCCCTGGGACCTTGACGATGATGACGATGATGATCTCATCTACACTGGTGTCCGCCAGACTGCTGGTTATGGGAACTACGCTGGAAACGAAGCCCTCTATCAAGACCGGTACGATGCAATGCAGCACAACGATCCAACAAAGACCAAGGAGGAGATCCAGAAGTTGCTTGCCAACATTCGCCCAGATGAAGACATGCCGGCACACCTCCGTGTGCAGACACCAGAAGACCTGACAATCAGACTGCACAAGTACCAAGAAGTCGGTCTGACCTGGCTCAAGAAGCAGGAAGAGGGTCCCCACAAAGGAGGCATTCTTGCCGACGACATGGGCCTCGGGAAGACAATACAAATGCTTTCGCTCATGGTCACTCATAAGTCGGAGGATTTCCGATGCAGGACGACCTTGATAATTGCACCCGTCGCTCTGCTGCGACAGTGGAAGCAGGAAATCAAGGACAAGGTCAAAGGCGGTCGCTACGAACTTTCGGTCTTCACTCATCATGGAGGGAGCAAGGCTAAGGACTTCGACCAGTTGCGATCATATGACGTTGTCCTCACCACCTATGGCAGCATCGCTTCTGAGTTGAAGAAGGAGGAGAAATTTGCACTTCGGAAGAGAGCAGACCCTGCCGCAGTTCGTGGCTCTACTGAGAAGGTGATTTTCTTTGCCGAGGAAGCGCAATGGTACCGGGTGATTCTGGACGAAGCTCAATGCATCAAGAACAGAACCACTCAGAGTGCTAAAGGTGCTTGTATGCTCAAAGCCAAATATCGCTTTTGCGTAACTGGAACGCCAATGATGAACAACGTCGAGGAGTTGTACTCTCTGATCAAGTTTCTGAGAATCAAACCGTACTGCCATTGGGAAAAGTTCAGGCTCGATTTCAATACGCCGCTACGCTCAGCACACGAAGTTCAGCGCGGCCGTGCCATGCGACAGCTGCAGATTTTGTGCAAATCGATCATGTTACGACGCACGAAGAAGAGCAAGTTCGAAGGCGAGCCCATTCTGAACTTGCCCGAACGCAGCACCACCGTTGACAACCCCGTATTCGATGAAGACGAGCAGGCATTCTACAGCGCGCTGGAAACGCAGTCCCAAGTGCAATTCAACAAGTATTTGCGCCGCGGAACTGTTGGTCAATCGTACTCAGCAATTTTGGTGTTGCTCTTGCGACTGCGGCAGGCATGCTGCCACCCTCATCTGATCAAAGATTTTGGCGTGGCTGCAGCTGCAGACATGACTGAAGATCAGATGCTCGATTTTGCCAAGCAGCTCGATCCGCAAGTCGTGGAGCGAATCAAGTCAACTGGAGGCAACTTCGAATGCCCAGTCTGCTATGATGCGGTCGCCAACCCGGCCATCTTCATCCCTTGTGGCCATGACACTTGCTCCGAATGTTTCTCAAAGATCGCAGACCCGGCGAATGCCATTCAGCAGGGCATCGAGAATGAGAATGGAGGTGCTCGCTGCCCGAATTGTCGCGGAAACATCAATGCTAAGCGCCTTACGGATTTCAACAGCTTCAAGAAGGTGCACATGCCTGAGCTGCTCAGCGAGGCAGAGCGTGCCGAGATGAACGCAGCAGATGATGAAGAAGTCGTGTCTGAAGTCGAAGACGACAGCGACAGCGACGACGATGACGACAACGATGACGACGGAGAAGGTGACGACGTTGGTGAGAGCTCCGGTGATGAAGAAGAGGGAGAAGACTTTGAAGACGAGACGCTCGGTGGTTTCATCGTTCAAAGCGATGAGGAAAACTCCGATGAGGACGATCTTGACAAGAAATTCAAGTCTAAGAAAGGCAAGAAGGGCAAAGCCGTCAAGCGAGAGCCAGTCGACGAGGAGCTGGAAGAGGATGACGATGGTGATCTCGATGCACCGTTCAAGCCGAAAGTTGAGGAGGGCGTTGCAGGCCCTGCGAGCAACGGCACTGGTATCTTTGCTGGGCACAAATCCAAGGCCAAGAAGTCTAAGAGCAGTAAGGGCAAAGGCAAAGAGGCGAAGAAGAACAAGAAGGGCGCGAAGGGCAAAGGAAAAGCCAAAGAGAAGAAGAAGAAAACCAAAGGCCCTGTGACTTTGGCAGATCTGAAGAAGGAAGCTGCGAAGAGCACGAAAGCCAAGAAGAAGTACCTCGCGCGCCTTCGCAAGACGTACGTCGGATCGGCCAAGATTGATAAGACAATGGAGATTCTGAAGGAGATCATGGACGCCAAAGAGGGCGAGAAAGTTCTCATCTTCAGTCAGTGGACATCGCTGCTGGATCTGCTGGAAATTCCCATCGATGGCGAGGGCTATGGCTATCGCCGTTACGATGGCAGCATGACTGCGACCATGCGAGCTGATGCTGTCGATGACTTCAAGGATGATAGCAAGAACGTCCGCATCATGCTGGTGTCGCTCAAGGCTGGCAATGCTGGACTTAACCTCAACATGGCCAGCCAGGTCATCATCCTCGATCCGTTCTGGAATCCTTACATTGAAGAGCAAGCCATCGATCGGGCTCACCGCATTGGCCAATTGCGTCCAGTCACAGTCCATCGTGTCCTGATTCAGGGCACTGTTGAGGACAGGATCATCGAGCTACAAGAGAAGAAGCGGGCTCTCATTTCTGAGGCGCTGGACGAGCAGTCGGCTGCGAACCTTGCTCGTCTTGGCGTGCAGGAGCTGGCGTATCTCTTCGGTGTCACTGGCGATCCGACACAGCAGGTCAACTACCGTGCCGCCAATGGCCGCCGGTAAAAAGTGAAGCAAGTCTTTGGCATTTTTATCGTCTCGATACAACACGCTTCGCGCTCATCTTGCATCGTTCGCAACTTGGTTTATGATGTAGATGAGCAGGATCTCAGGGCATGGCAGAAAAGCGCTTTCGCCATCGGCTTCTGAGATCGTAGGGAACAGTCGAATACGGCGTTTTGGGAATGGGAGGTTTATACTATCGAAGTTTTTGATACCCCAACGAACAGCATGAATAATGTATCTTACGAAAATGAACCGCAACTTGATCTGCAAACGCACATTTCCTCACGTCTTTCGCATGTCCATACTCATCGTGGTCGTTCTGGTCACAAAATTCATAGAATTCAATCTCATCGCCACAAACTGTTTGCATGCAACGTGACACGTTCAATACTATTACCAATTTATCTACCCCTCGACCACCGATACAACTTCACAATCCCCGTACAATCTTGAATAGGCGGAGGCGTCAACGGCGCCTCAAACAACTCCCAACGATCTTTCCAATCCAACGGAATTCTCGCATCTATCGACTGTTTACTATACGTCCTCTCTATCCCGCGATTAAACCCTTTGAATCGGCGATACCCCATTCTTTTACTTCTTCGAGCAGTGTCGTGGGCGAGGGGTTTACCTGCAAATGCCGCGCCGTTTGTAGACTCGTAGAGCTGGATTGTGACTTTCAATTCGTCGACTAGTTCTGCTTCGGCGATGGAGGAGTTTGTAGGGTTGGGTTCTTCGCGGAGTTTGGAGCAGGATTCTATGATGTGGGATTGCAGGCGCGGGGCGTAGGTTGAGAGATTAGGGAACAGACGGCGCGCGATGTCGATTGCTGGGATAGAGGGTTCGAGGATGTGTAGTGCGAGGGCTGTGGTCTGGATATTAGAGGCTGTGTGTTCGAGACTTCGGGCTTCTGTTTGTGTTCTTCCGGATCTGTCTTTCTTTTCTTGTTGGCGTTGCAGTTTTTGTAGGAAGAAGAGTTCCATGCCTAGCGAACGGTAGAGGGTTTGTTTTATGCTTGCAAGAGCTTTGGGCTGGAGTGTGTTGCGGCCACGAGATAGTCGATCGCTCCATGTCTCCGCGCTTGAATGCCAGCTCTCAACTCCGCGGAGTGCTTCTACGTAGGCCCTCCTCTCTGGTATCGCATTCCATGATTTACGTATTCGTTTCTGATGATATGATCTCTCTTTTGCATTTCGGTGTGTGGCAGTGCTGCACGAAGCATTAGAATGAACATATCACTGTCTCGCATCTGGAGCGTGATCACCTCAATTCCCATCTTAAGTAGGTATCCCAACCGTTCTCAGCAGACCGTCTCTCAGCCATTTGCTCTTTTTAAGTTCCTCGGACTGTAAGAGGAGTTGCTTTCCGAGAGGCACATGAACAGACAAGTCGGTCATGAATAAAGAAGTGCCTCGTTTCGCCGGATCTGTATGCTAGCACACCGCATTGTCTCGACGTCCTCCCGACAAAGAAATGCAATCATGGAGTGCTTGGAGGTTGTTCAAGGCGACGAGCAATACCACCTTCGCTGCAGTAGGCGTGCCCTCTCTGGTGTCCGAGCGTGCAGGCGCCGTGGAAAGGCGGAAGATGTATGTAGTCCTCAGCTGACGAGCTCTGATTTGAGTGTGCGCAACCTGGATTATGGTCTTTGTCTCATCGAGGGAAATGATCAGGTAGAACGGCGAGTTCGCGGCGAGTTTGAAGACGAAATGAAGGAGAAGGAACTGTGAAATTTCCGTCGTTGGACTGTGTGCCCTACCTTGAGCAGGCAGCGGAGCTGTTGAACTATGGTCTTACCGGACTGCCGTGATACTGTGGGAACTTGACGGCCATCGTAGTCAGCAGAGTGGCGACGTGTGAGTCCAATAGACCACGCATAAGATGGAGCAATGGTCGCGATGAGGGCGCCGGCAGGTGTAGTCCAGTTAGCTGCCCGTCATTCTGCCCCCGCGTGATCCCATGAGCCTCGACCGCTGAGCGCGCCTGGTCATTGCAGTTTGAGCGCCGCTGTGGTGGTGAACAGCTGGCACGCTGACGGTGCCGCCGTCCTCCGCCGCTCCGCGTGCTGCTGGCGCTCGTCGTTCACTGAAGATCATGGGAAAGGATCCCAGGGTACTGGATGACCGTATGACTGAGCCTCGTAGATGGATAGGACTTACCTTGACGTGGTTCAAGCTAGACCGAAGTAGGAGAAGAAGCGCAAAGGGAAAGAGGCGCGAAGTGAGCGCGGTCTGGTTCATGCCAAGCAAAGCAAGTTTCCGACGCGAGCTCACAGCCCGTCTCTCTTCTTACCATCATGTCCACCGCGTAGTTGACAACATCAACGACTGTCGCTGCCATCAGCAGCATGCTCGAAGAAGTCCAGTCTGCATCAGCCAGGTCTAAGTGGATCTGGCACTGTGGGAAGTCGCCACCATGAGCAACGAGTCGGGACACAACAAGCGACTGTCGACAAGCAAAGCGGCGGCATTGATTCCACCGAGAGCTCCACCACTGCCAGCTCCGAACCCAAGGCCATTGCAGCGGGCCAGAGATGCAGCATCGCGTCTGCTCGGGTATTCGAGGCCGCCGAGTCCGCAGGGTGCACAGGATGACGACCGCTACTCTCATGGCGGAAGCCAGTTCATGAGATCAGCGCCACTCAGTGCGGCGCAGAATGCAACCACCAGCCACAAGACAGGACTTGAGATCAAGACCATCAGCATCAATGAGAGTGGTAGCCATGCCATCATTGCTGGGAAGGAGATCTTCAAGACGGTCTCGGTTGTCGATGGACGGTGCGCGGAGGACTTAAATCTTAGGTCGAAGATCCGAAGTACACCGAACCAGGCATCCGGACAACCTCGCCAGATCTATTCGATTGACATAGCCGATGTGGCCTGGGCGAAAGGCAATACAGGCCAGTATGTCGCAGCAGCAACGTCCAGCGGCAAGATCATCGTATACGATCTTGGCCATGCCGGATTGCAGGCAGCCCAACTCATCGAGCACAAGCGACAAGTCCACAATGTCACATTCAGTCCACATCAAGGCAGTCTTCTGCTGTCTGGCAGCCAGGACGGCACTGTGAGACTGTGGGACGTGCGAGACGTTCGAAACCAGAGACAAGTTGGAGATATACAGAGTAAGCGGAGATTCCAGGGTCAGAGCGACGGCGTGCGAGATGTCAAGTGGAGTCCCACCGAAGGGCTTGACTTTGCCTTTGGTACCGATGCAGGAGAAGTCCAGCGCTGGGATATGAGGAACTTGAAAGCTCCCAAGGTCAGAATCCCGGCACACTCTCTTGCTTGTAATGCTGTGGACTGGCATCCCGATGGCAAGCATATCGTCACGGCCGGCAGTGACAAGACGATCCGCGTGTTTGATGTCTCCGGAAGTCGTCCTAAGAAGGCGTCGTGGGAGATCAAAGCCGCACATCCTGTCATGAACATTAGATGGCGCCCTTCGTGCCGCTCGGCGATCGCACAAGATGATGGTGCTGGTCTTTGTACGCAGGTGGTGGCCTGCTATGACCGTGACCACCCGGTCTTGCACGTGTGGGACTTTCGGCGGCCTCTTCTCCCCTTCCGAGAGCTGCAGCCATATCCCTCAGCGCCGACGGACATGCTCTGGCACTCGCAAGATCTGCTGTGGACCGTGGGTCGTGAAGGCACCTTTCTCCAGACGGATATCCAGCACACGTCCAAGGTCATTGATCGATGCAACCTGCAGACACTTGACGTCTCTCCGCTTGGCGAGCTCACTTTTGTCACCCAGTCGCGAAAGCAACGCCGCGTGCCGAAGCCGAATCCAGCTCTCCCTACACCGCAGAAACCGACCAGCTTCAGCACCAGCCCGGAGTCAACCTTTCTGAGCCGCAGCTGGGCCGACGACAGTCTGGACTCCTCATTCCTCAGTCTCTTGCCAGCCAAGGGCCAACCACGAACCAGCAATTCCGGGCGATTCGTTTCCGCAACACCAACTCCTCGCGCCCAGAAGCATTCAGCGACCATCAAACTCGACGACGTCCTCACCAACCGCAAATCCTTTCGCCCGCAGCAAGTGGCCTGCCGCGGACAGCTGCCCAGTCACAACAACCGCAGGTTCATCGCGTACATGGCCGATCGCTGGGCAACAGAATTCCGCGCTGCTCCAAACGATCCGAGCTTTCTAGCCGTCGTGGACAAAGCATTCAAAGAGAACGAAGATTGCGCTGCATCGCTGGGACTTCTGAGGGAGGCACAAACATGGAAAATGGTCAGTCACTGTGTCATCAAGCACTTGACAGATCGAGCCGTACTCAAGGCAAGGAGAGCTTCGCAAAGGCCATCTCCGCAAATGAACGGCAACCCACAGACCTCGATTGAAGGGCTAGCTACACGCCTCGCCGCACAACACTTGAAGTCGCCTGTCCACTCTCCGGCGAGTTTGCGGCCTGCGCAGACGATCGCCCAGCACTTGACACAGGCAGAGAGCACGTCTAATGTTCCGACTCCACTTGCACGCCCATCCAATGGAGATCGCGAGCCGTTGCCAGACATTGAAGCCGGCGAACCCGTCACCCTACCGCCTTCTCTCACCTCGTCCATGCTCAAACCTCCTCCAGCACCCCCGATTCCACTGAGCTCCTCCACGCGCAGACTCACAATGGACAGTCTCGCAGAGATGCAGAAGCACCAGACGTACGAGGAGACAGCTGAGAGGAGCGAGATGGTGAAGCGATGGAGTGCGCAATCGAAGAATGTCCTGAACCTCGACCCAGTAGACAACCAAGGCGTCAGAATCCCACTCGCCAAGCTCGAAGACCACGGAAGTGGCGAGAGCTTCCAGTTCCTGGAGGATTCAGCCGGCTCGAGAGAAGCATCTTTTCCCGCTTCGTTTGAAAGTCACAAGTCGGCCGGCCTGCCCATGGTCTCTGCGCACCCAACTCGCCCCCGGCCCAGGCGTGTCCAGACGACAGAGTCGGAGATTCCGACTGACAACAGAAGAGATTCGGACGCGGAGCAAGCAATCTTTGCCGAGAGTCCGGAGGCGAGCAAAGATCACTGGGACCGTGGCCCTGCGCCCTCTGCCGCGCGGGAGCAGAGACCACCAGAGGTAGCGCAGGGCCGATCGGCAGCCGTCAAGAAGAATCTCGGGTTTGAGCACGGCCTGCGTGGCACTGCATGGAGAGAACCTGAGCTCAAGATCGCTCGCATAGCAGTGGAAACAATAACAGGCTATGCGAGTGAGGCTCCTCCCGACGGCCTGGCCGACGAAGCGGATATCGATCTGGAGGAGAACGCCATCTGGACAATTGTAGAAATGCTACAACAGCTTATAAATTTCTACAGCAACGAGCAGCCATTTCCCCAGATGGCATCAGTTCTACTTTTGCTCGTCGGCCCCCTCCTGCCGCGCACACATCCGCTGCCAATACCAGAGATCCACCAGACAGTGTCCAGCTACGTGGACCACTTCATCAACAGCCTGGGCTGGAATCCCGAGGAGGTCCCGGCACTCATCCAGCAATGTTTCGAGCAACCAATGAGAGCCGGCCTACAGCCACTACAAGTCGAGAGCATTCTGTCCACATACCATGAGCAATTGATGCGGTACCAACTCTTCGACGAAGCGGCAGTTCTCCGACAACTGAGCTACCCAGCATACCCGGCCGTATACGAAGATTTCCTCGGAGACAATCGCGTGTATCTCTCTTGCGGTGGCTGCGGAAAGCCAGTTCTGGCGAGTTCAAATACTCTACGATGCCAATCCTGCCGCAAGAAGCAGGAGCCTTGCCCAATTTGCTGGATGAAGAATAGCCCCTTCGAAAGTCACACGTCCACTCTGCACTCAATGTGTCTTCTGTGCGGCCATAGCGGGCACGCAGCATGTTTGTATGATTGGTACGTTGCGGCGAAAGGAAGAGGCTGTCCCACGGCCGGTTGCCCTTGCGATTGTGGTGCAGGAGAACGTGTAGACGAAAAGCTGGGTGAGAAGGAGGCTAGGGCTAAGAGCCATGCACGTGTGAAGAGTGATGATTGGAAGGCGAGGGAGAGCAAAGCTGTGGAAGGAGCTCGGGATGAGCTTAGGAAGTGATTGCACTGTACAGATATGAGATGAGCGAATGATACCCCGACTGCGTGTCACGAACATTGATGTCTCCAGTTCCATCCCATTCGCTCAGCTGCTGAGTGTGGCGTTTGCTTGTTAAAGATCATCCGACGTGCGGCAGAGTGACTTTCCGGTCCTATATGCTTCCAGCCGCAGTCGTTTCATGCAGCTGCTGAGTTTGCGGACTGCTCGCTGGGGATCCCACAACGCACGTGAGAGTGATTTCCCGATCCTGTATGCTTCCATCCCCATTCGCTTTATTCAGCTGCTGAGTATGGCCTTCGCTTGCTCGAGATCATTTAACGCCGGTGAGAGTGACATCCGATCCTATATGCCTCCATTCTCACCAGTTTCATTCAGCTGCTGAATGCGGCTCTCGTTAGCTAGAGATACCGTAATATGCATCAGAGTGATTTTCAATTCTAAATGCTTCCATTCGCGTACGTTTGCTTCAACTGCGGAGTGCAGCCATTGTTTGCTGGAAACCTTTCACTTCGTTTTGGAGCGATTGTGCTGTGCGTACATTGAACGAGGAAATGTAAAGTGAATTGCATGATACAAACAGTCATGCCTCCATTTCCAATCGTCTTACTCAGCTGCTGAGTGCAGATATTGTGTGCCGGGGACCTATCAACGCGCATCAGAGAGATCCTCAAATTCTGAAACTTGTGTCCGCGGATGGAGAAATGATTGCGTTGTAGCAAAATTAAGGCTCCAACATCGTAAAGCAGTAATCCCAACCTTTTCTCATTTCAATGCGCAATCATACAATTATGTTACAATGTGCTTTAGTAGCGTCTACCATTGCCTCTGCCGCCTCCTTGGTAGCCCTGATAGCCACCTCCAGAATTGTACCCTCCTGATCTGTTGTCGTAGCCGTAGCCGCCTCTGCCTCTGTTGTCGTACCCTCCTCTTCCACCTCCATAGCCGCCGCCACCGCCACGTCCACCACCTCCGTACCCGTTTTGCGCAGGTGGATAGCCGTACTGTGGCTGTGGAGGAGCATAGCCTCGTGGAGGGGCTGCTCCAGGAGGCGGAGCGTAGCCATGCTGCGCAGCCTGTGCGGCCAGATGTGGTGGCAGGTTCTGGAAAGCCGCAGCAGCTTGGCTAGCGTATGGGTCTGGTGCAGGATTTCCGTTGCGGCCATATCCTCCATTGGCGCCATAGCCATTGCCACCTCCGTAGCCGCCACCGTTGCGATTGTCGTAGCCTGAGTTTCCATTGTCCCGTGCAGCATAGTTGATGCGGCGACCATCAGAGCGATCCCCGTTGTGCGAGAGCTGTACACCACCGTGGCTTCGCCCACTACGCTCAGCCTTTTGACGTGTCTGTTCGACGTCTTGATAGTCCAAAACAGGAGCATTGAACTTGACGCCAGGTAACAGCATCGACTTGTGCACTTGGCCAATGACAGGCATGTGGTAGGATACCTTGACGCTCTCATCAACATCGAGGCTAGTAAACTGATCTTGACCGCCTGGAGGCAGTGGATAGGTTAGCTCCGAATTCGGAATATACGATGCGTCTTTCGATGCTCTGCCAGCGAGGCCTTCCGACATCTTGCTGTTGATTTTGAACTTGTCCTTGTCCGCCTTCTTGCCGTAGAAGTTCGACACGACTTCGTTGTATAGTGGGTGCTTGGTGCTGAAGATAAGCACTTCTTCGCCAAATCCGTTGCGTCGCTTCTCGTCTTCGGTGAGTAGAGGATACTTTGTGTGCATAGCTTCGAGCAGCTTCTTCTCATCAATGAAGGGCAAAAGCGCTACGCCTTGCCAAGCAAATTTCTTTCCATTTAGATCGACCTCGAAGTCCTCAGGGTAGAACTGCTTGATGGGACTGTCATCATCGGTCATGAGCGGATGAAACACGGCAGGGAGCGTGTGGTTCGAGGCGGCAGGCATGACTCCCATGAGCTGCTCGTAGGGATGGAAAGGCTTGCCCTTCTCGAAATGAACCACTTGCTTGTCCATGTCCTTGAAGTTGGCTGCGAAGGGCGCGTAGTGATATGGATAGTACCAGGTCCACGATGGACAACCCTGGAAGTAGTATAGCAATACCCAGCAAAGCCCTTCCACATAGCTGCGCGCCACTTTGTGCCGGAACTCGATATCATCCGGCGAGACGTGGAACTTTTGCTCGTAGTAGCGCTCTTCATAGCCGTCCTCCCACAGCTTGACTGTATCTTCTGGCATGCCATCTGAGGCATCTTTGTTACCTCCCAGTTGGCCAGATGTGCCACGGTTGGTAGGGTTTGCGATCTCTTTGTCAGGCGTGTTACGGCCCGGTGTTGACGGGTCTGAACTCGCATCATCTGCCGCGGCGTCATCGATCATGTCACGAGTACGTTTGCCGAGTTTTGGAGTCAGGTCTTGTCCACCAGTAGTCGAGGCCATCAGCGCCTCAATATCTGCTCTTTGGTTGTCAGAGCCCTTGTTGCTCCCCATCAATTTCTCCTTCAGTGCCGCAGCGGCAGACTTGTTCTCCTGTCCGCTGGCTCCGCCGACAATGTCAGCATGCGTCAGGTTTTTCTGGTATCGTGGGTCATTCATGGTCTGCGCCAGGCTCGGTGCAAAGGTAGGCAGTGCATTTGGATCAGGCGCCGCTTCTCCACGAATGATGCCACCTCTGGCACCTCTGCGTATGACTGTCTCATCGAACCCGGTTGGCTCGCCATTGTTCGAGTGTCGCGGGCGCTTGTTTGATTGACGTCGCTCACGATCCTCGCGCTGCTTCTGTCGCTGGGCCGCTTTCACTTCGGTCTCGCGACGCCGCTTAAAGATCGCGTTTTCCTGTTTTGCAAGTCCCTCGAGAATGAGCTGCGCCCTGGCCAGGTCCACGTGCCCATCTTTGGTCACGTAACCGCCCATGACAGGCAAGTTGTCTCGCCAAATGGCGATGAGTGTGTCAATACCGTCCTCACGAATGTCCAGTGATGGCAGATGCGGGAGGAAATCGTTGCCGACAAAGAAACACATGAACACCCAGTCGTCCAGTGCGCGTTCAAGGTCGAAGCGAAAGCCTTGGTTCGGCACGCTCATCTCAATGGCCAGATATTCGCGCAGGATTCCCACGTGCAGCCAAATGAAAGGCTTGAGAGGCTTCTCAACTTTCTCTTCCGCGGATCTGTCATTCTTGGCCGTCAGGCCCTGGCAGTTAGCCGCAATGTGGCCCGGCTGATTGCATTTTCTGCAGTGACCCGGCTTCGTGTCGTTCGCAAAGACATCTTCGCGCAAGATGCGGAAATGCGGTTCGTGGGTAGCAAGACCCAACATGATCAGGTCAGCATCGAGACCATACATGACGTGCCTGCACATGTTAGCGTCCGTTGACCAAAATTGCGTGCATTGACCATGCATTCAAAAAGTTGAGTAGCGGAGAGATGTGTCGGGTGACTTACCTGGTGTTGGGGTCGTGCTCGGGCGAGCTGCGCTGCGATCTTACAAAGTTCATGATCTTGTGCTCACCTTCACCGGGAACAGTGGCATCGGAGATGATGACTTTGAGCTTCTCCCACGCGGGATCCGTGCTCAACTTGTAGCTGATCCAATAACGCAGTGACTGAGCGAGCAGGTCCATGAAAGGTGTTCCAGGAGTGATGGAGTTGGAGTCCCACGTCTTCTTGGGCTTGTCAGCGCCCTCACCATCAGCACTGCGCTCGCCATTGGCGACCATGCGCGCGTGGAACTCAGCAGCCTCAGCGTCTTTCTCGGCGGCTTCTTGCGCGCTTCGAAAACGTCTGCTACGCTGCTGGTTCATTTTGGCACGAGGCGCGACACCATCGACAGCAATCATCAGAAGCTTACGTGGGCGGACCATGTTGACTACGCGCTCAGTGTACTCAAAGATGGCAATCATCATCTCTTCCTCGTTGGCCGGTGGCGGCCGGTCCTCCGGGTGCGAACACGGGTGCACGATACCATTCATGTCGAGATACAAGTTGTCCATTTCCTCGCCATTGGGGTTGGGACCCCGCGCATCTATGGGAATAACCGTCTCGGAGCCATCTGCATTTTGCACCTTTTGCGCGTGCTCCTCGACCACAGGCGAAATGATCTTCGGATACTTTTTGCTGAGCCAGCGAAACAAGGCCGGCACACCCATGACGGGCTACTGTCGGAGGCGATGCACGTGGCGATGAAGAGAGGCTACGCGACAGAGAGAGGTGTCTGGGGTGGAAAAGGATGGAGAGTCGACGTCGCGTGCGCGGGTTGCTGCCTTTGATGGTCCTCAGCGTGGCGCGCTTCGTCCGTCCGAGTCCAGTGGAGTCGCGTCGTGTCGGTCACAGCGACGCGATAAATAATGGCGATGCCAGGCAGAAGCGGTGATGATGCTGCCGGCGGGCGTGTGGTTGAAGAAAGTGAAAGGAAAAGGGAGCCGCGCGAGAAAGTGCACGACGGAGACAGGGAAAGTCCGAATCGATGGCGCGGCAGCTCCCGCAAGCTTGTCTCCAAAATCCCTGAGCGTTGCGCAGTTGAGGACAACAATGCCCAAAAGTACTGGACGTTCAATACATTAGCAGTTCTCGACTGAGCGTTACTCACGACCGAGTAGCACGGCTTTGGACTCATTCACAGTGTCGAAGATTCTTACACGCACTGGCAACCAGGAATGAGATAAGAGCGAGACTGCCTCCGGGCAGCAGTTACCACCCATCATGCTCAAAACACCGCCGATGCAGACGGCAACGGCCACCATCGACACGCTGTGTGGTCGCCTGCAGTCTGCGACACTGTTAGAGGACCGTCGAGCTGCGATTCTGGGCCTGAGGAGTTTCGCCAAACAGTTCCCAGCTTCAGTCGCCAGCGGCTCACTCCGAGAACTCATATCGACCTTGAAACGGGATGGACTTGGGGACGACAGCTCGAGGAAGAGCCAGGATGGCGAACAGGCGGAGGGTGGAGATGTGGACACGATTCGTCTCGTCATGGAAACACTGCTCATGCTGTTCAGTCCCGATAGCAACTCGCCCGAGGCCGGCGACGAAATAGCACTCTTCTTAGCTGACGAGTTCTCCATGGTAGGTCGATCGAATGGCATCCGGTGTAGAACGATAGCTAAGGTAGGTACAGCGTCAAGACAATCTATCCATTCTCCTACATCTCCTAGACCCTACGAGCCCGTACGCAGACTACTATTCGCGACTATACGCAGTACAGATTCTGTCAGCAATATGCGCTGCGCGCCCCGATCGGTTGCAGGAGTGCATATTGGCAGCACCACTGGGTGTTTCACGATTAGTCGGCATCTTGGACGACGGAAGAGACGCGGTTCGCAATGCAGGCCTGCTTCTGCTAGTAGACTTGACCAGCGGGGCGAATGAGGAGCTGCGAAAGATCGTTGCCTTCGAAGATGTCTTCAGCAAGACGTTCGCCTTGATACAGCTCGAAGGTGGTCTTGCTGAAGCTGGAATCACAGCACAAGACTGCCTGAGTTTGCTGGCAAACCTCATACGTGGGTCATCAACGAACCAGACCATGTTTCGAGAATCTGGCTGTGTGGCTCAGCTCGTCCAATTACTCCAGCAAGCATTTCCTACTGCAGATGAGCTGCCATTCAATGCCCAGGCACGGGAGAAGGCAGCGTGGGGACTACTTATGCTCCTGAGGCTATTTCTCGTACCCGGAGAAGCCAGCACACCCCAGAATCAAACTGCTTTCTTCCGAGCGGGCATTGCTCAAGTCTTGATCGATCTTGGCTACACGCTGGCGATCCCTGTGCCAGTCCGCTCGTCGGCACTGCGGGCAGCGGCAGCTTTGATCGAATCCAATGCGCCTCTACAAGAACAGTTTGCGGCACTTACAGTCGTTACCCCTGACGACGCCGACCACAACGCCGCTGAAGAGCTGAAGCAGGGTCAAACGAACGGCACAACGCCAAATGCGCGAGGCAAGAAGAGCGCGAGAGCAAGTCTGGAGAAGCGGCGGAGTTACATCATTGAAGCGCTCCTGAGTACCTCACTGGATGATCGCGACGCGGAAGCAGCTTTGCGTGCAGCGGCTTGTGGTCTCATTCAGGCGTATCTCAGCGGTCATGATCGGGTCAAGGCACATTTTCTGCAGCGCGCCATCAACGGTCATGCTGAGGGTGAAACTACTGCCAACGTGCTCCACACATTGCTACACCCTCCAGAAGGTGACGAAACCGCCGTGGTGCATGCATCCTGGATAGTCCAGGGACTGATTGGTGAGGAGCTGAACGCCAAGACCATGTTCATCTCTGTCTCCGAAGGGAACGAAGAGGAGGGCGAGGATGTGATAAGTATTGTACAGGCTCTTGGATCGCATTTACACGCTGCGCTTCAAACTCCCATCGACACAAAGACGGTCGCAGCATATGCAAGCTTGCTGTCTACGTTATTGTGGGACTTTGCACCAGGCGTGGATGATTTGCTCGCTGAGGGCTCGAGCCTCCTACAAGGCCTTGTTGCAATGGTCAAGACACCTGACGACCCCATCATTGCCGGTCTCGCTGCGGTGCTTCTCGGCATTGTATATGAGTTCAGTACTAAGGACTCGCCCATTCCACGCCGTACGCTGGCACCTTTGGTGCAACAAAAGCTCGGCAGGACGAAATATCTGGACGCACTTCTCCAACTTCGGCGAGTTCCAGCCATCAGAGATTTCGATCTAGACCAAGAAACAGATGACGGCGGTGATGGGATGCTCAGTCATGTCTTCGTCGACCTGTTCACTGTTGAGTATACCCGTCTGCGTAGGGCGATCGACAAAGACCCAGGTGTCGAGGTGTTGCCAGCATCAGCAGCAGAGGCCGGTGTGGATCGCGACGTTCTTGATGAGCTGCGGAAACAGGCTCAAGCAGCCAAAGACGCGCTGACCGTCGCACAGCAAGAAGCGCTCGATGCCACGGAGAAAGCGGAACAGGATCACATGACTATCAGTAAAGAATTGCAGACTGCGTCATCAGAGATCGAGCGCCTTCGAAAGATCAATCAGGCTATGCAACAAGGTCATGAAAGCGAACTCGAGAAGATTACAAAGCAGCACGAGCAGGACAAGAACACAATCCAGACTCGGCATCAGCACGCCCTGAATAACGCAAAGCAGGAGTCAGACAGGACCCTTCAAGCTAGTCTACGTGAGAGAGAAGCAGCCTCTGCACAAAAGATTCAGGAGCTCGAGAGGCGAATTGCAGAGCTTGGCAACGAACACCGAAAGGAAGCGAGCGGACACGCGAACGCGAAGCAGCAATTGGAGTCCACAACTGGCAAACTGAATGAGCTCATCAAGCGCGAACGTGATCTTTCTCGCGAGCTCGACGGCCTCAAGCAACAACAAGTAGCGTCGGAGAACAAGCTACGAGTCGCACAAGAGCAAATCAAATTGACCGAAGGAAAGCTCACGGAAGCCAGAAAGGCCCTTGAAACACGCGACGAAGAACTGAGGAAATACAAAGCAGAAGCAGAAGAGCTCAAGGCTGATCTGGTCGCACGCGATGAGGAGCTCAAGACCGAGCGTTCCGGATTCGCAGACTTGGAGAAGGAGCTCGACGAGGCTAAGAAGGCAGCCAGCACCAGATCTGAGGCCCATAAGTCTGAAGTGGATGCCGCAAACACCGCTGCGGATGAGGCTAAAGCAGATGCTGCGAAGGCACAGAGCGAGCTTGGGACACTCAGGCAACAATTGTCTGAAACAGAACAGAAGCTCACAGATTCGGAAACGAAAGCAGTTGCGGCCGAAGAGAAGGTCACTGCGTTGGAGAAAAAGCTCAAGGATGCTGAGACCAACCAGAAGAAGGCAACAGCATCTGGTAAAGACTCCGACAAGAAGATCGCGGATGCTGAAAAGAAAGCGGCCGATGCTGAGGCGAAAGTCAAGACAACTGAAGACAAGCTCAAAGAGGCGATACAGAAAGCTGTGGCAGCCGAGAAGAAAGCCAAAGAGGCTGAAGAGAAGGCCGCAGCTGCTGAGAAGAAAGCCGCCGAAGGTTCAAAGGGCGCGAACAACAAGGCCAATGCGGGCGGTACGAGCAAAGCGGACAAGGACAAAATTGCCAAACTTGAGAAAGATCTTGCAGAGGCCAAGAAGGCCGCCGAACAGGCGAAAAGCGCATCTGGCAAGGCTGACAAGGCCGAGTCTGAGAAGCTCAAGAAACTCGAAAAGGAACTCAAGGAAGCTCAGGAGAGCGCGAAGACCGCTCAGGCCGATCTCGAGAAGGCGAAGGCCGACTCTGAAGACGCAGAGAAGCTTCGAAAAGAACTTGAGCAAGCGCGTGGAGCAGACAAAGATGCCAAAGCAGAGCTCGAGAAACTTCGCAATATCGAGGCTGAGCACTCCAAGGCCAAGGAACAGCTTTCGGCTGCAAAGGACGGGGAGACGAAGGCACAAGCTGAGCTCGCAAAGATCAAGGCCACTATCGCCGAAAGCGAGAAGACTCAGGCAGCTCTCAAGGCAGCTCAAGAGAGCGAGAAGAATGCGAAAGAAGAGCTTGAAAGTATGCTGCTCGTCATGGGCGACATAGAAGCCAAGAGAGATGAGTACAAGGAGAAGATAAAATCCTTGGGTGGCGAAGTGACGGACGAAGAGGAGAGCGATGAGGATGACGATGAAGACGAAGATGAGGACGATGATGTAGACTAGGTACGTGCGTACGTGAATGTTCAGATAGAGCAGTTGCATGCTGCACGTCGTGCCTTCCAGCATACACTGCCATCTAGCTTGTTAAACAAATATTTCATTGGAAGTGCATCGAAGATTCGAAGGACAACGCTTGTTAACATCCAGTAAGAACTCTCTGAAAGGACCCGCTCAAAGCTTATCTTGCCTCCTGCATCTTCGCTTGGCTAAACGCGTCTTGTGAACTCTGGCCGTATCCATCGACAACTTGCACTTTGGCACCATTAAAGATGCTATCGCGCACGCTGAGGGCTGGTCAGCGGCAAGCGCCCTTAGCACACCGAACGACGCGATTCTCTCGGCGCTTCAACGGCAATGCACAGCAAGGAGGTCACACGACGTACTTTCAGCAACCCGTTCAGCCGCCTCGAAAATGGCCACGCCGACTCGGACTAGCATTCTGGAGCGCAGGATGTTTTATTGCTGGAACCTACTCGTGGGCGCGACTTTCGATGGGGTCTTTGGATGATTTGGCAGGGATGATCGGCGATGCTGGCGAAGTTATGGAAGACGTCGTAGCTATCGCCGCATTGGAAGCCATTGCTCGAGAAACGCCCCCAATTACTTTGGAGGAAGCCGATGAGTTGCTAAAATCTCGATCAAGCTTCTCCGTTACTGCAAAGGTGCGCTTCCCACTGCGTTGAGTGCTTTGCCACACTGACATGATTGAAGGCAGTGGCGCATACATGCCAATCGCCGGCAAATATGCCATGCGAGGACACTGGATCGTCAGGCGCTTTCACTCTGTTCAACGACAAGATGAGAGACTGGAATGAGTGGGCCATCTTTGACGGGCACGCGGGCCCACGAACGGCGCAAGTGCTTAAGCAGGTACTTCCGTCTATCGTTGGTGAGCGATTGTGGGATGCCAATTGCATGACGAGGCCATACGTCCCGAACGACCCTGTTATCGCTAGCACTATCAAGAAAGCCTTTCTGGAACTCGACAAGGAGATCATGGACGAAGCTGGCAAGCTCATCCAAACTGGCGGGCCGCTGGCGCAAGTTGTGGCAGTAGGTGCAGCTGCTTTCTCAGGATCCTGCGCACTGCTCGCGTTATATGACCCAGCTCGATCGGTACTTCGTGTGGCGAACGTGGGTGATTCTCGAGCAGTGTTTGGCCGATGGGATGGTACCAAATATATTGTGCAGCCAATGTCTGTCGATCAGACGGGATTCAATCAGGATGAAGTCGCTCGCCTGAAACGGGAGCATCCCGGCGAGGAGAATATTGTCGATCCCAACTCAGGGCGGGTACACGGTATTGCGATCTCTCGAGCTTTCGGCGATGCGAGATGGAAGTGGCCAAACAGCTTGACGAAGTTGGCCCACGACAAGTACTGGGGTCCATCTCCGCGTCCCAATGGCATGATCAAAACGCCA
Source organism: Cercospora cf. flagellaris (assembly GCA_005356885.1). NCBI lineage: Eukaryota > Fungi > Ascomycota > Dothideomycetes > Mycosphaerellales > Mycosphaerellaceae > Cercospora > Cercospora cf. flagellaris. Next base: position 2,057,938 of record RJLU01000002.1, read on the forward strand.
CCTTACCTCACAGCCGAGCCTGAAATCATGGAGACGAGGGTACGAACTGATGGCGAGCACCCAGACTTCCTCATCATGGCTAGCGATGGCCTGTGGGATCAGATGTCGTCTGAGGATGCTGTGACCTGCGTGCAGATGTGGCTGGAAAAGAATAGACCATCTGCGTTCCTCGAGCAAAGGGACGAAGAGGTCGCCTCATGGAAGGACTTTCTGCGCAAGCAACCTGTTCCAACCCGCGCACCCAGCTTTACTAGTGCTGAGGATCTGGCTAACGACGAGGACACCTACTTCGATGAGAATGAAGGCTGCTTGAAATGGCGCGTCTCTCCAAAGCATTTTGTCAACGAGGATGAAAATTGCGGTATCCATTTGGTCAAGAATGCACTAGGCGGCAAACGGAGGGATCTCTTTACAGGCGTGATGAGCGTTCAAACACCGCTTGCACGATATGTGCGAGACGACATTACTGTACATGTTATTTTCTTTGGTCAGGACACGGAGCCAATACTTCAGAAAAAGTAAGTCAAGGCACCGCAACCATTGATGTGACGCTGCTGATAGAAATTGACAGCCCCATGCCTGCGAGCGGACTTCGTGCGAGCGCTGGTGCTAGTGCCAGCGCGAATGGTGGCATCTCCACGAGGTAGAGCATTGGAATACGGTTGATCGTGGCTCTGTTGATATATGGTGGCAAGACTCCGGTGCAATTGCTGAGCCTTGGAGCTAGTCAGTTCACACATTCCAGATTGCAACCGTACTCAACTGACAATGCCAGATTCTTGCTATGAGCTGCTTTGCAGCTCTTTTAGACAGAAGAACCTGACTGAACAAACGATGCAAAACCACGACAGAGCAAATAACATCGGGGTGCTCTGGCCAGCAGCAGCAGCCTATTGCCGGGACCACAATTGGCGAATGTGGAGGGACTATTGTTCCAACTTGGCAGGTACGGCAGGTCGAAAGATTTCCCCTCATTCGAATATATCGACCCCTGCTCTGCGTGGGCGCAGGTCCCGATATATGGGGATAATGGCTGCTGATTGGTGGAACTACCTCGTCTGAGGGCTAGATCTTGCTGACTTCATAGGCACGTCGGCTCGGTCTTTTGTGTAACGAAGCGAGATCAAATATAAAAAATAGTCTTCGTCTGAAGTATTGAAGAGTGCCGTTGTTCTTCAAAATGAGGATTCCAAATTTTCTGCTCGCCGCCTTGTCGGCAACAACAGCTGTATCGGCCGCAGCGCCAAAGCGGCCGTACTTTTACAAAGGCCATGATCTGTCATCGCTGAAGATTCTTGAAGAGGGTGGCGCCGTATACAAGGATACTGCTCGAGGCAATGCAACCAGGCCAGCAGAGGATATCCTTGGAGATGGTGGCATGAATACCGTTCGGTTACGGCTCTGGGTAGATCCAACAGTGCCATTCGATGGAGGATGTACGACTATCGACCACGGCAAGATGAGATCAGTACTGATTCTTCCCAGACTACCAATCCTACGATCTCGAATACGTCTTATCGATCGCCGAACGTTTCCATAAGAAGGGCTACAAAATTTATCTCGACTACCATTTCTCCGACTACTGGGCAGACCCACAGAAGCAATGGCAACCTGTCGCTTGGCCAACGACTTTGAAGCCTCTTGCTAAGACTCTTCGCGGCTACGTATCTGAAAGTCTTCAAGCTTTCCACAAAGCTGGCGTCGATTTGGCATTGGTCAGTCTTGGCAATGAAATCCGCAACGGTATGATCTGGCCTTTGGGAAGAGTGAGCGTGACTGTCGAGCCTGAGTCCGCTCGTATTGCCAACTTCACTGGCCTTGCGACACTTTACAAAGCTGCGCGGAATGGCGTCGACGATGCTGTCAAGGCTGGACTGCGGAAGCCACAAGTCATGATTCATATCGACAATGGCTATGATCTCTCCTTGCAGCAACGCTGGTTTGGCGCTCTGGTGGGTACTGGCATTGTCAAGACTTCAGACTGGGATATTTTTGGTTTCAGCATTTATCCCTTCTACGGCACCTCTGCGACCTTGGCAAACTTGAAGACGACTGTGAACTGGGTCGCCAATAAGTATAAGAAGCCCATTCAAGTCGTGGAAACGGACTGGCCAGCAATTTGTACAGGAGAAGGCGTACCGACACTCAGCGAGCCTAGCATTCCTGCTAGTGTTGAGGGTCAGCTCGAGTGGGTTGGGAAGGTCATTGATGTCGTCAAGGAGTAAGTGTCTCCATTCGATAATGTGCGAGTGTGATGTATGCTAATGTAAAGCAGGATCCCGAGAGGCCTGGGGCAAGGTATTCACTACTGGGAGCCTGCATGGCTGAACAATACTGGTCTTGGTAGTGCCTGTCAGGATGCGATCCTGTTCGATGCCGATTGGAGCACGTTCCCGAATGTGACTGCGTATAGTAGAAAGAGCGTCAATATGTTCAAAGGAGTTTAGATACGCGAGGAATAGGAATGTTGCAGATGAATTTCGTGATCGCACTCTTGCTTAGCTAGACGCAGTGAGCAACATGCAACCCCACAAGAATACCAAATAGTACAATTGCGTCTCTCCCGGGTTCCAAATTTGACATAATATTGTCACGTACTGCATCTCTCATTGACATAGAAGCTTTCAAGCGGCAGCAAACTCAGCGCTGTGTTGGCAACATACGGTGACTCCCGAGTTCCTCGCCATTCCTCTCAATGCAAAGACTTGATCACTCAATAGATTGGGTTTGTGTACGTTCACGACTGCGATGCGTGTATGAAAGCAAGAATATCTAGATCCAGTCCAGTAAATTTACCCTGTACGCCACATGTATGCGTCTCGACTTTCTTCTGCCGTGGAAAAGCCCTCTACTTTTGCACAGCCTTTCGACCCTTTCCCTTGTCAGGCTTTGGTCTCGGCTTATTCTGCGAGGGCAATGAACCAGAGCCCGCAGTCTGCGATGTCGATGTCTCGGCTGCTGCGTCAACCTCAGCGCCCTCTGCTTTCCGCGATGATACCTCTACCTTCTGTCGTTTGTTTGGGTTTGGTTGGTCGATAATCTCCGCAAACTTCGAGACAGCGCTCTTGCCGAGGCGCAGGATGACCAATTTAGAAGTGGGCAGACTGCCACTGCTTGACTCATGCATGGAGTTGTCGGCTTCGAACAGAGGATTGCTGGTCGAGTTCGCGTCAGATGACTCGGCTGAACCACCTTCCGAGACGATGCCATCACTAGGAGGAACGTCTAGATGTGAAAACGCTTTTGACTTCAAAGGCTGAAGAGCATTTGGGTCCTTTCGTCGTGGTCCCTTTAGCGTAAGTCGCACTGGCTGTGCAAAGCTCTCTGCTGGTCGGCGTCGTTTGCGTTTCTCATCTTTCATTTCTGCATTTTGGCTGGATTCAGGGGTTGATGAAAGCCGCAGGGTGTTCTCTGATCCATGCTTCTGGGTTCCTTCAGCAGGATGGAGATCAGTTGGCTGAGTGAGCACATTCGTGGGCGGAACCAGTTCCTTTGCATCCGCCACGGCGTTCTCCTGGGCCTTTCTCGCACGCAGCTGGCTGATTGCCTCCTTGTAGGCGACGCTGACCTTGGTTTCGCGTCTGATCTCCGAGTACGATTCTGCAAAAGTGAGACCAAAGCCGAAAATGTCCTCGGACTTGGTAGGCCGCATCTGAGACCTCCTCTTGAGAGCGATCGTGACCTTGTCACGAGATCCGGCCTTGGTCTCGATGGTAGTGATAGTGCGTGTCCACCTAAATGGGTCCATCTGTTGCTCGATTGGATCTTCAGCTAGCCAGTCATTGTTGTCATCGGAAAGCAGCTTGAAAACTTCTTTGAGTGCTCGCTTCGTGTACCGATTCTGCTCGCCAACCAGTGGCTCGTCTTCTTCGGTACATGGGACAACGGTGCTGCCGCAAATAGTCAGAACGCGGTCCCTCAGAAGGCGTTGGACTTTGTGTTTCAGTAGATCAGTACCTTGCGCAGACGACATTTCGGTCTTGGACTTGCTCACGAACGCCTTTGACACGGCATTCTTGTCTCGATTGACGTGTTCAGCGAAGATTTGCAACACGGCAGCCTTCTCCTCGCGACTAGAAAGCGGGTAATTGATGCCATTGGTGACGAAGCATGCGCCGAAATGTGTCATGCCTTCGATTGCAGAGAGACTTAGATCCAGCTCTGGTAGTGGTCTCTCCTTCGAACTGCCTCGGATGGCCGCGCTTTGCATGGTCTCAGCTTGCATATCCTCGAAGTCAGGCTCGGTGAACAAGTAGTAACCTTTATTGACGCCTTTGTCGCCAATACTGAAGTTTTCATGCGGCAGCATGTACTTGGCCGCATGATCCTGAGGCAATATACTGAGTGCCTCAGACTGTCCGAGTTCCACGAGATCGCTTCTGCTAAAGTGCTCCTGGCTGCGGTCGATGGGTTCCGATGCTTGGCGGCGTTGTGGTAGTGTTGCGAAATTGTTCGTTTGGTATTTCTTGTTGATATAGTCACTCCTGGGCAAAGCCTCGTCCTCCAAGTATTCTGGTTTATCGAAGTACTTGGGCTCCGGAAACAGTTCGCTAAGTGACTTGTGTGCATCTTCGGCACTTTTTGGGTGCTTTCTCGGTGCTGCATCCGCAGTGCTACGAGTCTGTGGCTTCAGTGACAATGATGACAAGTTCGATGACAGAGACTTGCCATCTTGGGTGGCCGACAGGACCATAGCAGATATGCCTGGGAAAGGCACGTCCGACATTTCGTGATCCGCCGTATCGGTTTCACGGGATCTTTGCGGATCGGAGTTGGACGACATGTTGTAGTGATGCTCGAGCAGCGTGGTGCTCCTGGGGAAGTTTGTATGGATGTAGTGTGATGCGTGTCGTTCTGCGATGGACTTTCGAGGTTGGTTGCAAAGGTGTTGTGAGAAGTCTGGAGCTCGCGAAGGTCTGCTTTTGATGTTTGGACGCAGTTCGTGACAGTCACGCGCGCGCGTGAAGTGCTCATCAGAAAGTCACGCCCGCACAATCCCTGTGTCTGCCGACGGTTCACCATAGTATCGTGCTAGCAGATCTTACCGGTCGGGCACGCGTCCAGGACAATAACATTCTTGGAGGCCCTCAAAATCGAAGTGACAGCATCGCAAAGTAGTGCCGAGTCGCTCGAAGACTCGTCCGAGGGTTTTATGTCGAATCCATAGCTATATGTGTCGTTACAGTTCTTCGACACCGGTGAGGTGCAGAAGATGATGTGTATATGTTGGAGCGATTGGATATATGCAGTGATAGCCGGGAGTGATATAATTGGCACGATTGCCACAACGCAACCACGCAGCCATAGAGAGCTTTCAGATTCGAGCAGAGGTAATTGTCAAGTCAGCTCGAGGGACAGGAGAATCAAGCTTGTTCAATAGTCCTGCTTGTACCAGAACCTTTGCAATTTGGCGTGTCGGAAGCTTTGACATCATGGCTTCAGAAAGCCCATTGTGAAGTTTTCGGTGTGTTGAAGGCCTTTTCGCCGAGGCTTGATCTTCTGCCGCTGTTTGTGGGCGGCGTCCAGGCACTCAGCGACTAGCAGGACTGGTGATGTGAACACAGGCATTGTGCAATTTATCGTGGACAACATGCTTTGCGTTTCTTCAGTATATGTGGCTGCAGAGTGTCTTTCGAAGGGTCAGTGTCAGCTCAAATACTTTGTCAGAACGTTGTCTGGCTCCTGAGCATCAGGTGAGATTAGCCCAGGAGGCAGCGGGCAGGTGCAGGATGCGTTTGGAGCAGATGGAGATGCAAGCTCCCGTTCGCCGCAAGCAAGTGCGTTTACTGTGGCTTTGCTCATCTCTACTGCTGTCTCACACCTATGCCAATGCTGAAAGACAGCATGGCGTATACGTGGACAGAAATCACGGGCCTGGACGTGCTTTCTTCGTCCGGTATCCTACGTCTTCGTACCGGACAGGCAGGGAGGAACTCTGCATCACGGCAGAGATGCACGATCAAGGTGAATGTGTAGAAAAGAAACAAAGAGCAGGACAATGGATAGTTGAAAGAAAGAAGGGCGCGAGGTGAAGTGAGAGCCCCTGTCGTCTCATGACGTAATTTGTTTTGGCAAACAACTTCCACCGCTGCAACCTGAACTTGTCTCTCGCCTTCTTCTGCCACACGCGTTCATTTCTCGAACATTTGTGGCATTTCTGGCTGCTGTTGCAGTACACAGGCTTTAAATCTCAAACAGAAGCATTCCAAGTCCCCGTTTCCCCGATTCTCACGATAACCTTTGAGAGGCGAACAAACGCGAAGCACGTTCGAGAATGCAAGTCTCTTGAGATTCTACCCTTTCTAGAGGCCGCAAGTTTGCCGTGGTCTCAAAATCTGCAGTGTGGAGAAACAATGAGAAGAGGCCAGCATGGTAAGCAGGATTGTGCAGGGCTGCGACCTGCGAAAGTATTTCTGGCGTACAATAAGGTACCATACTTATTATTGACCTGTGAGACCCTAAGCGGAGACAATCACTTCACAATAATGCTGGCACGGGCTTTCCCGCTCCCTTCGCACTCTCTGTACACTCCAAATTAACACAATATTCTCTTGTTGTCTTTTACTACACAAACACTGACATATCTCACACGATTCCAATACCATCATTCGGCCTACAATCAGTCGTCCTCCCAATCATGACTCAGCAGTGCAAGTACTGCTCGAAGAGTTTTGCTCATGGACCAGCTCGTCGCTCGCATGAGCGAGCACATGAGGTGCAGAGCAACTTCAGGAACGACACGTAAGTTTGGTCAGCTCATGAATTCCACTGCGGGACTTCTGACTTAATCTTTAGTTTCTTTACCAACAGGACTTCGCGCGCCGGAGTTTCGTCGCCAGTGGCTGGTTCAGAAGCGACACCTACTACACCGAAGCAAAAAGGTGTTACTGTAAGCCACCACTCCGGCGTACCGGTGACTCCAGCTGGTGAACCAGCTGGGAGCACTCGCATAGCGAAACCCCATACTCGGTATGCTGTCAAGATCATGGAGGGTGTTTACTACGGACTCCCCGCGACCTTGCCCGCCAGGACTCCAGACAGCATCGAATCGATAATCAGCATCACGAAAATCAGCTTCAGCGTCGATGGGCGCAAGATCAATCATTGCACCTTGAGAGAAGGGCACACAATCATCTTCGACTCAGATATTGGTGAGCATGGCTCATGGGTGCTGTTCGCTCCCGGGAAAATCAGTAAGTGCACACGTGTTTCGGACCCCCTTCTCTATCGAACCACCGATTTCAAGCACGGAGCTTTGCACAAGCCAGACAGCGCGGGCGGGACGGGGAGAATCAGAGCGACCTACCCATATAATCGCACACAGCAGCGACCGCAGAATATGGTCCTGCAGGGCACTAGAGGCACAATCACCCCAATGACTGGAGGGAATCTTGCCGAGCAACAGCTCGGTGTTTCTACTCATGGTAAGTTGGACGATGGAAGTGATAGCACAGATCGCATCTTGTGGAGCCTCGCGACCTTGTTGGAGCAGCACGAGCATATGAAGGAGGAGGAAGAACAGCGTCAACAGAAGAGTAGAGAAGCGCCGCTACGATATCATCGAAATGTGTGAGCACAAGAGTAGATGCTCATAGGCTGCTGATACTTCGTCAGCGGAGTCAGAAAATAAGAGGTAAGGAACGGACATTTGTGGGCAAGACTTTCCAGCAACATCCATTGCAACAACACCTCGACATGGATGTCGCTCCACGTCCGTAGGATCCACTCAGGCACCCCTCATTTACATCCACTCTCGTAGCACAGACTAGCCTTGGCGAATCCTGCCGACCCACTGCGGCTGAGCTCCAAGCTATAGATGTTCACAACTAACCTTCAATGAATTCTAACTTCAAGGTTACTACACATTATTGAAGTCCCTACGCGGAGTACAGCTAGATAGGCACCATGGACCACCTCAAGCAGAAATCACACCAAGCGCCAAGCGGAGTCAAGTACAACTACTATACATCCACAGCCCGGGTCAGCAAACCAACAATCCTTCTATGCCACGGCTGTCCAGACTCTTCAGACCTCTGGGCGAATCTGACTCAAGACTATCTCGTCCCCAACGGCTTCGGCGTGCTCGTCCCAGATCTCATCGGCTATGGTCTCTCAGATAAACCCGATGACATCAACCTCTATGCTCTTGACTCAATCTGCAAAGACGTAATTTCCATCCTCGACACCGAGAAACTAGAAAAAGTAGTAACACTCGGCCACGATTTCGGCGCCTTCCTATCCAGCAAAATGATCACATACCACCCAGACTGCATCTCAGGTCTGATTACCCTCGGAACAGCTCACAATCCTCCTTCGCCTGAACCGCTTGATTTCGAGAAAATTCGCCAAATGCAAGAACAGTATCTGGGATATTGCTCTGGCTGGTATTTTCCACTCTTCACATCTGAGAAGGGCTATGAGTTGATGGATGCACACGTCGATCGAATGTTCACTGCTCTACATGGGGGTGGAGAAAGGATGAAACAGGTTTGTTGTTATCCTAATGCCTTCGAGAACTGGTTGAAAGATGGAAGCGATGGCACGGAAGCTGTTCTTCCATATGCTGAAAGTGACGAGTTCCGGAAGCAATGGATCGGCAGACTTGAGAGGGATGGCTTTCGCGCCCCGATGTTGTGGTACAAGGGAGTCGTCAAAAGTCTGACGCTACAGCGAGACCAGCAAGCATTGGAGGCCGGCAATCACGTTGTGAAAGTGCCGTACTTGTTTATTGCAGCTTTGAAGGATCCGCTTGCGCCGGCTGTCGCGATCGAAGGTCTGAAGGCACAGGGTCTTCTGCCAGATGTGACCGTGAAGGAAGTACAAGCAAGTCACTGGCTGATGCTTGAAAAGCCACAGGAAACAGGTGAAGCAATTGTGAGCTGGCTCAAACAGAGGTACTGAAACCTTGATCGAATAAAATAATACGATGCTCTCGATCTCTAAATAATCACTGACGCTTGCGAAATTCTCTCATGCTGCACCAGAAGCGCTGCCACCCGAATTGTGATTCAGCGGGCAACCAAAATTCTTCGCCATAGGCAACAAACCCGCAGTTATCGCATTAGAAATATCGACTGGAATGTTGACAACTTGTCCCAGCTCAGAAGGAAAACCACCAGTGAGTGCTTGGTAGATCAAACACATTGCGTCGGCCGGTGTATCGGGATTGAACTTTCCGTCCTGGATGTAGGTGCTGAAGTTCAGGCCATTAAAGTTGTTGCGACCAATGTTGCCGCCGAAAGGCACTGGATGAAGCGCATACATCCTGATGATCTGAGAGCCGACCTTGTTGTTGTCGTAGGGGTCAACGCGGTTGCGCCAGTTAGGTGGAATACGCTCGCCTCCGTTCCAGACGTACTGTCCATTGACCTTGTCGGCGCCGAAGAACGACATCATTGTCTGGTAAAATGTCAGCGTTGGAGTTCAGAGATCATACTTGGAATACTCACAGCTTCATCAGCAGTACCGCCTGCGGTTGGCATGAGCTCATATAAGAAAGAGGCAGCGCCGTACAGCAGCAAGGATCCAGGTCCGAAGAAGAAATTGCCATTGTCAGCCTTCGACTGGTTGTAGCGTAACTCGCGGTACAGCGCCAAGTGTTCGAGGTTGCAGTTGCCCTGGCAATAGCTCATCATCTGAGTGAACAACTGAATGAATGTCAGCAATGTAGCCTCTAACGATCTGCACTGTTTCCTCTTACGGTAGCATTCCATCGATAGTTGTCACCATTGGCCAAGAAGTAGTCGTTTCTGGTCAAGGAAGTATCTGCCTCAAAGTGGTTGTGACCATTCAAACCAAGCTCATCCGCAAGCACATTACCAGGAGTAATTGTACGTGAGTTGGCATCACATCCAATGGACAACTTTGTCGTTCCTATGAGGTCTCCATCCAGTCCAACGCCCGCGATGGCGAGGAGGTTGGCCAGATCGTAGCCGACATTATACAAGTTCTGCTGCGCATCAACAAGTTCGTTGTAGGTTGTGATACCATCACGGGCAACTGAAAGCTATCAGTCAATGTCAAATAGATCAGGGACTGGGTCGACTCACGAAAGCCATGATTAGCCGCCACATTTAGACCTGTTTCTCGTCAGGGAACGCACATCATTCGGGTCTTGAGTGCAACAAACCAGGACATGGACCTCGAATATCCGTCTTCGGGTTGGGAGCACGGTACTCATGTGCTGTATCTCCAGGAGCAGGCACCTGGATACCTCCCTTACCAGTACCAGGCTTTCCATTGATAGCGCCCAGGTAAGGATACTGAGCGGTGATGGGAGCAGCCGGGACATGATTGGCATTAAATGGACAGTCTGGCGAGTCTCTCGGCATCTGCATGCGAGCAGAGCGTTTCGGAAGCATCGAAGAGTCGACGCCTGGTACATTGGCAACCCATGGATAGGCGAAGGCGCCCTGCGCGGCTGCGAGAGCTAGTAGAACTTTCGCCATTTTTTTTTTTTTTTTGCAATTCTGTGACTGGACAAGTGCGTGGATTGTCGGTGATCTGCGGGTGCACATGTTGCTGAGTGAGTTACCCATACTTATAGAGTGATCGTTGGTCCTCACAATACCCTCGCTGCCTCGGCCACTTGCAAGGCTACCACATAGGGGAGGTACTGCACGCAGATCCAATAGTGCCTGAGAAGCTTCGACGAAGGTACGCACAGCTCGAAGCACATGGCAAGTAGTCGCTGATGCGCTTGCTGCATCTCGCAACGATCTGCAATGCAGCAGAGCTTCCAGAGGACTTCCAATGTGAGACCGGCACCGTCGCTGGCAATCGCGACATCTCGTGAGGCTGTGATCGTGCACGAATTGCATATGCTGTCATCTCCAGAGCCTCCATGGTCAATATGTTGACAAGTGTCGATTGGAGACAGCATTGTTCTGCATCTGCTGAGGTTGGCGGGAGCCTACAAGAAGCTTTTGCCGCAAGCTTGATTCCAGTGCAAAGCAACGCGGTATGCTTAGTCGAACTCTGCAAGGTGAGGTGTGGGCTAACTTTTGCGCATTCGACGACTTGCCATTGGTGGTCTTCTTTTGCGAGTGCGACATGCGATCGCACGTTGCGTGGAGTGAGACAAGACCTGCCGAGGCATTATCTAGAATACCATCTCTCGACACTATGTTGCGCATTCCCAAGTACGCTCTAGGATCACAGAGTCAATGATGAATGGTGATAAGTTTGGACAGTCATGCGTGGTCCGATATCAACGGCATGTTCATGAATTCCGGCCTCAATCATAAAGTACATGCAAACACCGCCACGAGCGACAACCTACAGCCTAGGCACAATGGCGCAGCTGCAGGCTCTAAAAACTTGCTGCTCGTCCCGTGGCTGCCACAGTGTCAGCTATAGATGCATCAATGCTCTGAATACCTACTCAATGCGGCAATCAGTGCGCTTGTGGAACAATCCGAAAAACCGTGCCCAGGCAAACCTAGTTTCGATTCGCGGCGTGCTTTTGATGCAACCCGAGGTATCAGTCAGCATTATTGGATGCGCTCTGATGAACAAAAAGGGTGCGGGAGCTCTCCCGCACCATGCAGGCGATATCGATCGCAGCTAGCATCGAATCAGACCTCCATGTCTGTCGTATGTGCCATATTTCAGCACCTCGTCTTTGTGGAATTCGACGTGTACGATAAACCGCCTTTGGCAAAGACCAGTCGTATTTGACTGCGAGATCACGGCTGGAATTGATGTCTTCATATTTCAGATCGTGTATTCTTCATTGCTTCATACATCATGCCGTCAAGCCACTATGGCTGATCCTGTCCCAGGAATCCTGTTCTGTGCATTATTGCTGCCAAACCACGTCAGGCATGCCCTCTTCTTAGTAGCATTTTCATTCGTCCTTCGGCGACACTATCGCGTCTCTCTTCGTCTGCCTCCAATTCCCACACGACACTGTTTTGCAATTGCAGATCGCCTCCTTCAGAAGGCCGCTAGGTCCATCCTTGAACGCGATGCCAACAGCAACAGCCAAAGTCATGCTAAACTTCAACCACAACAGTGGCGAGTGCTTCCAACGCTGGGTGTGTTGACAGCTCTTAGCTCGCCCCTTAGACGTGCTCGACGCTCGCTTCTTGCCCTTGCCGGAAACAAGGCCACGGCTTCGAAGGGCCCCAATGGCAGGCGAGGATGACGGCGGAGGCGTCTGATACAGCTGACCGTAGTCGAGCCCATCGTGAGGTGCAACGCTGGAATCTGTGTCTCCCAGAAGGTCCTGCTCCGACGTGTTCGACTGCGTGCAGCAAGTCTGCCTCGCGATCAACCGTCTCTTGGCCATTGGACCAAGTAGAACTCCCACAAGCCACCACTGGATAGACAGCAGTGGTCGAGGAATCCGCATGCGAGCCTGGGCTCTCTCAATCAAGTACTTAGCTACACTGAGAGGCGATGCCGAAACATCGCCGAAGAAGTCTCGCAAAGAGTCGAGCGTCGAAACGGTTCGAATGGACTGCACGCCAAGAGTCTTACTGCTGACGCTGCGCGGGAGCCGTGATACAGATGGAGTGCAAGGCATCGCTGGAAGTGCCGCAGTTGAGTCTGAGGACAGGCGTTCTTTTGGCTGTCGCTCGAGGCGCTCACTCGACCTCTCGCCACTGGCATCAGAGACGAACGGACTAGAACTCGAGCCGACAGCCACGCCTGCAGAGTCAGCATATTCGAACATACGTGACGAGTGGTCTGCGCTCGAGAGTGTTTGTGCAGCCTCCAACTCGTCTAGTAGGTTGCGCCCAACAGCCGCGCCAGTAGCGGAGCCAAGAGACCCAAAGTTGCTCGTATTTGCGTGAGATCTCGTTATAGTATCGTGCTCTTCCAGCAAATTATCCAGGAGGGGGTCATCGTCGTCCGAATATTGTGTGCTGCGGAAAGGCGACATGGGCTCGCGAAGCGCGGCCGAATTGGGTCCTGCCTTAATGCCACGCGAGCTGGTCAATTCCTGATATACTGGGAATGGCGAGCCAGCTAGATGCACAGGCGAGCCAGTGCTGCTCGTCTTGCTCACAGTCCTACGGCGATACACTTCTGGGCTTCTTGGTTCCAAGCAGGCATCTTCCGCATGCATGTCGAATGCCGCATCGTACGGATATTCGCCCCTATCGAACGGCGGTGCTGAAGCTGGAACGTGCTCGCAGTGTGTTGTTGATGGTAGAATGAGCGGTTTAGGTCCTAGACTACCAGCACCGAATCGACGCATTCTCCGCATTGGTCTCTTTGCGTTGGGCTGCTGGGAGCTGACACTGGCAAAACCGGAAAGCTCAGACTGATTGAAATCCTCATCCGAGGACGGGATGTCGGGGGAGAACATCGCGTTGTGCGGGGAGATCGGCTGCCCTGGACTAAAGCGGGTTTGCATTGGAGATGTTGGCCGAGTGAAAGATTGACGCTCCGGTGATCTGCATAGAGAAGTCGCAGTTGGCAAACGTGGCAGTATGGAAGGTAGTCTCGAATGGCCAGGCCGACCGGGTGTCTGAGCGTGCAGATCGAGCTTCGTGGGCGAGCTGGCGATGAGATCGGAAAAGAATTCAATCCTTCTCTCCATGTTCACATTGGCAGTTTCTGTGGCATCGAGCGCCTCTGTCGTGGTACGCAGCTGGCTTTCAAGCTCATGGATCCGGTATTTGGAAATCTCGCATTCCTCCTCGACGGATCGCAGCTGAGCCCTCAGGCTTTGCTCTGCTTTGTGGGACTTGGAAACTTCTTCGTGCAGACGATTGTCGAACTGTGTCTCCCACTCATCAATTTCATCTCGAAGTCGAGCTACCTCTGCCTTCAAGTGCCGCATATTGGACGATTGCTCTCGTGTCACACTCGGAGAGCTGACTGCTTGCAACTGCGCCTGCGCAGCGCTGAGCTCCTCTTCGAGATGATCCACGTAGCGACGGGTCTCTGTACTAATGGATCGCCGCGGCCGGGCTGACATCTTGGAGACTCGTGTCCTGATGGAGCGTGACTTGGGATTTGACTGCACAGTCGTGTTTGGAGGTGAAGAGCCCAGGTTTTCGCCAAAGGTGCCGTGCTTGACGTCGGGTGTGTAGAAGTCGGAGGAAGTCACTCGCTGTCTCAGTCGCTTTGCTCGCAGGGTGCCAGCGCCATCGGCTGCATTCCCGATGTCTTGCAGGACTCCGGCAGAGTCGTGATTGATAAGACCGCAGGTTTCGCGTGCTCGTGTTCCGGATGGAGACACGTTTTCTGCATCTGAAGCCTGCGACTGCGACTGCTTTGTGAACAATGGCGATAGGTCAGGGGCAGTCGTGGGCATGGCCGGCAAGGACTTGGGCGTGATTTTCCTCACGGCAGGCCCCCGAAAGCCGGCATTGCGAAGCTGCAACCTGCGCGAGCGCTGTGTCACCGATGCAGGTGGTTCGAGTCGAAGTCCAGGAGGAGTGCCATCTTCTTTCGCCGTCTCATTGGCCAGTGGAGAATTATGCAGAGGTGTAGCCATGGCTGCACAATACCGACTGTCGTGTGTTGTGGTTACATTGGGAGGTGTTGTTCGCGTGTGTTTATGCTGCTGCTGTCATGAGTCGCTCCCAAACACGCTGCCGGCCACGCAACCACGCATTCGTATGCAACGGTCTCGCGATCCTGCCGGCCGTTTCTGAGACCGCCTGGAGGGGTGGGCAAGAGTGGGATGCGGTCTTGCTCCCTGAATATGTCCCCGGCACTTGGGTTGCTCTTGACGACCGCCTGCCGAGGTGCGGGACCGTGGAGCGCGAACGCCAAGCTTTCACGAAATCGCCGCGAAAGTCACGAAGTCAGCTCTCTCCGCTTTCAGCCATGCTCTCTTTTCCTGCTACGCCGACTTCCCATCTGTAGTGGGCCTATCTGGACTGGCGTCGACTGCGCTGGACTGGCCAACTTGCCGTTGTACCAGCATATTGTGCTGTCTGTCTGCACAAATTACCAATTCGATCACATCGCCTGCACAGCGAGAGCAAGAGCTCGTCAGCCTCGGAGAACGAGCAAGTGTCGGCACCCTCCATGGGCTAGTCGCAGCACGCAGCAGGCTACAGCATATCTGCAGCAGCGCAGACCGAGGATGCGCGACACCCTATGAGATAGTTCATACGCCGCTGGCAGTCTGATGCTGCGTGAAGCTGTCGGGCCTTGGTTTCGAAACCCCCTCAATGTTATTCGATCAGGTCAGTGGCGACGCAAGCCTACCTCCTACCTCATAGTCTCGGACAGAGCTGAAAGGCAGAGCGAATGCCGCATGTGCCAGTCGCATGTTCAAGGCCAGCTGCAAGCCCTCGTCTCAAAGTGAGTGTCCTCGACACCACGAAAGGGCTGTAAGTCCATCACTCGAGCTCCATCCCTCCGTGTCTGGGCCAGCCTCGGAACCGGGGCATATGCTATGCTAGAAAGCACGCTATTGAGCAAAGCTGCGAGGCTCGTTTCTGTCTGGAAGGCTTCGTGTGGTAATAGCGATTCTCGTGCTGTCAACGAACCTACAGCAGTGAGTATGAACGCTGACAGTAGGATATGCCACTATATTTCGGCCCACCAGGCTCTGTGAGGGCTGCAGTCAAGATCGATCTGGAACATGCTGTATTATCATGCTCACTGTCCAGGTTGAACCTACTCCCAACATACGCGTGTTGTCCCCGCTTTAACTCCAATGATCAACAGTGTCGACTGATAATTTAGTGATGGGATCGGTTGTTGCAACTAATGCACCTGGACAAAGGAATGCGTGTCGTATTCGCCCAAGAGACCAGGTCTCTCTATCAACCTGAAGCATCTCGGTGGTGAGCTGATGTTACACCATCACTGGGACGCGCAAACGTCGACAGCAGTAAGATTTCCCATCACCTTAAAGTCCGCATTGAGAGCACGGGTGTTATATCGGAGTGCTACGGGATCTGCACAAGCGCACAACAGTCGATGCACTTGGACAGTGCTTTGGTGAGACTGGTGCTTTGCGCAAATGTTGACGCGCGTTCTGACCGCCTGCCAAGCCCGGACATAGGCCCGACCTGTAATCACGGATAACGAGCTGTGATTTGATGCTCCGTAGAAAAGATGAGCAGGGTGACAGACAAATATGTTCGATGCCGCGACGAATGTGAGCAAGCATCACGACTCAGTCACCAAGGAGCACAGCTCGCCAGCTCCGACGGCACTCGAGCTCGATCGAGCTGGAAACAAGCATTTCATCATGCAGACCAAGAATGCAACCTGCCAGGCATTCTGCAGATTCGATAGTCTGATGCATGTAGCAGGCCACGTGCAGCATCGATTGCGTCTGCACTCTTAAGATAGTGATGAAATGCGTTATGCAGTCTCGGGCGAGACCCGTCTCCTGAATTAGATGGATGCTTTTGCTGCAAAAGAGCCGTTCCTCAACAAAGGGCAACGGTAATCGTCCAACGATGATGCGCAACGGTTTTTCCGCCTTAGCTCAAACACCCGTTTCACGCCCTGGCGCTCCCGAAGTGTTTGCGATGTGAGGGCAGTTCTCTGGGTAAAACAATGGGAGGCTGTTATCGTCACTTGCGTGCCCCAGCGATTTTGCATCTGATTTGACGTGCTGGTGTCGCCAAATTAGCATGATGTCAAGACGACTGGGAGGAGGACGTGAGGAGTGGGGGGCGAGACGGGGATGCATGCATTGCTTGGTCGGCGGCAGAGCGAATCATAGGGCGGAGAGGAATTAAAGATAGGCGGGCCGCCCATGGGCGCATGAGAGCGTGCAGGCGTTCGACCACTCGGGAAAATGGTTGAGAAGCGGCGAAGGATTGCTTCTCGAAAATCGGCTGCGCAACGGTTCGGGGGTCGTCTGTGCAGCGTGCTATGGTATGTCGAGATGGTGTACTGCTACGATGGGGGTCGGTGGTGTACAGGAGCGTAGCTGCGTTCGCGACGCGCGTATGGCACGGCCAGACAGGATATGCTGCAGGCATGTCGCTCTGGCAAGATGGCGATCGGCTGCTGCTGCTGTGCTGCAGACGCACCGCGAGCACGCACTCTCGCGTCGCCAACTGGCTTCCGGGTCGGTGCAGTAGCGGCAGCCGCAGCGGATCCCAAGGCGCGTGGTCGGCTGGATGCAAGATGTTTCGAATGGACAAGGTTTCATTCTGGTGGAGTTGGCCCGACCAGCGAGCGGTTTGCGACAGCGCTGGGCCTGCTGCTGCGTCGTTGTGCGTGTGAGAGATTCGTGCGCGGCGGCAGGAGAGTAGTGAGGAGATGCAGAAGGGGGCGAGCGTAGGTTAGGCGTGGGCGATGGGGGGTCCTTGTGTCAGATGCAATCAATCGCCGCCATCGTCTTGTCCAGTCTTGTCTGGTCTTGCTGTCTCCCTCTTTCCTGGGCACTACCCTCGTCCATTCTGTTCTGTCCTGTTCTGTTCTCCCTCGTCCGTCTTGTCGTCGTCGTCACCACCACCCCTCCTCCGCGCGCCGACCTCCGCTCCTGTGCCGCCTGCAGCTCGCGAACGCACTGCCTGTGTAACGACGGGGCATCCTCCGCAGCTGTAGCATTCACCCGCGCCGGCTATCACCAAAAGTGCGCAAGCAGCGGCGGCAGTGTGGCTACCACTAGACCCTACCCTACCCACTCGGCCCCCATCACAACCGCCATCGAGACAGGGCTCGCCCGACGGCCACCACTTTCTTCCTTCTCACGACATTGCATTCGCCAATTTCTTGCTCCCGGCATTCCTTCTTCCTTGTGCAGCAGGCGAGCCCCGCAGTGTATAATACGACCTCCTCGCCTCCGTCACCGTGGCGTCGTCGAACCTTCGCCAGCGCAGTAACACTCTGCAACAAGAGTCTACTGTACTGCCGGCCACGCTGGAGGAGCCGAAGGAGTGGCATTCAGAGAGCAGCCGCTCTTCTGATGCCGGAGAGTTTGACGGACACTCGTATTTGCTTCCCAAAACTATGCGATCCGTCCCGCGGTTAACAACGTGGAATCCTTTGCGAATCTTCTCCAAGCACAGCTTTGCATACCAACAAATACCCTCACTTTCTGCCGACAGCATCAATATTGCCGCACTCGACTGGCCACAGGGCGGGATTCCGTGGCGAGATGGGGCACGAAGAAGATGGGGCATTGGGCGGATATCGCTTACGAGATCCGTGTACCTTGCTTTAGCAGCGCTGTTCATGCTCGCGCTGCTGGGAGGCGGGGGCTACCACCAACATAGGAAATGGTCACTGAAAAACGAGAACAACGATGTGCCATTTGAGTGGATGCACTACGCGCGTCTCAATGGCTTCTACAACGGGATACGAACGCTGGTGCCCTATTCGCAATGGCAACCCGAAAACGCCTACAACAAAAGTGCGCCCAACACCTACGTAAGTCCAGAAGAACTGGGCCGACAGCGACTGTCACCCGAACCGCCCATCGACCCCGTCAAGTTCGACCCCTACCAAAATGTCCAAGGAATACAGACCTGCTACATCGATGAGGAGGAGACAATCGAGGTTCCTGATGTGTACGCGTACCCAGGAGTTCCACAGCACATGGCCGAGCCATTCTACGGCGATTACGATACCCTCGGTCTCAACGATGGAGTGTGTTTCGAGCGGTTTGGAAGATACGGCCCTTACGGGTACGGATACAACGAGAGCATGGGCGGCATGGGCCCCGGTGCTAACGCAGAAAGTGCTGGAAGTGAGAAGGTCTTCGAGCAGATGGGCTACGTGAACTATGACAACGTGGACTGGGGGAGTGCACAAGAGCGTTGCTACGAGAAGAACAAGGCCCGCTTCAAGGACGACCCGATCAGCGGACGAAAGAAGAAGAGTCGGCAAGCATATGTTCTACGCACATGGACTGGATACGAGTACCAACCTCATCAAATTATCGCTATGCGAGCAATGATCTCGGAACTGAACTTGAAATCAGGAGGAGAGTACGACGTACATTTGCTGGTGCATGTCAAGGATGACAGCATTCCAATTTGGGCGGACGAGCGGGTCTATCAGCAAATCGTGGAACAAAACGTGCCGCAAGAATTTTGGGGCATTGCAACTCTGTGGTCGGAGAAGCAGATGGAGATGTACTACCCTGAGCCCTTCCCGGACAACTTCGCGAACATGGCCGGGAGCAGCATTCACGGCGTGTACAGAAGTGCCCATTTCGCGCTGCAATGGTTCAGCCAGCAACACCCCGAATACGACTTCTTCTGGAACTGGGAGATGGATATTCGATATACCGGCCACTACTATCAATTCAATGAGAAGATCACCGAATGGGCACGGAACCAGCCTCGCAAGGGAATGTGGGAGCGAAGCTCACGTTTCTACATCCCGAAGTACCATGGAACTTGGGACAATTTCACGAAATTTGTGGAAAATGAGGTCGAGTACGTTGACAAGCCGAAGAACAACCCGACCGACAGTGGTCCCATCCCAGTCTGGGGCCCCGTACGCGATTTTCCGAATGGCGGCATGCTGGATCCACCTGAGGGCGTGACACCTCTGATAAGTTATGAGATGGACAACTACGATTGGGGAACTGACGAGGAGGCCGACATCATTACATTTAACCCAATCTTCGATCCGAGCCAGACGAATTGGGTATTCAGTTGGGATATTACCGGCTACCGACGAGATCTGCCACCTCCACCACGAAGATGCGCCATTGTGACAGTAGCTCGACTATCGAAACGATTACTGGACATTGCTCACCACGAAACATGGAGATTCCGACACACAATGTTCCCAGAAATGTGGCCGCCATCTGTGGCGTTACATCACGGATTGAAAGCAGTCTACGCCCCGCACCCCGTATATTTCGACCGAGATTGGGACTTGGAGTACATGAACCAAGTATTCAACTACCCCAAGAATCTCTGGGATTCACCCTTCGGCTGGGGTGAGCACAACATGCTCGGAAGCAGTTTCTACTACAACTCGGGTTTCTCCGGTGCTCTCTGGCGAAGATGGCTAGGGCAGTACGAAAACGGAGAAGGCGGGAAACGACAAGAGGAGGAAGGTACGGGGAGAATGTGTTTGCGAGGTGTACTACATCACCCGATCAAGCATGAGAACTCCCCGCCTGGATCATGACGACACTGATGAAAGTGTTACATTTGCGTTGCGAAGTCCTTTTTGTGTATGTGTGCATATTCTTTGTACCGACTGCATATGGAGCGACTCTACACGAGTCCTCCATCCACCATCATCCTCCGGCGTTTCTGTTTCTGTACAGCATCGCGACCGGCGCACAGCAGCTTCGAACTTTTGGGTTTTACTGGCATCCTTGGTGTATGTGTGTCCCCCACGTATGTGTCTATAGAGAGCGAGCGTGAGAAAGAGATGGAGCGAGAATAATTTCGGAGGCAGGCCTTTCGGATGATCATCACGTCCGAACTTTTTTTGCACATGATGTGGATGATTTGGGCCAGCTCTGCTCTGTTGTTGAAGTTGTCGTTGTTGGGTAGGGGAAACAAAACTCTGGCGCTGATCCGGCCGACGACGATGAAGAATCGTCAACATAGAATTTACAGCTTAAATACATTAATGCCAACAATGGTTCTCAAAACATCGTCTTTTCCGCTGCCAAGTGTCTTAGATGTGACGGATTATGGTTGAGCTGCTGGTCACATCACTTTATATTCAACCAACTTTGCATCCCACATTCACCAGCACTGAGTGAGGGTGGACTGAGACAAGAGTGACAGTGAGAAGTCAAAGAAGTAGTTCATTGCAGACACCGTACATTACTCGACACAGGTCTCCCAAAACGCCGCGCTACAGTCCATCAACCACGTACCCTCCCATCATATTTACACTCACTATCAAAACATCAAAACCCGAATGAGTCCAGCAGACTATTAGCATCAGGTTCCTTGAACTGCGTAGGTTCTCTCTTCTTCGTCTTCTCCTCGTCTGCCTTCTGTTCGGGCTCCGGCGCGGACGCATTCTTCCTCGCCTTAATCTTCGCCAATAACTCCGCCGCTTTAGCTTCTCGCGCAGCTTGATCGTCCTTTGATTTCGACCTGGTCGGCTCGGGTCTGGTAAAGCTGTCGAGCAGCGAAGGCGGCTCGATGAGTTCGGCGCGGGGAGACTCGGGTTCTGGAATGGTGCGATCGGGCAGTGATGCGTGGAAGCCATTTGCGATACCATTCGTCGCGGCACTTGAGACTGGATCAGGCTGTGCGAATATCCAATTCTTGGTGAGATCTATTCCGAGAAGTGACAGACCCATGCGTCCTAGAATCGTCGCAGATCGCGCAACAGCACTAGGCTCATGCTCACTGGGCGTTTTGCGAAGCTGTTTGTATAGCAAGATCAATGCTGGGTCGTCTTGCTCCCAAGTCTTCACCATGCCGTCCATAGGCTCAACAAGGCTCTCGGCAGCTTCTCTCTTCTCAAGCAGTACACTATGGCACCAGCTGACCAGCCAGCGATTGCCAGCTTGTTTCGCATCTGGAATGACGCGATCCACTAGCAGCTTGTGGAGTACATCAGAGCCGTCACCGCTGTATAGCCTTGCAACCGAGACTGCAAACTGGACATCGTCACATTGCCCTGCCAGAACATTGCAAGCATCAGCGGCATCATCTGCAAGCAGGAAGAAGGCTGCGGCATAGTGAAAGCGTCTCTTGCCCATCAACGCATACGCATTCTTCTTCGCGGCAGTTCTAGCATCAGGCTGAGTGAAGTCCTTTTTGAGAAAGTTCGTTGTCGATCTTTGCTCACGATGCCATGTCGCTATCCTCCACAGAGCCAAAAGTGTCTGCTTCTTGTGCAAAGCTAGGTAGTACACTGCTGCATTGACAGGGTCTGGAGGTGATGATGAACGGTATGCTGTCTGAGCCATCTGTTCGAAGACTTGGAGCAATGCTTCGCGGTCGGTCAGCCACGACATGATACCTAGACGGCGGGCGATATCCCATGTAATTTTGTTATCGTGGTGCAAGATCAGAATGTCAAGCAGAGGCTGCTGCGAAGTGCTGTGGTATGCAAAGGTGATCTCGCGCCAGGACATCTCGGGCACAACTGCATCACTGTTATCAGAGCCTGTATTTTCCTTCACAATACCATTGGCTTGACCGAAGCTGTCTTCATGAAGCAGGAGTTGCAATTTCCATGAGAAGAGGTACCACAAAGCGTTTTGGTCCAGTCCGTTGACGTGATCGCGCAGGTAGAGTAGAGTATGAATGACATGTTCGAGACGTCTCTGGTCGCTTCGCGTGATCGCTGGCAAGTGCTTTTCCTCGAGCTGTTCCTTAAGGTCATCTGCGACTTCGTTATCAATCCAGCTTTTGTGCGTGTCATCTTGCGTGAGGAGCGTGTCGACATCTTCTTCAAGCACAAAATCCAAATCGTCTCCTGATCCCCAGAACTTCAGTTTGGAGGCCAGTCTCTTGACCAATGATACCGCCGATCGAGCATGACCGTGTAATACAAGCCGTTCGATGGTGATCGGATGCCAGACAGGAAGAGGCCTGCTCAGCTGCGACGCCAAGGACGGCAGTTGCATTGTTTTGTCCTCCTCGTTGGCGTCTAGCAGCTGACGCGTCTCTTCTTGCAGCTCATTAAGTGGAGTATTGGCATCAGCTGCGAACAAGGCAGTGCCTGCTGTGACAGCCAGAGTACCGTCTGATCGCCATGCCAGTCCTGTGATATTAAGACCAATATGAGCCACTGATACACGTCGAATGTGGTGCCATGACTGCATGGTATCATTTCCTTCTCGGTATTTACCTTGGGCGAAGACATCGGCGCTGTTATCATATGCAATCGCCACCATGCTCTGTCTTGAACCCAGCACGACGCATTGGGCGCTACGCGCAGCTGATTCAAGGACCTGGCAATGCTCAACATACCCGTCGAGAATATCTACGAGCAGGAGCTTGTTGTCATTTGGGTCGAGAAGTACTGCGACTTCTGTGTTGGCCGCCAGCAATACGCCATTGGTAATACCTGTTTCAACAACACCTTCCGCATCAGTATAGCGTTGGCTGTCTTGCTGCCCAAGGATGGTGACCCTGCCGTCCTCAGACAATTCGATTGAGTGTTGCTCGGCCGCCCATACATTGCCTTTCTGTGATCCTGCGTTCTCTCCATTCACATCAACACCTTTCCATTTGGCGATGTCGGTGCCACGCCAAGTACTTGCTAACTCCAAGCGTTCGGTACCTGACGCCGAGGTTGAGAAGAAGCTCTCCACCAGGCCTTGCCACCATGAGATCTGACCAGCTGTACCAATGCTTTGCATGAGCATGTGTATCCTGTCATCTTGGAACCAAGCGAACGGCAGAGTAGGAGTATTCGGTGGCAGCTTGAGAGGTAAGCCCTCGGTGTGGGCGATGTGGAATGGCTGTACAGCAGTAGGAGTTCCTGGCCGCCGTTTGTGTCCCACACTGTGAAGGCCCCAGGCGGACATTCGTCCTTGACCATCGAGTACAATGATCACATCTAGTTCTTTCGAAACAAGCTCTTTCATAAGCTCTTTGGCATGGCTGATCTTGTTATCCAGCGACAGACCAATGGCGGCATTGAGGGCAGCCGAGAACTGATCTGAAGGCAAGATCACAACACATCGTGGAGGTTTGGTGACGAATTGCTTGCCGCTGGCGCTGATACTTGGCGAGTCCGGTATGGCTGCCACCAAGTCGATAGACGTATGCAGGACTAGCACATCCAGTTCATGTGTACCACCGGTGCGCCATATCCGTAGCACGCCATCAGCGGCTACCGTGAACAGGACTTCGTGCTCCTCATCATGCCGTCTACTGATTGCACTGCCTCTCCGGATGTCAGAGTGCTCGTCAAGTGGGCGCCACTCAAAATGGGTCACCACAGCCGGATGTGGCAGGTATGTGTGGTCGAACAAGCCTTCCTCGAACGACAGGCGTCTCCATATCTTGACAAGGCGATCATAACAGGCTCGAGTTGCAATCAAAGTGGAGCTCGGGCTGCACGCTGCCTGCTGCACAGGCCTCGCGACAGGCTTCGACCACAATGGTCTACGCTCTTCCACTGTCACATCGTCTACTGCGGAGGTCCTTGGCGAGCTGGTTCGCGACGTGGGCAAGGTGGAGAACAGAGTGATAGATGTGTTGCCCGCAAGCAACGCTTCGCCCTCATTGCTCCAGCATATCGACCATGTTTCCTCCTCTCCACTCTTATGGCGCAGCAGCAATGCCTTTTCCCACCATAGCCTTGTCCAGCCCTCAGCCACGGGCTCCAGTATCCATGCCTGCTTCTTTCCAGCCACGAGCAGCTTGCCAGATTTCGCGTCTGCTGCGACTGCAACGAGCTCATGAGGGAATGTGAGTGCCTGAACGAGCGTGCTGGGTCCGGACAAGATGTTGAGTTGCTGGCCGGAGATATAAGCAATGTAGCGCTTGAAGCGATACACAAATATCGTCGTGGCCTGCAGCGATTCTGTGGGCGTGCCGGGCAGAATCTCCGCGAAAGCAGTAGGCGCGGTGCCAGGAGAGGTGGATGGCATGGTAGCGGATACTATCGTGGTCGCTCGCAGATCATTGTCGTAATGCTGGATAAAACGAATGACGGAGTAGGCAGAGTACGCTTCTGATGTACTTGCGAGGTGCGTGTGACCGGCGTTAGCTCTGATAGCTCGGTCAAGTCCAGGTCTACACAACTGACGTGCATGTGCAGCATCCATCATGCAACTCTATCTGAACAGACCCCTGCTGTCGGGAAGCTTGGCAATCGCGCTGGCATTATTAAACACGAGTGAGATTACACAACTCCAGGGCATGGAGCTCATTTTATTCCCTCACAAAGTGTATAGGCATGCGTTATGGGTACTTGAGCGTATTAAATAATAGCCATGAGTTGGCACTAATGATACACAGACTATCTTCTTACCCGGCAACCCTCACAATCAGATGAACAATCTGCTGCCACGGTACTTAGTGTTCTGCACATATGCACTCTTCTTCATGACTTCAGCGTCGGTTCTCTTTGGAAAGTCGTCAAGGCTGACAGCATATGTAGCAACCGAGTGCGCGATGAGCTTCGTGTTGACAACCCATGCAGTCACATTCACGTTGCCGACATCGTCACAGAGCTGGTGGTAGCATGGATCATACCAATCTCCAGCTTTGCCGCCGAAGACCTTCGCCTCTTCTTTCGTCTTGATACCTTCAGCACCAGTTGCGATTCCTCCGGCTGGGATACCTGCTCGAATAAAGCCATCGTAGTCCGAGCGTCCGTCGAACGGGATGAATGTATAATTCAGTCCATGCTTCTTGTACCAGTCGACATAGAGGTCTCTGAGCTGTTCGCTTCCAACCGGACTCTCAGCATTAGTAGCATTGTAGATTTGGTAGGCGAAGTTGGGGCTACCCATCATGTCATAGTCCATGAACAGGCGGACTTTGAGGTTCTCCTCCTCGGGTAAGGTGGACGAATAAAAGTTTGAGCCGACCAGTCCTTCCTCCTCTGCTGCCCACCAGGCAAAGCGAACGCAATTATTGACAGTGTAGTTTGTTAACTCTCGGGCCACTTCTAGCAGAGAAATTGTCCCGCTTCCGTCGTCATTGATACCAGGTCCTTCCGGAACAGAGTCAGAGTGAGCGCCAAGCATCACACAGTTGTCTGGATCACCATCTCTGGTCTGAGCGACAATGTTCTGAGTGTGGATAGTGCTGACGACGGCATCAATGTACGCAATCGCATCTACTTCTTTGCCAGACTTCAGCTTGTCCAGCGTTGGGGTAGCCTCCTCGAGGGAAATGCCAAAGGTTGCAACGTGTTGCGGATCTGGCGTGCCCATGGTCCCATGCAGAGTGCCATTTTCATTATTGTAGATGACTGCTGCCAGAGCGCCAGCCTTGCCAGCATTTAGCGACTTGTCACCAAAGGCGCATTGTCCACGCTTGATAAATGCAATGTTGTTCTTGACAGATTCCGGATAGTCCGATGCGGAGCAACCACTATTCTCCACCAGAACCAGAAGCCCATGTACAGGTTCGTTGTCCTTGGTCGGAGGTGTCAAGCTCATGGCCGAAGCATTGTTAATGACTTCATCTCCGAGAACCAGTCGTGATTCAAACACATTGCCAGAGTAAGCAGGGAAGTTCTGCTCGGTGAGGTTGTAGTAATCACCCAGCTTTGCGATCGTCGCCCAGATGTATTCGAGAGTGGCTTGGTGACCAGCACTGCCGATCACACGTGTTGGGTGATTGTATTCATGCCATGAGAGCTCAGCGATTTTGTATAGATCTTGTGCTCTAGCAAGCAGGTTATCGCCACTGATAGCGTCCTGCAGCTTGTCGGTCTCGACCAGTGGTAGTTTCTTGCCGCTCGATGACAGCAGAGGCTGCTGCTCGTATGCCACAGCACTGCCCAGCAGCGCTGCAGCGATAACCTTTCTCATTGCAGCCATGTCGTCGGATAGCAAAGTGAGTCAAGAGGACGATGTTGTGATAGAAGGTTGATGGGGTGATAGTCGGCTAAAGTTCGGCACTTGGCAGCTGCTCCATCGTGAGATTCATCCAGATGATGCTTTCCTTGATGACAACCTGTCTCACTCTTTCAGGAATGCACAACATCATCGGACCGGACGATGGTGCAGCCATACACGCACCAAGTCTCTGATAAGTGGCCCGGCGTTTCTTTCCAGCGCTCCTGCGCCGATGAATTCGTGTTTCCAGCTGGTCGGGACCGCTGTTCCCAGACATCCGCCATGGCCTGTTGGGGAAGGGCACCACGATTACGCTTTCTTCACAATCGCACACAATCATTGTAATCAGTAATGGTTACACGACGGCACTAAAAGTACTGCCAAAGACGAAGGCCTCTGCAACACGATCGTGCGCTCTCAGCTTGATACATTTGCATATCCTCATCAGCTTAGCTCGGTACTCTGTGAAAAGGTTCACATATCGTGGTACTTTACCCATACCAGTCAAGGTCCACACACGCACGGAGGATGGCACTCGGCCAGGCTTCCTCAGCTGCTCTGACCATGCCGACAATATGACGGAATTCGAGGATACTTCAATTTTTGTATGCAAGGAACGAGTCATGTTCTCAAGATCGAACATGCACTCTTTGTCAAGTCTTTTCTGTCACTGCATTTGCCGTACAGGCTCTAGTCGATGTTGTGGACGCGGCCTTTCAACTAAATTGTCGAGCATGAAATACGCTTCACTCGTGGCGCTCGTCTTTCTCTTTGATTCGCCAGTGAACGAGGTTCCGCTAATATGCCACATCGGCACTTCAATTCTAACTATGTCACAATCTGCTCCAGCTGAAGCACGATTTCAGCCTCGGAGGCCTGACTGATCATCATCTAGGTGTTATGTGCAGGGTCGGAGGCAAAATGCCTCGCGATACAGTGCGATCAACCTGAAATCGAGTATCAGGAAGGATGACCTCCCCTACTGTCCGGAAAAAGGCCAAAAAGCCAAAGACAAGGTAACTCAAGAATCCATACAACGACTAGGGTGGAAAGCGAGAGAGCTAATTGGTTTTCGATGGATCTGTAGAACCGGATGCAGGACATGCAGGTACGTGACCACATCGATGTGTCAAAGTGTCGATCTGGCCAGTAGCTAAAGTGCCTTCTAGACAACGACGTATCAAGTGCGACGAGGCGCGACCCTGCTGTAGGAAGTGCTCCTCTACTGGAAGGACTTGTCTTGGATACGAGATCTCTCTCGCCCTTGTGCAAGCTGAAGACCACGCTGTCTCGCGGCCATTACTTCCAGATACAGCAAATAAACAGACTGGGCTACTTATTCCCGGGACTGCTGGTCTCAACAATTTCCCGCTGAGATTTACTTCTCAAGAGCAAGATGCTTTCAACTTTTTCCGGAGACAGAGCGCCTTTCAAGTGCCCGGATGTTCCTTATCGACAGCATGGGAAGCGATGGTGATGCAGCTCAGTCATTCTGAGCCGGCGATGGCTTATGCTGTGGTTGCCGTGGGTGCGATCCACAGAGCACGCCGCGTAGTGCGAGCAATCAGTTTCCGGCCCGAGATGGACACGGAGCGACATCGGTTTGCGATGAATCAGTATACTCGTGCTGTGTCGGCCATACAGCGATTCATCGACGACTCCCGAAACCACGAGACGACTGAAGTGGTCGAGATGGTTCTGCTGGCTTGTCTCCTATTCATCACGTTTGAGACTTTGCAGTGTGAGCACGAGATGGCGAAGCGGCATCTACGACTGGGCTGTGGCATTCTTTCTGAACATCTCGGACGATCAGAGCAACGACCGGCAAATCGTGTGGTACGACTAGAGGCAGAGCCCCGCAGACCCATGGACTTCCTGTGCCAGATATTCGTCAGACTTGACTGGGAAACGACCTGGCTGGGCGACGAGCATCCGTACATGCAAGCGATTTGTCGTGATGGAAAATCCGGGAGGGAAGCAAGTATACCACGAGCATTTCGCAGCTTACAGGAAGCCCGAATGCATCTAGATGCATTGTTAAATAGAACGTCGAGCGTGCAGGGTGCTTTGCTGAAGCTTGCGGCGGAGAAGTTTGCAAAGGAAGTGAGGCGCGGGTCGCAAGATGAATTCCAGTCATGGTGCTTGCTGCACTCATATCAACGCATAGTTCGTCTTGACGAGGATGAGGCAGTCAGCCGGCAATTGCGGGAGGTCCGAGATGCGACGGCAGCATGGTCTTCTGCTCTTGCAAGCCTGGCGTTCACCCACAGCGCGAACACTGATCAGATCAGACTCTTGCTCGAGATCCGGTTCTGGGCGTTGTGGTACATGGTGTCCACTCTACAGGACAGAGACGAATGCTCAAGTGATCGATTCAGTAAATCATTTCCGCATATCTTGGACCTAGCTGAGAAGTATATCAACTCTCTGCCACGCATCGAAGTAGTCGTTCACGGCGAACGGGAGAACGAAGAGGGAATACGCAGTTTCGCCATGGGCCAAGGTATTTTACTGCCTCTGTACCTCGTGGCATTGAAATGCAGAGATCAAGTAGTCAGGAGAAGAGCGCTGCAGCTCCTGCGTCGAGTCCGAGTTCAAGAAGGCATGCTGGACAGCGACATGCTGGCCATCTGTGCAGCATACGCTATCGTACTCGAGGAGCGATCGGCCAAAGAATGTGGCGGTCATGAGGACGATCACGTCTTGACATATGAAGACGTACCCGAGAGTGCACGCTTCATTGACGTGACCTTGGCTCCTTTGGCTAACGATTCCCGTGGATGTCGGTTGGTCTGCTCGAAGCTCGGAGGCAGTGTCGCGCTCCCATTCGTCCTCGAAGAACATGAGTTGCGCGCCGGAGAGGTCGCCACGCTCTCATGAGAAGACGGGAAGATTTGCCATCTGCCGATTGAGTGGGAACATCGCCTGCGACCCTGGAGATTTGTTCCAAGATGGTTGTATTACGGAGAACAGCGGAAGACATGGGTTTTGCTCATCCCAACCGGACCCATATTCGGAATGGCGAGGTGAAGAGGATTATGGCCAGCTCCGCTCAAATCCTGCCCTTCTTTGCCAGTCTTCTCTTTTTCGTGTCAAAGCTTGCGCCAATACCATCGCCGCGTGGCCCATCCTCCACAGCTCTCCGCTTCCTACTCTTGTCCAGTGCACTATCCTTGCCCTTTTGCTTCGTCAGGTCTCCAATACGATCCAAGCTGGCACCTATGTTGCTCCATTCTTCTCCGCCGAAGCCTCCGTCCCTTGCTCTACCTAGGCCCTTCTTCGCGCGCTCTTTCTTGCTCATAGCCGGCAGACGTGTCAAGTGTGTCTCCTCATAATCTCTTCTCTCGGCCTCTTCTTTCATCTGTCTTGCATTCTTGCTCGTTCTGCCGCCAGCTGCCAAATTCGAGCCGATGCTAGGCTGCGCGAGTGGCGCTGCAGACAACTCTGTCGAGACATACTCGTCAAGAGTGGCAGACCGTCCGGGACCTCGCTCCTTCTTTTCCCGCCGCTCGGTTGTGGGCATGGCCGTGGCCGAGATTCGTGGCGGGCGGTAGACACCATCTGAAGCACTCTTTCCCCGAGCTGCAGAGACAGCATCCGTTGATTGCGGGCCTTTGTCTCCGAATAATTTCGATGAGTCGGGACGAATAAATGCATCTGCGTCGCCGGCAAGGTCCCCATCACCGTCCGAGTCTGAGTCTGAACCAGATTCCCCGCTCACACTTCCACCCTCTTTCTCCCTCGCATGCCCATTTGCCTTGACCGCCTGTTGCAGCTTTTGAGTGATATTTCGTTCCTCCTCATCAGCCACCTTCACCACTCGATCGACTTCATACTTGAGCTTCTTCTCTAGCGGACCCACGCCTCGTTCGAGGTAGACTCTCTGCTCGATCAACTTCTTGGTGATCTCTTCACTCAAGCTCTGCGCCTTTTCCACATCACTCCCCGCTTTCACACTGCGAATCACATTCAGATTCCTCAGCGCGAGCGCTTGTAAGTATGCGAGGAAGATCTCGTTCTTCGTGTCGAACAGTGTGATCCCGTCTTCTGGTGGTAGAATCACATCCGCTGCAGGAAGCCCGTTCAGTGCTGCATTTGAAGCTGCTTCGAACTCGGACAGCACCTCAGGTAGCGCTGTCGGTGTCGTTGCGGCCATGGTGTTGGTGAACAGAGACGTCTTCTGCAATGGGAAAGTTTCGATCTCAAAAAGTTGCTCGGCTGACTTGCCCTGGAAACCGCATGCCAAGCAGATGCTACCTGTCGGTAGATCTTTTAGCCTCTGGCTCCGGCTCTACCACTTGCCCCCACAGCTGCACAGCGTGATCCTCCAATGGCTGTGCGTCCGTCCGAGATATATCGCGAAGCTCAAGACTGCGGACGATAGCTTCAATGTCAACTCAACTTCTTGCTCGAAACGCCCTTCGAAGCCTTTCGACAGCGCCCGGCTCCCGATTCCTCCCTCGTCACTTCTCGAACTCATCTGCAGTCATGGGAAAGCAAGAATGGATGGTATCGCCATCTTGAACACCTTCCTGAATCTTGTCCGACATAGACTGACGTTGCCTCACTACCAGTGTATTCTCCCGGACAAAGCAGGCGCCCTCGAAGCACGCATGAAGGTCCGACCGTGAGTCTCACTTTCACGTTATGCCGAGCATTCTGTCAATCCTTAACATGTGCTGCAAAGTCAACATCTGGAAGCAATCAAGCCTCATGAACAAGCTGGTCTTTTTGTTCTGGGCGGGGCAAGTCTCGACGAGCCACTGAAAGAGGGTCAAGGCCCGAAAATCAATGGAAGCATCCTGATGGCTGTTGCGGATTCCAAAGAAGAAGTCATGGAGCTCATCAAGAAGGACATTTACTACACGAGCGGCGTGTGGGATCTCGAGAAGGTGAGTGGAGAACCCACGAGCTCGTCGTGATATTGCGAAGAGAGAAAGATCAGCGTGGCTTCTGACAGCTAATTCGCATTAGATACAAGTGTTCCCCTTCGTAAGTGCGTTCCGACATGCCAAGTAGTAGAACTCCCTCGAACCTGGTTTTGAAGGCTCTCAAGTCACTTCTTTCTCTTTCGCTTCGTCATCTTGGGGCGAGCCTGCGTCCTGCTGCTTCTTGGCCTTCAACTTCCGGTCGGTCATATGCTCTAGGCCCGTCCTGGTTCTCGTATGCTCATGATCCATTTTCTTGTGCTTGATGAAGAACCCAGCTACCAACCCTGCGGCAGTGAAAGCCAAGAATGTGATCCACATATTCCGCAACCCCCATGCGAAAGCCTGTTGCACCGCTACGCGATCGGCCGTGTTGTCAATATCAGGAATCATCTCAACATTTGCCGAGGCATTGTCGCCAGCATAATCCGCCGCTGTAGACTCTGGTACACCTTGAGCCGTAAGCCAGGACGCACGATTGTTCATACTGTTGGAGAACACTACTCCGCCAATGATGACGGATATCGAGGTGGAAAGGTTCCGGATAAGACCAAGTGTCGCGGTAGCTGTCGCGGTATCAGATTGCTGTACATTGTTCTGCACAGCGATCAAAGGTGGTTCAAAGAGCAGACCCGATCCCACTCCCGCAATGAGCTGGAAGATTATGATCTCTGCGATGCCCGAAGACACGCCCAGGTGGACGAAAAGACCCAGGCCTAAGGTCAGCATCAGCTTTCCAACCCATATTATTTCGCGATATCGTCCGGTCTTGTGAATAAGAATGCCGACAATTATCCCGACAACGCCTTCACTCAATGTCACTGGAAGCACAAGAACGCCAGACATTGTAGGCGAAGCTTGACGAACACTTTGGAAGTAGAGCGGTAGGTAGTATTCCACCGAGATGTAACTCATTCCGTGAGTGAAGGCGACCAGGTAAGCAGAGTTGTTTGATCGGTCGTGGAACAGAGGCAGTGGCATAAGTGGGTATCTTGCCAGCTTCCATTCGATGGCAATGAAAACACCGATCATCAAGCCGCCAAAGACAAGCAGGCAGATCACCTCCGGGCTGTCCCACGCGTACGTTACGCCGCCAAAATTCAACCCGAGAAGCAAAAGAACGATGGCACCAAGCAATGCGAAGATGCCGTACCAGTCGACCGCTGCAATCCCAGTCCAGAAAGGCGTCCTAGGATTGTGGACATCGAGGAAAATGACAAGCAGCGCGAGAGCAATAGCTACTATGGGCAGATTGATCCAAAAGTTCCTGCACATTGGTCAGTCATATCAGTCAGCACTGCTAGCCACACTCTTCTCACCATCGCCAGCCAATGTTTTCGGTTATCGCTCCTCCGATCATAGGTCCTGCTCCACCAGCGACAGCCCACACAGCTTCCAGCGTGCCCAATATCAGAGCCCTTCCACTCCTGAGGCCGAACAGGTCGCTCACGGTGATATTGACTAGTGAGACCATTCCTCCTGCGCCAGCACCTTGGATCGCCCTCGCTGCTATGAGCATGATCATGGTATTGCTCAGGGCGCCGATGATGCTAGCGATTGCAAAGAACAATAGTGACAAAGAAATAACGAGTTTTCTTCCGAAGATGTCGGACATCTTGGCCCAGATAGGACCTGTTGCAGCGTCTGCAATGAGGAACGCACCGCCGATCCATGAGTAACCTGCAGCCGAGTTGAGTTCGGCTGCGATCGTGGGAATGGAGGTCGCAAGACTGGTGATGTCCAATGCCGCAAGAAACAGAGTCAGGTAGAGGGCAGTCATCGCCGGATAAAGCCTCCACTTGGAGCGATGTTCAGGTTCATCGTTCGCAGCTTGTGTTGTACGTTCGTCTTTGCTCGATGGCTCGGTGTCCTGCGAATATGGCAGAGGCGCTGGCTGGGCGCTGGACCCATCCACGACGTTCATCCCATGCTTGTCCATGGTCAATGACTGTTTTCAGTCTCTCCGAAAGAGTCGAGACTGCATGTGTATAGTTATGAAGTTAACCTAAACGAAAGATTTCAGCCTTACCATATTTCATGCATGAGGTCGTCGTAAGCCGAGCATTGGCTTCTTGGGCTTCATGAGCATTCCGCGGAGCGACACAACGCAGCCGGCGATAAGAGGAAGAGCATACAGAGGTACTCGCGACTACCAAGAGACTTTCGGCTGCGGTACCCCGGTGCTGCATGCTCTCTGACACGTTTTGCAGAGAAGTGGCGATTATACCAGCTCATAGGACCAGGAAATGAACATCTTGCCACATCGACGTGTACTTTGTTGCTTGTGTATGTCGAGACGGGACTGTCTCACGGCGAGAAGCGACATGATGAGATGTGAATCAGATGTAGACGCCCCGCAGTCACAGCATGGGACGAGCGCATGGCATGACAAGGTCATGGAGAAGAGATTACAGTCAAGAAGAGGGAAGTAGTCTCATATTCTCAGGCCACCATGCCAAGCCTGGAAGTGGGCCTGGATCTGAGGCTCCTGCACTAAGCAGTCGGCAGTGCACACAAGCACGTCCATGACTTCTTTTCACGCCTGCGCGCGCAATTTTTCGAGCTGCTGTGTACCCGAGCACATCCTGAAGTCCGCCACGATGTTCTGAGTAGGGACATGGTCGCCATCCATGACCACTGGAGCAGCATCGTATAAATCAGCGGAGAGCAAGACCAATCATGGCAAGACACAGCAAGAGCAATCTATTTTTGAGTCTATGAGCCCAGCACGCCATAAGTCAAATTTTAAACGCGCGCTCGAGTTGCTTGTCATGCCAGATTACCACCGCGGATTACAATCACCTGTTGCCTGTTTTACAATTTCTGCTCTTTCTTCTTCGGTGGTGCCATGTCGAGCCAGGAGAAGTCCTGCGCCTGTCAGCTGGTCCTTGACACACAAAGAGCATGTGGAATGAGCACTCACCATCAGCAGATCAGCCTGCGGATCAATCAAGACATTCACCACCACCGGCACCTTGGCCTCGAAGCCGATCTCGGTAGCCCTTTTCAACTCCTCAGGCGTTCGAGCAACGATGCCGATACCACCAGCCATTTCTGCGATTTTCTGGTAGTTGATCTGGTACCCGAGTGACCAAGCGGTCAAAGCAGCACCCTTCTGTTGCGTGGTTCCAGCAACAGTGTTCTTGCGACGGCGTTCCCACTCTTCAGATGTGTTAGCATCACCTCGGTACAGTCCGCTGTTATTCATCACGAAAATCAAAATGTCCATCTGGAACCGGGCCATTGTTTCCACCTCCATGCCAGAAAATCCGAAGGCGCTGTCTCCTTCAATCGCAACGACTTTCTTGCGCCCTGGAGCACCAGCAGTGCCCTCTGGATTTGGTAGATTGTATGCTGCCCACGCCGCGATTGCGTAGCCGAGGCCGACACCCATGGTGGCATATGTTCCCGCATCCAGCTTCAGGCGTGGATGTTCCATCGTGAAAATAGATCGGGAGATATCCATAGCGTTCGCGCCCTCCGAGACATACACGATATCTCCATCTCTGGGATTCGACAAGCTGTTCAGCGTGCTCTTGATGATACCAAAAGAATGCTCGAAGGAAATGGGCAGCTTCGAAGACTCGGCCTTCTTCGCGGCCTTGCCCTCGTTTCTGGTCTTTGCAGCTTTCAGGCTCTTCATGAACGCAGACGATTGTCCTTGCCACTTCCAATCTCCGAGGTGTTCGACAATGCGTTCAACGACTAACCCAACGTCACCAACAAGACCTAGCTCGGGAGTGCCACCATTCTTGCCCAATTCATCAGCCGTGATGTCGACCTGAATGATCTTCACCCTCGGGTTCCACTTCGGAGCCTCTCCAAACGATAAGATCCAGTTCAATTTGGCACCAAGCAGAAGTACAACATCAGCCTCCTTGAGAGCAGTCGACCGTGCTGCAGAGTAATTGCTGGGGTGTGAATCCGCGATCACACCCTTGCCCATAGGTGTAGGAACGAAAGGAATGCCAGTCTTTTGTACTAATGTATTGATGTGCTTCTCAGCACGGGCATACGCTGAACCTTTACCGATCACGACCAAAGGTGCTTTGGCAGTCTTGAGAACTTGCACAGTTTCTCTGATTTTGTTCTCCGGCGCGACTGATAGTGGAGCCTCCTTGAATTTGACGAGCTGGTTGCGCGGTACTTCGAACGTTCCTAGGATCAAATTCGCAGGCAAGTCGACAAACGCCGGCCCAGGTCGTCCAAAGTATGCAGCTCGGTATGCGTCTCGGATGAATTTGGGGATCAATTCTGGGCTTGGTGGTCGAACTGCCGCCTTTGCATGTGGTGTTAGCATGGCGATGGCATCTACTTCTTGAAAAGCTCCCCTGCCAGCGTTGTGCGTCTCGCTGGAACCTGCCAGCACCAGCAATGGCCACGAATTTGCGGCAGCATGTGGTATCTAATTTACAGTCAAAACTCTGAATGTTGACTCTGCTGGTTTCGTATACGTACGCCAGCCATCGCATGAATAATACCAGGACCTCCAACACATATGCATACTCCCGGCCTGCCAGTCAAGTATCCATATGCCGTTGCAGCGTATACCGCAGCTTGTTCATTTCGAAAACTGATAAATCTCATGCCCAAATACAGCCCCTCCTGTCCGATATCCGTCACTGGCAATCCAGGAAGACCAAAGATAACCCTGACGCCCAGGTCATGAAGAGCCTGGGCGATGATTTTGGCGCCGTAAGACATGTTTGCGGTGTTGAGAATATATCACGAAACAGCGAAAGGCATCGACTGTTGTAGGCCGACCATGCCTCGACGTTCGTTGATGATCGTTAAACATTTCTAGATTTAACCATAGACGATCGGGCTCTGCGGGGACGTGCATATCAGCCCCGAGGTCAACGTGCGTCGAGGGCTTGAAGCATGGTTCGAGCTAGCGAGTAGAATGGTCGCTGCCAAGATGTTTCGCCTCACCTGCCTTCGCCATTTCCGGAGGAACGGAGCGATTCTTCACGGTCTTCTGGGAATCAGGGATACAATTTGGATCGTACTGTGCTGTGGAAATTCCCGTTGGCGCAGGGAGAGTGATCAGGGCTTCTGGAGCAACACTTGTCTGTCGCAGCTTCTGCTTCGAACTATACATCTAGGAATATGAAGCTATCTATGACTTGACGAGATCGTCAACCATCTTTCGCAAATGTGGTTTGCTGATCTTGCCGCTGGTGGTCTTGGGCCATTCATCTGGTGCTTTCCCATCCCCAAGGAAGAAAAAGTATCTAGGCGCCTTGAATCGCGCCAGCTTCTGCCTCACAAAAGCCCTCAAATCATCATCGCTTGGTCGCTGCTCTGAGAAACCATCTCTTAACTCAATGAATGCGCCCAACTCTTCTCCATATTTATCATCTGCTACTCCCACAATCGAAGCTTGTGCAATTGATTCATGTTCGATCAATCTGTCTTCGATCTCCATGGGCGAGATGTTCTCTCCTCCGCGAATGATAAGATCTTTTATTCGGCCGGAGATGATGAAGTAGCCTTCTGGGTCGAGATAACCTTCGTCGCCAGTGTGCATCCACTTTCTGAGAACAGTACTGTCTTGGATGTCAGCGGTGCAACAGAAAAGCCTCGTGCTTTGTACTCACCCATCACCCAACCCTCCAACTCCACCAGGCTCGAGATCCTCTGGGTGATATCTTAGGGACTCATCGGTCTTCTTCTTGTTGTTGAGATACTCGGACATTTGGCCATATCCACTGGCTACGATCTCGCCCTTCTCACCCCACGGCAGCACAACTCCAGTCTCCGGCTTGACAATCTTTGCAATAAAGTGTGGGAACAGTCTACCTGCTGTCTGTATGCGTTTCTCATATGGGTCTGTCTCATGCATCATACTGATGAAGCTTGATAGTTCTGTCATTCCATAGCAGGTGTAGATTCTGGGTACCGGAAATTTGGTTGCTATTCGACGCAGAAGCTCTGGCGGCATGGCAGCTCCGGCAATAATGCCAAACTTGATAGTTGATCGATCTATCGAGCCAAACTCCTTCTGCTCCATCTCGGTGACAAACATGGTGGGTACGCCATAGATTGCTGTGCATTTGTACTTCTCGATGGATCGTAGTGTTGCCGATGAATTGAAGATTTCGTGGGGAAGCACAAGTGCGGACCCTCCAACGGTGCTAGAGCTGATACCAACAATCATGCCGAAGGAATGGAAGAGGGGAACAGGCAGACAAATACGATCGTCGTCTGTCATCCGTGTCTGCTGCCATATATAGCGACCGCAGTTCATGATGTTGTAATGTGAGAGAGCCACGCTTTTAGGGAGACCAGTGGATCCTGATGTGAACTGAACGTTAACCATGTCGTGTGGTGAGATGTCGGCATCTGGCAGTTGTTGCACATCTGCGTCGTATTGCTCAATGTATTCCTCGTATTTGGCAGACCTCGCAAGGGAGCCAGCCAATTTGTACTTCTGCGCCAGATCGTCCATTATGATGAATTTTTCGATGGCAGGTATCTCTTCTGCAATTTTGGGTAAGATCTTCGTGTTGTCGTAGAATGTGAAGCCAGGAGATGCTACCAACATCTTGGGTCGGACATCCTTGAGCAGTGCCATCATCTCAGATTCTGCATACGCATAGTTGAGAAGTACGAGTGCGGCTCCGAGCCTGGTGCAGGCGAAGAATGTCTCGAAATATTCCACTCTGCTGCCCAGAGAGATGGCCACCAAGTCGCCATTCTTTACACCATCCGCCGCCATGGCTCTTGCCAGTTTTATGCTTCGCTCGCGGAGCTGTGCCCACGATAATGTCAAGCCATCTTGTGGGTGTGAAATGACTGCCGGTTTGTCGCCTCTGACTTCAGCATTGTGATCAAGGAGCTGAGCGAAGGTCAGTGTTAGAGGCACTGGTGCCGAAGGTCCATACACAATTGAAGGTGGTCTTTCATCCTGTGTAGCTTGTGCAGCGTTTTTTGACTGCTCGCTTGCTGCCATTTCGAAGACTGCAGGTTACGTTTCAAGAACAGCAGTATTTCTGGACTTTTGGTAACCAACGCTATTCTGGAGACCAACACGACCTGGCACGGCGGCGATGTTCCAGGTACATGTGATAGCTTCAATAGTCTGCTGGTCGAGATCTGCTTGCCGACGAAGTCAAGGAGATTGCGCTACGACCTGCCTACTATTGACGATTGTGGTGCTTGCGATCTGTGCTCGACCTTTCCTCATACCGCAGAGATAGCCGACGACACGTCAATGGCTGGAGATCTGGGTTCTGGGATCACCCGCGAGTGAAGTGTTCCCGATCTCGACCCCGCACGCCCGCCACGCGCACGAAGCTTGTTCCATCTCGCGGCCGCGACGTCAAAGTGCTGTTGTGCTCGCGTGAAATCATAGGCACTTGATACAAGGACTTTCACACGACTTTTGTTTGCAATGTCAATGCAATCATGGGGAACCCGAAAGTTCACATAGCCGGAGCGGCCGTAGCAGAAAGTCAGGATGGAGATCTAAGCGATGCAGTGGTTGCAGCTGCAACGAGAGCAATGCTGGATGCCGGCATCACGTATACCGATGTAAATCAGATCATCGTGTCGTTTGAGGATGAGCTTTCGATATCTGCAAGATCTCTCGACACGTTTGGATTGGAGGGAGCACCAGTATCAGAGGTGAATAACGGCTCCGCTCTGTTCGCAGCAACGCAATCCGTGAGGTCTGGACAATCCGACTGTACTCTGGTTCTTGGTCTCGATACTGTGAGTTTTTCACAAGATACGTCCGTGAAAGAAACTAAGCCTTGTCAGAACACATCCAAGAGTGCGACCTCAGCCCAGGTAAGCCGCGAAGAGGGCAGCCGAGCACGACAGGATGGCTTACGATCGAACAGACACTCGTAGTGGGAGTTGTCCTCGTCTCGGAGCTCTTCCTGACATCCCATGCGTACCTCAAAGACTCCTCCATTCGCATCTGTGGCTCTGCATTGGCAAGTCCAATCCACTTGCGATCACTGGGTTCGTCGGATCCCTCTCGAACGGCGAGAACAGCTGTCGGCAACGCACTACGACAGGCGCAGTTGAAACCTACAGATATCCAGCTGCTGCACCTACCGCATGACTTGCGTGAGAAAAATCCTCGAGCACTTTCCGGCTTCGATGCTGCCACCTCAGAGCTGTCCCGGTCGCTGAGGTCTGAAGGTAGCACAACGGGTCTGTCGGCACTCGTCACGCTCGGTGAGTCTGATATTGCCCATAATAGCATTCGCATCCACTGATGATTGCTAGTTTGGCAGTTCCGAGGCTGGGCGGGCGATCTTCCGGTAGACGCACACAACTGCTTGCTGTACACGTCGGGACGCGAAGGAGTAACAAGCGTGCTGATAATAAGCCGATCCGACGGACGCGCTGCAGTGAAGTGGGAGGAGGTGGAACACGTGCGAGACGGGCGAGAGCGACTTGGATACAATCCGGCTGCACAGACGAGGAAGATTTGCGTCGAGGACGTTGAGGCCGTTCGAGCGCGTGTCGAATTCGTGCCCAAGGCACAGGAGCGACTCCAGCTGCCGGCGAAGGGTGGTGATCGCGCAGCGTTGGCGCGTTTGTGATGGACACAGATAGAGAAGCCGTGGTCGCGCAGTTGCACCACCAACGAAGTTCTGCCGTCGATGCCAAGACATCGCGGAACCAACCTCACCTCTCTCTGGCCGTCAAGACTCTGACGTTGTCATCACCATGGGGTATGTTTCTGCTCTCAGACTCTGCTGATTTGACCACAAAACACGTTCAGTATGCGGCCATCATCTGCCCAGTGTCAGACAAGAGGCACTCGATTTGCGCCTGCCGGTCCGCCGATGTGTGACGCCATCTCTGATCTGCAAAAGAAAAATCTCCAGAGCTACATCTGTGCATGTACAGCGCAGAGGTGTACCAGGAATTCTCCCCGCGTTCCTGTATCCTGCCGATCGCAGGACATGCACCCCGCAGTCCTCGAGTCGAACTCTGACCTAATCGAGAGCCAGACACGCAAAACAAGAAGCAAGCTGGATGTCTCTTACCACATTTCACTCGCCAGAACAGCTGTGGAGATTGCAACCAGCTCGCTCCTGCCCTGCTCCGGACATATGGATCCTCGTCACGGCACATGCTGAGTACGTGGCTTTGGAAATAAGAAATCAGTGGCCTCTCGCGGTGAAATTGCCACATTCGTCGGGTGAGAGGCAGCTGTGACCCGCCAATATGCTCATTGCTCGTCTCTTGCAAGCGAGTCTGTAGCTGCAGTCTGGACTGTCAGGAACCGAGTCGAAGCGTGGCTGGACTGGCTGCTTAAGCGCATTGGTTTTGACTGTGGTATAGCGAAATGAAGCCCTAGTTGACCATTTCTGGAAATTCGGAACGCCAACCGAAGACCCTCGCTCCGCGTTCCCGCCCCCATGGGCACGATTGCTAGAACTCCTGCATGAGAGCTATGCACACCCCCGCTTGCAGCTTGGAGGCTCTAGACCTGGTACGTGCAATGAATTTCTGCATATATGAATGTAGGTGGAATGGTCGCGGGGTCATATTCACAGAAGCGAAGGAATTATTTTCCATTCTGTGCCATTGAACTTTTCTGAATCAATTTATTGGCTACCAAGATGTCAGAGACATACGACTACATCATCTGTGGAGGTGGAACTTGCGGGCCTGTTGTGGCTGGAAGATTGTCCGAGCAATCAAATCTTAAGATTCTGATCCTTGAGGCAGGGTCAGACAATAAGGATTTGGACAATGTGCACATGCCTGGAGCGTGAGTATAGCGAGCTACTTTTTTTGCTAACCTGCGCTTATCATGTTGCAGTTGGACGAAGAACCATTATGGACCAACAGACTGGAATATTGTGTCGCCACCTCAGCCTGGACTCGAGAATAGGGAATGCCGGCTGCCTCGCGGCAGATTTCTTGGAGGTAGCAGTGGTTCCAATGGAACCATCTGCGTGCGTGGTGTAAAGCAAGATTACGACGATTGGGGCTTTCCAGAATGGAGTGGAGACGAAATGTTCAGGGCCATGAAGAAGGTTAGTCTGGCGATGAGAACTAACGCGAACAACCTATTGACTGTCTAGCTAGGCTGAAACGTTCCATCCAAAGAAGTGGTTCCGTAAGTGACGAGTGCGCAAGATGCCCCCAACTTCTCTACTGATAATATTTCATGTAGCACACGACGAAGATGCCCACGGTTACGACGGACCTCTACACATTGAGCCCGCCCTCCCACCAATTCCGATCGCTGATGCCTTGTTCGAGTCTTTCAAAGACAAGGGACTTCCATATATTCCTGATATGTTCTCTTCTGGTGTTGCATCCCATGGATGTGGCCACGCAATGAGGACTACATATCAAGGCTGGCGAACGACAGCCGCAGACTACATCACGAAGGACAAGGTGCGACCGAATGTAGCGATCAAGTGCAATGCCACCGTCGACAAAGTCATCTTGGAGCCAGGCTCAGACGGCGAATTGGTTGCGAAAGCAGTCGAGTACGTCGACGATAACGGCAACAAGGTAACGGTGGCAGCAGGCAAAGAAGTCATCGTTTGCGGTGGCACCTACTGCAGCCCAGCCATCCTCATGCGATCTGGCCTCGGTCCAAAGCAAACCCTTCAAGACCTCAACATTCCCGTCCTAAAGGACATTCCTGCTGTCGGCCAGAACCTCCAAGACCACCAGTTGATCTTCACCTACTACGAGGTGGACGGACCTGATCTCACCGACGACGCACGAGTAAACCACGACCCGGAAGCGTACGAGAATGGACACAAAGAGTGGCTAAAAGACAAGACCGGCTGGCTCGCAACCTTCCCCTTCGGCGCCTTCGGCTTCACCCGCCTCAGCGAACGTCTCGATAAAGAGAACCCCGAATGGGCAGCCCTTCCCCGCGAAGAAGGTCGTGACCCGATGGGCCTCACCAAAACCCAACCCAACCTCGAATTCTTCAATACAATCTGCTACGGCGGTCCACCAGAATACACCGACAAGCCCAAGGAAGGCCAATACGCAATGGCAATGTGCTGTTTCCTCTGCGGCCAACAATCTCGCGGTGAAGTCAAAATTAAGACTACAGATCCTTTCGAGCCACCATATGTCGATCCACGCTACCTCTCCGACAAGCGTGATCTGATCATGATGTCCGAAGGTGTGCGATGGGCCAACGAAGTCGTCATGGAGGGTGCTGGTACCAAGAAAGTCGTCAAAGGTTCTTGGCCACCGGGTACGAACCACCACAAGAATAAGACCAACGAGGATTGGCAACCGCATGTGCAGAAGTATGCTTCGACTTCATATCATCCAGTCGGAACGTGCAAGATTGGAAAGAGAGAAGATCCTACTGCCGTTGTGGATAAGCATCTGATTGTCTATGGAACTAAGAACTTGCGCGTCGTGGACTGCAGTATTATGCCGTACGTGCACAGCGGTCACACACAGATGCCGGCTTTCGGTATTGCGGAGAAGGCTGCCGAGTATATTCTGCAGGCTGCTGGGTCCCAGGCGACTGGTGTGAATGCGTAATTCATGATGATTCTACTTTTACTATCTAGCTGTACATAAGTTTCATGATATTTTTCCAAATTCCACATAATGATTCATGACGAGAAATCACTGGCTTTCTCCGCCCTGTTTCTGTTTTCCCGCTTGACACTTACTGAGGCAGTGTAGCAGTCAGTGGCAACTTTCTGCTAGAGCTGCCAACCCAAACCTTCTTGGTGCTGTTTCTCATGAACCAATCCTGTTCCACGGTGCTCCAGCTGCTAACATCCCTTCTCGTGAGGCCCACAGCAAAAGTTTTGCTCTCTCCAGGCTCGATCCAGAGTTTGTCGAAACCTCTGAGCTCGCGCACTGGGTCGTAAGGTCCTCCGCGGCTGATGTACAGCTGTGGAACCTCGTAACCAGCAACTTTGCCCGTGTTGGTAACCGTGGCCGTGATGTTGTAGAGGACGTCGTAGAGACGAGGGTTGCCACCTGGGGCACCTCCAGCCTTGGGAATCACCTGAGCAGAGCCGTCTTGCGAGTGCGCTGGAAGCGAGATGTTGAGGCCATAGTGGGGGTCACCGGTTGCGAGCGTGAAGTTGGTCGAATTCAACCATGGGTAGTGGAATCCGTGGACACGGCTGAAGTTGGCTGGGAATATGTAGTCTTCGGCCTTGGTGGAGAAGTTGCCAATTGTTGGAGCTGGCTTAGTCTTGCCGGAGAAAGGCTTGTAAGCAGGGGCTTCCAGCTTCGAAATCTCGAGGTTGCTATAGTTGAAGGTCGTGAATGATAGGCCGAACCCAAACTCGTACGAAGGAGTCGAGTTGTGCTTATCGAAAGCCCTGTAATCGATGAACTGTCCCTCTTCAAAGTTGATCTGTGGAACTGAATCGTTTGTCTCGGAGTATAATATATCCGCGCCATAATCTTTGCGATCCTTG
The DNA here is from genome assembly GCA_005356885.1 of Cercospora cf. flagellaris. Lineage (NCBI taxonomy): Eukaryota > Fungi > Ascomycota > Dothideomycetes > Mycosphaerellales > Mycosphaerellaceae > Cercospora > Cercospora cf. flagellaris. The sequence continues at coordinate 2,101,617 of RJLU01000002.1, forward strand.
CCAATCGTAAATGGCAGCTTTGCGCCGGGGTTGACACGTCCATAAAGCACGTCGGCGATGGCATTGCCGCTCTCCTGGCCTGGCACACCGGCCCATAGGATTGCAGTGATGTTCTCGTGGTTCTTGTACTTCTCAAGCAAGACCGGGCCAACAGAGTGAACAACAAGAATTGTGTTGCTGCAGTTACCAGCAACACGCTCAATAGCTTCGTCCGCGCCTTGCCAGAATGTCAGGTTGTTGCGATCACCGAGGTTGCCGTCGACCTCGAGGTACCATTCTCCACTGTTCGAGTTCGCGAATACGATGGAGACGTTGGCACGGCGCGCCAGCTTGCCAATGGGCTCAAGGTTCCAGTTGTCCAGATTCGATTCATATGCACCGCCATTGGCCAAGACTTCGTTCTGAATTGCTGTGTCTGGTGTAACCAGGTATGGGAACTCCGCGGATCCAGAGCCCCAAGCCATGGCAAGAGTACCATTGTCACAACCGCGATCAGAACAAGAGTTGGGTCCAGAGAGGTTTGGGCCAGCATCTTCCCCGAAGACGACAGTCAATGGCTCCTTGCCAGACAGTGGAAGCGTGTTGTTGACGTTCTTGAGGAGTACAGTGCTCTCAGCGCCCCACTGGCGAATCAACTTGCCGTGATCGCCTTGGACGTTGACATGCTGGTTGATTTGCTGGATGCCACCTTCGCCTGTGTAGAAGTGAAGTGGGCCATAAGTGTCCGTCGTCCAGGACTGGAAGTTCTCTGGCTCACGCTCTACCTGGCCGTCCACGTAGAAGAAAGCTGCCATAACTCGCATGGCCATGTCGTCGATTCTCCATGCTGGAACGGTGCCATTGAGGACGGCCACTGTGAGGTTAGTGCCGTAGAAGGAGTCGAGCTGATTGTAGCCTGTCGCCTCGCCCGGCATAGTCATGTCGAGACCTGCCAATGCACTGGAAACACCAGAGTGAGTGCCCAGCCAGTCGCTCATAACAAACCCCTGGAATCCGAGCTGATGATCAAGCAATCAGTGTTTGTTCATTTCGAGATATGGGGATTTTCTTGGCAAAATTACCTCCGATTTTAACAGATAGTTAAGCACATAGCTGTTCTGGCAACTTTGACTGTCATTCACCTGGTTATACTATGGGAAATCAATCAGTAAAGGTTAAATACTGGGCAGATGGAGGTCGCTTACCGCGCACATGACTGATCCAACACCAGCCTTGACACCGTCAGCGAAAGGCCAGAGGTAAAGCTCGTGCAGAGTCTCGTCATCCAAGTTCGCAGAGTAAGGCTCAGAGATGTTGAAGCCAAAGTTCTTGGAGTCCGGGACCAAGCGGAAGTGATCTTGCTCGTTCATGATATAGTGCTTGGCCGTTGCAATGACACCAGCGCTCTGGATACCCTTGATGGACTCGGCGAACAATTGGCCAGTAAGGACTGGATCAGGACTGAAGCCTTCCCAGTTCCTGCCACCCTCTGGCGTACGACCAAGGGGTCCGGCCACGGGCTGTAGAGGAAATGTTAGTTTTATCCCAGTATCTGCCAAGCTTCTTTTTATGCTTACACCAAGCTGAACATCAATGCCCTTTCCATGGTGCTCTTCGCCCATGGCTTTGCCTCGAGCGTAGGCAAGTTTGCGATCCCAGGTAGCACCAACGTTGACACCTGCCGGGAAAACAGAGTTGAAGTCTGTCATGCGAATACCGGTCGGGGAATCCTGCAGACAGAGACCACGGAAACCAAGTCGTGGAATGCCACCCGTGTTGCCCACACATGCCTCGAGCTGCCAACCTGTGCCGGTGGTCAAGTTGACCTTCTCGGCCAATGTAAGCTGGCTCACGAAATCGTGTGCCCTCTTGTATGCTCCAGCCCAGTCGCCGTAGCTGGCATCCATCCATGGTGAAGGGTACTTTGGAGGAGAAGCTTGGAAGCTCGAACTGCCGCTCAGCACAGCGGGAGACTGGCTTTCGTATCCCGGATAGGTGGTCTCTGGGTACTGAGGAATTTGAAGTCAGTAAAACCGGGAAGCTCTAGATAAGTTCTCTGCAGAAGCTTACCGGTGCTCCATAGTTGTCTTTGCTAGCAGCTAGCTGTGAGTAATCGTAAGCTGCTACAGAAGTGGCAGCGGCCAGGAACGCAGCCTTGATGGAAGGCATTTCCTTCGGACGACGTGTGAAGGAAAGAGCGGGAGGCGACAGACCTACCTCTGACAGGCGGCGCGCCTGCCCTCTATGTACTCAATCGGTTCCGACCACTTTTGACGACCGACCGAAGTTCTATCACCACCCGTGGCTACCATCCGAAGTGCCCCAGTAGCAACATCCGTCACTGTGTTGCATCGTGCGTAAGACCGTAGCAAGGAAACTCGCGTGAGGTGGATCTTCTGGGTAAGATGTCCTCGCGCTAATGGGCAGAATTCCTAAGTTCTTGTCCATTCGTGACGTCGAGACACTGATTAGTCGTTGCGCTATCGTCCGGACTATTCCCGTGTTTGCGAGCGTTCTTCACTACTGCAAGCTGCAGTTTATGAATTTTGGTGGTACATTTTGGTCGTTGCTGCAATTTACCGGAGAGCGCGTTCTACAGGTGATCCGTCGTTTATTCGCGATCATGTTGATGGTCTGGATCTCTGGTAATACAGAGTCGCGACTTGCGATGAACGACATCGTCCTCGATCTTGTCTTACCATTCCTCCAGTCGGCCCCATATGGCATCGTGTGGGCAGGATATTTGGCCGATTCTCCGCCGAAGCCGTTCCAGACCCCACTTGCGGAGTGTCTGGAGAAGGCACAGTCAGCGCTCTGCTCCGCATGAGATGCTGATTCACAGTGTTTCGCGACTGGAGACGATGGAAGATGGTTAAAAACACATAGAAGGTCTTGCCAAGAGTTGATCGTGAACTCAAGAAGCACAAGGAGAGGTCGGGTGGTATTTGGCTCGCCAAGATGCCAATCGCCGCCATTTGCCTCCACGAAGCGAGCCACATTGCCGGGATCGCAAAAGGTCAGTGCATTTCTGCCCACATGCCGATGCTGTGCCTGCAGTTTCCTGTTCGATATGATCTTGGAGCGAAGCAGCGGAGCTGAGCTTGCAGCAAAGCTCTCAATATCCACATATTCCCCTTCGCCAATTCGAAGACATCACAACCTGAAGCAGAGCATCAAACGGACACCAAATTTTGCTCGTATCTACCATTAAACAAGGCGTCTGGAAGCTACCAGTGAGACTGTGTGACGACAAGTGCAATCACACCTCAATAACGCCAGAAGAGCACAATCGCCTCACCCTGTCGGATTCCAATGGCCCTTTTGTCGACCTTAGCTGACATGAGTGGGTGCTCCTGCCTAGGGCACTCGCTTCTTCAGTAGCTAACATTTTCAGACTTGCGTGATAATTCTTTCTTGAGCTCCATTTCAAAAGCTGGACGCCCTCGACGGCGTGGAAACGCTTGACCCTCTCGAGCTGGAGCCAGGACTGCCCACATGCCGGCACGAGCTCGAGCTCACAAGTGTCGTTGTGTGGCTCATCAGATCGCTCAGGTTGATATAATCCTTGGGCTTTTCGATCGCAAAATCGACTTGACTCGTCACGCTGTGATGAGAGTCAAAAGAACACCTCGGGGAGTCTTCTCCATGTTTTGCCCATTCTGGCGTCTCATCAGGCATCCATTGAGGGGCGTCGTGACTAGTCGCCAGTCAGCACCATTCTCTATGTCCAGTCGAACGACACGATGGAGCGGATGGGCGATGCTGGGTTTGTTGTGGCAAGAGATACAGTCGATGCCTTTGGACTCGGCCGTTGCTGTGGCCTCGAGTATGCCTGGGAAGCCGATGCGTAGGGAATTGCACACCTTTGGGATAGGACGCTGAAGTTTTGCACTAAACATGTCGCTGCAGCCTTGTCTTGCAGGCTTGACTGTATTGATTGCAGTGAGGACTTGCGACGCTTTGGCGACTAGATCTTCGTCAAAACGCCATCTCACTGGTCAGAAGCCACATCACACTCACGGTGGACTTCGATAACCTCCGCGGTTCTGTCTGCACGTCTCCGGAGACTTGTGGTACGTATGCAAGTGGCACCGAGGCCTTTTTCGACTTTGATTTCGCCAGCTTCAATTGGCATGATGTCCAATATTCGAGAATCTGCGCGGTGAGGAGGGAAACGCGCACGTTGAGCGACATGTCGTGGCCGGACATTGCTGGAGGGGCGGAGTGGTGTGAGGGTTCTACGAAAGGTGTGCGGCGCGACTGCATGGAGCGAATGCTGTCGAGACCAGCGACCGGTCTCAGGTGTTCAAATAACGTGAAGAGAGACAGGCAATCGACGATGATGAGTAGGCCATGAAGCGGTCAAAGGATGGGCAATGTCTCGAGACAGGAGTGGGAAGCTGGTGAGAGTATAGCAAGGATAGACGGATGTGAGAAGCAACGAAGAGATTTTGATCGAGCAGTTCCAGAAAGAAGCTCCCCGGACCAGGTACCATTGACAGTTACATAGGCGTGCGGTTCGGTAGGGCAGTTATGCCAGCGTCAAAACGTCGCATGATCGTCGATCGGCACCTGGAGAGTTTGCGACACTTGTTTCCGGCGACCAGGGAGGTGGCAGAGCAGGAGCAACCAATATGCCGATTTCGCGTTTCGACACGGCACCGAAGATGAATTGTTGGCGGCGATCGATGGGCAGCGACGTGGACCGTTTCAGCGCGCGTTCAATCGGTGGTGCCGTTTCAGTGCTTCGCGAGGCTGTCGTCACTGCGAAGCGTGCGTTGCTCACGAGCCGAATAGACGGGCATGCACGTAGCATGCACGGCAGTGTGCGTTCGGCGTGCAGGGCTGCAAAGTGTGCTCACGGCCCGGAATGCTGGTTGGCGTTGCGAGAGTGATTCGAGAGCTCAGCTCTGCTCTGCGCTCCGCAACGGGTCAGCGCCGAGTGCCAATACGCTGTCTCCCGATGGCGGTCATGTTCGAGAAGAAGGATACGAGAGGGTGGAAGATGCTTGTCCTGGCTCGCCGGAGTCAGCGTCCGCCGTGCGGAGGTTTGGCATACTTTGGGGAGGGATGAATTCTGCCTGGCAGCCAAGTCTCCGCAGCGCCCAAAGAGTGCTGTTGCTACATCGGGCGGCGGAGAATCCTGGCGACAGCTCCCAGTGCTGAGAGACAGCGCACTACACTGACTCCCAACGATGGTGGACGTGTCGCTGATGTAAAGAGGTGAAGAGCAGAGCAGGCTCACGTCGGAGTGGCGGAGTCTTCAGAGTCTCGATCTTGGCCGCGGATGACGAGGCTGTGCGGGCAAACCGGGAACTGCGCGACAGTCCAACTTCGCCGTGTCATCTGTGCTGGCAGAGTAAGGTCAATATTGTCACAACATCATCACGCCCATCCGCCATTCAGACGCCGCGAGTCGCCCAACGTGCACATGTCGTCGCAGGCATGAAAGAAAGCAGAATGAGATGGAAAGACGGATGAAAAAGACGCGGCGAGATTGCCACGTGAAAGCGCATTGACGCCATAGCGTGCAGTAGTCGGCGACACACACGACCACTTACTCGTTCCTAAATCCGTCTGCTCGGTCCATTCGCTCACGCTCTCTTTACTCTTCTCCTGCTGCTTTTTCTGCATCCGTTACTAAAGCGAAAAGCATTTGCGACCACATTCACTACTCTACTGCCTGCCACCCCTTCTACGACTTGACCACAGCGACAGCAGCGCCTGAAAGTTTCACCAAACGCCCCTTGTCGACGAGCACCGCGCACGGCGAATCTCCCACATTCCACCATCACCACGCTGCGAGGCAGCCAAGATGGCCTCGTGGCTCTCGGGCTGGAACCCTATCGTCTCATTCCCTTCATACCACGGACCCTACGAAGTCGGCACCGTCGACGTTGAGATACCAGCCGCCGACCTCCCATCACCATGCGAAACGCCCGAAAATGCCGCTGAAACCATCTCCTTTCGCATCTTCTACCCTTGCCACAAACCCGAACCGTCGGAAGCCACGCGCCCTGTCCGATGGATCCCCAATCCGCAGCGTCCGACGATGCGCGCGTTTGCCAATTTCTTGGGCGTGAAGAATCCAAAAGTCGCCAGCCTGATATCGTGGATGCCACAGCAGCTGTACTGGATCAGCCTTCCAGCGCACCGAAACGCCAAACTGCTTGATGCGCCCACACGCAATGGACGCTGGCCAGTGGCAGTCTTCAGCCACGGACTGGCAGGCAGCAGGAATGCGTATAGCTACGTGTGCGGTGACATGGCGAGCAATGGCATGATCGTGATTGCACTAGACCACCGGGATGGCAGCAGTCCAATTCAGTATGTTCGGGAGACAAGTTCCACAAAAGCACGGATAGTAGACCCTGTGAAAATCAGCCATGAGCCCAGCCCTGAAGTGTATGAGGCGAGAGACAAGCAATTGCGTATTCGATTGTGGGAGATTAGCATGGCATACGAAGCACTGACGAAAATTGATGCTGGCCAAAGACTGGAAAACTTGGATATCAACGCGAGCACAAAACGGAAAGAGCGAGTGGAAGTACTGTACATGTTCAACGACATGCTGGATATCCATCGGGCAGGAAAAGTTACGTTTTCAGGACACTCATACGGCGCATGCACAACCGTGCAGCTGCTCAAGAGCATCTTCTATGCCAAAGACAGGCCAGCAGACGCTGGAAAGCCTCTGCTCGTGCCCAATGCCGACGCAGCGATCGCGCATCAGATCATGCCCGAGAGCCCGATGATACTGATGGATATGTGGGGATTGCCATTCAAGTCTCCCGATCAAGCCTATCTGTGGGACAAGCCATTGCCATCCTACGCGATCGGTGGCCCGGCCGGCTCGAATGTGGTTTCCATTCTTTCCGAGGCATTTTTCAACTGGGATGACAATCTCAGCATCAATAAGCATATTGTGGGCGCTCCTTCCTTGTCTCGTCGTCCGTCGACAGCACCTCGACTTTCTCGCGCACCGGGGCAGCTCCTTCCCGACTGGGCGCGCCTGGCACGAGATCAATCCCCAGGACGAGATTCTGGCTACGCATCAGGAAATACTCCTCTGCGTTCCTTGCATCGACAACGGAGTAAGGCTAGTGGCCTATCCCAAGCAAGATCAAGGACATCGCAACCACAGACTACCTCTAGTCCAGACTCGGCGTCGCCAACTCGGACAGCAGGGCCGCATGTGTTCTATATCAAGCAAAGTCAACACTTTAATCAGTCAGATTTCGGCCTGCTCTTTCCGTGGATTGCGAAGCGTGTGACAAAAGCCGAGGAGCCCGAACGAATCATGGAGCTCAATTTCCGCGCCTTCCAGCAGACCCTTCGCGAGAATGGCATCGAAGTGGCTGGAGAGGACGACAAAGAAATCCTCAGCAAAGATGGAGACATCCGCCGCTGGCTCCGCATTCCCGTCGAGGACGAAACACTTTCACCCGCAGGTCCAGTGGGCAGCCCGCAGGCCATTAGGGCGATGACGAGGAAGCTGAGTGTCATTTCCAACAAGAGCATGCCGTCCCCAAGAGATGGCATGACAATGGGAATGAAAATGGACGATCAACTGAATCTGCCTAAGCTGGACCTGCCGGAAGCTGCAGTTCCTTAGATCAGCGCTTTGCATTTGTTACGATTTGTGCTGGCATTGACACAAGATGATGTGATGTTGTTTTTAGCGAGCGTGAAACAGGGCGTTTGGGTTCATTGTTTCGTGTGATACCCCGGATCGGCATCATTATGGATGATGCACGTAGAAAAATAGAGCCAACTCCAGAGAAACCAAAGACTAGTTATCCGACCTAAGCCACCTTGTGCAGGCACTCACATTCCTTCGCGCCATGCAACCATGGACGAGCTTCATTCACCAACACACTTCGGATAATTCTCGTCGCCACTTGGCCAACTGCGAAACAAGTGGCGCTCTATGTAAGTCAGCATAACAAAAGTCCTTCCACCACATGATAGCTTACACACATCTCCGCAAACTCATTACAACGAGCCAAAACCCGCCACCTTCTCCACGATGCATCCCTTCGCCCTGCAATTCTTCACCTTCCAAGCTGGAATTCACCCCATGCCCGGCGCTATCTCGCGGCCACAGGCTTGAAATCCTTCAGACCCCCAAGCGAGCTGCACTTGCAAGGATATATCACTTCTTGGCGCTTCTGGCTAGCCATAACCGATACGCACCAGCGCACGACCTGCAAAAGCATTCACCCTTCAGGATTCAAAACCATGTGGCCAAGCCCAACGGTCGAGTAGGAGCTCATCGCAAATGCAAGAGCGGTCATATTTGACTACAGTACTGATCATTGCCCATCACATGTTAAAGCTCCGCGCCTTGGCTGTTGGAGTTTGTTTTAAAAGTCGCTTGCTTGCTCGCTTCTCGCACGCGCGCTTCTGTCGGTTGTAGAACTATTTCCGTCTTGTAGTGCCGTGGAGAGTCGTGGCTTGATTAAAGTACGACCACCTACTGCATCTGCCTTTTCCCTTCTCGAAAAGGATTCGATCTTTCTTCTGGACTCGGACTGGACTGGACAGTTGTGTTACTTTCTACTATTCTTATTCAACATGACATCTACTATCCCCCCACCGTCCTCAAAAACCACGGCGGCTCTCACAACAATCTTCACACCACCACTCTCGTGTCTCCAAAGGACTTACACACTTTCCGGCAAAACTGGCTCTTTCACGGATCTCACAGATAAAGGCAGCGATGGCTCTACCCTCACTATCCACCGCGGCTACAGTACAGAATGTTTCCCACCAGAGGCGACATTATCAGATGGCTGGGTCCAATTCTCTCCAGGAATTTGTCCTTCGGCTTACAGTATAGCGTCCATGTGGTCTGACGGGATCGGGTTCACAGAAACTTTCGCGACTTGTTGTCCGTGGTATATGCATGCTTCGACGGCATATTACGATTGTGGATCTTATCCGGAGTCTACGAGAGTTGTTCTGAGTGGAGTTGGAGCTGATGGAGCGAGTGTGACCACTACTGCGGGTTATGCATTCGATACGCCGATTTTTATTGCGTGGCAGAGTTCGGATTTGAGTCGGTTGGAGCGACATCCAACTGAGACTGGAAGCTGGAATATTGCGACTGATATTCAGGCGCCGATGATGACGAGTGGGAATGGGAGTGTTGTTCCTTCATCGACGTTGCAACCAGTAACTGCGGAGGACAAAAGCAGTGGTATGTCGGCTGGAGCGAAAGCTGGAGTCGGCGTTGGTGTTTCCTTAGGTGTGCTGTTGGTCATTGCCATCGTAGGCTTTGCACTGTGGAGACGAAGACGCGCGAAGAAGAGCCAACTAGCTACGCATGGAGATCCACAGGAGCACACCGAGATGTCCGCGGGAGGGAGAGAAGTGTTTCACCAGATTGATAGTACGGGCGAGATCTACGAGACGAGTGCGGAGGAGAAGAAACCCAAGGTGTGGGCCGAAGTCGAAGGCGACACGAGGAAGGTCTCCGAACTGGATGCTCAGGCCGGACTGCACAGTCATGACCGCATGCCGGGCGGTCACACGGCTGAGCTAGAAGGCGATGGGCCGATGCAGAGAAGGCACTGATTCACGTGGACTACCTCATACCACTGTTCTCCTTGACGCTCCAGGCATAATGGCCAGGATCTTCTGGAGACCATGACCGTTGATCAAGCCGGTGCCGAGTCGATGCCTTGCCGGCTCTGGGCACCCCGACGAACACGGCTGGGGTGCCGGCATCCATCCTCCACTCGGTGCATGGCATCTACAGACGCGGCCACAGGAGCAGAACAGTCGGGCATTGGAACACGTTCTCGGCAGAAAGAGGAAAGAAAGACTCTCGTCCACTTCGAAATCACGAGCATCCTCATGTCTCCAAAGTAATGGCCCAAGTGAAGCATCGGCAGAACAGCGGGGATTTTGCAAGCCACTCCTTACTCCATATCACGCCTTCGAACTTCAGCTTCTGACACGATGTTTTCTTGCGATTGGTTGGTGCGCTCAAATCACACCTGCCTACTATCAGTGCCACCGAACGAACCGGAAAACCTCAGGCTCTGCAAAAGTTTCCACAAGAATGGAAACGCAAAGAGGAGACCCTCTGCAGAAGCGTTGCTTGTATTCACCCACACTTCTGCAACGCACGCAAGACACACTGCGATTGATGCCTAGATGAGCTCAACGATCATGCATATACAATTAATTACTCTTCTTCATATACGAAAATGAACTTACTGAATATCGGGAGAGATTAGCTTTTGACGAATCTCAAACAATAATCTCGTTTCCCCATGTCAATGTCGAGCTGCCATGTATGCCCATTAGATTTGCCAGAATCTGAGCTCCTTGCATGCGTTCAAAAGTGGGGCTTGCAGCTACAATCAACACAAGGTAGCACTTCACCGCATTCTCAGCTTCAAGCTCAAACCGCACAACCCTCAAACATGACCACAACTCCAAAATCTCCATCCTCAAAATGGGCCCTCATAACAGGCTGCAGCCCCGGCGGTCTCGGCGACGCAGAAGCCACAGCCTTCTTGAACGTCGGCATAAACGTAATCGCCACATCTCTCGAAACCAAAACCATCGAACACATTAGTTCCACCCCCAACAACCCAAACTCAGGCTTCCTAATCCGCCTACACCTCGACGTAACCTCCTCAAAATCCCTCTCAGAAGCCTACAAACTCGTCAAAGAACTCACAAACGGCCACCTCCATTTTCTAATCAACAACGCCGGCTACGGTTACTACTCCCCGTTACTAGACGTCGACATCTCCCTCGCGAAAAAGCAATACGACGTAAATGTCTGGGGAGCACTATCCGTAACCCAAACATTCTTCCCTTTGCTCCGCGCAGCAAAAGGCACGATCGTGAATCAAGCCAGCGTAGCCGGACTTTCTGGTTTCAGTAGACCTTATATGGGGATCTATTCGAGTTCGAAAGCTGCGTTGCTTAGTCTGACAGATATCATGAGGTTGGAGTTCGATCCGTTTGGGATTAAAGTCGTGGCTTTGGTTTCGGGTGCTGTGAAGACGGAGTTTGCGAAGAATATGAGGGGAGGGACTGTCTCGGAGACGAGCTGGTATTCGCTCATTCGGGAGGACGTGGAGAAGTTGATGCTAGAGAGTTCGGCCACTGTGGCGGGGCATGATCGACATCAAGTCGCCAGAAAAGTGGTGGAGGAGCTGTTGAAAGATAAACCCGCAAACCGCGTTGTCAATGGGTACATGGGCACTGTGATCTGGCTGCTGCATTCGTTATTACCTTTGTGGATGCTCGATGGGATACATTGGAGCGGCAGTGGATTGGACAAATTGAAGGCGATCGTGGCTGGTGGAACGACGACGAAGAGTGACTAAATACATTCCATGTCTCCATGCTTTTCGTAAACATATCTGGTGAGTGCAAGCTATCATGCTTCAGTCTTTGAACAAAACCATGTCGTCTGACATTCCTGTGAGCCATGCTTCGCAGTGATCCGCGTGCAGCAATCACGCAACTTCAAGCAAGGGCGCAGTGGGGTCACGATCTCGTTGACCTAGCGTGGAAACGATTCACTTGTGGCCTTCTCCAACTCTTGCATTTCCTTCGGCTCCACTCTTCGGTTGCGGATGCGCCGCCAGAGTGGAATCAGCCCTGAAGCAATCAAGGCAGCGAACACGATTGAGCCGATGGTGATAGCCGTGATTTGACCGGGTGACAGCAGAGTGTACCGGCTGTCGCTCTCTGCCCAGGGTGGAGAATTGTAAGGAAACGCTGTCGGTGAGACAATGGTACGAGGATTCAATCTGCTAGGTCTCGTGGCGTTGAAGCATGGAACGAGCACGTCGAAAGCGCCGGAATCGGCGTAGGTGACATCTGCGCAAGCGTAGTGGACGTCGTGTGCTCCGCCGGTGGTGTAAAACACCTGAAAAGTGGCATTGGCGCCAGCTGCCACGCCGGCTGGTGCGTCCGATGCCCAGATACAAGTGTGACCAATACCGAGCTGGATTTGTTGGGGCCCATCGAAGATATCGAAGTCGTTCTGTTCAACTGGGTCTGCAGAAACATGTCAGGATGCATTGCAGGTAGGATACGCGAGGGCTGCAGACTGTCAGAGTACGAGACTGCAACATGAACCGCGCGTGTCTTGTTGCGGGCCAGAAGAGCAATTCGGCCATTTGCTGTTCTATGTCAGCTTGGTCTCTCCGTGCTGCCTCGAAGCAACGCACTCATGGGAAATTCAGTCCTCGTCTGAACACCATGTGTCGAGCCACAGGGAGAGATGGTGTCCGTATCCGCTAAGGAAGGGCGTTCGTGGGGCCAGAGAAACGCTGCCGGTCCGACATTGCCAATCGTGTCGTAGGTTGCACCGGCACAACTTGCCGCAAGAAGCACGATGCTGTATGAGAGTTGCATGTTGTTGGGTGCAGCGAGTGGGAGAGTAAAGTCAACGAGTGTCGCAATCGAGAGTGTGCTTCGAGGTGTGTTGTGTTGACGTTTCTGCGGAGCGGTGCCGAGCAGGTTCTTTCCAGACTCGCGCTCGGGAAGGCAGTCGCAGCTCAGACGCAGCTGCCGAGCATGTACACATCGTGCAACTGGGAAGGTACGAACGTCGCTGTCTCGGCTGCGCACAAATTGTTCCCGTCGCCGATCGAGCGCGGCATGTTGAACTGTGGGGGATGCGATGTGAACAGTCGATATTTCGTGGCAACGCGACTTGGACATGCGGAGCTCGATCATTCATCTTCGCCACCCATTTTGCATCCAGCAGCCAATGCCATTTCTATGAGCATCTTTCTCTGCGTAGCCACCACAGCGAAACATATCTTGCGACTACAAATATGCATCGCAAGCGTGTCTGGTCGCAGGACGCAAGCGATGGATAGCAGCCATTGACCATGACGGCCCATTCGAAGGCCCTCCTTGCTCACACTGCGGCTGCACTTTGCTCTGCACCAGACCTGAAGATCTCGGCCCGGTTCCGCCTCCGACTTCTGCTGAGCTGTTCTTCGCGAAGTCCTGTGCGCTGATTGCCCATGAAGCTCTCAGTCCAATCTCGTTGCCTTGATTAGCACCGGTATCATGCCGCCAGTGGGCAGCTTGAACTCTCTGTGGCCAAGAACGCGCAAGAAGCTTGCAATAGTACCGCTGTGGCTGGTGAGCGACAGAACGGTCTTGTCATCGCTCGTGAACAGATCATCCAACAAGGCCTGCGTCCTGGCATCGTGTTCCTCGTGCGTCTCGCGATGGTCCGCCTGCCAAAGTTCATCTTGCTCTGTGAAGCCTTCTTCGAGGGGAAAATCCGGGAATGCCTCGTGTATTTTAGTGCGAGTGCTTCGTTTGTCACATGTGTGCTCGCCGAGCACTTCGCGCACAAGCTCTTTGATCAGAGGCTTGAACGGCTTGCTCGGTGGGAGTCTCAAGTCTCCCCATGTGAACGTCGCAGTCTGCAAGCAGCGATACATCGGCGATACATAGTATCCCTCCGGTGCTGGCATCATTCGTGGCTGGACCAATTGAGCTTGCATGAATGCTCCGGCTGCACGAGCTTGCTCCTTCCCAACGTCGGTGAGGTGAGCATCCAGCCAGTTGATTGTTCCATTGCCGTCCAGCTTAGACCAGTAGTCGTCCCAGGCCTTGGTGCCGTAATATGCCTCGGCAACGTTGTGAAAGCCTTCTCCATGCCGTCCAAGGTAGAGTACTTTGTAGTCTATGTGGTCTCCGGTTGTAGCTTTGAGGTAGTGGACATAGCGCATGAACCGTTGCCAGTCTGTGTCCACATCGCTTACGCTTGTCTGGTCTGTAGGGTACGTCTGATGGATTAGGCCAAAGTTCTGCTTTGTATTGTCAAAGTCGCTGGGATCTGTCCCGGGCTGAGACTGCATAAAGACGTCCGTCACCGCTTCAAACTTGAAGATGCTTGCGGGCGGCTTGCTCCCCATATTGACTGTTGCTCCGGATGGTGTCCACGGGGAAAACGTGTAGTTGTAAAGTACGAAACAGGCGAGAATGAAGGAACCCCTGGACACTGTCAGCAGGTGCAAGCTGTCGGGTGCACTTCGGCATACAAAATGAAGACCGGTCTTCTATAATCTATGAAAGTTCTGTTCGGCATTACGATATGAGTGGGATATGTGCACAGGACGCATAGGACTGGCCATGCGCGTCAGCGCTTGGCTCGACGAAAAAGGGTCGCGTGAAGAAGTCGTGCCATTCTGGTCACAAAGTCTCGGCAGGGACCATGCCGTATACTGTAAAACAATCTGGGGCAGGAAGCTATTGCAAGACGTGATAACAAAAGCTTCCTCTGCCTCTGCAGGTGATGCTCTTCCCGACAATCCACAAATTTCTGCTTCCTATCGTTTCTGACTGATTGCAGCGGGTCTGGCTTCATCTTGTTGTAAGGCTTACCGGAGCAGACAACTGCCGAAAATGTTTGCACGCCTGTCGTAGAACATGCCTCGCACAGCGTTGACCGGCACCACCTAGCTCGCAGCTGTCTCTGGATGCGGCAGAAGCATGGATGTTGCAGTGATGACGAGTTGAAGGGCAAATCGCTTGATCCGGGCCAATGCAACTTGGACTTTGCTGTGCCGGCTGTTCTTGATCATGGCGTTATGGCCATAGGAGAATGTTGGACTCGTCTTGACATGGGAGACATTCTTGGCTACGCAGCGCGGAGCTGACGGCACAGGTTGCACCCAGTCAGCGATTTCAAATCAATCACTGAACAGTGAACATCCGTTCACCACGTCCAAGGAAGGGACGTGTCTCACGCGATACAAGAAATGTTGCATCGCATCCTATATGGAAAAGTTGTGGTCTTCCTATAGCAGCTTCGCCTGCCACTAATTGCTCACGCTTTCTTCTACCATGGACTGGACATCGTTGACCCTCTCGCGGGACCCAAAAGACAAAGATGCACCGGTAAGCGCAATGCCGCCATACATGAGCACCTTGTGATAAGGGTATAGATGCTGAGCTACGAAGATCGTGATCGACGCCGATCGACCCAGAAGGACCATCTCGTACCGGCAGTATGCCAGCACTGTTCGAAGCATAGCCGCTGGACTCCAAGCCGAAGGCCTACAGAACCAAGATTGTGTCGCCCTACTGTCGGAGACCGACATCTACTACCATACCCTCGGAGATGGAATCATAGCTGCAGGCGGAATATTCTGTCCTTTGCAAACATCAGACAAGCCTGCTGAAGTCATTCATCAATTGAAAGCCGCCTCTGTGAAGTGGCTGTTCGCCAGCTCAAGATCATTCGACCTCGCTGTGGAAACCGCCGAAGCTGCCGGCTTGCCAGCATCGAAGGTTTTTCTGTACGATCCTCCAGGATTGGATGCTGGCTCAACTGCACCTCATACATTGAGCCGCCTGCTGTCCACTGACTACTCAAAATGGCAAAACCCCAATGCCGGCAGAGACCCAACCAAAATCTTGGCCATGAGAATGTTCAGCAGCGGCACTACGGGCTCTCCAAAAGCAGCGAATATATCTCATGCCGCGCGCATCTATCACCTATATCGGCCCATTATGGGTGCCGCGGAACGTGTCGTGGTTCCGGCAACTTTGATCTGCATTCCTTTGTACCACGCCACGAGCACGCTGTTATACAACATGGCTGTCATTGGTGCGTTGAGGACACACATCACTAGTGAGAAAAGTGTCGAAGACCTGCCTGTAATGATTGATATCCTTCGGACGTTTAGCATCGATACCATGTTTCTGCCCCCGCGCTTCTTGAAACCTTTCGTAGACTGCGTGAGAAATGGCACACGAAATCATGAGGATATTGCCTGTCTCAAGGTGGTCCGGTCGGGTGGCTCTGCAGTCGATGCTGGCCATATACAAGCATTCAAGGATACCTTTCCAAATTGTGGCTTGCAATTCGGCTATGGCACCACGGAGACGGGGCTGATTGCCAATGTCGACAATGTCAACGACTTCATCCCCGGACACGTTGGAACGATTCATCCTGATGTCGAGGTGAAGATCATCGACCCAGATACGCTGCAAGAGGTACCCAGAGGCGAGGTCGGCGAAATTGCTGTGCGTGGCATTCACAACTTCAGTGGATATCACGACAACCACGAAGCAAATACCGCAAGCATCCTTCCTGATAGTGCAGGAAATTGGTTCCGCACCGGCGACAAAGGATACATTGACATCGCATCGTCCCAGTTGGCTCTCTCGGGACGCTACAAGGAGATATTCAAAGTTGCTCATAGAGATGTGTCCCCAGACGAAGTCGAATTCGTGCTCATGCAACACTCTGCTATTGAGGATGCCGCTATAATTCCGGTGCCCGCTCAAGGTGATGCGAACGAGCTGGAAGTCAGGGCCTATGTCGTTCCCAAGGACAAGCCGACTGCTATTACCGCGCAACAGGTTGCCAGCCATGTGGCACAACATTTGTCTCGACACAAAGTCCCAACAGGTGGGGTCATATTCTGCGATGAGATTCCTCGAAACGCCATGAAGAAGGTGGTTAGGAGGAAATTAAAAGATTTGGCTGTACGAGAGGGTTCGAAAGAGTGGCTTCGTTTGGAGAATTGATGCTCTGCACATCAATGTTTCTTGTATGTATCTCAAGAATGGATTGATCTCGTCCCATGATCGCAATATACAATGCTGTTGAACAGCACGCTCGTCTCCGCCAGACTCTGCTCGCATCGCATCAGAGCGAATAATCCAAGGCTCTGCTGGCGTGCTGTCAAGACAGATAAAGACGCATGCAAAAGCCTTCTTGACTAGGTCTCTGCACTTCCTGCCTACAAGGCCAACATTTGGAAGTTCAGCGTCAACTTCAGATGCAAATGATACGATGCTTCCCACTTGAACTGTGCATTTCTCGATCGCGTGAGCTTGGCCTCTGCGGCCGGTAATTCGTATGCTCAGCAGCCGAGCATTGCGCGAGCAGGGGATCATCCCCAAAGCCTTACCACATAAGATATAGTCGATACGTGTAATGTGCTAGGCTACCGGCATATAGATTCTGTGTAATAATCAGTAGCGAATGCTGGTAGCATGGAACTTCATTGTTTGCACATAATACTGACAATCAGCCTGGGCACATCGTGTCACAAAAAGCTCGATTGTAGCAACGTTGTCTCGCGAGGTTATAGCGGAATGGGGTGCTGAACAGGCTATTTGTTTTACTACAAGTTCAAATTGAGGGGTAGAGAAATGCATTGCGGTCCATGTTCGTACATATGGTAGAATTTGGCTTCGTGTCTTCCTGAAGGTTCACTGATCTCGCATCAGCCCGGCCTTTAGCTGTTGTAATGCTAATGTCTCCCACTTCTTGGACAGGGCACCCATATGATAGTTCTCGGCGAGGGCATTGTCTTACACATGCGACATGCTCCAGTCGGAGCACAGCGACTTCCTCTCCCTTGGTGTCCTGCCCTGCTAGCTGCACGGTGCCACGGAGATAATGTGCTCTGTAAGATCCGCTTGATGTATGATTAATGATGACTAACCCCACGAAACTTTGATATCAAATCAGTTCTGGGGATGCCAGCAGGTTCCGCGGCTGTGAACTTTCATTGGACCTCGTAGATGATATCTCTGAGTAACACACGAGACCAGTCAGGCGTTGCCCACGAGACCATTCTGTTGTGTTCCACGAATTACTGGTATTGCCATCCCCGATCGCCAGAACATAGTTGCTAGGCTGCCACTCCCGAACCATTCTCAATTAAGGAACCCAAGTCGCTTGCCTGACTGAACTTAACCATACTCTAGAATATGTTAGCCATTTTTATCGACTCATCGAGTAGTCACATACAGCTAATATTCCAATGCAGACGACCGAACCATCGATATGGCTTTTCCAAATCAACTACTATCCCGCCCGACTTGGCAAAATATAGGTCTCGGCACTACTTCTCTTCTGTTGGGACTCGGGATCTGGCCGTTTATCGCACCAATATCTGTTGCAGCCTCGCTTGGAATCGTAGGATTAACAACGGAGGAGGGCAAAGCCGCGACAATCAAGGGCATGCAACTTTTTGGCATCCGCGACGTAGCTGCAGCAGCAAGTCTGTTCTGGTTCCATCGTGACAAGAATCAGAGAGCTATGGGTGTCATCTTGACTGCTTGGACATTGGTTACTGCCGTCGACGTATGGATCGCAGCGCAGGGGCCGAACGGGTTTGACAATGGGGTTTTGGGTCTATGTGGGGCAACGGCTGCGATGGCATTCGTAGGGCTGGGACTCTTCCAATGCTGAGACCAAAGTGCATTGAAGAGCTAAGAGGTCAGGCCGCACCTGGTTGTCGTCATGGCAATCGCTTCACGCTGCTTGTAAGCGCCTTCTGTTTGACCATTTCTAATTACAATCTGATTACATGTAATATTAGACTCGACGAAGATCTGTAGAGGTTCCTTGAATAATAATACCGCTCATAAGGCGAAGAATGAATGGACAACACACAGATTGAGAGCCTGCGGATATGCTGCTGGCTATCGTCCAGCTTGTTACGTGCTGAGTGTCCGTCGGCAGCCTTACTCCTTCACACTTACAGGAGTTCCTTGTGGAAGAATCAACCCTGAATGCCAATGTCGTGTAAGTCAAAGAGTTGTATTGAGTCAAGCGCGACACTCCTCCTATTCTAGGGCGAAACAAGTAGACCATAACATTGGGCTATCCTCACGGAACAGCCGTTCGTTCTGGAACACGCCTCTGGGCAAGGGTATCCTATGAACTAATCTCCAGGCCACGAAGCTTGAGCTGTTGCTCAACTACATCACTCACTTGTATCTCCATCTCCTTCCAGGTAGAAAATCCAAGTTGAGCTTCTGCACGAGAAGTGTCAACAATCAGCCTGTCTCCTGACTTGGCCTTTGCCTTGAATCCTGCTGTCGGATATTTCTTGTTCGCGAAATCTAGCACTTCCTCCCAGCTTCTGTCCTTTCCGGACAAAAGGAAAGAAGACAAAGGCGCCTCAGGGAGTTCCAGCGCTCTGATATGAGCATCTGCCACGTCGTCGATGTGTACGCCCCGGTATGGGACAAATGAAGGCTCCTCGGAGAGCAATGAATTGAAAAGCATAGCGTTTGTTCCTGACAGCTCATCCGCGCTGCTCTGTAGCAAGTTATGCCCAAACACGTAGACTGGGTGAAGGGTGATGACAGAGAAATGAGGTTTCTTGACCTCGACAAAGTCCAGTGTGGCGAGGTAAGACGCAATCTTGCTAGCTCTGTACTGATCTCCTGGACTAAGTGACGGAACGATCGAACGATCAAAATGAAGCTTTTCTTTCGCAATGTCCTCTGCGAATATTTAGCGGCTTCCCAGAGGAGGACACAATCGGCATCACACACCTCTCACCACTAAATCTTTGACGTACCCTCCGAGAGGAACAAGAGACGCAACCGACGCGGTGACGATGACCCTCTTGATCGAAGGAACCTGCAAGGCCGACTCCAGCAACGCAGTCGTGCCATTGACGGCCGGAGTCATGAGGTCTTCGTTTCCCTTTGGCAGAGGTGAGGCTACATGAATAACGTAGTCGGCCCCCTCCAGTGCTGCATCAAAGGCTCCTGCCTTTGTGTACTCAGGAACCACCTCGAAGTCCAAACGGTCAGAGTATGTGATGAAAGCTCGACGCAGCGAGTCGACTTGCGCTTCACGCCGAACGCTCAGCTTGACATGGTGGCCAGCACGTAATGCGGACGCGGCAACCTGGGCACCGATGAATCCCGTTGCTCCGGTAATGAATACGCACGACATAGGCATGTTCGCGATCTTCCTGGACAGATGTTCGCAGCACTGTTCTGTGTCGATTTCCGGTAGAGATGTGTGCACAAGCTGATCAAGGCTAGGTGGGAGCCGGCGGTTGGACACAGAAGATACACAATTGTGTGGCTATGTGAAATGAGGAAGACATCCGCACTCACGTACAATCGTCAATACTGCATTAGGTATTGGCTACGCAAACATAGCAGGACGGTTACCAATCCATATCCACTGTTCACTAATCACTGCGTCAGAGGCGAACTTACGTTCCCTCATTCTAGGAATATGCCCAGGCCGTGCGATGCACGACCAGATTTTTTCCTGTCTCGAAGTCAGCCCATCATTGGAAAAGATTTTTCTTCCATGAACGATGCAAGACGTCAGTCCCCGAGCTGATACCATCAATCGACCCAGGATTATTGCGACCATCCCTGCGTCCTATCGTGCTTACAAATAGAATGACATCGATGAGCAGAGCTCCGGCTCGTGCGTAGTCAGCCTGTCTAACTAAGTTAAGAGTAATGTCACCCTTTCTTGGTCTAAGATCCGGAGGCTCTTCGAATTGCGGCTGCCACTCTTGATTCTACCTTACCAATCAAAAGAGCATGGACTGTTTACCAACCGTCGTCTGAGGATGAAGATTCTTGAGGGTCTCCCAAGAATACGCGGATCGCTAATCACTTGCTGTGAAGAAATTTGTTGAGCGTCATCCTCATGTAGCACATATAGGATCGAAAGGATCGTCCACCCAACACCACACTTCGTCCAGAACTTGTACTTGCTCCCTCTTGTTTAGCAAACGGATATCCGGTTTCACAATGTCGCCAAAGACGCAGAAAGCAGTGCTGGTCACCGAACTTCGCAAGCCGGTGCGCCTTGGTGAACGAGAGGTTCCTTCACCGAAAGCCGGCGAGCTCCTCGTCAAGGTGTCTTCGGCACAAGGTTCGTAACAAATGGAACTTGTCAGGTGGCCATAACAAATTTCTGATCGTCTGTTACAGTCTTGCCACATGATGCCTACGGTCGCGACTATGGCCTTTTCATTGGCGAGAAGCTGCCCTTTGTATTGGGCAGCAGTCTCGCCGGCATAGTAGAGCAACTCGGGCCAGAGCCAGCAGGGTCTTTCAAAGTGGGCGACAGAGTCTTTGGGATAAGTAATGTTGAATGCGCCACGGCAGACCAAGCCGGGCTACAACAATACGCAATTCTGCAAACCGACTCGATCGCACATGTCCCTGAGAGTCTTACTGTTGATGAAGCCACGACTTTGCCAGTAAACATTGCAACGATTGCAATCACGCTCTTCACTAAGATGGGATTTGAGTTTCCAGCTCCATGGGAAGACAAGCCATTCGAATTCGCTGCGGACCCGATTGTGCTGCTCGGCGGTGGAACAAATGCTGCCAGGCTCTTCATACGCCTCGCGTCCAAAGTCTTGGGCATGAAAACCCTCATCGCGGTTGCAAGTCTGTCGAATAAGTCCGATCTGGAGGAAGCAGGAGCTTCACACGTGGTAGATCGCCACTTACCAGAAAAAGACATAATTGCCCAAGTTCACAATGCAGCAGGTGGAGCAGAAAGAGTAACCAGAGTCTTTGACTGCGCTAGTTGGGACCACAGCCTTGCTGCAGCTTTGCTTGCAGCGAATAAGTCCACCCGACTTGCCACTCTGCATCCCGTGGAAGAGACGAAAGTGCGTGAAGTCAGGCCCCTGGCGCACGCAAATTTAGTGCAGATGACCAACGCAAACCTGGGACACCACGCGAGGCCTTTCTGGGAGACTCTACCGCGCTGGATCGACGCAGGGCTCGTACGGCCAACGTCCTTCTGGACAGTGGACGGCCTAGAAAATGTTGATGCGATCAACACCCAGCTTGACGAATATGCGGCTGGCAAGGGACGGCTGCAACTCATCGTGCACCCATAACCGGTACCGCACGCGACCGCACGGACTGGAAGGTTGATAATCGCGGGTAGCAGGACTGTGGTAGTCGGGGTTGATTCGAGGTGGCGAGGAAAAAGGGAGAGCGTGTAAGCCTTGCCGGAGAGCTTGCAACGGCTTGACCGTGGGATGCTGTGAGCAATGGTGGCTTTAGTCCGTGATGTTGTATGCTGAGAGAATGTAAATTGAGTGCCTGCAGCAACGAAATGCTTTTTTGTGTGGCCTGAAGGGCAGCCAGTGCGATGAGGCTGGAATTTTACTCGTCGTGTGTCGGTGTATCATGCCAACCATGCCAGACGGCATGGAGGAGTCCATAAGGATACGCCTCGTGGTATTCCGAATGTACCCGGCATCAAAAGGTCATCTCGGATAGGTTCTTGATGCTAGGAGAGTATTTCGGAACTAAGCTTATTTTAGAAACGGGAAGCGTTCTGTTCTGAACAGGGCTTCTCAATACGTCGCTTGTTATGTAGTGGATTGTGAATCTTTGGCAAAGCATGTGACATTGTGATCGGGGCCAATCGAACGACAACGAGACTCCCAGCCACAAGGTGCCAACGGGCTGTCCTCCTACGTCTCACCGGGCAGGGGCCGATTGTACTAAGCGCTAAATCATCTCAAAGCGTGATAAAGACCTTTACGATCGACATTTCGAGCTGCGGCTAGCATGTGCTTCAGTGTTATCCAATTTCATTCTTCTCCTAGGCTGTCATTCATCGCGAAAGCCGGGACAGCCGACGGCAGATGCGAGGCCGTAAGTCCGGTTCCTTTTTGGAACAGGGGTTTGATAAAGAGGAGACGACGTAAATCTAAGCCCCACCCATGTCCGAGTGCTCGTGCCAAAGAGTGTGATCAGTGATGCTGTGGAGTGCCTCCCCACCGCTGACGTAACATGGAAGGAAAATGAGAATTGTGACATCGCTTGGGCCTGCAGAAAATCATCTGGTGCACTAGCATCGAACGGCAGATCACTGCATCATCTCTCGAATCGTGGTCTCGAGCGGCAACGGCGTTCTGCCACTCTCCTCCAAGAACCCCTCCAGTGTCGGATCATCGACAGTACACTCTCCCTTCTCAAACGCCTCATACGCGCTGCTCCACCACTCGACATTCGCTCGTTCGACGCCTCTGTCAATATAGTAGTCCTCGAATTCTTTCTGGCTGACGAACTTTAGCAAAAGTTCCTTTCCTTGCACTTTGCTGACGATGTCTGCAATCCCCTGCAGTGTGCATTTTTGTCTCTGGCACATGTAAAGTGTCTTTCCGCTGTATTTCTCGCTCGGGGCTGCGACGAGCTTCGCTGTTCCAAAAGCCATGTCGGCGATGCTGGTCCAATTAAGAGCACCGTCGCCCGCGACAACGATTTCCCTTCTAGTCTCGTTCTTCACCC
Organism: Cercospora cf. flagellaris; assembly: GCA_005356885.1. Classification (NCBI taxonomy): domain Eukaryota; kingdom Fungi; phylum Ascomycota; class Dothideomycetes; order Mycosphaerellales; family Mycosphaerellaceae; genus Cercospora; species Cercospora cf. flagellaris. Next base: position 2,124,657 of record RJLU01000002.1, read on the forward strand.
CAGAATAGTACCCGAAGGCCATCGGCCAGGCCTCGTTGTACAGACCTTCCCTTATGATGGTGGCTCTGAGTTTGCCTTGCTTCTCAAGGACATGTAGGTAATCCTCTGTTCGTTCGTGGGCACGCATGACGCCAACTTTGCTTGGGGTGGCGAAGGCGAGCGACGTGTAGTAGATGTGCTCAACACCGCTAGCGACCGCAGCATCGATGGCAGCCCGGTGGTGCCTTTCGCGGCCTTGCCAAAGCGGGGCGTCATTGTAGTCCATTTCGATGTACGGCGAAGAGACGAGGAGGAGCCTCTCGCAGCCTGAGAAGCCCTGCGTGAGCGAACTGTAGTTCTCAAAGTCGGCATGGCGCACATCAATTCCCTTGGAGCGGAGGGCATCAAAACGCTCGGCCTTTGAGTCTGAGGATGTCTGGTCAAAGTCGGTACAGTGCCCAGCGCGACTATGCAATCAGACGTACGCAAACAACTAGGTTCTCGGGATCGATCAGCTTGTTCTCGAGGATGGCATTGAGCACACCGCCACCAAGCTTGCCGGTCGCACTGGTAATAGCAATCTTCATCTTGTAGCTCACGATATACTGGTTTGTGAGACAGCCTAGCGGCTACTCATGTCTTATGTATGCAACAACGGGCGAACATCGCTGACGTAGTTGCAAATGTCTGTGAAATTTGCTCTAGTCACGTCCCACGTCTAGAGCAAAGATTTATCATCAGCTTTCTAATCCAGCGGTTTCGCAGGTGAAGACGTTGCCTCAATATGTCCGACGAGTTACTCGTTCATAGCGCGGACGCCGCCGTACCGCTATCGCTCCTAGCGCGACATGAGTAGCTGCAGTGACCCGTCGCGCTGTCGACCGCTGGGTGCAGTGCTGTATCTCGAAAGCCGTAGAGGCGGTATCTCATCTAGAGAACGCGGTGCGTGGACAGCGCAGCGGACGCTCCCTCCCAGGGGCAGGTCATTGTTCTTCACTGTGTCTGTGCGTCGGATCGGCTTGATGTTAATACGGAGGCTTCATTGAAGCATGAATGTAACGAGCAAGACGAGGCATTGACTCGGGCATCAAGATCCGAACTTCCGCCATCGCCTGAGTATGCGGGTCTGAGAAGGCGATGGAGATAGAGCGGACGGCGATGTCAATGACGCACCGTTATGGCATGGCGAAGCAAAGCCAACTCGTACTCGTACTCGGAACCCCTGCCCAGACGCTGCCTCAGGCGCCACACGCCAAGGCTCGCTCTCTGTGGAGCAATGCGACGGAAGTGCACCACCACCACCACCACCACCACCACCTTCCGGAGCGAGTCACGGGTCTGAGCAGGAGATGGCGCGAATCCGCCTAGGCTCACGTAGCCGAACGCCTTACGCCGTCAGTGAGGAGCTCGCACTGTTGGTACGCGCAATGCGACCAGTGCTCGACAAGCTGCATGCCAAAGCCCCAATCACAACTGGTGTTTCCGATGTACAGGCGTCTGTGGCGCAAGCAGAGCTGCGGGAGAGGCACGCAAGAGCTTCAGCTGAGGCTGAGCGCGACATATCCAATATGCTCCAGACAGATCCAACATTTCTTGGCTCTATGATATGCTTCGGCATGTCACTTCGTTTTTGGTTCCTTAACGCTTAGCAGACATGTCTACAACAGCTCAGGACGCAGAAAGCGTGAAAAAGATCAAGGGCGAGCTCGAAAAGGACAACAGGCACGCAGAACGCGATCAGCATTTTTCTCCGGAATCTGCTAATTGTGCATAGAGATGTGGCCGATCTGTGGAGCGATGCTCTGCGAGCATACAAAGGCATCGTTGGCACAGATCTACAGCCCAAGTTCGCAAATGTCAACGAGATCATTGCGTTCGGCACAAAAGAGATGAACTCGTTCCACAAATTCAGGCACAATCAGAAGAAAGTCGACAAACTTCGAAGCCTCTTCATGGCGAATATCGGCTACATCGAGACCGGAGCTCAACAACTGGTTGCCGCGGCCACTCCTGCTTTCCCGCCGGCAGCCGCGATAGGGACAGCTCTAACTTATATGCTCAGTGCTTGCAAGCAAGTGTCTGCAGATTATGATGTAGGTTGAATGGTCCAGGTTGATCGACATCGACCAGTCTACATTTGGTTTCTACCCGCAGAGAAGCGTTCATTCGCGGTCGACGGAAAGACTGAGATCTCCGTATGCTGATATTGAGACCTCCAGGTCGTCAATGCATTCTTCGAGGATATGAATGCATTCTTGCAGAGGATCACGATTCTAGAATCGCGACTGCCGGTCTATCCTGCATACCGCAACTGCCTGATGGATGTCTTCACGAGCATTCTCAAGATGTGCGGTTTCGCGACAAAGTACTTGCACTTGTTACTTATAGACACTGGTGATACAGGCAAACTGACTTCTTTCCAACAGATACATTGAGCTTGGAAGATTAAAGAAGTGGGTGATAAACATGATCAAAGGAGAAGACAGTGACCTGGGAGGCGCGCGAAAGGCAATGGACACAAGTCTCAATCGCTTACAGGCAGCGACAGAGTACGCCATTCTCGGTAATACGGAAGAGAACAACCGCATGACAGTCGAGCTGCAGCAGAACCAGGATTTGCAGACCGAGATGATCGAGAATCAAACGAAAATGCTCGAGAGCGTGCTTGAACATCAGGAAGATGTCAAAAACGATTTGAAGAATATTCAGAAGCTTCTCACCATGTTCGATCAGCGAAACCGCGATGTCGGGCTGCCGAGAGCATCTAAAGCGGCGACCAAACCAGCAACCTCAAACCGAGTCCGTACCTTCTTCGAAGATACAGTCGATCCGGCAGTCCTGTACCAAGGTATCAAGGAACGACTTCTGCCAGATACCTGTCAGTGGCTATTCGAGGAGAAGGCATGGACCTCGTTCATCGCACCATCAACCACTCCCCGGGAGGGAATGTCGATTCTTGCGATTGAGGGTCCCGCAGGTCATGGCAAGAGCCACCTAGCAGTTTCGGTCTTCGATCATCTGACCAAGCACGCTTCTGCGGACACATGTGTGGCAAGCTTCTTCTTCCGCGAGCAGAATTCTGTCGATTTGACCACGTTCTGCAATGCTGTTAATTGGATAGCGATTCAGGTTGCGGAGCAGAACCCCGTTCTATGCGAAATGCTCAATGCTGAGATCCGGCGTGAGGACCTTGATATTGACATTGAAAAATGGCAGGATGTCTGGAAACACCTGGTGGCTCCTCTCTTCCCGGCTGGCTCGTCTGCGAAGCTGTACATCATATGGGACGGCCTGGATGAGCTTATATTTCGCGAAAAGAAAGAGCTTCTGGAATTCTTCGAAGCAGCGAAAACTATGGCCAACAGCAACATTTCGCTAATATGCACCACTCGTCCTGATAAAGAAATAGACGAACGTCTGCAGGCTGCGAGTGCACATTATTTGCACGTCTCTTCGCAGAAACAAGTGGCGGACTTACAACTACTCATCTGGCAACACCTGAACGACGACGACCGCCTTAAACGTTTCTCCAAGTTTGCGAAGCAGAGCATCGTCAGTGCTCTTGTGGAGAGGACAGACGGTAAACCCCCATACGACTTCTTGTTCTGTGAACACATCCTCAGACACTTCAACGCTGTTGGAAGAGAGCCATTAGTGCTTAAGCAGCTGAACTCGCTGCCTGAAAATTGGCCTGCGCTCTATAAACAGATCCTCGATGACATGTTTCATCACACTTCTGCGACCGATCTGCCGGCTCTCAGGCTCTTGTTCAAATGGCTCGCTTTCTCGGATCGAGCACTGACACTCCAAGAATGTCTTGGGCTGTTAAAGATGCATGGACTAGATGCATTCGATCTGGAGAGAGAGCTTCAAGGCAATTCTCTGTCGCGTTTCCTACGGCTTGCCCCAGCTGAAGAGCGCAGTGCCGCCGGCATTTATGTGGAGGAGCCGACACTGGAAGTGCTGAATTCAGATCAGACAGCCGATGAGTCCAGTGTCAGTGACGGTGATCACCCTCTGCGCTTTCACGATCGGTCCACCCGCAGCTTTTTCGAAACAGCCCCACGAGATGAACTTGGTTTACGCACCTATGCGGAACAGGCGCACCGGGAGATATTCGTGCTGTGTTCACAGATACTTTGTGGCATGCATCCGAATGTCGACAAGGGACTGAAGAAATACGCAGCATCTGAGTGGACTTATCATCTTAGTTGGGCGATGACTCAGAGTCATTTCCCCGAAGCAGAATTGCTTACAGTACTAGAGTCGATGGTCGCAATCATGACCAATCATAACAATGTTGCGGCTGTCTTTGAAGAGTTGGATGTCGACTATGACGAGCAACTTTGGGCATTCCCGGACGACTATTTGACGGGCACCTTGAAATACTACAGCGACCTTGGGATGAAACACGAATCAAAGTTATCCGCGGGTGCCCTGACCTTCTACCAGAAGGTGTTCGCAGATACAAGCGCAGCCTTCGTTCCACTGGCCAAGGCACACATCTCCAATTGGCTTCGCGCAGAGACAGACTCGACCCTCAAGCGGTCATACACATACGCGAGGCAGTGTATTGCGCAGGTAAGTGGTGATCCTCACCCAGAGATATCTCTTCTTGCGCATGGAAATCGAGCGTACTGACAGAGATTTTCCAGACCAAACTCAAAAATCTATTAGTCGAGAAGGACGCCGATAGTGAAGCCACAGACGACGACGACGATGAGGAAGATCGAGAATATGATGAGACCGAGATCATCAACATTTTCAACGCATTCGAAGAAACACCGAAGGATGGCTATGCTTACTTGGCACTTGCTACATTCCTGGTGAACAACCGGTGCTTTGCTGAGAGTGAAGCTCGAGGCTATGCTCTCCAAGCGATTGAGCTTCTTCAAAATGATCCGAGACGCCTCGAAGCCCAACTGGTTCTGGCGAATGCTGACATTATACTAGACGAGCTCGATGAAGCTCTGAACGCTGTTGACATCGTCATCAAGGAGCCTGATATCCCTCGAAGCCTACTGCGTCGTGCTTACACTACGCTGGCAAATATTCAAAAGGAGCAGGGCAAACTCGAAGAAGTTGCGAAATCCTACGAACTGGCGAGACAGGCTGATCCGCAAGAACCCATGTCTGGAGAGGACCTATATGATGAGTTCTACCTCTACTTGGAACAGCAGGCTGATGCGACTTTAATCGACCGAGTTGGAAGCTGGAAGACTACTGAAAAGTTGACCATCATGACCTGGGTAAGTGTTGCTGTATCGGAGATGCGGGAATTATAGGACATGCGCTAATCATTGACCTTTCACGAATGACAGAGGTACGATGGCAGCGGGCACACCGAGTTCTTCATGGCTGCTGGAAGAAGCGGTAAGATGGATGCAGCAATCAAGATATACGAAGAAGTCATCGACCTCCTCAATACCGTTGAAGCTGCAGCTCCGATACGCTGGGAACTTGCGCGAGGTAAATGGTTCATCAACGGCGACGCTGAGGGTGCCAAAGCTCTCTTGAACGAGAATCTGGACACAATGTCGGATGGCTACCAACTGAAGTTCACCGAGGAAGACCCTTCAACCACACTCGGTGAGGCAATCCTGCTTATGGCCGATATCATCTGGGAGCAATACCGCACAAGCTCCGATCGTACAGTGAAAGCACGACTTTTCAACGAAATCAAAAGCCTCACGAGCAAGCCATTGGCGACATCGGTCGCAGTGTCAAAATCTGACCTGAACCATCACACTGTTATAACGTCCAAGATGTCGAGGAAAATGGCTACAGCGGAGGAATTTCATCCAACATTACAAAATGCTTTTGATGCTTGTTACGAGGCACTAGTGGACGATATTGGCTGGAATGACTGGCTCAATTTGATCAATATGGCCAAAATAGTCTCGCAGCTCGACGGTCTGGAACGAGAGGCTGAAATTTTGGTCTCTGCTCAATTCTCGCAACTCGATCCTCCTGCCGAGCCGAAGGATAAAGATGTGAAAAAGCCCGCCGCTGATGAAGCAGGGAATGACAATGCAAATGTAGATGCAGAGGGCGGCGCTGATGAGGACGATAGTACAGCAGGATCTGTTGCTGACGATGATGGCGACGACACTAATGCCGAAGACACCGCAAGCAATGCCGCAAGTGATGCAAGCTCGATCCCACCTGATGACGCGGGAGACTTGAACAGCGGCTGGGTCGAATGTGACGGCGATTGTAACCCGCACACGACGTGGAAGTACTGGAAAGAAAGTCCTATGTACGTCTGCATGGTGTGCAGAGTTACCACCTTGTGCGGAGACTGTTTCGAGAAACGACAGAAGTACAACGAGGACCCGTCGACGTGTCCTGTCAAAGGGAGTTATTTTTGTGGGCGCGATCATGCGTATGTTGAAGGGCCTGTTGACGGTTGGCATGGGATTACGAATGGTGTTATGAATATCGATGGGGAAGAACCTATTGAATTTAGGGTGTGGTTGGAGGAGCTGAGGAATGATAAGTGGGCGAAGGCCTGGGAGAGATTCTGGTTGGAGGAGTAGGACTTTGAACCACGGGTCAGCTACTACATGTACAGCCAGAGGTAGCTGTAATCGCAAGCTCCAAGTATGGTTGCTGTCCCACAGCTCATGGTTGATGTACACGTGCAAATATGCCAGCTGATAGACACAAATGCTTACCAAGGAGTGGTTATCGCCTATCGCTCGTTCGCAGCGAAAGGGTTGAAGATCATCGATCTGGACGGGCTAGCAGTCCGTCTTCGCATGTACTGGGCCAGCATTCGCGCTTCTCATTATACATTATAATGTAGCAAGAAAGCCAAAGGTTGACGGCAGACTCCCAGCTGATCTTTGTTCCTGACGATCTTTCTTGTCGCAGTCTGTCCGGGGAAGACGGCTGCGAAGCTAGGGAGATCGACACTGTCTGTAGTTTTCGAGGCGGTGTGCAGACGCTACTGTGAGGACGCGTACCTCCGGGTCAGCAGTCAGCTGGACTGAAACTTGCGAAAGCTGTCGACTGTCTGGAGGAGGATGTACTGAGAGAGAGAGAGAGAGAGAGAGAGAGAGAGAGAGAGAGAGAGAGAGAGAGAGAGTTGTTGGATTTGCGAAGGTTGTGCTTGGTGGACACCCGACGTCTCTCGGTCCCGCTGGCTGACTTCTTGCACAACGGCGGGAAACCGAAGTCTGTATGCTTGAGCCCCGCGTGACCTTGAGACTCGAGGAGGATCAGATTACAGACGTTGCGGGAAAAGCATGGGTAAAATTCATAATACAGTCACGGCGCAGCTTCAGAACCCAGCTCCACGTTCTCTTCCCCGGATTGAAGCCATGGGTCGGCCTATACAGCAGACTAGTCGCTGTTAAGTTGCAATCACATGCCCTACTTGAGCTTTGCCGTGGTTCACATGCAAAGTGGCGCTCGAGAACAACGGTACTCTCCAATCGATGTCCAGACGCCTGTCTGTAATCCGGACGCGAAGGGCATAGACCTGATCGCAGCAGGATGCAAGGCGCACACTTCATCACGAGACGCTTCTTCCTGGCGTATCAGGCGCATATTGTGGCTTTCGTCGGTAGAGATCCATCTCGGAATATGCACGACTAAGGCAAGGCCTGAAGACTTGCTTCGATGTTTCGTGTCGCGAGGCGAACCTGACCTTGGGTCACTGGCCGAGTAGGACACAAACGCAATGTGTCCATGATTACCCTCAGCTTTACCACCTGATGTGCCGTTAGAGTACAAGGTGCACATATCGCGGGATAGCCTGCAGCACGTCGGCTCGGTTCAAGTCTCGAGAGGCTGGAGCGGCGAGTTAGACCAACCAGGAAGGTCGCGTCAAATAGGCTCGTCGTCGTGTCACAACTGCGGAGTGCATACGCCCAGCGTGCACCGACTGTGAGCAACGTTTCGCAGGCGTCCTCGTGATTGATGGATGCCTGGGACGGCGGTGCGCAGTGCCGGCCGCAATCCTGCACTCGGAATCGGTAGTCGCTTGCGAGATGAGGTGATCGCTGGTGCATCGGCAGTCTCATCGTCGCTGCCGACGCCGGACATTCCGACGCCGAGGAGGCGGTTGGGGTGAGGCCTGATGTCCGCCTCAGGAAAGGCCATCAGCCGTTGCAAAGGGAAAACATCGCTGAGGAAAAATTGCAGAAGTCTGGTGAAGTTTTCAACGACAATTCCGCGTCTGCCATTGGCCGGATGAGCTCGCAGACAGGCTTCTAGCATGCAGCAGGCGGCGCGTCGGGTTGCCGCAGTGGTCGCTAGCTTGCTCAATATTGCAAGCCGCTAGAAGCTGGCTAGAAAGTGCTGCTCCGAGAAGACACCGTTTCCACAGCTGGCCAGGCTCTTTCATGTGCCAGGCGTGCCAGCACATCCCTCCCCCAATTCGTCTCTCGCGCTGTGCCATGGAAAGCATCGCGGTCTTGGGGCCTGCGCGGAGCCTGTCCTCCGCGGTAGCCTCACACACCCATGGCCTCTGATCACGTTCACATGCTCTTGCTGGGCTGGGCCCGCTCCTCTCCACACGCCTTCCCGCCACGCAAGCCTGGTCGATGCTCTGGCGTACCTGCAGAAACCGCCTGCTGAGCTGCGTTGCTTTTGCTTTCCGTCTCTCGAGCCTACCGTCGCTGCGGTGTACGTAGTGTGGGTGGGCTACCGATCTCACTATCAGCGCATTGATCGACATCCTCCTCGAGAGCTTTTCTCGTCTCACTCGTTCCTCCTGCTCTCCAGCGGAGCCGTCCACTATTAGCAAAGCATTGCCTTAGCGACAGTGCTCTGCTAGGACCCATAAGGAACCGCCCGTGATTGCGCCGACGACGACCTCATCGCACGGTCATATATCGCGTCGCGTTTGCTGCGAACAAAGCACCGCCATGCGGTAGAGGAGCGCACTACCTTGCAGTTCATGAGGCACTTGGCCTGCAATGTCCAAGTCACCAACAGTAGCGACCATTGCGAAAGACAAGAGAGCGTCCACGAACGAAAGCCTCGATAAAATGGCATCTACAACGCTCGTGCCAGGCGCAGCTCCATTTCTACTCAAAGCGGAGGACGTCGAGACCTTGGCTCATTCCGACGGCTTCAACATTCTCCGCAATCATCTGGCCGAACATTACGATTATGAGTATGCCAATCAACTCCATCGCAATCGCCGCTTCACGTGTGGTCCTAACGTTTCTACAGATTCTGTGGCAGCCATTCCGCTGCGACCCCGGAAACTCTCGAGCGTTGGCTGGTAATACGCGACATCCTTCACGCATTACTTGTTCCGGTCGTCGAACTATTCGACAGAGCGTGCGGCGTCGCCTCTGCTGCAACACATGCGACGAAGCTCGAAGACCTGGAGTACGCCTTCACGGGTCAATCGCGAAGCGCTTTCGTCTGGATCCAGTGCTTCCTCAGCGCAGAGAAGGAGCGCGATTGGTGTTACACACGCGGCTGCCCCGCGTGCGTTGTGGAACATTCTCTGGACTCTGAATTCACAATCAGGCTACTCTACGCTGCTTGCCTGCTGAGCGACGTGCACTATCCATTCACGATCGAAGGCCCCACATTGCCATCATTTATGTTCTTCCTGGAGTCCGTGCAGAGAGCTGTCGAGGAAGACTCATTATTCGGCGAAGGATTCCTCGAGAGAATGCAGCCCAAAGCTAATGTCACGAGAGATGGGATAGAAGAACTCATTCACCAATGCCTGGAGCTGGACGTCGTACTATCACATCCGTCATCGCCAGATGGCACTACCCCCGCATCTTCTGCCCCAGCAAGCCCTGTTGTTGGTCCTTGCGGAACTCCTGGAATCAAGATCAAGCGTAGCCGAATGGCTCGAAAACAGATGAGCCTACAGCTGGAGGAAGCAGAATGGGTAGAGTGCATGATGAAGCAAGTATGGGACACGTTGCAACCAGTCGTCGACGCTGGCAGTCTGGATGCTGTGGCTGTACTCAAACCCGGGCCTACAGTAACCGTGAACGAGGTGCCAGCAGAATGAACAAGGATACACACAGGACGCTAGAATTACAAGACCCTCGTGAGCACTTCCCTCAGCCACCACAACCCGAGTACAGCATATTCGGATGCAGGGAGGCCACTTTACGCTACCCAAGACCAGGAGTAGAGCCCAAAACAGCCTTCATCCCGCGGACACGTGGATACGAGAACGGCATACAGCTCTGAATCACAGCCACAGCAGGATGAGTCTGGAACGAGGGCAAAGTGGCGTTGGACGCGAGTTTCGTCCAGATAATACGTGTCGATGTGGGGCCGTGGGTAAGCGTGCATTGCCACAGTTGACTGCGGAAAGGGAATGCGTCCAAAAGCGTCCAAAAGGACGAACAAAGCCAAGGAGGCGCAGGAGGTTGGGGGCTCGAATCGGAGTAAGGATCCCGAAAGAAGACCGCAAAGGTCATGTAGCTCTGAGATCAATCTTAATGCATAGTCGTTGCAATACCCAAAAAGCGTTATGAATCGTTGCACAGATCATCAATTTCTAATGCATGTGATTGGTTGTCGTCGCCGGAGCTAAGCCCGCCTGTCTTCACTACGTCAAACTGAAGCTCGACTTCCAACTTTTGGTGAAGTTCATCTGGTGTCAATACCGCGCAAATATGCCTTCCGATAACGACGCACGAGACCGCTCAGTGTCGCCCGCGCGAACATCAAAGCCAAAGAAAAAGACAGGCGGCTTTAAGTGGAAGGAAAAGAAGACTCGCGACGAAGATGCTGCACCTCGCGACAGTGGACGCCTAGAGCGCGGATACAGAGACCGGTCCCCGCGGCGCGACAACTACAGAGATGACCGAAAAGATGGAGATCGCAATGGCGATAATTACCGACGCAGAGACGACTCTCGCGACCGAAGAGACGATCGTTTCCGAGACCGTTCGCCCAGAAGACGAGATGGCGGAGACAATTACAGACCTGGCCAAGACCGCGACGAGGATCGCAGGAAAGAGGGAGGAGATGCGTCTCGCAGCAAATCAGAGAACAAGGAGAAGTCAGAGAAGAAGGAGAAGAAAGATAAGAAGCCAAAGGCTGTGCCTGTTTCCAATGAGCCTATGATTATCGTCACGGTCAACGATAGACTGGGAACCAAAGCTCAAATTCCATGCCTGGCGAGCGATAGCGTGAAAGCTTTCAAGGCTATGGTTGCGGCGCATATTGGACGACAGCCGCATGAGATTATGTTGAAGAGGCAGGGTGAGAGGCCTTTTAAGGATGTTTTGACACTGGAGGATTATGGTGTGAGTAATGGGGTGCAGTTGGATTTGGAGCTTGATACTGGGGATTGAGGAGGTGCTACGGGAATTGTCATGCACCTTCGGGCGGCTGTCTGGCAAACATCGGAGATGTCGACTCGACAAGCGTGGATGTGGTGACACTGGATATTATAAGACATGCTCTTTCTAGCATCTGCGGTCGGAACAGTTGCAAAGATGGGCCAAATCATATTCCTACTGAAGATACTCTCACGGGATCACGGTGAGAGCACCAGGCCCGAAGACATGAACGTTCGATCCGATCACGAAGGCGAAGGACGTCTGAAGATGGAAAGGGACCCGATAGAACTGGGACATTCGGCTCTGGCTTCAAAGAGGCGCGTGTGTCACTCGCACGTACCGCATTGCAGCAGTCTACTCTGTGTTTGCGTCCAGGCCTTCAGGATATTTGGCGCTTTCTCCCCTACCCAATGGACGCTGTCTTGACTGCATAAAATCCCGATTCCTTTCATCCCACCATGTACTTCAAGATGGGAGCAGCTCAAAGCCCGAGAGATTGTTGTATTCAGAACTAGAGCTGATGTGTACGCAGGGAATAGGCTCTCTCGTTCAAAAGCATTTCACCTAGCAACAGAACCACGTAGCGAGGATCCGGATAACACCTCTGCGATTAGGGGTAGGTCAGTCGAATTCGTGTTCCACCGCAATGAAGACCTGCCGCTGCTGCCGAGAAGCAAGTCTCCCGCACACGCGGCTGGATGCACGACTTGGTGGCCTCGTTCCCAGTGATGCTATAGAGATATCGATGCAGCGCGATTGATTCCAGGCACAGCTGCGAGCAACGCTACTTCACCAGATTCCAGAATTTTTCACATACGTCTCAAAACACCTTGGCCTGTCAAATAGAGTCATTGGGGTTCGCATTGACGTGCCGCGCTCAGGTCGTGCCACGCGTGGGTCGTGCCAGTAGGTAGAGAACATTCAACGATGAACGGGCATGCGATTGATCGAGTCGCGTATAGCTGATGTTATGGCAGCTCTCCCAGCACAAGTGAAGCGAACCCATCTCGCGCATTCAAGCACATGAGAAGAGGCCCGGCTCTGCTAGGTGAAGCCTGGTGCGATGCACTCCAACAATTTGACGATGAAGGCCTCGTCTGGGTGATGACTTCGCTGCAGATAGAGGCCTTGTCTCTGTGGTCTGTAAGTGGCGCTGCCGTTGCAAAATGTGAAGTGCAGGGGTCTGCGCGCCGTTTGTACTCGAGGTGCAGTGCCTTCCTCGCACGTAAACAAAATCCTCGCTGAGCTTCCCAAGTCTTTCTTCGCCGCTTCAACAACATCACCCGGTCACTCCAGCACCTGCACTCCACCCACACCTTCATTTCCATTCAATGGAAACATCTTATTAACACCACTCTGGCATGCCCTCGTCTAAACGCTCTGCTCGGCACGCATTACTCTGCAGCCCTCCATGTGTCGGTCCTACCTCTAGCTCTCGAAAGCTGTCGACGCCATCATCCTTGCCGATTCTCAAGTTCATTGATACCACCGAGTCCTCGAACATCACCTCCGCTCGCGCCTTTCCTGGTGAGTTGACACAACTTTTTCGTTGTTGGTTCGCGCTGACTTGACTTGACTTCACAGCTGCATTTCCACCTAATTTCACAACTTGACGTGGCTCGACTGCTTGTTGCGTGCCAACTTTCCACCATCATCGACTCAACAACCGCGTTTCCTCTCCAGTTAAACACTCTTCGCCATACACTCTCCGTTGTGGGTAACTGACTCCTTCGACTCAAGTCCGGTCTCCCTGTGAGATCTCCGGCTCCTAACGCATCCTTTCTCCTCCAAGATCTCGCCATTGCGCACCGCGCATCAAAATCAGAGTATCTTCCACTCGGACGCCGCAGACACATTCGTCGGACTGCACTTTTGCACCCGACTGCAAAGGTTCTCGGAATCACAAACTTCTCCTCAGCCTCGTGACAGTGGACATAACATCTCTCCGGTCACATCCACACACCACACCGACTCAACTCACACACTAGCCGCACATTGCTAAAGTCTCTGGAATGCCTCTTCTGTCTTCGAGATAGACCCAAGCTCATGATGGCTGCACCTGATCCTAGTGGCGTTGAATCCTGGCTGCTGAACATGGAGAATCAGAGGCAAACTGGAGACTGGACCGGAGGACCACCATTCAGGATCGAGTCAAGCCCAGCGCGGGAGAAACAATCCGCCGGCAGAAATAACAAGGTCTGCCTTCCAGTTGCTGCCCATTCGGCCATATGTGTCCTAGTCTGCTGACCAGTGGCATCTTCAGATCGTGTCAAGAGACCAGTGCAAGCAGGTGCCGCTTTGTCGTTCACCCAAGCCCGAACCCAATCCCCCTTCCTTGGGTAATGCCTCTTCCACAGCCCAATCAAGAAAGGTCGAGCGACAGAAGGAGAGAAGACGAGAAAAGCGTGAGCAAGGCCCTAACTGGCAAGGCCGTCGCGACCCCGTTGAAGGCCGCGTATATTCAAAGGATCATAAAGCTTTCATTGCGCAAAGCCATATCGACTGGGCGAATCGTGCCGACACCAAGGGCGAGAACATCCCACTGAAAGAGCTTGTACAACGCTTCAACGAGCAATTCAAGGAGAATCCAATGCGTAGCCGGTCGAGCTTGGCAAGCTTGATTGGCCGCGATGGCGGTTTGTCGAGATTGAGAGATAGTCTGAAGTGAGAGGGCCGAAGTAGGAGCAGGCTGTCGCGCTAGCTGCTTTCTGTGTGTGTAAAGGGTCATTACAAGGCAAGATGAGACTCGCACAACAATCATCCATCGAATTCACATCACATTTTTGCTTCACTTTGCAATCTCGTTTCACCTGCAGTTTCCTACGCCATGATGAGTTCAAGTCCCCAGACCGCTTCACTCGGCTCTTTTCAGAATTACCATTGGAGTGAATGGTTTTCGTGCTCGTTCATGACTGCTGTTGAATGCCATGTCTGAAATAGTGAGCAATATCTGACCTGACGTTACTTCACCTGACACACGCTAAACTTGATGGAGCTCGGCAAGACCCCTGTTTCCTTCCACATGAAGCTCACCTAAGCAGCCACTCTCCTTCCAGGTTCCAAACGTGACAACCAACGCACACATTCGAAAGAGGCAGACCTACACGATATAATCATGCGCCTCCTCCAGCTACCTACCGCGCTGCTGGCGCTCCTCGCCGCCCTACCCGAAGTGTCTGCCACTCACACCTCGAACTGGGCAGTGTTAGTGAGCACGTCCCGCTTCTGGTTCAACTACCGCCATCTTGCGAACACGCTATCTCTGTACCGTACTGTGAAACGCCTTGGGATACCCGACAGCCAGATCATCCTCATGCTACCCGACGATATGGCCTGTAACCCCCGCAACTCGTTTCCTGGCAGCGTCTTCAACGACAAGTCGCGACAACTAGACCTGTACGACGACCAAGGCTCTCGCGACAATAAAGCAGGAATGGGAGGAATAGAGGTGGACTACAGAGGAAACGAGGTTACAGTGGAAAACTTCATTCGGCTGCTTACAGATCGCTGGCCGGCATCGCATCCCACGAGTAAACGACTCATGACCGACGACCGCTCGAACATCCTCATATACATGACTGGGCACGGTGGGAACGAGTTTCTGAAGTTTCAGGACAGCGAAGAGATCAGCAGCTTCGATCTGGCAGATGCGTTTGAGCAGATGTGGGAGAAGAAGAGATATCATGAACTGCTGTTCATGATTGATACATGTCAGGCGAACACGATGTATACCGCTTTCTACACGCCGAATATCATTGCGACAGGGAGCAGCGAGAAAGATCAAAGTAGTTACAGCCATCATGCGGATCAGGATGTGGGCGTGGCAGTGATTGACAGGTGGACATACTACAACTTGGAGTTCTTGGAGACGCGATTGAACAGCACAAGTGCGGATGTGAGGCTTGGAGAGCTGTTTGACTATTACACCTTCGATCGAGTGCACAGCGACGCGGGCGTGAGATATGACCTATTTCCTGGCGGGGAGGAGGCTGTGAGAAGTAAACGCATCTTGGACTTCTTCGGCAGCGTGCAAGGTGTTGAGACGAGTGGCATGAATGAAGCGAAGGCAGATGACTGGAAGAGAGACCTGGAGGCTTTGCAGAAAATCATGGAGAGACAACGAGAGGAGGATTTGAACTACAGCAAAACGGAACAGGGAAGCGAGGCTACTGTGCAGGCCGCCGCGGATAAAGCTCAAGAACCAGTCGCGCTCAACATGGTAGAAGCTGGCGAAGGATGGGCCAAGAAGGCTGTAGGGCTCGCATCTTTGCTACTGGTGGGTGGTGCGTGGTTGGCTTCTAATGCTCTGACAAGGAACTGAAGTCGATATGTCTCGTTCGGAGTTTTGGCGTGTGCGAGGTAGATACCCATGAAGTGCATTGAGTGACTGCAAGAGATGATTGTCAATCTGATTTCCTACGTTTTCTCAGTTTGCTCATGCATGTGGCGATATCATGTCGTGCTATCGTGCTATCCGCCACCGCTTCGGCAGAGCTTCACCCAGCTGGCACGTCACTGCATCCTTTCTCCTACATTTCTCACACACTTGCTGCGATTCATACCCCAACAAGCAGTACGCGTGAAACTTTCGCTTTGCATTGGATTCAAGCTCTTTCACTCTGTCCATACACGCCGCCCTGCTCCGATCAGTGCCATACCCCATCCTCCGAGCAACACCACCACCCTCCACCCCACCATGGCTTCGCCCGCCAATCGAGGCAACACCGCTTCGCCTGGCGGCACCTCCAGCGCAGCACTCATCCTCGGCAAGCAATACAAACAAATGCAAACAGATAAAGACATCCCCGGCATAAGCGTCGGTCTCGTAAACTCCAACATCTTCGAATGGGAAGTCATGCTCATGCTCTCCGACGAACAAGACTCCCTCTACGGCGGGGGCTGCTTCCGCGCTCGAATGTCTTTCCCACCCGATTACCCACACAACCCACCAAAATTGAAATTCGAAACACCGATCTTTCATCCCAATGTGTACCAGAATGGGGAGGTCTGCATTAGTATCTTGCATTCGCCGGGAGAGGATCAGTATGGGTATGAGAATGCGAGCGAGAGGTGGAGTCCTGTACAAACGCCTGAGACGATTCTGTTGAGTGTTATCAGTATGTTGGGGAGTCCGAATGATGAGTCGCCGGCGAATATTGAGGCGGGGAAGTTGTGGAGGGAGGATCGGAAGGAGTTTAAGAAGAGGGTGAGGAGGTGTGTGAGGGACAGTATGGAGAATGCTTGGGATTGAGTGGTGCCTCGTTTTTGGAGAGGGAGACACGATTGGGCGAGAGCATTGGGACATTGAGGCACTGTGGATTTCTGTGTTGCATTGGCATAGCGAGGAGTTTGGGATGGATTTGGCATGATATCTGGCAAGAGCTTTAGGCATGAAGAGCATTTACGAGAGCCAGGATACTTGATGGATACGAGGTACGCCTCCGTGAATGCTAGAAGTGCAAGCACGAGGTGCCTCTGCGTTTGAGAATGCCAGAAACAATGCGACACTTGAGACAGCCGGAGCAGTTGATCGAGCACCATTTTGCCACTTCGGCGGCAGCACTGCCACTGCATTTCAGGATCGTCAGCAAGCGCGGGAGTAGTGGGTGAATGTGTTCAGTTATCGTGCAGAGATCAAAACTACGAAGGATGCGTGATAAGTGCATGATCCTTTGATCGAGTGAAAGCTATCGGAGACCAAGTGAGAAGTCAACTGAGCTGCTCAGAATCCTGTCCCAAAATGATCGAGAAAACAAGTTACAAACGATCGACACTCATGCTTAATCCCAACATGCAGAAGTTCTCAAGATTCCGGACCAAAGCCTTCGCCAAAGAAAGACCCAATGATTGTTCACCACTAATTGGAAACCTTGGTCTTCTTAGCATACCTGGATGCCTCTGGCCACTTGCATGTGCCACTGGGATGATGCAACGGATTGCCAGTCGTCTTCGGCTGCATAACCTTCTTCGGACCGTTGGGCGGCGGCAGACCATAGATCGACCCCATCCAGATATTCATCGCGTACATGACATAGCTGTCCGCGTTCATGGTTGTATCAAGGCCATTGCGGACTGCTCCTTGACACATAATGGGTCCGTACACTTGGCAATCGTTGCCACGTTCTGGTGGGCAGTACATTCTGTCTTGAAGGTCCAAGACTGCTTCAACGTCAGCAAAGCTTTCAGAGTCCACCAAGAGACAAAATGGCACTTACTTGATCTCGATTCGCCAACGATCTTGAGATGTAGCGTCTCATGTATGAGCCCTGCCTCGCGGAGGTTGCCCCAGTCGTTCTCGTATTGGAACATTTGGCCGACACTCTGTCGCGATGTGGGAGGTACGGACCACCACCAAGGGCAGACATTCACGACTGGTTCCAGCATGTCCAAATGCACCCACCCAACGGGACCAGGCATATTGCATATCCCTTCTTCACCTCTGCAACGATATGTCGTTCGATCCCATGCTTGCTGCAACCTTTGAAAAATTCCTGCAAGCTGCAATTAGCCAGGGACATCTTCTCATTAGAATCTCCAACCGAGCACGTACCATCCAAATACTCCCTTCGTTCAGCATCGAGCGCGCCAAAATACCTCCACTCCAGAGCCAACAAATCTTCAGGTCCGAGCAACCCGACCTCTGTGGTCGTGCCATTGCGCACCGATAGAACGAGGTCAACGATTTGTCGAGCATCTTTTACTACCTTTGGAATGCCGCCCCATTCTCTGACCTGAGGGTCCGAATGCCAATGGTCGCAATCCTTTTGATACGGCCCGGTTGTCGCTGTCACTATGGTCTTGACGTTTGTCTTGGTCTTGGTCTTCGTCTTCGTGTGCTCTTGAGACCAGAGTGCGTTGCCATTGTACGCTGTCTGTGTTCGAGGACGAATCGTGTATCCCTTCTTGGCGGAAGTTGTACTCGGCGTGAGATGTGCGAGAGCCGATAGCGGCATCAAAAGCATGAAATACAGTAGCCGCATGATCGTTGCTGGTAGTGATTGCTGTCGGGTGAGTCGTATGTTCGCAAGCTGCGAGTCGCGATACACACGATGAAAGCTGTATCGATGCGGTCGTGGCTGAGATAGGTCTAGTGATTGGTGTGTGAGATGGATGAAGTTCCGTCAACACGCCATGCATGAGAAAGCAGGACGGATCATGCGCCCCTGCCATCGAGGTTCTGCTCGCATAGCAGGAGCAAATGTGGCCGTGCCATCATCGGCAGTGCTTGCTGGAGAGGCGGCAAGCAAGCAGCCGTTTTTGCAAACAAAGTTCGTTACGCTTTCCATTATCATAACTTCGCTGGCCAAGCAGTTGCTATACATGCAAGCTACATGTAAATGTATGTTAGGTATACACTGTCGTTGTCTCGTCATACAATCGTGAATTCTCCGCTGGTGCCGTCAAAGGGGGTAATCTTTCCTCCCAGCGCCTTCGCATCGCCATAATATCGTAGCCTGTATCTTCCTCGGAGATCTGGATGCGGATCCTCTCGTGGCATCAGCTCTGTGTGCGAGTCTTTCGCGTTCTTTTCCTGCTCGAGCTGATTGCGTCCATCCTCTCGCCACTGACCAGTCTCCCATTTCGTCTCCCATGAAATTGTAACCTCGCTCGTTCCCAAGGCTGTGCTAGTTCGCTTCCACTCGTAGACAAGGCTCCAGTCCTCGTCATTGCGGAACTCTTCCCAAGTCGCAGTGTTCTCGTTTGCCTTTTCAACGACAGCGAAACTCTGACCGAGGCGAAAGTTGTTTCTCGGATTTGCGCCCACGAATTTTGCTGAGATGGTATTGCCCGCGCTGTACACAGGTTCGACATCTTGTAAAACTTGTCCGAAATCCTTCAAGATGCCTGCTCGATCTACGACAACAGGGGTGATGAAAGACAGGCTTTTGTTGACGAAGATCGGTGGGTCAGGTCCAGGCGGAAGCTGTGGTAGACCATCGGTCGATGCTCCGAGGTGTGGGAGGGCGTCCAGAGTCAAGTTGACATATGCTGGTAGCGTCCATGGCCCATAGAGGGTCGAAGCACCCTCGTAACGCTGAACCGAGTACTCTTCTGGTGTTGTGATATAGTGCGTGTACGTGTTAGCTGGGCCACCTAGCACCACAATTGGCTCGTGTTCGGTGTCACTGAACTCTGAAAAGGCCGAATTGGCAGAAGCTTGCACAGCTTCCCGCCACCTGCGGCCCGCCATGGTAGTCGCTTCACCAGGCGAGACAATGACGAAGAATTGACCGACACGCAGTAGCTGTATGTCAACAATGTTGGGCGTCCAGAGGTAGGGAGTTTCGGTTTCTCCTACGTCGAGCAAGATGGGCTTCTCGCGATGACAAGCTTTCTGTGTCTTATTGGGCTTGTGCAAAGCGTTTCCTACGACGGCCCAAAGTGGATTCACGTGAGGGTCACCAGGCTGGCCTTGCTTGAAGTCGAAAGCACCTGGTCCGTCTGAGGTACCAGCGGCGAAAGAATAGCCCATTGCAGCTGGGCAGGTCTTCACTTCAGTACCATTTTGCAGCTGAAATCTGTAGTTGCTGAAGTCGACGAACTGGTGCAGGCTTTTCACTACCTGGCCACTCACTGGCTGCCAAGCAGTCGCATTATCGAACACGTTTTTCGCGCCTTGAAATTGGCGAATGCCGATCTCGAAGGCAGAAGCTGTACCACTGTCATCTCGTCCGTAGTAAGGGCCTCGGCCGTGACAAGGCTGTGTCTTGTTGCCGCAAAGACTGGTCTTGAAGTCACACTGTTGTCCTTCTTGCTCTCCAGATTCGCAATATGCGCCAAGTACATTTGGGGATGTGTCGCCAACATTAGCCTGACTGAAGCCAGCAACGAAAGATGAATCGAGTGTGGACTTCTCGAAAAGCACAGCTGCAACACCTTTGTTGTCTCCAGTGACCAATGTATTGTTGCCTAGCATGCTAGTGCCATGGACTGCGAACCAGGTCAAGAGGCCAACATCTTTCGTACCTGTGTCAGTGTTGTGGCTGAAGCGCAGCGCAGTCATTTGCTTGTCGACATCGTCCCCGTATCGGCTCCTTTCTTCGATCGGATTCTGCAAGTATGCCCAGGGACTTCGGTTGGTATTCGCATCGTCTACCCGGACTGAAGCGATTTCCAAACGTCCAGGGGCCAGCCTCTCGTGTGCCTGCTTGATCGACGCAATTGCGCCTTGTACGATGGCTTGATAAGACGGCTTATCAAAGCCTTTGCTGGTAATTTGTGGCAGCAAGTAGTTCAGCCACGCACCAGGCCCGCTGTGCGAATGCGTCCCTGTCACTGCTACGTTGTGCTGTCCATAGGCGGCATATTCGCCACCCAGCTCCTGGAGACCTTCCAGAATGCCATGTCGCACGGCAGTATCGCCAGACTGCGTGTCTAACACGAGGTACGCGAATCGATCTTCGGGTGTCTTAACATCTCCAATGATGAATGCACGGGAGTACAGCCTTTGTCGCAAGCCACGGCCCACTTGGGCAGAGTCTGCGTAACCCATGAAGTTGATTTCGACAACGGGACCAGTGATGTCTCCCTTGCCGACACCCACCAAGTACTCGTCTCCATCCTGTTGGTGGTGAACTGCACTCGGCTTGATTGGGAAGCCCTCTGTGGTCCACAAATCTAAAACGGACGGACCGAGTCGATGCAGAACATTGAGCGTGGCGAGGAGGAGGAATGCGACCAGCGCAAGGATGAGTACTGGGAGTGGTGAGCGAGGCATGGTAGCACACAGTCTCTGCTCAATCCTTCATAGCCTTTCGATATTAGGCAGTGATGAGATCGTGGTTCCAAGTTGCTTCTCAAAAGCAGCGCGTAGTTATAATCTTGATACTGTATGCTCGTCGGCGTCACGCGGGCAACACCACGAGAACCTGCTCGTGCAATGCGCGTTGACGGCTGTGACTTGCGCGCTGGGGTGGTTTGTGTTTGTGAGGGTGTTGCAATGAGGTCTGTTGACCTGCCTCGTCATCCATCGCCCATGCACACTCGGCGTCATTGGCCAACAGTCCCGAGACTTGTTCATCCAAGCCAAAAGTCGCAGCAGCTTCAGCACCCTAGACGAGAAGTTGCGGCTTTCGCGACTCAACAGCAAAACGCTGCCGAAATTGTGAGGATGCCTCTCATTCAGAACGCGCCCGATGCGCTGCCCTACGTCGACGCACCAGTGTCGGAAGAGGCATTGCACAACGCCAATGCTTTAATCCAAGCCGAAATCGACCCAGCGCACGCGAACTCCGCCCATCCTTCCATACCAGCTCTGAGAGAGTCCAAATTTTCAGAGCTGGTCGACGCGGAACATGCGCGCATTGCTGCTGGACAACCGAAGAGCCAGGGACTCGATCTTAGCCGCTATGAGCTGCTAGATCCCCCGGCCAAAGGAGACCTGCCAGCGTGGAATGATACCCTACAAAAAGCGTATGCCAGTGCCGAGTATCTGCGCGGTCGCGAAGTCAACCTTGGCCTGCTAGAGACTTATGGAAAAAATGCCTGGTTGATCGGCAACAGCCAGCTAGAGGATGAGCTCAAGGCTGTGGAAGAGGAGCTCGACATGGCCAAGATCGAACAAGAGCAGCTTGAGGAAAGCCGGCGCAAGGCCCAAGGCAACGCGGCAGCTGAATTGCAGGGCCTCGAGGAAGCATGGAAGACTGGCGTTGGTAGGATGATTGAAACGCAGGCCGCTGCTGAGCGCTTGCGTCTCGAGATCCTGCAGAGGAAGCGACAGGGCGTGGCGTGAAGAGCTGCCAAGCAACTATAAAACTTCCGCTATGCCGTCAAGTGTTTTGAGGCCATATGAACGCTGGTGGTCATATGCAACGAGGTGTGTGTGCCTAGTACGCCTTGGGTGGCGCGGGAAGTATATCCAAGGACGGGATGTCCTCATCTTCCGGTGTCGTCCATGGCGACGTTGAACATGCCGATGATGCAGACGCGGTACTCGGCCAGATTCAACGTCGGGAATGCATCATGATCCTGTCCTGGAGCAGACACGGTACGAACGTAACGTCAGAGCACCGCCAAAGGTGGTCGAGTGCAGGCCATAGATTGGCCACGGCAAGGTGGGATACTTGCAACAGCCCGGCATGACCGTTCGGGCGACACTTTCCCCTCGAATCTATAGCAAATCCTTTGCTTATTCAAATGCTCCTAACGCCTGACTCTTGAATCAGCAATGGTGGCACCGGGCTTTTTACGAGTCGCTTTGGCCATTCACAAGCCCAGCTTTGTATGTACGCCACAAACTCTGTTCGCGCAGCGGTATCTGATACCGTTTGTGAACCTTGAACTCACCACAACGGGCTGACAGCTAACAGCCATCAGCTGCATTGCTACAATGGAACTTCCGAAAACGTCTTCATTGCTTGAAGCGATACTTTCGCGAGTTCGCTGGCTTTTGGTTGCAGGGTATGCCTGCAGTCTCTGACAAGATGTTGACTTCTACACGACTCACACGCGTCGTTCAATCGTTCTAAAGGCTGCGCGCTCGCTCAATCATCCCGTCACCTCTCCTGCGCGAATTCTATTGTATCAAACCTATTCACTCTGCGAACCAACAAGATATTCTCTTGGTGCTGATGACAATGCGAGGCCGTCACCCTCGTCGATCGCCCTCGGTGGAAAGCCTCACGGATAAGTTCAAGACATGGAATGCATCATTGTCGGGCATTCAAATTCGTGGCTCATTTACACATAGAGCTGCACTTCGCCCTGTCCGGGAGTCTCACGAAGCGCCATTCAGTCGAGCCGACTACACCAAGAGTACGCCTACAATTCACGAGCGTGCCAAGGATAGCGCAGTGGACCTTGGAGAACTGCGCGATCGGTGGGTCAGCGCGGACAACATCTTTAACGAGCATGAGCAGAATACTCGTCGACATGCTAGATCAAGAGATCCGTCGCGGAGTCGGGTCTGTGTCACATTACGAACATCCGAACAGTCTGAATATGATACCGACGGGCAATTCCTGGAGCGCATCGAGAAAACGCGCTCGGCTCGCAAATCGCGTTCTACGGCAGCCCATAGCCCAGCAGAGAAGAGGTCGACTCAGGAGCGGATTGCGAGAAGTGCGCAATCGATATTGCATGTGCCACTCAAAACGGAGAAAGCGTTACCTCCACTTCCAGAGGATGAAGGAATGGTTGTTAAGAGGACCTTCATCCACTCGATCAAGTCCAGTCGTCATCTGCGTAACATGAGAAGTCTCAGCAGCTTGAAGACTTATGTAAACCCACACGAATCAATGGACTTTCGGTGTGTCGGAAGTCCAACCGAGGCCATCAGCGCGTTTGAAGAACTGGAGCTGCAGAGTGAAAGGGACGAACTCCTTCAATCGATCAATCTCACAAGAATCAGGATGGGAGTCAGAGCCATCCAAAATCTGGAGCGAGCTCCATACCTCGACCGTGAAGCACAGGAAGCTGCAGATGATCTAGACAAATTTGAGTCCGTTCCAGCAGGGAGCACAGTCACCATGGATGAAGAAACAGCAACCGCTCAGCTCATCGGACCCGCAGGGTATCCGGGACTTGCAACGGGCGAGCGCTGGGCATCCTTCCAGAACAGAGCTCAGAGACAAACACAATGTACCTGCAAAGGCGGCATCCATATCGTGAAGACAGCGACATGTCCGTGCCACAATCAGCATGTGTTCGCTGCTATCACCGACGAGTCCTGGAAGGCGATAGGAATGGCGAGGACCGCTGTCGATCGAAGATGGGTGGTGCTGCTGTCAGCTTCAAATTCGCCGTTCGACAGTGATGATAGCAAGTCGATCCGAACACTCTTGACACCTGCGAGTTCCGTGCGGAAGCCGAGAGCCAAGTCAAAGCCGCGCAGGTCAGCGACTGATACGCCGCCGGTGCCATCGCTACATGGGGCCATGACGCCTTCGCTCATCGAGGACGAGGATGAAACGCCAGTGACACCAGTCCTACCGTTCTAGAAGATGCCATCGCTGGTCGCGGGGCAGAGATAGCAGCGTGTAGACGGCCACGTTGGATTATGACATGAGGAGCATATGAAAGCTCAGCAAAGGGCAATTGGAGTACACACCTGGGGAAATACCAAGCACTGCAGTCGTGCACACTCTGACTCGCATCGGATAATGTTTACGAACCTATACCATGTAGCAACTACAAGTTCTTCCATGTACCTCGCTTGTCACTACAAAACTCCTCATGCTGATGATGTGAATAAGACCAACTGCATATACTGCTCTTTCACCTGCACGTTCCTTCCTCACTGCCACGCAGATGCGATCCTTCAACAAGCGCATCATCGGTAGCGATCAACGCTATATACTGCTACTGCACGTAAACTCGAGCCTAAAGCCGGAACCGAGAATTGATCAAGCAAGAGGATTTGCAGGATTGCTTTGGAATATATGTTGGTCGCATTTCATTCGTCTATCTTCATCAGCCACCAACAATGCATACGCCTGCTTTTCGCTACCCTTCATTGTATATTCATCCTTCTGCCGAAATATGCCGTTTTGCCGTTCCGTGGTCTCGTTCTCATCAATGTCTGTCTGTCTGTCTGTCTGTCTAGCTGTCTGTCTGTCTAGCTGTCTGTCTGTGTCTCTGGACGTATATGTCTGGAAAACAATTGCCCGCCATGATCTGTGGGTATTTCTCTACTGGCCGTGTCAAGAATTATGTACAAAGTATAATAAGAATTGAAATCAAACAAAACGCGCATCGCATCGTTGTCGATTAGTCGTAAAACCAATACTCTGTGGCATAAGGCACTTGCATCGCGCTGCCAGGTGTCGAACAGCTCGAAGGTGCAACGCCGCCGGCGGTTTCGACACGGTAGACGCTGGTCATTCCCTTGGTTCGTCCTGAGTTGTTGTCGACGAGGTAGAGCCAGTCGACGGCACCAAGACCATTGGCGCCTTTGTAAGCGTTCGCAGGTGCCTTGACGCCTCCACCTTTCTTGCCCGAGAAGAAGCATTTCAGGGTGTCGAGGGCGAAATTTGGCATCTGCAGGCCATTGATCTGATCAAAGTAGTGTTCTCCCACGCGCTTGGAGGCGAAGGCGGCACTGCTGATTGTGTGGCAGCGATCGCAGAAGCCGTTGGCGGTGGTGGGAGTGCATTTCGTTACTTTGAGGCAGGTCTCGAAGGCTTTGAGGGAGGATTTGCTGTATCTGTCGCCGGTGTTGGATGTTGTTTTGGAGGTGATGTCGTAGAGGTCGGCGATGGCGCCGGCTTGGACGGTCGATTGGACCCAGGTGGAAGATGAGGAGGAGCAGGTGTAGTTTTGGAACCCGAGGCCTAAGATGATGGCTTTGGGGTCTTTGGAGGGGACGGGCAGAGGTGTTGAGCCAGTGTTCGAGATTTTGCTCAGTGGGAGTGCTGGTTTTGAGTCCTCACTGCGTGGCAGGCAGAGCGCGTTTGATGATGCGGCGAGTGTGGCAAGAGCCAGTACCAGATTCCGGATGAGTGTCATTGTGGTCGAGGTGCGTCTAGAGTAGGTCGAGAGACTAGGCTACCTTATCAATAATGACTTGTTGGAAGGGCTGCGAGCTTGAGTCGGTGATTGAGTAGTGGATGCTGGGATACCCTGCTCAGATGGAAGAGGACATACAGCTATATACTTGCCGCCGAGCAGCTGCTCTGAGATGGTGTATCTCCACATTGCTACAACAGGACCTCTCGGCCTTGCAGAGCCGCTGAGAGGATTCTGCTCCAACCAAGGCGGCGCGAAAATAGAGACGGGTGCGGCATGCGCCTAGAATGCAACGAGGACGCAATGATCTGCCGCTTGGACACGCCACAGCGAAGGCTAAACGGAGTGGCACATGGCCTCTGCATGCGCGTGTTGGTTCGGAGAGATCTGCTACTTTACTGCCTTGGGCTAGGTCTGGTTGTTGACGCGGTGAGCTTGGTAAGACGACAGGCTGAGAATAGTTATCGAGTCTGATGGCCGTGGAATGGTTCTCTCCATCCTCTGCTCTGCGGCAGCGATGTCATGGAAATGGAATATCCAAGGTCTGTTGCCGCCGCCGTGCAGCTGCCGCGTGGAGTCAGTCGACGAGCCTACAATCTGCGGCCGGGCGGGCCTCCAGATGGCTTGCAGTAGCAGAGAGCAAGCTGCCCACGGAGGGCATCCACAGCGGCTCCCGCCATGCTGTTTGTCGGGCGTCTGCAGCGCTCGGCGTACACTGCAAATGCTCACGTACTGATGAGATCGGCCGTGGTGTCAGCGATATCAACATGGCCGAGGACGGCAGAGGCTCATGCCATGCATCGGCGACGTCTGGCATGCAAAGCACAAGTGCATCTCGCGGCCAACGAAGGCGCGGAGAGAGCATGCAAGAGCGCTTGCGGTAATTAGCCGAGAATCTATTAATAGAATATCCAACTTCTGCTTTCCTGCTTCTTGACCTTGACAATAGTTGCCAAAGCTACACCCTCTACGCGCGCGACACTTTTCTTGACAGCAGTATTGCCATGGCCACGGCACCTCGGCGAGAGCACATTCTTGTCGTGCATCATGGCGTGAACGAAGGATGAGCACAAAGCTCTCTGTAGGGCGCCAGCGAAGGCTCGATGTAGTCGAGCGGCACAAGCTACCCAGGCCACTGTTCTCACTCGACCGTGAGCTCCAGGCCTGCAGTACCAACAACATCGGCTGGCGGTCCAAATGGTGCAAACGGCCGACGGGAAAAGGTCTCCGCGAGCAGACCAACTTCTCACTGAGCCGACGTGCATGGTGGCCATGTTGTCGATGTCTTCCATACCAACACCAAGCTGTGTGGATCTGGCGCGCCAAAGACGATGACGGGGCACGCTCAAGTTGCGGTTTTCCGGCATGGCTGCACAATCGCGATTCCAGATGCAGCCCGGTCAGCAGATGGCCCGGGGCGGCTCAAGATCTTGCACCGCAAGCTCAGAAAGCCCAGAAATACCCATCTCGAAAGCCTGCTCAGCTACTCTTTGAAAGACACGAACGCACGCTCAGCCTCACTAGCGCATCGCAAAATTGCAGCTTGCGAATTTGGTCAGAATGCAGAGGGCGGACACAGCGTTTGTCTCTAAGCGCCGCCTCACGTGGCTAGCCCAGCCATATGTTTGACCATCAGGTTGACGCTAAGATTTATTCGACCACGACGCTTCCTTGACGTACGAAAGTACCCGTGTGTGGGCTCGATTCAGACGATGAGCTTTGGTGCAGCAATGCTGATGACTACACGATCGGGCGCGGAAATTGTGGCCGCTGCTAGTTTTGTCGACGATCAGGCAGCATCTGTGATGGGGATAGAGTTGCTATCCGTCGAACAACTTTGCCGGGGCCACAACAACGCGCCAGTGCCACTCTCGGTATGTGTAGCGCTCACGAGCTCCGCGGCCAGGCTGGCGTGCTCACGAGGTGCCAATCGCTCGCCGAACTCCAATGGCTTTTGGCAGATTCCTTCACTTTCCTTGGATCTCCATGCTTTCTGCAGATGAAATTGCACAACCGATGAAGTCGAAGTCAGTGCCGAATCCGGACGATTCCATGGCTTCCAGTCTTCAGCGTCCGGTTTAACCAGAGACCATGAACGTAGCGAAATGACATTCACTCGACGGCTGGAACTCAGCAGCGTCGCTGTCTTCGAATGTACTGTACGATGATAGTACACGCCTCTGTCTTGCTGCCAGCCACTGCAAATGCCTTATGCACAGGTCGTATGACTGTGCAGCCCGTATTGACCCAATGGACCCAGCTGATGTGCTCTTTGATATGACGGATGGTCTTGCTGCAAGAGATTAAGGCCAGTCCCGTTAACCAGGATCTGGTTGCTTAACTCATCAGGCAAGTCGTGCGATACGGTATGCATGTACACTCGACCGCCACGATCCCCTGGTATGCGCTCCTGTCCCCATGGTCATCAGCAAGCAAGACCACGCAAAACCTACCTGTTGGTCACGCCTTGCCATTTGCTTCGCATGCGATCGTGTGTGCGAGTATGCCATCGTGAAAATGTTGTTGCATACTTGACAGTACCACGCCGTCAAGATTTGCCGGAGTCGGAAGGACTGATGCTGAACAGGTCATTCCATCGCGAAGAAGGTCGGTCATTGAATCGCTTCATTTTCTCAGTTGATATCTCACCCCCAATTTGGGAGATATTGAAGCTCGACCGGGGCCACGAGCACATGGTCAAGATCAAGTCGCGCACCTAGCAGCCGGAAGCGGACAATGCTTCCAACAGAATGGCAATTTCCCTTCCCAGTTCACCATGTACACTCCTGTCGAGCAACAGAGTTCAGCAGATTTTGACTCCGGTATAAGATATAATGGCGACTAGACGTCCTTCTTCCCCATCGTCCCGACCTCAGTCAAGCGGAGCATACCGACCGAAGTCACTCGTTTTTTCAAGTTCTTGCCCTCGCCGGCACCAAGCAGATTTTCATCGTCCCGACACATCATTCTACCTCTCGAGCCTTCTTCAAGATGCAGTTCAAGTACCTTGCCGCCCTCCTGGCGTCTACGGCCGTCAGCGGCGTCATCGCAGGCCCCGAGCCTGTGATCAACGCTCGCGCTCTCGAGGCCCGTGAAGAACAGGCAGAGCAGGCAGCGCAGATGCAGCAGATGCAGCAGGCTCAGCAAGCTCAGCAAGCTCAACAAGCTCAACAAGCCAAGCAGGCCGCTCAATTGCAGCAAGTCAACCAAGGTGCTCAAATGCAGCAAGCCAACCAGGGTGCTCAGGCTCAGCAAGCCGGTCAAGCTGCTCAAGTTCAACAAAACTCCAACGCCCCTGCTGCCGACCCGCCAAAGGCCGCTCCGGCTGATAGCAAGTCTTCTAGCGGTGGTGGCTTCTTCGGTGACTTGAGCGGCTTCATCCCGAAGGACATCACCGTCTACAATTACCCTGGACCTGGCTACCCTGGCTACAATCCAAATCGATATCCTTACTACCCTGACGTCTACCCACCTATCTACCCACCTATCAACCCATTGTACAACTTCTGCCCATCATTCCTCCAATGCAACAACAATTTCGACTGCGTGAGCTTCACCGTCCAAACGGACTACCTTGGCTTTGTAAGTGAACCACTCTTGAAACACACCTCGAAGCATATTTTCCGCCGGCACTCTGGTGTCGGCTGCAAAACGACGCTGCAACTTGTGAGACTCTTGACGAAGTGCGTGCTGACTCTCTTATAGAACACTTGCCTCACAGCAAACAGTTACCAGAGGTGTTCATGCACCTATCCTCTTCCACCGTTCAACCCTTACGGTCCTCCTTACGGTCCTTACTACTAGCCTGCTCGGCCCTGGAGCGCTATGGTTGTATAGGTTGAGGAGACACGTCATCTATTCTTGGTCGAGGCACATGTGGTTGTTGGAGGGTGGCAGGTTCGCTTGCGTGGTGTCGGGGTGGTCGTTGAATATCGTTAATGTGGAAGTCGATTAGTTGCGCATCAATACTTGCATCAAATCATAACTTGGCGGCAGAATGGTTCTTTTCCCGTCGTTGTTGCCTGCCATACGCTTCCCCCGTTTTGATCTCGCGGTCCATGGACCAGTAGCTTGACGAAGGTGATGAGAAACTGCTCCATCCGTACTATCGTCATTGACTGAAATTGTAGTGCACGTGTGCTTCGCCTCCCCAACCCATTCCCTTGGCATAGAATACAATGCATTATTGAGCAGCAAGACAAAGCGCGCAGCCGCAAAATCTTTCGGTGGTAGAACAACAAAGGACGCTAACAAAGACTGTAAATGTCGACACTGCGATATTTCGATTCTTTCAATGCAACGACAGAATGCCGGATCATGAACATATAATCCAGCTTGTCGATCCCTCTACACTTTTGCCTCCATCGGACTTCGCAGCCAGCACTCAGCTTCTCGACTCTACAGTGACCTCGCAACTCTTTCGATTTTCTGCTGTACAGACTTGTTGACCAAGTCGCCTTCCACAGCTTCAGCAGAAAATCCAGCAAAGAGTCGTCGAGATAGTAGAGAAACGAGAAAGCTGCTAGTGCTTGCTGTCTCAACTTTGCCTCCTCCGGCCTTCCAAACCAGCACACTCACCTTCCAGGACCTTCAAAATGTGCCAATTTACCACCACCTACCACAACACATGCAAGCACTACTCTCGCCGCCACTTCACCTACTGTCCCACCGCCGAATCCGATCCTGTCACTTACTCCCGCGGCTGCCACAACACAAAAGACATGGGTCTCAGCTCTTCTTTCACAGAGTGTATAACCTGTCAACGAACGAAAGCTCGTAAGTTGTTCTTTCGTACAGGTCCCGAACCCGAATTGCAGGATATTTCTTACGGGATTGTTGCTTCTCGTGGTCCGACTACTCCTTCTGTTCGCGTGACCTCGAGCGTTGAGACGGAGTATGATCCTCATACTTCGCCTTGTGGTTCGAGGAGATCTAGTGTGGCGAGTGGTAACTCTAGGACTTCATCGACATCTTCTGATGGTGAATATGGTGGCTGGGCGTTCAAGGAAGGTAAGTTCCGCAACATTCACTGGCGTATGTATCAGCCTGAAACTCCTCCGGGAACACCACAACAGGTGAGTTCGATGTATGCTGTGCAGCCGAAGCAGACAAAGAAGAGTGGCGGCGATTTGTTGAAGTCTTGCCTGGAGCATTGACTTTGATGTGATCTGCTGTGATGTTCTTTGAATGCTTTCGAGCGGAAGGTTTGGAAGGTGAGTCCGATCATGGGGAAACATTTTACTTCTGACTACAGGCTCGAGTAGGTAATATGGTCTTTGCCATCGATGGCCGGATGGATTGGGTTCCTGATCTGGTTTTAAGATGTAATGGTGAAGGGTCAGCAGGTATGTATGGATGATGCAATGTGCATTATGCGATAACTTCAAGTTCTAATTCTTCTTCTTATTTCTTTCCATCTGTGCACTTTGCTGTATCGCTTTGCCTCATTTACATACTGATTGATGCATTGATATGAATGTGACGACGAGACAATTACCCATTTTCATAAAATTCTCCTTTCCTTGTAGATTGGTGGATCTATAGGGCAGGATCGAGTCAGATAATGGCACCACTTTGATCAGCTTTGACGGAGGTTCCTATGAGGTACTCCATATCGATACAGTGCACGCAGACTTGTGAGCATACGGGCTTGTCGCCCCGGCTCACTGGTCTTAACGCAGAGATGTGCTCCTGGCTAGTTGTGCGCTTTCTTCTGGGATCAGGCACATCTCGGCAGTGGAAACGCTTCATCGATATTTGCTTAGGATTGTGCTTGAGAATGACAGCGAGATCGACTGCTTTGTTCTGCCGATAGCGTGGTGCGATGGGGTCTGTCATGCAATTTGGGTTCTATAAAGGCAGCATAAAGAAAGTGGAGTTCTTGCACGTGGAATAGTGGAGACTGACGAGTCTCGAACACGCGGCGCTCAACGGCAGCCCATCCCGAGACAGCAGATCAGCACCACGCCCGCCGTCACCACCACTGCCGCAACAACACTCTCACCACTACTGCTGCACCGCTCTTCTCCGAATCTTCGACAGTCGCTCTTTTATTTTCAGTCTGATTCCGTCATCTTGATTATTGTTGGGACTGCAGCGCGAGAGAGCCCAATCGAGAGGCTGAGACTGGACCAAGCAGGAGATTATCCGCAGCCGCATTGACCCGCGCGGCGTAAGACGCCGTCTTCAGGCTGTGCGACGCGCATTCAGGGACCGCAGGACGAGGCACAATACCGCGAGCGTCGAGGGAATCGACTCTTTGATAACAAGAGGCCGAAAGTCGCGCTGGTTATCGCGACGGTGGGATTGCGACCATGGCGCACGGAAGCGCTGCCAATGGTGGGTTACGCCGTCAGGCTGCGGACATGCCTCCCAGAGCTAATGCCAGGGCAGAGGTCAAAAGGACGATGCGCAACATCTTCAAGCGATGCGTAGAATGCGAGCCGCAGACACCGACATGCCCAGCATGTCCAGAGGGAGACATCTGCTCTCTGGTACCGCAGAGCTGCGACAGCTGCGCCCACATGGTCTGCATTGCCAATCCTAATCCCACACCCAAGGCCGAGAAACCGAATGTCGGAGCGATCGCAGGTGGTGTCATTGGAGGCGTGGTGTTCATCTCCCTCATTGTGTTCCTGTTCTGGCGATACTGGATCAAGAAACGACGGCAAGAACAAGAAGAATGGGACGAGGACGACGAGATTGCGACACAAAAGGGCGTGTCGCAATTCAATGCCATGAAGTCAGACAATGCATCGACAAGGACAAGAGGCTCGGTAGCTGCGAGCTTCCTCAGCCGGGCCAGCAACATCATCCACATTGCATATATTCCTGGCGTTACGAACCGCAACGGATCTGGCCACAACAGTCTGCTGAATGCTGCTCCTGTACCCCCAATTCCAGCTGCATATGCCAACCAGACATCCCGGACTACGACTCCAAAGAGCCCCCTCAGCAACGAAGGCGATGCGCTTTTCTTCCGGCCCTCAGACCTACGGGACACCATGTACTCAGACAGCTCATCCTTGCGATCAGGCAAGAGAGACACCCAGTACACGACACACTCTATCACTCCATCCTTGGCTCGGTCCTCCATGATGTCGGACGTATATCGCGATGATGCCACTACGGAGCCCATGCCAGCAACACAAGTCATCCGAGCCCTGCCGAGAATGGTGTCTGTCAAGTCAGGCACATCTGCCACATCGACACCATCTATGGAAAGTGCGCCAACACTGGCGCCTCCAAGCTCGTCAGGTAGCGGTGTGAAGACTGTCATGCTTGGCGAGAAGTCATCGAATGGAAGTCCGAGCTCCTCGCATCACACTGGCGGCACGTTTATCAAGGCTACACCGGTGACTATTGGTGGTAAAGGAAAGGTTCGAACACCTGGTGTGTCGCGGCAGGCTAGCGACGCATCATCCTCCACGGGAAGTTCAAACACGAAGCCACTGAAACCATCTCCTCTAGTTGAGACTGCAAATGAGTCCGATGAGGAAGACGAGCATGCACGAGCGCGAAAGAGCCTCATCAGGGAGACGACTGCAGCGGCTGCCAGTCCCGCGCCGCTCATACAACCTCTCGAGAGCCCATTCTTTGATGCCACTGAGCTGCAAACATCAGCGTCTTCATCCTCTCAAGGCTCACGGCCCAACCCATACGCGGCTATGTCAGCATCAGTCGGTTCCGGTCCCCGGCCCAAGCGCAACGACAACAGAACGCCGGGTGGTCTGAGTGCCGTGATTGAAGAAGCCGCAAAACGAGCTTCACAAGAACCTGAACACGATGGTATCGGCGGGAAACGAGACCAGAGCCCCTTTAGCGATGTGCATGCAACAAAGTAGGTTGCTTGAGCATATTGGACAGCAGAGATGAGGATGAAGTTTTTGGAAAAAGGAGCGCAATACCCCATTACAGAAGATTGGTACGAGCTGGCTCGGAAAGCGGTTACGAGCTATGAACTACTGCATTTCTTTTTTCCTCGCTCTGGTATGTGTAGAAGGAAGTATACTCAGTTTTTTTATGTTCCTATCAGAGACCCGCGCATCAAAATGCTGCGAGGTATTGAATGGATGGTTCTTGGATGGAGTTTAGGGATATAGTCAGAGCCAAGACTGAATGATACCACCCATGTGAGGTTCGGTTTGCCTCTTCTTTGTGATCTTTCTCCTACCTGTCGTCCAATTTTTCACTTCTGGATGCTGTGCCGCGTGCAGACCTATGGTGAAACCTGGGCACACGAGAGCCTCCTCCGGGCTGGTCTCGAGCCAAATATCAACAAGAAATGGGATGGAATGATTCAGAGCTCCATCTCATGACATCCTTTGAGAAAGGCTGTGAAAGTCTCTGGATATCTGGAGAGTGAACCAAAAAAAGCAGGGCACGAATCAGAAACTCCCCCAAGGACCAGCGCTGCCCACCAACTGTACCCACGATCATGCATGCATATTCCCATTTCTTCTTCTTCTCGCCCTTTACATGGCCATCTCCGCCTGCAGCTTCCGCAGCTCTTCTTCCTCATCATCCTCAACAGCTTGCTGTTTCCCTTTAATCTCCCCTGTAGGCTGATTCGGCAACCTCGATATCTGATCGCTAACCGGCACATTCCCTGTATGCAACATCTTATTATCCAGTTCTTCTTGTTGTAGCTCTGCCAGCTCGTCTTCGAGTTCATCCTCATCCACGCCTTGCATCGAGTTTCCTTGCGTGAGAGCATCGGCGATTTCTTCGCCGATTGCGTGTTGTTCTCGGAGGTCTTCCATGGTCTGATCGACTTTTTCGATGGAGAGGTCGCCGTGGATTTTCTTCATGGCTTGTTGGGCGCCCTTCATGGCGTCGAGGGTTTCTTTGTTGATGTTGGCGGTTTCGATGGAGGAGATTTCTCGCTCGACGGTCATCATTTGGGCGCTGGTTTGTTCGAGTTGGTGTTCGAAGGCTTTTTTTCGTCGGAGGGCTGCTTTGGCGACTGGGTAGAATCCATCAGTATGCATTTCCACTAGTGCGGTGTATATGGTGAGGGCTATGTCCACATACTAGCTTTGTTGCTGGTCACGTTCTTTCGCGCTATCGCATCTTGCTCATCCATCTGGTTTTGCAGGTGCTTCTCCCGCTTGGATAGCATCTCGAGTGTGCTTCGTAGCCGCAGGATGGCATTCTTCGGGGCATCTTTCTTTGCTGCAGCACCTCCTCCGAAGAGGTTGCCCCAGCCCCACGAAGCCATGGTCCCGCAAAATGGTCGTCGCTGGTTATCGTGCTTCGTCGGAGGGTGTTAGGAGTGAGATGTAGGTCGTGTGGGTAGAATGCTGCGCCGGTGGAGAGGTCAAGTGAGGTGTCGAGGCAGCAAGTTAGCGGAGCGTGGCCGTGTCTATCTCGTGGCTGCCTCCCGTCGTCTTTGCGGCGGGTGGAACAAACGTCGGCCTGAGCGATGCGATGCGGTCATGTTGAGTGGCCCGCGCACCCCTCACGTGCAGATAAGCCAGCCGCGAACCTTGTTCCAGACGCTTCTTCTTTCCACACTTACTGTAGCTTCCTGACAACACACTCAACTTCACAGTTCATCAAGTACGTGGAGATGAAACGCCCCTCGAGATGTCTGAATACGACCCAGCGAATCGTAGACCCGAACCAGCACGATTGATCCTGCTCGATCAAGCACAGCTGCAAGCACCAGGCACCAAAATTCGCGTGCTGGGCTGGTCAGTGCCACGCGACTGCAGTGCTTCTTGCGCTGATTGTATGCAGTGTCCACGCATACCACATTGAAAGTGCAACGCTCGTCTTGAAGGTCGACTACCCCGGTACCAGGTCGAAGACTGCCACACTCTTGGCGACTATCGACAATGTTCTTGAAAATGTCAACCATGACTTGCTCCAGGTTGGATCCTGGCTGAATGTCGTCGGATACGTTCAGAAACCAGTTAGACTTGAGCGTTCGACATGGAGCTCGAATTCTCAGCCATCCAGACGAAGGACACGACGCGTGACTCCACTTGTTGATGTCCTGATGATCTGGTCTGCAGCAGCGGTCAAGTTGGACGACTATCTGTCTGCAGTGCGCAGCTTTCAGGAGACTCTGCCCGCGAGACCATAAAAGCGTGCGCGACGAGGCTATATGTCACTCCTTCGCTCATGCTGAACGGCATGCTTTTGCTGTACCAGACGCCATGTGTGGAGGGACTAGTCGCGAGAATGGATACATTCAGCTGCTCCCAGGCTACCAACAGGGTATCCTCGCTAAGTTCCTTCTCTACTCCAACGACACAGCTCGACCTATGTCCAGCTTCAATGTCTTCCCAAGGGGGCGATCTGTCAGCTTCTGCTATTCTTGCGGTAAGAGGTCGAGGCGGAGATCGATGTGTTCCCCGGGATGGTGGAAGTGGCACGTATGCGGTAGTACAAGTAATTCATGGACTTGCTGTCGCAAAGTGTACAACTAAAGAGGAAAGAAGGAATATGGCTTATTCTACATAATCTATCGAGATGCTACGTGCACGTATCGAGGAAGCACGCTAGTAATTACTATATCAAAATATGAGCGTATCAGTTCATTGCTTTAGTGCTCTCAATGATATGGTCTGATGAATGCACGATAACTGTGAAACACGAGTGAGAAGATAGGATAGTCCATAGCGTGTCTACCTCAAAGGTTGGATGTTTCACCACTCTGAACAAACGCCCATGGAAAGACAGGTACAGACAACAGACGCGCTCTGTGTCTTGATGACGGATTTGCTGCACGAACTCATGCGGGACGAAGATCATTGAGCCACAGTTTCGGCAGTCGGCTCGAAGGAGCATCGTGGCTCAAGCTATGCATTTGCAACAGAGGCTGATCGCAGACTAGCACAGCAGCACGAATTAGCGTCGAGACGGACGTGGAACAGCGCATTCAGTACGAGGTTCGAGAGTGTGGAATGTGGCTTTGCGGGTTGATTGTGGCACCACAACGCATTGACCAGAGCAACGGGCGCGATCTGGAGACTGGGATTGCAGGGAACAGATCGTCATCACGACAACGCCTTGCGCGGAGCGCGGCGACGAGTGCACCAGCCAAGCAGCACCTCCCAAGCAGCAGCAGTATCGTTTAGACCATCGATGTGACGGGCGAGGAGGCACACAGCCAAAAGGGAGGTGTCTGCATCATCATTGCTCGCACGTTTGCAGTGATTCATTCCATGCGCGACGACATCGACCCAGACAAAGTTTGGCAGTGACGTACCACGGAAAGGTCGGCTTACACGTTTATTGCTGCACAGCTCTTATACCGGTTCTCTGCCCACCCGTTCTCCCTCGCCCATCCCGTCTGCCACGCCAAACAATAAAGCCGCTGTCGCCGTCGCACCTGCCTCCTGACCCGTCATCCTCGTCCTCTCGCACCTCCAACACCGCATCAACCCTCACGCAACTCCATCCACAACACCGTCGACATGGGCATGGCACAGCTTCTCGGCCTCGGCCTTCGTGGCTTCCAGTTCTTCATGAGCTTGCTCATCATGGCCATCATCGGTAACGCGATCGCAATGGGCGCCGACCCGGCCATCAACAAGTACGCGCAACACTTCAACAAAGACTGCTCCGTCCGAGACATCGACTAACCGTGGCCCAGCTACACCATGTTTTGCGCCGCGTTTGCAATGCTCTGCCTGTTCTTCCTGATACCGGCGACCTTCAACGAGCGATTCGCAGTCCACGGCATGTTGCCATTCGTCCTCGACCTCCTCCTCACCATCTTCTGGTTCTGCGCCGCCGTCGCGCTTGCTGCCCGCCTCGGTGTGCACAGCTGCAACAACGATGTAAGTTGCTCCAACGATTGCGCGACATGAGCTCAAGTGCTAATGCCCAATCAGGGCTACGTCCGCACCAACAGCGTCTCTCGAGGCGCCAGCAACCCATCCGCAGCCTGCCGTGAAGCCCAAGCTTCTTGCGCTTTCTTGTGGTTTGGCTTCGCTGCCTTTGTCGCCACCACTTTCCTCAGCAGCAGTGGCATCAGCGGAGGCAGTGCACCAAAGGGTATCCGCCGTGGTCCAGCAATGTCCCAGGTCTAAATTGACCTCGCCCTTCGCATCACCTTCACGACGATGACGAATGTTTATGTGACGAGGCTGGCTAACGTCCTCCGCTCAAGCAGGGAGAGGACCAACGCCGCTTTGAATACGCGAAAAAAAGACATGCCTTGGATGGCACCGGCAGCAACGGCACGACGAATCTGTGTATCACGTTTATTGTAAAATGGAACGACTCTCGTATTTTATACTTCAGCTGCAGCTTGAGCGAGACGGCACTGGTGGCATGCAATCGGCACTGGGCGTTGAAGTTTTTTAATGATACCACCTCAGCTAATGTTTTTCACCAACAATCGTACAAAGCGAAAGCAATTCAAACATACTGCTATCTCACAAGTTCCCATCCCCCTTGCCTGTAAGCTGGTCGGCGTCCCTCGGGAATCGCTTTCATCCTGTCGCCGATCACCATCTTACGGCATTCTTTACGTGGTTGCGCGACATTGCTGACGGACAAGTTGGCCTGGCTCAATCCAACGTTGTCGATCAGACTCCTCTTCACTACGACTTTCACCCTGCGCATGCCGCTCATGTACAGACTTCCAAATGGGTCTCGTGGTCTCACAAGAGCTACATCATCACACGTCCGCGACGCCACAGGATCGACGAGTGGGTCGATCAGGCACGGGCCATTGCCAGGCGCGTCTGTGGCTTCGAAAGAGCTCAACACGACTTCATGCGTTGGAGAACACAAGCACGTCGTTCTTTGTGCGTTGCTCGCCGTGAAGCTTGAGGAAACAGACGGCGGATTCTTCGTGCTTACGTTACGAGATCTAGACTACCTTGTCAGCTTCAGTCCAGACAATCGCTCGCGGCGCCGGTCACAATGGATGCTGCCGGCTACGGCTCTTGCAGGATGCCGCGGCCGACCGAAACTGTGCCTGGACTGGTCTGACGTCGCCATGCTTTTTTGCTTTCTCGCACTGGCCCAAACAGTACTGTTCTCCAACGCACCGTGCACCAGATTCAATAGGCCACATCTCACAGGCACAGTAGTCCAAAGCTTGTCTGCAACTACGTCAAGACTGTCCTTGTCATCGTTCAGCACGTGTTCCGGCACCCGTCGGTAAGAGCTTAGTGATCTTAGTAACTCAGTTGATGCGTGCACGACGCGCCTGGGGTTCTAGAAGGGAGTGCCCTGGTATTGCGAGAACCAAAGCACATGCTCAGCGTGCGGCACTGCTAGTCATATTTGAGGGGACCTCCGCGGTCTAGGCATTCGTTCCTTCTATCTGAACGACTCGCAGCTCGCGTCTCTGGCGGAAAGCGCAGTGGCAGAAGCTCGCAACTACACATTTCAGATGCCGCCCGCCGTCGAGGCAGTGGAAACGCCATTGAGCGCTGGGGAGCCAACGCGACTGGAAGATGAAGGCGAATCGCCCATCTCGATAATCGACGCTCTGCCTAGCGTCAAACATGGAGCATCTCTCGACAACGAAGCTGGAGATGGACGACCCCGTGAGCCGGTCGAGACGCCGCCAGGAATCAAAGGCGATTACTTCTCAGAGTTTCCGGGTGAAACGGACGACATCGTGAAGTCGATCACAAATCCATCAGATCCGGCCGACGCGGAACCAACAGTTGTTGGGAGGAAACGAGCGAGCACGGCACCCATGAGCAGACCGAAGCCCCCGACTCGAAGCAGCACCTTGTTGAGAGCCATGAGACGCAAGCAACATCCCTACCAGTACCAGTTCGATCGCATGTCCTCCGATTCAGACTCTAGCACCGACGATGAAGGGGACAGGCGAGCGACGCCCCAGCCGAAGAAGCTGAAAAGAGTGCAGAGCA
This sequence comes from Cercospora cf. flagellaris, assembly GCA_005356885.1. Taxonomy (NCBI): domain Eukaryota; kingdom Fungi; phylum Ascomycota; class Dothideomycetes; order Mycosphaerellales; family Mycosphaerellaceae; genus Cercospora; species Cercospora cf. flagellaris. The sequence continues at coordinate 2,164,213 of RJLU01000002.1, forward strand.
AGGTCGAGCAGAAGGAGGAGGAGGAACAAAAGAAAGCAGCGAAACAAGGACTCTCGTTCTCAAAGTTCCACATTGGAAACGAGTACTTTCGAACGAAGGGCAAAGTCTCCAAGAACGACGGACGTCTGAAGATCTCGATCAACGAGACAGCGAATAGCGGCTACCTCGCCAAAGCTCTGGGTCACAGCATTAGACATCATCTGGACATTCCGAACAGACGCGACAGAAAGCAACGAAGATATGCGGCGGAGCACCCAGAACGCATTGCGGAGGACGATGCCTCTTCCATTGCGTCTTCACTCCCTGCGAAAGCAGGTAAACCTCGGCTGAGCATTGTAATCATGATCATTGGGAGCCGAGGAGACATTCAGCCTTTCCTGAAGATAGGGAAGATCTTGAAAGAAGAGCACGGGCATCGAGTACGAATAGCGACGCATCCGACATTCCGAGACTTTGTTGAAAAGGATGGTGGTCTGGAATTCTTCAGCATTGGTGGTAACCCATCAGAGCTAATGGCATTCATGGTCAAGAACCCCGGTCTGATCCCAAATCTACAAACGATACGCGAAGGAGAGGTGAAAAGGCGACGAGATGGAATGGCCGAGATGTTTGATGGGATGTATCGTGCGTGTGTCAATGCCACGGATGATGAGAAGGACACGCTCAATATGAAGTTGCTTGGGGACAAATTTCCGTTCGTTGTGAGTTTCCCACACCTCTGGGGCATAGGATTACACGCTGACCTTACGCTAGGCGGATGCGATTATCGCAAACCCTCCTTCGATGGCACATGTACACATTGCAGAGCGGCTTGGTATACCGCTGCATATCATGTTTACGTTTCCTTACACTCCTACTCAGGTAAGTATCTGGCAGTCAATGGAGTGTATACAGGTGTGCGAAAATGCAAGACAGCGTTTGCTGACCCCGATCAGGCCTTTCCACACCCTCTTGCAAATATCAAGCACAGTAAATCTAATGTTGACCCGAACTACATCAACTTCATGAGCTATCCGCTCGTGGAGATGATGACCTGGCAAGGTCTCGGAGACATTGTCAACCGATTCAGAGTTAAGACTCTAGGTCTCGAGCCAGTCAGTTCACTCTGGGCACCGGGAGCGCTCTATCGTATGCACGTTCCATATACGTATATGTGGAGTCCATCATTGGTTTCGAAACCATCAGATTGGGGGCCGGAGATTGATGTTTCTGGCTTCGTCTTTTTGGAAATGGCCAAGAACTTCAAACCGGACAAGGATCTTGAGGACTTCCTCAATGCTGGTTCGCCGCCAATCTACATTGGCTTCGGGTCGATCGTCGTTGATGACCCGAACAAGTTTACGGAGATGATCTTTGAAGCCACCAAGATCGCAGGAGTTCGTGCGCTGGTCAACAAAGGATGGGGCGGCCTAGGTGTCAGCAACCATGATACACCCGATAACATCTTCATGCTTGACAATGTCCCACACGACTGGCTTTTCCCGCGAGTGAAGGCCGTTGTGCATCATGGCGGTGCCGGCACTACTGCTATTGGCCTGAAATGCGCCAAGCCGACCATGATTGTGCCATTCTTCGGCGATCAACCATTCTGGGCCGCGCGAGTTTCAGAAGCGAAAGCTGGAGCACACGAAGTCGTGCCATGGAAACAGCTGGATGCGCAGAAACTGGCTACGGGCATCAAGCAATGTCTGACAGAAGAGGCACAACGTAACGTGCAGAAGTTGGCGGAGGGTATCGAGCGAGAGGGAGATGGCGCTGCGAATGCAGTGGCTTCCTTCCACCGCTCGCTGCCCCTGGCTGGGCTTCGCACTATTCGTTGCTCCATTCTTGAGGACAGAGTGGCCGAGTGGAGGATTAAAGGATCTGTTCTTCGATTGTCTGCGCTTGCTGCAGAGATCCTTATGGAAAACGGCAAGCTCAAGGCGAGCGATCTAAAGCTCCTGCACAAGGTCTCGTGGAACGACTTCGATGGGCCAGGTGAACCACTTACAGGTACCTTTGGCGCTCTGACAGACTCTCTGTACGGCATTGGTACTGGTGTCGGAATGGTCCCTGTCAGGATGGCGAAGCACATATGCAAGCATGCGGAAATGGAGCGCAAGAAAGCCGAGCGCGAGAAGCGTAGAGAGGATCGGAGAAGGAAGAAGGCCGAGCAAACCGCTGAGAACGATTCGAACGGGAATTCCGAGCAGAACCGAAACCACAGGCCTCCCGCAACACGGAACGATACTGCGAACACAGTGGCCACAGAGCTCTCTGTCGATGCCGCAGCTCAGCCCGTGTTTAAGGAGCTCGCCAGTGACTTCCACCGGGGCTTCAAGCAGTCCGGCTGGGCATTCCTGACCATGCCAAACGATCTGCATCTGGCTATCGCGCAAGGTTTCCACAACGCTCCTCGTTTATGGGGCGACTCAACTGTCAGGAAGCCCATCAGAATCACTGGCGTACGATCCGGATTCACTGCTGGCCGACGGGAGTTCGTCTACGGCATCTACGACGCATGGACAGGACTAGTCACGCTACCTAGGGGAGGTTTCAAAGACGGCGATACAGCAGGAGCAAAACTGGTCGGCTTTGGTACTGGAGTAGGCAAAGGCCTGGGAGGGTTCGTGATGAAGAACATTTCCGCAGTCATCTCGCCGCCAGCATACGTGGGCAAGGGCATGCTGATCTACATCAAAAAGCGCCATGCAGACAACGGTCCTGGATCCAAAGCTTTCATTCGTAGAGCACATCTCGTCCAAGGTACGAAGGATCTACAGGCGCTCAAACAGCAGGATGATCCTGAGAAGATGGAACAACTGCAGGCAATTGAGAATCAGGTGCTCGAAGGCTGGAAAGTCTACGAGGATGTCTGGCAAGCAGCGTACGATGCATATGGACCTGTCGGTGGCGGTATCGTTAATCGCATGAAGCTCAATCGGGAGAAACGGCGGTGGCAGAAAGCTGGAGCACTCGAGAATATCAACACAGCCAGCAGAGCGCTGAAGCACGCAAAGCGGGGCGACGATCTTGAGAAATACTTCGCCAAACGCATGCGGGAAATGCAGGCAGCTGAAGAACCCAAGACAACTGCCATGGAAGAACCCAGGAACGGCGAAGATGTCGAAGTGCCACCTGGCGGCGGACAAAAGTATACCACTTATGCAACGGGCGAGGCAGAGGAGAAGAAATATGGCAGCGGGGAGAAACTCTCTCCGGAACATCGCAGTGGCTCACAGTCTTCTGCGACGGTGGTCGCGGGGAGTGAAGATGGAGACCAAAAGGGGCGGCGAAGCTCTGCGTTGTCTTCGAAGGCCACCAACGGCGATTTGCTGAGGAAGATTACCAGCGGAAGCAGTAATAAGCGCCCACTTGGCCGCGTGGGCACGGCTTGATGATGTTAAGTTTGTTTAACCTTTGGATACCCCTTCTTGTTGGCATTTAGCGAACACAGCGAGGCGCTGGGAGTGGACGTTACAGACATTTCTTTGGGTCATGATCAACGCACGAGGTATGGATGAATGGCATCGAAGATTTGTACATTTCTTGTCTACAAGCTGCATAGGATCAGGTATCTAATCTACCAACGTTCACGTTGTACTCGAGAAGAAACCAGTCTGTTTATTCTTCCTACGTGTTCTCGAAATCGCTACAGCCGAACCTCTGAGCAGACTCTAGTTCGAACTCGTGGTAATTGCGATTGTGATTCTGAACACTCGTGCTGCTTGTTTGCAAAACAATGAACTCATTCTTCTTGGTCAAACACGCCTGAAAGAAGTATTTGGACTGCGATTGAAAGGTCTCGCTGGAGCAAACATGCATTCACTACTTTCGACCAGAGAAATAAATATGGAGTCGTGAACAGTATCTCGAATACATTACCAAGTCGTTCTACCCAGTCCCAGTTCGCAACCATGAGCGGACACAACAGCCGAGACCGTCCACCAGGACGAACGAGTCAACCTTGGTATGAATCACCGAAGTGCATTTGCGAATACATCGCAGACCTCTTCTGCTGTTGCAGCAGCAGACCTCACCAAGATCTTCGTGGTCTAGACACAGAGCAGCGCAACCCACCACCAACTCCTGCTTCAAGCCCAATGACCACGCCAACACATCGCAGACGACCAGAAATTTACGAGCTCAGCCCAATGAAGCGACAAAGCATCAGGTCAAGAAACGACGGAAGAGTCAATGTGGAAAGACTGCCTGGATATGAGCGAAGCATCCCGCCAAATCCTCGGTTTGCGAATCAAGTCACTGAGCCGCCGGTGATGTATAGTCCGACTGCGAGACTTGTGCCTAGCGAAACGGAGCAAGATGCGCGGGAGGGTGGCAAGGGGAAGGGAAAGGAGAAAGAGCTGGAGAAGAGGTCCACGCTCTGGAACAGGGCGAGGGCATTGGAGGAGAGAAATGAACGGATGGCGCGTGAGGAGGAAGAAAAGGATCGCCAATATTCTGAACAGCTCGAGAGACTTCGCGAAGCGCAACGCAATGCTGAAGAGAACAGAAAGATCGGGTTGAGATCGGGTTTGCGCCAGGAGTCGCCTCCACCGGAAGAGTCGCCTCCACGCGGAGAGCAGCCTTTGGCACGCGGACCAAGCGCTGCAAGTGAGGCTACGAGCTTCCGCTTCCAAGAACGCCAGCAACAACGCTCCGACGACATGTATAGCGTGACAGACTCCGACACGCCTACGCCGCCAGCTCGAACTCGTCCTGCTCGGATTCCAAGTGGTGATCTGGCCACACTTCCGTCTGTGAGACGTCTTTTGGAGGAAGCTGCGCAGCAGGAGGCTGAAGCCAGTGGCAACTCGCGTTCTTTCAGTGCTGGAGATCTCCAGCAAGTCGCAAATGGAGTGGAACGTAACAGACGTTCTTCCAGCGCTGGAGAAGCTACAGCAGATGAACTTCCAGAAACGCCAGCAGCTGGTAGACGTTCAGCCGAGCTGCCTTCGACACCGCAGACATCGGATCGACCATTCTCGGATTACGTCTCTCCGTCGCAGATTCAAATCTCGCCAGCACCAGAGCCAGCAGATCTTGAAAGAGTGCGTGTCTTCGTTGAGCGGCTGAGCAGGGGCGAACATCCAGGCGATCGCGATTGTACTCGCTGAGTTGCCAGGTTGCCGCTAGCTGAGATCGGTTATTCGCGATGGCGTGCTGCTTTCAGGATGAGAGGGACTGCGCCAGGAGCCATTGTAACATAGCAGCTCTTCAGGCGAACTTGTCATGTTTGCCCTTGACTTTCACATCCAACATAGCTTCATGATAATTGCCTTCTTTCCTCGCCTTTTTCAGCTTCTTAACTTCCTCATCATCCAGTCTTCTTCCCACTTCGGCTTCCAGCTCTTTGCGAGTAATTTTTGAGCGCACTTTCTCCGCCTTCTCTGTCTTGTGCTTTGGTTTGAAGCGAGCTTGCATACGGATACGAATGCTCGTTGTTTCGCCTGCGGCCTCTGCATCGCCTCGAACTTCAGCTGGTGTCTTGTCGCCGTCCACAGACAGGAATGTAGATCGCATCGTCTCAATCTCGAATTGTCCTGGTTTTCCCTCTGCTGGTGTGACTTTGAACGTCTCCTCAGGCGACACAGCTTCGCGAGTCGATGACAGAATACCATACTGATCGCATCCCAAGTATTTGCCGTGGTGACCCTTGAATGTGAAGCTGTTCTCCATGCCCACAATCTTCTGACTGACCCATACCTGCCGCACATCGTGTGGTTCCGCCGAATGTGGCTCGCCCTCGATCATATTCTCGATTTTGCTTGTGAAGACACGCCCAAGCTGGTCCACGGCGATACATGTGACTGGCTCGGAGTGTAGCACGAGGATCACAGGTCCGGCGATGTCGTCAATGGCATCTGCAGAGACCCAGTTCTCGTCGTCGTCGGCTTCGGCAGTCTGCGCAGACACGAGCTGCTTAGAGGAAGGTGTGTCGGCATCGTCGCCCTCTTTTGCCTCTCTCTTGCGCTTTTTGGGCGGCTTCTTGTCGCCCTTGAATGTCAGCGCCTTCACCATCTTCGCGAGGTGTCCACTTTGTGCTCAAGATTTCCGAGCTTGAGTTGTTGTTGATCTTATAGACGCCAAGGCTAGAGCTTCGGCAGGTACCCACCACTTGTCTACGTGAAACTGTACCACCACACCTCCACCTGCGCCACTTTTTGCATGTCCTGCTCTGATCTCTATGGCGCACGATGATCAATATGCACCAAATCTCAGTATTGCCAAATCCGTGCTCACGACATTTGCATCCCGCCACAGATTCTTGAGCACCGGGTAGAGCAGCGAAGCGCATGGCGTACGCCATGAGCGCATACGAGCCCTTGACGCCTGTGTCTCTGGACGGCAAAGATGGCGATCATAAGCTAGAGAGTCCTCTCACACGCCTACCTGGAGACTGTACCGATATCCGCAAGATCCGCGAGCATTTGGAAAGCTTCTTCGCCATGAATACCGAGCTCCTCAACACGAGGCAATATGACAAAGCCGTTAACATAGATGGCTACGACCAAGACTTCATGGCCAGTATGCACAACCAAAAGGCAGAAGATCTGCCGGGCTGGGTCGACCATCATCGCCGAGGGGCACTGGAATTTCCACAATCAAAAGTGCGAATATTGGGCATGACATCGAAAGTCGATCCTAAAAGAGGACTGGCTTCGCTCTTCACGGATATGGAGATTACCGGCAGACCCCCAGGAGTCACCATACACTCGATGACTATTTCCGAATTCAAAGTCTGCGATGGCAAATGGCTTTGCATGAAAGCGACCGGAATGAGAGGAAATTCAATGCTTGTCTGAATACGTGCTTGTCTAGTCTATCGTGGTCTACTACACACGACCCACCCACAGCTGCTCTGGCCGTCTACAATACTCTCACCAGCGCCCAGATGCCTGAATAGAAGAGTGCGCCAGCGACAGCGGCCGCCTTTGGACCCACGGCAGCTGCCGCGCTGTCTTCAGCCTGAGAAGAGGAAGATTCGCCAGTCCGCTGAGCCGAACTGCCACCCGATGTATCGGCTGTCGCCTGTGTTTGGGTGACTGACCTTGACACGCTGTCCGTTGGTGTCGTCGCGGCAGAGGTCAATATTCCCGATGGCAGCTGGCTGGACACCGCATCTATCGCAGACGAGATTGACAACAGATTCTCGATAAGTGAGTCCAGGCCAGTCGATCCACCGGACGCCGCACCGGACGCCCCTGCGCCTCCGCCTGCCACCGTGGTACTGAGTACTTGCAATACCTCTGTGGGGCTCGCAACGGTATCCGCGCAACCATAGTTGGTAAGAGTTGCTCCTTCGATAGCAAACTCGTACTTGACACACTTGGGGAATGCAGATTCAGTGCATCGGTAGATGTCTTTGTTGGCCTGACATGCAGCATCACAAGGTTCCTCAAAGTCCTGGCATGTCGTGTAGTACCCGCATTCGCCCAGCAATTGTTCTTCCGCGGCGACAACCGACGAGCAGCAGCCGAAAGCATTGTATGTCAGATTGAACCCGCAGAATTCGCCACCGGTGCATTGGATGGCCATCGCTAGGACAAGTGTCAATTAAATTCATGCTGGCTCAATATCCTTGGACTTACCAGCATCTCCCTCCGCATAGCCGCAAAGCGGAGACAGCTCATCACTCTGGCGATGATGCAGATAGGTCGGAGGATGAGTTGGTTTCGGTGACCACTCTCGTGCGCCGAGACTGTCTGCAGCAAGTACTGTGCGGGCTGGCAACGAAGGCAACCCGGTAGCCACCGTCTTCGAGGCCAGTAGAACCGAGCTGAAAGCTATAAGGAAGAACATCTTGGGCATGTGGACACTTCGAAGCAGAAGCATTTGCTGGATTTCCCAATGATCAAGATTGGGCGTTTCTGGATGTTGAGACCGTGTGCGCTATGTCTGTGACAAGATATAGTCACTCGAGTTGGCGCTCATTTGCCAGTCTCTCATCAGCCACAAGCCCACAACACCTTAGTCATGGTTGCGCTGCTATACGCCCTCGGAGACCTTCGCGAGCTCCGTACCAGACACAAACATCTCATAAGCATGCCAGCACGCACGTCGTCGTGTGTCACAGGGGTTTTCTGAGCCTCAATGCAGCTTTGCTGACGTTGGCGTTGCAGCCAAGGCCGCTGGAATAGCTGTCTATCAATTGAGGGAAGGTGCCAAGAAACGCCCCAAAGCTAAATGCTGAGAAGAATCCGCAGGACCGTCACAACATTGATGAGCGAGACCGGGCACACCGTACAGCATGCGCTTCTCGTAATGTCGCTCCTTGATCTAGGCTTGATCTAGGCTTGAGTATGGGCTGAACTAGGTGCAATGTCAACAAATATACATAGTGTATCAGTCGTCTGCGCATCGTTCACTATCAACCACAATTACCGTCTTCTGGAATTTGCTCTTCGACGTCGCTAATCATGGTCAACGTCGGCCTCAGAGACCTGGGACTGCAAGAGCGCTCGAATGTCGCTCAACAGTACCGCGATGCAACTCGTTCTGACAGACATGCCTGGAGAGGCGGCGTCATTCGACGCATGCCCTGGGTCGGGCTACTCGCCCTTTCCCTAGCACTTCTGTGTATTGCTGGAGCCGTGGCCATCCTCTTCTTCTCAGACGGTAAACCAATCGGAAGCTGGAAATACTCACCTTCGGTCTATGTATCGTTCGCATATACCATCGCCAATGTCCTTCTCCAAGATGCAATGAGCCGAGGTGCTACGATAAATTGGTGGAAGAGAGCAATAGCAGACGGCACAAACATTGGAGATCTTCATCGCAATTGGGACTATGGAAGCTCGGCGCTCGCAAGTTTGAAGGCAGGGAGACACTTCAACTTCATCGCGTTCGTAACACTTTTCCTGACAATCACACCTCTCAATGGACCACTGCTCCAGCGGTCATCGGAAGTTGAGATCTCGAAAGCTGTATCAACTGTCGATGTCAGCATTCAGGCAGCGCAGAGGATTGGTCTCCCGACTGGCTACATGTCTGGCCGTCTCCGAGTTGTCCCACTGCTGCACGAGGACTTTGCTCCGGTCTTTCGGGCATTCGAGAGCGGACGCAGCATCCCTGCCAACAAAACTGGCTGCTCTGGTGATGGCAAATGCTCAGGTCGTCTAAAGGCTGCTGGTTTGTCGGTCAATTGTTCTTCTTACACTGTGCCGTTCAGCGTAGTACCCGGCGACAACTGCAACTCCATCGATCCAGATATCAGCCAGGAATGTATCAATGCGCAGGCCGGCACATTTGTCTACCGTTCTGCTTTAACCTGGGTCTACGACCAGCCAGGTCGCATGAATCTGGACATTCAATACAAAGACAACTCCGACTGCGAGGGCGTGCTCATGGTCCAGAACTGTACTCTTCAAGCAGCAACAGTAGAGTACCCCGTCATCATCGATGGCAATAGCTCGACCATCTCTCTTGATCCTAAAACAACTCTCTACGACGACAAAGTCTTGCACACCAACGAGTACGAGGATCCGGGAACTCAAGGCCCAACTGAGCTCGGAGGCTTCGCACACGCCCTCGAAGAGACGATGAGCGGCTACACCCACATCCGCTTTGCAGGTACAATCGGCTATGAAATTCTCTCGACTGGTCCAGCAGGAACTCGCTTCGCCAACATGTCAGAGGCAGTCAAGAAACCTGCTCCACTGAACCAGGACCTCTGCAGCATTTACTTCAATGACCCGGTCCCAGCCTTTCTGGAACAAGCTCGCCAGCTCATGTTCCGCACTGCCTTGACAATGACCAACACAAGCGATATGCAGAAAGTTCAACTCAACCAGATCCGCACTATGGGCGTGTATCGAGCGCAGTACGCATACCTTGGCGCTGCTGTCGGTCTCTCGCTCGCGGCCGTCATCGTGATTTTGACGATGTACAATGGTTTCTGGCTCTTGGGAAGACAGGTCAGCATGTCGCCTATCGAAATCGCCAAAGCTTTCAATGCGGATATCCTGAAGAATGAACATCCGAATGCTGAGGTCGATGAGCTGGTCAAAGAAGCTGGATCAAGAGCTGTGATGTATGGTGTCACGCAAGCTTCGACTTCGGGCTATGCGCAGGGAGGCTACGAGCAGAATAAGGACAGCGGATATATCCAAGTCAGATCTGTGAATCAGGGACAAGAGTTGAGGCTTGAGATGGCAGATCCTTCGAAGGTTCAGGCACTTGTGGCTAATTGAATTTGGTTTTGTGTATGAGAATAAATTCGGAGTAGATTTCGTTATACCTCATAATCAGTGCTACACATCCTCAGCTTGCTGTCCTTCTACTCATATCATCTCTCGATGCATCTATCAGGGTATTCATGCTCCAGGCGGATCTGTTCATGACCGACTTTGAGACCGCCACGAGAGCTAGAAGCGGGAGTTGTGGAGGAGCTCTCATGCTTGGCTTCACAGAGCATACATGTCCGGCAGCAACATGCAAGTCACGACTGCATCATCTCGCAGCACGGCAGTGGATAGGCTTGGGGGTGTGGTGGTCATTCTCTCGTCGGCCATTGGAAAGTCAAGAGGACGGGCCGATGTGAAGCCATTCGGTTGGGAAATGCCAAGACAAGAGGAGCCGACTCACGTGAATGACATCAGGAAAAGTGAAGGAAAACCTGTTCACGGCGGAGGGAGGTGTTCCTGCTCAACCAAACGGGCAAGGCCGCGCGGCCAAACCGTGGGAGCTTGCCTTTTGCCTTGCTGCTGCATCATGCACGGCGCCCGTAGCTCCCCAAAAAAGCTCATGCCTGTTTGTCCCGTGTTTTCCATCCTGGCCATGTGCACGCCATGCACCTGATAAGACCTGCTGTGCGCCGCGGCTGAACACCACACCTCCCACTCGGGTTGTCACGTCCAACAAGATGCCATTGTCCTGCCGTTCAATCCTCTGCTGCTGACCTGGACCGAGCTGCTGAGCACCGAATCTACGACGGAGCATGGCTGTGACCAATGCCTTCCTCACGCTCTTCCTCCTCCTTCGATTCGCAACTTCACAGTCCCCAACATCGATAGTCACAGCGACGACAACAGACACCGTCACCGAGCCTGGAGCTTGCAATAATTTCGTTGGAGCATGTGTGGTTTACGGCACCGGCGATGTCCCACCCTACACGACCACAGTCTACGCGGGATCGAATTCTCCGGCAGATAGCACGATATCCACCACAATATCAAGAACCTCAGACGCAACACCTGATGCTGCAAGCGCGTGCGCAGACTTCACTGGAGCATGCGTTGTTTACGGCAGCGCCGAAAACCCGAGCTACACCACAACCACCCCCAGCAATGGAGAAAGCAATAGCGAGGGCACACAACAAGGGAATAGCGATGGATACATTGCGGCTGAGAAGGGAGACAACGACGGATACATTGGCGAAGCCGTCAGTGTGAGCATGGGAGTGGTGGTGCCCCTCATCACCTTTGTACTTGTGAATATTGGCTTCGTCGTGTGGTTGTGAAATGGACGGATGACGAGAGACGACTTTTGAGCAACGATTTTAATGATACCCAAGAGCGAGAACACATAATTATATCGACAGAATCATGTGGGAGCCGGGAGAGGGATTGGAAATGACCTAATGATACCTGCATATTCTCACAAATGTTCGCACCACTTGATTTGTGGCTATGGCACAAGCAAACTCTGGGATCCGTACAGTACTAAGAACTCGGTCTGATTCGCGACTGATATAATTCTAGTACTTGTACAGCCTCTCGCTACCACTCATTCTGGCTCGCCGATTGAGCATGCGATAATACAAGACTAGAGCCATACAGCCAGCTGCTACGAAGAACAAGAGGCCGGCGTTGGTCCAGTGCCCAGTAGGGTAGCCGTCGGCTTTTTCGTTGGCCTTGTATATCCACACGCCGGCAATTTGCCCTGGAGCTCCGAAAGACACGTTCATGGCGACTGTGCTGAATGTCAATGATGCTCTTGCGCAAGGTAGTAGTGGGAGAAAAACTTACTTGCCAGCCCAACAGCTGCCGTGCTGAACAGATTCGAACTGAGCCAACCAAGTAGAGGCGGAATGCATGCGAAGCTTCCAGAGGCAGCAACAATGAGACAACCATACCTGGCAGAATACGCTTGCGGCGATAAGACCGCAGATGCCAGGAATCCGACGGCGCCGATCGTGGCAAAAATCGCTGAATGCAAGCCTCGAGCATTGAAATAATCTGCAGATGCTGCGACAGATACTGTCACGACATATGCAACAGCATAGGGAGGTACTGTCATGAGCTGAGCTCTCAGGCCATCGTATCCTAGTCCAGCTGTGATGGTAGGTGTAAACAGCGACAGAGATGAGAACGGTGTACTGATTCCAAAGTAGACGGCATAATGCGCATACAATCTCCAGTCCGTAAGAGTCTCCTTGGCATCGGCCCAGGTCATATGTCCGCTCTGTCCCTGCGAGCCTTCCAGGCGTAGCCGATCAGCAGCAAGGGCTTTCTCCTCAGCGGACAGCCACTTCGTCGTTTCCGGGTAATCAGGCAGGAAGAAATAAACGAAGAACGAAGATATCACCGACGGAATCCCCTCCAGAATGAACAACCATCTCCAAGCCGAAAGCCCATGCGTTCCGTTCATATGTCCCACCCCATAAGCAATCGCCCCTCCAAACGCCCCAGCCAGAGTCGCAGAAGCCAGAATCAACGCAACGCGTATCGAGCGCTCCTCAGTGCGGTACCAGAATGTCAGATAATATACCAGTCCAGGGAACAGTCCAGCTTCGAAAACCCCAAGAAGAAATCGAACCGCTGTAACGGAGGCGAAATTATGTGTTCCACCTAGACCGATTGTTATAGCACCCCAAGAGAACATGAGAAACGCAATCCAATTGCTGGGTTTTAGTCTTTTGAGTGCGTAATTCGATGGGACTTCGAAGAGGGCGTAAGCGATGAGGAAGACCATGAGTGCTATAATGTATTGGTGATTTGTCATGTTTGTTTCTGTGAGGAGGTCGTTGCCGGATTCTTGGTTGAGGACTTTGGCGTTTCCGATGTTGCTGAACCTCTTTTTAGCGGGCATTGCAGTTGATTTTTCTGGTGTTCAAACTCACCTGCGATCGAGGTAGCATAGCAGATAGATGAAAGCGCATAGTGGGATGATTCGTAAGTCTTGTTTGAGGACTAATTTGCGGTCTTCTATCGTGCCTTTGCCAGTGTAGGGTCTTGTTGATGTATCGATTTCGTTGTGTGATTTTGACGATTCGATGTCTTTTGCTTCGATGTCACGAGGGACGGCTTTCTCGTCCATGTCCGCCATCTTGTTGTGAAGGCTGCAAAAAATGTCGTGTAATGCTGAATCTGGGGCAAGACCTGGGGAAAGAGTAGATGTCGATCATGGCTACGGTGTGACATCGGATGTCGTAGATCCACTCCAGTCACGCAGAAGTGGAGCGTTGAGGTGGCATGCCATGTGCGTTAGCGGAGTATATTGTGCCGAGCCGATGGATTGATCGTCGCTTGATGGACTGCAACATCAGCCAGGTGAGGACGGGTTAGCTGTACGAGTCGCATAAGATAGTCATAGAACTTCCGAATTGTTTACGGGTAGTTTATGGAAAGCATGGTCTGCATTGATGTGCCTTTACCAGGGCGAACGAGGAGCCTTTCTTGGCAAAATGCTTCGGACAAGCTTCGCATAGGCTTCGAAGAGCTTGAGAGCTGAGACACTGCCAAGATTACATAAGCTCGTACAGTAGAGGCAGATGCTCTTCGAAGCGAAGACATACAGCCGTGTCCGACCAATGTCCGTGTTCCACAGAGCACTCCGGATTATTCCCGCTCTATCCAAGCGGGGTGAACGAAGCAGTTCCTTGAATGTCCCGGCTGGAGAAGCCGACAAGCGCTCCGATATCGCCTTCGCCAATAGTCCATTGCTGGGAGTCGGTATCCCAATAGCTGATATCTCTCCTCGCAAGATTGAAGGTGACAGTCGCACTGGCTCCAGCATCAAGTCCAATCTTCTCGAAACCTCGCAACACTTTCAAGGGTGTCGCATCTCCGTTCGGCGGCTGAGGTAGGCTCAAGTATAGCTGAGGGACTGCTGCTCCGAAACGTGATCCTGTATTCGACACGGTTGCCGTGACTTGATACAGCGTGGTCCAAAGATGAGGGTTACCTCCTGGCACGATTGCAGCCTCCGGTGGAGCCGGCGATATTGTGCTACCGTCCACCTTTGACACTGCAACATTGTCGATACCGAAAGTGGTATAAGAGAGACCGTGCCCGAACTCGTACGCCACAGATTGATTGTACCAATCAAAATGGCGATAGTCGATCAGTAGTCTTTCCCTAAAGTCGGACTGCCAAGCGTTGGGGTCAGAGGTGTTGAGTAAGGCTGAAGAATTCGTAATGTCCGCGAACTGATAGTCATCCTCATTGTTTGCGATAGTATATGGAAGCTTGCCGCTCGGGTTGACATCGCCATACAGAACCTTGGCCTAATCAGCGGGACTCAACACGCAAAAGACAGAGACTTACATCGACAATACTGTTTCCTTGCTCTTGGCCTCCAAAATGAGCTGCTAGAATCGCGGTCACGTTCGGATGATTGGAAAATGGAAGAGCATTGATGCCGCCACTGTTGGTCACGACGACTGTGTTCGGGCACTGTGCAGCTACTGTCTCGACGAGGGCTGTGCCGTTCCAATCAACAAGCAAGGAGGGTCGGTCATATCCTTCAGTGGCCCATGTCTTCAAGAAAACGAGGCAGACATCTGGAGGTCTGGGAAACAATATTCCGTAGCCATTCGAGTTCGTGACAAGCGTATTGTTGAGCACGTACTGTACCAGCGGTTTATTGCCTTGCTGGGCCGCTCGTGCTTTGAAGGCCTCCAAAGGAGAGACAACATACGTTAGTCGTCCGGTGCCCGAGCCTCCGCCAACTGGTAGAACACCCTGGTCATAGCCAACATTGCGGAGGTCACGATTGGCTCCGAGATAAAGGCCATCTGCCATGTCTGCCGCATCGTTACCGAAAACGCCAATGTTTGCGGGCTTGTCGAGTGGCAGAGTGTTGTTGACGTTCTTGAGCAAGACTATACCAGCAGCTCCCAGTTCTCGGATGCGCTGAGCATGCTGATCTCGCACGTCGACGTTACTAGGCCCCAGGGTAAAGTTATATGTGTAGTCCGCGATGCTGTCGCCTTGCAGGTCCGGAGAACTCCCGTCGATAGGAGGATATTGCGTCTGCTGCTTCAAGTAAAAATAAGGTGTCATGATTCGTCGAACCATGTCGTCAACTCGCTCAATGACAAGACTGCCGTTGTTCACGTTGTTAGTGATGTTACCCCCGAAGAACGAGGCTCCACTTGAGTCTGAGAAGCTTAGACTGCCAGGCATGTCCATGTCTTGTCCGGCGTTGATGGCTGGGTGACCAGAGTGCGTAGCTCCCCAGTCGCTCACAACCCAGCCTTGGAAGCCGAGCTCAGTTTTTAGTAGACCATTGAGTGTCTTGCTATTTTCACATCCGTAAGTACCATTGATTCTGTTATACTGAAGATGCGTGTCAGCCATGTTGCATGACTCCCGAGAATTGACGTGCATACCGAACACATGATCGAAGCTACGCCTCCTCTCACGGCATTGGCGAAAGGCCAGAGATAGAGCTCATGCATGGTGCGGTCATCAACGTTCGATGAGACAGCTTCAATGGTAACGTTTTGGCGGTTCCTTCCTGGGTTGCGCTGTGTTTCTTGTTCGTTCCTGTCAGAATTAGCTTATATTGTGTACACACCTGTAGAGACAGCCACCTACAAGATATAATGCTTAGCACAGGCTTGAACGCCACGTTCTTGATGGCCAAGGATGGTCTCTTCGAACATGACACCAGTCAGATAAGGATCTGGAGAGAAGCCCTCCTAGGCTTTAATCAGCACTGCACACGACAACCACGCTTGACGATGCTCACCCAGTTCCGTCCTCCGTACGCACTTCTGCCCAAAGGCCCTGCAACTGGGCCCAGGATCACATGCGCTCCCTTTTCTACAAGTTATGTCAGTTACAAGCTCTGTAATGCTGTATTGCTCAAGTGTACCTTTGAACTCCGTCCCTATGTCTTGGCCTCTTATTCTGGCCAGAGTCCTATCCCAAGATGCCGCCACTGTCAATCCAGCCGGAAATACACTCGCATAGTCAGCGACTCGAATCGCCAGCGGGCCATCTTGAAGACACAAGCCTTCGAAATCAAGCCGAGGAATGCTGCCGATGTTGCCCACGCATGGTCCTGGTGTTCCAGTGACTAGTGTGGCCTTCTCTTCCAGCGTCAGCTGGGAAACAAAAGCTGCGGCTTGAGAGAATGCAGCATTCCAACCCGACCCAGTAGCATCAGGCTGTGGCAGTACTTCAGGGCTGGTCTGATAATCGGCTTCAACCCAAGGCAGACCCGGTGAGCTTGAGTTGTCTTGGCCGTGCGTGAGGTTCAATGTGCCAAGAAGCAACGCTAGGCTTTGTACGAGGCTTGATTTGATCGCCATTGCTGCTGTTGCAGACTTCAAAGAGATCGTCAGATTGAAGAATCAGTGCCGGACTGTGGCATCTTTATAGTCAAGCGTAATAAAGCTCGACCTGACAATCATTTGCCGTGTCGATCGGCTGCATATCTTGCTCGCCTGTCATCTCTTGATCAATGTGAGGTAGCATCATACTCGACACTTCGGTGTGGCATGGGCCGAGTACTGCCGCCAAAAGTCACATAGCGTTCCTGCACGTGGAGTGTGGAGTTGGCGGGGAAGGATGGGGAAACATAGGACATTTTGTCGATCATCGTGTGAGTGGCATAGCCGGCTGAAGGATTGCCGATAGTCCGCAGCGAGAAACAACACCGCATAATACTGTCGATGAGTTCGGACATCGATGTGGGGGAAGTCTTCTGTGCAAGAGCTTCATGCAATGTCCACCGGAAGGCAGTGCTCAGATTCAGCCTGTCTTCTCTTGCATAGCTCTTTCGCACACAGCTTTTAACGTATGGCCGGCTCTCTCAAAGTCCGAAACATTGAGATAGACTTGTGCGCTCAACCTCACCCAAATAGAGTTCCTGTAGACGAAAGCGTTTACTGCAGTCTTGTGTTCAAACGTAATGGTTTTCTGAATCCAAGCAGCGGTTGTGCTCAGACTCTTTTCATGTTCGGAGCCACATTGGAACGAGACCGGCAGTCGAACATTGGTCATTCCGCATTGTGCCAGAGTGTGCTCAGTGTTGTCCATGACTTCTGTGCCGAGAATAGAAGCAACAGCTTGACCGCCGGTCTTCGCTAGATAAAGCGTGTAGCTCATGATGGCATCCTCACCAGTCTTCTCGTTCCACGTTAACTTCTTGCGCCATTCCAGTGCAGCTTCGATGCAAAGATACGATGTGTCGTTCAGTGTGCCTAGGTTCGCGAAATTCGCAACATAATTTGGTGGGTCGGGTTGAGCAACAAATCCGAAGCCTGTGGGGAACGTCGTCCTGAGTAAATGTTGGTTTCGGCGTGGTGTGTAGATGATGGCACATCCTCGCGGAACATGTAGCCACTTGTGCAGATTGCTTGAGAAGAAGTCGGGATCGAGAGTGCGCAAGTCGAGAGGCATGTGACCGACTCCGTGAGCACCGTCGATACATGAGAAGATGCCATACTGCTTGCAGATTTTTGTCAGTTGCTCGAATGGCACTCGGACAGCTGGGAGACCTAATGTAACATTTGTCAGTAAAGTGCTGCATCAATAATGCGGAAGTCGTACTGCTGATAGTGTCAAAAAGAGCCAGCCGCGGCTTCTTTCCTTCAGCAAGAATTTCCTCAATCGCGTTCTGAAATGCCTTTACCACGAATTCGTCTGAGATAGGATACTCGAGCGCAATGGGTTTCGCTTCGGCAGGAGTAATCTCCGTCAAATGCTGTATCGTGTATTCAAATGATCCATAAATGCTTGTGAAGCACAATATCACGTCGCCTGGCTGGTATGTGATGTTGCGCAGAACAGTATCAATGCCCATCGAGGCATTGACTGTGTATACACATGTCTCGACTGGGACATCCAGATAGTCGGCAATAACGCGTCGAGACGCGTCGAGGAGATTCGGCCGGTACTCGTATCTGACAAAGGTGTCTGGTTGGGCTTCGGATCGCTCTTGAAAATATCTGTAGACATCTCGCACCGCGATGGGATACGTTCCGTACGAGCCTGATGGAATTCCTCAGCGCGCTTGCTCGTGCTTGCAGTCAATTTGACGCGCACCGTGGTTGAGGAAGGTGTAGCCCTCATCAAAGGCGAAGGATGTCTTGGCCTCTTCGGAACCGCACTCAATCGACTTGAGCCGACGAATCTCCTCCAGCAGCCCTTCGGCGCTGCTCGTGTCTGTCATTCTGGACATCTTGATCTGCATTCAAACGGCGAAGGAAAGCCAGCGGCCTTTTTCTCTGGCAGGCCACCAATGTCTTTCGCTGTGAGCAGATTTCAAGTCTTGGCTTGCTGAACAGCCGAATCCTTCCAGGCAACCCCAGCCAGCTTCGCCACAACATCAAGCCATTGCAGGATTCACACATAGTCGACTGGCGGCCTCTTAGCCTCTACATAGCCCATAATTGAAACACTTCTTCTTCAGAAACAATCTCATCGTCAACTCCATGACCACTTTCTCTCAAGGCAAATTGCAAAGCACGATTACGCTAAATCTTTCCCGCCATGTCAACAATCAACCGAGATCCAGAACGCTTCGTTTGGCGTAATGGCACCATGGTCATGAACCCAGCCCACTTCGGCATTGAGCCCGAGCAGAACCTCATTAAACAAGCACAGGCACGAGAACTCATGGAAGAAATCTACTGCGTCCCCATTGAATCACAAACAGTCGTAGCAGATCTTCTCGCCAAGGAAAACGAGCATGTTGCACCTTATATGTTCTATGAAGCAGTAAAGACCGGGCACGCCGAGATTACAAAAGCAATCAAAGAGAGTGCGTTCGGCGCCGCTTCGCCAAATCAATATGATGAAGTGGTAAGAAAGTATGAGCAAGGGAGGTCAGATGATGTAGTAGGGTTGAGTGAGGAGGAGAGAACAGAGGGGTTAAGGAACTGGTTGAAGGAGATTCCTGGGAGGGGTCAGGACTTAATGGTGAGTTGCCAGAGGTGATAGTGTCACACCGCGTCGAAATGCCGTTGATCTTGTTTTGACAGTTCCATGCCGCAGCTAAGGGAGCAAAAGACATCATCATTCGGTTGTTGGAGATAGGTATCGTTCCCGGAAGTGAAGCCGACAAGTCGCTTATGCCATTACACGCAGCCTGTTACAATGGCCATCTCGATTGCGCAAAGGTACTCATTCAGAGTGGCATGAACATCAATTGCCGAGATGAATTCGGCGGCACACCATTGATGCGCGCGGCGGTGGGAGGGCGAACCGAGATCGTCCGATGGCTGTTGGAAAGTGGCGCTCGTCCGCACTTCCGAGAGTCTCGTGAAGGCAAATACAATGCGTTGGAATATGGTGCTGGGAAAGATGTGGAAATCGTCAGATTGCTGCTCGATGCATGTGGCTGGAGTCCATTCGCTTTGATGGGCGCAGCCAGCTTTGGCCAGGTCCAAAGTTTCGAATTGATCGCACAAGCTGCCTCCTTCCCCGACCCCTCGGCCTCAACAGTGGACAGGAAATTCTGGAACACGCTGAGCGCCGAACAGAGAGACGCGATCGTTGGATCAATCGATAAGGGAGGTGCAGGCGGCAGCTGCGAGATCTTGAGATATTTGCTGTCTTTCGTTCCCACAGAATTGGTGACCACCATGCCGGTCAAGGGAGCCATTGAGACGTCACTTCAGAGGGCTGCTCGTGGCGATCATGCCGACGTCGTTAAATTGTTGCTCGATGCATGTGTTGCAAGCCATGAAAACACGCAAGCCCAGCAACGACAGGTCGACGAGCTTCTGATCGATGCAGCAGCAGCCAACGCCATTGAAACCGCCAAGGTCTTGCTAGACAAATACAAGGCGGATGTCAACTACCGTTGCCAGACCACGCAGACAACCACTTTGTACAACGCGACTCGGAATAATCATGCGCGAATGATTGAGCTTCTTGCAAACCAGTACCAAGCTGACATTCAAAAAGCCAGTGGAAAGTTCGCTAATGGCCCGACGGCGCTCTGGCTAGCTGTTGACAATCAACTTGAGTTGGCAGCAAGAGCACTCCTGGCATGCGGAGGCCCAGTCGAGTCGATCAGCCCGAGCGTCGTGGACGGGCAGACAACCAAAGTGTTCGTATCAAAAGAGAGTACACGCCGCGCTCCAGTGAGGATTGAGACAGCCATGAACCCGGCTTGGGATATCGAGGGCTCCGATGAGAAATTCTTGTGTCTAGAATATCCCGAGGGCTGGCCAGGCGGTGTATCGCAGCGCAAACCAGATGCGGAGTTGAAGGATGACCGCGATGTCAAGGCCGCAGAAGTTGATGGTTTCGTGGTTGTCTGAACGAAATTCCCCTCGCCCATCCCGCTCCGATGGTCACGGCATGCCAGTGTTGCATATCCTACCATCAGCGGAACCAGTCCAATTGCATCTGCAGATAAGTGCAGTGCAATACTGCAGTCCGAATAGTACTATACTAGAGCACATGAATCTGCTAATAATCAATATGGTGATAGTCTATATCGGGTATCATTTGAATGTCTGTTGCCTCGCACAAAGCGATGGCGAGCAGCCAAATATCGTCCAGTAATCCGAGTTTAGATTCTCTCTCTCAGCCGCACTGATGCTGACCAGCTATTGTAACCGCCTTCGTTCTTCGTACACTCATCCTGCAGCTTCCTTGTTTCCTGTCCAACGCGATCCCCGGAATTGCTCAGCTGCTGGCCATTGTCGTTTGCTTAATCCTTTCAGAGGCGAGGCCGGACTCGATGGTGATCGTAGTCTATCTTGTCTCGCTTGCTGAAGACTGTATGCGTTTACGGTATTCTTTCATAATCGTCCTCGGGTTCCAAGCAGAATGCTGCTCCGAGCACGCTCGTGGCATTGACGAACAGCACGATCCAGCTCACGGTGCATAGGATAAACGATTTTGCCAATGTCCAGCCAACGAAGAACCGTGCATCATGTTCATATAACCCAGCCTGCCAGTCGTCAGTGAGACCTGTTGTCCGATGTTATGCTCGGTGTACCTACCACAAGCGACATGGCTACGAGCTGTGCCAAAGCTACCACACTGAGCAGCGGGCACAAGATCTTCCAGCCTACTTCTCTTGTCCCTCGGCCTCCCACTAGAATTGTCACATATGCCACCAAGCAGGCCAGAAGCAAGACAACGCTGAAGTTCATGGCGAATCCTACGGTCCGCCAAATGCTGCAAAATGACCTGTCATCGCCATGGCAGTCATCGTATTGCGGAAATTTGGTGCATTGCCTTGTCACGGAGGAGCAACGCTTGTGTAAGCCGTATGATATCTTGATCGGGTCATGGCCTTCGACGGGCGAGGAGTAGCTGACCCAGTCAGGAAGGGCGATGGAAGCGATGGTGCACGCGGCGGCGCCTAGGAAGACCCAGAGCGACACGCCATAGACAATTCTCCGTGTCATGTTCGCGTCGGATCGGCTGGGTGGAGAGCGGGAACGTTGCTGACGGAAGGGTGAGATATTCAATGTCGAAGGGACCAGCAGACCGACCTGCGGCGAGGGTGTTGATCGAGGTAGACGTGCTCCTTATCAGGTGGTTGTGCTGTGCCAGGATGGCAGCCTCCAATCTGCGCACTTGGCGAGTGTCGTCATCATCATCCTTGACATCCTTGCATCGCATTTCTCGCAACAATTCACTCACCTCCGCCCGCAAATGATCCGACCGCATCGACGAAGCTTGACGAAGGCGGAGAAATACCGCAAACCTCGGGCTTTATGATTTCCACTGGAGCGAGTGAGAGAATGGTGGAGGGGAAGACGCAGTGACATGACGGAGGGCGGATGTCTCATTCCAGCTCACTGTGGCAGCAGTATAGCCGGTCGCAATCGAATGCATAGGAGGTAAATGCTGCTGTGAGTACCCCCTATCGCATGTCTACTTGGATGCCCTCCTGGACAGCAAGCCGTTCCTGCTTCGCCGTGGTGAGCTGCCATTGTCACTGCCTGTCTTTTCGGCCGATATCGATAAGGAATGAAAAGGCTTGGCACGACGCGTCTTCCCGACGCGATGAACGAGACACGCCTGCACACACCATGTCAAGGACGCGACACATCTATACACTCAATGTGAAGGACGGCTGCGTCGACCCCAGCAGCGATGCCCAAACACAGTCGCTTGCTCAAAGAGCTGCGACACGAGCCCGTCAATGGCCGCAGCATTTTCGCCAATCCCGATATTCTCTCATCGTCTCAAGCCGCATCGCAATCACAATCACCCCACAGCACTGGAGCTGCACACCAGAGACGTGCGATACGACCGGTAGCAGCTGGTATATTGGATCAATGCACCATCTGTATGGAGGAACAGCTCTTCTCACAAGCTTTTGCTCTGCTTGAAAGTGGACTGAGCGCCGGCTTCGACACGAATGCACCAGCCTGTATCCCACCGCCGCAGCATCTTGCTCTCGCCTCTACACTCGTTGTTCATCCATCGATGACGACACGTACGGATGACCCTGATAAGCGAATTGCAGCAGATCACGCTGCGAAATACCTTCGAGAAGTCGTGGCCATGGTGGGCGTCGAAGGAACTGGACTTCCGGAAGCTTTGCAGTTCGGACAGTCGAACAACGCGCGAACTGGGCGGACGAAACGCGCAAAGACGAGACGCAGTGACGCGGTGTATGAGAGCGACGAAAATGAGGATACAAGCAGATTGCGGAGCCATTATTCAGAGAGGCAATCACTGGGAGAGAATGCGCAAGACTTCTGGGCGGTCGTCGGCTGGTCGTTCAATTGCAGTGTCAAACACAAAGCACGGTGGCAGAGATGGCGGATCTGGCTCGAATTAATGCTTGACGTTTTGCAGCACGATTTGGCTGCACGCGTTTCACAAGGAATGGCTCACGCCAAAAACAACACCTTTTCCAAGACTCTGTTTGCACAGTACATGTCGACCGTCGGTGCTGGTAGGAACAACATGCGACGGCTCATGCGTGCGGTGCTAGCAGATGGTTCAGAAAAGAGCCTCAGGGAGTTCGGAGAGATCTGGAAGAACGAAACCAAGCCACCAAAGAAGAAAGAAGAATCGCGATCGGCCAAGCGACGAAAGCTCGATCTGGACAACGACGATTATGGCGACTATCTCGAGAATGACTCGGAAGAAGATGCGGCAGAAACGCGCTCGGCCAGATCGCGCTCGATCACTGCATCAAGACGCCGACGAAGTCGAACCCCTGCGAATCCAGACACGAACACCCAAGACGACGATCGTGACAGTGGTTTCGAAGATACCACTGAGGCCGATGCGATTGAGCAATTTGGCGGGATGGAAACCATACAATTACGGCAGAGATTTCTGGCTATCTTCACAGCCTTTAGCAGGGCCGCGCCCACACTGTTCGTGGATACCGAAGAGCTTTTCTCCATTTTCACGGAATTCATCAGACCCCTGCCGCTCCAGATATTTCAGCAATTCACTTTGCCTACAACAGCATATCTGAGTGCCGACCTACAAACGTCATTGAACGAGATGATGTCCCGGCCGCTGCTTGGAACGAATGCCACACAAGGTCTGATCGATCAGAGAGAGTTTGAGGCATCCTTCGCTACATGCACAGCGACCAACGCTTCGTTCGTAGACAACGCCAAAGTCAGTTTGCTGTCCGAGAGTATGCTTCGTGCTCTGTGGACTTCTGGACATCTAATTGGTGATTTACCCCGGCTGAAAACCTTGGTCGAGCAAGGGATCCAAATGCGATCTGACAAGACTGCAACTGATGGTCGAAGAAAGGCTGGCAAGAAGTCATATTTAGATGAAGAGGCTAAGATCGTCCTGGATTGTTCAGGACAGCGAATGGGCTTACTACTGCGAGTGATTGTTGGTCGATAGCACTTGAGTTGCACCGGAGGTCAGGCGAACCACGACAATGCGCTGCGGACAAAGCAGTTGCTAGGGCCATCAATCGCGCGATGGATTTTCAGAATCAAACTACAGTGCCGCCGTTTGGCAGAGTATTCAGCACTGCCTAGGAGATGCCCCCACATACTCAGTGGTGCATCCCACCATTTTCTTGGCCGATGCTTCCGAACGTGGGATCCGAATGATGAGCAAGTCACGTTCCATCGTCACTAGCTGTTCTACTTACCATCCTGATTTCACCATGTGATACCTTTCTTGTCAGCATTCTCTGGAGTTTTGTGCCTTTCCTATTTCCAGCAACAGCATCGTATTCATTTGCGTCAGCTCCTGACATGACTTTACTCTCACATCTGCGCCTCATCAACGAACACAATGTACGCACACTTCGCAACTCCCCGCTTGCCGAAACGGCGGGCTCGCTGGGAGATCTGGGGACTCTGTTACCACTGATGATAGCCATGGCTGTCAATGGATCCATCGATCTTGGAAGCACCTTGGTGTTCTCAGGGCTCGCAAACATGCTGACCGGAGTGTACTTTGGGATACCTTTACCAGTACAACCTATGAAGGCCATAGCAGCAGTGGCGATATCGCAAGGCTTTAGCAAAGAGGAGACTGCTGCTGCTGGTCTGGCGATGGGGGTGGCAATCTTCGTGTTGAGTGCTACCGGCTTGCTCAAATGGCTGCACCGGGTAGTACCAGTCAGTGTTGTGAAAGGCATTCAGGTTGGAGCAGGACTAAGCTTGGTGATAAGCGCTGGGAGCAGCCTCATCAAGCCGCTAGGCTGGGCATCTCCGGCACTAGACAACCGTGTCTGGGCCATCGCGGCCTTCATCTTCCTTCTGATCGCTGCACTGATTCCACGGATACCCTATGCGCTTCTGGTTTTCCTGTTTGGGCTCATCGTTGCGGCGATTTCGACCAAGAACGATCACCACGAAGCATTTGCTGCTGGGATCTGGCATCCTTCGCCGTTAGTCCCATCTGGCAAGGCTTGGAGTACGGGCATCGTCGAGGCGGCGGTTCCACAGCTGCCGCTGACCACGCTGAACAGTGTCCTTGCTGTAACTTCACTCGCGGCAAGTCTATTTCCGTCATTCCCGCCGACACCAAGCACCACTTCAATTGGCTTCTCGGTCGCGTTTGCAAATCTCGTCGGGTGCTGGTTTGGAGCGATGCCGGTGTGTCACGGATCTGGAGGGTTGGCAGGGCAGTATCGTTTTGGCGCTCGAAGTGGCTCCAGCATCATATTGTTGGGTCTGGTGAAGCTGGTGCTCGGACTCTTTGCTGGCAACGCAATCATCCCAATATTGCAACAATTCCCGAGAAGTTTACTTGGTGTCATGGTTCTCGCTGCGGGAGTAGAGCTTAGCAAAGTCGGGCAGAGTGTAGGCGAAGCAAGAGATCTATGGGAGCAAGCTGAAGAGGATCACGCAAATGATCGGGCGCCAAGAAAATCACGACAAGCCACCGAACAGGAAAGCAAAGATCGATGGACAGTGATGCTCATTACTGTGGCAGGTTGTCTGGCCTTTAAGAACGACGCTGTCGGCTTCCTGGCTGGCCTTCTGTGGCATTGGGGCTTGAAGCTACCTCAAGTGATTGAGCGCATCAGGTCCAGTCGCCGATCCGTAAGGCTGGAAGAGGTAGAGCGACAAGATGGATTTGTCTCACGAACATAGAGGACTTTGAAATGAGCTCCGAGTTCAGACTCCGAGATAATCGACGCGTTGCTACTCGCCGCCGAGAACGTGTGGAGGAGGATCCCGAAGAAACCTGATTGTTCACAAATCTTTGGTGCTCTTCGCAATTTTTGCGCCAGTCCTGCGTACGACCCTGAACACTTTCATTCGATCTGACGTCCTGAGGAGCCTACTCGCAGAGCCTCACGATATCACGATGATGCCAATGTGCAGAAGTGGAGTGTTTTCGGCCTCATTCCGGCATCCGAGAAGATCGCGCCTTGTGTACCGATCGCTCGAGACCACAACATGTATCGCTCGATGAAACGCTACTCGCCTCGTTGCCTCAAACAGTTGAAGATATGCAAGACTTGAGACTCAGACGATTGTAAAATGGGTCGTTGTCAGAGTCGATCCAATTCGTAAGTTCTGTCAACGCAGTCAGGCTCAACCAGGACAAGCATATCAGGCTCGATAACAAGCCTAGTAGCCTTGATCACAAGCAATGTCTTGTCGAAGCAAAGTACTCTTGGCTTGAGATGCGGCCCACAGTCAACATCACTCCATGCTTTGTGATGTCAACTCCCGCATTCCCAATGACCCGCAGGGGAACACATATCTCCATTGACCAAACATATCTCAGCAGCCCAAATTTCTGCTAGCGGCGACCACAGTCGTTGAGCTTCTTGCTGGAGAGTCCACAGAAATGCGGACAATGTTGCAGAGAAGTTTTGTGCGTGGAGTAGAGGGTTCGATGGAAGTGGAGGACGCATTCCATCATATTTTGCCCAATCTTTTCGGCGTGAGTATATGAATTACAAGCCTCGGACAAGCGACGTTCTCCGGCGCTGTCACACAACTTCTTCGTTCGAGATCTCATTCTGCCTTTCTTGGTCAGCAGTTTCGCAGCAGAAATACGAATCGAGAGCTGTACCAGGCATGCCTGGACTCTTTTCGCACAATGGCCTACTCGGCGGCCGCATCAGCGGCAAAGCTCTGGAAGTAGGAGTCTGTATCACCGCGGCCTCTGGTTTCCTGCTATTTGGATATGATCAAGGTGAGCCATTGGCGTGAGCTCTGTCAATGATCTCACACTGATCCATGAACTTCTAACAGGTGTCATGAGTGGAATTATCACCGAGCCGATGTTCCTCGAAGTCTTCCCGCAAATGGAACCCAAAAACAAATCTGGTGCAATTCAAGCTCTTGTCGTTGCAATCTACGAGGTCGGCTGTCTTCTGGGCTCTATGATGATTGTGGCTGTTGGTGACCGACTTGGCCGCCGACGATCTGTACTCATTGGAACTGTCATCATGCTTATTGGAACTGCAATTCAGGCTTCGGCAACG
Source organism: Cercospora cf. flagellaris (assembly GCA_005356885.1). Lineage (NCBI taxonomy): Eukaryota > Fungi > Ascomycota > Dothideomycetes > Mycosphaerellales > Mycosphaerellaceae > Cercospora > Cercospora cf. flagellaris. Next base: position 2,191,228 of record RJLU01000002.1, read on the forward strand.
ACACTGGGTCAAATGATCGTTGGTCGAATAGTGACCGGCTGGGGTAACGGAATGAACACCAGTTCAATACCGGTCTGGCAATCTGAAATGGCACCCCCGAAGATTCGTGGATTTCTGGTGCTGTTCGAGGGTGCTCTGATCACTGGTGGTATCATGCTGTCGTACTGGTGAGTGAAGGTTGCTCAACACATACTACACCCTTTTGCTTACTTTTCACAGGATTAACTATGGCTTCTGGTTCGTCACTCAACACGGCTCATTCCAATGGAGATTCCCAATTGCCTTCCAAGCAGTTTTCGGAATCGCCCTCATCATCGGTGTCCTGCTTTACCCCGAATCACCACGATGGCTTATCAAGAAGGGCAAAGCCACGCAGGCCCGCGAGATCATGGCCATCCTGGAAGGCAAAGACGTTAAAGACCCAACCTTGATTGCCGATATCGAGGAGATGCAGCGAGTGAATGAGATTACCTTGTCCACAAAATTGACTGCCAAAGAACTGCTCTCAAATGGCAAGGAGATGAATCTTTGGAGACTGAGCGCTGCCTGCCTCGCCCAAGCGTTCCAGCAGCTCGGCGGGCTAAATTTAGTAACTTACTATGCAACGACAGTCTTCGAGGACTCGTTGGGTTTCGATCCAGAACTGTCACGGTTAATGACAGGGTGTCTTGGCACCGAATTCTTTCTCGCAGCTCTGGTCGCCCTTGTCGTAGTCGACAGGCTCGGCAGAAGGAAACTCATGCTCTGGGGAGCAATGGGCATGGCAATCTCGTTACTCATCATCGGTGCCTGCTTGAGTAAAGCTACGGATACTTACAAAGCACCTGCATACGCCGCCACGGTTTTCATCTTCGTATACAACACCTGCTTCGCGATTGGCTGGCTCGGAGTGACTTGGCTCTACCCTGCTGAAGTAACGCCTATCAGGATTCGAGCAGAAGCAAACGGGTACGTCTTCGAAATATTCACACAGTGACAGGAGTGAATGCTAACATCGTCCAGGTTCTCCACAATGTCAAACTGGATTATCAACTACGGTGTCGTCCAACTGGCACCCATCATGATCAACAAGATTGGCTGGCAGACATACTTTGTCTTCATGTGCTTCAATTTCATGCACGTCCCCGTAGTCTTTTGGTTCTTCCCTGAGACCAACGGATACAAGCTTGAAGCCATGGACGCCATATTCGAGCGTGCGCACGAGAGGGGTGAGAACCCAGTGTGGACTGAACGAAAGGTTCGAAAGGGCAAAGAAGGATTGGATGTGGAGAAGCATGACCGCGATGGCGTCGCAAGCACAGAAGAGCCAGCGGGCGGGGTGAGAGGAGCAGAGTTGGAGAAGGAGGAAATGTCGAGAGACTCAGATGCCGATGTCCGTTCGAGTCATGGAATGTGAAGGGATGGATCGTTCAGTAGTGGCGGCGTTGTGATAGTTCATGAGAATGATACCCGAAGCTATACGAGATATGCGAGGCGTTTAGTCTGCTACCGGATTTGGAAAGGTCAAAATGTGTCTGCGTCTTAGTATTTGATATTCTCCAACGTCACGTCACTACGCCGCTGGGCTTATCGCGCTCGGCTGGACTTGCAGAGTGCTCAATTTTGACACCAATGTTGCATTCGTAGTGGAAGCAAATGACAGCCTCTTACGATGAGGTCTTTGCTGATCCCCGTCTTCACTTCCACGAAACGCCCCACGTCATCTTCCCTCTCCTAAAGGGAACGACCTCAATCGATTCGTCCTCGTTCTTCAGACTCTCAGCGATCGCGGCCGAACTCCTGCTCAGCACAATGCGCTCGTTCTTCTCATCCTTCACCTTGTAGAAATCGCGACCGTACGAGGAGAGAAATCCTTCCAGCTTCTCCGGTGTCACATCGTCGGCACTGATGTACTGCTTCTCCACTCCTCGCTCAAAGGCATCGATGACAAGGCCTACAGCATGCGGTTGTGTGAAAACTCCGGCGGCGACTTTATCGCTGCGCTTCGACTTGGCGGGATGAGGTGCGGAATCAGTGCCAAGGAAGAACTTTGGATTGCCACTCACTGCGGCCTCGAGGAGTGCTCTTCGGTCTGAAGGGTTCTTGGCCACAGGTTTGCAGAAACAATGTGGGTCGCCGGCCCAGTCGTCGACGGTCAAGAAGAGGTGGTGGGCAGTAATGGTGCCCACTACCTTGTCGCTGCATGAGTTGACTGCTTTGATCGCCGCTGCGGTGGTGCAGTGTTCGAGAACGATTCGCAGGTTTGGGAAGCGCTTGTGGAGGTCGAGAAGGGTAGGCAGGAAAGCTTCTTCGGCGTTCAGAACGGTGATGTCGGAGCCGGCAGACGGCGGGAGCTCTCCATGGAGGTTCAACACAATGTCTTGGCGTTCCATTTCCTCGAAAACGGGATAGAAGTCTTCGTACGACATGACACCGTGGCTCGAGTTCGTGGTAACTCCATGAGGATAAGACTTGATTCCAGCAATACCTTTCTTCTTGGCTTCAATCACGGTCTCCGGCTTGATGTTAGGGTGCAGGTACAGTGACATGAGGAAGAGGACATCGGGCCCCAGCTCTTCGAGGCGCTTCTTGTATTGGAGAGCATGATGGACTGTCGTGATCGGAGGCACGAGATTTGGCTGTTGGTCTCGGTGTTAGACGTACAGATGTAGCATTTCTCCCAACAAGTACGTACCATGACAAACACAGTATTGACGCCGCCTTGGCGAATGGTGGGCCTGTCGTTGATCAGACTTCGCCGTGTAACAACAAGAGTGATGATGGTGCATACACCACAATCTCGGTCATATCGCCTTCCCGCAGATGCACATGCATGTCTGCTGCAGCCGGCAGCTCGAGGCCATCGAGCTTGCCCAACGGTGCTTCTTCCGCCGGCATGGTGGGCGACGCGGATTTGGCCTGGTCTGGCTGTGGTGCAACAGCGTTGTCAGACACGTCGTCCCTGGGGGGCGAGAGGCTGCGGGTGTACGAGGCGCAGCTCTGACCTTCCCCTCGAAATGTCACGCCAGTGATTCAGTAGGAGCGAGAGCTCAAAACCTGGAGAGGCAAAAATCGGCGCCGGTTTGCCAGATATGCCGTGGATTCGCCGGCTGACTAAGCTACCGAGCCACTTCAGCTGTGTCGGACTAACCATCAAGAGATATCTGCAAGCCACCACACCCTCCTTCGAACCCGATGGCCCATTTCGCAGAGGCATGGCAGAGGGCAATGACGCATTCCAGCTAACTTTATCCATGGCTCGACGCGTCGCTCACCACCGCTGAGGTGTTGAGCCGGACTGGAAGCGTATCCTGCGACGTCGAATCTGCGACATGGCCCGACCTGCGCACATCGATACAATATCGCGCCGATACGCGTTAAGCGAGGGCAGCATAATGCTTATGTGGTGAAAGACCTTCCGCCTCTGGAGCCCTGCCGATCTTTGAATCCTACGACGCGTTCAGCTTCTCGAAGCGAGCTCCGACGATGCTCTCTTGCAGTGCATCGCCCAATGCCAAAAGCAGCGCATTTTCATCAGGTCGAGCAAGACACGCCGACGAAGGAATACAGCTACGACGACCAGAGATGGCGTTCAAAGCCATTGACTCCGCACCAGATCCTGGTTAACGATATTCGACTGGAAACTCTGCGTCCTTCGCGAGGCCCCTTATTAGAGTGCCATGAACGTAGTCCGCAGACTCTGGTTCCCGACACTGCAGCTTTCACGCCTTCTGCAAGCTTGATGAGAGTCAGCGAGGCCACCGATAACCCTATCGAAAAACAGAAATACACCAACCTGGAAGAGGACTTTGGCTGGATTCGGTATTTGCGATCGCGAAAGTTGCAGAAAAATGCACTCGACGACGAAGATGCGGCGAAATGCCGATGGATCCACTGCTCGTCAAAGTTTCCGGAATACATTCGAGGGTTCCTATGGGCACTTTCAGACGACCTGAACACCGTGGCGGATTCCATGCGAATGCTTGACATTGTCATGCAGCGACAGACTCGTTTCTCCAAACATGGCAAATCATTTCAGCCATTCTCACAGACGCTCAGATCTGCTACCACAGATTCTCGCACGCGAGACTTGTATCCCATGATGATCTCTGTGCCTTTTCTTGACTGGACGGTACAAGGGCCGACCCCTCCACTCAGATTTCAGGTTGACAAGCGTGAGGGCTTTCTCAGCGCAAGATCATCAGCCCATATTGTGCGATCTATTTTGCAATACTACTATCGACTGGAAGATACTCAAGATCGCGAGGAAACTCAAGTCTTCTCCAAGCACAAACCATGGCGCACGAATCGGGAGCTGGACCTCAAGGTTCGGCAGTGGTATGGCCAGTATCCGACAGCACTAAATGTTGATGAGCTGTGGATCCTCGCGATCGACGCAGAGCACATCGTGACTTTTTCCTCTAATCAGACTTGGAAATCTCGCTGGCCACCTTTCCAGCTCACTTCTCGGATCGCCGACGTCTCATTTCGTGGTATCCGAAACAACTACTTCCGGTCAGACGAAAAGAGAGAATACACTGCAATAACCCATGCTATAGCCAGTCTGAGTGGCGCTGTTGGCATGATGCACCGGAATTTCTGGCCAGACCTGTATCTGTGTTTGGCTGATAGATATGCTGGACATCTGGGACACCTGCAATATCGATTGCATCGCGCTCCTTCCACCAAGCTGGTAATGGATCTTATTGCTTGCCAGGAAGAATTAAACATTGTCATTCAGATCACAGAGCAACAACTCGATACTATCAACGACCTGCAAATGTCCATGGAAGCCGTCGAGCCCAAAACTGAGCCTACGAAGGCCACAATGACCAAGGTGCCAGCCTCGGAGCCTGACGAGCTCGACGACCACGATCTCACCAGAAGTTTCGTGTCTCGAAGATCGACCTATCGTCAGTTGTCAGCATCAGTCCTGTCGGACCCCGTTGCCCAACTGGTGGACAATCTGGAGCGGGAGCTGGCAGATTTGCGCGATTTGCGTGACAACACGGATCGACTTGTGACTCGCACAATACAGCTCGTCAACATACGTCTGGAAGACCATGGCAAAGCAATTCTTGTTTTCACTGTGGTTACCATTGTCTTTCTGCCACTGAACTTCGTCTCGTCGTTCTTCGGCATGAACTTCAGCGACATTCGAGACATGGAGACCACGCAATGGCTCTTTTGGGCAGTGGCTGTGGCAGTCACTGTGAGCGTCGTTGCTTCTGCTGTGTTCCTGGCTTTCAGTGGCGGTCCTTTACTGGAGAAGGTAATGATGTGGCGAGACGCAAGACGAGATACACGCATGTCCACAACCTCTTCTCTGCGACAAAGAGCTGACAGTCATGGGCGGTCTGGCTTCCAAGTTTTTGGCACAGACAAAGATGCCTACGGCGGCCGCTCGATGCAAGCAGGCTGATGGAGATCATTTGACATTAAGCGTCATGCGACATGGCAAAGTCTATGTACAACAGAACTGGTATCCACCGAAAGTATGTGTTCAGGCCCTTCCCCGCTAATATTTCTATGCTCCACCAACAAAGATGCTGAGCAATTGCGGGTTGCCGTCGGCCAGAGTCCCGCTCTGGTCGACGCCTCCTGTTGGGTTGACATCGTCGTAGCTAAATGCATACCCTCTTCCATCGGGCTGGTTCGAGTGCACGATCTGCGAGTACCAATTGTTGCGCTCGTTCTTGTAGTAAGTGTCGTGGGATGGCCCTGGCTGGAGGGCACTCTTCAACATAGTGCCGCGATTGAAAGCAGCACAGAGTCTGGGAACTACTGCACGGTGGACAGCATTGTCGGATCCCTGGATGGCGAATGGACCGCTGTTGCATCCAAAGATGTCTGCGGTCGAAGGCTTTGCGTAAGCACGGTTGTCGCCGTCGCATGAAAGCCAGTCGCCATTGACACGGCAGTTGACCCTGCCAGCGGCCATCTGAGTATCGATCGTGAGGGTGCTGGTCCGGTATCTGTCCCAGACACGACCAACATGGCCAGCCAAGTAATCTCCAAATGCGCCTGAGCTGGACTGCATGAATGGATAAGGAGCAACAACTCGGAGAGGACCGTTACCACCACTTTGGCAGAGCTGACCCCAAGGAGCGCCATCTTTCCTTCCCTGGGCGGCGAGTGCAGAGCAGACTGCACCCACACCAGACGTACGGAGGCCGCGCACAGTTCGTACAGCACCGCTACCAGGTTGCATCGACATGCCGAGAGCGAGTCCAACGAAATCGACGTAAGAGAGGTTTGCATACAAGCCACCTGCATTGTTGGTGAACTCGACGAAGCCCCAGTCTACGCCTGCAGAAGGATCTCTTGGGTTGGCAAAGCTGGGCTGCACCTGGCCAGGAGCGTTTCCGGCCCAGATGGAGTAGAACTTCAAGTTGCCCTTCGCGAACCAGATACGGCCGGAAGACAGATAGTCGGGAAGAGTAATGCGAGTGGTGCTGCCTTGTGCAGTGTTTAAAGGGATGGCGATGTTGCCAAACACCTCGCGCGGAGTTGTGAAGCTTGCATCTGCTGGAGGATACATGAATTGACCTGCGATGCGACACTTGTCAGCGTTTGTCAAAGTTTGGGGTAAGCTGAGGACGACTTACCATTTGGCTGAACGAAGACCACACGGCCGCTTGGGTCCAGACCAGTGATGTAGGCATTGACGGCACCTCCAATGTTGTTGACCAGTGCGAGTGGCAGCTGGCGATTGGCCTGAATTCCCATACGTGTCTCATTGGCCGGGACCGGCTCAGGATTGGTTGCGTTGAGTGTGTTCTCTGCTGTGATGACGAGGTCCTCGACACCTCCTGGCATGACCGGAACAGCATCAGGAGTTTGACGAACGACCACAGAAACCGCAGGCGCTGCGGCAACCTGTCCAACAATGCAGGCTGCAGTCAGCAGCAGTGCTCGCAAAGAGGCCCTCATGCTGAGTACTGTTAGAGTGACTTGCAAGAAAAGTCAAATATCAGGTAAAGACAGTAGAAGATTGCCCTGAAAAGAGTGGCAGGTACAACACTTCGTCAGTAAAGAAAGAAGAACAACAACAGGTCCTGATCGATGCAGCATAATAGACGAGGACGACGCTTCATGATATAGCTTCTGCTGTCTCGTCGCCACGATCAACCTAAGCCTCGGCGAAACGCCACTCCATACGCACTCTACAAACGACAGTCTGGCGCAGCTGGAAGCGATCCAACTCTCAGCCTTAGCTGCATGGCGGACAAGCTGAGCAATGTCGACCGAGAACGAATCGCAGATGGTAAAGTGTCCAGAATGTGGCTTCACGGTCCAGACGGACTGAAAGCATGCGGCTCTCCTTAGTCCTACTTTCGCGCCATGAACGCCTTCTGTGTTACAGAACGACGTGCCGTGAGCCGGGACAGCAGTCGTGTTCATGCACCACTAGTCGAGTCCTGTCATGTGCTCCGACAGGACAGAGAGACCTTTTCAGCCGCCCGGCAAACAAGAAAATCAGGCTTGCGCGTGCTACACGCAAAGGCGTCTCTGGAGTGATGTTGAAAAATAGCGTCTGTGCAACGCTATTGGTCGAAGCGGATCCACAAAAAATCACAGAGGATGCAATGTGCCGTGGCTCCTTTTTCCTGAATGCCGCGAGATGTATGGCTTGCAATGAGGTCAATCTGAAACACGCTGGAATCTCATCATCATGCCCGAGCCGAAAACTGCATGTGCAGATTGTACGAGTCGAGGTTCGGGGATGTTTGTTGGGATGAATGGTGTCGATGATGATGGCCCGGCTAGTGACGCGATTGGCTGGAAAATTGAAATGTCAGCTCGGATTTGGCAGGTCGTGGGCTTGCACTCAAGGACTTGGTCCTGCAGAGATCATCACGCATGGCGACCTGGCTGCTGCAACGTGGTAGCACAGGCATCCCATCTGATATGCCACACGCAGCATCCGATGGATGCGATGTCGATTTGATGGATTTTGCAGGTGCTCCGAGTCCACGGCTCGATCCAAAGCTTGGCGCCTATGGTTTGTCATGTTCCCGGCAACACTCCCTTTCGGACCTCTACTTCTTGCTCTCTCTTTTGGGCACTGGATTTGTCAAGACCATGATCAAGGATGGTGGCAGTGATCATGCCTCTGCGCCCCAGCCAAATCCGAGATATGTGAGCGCTGGTCACAGGAAGCTCAGAATGGTTGCATCATTCGAATACTCTAGCAAGATTTGAGCTCGATGAAAGCATGAGCAAAGTTGCGAAAGGATATCGATAGGCCTTCGAATAAACAATGGGATATCATTGCAAAGTCAGTACATACGCCTAGATGCCTCGGGCTGTCAAAGCATCGTTAACAGTCTGCTGGAAGTCCTTAATCAGCGGCTCTTTGATCAAGCTGATATGATTACCGCCGACGTGGTGGAAGCGCACATTCTCCTCTTCGACGAAATTTCGCCACTCGCCCAAGACGTCTCGCTTCCACACTTCCGGTGTCGCACCAAAGTGAGGCATAGGATCTGCGCAAAAGATATCTGTCGTGCTGACCGAGCCTGCGGGCTCGTACTGTGAAGCAATAAGTCGCATGCAGTCCTCCACACGACCAAAAGCTTGCAATCTGGGCACTGTGATGTCCATGTTCTCGATGAACTCCGGGGAGAACTTGGTGAACAACAACTCGTAGAACTGCTCATCTGTGAGGTCTGCAGTCTCTTCTGCGAATTCTCGTGCTTGCTCTGGCGTGTAGTCCGTGACGACTGGCAGCACGTCAATCATGAGTGAGCGGTAGCGAACTTGGCCGATTGTGCTCTTCAGACTGGGCGGATTGTCGATGCCGCCGCAGAAGACAACCTGTTCGCCATCCGCTTCGAACTTCTTAGCTAATTCGAAGCACAGAAGCCCACCAAAGCAGTATCCTAACATGGCATAAGGACCTTTAGGTTGCGTTCGTCGAATTGCTGTATAGTAGCAATCGAGCAGATCGTCAATTCCGTCAAAGGTACCCTCGCCCGGATGTAGGCCTTTAGCTCGAAGAGCGTAAATGGGCCGGTCGGGAAGATATGGCAGAAGTCCCATCCAGCAGAGGAATTCGCCTGCGCCAGGATGTAAGAGGAACAGAGGTTGCTTGTTACCTTCTGAGGCCAGTGGCACTATCGGGTCATACTCTTTCGAGACTGTGCCAATCAGTGTAAGCTCATGCTCTAGGTCTGCTACTGAGTGGCATCGGATCAGTAGCGGCATCGGGATTTCTTGGTGAATGTTTAGTCCCTTCTCAAGAGCCTTCTTGAGGCGCATAAAACCGAGCGAGTTGATACCGGAAGAGAGTAGAGCGTCGTGACCTAAGAGGTCTTCGGCTGAAACGCCTACCACTGTCGAGTATATCTGCGCGATCTCTTTCTGTAGAGGGGATATTGTGTCTAGCGTAGGTTTTTGAGCCTCCACTGTGCCATTGCTGGGTGAGGCGACATCGATCTTATAGGCGTCGAAATCACCTTTCTCGTAAGACTGCCGAAGCTTCGCGCGAGAGAGCTTGCCAATTGTCGATTTCGGCAGAAGTGCCATGGGCAGAGGTATGATGTGCAGGGACTTTTGTGCGCACACGCTGAACACGGCTTTGTCGATGGCCTGCAGAGTTGCTCGGAGGTTGGCAGGCCCGATCGCGGCCTCGGTTGGGTTGAAGAGTACAACGGGTGCTTCAGAGTTGCGATCTTCAGACCATGTTGAGAACACTGCGGTGTAGGAGATTTCCAGCCCTGCTATACTGCCGGTCTCGATCGCATATTCGATCTCGAATGAAGAGTAGTTGTTGCCGTTCAAGATCAGCACTTCTTTCGAGCGGCCAAGCAGCTGCAGATTTCCATTCTGATCGAGGCGACCAATGTCGCCAGTACTCATCCAGCCGTCCTCGGTGAAGGCGCCAGCAGTTGCTTCTTCGTTACCATAGTATCCTTTAAAGATGACGTCTCCTCTGAGATGGACTATGCCCTCATCCGGATTTTCATCATCAGCCCCTCGACTGACAATTTTTGCTTCGAGTCCCGGTAAAGGCTTGCCGACGGTCGCGAAGGTATTTCCCTGGTCTACATCGTAGCCAGGACTCTCCAGATTGTAGTAGCAGGCAGAGCATGTCTCACTCAGGCCATACGCAGCTTTGATGGTATGTTCGGGGGCACCATACTTCTTCAGAACATTGTCCACTGCAGCAAGTGTTGTGGTTCTGTTGGCCTCGCCGCCGACCATGATCACTGCTAGTTCGCTGAGATCAAGATTTATCGAGTCTGTCTCTTGCTTTGCCAACGATTCCACCGCAGCTGCTAGGAAGAAGTTTGGCGAGAATGTGTAACCGATTCGTTGTGCGCTTAAAACCTGGAAGAAGCGCCATGGCTCTTGAACTAAGTCTGATGTTGGGACAAAAACTTGATCAGTTCCAGTATAGAGTGCTTGAAGGTGCACTTCGCAGAAGCAAGCTGAGTGGTCGAAGGAGATCCACGACATGAAAGTCTTGCCGTAGGTGGAGAGATGTGTCGACTTGGTTTCGACAGAGGCGATCAATTGAGCGTGAGAATACTGCACAGCTTTTGAGTGGCCGGTGCTGCCCGAGGTGAATAGTATCGCCGCAATATCGTCACCGCTCTCAGATTGCTCCTCGACCGGCGATGGCAGTCCAGAATCAACGGCTTTTCGACGATCAATGTCCTCGATCGATTGTACGTTCAATTTTCGAGATGCCAGTATCGATGACAATTTGTGGCTTGTCAGTATCGGAGTGTTCCCAAACAAATTTTTGACATTGTCGAGTTGCGCAGCTGCTGTCTTGGGCTCATTCGATACTGGGTTGAGCACTGCACAAATTCCGCCTGCACCGAGATTAGTTTATGTTCTTTCCGTCTCTGGCTTCCAATCATCTTACCTGCTGCCGTCACAGACCAGAACCACAGAACATTTTGTTTGTGATTATCGAAATGCGTAACAACCTTTTGTCCTTTTGTGACAAGCCCAGCATCGATCAATCGACGAGCGTTGTCCTACTATGATCAGCATCACACCTTCGCAGAGTGGAATACACTCACTTTTGCTTGTGCATATAATTCTGGGAATTTAACTCCTGTCGCATGTTCGTTGCACCCATTCTCGAGGTATAAGAAACCATTTCCCGCATGGCTCTCTGCAGCGTTCTTGAGAAGATCAATGATTCTGCTGGGCCGAGAAGGCTCAGTGGATGTTGCCAACGACATGATTTTTTGCCCAAATTTTTTACCTCGCAGCTGGCAAGGTAAGGATACGGTATCAACAGATCAAATATTTGGACTTCGCCCGCAGAATGCTTTCCATGAGTCCGTGGCACAGACAACATCCGTGTCATCTCCCTGCAGATCATTCTTTCTAGCTTGGGTTTGGGTTTTCGTGGCGAGCCAGGTGCATGGAAAGTTGACACGAAGGTGCATATTGTCGATCATCAAAGATAATGTTCAGAGTGATCGGCAGCCTGAATGGGAACATGGCGACGGCGCACGGCATCAGCCCGGATGGTTCGTTGATGGCTCGGCGGTACTGCTAGCGCCTGGACTTCGCTGTCAATTCTAAGCGAACAATCATGCAATATATCGTTCTGCGCTTCTTCTGGCAATAGCTCGTGGAAGACCCAAGTCTACGCGAGCTTAGTCTCGACAACATGAATCTAGTGGAAGGCTCGATAGGTCTCGCGATTTCTGGGAAACACTTCGATGGCAGTGGATTGTTTTGGTCGGCATGGCTGGCCTGCCCATGACCTTGACAATGCGAACCCATTACACGTGGTGGAAACAATGCACACAGTGCAATTCTCCGAATGGCATGTTGGTCTGCGAATAACTGGGGCTCAGAATGCAGAGGCCATCTGTTCGGGCAAGAGGACACGCTTTCTTGGACGACGTCAATGTTACTTTGGGGGATCTACAACTGAAACTTTCCTGTTAGAGTAAGTGCCCTCTGACTGATAAGGGATCTCGTACCTGATAGACTTCGCTTGCTCACGCGATTGGCGCCAGAGCCCACGCAAGCACTATGTGAGGGTCAGAATCCCGCTGCTTCATCATAGAGCACATGAAGCACGCTATCTCGTGCCAACAAAAACAGACCTTGGCTGAGAGCACGACTTGTCGATCGCAGTGCTTTGGGGAAAGCGCACAATCGAGCCCTGTGCGAGTATGCGAGCTGTCCAACAACTCAGCTGCGCTGCTAAGCGAAAGCTTGTTCTGAGGCTCCATTTGCTGCGGTTCAACAGGCACTACTGCAAGAAATGGAACTTTGCACGGAGATGGCAAAGGCACTTACGAATGCAACAGCACATTGCGGTACATGGCTCGCCGGCGAAGCCCCGTGCGATTTACGCGATCAAGTGCATGGTGGGTCCGCTCGAAATGGCGCGGATCTTCGAGTGAATCGTGCTACCGTTGATGAGACGCGGAGAGAGGATACACGATTCGTGCTCGTTTCCGGGTTGTTGATGCTCGACATGACGGGCTTCTTGCTACTGTTGCGTTTGTGGCGCTCTCAGAGCGCCTATGCTTGTATGTGCCGTTGAGGATCGGTTAGATATCAGTATTCGACGAGATCTGTGCTTCCACGAGATAGTGTTCAACCATATTGACAAGACCTTTCATCGCCTGTTCGTTTTCAAAGCCTTGCGCAGTGTCGTTTCAAGTCATGGGGAGATGTAATGTCCTTGTGTATGGTGGTGGAGGTGAGATATGGCTTCCTCGGACCTTGTTGTAGAATCTCAGCTGACAGAGAAATCGCAGCCGTCGGATCGATTTTCGGTTGGCGAATAGCACAGAATAGCCATGCCACAGTATCTGTTGTGTGTCGATCGAATTGGGAAGCCGTTCGCACATCTGGCTACAGGCTGGACACAAAAACCTGGGGAAAAGGAATTTTCGTGCCCCGTCGAGTCCTGAGGTCAGGATCTGTGGCGAAGGTCATTCCCAAACAGAAGTGGGATTACCTTATCCTCGCGAACAAAATCAAAGACGATTATGCTTCAACTTTATCCGAACTCCAGTCGGTTGTGTCTCCGGAAACTACGCTGGTCACAGCCCAGAATGGGATGGATGTCGAGGTTCCCCTTGCACAGGCATTCCCCAAGAACACAATCCTCAGTGCTGTGTGCAACATCGGCTGCAGGCAAATCTCGCCTGGTCGCATAGAGCAGACCGCGAGCATTAAACGATCCGCTTTCTTGATCGGTGCTTATGCTCCAGGTTCGCCTGCGGACATCTTGCAACGCGACACTCTATCTGCCATGGATGCCCAGTTCGAAAGTGTCAGTCGCATAGAGCAAGAGCGATGGCGAAAACTGGTCCTGAACTCAGCCTGGAACTCGGTCACTGCACTGACTGGCAAGAACACCCATCAGGCACTGCAAGAGCCCGGAGCAGCTCGACTGATGTCCCAGATTGCCGGAGAAGCGCTCAGCGTCGCTTCTGCGAGCGGAGTGAGCCTGGATAATGACTTGCCAGTTCAAGTCATCGAGCTTGCGAAGAGTAGTCTGCCGATCACACCTTCGACCTTGCAGGATCTCCGGAGTAGGCGACCCATGGAGCTGGCACCGATTTTCGGTATGGTTACGTTCCGTTACTTCTCCAGATCCACAGCACACGTGCTAACAAACATTCAGGTTACCTCGTCGTGCAGGCCCGACGAGTCGGCTTGCCTGTACCATACCTCACGTGGGTACACGAGCTGCTCCAACTGCGGAATAGTCAGTTGGTCGCGCGTGCAGCATCGCATGGAACATCGTGGAGCGGTTCCACGTCAGTTGTCGATCTTTTGGCACAAGAAACGCCCCCGAGACTTTCGGCAGTCGCGTGAATTGTCTTTGCGGTCCAGGTATTTTGTTTTGGTGCTCGTTCATATGAGTCGTGTCTTGCTTCAGTCATGTTATATACCCTACGTAACGAATTCTTTATCAGCTTCAGACTCCCGTGAACAACTGGCATCATGGCTTCGCTGGTCGAGTGTCGCTCGCTTTGACTTCGAGAAGTGGGCCTTGCGCACGCTAGTTGTGGCCATGCAAGATCTATGCATTTCAGCGGTGAGCACTGAGAACGGTCTCTGCGAGACATCGTCTCATGCGAGCCATTCAAGCTTCAGGTGAAAGTAGTCACAAAGCTTGCGTACTGAGCGAAAATCTTGTCCTTCTCGAGCGCAGCTTTAATGTGCTCGGTGCTCGTCATCGCGACCTCGAGCCCGCCATCGGCCAGTCTCGGATGGACTATCACTGCGGTAGCACAATTGGCTAAGCTCTGCGTTCATAATGTCAGCATGACACTGGATTCAATGGTCTTACCACTTACGCTTGCAGGTTCTAGAGATTCAGGTTAGCACATGCACACTCGTTCTCGCAAACCATTTCTCACTTACTCATGTATCTCGTGCGATCAATGATTCCTAGCTCCGAACCCCAATTCAGTACATTGGATTGAGACTTCGAGTAGTCGTTAAAGCCCATATTGTGCGTATCGAGCAGAGAAAGTGGATTCGGACAGATAGCTTCGTCTTCGGGAAGATTTGCAGCCATGGTCAGCCACGCTGCCCACTTTGACTCCTTCCACCCAGATACAGCCTTTCGAACGTGTTGCGCTGCGGTAACCAGGCCACGATCAGACTCCAATTCGGAGAGAGAGCATTTCGAGACTACGATGTCCACGGCGTTGCCGATGTAGCCAGTCTCAATTCGAGGCTCGAGGCGTTGTCTAATGTTGATTGGAAACAACACGAGAGATTCCTGGTGGCCTTCGGTACTCTTCTGTCTCGCGAAACTCAGTCGCGACCAAAACAACCCAATAAGGGCATCCATGGTTGAGATCCACTGCTCGCCACTTGGCAAAGATGCATCGTTTTTGAGGTTGCCCAGGGCTTCAGCGGAGAATTTCCACATGCACCATTTCGTCTCTTCAAGCTCACTTTCGATCGATGCTAGGTGGGCCTTCTTGGTTTCCTCCAAGACAGTAAGTGCCGCTTCTTTGCTAACACTTTCTCGAGGAAGATTCAATTGAGAACGTGTAGTGGGGAAGACTTTCCAATACTCATCGTCGAAGGGGCCAGCTTCAGAGCTTGCCTTCGACAGACGTTCTCTGATCGTGCTCTCGGGCAGCTGGCGTTTGTGTTTCTGCTGTGTACCATTGCTCACATCGGCACAGTGCAGGGACCAGATTCTTTCGACCTCTGCTACTGTAGCAGCGTCTGCCAAGAGATGATTGAAGCCAAAGGACAGCGCCATGCCGCCATCGAGATAGTTTAGTTTGGCTGTCAGCATGCGCGCTCCCTCGTGCACTGGGGTCAGGGTAACGGGTTGCGAGCATAGTGCGACTAAGCCCGTCAATGGGAAGCCGTCCTCCTTCAGCTGAGCATAGCTTGGGATCTCAGCCTTGCCAACGAGATTCTCCCAGGCAAACTCAACATGAGCATCGTCGTCCACGACAACTACCAGGTCTCTAGGATCATCGGAGATTCGGCCAATGGTGCCAGAGAGGGCAGGGATCTCGGCTAGTGTCCTGGCAAGACCCTCTTTCAGGATGTCGTAGCCGCGCTGAGCTCGACTCGAGTCCGGTAATGGCCAGAAGTGAGTTTGCGTAACCCACACTTTTGGACTGTAAGCATCGCAAATAGAGAGCTTGATGGTATGTTTTTCGACAGGCTCGCTCGGGTATACTTTGAATTCGGCCATAGTAGAATCGGATCCTTAGAAAGTCTTCCTGTGGACAATCGCTGATAGGATGCATACAAATGTGCAGAATGCAAGCAGGACCCGTGGAGGTAACAGATACCATTGTAATCACGTAGCAGCAGAGGAATCGCTACGAGCCCGGTACGAGATCATCTTCGCTTGGTTCCATTGTTGGCCGTGATGCGCCGGCGGCACAATCCAGCGAGCTGCAGGGCATGCAGCTCTCAGCATCGCCAACCGAAGATACAAAAGCTGATCAGGTATAGTGCACCACGTATCAGGGTGATGACGCGAGTCGAACTGTCTTGTGTGTGATAGCCGGATCGCGTTTAGGATGATGTACGCGAATGGAGTACAAGGTTTGGCAGATCTGTGGATGAGAAAGAAGAGGGCGAAGTGTCGATCGCGGTACGAACCCGAGCCCGCTCTTTCTTGGCGTTCTCGCGAAGCGTTGAGAAGTGACGATGCAGACTATCGCCGTCATGCATCACTCTTTCATGAACGCTTGTTCAAAGTCATGGAGAGCAGTGACATAGTGTTCGTGTCTCAGATACCTCTCGACGACTCGCAAAGGCAGCTGGCTCAGACGAGAGATTGTCGAATTTCAGACAATGACTTGCAGCACATTTCTGGCCGTGGGGATCCTCGTGAGCTAAGAAGGCGATATTTGTGCAGAGAAAGGTGTCATTCCTGACGATCCCATGAAGACAGCGCAGGCGCTTTGCGGCGGATCTCAGTCTCCCACACGAACAAGGCCTGAATCTGGCGGACTCTGACTGAGGAGTTCTCAGCTCCCGGTTTCGCAGAGCAAGGCTTTTAGTGCCAGTGCAGGTGAGAAGGGAGTTGGGTGGTTTTATCTCGTCCACAGGACGCCGGAATCATGGCCAAGTTCAGACACGCACGTGATTGACGCTGTTTAACTCGTCGCCGTTACTAAGTCTGATCTTTGAGGCAGATTCGAGGTTGTTTGAGCAGAATGAGTTTGCCAGGCGCAAGTCGGCAGAAGTGCTGGGAAGCTGATAGCTTGCAGTTTCATTCACACACAGTGCACAATGGAAAACGTACTTCGAGGAGGCATCAGCTGCGATACAAAGAGCTCACTTCACAAGAACTCCAGAAGCCCCAGGCGGTTCGAAATGCCAAAAAGCACAACTTGACATTTCTTCTACTCATACATTGCAATCAATTTCCGAAGGAAAACACATTTTGCAACCGAGTGAAGCCGACAAAGCCGTATTTACCCAGCAAGCTCTTCATACACCTCCTCGACCAGTGCTGACGAGCAACCGAAAATGCACCCGAAATCAAGCCTCAGGTCCACGTTCTTCTAGTCATTCCATGACTCCACGCTTCTGATCAGCGGCCTTCTGATCACCAGGTGTGCTTATGCCTCGGAAGGTCTTATTGAACCAGCCTGACACTGCTCCGCCCGATGTGAGCTGCTCGGCATGGCTGCCTCTTCGCGTCGCATAGTCGTCGCTTCCACGCTTGTGCTGCGCGAGGCTACCGAACATGCCACCAGATGCGGCTGAAGACTACGAACGCAATTCGTCAGCTTGAACGCTGAAGCTCCTCGACCTCTGCGGTGCTTACCCTTCGTCGTTGGCTCGTTGGCGAGCTGGGAGATGCTGGATCATTACTCAATGGCTTCTCGACCAAAGAGTTGTTGCTGGTCACAGAAGCTCTCCGCACTGCTTCAATCACACCACCACTTTGAGAAGGCCGTCTGGCAGGATCATGGACTTCTTTTCCTCGCTGAAACATGCCACGACGATCTTCCCAAGGCTGGCCAGACATTTTGGATGAATTCGATGATGATTTTACTGATTGCTTTGAGGTGTCTCGTGCTCCAAAGCTACAACAGGCCAGAAGCTGCCTCTTGTACTTTGCCAGTGAGGAGTCGACTGCATAAGCAAGTAGCACATTGTCACATGTAGCTTGGCCTGGGGATGTTGCGGGGTAGCTCTGCAGATTAACGAATAAGCCTGACGACACAAACGCCAACCAGTAGCCATGCGAGGGACTTCGAGGTGTTACTTCGGCCTACATCAGGCTGGGAATGGCGGAAGCCATACGGCTGTGTAGTCATCAAGGCACAATGCTTCAGGTTGTGTCGCGTCGTGGAGCTAAGCTCAGTCGCTGCTCCACGTGAGAACCATAGGCTAACCCGGCTATACTGTTGTGCGATCGCATGTTGGCTAGGTCAAGCATAGCTTTGGCAGGATGGTAACAATCAAGAGCCGGCCGAGGTCAGATCGTCCTCAAGAGGGGAATCCGAGTCGAAAATAGACTCTTATATTTGCACTTCTTCATCACATAGATTCACATCAGTCGTTTGACAGCCCTTGTCAGCATCCGACAATGTCTCAGCTTCGCGGTGGCCCTGTCGCTCCCGGAATTGCGTTCGTCACTGGGGGAGCTCGTGGGCTCGGAAACGCCATTGCAGTATCGTTTGCCAAAGAAGGCTCAAAAGGCATAGCACTCGTCGACATCCAAGATGAGAAGACTTTCAACGAGGGCAAAGCAGCCGTGGAGCAGTATGGCACGAAGGTGCATTATTCCGCTTTCCAATGATGTTCCAATGCTGACCAGGTGAAGTGCATCACTATTCATGCAGATGTAACGCAAGAAGACCAGGTCGAGAGAGCGATCGCAGAAACAGTCAAGGAGTTCGGCCGGATCGATTATGCTGCGTAAGTAGGTAGCTACCATGTCAGACGGGTACAGTAATACTGAACCTAGATTCGCCCAGTAACTTTGCCGGGATCATCGGCCCACTCGCACTGACAGTCGACACTCCACTTGAGGCATGGCGGAAGGTCATCGACGTCAACCTGGTTGGAGTCTGGCTATGCACCAAGCATGAGTTGAAGCAAATGCTCAAACAGGAATCCGTAGAGGTGTAAGTGAGGTGGTAAAATTTTGATGAAAGCTGTATATTGACGAGCATTCGCAGAGAATCTGGTAGGGTTCCTCAACGAGGGAGCATCGTCAATGCCGCATCGGTGAACTCGATCCAGTCTGGCGCTGGCACGAGCGGATACACAGCGGCGAAGCACGGCGTGATGGGCATAACAAAAGCTGTAAGTTGGAGGGGCAACTTCTGACCTCAGGCAGCATGCTGACTCCCGGAAGGCCTGTCTCGAGGCTCGTGGAAGCGACATTCGAGTGAATGCAGTGTCGCCTGGCTTTCGTGAGTCTAAAGCATTCTACTATGGCCTTGAGCTAGTACTCACGATCTTGAACAGTTTTGACCGATCTGTTGAAGCCTTCGATGGCATCAGGTGAACTTGCTGCAGAGTCCTGGCCAACGTACGAAGCTCGGCAAGGACGCAAAGCAACCTTTGACGAAGTTGGTGATGTCGTGGTCTTGTTGAGCACTCCAAGAATGAGCCTTGTCAACGGACATAATCTCGTGATCGACAATGGCTTCACGATCAATGAGGCGCCATCCTAGAAAACTTGGCCATGTGTGGACGTCGAAGAGGACACCATTTCTACATTGACATCGTCAAGCTTCTTTCAATATACAACCGAAGAATTGAATATTTACAACGATGACGGTAATCGGCCCGTTGATCCAGTGGGCCAAGCAGTCGCGTCCGCAAAAATGATGTTGAATCATATCGGGTCCAAGGTGAGTCGAGCTGCGAGAGGCTATGTTCTCCATGCATGGAGTGACTGCTTGCGGGAGCATCAAGGACGTCTGATGGAAGCATATGAGCTGGGTGGACGACAAGCGGCGGAGTAGTACTCACCTTGCTCCCGTCTACACACGCGTCAGACGCTTCAGCGTTCCCAGAGCAGCTTTGCCAACGATCATGTAGGTCGAGTCCTTACTCAGCGGGTCCGGAGGAGGCGGTCTTCGTCGGAATTTACCACCATTTCGCATTGGCTGGTTTCTGCAATCATAGGGACAACGACCGGGCTCGTGGATATCATCCCGAAATCGATCCTTGTGCCGGACGTGGCCTTTGTAGTCTGCATATGGGCACCGATGGGTCAAGAACTTCTCATCGCAGCCGCACTCCCATATTCTGTAGCGGTATTGACACATGGCCCGAGCTGACTGACAGAAAGTTGAAGCATGCGCAGTGAGGCGGAGACTGAGCGAACCATATATGTATGCTGGTGCCCTCAAGCTTTATGAGGCAAGAGCCGACCACCGTTCTTCTGCGTCGACTTGAATTAAAGCCACCACAGCAGGATTGCAACATAGCACGTGGACAGCACGGCATTGCGCGAGAATAAGCCCGTTGGTCATGTTATCAGCTTTGGATGTGACAGGCCGCAGACTCAAAGCGTGGTCAAGGCAGTTGTGACCCTCTCTCTCCGATGTCGTCGTAGAATTGTTGATTACGCGTAATGAGATGCGGCCAGAGGACAAATCGCATGTGCTGTTCTTATCAGCACTCGCAAACACTGGAAGTCCGAAGTGCCTGACGTGGCTGCGGTCAACAGGTTTTGACAGGGTTGGGGCAGTCAAGTCTTGCGAAGTGACAGCCATGTCCTTGGCGTGGTGTGCGAGTAGAGCAGCTCAACCTTGAATATTGGCCCTGATATTATATGCTCGGGCCGATCGAGCGCTCGGAAATTATCGCTACCGGCCACGAGATGGACAGGGTATCATGTCCTTAACACGAGAGCTTGAGTGTCCTGCAGGTGAGCGTGATGAAAGGGATGGTGAGCCAGGTCCGAACTGCAGAGACCAAACTGTCATGATGTCGGCATTCCGCGATGCAATGCTGACCCGCTCACTTCCAATCGACAGCGAATACCATAGAGAAACAGTGGGTGTACTCAAGATTCAAAGAGAGATCGTGGTCAGGTCAATAATTGATGAATTGAAAGTTGGAGGAAGTTGCAGCCTACAGTACGCGTCGAAAGGCATGACGAAAGCGCGTTTGTGGCCAAAAGCTCAATTTGGCTTGGCAAACACCACTCTCGTCGTCCAAGGAGGGAACCACATACAATTGTACCAACTCTGCTCGCGATAACATCAACAATTGTCTACAAGGCCATCTTCAGCTGCAGACCCATCGATTCATTGCTCCTTCCACAATGGGCTCGCTACTCCGTGTTTTCGTGCCATACTCAGCTAACCTAGCATGCCCCTCGTCTCGACGCGGAGCCACGAGGAGTCGGAAACATGGTGCTTCAAGAAGCCCAAGTGACGACAAAAGACGATTTCGTAACTTCCGATCGACCTCTCCCGCATATTTTGGATGCTCTGGATGATTTGCTATGAGAAGAACGCGCCGCTGAAGCTGCGGAAGTCCTCGCATGTGGATTGGTCCCAATGGCCCATCCGAACATTCCCACGAACTCGCACAGTCGCGACGGAGCCTTCGACCAACATGATTGCATCGGCATCATGAGACCAAACAGTCCCAAGTGATCAGTCACTTCTGAGCCGAGCACGAGCCTATTCACTTGCAGGAGTCTCGGGTACAAAATATTTGCCCGACAATGTGGGAGGTGTGTGCCCGGAGACCTGTGCATGCAGTATACCTCCTTCCTCCTACTCCAGGGCTCGAGCTAGACTGTCTACAACCCAACAGAAAGACGTTGAACAACAACCATGGGCTCGCGACACAATTCGCCCAAGTCATCATCAGAATGTCGCACACCGAGTCGTGGATGCCGTTCTGATAGAGACGCGGCTAGTCTCGGTCGACATAGCCCGCTCCTATCTACACCTGTCAAGCCCTACCCTACTCCGCCTGACTCGAGTCCTATGCAGACGCCGAGCGAGACTTTTGAAGCACTGGTCCCTGTGCCATTAGAGCTGCACAAGAGGAACGCGCGTGACAAGCAAAAACCAGAACCATGCACGCCGACCAAACAAAGCAGCATCAATGCGGCATTTACACCATTCCATGACATCAAAAAGGACATTGACACTCTGATTGAAGAGATTCCTGCGAATCTCGAGGACGTTACTACGCCATCTGACAAGATAGTCGTCCAACGATCGCAAACTCGCAACAGCACTCGGCTGTCCCTGTTCCTCTACTCACCAAGCAGAAGCAGATCAATATCCTCTCCAGCTGGTCGTGGGACAGCAAACACAAATGCCGCGACAGAACATGAGCCGGAAATCTCTCCTACCGCAGAAGAAGATACGAAGCAAGCCATGGTCGTGGCAGACAGCACGAAGCCCTCTCTGCTCGGCCGCGCGCGTCAGAAGCTTAAGCAGGTTGTTCAGCTTATCATCCCGCATGGCCGTGCTCAAAAAGAGGTCAAGCGATCTTCACATTCAGGTGTCAGCAAGGCGACAAAGCATCGAGGGCTATTGAATCGTGTCTCGAACAGGCCAGTTGAGATTGTGGTGAGTTCTGAGTCCAATCCACCACGACCAACCCAGCTAGAGCGAAGCGCCACAAGATTGCCAAACAGGTCATTTCCTGTCATCACGGCCAATGAGTCGGTTTGGCGCCGCGTACCAGAGGACATCACAAGCACGTCACGGAAACCGCTGCCCGTTAGACGCAGCCCACAGACGAGCTCTTCGCCTGAGATTCGCAACGTCAAGACCGGGAAAGCGAGCCTACATTCGCACAACCGAGTACAATCACAACGAGTGTCTGTCCTGGACTTCGCGCCTGTGAAGCGTGACATCACCTTGAGTCAAGCTCCACTATCCATCAAAGCAGCGGTCTCCTTGTGTGTGATGGCTATCGCTGCTGGCGCGGATTTCCTGGTCGCGGATCGTCCGACCCAGTCCAGATCGAAGAAAAGAGCAGGTTATAGTCGTCGTCGACCGTTTAAGTGGATGCTAGGCGCTAAGTAGTGGGTCCGCCGGAGACGATGTATCCGTGTCTCAGACAGGTCGGCGCGGCACATTTTCTTTTGAGGTACAAGCAAACAGGAAGCGAAGCTTCGATTGATTCGGAGAAGGGTAAGTCTGCTAGTGATTGATTCGGAGGATGCAGCCCTGTGCTCGCGACATATGGTGCCGGGTAAGCAAAGGTAGGCGAGCATATTGCAACGCCTCCCGGCAGCCTCGGTCTCGGATGTATCAAAATGTTTAATTCGCGCCCCTTTCTTTGTTCTCTCATATGTTCTGCCTTTTCCCGCCTGCATTGCCTCTTTCCTACATCGACTTTCGTACAACGAGCTCGCCACTATACTACTTCCAACTACAGGTTATATACGCAGCCTTACGCATGCTCCGGACGCCTCGACTCTTGCATGCGAATGAGTCGTCTTGCGATGGCATCACCTGCTTGGTCTTCTGCAACGACGGTGTTCACCCATATTGCCGCCGACAGAATGGCGCTAAGGAATCACGGGACTTTGCTTTGTCAATGGTCAGACCCAAGAGAACAGAGCACTTCACTTTGTTCAAAGTGTTCGCTTTGTGAATGTCTGCGCTTTGTGTCTCAGAACAAAGCTGGGCCATGCATCGCACCACACAATGGCCTTGTCTCTGGTTCTGGCACAGAGGGCGACCGGAGAATACAAAAGGGACTGTCGTACTCACCAGGTGCACACCACCTTTCGGACCAAACTTGAAACTGACAAGACTTTCAGAAGACTCTTGATAGCTGGACTATCGATCTGAAAGACTTGACACAGGAACAAGCTGCTCCGAGTGGTCAACTTCGAACTTTCTCAGCACCGACAAACAAGCACTTCGCCATCTGGAATGGCGCCAAACCAACCGACCCGGGTAGGTTCCCTTTACGATACGGCTGAAGCGCAGCCGAGCGAGCAAGAGCTCGCGTTGAGCAAGTCCTTGGCTAACCCAAGAATCAAAAGTCTACGCCCGAAGCCTGCCTCGAGGCAAGGGCATCGCCACGATGGTCATCCTGTGAGGGATGACAGTCTCCCACAAGCGCCTACGGCGTACCCTCCTGCACCTCCACAGGACTATTCCCTGTGGCCACCTGTCGACCCTGCTGCGTATGAATGCATGCAGCAGGGTCCTACACCCGCACAGCCTCCACCAGCATCGAACAGAGTGGACCAGTTCGAGGAGTTCCTCGTCTCTCTGCCATTCGAGCCAGTGGACCGAGCCCTCGCCGACACATACGATGCCGGGAAAACGATGGCGAAGAAAGTTGGTCGTGCGGCGTCAAAGGGCCTCCAGCGGATCCCGCACGCTTTGAGGCGAAAGGAGCCAGAGGCTCCTGAACCAGTGATTGGAAATCCAACACTGGTCGGGTGGGACAATCCTTCTGGCCACGAGCTGGTCAGTCTGACGAGGGCTCGGGCAATCGAGCCGTTGCGGGCTAAGGGGTGGTGGGACACCGAAGAGGAAGTTGCCAGGCGAGCGGAGAGAGATGCTGCTGCTGCCGCCGCCCCTCAAAATGCCATTCTCGCGAAAGCCGCTGCTGAGGAGCACTCTTCGCGCCGACCAGTGACTGCCCTCGCACGTCAACGGACGGCGGCAGTCCTGCAGACTGCGACAGCTGATTGGGCCGAAGAAGAGTTCGCTGCGATGTCGCACCCTGCGACGGATGAATGGATTCGGGATTGTTATGTCCCGCCCTGTCCTCAACCTGACGCCGCTGCCGTTCCTGCTGAGCCACCTCGACCTGTGACTCAATCAAAGCCACGCCGACGCGTGGTAGAGTCAACATGGGCAGATTTCCAGAGAGCTGCGGAAAGGAGCGACTCACCGCCGGAGGCGACTTTGCCTGAGCCCGCGGCACCAGTGGAACATATACGATACAAAGACGCTGTCGATATGTCAAGGACCGCACGAAAGCCGGTGCAGGGCGTGAACCTCGAGAAATCTTTGCCGCCGAGCCCACGTCCCGACTCGCCTCGCCGGAGAACTGAAGTGCCTGTCCCTCTCGCCTTGCGCCCCGGTACCCAGTACCGGCCAACGTACAGACCAGTGAGGGTTGAGCCTTACGTCGAGCCAGACGAGGATGACCACAAGACCCGAGCAGCAGCACTGAACATGCTCGAAGGTCGGACTGAGGAGGCCTCAGTGCGCGGCAAGAATGTCCGCACTGGCGAGATCAAGGCCCAGGTCCACCAGGTCTACGAGGGCAAGCCGGTGGAATCTTGGCATGCTCAGCCCGGCCGTGCTTCTAGGTTCACGGAACATCTACAACCTCGTGTATCAGACGAGGATGATGATGCTGTCAACATCTGGAAGAAGCTGGAGGAGGACGCCGGGTACGCTGGCTTCAGGGAACGGTGAGCGGTGAGCGCCAAAGACACGATGCGACGGGACAACCAAAAGGCAACTTCATGGGCAATGCAACGGCTTTGATATGACTGCATGGATAATGACTGATGTCTGGCATGACGGAATGACGACTCATGAATGAATGATCTACGATCTTTCGATACGCTTATTGGACCACGGAGGTATTTTGATAATAAATTGAACACATGTTGCTGAATTGATAGACTTTTTTTGCCTGCTTCCCTTCCCACTCTTACATTATTGGCACACTAGTACCGTGCTGTCAAGTTATTTGATCTCTTTGGGCTTCTAGATTAACGCAAAGACGAATTAGTTCCCCATACAGAGAGAGACACAAGTGCTTCATGTGCTAGAAGGGTGAATGTGGAAATTCACATTTTCGATCATCTCGCCAGGTCCAGATGACAGTCATTCACATGCTCAAGCGCGTGAAGTGCCAAAATTTGGACAAAAATGCATAAAACAATGATTCCCATCCCGACTTACTTGATCCGTTCATCCTCGGATTCAACATGTATCCAAGTACTTCCCACAAACCCAAACCCACACGCAAACGAGTTCGATCCCTCGACCAAAACACGCAGCAACTCCCGAGTGGAATCATGAAGCCGAGCGAAATCTCGCGTGCGCGAAACCCGAGCGTCCGGAGCATGAAGTCCCCACCTGAAGTTCCAAAACAGCATCGAGTGGGATCGTTTCCAGCAACAGTGCTGCCTCACCTCAATGTCGTCAAACGAAAACCTGTTCCCTTTCAAGACGAAAACAAGCCACAAGACACCAACCCACCACCTGCAGAGACGAAGCACGATTCGAAGATCTTCCAAGAAGGAACGAAGACCCCGCAGGAGTATGACAAGTCTGCCAAGCCGCAACCTGGTTACACTGCTCCGCTGTCCGTAGTCCCTCAAAGCAACCAGAATCGCAATTCGCTCGGCGTCCGAGCAGAGCAGCCTCCCGAGCGAACGCCACATCCAGAGCCGCGGAAGTCTGAGAGTCCACCAAGTGTGTACGAACAGCTCATGGACTTCCACCGCCAGATCATGGAAGACATCCAGGAAGAGGAAGGGGAGCCAGACGAAGAAGAAGAGGAGATGGCCGCAGCATCTGCTTCCCTTGAGTATTGGAGTGAGTATTCAAGCTTGATGAAGTGTGTAGACGAGGCAATTTCCGACTCAATGATGACAGGACTTAAATCTGGTGAGCACGACTCCACAGAAGCCCCGAAAAAGAGCAGCCGCGAGGCAGATGCTGTTCCCGACTTGGGATACTCAGTACGTGGTTCTGGAGGAGTCAGTCGCCAGCAACTACGAAAGGACAGTGTACTGAGTAGTCCGAACGGGCTTCGTACTCGGTCGATGCCGGACGACTCTCGAATTGGCCGCGAGGGTAACCGTGACAAAGAGAACAAAGCCACGGGGAGGCAGAATTCGGGTGGCCAGTCGACATCCTGGTGGAAGTTCGAGTAGGTCTACACTTTCGAGGTGCGAGTAAATCTTTGAGAATGGGACGAATCTCGGGAGAGCGAGACTGATATGCAAGTCCATAGCGATGATGCGAGACGACGATAATACCTGCTATATGAAGGTTATGAAGCGCAATATTTGATTCAGATACAGTGCCGTAGAACATTCGGCACCTCTTCATAGACTTTTTTGCACTATAAATCAAACCTGCATGGATTTCTCAGCAGCTTCCTTTCTGTGTTGGAATGCCTGTCGGGATTGTAGTAAGCTGCACAGTAATGTAAGTGCAACGAGCAACTTAGTAGAGGTCGGCCTGAGCAGCTTGCGATTCTAGCAGCATGCCTCACGGTATTGCAGTACTGGAAGATTCTATAGGAGTGTTGGAAAGATGATGGTGCAGGGGTTGATGTCAGAGCGAGATGAAGAGTGCAACGCGTGTGGTGTCACAGGAGCAATCACATGCACGAGCTAAAATGGGATGAAGCTTTGGCTGCCAAGGCGGAGCGTCGTCTTCTTCCTTCCTCCTGCGGGTCAGCTCCACGTCTGCACGCAGTCGTTGTGGAGGGACGAGTGTCTAGACGTTTACTTTCGACTCGCAGCGTGCCAAAGGGGAAGTTGGCGATTCATTGCCTTTTCACATCACCGACTGTTCACATCTACCCGTCATCACCGCACCACCGCACCACCGCTCCGCTCCTCCCCTCCTTCTCCCCTCCCAGGTTCTCCGGACCGCTTCCACTCGCTTAGCCCGGCTGTAAGATAAGAAACGACGCGACGCGCAGCTGCTGTAGCACGACACTGCGCAAGCTGCCTGCATCGCCCACAACCCGCCGTTTTGTACAAATTCTCCGTCCGGGTGCGACACGACCGATATTGTTGAGAGGGGAAGTCGATCTGCTGGTTCCCAGCACTGGTGAGGAGTAGAAGGGGTTGAGATTCGCACACACATTCGCACACACCACACATGGCTTCCGACTACAGGATACGCCTGATCACACTGCTTCTGGCTGGTCTTCAGCTCGCAAACGCTTTCTACATTCCCGGTAAGACAGTTTTATCTTGCGATCGACGAGATTGCATCGCTGACAGCAGACAGGTTGGTCAGTCAAGTCATATTCCGAAGGCGAGCCCATACCTCTATTCGTGAACAAAGTCTACAGCGACAACACGCAAATCCAGTACGCCTATGCCGAACTGCCTTTCGTCTGCGCGCCTTCAGGTCGACAACGGCCGGGAACAGGCCTCATCTCAGGATCCAATGTCGCATTGAACTTAGGGGAGGTGCTGCGTGGAGATCGCATCGTGGTGTCCGACTATGAGCTCGAGATGGGTACCGATCAAGAGGCGCGATATCTCTGCAGTCAAAAGGTGGACAAGAGTGCGTTGAAGAAAGCCATCGAAGTCGTCAAGGACGGCTATGTCGCCGAATGGATCGTCGACAATCTTCCAGGAGCGACGAGCTTCGTCACGGTCGACAAGAGCAGAAAGTACTATGCTTCGGGTTTCAAAATGGGCTATGAGGAGGTTTCAATGGTCACTGGACAGCCACGATACTTTCTCAACAACCACGTCACATTGGTCATTCGTTGGCATCGCGCCCCAGGACGAGACGGCGATCGAGGCAAGAAGGTAATCGTTGGCTTCGAAGTCTACGCAAAGTCCATTGGAGCTGAGAATCGCGATGCATCGGGACTTCCAGCGGACCTCCACGACATCAAAGCTGGAATGGAGCTCGCATATGG
Source organism: Cercospora cf. flagellaris (assembly GCA_005356885.1). NCBI lineage: Eukaryota > Fungi > Ascomycota > Dothideomycetes > Mycosphaerellales > Mycosphaerellaceae > Cercospora > Cercospora cf. flagellaris. The sequence goes on from RJLU01000002.1 coordinate 2,219,257, forward strand.
CAACTCTACTCTCAACGCGAGCGCGCTTCACGACCCCAATGTGTACCACGGCTACGACACTATCGACGACATGCCAGACGATGCGACTGTGACCATTCCATATACCTACTCCGTGTACTTCCGCGAAGAGGACAGGGTGGACTGGTCGAATCGATGGGACTTGTATTTCGTCAATCAGGAAGACAGCAATGGCATCCACTGGCTCGCCATAATTAATTCGCTCGTCATATTCGGCGGACTATCCACAGCAGTCGCTTACATCCTGACCCGCACCATTCGAGGCGAGATTGCAGGCTACAGAGAGCTGGGCATGGAAGAGGGAAAGCTTCGCATTGGCAAGCGAAACAAAGGCACCAAAACGCCACCCAAGACGAGTGCGGATCCAGGCGGACTGCTCGAGAAGGTCGATGGCCTCGCACAGCCCGAAGATGCTGACTCGGACGACGAGGACGTTCTGGAAGACATAACAGGCTGGAAGCTGGTGCACGGCGATGTCTTTCGGGAGCCTGCACACGGCCGACTCCTCGCGCCCCTGATCGGATCCGGCATGCAACTCGTGTTCATGTCTGTCGGACTCCTGGCTCTTTCGTGCTTTGGCGTTCTCAATCCGTCTTTCCGTGGCGGCTTCGTATCCGTGGGCTTCGCGCTTTTCATTATCGCTGGGGCCTTCTCGGGTTACTTCTCAGCACGCATCTACAAGACGGTTGGAGGCAACAACTTCCAACACATTGCCATTGTCACAGCCACCCTCTTCCCTGGCCTTCTCTTCGCAACAACATTCGTGCTCAATCTTTTCGTCTGGATCCAGGCTTCTTCCACTGCCATTCCATTTGGCACCCTACTCGGCCTGATCGCACTTTGGCTTCTAGTGCAGCTGCCTCTCGTCTACGTGGGCAGCTACTATGGCTTCAACAAGGCTGGCGCATACGCACACCCCATTCGACCCACCAAAGTGCCGCGTCAGATCCCGCAACAGGCTTGGTACAGCCGCCAAGCCCAAACCATCTTGCTTGCCGGGTTGATCCCCTTCGCTGTCATCTTCATCGAGCTCATGTTCGTTTTCCGCAGCCTCTGGCAGGATAAGAGCGGTTATTACTACGTCTTTGGCTACATGGCCGTGGTCTCCTCCATACTCATTCTGGCCGTCATGGAGACGACAGTTATAGCTGTCTACGTACAGCTTTGCTCCGAGGTATGTGATATCATTTCGTGACTGAAACCCCCTGGCTAATAATAATGACAGAACTATCACTGGTGGTGGCAATCTTTCTTCGTCGGCGGGTCCTCTTCCATCTGGATATTCCTTTATTGTGTATATTACTATTTCAACCACCTCCACATCACGGGCCTAGCGAGCACGATGCTGTTCTTCAGCTATAGTTTTCTGGCATGTCTGACGTATGGTCTCCTCACTGGCACCATCGGCTTCCTCACGGCATATGCGTTCGTGCGGAGGATATACAGCGCAATCAAGGTAGATTGAGTCAATCAACTTTGAATATAAAAGTATAAGTTTTCACGAGAACTTGGCATTCTGCGAGCCGAATCATTCTACGGGAGGTCTTCCGATTGTTCACGCCCGCACCAGGACCGTTGTAGGCGCTTTAGGATACGCGAGAACCACCTCGCGCGTATGCCGCCCAGGAGCGGCAGCTGAATGCTTCCGCTCAGCGATACTGAGATGCGACATTTCGTCGCTCATTGGATCTCGCAGAGATGTTCTGGTTCCACGATTGCATACTCCAGGCTCTTTGGAGCTGATGTGGCAATCATTTACAACCTCTGACGGTAGGACCCACCCGCTCTGGTTGGAGGAACTGATGCAGACTGTCAACACGGATGGTCGTGACGCCTGCCTACACGCGTTGGAGAAAGGGAGGGGGAAGAATGTGAGAAAAAGGCGATTGAGCAAGTCTCACAGGTAGTCGGGGTGGCACTCCTGACACAAACAACTCGATAAAGATAATAGATAATGTGGAAAGCCGAATGGACAGTCACTTGCACGTGAAGTCAATTTTTTTGGGTGTTCCTTTGCGGGAGCACGCCCGATGTTCAATTCGTTGTGTCTATATAAATTGAAGTCAGCGAGTCGGAAATACCAACCACTGCTTTTACACTGCCTTCTCAAATCATAAGCTCGATCAGTCACAAGTCAATCATGATTAGGTATGAGGTATCCTAGCGCCGCCATCCCAGTATGCCCAATTGCTCCCAATCATCCCCTTTCTGACAATTCGTCTCATGCAAATGCTCAATCGCCTGACGAACATCTTGCGACATGCCAAACTCTTCTCCTACGCGCAAGGGATTGAATCCCGGCGACAGAGGCGGTGGCTGAACAGCAGTGTAAGGGCGAAACAGCGGGGAGAGAGGGCTACATGGCGCACAGTGAAGTTCACCATCCAACACCACGGTTCTGCGATGGTGACGCTTCATTTTGAGGTTGGAACGGCGTTCCAGCGTGCTTAAAGGGGAGGAGTTCAGTGCGCCTCCTGGACTGCGAGCTCGAAAGCGTGAGTCGTTGATGTCGGGTGGGCTGGTGCCTGGTCTCAAACTGGGAGGCGGCAGTGGATCGACCGTCGAGATGCGAGGGTAGAAAGACCATCTTGTTGGAGATCCTGATGATGGTGACAGAGGCGATGCGGACGCCGATATAGGACTCGCGTGGCGGGTGAGAGCTTTGAGTGCTTGGACTCTATGCTGGAATCGTGAGCAGCGTTTTGATGCCGGCTCGGCGTTTCCGTGATGCTCTTCTGGACCTTGTTCGTTGTTGCCGATGTTGCTTGTTGTGACTTCGTCGATTGCACCGAGAAATGTGCTTCGCGATGGCGCCGCAACGGCTGAGTGGTCGAGGTGCTCCGAGTTCATATCACGTGCGGGAGAGACGAGATCTCTCAAGGCTCCCCGCAGATGGGTTGAGACCGCATGGCGGCGCTGCCGAAGCGACGAAGCCACAATCGGGCTAGGAGAGTTCGGCGGCGGCAATGATGAAGTCGAAATGCGTAGGTTCGCGAGAGCGAGTCTGCGGTGGGTAGACATTTTACAAGTTGGTCCTGGCAATGTGTTCAGCGTACACTCGTTTTATAGTTCTCTTCTCAAATTTCCGCTTGTAGCTCTGGTGTTTCCGATCTAGTGCCAGCACTAGATAATCCACGTCGAGCAGAAGAGATGGAGAACTGATAATATCAAGCTTCAACGATTCTTAGTGGTCTCCGCTGACTCTTGTACTCTTCCGCAGATCGCGCCGAGGAATTGCGCTGTGTTGGAGCTCGCCATCGTCCGACGTGTATGGGGGCACAATGGCTTTGTTCCCGTTGTACGAGGTATCGAGGATGAGATGCACAAAGCTCTGCTGGCGACATCGATTAGTGCTATCGAGTCAGCTTTGTTCGCAGCAGTAGCAGGTTCCAACTGAAACATATCGAACTTTTCGCCACACGTAAGGGAACAGTTCATTCTATGCAGAAGACAAAGGGAGACAGAAGATTGCGTTCTTCCAAGCGTTCTGTGCATCCACAAGGCCATTGTTCTAGCCAAAGTACGTCAGTATCGACCTATCGGCTGCTGATTGCTGGCTTGCTTGCGGCATTCTGGTGCAAATGTCGGTGACGTCGACTCTCGTGATGTTCTCCATCACATATGAGTGACTATTCGGTTGGATCCGTTCTTAGTAGCCGAGAGTGCACCTCCGAATTGACAAGTAGTAGAGTTTTTGAAGAGTTGTTCTTCTCGATGGTGCATGCCCTGGATCCACTGGGCTTCTGCTGTCCGTGTTGGAGCGGCGGATATCTGACTGTGTGATCTGGACTCAACAAAGAAAAGGCCTGTGTTTCACAGTTGCGCATTGGCCATATATCTGCTTAATCCGAGTCTTGTATACACATGAAGCTTCGTGAAATTCGCTTCCCTTACAGCTTTCTGCATTTTCGCAGGATTCACTCCAGACCTATGCCCACTCCACGTTTGACACCCTCAGCATCCATTTAAAGTCGGTCAAGAGGGCCTCCAGCCTTCTTCTCGAGCTGAGCTTCCGCATCCCTGGCATTTGCACCCGCCTTCCAGATTCTCTTGATGCCCTCGGTGAGACCAACGTCGTTCGTCTCGAATTCGTAGTATCCCCAGCCAACAACAAAGACCATCAGAACGTTAAGCCAGTCGAAGATCTTGCGGGTCTTTGGTACCCGCCATGTTGGGAAGTAATCTGTTATCGCGGCGCTGAAGATAGAGTGTCAGTCATATGTCATCAAACTGTATCCCATCAGATAGTGGCTCACCCAAATCCAATATATGTGTGCAGAATGGTCAGACCGATCAAGGTACCGTCCAAGATCGGGTTTAATGAGCCCACGGCAAAGGGCATGACAGTCAAGGGAACGAGGCCGATCGAGATAGCTCTGTACAGCACTTATTTTAGTATGTTTCCTTGCCAACGACTCTTTTCACCCTGTTTGAACATGTTCTCCATGTACAACAGTCCACGCGTACCTCTCCATTGTCCAGTGATAGCTTCCATGAGTCGGGTGTGGGTCTGGGACAGGCGCAGGGTCGTTCACACCTCCTCGGACGACTTGTGGAAGAGGAGGAAGAATCTTTCGTGCGGCAGAGGTCTGGAAAGCAGATCGCGCGACTCGCGTGGTCAATGGTGTTTGCTGGCTCGCCCGCAGGCTGGCAATGATGGACGAGGAGGCGCGCTGCGTGGAGGCGGCCTGGGCCTGGCGGAGGAGCGCGGGTCGCAGTGCGGAGGCCATGACTGCGGTGGTGAAGCTGGTGGAAGAGCAGACGGACGTTCGTGGTGTGCAGGTGGAATGTCGTCAAGGATGCGCTCTGCTATTGCCGGCGATTATGCCCGAGGCTCATCCAAATTCCCTGCCCCGTGACTGGCTGCTGAATGCGAGGACGACTTTTGGCAGGAATTATGCAGAATAGCTACGAGGTGTCTTGCGGCAATGGCATGAAAGTATCGGTATTTACTAGTTTCGAGAAACCATCGTATAGAGAGTACTATATGTGTAGGCTGTGTGGTTGTATTGTATCCATATTCGCAGAGTGAATTGTAGTACCAGTGCTTGTTGGATCGCGGGTCCCAGCTTTGAGGTCAGCATTGCGGTCCTTCCCGAGAAAACATGAGCGAGCTTTCACTTGGGCCGTCGAGACTCGCGAACACCGCATCCACCACCGCTCCTCCCACACCACACCACAGGCCATGGCATCTCGAAGGCTGGCGCTGAGCCTGCAGTCGGGTCTCCGCGCCCAGCGCGCCATCAACGCCGTCAAGCCCAGCATCACCCGCCGCGCTCTGGCGACTCCTGTTAGCCATGGATCCACCACCGAATCGACCACGCTGAGCAACGGCTTCACGGTAAGGCAGCCATTGGACATGGCCATCACTGCGAGGAGGACCGGAGAGCTGATGAGGGCATGATAGATCGCTACGGAATACTCTCCCTATGCGCAGACGTCGACCGTGGGCGTGTGGATTGACGCCGGCTCGCGCGCAGAGACGGATAAGACCAATGGCACCGCCCACTTCCTCGAGCACTTGGCCTTCAAGGGCACACAAAAGCGCAGCCAGTCGCAATTGGAGCTCGAGATTGAGAACATGGGTGGACACCTCAACGCCTACACATCTCGCGAGAACACCGTCTACTACGCCAAGAGCTTCAACAGCGATGTGCCCGCCTCCGTCGACATCCTTGCCGATATCCTGCAGAACAGCAAGCTGGAGAACTCAGCCATTGAGCGCGAGCGGGATGTTATCCTCCGCGAGCAGGAAGAGGTGGACAAGCAATTGGAGGAGGTTGTCTTCGACCACTTGCACGCAACCGCCTTCCAGAACCAGGCCCTCGGCCGCACCATCCTGGGTCCAAAGGAGAACATTCTGAGCATCCAGCGCAACGATCTTGAGAACTACATCAAGACCAACTATACTGCCGACCGCATGGTCCTTGTCGGTGCTGGGGGTGTCCCTCACGACCAGATGGTCCAGCTTGCTGAGAAGTACTTCGCCAACATTCCAGCATACAATCCCAACGCACAGAACAACGCTTTCCAGCGTGGTCTGGGCTCAAAGCCAGACTTTGTTGGATCTGAGGTCAGGATACGAGACGACACGCTGCCTACTGCCAACATCGCAATTGCAGTCGAGGGTGTCAGCTGGAAGGACGATGATTACTTCACTGCGCTCGTGACACAGGCCATTGTTGGAAACTGGGACCGCAGCATGGGCAACTCCCCCTACCTCGGCTCCAAGCTCTCGACCTTCGTCCACGACCACAAGCTCGCCAACTCTTTCATGTCCTTCTCGACTTCATACTCCGACACTGGTCTTTGGGGTATCTACCTTGTGACCGACGCCGTGACCCGCATTGACGATCTTGTCCACTTCACTCTCCGCGAATGGTCCCGTCTGTCTTTCAACGTCACTGAAGCTGAGACCGAGCGTGCCAAGCAGCAGCTCAAGGCATCGATCCTCCTCTCGCTCGACGGCACCACCGCAGTCGCCGAGGACATTGGACGACAAATCATCACCACCGGCCGCCGACTTGCACCAGAGGAGGTTGAGCGAGTAGTCGGAGCCATCACAGCCAAGGACGTCATGCGATTCGCACAGGAGAAGCTGTGGGACCGTGATATTGCCGTCTCGGCTGTTGGACAAATCGAGGGTCTGCTTGACTACAACAGAATCCGCAACGATATGAGCCGGAATTTGTCATAGACGAGGAACGATGATAGAAGGGGTGGAGAAGGGGAGAACAGAGGTGGTGTGTAGCAACAAAAAAGAGAAACACAGTGTAATCTCATAGAAACCACATCTCCTCGAGGTCTATCTTCGTCGAGAGCTGCTCAGCGCGCGCTGTCGAACGAATGTAGACTTTGTTGTGTATATTTAGCACATTGTTTTGAGCTTCACCTTTTCCTCTGAGTCTTAAGCCATTTTTGAGTTCGTCAGTATTTATGCGTAGGCAAATCACAGAACGGCCCACAAATGGCTCGTAGAAAACGATGAGCCGGTATCGAGAGATTCCTCTCTTGCTTTGTCTTCAACCCTGATCAATAGCAGACAACGCAGACAGGATTGGTGGTATCGAAGACTTGCTCGACTGTAGGCACGGCTGGTTCCATCAGGTTCTACAAATGCGTTTTGCGAGCTCGTTGAAACATCTCAAGTGTCTGCGAATTACATAGTCATTGCTCTTCGCGGTTGTCTGGCTCCCTTGCATTCTCTTGAGCGATACATTCTGCGTGAGCGAAGGCGATGAATGATGAATCTTGACTCGTGCATCCTCTATTCGCGCGTGGAGCTTTAACGTCGCTTTGCGAGATCTGATTGCAGCCAAGCTACAATCGCCATGTCTCGTGCTGCGTGACTGCAAAGGCGTGTTTCTGGCAGATGACATGGTAGGCCGTGGCTTGCGTTGGCAGGAAGCGAGAAGTGTCCGCTGTGTTGCCGCTTTTGGTTGCTTCGGATCTTCACTTATAGACCTGTCTATCGAGGCAATTCTCCTAGCAGCAAGCTGCGATCTGTACTGGCAGAGAGCACTAGCGAAAAATGTCAGTGGGGTTATAGATGTGCGGAGCGTTGAACGGCAACTTACCCATTGATCCATCGGGCGATATCCGCACATCGTTCACAGTGCCCTTGTGCCCTGGCAACTTGTGCATCAACTTCCCATCCTTACTGTTCCAAATGGTCACTGTTCCATCACCACCTCCAGCAGCCACTCTGCGACCCTCGCCATCCCAGCACGCACGAATAAGGTTCTTCTCCAACCCAGCTTGCGCCCCGTCGAATGTCCTGATCGCTCTGTCCGCTGGTGCAAAAGGCCTGACATCCCATGTCCTTACTGTGGAATCATGCGAGTAGGACAGCAAACTCTGCTGATCTGGTGAAATAGCCAGACTGGTGATCGTATCCGTATGCCCTTTGAGCTCGTACGTCGTCTTCTTCATTCGCAGATCCCACACTTTGATCTCGTTATCAATACCTCCACTGAACAGCTCATTCCCCGCCTCAGCCAAACACACAGCCGTAACAGGGAAGTCGGTTTCAATATAATCCAGCGCAGCTTTTTGTCTCGGATCCCATATCGATATCGAGCCATCGTCGCTTCCACTCACGAGAAATTCTTCGCCTCTTTTGCTTACGTCGAGACAGTTGATGACTTCTTCGTGTCCGACGTGTCTGCGTATTCGCTCTCCCGTTTCGACGTTGAAGCTTGCGACGTGTTTATCTGCGCTGGCTGTGTAGATGACCTGGCTATCGCGGGACCAGTGGAGATCGAGGATGGCGGATTTGTGTCCTGTGAGGCTGCCGTAGTTCGCGCATTCGCCGGAAGTGTTCCAGAGGAGGATGTTGCGGTCCATGGAGCCGGATGCGATATGTGCACCTGTGGGATCGAATCGAGCTGCGAAGACTTCGCCCGTGTGGCCTAGCAAATCTGTCAGCATAGCTCTCTTTCCCATGCAATTCATGGTGTATTGCTCTCTTACCGCTCAACTCCATCACTGGTGCTTGTAGGCCTTGTGCGCCTTGTCCCTACTCATCCATCCTGATCAGCCAGTGCTCCCTTCCCATGCCGCTTTAGCATTGTTTAATCGCGAGCAGTCCCGATGAAGGTGCTTACCACGCCATTGCTCTGTATCAGAGCTCCATTCATATCGCCATTGGATCTCTGTCTCTTGACCAGCTGTGTGCTGCCAAATGACTGGTCCGCAGCTCTCTTCTCGCCCGACATCTTGACAAGCGTGATATTTCCCACTATCCCAATGATTCTGTTGTCCAGTCGATTCGCGCTGCTTCGCGGGTTTGCAGCGTCGTAGGCGAGTGTTTGCGACTATGAAGCTTGCAGTCCAAAAAAGACTTCACTTTCCAAAGATCTCCACCGCGCTAGCTTGCGCACAAGCCGCACTTTCCCACAGTTCGACCTCCCCACATGCCACCCAACTACTCTATTCCGACTTCAGGCACACAGCGGAAGTTCACACAAGTCGCAGTCCAGAGAGCAATGCGGTAAAGCTTTGATTGACGCGCGTGTCCTATCGCACGCGACTCATTATCCTCCTGCCATGACTTCCAAAGCAGCCCGCCTCGGCGACGAGTGCGTACACACTTGCACTTGATCGCGAGACATTGCTGATATACTACACAGGGTCTGGAAGTCTCGCGTCGAAAAGGTCAACGCTGAAGTTGTCACTCTGACCTACGGCACCATCGTCGCCCAACTCTGCCGCGATCTCTTACTGCCCAACACTGCAGCGCAAACAGACTATGGCGCAGTCAATGCCGAACTGGACCGTATGGGATTCAACATTGGACAGCGATTGATCGAGGACTTTTTGGCGAAGAGTAACACTGGGAGCTGCAGCAATTTCAAAGAGACGGCAGAGATCATCAGCAAAGTCGGCTTCAAGATCTTCATGAACATTACACCCTCGGTAACAGGATGGACGGCAGATGGCAAGGGCTTTGGGTTAGTGTTCGAGGAGAATCCGCTGGCAGATTTTGTAGAATTGCCCGATGATGGGAGGGCCCAAGACGAGTTGTGGTATAGCAACATTTTGTGTGGTGTGATACGAGGCGCGCTGGAGATGGTAGGTTGAAACACATATCCGGTCTGCGAAAGGGGGATGCTGACAATGGGAATCAGGTGCAAATGCAGGTCGAGGCGCACTTCGTGAGCGATGTGCTGAGAGGAAATGACACAACTGAGATGCGGGTCACGCTCATACGATATATCGAGGACGAGTTGCCTCCAGACGACGAGTGAGTGAGGGCACTTCTCCTCGCACTCTCCGCGGTGCTTGCAGGAAGTCAAGCCCATCATACCCTGCATGGCTGCACACATGGTGCACTGGACTTGAGAGCTCGCCGCAGACAGTATCTGAGATGCTGAGTCTACGGTCGAGCGTTGCGCTCAGTATATGATCGCAGAACTGGGGATCTCGACGCAACAGTCCGCGGAGCTACGCATGCTCCATATGTAATGATACACATTCATAGAAGCCACTCCACTTGCGAAGTGCACGAGCACAAGACGAGTGATAGACTGAAAGGTCGCGCTGAATGCAGCCCGCGCCCAAAATGGGCTTACAGCCCGCGGTCGGTGGTACAGCAGACGGTTGAGAATGCAGCACACAGCGGTCGCATATGGGAGATAGGCACGTAGCCGCACTCAAACCATCATGGGTATGTTAGTGCGTGCGCCAGGCGTCGAAAGGTCACCGCTTCCCAGATTCTTGGGACGCGCTCACGATCCCTTGATCCCACATTTCCAAGCCCACGTGCTGGGGCGGGAGGAAGCCGGCACTGCAACGGCATCAAGAAGATATACTTTTACATCCGCTCTCCGGTGTGTATGCGACACAGGCGAATTTTAGCAGACCGGAACCTAGATACGCGCATTGGAATGATGAGGGCCTTGCCACTGTATATTGCGGCAGATTTCCAGCATCGGGCTGCAATTCGACACCCGAGGGGAGGGAGCCCTGTTATTCTTCGGGCTTGCTGGCCTATCACCCGCCCGTCGCATGAATCCTGTGCTCGCAGCCGGGGCAGACTCGCCAAGTGGTCTTTCAACGCTTTGCAGTAAATATATACCAACACGCGTGAGCTGGACAGAGTAGGAGTTGCATCGTATAGGCGAGAAAGAATAGCGCATGTCACCAAGTACATGTGCGGAAGGGCGAGTGCAGCGCAGAGAGAGAGCTGTCCTCGAAAGGGGTCTGTGTCTGGCGGCGGGAGGAAGCTGTGCATCTCATCTTTCCCACCTGACTGACACCACACTGCACCGCTTTGCACCTCGCCCTCTCCAACTGCTCCCTTCCCAACCCGTCCCATCGCTTCCCACCCGAACGTGTCGCGTCCTGCGCACTCCATCCATCGTCTGCACGTTCTGGCGACAGCTATCCGCCGCGCTGCTCGTGTTTGTTGGCGAAAAACCAGAAGTTCGTCGCGCGTGGTTTGAGCACGGGCGGGAGCCGTGGCTTGGACCAGCCCGCCAGCCGAAGTGTCGTGGGCGATCACACACCCGTCCATCTTCCTCCAGCCGGAGCATTCGAGCGACAGGAACAGGCCCAGCAGCATCGCACACGCCCCCCAACCTCCACCGCCCAGCCAGCGGAGCGCGCCTCCGCCAGAGCCCGAGTCCGCCGACCGCCCTCGACCGTGTGTGCGACCGACCGGCCAGAAATCCCACGTCCGAGCTGCCCCAACCTCGCTACTATTCATCGCCCTCGCCGTCGCGCGCCCTCGTGGACTGGAAAGCCGCGCGCTTGACCGCACCCCCAACGACCACCACCGAGTGAGAGTCGCGCGCCGCCGCTGCTGCGCGACACGCGCTGCGACACCCTCTGCCGCACTTGTCCCCGCCTCCGCACCCCTACCGAAACAAGCAACGCGCCTGCGGCCGACAAGACGTCGCCCTCCGCTACTGATCGCGTCGCCGACGCAGCTGCAGCATGAGCCAGCAGCACCAGATGCAAATGAGTGGCATAGGCGGTCCTGTGGGCGGCCCCGTGGGTCAGCCCGCGAATGCTGGCACGCCCACCGCCAACTACACGCCCGACGCCATCATCAAGAAGCTCAATACTGCCATCTACGACTACCTATTATGTCAGCAGCAATACGAGGTCGCGCGCGTCTTTTCGCAGAAGATGGAAATTGAGACCTCCGATGTCAAGCAGTCGCCCAACCAGCGACAAAACCAAGCCAACGGCATCGATGGCACCATGGACGTGGACAGCAAGGAACATGTCGGCATTCAGAAACGGCCAAATGATCTGCCCGCGCCCTCGGCACTGTCGAGCGAAGACAGTCCGTTTTTGCAAGACTGGTGGTGCCAGTTCTGGGAGCTCTACCAGGGAAATCGCCATCGAGGAAAGCCCACTACGCTGAATTACGTTGGTCAGCAGCGTAACAACATGAAGACACGCGTGAATGCTGTCAACGGCATGGATCCCAACGCGATGCGGCAACAGCAGCAGCAATACAACACCATGAACGGCATGGCGAACAATGATCTGCGAAAGGCAGCCATGGGAAATAATGTGAACGGAATGTGAGTTGCACGATGCTCGCCACATCATGGCCTCATTGTGGCTCGTACTGACACAGGCGCAGGACCCAGCAGCAGATACAAGCCATGCAAAAACAGCGACAAATGCAACAAGGAAACGCTCAAGGTGGCACTCAAATGGAACGGCAAGGGTCTCAGATGAATATGAGTGACCCTCGATCCGGCTCTCCAAATACCGGTGGTGGCGGCGAGGCCCCATCCCCGAAGCGCCAGCGCCTCGAAGGCAATATGCAGCAACAACAGCAGCAGCAGCAAGCGATGAATCAGGCACGAGCTGCTCAGCCGGGTCAGATGCAAGGCGCAAATCAGGTCGGTCCTCCTCTCAACTTCCCACCCCAGTCGACGCCCCTTTCCGCAGAAACACAAGAGATTATTGCTCGCAGCAATCTCGATCCCACCGACATGTCCCCACAACAACTGCAGAGGATGTCCATGCAACCTACTAACGTCCAACAAAAGTCTGTCGAGGCCTACTCGGCTGCTATGCAGGCGCAAATGCAGACTGCCATACAAAGATCAAGTTCTAACGGCAACAAGGGCATGCCTCAAAATCCCGCGATGGGCCCCGGCGGCGCACAGTCGAGCCCCATGGCCCAGCAAGCCATGGAAGGCAACGCAGGCGGCGACTTCCAGTACAACCAGCGAATGGGCATACCAGGCCAAAACGGTGCCACGCCTGCCGCTGGTCAACAAGGCCAAGCCAACAACGGCAATCATGCATTGCAGGATTATCAAATGCAGCTGATGCTGTTGGAGCAGCAGAACAAGAAACGGCTGCTCATGGCTCGACAAGAGCAAGACAGCATGGCTCATCCGACAGGAGTTCCAGGGCCTAATGGAGGTAAGTCGTGCGAGCACGATGCTTTAGACGTCGATGTACTTGATGCAGGATAGACTGACTGATTGATGTTGCAGGACGAGGTTCACCACAGCCTGGCATGATGGACCCTAATAATCCACAGATGCGCCAAGGAATGATGGTAGTAGGACAGAATGGTCAACCCCTGCAGCGCGCTCCATCATCGCATCCGATGACGGGACAACAAATGACACCACAGCAGATGGAAATCATGAGACAGCAGCAACAAGGCATGATGCAGAATGGACAGATGTATCCAGGAGGTCCACCAGGTCAGCAAGGGCAGATGATGGCTGGTCAACAACCAGGTCAGCAAGGGCCGCCAGGGCAACCGCCGAACATGACACCACGACCGAACAATATGCCCCCGCCTCCGGCTCCAGGGAACCAACCACAATCCGGCACACAGCCAAGTAGTCCTGCACAGCAAGCCGCACCACCAACACCCAACCAAGCGAACAAGCCGAAGCCGGGAGCGAAGAAGGCTGCAGACAATAAGAAGGTGAGACGCGGTGCTCCAAAAGATGATCGTCAAAAGCTAATGCAGATTCAGGGTCCTGCTGCAAAGAAGGGAGGCGCGGATGCTCAAAGTGAGAATGCACCGACGCCGACACCACCGCCACCGGTCACACCTAGCAACGCGCAGGCGTTTGGCAACAACAAGAACTTGCCCATGCAGAACGGAGCACCTGGCCAAGGACCACCTCAGGGTAACGGACCACAGCAGAACAACGTACAGGGCGGCGTTCCGGACATGAACAATGCGCCATTCGGTGCTCTCGATGGGGCCGACCAGTTCAGCGGCATGGACTTTGCCAATTTGGATTCCGGCGATGTGCTCGACAATTTTGACTTTGACAGCTTCCTGAATAACACCGCTGAAGACAATGGGCTTGGATTCGATGCCAACTTTGCATTTGGCGATGGTGGCATAGAAACGGACGGGCTCAACTAGACAAGGAGCCGTCCTGTCTCCGCTGTACTGCTACGAGAGCTGTTCAAGTGTACGACCATGTACATCACCACAATGATCCCCAAGCTGAGCTCCATCGAAAGGCCGCTCGACACGGCTGATTTGTCTGGCGTGGTGGGCGGGTGCACCGCGACATGAAAGGCGCAAGCTCTTAGCCCACCAGCAAGCTCATCATTGCGGCTACATGGCTCGAGACCTTGCACAACCTTCTCGACTCTACTCACACCACCCAAATCCGGAGAACTACGACTTCTCTCTCCTTTTGATATCGATACCCCGAGAGCAGGCGTTCGTCGTTCCGGAACTACGTTATAGCTCCTGCTTCCTTGCGCGGCTACCCAGAGCCAACGGACTACAAGCCAGACCCAACCAGTCAGCCACCATACGATTCACTCTGTGTTCATATATTGCCACTGTAAGCAAGCGGAAGAAATAGCGGCGCATTGGTGGGGAAACAAATCCTTGTTGAATATTCTGTGTGTTTGCAAAGAAAGACTCCCTGTTTTTGAATATATCATCACTCGCTAATGGAGACGGCCAACAATGCGAATGCGGAGTTTTGTGTGTCTCGAGAGGGAAAAGGAATTCCAAATGGCCTGCTGCTGTTGTCGGATTGATGGTGCAGAGGGAGACCTTCTGCACAATGTTCGAGAACTTGTATCTGTTCGGCTGGTCGTTTTTTCGCTGCTCGCTTGTGCTTTTTGCTGTCTGTTGATGATCGACGCTACCTACGTCTCTGAGCATCGCTTTTTCTGCTTCTCTCTCTCGAGAAAGCTGGGTGGCTATATTTGTATTTTTGATAGGTATGAGAAGGATCAGAGATTTTGCCGTCTCATGTGAGCATTAGCTTTTTCCTCTTTTCTCTTTCTTCGAATCCCCGGTCATTGAACAGTATTTAATACATGAGTGAGCTTTCTTGATGTGCTGCTGAATGCTATTGAGAGGATATCTGTACGGGAACGAGCAGCACCTTCAGTCTTTTCCGGCCAAAGACATTGTTGCGTGAAGTAGGACTGTCTCACGCTGATCTTTGCGACACCATCTGGATTGGAGCTAAGCAAAGAGGTGGTGAAAGTCACTTTGGATTCGGAATCAGATTGATGTTCTCGCTGACTAGGTAATGCTGAGAAATTCTACCATGATGTGCTGCGGGCTAGCTTGAGATGGACTTTCAGACGATATGCTGCTCTTTTGGCCGGCCATCGAGGGCGTCGAAAACATGGGGCGAAAGGACTGGGAGACGAGCAAAACGAGAGAGATGGTGGGAAATAATGCTTGGAGCATCATTTCAGATAAGGTGAAATGTCTTGCATGATTTGCTTCTTCAAGATTACTTACATTGCCCATCGCTTTTACGCCATGCTTTAAACCATGTCAATTTGCAAATGTTCCAGCTTCCATAGCATTATGACCCGAGTCTCTGTCGTTTGGGAGAAGATCCTCCGACTGGAATCGGGTCGTCATCATCATTAGTACCAATAACAGTCTCAATGACTTCCCATTGGACACTGCTGGTGCCATCGTGGGACGTCTGACCTCCTACCTGTCGTCGAATACGCCCGAGCCGACTGTTCTCGATCATTTCCTCGAAATAGGGCACTCCGCGGTCGTTGAGACGATGCAGTTGCTGATTCGTCCTCGAAGTGCGTACGGGGATCGGAACACCCTCTGAATCTGCTCCTGCACCGCGCTCTTGCTCGTCCAATCGAGTATGCCGCAGTCCAGAATCTGTGCCTTCGAGTGATCCTTCCTCTTCATCTGAATCTGATCCTGGTGTGATGCTGAGCGCTTCTAATTTGTCCAGACTCTCGTTGAATAACGAGCCCAGCGTGACATCCAGATAATCTGATTTGTTGGTTCCATGCTCTCTACTGCTGTGCAGTGCTTCATTCCACGCTGTCAGGTTCGTGCCGCAAAACCCGCAGAATTGCCTTCGTGTCGGAGGGAGGCCAGGTCGGGTCGCCGGTGTGTTGTAGGTTCTTTTGATCGAATTGTGAGATTCGTTGTCGAAGTGCGCGTAGGTCGCTGAATGGTAGAAGTCCAACGGTACTCGCAAGAAAGCTACGACGGGCGCTGCGTGGACTCTTCCTGGCAGACATCGTCAGTGACTTACCACTGTGTCGGCAGTGAGAGCTGGATGGAAAACCTACTGCTTGCACTTGAGTTGTCAAAAAAGACTTGTGCTTCATGTCTGGCAGCTCTCGGAATGCTGATAACGAACTGATTCCGCTCGCAACTGCATCCGCCAAAGAGATGGGTGATGTCGGCCATTGTAATGTGTTTGTTGTCTCATTCAGCTCAACAGCTTGTACGAGTTCTCGTGCTGCTTCATTTGGATATCTGGTTGTGTTCCATTTCAATGTCGATTCCCAGAAGCTTCGCGAGAGCTCCAGAACATCAGAGGGTCGCCATACGTCACCGACAAGGGTTGCCTGATTATGGGGCAGCGACGAGCTGCAGCAATGGAAGTAGCGACTCCGAAGATGCGTACTATACTCGGATATTATCTGATTCACTGTGCTCTGAAACATAATGGTGAAAACATCGTTTGCAATGGTAATACCAGAACTGCTTTTCCTGCTAGCCAGCACAAACTTTGCACGCCCCAGATGAATATGCTGCACGCTACATGTATCTTAATAATGCCGAAACAGAAGTGAACACGACAATTTGAAGATAATGACCTGCAGGCTTCAAGCTCAAGATTCGAAACCCAAGATCTTGTTCGCCTCCTTCATAACAGTCTTTTGTCCTTCCGAAAGGCCAGGCTCAGAGGGATCCCAGGCGCGAAGACCAAATGCTCGCATGCCTTCTACAGGATTGACCTTTTCCACATCTTCAACGCCTGGACGTCCAACATGCTGACTTTCACCAACACCTCCGCCAAAGTCTGGGCATGGTGCGCCACTGAGGAAGGCTTCACGCTGTCTTGCGACAAATTTGGCGTTGGAGGCGGTCAGCGGGCATGCTGGGATGTAAAGCACGCTGGAATCGGATTTGCCTGCATGGACTTTGTCGACAGCGTGAATGGTGTCGCAGTGCCAGGAGACGTAGTCCCCAGGATTGACTTTTGGTACATGGACCATGGAGCTGGGCAGGTTCAAATGTGGGTGCAGTTGATGACTCAACTCTTGTCCGTGGCCTTTCGATGCTCCTTGTAGCCACGAGTCTTGCTCGGTGCTCAACGTCCAGTTGTCTGCGGTGAGGAATGCCTCCTCGTAATTCTCGGCGGTGGGGTCCTGTGCAGCTCGCTTCGGCGAGAAGAATGGACGAAGCAAATAGTAGGCAGTGGCTCTGCTGAGAAGCGGATTGACCAGTAACGTTCCCTCATATGGCCCAGTAGAGCTGAGCGATAGCCAGCCTTGGAACATGCGGAACATAGAGCAGGCACCAACTCCTTGGTAAAGATCGGAGACCACAGGCACACGCGAGCTTGACTCCCAAGGATCATATTCTTCCCATTTTCCTTGGAAGATCTTGTCATAGACATGGCCTCGTCTGAGTTTCGTTAGCTCCTACTTGCAAATTGACTAAACCTCAGTTTGGCACTTACCCATAACCCCCTTCTTCCCACCTCTCACATGAGCCTCCATCAACGTGAGGACCAAGAGCAAACTTGGCATCTCCCGGCAAGCGCATTCGCAACCGATCCGCATATATCATAGGGTGACTTGATGAAATCGCAGCATTAGGATCCTTCGAATGCCAAAATTCCGTCAAAAAGCGCTGTGCCTTGATCAAATTCGGATGCGATCGAGCTTTAATTTGCGAAGGACTCCAGTACAATTCGTACACTTGGGGATTATCCGCAGGAAATGCCTTCGTGTGTGGGTTCGCCGCAATGTACTCCTTTAACCCAGTCTTGAGGTCCAAAGCTTCTTGCTCTGGTATCACATTGCGAATCACTGCCACTCCGCGCTTCCTGTGCTCGGATTTGAAGTTTTCGCTGGCATTGTCGATGTCTTTGAAGTCGATTTCTGGGACAATCTTGGACCCTTGTTCGGCAATTATTGGGATTTCCTCGCGCAGTGAGGCAAGAAGCCGGTTCCAGGAATGATATAGTGCTTCTTCGTGGCCTGCGATGAGGCGCTTTTTGAGATCTGCAAATCGTGGTTCGAGTGGCTCGAATTGCAGACCGGATAGTGAGGCAAAGGCATCTGAGATATCACCCTCGCGCTTTTGTGTTGCTGTGCCCGCCGCGCCGCGCACTGTCTGGTTCAGTTTAGTGCTCCGCTGCAGAACCCGCCTGCCGCCGCGAAGCGCTGGAAGCAGTGTAGAGACCATGATGAAGACTGTGCAGTATGTGAAATGTGGACTTATGCTTTGATGGCTGTGTTATTTCATCTCAAATAGCCAAATACTTATTGATGCTGCGCTGTCGGCTAAAAGCCGCCTGTCTGACCATACTGCCGCTCTCCGCGCTGGCGTAGTGTACTGTGGAGGGGCTTGGAGTCAGAAAACAGGGGAGAAAGAAGGCGAAGACCAATGATAAATCAGATTTTCGGGCTTCCGTTTTCGGAGTCGCCGCACTTCCATATTTGGCGACAGCGCTTTTCGAGAACATGTGACTTTGTCGGAGGCGGAATGTCGAATGGCTCAACGGCGCGAAAGCCGTCACGAAGACTTCCTCACTACACGGCCTAGTGAGTTCTTTATACCAGGGGGAAGATGCTTGGAATATGGTCATTTTGCGACTTGGCTTCGAAGACTTGCTCTTGTACAGTGTGATATTGTATACGAGACCCTGTGTGGGTGTCCAGTCACAAGCCCGCTCGATATGAAGTGGCGTCTTCCTCTTGCATTGGCAGCAGCGGCTGACGGTCCTCACATCCGTCGACACGTATCTGCTGGTCGCTGCTGCCGGCATCCGCAGAGAACCATTGCGTGCATGGGTTCGTATGTGCGGTTTTTAATCTATCCTTAATTGGACGTCACGCGTCGCTCAAGAAATCGCCTTTGTGTTCGGTGAGCACTTCTCCGTACCCAAAGGGCATTTCTCCGTAGCCAGAAAGCACTAAAGCCGACAAACACCACACCACATATAAGTGGGCATCTATGAGACTTGCCGTATACGAGGTAGGAAAACGAGTCTGCTCTGCCGTCTGCCTGCGTAGTCAAGAATTCCTTGGTCACAACAACTTACTAGAGACATTACAAACTTCCATCAAGACAGATTCCAGAAGCCGAAATGACTTCCGCCCGCTTGCCACAGGACTTCCTGTGGGGATACGCAACTGCAAGGTCAGTCACAGTCGCAGCCACAATGGCGAGACGGCAAGTCCGCGTACTGTATGAGAGCTCATCCTTGCCTCCAGCTATCAAATCGAAGGAGGCGCGCACGAGGATGGACGAGGCGACTCAATCTGGGATATCTTCGCGGGGAAACCAGGAAAGATCGCGGACGGCTCGAATGGTGACATCGCCTGCGACTCTTACCACCGCTACAAGGAAGACGTTGCATTGCTGAAGGAACTCGGCGCGAAAGCCTATCGTTTCAGTGTTTCGTGGTCCAGGGTGATCCCGTTGGGAGGACGCCAGGATCCTGTGAATCAAGCAGGTTTGCAATACTACCTGAATTTGGTTGATGAGCTTCTGGCGAATGGCATCCAGCCTCTGGTCACGTTGTTCCACTGGGATCTGCCACAGGAGCTCTACACGCGGTATGGTGGGTTTTTGAACAAGGAGGAGTATGTCGCGGACTTTGTCAACTACAGCCGCTTGATGTTTTCCACCTTGGGGTCCAAAGTCAAGCTGTGGATCACTTACAACGAACCCTGGTAAGTTTCTCTGTGTTTGCCTCTGCTGTGCATGTGGGAGGCTGGGACCATTGTGAGGCGTTGCTCGGAAACATGGTCGAGACAAGGCGAACAATGCGGAGAAATCTCTGACAACCTGCAGGTGTACTTCAATTCTAGGCTATGCCACAGGATTTTTCGCGCCCGGGCACAAGTCATCGACCGAGCCGTGGCTGGTTGGCCACAACATCTTGCTTGCCCATGCTGCCGCAGTGAAGGTGTACAGGGAAGAGTTTAAACCAACCCAGCAGGGTCAGATAGGCATAACCCTAAACGGCGACTGGGTTGAGCCATGGGATGCGAACGAGGCCCTGGACGTTGAGGCGTGCGAGCGCAAGCTGGAGTTCTCAATTGCCTGGTTTGCCGATCCAGTGTATCACGGCGATTACCCGGAAAGTAAGCAGAATCAAGGAGTCGGCAAGATGAAGACGTCCATACTGACTAGAATTGCGTTGAAGGTATGCGTCGCCAATTGGGAGACAGACTCCCCACGTTCACTGAAGCCGAGCGGGCCATCGTGCAGGGCTCAAATGATTTCTATGGTCAGTGAAACAACCACATCAACTTTCTGCAAGCCCATCCTCACACGGGCATAGGGATGAATCATTATACAGCGGACTACGTGAAGCATCGCAAGGATGCCCCAGCTGAAGACGACCACGGCGGAAACGTGGAGACGCTCAAGGAAAACAAATCCGGCGAGTCGATAGGCCCGGAGACGCAGTCGTTTTGGCTTCGGCCCCACGCCGTGGGCTTCCGAAAGTTGATCAATTGGATCTCGAAGCGCTATTCTAGACCCACCATATATGTGACTGAGAACGGCACAAGTCTGAAGGGCGAGAACGATTTGCCCCTGGAGCAGTTACTTGACGACGAGTTTCGAGCGCAATACTTCCGAGATTATATTGGAGAGTTGGCAAAGGCGTACAGTGAGGACAACATCGATGTCAAGGGTAAGTTTCTTCAGCATGTGGTTGGATGTGTCTGCTGACTTGTTCCAGGGTACATGGCGTGGTCGTTGATGGAGTGAGTACAATTCCGCGTGCCGCTGCAGTGCTGCAAACTGACATGTGACACCTATAGCAACTTTGAATGGGCCGAAGGCTATGAGACTAGATTCGGGGTGACGTACGTTGACTATGCCGGTGGTCAGAAGAGGATGCCAAAGAAAAGCGCACGAGTCGTCGCGGAAGTCTTCTCGTCGCTGTGCGGGCCAAAATAAGCGAAGAAGGGACGGCCATGCCCGTGGCACTCTTTCCGGTAATCTCTAGGCGGCGCATAATATGGCTCATTATACATCATCATCTTTGATGACACCAGCATCGATCTTTCTCCGGTGCCTCTGGCTGTGTCTGGATGGCGAGCACCGCCGAAGGCGCATCGATTCGCTCTGAGAACTCGCATTTGATGGTGATGAGCATGTCCACATTTGAGCGATGGTGAGACGGACGTGGTAACCACGATCAAGCCGGGCAAGCCACACGAGTGGCGTGGGATCGAAGGAATTCAACCAGGCTGCACAGCTCACGGTGCCTGATCCCAGTCGACAACCACAGCAGAAACAACCACAGCATTGCTTTCCTCCGCTGACCGGATCTGATGAACCTACTGGCGTCTCAGACGCCCAGATTAACCCTCCTGCAATCACGCCCAATTGGTTCGAGATCGGCCCAGAAGACATGACTGACTAGGTTTGACAGCAGCTTAGGAACAGCAAGCGTTTCATTATGCGCGTCGCTATGGCCTGAAGGAGAATTTCTGCTGTGCCCATATGGTCGAGATATGTCCGAAGTACGAAATGCGGTGCAAAAAGGCCCAGCCAAGGGCGCGATCAGTGCACGAATTCAGCCGATACGCATCACGCGCAGGTGACCGATGATCCGGGTCACTGCGAAGCTCACGCCAGAAAGCTCTCCGACAACCTGAACGATCGACGTAAAACAACCCACCCATGCGCCGATCGTGCTTGGGCCAACCTTGTCGCAAGCCCACTTGAGAGCAGCCAAGCGTGCGGGCCACCGAAGTGAATTGCGAGTGCCAATGGGCGCCGAACAGATTCCGTGGACGACCGTGTGGGAGAATGTCGCTCAACGGGCCCGTATACCTGGCATATAGCTCATTGAGCCACAGTGCCCCGTCCGGTGTCTCCAAGATAGCTTCGCGCATATTGTCCGTTGCTATGTAAACCGTTAGATTGACAGCACGAAGCACC
The DNA here is from genome assembly GCA_005356885.1 of Cercospora cf. flagellaris. Classification (NCBI taxonomy): domain Eukaryota; kingdom Fungi; phylum Ascomycota; class Dothideomycetes; order Mycosphaerellales; family Mycosphaerellaceae; genus Cercospora; species Cercospora cf. flagellaris. Next base: position 2,241,170 of record RJLU01000002.1, read on the forward strand.
GGCCTGCCACGGCTCTCAGAGTTCGTCGCATTCCGCTCTGTGCCCAGTGGATTTTCAACAGCATACTTTGGGGTGCTCGTATTGCCGTGGCAGTGTTATTTCCACGATACCACACAAGTTGCTGGATGCTTATGCCGATAGCCATCGGATCAAGTGCCACGGCAGGTCGGTCTAGGAAGATGTCATCGGGATCTGGCAGGCATTGCGTGCGGTGCCCCAACGAGCCCAGCCACATGATGTGGTTGTTCTGGCTGGTGAGCAATAGAGTTGGTGGCTGCAGATCATTGCGATTGGACCCCAAAACGAAGTCGTGCAGCATGCTGTTATGCGGCACTAGCTCGTGCAGCGGGGAAGACAACTAGGTTTGAACTCTCGTGGATGCATTGCTTCTTGCTCAGCCCAGCAGAAAGCTGCTGGACCTTGAGGCGGTCTCGATGACAGCAGCAAGCATTTCGAGATCGCGAGCCTGTATTTTACCGCATTCGGCTCCGGATATGCGCAGCTGTGTGTGCGCGTCGCAGCCTCGTCACACTCCAGTCTATTGGACTGGCATCTTGTTGGGCCCGGTGGTCGCGCTGTCCTCGAGGTAGTCCAGGAGCTCGAAGGCGCTACGTTTCATGTCAACAACGCCCACAGCAGCACAGCAGGCGCGGTGCTTGAGAGCCCAACGAAGGCGTGAGGTGATCCGCGAAGTGGTATGTTTCAGATTTGGCCGCACTCCGAGAGCCGGCGGCAGGTCGCAGGAAAACAACCAGGCTGTCACAAGCGTGCTGTGCGTGGGCGGTGCTGCATATTAAGCTTTGTCGCTCACCTGGGTCTGCTGGATCGAGATGGGAGATGTGCACTCCCGCGCGGGCTGCGGCTGCGGGTAAACGACGAACTTTCGTGTCGGCATGCCGTGACTGCATGCGCTGATTTGGGTTCTGCGGGTAGACGTTGCCAGCATGGGAATGCCGTCGGTCTCCTCCTCTCGATGCCAGCAAACGTTGTGTCCGGGTCGTTGATCCGACGTGTAGCGGGCGGCGGGCAGCTGGGATGTTCGTTGTATGTTTTCAGCAATGGGGTCCAACGAAGCGACGTTGAGAGCGCCCGGGTGAATTCCGGCGGCTTGCCGCGCAGCCTATCAACCGAGAGTAAAGCCGTCTTGGTGCTGGCTTCAGTTGCCTCTTCTCTCATGGCACTCAGCGCTGCGCACCGCCGCCGTGGGTGCAAATCAGTCGCAGTGCGGGCACCGCATTGTGTTTGAGCTGCGGCCGCTAGTATGGGAGAGATCGCAGCCAAAATCCTCCCGCACTCGATATGGACGATGCGGACAGGACGCACAAACAGCAAAAGAACTGCACCGCAGACTCACCCCTCTCGCGCAATCCTTCGGGGCGGCGCCGCAACGGGGCAAGAGACCAATTCACTTCCAGGGTCGAGCCGTGCCTGGCCCAGGATATTGCCCGCGCCAGTGAGACAACCAGACGGGGATGCAGCAGTAGAGACGTCTGAGGTTGGCAGTTTCACAATATCATAGCAGCGTCCGCTATAACCACGATGGCGAGTCGGACATGGTGCAACCTGCCAGGAACAGAGTTCGGGCGATCTGGTGGCCATTGTGGCGCCCACCCACCACCTCGCGCTGATGACCTAACCCGCCCACGTGGAGTATCAAAGCGCAACCAAACTTCAGCGAGTGTGCCCGGCCGTGAGACATATCCCTCTGCGCTGGTGCAACCGCAGCCACGAGCCCTGCGCGCTACCACGGCTCGGGCTCGTGCGTGCAACAAAAGTGTGTGCGTGGCGATCACATCCAATCGAGAGGAGAATGGTCGGAGCTTCCAGTCGACTGCGAGGGTGGCCGGCGGCCGGGACACAGCGCCAGCTATAGGGTTCTGAGTGTGCCAGCCGCCATGTACGCTGCATGCATCTGCAGGAACCGCCTCCCAGGTCCCTGTCATGCCGGCCGTGCATGAGCCCGCGTCAGGCATTGATGTCTGTGACCGCATTGTGCAAGTCACCGGCAGAGACCGGCCGTCAGGGCACTCCGTGGCTTTCGACTGGGTTATTAGCATCAACGTCTCTCGCGCATCCTCTCCGGTGCTCGCATTATTGCGTTGCTCTGTTATAGCAAAGCACCTATACTACCAGGAGCTCGAGCCTCACTCACGCTTCATGCATATAGCTACTCGTCCTCCCTCGTAGCATCGTGTCCACCACGATTCACCACCAAGACCATTTCACGCCGGATACACTGGACGGCTTCACTCACCAACTCGGATAAAGCAAGGCTATCAACCGGCCTTCCCGCTCCCGTACCTCATCTTCCTTCCTCATATCACCTTCACAAGCACTCCACATGACGTGCGTTCTTCCTACAACACCGTGGCACCACTTCAACGACCACATCCCATGGTTACCAATGAATTCTGATTCCTCATCTACCCACGGAGCGTTGGAGAAGGGTTCGTCGCAACGTTATGTCTCTCCCGGATCCGATACGCGGAAATCGTCAACGAGCTCCACCAAGAAGCGCGCCTCTCGAGCTGGCACTCGAAGCGTAACTACGCTGTCCGCCGCGCAGCTCGAGAGAAAGCGAGCCAACGACCGAGAAGCCCAACGCGCCATCCGACAACGGACGAAGGACCACATTGACCACCTCGAGAGGACCGTCAACGAGCTGCGAGGCAACCAAGAGCAAACCGAGAAGATCGCACACGCTACACAGCAACGGAACCGCGAACTCGAAGAAGAAATCGTCTACCTGCGCAACAAGCTCAATGAAGCAGGTTTCAACATGAATGGCATCCCTTCCGAAGGTGAGTGGGCGACGCTGGCCACAATTGTCACATTGACTGACATTTCGCAATAGGTCAACGCTTGCCAGAGTCAAGTCTGCTGTCTGTCCCATCCGCATCACCGGTCAACGCTGCCGGTGCCTCTATCCCACGACCGGGTTCAACATCCACAAGTAACAACTCGGTCACAACCCAGGGATCAGGATCACGCCATGGTTCCTGGCAACATGGAGCAGGCTTCGTTGCCAACGGGATGGGTCTTCCAACTGCCAGTTCTGTTGCCAATGCACCTACCTTGACCGCCTGGAGATCGCATGAGAGCGCCCAGAGCTTGCAGCCTCTTCAAACATCCGGAAGCAGCCTACAGGACCCAATGCAGGCACCAGGTTCAGCTACATTCCAGCATGGAGAAAGAGTTGATTGGTCCGCCGCCCCGTCAAGTTACCAATACATTAGCCAGGAGCAGCAGAGGCCGTCTCAATATGAGACAGCACCCTCGCAACAATCAGGATACCAGTCCTCGACATATCATACTCAGATGACCCCACAGAGCGAGTTTCCCAACATCTCTGTGTCGTCGAGCCCCAGTAGCTATCAAGGCCAGACCGCATTTCCAGCCCAACAGGCCTTCCAGGTGGCGCCAATGCAAGTTCCAACTACCGGCCCGGACTACAGTTCGCCACATACCCAGATGCATCCACCACCGCTTCCCAATGCGTCGTTCCACGCGGCCACAAGTGAACAGCCATATCCGCAGCAGCAGACATACCGAGAGGAGGCCGCCGGCCGCTCGTACCCATTGGCGCATTACCCAACTGCTTGATCAGCTGTTCCCCCAGCCATCTTTGGTAGGCGCGTTGATCGCGACAACTTCCTGGATAGGCAAGCGATTGAAAGTCCCTCTGGGCGTGCGCTTCTGGCATTGACTACGCCCAATAAAGGTAGCACAGACCGTGCGCACCTGCCTCCCACCCACGCGGCTAAGCGGAATTGACCACAATCGGAACCAGACCTGATCACATCCAGTGCGCGACACACAGTTTGGTCGGCACACCACAACACACAGCGCCCCGCATGCAGCCCGGCCCTCAGACCACATTGCATTTCACGCATCCAAAGCACCGTTTGATCGAGATGCGAGGTAGCTCGCGCGACGCGCAAACTCTATCAGAGCTCCGGTAGCGAAAGCACTACCGGCGCGCCTGGGCCTAGCGCGGCCCGTGGAACAGCGGCTTGCCGGCACTACCATTGCAAAGTCTATCGCACTCAATCTCACATGATGATGAGCGGTGCTGCTGCTGCGCAGGCACTGGCTGCCACAGCTACGAATTCTTGAACCCCGTCGCTTCGCTACACATCGCCGCGACCCACACGCTAGAACACTACTACTGTTATAATACTTGAGCTGAAATGACTACGGGTTTGCTTTCACGGCGTTGATGAGAGAGAACAGAACGAACCACAGTACCTGCTTTCGCAGGCAAGGGATACCCAGATGAACTGCTATTATTGCTTTTCAGATAACGAACGCGCAATGTACTTGTAATACCACCTAACGGTCGCACTTTGGCCTTTGGCGCCAGCAAAATATGCTTACTATAGCTTTGCGAAAATCATCTATTCCAAACAACATGTTTCATCCCGTGTGAGCCCTATTCCGACCAAGTTCGTGGTTGGTGGTTGGTTCTTAGTCCCCTTTACTCTAATGCCCAACACTACGCGGCTATGACGCTCATGCATTTTATAGTACACAATCGCAAGCAGCACGCAATGCACGGGCGAGAGTTGCGACCGCCAATTTCTTGTTCCCGTCTATCTAAGCGCCAAAGCGCTAATTTCGAGGCTTCAGCTGGTCAGAACTATACCACCGGACAATGCTCCTAGCACCTCACCTCACAACCAGCGGAGACGGGCTCCGACTCCAGAAGGTGAGAAATACCGAGCCACCAAATCTTTGAATGAAGAGGAATCCACAACGTAGTAGGAGGATCTACCAGCTAATGCGCTTCTACCACTCTCGTATTGTCCTCTTGGACAACATTGTGATTGGTTCCTCCAGAGATCCCCTTCTCCACCACCGCGGCATCTCGCGCCTGTTGTTCGCGGATCTGCGCCAACAGATTTGGGTACCATCGCTCACCAACGTCTTGGTGCGATTTAATCCGATTCATCAACGTCGCCTCGCCAAGATGCGACCAGCGCCCTTTGACAAACGTGAACTCGACGTCATCTCGTCGACCATCTTGTGATTGAAGAATATTCTGTCGTAGAGCTCGCACGTGCTCTGGAACGTCCATTGATTCGAATTGTGCATCGTAGGAAACGCCTTGAAAGAAGGGAATGCTGAAGCGAGCGCCGGTGCCGGAGGCTGGACTGAGGACTCGATGTGTCGTGCTCGCGCAGGTGCCTTCTGTCAGAGCTTCGAGGCCTTGGCCAACGGCGACGACGAGAGTGCCTCTTTTTGGGGGGCCTGCGATAATTTGTCAGCTAGGTAATTTGCTAATGAGAGCGTGGCTTGCATACAATCAATCCACTCTCCGCGGGTGTTTTGAGCTTGGAGTCCTTTATGTTCAGAAGCTTGCAAGAGATAACTCGTGAGCATCGAGTCCTTGTGAGGGCCCACGCCCTGTCCCACTCCAGTCCCATCATCCGGGTATTTGACGATTTTCAGTTTATGCTGTTGCCCAACATCGAAGAAACGATCAAAAGCGTTCGCAGGCATATCCAAGGCCTCTGCAATGAGGCTTGTGAAGAACATGCTGACTTCGCCCATACGCTGCATGTAGTCTTCGAAGATGGCACGAAAACTAGGCAAATGCTTTTCATTGGGCCACTGATTGGGAGCAAGCAGATTATAGTATAGTGGATCTTGGTCTGTAGGCAGATCATGGGGTGTGCTCAGATCATACTGCTCTCGCCAATCTGCCTTGTGTGCTGTGATTTCATTCCCAAGCTGTACTGGATTTTAGCAACCATTGTATATACACGAGCAAGCTCAATATAATCATGACCTACCCGAGAGTAGCCTAGAAAGCTCGGCTTGTTCTTCATCTCAATGGCGAGCTTCTCTTCTTCCGGTAAATCGAAGAACTTGATGCCTGCTTCGCACACTCGATCGAAGGTCTCTTGATCGATTCCCACATTCTTGATGTACAAGAAACCAACATTGAGCAATGCGTCTCTCAGCTTCGTCAGGAAGCCCGGCTTCGTATCCACATTCCTGGCTTCTGACAGATCCAATACCGGTATCTCGTTGAATGCCATTCTCCCCTCGCTCTTGCACTCGCTAGGCACTTTGTTCACGTTCGGAAGGTACTCGGGACAGCTTGCTATCTGTTGATGATTGAGAAAGATACAAAGGCCGCCAATGCAGTCGCCTTTACAATACTGACAAGGCAAAGTGCTCCAATGATGAAGAAGTCCATCTTTGCGCCGCTGCTCTTGGAATGTCCGCTCGTCGGTCGGTCGGTCGAGCGAGGCACTTTACCTGGGGAAAGCTCACAGCTCATCGGCGGGGTAAATGTCGTCTTGAGCCACCACAGCTTCGCCTCACTCCCCGCCTCACTTCAGAGAAGCCGACCAGACTTACGGTCAGCAATCTCAAAATTGAACAGCACAGCACATTCACCGTCAAATTGCCATCGACACGGCTGGCGACTCATCGTATCTCGCTAAGCAGCATACCTCTGCCGGCTCTGCAGCGCCCAGAACGTGCTGTCCGGCCATGCGACGATACATTTCGAGTTTTAAGACATGCAAACCCCGTCAGCTCGCTCGCCTAAGTGCATATGCTCACGGCAGCTTGATATCCGACACGCACGCTGCTGTTGCAAACCTAGAGTGGTGGAGTAGTAGGCTTCAACTCGGAGCTGTCGACTTTGACGCTTCTGTTGCACCAAAACTTCGTCGACCCGTGTCCCAGGGTGCAGTATTAACCTTCAAAACAGCCTCTGGAAAGCACCAGGTTCCCCGAACCCTTTGATCCCAGCACCCGGAAGGGGCCTCGCGGCGCTCAACCTGGTTCTTGGGAGCGGCTGTCTCACTCCGCCAGTGGGGGTTCACCACGTTGTAAGTGTTCGGTACAGTACGTCCCAAAGGAGTAGTACGTATTGAATGGATCTGGGGTAGCGAAGCGTGGCTCAGCATTGTTGATGTCTCAGATTCCAGAGACGCAGATCAAGACAAGAACGAAATACGAGGCTCATTCCAGCAGATCCTGTACCAGAAGACAGCAAATGCAGGTTCTTGCAGATCATAGAAATTTCCGAATTGCGATTTTACGAGATGCTCGATTGGGACAATGGACAGCTGCGAGAATGTATGGTTCCGCCGAGACACACATGCGTGAAAGGTGAAGTGGTAGCGAAGGCGTGGTCGAACCACGCGGTGGGCAGCCACGCGTGGCCCAAGCAAGCGGAATGGGAAGGCTTCGCGCTGGTTCCACCGCTTCGGACTTGACTCCATTGACATTGACCGAACCAAACTCTGGGTAACCACAACCACACCTTGCACAGCTTCGCAGCTCGCAGCTCCCCATCACTTCGTCATGATATCCTGTTGAGGTATACGATAGAGTTGCCACTTTGCAGCGCACACCGCAGTGGATCACCTGATGTGAGCTCTCTGCGGGCAGTACACTGACGACACCGGCGCAGTCAAAGGCCGCATTGGTCTTTGCCGCTTGCCTCTTTGGTCAATGGCCCAATGCACGAAGCCGAAGCTTCGGCATGCCGATGAGCGACGAAGCTTCAACGGATCGGGTAATGGCAGCACTATAGAAAAGCAATGCGCTGGAAAACAGGATGAGAACTCTGAAAGACTGCCTCACGGAGCCATAGACGTGATGTCTAGACATGGTATACGGTACAATGTACAACAATGACTCGCCTAGTCAGGCACAGTAGATCTATGCATTGGCAGTGCCTCGTCCGTGGCTCCCATAATAAATCATGCAGCACGAACTCCATCATGCTACGGACGTCTTCACAAACGTGAGAAGGTAGATAGATTGTTCAATTTGGACGAGCAATATACGTCGCGTGGGCGTACAGGTCGTCCAAGCTCATTGTACGTCGCCGCCTGCGCGTCATCAATTCATCTATTTGACTTCTTGTGAGTGCGGAGCGCAGAGCCATGGCCACTTTGCAGGGCAACAACCACACAGGTGATGTGATAGACCAGCCACAGACCTTTGTTCTGCTCCGCAGAATCGGTTTGCGATGTACGGTGCTCGTGGGACGCTCGAAGTGATGTGTCTATTGAGAGCAACAAAGGGAATAGATGTCGAGTGTAGCAGGCCCAGCTGAAAATGCAAAGTCCATTGCCCCGACTGGCTATCCGGTTTTTCCAGCAGCAAATGTCAATATCGGGTGTGGCTCACAGCCAAATTGTGTCTTCATCGCATCAGAAGCCTCTCACAACTCATCAAGAGGACCGTCCACCGGACGAAGGTGATGTCAATGAATTCGCTGATGCTGTCAGCTGCCAGATGATATCAACCACGACGATGTGCGTGGCGTCAAGCGTCTACGGTTGCATCGCCGAAGCGGCAAAATGACTCGTCTAGCCAGGCACAATGCAGCTGAATCAACGTCATCTCACAAGATGTGGAGAGTGAGCGCAAGCAGCGAAGTGTACTCGCAATGGGTTGCCTATGAAGGGAGCCTCAACTGCTTGCATTCATTGCAATCACAGCCATACCTGTGGTATCGCGTCCTCGAGCGTCCACGTCCTACGATTGCTCCCCTTCTGCCATTTTCGACACGATCCGAGTACGAGCTTGTTCGCGCGGCTGGAGAGTCGAGGTCATTCAAGTCTAGATAGCTAACTTCTGAGTTTGCATCGCTGGCAGAGCGTCCGGTCGATATGAAAGACTGGAATGTCGGCGAGAAGTCGTCATCAAGAGAAGCGATGAGGGTGTTGGCGGCGGTATGCTTGGGGTCCATAAACAGCGATGGTGAAGGAGCTGTTGTGTGCGAAGATGGTCCATCTGCCTTGCGGTTGAGTCCATGAGGGATGTCAGGCATATCCAAGACAAGGCCAGTCGAGCGGCGAGCCCATTTCATGTCCGCATCTCTCATGTGTTGCATTAGTGACGGGTTCATGCTTGATATGCCAGCATGCGACGCGGAGGCTTTCAGGTCTGCGATCCAGGACTCTGCAAACCTACTCGACTTAGGACTATGAGACGACTCGCTGATCGTTGGCGAAGGACAAGGTGTCCGATCATGTCCCTGGCTGGGCCATTCGAATCTTGCAAAGTCTTCGAAAATTCGATCCGCAATGCGCTCGTCTTCTTCGTAAGACTCGCTCCAGTTCGATGGGGATGCGGTTGGACTGTTCATTTGGCTGGGAGCGGTACCCACACTGGCTCGATTCTCGAAGCGCATGCGCTCTCCAAATCGTCGTATCGTCGACCTTCTTGGACCGCTAGCAGCTGACATAGCGGTTTCGAGCATACGCAGACTGCAAGCGTCACAAATGGCTCGCCCTGCGGGGTTGAATGTTTGTTGGATGAGTGCAGAGTTTGTCATTTGCTTGTCAGTACCCACTCGAATAGTCGATAGCAACGTGTCACTCATTGTTTGTTCCTGTGCTAGAGACACCAGCAGTATTTATAAGGACTGCCACAGAAATGAGGAAGTAGCGATGAGCAGCCGTGAATAAGACTATGCAAAGACAATGTCGTGAAAGATGAGAAGAGTGTAACAATCGTTGATGTACCTACGAGCATTCTGCTGTGGTGAATGGAAGGAGGGAGATAACTGCCAAACAATGTCATCGCCGCTTCCACACACTCCACCAGCATGTTACTTCGATGAGGTCGTCGTCGACTGCGGAGGACCAGTCATCAAAGCCGGTCTCTTGACCCTCTTCGTGGAGCACAAGACCGACGTCACTCATGGCCTGCCTGAACGCTTCTCGTTCGGCGACGTAAGCGTCGCGGAGTGGCATCTCGACTACTGCACGTGCATCACGGTTCTCGATCAGGTGATAGGATATCGCCTGGGCAAGCAGACGCGGGTGCTCGGGACCATATATCGGGTCGGCTGCAAATATCAGGGGAAAGGTGTGCGCCTGACCTTCGTGCATGCCTTCGAGGAAGAATGCCCCGGGCTGCATCCAGTCTAACACGGCACAATCGACTCTTCCTCCATGCAACGCAATTGCTTCTGCGGACAGCCGCGCATTGTGCTGAAGGTTAGGAACGATCTCTGGCAAATCGGTCATGATGACATGTTTCTTGAGCATTGCAGCAGCTGCCATTCCCACTAGCCCAGTACCTGCACCGAGCTCAAGAATCGATACATGTTGTGGCAGGCGGGGAAGTGTATGCTGCAGGACAGCAACTCTCTTGGCGAGGAGATACGATGATGCCCAAGTCTTCAAGCCCAGGTCATCGCCAGTCAATGCAGGCTCACGGAGAGTGAGGTTGAGGTACCCGTCAATGGTGTCCGTACTTGCATGTATCTCATTCTCATTTGTCATGGTGGTCCCAGTGCTGTGGTCGTGGGACGGCGGCAGGTCTGGTTGTAGCGGGATGACGAAGGTCCTGCTAATCGAGCCCATAGCAGTCCTCCCACTCCGTTCGCTAAGGCGCTGCGCTGCCGCCTCCCAGATGCATTCCTTCTGCTCATCGTCCTCGATCCAAGCGAGGGGACTAGCTATGATCTTGGTCAAGTAGCCGGGTATGCCTTGACTACGTATCTTTCTCTTTCTGCGAAATGGCGTGGATGTGCCCGATAACGGCGACGTCGGAGTTCCATGGCGGGGTGTGGCATCCCACGAGGCTGGCTGCGAGCTCAGGTCGGCGAGGGTCAGGAGCAGAGTCTCTGCTCTCGGGCGCTGGTGCAGCTGCGGCAGATCGAGCACTGCACGGTCGATCAGCTGACCTGTCACTCGAATACGCATGGGACCTGCCTACCGTCCAGCGCCTCCTCATCCTCCTGCTCGCGCCCATCGGCGAGACCGAGATTTTTCGTGGTCAGCTGTTTTGCGGACGCATACATGGTTCGAGCCTCGATGTGCGCTGGTTCGAAATCCAAACGTCTTTCGGATGCAGAGCCGCGGCGCGCACAGACCAACAACCACATGCAGGCCGAAAAATGGCGCCGATCTCCTGGAATGCTTAGTACGCATCAATTGGGCATCTTTGCATCCTGCAGGCGTCGATTATGCATGCTGCAATCATTATCGCCAACGGCTCGCGCAGTCTGCGAACTACAACCAGGTGTATGCGGTGCTGTTATGCTTCTTCACACCCGTTCCTGCAGCTAGCCAGCGTTTCGGACAGAATTGCTTTGCTATTCCTGGGCTTGGACGTGAGGCATATGACCCAGACAGCGCCGCCTTCATGCAATAGCAGTGCCTTGTATGCAGCAGCCCATTCGCAAAACAATACCCGGGTATTTGCATTGCGATCGATGTGGTTGTCTGGTTGTTTACGCGTACCTGCAGGTTCGACGACTCAGTTGCCTTTCTATACCCCGGGCCGAGGTTGACATGTCATGTCCAATTCGGCAGTGCGGTGCCGGTATATCGCCATGTCATCGGGTCGAGGCGCACAAGGCCGCCACGAAGCTGTATGATGACTCAGCTCGCACTGTGTGTTCGCAGGAACCTCTGCTACGGTGTCAGAAGAGCGCACGCCATTGCACTGACCGAGAGGCTTTGTGCAGCTTCGTTCATTGCGAAATCAATGTGACAAGCCGAGATCTCGAGTGATTGCCAGGACATCAAATGTGACGAATTGGAAGCCTCGAACAAAAGTGCTGGCTTAGCACACCTCGATCTCAACTCAGACCCCTCCTCGGTGGAATTGTCCAGATCGAGCGGATGATGGGTTCGCATGCAGCGGGAATTTACATCGGCCGAATCCAGAGGCGCGCTTGATAACGCTCGCAAAGCTATCAAGATCGACGTTCTATCCCAGATGTGATGTCTGTGAGTTGCTGGTAGTACTGCATCCAAGATGAACCCACAGGCGACGCTGGCACCCTACCCAAGAGTAGCCTTGAAGCCCTCGTAGGCGGCGTTCAAATCGAATTGGAGGTCTCGGGCCTGTTCCGGGCTCAACTCTTCCGCAGCTCGCATTTGGTTTAAGGTAATCAACCATTGCACGATCTTGCCCTTGTTCTCAAAATCTCGGTCGGTGACTTTATTGACCGCCTGAATAGTATCCACCAAAATAGGATGGAGCGTGTCCTTGGACAGAATGTTCATCCGGATGGCGTCAAAGAGTGTGATGAAATTCTCCGATGCAGAGACGATGGCTGTGGCATTTGCGGCAGCTCCCGGACCGTTATTGCCTGGGGCGTGAGAATTGGACGCTCGGTGGTGCTGTGACGAAGTGCGCGTAGGCACACTCTCAATCGTCGCTGGAAGGCCGATACGCAGTCGCTCCGTGGCTTTGGGCACTTCGAGCTGCAATGCCGTCAGCACACACGGCAATGTCCAAGCGCACAATGGGCGCACGCACTCCCCACTCAGCCTTGAAGCTTTCCAGATCTCCAAAGGCAGCTTGCACGCTCTCGGCGGCGAGGTTGCTCTTGTACTGGCGCAGCAGGCGGTCGCATGTCTCGGTGTACTCGGCTTCGTTGATGCTGTCTCGTAGGTACGCTTTCTCTAGCGCATCGAGGGTGATGATGATGCTGTACACCTCTGCAAGTGATTCGTACAGGTCTCGTTCGGCGGCTGTGTCGGCGAGCTGCACTTCCTCGTCCAAGTTGATGTTGGCCGTCAGGTTATTCGATGGCGTGTAGCTGTACGGCGTGGGCGCGTAGGCCAGCTGCTGTGGAGCGTACATGTTGCTGCGGACGTCGGAGATGTTGTTGATGCCATGTGTGCCCGCCTGTCGTCTGCTGTGCCGTCGTTGCTGAGCTCGTGGGTGCAAGCTTGCGCGGACCCCTTCCGCTTCTGTCCCCGGACCCGCTGAAATTTTGGACTTGAACTACGACCATGAGCTCCAACACCACTTCCGCCTTCCGTCAACACGCATATCTGCATCCGTCGCCACCATGCCGGTCAGCAAGGCGACCAAGAAATTTCAGAAGAAGCATCTGTCAGACACACTGGAAAAGCGCAAGGGATTGAAAAAGACCAAGCAGCAGCAGCAACTGAAGGAGCGCAAGAAAAAGCGGAGGGCAGAAGAGGAAGGCAAGGATGGGGAAACCGATGGGCAGCCGACAACGAATGGGAACAATCAGAAGGCCGTCGCGGATGCCTTCAAGGATATGAGCGTCGATGACTTCTTCCAAGGCGGATTCGAAGTCCCGGAATTGCCCAAAAAGAAAGCCAGCAAGAGAAAACGAGACAGCGACGACGAGACATCAGATTCGGGCTCTGCTGCGGAGCAGGCGCCGGTGCGAGGAGATAGCGATGGCGACTCAGACTCTGAGAGCGACGTTGGCGACTTCAAAGAGCAGCTTGATCGATTGGCCAAGGAGGATCCAGAGTTCCACAAAGTGCTACAAAAGGATGAGCCTGAGGTGTTTGATGATTTGGACAATCTGGAATTGAGCGAGACCGACGATGACGAGCCTAAGCGGAAGAAACAGAAGAAGCGAGACGACTCAGAAGACGAGGCGGACAACAACGAGCTGGATCTCAAGACTGTCAAGAAGTGGAGAGCTGCACTGCAAGAACAACATTCTCTGCGTGCCGCAAAAGAGGTCGTAATCGCTTTCAGGTCCGCGGCCCAAATCTCTTCGTCAGACGCAGAGGAGAAGGAGTTCAAGTACTCGGTATCGAATCCACAGGTCTACCACGAGCTGCTCACTACTGCACTGAAGGAGATCCCCAAAGTCTTCGAGCACCACTTGCCGGTACAGGAGGCGAAGAATGGGAAAGTCCACGTCCAGACGGAATCCAAGAAGTTCAAGACACTCGGCCCCATGTTGCGCTCTCAGATCTCTGGTATCCTGCACCTTCTGGACCATCTATCAGACCCAGCGACCCTACGGCTTACCCTCGCATCGCTGTTGCCGCTCCTGCCTTACTTGCTTTCCTTCAAGAAGCTGGTGCGGGATGTCTCGCGTGCAGTGACTGTCGTCTGGTCTTCGCATAGCAACACCGAAGCGACGCGTATCGCAGCGTTCCTTGTCATGCGTCGACTGACCGTTATTGGCGACGCCGGCATTCGCGAAAACGTGCTCAAAGCCACTTATCAGGCACTAGTAAAAGGCGCGCGCAACACAACAGTGCACACTATGCCTGGCGTGAACTTGATGAAGAACTCTGCTGCTGAGCTTTGGGGTCTTGCCGGTGGCGAGGGTGGTGTAGCATACACTACCGCATTCACATTCATCCGAAGCTTGGCTCTGCACCTGCGAGGGAGCATCACGAACAACTCCAACGAGAGCTACAAAGCGATATACAATTGGCAATACGTACACAGCCTGGACTTCTGGAGCAGAGTTCTGGCAATGCACTGCACAGAAACGTCCTCACCGCTGCAAGCACTGATATATCCCTTCGTGCAAGTCACGCTCGGGGCACTACGACTGATCCCAACAGCGACCTACTTTCCACTGCGCTTTCAACTCGTACGTTCTATGTTACGAGTCAGCCTTGCCACTGGAACCTACATTCCGCTCGCAGCCCCCCTGTACGAAGTCCTAAACAGCGCTGAGATGAGGAAGGCTCCGAAGCCAGCCACACTCAAGCCTTTGGACTTCAATACCACGATCCGGGCGCCAAAGTCATACTTGCGGACTCGCACGTATCAGGATGGTGTTGCTGAGCAAGTGCAGGAACTGCTTTCTGAATTTTTCGTCATGTGGGCCAAGAACATTGCGTTCCCAGAACTTGCTCTTCCAGTCACAGTCATGCTCCGTCGTTGGCTCAAAGAAGCGAATCAGCGCGGAAAAGGCAAGGGAGGCAATAAGAACACCAAGATCAACAGCGCGATCCAGCTGCTCGTGCAGAAACTGGAAGCCAATGCGAAGTGGATCGAGGAGAGGCGAGCAAAGGTCGAGTTTGCGCCAAACCACCGTCAAGGCGTTGATGCGTTCCTGAAGGATGTCAGTTGGGAGAAGACTCCGCTGGGCGCGTATGTCGTAGGGCAGCGGAAGACTAGGCAGGAGAAGGCGAGAGTTATCGAGGAGGGCAGGAAAGAGGAAGAGAGGAGGCGTGCTAGCGAGAAGGCTGCCAAAGGGGGTGCAGAAGATCGTGAAGAGAGTGACGATGAGGCCAGTGAAAGTGAGGCCGACAGTCAAGATGATGACGATGAGGAGATGCTAGATGTCGAAGAGGACGATGACAGCGAGTAGCCATCAGTCGACTCAATAGTCCGCAGGAAGAAGTAATGCTGCGCGAACACGCGCTTCAGAAAAGTACAGATTGCTATTCTCCAGTCCAATTGGGCTGAGATCAATCCGTCAAGGCACTCCTCATGAGCGCTGAAGTCGGACTTATCCTTCGAGTACCCAGAATCTCAGCACGGTCACATTGACAAACTCTTGGATATTGCGCAACCACGAGGCGTGGACTTCCACAGCCTCGAGTCACACACACAAAGCTGCCCAGCGCAACCATCGCCTTAGGCAGTCGCCGCCGTAATTGCATCCATTCTTGGTCTGGCCCTTGCAGTTATCTCTTTGCTTCAATTGCACTCAAGCATTCAGACCCGAACACCCTCACTTCTTTACCCATGCCACGCCCCACTCATCGAATTTCTTCGTGAGTACATCCAGAAACATCATCGGTACGTTCCTGGTCCTCACTTCGGGTATCTCCGCATCACGCAACGAAATCATCATGTCGAAATGGCCATCATCCTCAACTTCCAAATGTACGATCTCGATATCCCCAGGTTTTATGTTCTGGTCTCCGTCATCGCGAAGCAAAATTTCATGTCGAAGTGGCGAGGGTGCTCGAGCTATGGGAGATGCAGGACGAGACCCAGGTCTTGAGCACAGCGAGCCGGAGTCCATCGGATGTGTTCGTGGTGAAGGAAGTCGCACATCTCGATCTGTGAGGAAGAGACCGGATGTTGTACGATTGAGGTCTGGGGTATTGAGGTATGGATGTGAGGAAGGTCGGTCTGGCGAATGTATAGATGTCTTCTTGGGCTGATCTTGCTCGAAACGCGTGGGACTTGCTGTAGTTTTCTTGCTTTGCGATGGTAACTGTGTATTGGATGCGCGTTTGCGAGCGGCGAGTGAGATATGCTTTGCGGGTGTGGGTAAGGTCTTTGCGACTCTTTTCGAGCTCCTGGTGGTTGGCATGTTGGTGATGTTGGATAATACTGCTTCGTGGATCTTGCGGAACAAGATTCCTGCTGATGTTCACGAAGGAAGTGTTTGTCAAGAACCACATTCCTCAACCCCACGCCCAGAACCAGTAGATTTGAGTCTCAAACACTGTCGTAGACAGCTTACATCACCAGAAACCAATAAAGCAGTAGACAACCAAACATTAGCAGGGTCACGAAAGCCACCACGAACATCACGACGCGACTGCGTTCACGTTTTGGTAATTTATCGAACTGAGTCTCTGTTCGCGCGGCTGGAGGTAAGAAGTCTTGAGTGGAACTTGACGTCTGCATCGTACCATAAGCTGGTCGTGGGGTATGCATCTTGTGTAGAGTATATGCGCTACGAAATGAGAAATCGTGAAATCGTAAGTCGTGCCAGAGGACTCTGGCTTTCTAAGTGTGAGTGTGACCTGCAAGCCAAGGAGTCAGCTGCAGGATGCATAGGATTCCCGCTAGTGGGGCTGACTCCAACAACAAACAGTCACTCCACATCCATCTCTGATGCGGGACTGTAGCTGAGGGAAGGCCAGCGCGCAGTGCCATGTCCTTCGTTTTGGAGAAACGTCCACTAGGTCGTCGATCAGTTCTCCAGACTGTACTTCCGCCGAGCTTGCTCCATCGCGCGCTTATGCTTCAGATTCAGTTCTTCTTCCACCAATTTGAAGCCTTCTCGCTTGTCGCCCCGTATCTCTGCGATCTTCTTGAGGAGTTGAATGTCGTCCAGGCGATATTTGTCGCCAAGGTCTTCGCGTTGGCGCTCGAGTTGCTCGACGGTGACGGGGACGGCGCCCTTGTCCTCGGTACGCTGTCTGCGCTCACCACGCGCCGCCACACGTCCACTTCGCTCCTGTTTGGGGTCAAAATCGTCGTCTCCGCCGTTGTCTTCGTCGCCACACGAGTCGGCGAAGTGATTCGCCTTCACTTTCTTGGCATATGGTTTTGGGAAGCGTGTCTCCGCGAGTTTGCGCTTGCCGGAAGCCTCAGGCGGTTGGAGATTGGGTGCCTCGAAAGCCAGCGTGTCGAGCGGAGACGCATCTGCTGCCATCTTCGCGGTTGCCGCTTCGTAGCTCGGTAGGGCCGTTTTCTCGTCATTTGGAGGCAGGAGCGAGCCGACTTGTGGCTCAGTTGGTGCAGGAACGTCCGACGCAAGTTCCGGGAACTCGTCTCGGAGCGCCAAAATGATCATGTGTTTCTTCACGACATCGGTTGACAGTTTGGAAGCGGTCTCAATCCTCTCTCTAACCGACGTCTGCTGCTCGACAAGGGCCAGCCACCGTGCATCCGTGGCGTCCACAATCTTGTTTGGTTTGTACCACTTTTTCAGAGAGCCCCAATCTTGACGAATAGCAGCTGCGGCATTGTCGCGGATTCGGCGGCGAATGGCGGAATTTTGACCGTCAAGTGCTGAGCCGCCCATATTGATCGGATGTCTTGAAGTCTGAAGTGGGATAGAGCGACCACCGCTGACAATACTCAAGTAATGGCGCGGGTGATCGAGACGAAGCACAACGACTTTGCTTCTTGTTGAAGGATCTGTGGTGTTGCTTTGCATAGCGTCAGAATGTGAATTTGGATGAATTTATGTCAGCAGGTGGGGCGCTGAAGTGAATGCAATTGGAGCCAGCATGTGAGCAGTGCCGCACCTGCACCTCGAATAACTCAGAAGTGAGCACTTGCGTGTAGTCTCTTTGACACGCTAGTGGCAACCACAGGGGCGTAAATCATAGGTCCATCAGCCCATATTACAAACTAATGACTGCTTCCTCTGAAAATTCGCCGACTCGGTGCCCATGTGCCTGGCCCTGGACATGATTTCGACGTAGACGTTTGTCTGAGATTCAACGCCATCGGCTTTTGGTCAAGATGCTTGGGCGGTGCATCAGCAAGTTGTATCCAGGCCGGGAGACACAATGAAGGACTGATGAGCACTTTGCAGATTTGTGGTGAAAAGGGTCATATTGATTCATCCTGACGAGACTGGTGGAATTATGGCTACTTCATCACCAGCTTGAATGGCGAGTCCTTTGTCTCCCTTCGCGCTCTCCTCATCAAGGTCCACATAGTCCAAGTTGACTGTTACAGCACTGCTCGACAGCACCTTCTCTTTGATGCCCGGATACTTCTCATCAAGCTTATCATAGAGCTGGCTGACCAGTAGCGGGGCAGGAAAGAAGTCGTGATCCTTCTCGGTGAACGAGGTCGATGCGGCGAAGTAGAGGAGCGTGAAGTGCCCAGCAGGAGCCTTTGGACTACTCATGATCACTGTTCGAGCGCGTTAGCAGCTGGCCCGGAGGATGATCGTGCTTCTTGTGCAATGTTGGTGTGCGTTGTCAGAAATACTCAAATGATAAAATTTTGATCGCCATGAGCACTGTGTGCTGTACGGTAATACATGCTATTTTTTGGTCATCATGAAAGGGGTGGGGATGAGGATGATTGAGGGTGCCTACCTTGAGATGAGTGATTGTCGCAGAGCAGAAGACGGACCTGGCGAAGTCGAGTTTTGAGTGGAGGTGTGGGAAGGTCCGAAGGGGGAAGGTCTGGCGAGAGCCGAGAGTCCCTCAGGCTGCTCTTTGTACAGTCTTGACGCGTCAATGCAATGGTGTACTTGTTCCTTCACATCGATGCACGATATCGCAACCTGGGATCCGTTGACCACGCTTGAGAGATTTCTGGCAACTTCGCAGCTGCAGGAACGCGGCTCCTCTTCCCTTCCTCTTCCCTCAGGCTGTTCCGCTGCAGGACGCACAGCCGACGTGGTGCTGTCAATGTCGCATCCACCACCGGCCCAGCGTTACAGTGCAATATGTGACAATGCACGAGATATTGTACGACTTGCGCCTGTAAGAGCAGCATGGCACTCGAATCTGCTACATTGATGGGATGCCTTAAAACTTCGTGCCAATCTTGCTCAGCGCTTGGGTCCCGTTTGGGCAAGCTCCACGCACAAGATTGGCATGCACGTAGGTCGCCTTAAAGTCTCTCTCCAAGCACCTGTCGTATACAGCGCATGCTATGCTCTTGACCATACATCGGCTGCCGATCCCATACCATCCTCGTAAGCACTTGATGTGGTATGTGATGTCGTGGCTTCCGCCGCTCCTTCTGCTGATCAGACCCGCTTTCGGCTGCCTTCCCTCCAACTAGGTACCTTCCGATGCACAGATTCCTATAAGTATTCTCTTCTCTTCACACACCTGCTGCTACTGGATTCTTGTACTACCACTTGACCAAGATTCACCACTTGCAGTATGGGAATCCTCGCTACTCTGGCTCTGACTGCATTCGCAGCGTCATATGTCACAGCCTCGTCCAGCTCATCTGCCGCTTGCCAGAAGACTCACCACGAAGGCTTCAACAACGACACAGCCAGTCATACTATCCGTTCAGGCAAATTCGACAGGACTTACGCCGTCAAAGTTCCAGCTGGGTACAATCAGAATCTCGGAAAGCAGTGGCCATTGATACTGGACTTTCACGGCAACAGCGGCACTCCATGGCAGCAGTACCAGAACTCACGCTATTTCGACTACGCAAAGGGACAGCAGTATCTCGTCGTCTATCCCGCTGGCTATGAGGGATCTTGGCAAGGCCCCAGCTATGCAAACCAAGATGTCAATGACCTTCAGTTCGTGACAGATCTGACCACTCATCTGAAGACGGAATACTGTATCGACGAAAGTCGCATGTATGCTTCGGGCAAATCAAATGGCGGCGGCTTCGTTGACTTGCTCGCTTGCTCAGACAACGGAGACGAATTCTCGGCATTCGCCATGGCCGCAGCGGCTCTTTACACAGACACCAAGCTGAGCGACTGCAGTAAGAAGAGAGCCATTCTGGAATCCCACGGCGACAAAGACCAGACCATCCCGTATCACCCTACAAAAGATGGCAGCGGAGGCCCTCTACCCGATGTTGGTAAATGGGTAAGCTGGTGGGGCCAGCGAACCTGTGGCTCCAGCGCAAAGGCGAAATATTCCAAGGATCTCGGTGGCTACAATACCACGACCTATTCTTGTGGCGGACGCAACGAAGTCGTGAAGCACTACCAGATCTTCGAGTTGGGCCACTGCTGGCCTAACGCTTTCAGCAACAACTGGGATGCATCCGATAACTACAACCAGACTAAACGTCGCTGTCTGGATAAGAGTCTCGACTTCACTCCAGTCGTCCTCGACTTCTTCAGCAAATGGAATTCGAGTAATGCGCCTTGAGCTCACGGAAGGGCCCAATGGACTTCGAGCAATACGCGCCGAGGGATTGAGAGGAAATCGCAAAGGCGAGTTGATTTCAAGTAGGGATAAACGCTGTATATTTTGAAGCTCGATCAGCCCGAGCGGGCAACGCACGCTCCGAAGAGACAGCGACAATCTGAACATCCACGTTCACACGCATTTCTTGCTTCCAGTACGCCCCATTGCCCAACCGTGGATGCGGAAATCCCAGCCGATCGCGGCTCTCTCGATATTACCATGTACAAAATTGCTGCATCTTGCCTCGTTCACTTTACCCCCTGCCTGCCCATCACCTCCATCTCCTCTCATCTCTGCCGTGCCACCAACTCCCTCCTCTGAAACGGTCGTAGTACAAAGATGCCACCCGATCATACCGACGACCAACTCCATATCGGTCAACCAGATAGAGCCTCTCCGTCTGTCTTTCGCGTGCACGACGACAATCGTGGCAGTCGTAAGCCTTGAAGACTGTCCTATCATGTCGACATTCTTCCGTCCCGAATGGTAAGACTCTTTCGTTGATGCGAGCGTGATGGTGGTTGCTAGGGTCATTTATCCGCATCATTTGATTGTAGAAGCAGTTGCATTGCCGACCTTGGACTTGATAGATGTGACCGCAAGTGTATTCGTATGTTGTGAGGGGCATGCTTGTTGGGGGATCTGCTGTTCGGCTTGTTCTTTTGCGTCGTGGACTGTGCTGCGCTTGGCAAGGACGAAGGTGGTCAATCTGTATGCCATGTTGCGCAAAATGGACTGCTCATATAGCGAGCGTGTAAGACATTGTTGTTTTCGTGAGCAAAGAGGATTATTAAGAAGCTCAAAGAGACTGAAAGAGAGGTAGGCAAATATTGAGACAGCTCACGCAGCCTGCATTGCCTTTCAAGACAACAACAGCCAGTCTCCCCACGAAAGGTGCCATGCAACACGTGGTGCGTTGCACGATACATCGATTGCTCGGACATGCGAGGGCGGAGGATGTTGTCTTTGAGGAAGTGAGGACAATGTGGGCTGTGCATGTATCGCCTGTGCGTGTTTCGCACTGCCCTCGTGGTGTCCTTCACGATAGTCGTATGGCTGTCGCAGTGCGACCGAGGTATGTTAGTACAGCCAACGCACATTATCATATTCAGGAAGTCCCTTCGGGTCGGAGTGGGCTGCGGATGATCACAATGGCGAACGGCTGCATAACAGCGAGACGGTTGACCATCATTGCCGTCCACGGCGTGCTTTTGCTGCCGTCCGTGGAAACGTGTTATTTGGGTTGCACCCACGGTAAAAGGCACATTGCCGTGCAAGAATGTCATCTGATCGGCTTCGCATTTATCTTATGCGATTCGGAAGCCGTGACGTTTAGATGAAGCCGAGCGATAGGACTCCATCTCTTGATACAGGATTGGGATTGCATACGGAACTATGGTCCGCCAGATGAGTGGTGAAGATCGTCCGCTGTACTTGTCCGGTCACGACCGAGGACGTGCCGGGATGTCAGGCCTCTAGGCACTGATTATGTCTGTTGCAATGCTCGTCGATTGACCAAGCCCCACCGTGCCGTGTCTACGCTGCTCGTGCGAGTAGAACCGCCGCGATGTGAACTCCATATCTGGCGAATCATGACCGCTCATAGGCTCGGCTTCGTGCAGCACAGCGCAGGTTTGAAGCGGGCACGACATAGGATCGTCATCCTGAGGAGAACAGATCTGTCGCTTTTGCAGCATGAAAAATGTCCCGGACGATGGAATGTAGTATGCGAAATCGAATTGGAAACCGTGCAGCGTGCGAATGGCAACTATGATTACCGGTAGACTACATCGCATGCGTATTGAATTCCTTTTGCTTTGCGACGATACCCATCATTCTTTGCATGGCGAGCAGTGGCGATGTAGGCTAGCACAAAGGTCCGCAAGCCTGGACATGACAGCGGATAGCGACCGAGAGTGAACCAGGCACCCGAAGACGCACTGCCGACAACCAAAGCGTCCCGTGCGGCAGCGGCTCGGGCTTGACAGCCGAATCAAGAAATAGATGGCGACAGCTCATTGCTATTATAGAAAGCGGCTCGACTGCGCCGTAGTCTTCGAGTGCTCGAACGCGAAGTTCGACATGCCACTCCATCAAGCCGTACTCCATGGCGACGGCTTCCGTGCTGCAGGAGCAATTGTAGTCGAGGACGATTGATGACCGCCTCCTATTGGTAGTTTATTGACGCTGAGCTCGCCAAAGAAACCAGTCAGTGTCTTTGTAAAGCAAACAAACCACAAGCAAACTCAAGGACAGATGGTGTGACAGGGCATCTGTCGATTTGTGGCCAGTATTTGACAGCTTCATATCTCAATGGCCTTGCAACGCATTTCCCCTTCGAACCCGGTTGCTGAGGTTGAGATATACTCAGGAACCACGTTTATCGTTCTGACAGCGGATGCGTGTCGTTCTCGGCGTGTATTTGGGCCAATAGACTTCTTCAAAGCCTAAGCCGACGTTGAACACGCTCTCGAAGAGGTCAAGCGTGCTGCGGCTTTCCGTTGTTGTGATCTTGGGTCATGGCGGTCTGTGCTACGCCTTTACGCCGTGCGACTAAGATTGCAAGCACGACGTGTGGTATGATGGTATCCATGTATCCATCCTCAACATATCTTGGCTCCCTTTTCGGGTGACAGAACCAGGAGGCACAGCTGAGAGTGTCTCGAGGCGATTGACACCTCACCTTTCGTCCATGGCTAGCCCCTCATCGTCCTCCTTGTAGGTGTCCTCGATAGTCGGCACAATGACATCCCACTCTTCGATTATATCTTCGGTGGACTCATCTGCAATGCCTCCATTGCCAACGAACTTGAATGCGACGACATCGCCATTTTTCATGCCAACGCCCTGTGGGCAATCCTTGAGCGAGTCGGCTTTGGCGCTGCCTACTGGTGCCTTCCCCTTGCCCTTGCCAGTGTCGCTGGCCTCCTCGAGCTCGCTAACAACTGAAGAGTAGCCTTTGCTGAGGTCGTTGCGATCGTTGGCGATTCCGAGTTTGATGTGCTTAGCATTCTGAGGTAGTTCTTGTCCATTGAGCTTGCCGCCAGGTGACGTTTCGACGAGGGCATGAAGGAGCTCCGCTCGAACATCAGAGAGGCTCTGCAGTGGATCGACTTCGAGCAGGATGGTGCTGGTGTGGTTCTTGAACCGAAGCGTCCACGTTCGTGCGCTTGGAGTGACTTTGGACATGGCGGCGGCTGTCGAGGTGGATGTCGCGGGTGATGCCTTTCTTGGGTTCGCCAACTTCCTTTTCACCACTGCTACCAGCTTGGGTTCATGTCAGGCAACAGCGAGTCACAGGCAAATGTGAAGGTGCGTGGGCGGCAATGGTGAATGAACGTCGGCGGCGTAGTCGGCAGCGCACGCGTCACTTTCGCGTGGCCGGATCCACTTTGTCAGGCAGACATCAAATCAATGCGGCATCAAAATTTGGTTGCACAGGTTGACGAAAGGACGTACTTGACTATCTACACCAAGTCATCTACAACAGTGGCTAAGCACCTCTGCCGAAGGCCCTCACCTCGAGCATGTACTCTGTCCATCCTTCACAAGTCAGTGCTTCAGCAGCTGCCGAGCCTATGTTCCATAATCGACCAGGGCCGAGTGGAAAGACTTCGCTACATAATCGACATTATGCTCGGTCACTACAATCACATTAGCAGGTACTCAAAAGCTGCAAAAGGAGATCAGACGATTGTACGGACATCCGGTTATCGAGATCCTCCCTGAAGGAAGCAAGTAGACGTGGTGTTGCTCTCTAAGCTCCTCGATTTGCTCTGGCAGCAATCCTGTCATCGAGAACATACCCACCTGGAACCGGTCAGTATGGCGCGGAGACGCGTTTTCGAGATGCCGCAACCCACATCAGTCAATATATGCTCCCACGAGCCTGGAGTCTGGAGCCGCTGTAGCTCAGACACTAATCGGGTCCGCATGCGCAACATGCGCTGGCTCATGTGCAGCAGGTCATCTTGCCACTGCCTTGCCAAATTCTCTTCGCTCAGAATTCGCGCCACGATTTGAGCTCCATGGATTGGGCAGCTGGTGATCTCGGCACGGGAAAGACGTGTCAGCGTTCTGACTGTCTTCTCTCTGGCTGTTTCAGTCCGACAGGCAACGTGCAGGACGCCCACACGCTGCCCATAGAGGCCAAAGTTCTTCGAGAACGATTGAGCAACTAAGATCTCCACTGATGTGCTGCGATAGAAGTGTCGAATAGGCCAAGCGTCACCGTTCAGATCGCCAGAGGCGAAACCTTGACTACAGTCCTTTAGCATGGATGGCCAACAATTACTGCCTCCTCGTTAGCTGACTTACTAGGCAACGTCGAAGAACGGGATCAGGCGCTTCTTCTCACACAAGGCTGCAATATCTCTCCACTGTGCTTTATCAAGATCTAAGCCTGTTGGATTATGTGCGCAGCCGTGCAAGATGACCACATCCCCTTCCCGGGCTCCTGTGCCTAGAGTCGACAACATGCCATCGAAATCGATCGTGAAACGCTCTGGATCGAAGTACGGATACGATCGACGCTGGATGCCATCGTCAACAATCTTCCAGATCTCCGTGTGATTAATCCAAGATGGATCCGATATCCAAACGGTCTGTGAACGACAGGCTTGCGCCAATAGTAGAGCACCAAGATGATTCGCCCCTGTACCTGCTATGGTCTGGATCGAAGCAATGCTAGAAGACTGATCCAGTGGTAAGCCGAAGATGAGGTCTCGAGCTTTACTTAGCAGCTGTTCATGTCCGAGCAGAGGCAGATGTTCATGATCTCGGGATGGATCTTCGAACAATGCTCGTTCAGCCTGGTCATTGTTGGTACAGATTTGTTTTGAGGAAGAATTAAACAGTACCTGTTGCACAGATGGTAACGTCCAAGGCTTTGCTTGTTCATCCCGATAGAAGCCCGGGCTGAGGTCAACTTTGTGCGGCGACGAATCTGCTTTGTACTGCTCGATCAGAGCAAATGCTGCGTCGGCGGCCACATCAGGCAGGTTCTCGAGACAGAACATTTTACAAGTGATCAGGAAAGTGTAAAAAAGTCAAAAGGGACAGGCACGCACGAGACAGAACGGTCTTTCTGCCTTTCACATTTATCAACGCAGCGAAACGCCGTGCAAGGTGTCGGAATGAAGCAATTGTGCAATTCACGTTGCTTCGGTCAACGCGGCGACAAAGTTAGCGATCTGTTCGGGCAACGCTACTGCAAAGACTGCGAATATTCGAACTCTCGGCTTCGTTCAGACACATATGCTCGCATGACCTGCCAAGCACCGAGCTTTTGAACGTGTCTCTAGTGGACGTGTTGTCCTCGGCGTCGGCTTCGGCGTCGGCGAACGCTTGATGTTCACGGCCTTTCCAAGACGGCCCCTACTGGTGCTCGAGCGAACAGCCATTTATGAGTGCGTTCTCAAATATCTGGCTTGAAACATCTGCACTCATTCGATTGATTGACAGCGGCCTCTCCTCTACCTCGTCGCTCCTCAAATTCCACCCTAAACACCATGGATCCTTTGGAACGCCTTTCCGCATTTGATACAAACACCGTGTCCGATGCGCTGGACTTCTTACAATTGAAAGGAGCAACGTACGGACTACTACCCCTGTGGGACTGCCCGAAGGTTGTTGGACGCGCCAGTACAGTACAGCTGGGCCCAAAGACCGATCAAGCTCCCACAACACATCTCATCACCCCTGTCATTGATGCAACGAAAACCAACGACCGTGTCCTTGTAATCGCCGGAGGCATCGATGGCGTTTCCTGTTGGGGCGATATCATCGCGAATGCTGCCCAAAGAAAGGAGATTCGTGGTACTGTTGTTGATGGCATGAGTCGAGATATTGATGGAAGTCGAGACATCGGATTTCCGGTCTATGGCAGGGGAGTCACCATGATCAGCGCTCGAAACAGAATGGTGCAGTATGACGCTGGTACTTCGATCCAAATGCGAGGAGTCACAGTCAATCAGGATGATTTCGTGATCGCCGATAGATGTGGTACAGTATTTGTGCCCGCAGGTCGGATTAAAGAGGTCCTAGATCTGGCTGAGCGCATCGAGCGCCGTCAAGACTCTATGGTTCAAGCAGTGCGAGCAGGGCATTCTGTTTCCGAAGTTATGCATGACAGGCAATTCGAAGCTATTGGGGCTGGTAGCTCGGATGAGCCGGCCACTTCATTATCACCACGGAACACGAAAAGCATGTCGAGCGAGGAGCGAGAGATCAGCGCTTTGTTTGCAGGCCTTGACTCCGCTGCTGTATCTGATGCGCTCGATAAGCTCGGCATTCTTGGCCAAGCTTATGGCATAATGCCTCTCAGCAACTACAAGAAGACTATCGTTGGACCGGCCTTCACAGTTCGCTATGTTCCTGCGAGCGACCCTCCTGGGAGCGTTGGCGACTTTATCGATGATGTTGCTGCAGGCGACATTGTAGTCATCGATAACTACGGGCGCACAGATTGTACAGTGTGGGGCGATATCATGACCCAATATGCTGGCTTGAGGGGCATCTCAGGCACCGTCATCGATGGAGTATGTCGCGACGTTGACAAAGCGCTGACCGACGGATATCCACTCTTCTCCGCTGGACGTTGGGTGCGAACTGGAAAAGATAGAGTTCAGGTGGCAGATGTTGGCCAGGCTGTCAGTGTTGGTAAAGTCCGGGTTGAGCACCGCGACATTGTGGTTGCTGATGCGAATGGTATCGTGGTTGTGCCGCGTCGGCGGGCACGAGAAGTGGCTCGAGTAGCTGCAGAGATTGAGGAGGCAGAAAGCAAGATTCGGAAGCTGCTAGTCAGTGGTGCTGGGATTGCCGAAGCTCGCAAGAAGCTCAACTATCATCTGTTGCAGCGCAAAGGCTAGAAATCGATTTCGTAACTCAATTCGGATATCACCATTTTGACGACTGTAGAAGTTTTGGTGCATCGTCTCAGTTCTGGTTTTGAATCAGCTATACGCCATGCTAGTCGAACATGACCTTCCCAGGCTTGCTAATTGATGCCCGCTCGATCGATTGCTTGCACTGACAACGTGTAAGCACTTCGGTTACGTGGCAGGGCAAGAACTAACACAAAAGTGTGGAAAGCATCGGTATCAAAACATCACAATACAATTATGCATGTAGCAAGATCTATATTATCCACAAGCTCCTTCTCCCTCGGTGATTGCCCTTAGTATGTACTGCCACATCACTGGCGGATTGGAGTACATTGGAAAATGTCCGCAGTCCTCGATCCTAGCCAGTGTCACTCCCGACTCGCCAAGCTTCTTCAAATATGACAACGAATCGTACTGCTCGCCAAACATGAAGATCTTTGGACACGGCAAGGCCAAAAATTTGTCGAGAAGATCGCCCGCATCGGAGAGCTCTACCATTGAGGAGAAAATTGGTCGGACTGACTCTGCTCTAGCTTTGAGCTGCAGATTCGTGGCGTACATTGCGCTGCCGAAGAACGGGGCGTTGAAGGTTCGATGAATGAAGTCCTGGAAGAACAGCTTGTCATCCGATGTCGGGTAATCGAATATTTGTCGGCTGAGGAAGCAGTCTTCGGGAGAGAGATTGCCTTTGATATTTGTACAGCTTAGCACACGCGCAGGGTGCTTGTGCGATAGCTCGAGTCCGGTAAGTGCTCCCATGGAATGCCCAACGAGGTGGAAGCGGTCGATGCGGAGATAATCCAATAATGCTTCTGCAGTCCTAACTAGGAATGGAATCGACAGCTCTTTGTGTTCTGTGATTGTTGATTGCCCGCAACCAGGAGCGTCATATGCTACGAAAGCATGGCCGTCGAAACTCTTCTTAAGCAGGAAATCGGTGTAATCTTCTTTGGTCGATCCAAATCCATGCAGAAATAGCGCGGGACAGAGCCGGCCTGGGCGATGCGTTATGGCAAGCGAAATGTCAATATTGTCAACATTGAGATCCAAACGCTCTGTGACGTGGAGGCGGTTCGAAGTTGCTCCCATAGCCGGAGTGGTAGTGATGGCAGGATGCGTGACCGAATTTCTGATGTCGATAAGGAAAGGAATGTTGAGTTCGCTTCCAGCATTGATGACCTTCATTGACTTTTGGCGCCGTTTCCAACAGACTCTCGGTCTCGGCGTCGGCCAGATCCTTTCTATGGTGTCGAGTTGCCAAACGCCGAGCCTCTCGCCGAGCTCTCAGGATCCCAACGCCGAACAATATACGATGTCGCTTGCACTCCGCCGAGTATCATACGGCCGATTGCGCCATGCAAGACCTTGCATTCGGACTTGTCTGTTGGCCAGATACTGCAACATAGCAACTTCTCTGTATCTCGTTCTTGCAGCATTACCACACTACTCAATTGCCTCGAGTTCAGCTGTCCTTGAGAAAATGGCCTTCAACCCGCGTCTGCGTCTCCTCAATGCTCTTCGGACTCGAACAAAACCGATTATGACTTTCATGGGCCTTCCTTCCTTTCGTTTAGCGCAGATAGTGGCGCAGACAGGATTGGATGTCCGTACCCAGCATCTGTGAATGTAAAGCGTCCTTCGTGCTGATGAACAGGCTGTCTAGGGCATTATCATCGATTGTGAACATGGACAAATCAGCGACGATGCGATGCATAATGCAACAGCTGCGATCGCGGCATTGGATGTCTCGCCGCTCGTTAGGCTTCGCATGACACACCCGGACTTGATCAAGCGTGCTTTGGATGCAGGAGCGCAGTATGTGTCTGCCGTCGTGGATGTCGTCGACCAGAAGAGCTGACTTGATCAACACCACAAGTGGCATTGTCGTTCCGCAGATCAACACCGCGGAAGAAGCAAGAGCAGTTGTCCAATATGCGAAGTTCCCTCCAGATGGACTTCGAGGTCAAGGCTCTCCATTCGCGGCAATCGCCCACAATATCGACATCGCTACCTATGTCAAGACCGCGAACGAAAGCTTGATCACGTGCGTCCAGATCGAGACGAAGGCAGGTTTGCAAAATTTCGATGCGATTTGTGCGGTACCTGGCGTAGGTAAGTCCGCGCTGCCTTCTCAATCGCATCCGCGGCCGTAGAGTGTCTTGCTTACGCTGCCTCATACGGCTCCAGACATGATTTTCATCGGGCCTAACGACCTTGCCCTTGCCCTTCTCGGCTATGTCCCTGCAAAGGGCGATGAGCCCCCCTTCGTCGGGGCAATTGACAAGATCGTCGCTGCCGCAAAGAAACACGAGAAATGGGTCGCTCGGCTTTCGAATGACGGCAATGCGTGTAGAGAGCACCTCAAAGTGTTTGATGCCGTAGCAATGAGCTACGATGTTCGCGCTGTTCAAAATTGGTATTCCGCTGAGCTCCAAATCGCCCGTTCATAGTTTGTTTGCATCAGTGCCAGACATATATGAGAATTGCGATGTCGGTAAAGTCTTGACTGGGATAGGATCCTGAGGTGGCTGATTTGATAAGTTTCCCACGATGTCAAACTGTCACGTCTGGCCACAGCGGCCCAAGATCCAAATCCAGAAAGTCCGCTTGGTCGATGAATTGGAGCTCTGCGTCGGGCTGCGCTAGGAGGTTTTGAAAGAAAGGCTCCATCAGAGTAACACCTTGCGCCACTTGTGTGTTCTCGAGCTCATGACTGCGGCCTGTTGCCCCGAGAGAGTAGTCTGTCGGTGGCTCGTTCAATATCGCATGACGTGACGGTTGAGCACGCAAGCGCGTCTCGAGATCTGCCATCAATGGCAGCATAGCGTCTGTATGCTGACAAAACTCTGCCGCGGGAAGATTGCCGTTTTGCTTGAGCTGAGCAAGCAGGTGTGTAATGCATTCTAGCCGGTTCTTGTCGAGATAACTCGATTCCCTCTCCCAAAGTGAAGAGATAGCCAGGATGATCGATGAAGAGAAGAGGTATTGTGTGTCGAAGTAATCGAAAAGCATCAGAGAGCCATTGGTCCACTTGTCAGTCAAGAGGCTGTAGGAGTGACGAGCGCACGTTACACAGGCCTCTGCTAGCCCTAAAGCAGATTTCGGAACGCCAATGTCGGAGTCTGGGTTGGCAATGCGAGTCTTGAGCACATGCAAGAGGACAGGTCTCGTTGCAAGGATGAGGAGCTTCTCGGCCGTCAGACTGGCATGATTGCGAACACTTCAAAGAAGATGGTGCACTTTACCTGATTGAATAGTAACTGCAGGGAGCAGGCTCTGGGGTCCATTTTGTACTGATCTGCACTGTCAATCTTCAAATCATGGGGAAGCTTGTCCATCCACACTCGCAGATCTCTGGAAACAGATTGCACTTTCTCCGACAGGCGAGTGTCTCGTGATGTTCGCGTATATATCGAACATATGATCCTGGATGCCGATCTGGCGAGACTAACACGGGCAGCGAAAAAAGACGGATGCAGAGCATCCGCGGCGTCGCCTTGCTCCAAGTGGTCTGATGGAAGGTCGACTGTGATATCATCGTCCGACACAGCGTGTGGGAAGCCCAACTTCGCCGACCACATTCGGTCGAAGGTGTAAGCAGTCCACCATAGCCGGCGCCTGTGTTCTCGTAAGGCTGGGTCAGGCAGCACTGCAGGCGGAACTTCTAGGTGCAAACCCATCACAACTGCAAGTCTAACGGCTTGGCCGGCTAGAGAGTACGCCGAGTGCCGTCGATTGAGGCAAAGGGAATAGAAAGACTAGAAAGTACCAATTGTCAGCGTACGATCAGTAACATCTCAGAGACATAGAACTTGCAAGTAGTAGTTTGACTTCGATAAACCCGAGCACTGGCCTCTCGGGGCTAATTTGAAGTATTGTAGTAGCTTTTGCAAAGTAGCTAAGGCCAGGAAATGCATTGTCGACAGTCCTCGTTCTAGTCGCGTAAAGCTCGCCTACCGCGAATGCGGCCAGAAGCTTGGATTTGGTCAGGAAGTCTGTCGAGGCAGGACTGCGATTGAGGGCTTCGAGTTCTTCAGACACCACGTTGCGTAGTAGAATATGATAGGTGCGCCCGAGACGTTTGAGGGCCGTGTCGAGGAGAAAATGGGCACGGGCTGGCCTCGGCCAAATGCATTCAGCCTCTGACAGTGCGAGAATATCCTCATCGCTCACGAAGTCGACCCGGGGCAGATGATCCTGCTGGCTTGTGGAAATGGTTTGACGAAATCGCGTTGCAAAGGCAGAGTCAGATGACTCGGCGACCAGGATCGGAGTGTATGGTACGTCCATGTTAACAAACCACGGACCATGAAGAAGTGCAGGATCTCGGGATAGAGATACGCGCCCTTGATTACTTCGGACTTCGTGATGATTTACTGCTGTGTTGCTTGGGCCATCTCCACGTGGTTCCTGACTGTGAACTTCCCCATTCTGCGCTGATGCAGTGTTTGGAACGTGAGCGTCACTACGCAATGAACCCATTAGTTCACAGCTGGCTCGCCAGGTTGATAGAGGTCTGCCACTGACTGCTGCGTGGCTTGTGTGCGGCGTCGCTGGGGCGTCGCATAATCGCACTCATCCTCTTTGCCGGAGCGGCGACAACTGTCGCATGGGGAGCCGCCATTGCATCGGACCTTTCTCGAGTGGCATCGGCGACAACTTGAAGGCCATCAATGCGAGGACCCCAATGGATGATCTTCTCCAGCGACAGCACTTACGCCTTCAACCTACCGCCAGCCCGAGCTCGGGCGCGAGGTAGCGCTTCCTTCGTCCGGATGGTGCTTGGAGATACGGTCATGGAAGGATCCGAGCCTTATCTCATGCTCGGTCAGGAGGTCTCGTTCGCATTGTTGTTGTGCAAAGGAAGCAGCAATTCGGCAGCCAGAAACCGAATCTCGGAGTTGGAGTTCGACAGCTTCGGCCTCGGCGAAATGCATCAGCTTCTAATGAATATTCCATGCATATTTGATGAAGCGAAGACGTCATATCGATACGATGGAAAACTCGAGCATCAATGTCGCCATCAGACTCTTTCGGTCTCCATTCCATCGACATCCGGCAACATACTGAGGATGGCGGCAGCAGCATTGACAAAAAGCGCACTGCGTGCAACCCGACTTTCGGCAACGCATCAATGCTTTGCTAGCAGACAAGCATCACCAATCTTCAAGAGGTTCCTAAGCGCTCCTGCCGAGCAACCAAGGTGAGCACTGGAAAGTCAATGCTTCTACGCCATTGCGCGAAGCAAATCTTGCGCCCTCTTGGACCATGTTGAGGTGTTCCCCCATCCGAGACTCAATGCTGAGAAGTGTACAGACTCCGCCTTGGATCAATTGCCCCCAACTTCCAAGCCCAAACGACTCAAGGAAATATCGACTTCCATGAATTCATTGGTGACAAGGTGAGCACTTGTTTTGCTGCCTTAGTCACTCGAAAGCCCCATATCATGCTGACCTGGAGCCTGTCGCAATCATAGTGGGCCATTCTCTTCTCCCACCCAGCAGACTTCACTCCTGTCTGCACCACCGAGCTTGGAGCATTTGCCAAACTCCGCAATGAGTTCGAAAAGCGCGGCGTGAAAATGATCGGGCTCAGCGCCAACGATCTCGGCTCTCACGACAAATGGATCCAAGACATCAATGAGATCTCCAACACCCAGCTGTCGTTCCCAATCATCGCCGACGCAGATCGCAAGGTCGCGTTTCTGTACGACATGATTGACCAGCAGGACTTGGAGAACATTGATGAGAAGGGCATCGCCTTCACTATTCGCTCTGTGTTCGTTATCGATCCCAGCAAGAAGATCCGCTTGACGATGATGTACCCTGCTTCAACCGGCCGCAACACATCTGAGGTTTTGCGAGTCATTGACAGTCTCCAAACTGGCGACAAGAAGGGAGTGACGACTCCGATCGACTGGCAGGTCGGTGAGGATGTGATCGTGCCGCCTAGTGTCACCACTGAGGACGCAAAGAAGAAATTCGGATCGGTGCGCGAAGTGAAGCCGTATCTGCGTTACACTCAGATCTAGATTACAAACAACCTTTTTGTCTTCATTATGACATGTACTGCCGTTATCAAGGTCAACTGTGTATGATATTACTGATATCCATGCTGTTCGATCTGTACCTGTTTGATTCGTCAACTTGGATGTCGCCTTTCCAGAGTCCTTCTGGGTACAATCCGGTCAAAACTCCGGTACTGAGAGGAGCGTTCTCTTCCATGGTGATCCTGGGACCACGTCCTGACTCCCGGATCTGTCTGATCCAGTCTGGAGTCTTGCTCTGTCGAATCTCGGCCAGTCTGTTTTGCCAGAATCTGTGTACATGCTTGCCATCAATTTCCCCACGTTCCGGTAGAAGTTCCTCGTGCATGGCGAAATCACCACGCAGCGTGGCTAATACGCCGTCACACCATCGCAGACCTATTTTCTTAGAAATGTACTCTATGCGGCCGATGATCCACATCGCTTGCGCAAGGGCTGCTGAGGTACTGGCCTCCACGTTTGGCGTGAACTCTTTCAGGACAGTGCTCCATAGACCTGGTCCAATGCGTTCGAGGGCACATGTGCCTGCGAAAAAGAGTGGCCAGATGGATCCATATGCTGTAATGAGTACGTTGGGCGAATTGTTGAACGGCGCGTGACCTAATTGCGTAGGAATGCCATGACAGATGTCGTCAGTCATTTGTCTCCTCACACTTCGGAGATATCTGAACTGGTTTTC
Organism: Cercospora cf. flagellaris; assembly: GCA_005356885.1. Lineage (NCBI taxonomy): Eukaryota > Fungi > Ascomycota > Dothideomycetes > Mycosphaerellales > Mycosphaerellaceae > Cercospora > Cercospora cf. flagellaris. Next base: position 2,275,067 of record RJLU01000002.1, read on the forward strand.
ACGTTCTTCCTCGTTAATGTGTAGCCTTCTTATCAAGAGTTCTTGAGTCCTGGTAAGCATGATTCGGATGTTTCTGTATGTGCTCCACACACTAGCGGTTGGATGGCCGTTGTACACGTGCACCAGACCATTCCAAACATTGGGACTATCTGGCACCTCGACTTCGCGATAACGCCAAAACGGATTGTTGGCCATGAGGTCTACGGACCACTGCTCCATTCGCATCTCGATGCCAGTCGCGGCAGCCATTGCGTCCAAGTCTGACATCATTTTCTGGCGTATTCGGCTCCGCAGTCGCGCAAATTCGAACACAAGAAATGTGAAATGATCTGCAGGTTCGATCCATTGTTGATTCTCAGACTGCTTGAGCAGTTCTGCATTCCAGTCCCATAAGAACGCAGGAGGTTCAATGTCGTCCCACAAAGAGCTGATCAGTACTTGCTGGCGTGTCTCGCGGAATAGCATGCGTCCAATTGGACTGAGGAATTGATCTTTTCCTCGTAGTTGGAGGAGCTGGGTGGCACCTCGAATATGAGCTTTCCACGACTCGATTGACTCTCGACTGTCGCAAGTAATATTCTCAAAATAACCCAGCATAGACACAGCAATGAGACTGTCGTCAGTCTTGCTTTGTCGAGGGTCGCGCAGAGCAGCGTTCAGCATGCCAATTGCCTGTGAGTACATTTTCAGTGAATAGCTACGGCCCATCTCGATGCCGTGCACATTATCCAAGGCTGCAAGTCCGCAGGCTTTGATCGCATAGTCGAGAACCGGGTTGAGAAGTGCCCTCTTCTCATAATTGCGAAGGAACGGCCAATGTCCAGATTCGGCGGTGAATTGCGAGAAAAAGTAAGTGGTACCCAGATCGCCAGGGCTAGGTTTCATTGTGAATGTGGGCAAGTGATTGCGTGCACCGAGACCATCGTCACCTTCCGTAGAGTCGAACACGATCACCGCTGGACTTGTTGTTTCGTGATGATTACTTGGTGCAGCATCTTTGGATGACCAATCTTCGTATGTCGGCGTCGCCACGACACTGGTCCCGGGAGATGCTATACCATAGTCCAATTTCGTGCGTACCAGTACACCTGACTCTGGCGTAGTCGGGGTCCTCGGTTTCTGTCTGTTAGCCTTGAGAATGACCGCCTGACTTTCGTCCTGTATCTGAAGTTGGCTGACATCTCGATAGCCACCACAAGGTTTCTTCAGCTTAATGCATCGCGTGCAAGCCGGCTGTTCCAAATCACAGCGTTTCTTGGCTTTCCGGCAGTTCTCGCAACCAGCGGAGGGCTAAGACGCGATACAGTCAGCGGGAGCCTCCCAGCTTGGGCTTGGGCTTTGTACCTTGCCACGATATACCATTTGGCCACTTGGGTCAAGGAGTGTCTAGACACGACAAAAGGCATGCAGGATGGATCCAGGATCAGCCACGAGGGAAGTCTGACTTGCGTGGAGGCAGGCCTAACGTGAACGTGGTGCAGGACATCACCTCATTCACATCTGTTGTCCAGCGTGTGCAGGTCTGGTCATTGCAAGCCGAAGGAGGAGGCTGTGATCGACCGAGTCGTGGTAAAATTGGGGGGAGGACAATTTCAATGTGCAGCCGAGCTAAGTCGCGACACTTAGATAACGTGAAGTTTGAATGAGAAGTAGGTGTAGGAGGTGATGGAAGTTGGGCGAGGAGAGTGCACACGAGCTGCCTGCCTTGTCTTGGATCGTGAGACCCTGTGGCTCCTTTGGGACTGGTAGCGCCATTATTTCGCATGCGGGGTCCAAGTTGATCGACGTTCACGATGGTTGGTCGCTCCGTACAGGCTTCGCTCGCATCACGTCAGGACTGTCCTTGGGCACGGCGTGAGGTAGGAGGTAAATGTGAAGGGAGATGGAGAATACCGGACACGCAGCGAAGTGACGAGCACGAAAATGCTGATCGTCGGTGTTGACCTGGTGGAAGGAAGCTCGAAGGTGTGGAGCCGTGCGTACTACTGAGGCTGGCTGAGCGTTGCTCGGGGACCAGGACGCCGACGCCAAGCCGCTTACCGCCGAGCCTCCGACACGCACTTTCGACTTCGATTTGGCTGCGCTGCGTTTGAAGTCGACAAGGCACGAGGCCACGAACACCCAGCACCACCCGCCAATCCACCAACGTCAAGGTACGCGAAACCCATCAGGAGCGAATTCGAAGGAGCATTGGAGTCGGAGAGGACAATCGCGACACAATGACATTTTCGAGAGGCGCCCTGCAAAACTTCTATGGCTTGGAGAAAAGTTGGACAAAAGAGCAGCTGCTAATACTGCGTACAGATGGGTGCCCACAAGTATCTCGAGGAGCTGCAAAAGAAGAAGCAGAGCGATGTCATGCGCTTCTTGCTTCGCGTTCGCTGCTGGGAGGTACGAATCCAACACCCATGAGCGGCATATGGCACATGTCTACATGTGCTTGTGTCTTGAGCGTACTCGTTGAACATTCGCTGAGAGTACATCAATCTAGCTCCGCCAGCTGAACGTCATCCACCGCGCCTCCCGTCCATCGCGCCCCGACAAGGCTCGCCGTCTCGGATACAAGGCCAAGCAGGGCTATGTCATCTACCGCGTGCGTGTCCGCCGTGGAGGCCGCAAGAGGCCAGCACCAAAGGGTGCCACCTACGGTATGAAGAATGGGAGTTACACCGGGAAGCTAGCAGAGGCTGATGAATTGCACAGGCAAGCCCACCAACCAGGGTATCAACCAGCTCAAGTACCAGCGCTCGCTCAAATCGACCGCTGAGGAGCGTGTCGGTCGTCGCGCTGCCAACTTGCGCGTGCTGAACAGCTACTGGATCAACCAGGACAGCACGTACAAGTACTACGAGGTCATCCTCGTCGACCCACAGCACAAGGCGATCCGCCGCGACCCACGCATCAACTGGATCGTCAACCCAGTGCACAAGCACCGCGAGTCTCGTGGTCTCACTGCCACTGGCAAGAAGAGCAGAGGTCTCAACAAGGGCCACCGCTACAACAACACCACCAGCGGTCGCCGCCACACCTGGAAGCGCCAGAACACCCTCTCCCTGTGGCGCTACCGATAGAGCAGAGGCTGCTAGGATGGGTCATATGCTGGGCGACGTATTACAGCGATTATGCTCGGGAGTTGCATCGGTCTGGGAATTTTTCTACGAAGGGCCGGGTCGCATACAGTGTGCACGCGGAAAGACTTCGGTGTGGTCGTATAGCCAAAAATGGAGCTTGCTACCCATGGTTTAGACGATTGCCATTGGCCCAGCATACATTCACTGCGTTGCATGATCTTCCACTTTCCCGTCCGTCGTTGTTGTGCTATTGTAAGCGCTGAAGTGTTGTGTCGTGCACTACTATTTCGATGCCAGAAATGTGCACTTGCCTCAATGGGTCGTGGCGGTCGATGCATCCACCCATCGGCTCCTCGATGAACGAGCTTGGAAGTACCGAGCAGTGGACCTCCTCTCAAGGATCCCTGAACTTGTTCGTAACCGCTCTTGGCAACAACATCTGATGATGCTCTGCGCTGGCGCACCATGTCTCGTACATGTATGCCGCGCAGCGCGATGAGTTGCTGCCGGTGCCCATCTTCTTCCACTCACTTGTTCCCTTCCCCGAACTCTCGTGGCGCGGCTGCCGTCGGCGTCGTGCAATGCGCCTTGCAGGAACGCTTCAGTGACTTCACCATTGGCAACGGGCGCCGTGACGTTTGATGCTCGCGTGTGCCTGAGCTTCCGCCTCCTCTGACCGCGCGCATGATTGACATTCGCTGCGCTGGCACACGATGAGCAATGTCATCGACCTGGTCTCGCCTGCTCCCCAATCATGGATCGTCGAGCAACCACAACCGAACCAAGCCGCGACCCCCGAATGAATGCCTCGACCCGCCCACGCTCAACCCCGAGCGCGCAGTGCAATCGCGTGCGCCCGCAGCACGACAGCATGCCCACAGTCGGTCGGTGAGCCATCCGCTGCCGAAGATCTTTGGCCGCAAGAAGAGCGCTGGCAACTTCCATGAGACCGATGTGCCGCTCGACGACGACCTTGTGCCTGTCCTGGACGAGCCCGCGCCCAAGAAACCCACCCGCGTCATTTCGGGCAAGAGAAGTCAGGTCGTGGACGAGGATGGCAAGGCGACCAGAGTATGCATGTGTTGCGATAGCAAGTGCAAAGTGCCCCAAGAGCTGTCCAGATTCAGATGCTTGTGCTGTCTGACCATAAATGACCTCAAGCCTGTCGAGGAACAGGTCGAGGACGACAAGAGCCGGCCCCATCCGCATAGAGCAGCCACAGATCCAGTTCCAGCCCATGCGGCTGGTGCAGCTTTGCCCGTTTCGCTGGCCAAGACGCGCGCCATCATTGACCGGTGCGTTGTGACATATTTGCAAGGACGACGGCAACGATCAGGACCGACTCAGCAGCGGCCGACCAACGTTCAGAGTGATGTGTTTGGCCCCGATCAGCTACCCGCGGCACTCGCTGTGCATCAGCTGAAGGCAGAAGACAATGCTGGAGAGCTTGCAGACACGCCTTTGTCAGCTTCACCATCTGACGGTCCCACAGCTTCATTGGCAATTTCCGTGTCCGGACGAACAACGCAGGAACGGAATGACTCTGAACGTTTCCCCAACTCGCGGCGTGATTTGCCTTCAGATTCTGCTATGCCCCCTCCTAACCGAGGTGGACCATCCAGTGTGACACCACGAAAGCCAGTGCCTGCTCCACCGAACAGAAAACCGCCTCCACCTCCTGTACAGATGCCGAACAGGCGGCCTTCGCATAACCTATTGCCTCCAACGAACGGCCAATTGACTCCACGGGCTCGCGCAAATTCGCCCCGGGCTCATCAAAGCCCACAACTAACAGCTCAGGAGGTTGAGCAGCGTCGCGAATATGACAGAATCAAATCAATTTTTAGACCGCTTGAGGACTACTTGTTTGCGAGCTTCGGTGACTTCAAGTGCCTCAACAGCTCCTTCAGTACGGCTCGGCCTGGCATGAATGGTCGCACGCGGAGTGAAAGTGAGATCAAGACGCCGTTCAAAGAGCCCGTGGCCAGCACTTGGAATCCTAGCCCAATGGATGGCTTGTCGGAGCTCGATGCGAAGACATTGTTGCTCGGTGATATTGGCGAAAATGGCACTTGGTGGACTGGTCGTCTTGCCAGCAAGGAGACCGAAAAGGCAACAAGGCGTAAAAAGGTGGGCGAGGGACCGCGTCGGCCTGTCAGCTCGAAGTCACCAAACATCGATTGGACCGAAGTTGCGCTGTGGTACGACATGATACATTCCGCTGGCCACGATTGGCGCACGAAACAAGACCAACTTCTGTCTGACGATGAAGGAAGCAGCAATGCTGTCCTTCGGTATGAAATAGACAGCGAAGAAATTGATGACGACATGGCAGACGCGAGGGAACATGCCATCAGGACCTTGCTCAAGTTAACAGAAAACGTCTTGAAGCGGCCTTCAAAACCATTGCGGGAGCCCGAAGATCTGCGATGGCTGCTCATAATCCTCGCCAATCCTTCCCTTTACCCTTCCACAAAGCCTCAGCGGACACGGTCTGGTGGAGAACGATATCTGAGCAGGTCTACCTCAGACAAGCTTGCGGGAAAAATGCCCGCCAGTCCTGTCAAGCGCACTCCTGGCAAGACCTCTGGCCGTGGCGGGAGCCAACACAATGGACTGTTGAAACGTATCTTTGGACTCCTGGCGCACGCCAACGAGAATTGTCAGCGATACCTCATCGGCTGGTACTCGCGTTTTGATGAAGAACTCTTCATCAAGCATGTAGATCTAGTGGCAAGTTTCGTGACATACAGGATTGATCGCAGGTCCAGTCGTGCTCGGGGCAAGAGTAGTGCGGCCGACAATGGCCTCATTCCTAATCTTTCAGGCGGCTCCATGAACACTTCTGCTCAATTGCATTCCGCCATGGGCCTGAGTGGTTCGATTAATCGAGGAAGGTCCGAGAATGTGGATGAGCCTGATTGGTCGGGCGACTGGCAGCTGAAAGCTGCCGCTCGCGTGATGGCAATGATGTTCCATGCGAACAATATCTGGCAGGGCAAGCGACTCAAATTAGAAGACAGTCATCTGGTGAGCGCAGACCTCAGCAATGGCTTGTTGACGCCGGCAGCAAAAGCGAAACGTAGCGGCCAACTACTGCACACTTCCAGCTTCTACAACACACTGCTTGATTATCTCGATATGATCGAAGACTTCAAAGAGTGGGAGAAGCGAAGGGACAAGTTCACTTTCTGCCAGTACCCGCTGTTCATCTCCATTGGAACCAAAATCAAGATCCTGGAGTTTGATGCACAGCGACAGATGTCGCTGAAGGCCCGAGAGGCTTATTTTGATCAAATATTTCGATCCACAAGAAGCGACGGGTATTTCCACTTGCGCGTTCGAAGAGAGTGCATAGTGGATGACAGTCTGCGGCAGATCAGTGAGGCCGTGGGCGCCGGGCAAGAAGACTTGAAGAAGGGTATGCGTGTTCATTTTGCCGGAGAGGAGGGCGTCGACGCCGGCGGACCACGAAAGGAATGGTTCCTGATGCTCGTGCGCGAGATCTTCGACCCTGACCACGGCATGTTTGTGTACGATGAAGAGTCGAACATGTGCTTTTTCAACCCGAACTCATTCGAAACCTCGGATCAATACCATCTGGTTGGTGTGTTGTTGGGGCTGGCCATCTACAACAGTACCATACTGGATGTTCCGCTACCTCCGTTCACCTTCCGCAAACTCCTTGCTGCTGCTCCCGCCTCCATAACTGGCTCTTCGAATTCCAATGTTTCTTCTTTGACCGGAACAAAAGGCCAAATGACATACACCTTGCAAGATCTCGCCGAATTTCGACCATCTCTAGCTGCTGGTCTGCAAAAGCTGCTCGACTTCGACGGCGATGTTCAGGAGACTTTTGCCCTCGACTTTGTTGCATCTGTCGAGCGCTACGGCATTGTTCAAGATGTCCCGCTAAGCCCAAATGGACAAAACACGCCTGTCACAAATGCAAATCGCCACGAATTCGTTGATGCATATGTACGCTATCTGCTTGATACGGCTGTGGCTCGACAATTTGAGCCCTTCAAGCGAGGCTTCTTCACCGTCTGTGCCGGTAATGCTCTGTCTCTGTTCCGCGCGGAGGAGATTGAGCTGCTCATTCGCGGGAGTGATGAAGCGCTTGATGTTGACTCCTTACGTGCTGTCGCGCAATACGAGAATTGGCGACACTTTCAGCCTCCTCATCAGCTGATTGCCAATCCGGCGGAGCAGGTACCCGTCATCGGATGGTTCTGGGAACTCTTCGGCGAGGCTTCCCCGGAGAAGCAAAGAAAATTGTTGACTTTTGTCACGGGTTCTGATCGAATCCCAGCTGTCGGCGCCACCAGTCTCATCTTGCGAATCCAGGCTGGCGGAGATGGTTGGGGTGGAGGTGGGCCAGATGAACGTACGAGATTTCCTGTCGCTAGGACGTGTTTCAATATGTTGGTGCTGTGGAGGTATGACTATCGGGAACAATTGGAAGAGAAGCTGTGGAGGGCTGTTGATGAGTCGGAAGGCTTTGGGTTGAAATGAAGCGATCAAGGCAATGCGGTTGAGAGAGATGCCCATGCGAAGCTCACTCGGGATTGGCTTCCACCTGAGACAAGACCTGGTGTCTGGATAATGATGTGTGTAGTAATGCGATCAATAGACTGTAAGATGCCGCGGCTTTGGCATGTAACCTATATAGAACGATGGAACTTCGGCCTCTTGGTCATCAATCACACCTACGAAATCTCACTTAAGAACAATTTGTTTTGGTATCTCCAAGCCAGGAGCTGCTTTTTGTTCATTACTCGACTTCTTCTATGCAAAACTCGGCTGCCCAAGTGCATATATCTACGCTTGGTTGATCGACTCTATCCAAAGCTTGAAATGCTCTGATTCCTCCATCTACCTCATTGCATATAAAGTGCCTCTACCGTTATGACCAACCAGACGAAGACAAAGACCTTCGCCTGCCGGTCCTCAATTCAGATGTTATCCCATATGTATCAACATCCTTTTGCCGCACTCTCATGTACTTTCCCAAATGCAATTTCGATCCAATCGGCGTTTCAGCCAAGGCATCTTTCACACGATCCATGGCGCCTTTTTGATGCATATACCAACCTGACACAGTAATCAAGCAACCGAGAAGCGCGCCCATCATCACTGCTATTGTGGTGTGTGCGCCGCTTGCGCCGTAGTCCGAACTGGATTTGCCGTGATCGACTGCCTTTCCATTGGGAAGTTCATAGTAGTATCTCGACGTGTCGTATCCTCGGTTCGTGGAAAGAAGTGCTTCATCTGTTGAAACGTCTGCCTCCCAAGGCGTTTCCTCTTCTACTGCGACTCGTTCGGCGTAATCGCATCCTCGGTCATGGCAGAATTCTCGCAAAGTGTCGCTGGGGACCCAAGTTTTCGTAATCGTACTCGCTTCCATCACGCGCCCATTAGCATCGATGGCTTCCGCGTAAGCCCAGGGCGCGAATCCTTGGATATGATGTTCGGTCTCGAAGCCTGTTTTCCATACGTTGCCGGACAAAACCCAAGGTCCCTTGGCCGTGTTTCCAGTGTAGAATTTCCAACTCCTGACCTCGGTGGCTCCGTTCCAGGATACCCAAAGTCCCATGTGATCCTGTCCAAATTTGCTGTATGTCCACAAAGCCGGTTTAGTCACCGGCTGCGCTGTCCAATTGTACTTGTTCGATCGATAAATCATTACGTTCGAAACCCGTTCTGCCACGTGCGCGTACATGGTGGCTTCGCCATCGGGCAAGTGCTCCGAGAAATAGGCGTGTTCTCCCCATCCAATATGCGCCCCGCCGTTGGGTAGTAGTTGCAAGTTTCCTTGTGATGTCGAAAGAAGACCACCTTCGGCTTCCGGAGCACCAAATTCTTTGACCATAGTCGCAATGTTGTTGACATGATCCAATTCGACGATCCAGCCATGCGAGTACTCCCCAGTGGCGTGGAAGCTATTACTGCCGTTATCGAAAAAGGAAAGAACTGTGTGAGTCTGGTTCTCCGAGATCCATCTCGCGTGGTGCTGATATGAAAACTGAAAATTCGTCTGATTGAAGTGCCCGTTTTGGCCACCCAGTTGCCAGATAATGTCTCCCGTCTCCCCAGAAACTTTGTAAATGGCACTGCAATGTCTCGCTGACAAAAGGTAGTCGCCTTCTTCATTTTTGTCGATGCTGTTCAGGTGAAAGTAGTCCCATGGTTCCTGTTCATTGAGGCCTGTGCCACTGGTGTCTGTCGTTCCTGGGAATGTCCAAGCTTGGGCAGGATCGACGTGATCCAAAGAGCGCCACTCGAAAACCACTTTTCCGGTTTCGATATCGACCTCTTGGAATACGCCTTCCACAATCCAGCCCATGCCATTGCGCAAGTTGAATCTCGGATTGACAGTGAGGTCGTACTGTCTCGGCTGATAAATTGTCATTAGAGCAGTCTTGCCATTGGAATAGGGCGTGAGCTTGAACTCGTGCATGTCACTGCTGGCGCCAGCGCCAGAGCTATCCACTTGCTTCACCACCCGGTAATGCTTATCCATAATCACGCCATGCCCTCGCGCAAAGCCTTGATGCTGCTCGCCTGTAAAGAAACACAAATGATCCTCATCCCGATATCGACATACTCGCGGTGTATGTGCAGTCATCGGTCCCACCTCTCCGGCGCCTGACCACACCAGCTCTCCATTGTTGTCGTAGATGTACGGCCCGGGATCGACATTTCGGTATGGAGCGAGGAAGATGTATCCTGGGATAATCTTCTCGGGTTGATGAACGTAAAAGGTGATTATGGGAGCATGAAGATCAGGTCTCTATGTCTCGGCAGCAGGAGTCAGCGCATCCATGTCCACAAGTGAGGTCGCCAAGGCAGCTCGTATTGCATCTAGACCATAGAAAGTCAAAAACTCAATGCCGACGTACCGACTTGAATTGATGTGTAGGAGATGTTTCATTATTCAGCTCGGTACATCGCACTTGCGATAGCAGTGCTGCGATGGCCAGCCATAGCCGTCCCACTGAAGGCAACCGGGCCATCGGGCTGCGCAGCAGATTGTATGCAGTGCTCGTCCAGGGCTGTCGCTCTAGTGATCACGCAAGAGGGTAGCGTCTTGACAACATGCGGAGTGCCACGCGACTATGGCGATTGATCTGCTGCAGTGGTCCGATCCGGTCCAAGGATACTTGCACTTCACGTTATGAACACAGTAAGAGGAGGAAGAGAAAGAGTACGAGATCAGGCGCTGAACGAACTGAGGAGCACAAGAGCGGTTGTGAGGACAAGACGGCGACGGCGAGCTGGTATCGGCCATCTCACCAGACACCACGAGCAAGCAGCCCGGAATAGCAGCAAGTGCCGATGAGCGCCGACATCGTCGTTGTTGTCGCTAGCAGAATTCCTCGACACCAGTTGCAAGTTGCAACGTCGTGGTGCATGCGTGGACGGCAGGGGGGGCTCGACGCGGTTGGCGGCATCCCGAGCGAGCAACGCAAGAAAGGGCGATGCACGCGTCCCGCTAGCAGCATCGCCACCGTGCCTGCTCGCGGGATTATTGATTGATTGTTATTGACCACTGTACGGCGGATGCTGGAAGCAGAACGCGAAGAGGTGGTCCCGTGCGCGGAAACGCGTGGCAAGCTGATGATCCGCTGCATTCTAGGACAACCCACCTCTCCCTTCGAAGCATAATCAGCACGACCGGTTGCAGTACCAGCCCTGTCCGTCTTCGATCGCTGACTCAATTGCAGCGCTCAGCAATCTCGCTCAGACACTTAATAAAGGCGGCTCGATGGTGGTGTGACTGTCGCTCGCCTCCCACCTAACCGCGCGACCTGTTACGCTTCTCCCGAACAGCATATGAGCTATGATTCGCAAACAGTCCGAATGCACGCGGCCGACAGACAGGGAAGAAAGCCGCCCACTATTCGGATCAACGCAAACCGATGATCTCTCCTGCTGGCAAGCGGCGGCCCACTGCATCACTTCGGTCTGAAATCGCAGGCATCGCGTTTCAGGTCGTCGGCAGCCGATGCGAGTGCGTACGACGATATTACGCGTTGCCCGTCGACATGGCTACGTACGACGGTGAGTGGAGCGGAAAAGCACCGGGCGAGCTATGCAATTGGTACTCCACGTTTTTTGGTTTGCGTCCATCAAATTGCGACTCTGCATTTTGTTGCCTGCCAAGACATGCAAGCCTAATCTGTCCCGACGGCGCATGGCCCGAAAAGCAAGCATCGGGTCCCCTGGTTGAGTAACCTTGTACGCGCTTTCGATGTGAACGTCACAGATCATTGTCTCGGTGTTGCGCTGATGCTTTCAAAGCTCTACACAGGCTCGAGCACGGACAAAAGACTGACGAATCGATGTTTCAGCAGTGATTCAATGGGGAACCGGAGCAACTATCATCAGTTTCTGACTCTCCATATATACATTGTCTATCTGGATCTCAAGTGCTGATCAGAATATAGCTTTTGATTCTAGTGCTGCCACTGGTGTCTTCAGATCACTGGCAAATCTGTAACCCGATATGCAGCCTTTAGCCCAAACAAACTCCGAATATGCTATGCTGTCCGATGAAACAAATGCCCAACTCCGTACACCATGCTGATACTCAGTGATGAGCGATACCGTGATCCATGCAGAGAAAAGGAAAAGCTTCGCGGCGAACGCATGGTGATGATCTCACGCCCGTGTATGGCCATGCTCATGACAATAGACTGCCGCGGCTGCCGAATAACCTCCGAATGGTCATGCTTGCGCTGAAAACGATTGCCGCCAGTGAGCCACCTACGACAGTCGCGCGGAAGAGGACATTCATCAGTTGCATACGATTCCTGCGTCGGCAGCGGTCCACGAATCCATCAGTGTCGTTGGTTCGCGGGAACTTTTTGCCCTCGGGGACAGGAACCTCGAGGAAATCGCAGAGTGGCTTCCAGCCTTCGCCCATCTTGTACTCCAGTAGGTTCTCCTTGGGAACTAGTGATCGAATTTCATCATAGTACTCATTGAAACGTCGCTTTCCGTTCTTCTCGAAATCGCCTTCCCAGAACTCAGTCCAGAATTCTACGAGGCAGTCAGTACAATTGTTGTTTGTTTGTTGGGACAAGGAGAACTCACTCGAAAGCATGGGTTGGTACAGTCCTGCTGCCCAGTCAAATTTGGAGACAAATTTTAGTTCCGGCTCGGTAGCACGCCAGTGCACAGTCTTCATGGTAGAAGCATGCCAGCTGTCGACGTCACGGGTAGTGACAAGGACTTTTGCGTCCGGATACGCTTCAATCAACTCCTTCGCAAAGGCGACAGCGGGCCAATCGCACACGGCCTGACAGTGACCAAGCAGCTGGTCCCATTGCTCACGACCAAATCTGCCCTTGCCGTCGTACTTTGCAGCAAGTGCATCAGACCACATAAGGCAGTCGGGTGGGTTCTCGACCGAGGCGGACATCATGTGGTAGCAGTCCCGAAAGCCCAATTCCTGCAAGGCACTTCGAAGAGAGGCGGTTCCAGTTCTGCCAAGGCCCAGGGCCAGTACTCTCATTGGCACGACTCGCCGGCATTCTCGACGGTTGATATCGGTGTCTGAAGTGAAGATGTCCGTGACAGGCTTGGGAGTGTATGGCTGGAAGGCCATGATTGCGACTTCTGCGTCTTTCGGGGATTTCGGAATGGTTGTGCTTCAAAGTTTTCAATGAGTTCGGAGGATGAACGAAAGTGCTGACAGAGAGTGAAAGAATGAAATCTGAAGTGGGTGTTAAGACGTCGGTGAGTGAAGAGATAGTGAGTGGCTTGGGGGGAGGTTGCCCAATGCGAGTGAGGTCGTAGGTCCCAGGAGCATAGCGGCGGGTAAGAGCTTGGAGTGATGATCCCCGTTATCCAGGTTGCGCTAAGGTCGCTAAGAAGCAGAGATGCCAGGGTCTGCGCCACTATCAAATTCAATGAATCGAGTGCCACGCCCACGAGCGCTCCGCTGTCTTGGCCGTCTCGCTTGATTTGAGACGCGTGTAGGTGACGTACTTCAAACAGTTTGCCCCCAACGAACACCAGAACCTAATGGGAGTGTTTGCATAGCAAATCTGGCGGTTGAAAGCCGCGACCACCTGGCCGTGACAGTCTTGCGCGTACCTAGCTTCGTGTCCTGCTCGTGGCCTCCAGGCTGACTTGACAAGACGAAGAATCCCCAACCTGGCGCATCAGGCCGCAAAGGGCAAGACGACGAGCAAGATTGGCGGCTGGGCGTTTTGCCGCTCAGAGTGGCTCTATGGCCGGAGACCTCCCAAGTGGGATGTGACAGCTCCAGCAGCATTCCATCGAAATTCGATTGGCGCAGCCACGCCAGCGCTCGTCAAGTTTTTGGGCGACACCGGGCGCCGGACACCGTTGAAGGAACCAGTTTCTTGGAAGGCTTTGTCAAGTCTTGGATCGAGACTGCGCAATGGCAGCAGATCGTTTCCTCGAGAATGCCAACAGCACTGTGCTAGCAAAATGGAGGGGTGAGCTCCTGCAATCTGCGCCGCTGTGCGGGTAACATCTGGGAATGCGAGAAACGAAGGTGATCGCTTTCCATGTGGAGTGCACCTGCTCGATCCAGAATCTTGGCAGCTCGGCGACATCCTCCAATCCCAGACCACGTGGCGGCAAACCGAAACCTTGCTGTACACCTTAACTTTAGGGCATTTCTTGTTGGCAACTGGATGTACAGGTTGATCATGGCGAGTAGGTGCACCGGAGAGCAAAACTGCTGCGTACCGCATCCATTACAGCCGCATGGCGTTCTCCGAGCCTCTGAGGCAAGCGATTCCAGTGAACGCACTTCACATACCTCTCGAAGCTATCGGACTTGCATCGCCGATCATGCCAATCATATCGTTCAAACACAGGGACTGGTGAGTTGCGAGGGGTACTCAGAACACTGCCCGAGTAACCTCTGTCGCACATTCTGCCACGAGTATAGACAATACTTTGCAACACTTCTATCAATGTAGTGTTTTGCAAGGTTCAAGGAGTCTCGACATGCAGGCATCTTGCATAGTAAAAGTCCAGATGCGTCATCAAACGTCTGGCTTGAAAGAGCCTCACATCTAGCCTGATACTGTTGTATTGTGTAGATGGATGCATGTCCGTCTCATCGAATGTATCGGCCCGCACATTTCGTTCCGTCCTCGAGAGTTGCTAAAATTTCGAACACAGGCTACACTATGGTGTTGATCTGAGCTCTGGCTCAGGAGTCGCTGCTTCCGCACAGATAGCTGGACACAATGTAAACCTGGTACTCGAGGAGCAGCTTGCATGGCTTCTGGCATTGCCATGAATCGCTCTCTACAGTATCCACGAGTATCGTATAGTGGCAAAGAGAGGTGCTCAGGTGATCGACAACAATTAATCTCTGACCATGGTCCAGGATATCGAAACCGCCTGGAGCGAACGCTTCGAATGTAGAGCACAGCAGACCAGAATGTGACTCTCGCGGTCATCGATCTTGGAAGCAATCTCGAGATGGCGGCTCCAAGTGCCGCAAGCGACTTGGCGTTGGACAAGTGTGGAAGAAGAATTGAGGTGTTGGTGGTGGTCCCGACATCGGGCAAGTAGAAACGAGGGTTCGCGGGTGTCGGTTGTTTTGCAAGTCTGCGAAGGCAGGCCCACAGCAACGCATCGTCTCTTGCAAGTTCACTCGGACCCGCGCCCGCAGACAAGCATGCGACCACTCCTGCTTGGCGAAGTGCACAAGTCCGGCCGAAGGGTGTCGCGGCGGGCAATGGCAACGAGGAGGGAGGGTGGCCATGTACGCGGCCGGCCAGCGTCCGCAGCCTCTCGCCCAACCTCGACACGTCTGTCCAGCGTTGTCGTGGCCCAGCAGCGCCTGCTCTGACGTATCTCATCTGGCGCTGCTTGTTGTCCACTGCAATCACTACTCGATGCTCTCCCTCCACCGCTGAGACGGTGGCTTTGCATCTTGACTTTTCTTACATGCAAACCCGGTGCAGCTGTCCAGCACGCCATCGCCCGGGCGCCCAACCTTACTTCTAACCTTGCAGCATGTCACAACACCAGCGCAGCACGTCTCGGCACTTTCACAATGCCCCGAGAAATCGCGCCAGCCTGACCGATGCCTTGCTGAACCAAGCACCAGAGCTTCCCGCCCAGCATAAACGAACAGATACGGCTGCCAAGGGCACGCCAAAGGAACACGAGTCCCCGCCCGAGTCCCCTCAGCGTGGGCCGCACTTTGGCGAGACGACACCTCAGATTGTTGCTGGCCAATGGTCTGGAGCACCACTCACCTATGAAAATGGCAGCGCCGACAGATACTCCCAATCGCTTCCAAATTCCGAACGACTGGACGATACACGAGCATCCACTCCCTCCGACGACTTTGCGGCGAATCCCATGATCGAGCGAGTCGACCCTTCACAGGCCCCAGCAGTGACTCCGACATGGGCAAATCTACCCAACAAAGGCCAATTGGCCATCCTCGCCGCATCCCGCTTCGTCGACTTCTTCCAAATGGCTGCCCTGCAGACTTTCATGGTGCACCAGCTCAAAAGTTTTGATCCAGAGCTGTCAGATGTGGTCATATCACATCAAGCGGGCGTGCTACAAGGCGCCTTCACAGCCGCCCAGATTTTCACGAGTATATTCTGGGGCAGAGCGGCAGATCAGCCAAATTTGGGCAGGAAGACGGTACTTCTAATAGGCTTGATCGGTACTGGATTTGGGTGCATTGGTGTAGGGTTCAGTAAAACATACGGACAAGCAGTATTTTGGCGATTTCTGAGTGGTGCCATAAATGGGACTGTGGGCTCGGCGAGGACAATGGTTGCGGAAATCACCCCAAAGCCATGGCACCCAAGAGCTTTCTTGCTATTGCCCGCGGCATTCAACGTCGCCAACGTGGCAGGTCCCATATTGGCTGGACTACTGGTGGATCCGGTGGTCAATTTACCTGGTCTATTTGGCCCGGGAAGCACGTTTGGAGGCGATGTTGGCGTCATTTGGATGAAAACTCACCCTTACGCGGCAGCGAATTTGATGAGCACCGTGTTACTTTTTGCTGAAGCCGTCCTCGTGCATTTCTATCTGGCGGAAACCCTTCCAGGAAAACACGCGAACGTCGAACCTTTTGATCCTATAGCCATGGTGCGCAATATCTACGATCAAGTTGTTTTGCTGAAAGCTCGCGGCTTCCAGGCACTGCAAGAAACCCAGAGGGAAGGCCTACTTTCCGGTCGAGAACGAAGCTCAGTAGAAATGGATCGATTGAACTCTACTGGGGAAAAGGAAGAAATAAGGCCACTGCAACGACTTTCCTTTCGCAGAATCTGGACTTCAAACGTACTCTGGACGCTGCTCAGCATAGCAATTTTTGACTTTCACATGGGCGCATTTGCTAATCTTTGGATTCTGTTTCTTGCAACGCCCCGGGAGTTTGTGCCACAGTCTGCGGGTCAGGATAGGACGCTTCATCCGAGAAGTGCATTCAAATTTGCCGCCGGTTTGGCTTTTCCCCCACCTACGATTGGATATGCCATGTCTATTATTGGCTTCATTGGCGTAGCCCTGCAATTTCTCCTATACCCTTGGGCGAACGGCAAATTTGGCTTGATGCGCTGCTTTCGAATGTCCTTGTTCTTCTTTCCAATGGCGTACTACCTTGCTCCATACTTGGCGCTCTTGCCCTCCACCACTGCGCCTCCCGAAGCCGCCAGTGGTGCCATTATCTGGCTTGGGATCAGTTTCGTCCTTTTTCTGCAGGTTGCAGCAAGGACTTTTGCGCTTCCAGCCTCAATCATCTTGCTCAACAATAGCTCGCCACATCCCAGTGTATTGGCTACTATCCACGGTATCGGAAACGCTTGCTCGGCAACTTTCCGAACCGTAGGACCTATATTGGCTGGTTATTGGTATGGGATTTGGACCGAACGCGGCATTGTTGGCATGGCTTGGTGGATCGTTGCTACGATAGCGGCGGTGGGCTGTGTTGCAAGTTTCAAAGTGCGGAATGGTAGTGGACACGAAATATTCTTGCCTGGCGAGGAGGGTGACCTTAAAGAAGCTGAGGCAGGGCCGGGGCGAAGTGGCGATGGCAGATGAGTAGATGCAAGCAGTCGCGGCGCCTGATATGTCTTGACCGTGCTGTTACCGCGGCATGATCAGAATGACCGTCATCACATTGCGAATCTGCGGCATCACAACACCCAGGCTTCTCGATTCATCTGCCCGATACCAGCCCGTTACTACAGAAGCACTTTACTCTCCTGGATGCTGCTTGATCCGGAACCTATGCTCACTTACCGAAGCCTTAGGCCTCGAGCTTATGAAAGTGTAGCTCTCCAACTACTACGGCACAACAGCTAGGCTGTGCATCTGCGAATGGTCGATCGGAAGCACCAGCGCAGGCTGAAGGAGACGGGATTGTCATCGAATGACTGACAGGAAGGCCTCGTCAGTATTCGTGGAGGCTTACAAAACCTCGGGACCACAATCGCAACCTTTGCGTCAAGACGCGTCGAGACGCATCGAGACATGATCAAACTGCACCAGAAATGTACTCGGCGTGTCAGCAAATTCGTTGCAAGTCGCCGGACCACCTGACAGGCGTCGGGCAACTCCGCAGATCGACTGTTTCGGTGAAGTTCGTGTGGCAGAGCCTCCAGCGGACACATTCGCCATCTGATCACTGATGGCACATCAAGGTTTACATCCTCAAGCACCTTACTCGGGCTTCCAAGACCTCGCAATGCAACATAGTCTCTCAGGCCCTTGCTTGCGAGAATCTCCAAATCTCCTTACACTCGACAGAGTAAGACCGGCCGACATGCCCTTGGCACGCAGATGACTTGGCCAGATTTCTGAAATGTAGGTGAATTGAAGTCCATCGAGACAATTCCCTATGGATGAGGTGTGGAACACAGATGTAAGTTGCAGTAGCATGTGAACCAGTGCGGGGCTGGTAAGTCGAGGTATTTCGGAATGGCATGAGCTTTGGCAACATGGACCCAATCGAATTCGGAGCCGATGCACTGCACGATATATCCGTTTCGATCTAGAATTAGGTAGGAGCCAACTCCTAGATCAATCGAGTAATGGAGGCTCCACCACGCCAGTCTGCTCAGTGATCAGAGAGTACGCCTCAATTCTCCTATGCCGCCCATAATCGAAAGTCTTCTCCTTCCCCTTCCTGCATTCCGCCAGATCGATTTCAGCCACTACCAACTCATCTTCCTTTGTCTTAGCCTCGGCGAGCACATGGCCCTCCGGACTCACGATCGAACTGCCTGCGATCAAATCATACTTGCCATCATCGACGCCGCAACGCGCAGCGGAAATCGAGAAGCAAGCATTCATATAGCTATTCGCCTGCTGCACCAGTCTCGAATGGAACAAAGCCTCCTTTTCTTGCTCCTCGGGAGTCATCGTGTTCGCACTTCCCCAGAGATGGCTCATATGCGATCCAGTGTTATACCCGAACATGAGAATCTCAGCACCCTGCAGAGTGTAGACTCTCCATGCTTCGGGCCAACGTCGATCATTGCAGATTAGCATTCCCATGATGGGGTCGCCTTTGCCATCTGTGCTTTGCTTATCCGTGGTAGGTGCGGATTTCTTGACCGCGTCTTGGACCAGACCCGGTGCGCGAAAGGCTTTGAAGCCCAAATCACCAGGCTTGAAATATCTCTTTTCTAACTGATTGGTGGCATTTGGGTCCTCGAATGGCTCAACGCGGCCTGGAAGGTGGACTTTGCGGTATTTGCTTATAATTTTGTCCGCAGATGCGGAGTAGTAGACTGATGTGTTGTATCCAGTACCTTCTGGTGTTCGTTCGGCATATCCGATGCTGATATCGATGCCAAGTGCTTTCGCTTCCTCGAATAATGGTTTCACATCCGGGGACTGTGTAATGTCTTCGCCATGTTCGAAATACTTGTCGAGCTCCTCCTGGTCTTCGATGAAGTGACGTGGGAAGAATGTCGTGAGAGTGGCTTCGGGATATACCACGAGCTGTACTTTCTTCTCTGCTGCTTCGTGCAAGAGCTTGATCAATCGTTCCACTGTCTCCTTCTTTTCTGCTCCTTTGTGGACTGCGCCGACTTGAGCGGCCGCAACGATGATCTTTCTAGACATGTTGTGAGAGCTTGGTGAAGGGATGTGTGGTTGAGTTGCATTGATTGACGACTACCATGATCAGTGAATATACGGTTAGAGATATAATACATATAGCTGTGCCTTCGCCTAAATGCCTCAAGCGGCCAGTCGAATAGAGTTGCACTATACGCATTGGATACCCTACAGCTCAGCAGAGCTCATCCTTCGCCGCATTTTCCGCCTATCTTGCCCGACAACCTTATCGAAGCGGCCAGGCTCTCGGCGGAGGAATGGGTTGCATCTGTGCCACTTCGATCGGCGACAATGGAGAATGAACACATAAGAGATGAGAGAGAAATGGTGGTAAGATGTGAGATTCGTGCGCAGCAGTAGAAGCATTCTATCTTCACTTACTCCCACATCACCATCCCTGTGCAGATCCGAGCTCCGCAGAGGATCCGACTCTTGGCACCAGTGCTGTGCCAGCGACCATAAACATGGACTTCGATCTAGTGGTAACGAACGGCATTGTGGTCACAGCGAGCGAAGCCCTGCCGGCAGGACTAGACATTGGCATCAAAAATGGCAAGATTGCATGCATTGGCATGAATTTACCTCGATCATCCAAGACCAAGATCATCGATGCCGAAGGTGCCTACATCACCCCGGGAGGTGTAGACAGCCATGTTCATCTGTCGCAGAAGAATTCGCCGACTGGAGATACTTGGGAGACGGGCTCGCGTTCTGCCATAGCCGGGGGCACTACTACCATCCTCGCTTTTGCGTCTCAACCCAAGACTGAGCAGACGCTGTGGCCGACACTGGAAGACTACAAGACGAAGTCAACGAATCAGGTCTATTGTGATTATGGCTTCCATTTCATTCTCACCAATCCTACACCCGAGATCATCCGAGATGAGCTGCCGGTATTGGTTGCGAAGGAGGGCATTACATCCGTGAAGCTTTACAGTACGTTCCACGCTCGCCCAAGATGCAATTCGTGGCAGTTACGTTCAGCTTTGTCTGTTTCTCGTTGACTCTTAAAGATCTGGCTGTTCTCATGAGCTAACTGGTGATCGATCTTCAGTGACCTACGAAGCCATGAAATTGAATGATCGCGAGATCCTGAGGATATTATTCGCGTGTAAGGCGCTCGGCATGACGACCATGATACATGCAGAATCGCACGATATCATCAGCATGATCATCGAAGGGCTTGAAAGGAATAAGAACACCGACCCTTTCTTCCATGCAATCGCTAGACCGAGAATCGCTGAGGACGAAGCATCGTATCGCGCAATCTCTTTGGCCGAATTGGCCGATGCGCCCATGCTGCTCGTCCACATGAGCAGCGACGTTGCAGTGGCACATGTACGTGAGGCGCAGACAAGACTACTGCCCATCCACGCAGAGACTTGCCCGCATTACCTCTTCTTGCTGTCTGAAAAGATAAAGGGCGAGCCACACGACCATTTCTCCGGGGCGAAGCATGTCTGTTCGCCGCCGTTGCGGCATGAAGTCAAGGATCTGGAAGGCTTGTGGCAGAACATCGCCAACGGGACTTTTACCACTTTCTCCTCTGACCACGCTCCGAGCAAGTACAACCATCCTGGCGGAAAGCAACTTGGGATCGTCGACGGCGTAGCCAGATTCTCCAAGATACCGAACGGGCTGCCTGGCGTTGAGACTCGGATGGCGCTGTTGTTTGGTCAGACTCCAGCTTGCCAGGAGGCAAAGAATGCGAAGCTGAGCCTGCCACGATTTGTTCAGCTGACAGCAACCAATCCTGCGAAGCTGTACGGGCTTGATGGCGTCAAAGGTAGTATCGCGCCGGGGTATGATGCTGACTTGGTCATTTGGCATCCGGGAAAGAAGGGCACCACCACAATCTCGCAGAGCAAGCTGCATCATGATATTGATTATACGCCGTTTGAAGGGATCGAGGTCGGAAACTGGCCCAGGTATACCATCCTGCGAGGTGAAGTTGTTTGGGCCCAGTCGCGAGGCGTTGTTGGTCAGATGGGGCAAGGTCAATACCTGAAGCGAGGAAGAGGTCAGGTGCTTGTGGGTAAGACTGGCAATATACCGCGCGGCATGACGATGGATGAAAGACAGTACTGGGCTGCGTAGATATCTGACAATGCCACACTGGTACTAAGTCGTTGCTGTTGGTGATCGGACGTGATGTGTCTCCTGGTTGTTGTTCTGCGTATGCATGTGAGTGACGACGTGAGACAGAGGAAAGCGCGGACCGGATGCCTGAGGCTTGAGTCTGGATTTCACCAACACCGAGCATGACTCTTCTCTGCACCGGACAAGCATGAGGTGTTGGCCTCTGCCGTCATTGCCGCGCTCCTATCAGACTGGATATACGTGCATCTCTCGAAGAAGATTTACATCCGCTGGTAAAGTCGCGTATAGGGCGAGCCTCACTACTCAATACACGAAGATGGCCTCAGATTACACGTCCTGGTCCAATGCAGACCTGATCAGACGTGTCAGCGAGCTGGAGGAACAGTTACGATCGCAGAACACGAAGCATACGAACGGACACTCTTCTCGAACATCACCCGCTTCCCCGAAGAAGAAGCCAAAGAAAGAACCCAAAAAGTTCGATGCGGGCAGATATCACACGCGCCTCATCGCGTTAAAGTTTGCATATCTCGGTGGAAACTACAATGGCTTCGAGCATCATGCGAACAATACCACGCCTCTACCCACGATTGAAGAAGAGCTGTGGAAAGCAATGCGAAAGGTCAAGCTCATCTTTCCCGAGCATAAGCCTGGACAAAGTGAAGAGGAGGTCTGTTGGGAGGGCATTGAGTACAGCAAATGCGGCAGGACAGATCGTGGTGTGAGCGCGTTTGGACAAGTTATAGGCGTACGAGTTCGCAGTGCGAGGCCGAAAAAGAAAGCAGCGCCCAACGAAGTGAGCGCTGGCGCAGAGAGTCAAGGCGCTGACAGCCCCATGCCAGATGCTATGGAGGAGCCTTCGTCGCCAGAAAAAGAGTTCGACCCTATCAGAGACGAGCTGCCCTACATCCAACTCATGAACCGTGTCCTGCCCTCCGACATTCGTATCCTCGCTTGGTGCCCTGACCCTGGCGAGGACTTCTCCGCTCGCTTCAATTGCAAAGAGCGAAGGTATCGTTACTTCTTCACGAACGCAGCTTATGCACCACTGCCTGGCAGCAAGCCAATTGAGAATGGTAAACCTGCAGAGGGATATCTTGACATCGAAGCAATGAGTGTTGCAGCCAAGAAATACGAAGGACTGCACGACTTTCGCAATTTATGCAAAGTCGATCCTAGCAAACAGATCACGAACTGGGAGCGCAGAATATTTCATGCTGGTATACATGAAGTGGACCCGCACCACAATGCGGTAAGTGATGGCGCATCGCCAAAGCTTTACTACTTCGAAGTCCGTGGCAGTGCATTTCTATGGCACCAGGTCCGCCATCTCGTTGCCGTGCTGTTCCTGGTCGGTCAAGGCTATGAACAACCTAGCGTCGTGGATGATTTGCTTGATGTTCAGAAGACACCAGGCAAGCCGCATTATGAGATGGCGAGTGACGTTCCGCTCGTGCTCTGGGATTGCATATTTCCCGACAAAGAGCAAGTCCTGAATGCCGATCACGCTGCGGATGATAGCGCAACGAAGTCCAGCTACCAGGACGCCATGAACTGGGTGTACATCGGTGAAGAAGCTGGCGGCCGAGAGCAGGCCAAGCGGTCAACCACTGGTGTTGAAGATGGTAAGCACGGGCGCAATGGCATCATGGACGAGCTCTGGGGCCTTTGGCGCAAGAGGAAAATGGACGAGGTCCTAGCGTGGAGTCTGATGAACGTTGTTTCGGCACAAGGGCAGAAGCCAGTCATCAGCGAAGTCAGCTCCCGGCCTATTGAACAAAGTGCTCGAGTCTTCGATGGCAGTGCTGTGCCTCGAACAGTCGGAACGTATATTCCACTGGCGAAACGCGAGCAGATGGAGACTCCAGATGCCGTCAATGCGCGCTACGCGGCGCGGAAAAGCCTAATGGGAAAACCAGCGCGTGATGTAGACGCTGATGAGTAGTCCAATTGATTTGGGTACAAATCCCACACTCATCCAGATTTTGGTTCGTACAGGCAAGCCCTGGCTCCTCTCCAGACTTGTTCCAGTAATTCACGTCGTGGTAAAATGCTCTACTCGACTCTGTTAGAAAGTTCCAGTACGCGCCTCACTTGATACGGGACGTACCGGGAAAACAACAACAACATCTTCCTCTCCCTCGACAACAATGCTTAAATAGTATCTGACCTCAAATCCTTTGAATGCCTCGTAGATAAAAATGTCTTGAATCAAGCTTGTGGGGATGAACCTGGTAGAGTTGGTCCAGAGGTAATTAGGACTACTGGTCGTAGTTTGAACTCCAAGTCCTCGAATGACCAAAAGCGACTCCTCAGTATGCCCTCTTCGGAAGATGAGCAGGAATGTAATGAGATATATCGCGAGTCGCCAGGGGCCAGATAGGGAAGTGAAGAAGAGATATTTTGCGACCTGTCCGAATGGACTGTGAACTACGAGAGACACCAATGAGTTTCCAGCATCCTGAAGCTCAGCTTGCTTGTTCCAGACTTGGTCGTATTCGAGCACGAGAGAGGCGAGAATGAGAAGACCAGCGAGGATCCGGAGTGACAAGGATATCGTGGTTCCGAGACGTGATATTATGGTCTTGCTTGGAGATTGTGTGGATACAGTGTAGAGAACCGTCGTTTCCGTGGGTCGTTTCGTGGTGAGCATGATGGGGAGAATGAGAAATGCTACGATTGGGATGGAGTGCGATGTGATGTTGAACCTGAGGCTTGAGGGGGGTCGGCGATAGTTTTACTCATTGGCTCGCTTAGACAAGACGCTAACGGATGGCTCCTTCCAACTGACCTCGCCTCTTGATCTTGGCAGAATGGTCATGGTCCTTGCAATCGCCATGGCTCTTTGGCATGCAGCCTGATGCTTGCTATGCTTTTTCTGTGTCATGTTCCGCTGGAATCCTTCTCGTCGGTCATGATAAAGCTAATCCGGAATTCGGCTCCGTGGGACTGGAATGACCACGAAATACTCATGCCACATTCGTCCGGCTGCTGCGGGAACTACTTCATGTCTGGCCAAGAAGACGCCACAATGCCGTTCTATCCTGCTCGCCGATGTTGGCAACGATACACAGCATGTGTGCAAATGAGATCGGATCAGGATGTACTGCCCTTGCATGTGATTTCTACAAAGCCGCATGCGCTGCTGAGATAGCCCGCTAGGAGGCGAACACGGGCTGCAGGTGGTCTACAGATGCTGAATATATGTTGGGGCTTCAAGAAGTAGTCTATCGTTCGTTGCTCGCGCCCAACAGAATTCTTGTTGTAGTACAGTTGATAGTATCAGACGTGAATGTCGTGAGAATTATGTTCCAGACAAACAGCACCGTGAGCCTGATTGTTCGTCAGAAACACGAAGTGTTTGAAGCTAACTATAGGAGTCATACCATCATGCAAGCATTACTGACGCCTAGCCATAACGCCACGCTTTAATTCATTCCCAAACGCAAAGACGTCGGTGTCTGAGCGCAGCCGTATCTGTAACGTCGGCTTGTAGGTATCATTGCCCTCAAAGCAACCAACCCCGTACTGCCCCTACTACCATTGTGTTGCTGCAAATGCCCAATCTCATGCAAATGAGACAAATCGTCCTCAGTCCTCCCAGCTCTTTTCCACAGTCTCTCGAACTCGCTTCGTGTATTCCTTTCGGTTGTCTTTGTAGAGGTTGCTCGCTTCCACATTCGCCGGACTCGATGTGTTCGGAT
Source organism: Cercospora cf. flagellaris (assembly GCA_005356885.1). Taxonomy (NCBI): domain Eukaryota; kingdom Fungi; phylum Ascomycota; class Dothideomycetes; order Mycosphaerellales; family Mycosphaerellaceae; genus Cercospora; species Cercospora cf. flagellaris. The sequence goes on from RJLU01000002.1 coordinate 2,300,037, forward strand.
CGTTCAGGAGACTAGTTAGTGATCGGTCAGTATCGTTACAGGGCAAGCGCCCATATATAGCCCTGAGAGGGCCTGTTTCGTATTCACTCACCTTTGAACACTCGTCAGAATAGCCGCGACATCGTAGGTCGGACTCCATCTGTTCTGCAAGATATCCAAGCACAGCTCTCCGGTTCCATACACGTTTGGGTGAAACATTTGGCTGATGAATTTGACTCCTGGAGGCTTATTCGGATACTGCTCCTCGAAATGCATCACGAGTCTGAATGTGCCGTCTTCGAATGGTGTGTCTGAAGGCCCGATGATGACCGCGTTCCTGTGCACCAGCTTAGCCCGTGTTCATGATCTAAGCGACCTTTTGTGCTCGTCGCCATTCGACCTCGACCCTGGGTCCGGGCTGTGCGATCGAGCTTATGCTGGGGAGCCATACCACGTCATCACATTGTCTGCGATGGGACTTGCGCTGACACCAGCTGGAGGGTCGGTTTGCATGCGCTTGAAGTCGCGCATCAGTCTTCTCCGCGCTGCCGTGGACATGTTGACTGCTGTTCTTTCTCTCTTTCCAACCAACTCTTGCTAACAGCTCGTTACTCGTGTCTCGTTTCTCGTTTGCCGCTTGCTGGGATGTGCAAAGTTGGTGAGATGTTGGACCTCAAGGTTGGTGAGTATGTTTGTCTGTTTGCGGTCGAAGTTGAAGATGCGGTGTGGGAGTGTCGAGTCCGGCTGATGTAGAATCCGATCGAAGTCCTGGTCTGGGTTGGCGGCACCCGTCACTGCCTTTCACCGTGATGAGTTATGAGTGGGGCAAGGCACGTGCTCAGCAGGAGCAAGTGCCGAACCGCCTTCCCCGGCCGGTGGCTGTTTTCAGGGTTCTCGTTCACAAATCGCCCAGGATACATCAATCATTTTCACTTCGTCGCAAAGCAAATATATTGACGCTTCAGAGACAGATACACGATCGCGTTCAAAGCTATCAACACAAGAACTGAACTCCTCTCACGAATTACCGCCTTCGTCCTTCCACCTCCTAAATTTCTCCTTAGAGAGCCCTCCTCCCGTCATATCAGTCTCATATCGATACACCCTCATCTGTGTTGCATAGTCTTGTGGGTTTGTTCGTGCATATCGGTTCGGCAACCGCTTATGTCCAGTTTGACGATCCCCGAAGAACATTCGGAGTGGCTGAGCTTCGAGCCTCTGCATATTTCTGGTAGAATCTCCTTCGCTCAACGCAGAGCTACCGATACAGTTTCCGGGGCACGAAAACCGCTGGCACAAGCAGTGCACTTGTGGCGTGGAGCCCCAGCCTCGAAATCGAGTGCGTAGTTCGCCATTCTTGCTGGCAAGCTCTTGCTGCTCCATGGATGGCTCATGAGTTGATGGCAACATTGCTGGTTTTTGCGGATCAGAGTGGCAGTGGCAGGAGCGTTTAATGTCGGCTTGACGCCGACATCATTCACGACTGCCATGTCGACACATTACCCCCAGAGTCGCCACGAGCCGCATGGACTAGCCAATTCCCCAGTTCAGTCCCTTTGCATCAGCGTCCGTGCCAGAATTCGTCCAAGTGCTGCTGGCGCACTTCGAAAGCCCAGTGGTGGCAGGTCTGATGCATGACGGGTGAAACTTCAACACCCTCCTCATCTTCTCCATCATCGAACACAGTCCTGACACCTGCCTGGCCATACTTCTTCAGCAACATCCGTCTCCACCTGCCTGTTTCGCCAACGCACTTCTTCCATCGGGACACCTGCCTATCGTCGTCTTCACATCTTCGGCCTCGAAAAAATCTTGTATACCATTGGAACCAGCCTCGCACATCGTGCTCGTGGGATATCCAGCCTGCAGCCTCCCATTCCTCGATGGACTGTCCGCACGACACTTTGTACTTGTTCACGTCGGGATCATACTGCGGACTGTTCAAGAATCGTTCCACATTCAAGCCCGAAATCCAGGGCTCCGGAATTTCTTTCCAATCATCTTCGACTATGATCCCAAGCTTTCTCGATCGAAGAGGCCGATAGTACGATCCTCCGAAACAGCCTTCTCTCAGCATTTCCTCAGGCGACTTGTTCGGCGTGAAGTCTGGATAGTCTTCGAAGTGGAAAACTTGATCTCCATCTCTGGTTGGAGGAGAAGCTGTCGACGACCATGCAGTCCAGCCCTCACGGATCTCATCGATGTTCTTGCTTGGCACCAAAGGCTCATCCTCGCCTTTGACTATTGAGCCTAGATTTGAACCACCGGTCTTGCCCTTCTTCACCGCCGACCGAGGTAAAGCTATAGGCTTCGCTATTTCGTCTTCGTTATAACTTGGTTTTGCTGGTGCTGCTGCAATTCGAGCCGAACTCCTCGCCGGCGCTGTCTGTTCTTGAAAGACCCTCCGCTTCTTAGCCGGCGGTTTGCCATCAGTATTCCGCGCTACCTTGGGTACGACAGGTTTGATATCGAGATCAGCAAGCAATTTCTGATTCTGCTTGATCTTCTCAAGCCGCCGCGTCTCGTAATCATTCATGATTCCTCCACCACTTTCTGTTGTCATAAGAATGAGAAGTTAAAGGCAAGGACTGATAGACGGCTGGAGCTACGATGGTACATGTACGAGTCTACAATTATGACGTCACGCGTTGTAACGCGTCCCCATTTCATTAACGATGTACTGTAGCATCACATCTATGTTTAAGCAATAACACCATTTGCATCTTTCTCTTTCTGCTCTTCTCGCTCCTTCGAGTGCTGACTGAGTCTGCCAGCGTGCACATCTTCGAGTACATTCTTCACTTCTTTCAAGAATCGAGTAACTTCAGGCTCCGTCCCAACAGTGACGCGAATGCACCCCAGACACCCTGGTTCTTTACCTCTGAAGCGAACCACAACTCCTCGTCGCTCTGCAAGCCTTTCATATACTTGCAAGGCGACCTCATTACTGGGTTTACCGGCAGAATCGGTCATCTCCACAAGCAAGAAGTTGCTTGCCGTCCCGCCCCGGAAGCGTCCAACGCCTGTGATCTTCGGCATCTCTGATAGAAGTCTGTCTCGTTGCTGGATGATCTTTTCACGGTTCTCGCGGCCTACTTCAAGATTTTGGGGCTGCAGTGCCTGAATGGCGAGCTGTGAAGTCGGGTTCGGGATATTGTAGGGGGCTTTCATGTTGTTAAGCAAAGTTGCCACCTCTGGGCTTGCAAAGGCTGCGCCCAAACGAATACCAGCGAGGCCAAAAGCTTTCGACATTGTCTGCATGACTACAAGATTGGGCCACTCGGCCACCCATTCGGCGAGCGACGTGCCTTCGGGTGCGAAATCGATGTAAGCCTCGTCGAGAATAACAAGACCGTTCCATGTGGGGTGCTCTAGAATTTTCCGAACAGCTTCCTTGTCGACGAGGTTGCCAGTGGGGTTGCCGGGGCTGCAAAGGTAAACCATCTTGATCGATGAATCGGCCGACAGTGCATCGTTGATCTTGTCCGGTTGTGCAGCAAAGTCGTTGTCGACATCCAAAGGCACCTTCACGATACCAACATCGTTCACTTGGGCGGATACACCATACATGCCATATGTAGGCGGACAGGTGACGATCTTGTCGTGTCCAGGTTTGCAAAATGCTCGCAGCAAGGCATCGATAGCCTCGTCGCTTCCAACGCCCACGAATAGGTTCTCTGGTGTCAGATTCTTCTTGGTGTGCACGTGGGTGTTTCTCAGATTGATGAGACTCTGTTTCAATTCGTGCTGGTGACTGTCTCACCGTCAGTAGATGTCTATGCATGAGTCACAGAACAGCAAACCGTTCACATACGGATCAGGGTATCGATTTAGACCAAGCAAATCGATCTCAATACCGGAAGAGGAGCCATTGGCGAGCTTGCCATAGTTGTTCAGCGCCAGACCAGGTCCAAAGGCGTTCTCGTTGGCATCCAAAAGAATGTTGGTGCCGTCATCCTTGTAGTCACTTTCGAAGTGCAATGTCAGCCATTGAGTCCTGTGAAGTGATGATCAACAAGCTAAACATACTCTCTGGCACATCTGTAAGGCTCGAGAGCCAGGATGTTGGGCCTCGCGCACTTTGCTATGTCGAATGGCATCTTTGTATATGGTTGTCTCGAACGTTCAAGATGCGTCAACATTTTGGTCTAGCAGGGACGCATCGGCGGATGCAGTTCTTCCGAGACCCGATGTGAGTCTTTCCGACTGTCCGAGACGCTATGCATGTGATGCCTACAGGGGTGCGAGCGTGTGGCAGTGTTGTCGCAAAGTGTTCTTACAAATTCCGTCACCCGACACTTTATCAGATCTATTCTACGGAGCACGAAGTTCTACTGCCTGTGATCTTCCAGCGAGCGACACCATCCGGGGCTGCTTCAAACGAGCGACGATCGGGAAACCGCGGATAGGCCGAACATGTCAACGTTCCACAGCACGCGTCAAACTTGATTCGCAGCAACGACGTAACCACCTTTTTCTTGTCGGCACGCGTCGAATACCTGCGCGCACATCTTTCGACAACCGCTTATTCAGTACAGCGGACGACTTCACTGCACGCATCCTCACCACCTAAGCAATCCAACCCTTCCCCGTCAGCTCCGCAGCGGTCCGGCAGCTGCGCACACGGTGCATATTGCGCCAGCACCTGCAGCAGCTCTACCCAAAATGTCGTCGCAGTACCAAATTCCGAATACGCCCCGCGTGATCTCACCTTCACCGACACCCTCCGAGACCAGCGGGAAAGAGGGCTACTTTCCCCCAACGACGCGGTCAAAGGGCAAGCGTGCGAGCGCGTCAGTGGAGCCTATCGAGGAGCACGCGACCGATAAGCACAATGAGCTCGGCGTTCATGAGGAAACAGATCCCGACTTGATGCGCGCCAGGAGCAGAAGTCGCAGTCCGCAGATCAGACGAGAGTCGTTAAGAATGACAGCGAATGCGAATGGAACTACGACTGGAGCGAAGACAGCTCTACCACCCAATTCGGTGAAGACGAGACGGAAACTAGACGAGAAAACACTCCCGAATGGGTCTGCGAAAGAGCCTGTACAACAGAATGGACTGCTTTCGCCGGCGAGCGCAGTTCCACAAGGCTTTGGATCAGCATATTGGCGAAACTTGTCCCGAAGTCCTAGCCCATTTGGCCTAATTCCCATACATCGCGAATGGCGTGCATTCGTCCACAAGCATGAGATACCGCGCAAGGTGCTGCACGTCAGCATTGGATTTTTGACCCTCTTCTTATACTATCAAGGCGCCCAAACGAGCTCAATACATCCTCTCCTCCTCGGCCTGGGGATACCGATATTCTCGGTCGACTTGATTCGTTTCCGATGGCCGGAGTTCAACAGGATATACATACGATGTCTGGGCGCATTCATGAGAGAAAGCGAGGCGCACGATCGATACAATGGAGTCATCAGCTACATCGCAGGCTTGTGGGTAGCTATGTACTTTTGCAGGAAAGATGTGGCTGTCATGAGCGTTCTGCTTCTCAGCTGGTGCGACACGGCCGCGAGCACGTTCGGAAGACTCTGGGGAAAATACACACCCAGGATAAGGCGGGGAAAGAGTTTGGCTGGATCTCTCGCGGCCTTTGTGATCGGAGTGGCCAGTGCGTTGTTGTTCTGGGGTCTCATTGCCTCGAATACGCCGGAGGAGTACAATGAGGGTGTGAATAGCTTTGCATTCCAAGGCGTTCTCACTCTACCTGCTCCAGCGCGAGAGTACCTGGGACTGAGTCTGAAACAGGCCACGATCGCCGGTCCTCTGGCACTAGGCGTCATGTCCGTGGTTTCTGGTTTGATCGCCAGTATCAGCGAGGCCATCGACTTGTGGGGCTTGGACGACAACCTGACGATACCTATATTATGTTCGGTCGGCCTGGGTGCCTTCTTATGGGCTTGCGGGAGCAGCTGATAATTGTTGATAGTAATAATGCACATATCACGACTCTTGTTACGACTGAAATTCTTTCACGTGCTCGACTCAAGCGGGCGCGCGTAGCGCCTAGAATTCTATACGGAGTGCTATCTACTGTGTTCCAAAAGCGACCATGTATGAGGAATGTGCCGATTGACCGCGATGCGGCCTACTGGCGCTGACTTGGCGATGGACGTCCAGCGGTCTGGTTGTTACTTCCTCCCCCAGCGCACTGGGCCTGCAATGGATGGGCTTCCGTATTGAACACCCACGCTGAGAGATCCACGACGCTCCCATCCACGAAAGTCAGGTACAAATACTTCAAAACTTCAGCGAAGAAGAAACTATCGAGGTTGTTGCTCATAGAGCCACCTGCGTGCGTGAGCATGTCTCTGAACACCACAGAGCTTGAGAAAGTCACTCACCATACGGCATATCAACATTGTTCACTGCAGCAAAAGCTTCAGCTGTCCTCGCGGTCGTATTGATAGCCTGGAAAATTCGCCAATTCGCGTCCGCCCATTTCTGATCTCCCGTAATTCGATAAGCGTAGAAGACGCTTTCCAGTGGTTCAGGTCTTGAAAACCAATTCTCCAAATTATTCGGAATGAACCAGCCTCGTGCGGCAGCGGAACGAAGAGCTGCAGCGTCGTTCTGGAAATTGTTGTTTACTGTATTGCCTTGCTGATCGAACCAAGACCAGGCGAGAGGTCCAAGGCCTGTGGTAGAAGTGTTGTACAAATGGTAGCAACCTGCTGTCCAGTCCACACCCAGCTGAGTGATCTTTGGATCGTCTAGGAGAGCTCCGCCTAGCAGCCAATTCCCGCCTGCGAAGCATGAGAAGTCGTCTGCGAGATTGTCTACTGTGCCGTTTTCGGATAAACGAGATACGAAGGAGAGTTGATTGAAACCTCGAGGATGGATGACGAGATTGTCGATTGTGGTTTGCGTGGCTTTGGCCCAGAAGTCTTTGTATTGTTGTGCGACGTTGGATGGTGCGTATTGGTAGTATTTGATGAGGTACTCCAAGAAGCTGTCGACTCCTGCTTGCCAGCCGCCGTCTTTGGTGAGCATGTTACCGGTTTCAACATCGAATTGCGTGCCGATTAGGTTGGTCAAGGCAGGCGCGGGAGAGGGATTGATCAAGTAGCTGTCTGCTTTTTCGACGATTTCTCGGTAGCTTGAGTTTCCTGTTAGATCAGACAGCCGGCCCCATTCGAGAAGGAATGTTCCTATGGATGCTGCGTTTGTTGAGTTGTAGGTCGTGTTTGTGACTGGGTCTGTATAAGTGTCGTAGACCGGCTCGTTAGAAGTGAAATTTGCGAACGCAGCAGGAAGGCCTGAGGGCGTGTTGAAGCCATATGCAACTTTATCGGCCAGTATTGTCGCTTGTGTAAGAAGCATATCAATCTTCTGCTGGTCGTATGTGCCGAATTGGCCGCTCTTGATGAGGTCGTAGGCACCTAGCAGTCCGCCGATGTAGCGAATGTTGGTTTCTAGAACGCAATCAGAATGCACGATATACTAACATCACTTCCATATCTCACCGAAAAGATTCACGCCTTCATCCGCCTCAACAAACTCAGTCTTTGTGAAATCAACTCCTGAAATGAAGTCCAACATATCATTCACAATATCCGTCACGCCCATAATAATGGCAGTATCGATAGAATCGACAATCGTGAGACCCCAGCCATATCGATTGTTCGTGCCATTCAAAGCCAAAGGCCCCAACTCATCGAATCCATTCGCATACTTGACATAAGCATTCCAGCCATGCAAGAAAGCTTCTTTGACAGCAGCAGCTCTTGTCTCATCAGCACGAATCTTCGAAGACTGCACATTCTTGCATGAGCCGGTGCTGTTGGAATTGGTGGGAGGACTCGTGGTATTCTTGCTTGGAACAGGCGGAACAGGCGGAGCTTTCGTAGCAGCGGGGTTATTGTAGACGGTTCGAGTGATGGTCAACGTCGGTTGTTGACCGTATCCATTCGGAGCTGCGGGCGCTGGTGGCTGTTGTGGGGGAGGAGAGTAGGCGGCCGGACTATCGAGATTCCATGCTAGGGTGGCAGTTGCCAGGGACAAAATGAGTGGAACGCGTGCGAACATCGCGAAAACGAAAAGACTGTGGAGAATGAATGAATGTGTGAATGCATCCTACCTGAGAATTGCATTCTCTAACTTGCACACCATCGGAGTTGCAGATGTGCAGTCCTGGTGACCTCCGTGCTTCGTGCATGGTACATATTCATAGCCACAATTTCTTGGTGCATGGGGCTCCTGGACGTCAGACGTGGATGTCAGCAAATGCCAGCGTACAGACCTAGACTGCTTGTTCCATTCTCAACCGGATCTCCCATCTTCAGTAGTACTCGCGAGCATTCTGTTGCTGGCGAAGGCGATTCCACTGGAAAGTCATTGTGTATTAGGAAGTAGTGGACAGTGAGTTGACATTCAGCCTGGGTCTTGGCGTGAGGCTTCGTATTCCTTGCTATTGCATGACATGCTGTCTCAGATGCAAGGATACGGCCACCGAATGGTCGCGTGTACTGACGACATACTGCTCTCGTCTCCGCTCGAGTAAGCCGTACGAGACAGCGAGAAGTCGAGACATTGACCAGAATGTCAGATGGGCAACGGGAAAGTTAAAGAGCGCAGTCTGCACTGCCAATATGCATTGCTTTGAGTTATTAAGTAGTACGAAAAACCTTTCGATATCACAACTCGCTCTTCTGATCCTGACTATACATCTGTCGTTACTTCGTGAAGTTCGTGCTCTTTTCGCGACGTACATACTAGTTATCGACAACGCTGAACTTGAATTTGGCGTAGTTGACGATCGGAGGAGTGGTGGAGGAACCGATCTGGTATTCCTGGCGGCCCCATGCTGGGTTGTTCACGCCGTCGATCCACTGAGATGCGGTCAGTCACGTACCAAGATAAGTGAAACCGGTGCACTTACATCTTGTGTCTCAATCACAATGCAGCCGTACTTCTCGACGTAGGTTGTGCTGCCTTCGATATGCTGTTGGCTCTGCTTAACGGGAATAGTTCCGTTCTGTCCGTTGCAAGTGTAGATCTGGACACCGTTCTGGTCGGTCTCGACGGCCAATTGGATTCCCGTTGCTCTGTCCCACAAATCAGTTGCTATTAAAACACACTTTTGCTTCCTGGTAAATGACTTACGGAGACCAGAGCTTGAGCACCTCGAGGCTCGGATCTTTCTGTGCAGCATATGGTGAACGATCAGTGATGAACGCATTGTCGACTCCCGTGCAGCCAGTTCCGCACGCGCCCTCAGTGTTTGGAATGTTGTCACCAATAACAGTCCCCGGCTTTGTGAAGTCGAGACCCGTTCCTTCTGTGAGACCAATGCTGCCATTGGGAATCAGAATGCCATCTGTTTGAATATAGCGCTTGGCGTATGGCAGCTCAAGTGTATCATTCAAGATTGTCTTTGCATCCTCGTTGACATAGGCGCCCAAGTTCCAATAGACATGATTGGAAAGCATAATGGGTGTGGCATCGTTGATCGGGATCGAGACAAGGCGCGAGGTCCAGGATCGGTCGTCCTCGAGCGTATACGTAGCAACGTTGAGCACATCGCCTGGGAAGCCTTCCAGACCAGCATCGTAGAAGCTGAATGTAATGCTGTTGTTTGTATGGCTGACGACTGTCCAATTGCGCTGATCGTATCCGACATCGCCACCATGTAGTGTGTTGATCCCGTCGTGCTCGTTCTTGGGGATGTCGGAGGTCTCGCCGTCGAGGGTGAAAGTGCCGTTCTTGATGCGGTTTGCATAACGTCCTACGATGCTTCCAAAGAAAGTGTGGTTGGTCTCGGAGTCTTCCAGATAGCGAGCACCTTCATCGTAGCCAACAGCAACGTCCTGTGGGTTTCCGTTCTTGTCGGGAACGTAGAGATGTGTCAAGCGCGCTCCATATGGAATGAAGGTCGCATTGATGCCCTCTGCGCTAATGGTGTATGCCTTGAACGCATCGCCTGAGAATTCCGGATACGGCGCACTTGTTGCACCTCCATAACCACTCTGCGCCGACACGACAGTCGCTGCGACGAGCAAGCAGCTCACGGAGGACAGCATCTTGAAGTTCGATCAATGCAGTTGCCAGTAGCGACGAGCACGGCACAAAAGTCAACACAAGAGAGGGAAGCTTCGGACAGACAGCGCTGACCTCACCGCGCCCACGGCCGAGCTCTTATAAGCTCTCTAGGTTCATGCTTCTGCAGGAACCAAAAATGAGCTTGAGCTTGTGCATGCATGGTTTTTCCAGCGGTGCAACGTGGAGATGGGCGCACGAACATCCCTGGCGCGCCCGTGGTTGGTGCATCGCCTCGCTTGAGCGCCTGATTCGATGCCCATCACTCGCCGCGTGGTGCGCGTGCGGAGAAATGCATATTGCTGCTCACGCCGCAGGATGACATGGAGCGTCTTTTGGGTAAAGATCAGAGTGAAGGTGACGGAAGAATTGAAACGCTCCAATCTCGTCATGTGCTGGTGGAGCCGGCTAAGATCGTCTGCCGCTCGTACCGGAAATGAACCGGGGACGTGGAGTAGAGGGTGGAGAGGCAAGGAGGGCATCTCACACACAACCCATTGTCTTGCACGTTGTCACACCGCATTGTTCTCTCATGCTGCTGTCTCCCATTCGGACGATATGTAACGCTACAGTATACACACTCATAGATGCCCGATCTAAAGAGCCAATGCAACATAGGAAAACGCTCATTACACGCGACAAGTCGCCCTCTACCAGCACCACCACCAGCTTGCACATCAGTCGTAAGGTCCACCACACTACACTCCATCATCAGTCATGTGAACGACATTCTTGTTCGTCCACGCCTGCCAAGTATCGCACTGCTCAGTCATCTGTCGAGGGATTTGCATCTGCTTGATATCCTCCGGCCTCTCGATAACAGTCCAGACAAATCCGGCTGCCGAATGCCACGTCAAGTGACAGTGCCTAGAAAGAGCAAGTTGTTAGAATCGTCTCAACAATACCAGAAACTCCAGACAAGTACTCACAAAGTCCAAACCCCAGGGTTATCCTGCAGCCACTGGATCACAATATACTCCCCAGGCAAGAGCATAAACACATCTCTCCTCAACGGATTCTCGGGATTCACAATATGTCCGTCCCAGCAATTACCATAATCCCGATCCGGAGCTTCAATATCAGCCGCAGCGACGCCATCAGTGCGACCAAAGACAAAGTTGTTATCAGTGCAAGGACCTTCTGCCAGAATAAACATGTTGTGGCCGTGAAGATGCATTGGATGAGGCATTTTGCCCGTATTCTCAATCACCATGAGGATCGAATTGTTCGTGCCGTAGTTGTGAGCGTTGAGGATTGAAGGGAAGTCGAGGTTTCCCTTCTGAGCTTCCATGAGCATAGGTTTGTTGTAGTCGGTTCGGAAGGTGCGGCCTGCCATGTACCAGAGCAGATGCGTGCCGTTGACTTGGGCGGAGATGGGAATCACGCTCTTGGATTCTGGCATGGGAGGTGTGATTTTGTAAAATGGCACACTTTGTGCCAAGTCGTCGTTTCCACAGTAGGTGTTGTAGGCATTGGGTCCGGGCATAGAGATTGGCAAAGCTTCTGTGTCTGCGTTTTCGTAGTAGATCGCGGCTCTGGCTTCTGTCTGACCTTGTGCTTCACTGCAGGGCGCAATGAACGAACGCATCCAGACGGCGCTGGAGGGGTCTCTGTTGAAGGTGACGAGGATGTCGGTTCGTTGTCCGACGCTGAGAGTGACGTGATCGGTCTTGTATGGCACGACTGGCACAAAGTCGTTCGCAATGACTGTCATCTCGTGATCATCAATAGTGAACTTCATGGTTGCTGAACATGCTGCCGAGATTAATCTGAGGCGATAAGTCTTGCCCGATTTGATACTAAACCCCGCAACCGAAGCGTTCATCGCACCATAGTACGGGTTCAATCCATTGATCAGAACATTGTCTGACGGCGGAATCTTCGCGTTCGGGAAAGGCGCCATGAGGTCGTCTACCAGATCTTGGTAGTATGCATGCACCCAGTCGCCGAGCATAACTGGTCCGAGATCTTCATCGTACTCTGCGTTCGTAGGTCCATAGATGACAATAGGTCCGTAAAAGCCATTGGCTGATTGTCCGTCAAAGTGCGAGTGGTACCATGCACTTCCATACAGTTCTGCTCGAGTGCGGTAAACGAATGTCTCTCCTGGAGCGATGGGGCATTGATGTACTCCAGGAACACCATCCATGTACGGCGTGCCTTTCTGCAGAAAGCCGTGTAAGTGTATCGCCGTCCCTTCATCTAGCCTGTTCGTCACTGTAATCTCGATGTTGTCTCCCCAGTTGGCTTCGATAAGAGGACCAGGAAACTGATTGTTGACGAGGATACATTCCATGTCTACTCCATCAGGAGCACATTGCCCTCGTGCAATCTCGAACACGTAGTATCGTGTGACGCCAGTTTCCGGCCATGTTTCGTAGTAATTTGTGTTGTTGGCTGTCATATCGCCCCACGGTATTGCATCGGGCGCGGCTCCATCGTTCTCCAGCCATGGTGGGAGGTGTGTTCCATTCAAGTGTTGTAGTGCTTGTGGTCGTCAGCTCTGTTCGTAAGGATGAAGGTGAGTATCAACTTACTGCTAGGCCAATGAGCAGCCGCCTGCCTGATCCCCAGTGCTAACACTGCAGCTTTTGCCAAAGACATGTTGGAGGATTGTGTTATGTCGCAACGACGGACAATACCATCGACAGTGATTGTGATCAACACAAACACTCTGTTGCTGGTCTTATTCTCAGGAAGTGATGTTGCTTGAGCGAGTTTGAGCACCTGTCAACTGCAAGTACTCTTTTGTATAGTGCAGAATGGTGTCCACACCACTAAATACATTGGAATTGCCATGGTTGCGACACTGCAACCTGGGCAACGCACAGCACAAACGATTGCCAGCCTTCTGCAACGAGGCAGGTGATCGAATCGACAATGCCTGGGCTTGCGGTACGCCGTACGTTGGTAAAACGATGGTGTTGCCACACGATTAAATGCCCCAGTAGTTGAACCAAGTCAGCTGTCAGATCCACCGGAGAGGCTGTAGTCACCATGGCAAGGCAAAGAGTGGCCAGCTAGGTCCGCGGAGTCGTTGCGTCCCTCGAGCGACGCGCCATGATTGATCCTTCGAGCGTTGAAGGTTTGCCAATCGCAACGGCTTGCTCAGTCTAAACAGCAGACGATATACCCAGGAGCCTCTGCACGACATCAGCGTGCAAAGTGCAACAGTGTAGAAACTTGTTCACCGCTTGTATAAATGGTTGCTCCTCCTGTGTTATCGGTGCTATGCATCTCAATGGCAGTCAAGGCCAATAGACCGTTGATAAATCCGCGATTCGGGTGGCTGAGCGTTGCAAACGTCGGCAGCGGCGCCATACGACGACGCCGAGTGCAAAGAGATAGATGATGCCATTATTAGACGCCTCTACTGATCGTAACCATATAGCAGCTCATACTTCTGGCCTTGTGCTTCGAGCGCATCTTCGAGCACTTGCATGCCAGCGATGACCTTCTCCTCTTCAAGTCTCCTACCAACAAGCTGGACCGCCACCGGAAGTCCCGCCATTTTCACAGCGTCGTAATGCTTGTACGCACCTCTTGCAACGCCGTTCATTTTGCTGACATTGACACTTGGTGGCAAGATGTCTTTGCTCGGATCTACGTGTGTCACGGGCACGATACCGCAGGAGTAGTCCAGCAGGTTGAACAGGAAAGTATAGCCACAAGATGCACTAGCCTCTTTCATGCCATTGTGCGGGACTGCCGGTGTAGCATTCGGAGGTGTGAGGATAAAATCCATGCCGTCGCCGAACTCGCCGAAGGTATTCCACCACGCATGGAATTTCGCCTTATAGACTTCTCGCTTGGCGACCCATTGCCAGTTCTCGTGAGCGCTCTTCGCGTGCCAGTGCTCCAGGAGGCCAGCCCAGATCTCATCACGCTTGATATATTTGACATAGGCATACCAGAACCATTTGAGGAATCGAGGAAGACGCATGTATCGACCGAACTCTCGAGCACCCGGATCATCTGATTCACCAGTGCGAAAGAATGATCGGAAGGTCTTGGTTCCATCTGCGTTGAGGAGGTTGCTGGCGATGACCATGGCTTCATATGGGCTTGGCGGCGATACGTTGAAGACTTCGTGGCCTTGAGCCTTGAGAGCCGCGACGGTGATATCCACTGCGCGAGCACAAGCTGGAGCCGGGTCGACCACCTGGTCGGATCTCATGACGCCAATCTTCAATTTCCTGTTGGAGATGTCGTCTCCCACTTCGGATCTCCAAGCAATGGGGTGTACCGACTGGTCATAGTTCCACGGCTTCATCTGTATCATGGCGCGAGTGAAATAGGCGAGATCTGGAAGTGTACGTGACATGGGCGAGAAGACAGAAGGGATGCCCTCCTGGCCAGGCATGCTGGTATCGATGCCGTACTTGGGCCATCGACCAGTACTGCATCGCAGGGAATAGCAGCCTGAGAAGTGCGCAGGAGCACGAACGGAACCAGCGACGTCTGATCCAATACCTATTCTACTGCCACCGAAGGCGAGGATGGCGCCTTCTCCACCGGTACTGCCACCCGGACTGTACTTTGGGTTGTGTGGGTTCAGACAGCGTCCCCAGACGTCGTTGAAGCTCTCGAAGCTCAGCAGGGTGATGGGCAAGGCGGTCTTGACGAATGGCACAGCACCTGCATCTTTGAGCAGACGGACAATGCCTCCGTCTGCCGGGTATGGTTTGCCGGTCTTGCACGAGTAGCCCACAGTGGTGTCGAAACCACCAACGACAATGCTGTCCTTGAGACTGACGGGTATGCCGGCCAGCGGCCCGTCCAGATTGATATCGCCTTTTTCGATCCAGCCTTCAGCTTCTCTGATCATGACCTCGGTCACGGCATTGGTCTTCGCGTGGGCCTTCACGGCAGCCTTGCCATATGCTCGGAGCACGTCCACGGCGGAGGTGGATTTCGTTTGGACATCTTTGACCAATTGATCAATGGGTGCATCAAGGATGTCGGATTCGTCGGCAGTGATGGGCTGCTGATATGGCTTGGGGAGGTTGGCAATGCGGGCAGCTCGTTCGTCCTGTTTCCGCTTGCTGTGCAGCAGAAGACGGAGCAGTTAGCATCATGTCTAGCTCGTGGCAGGATGCGGTAACACAGCGTGGGAGGAGTGGGGTTTGGGGTATGGAATGCTCGAGGGTTAACGCGTACCACGCGGCTCGGTGCTCGAAGTAGTCAAACGGAGGAAGCATTGTGCCGACGACTGGCCGTGTCGGAGCTCACGCTGGACTACAATTCGGTTCTCTGCTGGTCGTCCTTCAATGTTGTTGTTATCATCCCACGGGAAAGCGTCAGATCAAGATGTGAGAGCGGTCGGGAGAAGGTATAGGACGTGCGTGCCCCGCGTCGTGGTGATGAGTCGAGCGTGTCGTGGACCTCAGGCCCGGTGTCCAGCTCCCAAGGGCGCGTGGCCTATCCATACCGAGATAGGCGCTGTCATCGGCTGCAGCTGCCGCATCAGGAAGGCGACGCTCACTGGAAGGTGCTTGTGGACATTGGCGGCGATGGGAAATATCATCGGTGCAAACCAACAGTCCGAGGGAGCATTGCGAGGACGTGAAATGGCGTGTCGAGGACATCGGCGTAGACGGTCAATGGCATGTCTGTGAGCCAGCGCGCCGATTCTCCGACGCTCCGGGTGCCGTTCCTGCAACCTGGAGAACGACCAGACACCTTTTTCCTCAGACTACTATGCGACTGCCCATCGCACGCTCAACCATCAACAGCTCCTGCACTGGTATGCGACATGCAACTTCTCGGATAGCAATGGCAACAAGAATCAAGACGCACAGACCTGTTCGGCGCCCGGATCTTCCCTCGCGACCATTGCGCCATACATAATCCCACTCCTACATATACCTTGCACTTCACCTCCTGTCCTTCCTCATCTTCACCTCCTCCGGTGCATCGGCTTCGTGCACCACGTTCAAGACCATATATCGTTCAAGGATGAAGTCGGCACTGCCCTACTTCTGGCAAAGCCGCCATCATCATGTACACCACGGCAACACGCCGCGCCCTGCCGGCTAATGTGTGCCGGAAAAGCAGCAGCTGTCGTCCAATGCCCAGCGCTTGATAGGGTGACCAAGCGGAGCCTGCACGCCCTTCTACCATTTGCTCTCCGATCACGGACCCGCAATAGCGGAATGACTCTATTCGGATCTAGCTGGTAGACTTCCTTCAGCTCGGCAGGCACGCGCTTGCACTTTTCGTGTATCAGTAATTCTTGCTCCATTTCAATGATTAGTCGACGTCATGCCAAAGCCACACGAGCCTTACGATCAAGCCGAGAAGGGCGAGCGGGACCTTACATCCACTGCCGGCAGTGGCGAATCCTTCTCCTCGCACGACGATTTCGACCGCATCGAACAACATGAGGAAGCCTCGCTCCAAGATCCAGATGAAATACGATCCACCAAGCTATCAACGACGAGGGCATCCCACGACCTGAGGAGAACTGCAAGCAATGTTCTCGCCAAGGTTGCCTCACGCTTGACCACGCATTCCATCGTAGATCCTCCTCCACCGCCAGATGGAGGTCTTCACGCATGGACGCAGGTCGCCATGGGTGCAATCTGTGCCATGACCACTTGGGGATTGGTCAATTCGTATGGCGCCTTCCAATCGTATTACACTTTGAACCTGGGCCTCCCAGCCTCGACTGTGTCCTGGATCGGCTCCGTACAGAATTTCCTGACATTCTTCATTGGTGTTTTCTCTGGGCGCGCCCTCGATGCAGGCTTTTTCATGCCAGCACTCATTATTGGTGCGACAGTCCAGGTCCTGGGGATTTTTCTCACTAGGTAGCCATCCCATCGACCTAAACAAGTCGCTCGAACGATGGCTAATCAACTTTCAGCTTATCCACGCAGTATTGGCAGCTGATGCTGACCCAGGGCATAATGACCGGCTTAGGCGGCGGGATATTCTTCACACCTGCCATGGGCTTGATTGGCACTTATTTTAGCGGCAGGCGAGCCTTAGCCATGGGCATGGCTAGCGCTGGCAACAGTGTAGGCGGCATAATGTAAGTCTCTGAAGGCCTTCGTATCCGTTGTTGCCGATCGTTGATGAATGAGTTCCCTGGTCACAATGTTGATCACAAATCTATCATATACACCTGCTCGAACCGACCAATTTTCTAACGATAGAACCCAGATACCCAGTCCTCGTTCAACAACTCTTGCCCAAGCTAGGCTTTGCTTGGACCGCTCGCGTTCTTGGGTTTCTGAACCTTGGCTTATTGATCATTGTCATGATCTTCATGCGGCCAAGGTTGCCACCTCGAAGATCAGGGCCTATCGTTGACCTGTCTGCATTCAAGGAACCGACGTATGTGTTCCTGACTGCGTGCTGTTTCTTCATAATATGGGCAATATATTTTACCCTTTACTACGTAAGTTCTACTGCGAAGCTTAACTCATTCATGTGTGCTCACTGTCAACAGATTTCGTCCTACGCTATTGAGGTGGCGGGCGTTTCCTTCACCTCTGCTCTGAACCTCACAATCATCATCAATGGTGTGGGCCTACCCGCAAGAATCATGCCGTCATTCTTCGCCGACCGTTTTGGACAGCTGAATACCCAGGTGCCCATTCTCCTCGTTCTTACAGTTGTCGCATTCAGCTGGATAGCAGTGCGGGACAACACCGGTCTTTACATCTTTACCGTAATCTATGGCATTGTTTGTGCCGCATTCCAAGGCCTGGTGCCATCTACGGTAGCGAGCATCACTTTGGAAATGAATAAATTCGGCACGAGGTTGGGCATGGCGTTTGGGATTTTATCGTTTGCCGCGCTCACTGGGCCATCGATCGGCGGCGCACTGCAGGGCGCGATGGATGGCAGTTATCTCGGGGCACAACTTTGGTCTGCCATAGCTACTGGAGCGGCATTCGGGCTTTTGACTACGGCGCGCATGCTTCAGGCCAAGGGGAAATTACATGCTAAATGCTAGTTCGCACTAGCTCGCTCCGCTCACATTGTACTCGTCTCATCGAAGCACATTGCTGGAGTGATATATCGATTCTCACTTTCCAGATCAAGTGAGCGAAGTTGCTCGCTGCGCGACTGCCAAATTGCTACAGCACAGGGCGTGCCGACAGGTAAGCCGCTCCACAGCCATGACAAATGGTACGTCACTCGTGGTGCACCACCTCAAGGTCATAAATATCATTGTTGCGAACAGCATTCGATTGACCGACAAGCCTCAAAAGACGAATCAACAACATGTCGAAGCAACACACTTCCAAATTCGGCTGGGACGCAGTGCCGCGAAACAGGTCCAATGTGCCATCCGAAGCCGAATCAAAGACAGCACCAATCGACATCAACTTCGAAGCAATCTGGCCCAAGACATCCGTAGTCAAGAAAGCAGACGAATATGCCAAAGCACATCTTCCCAAGGAAACATATAACCACAGCCTTCGCGTCTACTGCTATGGTACGTCGCAACTTCTAAACAATAATATCAAATAGCCCATTCTCACCACTTTTCAGGCCACGCCATCATAACCCAACACTTCCCCACCTGGTCCTCCTCCCCCTCCTTCTTCGAAACTTGGGCCTTGACATGCCTCTTCCACGACATTTCCACCACCTCAGAGAACCTGAACTCCACCCACCTCTCCTTCGAATTCCACGGCGGATTTATCGCCCTCCAACAACTCCAATCTTTCGGTGCCCCGCAAGCCCAAGCCGAAAGTGTCTGTGAAGCCATAATTCGCCATCAAGATCCGGGCGAGACAGGCAAAATCTCTCGTATGGGTCAATTAGTGCAACTCGCGACAGAATTTGATAATATGGGTTGGCAGCCGTATTTAATTCATCGAGATGTGATTGAGCACGTTGTGGACAAGTTTCCGAGGATGAAGTGGTCGGGTTGTTTTGCGGTGGTGATTCAGAAGGAGATTGAGGCAAAACCTTGGTGTCATACGACTGCAATTCCGGGGTTCAAGGAGGCTGTTGAGGGGAATGACGTTATGAGGCCCTATGACTGAAGGTGTTAGTGCAGATGTTGAGCATCGGAGGAATGAACTCTGATGAGAACGAAATGACAGTTCCAAGAGCATCTACATTGCTGCAGAAGTCCAATTCTGCATTTCGATGGCCACAACATGTGCTGTACATGAACAATCTCCCCACACTTTCTAGCCGCTATGCAATGTTTCCCAATACTGCGTCCCTACTCAGACTGTACAGAGGCATGATATCGGTCCAAAGCTTGAACTGATGCACGCCTTGCGCGACGAGAGCCTCAAGCCCTGGCACAGTCTTCCATCCACTCTGCTGGGCCATTTCCATGAGCTGTGTGACGGCAGGCTTGTAAGCCATCTCTAGCAAGATCTTGTCGCCTGTTGATGCCGTTCCAGCCTTGAGACCCTGTCCGAAGATAACTTTGAGGATGCTTTCGAGGGTAGCATCAATCGGCAAATCGCCAGGAATGGTACCGACAGCGACCACAGGTGCTTGGTCAGCCGGGACAGCCTGCGCCTCCGCGGCGCTCGAGAGAAGCACAACGTTATAGTCTTTCGGGAATGAAGCAGTGAGCTGAGACAACTTCTCCTTGTTTCTCCCAAGCAAGTAGATCGGGCTGTATCCCATGTTTTTCAGGGCATAGATCGCGGCGCGAGCTGTGCCACCACCACCAACTACCATGCCGGCTTCGCGCAGCACTCCTGCAGTGCCTCGGGCACCAGCATTGCGGAGGGCTAGAACCATACCTTGCCAATCTGTGTTGTGGCCGACGAGGATTTTCTGATTGTCAGACGTCGTGGTTGGCACGATCGTGTTCACGGCCCCAATCGTCTCCGCTGCCGGGTCAATAGCATCAAGGAGAGGCATGACATCCAGCTTGAGAGGGATCGTGACGCTGGCTCCGCCGAACTGCGGCGAACGAATGATGTCCTCGGCCTCGATGATACGATCAGTCTCGTACAGACCGTAGGTATGCGGCAGGCCAGTCACCCCGAAGAGTGTGTTGTGAAGTGCCGGCGAGCGCGACTGCTGGATTGGCTTCCCGAACAAGTAGAACTTCTTGGCTGAGATCTCTCCGACGATGCCCAATACCTTCCTGATATCAGCTGCAGACAGTTGTCCCGGAGCAGCCTTCACTGGCAGAGCTGGATGGCTGACAGGTGTCATGAAGCCATTGGTAACCCGGCTCATCTTTCCTAGCTCCCCCATATTCATGGCGATGACAGGCAGATCAGGAAACTCCTTCGCCATAGCTTTCTTGAAAGTCCTCAGGTCGTCATTGTCGTCAAAGTCTTTGGCCACACCAACGAGTTTGACAATATCGCCGTATTCTCGAGCAGCATCAAAGTGGACTCTCCACTCTGGGGCTCCATCAGCCCAGGAGAGCTGTCCTTTTGGATCATGGTGAGAAGCTATAATGGTGCACATTTTCCTGTGATTAAGCACATAATCCTTCACTCCAGGTGCTGCCGTCAATTCCAGATCCACAAAGTCGAAGCCCATGCGCAGCCCCTCAGCATACAGCGCAATGGCCTGCTCAGTCGCATCATCCGGAAATTGTCCGCCTTGACTGACACTTCTCAGCGTGAAGATCAGTGGCAGCGTTGTAGAAGCTCGCAATAACGCCACTTGCTCGCTCAAGAAACCAGGCCTCCAGTGCGTCTCGCCAGATTCCTTGTCTGGATCTACGAGCAGATCCACTCGGAGCTCTATCGCGTCGCTGCCCATCGTTATTTCAGGCAGAACAGTCACAATATCTTGGATTGTCGGGCTCGTGAGGGACAGGAAAAAGGAGTGCTGTTTAGCCAGGATCTTTTGCAACGCGCCGCTTCTCCCCGTCATTGTGTTGAGGAATCTGGTGAAGTCATCCAAGGGACTGGTCCAGCCCACGATAGCAGTGGTCTCATCCACTGTCTGGCTGTGGTAGTGAAGATTGCTGCACTCCTCGAACCACGGCTTCCGTCGCAGATAGACTCCCATCATGTCCTCGACGTAAGCAGGGCGAGTCTTGTCGATGTTGAGGTAATCCATGATCGCTTTGACGTCTCGCGTGATGTAAAGCACCATTCCGTCCTTTTGCCAGGCTTTCAGTAGTTCACGGGCTTCTGGGGTCTCGACCAGACCACCACCAGTAGCGAAGACGTAGCCTTCAGGCTTTTCCTTCATCAGACGCTTGAGCAGTTTGAGTTCCTTTTGACGAAACCCATCCCAGTCGTTGTCCTTCAACATCTCAGGAATCGACATGCCCTCTTGCTCCTCCAGCGCTGTATCCATGTCGACGAATGGCCAGCCAAGAATTCGTGAAGCCCAACCGCCAGTCGTCGTCTTGCCAGCGCCTCGCATGCCGATGATGAACACAGACTTCTTGACCTCTCCATTCACGTACCCATGTCTCTCATCGACACCATTTGCGTGGCCGTTCGATACCGCATTATGTTCGGGTTCCACTCCTTCGAGCTCGACGCCGAAAGTCTGATGCAAGATATCCCACCAACCAGGCCAGGTCTTGCCTGTACATTCCCTTTCGAGTATGAGACTGCCTTGAGGAGCGACAGTAGCAAGAACACTGAAGCTCATGGCCACACGATGATCGTCGTAGCAGTGAATTGGATCACGCGGCGCCTGAATCGCGGTTCCGACACCATCAATCTCAATGCCATCATCCAGCTCTCTGCAAACCACGCCGTATTTCGCAAGCTCGTCAATCATGGCCACGATACGATTGCACTCCTTGACCTTTTGGTTGGCAATGCCGATAATTTTCGTTGTTGCACCGTGCTTTCCCGGCTGCGCAACAGCAGCCAGAACGGAGGCAGTCAAGAAGGCGTCTGTCATCGGCTCCATGTCAATCTCTGGCAGAGGCTGCAGCTGGCCAAACGCAGGACCGGTCACCGTTGTGCTAGTTTCTGTCTGCTCTACGGTGCATCCCATGGGCCGCAGGACATCAACAGCGAAACGTGCATCTCCCTGCAGAGAAGCGGAGCCGATGTTTGGCACTGTGCACTTGGTGCCTGTGATAGCAGCGATAGCAAGAGGATAAGTAGCACTGCTGGCATCGCTCTCGACCTCGTACTCAGGTGGGTTGACGTAGCTTTGCTTGGGAATGTAGTACACATTCTCCTCCGTTTTGCTTCGCGTCACATGAACGCCGAAGCTGGCCATCATAGCTATTGTCATGTCGATATACAGCTGGCTGATGACCTTACCGCCCACAAGACGCAGCGTCACAGGCTTCTTGGCATATGGTGCGGAAATGAGGATAGACGAGACGTACTGCGAGGAGACCTTCGCCGTCAATTCGATGTCGCCGCCTTCGAAACCGCCAGCCGCACCAATGCGAAGCGGCAGACTTTGGCTACCTGGCTTGCCCAAGTACTCCATGTCCACTCCGTTGGCCTTCAGGGCGTCGACAAGAGGACCTTGAGGACGCTCCTGCATGCGAGCGTTGCCAGTGAGGACCGTGTGTGAAGCATCCTGCGTCGGCTCCGCCAAAGACAGTGCTGTGGTCAAAAAGCGGGAAGCAGTCCCAGCATTGCCGATGTAGATCTCATCTGAAGACGCCTTCAGCTTGCCACCATTTCCATTGACCACAAGCACACGTCCCTCGTCTTCCCAGCCATATGTGGCGCCCTGAAGGCTTGCAATCGCTGATAACATGTACTGCGTATCATCGGAGGCCAGTAGGTTCGTGATCCTACAGCTGCCTTTACCCAATGCCGCCATTAGCAGGATTCGGTTCGATATGCTTTTGCTCCCAGGCGGCTTGCAAACCACGTTCAAATCTTTCGAAACACCAGGTCTGACCAGAACAGAAGGACAAAGCACGATCCTGATGTCTTTATCGTCGCACTTCGTCGCACCTGGGCCGGTTTCGGGCTCGTAGCATTTCCCTATTGATGCTAGAAGCGCGATCTTCTTCTTAGAGCCTGCATTCTTCTTGTCGACAGCCATTCTTCTCAGCAGCTCATCAGCTTCGCACACTTTCCGCGTCTTGGCAGTTATCAGCTTGTCTTCCAGACTTGTCGGCAGCCCATAGCTTTTGATCGCCTTCGTGAGCCTAGCAACAGCAGCCGGCTCCAGAATACCCAAGTACCTCGCCAATTCTGCTTCCTTTACCATCCCCACAGCGACACACTCGCCGTGCAGGATCTCAGGGGTCAGAATTGCCTCGTACGCATGTCCGATGGAATGACCAAAGTTCAGCAAGTTCCTCAGCCCGCCTTCTCTTTCGTCTGCAGTGACCACCTCAGCTTTGACTCTTGCGCTTCCAAGCACAATCCTCTTGAAGACATCCTCAATTCCCTCGAATCTGCCTTTGCCTAGCGGCCTCTCTAGTGCCGCCATGATCGCGTCAGCTCCCTCTTCTAACCTCTCAAATTCCTTCTCATCCCAGATGGCAGCAGTCTTGACAACTTCGGCCATACCGTTGCACACCTGTCGCTTGTCTAATGTCTCCAGGAAAGCAAGGTCGATGTATATCCGCTCTGGCTGCCAAAAAGCTCCGATGAGATTCTTTCCCAGCGGAGTATCGATTGCAGTCTTGCCGCCAATCGAGCTATCGACCATGGATAGCAGCGATGTGGGGATCTGGCAGAACTTGATGCCTCGCATGTATGTCGCTGCCACATAGCCGAGCAAGTCGCCCATGACACCACCTCCAAGTGCAAGCAGGATGGTATCGCGTGTACATCCTTGACTGAGCAGCCAGTCTTCGATCTGAGCTTTCACCTTGCGACTCTTGCTGGTCTCACCGGGAGGAATGCTGTCGAGTACGAGAAGCCGCACATCTTCTGGCTTTTTGCCCAGTCTCGCTCGCTCGGCATTGAAAGAATCGACAAAGGCTGGCACGTATGGGAGCTTGGCGAGGTTGGAGTCGCAGATGAGGACGTAGGTCGACGAAGGGATGTTGGTGAGCAGGTCGTGGGTGGCATAGTTTGGCCACAGGCCGTAGTCGACAATGATGGAGTCTTTGCCTAAGATTGACACTTTCGTGGCAGTGGACGTGCCATTGGGGTTCGCCATGTTTGGCAGCGTATGGATCGGGTTGTGGGAAATGTAGCTGGTCTGCTGCTTTAGCTCACCAGTTGCTCCGACACGAACAGCACCGCGGCTTCAGCGAGGATTAGTTGGAAAGATCCGAGATTGGTCAAGTCCCAGATGCGCAGCTTCTGCATACGAGGTTCACTTGCAAGCAGCAAAGACGAGAAGAGGCATTGGGCGTGTTGCGAGTGCGAGGGTGTGGTGAAGAGTCATCAATGGTGGGCACAAAGAGTCAGAATCGCAGTGCGGCCGGGAAATTTCCCAAGTGCCGCAAGCTGTTCGCAGCCATGTGGAGATGCTTGCTGCAGATCCTCTAAAGGGTTCAAAACTGTCACAACATGTACCACCGAACACGGACATAAATACGACAGAGGTGCGGGAGACTGATGATAGCAACAGGAGCAACACACGGAGAGAGAACGCGCCTGAAGATATCTTGTAATGACTCTACAGACCCGGCAACTTTCGTTGAACCGATCGGGCTTCCTAGCACAGGGCATTCTCCTTTCATCACTTCACATGATGACAGGCTTCTTTCCCTCATGAGCGCCAGTACTTTCTCCTAGCCTGTGAGGGCGAATCGCTTTTTTTCAACGTACCAAAGGTCTAACACATCTACCACTGGTTGTCTGGAGCAGTCGCAGCGCCGGTGTTGCCGTCAGCAGCCCAGCCCTGGTTGCCGGTCTCGACTGGAGCGCTGGCAGCAGCCCAGTCAGCACCCTCAGCATCCCAAGTGGATGCGGCCTGAGCACCAGCTGTACCCGAAGCAGCAGCGAAAGCGGAGCTGCCAGCATTGCCAACCTCCCACTCGTTGTTGAATCCGCTCTCGACGGCGCCTGGGCCAACCTCGTCGGCACCTGGCACCTTGGCCTCGTCCTGGCCAGCAGAGTCCTTGTTCTCCTCCGCCTCTGGGTCACGGTAGAAGTACAGATCGGTCATGACGTCCCACTCGGTCTCACGGCTGGCAAGAGTACCACGGAGACGGAGGACCTCACGGGCGAGCATCCACCAGATCAGACCAATGGCGTGACGACCCTTGTTGTTCGTTGGGATGGCAACATCGACGTACTCGGTTGGGGAGTCGGTGTCGCAAAGGGCGATGACTGGGATGTTGACGTACGAGGCTTCCTTGATGGCCTGGGCATCGGTGCGTGGGTCGGTGACGATGATGAGGCGTGGCTCCTTGAACGAGCGAGTGATATAGTTGGTGAAGTTACCGGGGGTGAAGCGGCCGGCAATGGCGGAGGCACCGGTGTGGGCGGCGAACTTCAGGACAGCACGCTGACCGTATGGACGAGCAGAGATGACAGCAATGTCAGCTGGGTTGTCGATAGCGGCGATGATGCGGGCAGCGAGGACAATCTTCTCCCTGTGCGCGCATTAGTACTCTGCCGGCTCAATTTTTGCCAGGGCATATCAGGCGGAGCAAATGCAATAAGAGTCGCAAATTCGCTCGCAATGCGCGTATGTGCGCCGCCTCAGCCGAAGTGGCTGCAGAAATATTCACATACCAGGTCTTGCCAATGTTGATGACATTGACACCGTCTGGGCGAGTCTTCCAGAGGTATGGCTCCATGTGCACCTGCAAGTTCTTGCTGCCAATGTGAGCCTGAGCCGACAGGAGCATCTCAATGTCCTGGGCAGTGGCGTTGAACACCGACGGGAGGTTCTTTGGGGTGGCCATCTTCGCGGTTGAGGGCGAGGTGTTGGGCGGTCGAAGACGGGTTGTGTGGTGTTGTCGCGAAGTCCTCGATGCTGCTGGTGGTGGGCTGTTCGGAGCATCAATTTACAGAAGTGCGTGCACGGTTGTTTTCGTGTCTGCCTCAGGACCCAAAACTTGGCATCCCCGCGGCGTCCTTGAGCGAGCACAAGTGAGCGTTGATGGCGCTCAGCGAGCATAGAAACAGCGTCCATCATGCCGCCTCGAATACCCATCGCCACCTGCCTGCGGGCACAGAGCAGTACGTAGGCTTGTCGAAAATCGATATATTAATGTTGACATGTGCCAGCAGCATCCCCTTCCACAGCCACGCGATCTTTCTCCTCCACACCCTGCCCCCAAGCGTCCACAGTCACGCAACGACGGAAACATCGCGATCCATATGCCATTGCACAGGCGCGAGCGAAAAAGGCTGCGAATTTGAGCAGACAGGAGGTATTGAAGAAGGAGCGGGTCAGCAGTCTAGGCGACCCTGTTCGCGGTCTCACCACACCTTTCGTACGCTCCTTCGACACTGCCCTCCCTCCCGAGCCCTCGGCAGACACCCCTTCGACGCAAGTCCGGAATTTGAAGTCACCATCTGAAGATGCCGTTGGACCCAAAACGGAGACAGACAATCACCTCAACTTCTACTTGACCAAAGAGGAATTGGCTCGCGGGTTAGGGAAGAGCCAATGGCTGACTACTCCTGCTGCGCAAGACGAGCCAGAAGAAGTCGAGGGAAAGAAGGCCCGAAGAGATGGTGGGAAAGAGTCGCGCGGACTCGATGCTGAGATTAGCGGAATCCTTGGTGGTGCCAGAGACCCGGATGCGAACAACCCCGACTGGGAGCGCGCCGCAGAAACGATGAAGGACTTCACTACCGGCATGAGTCCAGCAGCTCGGAAGAAGATATTGGAGGAGGAACACGCGACCGCGCAGGAGGCATTGAGACGAATCTCGAGCTTAGCACTGGGAAGCAGTAAAGATCGGCTGAGAGTGAACAAGCAGAGATGCATAGACGTCTTCGGGCGTCATAACACGGAGCAGACACTGCCTCCGAAACCAACCTCTGCGGGTGTAACCGGCGGCGAGCAGCAAAAGGTGGAGCGTGTTGGAGCAGACACTGGCAGCAGCGAAGTGCAGATTGCCATCCTGACCGCTAAGATCCGTGCCGTTGCAGACTTCCTGGAGACGAGAGGCACGATGGACAAAGTCAACAAGAGAAACCTCAGATTACTGGTTCATCGCAGAGCAAAACTCTTGAAATATTTGCGCAGAAAGGAAAGAGGTGGGCCGCGG
The DNA here is from genome assembly GCA_005356885.1 of Cercospora cf. flagellaris. Taxonomy (NCBI): domain Eukaryota; kingdom Fungi; phylum Ascomycota; class Dothideomycetes; order Mycosphaerellales; family Mycosphaerellaceae; genus Cercospora; species Cercospora cf. flagellaris. The sequence continues at coordinate 2,327,083 of RJLU01000002.1, forward strand.
TGGCAGAACCTGGTTGAGACACTTGGTTTGACCGATGGAACATGGAAAGGCGAAATTACCTTGTAGAAGATGGAGCATTTGCATAGCGCAGGAAAAGCCTCAGAAATGGGCCGGTGAAGATACATCATGTACAGATATCCATGTACTATTACGACGCTCGCCACAACACCCACAGCGCCCAAAGGCAGTTTCAGCATCGGTGCATCCTTCCACAGTACTGCTCAAAGCCTCAACAGCACTATCCAGCATCTCAAGCAGCGACATCGTGAATCTCGTCGAACTCTGAGAAGGGACATGTTGTGCAGTGGACCACCATCCCATGCCTCGTTGACTGGTGGCGCTCGCGATCCTGAAAGTCTCCTCTCCAACTGTAACCCATCACTCGAGACATCATTCGCAATCTCCTCTTCATTTGTATCCCCGTCAACCAGCATACCGACTTCCCATCACCTTCGGAACAACTCGGCAGTCTCACTCCGCCAATCCGATGTGCTTACCAGCCCTCTCGCCTCCGTCGGATCGAGGCGTAGAATATCGATCATAAACAGCACACAAAGTGCCTGAATGAAGAAGCCGAAGGACCGGGTTGTTGTTCGCCTGCCATTATACGACCTTGTGGATTCTGAATCTCCGCAGTAGTTGAGCAGAGAAACCAATACTGCTGCTTGGATGATTCGAGCAATGATGGTGGGAAGCACGACAACCATCGTCTTTTGGCAATTGCTGATCCAGGCGAGGAAAAGCGGCAAGAGTAATTGTGTGAATCCTATTCTGGGAGCTCGATCGGAGGTATCATGTTCTGGCAATCGTTCCGGCTTGTAATTTTGTTCAGCCTGGCGGTTTGGAGTGCATTTCGTCGTCGTGGTTGTAGCCATGTTGCTGAACCGGCTGACAGAGTGGCTTAAGCAGAGTGTCTCTCCAATTCGCAATGTAATGTGTAGAAAAGTCCAGAGGTGTTGTTGGTTGATAACAAATCATGTATCCAGTTTCCGAGACAGCTTATTGATTGACACTCGTGGTGGCAGAGGATTCGAGAACAAAGAAGATAGAACCTCAGTGGCCCTTCTGCAGTAATATCACCCTACTTCTAACCACGAGCCCTCGTTACTCAGCCCGACAAGTGCCACAGAATGTCATGCAATACAACCCGAGCATTCGATCTCCGACTCCAACTGCATGAAATGCGAACTCTCTGCGTCCAGGGTGTGGCCGCCGGAAGAGCTTACTGCTCGTGCTGAGACAGACACCCCACAATGCGGCTGCAGTCTACGCATGTGAAAGTGGAGCTCCTAGCATGTCTCAGCGAGTCATAGGCGTTGGAACGCTGTGCAGACTCAGGTGGAGCTACCTGCAACGAGGGCGCGTACTGTACAGCACAGCACATGCATTGTAGCGAAGGCCGTCTAGATCGGAAAGGCATCGTGCTTGCGTTGAATCTGTGTTCGCAAAGCACTTCGACCTGCATTTGTTGAATTGCATGGGTAGAACTCGAGGATTATCGGGCCGGACACATCCGAGTCGTGAAAGTCAGCATGATGATTGAAGGTTCGGTTTCAGAGTCGACAGCGTCTAAACGACTAGAGTCTTGTACTTGCTCTGTACGTTTCCTCGCGCGGCATCTTCCACGCGAAGCTCACATTTCTATATACATTAATGTTCAATGCGCCGGCAATCATCGCCAAATAGTAGCAGGGTATCTTATCAGCATCAGGTCGTCTCAAATCAAATCAAATGAAAACAAAAAGCACGAAAGAGATCGGATCAATAGTTGCGATAGTCGCAGGAACATTCTGTGTCCGCAGACTGTGGTGTCAGTCCAGAAGTTATGCGAGCCCCCAGTTGGCCCTGGACGAATTCGTAGCAAGCCGGAATGTCGGTTCCGCCTGGACTGCTCTGCCGGATGTCTATTGCGTAGGGCCATTGCAAACCGCCGTCCGAATTATTCGATTCTGGGTATGTTCGAGGTGCTGAAAGGTAGAGAGTGCCAGTGAGGCTCGTTTGGTTGAAGTAGCATTGGGTCGCGACATTGTTAGCGGCCAACGATACGGGAGGATTGAATGCCTTGTCCATGTCAATACGGAAGGTATATCGAGCGGAGCTTGAATTTGATGCAGGTGAAATGTAAGTGAGTGGTGTGTCCTCGAACATCAAGCTAAAAGGATTGCTCGTTGAGCTGATAGTGAGATTGGCGGGTTCGCCGTCGTCAGAAGTTGAGCCTGAGCCAATTGTCGCGTACGTTGAGGAGGTATTCGAGATGACCCAGTTGTATATTGACCTGCCGCCATCTGACGTAGCTGCGTTTGCAGGATCGTAGACCTGGTACGGGAAACAATTCCAGGTCTCTGCGATCGAAGTGCAGCTGCTGTTTAAAGTCTGAAGCCTGGTGATCATGCTGTACTGGCCGATGGGGAACGGCTGTTGGTCCGCATCGCCCGAACTGGTCGGATCTGACGTGTTTTGCGCGGCTCCGTTGTTTGAATTTGAACCTCTCCGTCCAACTGTCAGGCCAACTGCAAGACCCACTATCAAGGCAATTGCGAGCAGTGCCACGCCAGCAATAATGAGCCATGTCCGCCTTCGCCAACTGAAAGGATTCTTTCTCTGGTAGCCGCCTGATCGTCGTAGAGCTGCGAGCTTCTCGCCTTCCACTGGCCTGTTGTCGTCGCTGTCGCCGGCCACAGGGTCTGGAACCCATTCGTATGCTGGAGGAGCCGTCCGCCCAGTTTCGTAGCTGTCTTTATGCGCATGAGCGTTCGTCACGGGCGAAAGCGGGTAGGGCAGGGCGTGTAAGGACTGCTCAGAAGCACTCTGTCGCAACGCGCTCTTTCGCGGGATCGGCGGTTTGGGAGCGGCTGTCGCCATGATGGAGTTGACTTCGGACTGTCGCGACGATGATGGTCTTGAATTGCTTGCGCTCCCCGGCCGTGAGCGGTTCATGGCGGGCGGGAGGACGCTCGTGCGAGCAGCGCGGTGAGGGGAAGAGGAGGTCTTCTGCGCCGTCTGTTAAGCTTCGAGATCAGTGGATGGCGGCGCCAGTGGCTTGCATTGATAGGCAAAGCAATGAGATCGTGGAACGGTGGAAGGCGGATTGTGGTGGAGGACTTGTTGATGATGAAAGGCGATGGGTCGCGATATACAGAGCTCCTATATACATCTTCAGCCATTCTCGCGATAGGGCCGGCAGTGCCAATAGTGCCATCGAAGACGGGCGGGAGGTGTAGAGCGCATCTTCATTTTGGGAGCGACGCCTAATTACGCTTCCGCATACAGCCAATCAGCGCGTCGCGTGGTGCTCGGCCAGGCCAACCTCTCGCGAGTCTCATTTGACAACTCCATCTCTCACCTCGCACTGTATGCACGTCGATGACCGTTTCCACGTGGCTATCCGGTATAGCAGTAGTCGCGATCCAAGACACACAAGACGCTCTTTCCGCCGTTACAGTGTTGCTTGCCAAGTGAGGAGGGTGTCTGTTGTCGCTGCCGGTCGCATCAGAATTGCGACTGAGGGCATGCGCATGCACCATCGTTAGCCACCTTCCATAGGAAGTGGCTCGATGAGGCCATTGCTTGTTCCTTGACATGCACTCACCTCTAGCCACGTCCAACTGAAGTTTGTCGGCTTTCTCTCTTCCAACTTTGAACTTGGCACGCCCGACCATCAACATCGTGTTGCGCGACTGCACGCGCCGCGCCAGCCAACATGGCCAGAAATGTGGTCACCATCCCCGTCTGGAATGACTCGGATGGCCAGCATGCTTCGAGCAAGGATCGCGCTCGCAATGATGGCTACTTTGAAGAGCGCCTTGGAGAACTATGGATGAAAGAGCGCGGCCAAGCGCAACCAGGTGTTGTGTACAGATTGGATCGCATGCCTGCCGGCTATTCAGGGTGGGAGAAGCGACGAGGGGATAGTAAACACGTCGATCGATGTAAGCTGGGCCCGTAACATTGTAGAGAACTCGTTAACCTGATTGCGCAGATATCGCTGGCCATCCGAGTGGAAAGGACTTTCGATCGCTAAATGAAGCGTGGCCTCACTTCCAACATCTTATCGCAAACGGCAGTGCAGATGGGTGCCTGTGTGTGTTGTGCACGGGCGGCCGGAAGAAAACCAAGACGAATAGAAGTGGCTCGCTCACATCCGGTAGTTCTGGACTACAGTCGCGCCACTTTGGTCCTTCATCGACGTCAGCAGTTGCCAAACCTGTTAAAGTCGCTGCACGAAAGACGCAGAATACCTTCGACTCGGATTCAGAGACACCACAACGCGGCAAGCAAGCTGACCCAGAAGGCATTCCGGATTATTACCGTATTCTTCTCGACAAAGTGAAGGCCGCTGGTCCCGACGGGATCGTGCGTGAAAATGTAATCGATCAACTATCGCCGGACTGGCGAGCAGGCCATCAGATGCTACAGGGCATGCTTGACGATTGGTCTCAGCAGCCCAGCTTCGTACCTAGAATTGGGGAACTAGTACTATTCATCCGTTCCCTCGGCCATGAAGACACCTTAGCATGGGATGCTAACTCGAAATGCTTGCGGCCTCGGAACTTGAAAGGCTGGCTTGACCACTATCGATGGGAAACCGGAGTGGTAACACAATCGCCTATAGAGCCGGTGTCGCACGATGACCTGATTGGCGTTCCAGCGAGCAAGACACACAATGTGACTTATTCTGGTTTCCGCGTGGAGCCATTGCCCGAGCCGGGAAGCCAGTCCAAAACATACAGCTCACAGCACAAATACGTACCGCTTCATGCTCTCCGACCTTTCTTGTACTGGAAAGAGTGTCTGGGAAGCACAGACGAGCAGGACTGGCATCCGACGGTCAAGCACGCATTGACGGTTGCGAGCTCTTGGAGCCTGCTTGGGAAGTACAATTTCACGGGCAGCTGGCCCGAAGCCACACTGTTCTGTCGCGGAGTGTACATTGGCCCTGAGTTGTTTATGATGGGCGACCTAGTACGCCTCGAGCCTCGCCCAAAAGACAGCCGACAGGATGCCATCGTGGATGTCATGGTGGTGTCATCTATTCGCCTTCGCTTCGTTAAGCTTGATGAATCCAGCGACGATGATTACGATGATGGCGATCCTTACACGACTTGCCTGCATATCGCTGGTAAGGTCTGGAGTCTGGATCCGAAACGCAGTTTCGCGGGAATTGGTGCTTCACCCGCTAAGCCAAGTCAAGCTGACTTCCCATCCGAGCTTTCAGGCTATGGGAACTGGTTCAATGTGACTGACCCTTCAAACGAGCGGCAGAAGCTCGAGGTGCCCTACACGAGGGTACTGGGGCGCTGTCTTGCTAAGGACGATCTACATCGCTGGTTTTCAACATCCGACAAGGGGCCTCCGAACAATGGGCAAGTCGCTCGCAGTCAGCCATTAGAATTATCGCAAGGTCTACACAGCATGCGAGAAGCGCGAGCTTACTCAAGAGCTCATGACTTTCGCATCGATCGCGCTTGTGGCCAGTCATGGTTCTGGGCAGAGACACGCATAGAACAACTTGACCTGCACGAAATCAATGGAAAATTCGTTGGTTCCAAGGAGGAAGCCCGCGATAGAAAGCAAGTGAATGCATGGCGTCAAGCATTGAGGGTGCTCGATGGAAAGAAGGGTAGCCTCGATGAGTATTTCGCTGCAAAGAGACAGCGCGAGGAGGAATCGAAGCAGCCAACGAGCAGCGCATTCGGTATGATGGCTTCCGTCGCTCAGGGAGATAGTGCAACTGAGGGCGATGCTGCGCAGGGTGAGGACTTGATGGACGTGGACGATGATGCTGCCTCCTCACGTCGTAGAAGCTCGATGCAGATGCTATCCATGGACGAACACGAAGGCGACGATGACTCTGTCATGATCATCGATGACTGACCGGACGCCGGGCATGAAGTATATTACTGATGTGCGTACTGCCAACACCTTTGCCTGTACAGCCATATTGGGCCCACACTTGCGGCTTGGACGACTCGGACCTGAAGCAAGAGTAAGTAGAACACATGGTGGCTTCATGTCGCTATGCGAAAGCAGCGCGGCATTCAAAACCACACTCGAGCCGTGCACGTTCGCCCACGCTAGCATCTATGTCTCACGGAGCAGAGGCATCGCAGGGCCATCGAGGCGACAGCGCACGTGAGTCATTCAAGCCATGTAGAAATGGAGCTTAGCAATGGCAGTGGATTCCACACTGCTCATCAAAATCATGCTATGCACATTTGTGAGGCTTTTCTTCGGCGGTCGCTGTCATCCGAATTCAATGGCGAAGGCCGAACTTCACAGTTGATATGGTTGTGAACTCATGGCGGTTGATCTGCCCTCGATGTGCAATATCGATAAGACTTCGGCAAAACTGGACAGCGATGGCCGATGCTTCCTGTGCAGGACATAGGAGATGCATCAACACTCACTTCCGTTCGCTCCCCATCTATCGCGCCATTGTTGTTCATTGCACCATTATCACTGGCATCCATTTCCACCGAAGCCAAACCTTCTTGCTGCATTCTTGCATCCTACGGACTATACATTCCAGCCGGATCACTTCCTATACGCTACATCTCGCGATCGTCACACAGCGTCGCAGTCTGGGCTGCAGGCCACGCGCACGTACTTGCACACGACACATTCTGAAATGCTTCGATAAAAGAATGCGCTTATCTGCTTTCGCTTCGTCTTAATATAATAGCTTGGACAAAAGCTTACGCGGCGGCGTTCGTCACCCTCCGGCCATGCTCCGACCTCTATTTGCGTAAGCAGCCTTGCATGGTTTAGAACTGCATGAAAGGAGAGAGTAGCTACTCAAGGCTACGGCTATCGTGCAAGGCATTCTTGGTGTGATCCTCTTTCGCATGTCTGCAAACGCAATGCATTTGCCATTCGAACTGATATTGTACGCCGCACTCTACACGAGGCCTGCAATAGCCCTGTCAATATTCAAAAGAGACGTCGATTTCTGGACTGTGCGAACGAGGCTCGAAAGATCCTACGTATATCCCGAGCTCGACAAGCCAGGCAAATACTTTCATGAAGCTACCTTCGATAAGCACTACGATGGGCGCTTCGCAGACAGACCGCTGCGATACGACGAGAGACAAGAACATTTATCCGCAGCTGTCCGTGCCTATCTATCCAAGATGCACGAAATAGGCATTGAAACTTGGCTGATGCATGGCACCCTTCTCGGATGGTACTGGAATCGCAAAGCAATGCCATGGGATTCCGATGTGGACGTTATGATCTCCGAGTCATCAATGCATTACCTCGCGAGCTATTATAACATGACTATGCACCATTTCAAAACGCCTGGAAGCGAGAAAAGACGCTCATATTTACTGGAGATCAATCCGCATTGCTGGGAGAGCGGCCTTGATCAAGACAATAAGATTGATGCACGTTGGATTGATACAGATGTCGGCCTATTCATCGACGTTACCGTACTGCGAAGGAATCCTACCTCGACAGAGCTGAGCGAAGAGATGTGGGTCAAGGACAATCACCATTACGCATATGACGACATTTTCCCTCTAAGAGACACCGTGTTTGAGGGCACGCCTGCACTGATACCGTTTGCGTATCCGGACATTTTGATTGAGGAGTATGGGCATCAAGCATTGTCGAACGGGCACCATGAGTTCCATTATTTTGATGCAGACCAGAAAGCGTGGCTGCCGCAGAAGCTGGCTGTCACGACTTCAAAATACGATCAAAGTTGAATTGCCGACCATCATCGCTTGCACCTTCAGCAGGACTTTCACAACGCGTTCAGCTTGAGCGTTGCCGTTCCTCTTGCTCTAGCAAAGTGCTGATGTGCAGTGATCATATTAAGCATTGAGTCGTCTTCATCCATCAAATCATCCCCTTGCCGGGGTAGCTCAATCGGTAGAGCGTGTGGCTCTTACGGACTACAATGTCCAGAAACCTCAAGGTCGTGGGTTCGAGCCCCACCTTCGGCTATTCCTATACAAATCTCGAGTCAACGATCTTTTTTGCCTTTTGCCTACGTGGTGGAGGCTTACGTGGTGGAGGCCGACGTTAGGACCCGACCTGTCGAAGGTCCGACAATTTTTGGACTGGGCGGCGCCAGCTGGGAACATAGCAGGGACCAGGGACTTGGCAGATCCAGCCTTGCAGCAATCTCTCCCTGCCCTTTTCTTTTGGTCCCCAGCACGAACGCAACCAGAGACAAGAGAGGAGAGAATGACCCGGTCTGCAGGTGGATTGCGATCGAAGAAGCATCCAATCTTCGAATCTATTGCGATCTATAACTCCGACTTCATTTCCACCTTCGACAACCTCTTCGCAGCCTCCTCCCAATCCTTGTTCATAACCTCCCCCAGGACCCTCACCCTCGCACTCTCGGCCAAGTAATGATAATAGTTTCCCCCCAATGCCGGATGCGAGAACCGCCTGTCACTCACTGCTTTCCATTCGACCTGCTGTCTCTGGAAACCCACGCGTGCGAGGGCTTCGGCAAGATCAACCCATCCACCTTGGACCTTGAAGCCGACTCCCAGGGAGGCTGGCATATTCTCCATCGAGGACAGATGATATGTAATTTTGAGAAGTGGGATCGATTGCACTATTCGTTGTCCTTCCGCTGTGAGGAAGTGGGATTTGGAAAGTGCTTGGGCGATGGGATAGGCTCCATCGCGAGGAACGGACAAGTGGGAATCGTTGAGAGTATAATAGAGCAGCAGGGATTCTTGTCGGATTCGATTGCAAGTTCTTGTCAGTGCCGGCGGCGGCATGAGGAAATCCGATTCTTGTGAAGTTGGTTCGGTGAGTGCATATTCATATATGAGGTTTCGAAGCTCTGGCGATAGGCGAAGAAGTGGTGATCTCTCCTCCATGATTTTTTCGTTCGACGAATAGAGCTTTACTGCCTGCTCATGGGACAAGGACAGGGTGGTGATCTAGTCGACTTGCTTGCTTTGTTTGGCAGTGTGTGAGATTGAGTTCCGGCATGATCTCAGCCAGCGTCCTCCCGCTGCACTGTGTCTTGCATTGTGGACGCTAGCTGGAAAGATGTATACAATAGCAAGAACCTTGCAGAGTCGCAACATGCGACAGCAGACTCGAGTGCAGTGACCGTGATGGATTTTCCTTCCAGTTTGTTGCGCTTCTGAGCCGAGATAGGCGTTACGTCGGTTGAGCGTCCGGAGTGTAACAGCTTCCACGATCCTGTGTTGCTTCCGAAAACGGAATGTCGTGCATCCGTCGCGTGATAGAGGAGGAACGTATGATCATTCATCGTAAACATCCTTCCTCTTCGTCGCGAGGATGTATGGCCGTTTCTCCCAGAACGCATTTCCGATGATATCAGTGTGCTCAATCACAATCCTCGCCTTCTGCTTCCTCTTCCTCTCTTTCTCCAGCTGTGTCCTACTCGTAGGATTTGCAGCAATTTTCTTCTTGCTCGCTCCAGCGTCCTCACCATCCTTTGCACCATTTTCTGCTTCCCCGTCATCATATGCCCTATACACCACCGATCCTTTCTTGAAAACCTCTTCCTCATCATTATAATTCACCCCAAACCTCTTCCACAAAATCTCATTCTTATCACTCGCCAATGTTCCCTTCAACATCTTCTCCGCCTCTGTCCCACTCATCCCCTTCCCTTCTTCCTCTCCCTCGCCACCTCTCAACACCAAATTCCAAAAAGTCGTATTATACAAATTGTTGATATGGCAATCCGCCTGCCTCCAACTCAAATAATCCCTCAAAATACTCTTCTTCGGATAACTCACACACCTCCCATCGAAAGTCGGAAATGGTCTTTCCAATTTCATTGCTTCCTCAGGAAAGAAATCCCGCCACTGCATCACATACTCCGCCGTGAACATCGTCGCGACAGAAGTACTCAACTTCGCGCTCCGGCGCTCGAACAGTGCGGTATTCTCGTGGAAGATGAAAGAGTATTCGTCGCTTTGGCCGTAGGCGAGGACAATATCGTGGAAAGATTTGATGACTTGCACGGCGGCGCTGTTCATCAAATTGATCGCGCGTTTGTCATTCGGTTTGGTGAAGTTGTATTTCTTGCAGAGTTTGCTGAAGCCTCGGCCGTCGATGCGCACGACGATCCAGTTGGAGGGAGGCAGCGAGTCGGGCGTCTCGAAGTTCTTGACATAGGAGAATTCGCTGTTGGCCATGTTCGAGGCCGAGATTGAGTTCTATGCAGCTGCTTCTTGGAATGTGTCCTTTGGGGGCACTTCTGGAAGGTGTTGGCAGCGTTGTTGGAAGTTGCGTCTTCAGGTCTGGCACGTCAAAGTTTGATGTCGCGAGCAACAAAAGTTCGTTGGAGACAGATGTTGAAATTCGCGACTGAGTCACGTTTCACATTTCCCCCATTCAAGAAGCAAAGGAATCACATTGTTGCACTCAAGCAGCTCTCGCTGCATTTGCATTTTCATTTTATCTCATCTCTGGCGTCTCTTCGGATCTGCTATCCAGCCCGCATCACCAGTTGCATCATGTGTGTAATCCTCAAGGTCTCATCCACCGGTACTATCGCATTAGCCGAGTGTCAACCTCGCGCAGCATAAAGACGGGCGCCCAACGTCCTCCGTAAGACGCGCAACAAGACATCAAAAACTTTCAGCAGCATGTGTCGCTGCGCGCAATTCGCCCATTGTATCTTCCTCCCATCCTCTCATCGTGTGGTTTTTTCTCGATTCGCTTCATCTTTCTCTATGTCCAAGAAAACAAACTCCGGTCGCAATGCTGAACGCTGGATGTATAGTACATGTGCAAAAGCACAGTGATTTCGCTGTTTAAAATAATTATGCATCGATCACTCTTTTGGAGAATTGGGGGAGCTGGGAGTTGGTCAGTAGGCGGGCGAGGTACTAAAAAAGAGCGAGACTTACTACTGAGGAGAGGTTGGTGAATATTGCGGAGAGGTTGGCGAGGCCTTGTTCGCGCTGGGGGATGTGGGCGACCACTGAGGCGATGTAGGACTGTAGCCGGGCGAGGTTGGCGAAGTGCTGCTTGCGCCACCTCTGCCACCGTAAGCAGGTGAGGTGGGAGAGTACTGCGGTGACGTGGGCGAGTATTGCGGCGAAGTGGGAGAATATTTCGGAGAAGTCGCGCTGCCAGCCATTGGTGATGTTGGAGAAAAGTTTGGACTGGAGGGACTGTAATTCGGTGACGTGGGCGAATAGGATGGGCTCGTTGGCGAATAGTTCGGCGAGGTAGGAGACACCTTGCTGCCACCGCTACCAGACCAAGTTGGAGACGAAGGCGAGTAGCTCGGGCTCGTTGGACTGTAGGCCGGTGATGCGGGCGAATATTGCCCTGAAGGAGAGCCCATCTGATATGCAGGACTCGTGAGAGTGACTCCCGGTGAGGTGGGCGAATAGCCACCACCGTAGCTCGGACTCGTTGGCGAATATCCGCCGGCGTAGCCTGGGGAGACAGGAGACATGCCGCTGAAGGGGCTCTGAGGCGCGTAGCCTGGACTCATACCACCTCTGTATGGGCTCATGCCACCATCCAAGCCACCGCCATAGGCAGTAAGACCACCGCCCTCGTCCTGGCCAGGATTGATGATCGGTGAGAAGGACGCGCCATAGTCAGGACCAGCAAAGCCGCTCTCAGACATCGGCGAGCCCATGTCGTACGGGGTCATCGCTCCCTCTGCCATTGGAGACATGGCGCCGCCACCGACGCCCATTGGCATCGCATGGGTCTTTTGAACGACGCCCTTGAGCATCTCAGTGTCGAGCAGAACGTCAAATTCACCAGTTCCGCTTGGAGCGAGCTGGCCAAGAATGATGTTCTCGGAAACACCTCGACAGTCATCCAGTTCGCCAGAAGAAGCGGCATCGAACAGAATTTCGACAGTCTCTTCGAAAGAGCAACGCATCAGGGCACCAGTGTCGGCCTTATTGATACCGTGTCTCGTGACGGCCATCAGCTCGCCTCGTGCGCACATGACGTCGCAAAGAATAGCCATGTGTCGGTGGTTGACGTACGAACCATCGTTGGTGAGCACGTCCTTCAATTCGCGCATCAAGGAAGCTCGCACAGCCTCAATGCCGAAAACATCCCTAATTGACTGGAAGTGGTTACAAGTCGTGCGGGTGCTGTCCACACCATCGACGGCGAGGACATTCTTGAGATTGATGCCATCTGTGTCGAGGTACCATTCTTCGCAGGCTTTGTCGTTCTTGCTCTTGACCAGCTTGCCGTCGGCCTCCTCGACCATGCTCAGATCCTTGGACACGAACACACGTCGGATGCCAGCAACTCCGCGCAGGACGACGTTGTCAAGCATGTGTTCAGACAGTTGCTTCAACGTGTCATCCTCGTTGGTCTCTGTGCCCTCATCGTCTTTGTCGGCTCCATGCACCATACGCACGCGGATCACCATCTCATCGGAATTGTCGTCAGAGAAAATGACAGCCACATCCTTCTGGTAGGTCTCCTGGATCTTGTGCGCGACGTCCGTGACGGTCAGACCCTTATCGAGCAATTGTCGTCGACCGAGCACAAATCGCAACATCCACTTGCTTTGAGCATCTGGGTTCTCCGCGTCATCTGGGACGATGAAGTACGAGGTGACCATGTCCCGATCTTCGTCGATAACCGTGTCTCGCACATCAGGATCGTAGTAGATTTCTGCCGCGTCAGTAACATTACGTAAGCTGGTGAATTCAACCTTGGACCGAAGAAGTTTGGCGGCATCTTGCTTGGTTGTGTTATGCGCTTCTTGGTACACCCTCATGTTGGGTGTCTTGATGTTGTCGGCAACGTTCAGAATCTCCTTGAGACGCGGCACACCCTTTGTAGTCGTCTTTGCAGTGACACCAGCCAAATGGAACGTATTGAGCGTCATCTGAGTGGCAGGTTCACCAATGGATTGTGCAGCGAGGACACCGACCATCTCTCCCGGACTGACCAAAGCACGCAAGAAGCGATTCTCAATGTCACCCAGGATGTTGTCAAGTGCAAGTTTGCTGAGCTTGTCTTCGTTGACAAGGCGCTTGAAAGCCAATCTCGATCTGAAGAGAGCCTTGCACAGGAGTGTGGCATTCAGATCAGCTTCCAGTGTCAGCGCATCATCGCCACGAATGATCTTGAGCCTGTCGAGCAGAGCCGCGACTTTAGGGATAGTCTCACGAGGATCGAGATCGCTCTTGCTGTTGTCGTTGATCTTGAACTTGTCTCTCGCGTTTTGAATCATGCGGGAGATGTTCAGCGGCAGGAAACGCTGATCAGAAGGATCGTCCAGACCTTGACGAATCTTGATACGATCATTTCTGATGGCCTCGTACTCCTGGTCGAACAGTTCTTGCACCTCGACATCACCTTGCAGCTCACCAGCGATCTCGAGGACGTTGGGCGATAGCGTCTGGTTCTTGCTCGTTGGGTTGATGACATCAATCTTGTACTTCTTATCGAAGGCAGAGTGTGACTGCTTGATGATCGAGAGCGCCTGGCCTTCGATGAAAGTGGCGTCCAAACCGTCTTCGCCGTAGACGAATTGCAAAATGTCGCCCAGAGAGTTGCGGACGGTACCATCGTACTTGATCATGATCTCCTCCAGAGCCTTCACGAGACGACGCTGAATGTATCCGGTTTCAGCGGTCTTGACAGCAGTATCGATCAGACCCTCACGACCACCCATTGCGTGGAAGAAGAACTCCTGAGGTGTGAGACCGCGAAGGTAAGAGTTCTCGACAAATCCTCTAGATGCCGGCGAGTAATCATCCTTCGGGAAATGTGGCAAGACACGGTCCTTGAAACCAAAGGGAAGGCGCTTGCCTTCGAGCGACTGCTGGCCCACAGCTGCAGTCATTTGAGAGACGTTGGTAGTCGAGCCTTTGGAACCACCCTTGACCATGACTCCAACGTTGTTGCACGGCTTCATGCCCTTGTAAGCCGCATCACCGGCATTGTTACGGGCGTTATCGAGCGCGGCCTTCGTTTGCGACTCGAAGGTCTCCCGAATGGTCATACCTGGAAGTGCTTCCATCTCGTCCGATTGCACCTCACGCATGTAGCCATCGACGATGGCCTTCTCTTTGACGATGTTCTGTTCGATGGCCAAGACCATGTCTGCGTCTGGAACAGTGTCTCCAATGCCAACACTGAAGCCGTTGTGCAACAGCCAATAGCAGACAATTCGTTGAGCTGCGTTGAAAAACTCGACGGTGGCATCAGTCCCCCGGTCATTGAAGATGAGATGGACGACACCACCTCCCGAAGCACCGACAAGCTTCTTTGTGAGACGGCCCCAGATGAGCTCGCCATTCTGTATCAGGATCGACGAATCGGCTTCGGCAAGGGAGATGTGGTCCTCATCGTCGCCAATCTTCATGATGTTGAGTCCAGATGGCAGAGCCAAGGAGGCGATTTGCTTGCCAGTCCAACGTGGTACTGGCTTGAGAATCGCAGGTGGAGGCACAACGCCGTCCCAGTTGGGTACCCAGAGCAGGATGTTCATGACCTGCTCATAGTCCATCATGGTGTCTCGCTTGGTCATCATGTAGATACCTGCCATGGTGTCTTGCACGATACCCATCAGAGGGCCGTTCTTCTGCGGTGACACAATATTGTGCGGCACAGCGCAGAGATTGGCCACCTCCGCTCTCGTCTCGTGACTTTGTGGCACGTGCAAGTTCATCTCATCTCCATCGAAATCGGCGTTATATGGTGACGTGACCGAAAGATTGAGGCGGAATGTCGAGTACGGCATCACCTTGACTCTGTGACCCATCATAGATTCCTTGTGCAACGACGGCTGACGGTTGAAGATGATATAATCACCGTCGACGATGTGGCGCTCGACAATCCATCCATTTTGAAGCTCGATCTCTCCTGCACGCTTGTGGTAGCGCAAGTCGACTCTCGAACCGTCATCGCGAATGATGTGCTTCGCTCCAGGATGCTCGCTGGGACCGTTCCGTACGAGTTCTGTCAGCTTGCGCTTGTTGTAGTCTGTGACACGCTCTGGGAATGTCAAGATTCTTGCTGTAGATCGAGGAACACCGACTTGGTCGAGATCCAGATTTGGGTCTCCAGTGATGACAGTACGTGCGGAGAAGTCGACACGCTTACCCATCAGGTTACCACGCAGACGACCCTCCTTCGACTTGAGACGAGCACGAATGGCCTTGAGGGGGCGACCAGACTTCTGAATAGATTTGGGCAGTCCGGCAATATCGTTGTCCATATAAGTGGCCACGTGGTACTGCAGGAGTTGAGTGAACTCTTCCGTTATGTGAGCAGGAGAGCCTTCTTGCTCTGCTCTCCGCACGTTCGAGTTGGCGCGAATGATGTCGGACAGTTTGTAGGTCAAGTCGTCCTCAGATCGCATGCCTTGGCTGGTGCCGTCCACAGAAATGCTGGGTCGCACAGCTGGCGGTGGCACCGGTAGCACAGTCAAGATCATCCACTCTGGTCGTGCATAGTCCAAATTCAGACCTAAGCGTTGAAGGTCGATCTCAGGAATCAGACGAAAGACTTGCAGTGCCTGAAGAGGAGTGATGACTCTCTTCTCTGGGCCCGCGTCCTCTCCAGTATCCTCATTCTTGGGTAGCTTCCAGGTGCCAACCAGCTTCAATTGATCTTTGCGAATAGTCGGCTGCACATTGCCGCAACCCCCATGACCTGGAGCCTTGGGCTTCTTCGGGTCTTCACCAAAGTTCTTATCTTCAGACTCCGCCTCGTCTGGTTGACAATCCATCTTCGGCTTGCACAGCTGAGTGATTCTGTGGAAGCGTTGCTTTGGGTCACGAAGTCTGATGGCGCGCGCAAACTGTGGGTTGCGCTGTACAGATACGTGTAAGCACTGGACAAGGAAGACACTGAATTACCGACACGCGAAAGAAATGTTGGCAACTTACTTCATCTTCCAAAAGCTTTCCGCAGTTGTGACAGACCGACTCAAGGATCTTCTTGATCTTGGTGATGAACCCTGATCACGTGAAAGTCAGCATTTGCAGTGGCACGGACAGTCGCGTGTTTCGCGTCCAACGTACCAACGTGGTAGACGGGGACCGCCAGCTCGATGTGCCCAAAATGCCCAGGGCATTCTGTCTGGCTTTCACCGCAAGTGGCGCACATCTGGCCGCGGTCGATCGTGCCGAGCTTGGGGTCGTTCAAACCCTTCTCGCGTGGGCGATTGCGCTGCTCGTCCATGGTCTCGGGATACTCGATGTGACAGACACTCATGCTCTTAATCTCTTCGGGCGAGAAGAGTCCGAATTGGATCTCCTGCACCGTCTTGAGGGGCGCGTCCGAATGCACGAAGTTCGCCATGTTGGCGGTTGGGTAGGTGGAACAGCTGTGTTCGCGTGTCGATCGAGCAGCGTGCTAGCCGTCTCCAAATCTCAATCAGAGTCGCGCCTTGTCGTGGTGCGAATCGATGCGCTTCGTGCGCTCTCCACTGCCTTCGCTCGCTATCCGCCACCTCACTCCCCTGTCAACACCGCGCAGCCTCGTGAAGGCGGGCGCCGCGCCTCAGACACTCAAAACCACTCCGTCGCGCCGTTCTTTCGCCGATATGCGTGGTTCGTCGATGCTCGCGGATGAAATGGCGGCGCAGTTGGCGCGGTAAGAATGGGTGTGGTGCGACCGTGACGTGCGGCTCGTGGTGTCAATCGTGGCCCGCCAGCGACCGAAAGAGCGCGCGAGTTGTCCTCCCGTGGCAGTGTGTCTCGATGACAGCGATTCCGCACGCGAACCAGGCGGAGTCGATGATGTTGTCGCGGTGGGGGGTGGGTGTTGTGGTGATGGAAGCCTGACCAGAGGCGAGCAGTCTTGATGCCAAGCGGCGGCCGGCTTCAAAGAGCCGCAACGCCGGAAACGTCTGTGCACGCCACCGGTGTCTCGACGTGCGTGCGGCCTCCACGAACAAACAAACGGCTGCGATCTTGTCACAACCAATCGTTGCACGATTGACTCGGCCTGCTGACGGGGATCTCAGTCGTCGCAAGAGACGTGCTCGTTGACAGCGCCTCGTACATACACACACTCTGTCGCCGTCGCTGCAGAGTCGCGGCAAGTCCATGGCGAGCCGCGTGCTCTGCCTCCTCCCTCTCCCATTCACCCTCTCATTTCCGCTCCGCTCCTGTGACTCTACGCCGACTGTATGCCCCGCGCGCATGCCTGACTCACCCTCTAGGCAGCACCACGCGCGACCATGAACCTGCCGCTGTCCGACCCGGCGCTGTTGGCGCAGGAGACCCCCGAGACTCTGGTCGCGCGACTCCGCTCCTCTGGCCAGGCTGTCTGCATTCGCTTCTCCCACCGCGGCGATCTCCTCGCATCTGGCACTGCTAAGGGCACTATTGCCATCTTCGACCTCGAGACGAATGGCGTGGCACGCAAGCTGCGAGGCCACACCAGCGGCCGCACGGTGCAGTCGCTGTCGTGGGAGAAGAGCGGGCGCTACCTTTTGAGCAGCAGCATAGATTGGAAGGTCATTCTATGGGACCTGGCTGATGGCAGCCGACTGCGCACCATCAATCTCGGCGCGCCTGTCTACATTGCAGAGCTGCATCCCAACAATCACCACATGTGTGTGGCCGCGCTGTACGAATATCGTCCTGTTCTTGCAGATTTCACCGACGACAAAAAGGTCATACAACTCGCCTTGCCCAACTTGCCAAAGCGAGCTCCTCACGAAGAGGGCGGCGAGAAGGCGGACGCGAAGCACTTCACTACTGTTGCTGCTTTCACCCCGAGCGGCTCCCACATCATCACAGGCACTACCAAGGGCTGGCTTAATGTGATCGACACCACGACTCGCGAGACTGTCTACAGCACGAGGCTATGTAGTAAACCCATACTGCTCATCAGGCTTAGCAGTTCGGGCCGCGATCTGCTTGTCAACGCCTCCGACACGGTCATTCGGACTATCAAGCTCCCTGACCTGAGCGACCCCAATCTCCATCCGGACAACATCCGTCTAGAAGTTGAGCACAAATTCCAGGACGTTGTCAATCGCCTATCCTGGAATCACGTTGCCTTCAGTAGCAATGCCGACCATGTCATGGCTTCGACGCTGATGAATCATGATATCTACATTTGGGAGCGCATACACGGGTCGCTGGTGAAGATTCTGGAGGGTCCTAAAGAAGAGCTTGGAGCTGTAGAGTGGCATCCAACACGCCCATTTGTGGCTGCGACTGGGGTGGAAACTGGCCGAGTGTATCTCTGGTCGATTAACACACCACAAAGATGGTCAGCGCTTGCGCCCGATTTTGTCGAGGTCGAGGAGAATGAGGAATACATTGAAAAGGAGGACGAGTTCGACATCCATGACATGTCCGAGCTGCAGAAGAGGCGATTAGACCAAGAAGATGAGGAGGTAGATGTCCTGACCGTGGACGAGGAACAGCTGGCAAGGGAAGGCATGGACATAAAGAACGGCACAGTGCAGGCAGGCGAGGAGTTCCGCATGCCTGTACTGCTGGACATAGGTGAATCTGACAGCGAAGACGAAATCGTTGCAGTTGGAGCTGGTCAATTCAGACGCAAAAGTACCGCGCAGGCGGATGAGATGGAGTTTGCCGATGGCGAAGATGTCGCTAATGGCGAGTACGAGACCAATGGCCACTCCGGATCGAAGCGCCGCAGAGGGGATTGAAGATGAAACATGAACAGGGCAACCCAATTCGGCGACTACAATACGCTGCAGGTTGCATCGAAGGCTTTTGCAGGCATCAATCCACCAGGGGCAATTACTCGTTCCCCACGCCAATGGGCACGCTCAAAGCATCGAGCAGAGCTCTGACTTGATCGCAAGTAGAGTGTGTGGATGACTAGATGTACCTGGCTGCCCAATACTAAGCAGTCAGAGTCCATGAAACACTGTTGGGCAGCGTCATTCTCACACCTCGCGCATGAAGCCGGTCGAATAGCAGTGGACATCATAATGGAGCCCAGAG
Organism: Cercospora cf. flagellaris; assembly: GCA_005356885.1. Classification (NCBI taxonomy): domain Eukaryota; kingdom Fungi; phylum Ascomycota; class Dothideomycetes; order Mycosphaerellales; family Mycosphaerellaceae; genus Cercospora; species Cercospora cf. flagellaris. The sequence continues at coordinate 2,345,976 of RJLU01000002.1, forward strand.
ACGAGTTTGATAAGAGGAATTTAGAAGTCGAAACCTCTGTAGCATGCCCAAAAGCATTGGCGAATCAGAACGAGCCAATCTCCAGAACCACTGCATACAGTGCCATTCCTCACATAGCCTCGCATTCCTCAAATATCACCCCGCGCTTTGAGACATCTGATTCCTGAAGCATTGTGAGGTCAACTCGCATTTTACTTTTCTTTCGTACATAATCAGTTATACACACACATATGACAATGTCGTTCATGACCCCATTCCCGCAAGAAGTAATCTATTGCGTATACTGCCTCTGCAACAACTTCGCAATCGTCGTCAATTGGATATTGCTTGTACCCTCATAAATTTGTCCAATCTTGCTGTCTCGCCAGTACTTCTCCGCAAGTCCCTCTCGCACGAAACCCATACCTCCCATCCATTCGATGGCCTGGCCAGAGACCTTACCAGCAATGTTGGAAGCGTACAATTTCGCCATTGCGGCGTCCATGACGAAGTCTTGACCGGCTTCCTTCTTTCGTGCGGCGTTGTAGACGAGTGCTCGTGCGGCGGTGATTTCGGTCCAGGCTTGGGCGAGTTGATGTTGCATGCCTTGGAATTCGCCAACGAGGGCACCGAATTGCTTGCGGTCGTTCCAGACGTATTTGGCGGCGTTTTCGAAGGCACCGAGGGCGAGACCGGTCATTTGTGCGGCCTGTGGATATATGATTAGTGGGGTCTCGTGGTTTTAGACTTCTGATGAGCAACTTACAATACCGATACGTCCCTCGTTCAGGATACCAATCGCATACTTGTATCCGTCGCCCTCCTTGCCCAACAAGTTTCCGTGAGGAATCTTGCAGTCGTCGAAGTTGAGCACGCAAGTCGAAGAAGCCTTAATGCCCAGCTTCTTCTCCTTCTTAGCGATCTTGAGCCCAGGGTTCTCTTTGTCAACAATGAAAGCAGTAATACCCTTGTAGCCCTTCTCTGGGAACAAGTTGGCGAAGACGATGAAGAAGCCAGCCTCCATGGAATTTGTGATCCACATCTTGCTGCCATTGATAATGTAGCTGTCCGATGTCTTCTCCGCCTTGGTCTTCATAGCGAAAGCATCCGATCCTGAAGCTGGCTCTGACAAGCAGAATGAACCCACAGTCTCTGTTGCGAGTCTCGGGAGCCACTTCTTCTTGCTCTCTTCTGTGCCGTATTTCATGACAGTCGTGTTGACAAGTGTATTGTGCACGTCGCACATAACACTGACACTGGGATCTACTCGGGCAAGCTCCTCAATGCCTACAATTGCAGCCGTGAAGTTCATGCCCGCGCCACCGTACTTTTCTGGAATCTCGACACCCATGAGGCCTTGCTCAAACAGCTGCTCCACGATCGAGGGATCCATCTTCTCGGCCTCGTCCATATCTCGCACCTTGGGTAGGATTACGTCGTTGGCGAATTTCTGCACGGATTCGGCCATAGCAGCCTCGACTTCGTTCAGGTGGAAGATTGGTGTTGGCTGTAGTGTCTCGAGATCGATCGTCTGCTCGTTGCGCCGGCTCGGAGTGGTTGAAAGGCATCGTGAACTACTCCCATTGTCAGCCAGGCTATTCCCTCGTCTCGAAACTGCTTCCTCACGCTTGTGCTGGACGTGCAAAGGCGGAGCGTTTCGCTGCTGCTCGTGTGCATTGTGGTGCAGCTCTTGCCAAGGGCCGGAGGGTCTTTGCGAGGGAAGCCATGGTGGACGAAGAAGTGGTATACTTGGAGATCACGCGTGTTGTACGACCAGACGAGGACGGTGAAGATAAATCGTGGCGTGTGTCTTCACGAAGGGCCGGGGCAAGGGCATCCACATCATGTGAAGAGCCGCATCAAAGCGATCTACCTCGGATCACATGCCGCACCAGCCATGGCATACGCGAACTCTATCGCGTTTCCACTACAACAAGACCCCAGACTGCCCGCGTTCACTCCCCGTGGAGATACCATCATCTCGGCCTCGTCCTCGTCTGGCTGCATCTCGTTCGCCTTCCACACAGATTGTTGATGCGGCTATCAGTCACAAAGCCGCACTCTGCGATACCTGAGCTGTCTGGGGCGAGAGTCGCGAGAAGGGGCGAGATTCGGCCGTTGCTCGCGCTCAAGATCCGAGTGTAGAATGTCACCACATGGCAAACCGCCAAGCGAATACCGTTTATGGTCGGATATGCTCTTGGCAAGGATGGCCAAGTCTTCTCCGAGTTCGGGAACCGCAATGGCCGCAGCCATGGAGTAAGAGCAGTGGAAACGAAGAAGAGGTGATCCTGGCAGAGCACAGCAGTAGCCACGATGCCAGACTTGTCGGCGCCCGAAACCTTGCTAATGTTGCTGGAGGACATAGAACTACATTTCATGTCTCGTAAGTGCTCGTTGCTACCGGGAGCTCATGGTAAAACTACTTGGCTTTTGGCCAAACCTCAGCCACAAAATCCTCCATATCCTTGACGAACAGATCCGCCCTTTCCATGGCCGCAAAATGTCCTCCTTCCTTATGTGCACGATACCATACCAGGTTACCACTGGTGGCGACCCAATCCCTTGGAACTGGCGCCAGCTCCTCCGGATGCCACGAGTAGCCCAGTGGCTTCTTGATGTAGTACTCGGGATCATTGTGACTAATATATATGCATCAGTGCTGGTCTTCCAGATGGCACGAGGTAAGAAAGGTACTTACAAGAACGTTGGCTGGGCGCCAAAGAACTGCCTGTATGGGTAGATGGCTCGAGGGAAAGATTCTGTGAACCAGTACAGTGTTGCGCCATCGAGAATCTCATCGATCGGAGGAGTCACGTCGGTCCATTGCTGGAACTTCTCTCCGATCCAGGCCAACAATGATATTGGGCTGGCGGAAAGCACGAGACCAATGGTCGCCGGTCGGGTTCCGTGCTGGTTCTAGTCAGTATTGTATAATCATGTAGGAGATCTCATCGGATTGAAGCTCACCTCTCGAGCATACGCATTTCCCAACGTCGCAAAGTCGGTAATGCGTTGCACGCCCTTCTTCTCAGCATCCGTCAAGCCTTCAGTCTCACCTTGAAGACCAATTGCAAGATGCAGATGCACAGCCTTGCAAGAAGGGGATGTCACACCAAGGACCCTGGAAATAAAGCTACCAATATCGCCACCTTGAGCAATATAGCCATCGCCGAAGCCAAGACCAACCATCAGCTTATCCAGTACGGCTGCCATCTTCTCAGTAGTCCAGTTCTTATCCAATGGTGGACCAGTAGAATATCCATAACCCGGCAAAGAAGGCACAATAACGTGGAACGGCAAATCCTCAGGCTTATACTTCGACTTCAGCATATCCAAAGCCGCGAGGAATTCCAAGAAAGAGCCTGGCCAACCATGGGAGAGCAACAACGGCACGGCATCTTTCTTCTGCGAGAAAAGCGCAACGAAGTGAATGTCGAACGTGAAACCTTCGTGCTCGATTGGCACAGTGAAATTGTTGAAGCTGTTGATGCGAGCTTCAGTTTTGCGCCAGTCGTATTTGGTCTCCCAATGTTCCTTGGCGTCGCTCAGCCATTGACGTGATATACCAAAGTGAGTGTAATCTTTGACATTCGCTCTCTGGTTTTCATAAGTCTTGGGGCCAATCTTCGATAATTTGAGAAGCTGCTTGAAGTGGTCGAGCTCTTGCTCGCTGACTTCAGCCTTGAATGGCTTAGGCTTGAGGGAAGCGTTACTTGGGATTTGGTCGAAGGGCATTATTGGTGAATGTGGTCAGAGTAGTATTGTTCTTCAGGTCAAGTCTGTTCGCCGATTGTTGCGGGGGAGCTGAACTATATAACACATTGGACGTTGCAATGACCCGTAAAGGTTATGGGCTGGACCAATACCAACCGGTCGACTACATGTGCCATTGCGTAGCTGAACTTTGTCGTGAAGAAGACATCCAAAGCTTGACCGTAATCTGTAGCTCTCATCCAGATCACCGAGATGGTGGAGAGGCCACCATGCCCCTCTTTCGCAAGCTTGAACCCGACTACCTGGACAAGATAGAAGCGGTCTGGGCCTCTTTGATCCCGTTGTGTTTGCAGAGAAATTGCAAGCGTGTACCTGGGTATCAAAAGTGTCGAGGCGGGGAACACCACTGACAGGAACGCTTGGCGTGTGATCATCTCGAGCTCCCTCTCTGTTCAGCTCTCAAAACCACTTTCAGTCCTCGTCTCGGAGCACCAAGCTATGACCTCGCCTCGGACGCCACACTACATATGATCGGACTTTCCAAACTGCAGGGACCTTGAACGAGTCCGTGATCGAGCCCAGATTGTCATGACCATCCATCTAGCGCATAGGGTGGGAGGCGTACACAGTGGTGAGCGATGCATGTCAATATACCGTGAAGAGCGACTGGCAGGCAGTCCAACCTGCCCGCTTCAAAAGAGACAGAGTCGGAAGTCAACCTCCGGGCACGAGACTGCCTCTCAAGATTGAAGGTCCCAAGTTTTATAACGGCATGCCATGGCAAATCCAGGTCCAGCGTCGCCCATGCGACATAGTGTTCGACGCTGAATGTCATGCTCGATACGACTTCTTCTCAACGTCATAGCAGCGCGTACTCCTTGACACCAGTCCGTTTCCTTGGTAGCACCAACTTCCTGGAAGAAGTTCAACGCGACATCGTTGAGAAATTCGCTGAAGTCAACGTACGCCAGACCGTCGAATGAGGTGTAGTGATATAGGCTCTGACAAAGGCCTACGGCTTGCATAAAAGCTCGTTTCTCAACATCTTTGATCGTTTCTGGTCGAATGCACACAGCAGTCATTGCCTTGAAGTGTAGCAACCGAAGGAGGCTGCAGTCCAGAACGATGTAAGCCAGAGCAGCCAAAGTATGATTCTGGACAATCTTCATCGGCAGGCCGAATCGAAGGAATTTGTTGAAGACCTTTGACCTTTGCATGTACGAGTGCTCCTCGTGGTTCAGCATCGGAGTGCTTTCAGTCATATCTACCAGTTCAGGAATTTCCCAAGAAGGATCCTTGCTGGAATTGACGAGGCTTGTGAACCACTGTGTGACGTCCTGCCGAAGGTCGTATATGTCTTGACATAGGCATTTCAGGGCTGTTGGCATCAATGGCGTTGCTAGTATTCGATCGACTCTTTCTAGTATGCTCGGTATCCTCATAGCGGCCGAGTAGTAGCTAGTGAACGTATCCGTCACAGGATTGATGTCTTGCGCGAGTTGCAGCCATTCAGGTCGTCCGAATGCGATCGCTTTCCGTTTCGCCACGCCGAGAAAGAAGCATGGCATCCGCAAGGAGTTGAAGAGCATTTTGTCGAAAGGATCATGCAATCTGATACAACTTGGCCCATATGCCCCAAGCAGATTCTGACATGCCCAGTAGTGGGCTCGCCACCCGTTCTCCCCATCGGAAGGCATAGGTATCGAGCCATCGTACAAACACAATAGCATCATGCTCGTAACAACAGCCCGCGGTTCTACTAATGAAAGCCGTGAATTCTTGTGGACAGTGGTAATCAACATCGACAAGACTTGACCATAGGAGGCCTGTGACCTCTGGACAAGTCGCTGATCCCCTGTTTTGGCACCAATGTGTGCCCAGCATAGTGCGTTAATCGCAGCATTCAGCATCGGAGTGCTTTCGACGTCGAGGTCTGGTAATATGGCCAAATAAGATCCACGATTGGCGAGACCAGCTCGAGCCTTTGTAGACGGGAAGTTGACCCCAAGAAAATCGCTGAGCATCTGCATCTGCTGCACAGGCCGCAGATTGATACTGACATATCGTGGTGCTTTAGAACGTGGACGATCGCTCTGGACGGCGGTCGCGCCACGTATGGCTAGTTTTGTTAACGCAATATTCCTGGAAGTCGTCAGCACAAATTTATGTGTCTTGATTCCCCGTTGAGTCGGTGCATATATATCCGGCCGAGCTCATGCTGACGGGTACCACTTCACCACCACACGAATGGGAATGCGAAGGACCTGGCCAATTACACCTACCGGTGAGAGACAGGTTGACCGTCTCTGTGACCATCTGCTCTGTCGTGTCGAGACACATTTCTTAAACTCTTCGCTGATGGTTGATCTTCGTAACGCCACTCGATCAGCGTCTTTGCTTTCCTCACCTCTCGAACACAGCATACCTGGGGCGTGCACAAATATTCTCTCGATGGAATTCGCGGTACATGTTTGGCAGTACGATCCAGTCCTGCCTCGCTAGGGGACGACGTCTCCGGTCAGCACTGCTGCATGGTCCTGTGGACACGATTGCCGAGTTTGTCCCACTTACTTCTTCAACACGACCACATTGCTTGCATGTGGTCAGCCCCGCTGGCAGATTCATGGCACGCGGATTGGAATAGTCGACCGAACATCACGAAATGACTTTTTTGCACCGCTTCGTGTGGCTACGGAGATGCAGCCCATAGTATCATGGGTCCGAGAGTGAAGCACGCCAGATCGTCGCGGTCCACGTTGTCCTGCTTGGCGCTGTTTCTCGCCATCAGAGTCGCTAAGTCGGAAGCTCGAAAGTCCGGCGCAGTCCACATCTCCAGAACACACGATTGTGCATGATGTCATCCGGAGGGACAACGGGGAAGAGATGGAGTACGAACGGCGGTGGTCTGGCTCACTGCAATGATATACAATATCATTGTCTGCGCGGAGGAAGTAGCCTGTTCCTTCGAGTGAAGTGCGTGCGGCCGGTGCACTTTCCCTTGGCACATTGCACTGACAGCCACTGCCACATCAACAATTCTTGTCAAACAACATGAATGCAATCCGGTGCACGTCCAGCAAGTAATGTCACGGCCGACGAGGAAGTGACTGTCCAGGGAATCAAGGATGACACTGGATGAAGAGCAAGGACAGTTCAGCCGCTTCGCATGCCGTGACCGAATCCGTCAAAGCTGCTCACTTCGTGCTTTGTGTCGAGAATGTTGCGGCAGTTGCTACACATTGAATTGATTGCCGGACGAAATGAGTGCATTGGCAAGGGCATTGCTAGATATCGAGGTTGGTCGTCCACTGCGCTTGAACTGGGATTCCTCGATCCATCACACTCTCAATCCACTGTTGCAGGTGCGCGTGACAGCACCTGACTGCATGGAAGACACGAACAACCGGGATGGAACGCGGAGGATGTCCTTTTATCGCTCTGTACTGTGTGCAATTCTAACTCTTCTCGGTAGCTATTCCCACGATACAGACCATTCGTTCCAGCCATTGCTTCACTGAATTCGTCAGATTGCTTCACGCCATTCCGTGATTTCGTCAGTCTGCGAGGATGGCCCTTCTCCGCCTCGCCAAGGGGGCACTTCCTGTCTTGCTGTCCCTGTACCCTGAGCGAGCACGAAATCGTTCGGTACCAAGGTCACGCTAGCATGGTTTAACGTGGGTTAGCTGTCCATCTGCCGTGACCCCTGCCTCCAAAGTCTCGGATTGGGGAAAGGATTTCTTCCGTGGGTCACCAGAGCTCGTGCAGCGACCAGTGGAACATCGCATGGCGATGAGGTGTTGGATACCTCGTGGGTACTTGTGTGCTTCTTCATCATCGCCCACGGGACGGGAATTTGCCAGACTCGCATGATGCGTGGACGGGTCGGCGACGCGCCATTCCACTGGTGCAGCCAGGCACAGATGGGGCTGAAGAATAAAAAGGTTCCTGCCCGATGCGGACTAATGTAGGATGCGTGCAATGAAGGTAGAAGGAGACGTTCTTTGCCTGTTCAAGAGTTGGGGCAGCGCACAGCAGCTTCCCAGAGTCTCGCGCCCCAGGTCTGTGTTATTGGATGTTGCAACGACGGCTCGGGACCGCATCGACATGTGCAGTATCCAGGATACGTCTGGTCCAGCAGCGCTCCGCCGACGACTCGCGTGTGGCGTAGGCCGCACCTGAGTCGCAACCACAGACAGACACCGGACGACTGCCTCCTCGCCACATGAGCGGCGGGCGCTCTAGCTGCAGCTCGGCATTCGCATCGCCGTTCCTCCTCACACAGATAGGGCAGAGGCCGAGCACGGATGCAGCAATCGATCGACAGTATGCAGACGTTCCGTCGAGCTTCTTTTTAGTCTCCCTCCATGTCTCCCTGCGTTTTGTGCTTTTGCGGCAGGCATTGCGCGTTCTGATCGCACGCAGGCATTTGCAGAGCACACCTCATCTTTTGCATGCTCCGCACCGGGAACCACTCTACTTGACAAATATTGTTATTATTCTTGCTGCGCATTGGATGCACCAAGCCGTCTGTGTGGAGTTGCAGGGGCATCGGGGCCTAGAGGCAGGCCGCTGCGAAGCTACTGGGCTCGGAAATGGCAGAGCAGCCCGTTTCGCCCGGCGTTGACGAGACTACGACCCAAGGCGTGGTCACCACTCCATTATATGCTTCCTTTCCCCTCCCAGCTTCCAACTCACGCGCGAGCCATGGCCACGCCGTGACAATGGACGACAGCACGCGCAGCAATGCCATGTCGCCGACGCCCAGCGACCGCTCCGCCGCCGCCTCTCCCAATTCGGCCCGGCAGCACCATGCTGCGACACCAGCCAATGTCTACCCACCGCCCGCCTATGTCTCTCCCTTTGGCGCGTCGCAGTCCGTGAGCCAGCGCAAGCGTCGCATGAGCGACCTTGAGAGCAACGATGAGGGCCAGCCCGCCCGCCAGGATATGGACTTTTCCGATGCTTCGCTCGCTCTCCTGAACGGCTTCCTGGACCATCTACTGTACAGCATCCTGCTCCAGGCGCGTTCTACAACGTTGACGGTGCTCCGGCCGGCTGTGACGGAAGTGCTCAGGTCACGGCTTGCCAGCGAGGCCATTGCAAGCGCTGATGAAGAGCTGTCAGAATTACTGGCGGGCGGCGAGGAGGAGGAAGACGAATTGAATCAGAAGCAGAGTGTTTCGGAACGCCAGCGGAAATGGGACACGGAGCTGGTGTGGAAGCGCACACGGCTACGAGTCATGGTCTACATTCGCTTTGGAGACATCGAAGACGAAGACGAGGAGCGTTTTGTGCGCGAAGACGAGCTGTTCAAGACCGGCGACCGGCGATTCTCGCATTCGACCGGCCTCGTCTCCTGGGCAGCGGCGATATTCCTGACCTCGATCCTGGAGTACGTCGCAGAACAATTGCTTCAAGTGGCTGCGCAGGCGGCCGATAATCGTGCACGACGTCTCAGCCGCACCTCGCGTGTCACAACGTCAGCTTCCGACCAGGTTACACCCGTGGAGGGTCTGGTTGTGCATGAGCACGACATGGAGAAGGCGGCCGTGCTGCATAAAACGGCCGGAAGGCTGTGGCGCCAGTGGAGGAAGTCTTCGCGCGGTTATGCTGTCGCTTCGCCAACTCCCACGAATGACCGCAGCACCAGACCAAACGGCTCCTCTCGCAACACGAGTGGGGATCACATCAACGGTGCTGCCATTAATCCGAGGCAGAGCAGCGTGGGTGCCACCGAATCAGGCTCCACAATGGACGAATCTCGGCCCACTTCCAGAATGATGCCAGGCGACAAGGATGTTGTCGACGACGAAGCTGCCAACGACATCGACTACCCTGAACATGTGCTCGCTGCGAACGTTCCTCTGCCCATGGCGAACGAAGAGCGAGATATTGAGGAAATTAACGATCCCGAGCATGTCATCGCTGCGAGAATTGCCTTGCCGATGGCCGACGAGAAGCGGGATATCGAAGACATCGAGTATCCGGAACATGTGATTGCAGCGGCCACCCCACTGCCATTGATCGAGGAGAAGCGAGACGTTGACGAGATTGAGGTGCCTGGTCTGGCGAGAGATCCCGATGAGTCTGATGATGAAGATTTTGAAGAATTGGTGGCTCCGCGGAGGAACAGTTGGACAGGCTCTCTTTCTGTACCTGTAATTGTGAGCGCGGTTGCCTTGCAGGCAGAGGTCGGAGGGCAAACCGATCCTGCCATTGACACGTCGATACCCGAAGAGCCCGCGGACACGAAGCCATCCACGCCTCTGCGCGCCCGCTCTTCTTCAGCCCCGAACCCACCGCCGAAGCGTTCGCCGCGCATACTTCCAACGACTACCAACGAGTCGACAGCAGAAGCCGAGACTGGCGATGTCCGCAATAGCGACAGAGCGCAAGACGGGGAGATCGCGCTGGAACCAGAAGCCTCGGATAACCCTACGCACAAGCAAGAAGTCCACCCAGCTTCAAGCCTTACTGCTGAGGGGTCGTCGAACGACGCGACAGGAGTAAATCATGAGAGCTTGCCTGCAGTTGTTGCTGCAGCGACGGCTTCCGGCGTGGTCGCAGCGGCGGCGGTAGGCTCCGTATCGCGCCTGTCGAAACCGAATAGCACTGAAGAGCTGAATGCCAGGAATCGGGGTGCTGCAAACGAAGAGGGAAGCATCGCGATGGGTGCAGGAGCGCCAGAACATATCGACAAGCGAGACAGTCAAAAAGCCCTCCAGGACATGAAGCGCATGAGCCTGCCTGCAGGACAGAATCTCGTGCGTAGGTCGACGATGCAGCAAAATGGCGAAGAGACCCCTCGTGTTGCGAAGCGGATGTCACTCACACAAGCCGTGTTGATACGGCCACCATCAAACAAAGACCAGCTTCCGTCACCTGCTGTTTCGAACGATGTCTCTCGAGACTCCACTCGCTCAGATGGCGCCGATGAGGAGCAGACGACTGATATAGGTCTTGCGAGAACGTCAGACACTGCAGTTTCGTCGCCTACAAAGGGAGATTCGGATGAGGGAGTCTATCCTGCAAGGGATGAATTCACGAATCAAGCGCCGCGTCGAACCACGCGCATCGTGCTCGGCGACTCACCGGTGTCATCGACCTCCTCGTTCAAGAACAGCCCACCATTACAACAGGAAGAAGAGAAGGACACGACTACGCTCAGTCCAGAATCATTCCTGAAGCGTCGTTCACTTTCGGCGAAAGGCGTGAAGCAGGTCCAGCATTTGAACCTCGTCGATGCACAAGCGTTGCAGGATCAAAGCAGGCTGTCCACACCAAAATCTCCGATTCGGATGAGCGCGTCAGACAGCTCAATCTATGCGAATGGGCCGGTGTCTCCCATATCAGACAAGCCGCCTTCACCATGGCGACAGTCGTTCTCGGCCGCGATCAAAGAGACTACTCAATGGGCGTCTTCGTCGAAGAAGTCAGCCTTGGAGCCAGAATCGAACGGTCCCGTGCATGAACACCCCGCTCTGCAAAAGAAAGCCTCGAGGAGCCAAACATCGCTGAAGGAGACGGAGAGCTTGCAGCCACTGACCAGTGCCAGTATCCGGGGTCCCGAGGATTTTGAGATGTTTGTGCAAGGAGGCGACACCGTGAAATACACCCTTACGCCAGAAAGTGTCAGGGATGATCCAGTGAGTGTCCGGTACGATTTGCAAGCCATGTGCTTAACTGACCGCCCGCAGTCGACTCCCGCAGCCGTGCCGAAGACGCCTCGCAGCGCGGAGACACAACTATCTTCTCCGAACAACACATCGTCATTGCAATCACCTGTTGAGGATGCGCGAGTAGGCAGGAGCCAAGCCGCCAGGCAAGCGACTGGGGCCGACGCGAGTGCAGGTGCAGCGGATGAGCGCGCTCGATCCCCGACGAGCAATAGGGACAAGCGAAGGTCGATCAGCCGGCCTCCCGTCAGAAATACCAGCGTGCATAAGAGGAGTGGACTCATGGCTCGCGAGCCACAAGTCCTCACTGAGTCGACAAGGGATTTTGCAGACTTCATTCGATCTACAGGACCTGATAGAGAGCCTGAGCTCCGACCTCTGCTCAGCAACCGGTCGACCACATCCCTGCAACTTCTACGAGACGCACACAGCAGTGGATCGCGTTCACAATCCCCGGCACCCTCTCGTGCTCGAAGCATGAGCAGGTCCAACATCGAGGCTGAAGATCTGCCACCCGTCCCCGTCGTGCCACCGCCAATGCCGGCCGGAAACCGCGTTCGAAGCAATATGCAGCCACGAGCACCGACTCAGACTGCTGAAGATGGCACAGCAGAACTCATTGACTTCATCCGGAATGGTCCTATGAGCTCTGGTATTACTGAATCTGGCGACAAAAGACAACATCGTATCTCGCGCTCAGTGGCACCATTCCGAACCACCATGGACTCGGATCAAATGCAGGAATGGGGCGAGCGGTACACACCACAACCTGATCTTAAGATCAACACGAGCATGGGTGGCCCCATCAACAATTCCAGCGCTCGTAGCGTCCCGTCTTCACACAACTCTTTCCGAAATTCGGCCACTTCGCGATCCGCACTGTTGCAGAACAGCGCCGGCACCACGCAGGACGTTACACAGCCAGCTTACGCCGACCAACCCCCGCGTCTCACTAGTGTCATACCACGATCTGTCCAGCAAGCATTCCCGACGCCAACTGAAGGAACAGGCAAAACGCGATACAGGAACAAAGACCCGTACGCCATTGACTTTGACGACCTTGATGATGACGATGACGATTTCTTTACCGCGTTGCCGAAAGGAAGACAACGCGAACAGGAGAGCTTAATTGACTTCCTTCGTAACAGCGAGCCTCCTGAAATGAACAACTCGCGTTCTAATTCCAATGCCAACAACTCCGCGTCCCCGGCTGCTGCACGGCTTGGAACCACGCCGCAAGCACTGCAGACTTTTGGTGCCGATGCAGTCAGCTATGGACGCAAGGGGTCATTGCCGAAGAACGATGGCCCGCAAGCTGCCAGAGCCACACCAGTTGTGCGTGGCAACGGCACTGCTACGATAGCAGTTGGTCCGATCACCAAACCTCGACCGAACTTTGGGGTTCCTGATCGCGACGCGGATTACACAGGACCTGGGGGCACACGAGATCTCGCTGATTTCTTCAAGCATTCTGCACCCCCATCGTCATTGGGCTCCAATATGCCACGCAGCGCACAAAGATCAGACAGTAAAGCATCGATTTCAAACAGCAAATCGAGCATCACGAGCTCGCAGAAGAGGAGCAGAATGAGCTTTCTCGGAGGTGGCATGAGCAGCATTTTTGGGCGAGGCAGTCGGAAAGCCTATCTCGACATGTGATGAGTTGGCGCTTTTTGTTGCCATTCCATTTCTTTTCTCTTTTTCCTTTTCTGAAATGCCGCGGAAGGACATGGCCACGGCGTTCACTTCAGGACTGTCCCTTGTGGAGAGGTCACTTGCGGAAAAGCGTTACGGAGTCGGAGGGAGCCAGACCCAGACTCAAAGATACCATCTGTTCCTATTTGTTCCTAGATACTGGAGTGCATAGCACGCGCGTGTTGTAAAGCTGTATAGTCGGTGTATGATCGCTATTGTGATCCAGGCACTTTCCTGCCATCCCTATGCAACTTTTCGTCCGCCTGATTCGGGACTCAATGCCATTTGCTGGTCAGCGCGGGCGGCTGCGGGCAACCTCGGCCAACTTATCAAAAGTCAAATTCCAACCTTGCAAGAGAACATCACTTTGATATTTGCAAAGACAACACCAATCTGGCAAGCTCGGCATCCGGCGTCAATCATATGTGACAAAAATGTCTCGCCCCACGACAGACAAGCAACCTTACAAGCTCGAATGTGATTCTTTGGGGTGTATCGAGGGCACGACATTACTCAGATCCTCGGACAAGGCCGAATTGCTTACCTACTTTGGTGGTCTGCCATATGCATTACCTCCGGTAGGACAATATAGATTCCGGCAGGCTCGACCACTACCGGAGGAATATCGGTATGGCACTAAAGTCAACCCAGGACGCTTCCAGAATAGTGCCGCAGTCTGCCCTCAGCCAGGCTGGCGATCGGATGACGAAACAGCGCAATGGGATGAAAACTGCTTGCAATTGAATATTTATATTCCTGCTGGCAAACGCCCGGAAGCGGGTTGGCCAGTTTACTTTTACATACATGGCGGGTTCCTGCAATGGGGTTCACCAAACTTTGGTCCGGAATCTCTCGTCCCTCTGTTAACCGAGACTGCTTTCGAGGCAATTATTGTTGCCCCTGCGTATCGCGTCAATGTATTTGGCTTCATCGCAAGCACAGAGCTCCGTGAGGAAGCTCGAGCGTTTGGCGAGCCGACTGGCAATCAAGGGTTCTGGGACCAAAGGCTGGCACTGGAGTGGACCTCGCGGAATATTGAGGCTTTTGGAGGCAATGCGCAGAACATCACAATCGGTGGCTACTCGGCCGGATCTCACAGTGTCTTTCAGCAGCTCGCTCACGAACTCTACTTCGTCCCAGATGACAAAGCGATCATTAATCGGGCCATCATGTGGTCGAACAGTCCTGGCGTACAAGCCAAGGGGATAGATGAGCAACAGAAGCAATTCGACGAGTTGCTGGAAAAGCTCGGCATATCCAAGTCTCTACCGCCTCAAGAGAAGCTGCGTCAGCTGAGAGCAAAACCAGCCATCGACATTGTGAATGCAAACAATGAGATGCAACTCTCAGAGTTCCGCGCAACTTCGGACGATAATTTCGTGTCGAAGAACTTGGTAGCAAACATCAACTCGGGCGACTTCGGCAGACGTATGAAGGCAAGAGGCATCAAGTTGATGAATGGTGAGTGCCGAGATGAGCACTCATTATACCAAACGTGGAGAACGCCTTCTCCTTCGTTTGACTCAGTGTACAGGCGCTTGTGCGCCGACTATCCCGAGCAGGCCGTAAAGAAATTGATGCGTGCCACGTGCGGCGAGCAACATGCTTTGCCACAAGGATGCAAAGATTGGTCGGAGGCTTTTGGAAAGCTTTACGCTAATATGCAGGTGCATTGTCTCGAACGAGGGTTTCACAACGCGCTTGTCAATGCTGGAATGATTCCAGGAAAGGATCTACTGCGATACAGATTCGACTGGAGAGCGAAGTGCGTGGACGCTTTCCTCCCTCTCGAATGGGGCGTCACCCACGCGACAGATATGAGTATCTGGTTCTGGGGATTGGAGTATGGAGATGGTATCACAGATGAGGAGAAGCAGTTGCTGAAGCCATGGAATGAGGCTTTCGCGGCATTTGTTAAAGGCGATGAAGTGCCGTGGGGCACGAGCAATGTCAAAGAGATGCTGAGATTACGTGCCGATGGCAAGACCGATATTTGGACTGACGATAGATGGGAAGAGGGACTACAGATTTGGGATGCTGTCAATGGCGATGCTGCCAGCGGCTTGCTGGGATGGATCAGGTCCAAGCTGTGAGCTACTGCATCATTGGCTTGTCCAACTGTAGACTTGAGCTTGTCGATATGTCGACAGTGTCCAAGACGAGATCTATGTGGTCTTGTCTATGTATGCAAGGGTATTGAAAACTCAACAGCACGACCGCGTGGGGTGAAAGACGGCCTGCGACTTATCTGACGGAGCTAACATGCTAGATCCTGCGCTACTAGAGCATGTGAATGGCACGGCGCACCACATATTTGCTCCACATGTCGGGGCATGGAACATACGAATTGGCACTTCTAAGAGCTAACGGGTAGCAGCAGCAGCATCCGTGGCATATGCGTGCTTCCGACGGCTAGCCACATCAGTACAACGACAAATGTCAAACAATCGACACTCAATAAAGAGCAATCGAGACCGACACCCAAACTTGACCACTCTCAGGTCATTGAAAGGACAGAAGCTCTGTCGATTATACAAGTCATTGATATTGATTCTGCAGCTTGCCTTGGCCGCTTTGAAGTTCATTGTCTCGCTCATTTGGCTGTTTGCCCTTGCGCTAAGACATACAGCAAAATGGCCGCATCATGTTTGCGCCCGCCGAGCAGTCACATATGAGTGTTCCGATCTGCTCTGATCTGCTTCTCCACAACCATCGCAACACTCGCTGCCACCAACACCCTATACTGCAAAGCTCCTGATTATCTTTCGTACGACAAGATCGGCAACCACACTGCATCAGAACCCATCATACAAGAGATCAACGGGCCAGCAGTATGACCGCTCAGACCTACACCACGATGCCTGGTCTCCTGCCAGCACCTGGCTATCAGCAACGCAGCGCCCCCAACGCCCAAGCCCAGCCTCGCCTGGCTTATTTCATCACTCGACCCAATGGCTTCGCCATCCCTCTCATTCCCGCCGATGAGCTGCCATTTACGATCAAGCTGCAAAATGTGCCTCGCATTCTCAACCCTCAAGACACGTACGGCATGCAGTACGTAGGCACAACTCCTTACGCTGGCACTACGTTCAAGCTTGATGGTCTTGGATCTACCGATTTTCAGCGTAGCGGTAGCCCGCCAACAAGTGTCCCGTTTCACGCTCGTGGCCACAGCGCCACTGGTGTGAAGCAGTATCTCGCACCAGATGCGCTGGCTCGGCAGGCCTTCGCCAACACTCCTCAGGCTGCAGTCAGCGGTCTCGACAGCAACACCAGCCGGCCGCCATCTGCTCACGAGACTGCAAAGTCATGGCGTCGCAACGATCCGGCAGAATCCACTGATGCAACCCAAAGCGTCATTGATGCAATTCTGCGCTCCAAGGCTGGGGCAGAGACTGCTGAGCGGGTGGGCTATCGCAGCAGAGACACTACTCCACCGCCATCCGGTATTGTGCCTGACCAGGACAAGAAGGTCTTTTGCACGCACTGGATCATGACCGGCGATTGCAAATTCGTTCAACAGGGCTGTCGGTACAAGCATGAGATGCCATCTGAGGCAAAGCTGAAAGAGTTGGGAATTCGTCACACGCCGAGATGGTGGTTGGAGCATAACGCAGCTATCAGGCTTGGAGGAGCGAGAAATGTGGCCGGTCCATCGTTGAAGCCGTTGGAGATGCTGCGCAAAGGCGATGACGCCGATTCTGAGAGCTCGTCTGATGGATCCGATGAGAGTGACAGTGAGGTGGAGGTGGTGGTTTCCCTTGCCGACAAGAAGGCTCTGCTGAACTCGAAAGGCATGACCAACAACGATGTTGCGAGAAAGCCGATCATCAAGGCTCCGGTAGAGCTCAAGTCACCTGTTGTTCCGCCTACTCGTCCATCGTCGCCAGTCACAGTCACAGAGAAGCCAAAAGATGCTCGCAAGCCATCAACCACAAGCGACCTTATCGACTTCGCTCCGCTTCTGCCATCAACTGCAACTACGACCGCTCCACCAACGGCAACCTCGTCTCGCCCCAAGCGCGACTACAACCTCCGAGGTGGTCCAACTACTACTCCAGCCACGACGTCCATCGCCATCACCAGTCCCCCGCAGACTCCCCCAACCACAGTAAAGAAAATCACCAAAGTCTTCGTGCCAGCCGGCGAATCCCGAGAACACCACATCGCAGACATGAAAAAGCGTGAGCGCTCAACTCGCATAAAGCAACAACCATCGCGCACCCCATCGCCAACCCACCCACGACCCGTCATCCCAAACACAACCAAGACTCTCATTACAAAATCTGGTCCAGTCGGCCTTCAAGCCTCGAAACACGCCCCTCCACCACCTCCTGGGTCCATCTCCTCCGACAGCAACAAATCCTCTCCACCTTCTGCGAAACGCAATAAAGCTGGTTCGCGTATTCGTCGTCCTGCTACTTCTACTACCACCGTTACAAGCTCTACTTCATCTTCTCCTACAGTCACTACTGCTGCTGCCACTGCCGTGAACGCCGGGGCTGGAGCGGAAAAGAAAGACAAATAGAGAACCTGGAAGCGGGGCGGGGAGGAAATATTGAATTGGTGAAAGGACCCATAATATACTTACTCTTGAGATTTACTGCATACTCGACGAGACTCTTTCACATAAGATGTGGCACTGGCGTTCGGTTTGAGGGGTTTTAATTGTTCAAATTTGGAAAGTAGATATAGCGAAGCATATGAACCATGTTGGTATTATTACTCTCCTTTTGCCTCATGGACATTTCTAACAGTGATCTTCTGAGATCGTCTGCCGCTTCAAACTTCTTATGCTTTCGAACCTTCAATCACAAAACGGGGTTTGATGACCCAGCACAAGCATTGTTGCTACAACCAATCCTCACGACCTCGATCGCCATGCAGTGTGCGTCACAACACAAGACCCGCGCTCGGTATCATGATGCACCAATGCCAGCAACGGCCAGCAATTCTTTTGTACATATTACACTAGAGTACAGCCTCACTTTACATCATCGTCCAACAACACCAATAACGCGCCTAGTCTCCATTCCGCTCATCCTTCTTTTTACTCGCCTCCAACATAGCACGAAAATCGTTATTGCTCTTCTTCGCCGGGCCCGCCTCCTCAGAGTTGGAACCAGCAGCATCGCTCCTGGAATTGCCACTCGAGAATCCACCTCGCTTGAATCCAAGCCCTCCTCTACGGCCTCCTCGTGCACCACCTGGACGTGTTGCCTGTGGCGAAAGGAACGCAGGCTTGGCTCCAGGATTCGAGACGTCCGCGCCCGTACCCCGTAGATCACCATTCTTCTTTCTGCTTTGCTTTGCGAGCAGGTCGCCAACATCGCCGGTGCTTGCCTCTGGTCCAAGGCTGCTCACATCGACACCAGTGCGGACACGGAAAGCATCCTTGACGTCCTTGAATTCGACAATCGCTCCCTGCTTCTCGCGCCGAAGTTGAATCTTGGTGATGGGACCATATTGCTCCATTGCAGTTCGGACACGCGCATCGTTGACGGTGTCTGGCAAGTGGAAAATCGCGATTTTGCGCTCTTTCACGTTCTTGTGCGACTCGTCATCCTGAGTTGCGGACTGCATGGAGATATCCGAACCACGGCGAGCACCATTACTGGCTGGCTCAGGTGTCGCGGATGCTTTATCCTGTTTCACGATGACGTCCTCACGTCCAGCTCGCTCATGTGGTGCAGCGGCACGTCCTTTCGGTTGTACCAGTTCCACCTTCAAGATTCTGTCATGGAACGGAGTGTTGTTCGCACCTTCAAGAGCCGCTGTGGCTCCTTCAGCTGTGGTGTATGTGATGAATACCGTTCCTGTCGCCCTGTTGTTGACCAGCTTCACGAGATTGATTCGTTCAATCTCGCCATATTGGCCAAAGAATTCGCGAATCTGTGTCTCCGAGGCCTCACGATCGGAGTTCTTCACGATGATCTCGCGTCCTTCACTTTGTGGGCCAGCGCGTTGTTTCTTGGCATCAGGATCGGCAATCTTAGCCAAAAGTGTATGCAAGCCGTCAAGCTTCTTGCCATCCATAGCTTCCTCAGCAGCTCTGGCCATTTCGGCGCTGAGGAATTGGACATACGCGAAACGGCGCCGAGAGTTGTATTTCAGTGATGGCAGACGTACTGCCACAATCTCGCCATATTTCTTGAAGAGTCCTCGAATCGCCTCCTCGTCGTACTCGGCTGGATAATTTGTGACGTAGAGAGTACTTCCTGAGCCGCTCTGGATGCGAATTTCATATCCTCCAATCTCTTTCCCGGTCCGAGTCTTAGCAGCCTTCATATCGTCCTCGGACTCGAACTCAACCACGGCAGAAGCTGACGACCCTTCTTTATCTTTAACGATACTGATCGATAGTAGTGTGCCACAGTCGCGGAAAAACTTCTTGATCTCGCCTTCAGCAATGCTGGGCGGCAAATTCTTGACCGTGATTGTGTTGTGCTCACGGTCGCGCTTGATTTGTGCGCTGGCTGAAGCGGAAGGCTCATTGCGTGCTTCCTCCGGAACGGTCTCCAATGTGGGCTTGACCTTTTTGGCAACGTCGCCGTTGGTGGATTCATCTTCACGCTTTCTCTTCTCCCCAGCAGGGGCATTGCCTGTTTCCAGCACTTCGGCTGCAACGGCAAGCTGTTCTTGCTGTTGTGCGGCAACAGCTTGTGCTTCTTCCTGTTCCTTTGTACGCTGAGCTGCGAGCTTCTTATTGAACTCCCTTGCAGCGGCCAAGGCGTGCTGGAGTGCAACTCCAGATTCGTGCTGCTGAAAGTGGTTAGTGTAGAGTTGCAATACCCGTTCTGGGAAATCGATATTGCGTTGTCGCAGGGCTTCCTTGACGACCTGCGATGCGAGCGTGGGTGCGTTATCCGGCCTCTCCACTCTCCGCTCCTCACGTATCCGGTCCGAAGCCCATAAGCGCAGTTCGAAATGGTAATATTTGCTCCAGAAATCGTAAGATCCACCAAGACGAGTTGCCAGAGTCTTGTAGATTTCTCTTGCCTGATCGAAACGCTTAGCTTCGACGTAGAACTTGATTTGAATCTGTTCCAGTCGGAACAGAGGATCGCCTTCAAACTCCTGACCATAGATCCGCTTGCCAGCCTCGTGTACGTCTTCCAGGGTCGAGTGAATGCCAAATTCAGCTGTGTCGATATCGTCCTCTGTACTTGTCTGCCGGAACGCGTACCTACGCAGGTAGCTGCACCACTCTTCCAGCATCTTCACATACTCCTCAAGACCTCCTACATCGAGCAAGCCAGTGTTGGTGGCACGATGTTTGATGTTGCCAATGTCGTCTCGAGATTGTTGTTCAACATCCGCGCGCAATATGCGTCTCGCCCACAGCTCTCCTGACCAGGGGCAATGGCGAGTGGCGCGCTCGATGACTGACAACAGCGAGGTGGACTTCGGATCCGTTACCAAAAAGTCGATGTAGTCCAGCCACCACTCAAGATTTGTCGGCTCAAATAGAACGGCACGCTCAAAAAGAGCACAGCGTAACTCATAATCGAAGGGTCCTGCAGTTTTTGGCTTGAGAGAATAGTACTTCTCGTCTTTGAGATACCGCTCCATTTGGTGATGGATGTTCGAGGCATCACCGCTTTCAATCGCCCGCTGGAGTTTGAACTCGTGGTCCTCCCGTATCGCAAAGCACGCTTTGGCAGGCTCCGCCTGTTGGTTGATATGTGCAATAGCAGCCTCCCAGTTCGCGCCCTCGAAGCGTGACACGATCGGCCAGTACAGTTGCATCGTGTCTGGCCATTGTGTTTGAGGTGTTTTCAGACGACCGAGAAATATGTTGTGTATGCGTGTTATGTCAGCCTGCGATGGCTGCTGAGGAAGCTGCTCGTAGACAGCTTTAGCAAATCGATTCCACAGAACATGGCTCTCGTCCATGCGCCATTGTGTGGCCGCAGCCGCTTGTTCGAGTACTGTCATGACCAGATCCCGAGTAAAGAGTTCCTTGCACATTTCCTTGTCTTCAGGCGCCCAGTCACGTTCAATGGTCTCGCGCAAGCCATGGCAAGCCTCGTAGCTGTTGGAAACATAGTCCACGTACATTTGCCAGAGCTTGACAGAAGCTGGCTCGTCCGCAACGGCTTTCTGACAAAGCTCCAAGACTGCCATGCGCTCCTCGGTGTTTTTCGCAGTGAGGATCTCATCATTGAGCCAGTCGACCCAGATGGCCTCGCCGACTGCGAAACGCGAGTCCATCGCTTCTCTCGCTTGTCTCATTTCGGTCAGTAGAGCGTACGTGCGGGGCTCACCTGGCTGCGCTCCATGTTGAGCACCTACAGGCGAAGAGACGTGAGCACGGAAACCTTTGTGCAGAAGGTTGATTAGCTCCACGTGATACTGATAGGCATAGGAGTTGTCGCGCAGATAGGCGAGCAGCTCTGAGACTCGGTGCGATTCCTCTTCTGACAGCGCGTTCGATGTGAACTCGCGTGGCGGAGGAGTCTGCGCAGGTGCTTCGGCCATGGTGAGATCTGCCAGGCTCTGGCGCGAGATGGTTCGCACGACGGGAGGCGCCGAGTCCCTCAGCGTGTGGTGATGTGCCGGAGGGCGTGCTTGCACCTGTTTGGGCAGGATGTTGTCGGAATACGTGCGCGATGTTTGTTGACGCTTGTGCGGCGAAGGAAAATCTTTAGTAGACGCGGGTCAGCTCAAAATTTGCGTAGCGCGGCAGGCAGCATCATGATGCACATACCGGTCAACTTTTCCACCTGCGGCGTGGACGATGGGCGATGGGCTACCGATGGCCGTTGTGAGTATGCATATTGCGGGTGGTGCTCGGATACCTGCACGGGATTGCTGGTGGGCGGAAGCGGCCTGAAGTTGGGCGGCGCGGGCGCCGACGCGTGATATTGCTGCTGCTGTTGCTGCTGCTGCGAAAAGGCGGCAGCTCCTGTCGCGTGCACTGGAGGCCGCGCCTGCGGTGATGCACGCCTTTCTGGCGACCGCGAGAGCTCTTGGCTCAATCCGGACGCAGTGCGTTTGCCACCGGCGGGCCGTTTCCCTCTCTGCACCGCAGGCGGTGATTCTGCTGCTGGCGCCCTCGCAGCAGGCGGAGTCGCAGCAGCAGCAGCACTCGGAGTGGAAGGACTTCTCGCAGACCGTGCTCCGTCGTCTGGCGACAGCAACGCATTAATGTCCATCTCGGACCCAGCCCCTCACCTCCAGACACCGGGCGCCGCCTCGAAAGCTGGTCGTCAGCGAGTCCTCGGGCAGCAGCAATGCAGGGAAATGGGCGACATTAGCCCTCCACCACTGGCGCGAAGCAGACTCGCCGGGCGGCCTGAGGCAGCGGCAGCAGCCGGCAGAGGTGGGCGTGAGGGTGGTGAGTTGGGAGGGTGAGCGGCGAGCTGGCCAGAGACGCCTCCTCCAGCGAGCGAGCAGCAGCAGTAGTAGTGAGAGGGCGAGGAGAGAAGCTGCTTGCCTGCTGCTGCGACTTTGACACGGGTGGCCGGGCGTGTGCAGCCGGCCGAATTAGTCTCTTGCAGCAGCAACACTATTGCAGCACAGCTCGAGGTTGTACGGAGGTTGCGCCGGAAAGGCCTAGACGCGCCCGACGCTGGAGAGCCCGCGGTGATGTGAGGAGAGATGGGGACGGCGATGGCGAGTCGCTGGAGCGCGCTGGAGATTATCTGCTGCTGTCCGCAAGGCCCACGTGTTGGCTTCTGTTCTTCACCACCTCCCGGTCCATCTCTCAGCATGAGCCAGGATGCTGCTCGCAGTGACGACAGACAACTAATCCCGCCCCGGTCGTGTGGTCTCGGCGCGAACCGACTCCCTAGTGTCGCCGAGACGAGTCGCGCTGCTGCACCCTCACCCATGCCATCTACATACCATTGAATCTGTGCTATCTGCACCGTTCACGCGGCCAACTATCCTCCACAGCCATGAGTGGTGCAGGACCCGCGAGGCGCTTGGCCTCGAGATGTGCGTATTCAGCGCATCAAAGTATGTCGTAGCGCTGCTCCCGGCTGACCTCCGCAGGCACATTTTGCAGCCCGCTGCCCATTCGGACCATCCAGCATCAGCAGCGCCGGACCGCAGTGACGGACTTCTTCAAACGTAGTGCATCCGCCTCGCAGCCCGATAATGAGAAGCCAAAGTCGGACAATCCCTTCTTGGACGAGTTCAAAAGGAAGAACCCAAACACGCCGACTCCCCAAGGACCGGACATGCCACAGACCATGCCGCAACAGGGAGACATTGCTTCATCGTCCATTTTCGAAGACGAGCGCCGTATAGCAGCCCAACGAGAGCGAGACGCCGAGGGTGAGGGGGAGCAAGCGAGGAATCCCGCTCATATTTTGCGAGTGACCCAGCCCGACCCAAACGCGCGCGAACGATGGGAGCGAAAAAAAGTCATTCAGATGATCAGAAATGGCGGGAGACTGTCCAAGGCGCAATACCTTAAGCGCACCGAAAGGGAGCATCTTGTTAAGAGCCACAACATGAAGACTTCGGTCAAGAAACTCGGCATGATTGCAAGGCAAATTGCGGGAAAGACCATCGACGATGCCATCATTCAGATGCGCTTCAGCAAGAAGAAGGTCGCGCAAGAAGTCTTGAAGCAGTTGGAGCAGGCGCGCGACGAGGCAATCGTGATGCGTGGCATGGGTCTAGGAAAAGTCAAGGCTTCAGATGATGCGGAGATCCTCGATGCCTCCGCCGATTCAGTGCTGGAGAGTGTACCAAAGTCGGATGCGTCAAAGAAGGTTGAAATCCAGCTCAAAGACGGCAAGAGACACAAGATCGAGGACCGCTCAAAAATCTACATCGACCAAGCGTGGGTGGGACGGGGACCATATGGACAACTGCCCGACTACAGGGCAAGAGGGCGCATGTTCGTCATGCGCACACCGTGGACAAGCCTGAGTGTAGTGCTCAAGGAGGAGGCGACGAGAATACGAGAACATGCTGAGCGTGAGGCGAAGAGGAGGAAGAAGATTACCGAGAAGGTCTGGGTGCCGCTGCCGGACAGGCCCATCACGACCAACAGACAGTGGTACAGCTGGTAGAAGGTGCGCATCATAGATCTACATGTTCATCGAAGGATACTCTGCACATTTGTACATTACTTCTGAAAATTGTGCTCATACGCCTCGGGGCATCTCAAAATCCGGTCCTCCCAGCCCTAGCTGATTTCCTTTTCTTCAAGCTATTATATTTTACTTTGACACATGAATGCGACGCCGTGTTGGCAGGCAGTGCATAATCGTCACTGGCATCCCGCTTTAAGCGGCATACTTCGTGCCCGGTTGTCTTTTTCGTTCATTCATGGTAATCCATTTAATGTCTCCTGATACGGAGGTAGGTCGGCGTAGCCCGCGAGGTCTTCTCTATGCCTCGTTTCTCTTAAGACACATTCAAGCCTGGGGAACACAGTCCATAGAGACCAAGGTATAGATCAATGTTCCTATGATGCTTGGATACCGTTTCTCGACTCTACGCAACACCTACGACAGCACAGCAACAGCACCAGCCATCAAAGTAGCGAGCACGAACGTGGGGAGTCTCAGTCCTGAAGCCGCATTCTCTCCGCCTTGCGCTTGGCCCTCGGTGCCATCATTCCCTCCCGCGCTCGAACCATTTCCCTGGGTCCCATTACCACTACCATTCACCGTCTCATTCTCAGTCGCAAATTGTCTCCGTGGCAAATTCCCCAAAATGACCTCCAAAGCAGCCAAATCCTCTCCAATTCCCTCATTTCCATCGAAACTCTCGCTTCTCCAATCCAAACCACAGACTTTCCCGCTCTCGCCACCAGTACAAGACCTCGCCGCAGCCTGGGCCGAAGTTCGTAGGATTCTGTTGATTGTGTCATACGTCGTACTGTCTCCATCACTAGACGTCGTGTTTGAGTTCAATGTCAAATCTCTCGTCCTGGCCAACCCACGCGCCAACAAAGTCCGGAAAGCGATTTGGTCGACGTTGCAATTTTCGGTTGGAATACAAGCAGGCTCGGTGATGATTCCTCGAGTATCATCATCTTCTGAACCGGCGAAGAAGGAATTTGCGTAGACGAGTCCAGCGAACGAATATGCCGACCATGTTCGAGTGCCACCCGTCGCATTGGAGGCATATGCACTTGTGGAGAGCAGAAGACCGGCGTTTTGGGTCCATTCAATGTGATTGATTTCGCTACAATTGGTTAAGTCGTCGGTGCCGTCGTAAATCGCGACTCTGTTAGAGGCGGTGGAAGCTTCGCTGCCCTCTTGTCCAGAACGGAGCTCGAAGAGACCGACTTCTTGGAGCCATGTGAGGGATCTGGCGGCCCAGTCGCTGTATGTAGTGTTTCCAGTGAAGCGCGCTAGTCGAGCGCCCAGTAGAGCGAAGGTCAAGGTAGAAACACTGTTTTTGTAGTTGTAGCCGTTGTTGAAGCTGAAGATCTGCCATTTTAGGCCGCCACCACACGTCTCCGTATCCCATCGCACGACTATGGAGTTGAAAGTGTTCTCCGCTAGCTGTAACCATGACACATTGAAGCCCTGAGGCTGAGGGAGGCCTAATTCCGCCGCGGTGAGTGCGGCTGATGCCCAAAAAGCCATGTCATCATTCCCCAATGACTTGCTTTGGTTCGGCGGCATGTAGTTGTTGTCTGGACCGACTTGGAAGGCAAGACCTTGAGAGACGACATCCGTGAGATCTTGATCGCCAGATACCGCCCAGTAGTTGATGAGTGAGTCGAACATTAGACCTGCATGCCACCAGTAGTAGGGGTCGGGCAGCAATCCGGGAATTTCGCCTGTTTCGTTGCCCTTGTAGATTGTGAAGATGTGCTCGACGATAGTCCTGCCGGCGCTGACGATGGAATCTTCATTCTCGAGGTCCAGCTCGATCGCAGAAGTGAAGTTCGCTGCCAGTAGCAGACTGGCGAATGTGAAGACGCGCATGCTGCGTTTCAAGCGCGTCTGCATGCGTAGAAAGAGTGTGAGGCGATCGCGAGCGAGGGTGATCTTCAAAGAACGGTTGAGGACGAGGAACGGATTCTAGTCGGGTTGACGTGTTTCGCAGATTGGCGGAATCCTCATCATCTATTTCAGTGTCTATAATAAGGCGGAGGCAGCGAACACGCGGGTTCTGTTTGTGGACTTCTGAAGGATCTAGCGTTGCTTGGCGAAACAACTTGTGCCGTGTGGCATGCATTTGCAGCGCTGATGAATGCGAGAATCCTGCATGCTATGAGTGGTGTCCACTGACCACGGCATCGAGCCTAGAATCGCTGAATCGCACGAACAGTGACTTCAAGGAAAGGCACACGAGTGTTGCCGGTCGTGAGCGCTGTCGTTGTTGCCAAGAAGTGAGCGGCTTTTGTAGCATTAGGAGGTAGCTGGCCACGGGTCCAAGATTGGTGGCCGCGGTAGGGCGCCGGTACCCAAACGCAAGATTGGCTCACATCGTCTGCGCTCATGGATGAAGATCACTTCTTAAACATTGCAGGAAAGTACCCTCGCACGGCATTGCTGAGCCACACAGTCTCTCCATCCTGGAAGCTATCGATCGATACGTCCCCCTCGACGCAGAGTTTCTGCTCCAGAGCCCACCGTCGCGTCGTGCCTTGCAGGCCACCAGCTGATGCTTCTGGTGTGACCCACTGACCGTTGCGAAAGAAGTATGGCGTACAAATCGACCCATCGAGCACATTTTTCTCAGGTGTATAAAGTAATACCTCTCTTGGGATTTGATAGGTCAGGATCTGTGCTGCAGCTCGAGCACGGCCGTAGGAAGATCGATCGTTTGTCTTGTACATTGTGCCCTCGGACGGCTCCGTGGGCTCCTTGTCAAGCACAATCGTCCACTCGATGGGGAAGCTGGGTTTGACTGGAAAGGACTTGGGAAAGAGGGATTCCATGGAGATCGGTCTCAGCGGGTGAAAGATTTCAGTCGTCATTCTGCCTCCCACATAAATTCGCAGTTTTATCCTCAGCGCCTCCGGTTGTTCGTTAGGGTGTTGCTCATGCCACTGCTTCACGGCGCGAGAGAGAGTATTGAGCAGTACGGTAGGGCCGCCTGAGTTGGGTCGTGGCCTATCATCGGCGAAAAAGAAGGTACTCCACTTGGCGATTTGTAGTCTCGTCCAGTGATGTTCCAACATGTAGAAGGAGCATGGCGTACCGCAAGATGCTGCTGTGTTCTTTGCCGACTGTGGCAACCTTCTGTCGTAGCGAATGCTTGTGTAGACATACGGCTCGTCGCCATCTAGGCCTTGAGGCGGGTCGAAAGGTCGACCATCGATGCCTTGCGCAGGAGTATCGCCGAAGTGGCCGCTCATCTTGCCATTTGCAGGATTGTCCGAGTGTATATGGTAGGAAATCTTGAAGGATTCTTCTTATTCAGAACACAAGGAGTATGCGAATCGCGGACAGTCATACAATGTGGTACCTGAGCTCAGACCACAGAACGCAAGATGACTCCCGAGCAGAGTAGCCGGCCTCATCGAATACTGCTCAGGGGAGATTTGTACTGTCACACGCGAGGGAGATGCCGCCGATACATGGAGCAGCGGGAGCACGACACATGCGGCTGAAGGCGCGGTCGAGTCATCGACATGGTTGCGGTGGAAGTGGTCACTGGCATTTGACGGGAACTTCCATCAGAATTTGGTGGAGCGGAGCGGTCGGCGCAGTGACATCAGCCTGTCGGGCGTCTCGGGAGTAAGCTTGTTTGAGGTCGTCGAAGTTCGAGCGAACATTGACTTCGAATTCATCGCGCCGCGCGCTGCATCAATTCATCCCATCCACTGCCATCCACGCCCTACGCACGTCGAAACCGCGTCCCGGGCTGACCTTCCGCCATGGCGTCGGCACAACAGGCGCAAGCCAAAGTCGAGGAGACGGCACAGGCCGTGCAGACAGCGAGCTCGTCCTTCCTCGACCGCGTGAGCGCGTGGTATCAGGACAACAAGGTTGCCGCCTGGACCATCGCCGGTGTCACCGTCGTTGCCGTCGGCGGTACCGTCTACTACCTCTCGCTTCCTCCTCCCCAGCAGAAATCCAAGAAGGATCGACGAAAAGGGAAGAAGGCCGATAAGGGAGCTGCGGAGGCAGAGAAGGCTGCGGCAGACGTCAGGGCATCAGCTTCGAAGGCGGCGCCAAAGGCAGCGGCAGCGGAGGAGGTTCCCGAGGAGCTGCCCACTGTGACCGAGGAGTCGGTGGCCTCGCTTTCAGAGCAGGAGCGCAAGGACTATGCGGCGAAGCTCAAGGCAGCGGGCAACAAAGCCTACGGCGCGAAGGACTATGAGCGTGCCATCGACCTGTACACCCAAGCAATCTACTGCAAAGCCGATCCCGTCTTCTACTCGAACCGCGCCGCCTGCTATAACGCCAAGTCGAACTGGTCTAAAGTCATCGAGGACACCACTGCCGCATTGAACCTGGACGCTGAATACGTGAAAGCCTTGAACCGAAGAGCAAACGCCTACGAGCAAGAGGGCAAATACAGCGAGGCACTCTTGGACTACACCGCAAGCTGCATTATCGATCAATTCCGCAACGAATCTTCTGCTCAAGCTGTCGAGCGTCTACTGAAGAAGGTCGCCGAGACCAAAGCCAAGGCTATTCTTACAGAGAAGGATAAGACACTGCCATCGCCCACTTTCGTCTCCAACTACTTGCAGTCGTTCCGCGCAAAGGGTCTTCCCGAAGGACTGGAAGAGACCGCCGACCTTCCCGAGGGCAGCGGAAAATGGCATCTTCGCAAGGGTCTCCAGGCCGTCCGCCACAGAAACTCGGAAGGCTACAGAGAAGCGGCAGACGCATTCGACAAGGCGATCGAAGTTGGCGACTTGGGCCCTCACGAGGCTGAGGCTTACAACATGCGTGGAACGTTCCGCTACCTGCGTGGCGATAACGATGCTGCTCTAGAGGACCTGAACAAATCGATCGAACTGGACCCGACCCTCGTGCAGAGCTACGTGAAACGCGCCAGCATGCATCTCGAGCAAAGTAAGTTGAGCGGAGCTGCTGGTGTTGATACCACAATGCTGAGAATCTCAGGCGCACGCGAAGCTGCTGCCAACGATTTCGAGACCGCTGCGGAACACAATCCCAACGATCCAGACATCTACTACCACCGCGCGCAACTCCATTTCATCCTCTCTGAATTTAGCCTCGCCGCGACCGACTACCAGAAATCGATCGATTTGGACAAGGACTTCATTTTCTCACATATTCAACTCGGTGTCACGCAGTACAAGATGGGTTCGATCGCCAGTAGTATGGCGACTTTCCGACGCTGCATTAAGAACTTTGGTGATAAGAGCGATGTCTACAACTATTACGGCGAGTTGCTTTTGGATCAGCAAAAATACCAGGAAGCAGTGGAGAAATTCGAAACTGCTGTTGAGATGGAGAAGAAGGCGGTCGGTGAGACTGGTGGCATGAATGTGTTGCCGTTGATCAATAAGGCATTGGCACTGTTCCAGTGGAAGCAGGACTTCACTGCAGCGGAGCAGCTGTGCGAGAAGGCGCTTTTGAGTAAGTCGGGTATGACATGTCGAAGTGGAGCACAGATACTGACCCATCCGTTTAGTCGATCCCGAATGCGATATTGCAGTTGCGACCATGGCACAGCTCCTCCTGCAACAAGGCAAAGTCACAGACGCTCTCGAATACTTCGAACGTGCCGCCAAACTCTCACGAACAGAAGGCGAGATTGTCAACGCCCTCTCATACGCCGAAGCGACACGGACGCAGCTCGAAGTGCAAGAGAAGTACCCACAACTGGCTGCCAAGCTGCAGAGCATGAGCGCAATGGGTGGCGCAGGTATGCGATAAGGAGGGTGAGGAGGAATGCGACAAAGGACAGAACGAGTTTCATGTGGATGTTTCTATGTATGCAGAGGAAAGAAGAGGCGGCGAAGAGAGCCTGTGCATCTTCATCACTCGGCGTTGAGCGCACGGCAGACAGTTCTGCGAACAAAAACCTTCCGCACCTGTATTTTAGTTTCGTGTGCAAAGCGATATATACTTGGTGTAATACCTTGCCACTCTCAGCCAATTTCTCAGTTTTGGCACAGTTTGTGTAAGGATGGAACGCAGGTAATAGTACAGAATCAGATCATTGGAATCAAGACATAGCTTCGTAAGTATCTGTCGATATACCAATCCCGTCACACACAAATATGTACAAGAAGCAAACTCGCTGCCTACAAGTAGGCGCTGATATCAACAAGTTCCACCAAACATCATCAATCATGGCACTTACGAGCCCTGCGCCCAGGTCGGGAATCTCTTCCAGTCCAGAACGTTGGGGCTAATGTTCTTCAGATCCGCAATACCGACATTCGCAGCATCAATCGCCACCTCTCGCTTCATGATCTGAATCGCTCTCTCTACGCCAGTGCCGTTGGGGTAGATGTTAGCGAACATGAATGGCCTTCCAATACCAACAGCTTTGACGCCAAGAGCCAATAGCTTGACGACGTCCGCGCCATAGCGAACACCCCCATCTGCGAAGACTTCAGTCTGGTTGAAGATTTGTGGTGCTTCTTGGTAGATCTCCAATGCGACTTCAAAGGCTGATGGAGATCCGTCGACTTGGCGACCGCCGTGGTTGGATAGAAAGAGCGCTGGGACGTTGTGCTCTACGGCGAGGAGGGCATCTTCGACTGTTTGGACGCCTTTCGGCACAATTGGCAGGTCTGTTTGGTTGCGCATCCAGTCGTACTTCTCCCAGGTGATGGAGGAGTAACCGCTATCGGCGCTGCCGACACCGAAGCGAACGGCGCGGTGACGGTTTCCATCTGCGGCGGAGTCGACAGTCAGGATGATGGCCTTGAAGTCAAGCTCCTCGGCTTCACGGATTTGCTCGATGATGGAGGTGTCGTTGCTTGGGTCGATGTAGAGCTGTAGGAAGGCGACTTGTCCTTCTGCACGTGCGTCGGCGATTTCCTGCTTGGTCGATGACGAGAAATCGCTGACTTGGTACAGAACGTTTTCCCGGCCGGCACCTCTCATGATACCGGTCTCGCCCCATGGACCTGCGTAGCCTGCACGTGCACCTTTCGGATGCATTAGCGATTGTCTTCACTCGGGGATCTTGGGAGCTGTGATGATCTTACATGGTGAGATGAAAAATGGAGCTGAGAAGTTGTAGCCCAGAATTGTCGTTGGCAGTGAATCTTCAATGTTGTCGACCATTGTCATGACCCTCGGCCTAAAGCGCATCCGCTGGAAGATTTCCAGGTTATTCCGGTAGCTCCATTCGCCTGCAGCGCCATTGCGATAGTAGGTATAATTCGTCAAGCTCATATACTCTCCAGCTAGGTAATCGAAATCTGGCAAACCAACAACATCGGAAACATTGGGCAATGCACCTCCTTCTTCGAGGGTGCCAAATTGTTCAACTGCGCCAGTGTCTGGGAACTCCAGCCACGGCCTAGCAGCAGAGGCAAGCCCAGCTGCCGCAAGCAGCGATGAGAGTATCGTTTGCATCGTGTATCGTTGATCGTAAATAAACTCGCCACGAACCTGTCGCGCTGAAGAAGGACCGGCCGAAAGTTTGAAAGGAAACTGGGGAGAGCAACCATACACCTTTCTAAGTACTTACTCGTTCTAGGCGGCTTGGCCAGCAGAGTGGACGTTCGTGTCTCACCTTCGTTGATGCAAACCGCCGTGTCGTCTCGAGCGTACTTACTGCATGCGGTCGCTGACCCGCTTCGAAGCCGAGCAGTTCGTCTTTGTCGCAGAGAATGATATCAAAGGTCTCGCCCGGAGCAACAGCGAGCCCGCTAGCAGTCGGTCTGTGCTCCGGCGAACAGTAAGGCTCGTCAACGTCAGACGATGTCGACCGATGGAGGTGGTCAGAACGTTCCAAGAGAGCATGGCGCCCGTGACAGAAGCTCTTGGCGCCGATACCGTCGTCATCTTAGCCTTGATCTCGGTCGTGAGGCCCGGACGAGCATGCTCTCTTGAGCCTGGGTGAATGTTTAACTTCGGCAGAATGCCAATGGCCCCGAAAACCGGCGTCTGGACTGGCTGAAAGTTGGCAGTGCAGTGTCGGCGGTGGATCGAAAGATTTTAAGCGAGCTCGACTTCGAGGAAGAAAAAATTGCCTTGCCAGTGGTGGTCGCACGCAAATTGGCGTGCGAGATAACGACAGCAACGGGCTATGCTGGAACAGCGCCACGTGGGCCGATGCCAAGGCTCCATATGTGTGACCGGGAAGATAGCTCTTCTGTCTGTCGTAAGCGACATGTTGCAGGCATTCTCCATCTTTGCGGTCGGCGATAATGTGTGAATGTGCTTGGTAAGATCCAAACGAGCGGAATAGCCGCCGGATGGGTCCTGCACGATAAGGCCCAGGCCTACAATATCGCGCCTTGTCGTTTCGTTCAGAGTGAGGGAGTATCAAGTCCACTCCACATCATGGCTTGCGGCGCAGTAGCACGCGTGCGAGACAGAATGGCCTCATGTTCGGAATAGCGTGCGGCGTTGTCGCAGTGCCGAACTTCGGATGTAACTTCAAGTGTCGGTAAGTTGGCAAGCGGAAGAAGCGGGTCAGGCTGGACTCTTGTGTGCTCTGATCCGAGCGATGCGAGTGTGAAGTGAGACACTTGTGCAATGTTGGCAAAGACTTGATGACGAAGCAGGACGGAAAAGCGCCGTGAGTCAATGCGCTTCGACCTCACCTCATGTACTCGATCAGTCAGCTGCAACAATTCAGACGAAAGCAGTCAAGGTTCCAAAAATTGCGCACAAGGCCATGGGAACGACGAAGGAGGCGGGTTCAAGCATGCTGAGTTCACTGACGAGAACGAACATGTCGCTCGCGGGTCGCCGGAAGCGATTAAATCAGATCAGATGGCATTCACATAGCACCACGAAACACGTCCGAAAGTTGTACCGAAAGCGCAAGGCAACATGAGCGCTAATAATTATGCTTGTGTGTAAGCCGCATAGCATATCTACATCCAACATTCGGCACCGGAACATTGTTACTGCTTCTGCATGTCTTAGAAGCCTTGCGCATAAATTGCCGTAGTCCCGACTGTCTGGTTGCCGCAAGCTCCCCCAATCGAACCAGGCACCGGGCCTCCATTGCATGGATAACAGTTGTTGTCTCCTGCATCACCCGTTGCGCCGTTCAGTCCAAGTCCACCAGTTTGGCTGGATTCATGTCAGTCTTGGGAACACATGTCAATGCGTGGAGATCTTGACTTACGATGTGACGTATGTGATCTGGTTGCCGTAGTAGCAGTCCACTGTTGATGATCCAGTATTGACAATGCCGTAATAGATGACTGCTGCAGCGACTGCTTGATCTCTGCAGGCTCTGGCCGCAGCGTTCGCGTACGAGCCTCCGTAAATAGGCAGAGCGAGTCCGGTTGATGAACCGCTGTTGCCTGTCTGCACAAAGCAGCCTAGATATCCGAATCGAACGTAGGCCGAAGGAGTTGGGCCAGGGGGACCAGAAGCTGCGTAGGGGAATTAGTAACGTCTCACTAGACAAGCAATCGATGGTCTTACGTCCTGAGGGCTGTTATCATGTTAGCTAGGCAATACAATGTGAAGCAAGGGGTATGAACTTACTCCTGCTGAACCAGTCGCACCGACGGCTCCTGAAGCACCAGCAGCTATCAAAATGTCAGCGAGATCTCATCAACACCACAAGCTTGGTAGACTTACATCCAGCAGGACCAGTAGCTCCGACTGCTCCAGAAGCACCGGTGGCACCGGTAGCACCAGTGGCCTGTCGCGCTCATTAGAAACGGAACCGATATTCCTTGACATGCGAACTTACTCCGACGGCTCCTGAGGCACCAGTTGGACCCGTTGCTGTGAAGTATATTAGCAAGCACCACTTGTAGCATGTGCTTCGGTTGACTTACCTCCTGTAGCGCCTACTGCTCCAGAAGCTCCAGTAGCTCCCGGAGCACCACTAGCACCAGTTGCTCCGACAGCTCCTGAGGCACCGGTAGCACCGACAGCACCCGAAGCACCGGTAGGGCCAGCTGGACCGGTCGCTGTAAAGCACGTTAGCCTCTATAACTCCAAGCTTCAATTTTGGTTCTTACCGCCTGTGGCGCCCACTGCACCACTGGCACCAGTTGCTCCGACAGCTCCCGAAGCACCGGTAGCACCGACAGCGCCTGAAGCACCAGTAGCACCTGCGGCACCGGTAGCACCGACAGCACCAGATGCTATAAAGTCGTTAGCGAGTGCGATTAAAACTGGGCATTGGACTCTTACCTCCTGTAGCGCCTACTGCGCCTGATGCACCCGTTGGACCCGTGGCTCCGACAGCGCCTGAAGCACCGGTAGCACCAACAGCACCTGAGGCGCCGGTAGCACCGACGGCTCCGGATGCACCAGTCGCTCCAACTGCACCAGATGCTACAAAGTACGTTAGCGAAGGCGATCAAAACTGGGCCTTGGAGTCTTACCTCCTGTGGCGCCCACTGCACCCGATGCGCCTGTTGGGCCTGCGGCTCCGACTGCACCTGAAGCACCAGTAGCACCGACGGCTCCGGATGCACCAGTCGCTCCAACTGCTCCTGACGCTCCAGTGGCTCCAACGGCACCTGAGACACCCGTTGGACCTGTGGCTCCGACCGCACCTGATGCGCCCGTTGGACCAGTGGCTCCAGTGGCGCCGACTGCTCCCGATGCACCGGTGGCTCCCACTGCTCCTGAGGCTCCAGTAGCTCCGACCGCACCTGATGCACCCGTAGGACCTGTGGCTCCAGTGGCACCGACTGCTCCTGACGCTCCAGTCGCTCCCACTGCACCCGATGCACCGGTGGCTCCAACCGCGCCTGAGGCTCCAGTGGCTCCGACTGCTCCTGAGGCTCCAGTGGCTCCGACGGCACCTGATACACCCGTCGGACCTGTGGCACCAACCGCACCTGAAGCACCGGTAGCGCCAACCGCGCCTGAGGCACCAGTAGCGCCGACTGCACCAGAAGCACCAGTGGCGCCGACCGCACCTGAAGCACCTGTAGCACCTGTCGCTCCTACAGCACCGGAGATACCTGTAGGACCAGTTGGGCCAGTAGGACCAGTCGGACCGGTAGGACCAGTGGGCTAGAAACTGTCTCAGCAACGCATCTTCCATCACTCGAGTTTGATACGTACGCCAACAATCGTCGATAAGATGAGTCCAGCACAAGAAGATGTCGAGAAGAGCGTCAGCTGCACCTTCAGACAGCCTTGTGGAGCCGCTCCGTCCTGGAAGACAGCGTAGATGCTTCCGTTGTTCATGGAACAAAATTGAGCTTCACCACTTGCGAAGCCGGTGTTCATCCATACAAGCTCACCTGCTTGCGCGAGAGAGAACGTCGACTGGATGGTGCCAGGAGAAGTTGATGGGATAAATAGCTGGTAAGGCACACCAGGCTCAGTGGAGTAGGTGTAAGCTACGCCATTGATGATAGCGCTGAGACTGCCATTGCGAATTTGGTAGATTGGAGTTGTTGTACAGTCGTTGGACACTGTGCCGTTGCCGTTGATATATGTCTGACTGCATGTCAGCTTCTATATGCTACTTGTTGTGCACATCACTTACGCCGCCAGCCTGACGCTTTTGTGCTCCTCGTGCGCCCATTGCTGCAATAACATAGTAGTCGCCAAGGTCAGGATATGGTGTTGACATCGGTCCAGACTGTGCCACACTTGGGTATGCAAGGGCTGTGGAGGGCGCGTATGGAGAACTGATGATTGACATGGGCACGTTTGCTTGGGTCCATCGGAAAGTGGACACTGTGTTGATGCTCGTCGGCGCATTGGTGATCGTGACAGGCGCTTGAGGGATCGGGTAGAATGTGGTATTTGTGAGGACATCGGTGTTAATCGATACGGCTTGCTCGCGGACGGTGTAAGTCTGGATGAACCTCGAGACAATAAGACATGCTGAATTGTCCTGTGCGCTCAGAGGAAGTGGATAGCTTAGCCATAAGCCGATGAGCAGACTCCTTAGAGGAGTGTTCGAAGAAACCATGGCGTGCTAGAGGAACCAAGAAACAAAACGAAGGTGAGGTGAGTAAACGAGAGACTCTGACCAAGGCGCACACGCGACAACGGCAAACAAGAGGTGGTTGACGGTGGAACTCATATCGAAAAGGTGTATGTATATTTGCGCCTTGCGCAAAACAGACCGTGTTGCTGGGTGCGGAAGCGCGCTCGCTCAGGAATGCAGATGGACTGTTATTTGGTAGTTCGGCAGGAATTTGTGCTGTCTGCTTTCCGTATTCAGGAATCCACGCGAGATAGCATTGCGGGCAGTGGCATCTCTAAGCGTGCTCACAGTGTTTTCCATGCTGCTGTCAGATCTCTGGTCACATTAGCACAGCTCACGGTACATCAACAAGACCGCTCAGGTATCTCAGAAATCGCCGACAGATCTCAGCACCGAAAAGCATGGTCGAAGACCATCAAATGACCATCGACGGCTGCTGCTGGCAATACTAGCCGTGTCGGCGCACAGCGGACCAGAATTCCGGTTGTTGCAGCGGCCAACACACGCATTCCAGAGTGCACAGTCATTCCTCGGCGTGGTCTGCGCGAGTCTACGATCCCGACCCAGGCCTGACGATGCCGCATATAGGGTGCAGATCTCATACGATCTGTGAATTGTTGCGGTTCGCGCAAGTGAACGCTTTGCCACGCGTCGTGCTTGCCATATTCTCATGCTGCCAGCAGACTCGCTCTAGCCGAACAGCCTTCAGTGACTATCGGAAAGATCGGACCTGCGGATAGTCTAGGCTGGACCTCTGATGAATATAAGTCTGGGCCCTGCCCGTGGAGAGACTGCTGGTCATTGAGGACGGAAACTTCACCTGTCCACCATGAGTCCACGCTTGAGCTCGAGCGCAGTCAGAAGAATGGCATCAGCATGCGGCGCCATTCGCAGTTCTGCACAGTGCTGGGTGCATGGGGCGTTGATCGCGGCAGATAGGACGTGGCGATGCGACTTGCACGACGGGATGGTGAAGGTGAAAGTGAACGCGTCGCGCTTGATCTCGCGACCGGAGCGCTGCCAAGCCTAAGAAGGGCTGGCATGACTAGCGTTGCCGGTATCCGAACCGCTAGCAAAAAAGTATGCCAGCGGAAGCTTCGAACGTCGATTTGTGCAACTGCATGATGCGATAGCACACGATCATTCCAAGTCGTAGCAGTCATGGCCGCCGAGGTGAAACCCGTTGCACCCATACGATCGGCTCCGGGTCCAGCGCCAGAGACGGTCGACACAACATATTGGAAGACATTCAAGAACCAGCTTCTGCTCCCATCGCCTCACAACGCCGGTATCACGTCCATCATCGTTCCCGACTACAACCCTTCAGGCTCGCAAGCAGACACTTTTGCAATCACGAGTGGTAGCAGAGTACAGACGTACAGCACTAAGACGAGAAAATTGGTCAAGACAATCAGCAGGTTCGGCGTGGACGACACAGCGCGATCAGGTGTTCTGAGGCGCGACGGCCGCATTGTGCTTGCGGGAGGCGACAGTGGCATCATACAGGCCTTCGATACAGGATCACGCGCTATCCTGAGACAATGGCGGGGCGAGCATGCACACAAGCAACCTGTGCATATCGTGCGGTGGAGCCCAAGCGTGCTCACAGACTTGATGAGTTGCAGCGACGACCGAACGGTGCGGGTATGGGACTTGACTGAAGACGCTGCAAAGTGGAACGGAATTGGACACGATGACTATGTGCGCACTGGCGGCTACTTGCCAGGCCATGGCGGAAATATGCTCGTCAGTGGCAGCTACGACCAGACGGTGCGTATTTGGGATACGAGACAGAAGGGCGGGCGATCGGCCTTGACCTTCAAGTTTGGCAACAAGGTCGAGGATATACTCTCCCTCAACAGCGCAAGTCTAGCAGTCGCGGCGGGCAATGAAGTCTCCATCGTCAATCTGGTAGCGGGACAGGCTGAGCATGTGATTCGTTCCCACCAAAAGGATGTCATGGCACTTTCTTCGGCGCAGAACGGGACGCGCATATTGACCGGAGCGTTGGATGGCCATGTCAAAGTGCACAATACCGCCAGCTGGGAGGTCGTCGCCGCTTTCAAATACCCGTCGCCCATTCTGAGTCTGGCGGTTGTGCCGGGAGCAGCTAATAGCGATGGCGAACGAGACGATAGGCATCTGGCAGTCGGACTTCAAAGCGGCCTGCTGTCACTCCGAACACGATTGGCAGGCGCGGAAAAGGCGAAGGTGCGAGAGAGAGAAAAGAAGATGGCGGCTTTGGTGGCAGGCGAGGCGGACGAATACGAGCGGAAACAGAAAAAGAAGGATATGCGACAGGGCATTCGGGCGCGCGATCGAGGCAAAGATTTCAAAGGCGAGGGCGCCGACATTGTCATCACTGGCAACGACCGCCCGCGCCAAAAGAAGCTGAAGTCCTGGCAAAAGAACTTGCGTGCAGGTGAATATGCGAAAGCACTGGATGAGATCCTGCCGGCGTCCGGCTCTAAACAACACAGTAGAGATGAGCTCATGACCTTGATCACAGTCTTGAGACATCGGAGCGCACTGCGTATGGCATTGGCCGAACGTTCCGCATACCGGCTCCTCCCCATCATGACCATGGTGCACAGATATGTCGGTCATCCACAATACATCAATCTGATGTACGATGTTCTGCTGGTCATCTTGGATTTATATAGTCGCAAGCTTGGCGATTGGCAGATGGACGATGGCAGCGAGAAGGATGTCGTTGCTTTGATACACAAAATCAAGGCTAAGGTCAGGCAAGCGGCCGATTGGGCCACAGCTGCTCACCGCACGTTGGGTATGGTTGATGTGCTCGAGTCGGGTTGAAACAAGCCGCTGCCTCCCGTTCAGGACGAACTACACGAGCTGCAGGTGGACGACACAGGAGCCTCCTTGAACAGCTTGATGCTAATCCCCAGCCGCGCCAGGAAGGGGAAACACTGCAGCACTGCTTAGGCAAATACAATTGCACATATTCCCGTGGAATTGTCAGTCTCCCGCACATCGGTGCACTTCATGCAGAAAGATGCTGGCATGCTCTCGCTAGCACGTGCGAAGCACGCACGAGGGATATTTTCCAGCAAGCCACTGGTCTCCAAGGCTCCAGGGTGTTTAATCTCGACTTCATTGCAAGCATAATGGCGAAGGAGAGAGAGCATTTCGAGCGACAACGAGCTATCAACCATCTTTGAGGATCCGGAATAGCTGAGGAAGGTAGAAGAGACAGCGCAACAAGAAAGAGCGCTCTGCTTCAATAATGATTTCATGGCTCTACCCACATACTCCGAGCTGCAATTGCCGCTGATTCACTGCCGCCCCCGCATGTTCCTCATCGTTGTGGAGCGATGCCCCTGCATGTCGCTCATAGGCCAGCGGCTGTGTCGGAGTTTATGCGGAGCACATCGGAGACAGTTGCTCTCGCCATCTCGTGATTGCAGTCGAAACACTATACATGCAGCTGTTTCCGCTGAGACAGAGCCATTTCTTCCGACGAAGATCATTGCAACCAGTGATCCGAAATGGCATTTACATCATCGTGCTCGCTGGTCGAAGCCAGCATGAAGCAGCTCAGCAGAGCACTTATCAACAACGCCAGACACACCACTCGTTCATTCGCGACAAGCAGGTCACGCTACACTAATGCCTATCCCGCATTATCGACAAAAGCCCACGCAAGCATTTCCGACATTCTCGCACAGAACGTGGCGGCTAGGAACCATCGAGTCACCGCTGTGCAATGCACAATACTGGACAGTCCCGTCCTGGATACGAGCCTAGGTTCCGCCAGACATTCTCAAACAGATCTCGAGGATACTAGGCTAGGCAATACCAAGATCAAACTTGCAACATCAGGCATTCCTGAGAGGCTGGTGAAGGTCCAGGCGATGGTGGAGATGGTTGTCAAAGCAAAAGAGATCGGCATCTCTGAGGAGATCACTTCGATGGACATTTAAATCCTGTGGCCGGATTTACAAACGATGGACAACGCTAGGCGTCACTTTCTGGCCCACATTACAGCATATAGCGCGGATTGAGAATGGGAAGTGCGATCCTCATCACTGCCGCTGGAGATTGAAGCACATCAGTACTTGGCGCCAACGAGACGATCGATAGTTTGCGACGCTTGCTTGGTCATGAATATACCTTTATCGCGACCAGCAAACGGCAAACGCCTCATTTCACGTCCATTGGAAGTCTCTGTCCTGATTTTGTTGTCTTTGCAAGATGGCCGACTGTGTGCTAGTGAACGCCCCAAATCGATTTTGAGCTGCATGCATAGAAACATGCGCCATACTTGTATCAAGTTGAATGCCGCCGCTCGTAGAGTGCCAGGAACTCGCTGCCTCATAACATGTTCTTCTTAGCATCCCGAGACGCCGAATGTCACCGACCCACATCGACATCCTTATCGTCGCCATCTGGCCGAGATAGGCTGAGCTGACGGCGCATCGAGTATTTGCTGCTCAGCCACAACAAGCTGCTATCGAGAAGAGATAGCCTTCGAGCTTCTGCGGTAATTGAGCGCTTGAGTGATCTGTTATTAATGCTATCTCTGCCAAATATGCGTAGCTTGCATCCGACGCCCGTGGCCTTCAAGCTCGCCATCCGGCGGAGATACTGACTAGAATAGAATAGGTCCTCTGGTGTCAATGGCATCCCATGCTTGCGATATAAGATCAATGCCCACTGCAATGCTCACGATGGATACAGTTGGCTTCAGCATTTTTCATAATGCTCTTCACGCTAGCGGTGATCGGTCTCTCGCTGATATCACAACCGATCCACTCGTTTGAACTGAAGGCCACGGGTCAGACTGTTCAACTCGATGGCATCGATTACTACCTACCCGCCGAGCCAGTGACTTCGATACACGCGCCCAACTCTATTCGTACCGGAGCAAGGAAGACTGGAGGCCTTACGCCCTTGACCGTGATCACTGTCAACGACACAGCTTTCACCAGCCGAAGCTTGCATGCGACTGTAGCGAGTTACAGGACTTCGGACGATGTTTTCACAGATGGCTTCCTCGGCAATATCTACCTACAATACGTTGCTCCACGACCGCGAGGATACAACGTGCCTGAATACATCGATTCCACGAACGCAGCCACCCATGTTTTCGGCAGCCATGTGAAAAACGCCACAATCATACCTCCCGGGCCTTATTTTCTCTCCTCCACAGGTGAACTTTACCAGGCCTGGAGACTCTACAGCGACTTCGCTGGTGCTTTCACCGAATCAGCCATTGGCAGCCCTGATGGCTCTTTCAGTGTTCTGCCAGCTGGCTTGCCCGGACAGTCCTTGGCTATAGCCGTTCCTTCCAGACTTTACTACACCAGATCTGCCGAGAAACCCCTCGCAGGCGCGCGTCTTGGGATCAAGGACATTTATGATATTGCAGGGCTACGAACTGGAAATGGCAATCGTGCCTGGTACCGTCTTTATGACCCAGCTATTGAACATGCTACGCCCGTGAAGCGACTTGTCGATGCGGGCGCCGTCATCGTCGGGAAAATGATTACTTCCCAGTTTGCGAATGGAGAAGAGGCAACAGCTGTAAGTATAGATGGGTTACCGACGCAATTTATGGGATAGAGTTGGTTTCTGACATGTATTCTCCTTCAGGACTGGGTCGACTATCATAGTCCTTTCAATCCCCGAGGTGATGGTTATCAAGATCCGTCATCTTCCTCTTCTGGTCCTGGTGCTGGTGCTGCATCTTACCCTTGGCTGGACCTCACACTCGGAAGCGACACAGGTGGATCCGTTCGTGGCCCATCGCAAAGACAAGGTCTGTACGGCAATCGACCATCACACGATCTAGTCTCGCTGGAAAACACAATGCCTCTGGCGCCCGAACTAGATACCGCTGGTCTTCTGACAACAGATCCCATCCTATGGACCGAAGCAGCTCAGGCTCTGTATTTGTCAAACATCACCATCTCGCACTCTTACCCCAAACAGATCAAAGCATACGGATTTCCTCAGAACGTGTCTTCCAGTGGCGATGATTCACTTTTGGACTTTCTGAACAAAGTCAGCACCTTTCTCAACGCCGAGGTCGCAGAATACAACATTGAAGCCGCATGGAACGCCACAAGCGACCTCGATACCACTCTATCAGACTTGACATATCTCACCTACGGTACCCTGATCGCCAAACGCCAGGCCTCTCTCGTCCGCGATCCATTCTTCACAGACTACTCAGCAGCTCACGACGGCCGTCGTCCTTTTGTCGACCCTGCACCTTTAGTCCGATGGACCTGGGGCGACTCTTTCCCCGAGGCCGCTATCGAGCAAGCCAATGCGAACCGCACCCTTTTTGCAGATTGGTTCTCCGACCGCGTCCTAGTGCCAGACGAGCAGACCTGCAGCGACTCTCTCTTGCTGTACGTCGGCTCTCAAGCCACTGTCAACTACAGGAATGAATATCAAGATCCGCCAACTGTGCCATTGGGCGGGAACATTATCAGTCGCGCGTCGCCGTTCTGGGGAGGGCCGGATTTCGTGCTGCCTATAGGCTCAGCGAAGTACTACAGTAATATCACACAGCATGAGGAAGTTTTGCCTGTGACAGTTGACATTATGGCCGCGAAGGGGTGTGATGGGATGATATACGGGCTTGTGCAGGACCTCGTTGAGGAGGGAATTTTGAAGCCGAGTGTTGCTGGATATAGTAGTACCGAGGGTGGCGAAGTTCTGTTGAGGAGGAGTGGGAGCTGGTAGACGTTGTGCATGGATGTTGAACTATGATTGCTATTCTTTCTGACAGACTATGCATCGATTTTTGATGCCAATGCGCCCATGAAGGGGAAGATTAATTGTTGTCCGCTCGAGAAGACAGCGCGCAAGTATATCGCGATCATAGGCTCAATGCCCAGCTCAGAAGCCTTCACGATCCATTGCTCAAGCTCAAGCTCCTCGAACTCTTTAGCGTACACCTTTTCCATGTATTCTTTCAGCTCGGCCGGCCGTACCTCCACACCCCCGCTGTGATGGCGGAAGCGGAGATGTGGTGGCTGCTCTACGTGGGCGGCGGCTTCAGCAATGCTCGCGGCAACTTGCTCTACGGGTGCAAAGTCAAAGAACCCGGCGACAGGCAATTTAGACACTTGTGGAACTGCGCTTATGAGCGCCGAGAATCTGAGAATGGAATTAAGGGCATCGTCTGAAGGAGCTTGATCGCCAACCACTGAGCAAGGACGATGAACCGTGATGGAGAAACCGCCTCCGACTTTACTGGCTTCGTCGGCCAGGTTTTCGAGGAAGACTTCGCCTGCCCATTTCGATGCCGTCAATCCTTCAGATCCATCGTCCTTCGGGTGATGCGCCTTGACGCTGACGGGTGGGAGAGCAGCGTGCGCGTCTTTTGCGAGTAACGTCACTCGACTGGAAGAAACGAAGTGGATTGGTAGTCGGCGTCGAGATGCCCAGGTCACTAGAGTTTTGGTGCTCGCAACATTCGTTTGTCGAAGGGAAGCGTAGTTGTGCAGGCAATGACCGTGGCTTCCTGCTATTATGATTCGATCAACGCTTTCCAGGAGACTTGTGGTCGTTTCCTCGCTTAGTCCGAAGTTCTTTTGATGGAGGTTACTGCCCTCGTAGATGACGACGCGTGAGACATTAATCCCTATGGGCAATTTGCTCAAGGACGGCACTGCAAGACAGTGAACCCGGCGGATCGATGAATTTTGCAGCAACGACTGCAGTATGTGGCCACCCAGAAAGCTGTCGGCGCCAGTGAGGAGAATTTCCTTGCATGACGCAACATCCGCCGGAGCCGTTTGATCTGAGCTCGATGCGCGTAAAGCAAACTTCAAGTCATCAGGTAGTGTCGTCTCCTGGTCCCAATTGATCGCTCCTCGAGCAGGTAGGTCTGAGACTCGGTCGGAAATCAACTCCGCCATGCTTCCAATCGTGCTGTGCATGAACATATCGCGAATCGACAAGTCGACAAACATATCTGTGCGTATAGCTGCCTGCAATTTCACTAGGTGCAGAGATGATCCTCCCATGGCCCAGAAGTCCACACCGGGCTGTCGCGGAATGTCGGCGCGATCAAGGATACGCTTCCATAGTAGATGCAGCTCGACTTCCTTCAGAGTTGTGAACTTGGATGCACCTCTATCGTGATCGAAAGTGACAGATCTTGGCGGCAGCTGAGTCTGAGCCAGCTTTCGACGATCGATTTTAGCATTGGCAGTCATGGGTATTCTGTGGAGCACGACAGCCCTGCTTGGCCTCATGTGTCGTGGCAGGGGCAAACGTTGCATGAAAGTCTCCATTGTTGCCTCAAGCTCACCATCGTTGTCCTTCGAACTTTCATTGCCATCATCATTAGCAGGGAGCTGGTCGTTCTGTTCGTTGGGAACCACGTGGGCGACGAGGAATGTATCATCGTTCTCCTGATGGAACGTTACCGCAACGTCGGATACCATGTGAGCACCATGAGACAGAATCACGT
Organism: Cercospora cf. flagellaris; assembly: GCA_005356885.1. Taxonomy (NCBI): domain Eukaryota; kingdom Fungi; phylum Ascomycota; class Dothideomycetes; order Mycosphaerellales; family Mycosphaerellaceae; genus Cercospora; species Cercospora cf. flagellaris. Next base: position 2,390,466 of record RJLU01000002.1, read on the forward strand.
TCTCAACATCTGTAAGGTCAGTTCTCTGCCCACGAATCTTGACAACAGTGTCGTCGACCATCCTGCCCAGGTATCCAAGGGTACCGTCTGCTCTCCAGACGCCTCGGTCTCCAGTCCTGTACATCCTTCCTTCGGAACGTGTGGATCCGTTGCCATCTTGAATCTCGAAGTTCTCAATAAACGATTTGGCAGTGGCATCAGCATCAACATAGCCGAGCGCCACTCCATGTCCAGTGACGCATATTTCTCCGGGAACACCAGGGGGACAAAGGTGGCCATAGGGATCCAGAATGAAAGTTCCAACATTGGCAAGAGGTCTTCCGACTGAGGTCGCGCCTAGCGTCAGTGGATCCTGGATATCGTCTCTCTCATCGTGCTCCATTGTCACACAAATCGAAATCTCTGTAGGTCCGTAAGCGTCCGCGAATACTGGACTGCAAGGGTGATTTTGCATTTCCCTGCGAAGAGCCTCGGGCACCTTCTCTCCTCCGCAATGCGCCAAACGCCATCGTGTCAAGTCGGAAAGCTTGTCTTTGCTATAATGGAGCCACATGAGGTACTCGGTAGGACAGGCGAAAGTAAGGCTCACGTTCTCGCGAACCATCAAGTCTGTCAACGCGACAGGATCTCCACGACTCGCTTGCGGTGCGATGATCAGAGTACCTCCATGTGCTAAAGCAAGTAGAGCCTCAGCAATAGCCATATCGAAACCCAAGTTGGCCTTTTGCAGGATAACCTCGCCCTCTTGGACGCCATGTATCTCGGCTTGATTACCAAGGAAATTGAGGAAGCCGCGGGATGAGAGTAATATGGCTTTCGGAACACCTGTTGTACCACTGGTGCAGAGTATCAATGACGCTTTGCTAGTGTCCTCCAGATTAGCTACTCCAACGGCATCGCTGGTGTCCGGATCTGTGTCTTCGAAGCATAGAACCTCAGCTGCCGATCCAGATTCGGAGACGATCTCAGAGCTCAGATACTTGGTGGCGGCATGACACAGAACGATACTCGCTTCGCTTGCATCGATCATGGCGACAAGTCGTGCTGGAGGTAGTGTCGCGTCAAGCGAGATGAAAGTTGCTCCGACCCTGAAAATAGCGAGCATGCCAATGACCCATTCTCGCTGAGGCTCACACAAAACCGCGATTCGTTGTCCTCTGTGAGGCAGCAGGCGCTTGGACAAGCTTGCGATGGCCATCGACAGCTCTGCATAGCTCAAGGAGCCGCTGACATCCTTGATTGCAGTCGTGGTCGCATGATCGCTCGCAATTTGCTCAAATCTTGCGGTGATTGTCGACGGCCAACCATCGAAAGCCGTAGCCCTGGGGCTTCCAAAATCGAGAGCTTTCTGGATGCCTGCACTAGGATAGATCTGGAGTCGTTCGATCGGGCTGCTGACAGCGGATCCTTGGGCGGCGCTCTCCAGGAGTGTGATGTACATATGCGCGAGCAACTCCGTGGCCTCTGGCGAGTACAAATCTGTTCGGGTATGAACTTGCACATAGGATGGACCAGTTGTCGGCATCGGTACCACACAGAATGTGATATCGTAAGGTAGAACGGAGTCAACGGCGTCCCGGATGCTCAATTTGCAGTTACCAAGGGGGATTTCAGCGGACTGTCCTGGACGAATATCAAAGCCAACCTGGAAAAGTGGTGTACATGTGGGATCGCGACTGACACCCGCACCTTCCAATATCTCATCGAACGGCACGCTTGAGTGCTTACGTGCTTCACGGTATGTGCTGTTGACTTGTTGGATCAGTTCCGCGAATGATTCCGAGTCTGTTTTGCGCAGTCGGAATGGCAATAGATTTAGGAAGAAGCCAACGGTCTCAGCTGTCTCCGCATCGCGACCAGAGTCCGTGACTCCAATGCAGATATCTGGAGTATGTGTGAGGCGTGCTAGGAGGCATTGAACAGCAGCCAAGTAGAAGTTGACTGCAGTAACGCCCAGAGACCGGCTGATGCCGTTGATACGTTCCACGATCGGTCCAGCCAGCTCTGTTGTGCTTGTGTAGTTTTTGAAACCGTCAAGATGAGGGCGACTCTTGGTCGAGGCAAATGGTAGGAGTGGCAATGATTCCGGGACCGGCGACAGCAGTTGTTTCCAGAATGCGGTCGACCCATTAACAGCACGTCGGGCTTGACTTGCAGCGATTTCGGCTAAAGACTTGCCGGGAGACTGTAACGATATTCCCTGGTATGCCATATGCAAGTCCCTGAAGAATGTGCGCCAAGCTGTGCCATCCATTGCGATGTGATGGTATCCGATCAGCAAAGTATGCTTGTCGCTCGCATGAGATACCAAGACGACCTCGAGAGCTTCGCCGCGTTGCAGTCGCCATTTTCGCGTGCTCAACTCTCTTTCCACTTGGCATATCAACTCGTCATTGGTCTTGCCGTCCTTCGACGACGAAATATGCTTGAAGCAGTCCAGAGGTGTTTCCAAACGGCCTTGTAGAGGGGCATTTGTAGCGTCCTGGAAGAAACAGGTATGAAGTCCTGAGTGATGGGCAACGACAGTGGCAACTGCACGACGAAGGCGAGTCACATTAACAAACCCGGTCAGATCGTAAATTAGTACGTTGTTGTTTTGGATCTGATTGGATGAAACATGATCGGCAATCCACATTCTACAGCATTCAGGAGTATTTGGTCAGCAAGTGAGACTTTCATTGCAATTCTTGTAGGCTATCGGACGACGACAGGACAAGACTCACCTTGCCTGAGCGTGCGTCATGGGCGCAGTATCTCGCAGTGTTTGCGGAGGGTTTGTGTCTTCCTTTTCTTCCGCTCCCATCGTGCTCACGCTGGTGGCCATAGCAGAATCGCCAGCGTCACTTGAGCTCGATGAGCCTGACTGTTTCTCGTCTGATCCTGATATGCTCGCCGCATCATCCTTCTGCAAGTCCGTTTCGGGTGAAGCTGAATCATCTTTGCCAGCGGCACATGGCGCTTCGTTGGCTGTCTTGCTCTTCTCTGCCAAATATTGACTGGCGGCAAAGGCACAAATGGCCTCACCACTGTCTCCACCCAGAATCTTGAGGACAGGAACATCGACATGCACTTCCTTCAAGAACCAGGTGCGCAGCTCGACTGCCAGAAGTGAATCTATGCCCACATCAAGCAAAGAAGCGTCAACCTTGAAGTTGCCGCTGGCCATCTGCAGCATAGTCTCCACTCTGGCTGCCAAGGCTCGAGTGAGAACAGCAGCCGCCGCATCCTCAGTTGTAGTAGCATCGAGTTGAGCAGCAACGGATAAATTATCACCATCTGCTCCACTTGTCACGACGTTGGACCCTCGTTCTTCTCTCACGTAGTGAGCCGCAAGCCGGTTATTGAACCACGGAGGGTGTGCTTCGAAGGGAGTGTTAGGAGTGTAGTTATAATAGCCCATGCCCGAGACAATCTCGGCAGTTGTGGAATCAACAACTTCTCCTTCACGCACCGGACTTGCTGCTACCGCTTCAGCGAAGAGCTGATGCACATCAGCCTCAGATAAAGGCAGCTTCATGGTGCGCGCAAGTTTGTCAAACAGTGATTGGCCACGCTCGGCAACGTATCCCACGTCTGCCACACATCCGACCTCCATGACGGATGCTGGAAGCCCCTTCTGACGGCGTTGCTTCGCCAGCATAACTTGATAGAGAGATGCAGCATCGTAGTTGGATTGACCTGCATTGCCAATGACGCAAGACAGAGTCGAGAACAAAATGAAGAAGTCCAGCGTAGGGTCGTCGAACTCCTCATGCAGGTTGAAAGACCCATCGACCTTGGGCGCAAGTACCTCGGTCATATCTGCCAATTCCATGTCGAGGAAGAGGCGATCTCGAAGCACAAGAGCAGCGTTCGCCACTCCTGCAATCGGTGGCATTTCAGCGCGCATCGTAGCGACTGTGCTTCGAACCGACTCCCTGTCAGAAACATCCATTCTGTAGACACGCACATCAGCTCCGAGTTGAGCCATCTCTTCGAGCCATTGAGGGTCGATCTTGGCACTACGACTTGCCAAGGCAATGTGTCGTGCACCATTTTCGATCATCCATCTGCAGATGGAACGACCCAGAGTCGATACCAAGCTGACCATAAGGTACGATTTGTCAGGCGAGAAGAGTCCACGGCCGTCGATAGGTTTCACCGTGACTTGCAAAGGATGTTCGGTATCGATCGACCAGTCCACCACAGCAGGATAATTGAGGGTGGAAGCTGGTGCATTGCTCAAGAGGTGTGCTGGTACGTTGGCTTCTGCTTCCTCCGTTTTGAGAACATCCACGGCAAGGACTTGCTCGAATGAGCTCTCCAATTCGGAGAGCAGCAGAGCTTTGCCTTCGAGGACGAGCTTGTCCAAATCCAGTGCAGCGCCAGGAAAGATGGAAGTTAGCTTAGAACCCACAGCTTCACCTTTAGTAAGGTCCACGACGAAGCCAACGTTGGGTGGAAGTGCTCGTTGTATGATGTAGTTAGACGACCGGGGATGCAGACGAACGGCGTTCGCAATGTCGGTCTTAGCGCTCGATGTTGACTCGGTGAAGACGAGATCATGCTTCTGCGCAGCTAGATGCGTAATGACATCGGCCAAAGCTGCAGAAGCACCGTGTACGATGACTTTGGATTGTTTCTTGGCCGCGCGAGTTGAAACAGCCGCAAGTACGTGCTGAGCCAAGATGAGTTGAGCACAAGTTCGCAGCTGCTTGGCAGTATATGCCTTCGCTGATTTGAGGTACAGGACGGCAGTAACAGGCACCGAAAGTTGAGTGCTGTGCGAACTTGCCAGAGCAAGAACAGGTTTGCCTTGTTGATCATAGCCCGTGATCAGGACGGCCGAGGTCGACCCTGGCACTGTCACCGAGAGGCTGGTCTGGATCGTGACAGTATCTGCAGGCACCAAAGCCTGCCGCTTTGCAGGAAGTAGCCAGGGTGCATCTTCTTCGATCCTAAGGTGGCCATTGTGGGCCACAGCCGTGTACTGCGGACTGTCCACATCGACTGAAGCTACTGCTTTGGTGATGTGCCGCGCGGCGGAGTTGAGGCGGTCGTTGCGCTCCACATCAGGCAGAAGACGCGGGATCAGAACTTCTTCTTCTGACGACACTGTCAACTCGGGCTCGTTCGACCAAAGAATTGGCGAAGCGGCGAAAGAGTCCGAAGCACTCAATTTGAGGCGTATGAACGCTTCGACAATGAGGCGAGCATCGGACGCCCGAGTGCCCTTCGTGGTGGTATTCAAGAACTGGAGGTTGAGGTGCTCCAGCTCGACGACCATCGTGCGGCACAGGCCTATCATCATGGCTGACGAAGGATCATGTTCGTCTAAATGTCCTGTCGTGACCCACAACACATCCGTTGCATGGGAAAAGAGGGATTGGAGCTTCTTCAAACGTGACTCAGTAACTGGATCAGCAAAGAATGGCCGCTCCAGCTCGCACAGCGCAATGACTGCCGTAGGAGCCGATGTGTGCACATCCCGATCGATCTTGTCAACGCTTTGAACGACTTGAACGCGTCCAGCAAAACGCGACACCTGCTGAGAAATGCTTCGAATGGTCTTCGACATTGCCAGTGACTCTCCGCCTATGATCAGCACTTGATCACTGACAGGTAGCTCATCCAGATACTCGAGTGGTTCTCGAAGCATCTCGATGCGTGTGTCCGTGGCTTGTGACACGACAACGGAGACGGCATGTGTAGCAGAATCGGGTATATCACTCTGGTGCTTGTCGACTCCAGTGAACCCCGTCTCACGCAGAAGATCGTCCCAGCCCGAGAGCGTCAAACCAGGCTGACTAGCTTTACCTTCACGATTTCCCAGCCACCAACCCTCGAGTGGGCCCATGAGAAGCAAGCCTTCGAGATACTCGCCTGTCACCTCAAGCATGAACAGGTATCCTCCTGGCTTCAGAAGGCGACGAACACTTTCCACGGACTTCTTAAGATCTGCTGTCGCGTGCAAGACGTTTGCCGCGATGATCACATCTTGAGACTCCGGCTCGAAACCTTGCTCCTGAGGGTCGCGTTCGAGGTCAAGAACCTTGTAGACAACTCGATCCACAGCAGAGGCTTCAGTCTTTGCCAGTCGCTCACGCGCCTTTTCGAAGAAGCCGGCGGAAATGTCCGTGAAAGTGTATTGGCCAAGAGCATCTCCAAGCTGATCCAGTATTCCTACAGTAGTACCAGCACTACCTGCACCGACTTCCAAGAAGTTTGCACGAGGGTATCGATGGGCAAAGCTACGCACCAGGTCCGCTATGGTCTTATTAAGTCGAACCTGGTATCGGCCATGTGAGTAAAGTGGAGCCCAGACGCCCTCACGAAGATAGATTTCGAGTGCACGCTCTTCGCCAGCCATGACTTGTGCGAGATGCTCGCCTGCGACATGGATGGCCCTCATGTCTGGTTGGTTCTGGAGAGCTGGTGTTTGCTTGTACTCTACCATGAGTGCTGCGGTATCATCCAGCCATGACTTTCGCGCCACTGGGTGCTTCCCGTCCGCCGTGAGCTTTAGCACCTGCTTTGCGGCTTTGCAGAAAGCCTGTCGATCCCATGGCCATGCTGCCATCTGCGCTTCGCTAACGGTAGAGAAGAACGCACGTAGATAGTAGAAGGAACTTCTATTCACCGCCTCGATCAGCCTGAGCTCAGCGTCATCAGGAGTGAGTTCAGCAAGATCATTGCCGTTCGCATAGAAGAGGTCCGGTTTGTATTCGAGACGAGAGAATATCGGGCGATCTTCTTTGGCGCTTGGCTCGGTCCAGTTGTCCATTCTGAAGCCTTCGACTTGCATCACGCATTTCCCTGATGGCCCGAACACATGAATATCGCCCTCTACAGACCGAACTGTGTTCGTTGTCAAGAAACAGTCTGATTCGAAGACTACCTCTTTGCCGTCTTCCGTGATAGCACTCGTATGCGGATCGAACACCAGACGAGCCAATGCAGAAGGCAACAGTGATCCGCGGATTGGGATTCGGGTAGGGTTGACAAACGCCGCCAATATTGCCTGCAAGGCGACATCTAACAAACCCGGGTGAACAAGATAACGATTCCCCACTTCTTCGACAGGCCAGGACGCAACGGCACTCGAGAAGCCCATTGAGCGACGAATGTGCTTCATGCCTCGGAAGAGTCCTGTATAGTCCAGTCCTGTAGTGTTAAGAATGGCCTGGTAGTACGCTTCACCCTCTATTGACGTTGTGCCGGAGCGCGGAGGACATCGTGTTGGCAGTACTGATGCTTCTTCGTTGTCTGAATTCTCGTCGGATGGGAATAATTCAATAATCACGCGGCCACCGCAGTTCTTTTCGAGAGCGCCCCTGTTTACGCTAGAGTGGCAAGCGAACTCCGCTTCGATGAATTGGGCGTCGGAGACGGGCTGCCTACGAACAGAGAAGACGGTCTCAACCCCAGTATGGTTGTCTTCTAGCACCAGAGCGCGCGGGATGACCAGATCTCGGATCTCAATAAGCTTGATTCGGTCCAGTCCAGCAATTTCTGCGGCAGCTTCGATCGCTAGGGCGATGTAGCTCGTGGTGGGAAACAGGATTGCTCTCTGGAAGACGTGGCCTCGAGTCCAAGAGAGTTCACTGACCTTCAGAATATTGCGCCAGCGCATCTCGTTGTCTGAATCGTCAGGAGCGCGTCTGCCCAGTAGCTCATGCGGCGCCCGTTCTGCGAGACGATACCTAGCAGAGATTCTGCTCTCTTTCCAGAATATTTGATCATGAGTCCACTTGTAGCCTGGGAGGCCTTTAGGTACCACGGCCGCGGGTGCTGACTCCGGTCCAAGGTATGCTCTTCTCCATCCGTTGAAGTCTACCCAGGTACCAAGAGTTGTCCAAAGCGATCCGAGCGAAGCAGAGAAAGCTTGCACATCGGGCTGACCTCGTTGCAGCGTTGCAATGTACGGCAGAGCCGCATTAGCGCCCAATATTGCCGTGATCGTCTGGGTAGCGGGGCCCTTTAGTGCTGGATGAGCGCCCACTTCGATGGCAAGATCGAAGGGACCGGCACGCCAGAGTGAGCATTCAATGGCTTCAGAAAACAATACTGGCTGGCACATGTTGTCAATCCAGTACTGATCAGCTAGCACTTCAAGATCCTCTGGGTCGTCCAGGATCTCAGCATGACCGTGGACCGACGAGATCCAAATACATTCCTCGTTCGGAGGTAGCACTTTTATATTGCACGCCTTCAGTGAGTCCAGATAAGGTTTGGCACAAGGCAGCATGTGGCTAGAGTGGTAGGCCGTATCGACCTTCAGCAGTCTTGCAAACGTTCCCTCCTCGTCCAGCGTGGTCTTGGCTGATTGCACGACATCCTCATCACCGGACAAAGTTGTAGAAGTAGGAGAATTACTGGCTGCCACGCTCAGTCGCCCTTCGAAGGTCTTACAAAAAGCCTCTGCATCATCGATGCCCAGACCGACTGCCAACATAGCTCCTCGCTGCCCGTTCTTCCCTTGAGCCAAGTGAGCATGCAGACCGCGATAGTACGCGACTCGCATGGCATCTTCGGCAGAAAGTAGACCAGCAGCATATGTCGCCGCAATCTCACCAGAAGAATGTCCGACAACGCCACGGAAGGTAACTCCCGAAGCTTTTAGTGTATCGACCAAAGCAATTTGAATGGCTGTACACAGCGGCTGGGAAAGTGCTGCTTCGTGTAGTCGCGATTTCGATTGCTCTTGAAGAAGCTCCTCCTTCAGCGACCACGTAGGCCCATCAGGGAGTGACCGAATAGCAGCTTCGCAAGATTCAATACTTTGCCGGAACAAGTGGCAGCGGTTTACCATGTCTCGGCCCATGGTGGCCCACTGTGCGCCTTGCCCGGTAAACACTCCAAGTATTCCAGGTGTGTGCCACTTAAGTTTCACAGGGGCTCGCACGCCGAGCTCAGACGGTGCTGTGGAGCCGGAAGCCCGCAAGGCCTCAATAAGGGCAGCTCGAGACCCTCCTGGGAAGTAGATACGTTGTGGGAACGTGCTCCGCCGCGTCTGCGTAAAAAAGGAAAGATCTTCCACGCTGAGATCGCTGCTGTCATCTTCGAGCATATCGCCCAAAGACTCGATGCTGGCTGCAAGGGCGTTTCCGGTGTATGCCGACAAAAGTAGAGGCCCAGCAAAGGAGTCATCAACGACAGAGGTCTGTTCAGCTGCCTTTGCAGGCTCAGGAGGGGGAACATATTGTTCTATAATGGCGTGACAATTAGTCCCTCCAAATCCAAAACTGTTGACGCTTGCACGCCGTGGCGAACTCCTAGAGGGCCACGGGAGCGGTTCTGTAGGAACCTGGAGACGGTGGTAGAACGGCTTGATGTCCGGATTTAGATGCCGAAAGAGTAGATTCGGTGGTATTACTCCATTTTGAATCGCCAGCGACGCTTTCAGTAAGCCAGCAAGGCCGGCACAGCCCTCCAAATGCCCGATCACTGTTTTAATTGATCCACAGAAGAGTTTCGTTTCATTTTCTTCCTCTGCGCTGTCATTCGAATTCTGGCCAAAGAATGCGCTGTAGATGCCGCGAGCTTCTTGAGGATC